>JAWUZG010000025.1:21480276-24173053 GCA_036785705.1 Acanthornis magna | reverse complement strand
CACGGATGTTTGAGCAGAATTCACTTGCTTCTCTTTGGAGAGCTAGAGGTCATGGTCTGCTTCAGTATTACTAAAAAAGTTCTTACACTGTTTTAAGGCCTGTTGTTTTGCTTTTGTCTTAGCTTCCCCCATCCCTCACCATGGGCTATGCTTGAAAATATTTGATGCTAGACAATGTGGTTTCATTTGGGAAAGATTAGTGGTTTAGAGGAGTAGCATTGTTTATTTCTTCAAGGGGTATTGGAAGGTCAGAGAGGAGAAATAAATTGTCCTTCCATTCAACAATTTTAAATTGATTTTTATTAATTTTTCTGTGTTCCTGTAAGTTAGCTTTGTCTAGCCAATCTCTGATACTGCAAGTGTCCACCACTGATTGGTGTCTGCCAAATTCTCACTCCTTTGCCATTTCAGAAAGTCTCTATTTCTTCATCATGGATACCTACCCTAATTTTAAACAAAGCTCAGCACATACTAGTGGTTTACAGGTTATGCTGTTTGGTCTCTTGTGGGGCGACCACTGCTAGCATTATTGCTGAGCATTCAAGACTGTCAGCTTAAGTTCTCAAGCTCCTTTTGTTTTCTCCTTCTCATCCTCTGGCATGTATTTGGTCTCATTTCCTTTCTGCTCTCCTTGGCTTTCTTTCCAAAGATATTCCTGTTGAGCTGACCAGATATTATTCTGCTCTGCCCTTATCTGGGCAGCTCTAGAATCACAAAAACAGATAGAGATTGTGTTGCAAATACTCTTGACAGTATGCCTCTTACCTTAGGATGAAAGGAGAAATGGGAAACATAAATGTATGGGTACCAGCTCTAAAATGAAGCAGACTGCAATGCGTTTCAGGTCTTTTAAAAGTAAACAACAGCCTGGGAATTTTTTAGAATTATTTTTAATAAAAATGTCACTTGAGAATAGGGAAGTCTTTGAGTGATGTGTCTGCTGTGCTGCTCAATAACAATACCGAGAGCTGGGTGACACATTTGGGGGCCCTCAGCTCCTAAAACTCTGCTGGCCAAGTGAATGCCATGTGTGAGGCTGCTCCTGTGCCATGACATGACCTGGCTATTGCAGGGCTTGACTAGATTCCTGAGAGACCAACCAGCTGATTTCCGAGGGAAGCAAAGAGTAGCTGAAAAATCTGGGGCATTAGGGCAGCTTAGTGGCTCTTTGGCTGTTACACCCTTAGAGCAGGGAGGGCTGCTGGAAGAAAATTAATGATGTTCTGGCTGGGCCAAATATAGAAGTGTAGTTTGTGGTGAAAATAAAACACCAAATTAGTAAGAAAAGTAAAGCTGTGGAGTTTAAAACATCTCTGTCTGTGTTGTGCAAGCCTAGTCTGTGAGGAGAAAATAAGAAGTACTGCTATGTCCTTGTCTTAAAGGTTGCTGAGAATGTTTAGGGATCAAAGCTATAAATCAATATACTGGACATTTCAAAAGAAAAAGAAATTGTGCTCTGTATAGATGAATAAAGCATTATTTCTATCAGCCACAATATAAAACAGGTAAATATGCTGACAGTTGGTTAAAGATGGGTCTTCCTTTCGTCATCCTCCACCTCTTATGTTCGGGAGGTTCAGGCAGCTGCCTCATTTGCGAGGCCTCTCAGGGAAACTTAAAGTGTAAAAGCCAGTGACTTCCAAAAGACTGTAGGCTTTAATTATAGCATCACAGCTTCAGGTCTCTGAGAGAGCTGTCCCTGGGAGGACGGTCTGTACATACAGTTAATACTGTCTAGACACTGTACATTAAGTACAAGTGTGATATAGTTAATATTTTTGAGGAAGACTCCTCTGCTGTTTGTGATCTGCTTTCCACCCCACGATTTAGACAGGGCTAGTGGCATGTACTTGGTTCACCTGACTGCTACCTGCTGGATTGGGTTATAATTATCCAGCTTGGATTAATGTTCATAGCCTGATGGTGTACAACACATTTTGGAGCAGGGAAAAACTGTCTCTGCCCCCTGTGAGTGGGGAGGCTCTGAGCAGCCTTAGAGCTGACCAGTGTAATGCCTTGGCAAATTTAGGTTTATGGCACTGGATACTGTGTAATTTGGACCCTGGTTTATCAGCCAGGAAACCATGCGTGGGATAATGTCCCATTATGAGGCAGTGTGTGTTGTTCCCTTGTTTTATCCAAATTAATTATCAAAGTATGAGTGTGTTGGTATTTAGGCAGAAACTGGTAAAGCCCTTATATTTGCTTTATTTATGTTTTCTCTGTGTTTTGTTTTTCTCAGTTGCAAGATAGAAGCAAGAAGACAAGTATTCTTAAATGGTAGAAAATGTAAACAGGAAAAAATCCAATATAGCCATAATTATACTTTCTACTTGTCTTTCTGTTTTTTACTCATAAATATTTAATTGTCTACATCTAAGCATATACACCTTCTAAAGGTTTTCTGGGGTAACAATTCTATTTACTGATCTTTAACATATCTCCACTCCTGTTTTAATAGACAGGTATGCTAGCAAACATCCTAACATGCAAACATTGCTATTAGGATTCACAATGTTGTTAGCAGAATAGAGATGAGAAATATAAAGTCTGAACAGGAAGGCAGTGTCACAGAATTTACAACTTGTTTCCCCTTTTCCCTGCCACTTTATTTAAAATTACAAACAAAACAAAGCAAAAAACCCAAAGCACAACAAAATAATAATTAAAAAAAAAAAACCAAACCAAACAAACAAACAAAAAAAAACAAAACAAAAAAACCCCTGATGATTTTTATGAGGCCTGACTCATGACTTAGATGAAGCAAAGTAAATGACACTGGAGTGGGGAGGAGCTTTTCTCATGGCATCCATGTCCCTGGAGCACAGGTATCCTTGTCTGCCAAGGACACTGCTCTTCCCTTGCAGCCACCTTGAGCCCAATTGCAGAGCCTGGCAGCTCCCAGAACCCTTCACAGTGTACAGCAGAGGTAATCCTACAAAAGCAATGCCTTGTGTTCCTGGTCTTTGTGCTAGATGGTGCTCTTTGCATCTAACACGTTTTTGCAGCCTTTTTGAAAGCATAAATTCAGTCAAAAAAGTGTAAGTACTGAAGTGACAGCTGACCTCTGTGGTTTTATGCAAAGGCAGAGGTGTCTTGTGTAGCCCCTTTGCAGTACAGCTGTCGTCTGTGCCTGAGAGTAAATCAATAAATGCAGAGATGAAGTAGCA
Organism: Acanthornis magna; assembly: GCA_036785705.1. Taxonomy (NCBI): domain Eukaryota; kingdom Metazoa; phylum Chordata; class Aves; order Passeriformes; family Acanthizidae; genus Acanthornis; species Acanthornis magna. Next base: position 24,169,883 of record JAWUZG010000025.1, on the reverse strand, counting down.
AAGCAGGCATGAATTCTATCACTTAATCTCTGGTTGCAGAAAATCCCTGTAATGGTCAATTTTCCCAACCCTATTGGCCTCCTTCCTTCACTCCCCTTCTGAAAAACTGAAGGACAGTTTTGGAGCTTGCTGAGAAAGATTTGTTAGAGGGGAGCATGTCTGTGGCCAGTGCCTGGGCAGCAGGTATGAGTAGGGCTGCCCCTTGCGCTGCTCTCAGTGCAGAGATGCAGCAGGCAGCCTCTGTGCAGCTCTGCAGAAGCTGTCCTAGAGGTATCACTACAAGATGAAATATCTCTCAGCCTCACTTGGGCTCCTAAGCCTGCAATAGCTGTCGGCGACTAGTGAGAGACAAATTACATGTTTTTCCAGTGCTGTCCTTTATAACAATTATGCCTTAAGAGTGGGAGGAAAGGGGATAGTTAGACGTAGGTTTAATCTCAAAGGGATGGTTCATTTCCTCTAACTACCACACTCGCCAGTAGCTCTGTTCTCCTTCCCTCAGCCTCCCTCCCTCCCTCCTCCTCTTTCTCTCCCCTCACCCCATCCCTTGGCAAAGTTACCTTTGCAGTCATGGCCTGCTCATGGCAAGGATTAATGGTTTATTGGAATTTGCACACCTTACAGTAGTGTGGCACGTATTCTTATGAATTTTATTGCAATGCACCACAGTATATAATTTCATTAAGCTGCACATGTCACGGTTATTTGCTATTATTCCCAAGACCTCTATATGCAGTTTTATCAGTCTCAAATGGCAATGAAATAAAAAATAAAATAAAGCAGAATAATGCCTAAATACATGCAGAGAGGTCAAGGGACCCTACATGCTGACTACAACAACAAATTTATCATCTCATTTATGTGTGGGCAGGGGAAGGGAGTAATTTCTTCACTGTATTTTAATTAACTGTGTTTCACTGCGCAGCAGTAAAGATAATAACCATAACATTAGTGCAACTAGTACACTATCAAATGCTTGTCACAGTCTAATATTCTCCAACAATATAGCTTCACAATGGAAACATGCACAACTAAAGAGCAGCTTGTTTTGTTAATTTACTGGGGCTATGTGTTTTTGGAAGGCCAGCATATATTTCTGTGAGGCTGATTAAAATAGAAAGATGTGTACATAGCAGAGAATAATATTTTTACTAGTGTGGGATTCATTTAACAAAAGTGTTCCTTCAGGAAAACAGAACCAAGATGCTAATGTTATACCTCATTTATTGCCAGCATATTCAGTGACATTTCATAATGTACATCTGTCAGCCAGAGATATAAATGAATGAGGTGAACCATGCAATTTACCCTCAGGAAGTTCCATTAGAGCCCCCAAAGTATAATATTTATGAGGTCAGAATCAATTAATCAGATAGCTGTATTTGCTTTTCAGCTCAGCATGCTCTTCTGCACCAAGCTGTTGCATTGAGAAAGTCTTTCCTATTTGGTAAGAGGAGTCAGTTTGTATGTGCTGCATGTAGTCTGTTCTAGAAATCAATTGCTTTCCTCAAACAGCTTATACTCCATACAAATGCAAACTGTAAATTGAGATAATGAAAATAAGTCTCTCTCAAAATACATATCAGATTAGAGTACTCAGGGGTTTCTTGCCCCTTGCAAATCTGTTGAAAATGAGAAAAAAACCTGGGAGTAAATGGTGTACCTTAACCAAACATGATTCAAGTAAACGGAAAGTCTTATGGCGAAAGTTAAGAAAGAGTTAATTTTAAAAAGTCTAAAACTACTGATTTAATCAAAGGAACTCACTCAACTTTATGAAGAAAACTCAGCACATTTTGAGATGCATTATCAAAATGGTTTTCCTTTGCAACTGTGTTCTGAATGCTCATTACTTTAATTTTCCCTTCTTGGTTAGACTGACCACGGTTTGTCCTTGTGGAAATGTGTATCCTACTGTTTTTGTTGTAAATTGCAGTCATTCCCTGGGCTATTTTCAGATGTGCTGGGAACCTCTCCTAGCACTCTGACACCAGTGGAGGACCAGACTCTTGGCTGTCAGGGCTCCTGTGAGGTGCAGGTGCAGCCTGGTCACTCTCCTAGGTGTGGACTCCTGGTTCCTAAATGGAGTCTGTCTTGCAAAGAGATTTTTAAAAACTTAACTGTAATTTTGATCGTATTCTGAATTAATTTTTTTGAGACAACAGATGCAAAATATAAATTTTGGTAGTAAAATCTGTGTCAATATGTTTGCACTGACATAACTGATGCCAAGATATGATCCAGCATTTCTTTGAAATGATTTTTCTTTGAAAAATTTCTTTGAAAATGAGTTTGTTTAAGATGGTTCAAAAATTGCCTGTTATCTAATAAAATTACTTTTCTCTTTCCAGAACATTTCTCAAGGGTGAAAGTGAAAGCAGGAAGGGCACATCTGAAATCACTGGCAGAATTAGTCCTAGCAAAGAATTAACTGGGAAAAAGTCCCAGAACAACACTTTGTCTTCACAGTTTATGAGTAATATCCATAACAACTAACATTTTGTATTTAAAGCTTCTTATTTGTTGTGGGGGGTTGGATGTCTCATAATTCAGGTTTGATGTTTTGCTCTTGAAGAATGCAGAAGGTAAAACAAAATTGGGATTATTTTCAACAAAAACTACCGTAAGAAAGTGCTGTTACATCCCCAAACCAAGACCTCCCAGGGTGGGAGATCTGAGCAAGAGAAGAAGGAGGGATGAGGTCCCTGTTTACCGCATAGCCCCATGTTTGTGATTACCCACTTCAGACAGCAGAAAGCCAGGAGAGCAGTTTGGAAGAGGAGCTAGAGCCTAAACACTGTGGATCAAGGTAAGTGCACTCAGTTTGCCATGTACTTCTGCCCCAAGGGAGAGTAGGAGGGAAGAAGTTTAACAGTTTCAGTAGTTGAGTGTGACAGAGAGCTATCAGCCATGGAAGAGATCAGTGGGCTAATTTATCAGGAGCATAGAAAAGTGAATTTGAATATTTGTTTTATAGATATTGGTGCCAGTGACTTGAATGCTGTTGTTTCCATTCCCAAGTGAGCATCCCAACCATCCCTTGGGGAGTTTCTCCTTTCTTTCTGGGCTCTTGTGCATCAGAATGAAACAAATGACAAAACCCTGAAGCCAAAATCTGCCTGCCTGTGTGGCAGCAGAAAGCAGAGCCTGGAGTACAGACATTCTCCACTGTGGTAGGAGTGACTTTGTCTTTATGGAACAGCCAGCTTATCAGCAAATGCAGTATTTTTAGAAGCATGGTGTGTGCAGAGTCTGATTTGTGCATATTTATTCTCAGTACCTAGTTGTATCAAGACCCTGTGAACATCAGTGTGTTTCTGTTTGCTTGTTTTTATTTTCTCTGGGCTAGTGAGCTTTATTGGTGGGATATCACTGACCAGCTGGAATTCATGATATTTTTTGGCTGTGTGATTTTGCTACTGAAGCCTTGTAAACAGAGGGCAAACACTTGTGGAACAAGAGTGAATACCCTTGTTTGCATATGAATGAGTATTTGTATGGGCCCTTATTCTCAGCATTTATGCAAATGCAAACTCATACATGTGAAGGGGTGTGGAAAAGGGAACAAAAAAACAGAATCGAAATGAGAGGCTGGATTCATGGAAATGTTTGTTTTCCATTATTTGTCCTGTTCCCTTCATCTTTTTTGTTGCACAGGGTTTCAAAAATGGCCCACACCATGTGTGAGGGTGTTTTTGGTGTAAGGCTTTCTGATTTAACCAGATAACAGAAAGAAAGAATAGCTCATCTGAATGGAGGAAATGTTAGACAATTGTTTCCAGTCAATACTCCTAGTTTTCCTAATCTCCTACCATGGTAGGGCAAATAAGGGAACCAAAATCAGTAATGATTTTAGAAAAAGATGAGGAGATAATAGCTTCTTTGTCATGGCAGGCTATTGCAGGCTACTCTATGTTAATAGGTAAGGAGGTTTAGATTTTGCCTCCTTTTCCTGAAAGTGGCATAGTAAGTAATTTTTTATCTGTGCAGGAGAGTCCTTTTGCAACCAGCCAGGGCTATCTCACCTTGTTGTCCATTCCTAAAGTCACTGCCACACACTATCCTGCGCCATGCATTTGGGAACTGCCTGGGATAGGGCAGGCTGGCAAAGGTTCAGGCTGCCAGGTGGTGCCAAGGGGCAATGTCCTTGATACACAGTTTTTGCAGACAGCTGCTCTCCCAAAGCAGAGCAAGAGCAAAGGAATTATCAATTAGCAAAGGAATAAGAGAAGCTACAAATGGCTGTGTCTGGTATTTGCACAGTGCTTTGTGGCAAGACCTGAAGCGTGCGAGGTAAGGTGCTGCCTCTTGGTTCAATACGGATCCTTCATTTCCCACAGGAACACGTCTTGGAGGCTCTTTTTAGGTAGTTTATATGTGCCTCCTTGGGTTTATGCACATTTATTATGGAAGCATTTAACTTTTCTTATCCAGGACTACATTTTAGGGTTCCAGTTTTAAAATTTTGTCTGTTTTAAGTATTCGTGTTAATGTGTACAGCAATTTTTTACTGAGATATTGTGAGATTCCATCCGATAAATGAATATATGCTTCCTCTGTTTAGATCCATTCACCTTCACCACATCAAAATCCCCTGTTTGCAGTTGATATGTCCTGTGACTGGAGATCAGATGTCCATTACTCATGCATGCCATGACCCCTTTTAGCACTTAGGATTAACACTAGTTAGCTGCCTGCGTTACAGCAAAAGCTATGATGCAGTCACCTTCCCAAATGTCCTCCAGAATTCCTCTTGTGTAGTGCGAGCAGTTCCTGGTAGTTCCTGCAGACCCTTTAGAGCTGTATCTTAAACTAATATTTGACTTATGAATTATAAAGAGGAGAGGTAAAAATGAAACCTCTGTAGAAGGGGAGAAAGATGGGAAAATCCAATCATGACACACTCTTTAAACAAGACCCTAGAAAAGTTAAATGGTTGTATTTTGGTTGACTAAGAAGATTTATGATCTTTGTGTGGAAGGAAATCTTAAGAAGACCTTGGAAGTTAGGTAAAAGTAGTATTTCTGGTCATGTTTCATCCCGAAAAAAAGAGAGCAGTGCTAGAAAATTTGTGAAGGTAAGAAAAGGAAAAATAAAGCAACAAATTTATTGCAAATGAACATATTTTTTGGCCATCTGGGTTAGGGAATGGTATCACAGAAAAGGAGTATCTGAAGATTGAAAATGAAATGGTATATGACAGCAAGCCGAAAAGAGGAGTCAGGGAATTGCAAAGAACAGTGAAGCAAAAGCAGGAAATCTAGTTACTACATGCAGAGAAGTAGACTGAACAAACAAACAAAAAAGATATTATGCAAAGGTTCTTTTAAATGAGGGTAACAAAAAAACCTCCTTTCTGCATCTCAGGCACTCTACAGTGAGAGCTAGAGACATGAATAGGGAAAATACTTCAATGAATGAGCAAAACAAGATGACCTCTAAACCAGAAAGGTCTACCAATACTTTTGTGGGGAAGATAGTTCTTCTGACTGCTCAAAAATCAAACATATGAATAGTGTAAGGGAGTATACCACCTCTTAATGCTGCTGAGGATGGTCTGGAGGTTCTGAAAAAAACAAACCAAACCAAAAACATAGAAAACAACACATAATCTGTCCAGCTTGATGAACATGAGAGAAGGTGCCCATAGGTTTAGTGTTCTCCATGTCATTTGGTAGAGAAGTCAAAAGGCAGAAGAATGCCTTTCCATTTCAGTGACCCTGGGAAAGGCCCATGAAGCTGCAGAGAGTGGAAATGGAAGAGCTAATGAAAGAAAACAAATCTAAATGTTGTTAACACTGTGCTAAGAAGTGTGTGGACATAACTGGAGAACAGAGCTACACTGACATAGACCTAATACAGATATGGGGCCTCTCTACTGGAGGCAACATGTACCTGGCACAGAGTACACTGAGTCTATATGTACAATCTACAAAACACTGTATGGATAAAGATACCTCTATTTATCTAAGATCATTCTGAAAGCAAAATAAAATAGAAGATCTATGGAAGTTGTGCAGGAAGATTGTGTCTCTTTTAAGTTAAACACAGCTTAGTGAAATCTGTCAAAAATCTGCTGTAATGTGATTAGCATATTATATTGTTAAACTGAAGCAAATGTCTTCCTTATGCTGATTTATTTGAATTAGGATGTAAATAGAGTGATTCATTTTCTATACAGTGAGGTGATTTCAGATTGGCCTGTAGTTTGAATTTATTTCATGTTCTTTACTAATTTGCTAAAAGAATGGTCTTTTTCCAAACCAGCTTCATCCTCTGAGGTAATTCCATAGCTGAAAAAGCTTGTATTCAATTCAGTACTTTTTTTTTTTTTTTAAATAAACTATATATGAGAATTTCAGTCCGGGATCAGAGTAGGATCATGAACAATGAGCTGATTTATTGCTGCTCGTCCAGTTGAAGATAATGTGAAAGGATCTTAATAGCCTAATGAAGTTTTTATAAAGACACAGCTTAAAGCCCATCAAAAAGTCCCATTATGTGATAGCTGGTTGAATGCATTTACTGTCCTGTAAATATAATTGTGTGCTAAGCATTCAGCTGGGTTTTCTGAGTGCTATCACCAACCACTTTTCCTTGAAATTAAGTTGGTTTTAGTACATAGTCTTATTTCAGGACTGTCTCTCTTCTAGCTTTTCTAATGTTTACAACAGCAGAACCTCCACTGAAATCTAACAAGTCTCTGTATTTAATCTGAAGCAATTAGCAGAATAGAACTGAGCTTGATACTTTGATATGTGCATCATCCAAGTCCTATACAACTTGCACCATTGTGTAATACATCAAAATTTGTCAGGATGTTTGTACTCCTCCTCTCTCCCAGAGTATTTCAAAGGAGAAGTTGATACCTGTGCAATGATGCCTTAATTCAAGGGATAGTTAATTATTTGTGACCAAGGCAAGGGAATGGAGAAGCTTCCCTGCGAGCTTTTTTTGCTTGTTTGTGTTCTGCTGAAACCATAAGCTCTCTCTCTGTATAACACTCCTGACTGAACAATGCAGCCAGTTAGTATCAACTCTTATTGGCCACTGAAACTTTTTAAAAAATGTAAAATGCTTAGAAAACTTTGCAGAATAAAGATATTTTGAGAGTTATCATATACTATTCATTAACTGCTTTGTTTTTGATTGTTATTATAAAGGATTCCTTAAATAAACCTAACATGTCCTGTACCAGAAACTCCTCCTTTAACTTGACTTGTAATATATATTTTTATGGGCTACTGTATGTATCTATTTCTTTCACAGACAGAAACAATTCCCCTGGCTTTCTAATCTGAGTGAAGTTTTTACGTAGATGGAGATTAGACACTTGAAATCACTAGGACTCTAGGTGCAGATTCTGCCAAGCTGAATCTTCAAAGGTTGATTTAAACTGTTTACAGATTGTGTCTTCGTCTTGAACCTGAGGTGTAGTGTTTGTAGTCCTTGTCTCCAGATCATGAATGGAGCATGGTTCTCTCTCCTTCGACTTGTATTGAGGTGCGTGCCTTATCTAGAGTGACAACTCCCCTGATTTCTAACGTGGTGGTGTGCAGAACAAAGCAGATTTTGAAAAGTGTCAATCCAGTGGGATGTTGGTGATTTGCTTTTTGTGCAGCCTCCAAGAGCACCACCTGCCTGCCTCAGGCTCTGGAGCCTGGGATGCCGCAGCTCCACACAGTTAAACTGAAAGCGGATGGGCAATTTTCTGTGTGCTGGAGTGATACCAACTACTGTGGGTGATTTTCGTGGTCTCTATACCTTGAGAAAGCAGCACAGGTCCCCATTTGTGTTGGGGAGAAGGCTAACACAGAAGCTGAGAGGTAATGAGTGTAGGAAGGATTTCCTGCAAGCTTTTCAATCTGGGCTGACTGCTGAAGCCAGGGAAGAAAAATAAATTGCCAGATGGTACACTTGTCACCGTCTTGTCCTCCTTACCGTCTGATAGGAAGTCTTTGCAGCTCCTTGCTTCCTTGATGACAAGCTTCTTTGATTTGCTCCAGCCTGTTTTGAGGGACTAGGATATCTGGGAGATGGGGTGTGCACTCCTGTGAGCTGGATTTTAGAGACCACACACTGGAGTATGTGTGTGTAGTGCCTTTGCCCCTTGAACAGCACCTTGGATGGGGGTTTGGTAGTGCATTGGTTTTGTCATCTAAATATCAATGTTACAGTATTTATTCAGTGTAGTTTCTGAAGTTTGCTTTGTGGAAATATCCCTTTACCCTCTGGAGGTCTCTGTGATTTTAAGAGGAAAATTATCCCAAATGGCTGCCTGTCTGAGAGCTGTGGGGTCTGTTTACGAGGGGCAAGGGCATAAACTCAGACTTCATCCTTGCTGCTGCTATGAAGCAGATTAAAACCTGCATGAGGTTTGGGGCATGATACTTGATTCAGAGGACGGTACAGCAAATGGGTGAATCTTTTTTTCATGCAGGGACTAGCTCTGCTGAGGCATGCCATGTGGGGATGTGTAGCTGGTTAGCTGGTTAGCTTTTGAATTCCTGGTCAGGAGGTGGTAGCACCTTACAGAAGCTTGCTAGGCTCTGGGTGAGGCTGAAGGGCTGCTGCTCCCCACATCCTGTGGCAGTTGGGGTTCACTGATCCTCCTGTGAATGTCTCTGGCTGATTATGAAGTGCTCCATCTCCTGCTTTTTGCCCTTCACTCTCATGGTATTTAGGTTAAACTGGGCAGGTCCTGCTTTATCAGATACGGAGTAGGAAAGACCTAGAAGCGTGCTGAATGGTGATCAAGCCTTACTGCTGAGGTTCATGGAACCTTAGCATTTAAAATAAATTATATAAATGTCGTGAGTGGTCTCCAGCCTTTCTAAACTTATTGGAATAAAGGTTTGTGTGTGCAGAGGCTAGAGGAGGGGGTCCTCATTCCTGGCTCAGTCTGCTGCAATGCAAACAAGAGATATTAATCACGGGAAAGCCAGACTGGATGTGTTTCAGACACCCGTCTAGCCCATCCCTCACTAACCAGTTCATAAAGCTCCCCAGTGATGGGGATTCCACATGTCAGACAGGAGTCCGTAGTCAGGCCCTGGATGATCTGCCCTCCTTACTGCTTTACCTTCCCATCTTTTGGCATACCTGCTAATTTTTGCATGCCAGTATTTTTTTTATTTGCAGACATTGTTGATTTTTCTCATTCACTCGCAGGGTTATTTGATCTGTGTCTGATTTAGAAGGAGACCTGGAGTACATGTTTTATACAATGTGAGCAGCTCAGTGCACGGTAGTGGTCAAGATAACAGAACTCTTTTGTTAACAGAGAGAAAAAAAGGAAAGAAACAAAATAACCTCACAACTCTTTTTAATTTCTTTGAAATGTGCCCTTAAAAGGGTAATGCTCTTAATGCATATAGCTATCTTAAAAAAAAAAAAAAAGTAAAAAGAAAACACATTTTTTCTAATCCCTACTTTATCCTTGGAGCTGGATGATGAGTATTTCAAAGTGTGTTCTGTCAAAGCTTTTCTGACAAGTGGTGATATTTGCTGTGAATCTTAAACTTCAAAAGATAGGAGTATTTAGTAAATTAATTCATTTCAAAGGATTAGACTTTCACTGCAGATGTTTTTGTCTGCCTTATTTCCCTTGAATCTTATAATTGCATCTCTCTCCTGTACCTGCAACACATTATTAATCTTCCTTTGCTTTCATCACACTCCAGTAGCTTTGGTTTGTTTTTATCAGCTGCTTCTAATAGTTTTGATTTTCTTTACTTAAATCTGAAATAGAAGCATCAGTGGCAAGGTAATATAGCAAGTGATAATAATATGCAATGATGCCTTCAGTCTCCTTTTTTCTCACCTTCCCCCCTCGCTCTAATAACATTCACATGATAGCAAAAGTAAACAAAGAGCACATGTACACAAAAAAAAGGGAAAAGTTCTTTATATTTTTCTGAGCTTTTATATTGCTGATATTCTAAATGCTAAATTGATGCTGGGCTCTGTGTACGTGAGATGGAGTGAGATGGAAAATCTAGAGATCAAGGGCTGCAATACAATGCTCACAGTCTCTGCAGTCTGACCTCCCATATTGCTGAGATTGTATTGACATTCTTGCACCAGCCTGGAGTAGGTGGTAGCTGAGAGCATGTGTTACGTTTTTCAGTTTTCTTTTCCGGGTTCTCGTTCTGGAGAGGCCACATGTACTCACCATCAGGCCACTTGCAGCGCCTCTCAGGAGCATACATGCTGCAGCAGGAGAGGCAAACATCAGCTAAGGTCAGCTTTGTTTTGGTGTCAGCGTAATTGGCAGACCTGTCTGCCACAGAGAGAGCAGCAGTTCCCTTTACAAAGGAGCACCTCGGTGGGTCTACAGATCCTCTGTGGCCCCAGGGCTCCGGACCAGTCCTGGGGCTTGTACAGGTCCTTGATTTCTCCTGTGGTTGCACTGCCATTGCCTTCTGTTTAGCCTCTTGTTTCTGTTCGTCTTTTGTGAAATCTCTGGTGACTTCAGTGAGTGGGTTTCTTTTCCTTGGGAAAAGGGAATTTACCTCCCATTTTCCAGCCACCAGGAGATACAAGAGTCTTTTGATAGGAACACTGAATAAACTGTACTTTCACAGTAACCTGGGACTGTTCTAGTTACAGGCAAGGTTGTTACAGCACTTGATCTTATTAGTGGGTGTGTGTCATGGTTTAGGAATCATGTTCTCGGGTTTAGTACTCCCAGTAAAAAAAACTTGCCTCTCTGCTACAGGATGTTCTTTGAAGCTTTGCTTTGGCAAGTGCTATTATTTGTCTCAGGAAAGAAGGAATAAAGGCAGAGTTCTTTCTACGGACAATTCCAACACTCTTATTTATAAAAGGTCCTGTTATTTATTCCTGCTGTTTTTATTGCTGTGGTTCCTAGAAGCATGGATCGTTCAAAATAAATTTAAATTTAAAGAGAAGTATTTTAACACAGTATTTAGTTCCAAACCCACTGAAATAATTGAAAAGTTGCTAGTGATTTGGACGGGACTTTTGCAGCTTCAATCCACACCTAGCTCAGAATGGACATGATTTATGTATCCAGGCAGTGCCTTTATCAGCTATCTAAAGTTATGGACACATTTTGGGTTTGGGGCTTCAGGAGAGAACGGAGTTAATTTGTAAATAGCAGGATATTATAATAATGACTTAACAATGCTCTGACAATGTTTCATAAAACAAATTTATGGCCAACATGGGATTTACTTTTTTCTATTGTTTTGTGGTGGACTGCAGTATTCTGTCTCTGAATGGGTTGTGCTCTTTTGTTTGGCTGAGTACTTGTGTTTAAACCAATACACAGGTTCAGTTTGTTTTACTTGGGCAGTGTGTTGGATAGTTAACGTCAAGTGTTAGAATAAATTATTTACAATAATATTTGAATGGATTTTAACACTATTAAATTAAGGAAGAGATTTCTTATCTTAGATACAGGATGTGCATTGGTCCTATTGCATTATCAGAGAGTGGATTGGAAGCTTGTGCGTGATATTACATAAATTTTGGCTTTCTCTGGAAAGTGGCCACTTCTCCACAGCAAGCATAATGACAAAAATATATCCCTTAAGAATTAACTTGAAGAGCAAGAAAAAGAAACAAAGGTCATCAGTCTTGAAGACAGGTGAAATATAAAAGACATATCTCCTGTGCTGCTGTATAGACAAATTAATTGTGTGGATTTTTCAGTGTTAAATAATGGATGTCACAGTCTGTCATGTGGCAGTTTTTATAAGGTTTGTGTGTTACTCAGTGATTCACTTACACCATTTTTTATATAATAAGTGGACCTGGACTACAGAGAGAACTTATGGGAATATCAGTTTTCCTCTTTTTTGTACAGTGGAGGAGGTCTGAAGCTGAGCCGGCAGTGGGATGCTATTTTGATTATGACACTGTTCTCTCAAATATATCACAACAACCACAAAATTAAGAAAACACATTTTGTACATTGCTTTGTTTTCGTGTTGCCTCTGACTGGGCTCGAAGACTTCAATTTTCAAGGCCATGAACAGGAACGTTTCAGAAACACTAGACTAATTTAAAACTCAAACAAGTTCCAAAAGGTGAATAAACACATTTGATCAGATCATCCTGTACTTCTGAGGGTTCTCTTTTCCTCCCTCAGAACTCTGTAGTCAGCCAGTTAAAGGCACAGCCTGTACACACCATTTGAGTGCCCAGTGTAAGTGCAGGGAGCTGGGCAGCCTCTGGGGTGTTCATATGTCTCGCCCATGTATCAGTGTGACAGATCTCTTTGGGCACTGACTCCAGGCAGTGGTCTGCAGTGCTCTTGCACTGTGCTTTGGGAGTCTGGTGTTGCATTGTTTGTAAATGAAACCTTTTGTTCGATGAGATTTACAGACATGTTTGGGCAAATAAAACATCTAATTTGAGTGATCTAATTGCTGACTCTAAAATGTTGTTTGCACATTACACTGTTTAATTACTTCAGTCTAGTAGTTGTCTAGCAATGTCTCAATCTGTTATATCTGCCAGAATTAAAGAGGGAGAAAGGAATTTATTTGGGTATCATTCACTGTGCAACAATTGTACAAAGCCTTAAATGGAGAAGTAATATTTGTCCATTTTAATACTTTTTGTGACAGTGCCACAATAGCATAAAATAAGGAAAAGAAATCTGTGCAGCTTTTCTCTAAGGTTTTGTGGTTCTTGACAGCAGTAATATATAGTCTGAGAATGCAGTTCATAAAGTAAATGCCAACAAAATACAAACTAGCATAGTCTCTTCATTTTTCCAGCACAGCTCTTAAGATGAAATGAAATTGTATGTGAGCATAAAGGGAAGAATAAATGCAATTAGCCACATTGTGCACTCCACTCTACTTAATTCAAATTGTGAGAGCACAACTTGTATTATGTTTATATATAGCCCCATGTAACTCACAAGTCTCAGCAATCCTACCACAGTTCACAGTTATGCACATTCTTTACAAGGGATGAAAAAGTAACAAGGCTGGCTATCTTTTCAGGACATCACACTCCCTAGGATGCACGTGCTTGCGTGTTTGTAATTTGTTGTCCTCTTGTTAAAGCTTGTCTAAGAATAAAGTGCTGGAGTGGGAATGGAGTCTTCATATAAAGCTGCATATCACAGTATTTTTAAATCAAAGACTGCCTCACCTTGTGGGGGAAAATAAAGATTATTACTGCAGTATTTTCCCTTTTCTGTCTTAGTTGGTTATGAGTACTGGATGTTCATTTATTACTTTGATCCTTTCTAACTCTTTGCAATTATGGGAACCTGTATCTTCTGCAAAGGTTTTGCGAGGCATTGTGCAGTGCCTCAAAGTTTACTGGGCTTGATTAGGAGGAGGAGCACTGCTTCTTTAGAGAATGCTTTCTTGGGGAGCAGTATCTCACACAGGCCATGTGGCCATGAAACAGGATTTGCCTGGAGTGCCCTTTTGCTGTCTTCTGCCATTTAATATGATCACCATGCTATAAGCACAAAGAGAGACAAAGAGAAGTAGCTCTTTTTTTAACACTGAGTTGGGCCTTGGTGTCACACCCTTCTCTGTACAGCTAATTTCTGCTGCTCCTTGGGAACTTTGGATATGAGATTATAAATTCTGAGGGAACGCTGTTATTTATGTATTTCAGAGTGCCATGTGTCACCAGTTTGTTTTGAAAGAACTGCATGTGTAAGGTAAGCACCTGACCTTTCTGTAATTTCGCAAATCTTGACTGCCTTCTTCCCCTCCTTCCCAAACCTCATCTGTTCACAGCTGAAATTCTGGTCACAGTCTACAAGTCACGGTCTGTGTTTGTTTCTGAGGGATCTTTCTTGTGTTGCAAGACAAGAACTAGCAGAGATGTAAGCACTGAAGTATATTCCCTGAAGCTTCTCTAACATGTTTATGCCAGTGGCAAAGATCCTGTTTGACATTTCAGCACAATGGGGTTGAATACAAGAGCTGCAGGCGACTGCTGCGCACTCTGCTGACATTCACTTGCCTGCAGTGGCTGGAGGAGGAGAAAAGTCCCATTGCACTCGGTTTCTGCTCCTATCTTGCCAGACACTAGTCTCCTGTCTCTGTTAGGCTCTGCTCTTAAACTGACACTACTTCTTGGTCAGATTGCTTGTGCTGAACCTCAGGTAGCAGGCACATAGACACATCTGAGTCAATGACTTGACTGCTGCTGGCTCTTTCTGCATGTACCTGAATCCCTTCTAACTCTCCCCTGAATGAATCGTCTTTTAACCTGTGTTGGGGGTATGTTCAGTTTGAGTTGCCTGGTCAGCCCATGGGAACAAACTAATGTTTGAGTTGGCACTGGTGCCAGCTACTGCTGTGACCGCTCCGTTCCATATATTAACCATGTTCTTGCCTTCTAAGATGTTTTTGACAGATGTGGATGGCCTCGGATCTAAAAGTAATATATGTGCTGGTCATGTTGCCTTTTAATCTCACCTTTAAATAATTTTTGAAAGCTGTAGAAGTTTCTAATTGGCAGTGGAGCTGAAGAAATTAAAATCCCAAAGCAGACCATGACCTTTCAGACATGGAAATACTGATGTCTTGGTTCTTATTCTATTAAAGACTCGGAGTCTCTTTGCAAAATTAATTCAGATAAAGATGTAAATTCCAGTATTGATTTTGGACTTTATTATTTCTTGTGTACTTACATATTAGAAGGACTCTGGTTTACTATCACACTCAAAGACTCTTGCTGTTGTAGGGATTTGTGGTCAACTATATTTATTTTTATTGCAGTATTAGGACTATTCTGATTGGCTAAACATACTGCAAACCCCCACTATTGTTCTTTAAATGAGAATTAGTTTTAAAGTCTCCTACTGTTTATGATGTGCTTTTGCTATTCTATTGAGCATAATTTTAGTAAATCTCCTTTTTGTCATTTGAGATTTTAATAATGAACTAAGATATTTTCCACTCTGACTAGGTTAATTTTGAGGTCTCATATCCATTATCAGTAGTTCTCCGATAATTCTAGTGGTGCACAAAGAAAGCAGATATCAGAAACTCCTTAAACATTTTTTGAGAAGTACCAGTAATGATGAATAGAACAGTCTGGACAAAATATAAACTGCTTTGTCTTTATGACTTACTGCATTTTATTTTCTCCCCACTTATTTTTGAAACTTTAAAATTTGTTCATTTTCTGCTTTTATTTTATTATGTGTTCCTTCTATTCTTTTAGGCCCAAAGAATCCAAGTTCTCCACAGCAGCTGCTTTTATAAACTCATGATCTGGAGATTTGAGGTAGGTTCTGAAATTTGTTAGGTATTCAGCCACGTCCATCAAAAGAACGAAAGCAAAACTAGTAGTAGTAGTAGTGGTAGTCGTGATTAGTTATTCCATGTCTTAGATGAATCAAGTCTGAGAAAATGTTTGCAACTGATTTATGAAAAAGAAATGTTGAGCAAAAGAACACATTTCATTACAAATGTTGCAGAAAATTTCCAGAAAATTAAATGTTTAGTTTTATTTAATTAGACACCGTGGAAACACAAAATGCTCTTCCATTTCATATAAATAGATTGTATCCCTAATTAAGTTATTAGTATTGAGTAGACACAGGAAAGAAAGGGGAAAAAGCAGTGACTGATAAAAGACATTTCACAGATGTTTATTTAGCTCATTCATGAAGCTGTTTCAATCTGTTGATATACTCTTTTAAAGTTTTGATCAGTTTAGTGGGATTATGTGATAAAACAGACTAAATTCAATAACCACATTAAAAAATGGAGAAGGTTTGATTTGATTTCCATATTAGCTCTTTTTGTTGGATTTTTTTGTTGCTGTTTTGGTTTTTTGTGGGTTTGGTTTTTTTTTTCTTTATTTGGGCGTTTTTTGTTTTTTGTTTGTTTGGGTTTTTTTAAAGAAATATAGGATTTATGACATATGGAATGATGGCTTAGGAATGTTAGGTCATAACTTTTTCAGGTTTATAGATTTTATAGAACTTTCTATGAATTTAATTTAACTAGCACTACTTGCTGTTTAGCATAAAAATGGCAAAAAATATACATAGATTGGGATAAATAAAATAACTGTTCAAGCATTGATTCTGAAGTTGTGTAACCAAGAGATTCAGCTGCATAATTACCCTTAAAATAAATACTGTGTTTCACAAGCATGTTATTACATGAGTAAGGCCAATATTCCACAAGAACTAGTACTCTGAATAAGGGCAGAGGTTAAGTTTATATCTGGGTTACAGGATTTAGGGTTTTATGGATTGAATCTTGTACTGTTAAAATCAGTTACCTTTCTCTTTGTGGCTTTCATACAAGTAGTCCCAGGTTTGCATCAACTTATTAAATATGGATACTGGTCACACACAAAGTAGGTTTTTCTGTGGAAAGACAAAACTGGTACTAATAACTGGGCATTTTATACAAAATTACAAATAAATGTATCCAAGACTGAAATGTCTTGAGAAGATTTTGCCTTTGACAATTTGAATTATATTCTCTGTATGCATTTTAAAATCAGGGAGCAAAAAGATAGCAACTCTCAGCTTTCAGAGTTTGTCAGCACTGCTCCCTAATCTGTCAGGGGTGTGGTGGTGTGAAAATTTACCATGAGCTAAGGACTACATTAGAAATATATTGATGGTGATGCGCATGGTTTGTCAGCAGTCCTCAGTCACCAGCTGTGCTGTTTACATATTCCTATTGTCTATCTTGAATATTCATAAAGATAGGCTGGCATTATTAAAGGGACCTAAAAAGAAGGGAAAGAATGAAAAAGAGAGAGCCATCTAGTTTCAATTTTGAAATTAGTGCCAAAAATTTAAAATTTGGTGCTTAAAAATATGCACAGCTATTGAACTCCTCTATGGAATCCAAGCTGATATTTAGAATGGAAAGAATAATTTGGGGTCTGAAGAGTGAATTAGACTCCATAATTTGGGGGAAGAAATTACATTTATAATGAACAATTAAGAGGAATTTTTGTTTTTGCATTGATAAAATAGTAAATTTTGCAGTTTTCAAGCTAATAACAGAGAAAGTTGACAGCAATCAAAAGCTGGAAAGTTTGGTGAATGACTGGAGGTAAAAATGCCATGTGGACATGAAAGAAAAGGTTAATCTAAATAATACTGTGAGATTTTTCCATTCTAATGTATTCAACTCATTTTTCATTTATCAATAAAAAGTAAGTATGTTAAAGCATCTTTTAGAGAAGCAGTGTGATATGGACCACAGAGGTATGAAGTTCCTGCAAACACCTATAGAAAATATCTGGAAATAATGGTCCAAAAACCAACCAACCAACAGACCAAAAATCCTTTGTGACATTGTTCTTCTCAGAATAACAAGGAAATATTTTTTTAGAATTATGCTTTCTTTATTACTTTATATTTGTTAAACTCTTTCTAAAATTACTCAATGTTTTAAAATCCTTTTTTCAGAAGGGATAACATTCACATTTTCTATATACTATGGTCAAATTCACAGTCCCTTTGATTTTGTGAATTATAATGAGTACATAGTACATATAAAGGCAGCATCTCTTTTCCCAGACTTTGACTCTTGAACTAAAAGTTTCTTCTTCACCAGGACCAGCATTTGGAGCCTGTTCAGATGATATTGTGTGACTCTGTATAAGTCTTTCTTTTAGCTGATAAATTAACAATACAGCCATTTTCAATGGTATTTTTTGTACTTATTTTAGAGATATGCCTAGAGGAAAAATCCATACTTAGGCCTTTCTTGTACAGCATTGCAATTTCTTGCATATTTCTTGGAGTTAAAAAAAAGATGAACATTCTAAACTTACCTACAGAGTACACTGCATGCTAAAGAATCTGTGTGCTTTGTTTTTTTTTTCTTTCATGGACTCATTTTATTAAGTGACTATTACTACCTGCTTTTTATCCAGATTTTCCTTTGTTTAGGGAGGAAAAACTCAACAGAAATTCTTTCTTTTTCATAACTTCTGTCATTGGGAGTCTTTCTCCTTTAAGAGTGTGAGGCAATCATTTTAGAGATTGCTTGAAGTGTCTAGAAAATTTTACCAAGTAGGGTCTGATGTTTGGCAGCATGACCTAGTTCTAATTAATTTTGTGCATCTGGGACACAGTGTTGGAGGGTGGCGTTGAATCCTGCTGCCATGGGTGGGAGACATCCATCATCTCCGCACAAACAGGTGCAGGAGAGAGGAGTGTTTGCCCTGCAGACCACTCTGGCTTTGGTTTGCTGCTCATTCATCCCCTGAAGTTCCTGCTGTCCCCAGGCTGTTTGTGTGCTTCCTCTTGGAGCTGCTCCTCTCTTGGCTGCTGAGCTCGTGCTGCTGTCGGGTACTGATGCTCCTTTAATTGTCCTTTTGACTTTCACTTGTGAGCAAAATGGTTCTGGCTGTGAGACCCAAGGTCTCACAAATTTCCTGGTGAGCAGCATTGGTTTTTACACAGCTGGTTTGTGTCCGTGGCTGGTCCAAGCTGCACAGCTGAGGGAGGAATTCAGCTTTGCTATCTTTAACCATTCACAAGTTTTCTGACTCTGGTGCTTCTATATTAAGTGTGGAGAGAGACAGGCACTTCTAGTGCCATTCTAAGATAAGAGAAATGAACCCCCTTTCAGCATGCCAGCCTGATGCCTGATGCACAATCAGCATTGATGTTTAGCTGCCGAATGAATGAAGTTTTGTAGGGTGACTCTCGTGAAGACGGCTGTGTCTGCAAAAGTATGTAGCAAAGTCAGCACACAAATTAGCTCTGGTTTTCTTTTATTCTCCATGTAACTGTTTGTATTCAAATGGAGTGACAGCAAGATCAAGAAGCGCAAGTAAATATTGGCATATGTTTGCCATCAGGTGGCTTAAATGTGTCCCCCTCGCACATAAACAGAAAGAGCAGAGTAATAGGAGAGAAAGTTAACTATTAGCCAAGTTTCAAATCCTACTGATGAGTGATGGTTGGTGTTTCACTGCCCTGGCTTTCTTGTGGTGCTGGTGAGGCAGGTGTTTTAAGCCAGTCATCAGTATCAGATACAGCCTTTAAATAAACTCATCTATCATGAGTATTCATGTTTGGGCAGCAGTTGCCCAGCTGTGCTTAGACTGTGGCACTGAGCATGTCAAGTGTCACCTTGAACAGACAAGCTCAGGAAAAAAGTTTCCCCAGGGTTGTTAATATCCTCGTCAGAACAAGTCAACAGACATCCTCTGACAAAGTGTGGGCAGAGAGTGGGGGGAGGAAAATGCACTGTATGAACTAATATAAATTCAGGCTGTGCAAAATCCCTATGGGCTCCAAGGCAGATCCAGTGTTTGAGGAGGATTGCAGGTAGTCCTGTGGTGATGGAGGATGAAAGGGATTCACATCTGACCAGTCATAAAGGGTTTAGCAGACCAAATGCTTTGCTTCTGTCAAACAAAAACAAAACAACAACAACAAAAAAGACTTAATTAAGAAACTACTTAATGAAGAAGCAGAAAGAACAGAAACATTAGCATTGAACCTCTGCCCCCTTGCCAGGGGTTTTGAGCCTGTGTGTGCTCCTGCTTTATCTCTTCAGAACAGACATGGGTTTTTTCATAGAAAAACTCTGGAGATGAGCACTGACTACATTAAAATGTCATCTCACAAAACAAGGGCTTTAAAATGCAATTTTAACAAAGTATTGCCCAAGCAGGCCATGAATAGTAAAAAGTGATATAATGCAAAAGGAGACCATCCTACTTAAATACAATGGGTTTTGTTAGCCACCCTCTGAACACAAGATATGGGTAGATGAAGTTTCATGTAGTATTTACAAGCTTGTTTCTCCTAGTAGGTAATTTTGAGTTTTTTGCTACAGATTCACACTCAATGTGAAGTTTTCAGAATCACTGTAGCCTTAGATGATGAAATATTTTGGAGGGAGAAATAGATACTATTTTAATTTAGAGGGAAATATGTCTTACTGGTATTAAAATAGAAAAATCAAATTATCATGGATGTTATAAAAGTGGCATCAAGGTAAATAAACCTGGGTCTTCAGTCAAACTGTCATTTAAACAACCTGTATCTCGATGAATCTCATGCATGGTACTTCTGATCAGTTTTTTGTTTTGGTTTCTTTTTTTGCACATAAACAGAAACCTCTGCAGTAGCTGCAAAAGCATATTTCACCTGTACTGCGTTGATTTCCAAACTGTTGCCTGCAGAGGCACTTTTTCCTTTCTGTGCTCTTCCACGGACCCTGTGCCCTGGGTTTATTTGAAGCTTTTGTACTATAATGTTCATGTTGCTAGACAAGTGGAAAACGTCAGATTCAGGGAAAGGAAGAGAAGCATTACACTGCTTTACCAAGTGTGCCATGCTGTACAGAAGTAGACATACTTAGTTATCATCAGAAAGAGATTCCTTGTGCCAAATTTTTGTAAGTGAAAATCCAAAATTGCACTTTGAACTTGTCTGTCAGTAGCTGTCTTGTATGGCTATTTGTCTGCTTTTCTTCTGGGTGGGTTTTTCTTAAGGATTTGTGGATTTCTTTTTTCTTAAATGTTGGAATATTTGATCTATTATCTCCTTTTCATATGAGTACTCACATGAAATATATAGGCCTGAATCTCTAAAATACACCCAATCTGGGAACATTTAGGTCAGATCACAATCAGTAAAGGTGTCCCCAGAACTCAAATCCAAATTTGGCTTCAGATTGCAAAACATCCCCAGAATAAAACTCCCTACAGTTTAAAACATATGCTAATCCATTCATATTAATTTGAGTGGCAAGCCCTATTTCTGTCCTTGGGCTGAGCCTTAAACGAATAATGTGGCTCGGGGACTATTGTTAGTTGAAGAAAAAGTATTAACTACAATTACTCAGAAGACTGAGAACTGTGCAGTCTAGAGGAAAAAGCTCTGTAGAAATATCACTTTGGAACAAAAGGGGAATAGGAAGAAAAAAGCTGTTAGCAATATTCATATATTCCATGCATAATGCCACATGTTCTGTTGGTTTCTAAATTCTTTCTCATAGTCCTGCTGTTCCATGGCTTTCTCTTATCCATATGGGTGAGATGTTCTGTTGTCTAACTGCAGCTATCAGTTTTGATTTACTGATTTCACCAGATGTCAGACAGCTGAGAAGCTGGCCCGTGTTACCTGCCTGAAGGTCTCCGTGGGTGACTGACTTGCATGGACTTCAGAGAAGATCAGACCTGTGCCTGCTGGAGGGGCTGGGAAACAGAAGTCCCAGTTCTTATTTTCCACTGATGCAAGCAAGACCTAACTTCTTCGAATCAGATGAATTAGCCATTCTCTGAAGCTGCAAATGAAATGAGACTCAAAAGCAGCTATTTAGCAACAACATAGATAATGGATAATTCAAAGTATGACAGAGGTCAATAAAGGGTGAATTCTAATTGCACAGTCCCGTGGAAATTACAACCTTTTGTGATAAATGCTCAAAGAAAGCACAGGGAGATAAGTTGCATGTCTGCTTAGATATTAAGATCTTTTATTGAAAGTGTAAACACTGTAGATACAGTGCAGTTTTCATAATTGAAACAGCAGAGGGAACAAATTTTGTTTTAAGGAATTGGCAGTGATACAAATTGTTCAACCCTTAATGTTTAGAAGCTCCTGAAATTGGCTTAGAAATGAGACTTGACAAATAATCACTGTTTTCTTACATTTGCTTTCTGGGCCATTAGATGTGGATCAGATTTTGTTTTCCCAGTTATATAATCCCTGGACTCTAGTCCTTGCATCTTGAAAAATACCTGTTATTGTCTGCCTGGCAATGAAACTGTGAGAGCTAACAATAGCCTAAAAGTGACACTGAGTCTTAAAAAGATAGAATCACATTCTATAGTTCGTCAAACAAAACTGTTGCTCAAATCAATGGGTCTGCAACAGAGTCGATGGTTAAAAAGGGGAAAAAAATACTTTGATATGTGGAAACTGGATCTGATGCTTAGAAACAGAGGTATAAGGGGAAATTTCAGTTAGCTTTCAGCTGCAGCCTGCCTGTAGCCCATCTAATCCAGTAGCTGCTAATTCATTAGGATAACCTCTGAGAGGATTAGTCTGTGTGAGCCTGTACAATGGCCAGGAGTGGCACTTGGTGCCATGGTGCTGCTTGCCAACAAAGGCAGAGTGACTGCAGCTGGGGCGGGTTTCCAGGGCATCCTGGCTGCCGGGGCTGCCGTTTTGGCACGGAGTGGATCAGGCTTCCCTTTGTCCCCACAAGGGCTGCCCGCTGCCAGCATCACTCCAGGATGAAAAGCCTGGTACTGGCCCTCCACAGAATGTGGTAGCAGAGTAAATGGTTGGGAGGCACGTGCTCACTCTTTTTGCACTGGGGACTTGTGCTAAATGGGAATGAAAAGACAGCTTCCCAACTGCAGCTAACCCTGGTGCAGAACATGGAAAGGGTAATTAACTGGGAGCCGCTGGGTGAGCGCAGGGCAGGTGGCTGAGGAGCCTCTGTGCATGCACAGACCAAGTCCTGCCCAAACTGTGTGGAAAAGGCAAGGATGCACATTTGCAAGGACAATCTCTTTGCAAGTCCTGGGCTAGATATTTTGCTCCCTGGGTGTATAGGTGGATTTCTGCTGACAGGATTAAAATTTGATCCAACTTCTTCAAACCTAATCCCTTTAAATGTTTGCCGCAGCTGGATTTTGCTCTCCCTGAGTCTATTCCACACTCTTTTGGATACATGTAAGCTCACTGCATTTCTGAACAATATTTCTGCTGCTCTGATGTGTCAGAAAGCAGCTGTTAGGGCTGATGAAGTGGCTGACCCAAGGTCTCAGGGAGTCTGAGGCTGGCCCCAGGTTTGTCTCCTGCTGTATTGCTCTTCTCCAGCTCCCCTTGCACAGGAGAGCAGAGGGCCCTGCAGATGTGAGGCCTCTGCTGTAGCTCCTGTACCAGCACTGCATCCTTGTCTTCAGCGTAGCCAAGTCACTGAGCCAGCCACTGCTCCATCTCCTCTGGGCTGCTTTTGGCTACTTAGTGCCTCTCCAAGAGTGCCGAGACAGCAGTTGGCACTGATGTAGATGGGAATAAATTCCTGAAACAGAGATGGGGGAAGATAAAAGATGTAGTGGCATTTCTTTGTCAGTGGCAGCTGACAAACTCTAAGGAGGACTGAAGTTTTGAAGGACACTCAAATCCATGGATTGTGGTTATCCATTGAAACATGGCGATAAAATGGGGAGCAGAGGGTACTCATAAAC
Source organism: Acanthornis magna (assembly GCA_036785705.1). NCBI lineage: Eukaryota > Metazoa > Chordata > Aves > Passeriformes > Acanthizidae > Acanthornis > Acanthornis magna. Next base: position 24,146,723 of record JAWUZG010000025.1, on the reverse strand, counting down.
TTGCTTGTGTGGCCATCATGGCAGATCAACTGTGGGGATGAGAAGCAAGAAAGTGCTGAGGGAGAAAATGAGCAAGGAGGTGCTCACGAACACTGAGAACAAAGTGAGAAAGACAGGCTTTGAAGAACAAATATACCGATGGTTTAAATCTGTCCAAGCTGAGAAGTAAAACCCCTTCACAGACATTAACAGCTCTTCCAAAATTCAGTCCAGTCGGACAGAAGGGACTTTCATTTTCATATGAAATGAGTAAGTAGCTGAGTAATTCTCTATTTCCTGTGTTTTTCTCTATTTTGAGGCTAATAGTAGTGAAGCTTTAGAGGGAAACGTTTCAATCAAGCAATTGTTCTATTAATTGCAACGCACATTTTAGTGCCGGGGTTGGTGTTGACTGCATAGAGTTGCAAAAATTCAGTGTGCTGAGGGGAATCGTACAGTGAGAGGTAGATGCCTGACTAACATGTAACTTTTCCTGTCTTCTGCAGCACCATATAAATTAAGTATAGCAGAACAACATTATTTCCCACAAAATATTCCTGTCAAGATATTGCTCCTTGTAAATCATCAGAGAAGGTGACAAATAGATGCTTGTGGTGCTAAGACAGGCTGCACAGGTCCTGCTTAAGGAAAGATTGCTCTGAAACATCTTGACGTGTTTGGGAAGTTTCAGGATTTTGCATCTTGTGCAGTAAAGGCTTAGTGTTTGGGTGTGGTGAACTCTTGTATGAAATCATCGGCCTTCCTCAGTTCACCCTAGTGGGGATGTGGTGCTGGGATCTCTATGCTACAGCTGTGCCTTCAGCGTGGCTCTGGCAGGAGTCTCTGGCTCTGCTCAGATTCCTTCCATTCACTGATGCCCTTTTCCCCCTCTGGAGGAGGAGCTGTTTACAGAAACAAGCTCTCTTTGCCTCCAGCCCAGCCTTTCCTCAGTTGTCAGCCCTGTGAAATCCATAAACAAAATATTGCCTGCTGATTTCAAACCTGCTTTGTGCAGCACAGCAGCAGACACCCTTGGTGCAAGATGTTTTAACTCCAGCTGATAATTCTGCTCCATTGATTTTTACGTGTGATTTGGGGAGAAGCACAGGCTGCACTACGTATATCATCTAGCTCCCATCATGAGCAGTGAGAATGCTGGTGCAGAGCAGCAGTGACTGTTGTGCCTTGTGCTTTTACACCTTTTCTTTAGTAATAATAAATTCATTTTCAGTAAAGAAAATAAATCTGATAGGGCCCTGTTAATGGGTTTTCAATGGCCTTATAAAGCAGGGCATATGTTGCTTGAATTCTTCCCACTCCAGTTCTTTCCAGCTCTTTCCCTAAGCCGTAGTAGTAATTATCTGTTTGGGGTGCCTATGATATTCATAACATGGATACACTTTAATACAGAAGAGCTCCTTCACCTCCCAGTGGGATAAACCCAGCACTGAAATGCCTTGACCACTGTCACAAGGTTGACCATCCAAGAACAATCCATTTCTAAATGTGCTTGAACCTTGGGTGACCTGAATTATAGCAGCAAGTATTACAAGCTGGGACATCTGGTGGACAATAAAACTTTTTTTTTTATTTGTTTTTACATAAAGCAGCTGTACTTGAGCAGATGACCAGGGGCTGTGCAATCAAAGTGTGAATAGCTGAATTAGCAAATTATATTGGGCTTCTTAAGCACTTATTTGAATGCTGCATGCTCTTTTTAAATTTTGCTTTATTAACATCTACCAAAAACACAGCAGTGTTGGCATTATGGTTATTAGTGACTTATTTGCTTCATTAAAATTTACAGCACGTTTTACATTCACCATCTGGGACAGCTTCTCCCATGTTTCTCATTAAAATGCAACTTAAATCCAGGCCTAATAGTCTAAAATAAAAGATTTTATAGATAAAACTCTTTATTTGGATGCCAGTGTTACCTCTTTTTGCTAGTGTGCAAACAGAAGCCTATTTTGCTCAGTTACTGTGGTACAACTTAGTGCTAGGATACAGGAAAATATTTTTGCTTTCAATAAAAGTTGTTGTTGTACATAAGGAAAAGGTCGATCGTGCTATTACTTGGAAAGCTGCAGCTTATGGAGTATGGCTGGGGTGGGAATTAGACTGCTCAGAGATTCTTCAGACTACAGGACCTTCTGGGTCACTGAGTCTGAACCCCTGCTATTGCAAGTAACTACCTTGGATAATCCCTTTGCAAGAATAAGCAGTGCAAGAGAAAAGTGAATGTGGTGAGAGGCAGCACGTAGAAGCACAGCTCTGAACCTGGGCTAATGTTTCCAAATTTGTGTTGCCCTGCTCCTAAACATTTCAAAGCATTGCCAGAGTATGTTTTCACTTAATTGCATATGCATAGCTTTTAATTCTTCCTCCCTTTTCCTGCTTTGCTTCACTGTTGAGCAGTGAGGATGGAAAACCCATTTTCTTATTTATTCAGGCTGGGAATGTGGAAAGGAATGTGTGCTGAGAGGGCAAAATGAAGGGAGATGGAAAGGATCATTTGATATACTAGTACTAAGAACTAGTATTAAGAGTGTCTTCCCCACTGTTTTGAGTCTAAAAAAAAATCAAATTCGAAATTCAAGAGAGTATTCTTTTTTTATTGCTCCTTGGGAGTCCAAACATTGAAAAATGTATTCGCTCTCTTTTCCTTCCCATCCCAAAACTTTTTTTATTCTGCAAAGGAGATGTCTATTCTCCACAAAACAAAAATTTGAAGCAAGCAAAAAATTAGTAAAAATTAGGGTCCTTAGTAACTCTGTGAGCACACTGGCCCTCACTGGGTCACAATGTGGGAACTACAAACACATTTTGGTATCTCAGGAAAGTATGGTTTTACATGTGCTCTTGTGACTTTTTCCTCATTTCATCTGGTATTTAGATATATATCTCATGTGCTGGAAGAATGACAATGGCCCGGACATTATGGGAAGTCAATACCCTTGTGTGATTGTGATTTCATACTGGTGCCTCATCATGAGAAATATTTGCAGATCCTTTAGATTTCAGCGTTATCCTAGAAATGCAGTTATGTGAGTAGCTGTTTCTGCCTCTTCTGCTATGACTCTCTCAAGGCTTTAGTGTGAATTCCGTGCTGCCTCTTTCCTTCTTTAAAGCTGTTGTATCTCATGGGTGGTATTTTTTCATCTTTCCTCTTTTGTTTTTCATATCACAATTAAGACTCTTCAATTAATTGTTTACAAGTGGAGCTGCCTGGAACTACTTTAGAAGGGAGAAAATGATGAATATGATTGATTAATGATAATCAAATCAAAATTCCTGAAGCTTTTGTCTTTGATTTCCTGTACTACCCTTGAAAATTCTCTTACCACTGTATCATGAATAAACAAGAATGAAGTGTGTAAAATATATGTGACATTAATTGGGGTGCATACATTTAAATGGAGAGCAGGTTTCAAAAGTAACTTCTACTTTTCTACCTTTTGTATAGATTTAATTCTGTTGGAAAATGGATACTGAGATTTTTTGGGGTTTTTTCACCTGTATATGAATTTTTATATATTTAATTCTCCAGATATAATACTTGGTTGCTCCCACTGCCTACAGATGTGTCAGAGCTATTGATGCTTCTTTACTTCTCTGTAATTTTTATTGACTCTAAGTGATTATAAATTCAATATTCTGCTTTCAAAAACTTTCCTTTTGATGAAGTAAATGTCAACACTTTCAACTTCTTGGTAGACATGCTTTGTCTCTACTTTTCCCCTCTTTAGACTGCTAAAGGTGATTCTTGAGATCCTAAGATGAATGCAAAGCACTGCTCGTTTCTTTTTTTTGCCATTCTTGTGATCCTTTATATGTATTTCTTACCTTTGTCTTGAAACTTTCTTGTCTTGTCACCTATGAGTTTCTTGTGTTCCTGTTTAGTGTTCTATTTTAGAATGTTTTTTCATTTAACCCTTCCTTTCTCTTTTTACCTCTACCTACCTACAGTCTTTCTTCCTTAGTGATTGGAATTAGAGCATACAAAAGACACCACCCTTGTTTTCCTATTTCTATTTTTTTACAGATACTTTAATGCAATAGACTTGCCAAATGAGGGTTGCCTGTTTGTATGCTGAGTTTGTTTGTCGGTGGGGTTGTTTTCTCTCTCTCATGCTGTGTTAGTCTATGTGTTAACAGTTTATGGCTGAGCTGCTCAGGAGGTCTAAGCCCTCTCATGAATAATAAAAACAAGATGAAAAACAGTTGTTATTACAAAATTATCTTTAAAATCCTCATGAACCTTTGATTTTTGGACGTGCTAGTCTTAAATAATGGACAACAGGTGTGCGGAGATAAATGAAATTTTGTTTGCGTGTGATGTGAAGTACTACAGATTGATAGATCAATACTTTAATGCAGTTACAGGCAGAGCTGAATGCTAAATTAAATATGGGCTCCTGAGGGCTATAACATAGATGTGGCATTAAGGAAATATAGTTCTAATATATTGACCTACCTCCTGTATTTTAAAGCAATATTGCTAAGCATATCTGTTTTAAAGGTCTGTCTTTCCCAGGCCTGGGCAACCATCCTATGTCAGTCGTATGCCTCAATCTGAGCCTCTGCCCTCAGTCAGCTAGAACTGAAATTTGTCTGACTGCAGTTGAATTATGCAACATCTTATTGCACAAGGAGATGGACAGTTCCCATGTAATATCTGTTTCAAAACAGTTATTAAAAGAGTGGAAGACATAAAAGATGGGGAAGAACATTCAAAGAAAGAAGCATATAGAAAGCCACAATCTTTAGTAAAACCTTTGCAAATATTCTTCTTCAAAGTGAAATAGTTCCATGCGCCTGGTTCATACCTATTTTTGTAATTCACAGAATAAAAACCAAGGTACTTCCCATCTAGATGATTTTAAATATGAGTTAAAAAAAAACAAAAAAACCCAAACAAACAAAAAAATAGACAAAAAAGCCTGAACCACAAGAAACATAAAGGCTGGAGCTCTCAGTGAGCATAAACTGTCATTCCATCACTGGGGTTTGGCAAATTAGATACTTGATAGAAGGAATGTGGATTGGAGTGCACTAGACCATCATGCAGATGCTATGCTTGCAGGGAGAATGGTGTCATCTTGATCTCTTTGTTCCTCAAATTCTTATAATAGAGATCAGCATCAATATGCAGTAGGTTGTTTTTTTATATTAGTATAAAATTTACCAACACAAAACAATATGGATAGGAGACTACAGTAAAATATGAATTTTCAGTTTCATATAGGAAGTAACCCATCTCTTTTGATTGAGCACTTAGGCAAATGTCTAAATTTCAGTGTGTGATCCCATTGATCTTCCATTGAAAGTAAATGCGTCTTATTCCTGCCACGACTATCTGACACACTCCTTCAGCTGTGATTGTTCTATTCCCTGTAAAAACTCCAATGTGTTTCTTTTTAATGCACATTTTAAGAAGTCTCTTCAGCTGATATATTAGTTTATAGTTATTTTTAGTTTAAATAAACTCAATATTAGTTCATTTTCTTTTCTGGATGTTCCAGAGCTGTTCTGATTTTGAAAAGGTTAAGAAAGAAGTTATGAACATCTACTAACTCCAAACACTGAAGAGCCTTGTAAGAAGCTCATATATTTTACAAAAGAAAAACACCCAATCCCCACTGCCTTGGAAATCTTACTTTTTTAGAAAGCATCAGAAATTTTTAGTGACATTCAGAATTCAAATAAGACAGTACCAAGGCACAGAGGCTCTCGTGACTGTATCAAAGGAGAACTTGAGAGAAGGGGCTGTTCAGCTTTCAGAAGTTCTGAGGACTCCAGAAAACAGCAGTTCACTCAGGATCTGAGGTAAAATTCCAGTTCAAGACAAGGCAATGAGAAATTTTCAACAAAGAGACAACAACTAAAAATTGCTGTCATCCTTATCCAGGTTTTTTCTTGAAGAAGGATTGGATTTACCAACAGAACATATAGTCTGGTGCATAGGGAAAACATATTTGCCTATTAGACAGCCACATTTTTGTCTGCCCACTCCTCATTGTACCACAGATAGCTGTTTTCCTGTTATTTCCCCCCCCGCTTTATTTCCTCCATTTTAGCCTTGCTGTAGGGTCTTTGAGATTGGATGCAGGAAAATAAATTGTGAGGTTCTTTGCCATTATTGTAAAAGGAAATCTTGGAGAGTTTTATGGAGACTACCAGGAGCTGTTAATGAGACTTTATTAACCTCAGACTATATAGCATGAAATATTATGGTTTAAATAAATGTGGTGCCAGGGCCAAGCCGCCTAATAAATGGCATGATAGAGGGGATCATGTGCCTAGGGAGTTATGACATAGAGCATTTCCCCTTCAAGTCACTACTTTAAATTCACCATGCATTGGCAGTGACTGAAGGCCATTACTATCCAATGACTCTTAAATAGGCAGTGTGAAATAAATTGGAGGTCTTGGTTCATTTCCTTAGGGAAAGACGTCTATGCTCCAGGTTACAGTAATTGTCATCTTCATTCAAGGCTCAGCACAGGAAGTGCTTTTGGAAAGGACGTGGCCAAGGAATGGCTCTTTTGCCTTGTGCCTGGTCCCCTTGCTCAGGACTCAACTACGTTACCATGCTGTGGTGTGAGAGTTAATACTGACGGTCTTGCAGAGGCTCATTCTTTGGATAAGCAAAAAGCTTTGTTTCAGACCATTACCAATAATATCCTCTAAGGGCTTCTTTCCATACCCTGCTATGACAAATCAATGCTATATTTAATAGTACTCTTGGTACAAATAAATGAGATAACTTATGGAAATATGTATAACTATGGTGAATATAATGAAGAATGAAGTCCTTTGTAATTACTAAATTCATTTAAAAGGAATAATGATTTATTATAAAGTCTTGCTTGGCAGTAAGGAGGAAGACAGGCAGTTTGTAAGTCTATTTCTAACTTTTAAGTGGATTCTCACCATCTAGTCTAATTAAATGGCATGCTATTAGTTTTTAATAACCTGGGAAAATGAAATTACGATTGTATAAACCATTGACTAATGATTTCTTCAGCAACCCCGAGAGAATTAAATATATAAACCTATAAGAAAACTAGTTTAAATTTAAAAAGGAAGCAAACAGCAAGGTAAACTCATGAATGGGCTTTATTCAAGAAATTAGAAGTAAAACAAAAATATTAGAAAGAAAAGGGAGTGTCTTCTCTCCAAACTTTGTGATTTCTTTCTTTTCACTTATGCTCACCTTTGTAATTTCTTTTCTTTTATTTACAGGTAATCTATTGGTAAATAGAAGAGCAAGGAGGAATGGATTTGCTAACATTTTCCTCGTGAAGCAAAGAGAAGCAGGTTTAAAACTATTAGTTTGAAATGTCATTGAGTATGTAGATTTAAAAAAATTAAATTTTAAATTTTTTCCAAATTTTCCCTTGGAGCTTATTGTTTTTTTTTTTTTTTGTTTTTTTTTTTTTGTTTTTTTTTTTTTTTTTTTTTTTAGGGAATAAGGTTTCATTAAAAGTATCAAGTAGCAGAAATTTTTAGATCACTTGTGCCATTAAAACAAAAAAGGGAAAGGAAAATAGCACAAGATGTGCAAAACTGCTCATCACATTTACGTACACCACTCTGGAAACTGGAAGTAAAATAATCATACAAGCTACCATGATGCTAAATCCTGGTGTCAGGGGTGGGTTGTAACAGTCCTGTTAGACTATAATATAGTTAATTGTTAGACTATTAGAGTATTAGATATCCTCGGTATATGGAGATGTAGAGCAAGATTATAGTGAGATTTTTCCTGTGCTCTCATTCTTTGGCAGATCTTGAGTTATAATATGGAAAGTAAGCCTGAGAGGTACCAAGTCCTGGTGGACTTCGAGGTCAGTTAGGTTCTACAGAGTGAACACAGTCACTTAATTTCAAAATAAGACAGCAGACAATTACAAGGTAAAAACAATCTACCAACATCCTCAAATAAAAATACCCACAAATGCCTCCAAATGTCTGGCCTTCCTTACTTGGAGAGAAATTGAACTGTTTGTATTTATTCATTTATTAATTCGCCTCCCCCCTTTGAAATCAAGACTATAGACCTGAACTGGAGACCTCAGCTGGGACTTAATTAGAGGAGCTTGGACTGGGAAATGACAGTCTCAGTACTATTATGCTGCTATGCCACAGCCTTTGCTTCTGTTTCTGCTGTGAATGTAATTAATGCCCTGCACCTCTTCTTAATAGCAGCAGTAACTCTAGTGTGGAGACTTTATTGCTCCGTGGCCCGAGGAGAATGCTCCTGCATTTCTGGGCTCAGTGTCATCTGTCAGGCAGATTGGCCTTGTCTCTGGGAAGGGGCAGTACACACTCAGTTGAGGCAGTTGTTCCCATATGTCTTGTGGGAAAGCAATCATTTATCAGACCTATATTAGATGCATGGACTTTTTTTTTTTTTTTCTTTTTTTCCCAGTGCTCTATTGCTCTTTGTCTCTCCCTGTGTATTAACTGGTGTCCCATTATGGCACTCCTAGTTTCCTCAGTGGCCATGCAGAATCTCCTATTATTTCTCATAGGCTACATTTTCTTCATCTGGAACACGAAAGGGAGAATATTTACTTCCTGACGTGGAGCAGCAGCTGTTGCAGGGCACCTGCCTAGCCACAGTAAACAGCGTGTGGCAAGGTATGGGATACCTCTAAAAGAGCAGTCTCTGTAAGACACTTTGACATTCTCAGTGGTAAATTAGCCACGAGGTTCTGAGCCTCATTCCCTGTTTTGTCATTCACAATAGGTACAGGGAGGACTTCGTCTCTTACCTTCCTTGATTTCCCCAATATAGCAACAAGGAGTGACTGATCAGGAGGATGGCATGGATGTTTATGGGTGTGCTTGGTTGGCTGGGTTTTTGTCACTTCCAAAAGATGTCTCCAGCTTTGAAAAGCCTTACCATGACAAGTAAGATCAGGTGCCACAGCTGCAGGTGTGAGGAGGTCTGGCAGAAGAGTAGAAGCTTTCATTAGCAACATGTGTGTTTTTTGAGACAACTGAAGGTAATTCCTACCATACAAAGTGAATTGTTGTGGCCTGAGGGAGAACAGGAGTTTATTCAGCTTTAAAACCTATGGCTGATGTAAGAGCTGGGCTGAGAGAAGTAATGGGTGGCTGCTTGGACAGCGTCTATCTACCAACAGTGGAGAAATGCACACAAATGGATAGGAAATGGAAGAAACTCTCCTCGTTTAGCTTAATTGTCTTCTGTCCCCCTTCTCTACCATAACCACTGTCCAAATTCTCCGTGAAAGAGCAGAATTAACCATAAAGTCATAGCACTATTAAGGTTGGAAAAGACCTCTTAGATCATTTATTCCAACCCTTAACCAAGCGCTGACATCTTCACCGCTAAACCATATACCCAAGTGTTGCATCCACATGCCTTTTGAACACTTCCAGGGATGGTAACTCCATAACTTCTCAGAGAGCCAACTCCAGTGTCTGACCACCCTTTTAGTGAAGAATCTTTTCCTAACATTTAATCTAAACCTCCCCTGGTACATTTCCCCTCATCCTGTCGCTGGTCTGGGAGGAGACTGGTCCCCACGTGGCTGCAACCTCCTTTCAGGCACTTGTACAGAGTGAAAAGGTCTTCCCTGAGCCTCCTTTTCTCCAAATTAAACAACCCCAGCTCCCTCGGACAATTTCTGTCCAAACCCTTCTTCAGCTTTGTTGACTCTGGCAAATTTGTTGTCCTTGTCTGGCTACATTAACAAGAAATCAGCATGTAAAAAGAGATTATCCTGGCTAAAAAACCTTGTTGATAAGCACAACGTGTGTGCAAAGACAGGACCCATTGAATATGATAGGGAAACTTGTACATTACTTCTCTCTGAACTTCAAACAGGTCAACCTTAAAATGCTTTCCTGTGTATTTCTTCTTGAATGTTGCACCAAAAGCTAACCCTGAAAATGTCTAGGATTCTTGGTAGAAATGCATAGTCTACATGGAAAACCCCAAAAAGTCGCAATACTTAAGCCAACTAAAATCTTTTTCTTCTCTTACAGATTTATTTTTCTGTGGCTCTTGAAATATCTGGAAAGTAGTAATGAACACTCTTATACGGTAAGCCAATACCTTCTTTTTCTGCTGATTTTCAGGCAGTTTCTGGTGGAGTCACAGAAGAATATAGCCCTTTACTGCTCATCAGAGCAGAGTTGATCAATTCCTACTGCACATATGCTACACATGCTACTTTAATGCTCTATTATTGCAAATTGTCAGAAGTGTTATTCAAAAGAATTTGCATTCTTTTGAAGAAACAACGTATAGCACCAACTTGCCTTCTTGTTGCTCTCAGTTAATAAGAACAAACACAATCTGAATTTTGCTTTTTGGCTGTGGTGTATATTCTTCTTCCACAAACCCCAGAAATTATCAAGATGGTGTTTTCAAGGCTAATAGTTAAGAAACCAAAGTAGTTTCTCCATCTGTCTCTGAAGTAGAAGCAAGCTTTGGTTTTTGCAGGTCCATACCACAATGGCTGATATGCCCAAGTGTGTACAAGCCAAGGAGGAGACACTTTCACAAAGCAACCAAATTTGAGACTGAGATGTCCTCATAGATTTTTAATCATCAGAAGGTAGTGTTTGATGGAGGTGAGGGAATATTTATGTTTCTTTGTCCCTGTACACTCCCTTTACCACACACATGTAAAGTGTATTAAAGAGTTACCTCCATGTTCTCATATTTAAATGGGAATGTCATATGTTTGCACTGCTAATTCCTCTTTAAAACTGTTTGATCTGCTTATGTTGATTTAAATTTATGCTTAATAGTTTCTTTACATTTTCTCCATTGCTGGTTCTCTAAATGAATGATTTTAACACTACTGGGACTAAACTAATATGGAAATTTGCTTTTGAGAATAAAGGGGGGAAAATGGTCAATAAATTAGACTTCTGTGATCTCTGGTCAAAACAGAGCTTTGCCAAGTGACATTAAATAACAACTGGGCAAGACAGAAACCTTGACAAATAAGCTTTCAGAGACTGTCCAGCTGTAATGCCTCTTCTACTCTGTTAATAATTTTTCTAGAATATTTACTTATGTGTTTTTCCTGGTACAATCACACGATTCCTTTCAGCCTTCTACTAGGCCTGGGTCAAAGCAAATTGTCAAAAAATGCCTAAATTATTAGCTTTCTTGTCTAGTAACATTTGGCTGAAAGTATATGGTCAAACTGTTGGTTTTGTGCTTTAGCATAGCCCAGGAAATAGCAAGGGTTTTTTTTCTCAGCTGAAGCAGGGGATTTCAGAAGTCTTGTCAAGACTTCTCACTTTGATGAGTGTGGTTGCAGCCAGGTTTTTATATTAGTTTTCATCAGTGCCATTTGTGTGTTAAGTTTGTGTCTGTAGAGCTGATCACTTAAAACACTCTCCACTGCTAACAACTCAGTCATTCCTTTAGATGAATATATCCAAGTCATAAATCACCATGAGTTTAGATAGGAATGACCGTAATAATTTTTTCCACCTCCTGTTCATTCCTATTCCTCCTATTGCTCATGTCCTTCCTTGTGTATTACAGGAAAATCCTATCTGTACCAAAATTTACTGAATCAAACACATCCAGTCTGCATAGTTATCTAGTAAATGGAATACATACTGCATTTTTTAAAGCTGGCTTCTCTGCTCCATTTTTGTTTAAATCAAGCATAATTTTAGATTGACAGAATTAGGAGGAGCACTGCATGTTCTACAGACTCATGGGTCATTGTAAAACCTTTTCAGCTTCCAAATACAAGTACTATTGGTGCATTTCTGTTGTAACATTATTTACCAGTTGTATGTTGGCCATACAAATACTATAAATTTAAACTTCTTTTGAAGTGACTGCCCATAAAGCACATTTTAGACATTTTATCTCCTTGGTACTGATGGTAAATGAACCAGTTACTCATTTGAACATTCTTTGTGCTGGTAGAGGCATTTTGTTGCAATTTGGAAGAATGTGTAGTAATCAGGTAATAAGTTTTTTAAGCCGTGTGGTTTTTTTTAGTGCTCAGCTCTTCATCTTGGAAGAAGAATAGATTTTCTGTGCTAAATGAGAATGGAAGTTCTGCATCAGTTCAAATTAAACACAGCGTGTGGATGAGACAATACTGCAGTGTCTGGGAGCATACTTTCAAAGTAGCACTCAGAGAGTTGCTGGAAAACCTGCAGAATAAATGCAGCCAGAAATGTGACCAAGAATATGGCTCCGCTGAACCCTGTGGCGTCTGTGCATTGCCGCTGCTATAGGAACACACTTCTGAGATGTCACTGTCGCTTGGAGGAGCGTATTGCCTCAGCAAATGCCGCACCGAAATGATGGGTGCACAGCTCCCCCTGCAGCCCAGCACCTTCTCTTCAAAAACCATTTGGATGGCAGGAAAGGATGCTTCTGGCTTTTGATGACTTTGTCGTTGGAAAAGATGTTTTGCATCTGAGCCTTTCTCACCAGTGGGGACTTGTTCTTGCAGATTAACATTGTTGCCCTCGAGTGCGTTAGGGATTCTGATCTCAATTGAGGGCTTTCTTTTTTCCTGGCCTTTTGTTTTTTTTCTTTCATTTTGGTAAGTGTCTCAAGCCAAAGCTGCCTCCCTAACTGCTGCTTATTGGAGCTCTTCCCAGCCCCCTCCATATTTTTCATAGTATATTTGTTAACTTGAAAAGTAAGTATGAAGATAACCAACCCTTCTCCTCTTGCCTCTTTTCCTTCACCACACTGAACCCTCTGGTTAGTTCAGTCTAACTGAAATAGCACGGAGAGGATCCCCCTGTGTTTGTTTCCCACTGAAATGACAGAGTGTTTCTTTTACCCGTGTTTACTTCCTGGCTGCATTCCACTCCTTTAGTTTATGCCAGCTTTCTCCCCTTCTTTCTGAAGTTTATTTGCTTTGATATACACCTTTTCCCAGGAGAAGAGTGTCTTAGCAGGTGGAGGTCAAAGACAGTCATGTAGAATTTCGGAATTCAGTCCCCACACAGTGATACTAAGGGTCCAGGGAGCCGTGTGGAAATGGAAAATTAAGAGCAGTACTTGGGCTGCTCTGATTTTTTCATCAAGCAACCTGCCCTGATCCTGAACTTGCATGTATAGGAAAATTGTTTTGGACACTAACTCCTGGATTGTAAGGATTTGCCTGTGCAGACTAACAAAGGTATAAACTGAAGGTACCTTAGGTAAACAGTATTACAGCCCTGTGAGTCCACATATTAAAAAAAAAACAAACCAAAAAACCAAGAAAAACATGGCCTTATTTAATTTTGCCTAATTTGTTTCTGCAACAAATTAAACTAAAAGAAATTTAGGTTGGATTTATGCTAGGCTTTTAATGTGGTTCAACTAATCCACTTGAAAGGATAATTCAGATTAATTTTCCTGAGTGTGCCATGTGGATGAGACATGACACACAGCACCACACTGTCCAGTTATATTCTCTCAGGAGACCAAAATGTATAGTTAAGGCAATGAACAACAACAAAAAGAAAAAAAAGATCAACAGCAGTAAGAGCACTGGGAGCAAATCAGAATCAGGCAAGGCAAAATGGTGATGATGGGCAAATCTCCCACAACTTTCAAGCCCACTAAAGGCACTGATTAGTGAACAGATATTTGCTTGTTGGAAGGTGGCTCTTCTGAGGGAAAGAGCCAAGAAAGAAGGGTTTGGGGACAGATGCTGGAATCTTTGTTGTGGTCAAGGGAAATCACTTTGCACAGGAGAACTAAATAAAATTTGGAGGCTAATCTGAATATGATGTTGGCACTTCCCAGAGAAAGAAAGTAGTTTGCAGGAGTTTTACTTATTTCCAACATCTTCACTTCCCCTCTATGCTACCAAGCTAGGATGTGGAGAAAACCTCAGGAGCAGGTACTAAATGTAAACATCCTGTTTGTAGATTGCATGCAATGTATTTGACAGTACAGTTTTACTAATTATTGCTATCGTTTCATCTTTATAGATGGTTAACTCTGCTATGGAAAGGGACCCATTTAAGCAGAGGCAGGTTACTCCTAGAAGAGGTAGCTGCCATTTTGTGAGGAACTACCAGCGTTGCCTATCAGAGAATTATTAGAGTCACCCTGTTTACTTTTTCTCATATTTCTGGAAAGTTTTCACCTCATCTGCCATTTGGGGTACACGGAGAGGAAAAGAGGAAGGATTTGTATCAGAGAAACAGCCGGATGTGTGTTTGTACTTAATCACAGACAGGTGAGTGATTGGGATATCTTGCCTTGGGCACTTTTTAAATTCCTAGTGAACCTCACACAGCAATCTCTATGACGGATGAAAGACCAGACTTTTTTTCTCTCTCTCTGTAAACTGTACATATTCTGTGCTTCTTTTAGAGCTTTTTATTTTCTAACAAAGGATAAAAACCAGAGGACCAGAAGGTTTGCCAAACCTGTTGTGGCAGCAACCCAGGAAGCTGCCTCCTGGGGAGAGACAGGGGTATGGAAGACATGCCTGGCTGTGGGACCTTCTCCTGTAGGTCAGCAGAAGGAGGTCGCTTCTTGACCACTTGCCTATTATGTTTTCTGGGTTGAAATTTCTTTTAATTTGCACAGGTGTGCTGAATGGGAGTAAAAGTCTGCTTCCCAATAATTCATGGTATGAATAAAATAGGAAAGCAGGAGTTAGTCCTGCTTGTGAATAATGTGTAGCTGCAGGTACATCTTTGGAGCTGGATAATAAGCAGAGTATGCTTTCCTGCAGCCTTAAGTGTAACCACGTAAGAAGACAAGGCAAAGCTACGTGCATGCAAAATGCTAAAAATATCAGCTTAGAGTCCTCAGGCTTTAGGTCAGCTGTTCAACAGCAGCTGAAAGGAAATCCCTTCTCACCCTCCACCCCACACTCTGTACAAATGCATTCTTATACACAGACAGAACAATGTGATGCCATGCCTTTTAGTTAGGGCATATAAATCAAAGTCAATTGCCTTTTTCCAACCAGGTAAACTATTTTCAGTGAAGAATCTACTCAAACAGGAAGTTATACAGTCCACCCTATACAATTACACAGATAAAAGTGTAACAAAGAAATGAAATTATATATGAAAGAATTAGAAACTCCCCCTCTTTGATGCAAATACATTTTTGTTTTTTTCAGAACACTAGAAATAAATTTGAAGATAGGAAAGGCCCCAAGCACTAGGTTAATTGTATTAACCCCTCTAGCTTTATATGTTTTTCCCATAAAACAAAAATCTCTTTTCTCCTCTCTTCATTGGAATAAATAGCTGCATTTCTTTTCTCTACAGGCTGGAGATGGTGAATTGAAACAACCATAATGAGAGTGGCAGCCAGAAACAAGGGCATTTACAAAGGATAATTATTGCTTAGATTATGAATATCAAATTTCTATTGACATGAAAAAATTACATCTTACAGAGATATTATAAGCATTGTCATTCACAATGAAGCATGACAGAAAAGATTTTACTCTCAGCTGCCTGTAGAATTAAGTCACGTGAGCCATTCTTTCTTCAGAGAAATGTGAAGCTGAAACTTAGAAGGATTCAAGGATGCTTATTTATATGTAAAAATAGCATCATTCCCCTTCCTTGAATTTTGTTCAACACTTGCATGGAGAGCTGTTATATAGGAGAGACAGGTGGGGAATCTAAAATTCTCTGGGCATGGAAAGAATTTCCAGTTCCCCACCCACTTGTTATCTTAAGCCTCATTTGATTAAGAATATCCCTGCCAGGTAAATGGGTTGGAAACTTCCAAAACACTTCCTCTGATGAGCGACTGAGATCCGAGATCTCTGATAGCATTTCAAGTGACAGCACCAGTGGCAACCTCAAAGTCATAAGGACTGAGGAGGAAAAGGATGGACCTGCATAGCCTTACAGTTCAATTGAAAATAATGATAGTATAAGTAATTTACTTATATATCTTGCATATATGGTATTTTGACACCCCTTCTTTCTGAAAAGTGAAAATAATGCATTTCCTCTGTCATAGATGTGCTTTAGTCTTGCTGTCACTGCTTACATAAATCCAGACTCATTCCAACTATATAGATTTTTAAAGGCTGTTAGGGAAAAAAAGAATGCTGAGTGTTGTCATCCATAGCAATTGCACACAAAGTTTGCCATAAAGTTTACAGATGCTCTTTGTTTAAAGAAGCATATTTTGTGTGCTGCGGTCCATAGGGTATTATAACTTGACTGTGATATCAAAAAGAAAAAAATCTCCCAGGAAATGTATAAGCTCATATATAACCACAAGTTAAAAGGGAGAAAGTGGTAATTGAACATTTAAAACAGAGTCTAATTTTGCTTGGAGATGAGAAGCAACGTAACTATATGGCTTAAGGTGGAATGTGTCCTTCAAATGAAAATTGAGAAATACTGTCTTTAGTTTATTTGTATTCACCACTTGCATTATTTATTTGTATTTGCTATTTCTAACACAGCCTATTTTATAATTTCCTGATCTCCAGGAAATTTAATATGACATGTTAATTTTAATGGCATATTCACTACTGGCAATTTGAAGCCATCCAGAAAAGGATGTACAGAATTTTCTCTCCAGTTTATCTATTCCACAGATTCTGCACTTCTTGTCCACTACTCAGAAGCCTTTGGGGTCATTGGATGCCCAAGGAGTAGAAACAACCAAGAATATATTTGCTATCTGTGTGGTCTTGATATTTAGGTTTCATATATTTATCTTTACTGACTAAGACATACTTTTGCCACCTCAAAACTGTTTCAGCTCAGCCGCTATCTATAAAAATCACCTTAGTCCTTCTGGGGACTCCACCTAAGTCTGTGTGCACCAGTAAGGAGGAGTATTCTCCCTGCCACATGCACATAAGGTGGGAGCTTATGTCCTGATGGAGTATAGCAGGATCTGTAGCATGAGTTGTTTCTTTCTTGGCATAATGTTTTAGACTGCTGAAGACCGCCTTGGGACAATACAAGAGTGGAATTATAATTTTCCTCCTAAAGCCTGTTTGTTGCAACTCTGTTTTGTAGATTAAGTTTTCTTTTAATATGTATATGTGGTCATTCTGTGATGTGAATTTCTGTAAAGGTTGGTAAATGTTTTTTCCATCCTATAGATGGAACTAATTTTCTGGACTTCATGTCTATTAGCTGAAATTTCACAGGATGTGATGCTTTGAATTTGGGACAAATAGGATCTGCTTAATTTGTTGTATAATTTATTTCTCTTTCCCCCTCTTCATCATATGTATCCATCTATAAATGTGTCCTACCTTGCCTTCAACCTGTCTGAAGTCTTTAGGAAGCAATCACTGTTTATTTGTAAATTTCTTGCAGTGAAGATGTCTCTTCCAGTTAACGTTTCCATCATAACTTTTTAACCAATATATGCTAGGCCTGTGTCACCTTTACCTTTTGCATTCTTTAGGATATTCACTTTCTTTGTTTTCTCTTGATTATTTTGTAAGAAAAAAATGAAACCATTTCTTTCTGTTGGAACACCATGCTATTGGGAATTTTTCTTGATATTGCTGTGCTGTTTTTTTCTTAGCACAATTTATCACTTAAGGAATGGATATTTACTGAGTTGCTGGAAGTTTTAAGCATGTGAATAATAGCATAAATTACCTGCCTGAGAAACATCAATGAGAATGAATGATCAGAGGGACTGAAAATGTCTGTTTTGATAAATTAAATTTGAACAACCTCAGAAAAAATGATTGCTGACTAATTCTATTGTCAGCTGCATGTATGCATCACATACATCACATACTGATGCTAGATGCATCAGTACTGTCAGTGATATTTATCCACATTTCCAATGCATACTAAGGATACCACTGGCCTCTGCATAATTAAGTACAACAGAATTGAGCCCATGGAAGACTTCCTGTCTACTACTCTGTAACTTTGGTATTTGCCTGGATAATATTAGAGAAACTTAGGCTCTGAAAACATATTTTTCCTGCTAAAGTGCGTATTTTAAAACTTCACAAAACAACTGAAGAAAATAATTAAATGCTGGAAATAGTACAAGCCAATTGCTGTATGATCTCACAAATTACTCTTTAATTATAGATCGATAAGTTTTTCTGGTAGAAAACTGATACACTGGAGTTTTTGGAAAATGGGTGTCAAGGTTATTTAAAATGTTCAAAGTACTAAAAAAAGGAGTAGTAATTTTCAATTTTTATAAGTTTTTAAAAAAAGTTTTAACTTTGGGTACTTAGACTCTTGTATGGTTCTAAGAACAGTTGTACAAATAAATACAATAAATGAAAATGAAATGAAAAGTCAAGGCTCCTATTATAGGTAAATCAAATATTTTAACCATTAGTTGCAGCACTATCTCTTTTTCTTCTCTTTCCAGTGTTAGTTAAGATGATGTTCCCTGCTGTCATCCCCACATATTTTTGTGAGATTATCTGATACGAAAAACATCTCATACACTTTGTGACAAGGGCCTCCCAGACAAAGTTCCTTACTGTACATACTGTGACCACCATGTGTGCATGACCTTTGCTCCTCACTTGGTAAAACTATAGATTCAAACAGATGGGGACGACTGTGCTGTGTTTTTCTAATTAGGCTCATAATATCTCCGTACTTTCAACTACCTCTGTCTCACTGGAAATACATCCAAGTTGAGCTATGTCTCCAGCAAATTATGAAAGTGCTGAAATACTGGATTATGTACAAACTGCTCCACACGAGCATCCCTTTCAGTTAGTCAAGTACATATATACATACCTTATGGAGGGGGGACAGCTGAAATGGAAAGATAGCAACAGCACTTCTTAAAAGTCATTGGAATACATAAAAATGTTCAACACTGAAAAACGTTGCGATGAAAGGTTCTAACTTTAATGCTTGACAATGAGAATGAATAGGTAAATTAATATTTTCCCCAAAAAACACTATTGAAAGAGAAAGTCAATATATTAAGACTCAGAAAAAACTCCTTCCAAGTTTATTTGTAAATTGATGGAAACCTTATATTTGTCATAATCCATGTTAATCTATAAAGCAAAAAATGCTTCAATGCTTTTGGTGGCCCGTGGCTGAGGCTTGTTGTTACTCTTTTTATATGTGTTACTTCTGTCAAAAAATTGACTTGTCTGGTTCAATCTGCTGTTTGCCCTCAAGACTGCTCTGTAGAGCCTTGGATGGAGCTTCTCCTGCTTGTGCTGTGTACAACCAGTCATGCATGGTTCAAAAGTAACAAAGTTTATTTTTTTATATAGACTTTTAAAACATTTTTTATAACTTTTAGAGTCATGGCTCTAAGGTATTCTAGGCACTTGAATCTGGAGTCAAAAGTGCAAGTAGCAACAAGAAATATATATAATCAGAATCCTCATTTTGCTGTATTGCCCTCTGGATTTATGTTCATTAGATCCAGTGCCCCGTAGACCTTTTCCTCTGATTCATATTTGAGTAATCACTTCAAAACACACCTTTGCTGTAATAAAGCAATGGCTTTAAAGTCAAAGTTAGCTTCTGTTGCTTTCATGTGAATGTGAAATACCCTCATTGCATTGTGCCTGGCATTACAGAACATACCAGTGGGTAACACAACATACAACAGATTCTTGAAACAGGAACATCCCAAACTGAGCTAGGAGCTTTCAGATCTGCATCAAATGCTTCCAAGAGGAGAAAATCAGATGCTGAGGAGCAGCCTGTGGTACTGTTTGTTCTTGCCATGGAGAGATGCGCTATTCCTAATAGCTCATTTGCGGTTTCTGGAGAGATGTTAAGAAAAACCAAAACAGTTTTAACATAAAAAGTGAGGTTTTTCTCTGTTAGGGATCAATATTTAGCACTCTGTGACTTCAGTCAGTCCCTTGTTGAACAGTCTGTTTGTAGTTTCCTGAAAAAAAATCAGAACTGGTGTCTCTCTGTTTCATGCTTCCTTTTTTTCCTTGCCATTACAGAAACTACTGTCACTGTTTCCTTCAAATTCTGTTCTGAAATACATAACTGAACCTCGGAAGTTTTGTGTCTAGGGAAGTGGACAGGTAGGACTGGCATGGTGCATCTCCTACTGGTATTGCACGAAACAGGGAAAAGAGAACTGCAGTAGGAAGGTGATGGAGGATAAGGTTGTTTACCAAATGGGTTTTGTTTCAAAGTTGATTGCCTCAAGTCCGTTCACTAAAACTAAACTGCGTAAAAAATAACGGGCTTTCATGAGTGAGGACAGCAAAAAGGTACTGGCCTCCTATTGTGTATACAAAGCACCTATATATAGAGGCTTTTGAAGGAATGGAGAGGAGGGTTATTTTAATTGGATGTTTTGTTTCTGCAAGATTTGTATCTAGGCTTTTAGCTACTGTAAAACAGTGAAGTTCTGTTGGAATAAGTGTTTTCGGTAAAGTTATGCTGATTTTGGGAAGTTGAGTATCTGACCCAATACAGGCTTTAAATGTACCAGTGACCAGCAAAGTGTTAAAGTTTCCATTACTGAATGTCCACATTAAAGGATTATTTAACTCTACCAGAAAAAATCATATCCTGGAAAAAAAGGGTTATCAGGAGAAATGTCTCTGTGAGCAATTGCATTCTGTCCTTTGGGACACACTTTGTTGCATGTATCCTTTAACTCTTCTAAAAAAAAACCCTTCACAGCTCCATTATTTTCATCACATAATAAAAAAACCCAGTCTTTCTCCTTTGTCTTTCTGAGAAAATAAACACACATTGAACTGCACAGGTTGAGCCTCATTAAAAAAGAGAAAAAAATAATGTGGGGGTTAGAATGAGTTGAGATAATTAAGAAAACAGTTTTCTTTTCACTGGCATAATTTTCCAGACAACAGACTGCTTAATGTAGAACCTAGATATAAAGGTCTTCTATCAGAATTTGAAATGTTGCTTTCTGCAAAGCTGACATAAATAAAACCCTGTTTTGCAATCAAGTTTTCTGGGTTAGATCCCAACCCTCCTGAACTTCATTATGTTTTGGTGGCTTTTTTCCTTTTAACACTCTGGACTGTCTTAAATTTGTGATTAGAATTTTCTCAAGCAAAAGGAACTTCAATGTTGCTAAAGAAATGGAATGGAAATACCAAGCAAATACAGAGTCAAATCCTCCTGACAGAAAATCTGTCAGAGGTGAGCAGAACCTGAGGAGCTCTGGGAAATTTACTTTCCAGGTTTTCTGATTCTTATTCTTTTCTCTGGAATGGATTTGAGAATCATTACAGAGTTCAAATGAGAGCCTAAAAAAATTTAAGATCTAACATAGGATTTCGGTTGTCTGAAAAGTTTATTCCCTAAGTCCTACTCAACTGCCTCTGCAGCCAAGGAGGCAAATGATATTTACAAAAGCCTCTATTTTATGTTAGTCATTTTATTTGGATTAAGGTAAGCCTTGGCCAACTTAAAATTTGGTTTCCTGTTGTGTCCAGAAACACCTTGATTAAATACTTCAATTCGGTGGGAGGGGGAGATGTTTCCTCCCACTTTCTGTCCTCCACACTTGTGGAACATTCCTTCATTTTGAGAGCTATACATCAGTTCCCTGGGATAGAGAGGGAGCCCTGCATCCTGGGTGCACCAGGCTAGAGTGTATTCAGGAAAATAAAATTGGTCCTTTTAGGGAAGAAAGGATGTGTGCAAGCAGTTTAATAACTTGATTATGAACTTGTTCTTTCTTGAGATGAAGTGCTTTGGTGGTTGAGAGCAGAGTCCACTTCCTTCACCTGGACTGCTGCAGAATGCTGCAAAAAATACAGCTGAGGACAGGACCTGACCCAGGACCATCACTGAACATGTAAATATCTTATATATACACACCAATATACAGGTAGATCTAGTCACTTAGCATTAGCAATGGAGAGTGTAGCCTATGATGACATTCTTGGTATTAGTGCTTATGAGTGGAAAAGGTTTCATGCCCATGTCCCCCTTGGAATTGCATCTCCCAAGATGTTCTATACCTAGGCCTGATTGTCATCTTTCATTTGGTCTTCCTTTCCTTTCTAAGGAAGGAGTTTTAACCTCCTGCCGAGAAAATGCTCTGGGTCTGATGTAATTCAGGAAGTCTTATGTCTGATGTGCGTTGGATAAACACTGTGCTGAGTGCAGCAGCCAGCTTGGGACCATTTAGTTTTGCATCTGTGCTTTGAGTTTTCCCTTCAGGAGATAATGCTGAAATCCATGCCCCAAAAGCCAAACTGAGTTTGGAAAGCAATCCAAATGATTGTCTTCTGTTCATAGCTGTTCATCACCTTGTTTTAGAGCTGTGAGCAGTAATGAAAGTAGTGCAAGAAGAAAATAATTTCCCCAGAACTATAGTAAAGTGGAGAAAACCTCCTTAAGCCAATAACCCTTATTTTCTTCTGTTTTCTTGCTTTTTGTTGTTTAATTTGGCAGCATCTGCTTTAAAGTTTATCAGACCAACTGTTGGAAACTGAGGCTTGTCTCAAGTTTTGATTTGCAATATTACAGTGTTAAATGCATCATAAGGATGAATATCGAATTAATTGAAAAATCTGTTTCTCACTGTTAAGGTCACCTAGCCTCAAGAGCTCACAGTCTTGCTTTCCAGATCTGAATAGTGTTTGTTAACACTGAGAAGGGGACACCACCTTATATACAAATTTCCTTTTTGCCTCCCTCTTCATGGTATTGGATGAAGCTGTCTAAGCATAAAAGAGCACTGTTACATTATGTCCAGAAACCGCTATGAAGCCTATTTTGATAGGAAGCTTGTCAAAAATTGTATTGTGAATCTTACTTTTGAAAGACTTTGTGTGACAGACTTGAAGGTCAGGTATATAAAATACAAGTGTAAAGTCAAATTCTTTTACAATTATTCTAGTTGTTAGACATTGCTAATTTAAAAAGCTTTTTTTTTCAGTTTTACATAATAGAATTAAAATATTACCTTAAGCACAGAAGAAACATTGGAAGGCATTTAATGTAGAAATTTTTGAATGATCCATTGTATGTCTCTACTGCCTAATTTTTAGCAAGGCAGGCATTGGATCTTGTGTTTAACCTATTGTTGTTCTGAGGGGCTATTGCAAAAGCTGCCAACTGGCATGATGACCCCTTTAAGTTCTTTAATAAGAGTGAGGTCGTTTTGGCAACAACCCTGCGGTTTAGAAACAATACTCAATACTCTGCTAGAATTATTCCAAGATATGATATAAGTAATATAAGTAATGATATTGGGAATATATTCTTAAGTTTTTCATGAAAGTGGCCCATAAATAGCAGTTATATAATTTCCATTGAAGTCCTTTGGAGTATGTATTTCTTATTCCCATTTTATAAACGGCAACCATAAAACATTAACAAAAGGAAAAAAATTCTATTAGTGTTTGTGTCATGTTTTTTTCATCAAAATGAGAATGGAGTGAAATCTTAGAGAGAAATTATCCATTTCAAGTCAAGAACAAAAATGTTCAAGACAGTTTGTGACTGAGAAACATTTTTTGCCCCCACCTCCCATCAGCTCAATTTTTCCCTTGCCTCCCCCAATTAAAATAATTCCACAAAGAAAAAAAACAACAAAAAACCCCCAAACCCCCCAAAAAACTTTAAAAGCCATAGAAAACAAACTATTGTTAAGACTTCTGATTATTTTTGTTAAGATTTTTGTCTGTGTCTCGTAAAGGATGCTGTACATTCACAGTGATGAACTGTTCATTTCTTTCTGAGAAAAGCTAGAGCACTTTTAGGTCATGCTGCTGCTTTACATGCAGTGGCAATGGCGATGGCTCTGGTACTCGTTCCCACTGCTATGCACCACCACATCTAATACTCAGAAATTATGTGGGCCCTGATTTATAACTGCTCTCAATTGTTATTAGTCCCAGTTGCTTCACAGTGACTGTTCAGTGTGTAAAAATAAACACTTAGATTTCTACAGAATGAGGGTCTTAATATGTAGCTGCATATAACTGAGTCTGGCCCTGACCTCATGAAAGAAAATAAACCTTATGTTAGCATGGAGCTTGTTAATATTTTCTTGAGTCCTTTCACCCGGCTTCAGTCACTGTCACTAATTTGTTTTGATTACGGTAAAATTTCAAGAGTTTGCATACTTTTATTTTGTCTGAATGACTTCGTGGGGTCTTGGTTATTTTATATTACCTTGACTGTCACAAGCAAAATCAGACACTGATAAAATTATGTAAATGTAAATGTCAATAAAATAAATTGTTCTATTTTTGCAGATGTTCTTCATCTGGATTGAATTTGATTGTGGATACTTGTCTTCATGCATAATGATCCAAAGCTAAAGGATGAAAGTGTTCTTGGAGCAAAGAAAACACATTCTGAATCTTTACTGTAAATTATACACTATACAAAATCAGTCCAAATTGTTCAAACCCTTGGACAATTACAATGTTATTCTACTCACCATGCTGAGTACTGTGTAATTATCATGGTTAGCAGCAGTTTGCTTGCTCTTAATCCTGAAGGGAGATGCAAGCTTTACTGAACAAGAAATAAATGCAGATGTTAGACCTTATTTTGTTTTCTGACTCAGCAACTGAAAATACCCACAAAATGTGGAGGATTTTTTCCCCACTTATTTAGTTGATATAGCATTAACAAAAACAGTGCTATTGATCAAATATGCACTGTGCTGTACATAATGAATAGTGTGGTTAGTTGCATTAGATTAAAGAATTTGCTAAGTTGCAGCCCCCAGCTTCATTTGTAAAAAGACAGAAAAAAAAAATCAGAGATATTGTTCCCGGAGAAGGAAGATCCAATTATGAAGAAACATTTCATTGGTTTTCTAGTTTACAGGCTCACCCTTCTCCTATTAAGTCAATGATATATTTGCTTGCATAGTTAATCATGCGGGAAGCATACTTCACATTAAGTGCATTTGTTTTGTAGGATTAGTTCACACATACTCTTCACAAAGACGATCAGTCTTCCTTACTAAAAGCTTTCCAGTAGAATTAAATTCCAAGAACTTGCTTGGCTTATGGGCCAAGCTTTTGAACCTCAACAACTTTTGTGTAATTGTTGCAAGCCTTCAATCTAAATCCCAAATACTTCTGCAAACTTTGGGTGGGCCTACAGTCCACTTGACATCAAAACTTGGAGCAAACAGATCAGGAAATCAGTAATAGGAGACACCTTTGGCTTGATCACTTAGAGTATGGATGTGGGATTCCAGTTGCCATCAAGCTGTTTTGTTTAGAAGATACTAATTCATATTTTCTTATGCCACTATGTAATTTCTGCCTAATAAAATATAAGAAGTATTTGTAATCTACCCACAATTATGCCAAAAGAATATTAAGAAACAGTCTGAAAAATAACAACTGTTCCTGTACTTGGATGTCCTGTTAGATATTATAAAGTCTTTCCTTCTCCAGAGAGTTGATCCCTGAGATGGGAACTCCCAAACGGAATTGTTAGCTAAATTTAATCTCTACTAAATTATTGAAGTCTACCTGGGTCTTCTGGGACGTGTTACTGGGCAGAGCACGCTGCCATAGCCAGACACCTGGAAAACCAGGGCACTAGTCACTGTGCACATGCCCTGGTCTGAAGGTGGCAGCTGAAGAAGGCAGAAAATAGATTAGTTGAATTCTTAAGTTTCCTTTGCACGGTCTTGAAGGAACAATGTGTCTTGGGGAAACTTGTAGAAACTTAATGTGTGGCCTGGAACTGCCTCTTGCTCTAGGTTGACCTTCAAAGGTATGCGAGGTTAGTAGCGGAACTTCTGTTTCTCAGTAGTTAGATTGCTGTGATTCCTCTTGAAAGTGTTTTCTTCCACTTAAAGCACTTGCAGCTTTGACTCTGTATTGACACAGATGTGCTCAGCTTCTTTCCCACCTTGTCTTTGTCTTTACACAGTTCAGTAGCTCTTGGCACCAACTGCAAGTCCCACAACTGAAAGATCTTTCTTCTGTATGGAAGCCTTATTATTTCTAGGGATCTGGTTGCTTGCTTTCCGTATCTTTCTTCCTAACTCCTAAATATGTGCAATAGTGTAAGTCTTGCTCTTCAGGGAAATTCTGTGTCCCCAACACCAATTGTTTTCATAGGTATTTTACATTCTCACCTAGAGTGGGAACTAAAAGCAAAGATTTCTATTAATTTCTTTGCATTTGGACCAGTGTTTTTTATTCTGTATTCTTTTACCATTCTATATAAATGTGATGTGGCCATTCAATTGTTTTGGTTCACTTGGGTTCTCTGAGGGATTAATTTGGGCAGATCTTCCATATGCCAGTGCAATCCAGAGCCAATTTAGGCCTTGTGGGTCACATCTTTATCTAAGTGTGTTTAAGAGGATGAGGAACACTTTTAAACAAGGTATTTTACAAGCAAGCTTTGTGAATTTTGTAACTATCAAACAGCACTTATGCGCATTTGCTATAAGCAGCCTTGAAACCCAAAGATAAAAAATTATTGCAGAAGAGTGTAGCATTACTATTGTAAAAACTTTTTCTATGAAGCCAAGTATTATTTTGGTTTCTGATACTTAATTGTAGTTCATAAAAAATGGAGCATTTCTTACCTTTGATACATTCTTGTATCAAGCCAGTGAATAGGGGTGACTTAAACTCAATCCTCTACTGTTCTTTTCCTTTCTTTTTTCATTTTTTTGACTGAGGTTATAATTTTCTTCAGCTCAAAATTCTTCTTTTTTTTTTTTTTTTTACTGTAGAATAGTCTGTAAGTGCCAGAAGAACCACAGTGCAAAGTTGTTTTCTTACTATTGTATTTTCTTTCAGTGAAAATTCAGTCTCCAAGAGAAAAAATGTATTTCCTAGAAGAAAAAAAAAGTGTTAATTGGTACCTTGGTGATATATTCACTGTATTCTCTTTCGCACTTTGTCTTGCTTAGAATGGAGCAGTCCTACTTCTTAAATGGATTTGTTTTTGCAAAGAAAAAGGGCTATCATTCCTGTGCTTACGTATATTTTACAAAGAAATGGACTGAACACATACTGGCACACACACTGAGCTGCTGTTGTATAGGATGTTTCCTTCAGAGTGCTGCAATTAATCCTGCAGAACTGAAAAATTAGCCCACAGAGTACATGCTAATAATGAACAGAAAAAAAATGCTGCCATAAGTAGCTTTACTGCAAGGCTTTACAGGTGGAATGAACAAAATCAGCCATAACTGCTGCAGTTTGATACTTACCCCCTGTTTAAAGTCAGTTAGCAGGAAACCTCTTTGAGTCTATTTTCTTGAGTGGCTTCTTGAAAACCAGTCACTAGTCATGGGGTTTGTGGGAGAAGGAAGCCCCATAGAAAACCATAAGATCAGGTGGGAGCTCTTGCTCCTGGGAGGACTACTTCTGGAAATGATGCCTGCTTGGGAGCAAAAATAACTCCTGTCAGCAATCTGAGTGTATTTTGTGTCTGAGAGTGGAGAAGGTCCTGGACTCACAGCCCCATTTATATTCAGCACTCATCTGGCAGACACCATCACTCACTGTGAGCAGCTCTTCCCTCTCAATTTTGGTAAAAATTACTCATTTAAGTGCAAGAGAAAAGTGCAGAGTGTGTCACACACACAGGGAAGATTTCCCTCTTACCTCCTGCTCACACAACTGCCCAGAGCTGAGTGGCATCCAGTACTTCAGGGAAAATACACAATATCTTGGATACTGCTGGGCTTGGTGCCCATCTCCACCTTTTTAGCTCACAGTAATCTTGCTGAAGAGTACACAGCAGAGTGTTCTGAAATGTAGGATGCAAAATTGCACTTCCTGTTGCATATTCTGGTTTTCTCTGGATATGTGACCAGCTGGTTGCTTTTGAAATGGATTTGGGGGAGTCCTGTTGAAAGGTTCAGCTGAGTCTAAGAATCCACAGCTATGTAATCATGGGGGTGGGTGCAGAACCAAACTCCGCAGGTACAGATTTCTTTATTTCTTCTGGTTTGGCAGCTTTTGTCCATCTTCAAAATCAGAAATCTGTAAATGTGGCAACCAACATGGGCTTCTGCTTTTCTGCCAGAAAACCTGTTGGTGTCAAGTGGAGCTAAGCTGACCGGGCTGTGGTGGAATCTGGTACTGGTTTGCCATCCCAAAAACTCAGTGTTAGTTCTACTCACTTTCAGCCAGCTTTAATAAATTCACCCAAGCTCTGCCTTCTGAGATTTGCCTACAGCACTCTACTACAACCTCTGTGCTGCCGAGCAAACATTTTCTGAGCCTTCTCATAGCATTCAGGACTGGAAATTTCAAACTGAACAAGCTGTTTGTACTTGAACAACAAAGCCTTAATTCAAATCACTTTTGAAGTCCTTTCTCCAACTCCTCGGTGCCTTCTCAAGCTGTCCACGTGGAGTAAAGGGGGTTCCTGCAGAGGTATGGTTCTAAACCCAGAGATGTGGTCTACAGCCGTACTGAGGGCTTGCTGTAATGACATTAAGGGAGATTCTGTATTAAAACACTCACAAGCTGACATTTGAACATCTGCTATTGCTAAGTAAATATTATTAATGAATAAGTAGTTCCTCAAAGACTTGTCAGTGCTTATTCTTTGTACTTTTATCAAACTTCTGTATATTTTTTTTCCATTCTTTCCTCCTATGAGAGGAAAATATCTTCCTTCCCTGAACTGTGGGTAAGAGAAGAGCTCTGAGGAATCACATTAATAACCTTGCACCCTGCATTGAATGGACAAGAACTTCTCTGTGGCCCACAGTTTTCCCAAGATAGTTTTCTGTTTGTTTTCCACAGTACTATCTGGTGAATAAACATGACTGTTCCCCACTTCCCATCTCTCACAGCTCGCTGTAGGTGACCAGCCAGCCAGTTGGTGCCAGATTAATGTCAGAAAACAGATTTTATTGTCCAAGTCATCTGTGAATGATGGGATTCTGTTAATTCCCATGAAAGCTAACTAATCTTCCAATTGAAATACTGCATTTACAATCCAGGCTGTCATGGGGAGCAGATTTTCTTTTTCTTTAAAGAGCAAAATAAACCACACACAGAATCTTTTTATTGATGGGAGAAGAAGGGGGAAGGGCAATTTCATCTATTTTCCTGAATTTTATTCCACTGAGGCCACTTATATTCCATTGGAAATGCAAAAGCTCAGGGTCAGTCTTTCTTCCCATGGTCATGGAGCAGCCTCTGTTTTCTCCTTGTCATCTTTAGCAACAGCAAATTTAAAACTTAGAGAGATGGTGTGTTTTTTTAATGAGAGACTGTATAAAGTTTACTCATATGTTGGATTCCAAGTTGGAATTAAGTGTTATATCCTTGACATCATCTGTAAAAATTTCTAAAAAATTACCAAGCCATTAATTCAGTGACCAGCTACTATTTTTCTTGGTATTATGTATTACTTGTCTGTGAAAAAATTATAGATAACTATGTATATTAAAATATAGCTTTAGGAATATTACCTTGTTTCAGGAGTGAATGTTTGAAAGAAAGAAAATGCTGGCCCACTACTAATGCAACTCAGACTTAAGGGAAATACTATTTGCATATATCCCTTTTTTCAATACTGTCATCTTTGGACATTTTGGATACGGCAGAGGAAAATCATTGTTTCCAAGAGGTATGGGAGCGGACCTCAGTAAAATTGGTGGAATAGTTAGACTTTTTTTTTTTTTTAAAGCATTTTTTTGACAAGCAAGAATCTTTTAGAACCTGTAAAGCAAAAATACAAAGATTAGTGACAGTGGAGTTTATTTCTCTCACATGAGAATGATTCTATCCACAAGGCAATAAATGGAGTCCAGCTGTTTTCCATGAATCCATCCACCAGCAGCACAAGGAGGTGAAGAAGGCAAATGGTGACCACCTGAGATGAGAAGGTGGGCAGCAGGGCAAGGGATGGTTGCTTGCCATGGAGGATCAGGAGTAGGAGCAGGGAAACACAGCTCGCAGATATGACCAAGGTTAAGCTCAACAGAAGGCTCAGGTACTACATAAGACATCAGCAAAATCCAAAAGCTTCATCTAACAAGACAAATAAGTTCATCAGGTTAATATATGTGATAAATTTATTTTCTATGTAATTAGCTCAAAGCACATTATTGATAAATTTTTAATTACCTTAATATTAATGGCTGAAGTTTTTGTAGAACACTTATGTATTTAACAAGCTACTGATAATTAGCTCATAGAGATATACACATATAGATAATTAGTATTAATTTAAGCTATAATTTAGAAAGACTGCTAATTGTCACGTAACTTTGTAAGCTATCATTTTAACTGCTAATGTCATTCATTTATATTTCTCAACACTTCACTGCATATTTTCTATTAAAATAACTATGGGGGAATTAATCGATAAACAAATGCAATAAAATGATCCTTTTATCTTCAGGTTACAACTTACTGATCCAAATGCAACTCAGTAGTGACTACAAATTGTTGCTGCAAAACAATACTGGCAGAAGAACAAATGGATCCTATGAATAAATTCAGGCTGATAATTAGAAGACAGTTTCTAGCCATCTGGAAAAGAAGGCAGCCTGCAGAAGGTTGTGGAACAGCCTTCAGAAGAATATTGGAATGGGATGGTTGAATTTTTTGAAGATGAAGCTTGACAAACTTCTGCAACAAATTGTTCAGGATGATTGTCTGCAACAATGGGGGTGGGGGTAGAAGTAAAAAAGTTCATGCTGTGGTGTTCATCCCCTTGTGAAACAGGAAGGAAAGAGATGCTGATCCATAAGGATGAACATCTGTGTTATGGAGTGCAGATGATGAATGTGGAGGCCAGGAACAGGATGGACATGGATCACTTCTCCCCACTGAGCAGAGGTGAGCAGTTGCCCGTCACAGTCCTGGTTTGCTGCAGTTGCAAGGAATTTCCACTGACATCAGTGGAAACAAGAAGACATTGTTAGCCAAGAAGCAGCTTCTAAGAGTGCCTTTAGAGATGATATCGAGAGTCCTTTCTAATGCTGGTACTGTTAAGTGCTAGATGCAAATGGCAATTGGTTAACAGAGGAAACAGGAGTCGTCTGTGTTTTTTCTTTATCTAACGCTGGGAGAACAGCTGTGTTTCCCATGATGAGGGCTGGGAGACTGGAGGGCTGTACTGAGTGGAGGGAAGTTGCAATGGTTGGCATTTGCTGCTCTGCCCCAAAATGTGCTCATTGCTTATTGCTTTTGCTGCATGATTCCTTCCTCAAAGCAGATTTCAAAAGAGGGTGACCAAGTTCATGGCAGCTCAATCCACTGACAGCTGCTGATCATTGCCCTGAACTTTTGGCTCAGGAACACTTAACCTGCTGATTAGCAAAATTTAGAGGACAGGAAAGGCATGAATATGCTCACTAGTTGTGTACTGTACTGTCGCTAAAGATTCACTAACACCATTTATCAGAACTGGGCTCTGAAACCGGTAGTCATGAAGGCCCTATGTTCATCCCTGCTCTTCAAATACATTTTTCTCTCTGACATTTTTTGTTTGAAAAGAAATAGATTTGAAGAGTTTTGAAAAGTCAGTGTATCAATTTACATTTTCAAAACCACAGTTTGTATTATCAAGAGCCATAAAGGAATACAGATGATTATTCATCTTCCTCAGGAACTTTTGCAGGAAACTTCCCAAGAAAAGAAATCCAGTGGAAAAATCTATTAGTATATTTGTCATTTATACAATTCATTTGTACCATGGAATATATTGTATTGCTGGGAGTTTACGATATGAACTGTTGTTCTTACAATTTTGCCATGTAAAATGGAGCAGTCCATTATAATCTTAGTTATGCTAGCTCAACTAGGTAAAAAACTCTGACTGATATTAGTAACATCAGCCTACTGTAAATCTGAATCTTTCATTTACTTAACAATCTTGATTGTTGATTATCATTAGATCACTAAGTAAACTTAAAATATTGTGGCTAGTACCATTTCTATGATATTTTTAATAATGGTGAGATGTTACTGAATCAGTTAGTCTCTTGAACTCCTACTTATCACAGATTAATACTTTTAAGCAGAACTTCAAAAGCTTGTGGTAGGTCAGAATGTCTTTGTTCCTTCTCCCCGCCCTACTGCTTGAAGCTCCTTAGGTGATAGAAAACAGTGCAATATTTGCATGCACACTTAAACCATTATTTGCTGCTGTTTTCTAGAACCACTTTCTAAATATGTGTTGCCTTTCCAAGCTGAGATATATTTAAACTGATTAGTTAATTTGAAGAGGATGCTTTTTTGCAAAGAAAGCTCTTTATATGGAGAACTGCAGTGTGGGACTAAATCCTCTTCTTTACAGCAGCATAGACTTGGAGGGGCAAATCCTGAGAGCCGTCATTTGTTTTCTCTGGGTTAATGGCTTTCAGCTTTTTCAGGCTTTCAGCTGGATGTCTGTCTGCTGAATAATGACTACACTGCTACATCGGCCAGTCTCTTCCACTGCAAAACATGTGTTCAGTTAATGGCATTGACATATTGGAAGTTACAATGAGCCTCCCCACTTGAGTTGTTCAAGCATGATACATCCTACTAGAATGAAATTAAATAAAGAGATGTGACAGAAGTGGAGGATTCTAGGAAGATGATATTGTGTTCTGAAAGTGCAGCATCAAAGAGACTTTGGTTTTTGACATCACTTGTGCCGCTCGTTATTTAATCATTCCCATCCTGAGTATTTATTTTCTAAAGGGAAAAATTGGTTTTCAGATTTCAAGTCCTATGTTTTTGATCTTTAGTATATACTTGTATTACTGAGTGATGTGGAAAAATAATAAACAGTAGAAAGCATGAAGTACTCTCTAGAAATGCAGAGAGCAAAATTTGAAACGGACTCAAGCAGCACGTAAAATGTCACGTCCCTTTCCCATTTAGTTATAGGATTAAGTTATCTAAGTCATAGAGACAATTATAGAAAATATCCTGGTCTTTCTACAGTGGGGATCACACATGGGTATAAAATAAGTATCCTAGCTGTACCATAAGGTATATAAGTTTGTGAAATTGCTTTTATTTTTTGTGATTGCAGGTGGGAAAATACATTGCAAGCAACTAACAAGGAAACATATTGCCTATAACAACTCAAGGATTGATTTCAATATTTGTTCATTTGATTTTTACCTTTCACCTGCATGAGGGAGGCTGATTATGCTTTGAAGACTGAAACTGATTTGTTTTGGTGTGATAGATTTCCATTTAGCCAGGCTAGCTTTTCTAGGTCCCTTTTGTTTCACCTCCATTTGCCAGCCTCCTAGGTGAGCAGAGGTATTCCAGACAATGTGTGCAAGGGTACTAAGCATGAAAAAGTGGCAATGGGAATTGGTGAGGTCCCATGTGAAAGTTCATTGGCCACCCAGAACTTCATTCCAGAAATGACAAAAGCCATCCGTCTTGTGGGTGCAGACCCTTTGGATTTGCTGACAGTAATAATTCTACCCCTAACTCTCCGGTAACGCATTAGCATTAACTGTAATTTTTGCCTCTAGACAGGCTCTGCAGTACAGCATGACAGTGCCTACCCTGTAATTGTAGGATCCTCATTAATCAGAAAGAATATCATGACATTGTGAGCTTACAAGAAAGACAATTCATGACTGACACAATAAAGGCCTAAATTATGCTGCTTTGATGATTGGAGGTGCAAATTTTTTTTCTCTTGTGAAAATAGGATTTAGCAGCTGGATGAAAAAAATCTGTATAATGAAAGTAGGGTGCATTGAGAGGCAAGCAACACCAGCTTTATCTAGATGAGACCTTTATTTCAAAAGGAAATTAAAATTTCAAAGCTGGTAGTGCTTTTTTATTGATAAGCCAGAATTTAAATCAGGATCTTGAGGAAAAACTGTGTGAGAAGCTCATTGCTGAAGCACTGTGTTTAGTATTTTGCTGCTATTACCCTTTAAAATTACAGAAATTTATACATGGTTTTGGCCAGCTTCCAAAATGTGTTTTGACATGTAAGAAATGATTAATACTGAAATGCATCTCATAAATTTAATGCAGTTGTATATAGACCTATATTCATAAGGAGCCAGAGATTCTAAATGATAAATGAAGAAGAGAGAAAAAAATTTGTTAAATCCAAGTTTCTTCCACTGAAGGTATGTGAACAAACTCATTCAGTTCCTAGAGCTGACCTGAAGGCTCTTTCAGTCAGCACTGGTTTAAGTGAAACCAATCCAGTGATAACCCAACATCCCTCAAAGACAGAGGGCTGGAGACTGAAGGCGTGCTGAGGAGGTGGTGTGCTCCCAGAGGAGGACCTTGTCTTGTGTGGCTGTATGTGGTGGGCTCCTTGTGCTCTGAAGTGCTCTGATTAATAGGAAAATTCATCAAAACTGTGTTTTCTCTTCAGGGATTCCTTCCTCCAGAACAGACTGACTGCAGATCCAAGTAAGCCATAACTTAAACAAGCATTTAAGATTCTGGGAGAGCCCCCAAGATTCCTCCTGAGCTGGGC
This sequence comes from Acanthornis magna, assembly GCA_036785705.1. Classification (NCBI taxonomy): domain Eukaryota; kingdom Metazoa; phylum Chordata; class Aves; order Passeriformes; family Acanthizidae; genus Acanthornis; species Acanthornis magna. The sequence continues at coordinate 24,112,424 of JAWUZG010000025.1, read as the reverse complement.
TCCTCACATGCACTGGGGCTAAATGACTTATTCCGGGCACTCATGTCTATCCATAGGAATTTACATATGTTTTTAAGTATAGCCCTGACTGCTCAGACAGATTTCTTCTGAGTGCATTGGAAATTACTCCTTCTTTTCTGGAAAAATGATAGTTAAGGAGAAACAAGGGAAAAAAGTTCTTTTTGAGTATTACCCATCTTTTCTCCAGACTAAATATTCTGCATTCTGCCCCCTTGACCGTTGTTTCTGTTTGCTTGAGATTGTGATGCATAAAATGGTCAAAATTAGCCATTGAGCATAACTGATGAGGAAAATAGCAATTTTAGTTAAAAATATATTTCCTGACATATTTGGGGTGGTGCTGCATAAAGAAATTAAAACAGGTGTGTATACAATTTCTTTCAGGAATAATTCCAGGACAGTTCATAAAAACCTGATTTTCTTCATGGCTCATCCCATGACTTAATGAATATGTAAACACTCTGGCACTACTTAGGAAGCAATCAGAGACGATACCTAAAATTTCACTTTCTCTTTAAGTTCGAGAGGGCTAGACTGAGATTTAAGGACAAATTCACAATGGCATTTGTCTTCCAACAGCCAGAAAGTGATTGAGTAGGAACAGCTCAACAGTATCAGAGCAAGTTAGGTGTGGCCACATCAGGAGACGCTTGCTTTGCCCTGACTCTGCTTTTGAAGCCAATCTCCAGCTGCCCACCTTGCTATGTTGGGTTTGCACTGGGGAGCAGCCCCAGAGGGTGCAGACAGAACCTTCCTAGAAGCTTCACCCAGAAGCTGAGCTTTCAATACACAGGGCCAGACTGGAGTTAAATTGACCTAAACTTTCCCTGAAATTCATGCAATGTGGATGTCAGGTCTTCAGCATCAGAGATTTTGGTCTGTAAATCTGTTCCTGTGAGGATGTGCTGCTTGCATCAAAGACACAAGATACTATCTACAAAGATACTGCATTGGATGTTCCTTCCCAACTGAAATCCAGTGGCATGTAGCAGTATCTCAAACCCTGCTGGGTGTCTTTGCAAACAACATTAAGAAAATATACTCACTATCTGAATATTTTTTTTTTATACACAACTGACATTTATTTATATCTCTAATTCTTGCAGTTGTGTTTTTGCTGCCTTCAGAACTGTACCATCTGGAGTGATCTCCAGCCTCAGACATTTCTTTAGCTCAAGCATTAGTTCATTCTTTGGGGAGGGCTCCAGAAGTGCACAACACTCGGGCTGTGGGACTTCCACGCCTGTTTCGATGATTGCATACAGATGGTATGAAAACACAGGGATCCAGATGGTTCCCATGGTATTAAGACAAAATTACATGGAGCAGAGAATTCCTTCTGAGGGACTAATAAACATAAAGATGTTTCCATTAAAATCTCAGTTACTGATTTTTTGATTACATTGGACCTATCCTAACAATACATGAATCAGACTCTTGAGAGAGGTGGCCAGTGTTGCTTTTCTGAATTCTTCTTGGAGGGAACTGTACCATCAGTACCATCACCCTGACCTGGGGACACAGAAACACAGGACAAAAAAATGGTCTTCTTATTCAGCTTCACCTTGAAGAGCCTCATAGCAAAACTGTCTCATTTAAAACTTTATCTAGAAAGATGGATTTAATGAAGTACCACAGAAATAGTGAAAGCCATTTTGAAGTTATCTTAAAAATCATAACATATGTTTATTAGTTTGAAAGCTACTTAGAGTTAAATATGCATCGAGATTTAAAATAATTAAATCTCCAAAATGAAAAATTATTTCTTTCATTGGAAATTATGCATTTTTCCTCTTATCCAACTCTGCAGAATTACATAATGTCACTAAAATAGCCCAAATGAAGACTTACAATGATGCAGTTGTGTCGGTTTGGGGGGTTTTTCTGTTAGTGGAAATTGATCTTCCCTGATCTCTTCAGCTGTATTGCGTGCTGCTTAATGACCAGTATTACTGATGTCAGAGAGAGATTCACCAAAGTGCTAAAACCATACAAAGAGGGCAAGAATTCAAGCAGGAGTGATTCATATTGGTTGCTGGTATCTGCAGCAGTATGCACGTCTGTTTTCCCCATTCGCCCTTCCAAACACTGAAGTTCAAGCTAAATTGATAAAACACGAATTTTAATTACCATTTTGTTTTTAGGGAATGTGCCCCTTCTTAATCATGCTTTAGTAGTATGATTATTTCCTTTGATCCAAGTATTGTGATGTATAATATTAATTTATTAAATGGCATTGTGTACAAATAAGCAGGCTAACAATAATCATATGCTTAAAATAATGATAACTACTACAACAAAACCAGCAATAAAAGTAAGAATAATAAACCACCAGAAAGACAGCCCAGCAGTTTTTCTCAGCAGCTGGACAAGTTGTCTTCTTCTAGGTCTTACCAGCACTAGAGAGAAGTTAATGAAAACTTTTGCAGACTTATCGGTTGCAGGGAAGAAATTACTTCCATTATACACTGAAGAATGAAATCCATTTAATCTGTTTTAACTCCTGACTGTTCAACAACTTGGATGGGTCGAAGATTTCAATCTACATGCACAGTAGAGGTATTGTTCTTGGTTTCATTAAATGTTTCTTCTTTTCAATAGACTTTGTCTACTTTGCCCAAAATTTAAAATTGGCTTTATGAAAACCACTGCCCTGATAGATATGCATCTGACAGGAAAGGGCATCATTTAACAATAATTTCCAGTGATGTAAGTCTAGAAATACTAATGGAGGTAATTACTTGCCAATAGCCCTTATTAAAGCTTTAGTAGATCAGTCTCCATAATTAGTCTCTCTAGTATGAGGACAGCATCTCAAATCTCTTTCCAAGAAAGACACTGAGGTAGAATTCCAGGTTTCTACAGACTCAGTTTTTCATGCTGTACATACACTTTTTTAAAATCATAGTAGGACAACTTTTTCCTTGTTTTTTTTAAGGTTTTCAGGTTTGTTAGGATCTCCAGATCTAGTCATTTAACTATGATGTATTTGATACACTAGCCTATCCTTTTGTTTTTCTGTCCCAGTTCTTCCTTGTTCCCTGTCACAGTAGGCTTTATGACATGGATCCCAATTACAGCTAATCCTATTAAAAGCTCCAGTTATTTGAAAACATGTTGATTGGCAAGGACTTAAAAATGTAGAAAGTCCTATCAAAACTCTGTGAAGTCCTTGCAGAGATTTTTGCTCATTGGTCTATCATTAAAAAAAACACCTAATCAATTAGCTCTTTTGATATTTCAGCTGAAACGGAAGATAAATTTTAACACATTTTTGGAAGGTGGTTTTTTTTTTTTTTTTTTTTTTTTTTTTTTTTTGGGTTTTTTTTTTTTTTGGTTCTTTTATTCGTTTTCTTTTTGAGCTTTATGAAGGCCAATATCTGGCAACAGCAACTGGACAGATGGGTCAAGCTTGACTAGCCTGTTCATCACACTAAATTAATACAGAAATATTCAAACTCTTTTCAGTGCAAGAATAGTTTCCTATATTTTTGTAATTCAGCAGACATGCTTAGTTTGTTTGCAAATCCAGACTCCTCCATTGTGTATTTTATCTTTCCACAGCATTGCTAAGGACAAGAAAATTATCAATTTTCTTGTCCTTAGCAATGGAAGAATTGGCAGTGAATTTAGCACAAAACATTGCAATACGGATTTTGCTTGCAGAGCCCTGCCTTAGAAGCACTGTGGGACAATCACAGCCTTTTAGCCACATAATTACTGTTCCAGAAGCTTCATCATCTTGCTAACAATTTCTATTGTCCTTCCATTGCAAATATGTATTTTTTGACGTGATAAATGTATTTTATGAAATTTCATAATGGAGATGGCACTTCATCATGCAATAAAAGATTTGGTAATATCAAGTCTTGCTGAAATAGCTGATTGTGTTGCATTATCATATTACATTAACAGCACTTGGGAATTTAAATAAAGAACTCTTGTCCATACAGCAGTGGCTGTTATTCAGAATTAGTGTGGTGTCAGCTGGAATGCCTATTTAAATGGTTGAGCATAAATAATTTTATCATCTTTTCTTCATCTCTTCCCCCTCTTCTCTAATGTGACCTGGGTAGTATCATGAAAGAATGGATTTAAGAGATGTCCTTCTGCTGCAGTTTGGAAAAGGAGTAAGATAAAAATGTTTTTCCATGTTTTCAATTTAGTTTTTACTTCTAGATCACTGAAAATACATCACATTTACTGATGTAGTCTTATCTAAAAGGTAAAATTTAAATGAAACTGCTCCCAAATTGTCTTTCTTTCATTCCATAGTTTAAGTGTAAAGTGTTTTAAATTAGAGATGTTTTGCATACACATGCACCCTACACCCATGTTCCCCTCCCTGATTTGTTTATTTAAATCCCTTTTGGGACAATGATATATAGAAAAATACAACTCAGATAATGACATCCAAGCTCAGTGATAGTGATAAAAATATAATAATTTTGAAGTTCTGAAACTCATAAAATTGCCACATCTAGTTTATTCTGCATTCCCCAGAGCATTAAGCAGTTTAGCTCAAATCTAATTTCCCACCAAACAGCTCAAGGCAGTTAGTGCTCAGTTTGGTTCCAAAGAATTAAACACAGTGTTATAAATTGTGATAGTCAGTGTAAATCTGTAGATAAACCCATTTGCCTATATAAGTGTACCAAGCATGAAAAAACAAGAGGCTGCTGTTGTACGAGGGGTGATTACAATGGAAGTAAAGGTGAAATTAAAGGAAAATTTGCTTCAAGGCTAATTAATAACAGCTAATAGGAAAGGAAGCACTTGTCAAGCTCAGTGAGTAAATGATAAATTAAAGGAATTCACAGGTAAAGAACATTCAATATCCTAACCATTGTGAAGTGTAAATCTTACCACAGGTATGCAACAGACTATGAGTCGAAAATTTTCATGTCACAGTGGTGTGGAGTCAAGTGGATTTTCTGGGCCCCCTAATTTGCCACTATGTAAAGTCAGTGTAGCAGTTTTGACTCCAGTGTATTAGCCTGGACAAAGAGGATGTATGAGCTGAGAAACTCAGTTCTGCAGTTCTGCTACATATGCAGCATAAAAAACTATCGGGGAGTCTGGAATCTTATTCAAATCATACAGGATGTATGGTCAGAGAGATAAGAATTTTAATTTTCTAAATTCAAAGCCAAAATGAGCCCGGGAGACCAGCGTGGCAATAACATGAAAATTGAAATGGAAGTTTTGACTCCAAACTGCATACCATGTACCCTTTAGGAGAGGGGGAAATAGAATAACTCACCAGTATATGATAACAAGTGACTGTACGTATTAAATAGCCCAGAAGTAATTGTAGCCACCTTCACAGGTACTTTCAAAGCTATATTTCAGCAGGAAAAGTTTAAAAAAAATCAGAAATTTAAAAAAGTAAAACCAACAATGCAACTTAGAAATGCCTTTGAGAAATTGAGGAGAGTTTCACCACTGACTTATTAAAACCAGGCTTTTACCCTTACTGTTTATAATTAAAGCACTCTTTCACATTTCTGAGCTCTCTGTCTGGCAAGAATAAGCAGAGGGATTTTGGCTGTGGGACCCAGGGATCTCCAAAAGTCAAATGACTGCTAAGTGCCAGGATGCCCTTTTAAAAGGTTACCTGTGGGGGAGCTTTCTTCCCCCTGTCCCTCACTTAGGGACGCCTCTGGTAAGCTCTGCTGGAGAAAGCTGTCTCACGACATTCTGTAACACACCTGTTTCTTCCCAATGACAGTCTGATATTTCTAGATTTGCTGAAGGTGTATTTTCTTTTTCCCAAAGGAAATGTGTGCTTCACAGCAATAGCATACAGATTAAGGGTATACTGCCTGATTGAGGAAGGAGAATCCATCCTAACCTCAAGAGATTTGGAGATGGCCTTAAAGAGTGATTGTACATCCCTCCATTTTTATTTGTACTGCACCAGTCCCTTGATATCAGAGCTGAACTGTGCTAGGCATGGGAGGAGATCATCTTCCTTGAAGCTCCTAAATCGGCAAGGACAAACAAGAAGGGAGAATATCTTGGGGTGGCATTACGTGCCAGTGACAGAGCTAACAACTGTAACTTTTGCTGTAATCTTCCAGATTTAGTTCCTGACTTCACTGGTGAAGTGAAACTCTCCATGCAGTGAAACTCTCCATGCCTCTTTTAGCCCTTGAGGGTTTAAACTTTAAGTTTTCAGCAGGTCCTGTGTTATTGGGTAAATGGGTGAAATTCCCTGCTGTGCTGAAAAGCATCTTGAGATAGAGAGGCCATCAAAGTCCCACTGTTTGAATGTATAAGTAGGTCAAATGTATGTTGGATGCTTTGCAAAAAGGGGAGCTTTGTAAATCCTCTGGGTCATGCTAAGTTCTTTGGATGCATTTTTGTTCTTGAATTGTTTTTCCCTTGAGTTGCTTCCTTTTCTGTGCTGTTCTTCCATAGTTAACCTGAGATGTCTAATGCAACTTCATGGAATTTATTAATCTGATGTGGAGAGATGGCTCGAAGAGCAGGACCGTGAGATGCTAGATGCTCTGCTTTTGCAGCATCTGCCACAGAGTACAGAGTAGGCATTGTGCAAGCAAAACCTTGAGAGAAAGCTGCAAGGACAATGTCCTTGGTCGTTTTGGGAAAGTACCGAATTTATGAAAGAAGAATTGTGGTCAAAAGAATACAGAACATCAGATTAAGGGACCGCGAGTTGGGAGGGAACAAGTATTGTAACTGTATGCATCTAACCAATAATAGTGCGGCAAGTAGTCTTACTAACCAATGACATTATGACATGTAAAACCTGCAAGCTGCTGGAAAAATGTACTTAAGTCTGAGAACCTAGAGAAATAGTCGGAATAAAGCTTGTATTGATCACATTGATCCTGGATTGCTTATTCTCCTCGTCGATTGCGGTGCGTTGCCTTAAATGGGATTACCTTAAATGGTGCCGGTCCAACCTTAAATGGGATAACCTTAAATGGGACTACCTTAAATGGGAATTTTTATACCGCAACAATCTGACAGGCAGAGAATGCAGAGTTCTTTTTTTTTTTTTACTATATATTTCATGTTTCTAATGAATCCAGTAAGTTTCAGCTTAATGGAGCTGAATTACTAATATTTGCAACAGTACGCAGCACTGCTAGCACACTTCATTGATGCTTTTGCTCCAGTGTTAAACTCCCTTCCAGGCCAGATGGCAGCTGCACATATTGCTCTGCATTGTACAGAGCAGTCAGATAGATAGCCCTGTTTGGAGTATGTAAAATGGAAGGTCACTGATATTAGGTCTCTGGACTTTATTTCAATCTGTACAGGAAGTTTCAATGGCAATTTTCTAGATTCTGCATCAGAAGTGATTTGTCACAGAGAAGAGTATAAGAGAAAGTCAGGATTTTGACAGACACAGATGGAGTCCAGCTGATAATTAGTTTCCTGCTCCTTAATATTTTTTTCTTCACTTTCTTCTAGAAGTTTTTCTGATAAGCGGATAATTCAAAGCAGGGAACCTCCATGTTGTACTGGAATATATGCTGTCAAATGTCAAAGAAAATACATATAAAGCCCATTTTAAAGCTAGCCCAGGATGTCATCAAAAGTATTCACTGTATAGATCGTCATTGTTGGTGTCTATATTTTTTCTCAGTCTTGTCCTTTGGTGGGAACAAAGAAACTAGTTGAAGGCTGAGTTCTGCTTTTTGCTGGTGTATTGTTTGTAAAGCTAGAGAAGGGATGAATCTTTCACTAAAAGGAAACTTTTACTGTATTGGTGTTGCATTTTCTAAGTTATTTTTGACAATTATTATGTTGAAATGTCAATGTCTAATCCGTTCTTCTACTACACAAGAGGAATAAAAAAAATAGTGTCAGTCTGTCTGATCTCTGAATACTGTGCTTATAGTCAGGATTGAACAGACCAATTTCTCCTGAATTCTTGTACTTCTGGGCTTTTACCAGTCAAGTGCCCCTGGTGTCTTGAAACAGCAATGAAACCTAGGTGGTGTTTAGGGAATCTTAACATTACCCCAGTTACATTCCAATGAATGCAAGGTTTTCTGAAGGCTGCCAGGAAGGAGCCATGCTGAGTGGGGATAGGCATGCTTGGGCTGGAAGGGTGCTGGGCAGGCAGCTCCAGCCAGGCACAGTCAATGGGAAATATTTGAGTTTGAAGGGAACATGTCTTCTTCCAACGCGTTAATGGATTAAGATTACCAGTCACCTGGGAAGTATGGCTTAGAAGTGCTCAGAACCCTTATCCCCAGTTTATTACAGCTCATTTTTCTTCAAACTGGGCTTCCTGCTAATAGTGCTGCATCCCTGAGGGTAAACCATGGTTGCATTTTGCTGCCTGCAGCCTAAATGGAAAGCCTTGTCTTTAAATGCCTGGATACCTGACTGAAGGTAGCCTTGTTTCTGCAAAGAACTATGACTGCAAAGAAGCGACAGAGGACATTTTTTTAATTGCATCATTGTGGATGTATCAAGGTAAAGAAATATGAAAAGAGACCTACAGCCGAATGTTTTATGGTGTTAGAATAGAAACTTTGTCTCTTTCTTTCTGGAATAAGGAGACCTTCTGAAAAGTAATTGTACAGGGTGGAAAGTGAGACAAGAGAAGAGGGGGTTTTTCAGGGCACTGATGTTCTTCTGCATATATAGAGTGTTCTGTGGGAAATAAATCTATCAGGTTAGCACACGATAGGCTCTTTGACCTTTCCATTCAAACGATCAGGTGTGACACAACAACAACAACAACAACAATAATAATAATAATAATAATAATAATAATAATAAAGCCTTTTGGAAACTCTCTTGAATTGCTAACTTTTATTAGCTATACTTAGGTCTAAGTAGTTTTAGTCCCCCTCAGGGACCACTGCTTTATTCCACTTGATTAACCATGCTTTGTGCTTGCCTCCAAACCATTCTTTTTAAAAGAAGATATTTCACAGTTCTGCTTAATAATATACTGCATGTTTCTTTACAGTAGATAATATTAACAGGCCACAATGTCAGTGATGTTTCTTAACAGTCCTTCTCTTATGCTGGCTGTCTTTCCTTAGCAGGTAAATTTATCATTTCTACTGCACTGACATTTCCAGCTCTGCTTCCCAGGACCAGCTTCTTTCTCTCAGTAGATTAGTTTGCATTCTTCAGGATTAAAGAGGTTTAGAAAGCAACAGGGAGTTGGCAGGAAGAGCACGAGTTTTTGGAAATGTCAAAAAGTGTCAAACCGGCAGCCATGTGGGGGACAGCAGCACTTTTCAATCAGCCTGTGCCAGAAATAGCATCACTAAGAAAGGACCAGGGTGCACCACAGAGATGGTAATAAAACTTTCTTCTGTTCTAAGCTGAGAAGAGAAAGAGATTTTCTCACTCCTTGAGGCAACCAAGGCCCAATAAATCAAGCAGCAGGGCTTACAATATAATAAATAGCCAACCTTACTAAAATAGCTCCATAGGGGTGTCTAGAGGGGAGGACAGACATAGCTGGATAAGATGGCTCTTAGCTGCATGTTTGTTTCATTGCATTTCTTTTTACTGTCCTACCTTTCTATTTTCCTCTGCTTTTTTTTGGCTCTCCTCCTTTCAGAAAGCATGTGAGGATTGCTTATAATATTATAGACTATAATACATGCCTCCTGTGGCAAAGATTAACAAGAGTGCTGCTGCTTGGTGTGGTGCAACAAACAGCAGCAGTATCTTGACAGGCCTCAGAGTTAATCTCTTCACACTTAGACTTCAGGTATAAATTATTTGCAGTGGTGAATTACATCCCCTGCCTCTCCTGTGTGATACCTGCATTGGTTGTGGCTCTTCGTAGGTGCTAAACTTTGCACGGAATAGCTCATGGTTCAATGTGAATATGGCTTGGTGTGAAAGGAAGAGAAGGGAAGAAAACCAATGAAGGACCTGTGAAGTTCTCTAGAAAGTAAAATGTAAATCTAGTTTTTTCACTGAGGCTAAACCAAATTCTTTGCTTTGCTGGACCTGATTCCTCACAGCTCTAATGGAAAAAGGCCATTTCTGTCTGACAGTCTGATGATTCTACCAATAATTTTCCGTCTTCACTGACTTTCCCTCCTCACTCCAGCACTCTATGAGTTCGTCCTATGCCTGGTAAAAATTCCATTATAGGAGAGGGTTATGCAACCATCATATTTATTTTGAGGGCAAAGTCTTGTTTATATTTAATCTCTAATGTGGAGTCACCTACTCCAGGGATCTGGCAGAAGACCTGCCTTAAAATTTTTACTCTGAAAGCAGCCCTCATGTATTGTTTTTTAAAAACATTACAACTCTGTCCAGGTTTTAGAGTGGTTTTATTCTGGGTGAGTGCCACCTGTTCTCAGCATATTGTTTTAGTCTGATAAAGGTTTGGAAATGGTTTTCTTCAGGTTTTATCATCTACAGTGTCTTATTCAGATAGGAATGTGATTTCTCACTCCTGTTGGATAGAACAGAAACTGTTGCTTCACTGGTTGATTTAGGGGAAGCTTGAATATTAGCCTATGGATTTTTATTGTATTTTACCAGGGGAAAAATATGATAGCTGTCAGTGAAAATCTCACTGTTTTCAGACATTTTCTTTGGTTAGAAACTAGCCAGTACTCACAGATATTTTTATACAATATCATAGCAACACTGCTTTAGATGCTCAACAAAATGCAGTGACAAGTCCTGCAAAGGTCTACATAGCTGCATAATCTTGCTATCAAGTTAATATGTACTAGGTTAAAGACATGAGGCTATATCTTCATAAGCTCTTCCAGGATCAGAGAACAAGACTGAATCCATACATTAAAAAAGAAAAAAAAAAAAAAAAAGAAAAAAAAAAAAAAAGGATAAATTCTTTGGCAGTGTAAGAGCACTCTTATCCCCAGAATCTAGATGAGCTTGAGTGTTGTAATCAAATAAAAAGAAGACAAGCAACGAGACGGAGGGCTTGCAGGAGGGGGTTGTCCTCCCTTGCTCTCCTTTATTAAGGGTAAGGGGTTCGGGGTGTTCGGGAGGGAGAGAAGGGAAGGACAAGGGATCCCATCCCGGGAGGGACACGGTCCGAGGAATCCCCTCCCTGCCCCCGCAGGGACAGGGGTAAAGGAGTCTCCGACCCTGCCCTCAGAGGAACAAGAGTGAAAGAATCCCCTCCCCTGCCTCCGAGGAGACAGGGGCTAAGGAATCTCCCTCTTGCCCCCACCGGTGACAGAATACAATCCCCGCCCCTGTGACAGCCGCTTAAGAGGGGACAGGGGTGAACAATCAGGGGAAAGACAGTAGGTGGGGATAACATACATCAACCAATGATAACGTAAGAGGGAAGGATACAATTCAAATACACCAATAACATAACCAACGGTGGAGAAGGTTCAGGAAAGGTGGGTGGATCCTGAGCCCTGGGCACGCCTTTCCACAAGATCTAGTGGCGCACCCAGAAGCTCCAACCCCCAAAGTCCTCCCAGGGCAGGCGGGGCCGGCCCAGGTGGCTGAGGCAGCATAGGGGTGGACCCGCTTCACTTGAGAAAACAGGAAGGAAACAGAAAAAGAATATTTTCATGGAAGACCCTTGATCCAAGTGCAAACGAAAAGATACACCTCTCTAAAACAGTCTCTGCATGGTTCAGACTCGTGAGCAATTGAGTCAGTCAGTGGGGAGTCCTTAATGCAAGAACAAAAGGCTGCTGAGAGACTTCACTTTGATCTAGGTTAAAGAAAGTCCTGGAAGACTTGGCATTTTAAGTCTCGAAGCTGATGAGTTTTGTAGTTTAACCCCAGTCAGTTTTGTAGTTTAACCCCAGTCAGCAGCTAGAAACACACTTGTTCGCTGTCCACATGGTGGGATGGGGGAGAGAATTAGAAGAGTAAAAGTGAGGAAACTCCTGGGCTGAGATAAAGACATTTTAATAGACAAGGCAAAAGCCATGAACACAAGCAAAGCTAAAGAAGATTTAATTCACTGCTTCCCATGGATGGGCAGATGTTCAGTCAACCCCAGGGAAGCAGGGCTCCGTCACATGGAACTGTGACTTGGGAAGACAGACACCATCACACCGAATACCCTCACTTTCTCCTTCTTCTCTCAGCTTTATATACTGGAATGATGCCTTATGGTATGGCATATTCCTTTGGTCAGTTGGGGTCAGCTGTCCTGCCCGTGTCCCTTCCCAGCTCCTTGCATACCCAGCCTCCTCGCTGGAGAAGCCACGGGAGAAGCAGGAGAGGCCTTGATGCTGTGTAAATGTGGCTCAGCAGTAAGGAAAACATCCCGATGTTGCCAACACTGTTTCCAGTGCAGATCCAAAACCCAACCCCATACAAGCTGCTATGGAGAGCCTTAACATTCTCACAGTCAAAACCAGCACAATGAGCCATAGATATGAGTTAAGAAACCACTTTAAGTGCTTTCTTTTTCCATCAGTTCTCAGACATTTTAGCAAACAACATTTTCCAGTATCATTTTTAGGTCTTTCAACATATTTAGGAAAACATGCCAAATGTTTGCATCATAAGATAACCGTGTGTCTAGGACTCCCTGTGGAGGAACAGATTTGATGTGCTATGGTTTGAAGCAGAGCTCTCAAACAAGCACTTCAAATGTGCAAACCTCTTACTTGCCTCTGCAGCTCTAATCCAATAGCTTCAAAACTAACCCCCTCCCTGACTTCATGTGTTGTGATGTCATTCATTTGTTCCCTCTCCCACAAGGGTATATTTGGATTTCTTTCTGGACTCTCCCATCTGCCCCTGCAGTGAGTCACTGAGTCCAGGAGACAAGCCACAAGGAGGTGGTGTGGATGGGATGGCTTTGCAAGATCACAATGTCCTCGTGTGATATGACATGGAACCCACCAAGACAGATGTCTCTCTGCTGGGATGCTCTGTTCCTCCAGTGCTGGGATAAGACATATGAATCACAAGGCTTTTTGCAAGTGAAGGTGGTAGCTAGTGTACTTTTCATTTTCTTGTTTCGTGGTCTGCTTTTTATTCCTGACAATTGCAGAGTGATCTAAAACTGTAGGAAATGGCTATTGGTCAGGAAAGAGCCGTTTTGTGCATGGAAAGGGTCCCATTTTTCCCCATGGAAGCAGTCTGTGAAAGGAAGCTGCATTTCAGTTCTACCTTTGTCAGACAGCAGACTGTGCTCGCAAGGGTTGGGGTCTCCCATGACAATTCATACACGAGGCTCTGACCACTGTCATGTTCATAATTTGATCCCTAGTATAAGCTGGACATTGGTGGCTCCATATATTTTCTCTGAAGTGGTAATGTTCAGGCATTAGCAGATTCTGATACAGCCTCACTGAACCATCCCAATACACTGCTCTCACACAGGCTGTAGCCTGGCTTCCCTATGGGAAACAAGCACTTTTGCTGTATGCCTTGTTGTCCTACAGCTCAGCTTCCAAACTGCCCCTTTGATTTCAGAGTGGCGTGGTGCTCCTGGCATTACCTGGAAAATGCAAACACAGAGGTGTCTTCACACCTTTCCGAGTGTGTATGTGTGTGTGTTCCCTGGGCAGGCGCACCTCACTAGATGGCAGCAGCACCCCAGCTTTATGAAGTAGCCTCTGGGCATCCTTCCCCTCCCCCAAACTGCTCCTGTCTACAGCAGCAAGGTAAAAAAAAAGAAAAAAAAATCCAATAAAATCCTTCTGCTGTACACGGCTCAAATGGAAAAGCTGTGATATGCTGAATTCTGTTCAGCTTCATCATACCTCTCTGTCATGCCTATATATATATACCCACATATATATGTATCCAGACACATATATACATGTGTATATATATATATCCACACATATACATATGTATGCATGTTTACATGTATGTATGTTTGCATTTGCATATACATATATGTGAATGTAAATATATATATATGTATGTGTGTGTGCATGTCTGTATGTTTATATCTAGGCTTTTGTTATAACTAGGAAGCTGATAGCTAGGGCTGACTTCCCTAGAGCCACAGGAAAAAGAGAGTCAGAGCTGGGATGGGCCACCTTTTGGTGGCTGTCTCCTGAGCGGTGGCCCCTGTGTCCTTTGTCACATACTACTGCACTGCAGAGCAGGTACGTATGTCTGACTCTGTCCTCTCCCACAAATCTGAAGGAACCAGTCGGCCAGGAATGGGCCTCACTGCCTGCCCTGCTGATGACACGGTGCGGTAGCAACACCTGGTAAAGCAAAATGACTTATTTGGAAGATGCTAAAATTTGGTGATGATTTTCTTCCTCAGAACCCCCAGCCAGTTTCCTGGACTGGTTTGCAGGCTGTCACAGCTGCAGCCAATTTCTGCTGTTACAGGATGGCTCAGCTAGTTAATAAATATCATGCCATACATTTCCTTGAGCCCAGGATTAAATGTCACATCAGTGTAAGAGAATGTCACTTTTCCTGCCAGCTGCTGGTCATGTCCTCATCGTCTCTGTGGGCAGCCGCATATGGTGAGTGTGATGCCCTGAGCCTTCTGCAGCAGACGAGCACAGGAGTGCAAGTGTCAGGGCAAACACTGAGGCTTGAAAGAAAAATGTTCTTGGGTGTGCTTGGCAGGGGCAGTGCAAGGTCTGGAGGATGAGCATGGCAGGAAGGAAAGACAGAAAAAGAATTCCTCTGAATGAGTTTATTGGTCTCTCTAGCTCAACATAGTTACACATTGCGACTTTGGACAGCTTCAACTCTCAAGGTTGCACGTAGCCCTCTACGCATGTGTGCCTGTAATAATTTTGGGTGAGAGCTACCAAGTTCTGGAAAAAGCTACACCTGAAAATAGAAAACAGAGACTTTTGGTGACGGCAGTTGTTACCTATATGTTGCGAAGGCTGTTTGAAGCTAAGCAGGTATAGCGCTGGGCCAGTGAATCAGGGCTGTCTCCTATCTATAGCTTATCACCAAGCCATCCAAGATCTGCCAATCCTGCTTGTGTGAAGCCTGAAAGAAACAAGAAAAGGGCAATAGCCTGGAAAGTGCGGCGCCATAAATGAAGAAATCGTGGAGGTTCGTAATCCAGTTGTCCTCTTTTAGAATAAAGATCTTTTGGTACACTCAGGCTCGTAGGGGTCCCTAGTCTGGGTGAGGCTGAGGATGCTGTGCTGAGGGCCCAGGCACTCTCACCGCCCTCAGTGCCACTGCCCATACTGACCTGGCAGCAGTACCCAGCAGCTACATTGGGGAATTGTGTTTCCCCAGTGCTCCTCAGGACCCAGAGCCAGTGGGTTTATAATTGGCTGAGACTAATTAGTTTAATTTGGTAGCTGCAGTAGTGACAGTGCACTTTCCTTTGGCTGGGTACAGCCATCGAGAAGCATAAAGCCCTTTTTCATAATGTAAGGTTATTGTATGTGTCTGGCACACACCACTCATTTCCAAGGCCTCTGTTGAACTGTTCAGCTGAACATAACTTATGTCCTCAGAAGACGAGGTGCATGATACTCACTGGTGTTTGAACTGGCTTGTTTAAAGGTCAGAACTAAAGAACTGCATTCATGCTTGTTCACCATGTGTTAGAAAATTAAATATACTTTACATATATTGTCCACAGGCTCTGTCTCTACTGAAAGCATAATCAGCAGTGAAAGAGCAGGGGTATTATAGCTAAAACCATGCTTGCATTTCTATGACATGGCATTCTAGCCGAGGTGAAGAAGGTCAAGTTTCTGGAAACATTGATTACAATTTTTTAAGATCAATTCCAAATTAGCATATTTTGTAAGATTTTTCAATATCTATGTAACTTACTGTTAAAAAGTAGTGTATTATTGGTTATGACTTAAAATTTGTCTTTGACTAAAGTGTCTATAATATCTGACATATTTTCAGATTCTCTGACAGGCGGATTGATTGTGCATGATTCTTTGGCATGAGCAGGTTGTACAAGTGTTTGTTTTGCTAATGGAATATAGCATACCTTAAACATACTTTCCAATATTGTGTTGGGAAAAACTCTTGTTTCTGATAGGATGTGTTTCCTGACAGCAGGTGAGGATTGCTGTTCATGATGCAAGGTAGAATGCTCCTATCCAGGATAACAATTAGCTTAAG
This sequence comes from Acanthornis magna, assembly GCA_036785705.1. Lineage (NCBI taxonomy): Eukaryota > Metazoa > Chordata > Aves > Passeriformes > Acanthizidae > Acanthornis > Acanthornis magna. The sequence continues at coordinate 24,096,392 of JAWUZG010000025.1, read as the reverse complement.
AACTATGCTGATAATTATGTCATGTTTTATCATCACTTCATGATTCAATGTCTACCTGAAGTCCTGGTTTACTACCAACAGATGCACCTGCATCATACAATGAACACTTCTGTTCTCTTATAGGAAGCAGAGCCTAGAGAAGCGAATTAATGTATTTGCACTTTTCAAAAATCCTGCTTATAGACAATGGTTAAACACTTGCTGAAAGGTCCACAAAGCTGAAAAAAACACATCTCACTTAATCTTGGGGCCATCATCTTCCCTAGCTAGAGTTGGCTCATGGTTATCCAGCATTGTCCTGAGTATTTGTAGAAGTTTAAGGGTTATCTACTGCCCCTTAATTAATCTACATGGCATTTTACCAGTGGAGACAGTGTTTCTCCTCAAGCTTACACAAAGCAGTCTATCCTGTGTAAGACTGTGTGGTTTCTCTCACGATTTCATTTTCAATTTCCCATTGAAGAAGCTGGGACACATGTTGTGTGTTGATAGGCACTGGAAAAAGCAGAGAAGTCTCTCCTGGCAACTTGTGCTGCTGATATGAAAATGGCAACAAATCCTGGAAACTTTCCCAAAACTTCTTGTTTATATATTATGACAACATGGAGATTCCTACAGTCCTGGGCTGTGTTTCTGTCACTTGCCCTTTGCCAGAAGGCACTGGTTAGTGTCTCACTGGAATGACTCTTTCCATTTCTTGGCCCTTGATGATTTTATGCTTCAAAAGACTTTAGCGGTTGGTGGGAAACACATCCCAGCTGCTGACACTCCAAATTTGTCTTGGTTTCTAGGCACCAAAGGGATTCTTCTGTAACTGCATTATTAAGACTATTTTTTTGTGTTTCTGGGAAAGAAAGGTGCCTTGTGCTCATAGCATTACTTGAAATCATGCTCAAAACCAGAAATAGGTTTTTGGTTGGGTGTTTTTGTTGGTTGGTTTGGTTTGTGTGTGTGTGTGTGTTTGTTCATTTGTTTGTTTGTTTAAATAAATAAGGTTCAGCAGGTGTATCAAAGGCGTAAGTTCCTGATTATAAGTTTGGAAATTCAGCTGTGAGTGAACACTCTTAAGAGCAGGAAGATGAAGACCTAGCAAGTGCCTCATGAATCTTCTGTTCTTGCTGAGTCCAAGCACTCCTTCAGGACCTCTCTCAGCAGCAGGAGTTGAGGGGACACCACTGCCCTGCTGGTCTCCACTACCTCTTCTTGGGGACACCTCTGCTTCAAATGTGCTCTCTCAGATATATGACACTAATTTCAAAGCTAAAAGCCAAATTCCCCTAGAATTGTGTTTCTTAGCTTTGAGAGCTTGCCGGAGATGCATTTTTTTTAAGATGGCCCATGTTCCTCTTTCTCTGTGTCCCTCAGTCCCACGAAGGATGTCATCTGAGACCTGCTAATCTCATAGGAGGAGGATTTGGAAATGGGGCTCAGAGGTGGAGGTGGCATCACAAGCTCACAGGAAGCCATGGACAATTTGAGGAAAAACAGGACCCCAAAGTCCCAGTACCCAATCCTAGTTATGTAAAGACAAATGAAACGAAGCATTAAAATAGAAAGTCAGAGCTTCTTTAGGAAGGACTGACTGTCAGTAAAGAGGGAAATGAGATGTGAATAAAAGGATGCCTATACCAAAATAGTCTAAGAGGTGAGGAAAAATTATCTTCTTGGCAGCCTTAAGATCATAAAAAACCAGAGAAAAGAACAGGGATATTTTAATTTACCGTAAATCTATGATAAAACAAGGGAATTTCTATCATAGCAGAAGGATCTGATGGATGTAACTTTAATCTAACAAAGTTATCCAACATCTGACTTTTAAGAGGGATCCTGACCTGTCAGGGACTGTCTGCAGCTGAACAGAAGAGACTGTTCAAAATTTTATCAGACTATGTTGGTATACACTTCTTTTGTACGGATGGAGAGCAAAGGAATTAATGGGGAAGTCTACCAGATTTGATTACAACAGGGGAATCTTGTAGAGAATGTGAAGGGAAAATGCAGCAATTAGGAAAGAATGGTTAAAGAAAATCAATTCCAAGTAGGAAGACTTCAATATGTTGAAGAGAGTGATTTCTATTAGTTTTTGGGAAAGCCTTCTAACAGTGAGTAAGAGTGTCAAGGAGGCATGTGGAGTGTACATTGCTGGGAGGTTTGAGTGGATGAGAAAGCTCAGTTAAGGGACTGGTAATCCTCTATTGGAGCAGAGGTTGTCCACTTGGGCAATTGGCAAAAGAGCCAATTCTGTGGCTCTTTTCGATTATCTGGTGATAAAGAAATCAGATGAAGAGGTTATTGAGTTTAAAAAGTAGGTCATATCCCTGCTTATGCCTAATTGCCTATAATGATATTCTGCATTCCCGTGAATGTAACTATCTGCTTCGTAAAACACTTGGAATCATCAGATTACATGAAAAACACCATTAGCATGCAAGTTGCTCCCTCACAATAAACACTATTTTAAAAAGTACTTAAGATGCCAACATTTTATGTGATATCCCTAAACTGTTTTTTCTTCCCCCACTGTACTCACCAACTGTTGTTTTTCAGACCACATTTGATGAAGAGACAAGTCTATATTAATATATTTGTATTTAAAAAAGGGATAAATCCATGTTAAAGCAGTTGAAGAAAAATGTGCAGCACATTAAGAGAACACCATAAAAAGTGGCCCAGAATAGTATGGAAATGCCTGACAAATGTGAGTCTGCTGACATGGAAGGACACTTTTAATGCATTATTTATAGCTATTGCTTTACCACCACAAGCCATTGAGATCAAGGTCACCCAGTGGACTTCTGGGCAATGGGTCAAGACTTGAGAGGCAATATTGATAACAGCAGCTGACAGTTTCTTGGATACAGCTGCTATTTTTCTAAGAAGCAGCATTTTCTAACTTCTCATGAACAATGGAAATCTGTTTGCTGTGAAACTGCTCATGTCTGTCTTGGTCACAACTCATTAATTGTGGTCAGTCCTAGGCTTGGCGTAACTGCTCTCCCTCCTCCCTGCACCTTCCTGTGAATCAGCCAAGTAAATGCATCTAATACAACAATTCTAGGTGGGGATTTATTTTTTTGTTTGATTTTAAGTTTCCCAGACCCTGTTTTTACTCTCTGCCTGTTCTCTGCCAGGCAAATGTTCTAATATATTGAACTCCCAAAGCTGAACGCTTTCAGTGTGCTGGAAACAACAATAATAAAATGTATGCTGTGGCTGAGGAAAACATAAATAGCCTTTGTGACTCTCTGCATAAGATTTCTCTGTCTGGTTTAAAGGTTTCTAGTTCCTTTATAACCTGTTTGTCATGATTTTCATGAGTTCTGCAGTTTTGTTTTGGTTTAGTGGCATTTTTTGTTGGGCTTGGGTTTTTTTGTTATATATGGGGTTTGTTTTTTCCTAAATTCTATTAAATATAATTCCTTCTAAGGGAAAGTTGGAAGGAAAAGCCATTTTAATCTCTTTAGCCAAATCACATGCTCATTTAGCAATCTATGGCACATGTCAAGGTGAGCTGTAGGATTTTCTCCAAAAATGCTTTTGCCTGAGAAGTACTCCTGACCATGTAGAAGTTTTCCTGAGTCTTCTTGCCTGGAGACTCCTGATTTCTTCCTGGCCTGCTCCTGTTCCTTCCAGTATTGCTTCTTATTGCTAACCTACTTCATTGCTTTACAGTCTAAACCAGTTAGTAAACTGCTGATGGAAGGTTTGATTAACATTTTATTAAATTCTTTTATATTTTTGCTATTTCTCCTCTGTGTTTTTATCTTAGAGTTACATTTTCAGTGGCATTAAAGTAACCATGTTTATATGTTCATCTCGTATTGAATAATACACCTTCTATTGCAGAAAAATCCATCAGCTTTTATTAACATAAATAATGATTTTCATTGAAAAAATAAGCAGCAAATCCAGGTGACCTCTTTTCAAGAAATGTCTTGTGCAAATAGATAACGTTAAATTTATTCTGAGTGACCAGACTGCAAAGTAGCTCAACGTCTAATTGAAGAAAGAAAAAATCTTGAAAATAAATTACCCCTTATAATCCCCATATTTCTTTAAGAGACTTTGGAAGGACTTCATTCAAAGTAAGAAATAATCCCTAAGAGCAACCAGAGTGAGGTGAAAATTGATGGATTCTCTCTGTACTTGCTTTAATCACTTGGAAAAAACTACAAGATTATACAAAGAAAGCTGAAAACTGGGCACTGCATCTGCCAGAATTACTGAGTTTCCATTAACTGCCAGACATTGTGGCATATTTTGCTCTTAGTGATGGTGGTGTAAATTATTCTTATTGAAATTGAAGGAGTTGCACTGAAATTAATCTGGCATAATCTAGTGCAGACTTCCTCTCCTTCATTTTCTGAAGCAATTTGGTTCACATAATGTATGTACAATAATTAATTTAAACTAAGATGAAATAGGCCATTTATCCTTGAAAGGATTTGGGATTGGAGACTTCTAGTCCAATTTTCAGGAAGATTTCTGTTTATATGGAAAAACCACTTGCAAAAATAAGCTAGGGCAGCAGAAAAAGAGAAAGAAAAAAGCAGAAAGAAAACTACACCAACTGGGCTTTGAACACTTTTTTTGTAAAAGTTTGACACAGAAGCTTCTTTTAAATATATGGTATTGAGTCATTTCCTTGTCTTAAGAAAAAAATAAAAATCTGGTACTCCATGATGACAGATACAGCTCTAACTGCCAAAAATGCCATGTCTATATAGTCTGCAGGCACTGATGTGTGCTGTGCTATTCACTAATCAGTGATTTTGTATTGCTGCAAATCAGATCAATATTTGTCACTAGTAAAATGTGGCTTCTGATCCAATATCTACATCAATTCAATGGCCATGTGCGTGTCTATGGCTACTGGGGCAGTGGGGATCTGAGATTGTCTGGCAACATTGATCATTTTGGTGCCACGGGGCTTCCTCAGGGATTTAGTGCAGAGCCACTTCAGTGTCGCTGTGATGAGGCAGGGTGGGTGCAGCCGTGGATTTTGGGTTCCGGTCCTTGGTTCTGTCCATGGAAGAACAGGACTGGCTCCCACAGGGCCTCCTGGGTGCGTCTGTGAGGATCCAGATGTTGGTAAGCAGGAGTTAATTACAGTTCCTCATGTGCTAAGGTATAAATGTCCAATCAAGGAATGGCTTCACAAAATGTATTTTAAAGTGGCAGGTGAGAGGTAATGATGAGTAACAGCTACAACGTCATGTAGCACATCACCCCAACACTGACTCTACAGAGAAAAACCCTGGCTTTCCCCACACACCTGTGCCAGGAGACTCCATCATCTGACATCGAGGATTGTTCCTGCAGTATTTCTTTCCTGTATTACATAGAAATCAAGGGTCTGCAAAATAGATGGCACCTACCCAAATATTTCTCTTCCTGTTGGTTTCACAGGTAATTTCCATTCTAAAATTATGAGACTTGAAAGGTCATTGGCAGAGAAAATGTGAACTTTTTGAGCTGCTTATTTACAACACTGATCAGGAACATATTCCTTTGGCCAGTGTTTAAAAGAGCCTTGCTCAATTTAATCCTGGCTTTTGATTTTGCTCTGATATTTGTATGAATTTTTCAATTTAATTGGAAAACCTAGTGATCAGTCAGGATTATAAAGTGAATTTACTGATTTTTATGAGTAGAAGTCTTAAATGCCCCTTCACTGTTTGCAAGGTGATGTTCTCTTCTTCCTTTTCCTGCCCATCAGGAGTTTGCCCAGTATCTCTGCTAAGCTCTATGAGAGAAAAACATTCAGGCTAATTTTCACTTTGCTTTGTTTTAATTGATTTTATACTGTTTTCTGGGCATAATTTCTTTCTCATAATCAAGTATTTCTTAAACAAAAATCATATATAAAAATAGATTCAAGTTGTCTACTAAAACCTGAACTTTGAATTAACATATCAAAGCTAGAAGCATAAGGCTTACTTTCCAAGATCTCTGGAGCTGTGCTCAGCTGTGTGTTGCTGTGGGGAAGAAAAGTCAGCTTTAAATTACTTTTATGCCATTTTAATACTAGGACCAGCTGGGAACCATGTTGGTCCCTGGCTACTTTGCAGTAATCTCTGAGCTCTCATTTTTGCCTTACTTATGATTCCCAGGAGGTTCATGTCCTGGAGAGGGATGCAGTATTGCCAAGGTGTGGACTCTCTCTGTCTGCTGTTGTTCCCCTTGGTTATGTCTCTTGCAATAAAGGCTAAAAGAAAAATTTTGTGTTGCTGGAAGTCACTTATGTGCAAGGTGAAGTGTGCTCCAGTTGAGCTGGCTGCTTTAAACTCCTCGTGAAGCACAGAGCATCTGGGACAGGGGGATGAGGTTAATCCCCTGTGGCACAGCTGGGTGTATAAACTGAACAGGAAAAATGTTACTGGACTCGTGTATACCATGGGAGGACTTGGTGAAAATTCCTGATAGGGCACGTTGTCATTTGAACCTGCAACATGGTGGAATCATTCTTTTGTTTCCCTTCTTTCAGATCCATCTTCCATCACCTTTGTTTCGCTGTGTTTCAAATACTCTTGCTACACCAATGAATTTAAAAGAAGTGGAAATCACAGAAACTAAAAAGGGGAAGGACTGTAAGGTCTAGACTAAGTCTAGAAAACAGAGGTTGGTTTTTTTACTCCAAGTTTTAATGTTTCATCACTGGTCAGCCTATAATAAGAGCACGTGATTAATTCCCATATCAAGGCAGATTTACTCTTGCTGTGCTCTGTGTTCTGGTGTGCTTGGTCCTGTCTATGTGTGAATACCTTGAATGATGATATTTCCATCTATACCCTCTAGAGACTATTTTGCAGGCTTATACATTGTATTGTTAAGCATATTTTTTCCTAACTAATTCCATGTGAGTTTTACTTCCTTTGTTTTATATTTCTTTTCATTATTGTTGTACCAATCTCAAAATCTTTTCCTCTCTTTGTGATTATTATTGGACAGTTTATCACAAATATTTGCTATACCAGGAAAGAGATCACTCTGAGAGTGGATTTCTGATACTAACAGGGAGGACGTATATTTCCTATGCTTGTGGTGGAACAACTAATGACCACGTCCGTAATAAAGTGTGTTCTATTCACCTCTCGTATTGTATCTCTTATATTTAGCTTAAAAACAGCTGATGTCTTTTCCACCAACCATGTTGCTCTTGCAGTTCTTGTAGCTCACAGGGATCCTGAAAATGAAGATCTTGTTCTCTTCCATGCTTCAAGGCAAGACTTCTGGTATGACTGGCAATGGGAATGCAAGGAAAACTAGTTGTGGCTTACCAAATCTGAGCTCTGATGCTTAGCACCAAAAAAGTGCTAAGCATGGGTCCAAAACATTTATCTTATCGTTCATTAAAAGTGCGACTGTAGGTGGTACTCTGTGCTACCCATGAGATGCTTGTCTCAGCAGCAAGTTGCTAACAAATCTGGGTGGTGTGCATTTAAATACTGGAGAGACTGGCTGTAGATAAGTACATACTGAGATCTTCAAAACAGCAAGCTCCCAGAAAAGACAAGTCTGCATCTCCTTGAGGAACAGTTTCAACTGGAATGAGACTGAGTGGCACATAGTTTTGCCTGTGAGGGTCTTGGGTGGATAGGAGAGGAATGTCTGCAAGCAGATGGACTTCTTGCATTGGACAAGGGCTGGGGCTGAAGTCATTTTATCTGCTGAAGTTTCAGAGGAGCAAATCAGAGAGCAGGAGACACTCCTGGGTACATTTTCCATCAATGCTTTCAGATGGAGAATAATGGGATAACCCAGAGGCTGGGGACTATACTGGTTAAAAGCCACTGGAGCATCTTGCTTTGATTATTATACTAAGAGTTAAGTTTAAGTGAGCTAAAGAGTCGATGTTTGGCCAGGGACTGACATGATTGGCAGGACAGTTGTGAAATCAGGACCACCTGACATTGAAAATAAGCAATCCATGTTGGGATGACAGAGGAAGCAAGCTCATGAAACAAATGATGGACAGAAATGGTCAAAGCATCTTCAGAGCACAGTGTCTCCATTAGCATTCTGGAGAGAGCTCAGTTATGTCTGATTATGGTGTTCAAGGTCTCATTTTTCAAGGACAGTGCAGGAGCTGGATGTGGTGTGAGAGGAGCTTCACCTCTGCAGCTACATGTGAGAAAAAAAAAATCCAGATATTAGTGCTGGGATTCAGACTAAATAATCACTGTGAGGCACAACAGGCTGTTATCAAAAGGGGCACCATGTAGCTTGTTTCTCCCAATTCCTTTAGTTTCTATGGAGCCCTGCTGCCAGCAGGGTTAGGGGCTGATCCAGCTCAAACCTCACCCAGGAAAATTGAGTTATGCTTTTTGTGGCTGCTCACACTTAGGCTGGCTTGAAATGATGGAAACTGCCAGCTCAGACTGCTCTCCAAAGATGATGTCCATGCTGTGAGCCTGAGTGACAGGCAGAATAATGGCATTGTCTACACAGATTGAGAAACCAAGCTGGGGAGGGGGAATCACAGATCTGTTTTAACCACCCTGAACTTCAGCTGACAGCTAAACACCCATGAGGAGATGTCAGAGAGACAGACACAGATTTTATCCTGTAAAGAAGGAGACAAGTCTGGAGCAGAGAGAGATGTCTATAGGTCATCCGGCTAGAGGGAGCAGATGAATTTGGATTGGTGGATAAAATTACTTGCATATTTTCCTTGCCTTTATCAGAATTCTTTCCAATATGTCAGTTGATACATTTCTGTTTGAGAATGGCTTCACACTGAGCATATTGCAGCAGATTGATCTTCATCAAGATCGTGATGTGATGTCCTGTATCTGGAGATCTAAACTGTGCTGGCCCCTCCTCTGAGTTTGGGCTATTGTAAATTCATGCTCTTTTCCACACTTCTGCTCTGTGATTTTGTATTTTGGATTATTTCTCTTCTACAAAACTAGCTGATCATTTTCGAGGGTGTGTTTTTTAATTTCTCCAGAGACACTGAATTATTTCTTGTTATTCTCGCAGTGAAGCACGCAGTGCTCCTCATTGTGAGAGTGAAACAAGGTTTGTAGAACCTCTTGGTGTGTACACCATGCAGCACAACCCTTGTGAGACATATGACCGGAATAAACACAGAAGATAAAAGGTTCCTTTTCAGTAGTCATGATCATCTGAGTATTTCAAATTATATAAGTTGCTGTTTAGCCTGCCTGGCCTTTCCTAACCTTTGCTTCCTTCCCATATATATCTTGAGACATTGGAAGTGCTTAGTTCCTATTTCCTTGGTGGCATCAAACCTCATAGACTTTTGTATACAAATTGTGGGGAATCAATGACATGTTTAAAACCATGCTGTCAGTATTGTACACTGACTTAAATGTCTTACAATGCATTTACAATACATTTACAGGACATGACAATTGTATTATCAAGCACCACAGATTATTAGAAAGATAGACAGTACACTACATTATAAAAGTTGTCCTTTTGCATTAATGGCTTAGACATTCTCTGAAAATATATTTAACAAAATGAGTAGCCTTTATCACGGAATAAAAGTCATTTTGCTAACTATTGACAAGTTATAACTATTTTAAAAGCCATTTGAAATAAATTAAGCCATTTTTATATAAACAATGAACACCTTAGTAAAATGTTAGTAAAATGCCATGCATTTGAGAGGGTATTTTTTGTAATCAAATTTAAAATTTCAATCTATCATGAAATTTGCATCATCCATTAAAAATTATTTTGAATAAAAATGACCCTGAAATTTGTGTATTATTTTGATCATACTTGAATATGTTACAAACAAATAGAGCCACTTGGAAATGATGTATGTGTTTACAAACACTTCAGTAAAATATGAACATTTTAAAAGTATACTATATGCTAAGGGAAGAATATTTAATAAAATATCCCTAAGCTTCCCATGAAGTTTTCAGAAGGGAAAACTACTGTATTTTACTCCACTAGAATAAGATAGTGTCATTTTATGAAATTAACTGAAATTTTATAGAAAAAATTATTCTCTGAAATAAAATTTTGGAAGTAGAGGAGCAATTTTTCTAATATACAGGAAGAAAGGTTCAAAAGTCAATAAATTGAAGTTCTCCTCAGACAAACTGAAGAGTGGGAAATACCAGGGGAAAGAAGAGGGAAAGAGATTGAGAACTTTTACATCCTAGTTACAAAAAGTTTCTGTTTTGATTGAGCCCATTTTCCAGTCTAGACTCTTTTACTAGGAGGACTTCTAACTGATGTTGCAAATAACAGATAGCCATCTTTCTTGAATATTGGGTTAACTCTCTGCTATTTATTAATAGATGGAATTGAAAAATGATGAATCATTTTTCTTTCTTGATTTAATTGTATTTATTAAAGATATTTATTAGTGTTTCCAGGAAGAAATCAGAGGTGGATTTGGTTTGTAGTAATTGTTTTGTAGTAATTGTTTTGTGTAGACTGATGAAAAGGGGTGTTTCAGTTGGAGTAGGAGTGGGAGTTTGTGTGATGAAAGTGTCATCTGCAGCCACACAGAGGAGCAGAGACACACAGGGGCAGGCAGGGAAACCTGAATAATACTCCGTCCCAGCTGCTCCTAGAGCTGTCCTCAGGGAGCCTTCAGCCCCATGGCAAAGATGAATATGTGGACAAGACTCACTGGAATGCAAGAGAAGAGCCCTTTGGGATTACACAAAAGTTATTATGGGATTTTTAGGAGAGGCACAAAAGCTGGAGAAAGGAGGGGACTGAAAAGGAGGGATATGGCAATAGGCTGGCTGTCCAGGGTGGAACAGGGAAGGGGCTGCTGGTGCTATGTGTGCTTGTGTGAGTGCTGAGCATGGCTGTGATGGTTTGCCTGCCCATCTCTGTGCGTGTATCGTACACAGGAATTTGCCTGTGCACCCGTGGGGAATACGTGCTCAGCCTGGCTGTGGGTGGACCTGGGGGCAGGGAGCTGTGGCAGCCTTGCCTCGATTGGTCTGCTGGTCTTGGTAATCCCTGAACACTTATCCGCAAATCCCTGAGGAAATCCTCAAGTCCTTATCATACAATTCTCTATGTCAAATGTGCAAGGTTCACTTATTGTAGCGCTTTCTAAGTGTTCACTGACAGTGAAAAATCCTAGTGTGTTAACTTAGATGAAGAAGCTGATAATCCTACTAGTATTGCTCAATATATTTTACTGATATATGTATATATACTATTGATATATCATATACTCTGTGTATGAATATTTTTTTTAATATCATACTAGCATTCTTTCTGTCTTTCCAAACTGAGACAAAGTTAATATCCCATTACCTAACTATTTAGCCTCTTTTCCATTCCTTTCTGTGTGGTCTAGAATTAAAGCACAGCAATGGTACCTGGCTGAGAACTTCACTGTTTTAGAGATCTGAAGGTCTGTGCTTCCTCTGTGGAAGGAATGCTGCTCTTTTGCCCTCCTGACATACAAATGAGGTGCATGTTTGCAAGCAGACCAGACTGGGACAAAAACCCCTTCATTAAATTAGTTTATGCTGTTCCACAGGTGCACACCTTTGCAGAACACTGGGGAAAACTGAGCAACCTCCATGGCTTGAGTACATTAGACATTCCAAGTGAAAATTGTACTAGCATTGTGTATGTCAGGTGGAATCAAGTTTCTGCAATCAGTTCCTTGTATTTTTGGGCCTCACATGGCTAGATTGCCCTAGGAGCACTCAGAAACTGGATCACTGGGTGCATGACATTTTTGGCCGTTGTAGATAAATCTGAGGAAAAAGACGAGCAGGAGGCTGGAGCATAATAGTTTGCCTGCCCACCCCTAACCATGCCAACTAGGAACTTGATTAACCTGTCCTTGCCTGTATTTTACAATCCAAATTACATAGACTAAGTCCTCCTATATTTGGTAGGACCTTCACCTCCTGCAGTGTACGTCATAAAGAGCTGCAGAGAAGTGACTTAGTGTTGCCATGTGTACGTAAATGTAAATTTCATATGCAGAAAAGGATGATAATACCTTAGAACTGACCTTGGGAATTGCTTTTTTTGTTTTTGTTGTTGTTTTGTTTTGCTCTGCTTGCTTTTTATTCTGTGCAGGTTCTGGGAGACAAAGGCAGCTCTCTGTTTTTAATTACTGTAAGTAGCTTGTAAGTAGCTGGAACAGCTTTTTATGCAACCTGATTTGAATATATTCCAGGCTGAAGATAGACACCTATTTTAAAGGCACAGCATGCTCATCGCGGCTCTCTGCCAATCAAGCAGTTGTCACTTGCTAGACAGTCCTAAACAACTTCTGCTCCTTCCTCAATTCCCTGTCTGTCTGACTGATGGAAACGGCAGGGCTTCTCCCCTTCCCCCTCCCCTTTTCTTTTCCCCTGAACCAGTGTCACCACATGGCAGGAGAATTCAGTCACTGCTGCATAGAACAAGGCCCTGTTTGTGCTTCTGGCCCCAGGGCTTGGATGAGGACCCCTGAAAGAGAGCAGGGTGGATTATCAGTGAAATTCCCCAAGAATCCTCTCCTTTCCACAGCTCCTTGGGGTGGATATGGCAGTGAAGAGGGTTTAGTTGGTTTTATTTTGCTTTTTAAACTTCTCGAGCTCTCTCAAGACTGAAAAAAATGAAAGCCAGATCTGGGTTTTTTATTTTTTTTCTGAACTCTGCCCAGCCAGATTACATATAGATTGTGTGAATATTGTGGTCTGGCCCTGTAACAATAACGCTCAAAGACTTAATCTGAAGCAAAGCTAACCTGGTAAGTGCATGGAAATATTTATTCTTCTGTTTCATCTCCACAACACACTTATGGGGAAGATTTGCTACCATGTCAGATCAGCAGCAAAGCACCCAATGCACCTCAGCAGCTCTGCAGGGGACTCAGCTCAACCTCAGTATCTTTTGTTCCATCCGCTCCCTGACCCATTGTCCTACTCCTTGTTTGCTTACTGGGATATGGCCTCCAAACATTTTGAAGAAAGTTCTAGAAATGTTCTCTCTGGGCTACTGAAAATATTTTAACTTCTCGCTCCTGGTTTTGAGACGTTGATTCTTTGGGATCCTTTATGTTTTTATGTACATTTTAAAGACTTTTCTTTAGCCAGTGACTTTATCTTAATTCACTCAAAATTTGGCTGATGGCCATCTGGGACAAAAGTGCATACTGGTGCCAATCCTGAAATTTATGGCTTATTATTATTTGTGATTTCTAGAATTTTTCCACTTAAGCTTTGCATAGCCAGCTTTGTTAAACTTTTGACACTGTGACAAATCTTAGTTCTGATGGTTGTGGTTCTTAGTTGTATCCATAATATTGCTAAATGTAAAACTCTTTTTCCCTGAGAAATAGGGGTGTTACATAACCGGCCATAATTTCAGAGACTTTGAGTGCAAGGTACTATTTCTGGTCTCTTCATTTACCCTTTGCTTGGCTTAGGTGATATCACTGCTACTAATTAATGAGGAGAAACAGTAGGGAAAGAAAAAGTTTCCCTCCATATTTCTTCTCTTTACAACTAAATTGCTGTATATTTTGTTCTTGACTGAGCCCTTTGGCAGAGTTCAAACTGCTGCAGCAGACTGTTCATGGTTTCTCCCACATTCCTTTTCTTGCTTACTGTTGCTGCTTTTAGCTATTGCCTATGCCTTTTCCTAGAAATTTATAGTTTTTATTTAAATAAATGTCACCAATGTTGACTGCCTGTTAACAATGCCTCCTCTGTGTCTATGGTGTCGCATGCATGGTATTCAGGTTCTTTATACTCTGGTCTCTGGACAAATATAGAAATGAAAAATCAGAAAATGCTTCATTAGTCTGTTCAGCACATTCCCTTACCAATGTGGATATAGGATATTCTGTACTTTTCCTATATTTCCCGTATAATATCATCTATATTCTTTACTATTCTCATTTGTTTAGCTTGTTTTCTGCTTCCCTCCCTAAGTCCCAAACATTAGGCAGTGTACTTTAAAAGTTTCAGATTTTTCTACTGCTATTAGTGAAATAGATGGCACCCATGAAAATGTACTCTGTGTCTCTGACTTCCTGTCTTGTTAGGCTGCCCCATGACTACAAGTCTCCTTAATCTGTTCTATGACAGCATGTGTCTAACTACAGAAATTCTCTCTGTGCTTGATGTTTATGCAGTTCAAATATGTTTAAACATCTATTTGTCTTTCCATCTTTGTCAAATGTTTGCCCTCAGCTTTTTCAATTTTTTCCTCACAAGGCAAGTTTTCCAGGCTCTATGTCTTTGTGTTTGTTTTTGGCTTTTTCTCAGAAGTCACAATCTGTCAATGTTAGAGTTAGTTGGGAATTTTCCAGTGAAAAGGTTCTTTGTTTTGCTTTTTATTTGAAAAGGATTTTTTATAAAATCAGAGACAATTCCCCTGCAGAATGTATTTGCTTCTCCTTCCCTCACACATGTTTTAGGTTGGTATTATCTGAATAGACACATTCAGTTCTGTGGAACCAAATGACTACTTCTTGCTTTTGGTTAACTGGCCAAAATATCTAAATTACTCTTAAATATCTTTTCTGTGGAAGCATTCAGGCATCTAATCACACAACAGCCCCTCATCTGGCTGAACCACTATATTGAAAATCCTATCAGTGGACAACAGTGGAAAATCATGGGAGATGCAAATTGACCAAGGCCAGTAAGGAAGAAAGGGATAATTATGAAGCTAAGATGAATACTGCTGGTATTGGCTGCCTTTCCCAATCACAGCCTTACAGAGTAATTAGCTCTGGGTGACACCGAATTTCAAACTCAGAAATGTTCTAAAGGACTTCTTGTTGCTGCAGGTCAGCAGCAGGTTCATTCATTACTATTATTCCTGATTTCCCAGAAAGATGCACTTAATTAAACTGGCTGCTACCGTCACATGACATTTAAGGCAAACTGCTAATGTGAGCTATTTATTCCATGCACAATTGAACACACTGCCAATACTGCCTATAATAATACAAAAATGTTGTTATGATTACTAAGAGTGTGTGCTAAAAGACTGAAGACATTTTGTCACTTGGCATCCATAAGGTTTAAAGTATGTTGCCAGGGTTTAGCATTAAAAAAAGAAAGCCTAAAAAAGGAATAATTGTTACTAAAATATCTTGCCACTCCTAAACACATTATATTGTATGAGAGCAACTGGGTGATTGTTCTAGTAGACTCTAGCACCTCTCTCCAGGCACTGTGTTTTCTGGTTTTCCCTCTTTCACTCATATTGGGCTCACTTATATGTATTTACTGCAACACAGGGTAAGCTGAGACAAATCAAAGGAAAAAGAAAAGTGGGGGATGTAAATTCATCAAAGCCTTAGGATTAGCAACAACAAACTCTCAATTACATTGTGATGTGTTTCTTCAGAAATCTCTTTTCATACACAAGGCTCCTTGAGTGAGCTCATTATCTCCTGGTATGTAGAAATGTATTTTGCCATTGCTCAGCCAACACTAATGTATTTATTATTCATCTGATACTAGACCAGCCTTTAAGCTGTGTAATGCTTTCTTTACCATTTCTTTGTTTATTTGTTTTAATGAATACCCATGAGCCAGAGTCTGAATGCAGACCTGTTGTTTTACTCATGCTTGGCAGGAAAGATTTCAGAAGAAAATGTCTCTTTTTTTTTTTGAGTTGCTAGACTCCTAACTGGAAGTTATTTAAATGACAGTATTATTTCTTCTCCTTTTCCAGATATTCATGTGAAAATATACTGTATCACTTAGCACTTTGCAAAATGGACCTCTTTTAACATTATTTTGTATCAAGGTGTTAACACATAACCATTCACCACAACAATCTTAGTTCATGGCTGCTTCAGTTCATTCCAGAAAATAAGTGCATCTGATCATTGCTAGTGTTTTCTAAATTATCTGATTTGAAATTAATTATTACCTCCAAAAAAAATGCCTCTGAGAATGGTCAGAAAAAGGCCCAGCTGAACAGGAGATTCATATTTGATGTTGGAGATTCAAGAGCCAATTCAATACTTGGAAACCAATGTACAGAATACAAGAAAAAGAAAAGAAAGTAATTTTTCCTCTAGTTCATTCTAGTGAAACCTAGTTTGGGTCATTTTATATACTGTTCCATAGTCATCCAGTGGAAAAAAAAAAGAGGGGGCGGCAGGAAAATAGGTAACCTAATTCCTCATGGTATACCTAAGTAAATTTATTCTGTTGGCATTTCACAAGAAAATAAGAAGAAACTAAAAGATTTTATCATACTCCAAGAGGCAAAAATGGGAAGAAGATTCTTGAGAAATAGAGGCCTAATCTGTAGATAACAGTATAGCATGGTATGAAGCTAAAGCAAAGGTGTGACGCTATAAAAAACTCCAAAACCACATGACTGTGCCATTTACAGAAGTAATGCTGACTAATTCAGTCTTTAATCCAATCTTCCAAAGGCCATCCAAATCTTGGATCCAGACCTTGGATCTGCCTTTTGGTGTTAATTGGGCCAGGCACCAGGGGCCGGTAAGGCTGTACCTCCCTGCATGAGATCAGCCAGAATCCAGCGGGCTCCCTCCCTGCAGAATATACTGTGTCCCCTGGGCAGCACCATGGCACTGGAAAATTTGCCTCCTTTCCACCTGAAGGTCTTACTGAAAAAATACACGACCAATTTCTCTTTCCATTTCTTGTATAATCTGACTGACTTGGGCCCACAGTTGGAATTGAGTAGATTGTTTCTGTGTGCGCAGATGAAGTATCCCAAGCTTGGCCTCTATTCAGCTACAAAAAGCTTAAAATAAAAGATTGAGAGAAATCAGCAGGAGAATGGAAAAATCCTGTTGTATAAGTCAGAACATGTTCACCCTTTGTGAAGTTAAGGCTAATGATAATAGGCTTGCACATGGGTAAAAACAATAGGGTTTATTTACAGGGTGTTAAGTTTCTGTTATTGTAAGGCTGAAGCGTATACAAGCGTGTAAGTGTGGTAAAGTGACATGAGCCAGGCCAGGCCTTGATAGGCGTGTGAATTCTGCCAAAATACTTCAGTATGACAACTGGAAAATGTAGAGGATGAGATTGAACTGAGAGAGAAATAAACAGTAGAGAAAGTACTGGAGCTGCACTGGCCATGAAAGCAGTTTGTGCAGGATCTCCCACATTAATGATCCTGTTGGGTCAAATTCCACTTTGTTTTTGTAAAAAAATCCTGTCCAAGACAGCCTTCTATTAAGACAAGAGACACAAGAAATAATAATAATTTATAAAGTAGGCTGGGGCTGACTAGGTGCTTTTAGGACAATGATCTCCCTGGCTACATTTTTACTAGTAACTAAAATAAATTGGAGATTGCTCCCTGGCCTTCAGGCTAGAGAATGAGTGTGACTTGTGTCTGGAGGTGGAGGTGCCTGCTGTGCCCTGACACTCAGCCCCCATAACCAAGAGACCACAGTGTCCTGCAGCTCTCACCCCACTCCTGCTTGACCCCCATCCTGCTTGGACCACAGCCAGCTCTAGGGCAAGGCAGTCTTGGCTACTCTGAGTTGCTTCATATATGGCCAACAAACTTTGGCATATAGGCTTCTTTAAAAAGAATATATTTAAAAGGCTCCCTCAATTTTTCTAAAGAGGTAAGTAATTTTCTGTGAAATGAGGATGGATCTTTTAATGTAGATTTTTATCCACAGCTAAAATGGAGGCTTCAGGAAAATGAAACAGACACCTTTAAATGAGTGCTAGTCATTTGCTATTGACCTCTGGATATTTCAGTCCTGCTTTGGAAAAAATAATAATTTTTTTTAATGATTTTTTTTTTTCTCAAGTGGCTTTTTATTTAAACAGATGCTTTCATTTGTAAGATGGAAAACTTTTTTTTAAATTTTCAATAAAGTGCCAGGCTCTAGCAAAGGGAAAATGCAAATCTAAAGTCACCCATCCCCTCTTTCTTGCAAACACAAAAATCTTTTGTTCCTAAATTCAAATTAAAGGGGGAGAAAAGAAATCCCAACCCCATGACTTGAAAGAAAACATAGCAATACTAGCAAGCTCTCCCTCTGTTTCCTTAGTATTTAGAAGCCTCAATTCTATTTTCTTTTTTGGCATTAACGTTGATAATTATGCAGTTGTCTATTTATTTTAAATAACTGAAAGACTGTGCCAGAGAAAGAAGCAGAGATGGAAAGAGAGAGGGGGAGAAGGAAAAGATAGAAACTCATTACCTCTTGAAAACTGCTAATCTTTGTAAATGGCCACAGAGGCCAGAGATGACTGCAGAAAATTACTATCAAGCGTGAAGGAATAAAAATACCCTAGACTATTCTACTGAAAAAAAAAAAAAAAAAAAGAAGGAAAAAAGTAAAGAAATCTTGATACTAAAGCAACTAAACTGGAAAGTGTAATGGAAATGAAGCACAGTAAGGGGTCCTGGAAAGTTCTGTAAGCAAGAAAATAAATAAAGGGAGGTAGGAAATGGGGAAGAAAGAGATTTTATCATTATGTGCAGAACATATTGGCAGAACCCATCAACATATCAGAAGGAGCTCTTAGTCTTTTATTACCAGGGCTCCATGAAACCTTGCTGTTATTCAGTTTTTCATGTCATCTCCTTGTCTGTTCCCACTCTCCTTCCTTCTCTGGCTGTGAGCTGCACTGGGGCCAGCAGCTCAGCTTCCCAGACCCAGAAGCAGCGGAGCCTGAGCCGAGGCAAAGGGGCAGAGCATGCCCTTCCCACAGGGAATGGCAGGTGCTTTGGGCTCTGGCGCTGACCTCCAGCTCCAGCTCCTTGCCCACGGCAGTGCTCTTGAGGATCGATCGATATCAAGGATTACAAAAGAGGCTCGGCCAGATGCATATAGGCAGCTCCAGGCATCGAAAGCAATATCCAAGCAGCAGCCTGTGCAGGCCTGGCTTCATGAATTCTGCGCAGCACTAGCCCCAGCGGTCCTCAAGCCATTTAAAGGGTTTATTGCTTGCTCGGCAGCCCAGGCTAAAGCTGCCTTGCTACCAAATGAATACAGTGCTAAATATTAGCACTGTAGCTAAGAAAGCTTTCCCTCTCTGGTCTTACCTCTATCAATAATAAAGAAGATAAAAATAAGTCACTGAGGGGGAATATTGCTCCTAGAGTACAACAAAGAGGCCTGATGAATCAGAAGAGCATAATTTAAGAACTTAAATTTCACAAAAAAGAAAGAAAAAGAAATATCTGTGCAAGCAAAAGAACAATTTAGAAAAGAGCCTTAGATTGCAGAAAAATTCTGTCCTGCAGCCTGGGCTTTTTTCTCCAGTATTTTTTATATCTTTTTATGTTTAGAGTGAAGTTACATTCAGAACTTTCTTTTGACTGGATTCTCTTTTAGAGAACACTGAGCTCATATAAAATCATGCAAACAATACCCAATGTCCTCACAAACAAAAAAGAAATATTTCCCTTATCTAAAAACCCATGAAAAGCTACATAAATTTTTATGTTAGCAATCATCTAATTTTCCAAATTGAGTACCTACAGTTCTATATTCAAACACTTGCACATAAAGATATGGTTTACGTATACAAAAAAATTTAAAATAGCTAGTTTTATGGGCACAGTAGAAAGATATATTAATATTTTGTTTTAATGAAAAGTTATTTGAAGAAGGACTTTTTTTTTATTCAGAAACAGTGTTACATGTTTTCACGCAAAGTTTCAGCCCAACTACTGTCTTAACTTTGACTCAGCTTAAGGCAACAATGGGTTACACAAGACTCTGGGCTCAGCATCTGTTTGGTGTCTTTGTTGCCCTCCTGATGGTGCCAAATCATGTTGATTCTGGATAATTCTCTATCTGAAATCCTGGATGTGAAAAGCATTACTGTGGCCAAAGCAAAAGTCTCTGTAATTCCTTCCTCCTGCCATCCTGAAAGCAGCTTGACTGCTGCTCTCCTCGTGTTGCTGTGGTTGGCAGTCAGAGCCCAGGGTGGGTGAGCGTCTCCTGAGGGGCACAATGTCATTAATTCTCCAGGGCGTTGTTTTGAATGGGTGCTAGGGTGATGGGTCCCACATGAGACTAACTTCTGTGATGAAGTTTTCTGAGGAATTTTTTTTTCCATAGGAGATATATGTAGAGGTATATCTTCTCTATTTAGCATGGAAAACTAGGATTTCTAAGTTGCAGGTTAGTAGAAGAACTTTCTCCTAAAGTTCTTTCCCTTTCCTGTGTTCTGTGGGGGGATGAGCATGTTCCAGCCCTGATGTCACATGGGGCTCTACTGATGCTCAGCAGCTCTTCATGGTGAAGTTTCTTCTGAGACAACATGGAAAATGGATATTTGCAGATGATTTTTGTGAGGATCTTGCTTTCTGTACAAATGGCAAGCTAAAGTTAAGCAAGCATATCTTATGCATCTTATGCATTGTTTCATAAAATAAAAGTCTCCTAGGTGCTGCTATCATCTACATGTTACTGGATGCAGGATCATGTCCAACACTGGGATTTTGCCTAATTTTTTGTGAAATGTGGATGAAAAATATACTGTGTGAACACTTCTTTCTGTATTATCTGGTTTGGCGTAATGCTAGTTATAATTGTGAAATTTCTTGGGAAAAGGGTAACAAAAATTTAATCGAGGCATTATTAATAAGGAGTAAGAGGAGAACAAAATTTGGATTTGCACTAATTTTCTAGTTTTCGCTTATGGAAAAAGCATATAGAAAACTGTGCATGTGTGAGATTTGGTGTTACTTTTTATCCTAGAGGACAGTTGTTAATTATTCTTTTAATGAGCATTTGATGCATTTTATATCGAGAAGGAATGCGAAATGAGACAGCAAGGGAAGCACTGGGCTCTGCACTCCCCCTCCCAGGACTGTTGGATCTGCATTGCCATTCTAGGACTCGGGTAAGTGATTCCTTATCAGCACGCATACATGTTGATCTAATGAAAACCATAAGAGATTAATTCCTCAACTGATGTTCAGTTTTAGGCCAAGTTTATCAAATATTGGACCTGACACTCTACTTTGTCTGATTTTGCTTTTTCTTAAACCAAACCTACAAGGTGTTCTGCTTATCAGAGCAAGAACACAACAGAAATCTCTCTGGACATGTACATACCCAGGTCAGGAACGCTAACAGAGTATTTACCTGTTCCTGCAATGCATTTTCTAGCCCACATTTCTTTCCTCTCCCTTCCTTTTTACTTCTGCTTTCTCACCCTGTTGTCCCTGTTATGTTTTGTGGTTCACTTCAGAAATGTATCTGAATTGGAGCACTTTTTGCCAGTCCATAGAAACAATAAGGAAATGGAAGAAGTACAACTCCATTGTAATTTTCTGGTTGTTACTTGATTGTGACTCTATGGCCAGACATTTCTTTTCTGGGAAAGGGTGAAAAAAATATATCAGAACATGACTGTTCGCCATTAACCCATTGCAAAGGTACAATCTACTGCTTCATACTGACTTTTGCAATCTCTCTTTTATTAATCTATTTTTTTTAAATCTGGCTGAGCTGACTTGGCTAGTTTTTTTGTTTATTGCTGGTACAGATTTTTATTTACGTCTTGATATCTCTCCGGCTTCCGCTCTCATGTGCCCTGTGCATGTGTTCTTATGTGCTGAGCACAGCATCCCAACCAAAGGAGAAATACAATGCTCCATGGCAGCACTGAGCAAGCAAATAGCTCTTGGCAAAATCCCCTGCTCTCCCTAGCAGGAAAATGTCAGCTAACTACAGTCCCAATGGCAGTGATGAAAGGGCTGCTTTCTGGTGTGCTGGAAATGAAGTGCCATAGCTTCCTTTTTGGGGAGCTGATACACAGGTTCTACACAGCTGATCATCTCAGAGCCACCAAGCATATTTAACTGGTGATATATTAAGAGGTAGATGATAAAATATGCACTGAGAAGTTCAGATTTACTGTTTTATTTTAATCAGCACACAGCTCATTACAGATCATCTCAGATACGACTGATGCTTTCCATGAACCAGTTATTTGACAGTAATCTTTCTTTATTTTACGTTTCTCAAGTTTCAAGACATTTTTCTAAAACTCTGTTTCCCAAGAGAAGTCATGCTGAAGAGGTGTGGAGTCTTGCCAGAGATCTGCTTTATGTAAATCTTAAACTGACAGTTCAGCCTCAACATTTCAGATCTGATAGCTAATTTCCTTAAAAAAAAAAAAAAAACAAAAACGGAAGGGGGAAAGGTATAGGTGGCCTTCACCTGGTACGGTGCAGAGAACTACAAAGAAGCAGCATGGCCTTCTTTTAACCCTTCAAGAAAGTCACTATTTTCTTCCCGTATTGCAAGCTTTCCACCAGTAGTAGTAACCTGGGGTGAGTACGTTTGCTTTAGAACACATGGGAGTCAAGCACAGATATTATGAAAGCAGAAGTGCGGTGGTGTGCTCCTTGGCACAGCTACCCAGGCGTTTATCTGAAGAGCTTAAGGCAGTGTCAGATGCCTGATCTGGATTCCAGGAACCTGTGCCCACCACACGTGTGTGAGGGTGCCACAAGCCTCTGCACAAGCACTGCCAGGTCACTCATGGGGGTGCCCCGAGGCCCAGGGTGACAGCAGTGGAGCCAGGGGAGCACAGTGCTCTGAGCGCCGCAGAGCTCCTGTGCTCCCTGGGCCAACTTCTGTGCAGGACGCTGGAACTGAGCTTGTATCACCAGCTGGAAAACCATGTTTTTTCCTTTCTTCTTCTCTCCAGAGGATCCTCTGCATGGTTAGACCATTATTGCCCCTTCACTGGATATTCCTTTAATTTCATACCCAGCCACCCCTGTGCAAGGTGCTGTTTTCGACCAGGAAAACTAAACTTGGCTCTCTGCACCATGAAACTCAGTGCTTTTTGGAAATCTGGAAAGATCTGCTTGAGCTCTCCCACTCTCTGGTGTGTAGAGAAAGGGAAATTGTGGTCAGTTATCAAACTCCTTTGGGCCAAGCTGGGGTTTAGTGCAGCACCATGAGTTTGCCAGACAATTCACACATGCCTTGGTGGGAAAGCAAAAGGCGAAGCATGAACTAGTTCAACTTCCAAGACTCTTTGAGAACCCATTGAATGTGCTGTAAGAGCTCCAGTAAATCCGAATTATTGTTTAATCTAATTATTCTGATAAACAATGAAGGATGCAGGGTCCAATGGCAAAAAAAGAATGGATGAGTCCCAAAGACATGAAGCAAAACATGTATAAAATAATATAGTCATAAAATACAGAATATTACCTGCCTATGTATAGAATTTTCTCAGGAGCTAGTCAAAGACAAAATGTGTTCTTGATAGACTGAACCCACAACTTAAAAATTAGATGGACTTTGCAGAAAGGGTTTTCTTGTGGGGAGAATGGGAAAATTAGGGATTTTTTGCCTAATAGTGCTTTAGGTAATTGGCATTTTCACTGCTCAAAAGGAAACAGCTTATGAAAATATCTGAACCAGAGATCAAAGAGTTCAAATACTTCAGTCAACATTGAGCAAGCATTCATCCAAATTGCTTCACTAGATAACTGAATGTCTGTTACTTCTGTGTGATCTGTTGGTAATGTTTGTTGTTATCCTCCTCTATCTTAAAAACAAGTATGTATTAGACCTCTTTTAAAGAGCGCCTTCTTCTCCCACCGAATTTTCAAACACTGTCTTCAAGTCAGCCTAGAGATTTTGTTGTGTGACCAGTTGATTTTTAAGAGAAGATGCTGCTTGCGAGGCATAAACATAATCCTTTGTGGAGTTATTCCAATAGTTCATAACATGTCTTGTACGATGACACAATGTGACCCCAGCTGTGATACACTGTGATGTGTGTATGAGAAGGATGGAGCATTACAGACTCCATGTTCTTCCCTTTTCCTTTATCCTCTTTTACACTATGGGTTTCTCTATGCCTGTTCCATTTCACTCCCTTTCACTAGTCCAGCAAGCAGTCAGAGAAGATCAGAGCCAATATGGTTCAGGGACAGATTGTACATACAGAGAAAAACTCTGTGGGATGGAAAAGGAGGCAAGACAGCAAAGGAAAACTAGCTCTTCTGAGTTGGTGAAAAGAAAATATTGGCAGTTTCTGACTGTCTACACTTTGAAATGCGGGGACAAATCTTCCCAGCAGAAATGAAATTATGATTTCCGATCTTGTTGTCATCAATTTTGACACATGTCTGGCTAGGCAGATAGTTTACTGCACTTTTAGGAAATTCAGACTTACCATACAAAGCATGTTTATGACCCAAATGAAACCAGTTGGTATGTTATACCATTTTATCCTATAAGAATAGGAAGAAAATATATGGTACAAGGCACTTATATTAACTCCATCAACATAGTAGAAGTGTCAGTGGGGGTGGACTTTCTGAAACAAGGAGAACTCAAAGTGGATATAATTCTTTGAAAACAGTGAAGAAACAGGGTCTGTGAAGGGAAGTACACTGTGCTTCAAAGACATGGATCAAAGTCTTTCTTTGCAACAAAAATAATGCTTGTGTAGCTTTGTGGGAGAGGAGCGACCCAAACCTGTATGTTTTTCATTTTTATTTTACATTCTTGTTTTGCTTTTGCCCTTCAGAAATCCCAGCAATTTTCAGAAATGCACGACTCCACAATACGCTATTGAAATATACCATGTGAATTACTCAGCTGTGATATCTGCAAATAACATGCCGTGATTGAAAGAAATCATAATCTGGCCATGACAAACACATCTTGATCAGTATTTACCACGCAGTCTCACCTGAAGAGAACCAGAATTTGTAAAAAATACTCATCAGCATGCCTGAAGGGGGTGGCTGAGAATGTAAAGACAGTCTTTGGTATTCCTTTTAGGAAAATGTCACCTTCACAACCATGTAATGGTTCACAATGGCTAAAACTGACCTTCTGTCCAGTGAGGCTCATCCCATTTGGAGAGTCAAACGTGTTTTGAACTAGTGATAAGTTAAGTATGTGCTTGCCACTTCCCTCTTCTAAGAACACATTGGGCACTTAGGTAATCATGCAACTTACAATACTACAGATTTTCTCATGTCTTTCCTTAAGACTGAGTCACAGTGATAGAAATTTTACCACAGATAGTTAGATAAATTGTTCTATTCAGGAATAATTATGAAATGGAGCTGGGGGTAGTAAACAAGTACGTGTCAGGCAGATGATGCCTCATGTTCACTACAAAATAAGACTTTATTTTAAATTATTTTGAACATCAAAAGACAGGTGTTCAGATAGTACTCATGAAAAATTAAGTCAGAGTACATCTTAACCACAGCTGTAATAGAGATATTCTGGAGACTAATACACAATTTTCAGCCCCTATAAAATTATAATCATCAGCAAAATTAGGCAAACAATAGCAATATGAGCCAATAGCAATATTTTTTCCCTCCATTTGCTAAAAATCATCATGGACCGAGGATGCTAACCTCAGTCTAATAGCTACCACTGAACTGGGTTTTTATTAAATGTTTTTCTGTCTCATTTATTTCTGCTCAGTTAAACATTCAAACCAGATACAGCTGGTAAAAAAGTTTAGCTGGTTCCTACAAAATCAATCTGATAAACTGTATCTCAGCTTGTCAGTTTTGCTCAGACCTGTGTCCACCTCATATGATGGGGACATTTCATGGTTTTTTTTCTACCCAGTCGTAATTTAGAAGCAGAGTGGTATCATAGACTCATCTCTGAACATAATCAAAGACTGATTTCTCTGATCCCACTTGACAATCTACAGATGTAATCAATAGACTTACACATTGGTGATAGTTCATTAGAAAGGGTCCATCTGCACTGAGATTTGGTCAACTTATAATTTCATTTTCATGCATGCCAAAAGCAATACATTTATCTTTCTGAAGCATCATTTTCACAGACAAGGTTAATACTAATTTAATTTACTTTAACAGTAATCCAAATTAAATGTCTCCAAGAAAATGAAGACTCAGAGAGACTTGTGATGAAATCCAGTCAAATTCCTGTTGTTTTAGCTGTACAGCTCTATCAAATGGTGGGTGGTGAGCAATATTGCTTCTTTCTGTCCATTCTGGTAGTTTGGGGAGAATGTCACTTTGTTGAGCTGGGCTGAAATTAATAGAACAACCAGCAAATGTTTGAATTACATGTCTTGGTCCAGTATTCAGGCTCTACACTTATCTGATTGGGAATGGATAGACTTACCCAGTTCTGTAGAGTTCAAGGTATTTATCTGTCTGGATCCATCTAGACATCTGTCTAGGTAGATATTTGAGATCTAGACAAGTCTAGATCTAGAGATAGCTAGCTAGCTAGCTAGCTAGCTAGCTGGATAATCTATATCCTGATGCCTTTATCTACCTAGATAGACAAATATAGATAGCTGTATAGAGCCAGCTAGCTAGATACCTGTGTATCTATCTTCTAGGAAAGGGGATCGCTATCTACATCAGTATCTATCTACACCTAGGTACAGTACGTAGATACAGCAGGTAGCTAGGTAGCTGTATATCCACATTGCATGCACATAACACCATCGTCACCATGAACAGGAGATGTGCATGCAGATGTGACTGTGGAAGTAACAGCTTGCTGTTAAGTGCTGGAAAATGGCATTCCTTGCCGAATGCTCTTTTCGTTCTCCTTGAACCAAAAGCATCAAAGCAGTGGATTATTTATTTAATATGGTTTTGTCAAAGAAAAGGTGAACTTCTGTACACTGAAGGGTCAGACTTTCAGTGTAAAAACAGAATACTGTTTAAAGAGTTATTGGTGCAAAAAACCCCTAAAGCATATCTAAAATATTATACACAGCTGGCTTAACAAATGTACACACAGATTTATAATGAATTCTGTTGTTTACTGCACATATTCCAGGCATGCACTGTCTCCTCCCTCTGCTAATTTGCTTGATTGTCCTCTTCTTTTCTCTGTGTAGAAAAACCATCTGATCAACACAATCTTAACATTGGCTTTGTAGCTGAAACCCTCAGGCTTCAGATAGCAGCTTGCCTGTTTAGCCTGAATACAGTTTTATCTTTTCACTACCATGCTATCATGCCACACTGCTCATTTCTTACTGCTCTTGCTCTTCAGTGTTGTGAAGAATAATGGTGAACACACTGGATGCTTCTGATGGGACTGCAAACAGCCCTCTGAACCTGCTCTCTTCCAAGTTTGAATGGCCTAGGTCCACAATGAGCATATGTAAAATAGATACTACCTTTTCTTGAGCATTGCTCTGCCATAAGATTCATTGGTCAGGCTGTGGCAAGGAAGAGCAGAGCTGGAGGAGCTGGAGGAGTAGAGCTGGAGCAGAGGGTGAGCCAGGCTGGCTCAGCCCTACCAGAGCTGAGCAAGCCGACCACAGGCAGCTGCACTCCAGTGAGCTCCTGGGAGGCTGGACAGTGTCCCTGCCTTGCAGGGAGGCCACAGGAACAACATATATGGTGAACTCGGAGAGCCCATAGGGTGTACAACACAAACCCTTAGTAAGAGGTAACAATCCTGCAATGGCACATCCTCCAAGAAAATTCCCCTTACATTTGGATCCTGTGCTGTGTACTGCAGTTATAATATTTTTAAATATCCTCTGCTTGATGCCTTTCCTTGGAAAATAAAGCCATTCAATAGAACTGAAATGAGGATAAATCCCTAAACAGTTTTATTACATTTTTATAATCCATCCTTTTTTAGTTTTTATGACACTGGGCAGCTGAAGCAGGTTTGCTCTAAGCCCCAGATGGCTGCACGATGTTCACCTTCCTTCCCCACAATGGGGTGACTTGGCTTTCCTTCCCAGTCCTTACCTCTCAAATTTATTAGGTCTCCTTTCTTGAAAATTGCAATGGTTTGGCCTTGCTTAGCTACCAAAAATAGCCTGACTGGATGACCTTGAGAGGAGCTGGCTGGCTTCTTACCAATATAGAGTCTATTACCTTCCATGCTTGGAGTGTGGAAAGTCAGAGGCACTTTTAATTTTGAACTAGTCAACATGATGAGTCAGTTATTACTTCTTGTAACAAAGCTGGTTTTGCAAGGTCATTCTGAAGGAGGAAAACGAAATTGTTTATTTCATGAGTGCATTTGCACCCATCTCATATTGAACACAGCTAAACATTCATTTTCATAGGTATAATATTGTACAACTGTGTTATTTTCAGCTCCCCTTTTGTACATTGAAATGTGGCTTTTGGAAAGAGATTGAAGAATAAACATTCTGTGATAAGTATTCATTAGATATTTTAAAGTAAAAATCAACAAAAGCCTTGGAAAGTTGTTTTGTTTTGGTTTTTTTGTGGGGCTCAGATACCTAATTGTTTACAAGAAACACTGTTTATGTTGGAGTTTTATATCAAGAATATTTGCAACATTAGATAACATTTAATACGTTAAGTAATTTAGTGTGATCCATGTAGTGTCATTTATAAAAAGCGTATCTCTTTGCTCTATTTCATTGACCGGACAAAAATGTGTTTCAATGAACTCAATCAAACAAAATTTTTCTAATGAATTCCTCTGGTTCTCCATAGACATGGTTCATGATTAATGTTAGCAAGAGAGGATGCAGGGTAAAGTCTGGCAGTCTGAAATAAAGGAGTAGTACAAAATCACCCATCCATGCCTATGTAAGAAAGACTGTACACTCATCCTCTAAGGATGACTGGAAATTAGTTCTATCCATTTGTCTAATAAAGTCTCAAGAACAAAGAAGTTTAAATGCAACTAACTAATTAAAAACCTCTATAATAAAAAGTATAACAATGATCTAATTTGGAGGGCAGTAATCAATATGTAAGAAGATCAGCTAGAGTGTAGCCAAAGATACCATCAAAACCGACTGAAGATATGAAAACCCCAGGGAATACCTCCAACAGAGTTTGGATAATGCCTTTCGGTATTTGTCTGTAACTTAGGAAAGATCAGTGTGCAGTTAGCAACAAATTAGTCTTTTATTAATAAATTATGTTTTGGAATTATAAATTCTGAACTTGACCACTGTGTTCTTTCCCTGGTACAGAGGAAGTAGGAAGGGAAAACCATTCTATAACAGGCACAGGCTATTGATAAATCACCCCTTAGGCTATACTTCTCCACCAAAACTTCCACAGTTAAAGCTGAATATGTATGATAGATTGAGGTTAAGTGAATGTGGTATAAATATTTATACTACACACTCACATTGTACATTTTTTATATAGTACATGGGCAAAATGTCCTTATAAAGAAGATTTTGCTATAAGGTGCCATGAAAGACTAAAAAGTGTAACCTTTTTTCAAGTTTAAATGTTACTATACCTCAGTCAGATGTAAACAATGCATGATGTAATTGTTTGGGGTTATGTAGAGAGCTTATTCTAGAGCTGATAAAAAACTGTATCAGGCAAAGGTACAAAACTACTTAAATCTGCACTGAGTCTTCTACTCAAGTAATGATTGACCTATGGACACTCTAAGCAAAGCATGGTTTTTAATGTCTGGCTTATACACCTAAATAATATCCCCAGGTTACTTTAACTATCCCCAGTTAAATTCATCAATGTTGATGACCATGACATTGGACTTGAAAATATGGTGGAGAAACTTTGGCAAAGAGAGAAGCAGATTGCATGTGAATGGAGAAATTCATCATAATGTCACCGAGTACCTGGGGAGTGGAGTTCAAGCTGGTTTCTTACAACATTATTTTTCATTTTTACTGGACACTGATCAGGCTTAGGCTAAAGCAATCTCATTGTGATCTCCATTCAAGCAGTGAGAGTGACACTGCTACTTCATAGGCACATTTTTTATATGTTTTGTGCTGCTGCCTGGTAATATGCATCTTTTTGAGGCTGTCAGCTCTGTTGGTATATATTGCACAGCATCCAGAACTGTGAGACTGCAGCTGAAGTCAGAACGGAGATATCTTGGGAATTCCAGCACCAGGAAGCATGTGTCTGCTCACAGGATGATGTAGGCTGCATCATGAGGAGACAGGGAGACAGTGTCATGCATTCAGAAGTCCTGAGGCAGAGATCCCCTCTGCTGATGAGGTGCACTTAGAAATGTGAGATTTTCAACAACAATAAATAAAGATCTTTCTCAGATGCAAAATACCAAAAAGCCACACAAATGGAAAAGAAAATGCAATAGAGCAGCAAAACTGCAGACACACAGAACTTGTTCTTTCCAGTTAGCTATGCTGGGAAGTTTTGAAGCAAGTGTCAAACATGGGGAGAAAAATCCATCCTTCAGGCTGAGAGCCTCACCTCAGCCACCACTTCGAGCAGGTGCCTGACTGCTTGGCAGTAGGGGCAAGAGACAGGCAGCCAGAGGGAGCTGCTGGGCAGGGATGCCACTGACGGAGTCAGGAATGGCTGGGATGTGACTCCGGCTCAGCCATACCACCTGAGTATGGTGGGAGCCAGCAGAAGTCAGTGGTCACATACTGGTTAAATTTTTCTTGGGAGCAACAAATTAGTATGGAACCACGCTGACTCTTACAAAATAAACTAAAAGGAAATTTTAAAATACGTCAGAGGAGGAACAGGAACGAAAGGTACATTTCTAGTAGAGTTTCCAAAAAAATTAACGGAATAAGACCCTAATTGTACTATAGATTTTGCTTCTTCATAGCTGAAAAGAAAATGCCTTATTGTTTGTTTGGGGTTTTTTTAATCCATGGGAAAGACAGGTGATGGGAGCTAAGCAAGAATGGGGTATGTGTCCTCCTTGCACGACTCCAGAGATCAGCTCTGGCTGGTGGCAGGTGATGGTCCATTCCCTTTTGCACCACAGGATGTGCTTGGCCATAGGCAGGAGCAAAACTCTTCTATGTAATTTTTGATATTTCCCTCACACAGAGCCCCTTTCTTATCAGAGTCTGCAGTTACTGTTTTTCTTTTTGATTAAAATATGCTCTTGGGAATACAGGCTATTTGTGCTGTGCTCTTAGTAACCTTTCTACTGCATGGTGGGGGTGAAATGTCAAGACTGATAAATACCATGAAGTGAACCCCCAAAAGACAGGCTTGGATACTGCATCATTATTTTTACCAGCCAGGGTAGTTTAGCAAACCCTCAGAGAATCGGTTCCTACAACTTCACTACAACCTATGTAAGTTTGTGTGTATGTATGCTCGACCAATGTTAGATCTATTTCTTTTAAAAATCAGAATTTCACATATTCCTTACCTTAAATTAGGTGTATTTGTAAGAACTTTAAATTGTAATGATTTTTTTCTGTATTGCTCAGGGTTTTTTTCTTACTGTCATTGCAAGGGTAATATTTTCTCAATAATTGACCAGTTTTTCTTAGCACTTTGATTTCCAAATGAATGTGGAGGATAGATTTCTTCTAGAAACAGAGGTAACTATTTTATTGAAGGTTAAAATTTAGTATTTTTACTGCTTATAAATGGGAAAAATAGAGATGCTAAGAGATATGGAAGACAGGGAAAAACTGACGGGTGAAGGAAATACAACGGAGTAAGAATGAAAAATAAACATAACAATTAGGATTTAAAATAGAAAAATGAAAAGAGTGTATCTTAGAGAAATACAGAGGGCTGCATATACAAGCTGAGAAATCTGGCTGCAATAATGAGTTCACATCATGCTACTAATCACATTATAACTGTAAGGCTGTAACGCACCTAGGGTTTATTTTGGTTTTGTTTTCTTTGCTTAGCAATGAAATTAAGTGGGTGTGATCACTAGTTGGACCTGGCTTCCCCTTTGTCTGTCTTAGCATATAAAAATAATTTTCAGCGAGAGCTACAGCATTGGGAAACTTGCATCATTTACCCATCTCCAGGGTATGAATAAAACATTGAGAACAAGCTTTTTGGAGATTAGGCATCATTTAATGCAACAGTCTGGTTGGAAAGCCTTTGGGTAAAACTTCAGGCTGTTAAGTCAGTTCAGATAGTGCAGTCCACAAAATATTAGTAAAAGCATTGAGAGCATCATCTTTTAGAAAAGGTGAATGGCTTCTTCAAAGGGAAATCCTGTCACAGTAGCCTGATCAAGGTCATGGAGGGTGTCAGTGATCATGTCAATGAGCACATGGACAAAGGATTTCCCTGGGGCATAACTTTGGAGTTTCCAAAATTCATTAAGGTTCCACACTGGAGGTTATTATGGGAATTAAGTTGGCATGGATTTGAAAGAAAGGATCATTTATGGAGTGAAACCTGGTAAAAGGATAGAGCACGGATGACTTTTCTCCATGGATGAGTCAGGAGTACATTCCTTCAGGTTCGGTGCTAAACTGACTTTTACTCAGGACCATCATCAGTGATGTGGTGGTGGGAGCTCACAGCGCAACCTCCCAGGCTGCAGTTGGCACTAAGTTCTCTCAGACAGCCCCGTGCCATCCCAATGGCAAGAAACTTCACAAGGACCTCAGGAAGCTAAGTGTGAGGGTAAAAGTGGGGCAAAGGAGTACTGATGCAGATAAATATGAACAAATGCATCTGGAAATAGAATAATGTAGATGGGTCTACTGCATGGGGTTAAACACAGAGATGGCAGTGATGGCTCAGGAAGAAGTTCATAGTTGTTGCTGAAATCATTGGATCAGCATGCAGCAGCAGCCAAAAAAATGTGGGGTGTTGTCAGGAAGGAAGAAGGAGGGAATTATATAAAAGCTAGATGGGCTTACATCTTGAATATAGTGTATACTTCTGATCTCCACAACTCAGGAAGGATATTGTGCAGCTGGTGTGGAGGAGGACAACAAAATGTTCAAGGATTTGCAGCAGCTACTTTACCACAACACGGTAAACTGTTTCGGACTGTTCAGCTTGAAGAGACAGCTGGGATAGGGAAGATGTGATCAGGGCTTATGAAATCCTAAAAGTCAGAGGATAAAGCAGATACAAAGCTTTTCCCTTCCACACTCTACAAGAAATGGACTTGAGAGCACTTGAAGCTGGTAGGAGATTGATTTAAAACAGGTGAAAGGGTCTCTTTGTACAGGGCATTATGAACTTTTCCAACCTTTTGCCATTTGAAGCTGTGGAGGCAGTGAGTACCATTAGGTTTGGGAAAGAATAAGAGGAATTAATGGGCAGCAGATCTGTACTAAGACTGGAGTGAAGCAGACAGGAATATGTCCTGGAATGTCCTTAAAACAGTCCTTCTGGATGCTTACAGAGTATGAGAAGAACAGACCACAGATGTGGCCAAGTTCACATATTTTTGCCTAAATTCCATTGTCCTTTAGATGGTGTTGGATATCATTAGCTTTACCCAGCAGGTATTTTTATTTTCTTAGAAATAAAAATTGCAATATATAAATGGGATGCAAAGAATTTTTCAAAGATGCTCTGCTATACTTCTAGACTAATGGCCCTCAGTTTTAATGTGAGAGTGGAAATTATTTTAGAAAAAATATGTTAACTTTGTAATGCTGTGCATTATCAAGAAACAATAATTCCATGTTCTTTCTATCAGCAAAACTCTTCCCAGATGTTTCTGTGAGATTTATACTATCTCAGGCCACATCAAATTTCATTTGGAACGTAAGTCCCTTCTGGTTTTGAATGAAACCCAGAATTAAAACCCAAGGAGATTCAAAGCTTGAACCTTTCCTTCAGCCTTGAATTTCAAGGACAAGAGGTGTTCAGTTTTAAGGCTATGAGTCAGACTAGTTTCCAATGAACTACTTCCAGTCCTTCTTAATAGTGAATCACACATATTTTAACACAAAATCCACCCTCACTCAAAACAGCTTTTACTAATTTATTTTTCAATTAGAAGAAAGAGAAACAATATACAACCAAATGCACTGATGACATGGCAACCACATCAGCTAAGGTTTATAACACTATCCCAACATTTGATAACAGAGGTTTCCTCTTGCTCCTGTTCATGCTTGCAGCAAAACTCCCAAAGTCATCCACAAGTACAGAACAGGGTTTTGAGTGGCTAGTAAAGTTGAGACAATGGGAAAACAGATGTGAAGGAAGACACCAAGGTGTATTTGAGAACATTTATTCAGCAGCTCATGGAGAAAAGTCAAATATAAAATCAGCATAGAAAAACTGGCATCAGGGATTTACTGCATCAGAAAAGACGATTTCAAGGAGAGGACCACCTTGGCAGTAAAACAAAGGGTATCACAGAGAGAAGGAAGTCACTTCTGTGAAGAGAGGTTTGATGCAGTCAACCCCACAAGCTATGAGGAGGGACAGCCACTTTCTAGAGAGTTGAGACTGCGTTTGTTAAGAGCAAAGGATGGAACACTGCAATATTCAAGATGGGGAATGAGAATTTCTGCTCTGAAGGAAAGGCTTTAAGAGCTTTTAAGCAGAAAATACAAACAACTTTAATCAAGGCAGAGCCTAGATAAGAGTCTTTATCAAGGCAGAGCCTACAGCTTCTTCTTCAGCAAGAAGCTTGAATGGAAAATGTCCTGCAGACAGAGGAAACAACAGGACAATGGTAACGATGGTTTCTTTAGTGATGAAGAAAGGTGATCTATGGAGGGCTGGAGAAGAAATTAGGAGATTTTTGAAGTAATGCTGAACTTGGGCTAGTGCAACGCATCCCCAAAGAAGAGTTAAGGATACCAACTGAGAAGCAGGCTAGCATATTTGAGGTATTTTCTGTTTAAATATGTTTTCTTTTGGCAAACTAAGCTATGCTAATATAACGATGTAGGCAATGTTTTGCACAATTCCCATCTTCCTATCACTCACTTTTAACTCTTAGTAGAGGTATTGTTTACAGCCCTGACTCTTCAAGGTGTTCTCAAAGCTTCATACCTCAAGGGGTTGGAGATGCAGCTCAGGAAAACAGGTGTTAATAGTTTCCAGATAATTTTTAAAATACCATGCAGTTCCTTAATTAAGCAAATGTTTAGTGTGCATAGACAATATTGTAAACCATAACATTCAATTATATTTTGAATATCCTCAAGAAATTTTAAACAAAATTCACTAGAGCATTTCTGTTTGTATTCCTTATGCAGTCCACCCCTCTTTGTTGCTGTTTTACATCCAAACATAAGGTTTTGAGCACTTTTTATTACATACAAAGGCATCTTCTCATCTTGTTCCCAAGGCAGTTCTTGAAATTTATAGCATAACCACAGTCTGTGTGTGGAAATGTCATCCGTGCTCAGAGTCTGAGAAGACTGTCCCTGACACAGGATTTCCTCAATGCTCACTGGCTTTCTGAAGTCTGTCACTGACTTTCTGGGGTGTCTGACTGTTCTCCCAGCAGTTCTTGTCTGAACTGAAACTGATAAAGTTCTGGGACTTGGCCCTGCCAGGAGACATATCTCTTGGTTCTTAATCAGTCAGGCTCAGGGCAGCCCTTAATTTTCACTTTTACAAAGAATTTCTCATTGAGTAACTATGGATGACCTGCCAGATGGCTTTCCCAAAATGGAAAGTTTTTTGAAGCTTCAGAAACAGTTACCAAACATATGAGCATATTTAGTAAGTGCTATATTCTGTGTCTACACACTTCTGTGTAATCTACCCCAGTTGCTCTATCCCACAGTATTCAAATATTTGGAGATGAAATTAGATTCCATATACTGCTCACTGGCTTGTTTCCATTTTCTTGAGATAGAAAGAGCAAATGCCACAATACAGGATATGCGACTTTTTTCCGGTTTTTCAAAATTTGGCATGTTCATATTTGCCCTATACTATGGCAGATGCAGGCCCAGAGGTCTTTCACCATTTATGAGTGTTCATAGACCTGAAGGCTCATTTCAGCGTAGAAAGGATGATTTCCCTTTGTATTCACAGTGCAGCATATTCACCCCTGAGTGAGAAATAAATCTGCATTTTCTGCAAAGTTTTTTTATTTTGATCCATATAAGTGAAACTTGAGCAATCTCAGTGTGTGGAAAAATGGAAAAGTTGCCTTGCATCTATGATCTCTTGGTTTTGAATTTGCTTACTAAAATTAACAAAAAGTCAGAATTAAGATTAAGGGGATTGTCCACATATAAACAGTCGATAAGAACACACCTATACTCACTCAAAACACTGTATCAATGCAGACTGTCTTAGTCTTTCCTACAGGTGCCAGGATATTGGGAAAGGCATGTATTTGAAAATGCAGCTTCTTCTTGAGGAACTATGATAGACCACTGTTGTAATCACTTTGATCATAATGTGTAGACAGCATGTAGAGAGCAGTCAGACGAATGGGGGTGGAATCAGTACTTGGCTTAGAATATTTTAAAATAACATAATGATAAAATATAACCAAAGAAGAAATGGGCTGGTATTCTTCAGGAATGATATCTCTAATTAGCGATTTATTGTAGTTCTGACTCCCTCAGCCTTTCTCATTTTGGGGATCAAAGAAAAAGACAGCCCTCATCAACATGGTTTTTAAGACCTGCAACCTTGAAAGGACAGGATAAAGCTGTCATTTCTTCTCCCTCTGGGATTCTGCAGCAAGGAAGCATGGTGCAAGATGTGCGATGGATAAGGGAGTGGATGGCAGAGGGGACAGTGACATTTTCTGTGCTTCCCACCTGCCTGTGTTATTCTCTCATTTGCTCCTCCAAGTTAGGATGTAATGGCAGTCAACACCTAGGTTGCTGAAGGAGCTCTTGGGATAAGTTTTGTGTCTACTAACAAAGCTAGCTGTGATGACTAAGAAAGAATTTGACCTTTCTATGAAAGCTTACCCAACAATTTAGTTCATTTCTTTGCCTCCCATCACTGATGACTGTTGCTTATCATTCCTTTAGGCCTCGGCTTTCATCCGTTCTGACAAAGGCTTGTACTTCGTTGATTGACAGGGACAGTTGTCAGACAACCTAATTTTGCTTATTTAAGAGAATAGAGGAAGGGATTTCACACCTTTTTTTTTTTTTCCCCCCCTTCTTAAAAGAATTGGTGTGAGCTGGAATGAGCTGGAGGATTTATATGTCTTGGCAAAATGACTGGAGAAGAATTGTTTGAGGAAATGCTCAGGATGCAGCATTGAAAGATAGAGGTTGTGCAGGACCATAGGCAGGTATTTGGAAAATGTGAGTCAGAATTGCCAGGAAAGAAACCAAGGCACAAATTATGTGGCAGTATGATACCAAAAAGCTGTCTAAACATTGAATGTTGTCACAATCAGAGTTTAAAAGTTTTGACTTAAAAAGAGAGGCTAGGGACATTTTTTCCCTCTTGCCTAATGATGTGTCAAAACTGGAAGCCTACAAAAGACTGTGAGCCCAAAAAATGCTAGAACAGAGCAAACCGAGATTTTGTTGAATGATCTGAGAACTTGGGCATAAGAGTGGATGTTCAGATGAAAGGACACGCAGCTGTTTATAAGCAGTCAGAAATCAAACTCTCCCATGCAGCTACCTACCTATTTAATGGGTCAGAGATACCTAGAGATGTCTGGGATTCATATCCCTATTAAGTGGGAAGGCATGTGTGTCTGGCAGGCAAACTTACCTTGACTTTCAGGCCCTGTGATTGTCAGGGGGAAGACAGCACTTTAAA
Source organism: Acanthornis magna (assembly GCA_036785705.1). NCBI lineage: Eukaryota > Metazoa > Chordata > Aves > Passeriformes > Acanthizidae > Acanthornis > Acanthornis magna. The sequence continues at coordinate 24,059,081 of JAWUZG010000025.1, read as the reverse complement.
AAATCCTGGCCTTTTAGGAAAGTAGCCAACACAAGTGGCTCTGTTAGTGTCATTTAAGACAGATTGTCTGAGGAGTTTCTCTTTGCCGATGGCTTGAAGGTGTATTTATCACAGACTGAGAAATATCCCCATCAGGTCAATAGAGTAAGTGAGCACCACACACAATATCAAGAAATGGGGACCAGAAATTTAATCCCAGCTCTGGAAATGTTAAAGAACCTCTCCAATACTGGTGATGTTCCTGGTAACCTATTATTTATAGTATCAGATTTCACTATTTTTCCTGAGACATTTGACATTTTCCCTGTTTTGTGTTGGGCATTGCCCTTTGGAAGTCTGATCACACTTTATCCCCCTTACTTATGTTTCACATTTTGCATGACAAACTCTCTGACTCTTGCATCGTGCAGAACACATTCTGTGTGTGCAAAAAGCTCATGTTGAAGGAGTCTGACAAATGGACTGGAGGACCTGGACAGGTAAATGGATGCAAAGCTCCACAGACCTGAGTGGTGCACAACTTTCCTTTTCACCATGACCAGCACTGTCTATCCGTACTGTGGAAGATAGCCTTGGCAGGGTAAAAGCTCACATACAAACAAAGCCCCATTTTAAAGTCTTAAAGTCAGATTTAGTAGTGAGTGGGCCTCCTCCTGAATCTGCCAGGCATTGCTACTTTAGTTCATAGCAAGGCAGTTTTGCTCTTGACAACGGCCCCATTCACTGCATCACAGCTTTATTCTTTATTCAGTATTTTAAAAGATGAAATTTGTAACTACACTAGAGAGACCCTGGTGTTTTTTGCTTTAGAAGAGGAGGAAATTCTGCCATTAGATGCATCGTGCAAACTGGGTGACTTCTGAAAATTAGTTTAATGAGCCTCTAGTAACTACCATCCCACGTGGTTAATGGCAAATTTTCTATAATTGGATCTTAAGAAAGCATATGTTGTTAATTGCTTGCTCTGACCAGGAATGGCAGCTATAGTTGGTTATGTGAGATCCTGAACGGTGCCAGGTGGAGCTGTAGTTAAGAACATTTACACTTTCTTCACTATAGGCCTCTAGGTGCATGCGAATTGAATTTGAAAAATGTGACCAGTTCTTAGTTTCCCAGACTGAAACAGCTTTATCTTCCCTGGGCTCTAAGGAAGAATCTGGCTGCTGGGTTGAGAAATCTGACTGTAGGTGAAGAAAAGTGATGAAGTTGTTTTCCTATGTGGAAAAAAAAGACATTTTTTTAATATAACACTACAATAGCTTGTGATATTCTGTGTTATTTAGATATAACAGAGAGATCAAAGCATTGCAGTATATTTTATCAACTTACCTGTATTCTGAATCTATGAAATTGTATTTTCTCTTGTTCTTATTCAATTTATGATTTATTTTTCTCCTAGTATAAATCAGTTTCTGTTCTATGGATTCGTGGCAGGTATTCCGTCTTGTTTTTCAATATGCTATGTCTAGAACAAATATCTAGTCAGTCATGGGCATATAAAGTATTAATCATACATGTTTGAAGGTATGTTGCTATAGCAATTCCTTTAGTGCCAGAAAAAATCAGCATATAGCAGGCCAGGGATATGAGAACAGTAGGAATTACAAAGCCATAACAGCACTATTAACACATTATTGCGTTGTAATGATATTATTTTCTAAGTATTCCAGTCCCCAGTTGGCTAATTTTTAAGATAGAATTCTCCAGCAGGGATTTCATAAATGGCTCTGACATGAAAGACACTTGCAATAAGAAGAAGATATTAAGCTATCTGAAGAAAATATTTTTCAAAAGAGAAAGTAGGTAAGCAAAATATCTTCTGTTCATGACATACAAGATCCCTTCTCTTCTCTATTCCAATGTGATCTACCCTGAGGTGATGAACATGACAGGGCTGAATGGAAGAGATTAGCAAGACCTAGCTTAAAAAGAAATGCTGGGAGTTTAGCATGTCAAGCTGAAGAGCAGGAAAGCTGGGAGAGCTAGCAGGAGGAGATATGGAAATGTAATTTCATCTTGTATTACAAATCTAACTGGAAAATTTTAAGACCAAAGCAGAAAAGACATTGTCTCTGGGAGGATTATAACTATCTGGGGGAGAAAGGAGGCAGTAAGTGATGGCGCAGCTCACGTCTGTAAAAAGAAAGCAACAGTAAATTGAACTGATTGGGAGTATGGACTGCACCATAGCGTGAAAGAGGACTAGTCAGACACAGATACACTTAGCCTGTATTAAGGCTGCTAATCCTCTGGGTGTATTAGCATTGCCTTCCCTGGGGGGAAGGTAGGGTCAGCATCAAGTAATCCCACTCTTGGTATTTAACTCTTCGAGTTTGATGCTTTCCTAATGTAGATGTTTGCACAATGTTGCAAAATATGCTGAACTGCCTAACAAATCTTGTGTTGCTATGCTCTGTTTTAAATATTGAAGTCTTGAGGCCCAACTATTGTAATATCTCTCTTTCAAGACATTCTTTAAAGGAAAGAAAACAAGAATCCCACAAACAAACGAATGCTGCAGTAGACCTTTGGATTTGTTGCATTGATTTAGTGTCTGAATGAACAAGAGAGAACATTTATATTCAAGTGGATGGGATCAAACAGTAAAGATCAGAAGGAGCTAGCTATGTATCATCCACATCCTTTCTTTTTAATTAAAGACAAATATAGGCCTTCAAGAAAAAGGAGTAACAGTTCAAATAGGTATTAAGTTTAATAGCAAGCAACCTTTACAGAGATGGATCATTTTCTCACTGTTTTGTTGTACAGCAAAGTGACAGTAAGAAGCAAAAAAGGAAAACCAGGAAAATTTAACCTGTCACAGAAAAAAAAAAAAGAAGAAAAAGGCTTCTTTTATTCAACATGCTTTCCAAGGGAGAGAAAGTTTTCAAAGGCAGAGGGAAGGAAGCAGATAGATTTAAAAAAAATAACAGAGCTTAAAGATACACTTCCTATTTCAGTCTCCCTGGGAAATATGTGAAAAGAAGTTAAACAAGCTGCTCAAATTTAAATTGTGATGGAAATAACTACCTCAGGAAAATAAAAATACATAGGCATTTGGAAATGGATAAGTGTGCTTTGCCACGGAACTCTTTTGGTAAACTGAATCTTGCTCCCAGATTTCATTTTCCAGCTACCTAAGAGCCAAAATTCAAATACCTGAAAAATTCATTGCAGGTATCAAAAGCATTTAACATTTGTATAGCACTGGATTAGGCAGCACTGCAGAGCAAAACTTTTCAACTCTGTACAGTGCCAAGCTTGTGGTGAGAAACTGTGATACCACAAATGCATGGCTTTTCTATAAGGGAAAATCTCTCAGCATCCAGAAGGTATCATTTACCCTAAAGAGGTTATATAAGCACCGAGTAAAATTATTAATAAAGTGGTTGACATTAAGAACTGGAATTTTGCAACCAGTCCTGGCTGGTGAAATAACTGTGGTCAGAGCCTGTAAAATTCGAGAGGTGAGTATGCAGAGTATATGTGTTTTCGTGTAAGAACAATATGGGTGGCTGCATTATGAGTATCATTATTTCTGTATATTACAGAAATATATTTCTGTGTATTCTCTATATATGTATATTACATATACATATATATTATTGCTGTTCATGTATATATGAATAGCGACTACTGTGTCTATGAGAACCACCTATACATGTGCATAAATTAAACATCATCTGAGATTTTTTAATGGTACATTCCTCACTACATTTTCCCAAGCTTTGGAAAATACTAGCATTTTCCAAATTTAAAAATAATAGGTTCATGGAAAGCAGAACCTGTACAAGAGGCTATTCCCACCTCTCTCCTGAAGTCAACTCCAAATGCCTTAAGAATACATCTTTCCATTTTTAATAAAGGGTTATTTCCATTCATCAAGCAACTGACTTTTACTGATGTTCTGAATGCTCCTTCAAATCAGTTTTCCACTACTGGGTCTAACCTAATGCTGTATCATTTTGAAGTAATATACAGACACTACCAGAACACAGAATGAAAATGCAATGCACTGAGGAAGGTGTCAAGCCAAAGCATACATCTACTGCATGCTGGTGCTCTGTTTGGTTTATGTTTTCCAATGAGCTGCACTGGACCCTTGTGGATCAGCTATCTATTCACATTGAACCTTCAAAGGCTGAGCCCTGTAGGAACCCTGAAACTAATTGAGAGAAAAATCTGTTCCCACTGAAATCTAGAGGAATTTTTCTTCTGACTTCACTAAATCCAGGGTTTCACCTCATATTAGCTCAAGGAAGAATAGAGCCCTTCAACCACAAAATATCTGTTCTGCCCCTCTGCCACTGCTGTGGATGACCTCAAACACTCATGCTCAGTGTCAGGCAGTGCAGTTGCTGTTTATTTGCTTCTATTCCTAGCTCAGCTGAGCGTGCTAAGTGAGAGATGCGCCAGCCTGCCTTGTCGCAAATGGCCTTTTAATGAACTAGTCAAGGATTTAAATTATCCAAGAACCTGGGAAAAAGCATTTTAAATTTAAGACCCTTTTAGGCAATTAAAACCTGACATGTTGCCATTGAAAACAGGCCAGGGAAAAAGTGATTCCACCTCTTGAGATTCACCACTTACAGGGAGAATAATGGCATTTCAGGCACCCCAGGTACTGCAGCCTTCAGAGGGTGCTCGTATATCAGCTTCACGAATTGATTCTTGCTGTGCGGCATCTCGAGTTGTTCCTCCAGGCGTGAGAGTGTTTGGTCACTGAACAAACTGGATTACTGTATGTTGGGCCACTGCCATTTCAAAACATGGGGGAGGAGGAGAGAGAGAGAGAGGGAGAGAGGAAGATTTCCTCAGCTAAGAGATTTGTTTCACTAAACAGTTTTATTTCTGCTTTTGGATTTGTTTATTTGTTTGTTTATTTTAAATGTGTGATGTGATATACTTCTATTTGAGAGCAATAAGAATTGAATATCTTAATACTTGAAATATTCAGTGTTTACAAACCAGCAAGTAGCCTGCCATTCAGAATTTTCTAAATATCGTATCAATAAGGTACTTTGAAAAAAAATATATTTGCTGGGCTGCAGTTCTCTGCAGTAATGGAAAATTTCCATGTCCTGTCCACTTACCTCTTGTGTGGCACTGAAAGGTTGAAACATTAAATAACTACATACATCATACTGAAAAACCCCACAGTGAGGCCCTGAAAAAAAAATTCCAAATAATTCCCTTACTAGTTAAAAAAGTCATAAAGTCAGCCCCTAACCGTAAAACATATCACTCATATTTAAATTCTCAGGTGCTGTGCCAGGGTCATGACTGCTGTGCGTGAACTTTTCCCACACAGGGAAGCCCAGGGAAGCCAGGCTGCCCTTGCCTCCCAGTGCTTACATCCCAGCATCCTTGTGCTGGAGTTCACAACCCAGTGTGGTTTTCAGATTAGCACTGTCTGTTACAGTTTTTGCTCAGTTTTCATAAGCTTAACCAAGGCATATGTTTGCTGCTTTGTTCCCTATTGACATGTGGGAGAATCAATCCTCCCCTTTCCTGAGTTCCTCGTGTTACACATGATCTGTCTGCACAAGTTGGACTGGCCATGCCATGAAATCTTGCAGGCAGTTAAGGAGCAAAGCACTGGAGATGACCACCGATTTCCTGGAGCGCTGCACTGGGGTAGCTGCAAATGCTGGCACTGGCTACGTGAGCTCTGGCAAGCTCTGTTTTGTGAAAGCTCACAAAGGTTCAGGAGACCTGTTCTTCATCAAATCCACTGCTGCTGAGGCAGAGACCCTCTTGCAGTTGTGTTTGTCTTTTTCCTTAAAACTAACTCCACATGTGTATTTAAGATTAGTTAATGGAAAAATGTGAAGTGCTGTGTTTTAGCTCTGTTTTGGAGGGATCTGGAGGAGAAGCGCCTGAGTCTCCTGAACAACATCTTCCATCACAGCCACCCTCTAACACTGCAAAGGGATGCAGGTTTTTCTTCCTTTTCTAGTTGTAAAACATAATTCACAAGAAAACTTCAATACCCGCAGAGAAAAGGACACCCATGAAAACTGAATTCTTAGGTTCATAACTTTTTAGAAAAATGTAGTTTTTTGTAGCACATCCACAGATGCAGATAGATATGAAGTTGGCTTGTGATGTGGTTAGAAAGCCCATGGGATTGGAGCACGCATGCTGCTGGTGACTTGAAGTGACTCATATTCACTGGAGAATTTTTTGCCTCCAGATGATTAGACAAATACTTGCTTTTAACTGCCTTTACTTCTTGTTCTCTGTTTTTTAATGCAACTCTATTAAATGCATCTTTTCCACAGCACTCAACTCTCATGCATTTTTTTCTTGCTGTGCCCTGAATGACCTTTGAGAGCCAGAAAGAGCAGTCCCACATGAAATAATGAAAAGGGTTAAAGTCATTAGTTAGGTTTTTTGTGCTGTCTTGTGTTTTGGCCAAAAGTGTAAATTCACCTCACTATTTCTGAAGCATTTCCTACAGAATGTTAGAAAATTGCTTTTAAATTAAAGCAATTATTAAAAGCATTTTGCAAATTGTCTCTGAGCCTTAACCTTTGAAGAATACCAATATCACAGAACCAAACCAAATGGAAAGATGTGAAGAATATAAATTTCTGTATTACATAATTTTATTTCTTAAATTTTCTATACCTATTGAACTTTCTATTCCTTTCTGTAGCACAGTATATATTCAATATTCCTCCCATGAACTAAAGCAGCTATAAATCTAAAAAGCCTAAAGCTGTATTTCACCTTGGTACTACGTAACTTTTGCTACGGGTACAGAAATGGAGGATGTGAAAGTCATCAAAATAGCTATGTATTGCCTTTATATATTTTTACCCAGATCACAAAAGCAAAACACCGACCTTCAAGTGCCACTTTAACTAGGAGTCCCTATTCCCAAAGGCCATTTCTCCACTTTTCAAATGTACATATTTTCAGCCCTAAATTTTGGCATGCATGAATGTGTGAAGGATATTTCATCTAGGTCCTGTTCTCATCACTCTGTTCACGAATATCCACATCCTAGGAAGAGTCTGAAAGCAAAATAATTAAAATAGAGTAACAGATCTAAAACACTGGTCACAGGATTTTAGCATGATATCAGCAATAAACTGGCTTTTAGTGGAAGATTACTCAGAACTTCTGTTGTCACTGCCATTTTCACTTGCATATAATGTTTCTAGACAAGTCTCACTGCTCTGAAGCCTACTTATTCCAAATAACAATGATAAGGTTTTATGAATCTGAAAACAAGTCTGTTTAAACTGAGTTAAATCTGCAGTGGTGCCAGCTCTCGGTCTCTGGCTGTTAGCTCACGGGGAACAATGAAGTTATCTCATGTAACTTCAAAATTAAATAATTAAAAACAATCCTTCTCCCTCCCTGTGTGTAGATTCCACACTGCCCCCCCCCTCCCCTTTACGGTTAATAATTATAATAACATACTCAGATGCAGGCAGTGTTATTATCTGATAATGCCTGAAATTTGAAATGGGCCTATTAGCCACCCGAGGCGAAACATAATTGCCCAGTTTCTGTGCACTATCAGATGGCAGATGATGTTGCTGAATGTTATTACTTAAGTATTTCAATTTTTCATATGGTGGAGAAATTAAATTTTAACTGTGTTCTGCCGCAAAACACTCTGCTTTGAAGGGTGTTGCTGTTTGTGAAAGGTTGTGATTCTGGTACTGTTACCTCTACAACCTTTGGTAAAATTGGTGCTTTGACAGTATAATTAAAGCTGAAAGCATTGCTGCTGAGAACATTAATGTGGTATATGCTATAGTGAGTATTTGCACTTCCAAACAGCAATCATCCTGTGTCAGCTTTCCTAAGTAAGCAAGGCCTGAGCCCATTTCACTGCTGGGCTCTTTATTCATTGACATAGGGTAGTTTACTCCAGCACACAGGCACTTTGCATTGAAATTCCCCCTGGACTGGTGTTCCCCAGTCTGAGTTCTTCTTCACACTACAAGTTTTAAATGTTCAAATTAAATTCTCGGCTGCTGCTCTTTTTTCTTTTTTTCTTTTCTTTTTTTTTTTTTTTTTTAATTTTTTGGTTTTGTTTTGGTTTGTGTTTGTGTTTCCTTTTTTTCCCTAAGTAGTTTGTTTAGATCTGCTTAAAAGCTCCAGTAGGGAAGCCAGCTCATAGCTCCTTCAGCTGGGAGGTGGTGTGGTGTTGTGCTATGGGCTAGCGAGACTGAAGTTGCTAATAAGGCCTGGTGGTGTGACTCAGAATTAAAGGTTACTCACAACAACAACAACAAAACAAAACAAAACAAAACAAAAAACCACAAACAAAACACCCCCCCCCCCAAAAAAAAAAAAAAAAGGGTGCAGTTTGAATAATTTCATGTTACACTGAAACCTTTGGGATTCCCTCTCACTGGAGCAAATCTAATAACACTGCCTTGGCAGGAGACTTTGGGGCTTGATATATCTGCCTCACCTACAACAGTAAGAAGAAACTGTGCTTTGTAAGAATCAGGATGTGCTGGTATTTAGCATCTTTGTGCTACTGCCTAAGGCAGGCATGAAACAGTAGTTATTCCAATCTGTTGTAAGAATGATGTGCTTTCAAAAAATTTCAGAGAGTAAAGCTCTTTAGAGAGCTGGCTTTTTAAGAATTTTCTGGCTTTTAACTTGGGTTACGGTCAGCTCATCTGTATAAAACTTCCAGATGCTGTGATTCCCTCTATGATGTCCTGGTTACATAATGCTCATTCACAGGTGAAGAGGTAAGTTTTGAGTGGGGTCTATTCTTCTGCAAAATTACCTCTGACTTCAGGTCCTCTGCTTTTATTTTCCCTTAAAGGAAAAAATAAACCTACAACTCGATGAAAAAAATCTATTTAAATTTTTTTTTTGTTTGTTTGTGAGACTCGTATTGCTTAATTTTCATATTAACAGCTAATTGAGAAAAATACTTCATTGTTGAATATGAAAATATTTCAATTTCTTCTTCCCTTCCCAGATGCTTTCGGAGCATCCTGGCTCTCCTTTTTTTTATATGAAAAGAGCAATTAGTGAAACCAGGATTAGAAAATCCTGATAAGAGGAGGAATTTTAAAATGGCATCTAGAGCAATAAAACCAAACTTCAGAGTGGAGAAAATGAACTATTTTCCTGCCTTTCCCCTGTGGTAATGGCTGATGTATCGCCCTTGACTCGAACAGAGTAAGGAAGTGAGGAAGCAGGAGAGGGTTATGTCACTGGCTCAGTGTGCTGAAAGGTTACTCCTGCCGTTGGGTTGTGTGTACCTCATGAACATAAGACTGTTACCAAAATGCTGTTTTTCCTAAAAATTCTTCAAATAGCATCTTGTCAGCAACAAGAAAGGGAGGTATTTGCTTTCTAATGTGAGGAAAAATGGTGTTACTATGTTTCTGCCTCCTGAAACTATTTTCATAAACTTTTAAAATAAGGAAGACCTACATTTGTAAGGATTGGAATAGGATGTAAAGGAGAACAGAACTCTACTATACTTTTTAGAGTTACTGGATTTGAATTGAAACACCTTTGAATTACTCAGGAAAAGATGAATTTTGGATCTGAGCCAAAATTCCAGCTTTAAGAAAAATGCAATGTCTCTAGCACGTCACAAGTAAATGCAGTCTTTTTTTGTTCTTTCTGATTCCTCATTCCATACTTAGCATAAGCTTTAACGGCCTGAGCAGGTAAAGTGCACTCTTGATGAAGTTTTTGCATATACACTCACCCTGGATATTGGGGAAATAAGAATAGCAGTCTCAAATCTCTGTAAACATAAGGATGTCATCCCCAGACACAGGATATGCAGGAGAGATGAAGCTTTATTTGCTCTTCAGCTCATCAGTTTAATGCTGCAAAAAAAAAATCCAGCTCTGACACCCTAATTCTCTTTTCAGAGCATCAATAGAAATGTGAAAAACTTTGCTGGAAGACAGCTCTTCCAGAAGATAAGTGTGACAGGTCAGCAAAGTTCACAGCTCCTGCTAGCTTCTTTCCCCTGGACCTTGTTTCTGGTCTGTACAAAATGGGCAAGACCAGTACTGCCGAGGTTTGCTCCTGCTCATTTCGTCTCAGAAGCAGAGCTTTAAAAATGGAAGAGTAGGCTAACTTAGAAGATGTGAACAGATGAACAGTTAGTAGCTCAAATTCATTTTTAATATTCATCTCCCAATTGTTTTGGAGAGGGGGTTAGCAAGACTACTCAAAAATTCTGTCTGAATGCTGCATGATCAACAGTGCTTTGGCAAAGTTGCTGCCAAGCCTCCCAGAAGTCCTTCACAGCACATCAAGCTCCCAGAGTCATATAGCTTCCTCTTGGCAAGGGCATTTGATAGTCCACAGAGTTCAGTGCCAGATCTGGAAAACAATAAAATAAACTATAAGCTATAAAGCAAAGAGGAAAAAAAATAGAAAAGAAGAAAAATTATACTCATTGTAATTGAGTCAGCTTGTTGAGGGACATAAAAATCTAATCAATTGTTTTTGCATAACAATCAGTTGTCACATTGGGCTCTAATTGAGCAGCCAGATGGAGCCTTGTAGCTGTAGACTGTAGTAGTAGTGTTCCTGGGACACACAAAACCACATGAGGCGATGAACATTAGGTTCATCTTTCTATTAATGTGCAAGGAGAGCTCCACTTTACAGGCAAAACCAGATTTCCCAAACCAAACATATTCCACTCGATGTGTTTCTATGTATGGCAGATAGAAACCTTTCTTTTAATGGATCCTTTCCTGGCTTATAGGCATTGCTGAATGTACTCTGAAGTTGGGCCATGGGTGGTTTCCAAATGCCCAAATGACATAAAGTATCTACAGGAACTTCATTTCCTTTCTAACGTTTTTGTATATGCTCCATATGTATGGCACTTTTAAAAGGACACTGACGAGACGTTTTTCATAAACATTCTGTGCCTTAATGTTTATAAAAGCTTCTTGGGAAAACTGAAGCTGAAATCCATTTCTTGAGTGAGTTGTTTTTCTCCTCCATCTGGATACTTTGATTTACTTGGCTGTAAGCTTTCTGGTAGCAGCAGAAGCAAGTGGTAATAAGGAACTGAGAATATTTAACTATTTATCCCTAAAATTAACTAAAAAAACACAAGTCCCATTTTGAGTGTGCAAAGCTTGGCAGCATTCTGTCAAATAAGGTATTGAATCAAATATAGTCAAGAAATAAAAATGACCAAACAAACATTTTGACCTAAATACAAATTGTGCTTCTGTCCCTGTCTGTGTTCCGTAAGATCTTCTTTGTTCAATAAATTTCATTGACTTTGGAAAGGACTCAACAGAACCACACCCATGTCTGGTTTCATTTAAACATATCTACTTGATGATAGGTGGGCAAGTAAGCAAAAATATTGATTCAGAGATCTGAGAAAAAAATTGAAGTTGTTGATTGTTTTGCTTGCTTCCTGTAATGATTAAAGTTATAATAATTCTTCTAGGATTTAGCGACCCTTCTCTTCAGTGGAGAACTGCTAAGGGTGGTTGCCTGTGCTGCACTGCATGAATTTAGCAGGTTGACTGGGACATGGTTATGACTTTGCAGTGACTCTGTGCTTGGTACACATGCCATGAGCAGCCACCCTTGTGCTGAGGCCTTGGCCAGCCTGGCACATCAACCGCTGGTGGGCAGATAGCAACCTCTGGTTCTTTTTATCAATTAATTTGACTGCAATTAAATCTATCATCTTTATTGTGAAAGTTGTTTTTTTTTTTGCAGTCTCCCTCTCAAACAGTCTTCAGACAGCCTTTCTGTCTGCTTTTCTCTTACTTTCACAGTTCTCTCTAATTTCCTCTCCTTCTGTCTTCTAATCTGACTCCTAATTTCACGGCTTTGCAGACTACTTATTAACAGCTGTCATATTCTTTCTCCTCTCTGCTCCTACTCCTTGTAGCTGAAAGTGTCAGCTACAAATAGGTAGGATGTGCTCTGGGGAGCTCACAACAGCTCTGAAGGAGCAGTACACAGGTTGCTTTCACTGCTGTAAAACCCTATTTAACAACTACCCACAAAAATAAAGTTCTTCTAAAGATTCATCTCTTACTAGAAGCCACCTTAATTTCAATTCTTGGGAAAGTCTCCATGCTCCCTTTCACTGCAATTTGCTAAAAATGGACTAATTTGAACTTTTTTCTATTTTATATAACTATATATATATAATTACAATTATGACTGTACATATATACATATAATATGTATATATGCATATATTACTGTAGTGAAGGAACTTATATAGTACTATTTTGTATTCATTCTAATGTAATACTACATTAAAACAATGCATTGATAACAGAAAGTAATACTTAGCACATTTTCAATTAATAGCCTGTCTGAAAATGGATCTTTGTCAAAGAGATGAAACCTTATTATTATCTAGTCATTTCTTAATGATTGAACTAAAATGAATGAGTCAGTGCTTTGTTCCTCTGAGAAATCATCAAAAAAAGAAAATCTTTCCTCCTATTTCAACCGAGGACTTCAAAACTTCCACATGCCTGCAGGATATCATTCCCCATATGCATTTCTGAAATATCTGAAATCAGACTGAATAGGCATATACATGCACAGGTACCAGAAACCCAATAATTTGGTTTTATGTCTTGGCCAATGATTTTCAAATGCAAGATGCCACTGTTTGGCTAAAGTACACACAGAGATTATGAGAGAAAATATTCTTTCTTTTGAGGGAGAACTGCTTAATTGTTTCATTAATATTAAAATGTGCACAAAGATTTACTTTCTTATTCTGAGCTGGGACAGCCCTTCAAACTAATAGTGCTGGTCCATTGCTATTATGCTGTCATGTTAAAAAAAAAAAAAGAAAAAAAGAAAAAAAGAAAAAAGGTACCTTCCATTTTAACAACTTCTTGGCTTTTTACCTTATAATTAGAGATTGATTATGGCTTTTAATCTCACTTTTTGATGTGTTTTTTATTGTTAAGGATGATAGGTCCAAGGGGATTTTCAGATTTGAGATGACTCCTTTGGGAATGATATGTATAAGAACTGCAGGATGCTGCAGATAAGCTTGACACATCTGGGAAGCGATATGTGCGTGGGTTTTGATGGGATGTGTCATTAGTGGCTTCAACCACCACCCAGGGATAGTGTGAGCTTGGTTTGCTCAGTGCTCCTGACCCTAACCTGGCAGTATGTTTCAGCCTGGCTTCTAGCTGAGGCAATGGGCAAAAGCCCCGATGAGATTCCTCGGCCAGGTACACCACTGAAAGATTGCTGTGAGGAGAACTCCCAAGTGGCACCTTCATCCTGTAAATCAGACAGAGCTTTGGCCTCTCTGTGTAAAGACACACACGGAGGAACTTCTGCTCTGGTCATATCTGAGAGAGATGATTCACTGTGGCTATGTCTTTTTAATCCTGGGCATATCAGGGCGAGATTTTAGGTTACAAGTAACTATCTGGTGCTAGGCATAGAGAATGTAGTATTTCTAAAGGGAAGCCCATGTAAGACAACCAACTCCCCCCTACCATGGCAGGCTGCAGGGGTATCTGGATGTGCACACCCTCTGTGTGCCCACACCTAGGCTCGTGGGGCTGTTCCCCCTTTGTTATAACTATACAAGCTTTTGGCAAGGGAAGCAGTAATTGTGTCCTATCTAAGTTTCTTTCTGGAGGAGTCTGATTTGTCAGGAGTATGTGTCTGTCCTATGATCCCATGTGGGCTCTGAACTCACAGCATCAGCCTTGGAGAATCTCAGGATTCCTTAATTGCCTACTCTGATGAGATCTCAGACATAAGGTACAGGCTTATGGGTCATGGGACTTGTTCTGGTATATTGAAAACAGTTTTATCAGGTGTTCAACTGCAGAGTTTTTTCTGTGGGCCTTGGAATCAGTTTAAAATCCTTGGTTTATCTGTGTTTGTTTATTATATTGCTAAAAAAAAAATCCAATGGTGCCTCAGTTTTTGGGTTCTGCCTCGGCATACAAAATGTTATAAGAATAAATATTGTTAATATGGCCCAGGCCCTAGACCTCATCATCAGCCTAATCAGGCTTGCAACAAATTCTGAGGGTCTCACCTCACCAAGTTTGGGATTGGCAGCTGGAGAGAAGCCACGGAAAAATACCAATGAAGAAGGCCTCTCAGGCAATCATGAAAGATATATTCACAGGAATGTCTTGAGCTGTCTGGAGTTGGAAATTTTCCATTGACATGATTTTTTTCCCAGGAACATACACAATTTTAAAAATAATAAAAAAAAATTCTCATGGCAAAATTTTTATTTTCAGCTTCTCATTTCCTGGATGACAGCCACAGAGAGCAGAAATAGAATTATGCCTTTGAATGAAGGAAGGAAGGAAGCTGTATATGTGGACACCCAGCTGTTGACCTGCATCTGTCGGATTTAATACACTCTGATAGTCAGTAGCGGAAGCGGCAAATCTGAAACATCAAAATAACGTACATGCCCGAATTACAATGCAGACTCCTTGCCAGATGTCTGATAACAATCTTCCCAATTCATTTGGTCCAATGCTTTAAGCATATAAGAAATTAAGTGAAACTTCAGTCTTTTGTCAGTGAGCACCACAAACTGCATCTCACCACTACCAGAAAATGGAAATTGTATGTGCCTGTGTGTGGTCTATCCCTTATTCATCAATTTCCTCTCTATGGAGCTGATTTTTTTGGTTAGGTTTTCATTACAAACCTACTGCAAAACACAGATTTAAATAAAAGGAAAGCTTGTGTGTGGTATTGACAGTTTTACTACTTGAGGAATAATAACTTGTGAGCATGGATTTACCTGAACTTCAGATCCTGGACATTTTCTAGAAACCTGTTTTATTGAAAAAACCCTACCATATGGACATTTTTATGTCAGCTGCTGTCTCCATCAATGCTTTTTTAGAATCCTTGTGTGCTGCCTACTCCTTGGTCTTGGCTCTAGGATATAGATTTATTTCATGACCAAAAAGTTTTTTTTTTTTTAGAAAAAAAGATGCCCTTAGGTAGATCAGAAGCCTTTACATCACTTTCAATGTAATATCATCCTGAAATTACTTTATCCCTAGTGTAAATTTCCCAGAAATTATTTTTACCTAAATGATCTAAATTGCAACAAATACAGGCAAAATAAAAAGTGTCAGGAAAAAAAGAAAGTAATAGTTATAGGTGAGTTTGTATTTCTAGAATATTCCTCATATAAAATTAATGTAGTGCAACATATGCACACACAAAGCAGTAAAAAAAAGAGAACATTGAATTAGTGATTCAAATTCTGTTTCCAATTAAGTTGTTGTATACCCAAAGCAATTCCACAGATTGCTGCATTATTACTTCTGATTTATTCCAGTATAATTAAGAAAAACTTATGTCATCAACTCCAACAGAAGCCACAGTCTGAAAATTTGAACTAGAGAAATATACTTCGACATAGTTTCTGACTAATGGATTGCAATATAATTCAGTATCAAAAGAAACAGTGATTTAATACTAGTACCCTTTCATTTTCTTGCCTAATTTTGTATTCCAGGTATGCATCCCAGTTAGAAAAAAAAAAAAACAAACCCAAACCAGAGTACTAAGACTCAAACAAAATCATTTTTATTTTTGACATTATAGATAATATCTGCCTGCCAAACATTAATAGTTAAATTTGTGTAACCATCCAGATCTCTAGCAGAACAGACTCAAAGCAGAAAGACTATATTATGACCCACTAAACTTTTTCAGAGTCCAAAATAATCACATTCTGCTCCGTTTTCCTTATCCTGATACTTTACTTTCTTGATACATTCTTCAATATGCATTTGTTCTGTGAGTTATGACTCCTTTTGGCTGCTCAGATCATCACTTTGTTTGCTGTGTATACCAAGTCGTATTTATCGATCCTTTCTGCTAACGACTGATCCTTGCATGGATCCTAACCATCCTAACAATCTTGCAAGGATTACTGCAATTTTTTCAGACTCATAAAAATAGATGTCTTTTTACCATTTATTCTTCATCACCTGTTTGAGTCAGTCAAACCAGATTTTGAATTATTTCAAACACACTCTCACACATTCTGAAGAATTACTGAAATCTCTGGTCCTGACAGAGGCAACTTTAGATGGCAGTATAAGCATGATGTGGCACGAGATTTTTTGGGTAGTCCCAGAACCTGTACTGCCGGCACCTCAGTTTTAGAAACAAAATTAAATATTGCTGGCTGCTTAATCAAACACCATGCATCCTGTTACAAAATCTAGTAATAAACTAGCCAGAAAAGGCTATAATCCTGCATTCAATTTTTCTTTTTTTTTTGAGAAGAGGGGATAAATGTCAAATTCACAGGGTGAGACTGCTATTTCACTGCAGAAATAATTAGGTGGACCTTTCTTGACTCCAAAACTACAGAATAAAATACTTCTAGGTAATAGTGCCCTTTGTGCTGTTTTTAAGAGTCCGTGACTGATGCTTCCTCTTGCAAAGGCACACTTCCCTCTGTGATTAAATATTTACCACAGTGAAAGACCAGCAGAAGGACTAAGTGCCTCCAATTGACTATTGCAGAGGTCCATAAGGGACTACAGTACATATATAAATATTTTAAAGGATCAGGTCAGAGCAGTGTCCATATCAGGCCATCTCTCTGTAGATCAGGGTGTGCTGTTTGTTGCAGGCAGGTGCATGTTTGCTTACCAGCAAACTAACCCTCCACTCCGCTTGCTATGCCTTTGCTGTAGATCATTTGTTAAATTATCACATTAATCATGCATATGGAGACCTCTGCTTTGCCTGGTGATTTAGAAGGGCAAGAAAAATATAATTAAAGGTGCTACAATCTGTTTTGTTTGTCCTGGTTATTGTTATTGTTTCCAGGGTTCACCCACAGGAAGGAAATTCACATTTAATTCTCTGGACCAAGAGGTGTCTGAATTTATGAGGATCTTAGCCACACGGGACCCATCTGTCTCTGCTTACCTTGAAAAACAGAATACAGTGCATCTTGCCCCAGGTCTGCTATCAAGAGCATTTGGAGGGAGTGGAAGTGAGTCAATAATGCTCTCCCAGGCTGGCTGCCGATCCAGGGCATAAGATCATGCTCCAAGAGGAAGGCTGGCCCACCCTTGGATTGTATCTTGAGGAAACTCATGGTCATTGAGAGAGCTTTTGAGTTCATGGCTGCTCAGTTATTTTCACCTTTCTGTGGAGAACAACTCTAATTTGGGGTTCCTCTAAAACCTATGGTTGTGGAAATCATCTGGTCTGCCAGTACCCTCAAGAGTGTCCATGCAGAACCTAGGGCTTGCAGACTTCTGTCTGCAGTTGTCATCCTTCTGACTACATCTTGTTTATGGTATTAGAATGACCGAGGGGAAAAAAAGAAAAAAAAGACAAAACCTGAAGAAGTGACACTTGCAACAGATTTGGGGAATTAGAATAATAATTTGTTTTATACTGTACTGTGGTGGTATAAACAAATACAGATCTGGATGTGATGAGGAAACTAATTAAACAACAGTTTATCAAACATATGTCTGAAATTAAAGTATGAAACAAGCAATTCTTATATAGCCCTCTGAGATTTGAGAACACATCTTTATAAGCTGTTACAAAATCTTCCAGCAGTTTAAGGTATGAGTGAAACAGATTCATTTTTGCTAAGACTGGGGCAATGACAGGAGAATGTTTCAGACAAGGGATCCCTTTAGCTGGGTTTGAATGCATTTCCTTTCATAACAACTCTATTTTCAGTTTCTCCACGCTAGTCAAATAGGCATGAGTTTAACTCAAGCCTAGACTCCGTGTACAGGATCTCCTCAGGCAGATTTGTATTTGGGGTACCTCAAAACACATTTGGAGCAGCCCAGGTTCCCCTCAGCCATGATGGAGCCTGAACACACTGCACTCCAAACGTCACGTGGGAATCGCGTGAGGTTGCGAAAGGCTGGCTGTGGGCCACCCCTCTCCCTGGGGGAGCAGAGCCCAGGAGGAATGGAGCTAAGCTGCAGCAAGGCTTTGTTAGCCACCAGCTGTGCTAATGGCCAGCACTGGGAAGCAGCAGGGACTCATTAGCCTTCCTGAGACCCTCTATGCGTAGGGAGGAGCAGCAACTGCTGGGGGTTTCTGGGAGCCCTTTCCTGTGAGGCTACAAAAGGGCTGTTTATGCTCACATGACCTTTCCATACGAACCTGCTTTGCAGTCAGGTCCTGAAAGATGCTTCCTACAGTTGGTTATTTCTGGTGGGCACTTCGCTTCAGCAGTTTTTCTTGAAGGAGTGGAGTAGTGCCTTTTTTCTTTTCTGTTTTCAGGCTAAATAAAAAGGAATTTACATAAGCTTAACAAAAAGGTTTCTTGATAAGAAGACATTACCAACACTACTAACATTTAGCATAGAGAGGCATAATCAACGGTGGCACCTCCTGAAGCAGGAAGGAGGTAACATGGTTCTGGAGGTTTTGGGCCTCACTGTTTGTAGCCTGCTCTCTTTGGAGCTGAGGAATGCCACTCCTGTCTCTGCTTGAATGACTTCCAGGGACACAGCAGTGCAGCTATTGCTGGCAGAGCAACACCAACTACTTTTTAGAAAACATGAAGCACGGCAGGTGAGCAGTATAAGGTGTTTCTTTTGCCCAAATAAAACACAAACTGCACTGTAATTTCTCCAGTGAAGGGTAGCACTGTATCTCCATGTGCAGCCATGGCTATGATGAAGCCATGTTCTGGTCAGGCCCTCTGCAAGCCATACCCAGTAGATGTTGAAAAGGCTAATAGCTCCCACCTGTGTTATATGGAAGAGATGAGATTTGTTTATTTATTTTTAGAATGGAAAACAGCCCCAGTTGTGGAAGAAGACTGTGCATCTCCAACACAGAAAACAGGCAGCAACAATGTGCGTGGCTGGTAAATAGACTTCTTTTTCATATTTAACAGATGTACCCCTTCAACTTCAGATGTACAAACTTCAGACATGCACTCATGTAGATCTATGCACACCAGTCAGGATATACCCTCTTTATAGGCAGTGCATTCAAAGGTGAACCACTTTTGGATCATATTGAAGAAGATGGGACAAGAATTAGGTTGTTATTTCCTTGGATGTGTAGAAATACATTTAAAATTGTGCTGATCTTGCAATTGTGATGTTTGTTTTCAGCAAATCTGACTGAGAGGGGACACATGAAAATACATTTCAGGAAGCATCTTGTTTTACAAATTTAATGGCTACATACCTACATGAAGCACCGTGGCAGGTTCATTTCTGGTGAAATGAATAATTATCAGCAAACCTCAAATAGGCCATCAAACCACCTCTGACAAGGCTTGGCCAGAAAAATAAAAGCTTTGCTTCTGATTATGGTCACAATAATGTCAGAATGATAATTATTTTTTTCTACACAACAACTACACAGCACCGCAGGAATTCTACTTCTCAAAATGTCAGTCATCTAAAAGGAACCATAATTTACCATTTCAACCCCATCAAATGCCCAGGACTGCAGTATATGGCTCCTACAACCTGAACATGTTCATTCTCATTTAAAACTATTTTGACTTCAGTAGTACCCAGAGAACCTATGCAGGGCTGGGATGATAAACATACTGCAAGATGTGGCCAAGGGCCAAGGAACTCTTGTTTCAATGCTTCATGCTCTTGCTCTTTGATAGGGTCTTTAATAAAGCTGTGTCTCCCAGGATGGACCACAGTCTGTAAACTTCAAATGTTCACATTTTACATTAGGGGAATTAACTAGAGAGAGAAACCCTGAGAGGACCTGACAGAAGTTTTTTCATTTTGTTTTAATTTTTTCCTGTTTGGTTGGAAGGAAAACATTCTGTAAAATATTCCTGTATTAAACAAAAAGAATTAAAATTCCCTGCTGATGGGAATTATGGGGTAATGTTGATGGGAATTTTTCCAAATATGACCACATGGGTTAAAAAAGTCTTCAGTCAGTGTATCCTGTTTTCAACCATAATTACTCCTATCTATAGCATGTGCCACAAATACATTCTTTAAATAAAAATCAGAAAGAAGAAGAAGCCGCAAAATAATGAGTGGTATCCTTTTAAAATTCAGTAGAATGAGCATAACTGGCCATAGAAAGGGAGTACCCAGTTTTCATTCTCATGAGTTTACAGAGAAGAATGAAAGGAAATGCTTGCACTTGCTGATGAAACTTAAGAGGATGCAGAAGTTAAATCCTCCAGCAAATTAAATACATTGCCAGAAATGCACAGAATTCCCTTAGGACTTACCTACATCTTTCATCTGGAGTTGTCAAAGCACTTCTTAAGGCTTCAAGAACTGCTTTCATCCTGACATTTGGGGCAGTTACTCCTTAAACTTACCTTCTAGACATATTTTGACACAAAACATCACAGAAGTTAGGTCTTATAAAACTGGAGGTGGTGGTGTTCTTTTAATTAGACAAATGACAATATTCTACATAAAAAAACAGTTGTCAGAAAAATAAAATTTTATATGACCAAAACTATTCACAAATTTAGGATAAATTCAGAAAATTCTCTTTGCACAAAGCTTTAATAATGATACACAGGGGACAACATAGCTGAGGAAATAGGTGCAGAAAATAATGATTATTCCATTGAACATCTTGAAAATGTGGAACAAGTTCAGACAATGAAAATCTGCTTCTTAGCAGAATGCGGAACACAGATGAAATAGTCACATGACTCAAGCAGAGATAAAGGCAAAGCAGAGAGCTGAGTAGTGCATATTTAACACCTCTAACTTCAAACCCAAGTGCCTAATGCTGACAACTCAAGGGAATGGGTGTATATGCCATGATATGAAATATTGTAAGATGTGCAAGGTGCTTAACCTGTTTTTCTGATTAATGAGAAGAATTCATGAACCATTCACATGTTTTAACTCAAAGGGACATATAACTGTATGGCTGTCTGGTTTAATTGCAGTGCAACATGTGATGGGGTCAAAGAAATTATGCATGCAAAATAAAGACATAATATGCCTTGAATTTGATTTTTAGCTGTCTGAGTTACAAATGGGTTTGAGAGCAACCATAGATCATGTCATTCATAAGAGGTGTTTGGAGAAACATGATAACTGTGCTGTGGTAGCACAATTGCAGCAGTCTTCCTTTTCAAAAAAGGTTAAGGATTACCTCTGATTTTCAGCTGGTAAACATACATATATTTCAATAGGATATTTTTCCACACGTATCACAGATTCTTGGACTGACAGGTTGAGAGGAGGTACTCTGAGTAATCCATTCTGACTTATAGGCAAGACTAAGAAAACGTATCAGTACTTTACTGGATATGACAAAAGCATGGAAGGTTGTACTGGATTTAGAGTAAGTTTGGAGGACAAGGACAAATGCAACACTATGAAACGAAAACAATGGTGTTACACATAATTTCTTGCTTTCCTGTTCTGAAAGTTTATCAGGTGTACTTTTGGTGTTTTTGGGAGAATACGTGACAGGCAGAAGAGCAGGTACCTCCACTGTGGTTTGAAGAGAAGCAGTGTCACTGGCAGAGGAAGGACATGTGAAAGAGTCTGGGATGATTGAACCTTCTGGAATTAAGCCAGCCTCATTCAGAAAAGAACCAGGGTGGTGAGATGACTATGGGAGGAGAGGTATGTAAATATACAGGATGATCCAAATGTATAACATATATTACTTCTTTACTACTAGAATTTTTTTCTATTTTGGATAACAGATACTCCTTGCAGTTTCTTCAGAAACAGTGGAACTTTCACCTCAGTGGGATTATTGTCTTAAAAATTAGTATTTTACATGGATTACAGCAATAAATTATAACTAAAGAGCAACATTTTCTAAAGCAACACAAGGGTTCAGACCTTGGTGTTCCTGCAGAGGAATATATCAGGACTCTGTCACTTCCTTCTTGGATGGAGTCCTGGGCTAAATACATCTCTGACACCCAAAATGAGATGCCCTTGCTAACACTAACAGTGGCAGCTGGAGACACTTGAGCATCAGCCCTGAGCAGACATGAGCAGCCTGAGCATGCCTTGCATGGAGCTGGTGTAGTACAGATGTGGAGTGACTGCCAACCTGGCACAGAGGTTAAGAAAAGGGAACACAACTTCTCTAAAATTCACAAATGTTAATGGTCGCTCAGGAGCACAAGGGACCGTGGGAACAAACTGAAATGAGAGAGGCTCAGGCTTCCCATGAGGGCAGCCAAGCAGGGTCAGAGAGACATTGGGCATTCTTACAGCAGAGTGTAGGGTTGGGTGTCCTCCTTCTAACCTGATTTATCCTGTGATAACAAATGTGGCCATCACATGTTCATAGATGTTGCTAAAAAACCCCAGCAACAACAACAAATCCAACCTAAAACAAACAAACAAAAATCCCAAACAAAACCCAACGAAAAAACCCCAAAACCATAAAAAGGCTTTTATTTAATACAGCAGCGCTCTCTTGAAAACCAGAAAGATGGTGGTGTGGAAGGCACAGACAAATATTTGTACAACAACCATTATATATGATATATGAAGGATAACCAAAGGAAGTTAAATTGCTCTCTCAGCAAGAGATCAGTGAAAACAGAAGGGATTTGGATGAAAAACAGGCTCTGAACTTGCATTGATTAGAAATTCACAAGTTTAGTCAGAACAAACTAATGTTAAAAAGTCACCTTGGTGGAGTGAAATGATTAAGTAGAAACATTTTTAAAACAAGCAAAATGCTTCCTAAAAGGATATGACAGTCTGACAGAAAATAAGCATCTGGTAGCAGACTGAAGTGAGAGCAGCTACACAGAAGAAAGAAAAGAAATTGAATATTTTAGTTTGGTTTCAGTACAAGAGATCAATCACAGGGTTCAGGCTGATCTTGAAGCAACTTGTTCTACCATTTTATTAGAAAAGATGCTTAAGCACCCTATAATTTGAGCCCTACTGCTCTTACAACAATACTAGAAGAAGGGAACTTAAGCTAACTTTTAAAAAACTCTTTTAGAACTTTAGTATTTGGTTGTTTTATTATGACAGACACGATTTGCATAAAATGGAAAATTTCCCTAAATGAAACAGAAAATTAAATATGAAGTTTGCTCACTTGATTGAACTCAAGGGGCATCTTTTAAGTTAGATGCGCACAGAGCATCACTGTACCTGTTGTCAGGATTGGATCCCGTCCCCCAAGGAGTGCGTGGACCTGGCAATATAGACTGTGGTTCATAGAATTCTCCAGCACTGCTGGGGAAAATAGATGTGCTGAACATACCCTCATCCCTCCCAAAAGTTCTCGCGCTGTTAAGTGAAATGAGAGAAGTTTGCAAATGACAAAATATTTTGACTCGCTTGGCAATGTCAAACTTCATTTTGACATTTCTGAGGCATTTCTATGAAACTGAACCCTTTCATGAATAATTTGAAAGCGTGGATTTTTCATTTTAATTCTGGATGCAAACAAACACTAAAATATTGGAATTATCCATGCGGTGAAAACTGATTTTGGCCAACTCTATTCTGTAATCAGTTTAGGCGCTGAATGGATTGCAATGACACACAAACTTCCAGAAATATGTCAAATATTTTTTCTTTCTTACTTGTAGCTTGAGCATGGTCAAATTAATTAATTTCTTTAATCCTGGCCCGCAGTGACCCTGTGTAACATTGTCACCTTTTGCTTTCTTTCCCATGCGTAAACATATTAGATCTTGCTTAGCAGGAGCTAGTTGTTAGTAAAGTGTAGTTTTTAGACCTCAGATCATGATTTATGTAACATTAAGAGTAAGGTTTGCATATAGTCTGCCTTACCTTCTGCTAAGGCATTTAGATACTTATCCAGAGTGCAATATAAAATTCAGCCACTTCACTCTTCTTGGTTTCAGCCCCTTCCCTAGAGCGATTTCTTCCTTTGCTGTCAGACCATACCTCCTTTGGAGGCAAGGAAGGAATCCTGGATGAAAGATCCTGGAGAAAGGAATCCTGGAGATCATGTTTAATGAGAGTTTTTCCTACCTGTTAGACTTTTCTCTCTTCATTATCAGCATTAAAATCTCAGGCAGTACACATGCTGAAATGTTTCTTGTGTTGTCAGGAATGTGTATCCTTAGACACCCGACCAGCAGTTTCCGTAATGTTCACTGGGCAGGAGTCCACTGTGTGCCCAGGCTGTTTCCTTGGCATTTATAACAACGTACAGACACGGTGATTCTTGGAAGTTCACATCAAGCTTGAAAATCATGTGTTTCTTGTGAGTTTGTATACAATGTCAGTGAACTCTTAGAACTGAAGCTGAGGATCTTGCTGTGAATAATGACAAGCCTAAACATGATCAATAGCTGTGTTCCAAGAAGTCTGTGCACAGCTGGTGGCAAAATAGGCACATTTAATTTCCTCATATATCCATTTAATTTTAAAACATGTTGTGCATACATACGAATATCAGACTTTGAATTTGGTGCTGCATGTAGTGATTACAGCTGATCTTCAGAGAGGAATCTCAGAAAAAGTATAGGGAATATGAATGTTATTCAAAAACCTAGCAATTACATCTCCTTTGTCTCCTGCAGTGGTAGAATTTAGATTGTGTGATATCTTCCAACAGATGTTATAAAGGAAGCCCTTGGTTATTTGGCTCAGATCTTCTACAGCACAACAAAGTTCAGCAGAACATTCACATCTATTTTCAATAGGCTGCTCTGGATCTTGCCTCTGTTGGTGAATAGCAGAAACATTTGTTTAAAACTGATCTAACATTGTGCAAGTATAAAAGTATACGTAAAAGATTAGAATGAGAGTCAAGGGGAAGTTTTGATAAACATTTCTGTATTTGTAGAATGGCTTTTCAAATTTTCAACGTGTTCTCAAAAGGTAAATGTAAACTTTAATGGAAAAAAATTACCTGAGCAGGAGACTGAATATAGGTATTGGCAGAATAACACAAAAAACCCTTTTTTGTGATCTTTTTACAGAATGGTGAAAAAATGAAACCATCTCTTTTTGCAAAATAGCTCCAAGATTATGATAAGCTAGGGCTGTATTGATTGTGGTCAATTGTAGTGGCTTAGAACACAGTGGGATGTGCTGGGTTTTGTTTGTTTTTCTTTATTTAAGGTTAGTTGCTAATGGAAGGAGTCCCAAAGACGAGTGATAAGTTGACTAAAGACAGGCTCATTCGCAAAGATCAATGGTCCAACAACACTCATCTATTATCTTGGACATGTGTGTGTGGTAATCAATGATCATCCATCTCTTTCCTGGAGGTCGATTAATCTTCTAAATTTTGTATGCTTGGTACCCTGGTGGAGAGCTTTTTATAATACCTGCACAAGCTTCACCTTTTGTATAAAAGGAAAAAAGTACTAAATTATCTAATCTGTATAGGATGTGGTTCTTCAAAGTCTAAAGGGAATAACTGTCTGAGTTGTGAAGTCAGCTCACGGCCATTTCTTCTTCATGTTTTTAGGCCACACCATTTTAAATGTTTTTACCTGTAATGATTTTAAAATCAGTGAAATAGCAAAATTTAAAACTGAGTTTATTGTTTATGAAACTGAGTAAATTAATCTTGTAGGGTGGCATAAAGAGATAATGAGATTGGTGCAGTCTTGAACTTGCAGTAAGATCTATGTTTTACCAAAGAAACTTTTATCCACAATGTTTCTGAAATATGAGGCAGAACTATGTCAAATGCATGTACCTCTGTACATTTAACTTGGCAATAAAAATTACTATCCCTTTGGTAATGTTAGATCTCTGTCTTGATCAGATGAACCTAATCAAATATCCTTCAAGACAGACCTTCAGCTGGGTGGAATAAATAAACCTGACAGTTTATAAGATATCTTGACAAGAGAGGAACAAGAGTTGTCCTTGGAATATTCCCCAGTGTACAAAATACTTACAGAAAGGCAGTCTCTTGCTGATAACACAACCTATGCAGCCTTAATTAAAAGACTTCTCAGCTGGAAAAAAGTAGGAAATACCTAGTTAAATTATCATCTTGCATAAAGCAAATAATTCCTCCTACTTTTGTCTATTTGTTTTGTTTTTCTTGAAAAAGAATTGCATCAAGAGCTTTATTATCAGCAGGAATTCTAAAATTAGGAAAAAAAGCATGCTTCATTAATATTAGTCTCATTTTTATTATTTTCTCTCTGATATATTTTGCTCTGTTCTAGTGCATCAGGTTTATATAAAAACATGTCCCTGTTGTGTTTTTCTAAGAGCTTAAGGCAGAGTGAAGATGGATGGAATAAGATCTCCTATGTTGACAAGAAAAAAATTTGAAATCATAATTTAGTAAGTAGTTTACATGTCTTGTATTCTTACAGTAATATACTTTCTGTTAGTGTATACAGATTTTTATTTTTAAAATTAAGAAAAATTAAGGAAATTTATCCAAGTTTGACCACAGTTGTCTGAATTCTGTTATAATAAAATGATGCAGCAAACAGGAAGCAAAAAAATTCATGTTGAAGTTATGTGAACGGATATTTCCTGAAGAAGATTTTTTATTCAGATGACTTCTTGTTCTCGAAGAAGAAAACACTGGATCTTCCTTCTATGTATATTGCCATTTCTTTAGTGCTTAACCTCAGATGTGTCCCTGAGAGATTAGTATGATTGCAAAATGTAGACAGCAGGCTGATGCTATTCATACAACAAATTTTTATCACTTTCTGAACTAAACTCTCACATAACTGAGCAGTAAGCTAATGCACAACTAAAAAAACCCAAAAAACCACCAAACCAAAAAACACGCATAAAAAAATAAGTCTCATATCTTGGTTAGTATCTCACAGGAAGACTGGCAAAACAAAGAACCCGAATGTTCCAGGTCTTGGTTCTGTTCCATAATAATTTTCACAGAAGACAAGTGTCACTATGCAACTGCCATTCAAGTTAAGTGGAGTCTGCATTTCGTTTTGACTCTGAGGTGTCGATGTGCTGATTAGTTTTCTGATACAGCTTGGTTGTCAACATTTAAAACATTTCTTGGAAGAAGAAAAATAATTTTGAACAGAAGGCATTCTGTTATACCTATATTTATACATATTTCCCTGCACCCTCAAAACCTAGTTCTAAAGCGGTATTGGAAGAGCTGTCACCATCAGCTTGGAAACAGGTCCATTGACAGCATGTATCAAACAGGCGTCTCTCACAAGTATATAGGTTCTTTTTTTCTTTTTTTTTTTTTTTTTTTTTTTTAAATTTTTTTTCTTTTTCTTTTTTTTTTTTTATTTTATTTTAACATGTTTGAATAGTTTCACGCTTTCCCTGAAAAAGAAAAAAACAGACTAAATTCAGCTTGGACATTTTGGAGGGTGGTATCTCTCATTAAACAGAATAACAGCGTTTTTTTTTTTTTAATTGCAACTGATTTAAGTCATAAATTTGTAATCAGGGTGCTTGCAGGAGAGGGAGAAGTTCTGTGCTCCATGGGCTGCTTTAATTTCATGTGAAAAAATCATTGATGGTTAACCTCTCTACGTGGTATCTACTTGTCAAGGTACTTTTTGTGTCCCCTTTTTTGCCACAGGATAGGAAAGTACCTTCTTTCCAGAACAATTGGTAGCTTTAACATTCTCTTGGGAGAGATGTAGCTGCAAATTCCTTTAGGCTGTGGAGTACAGTCGGAGTGGCTCTTCTGCATTTTTGAAAGGTGATTTATTTATGTAAAAGGGTGAAGCCATGTCCTACAGTAGCTGTGCTTTCCAAGGGGGAAAATAAAAGGCAAGTTGTTAGCTTTTTTCTGGGAAGGAAGACTTTGGAGAGAGCAGGGTGTTCTCTGTTTGCACTGCACAGGGCAGGTGGCACCTGGCAAAGCATCCTGTTTCGTACCTGTGCCTGCCCACATCAGCCCAGCTCTGGGATGCCTGGGCACATCCTCAAGTATCTGTCCCAGCATTACAATTTCTGTTCCAGAGCTTCGACCCCTCAAGCTCAAAATTTTATCACGGCACACAAAAGCCTCTTTCGGAATTGCGCTTTTATCAATCAATACCTGTGGATACACGGCCTGACCTCAGATCAGGACCAGCAAATACTGGTTACAAGATTTTTGTTTCTGGATAAGAAAAATGCAGCTATTTCCCTGTGTTAGGAGGACATCCAGAAGAAAGATACATAAAGATAGCACCTTCCTTGCTAAAATATCCAAACTTTTTCTGTGGATATAGTACTGACTGAAAGTGGTATAATGCCTTTCATGAATGAAGTTCATGCTCTGTGTATTTTCCAGGGATATCATTAACATAAGTTACTTCTGATTTTATTATTGTTTGTTGTTATAAGTAGCACCTAAAATGTCTTGCAGAAAGAGGATTAAAAGAAATATATAATTTTTTTCCTTTCTAATTTGGCTATGGTCTCTTGGCAGTACTTTGAGCATGGTCAGATTTAGTTTTTGCTACAAAGTCAGTTACTTGCTCTCTCTTTTTATGTACTGGTCTTTCAAAAAACAACAGGAGACCAACAAGGATTTTAAAATGTGATTGCAAACCCAGAGAAATTGTCAAGGGGACTCAGCAACAGGAAAACTTCCACAACTACTTTTAACTTCCTGTTTAAATCATACTCTTTTTTAACTTCGTGGCATCTGTGGGCAGAACCTTGCCCAAGGCACCTTTCTGTGGCTTATGAGGACTCACTGTTTTAATTTCCTATACAGCTCCTTTCAAAGATGATTGGACCTATGCACGAATATTTATATGACTTCAAACACACACTCTGTCAAGTCACGGGGCTCAATTTACTTCCAGAGCAGACAGTATCTCTCCCTGCCAGGTGATTCTGGTGGCTTTTTTGGAAATGTCCCTCAGATAAGGTAAACTGTGAAAGTGTGAGTGAAATTAGGCAACTTCATTGTGCTCCAGGGTGTCCTCCTTCTAGGGTGGCTGTTCTCAAGGAAATGTTTAAGGCCCATGTGGATTCAACCATCGATGCTATTCTTTGGGATGACAGGTCACACAGAAATGAAGTCACAGTTGGAAATCATTTGCTGTGCTGGGGCGTTAAGTTCCTTCTCTGCAGGTCAGGAGCTCTGTGAGATGAGATGCTCCACTCAGAATCAGGAACCCCAAACCATCTTCCCATAAGGTTCTCGCAATGATGTGATAGTGCTGCCCTGAACAAGGGTCTTCTAGCTACCCTCACTGAGGTGACAAGGAGGAATCCTCCTAGAGAAATGCAAAGGAAGGAGCTAGTTCTTTCTGACTGGAAAATGAGATGCACTTGTCCTGCTCAAGGGTCCCAGGAGATGGAGAAGTTCATTACCCTACTTTCTTTACCACCCCCTCCCCTTCTGTGAAGGACAACATCCTTCAGCCCCGCAGAGTGCCAGGCAAAAGACAAGCCTTAGCAGATAGCAAGCCTCCTCCACCTCCAAAGTGGACAGTCCCCTTGGATACAGTACTCCTTTAAGAGTTTTACTAAATCTGCACGTGAGCTCAATCTGCCCATGGAAGAATTTCCATTTGTGCAGATGGTATCATTTGGCAGATCACTCCGATGTTGGCAGCATCACAGGGGTCATATTTGTGCACAGATGGACTGTTCTTCATCTGTTTCTTTATTGTAATAGACCCAAATAGGTTTTCCCACAATAGTACATATGTGCATTACAACTCCCCTTGTTCCCTGTCAGACAACTTATTTAGCGAGAGCACACGAAAATTTTTCTCTGTGTCTCCTTCTCTTTGTTCATGTATCAAGTCCTCTTTGTTTTGGGGATGCAGGGTGAGGACTCAGGAGAGCTATCAAGAATCTCTGCATTCCTGAGCCATAAAATCTGGTGGCATCACCAAGATGATATTCAGAGCACTGCTGTCAGTTTAGGGTGTACTCATGCATAGATTTCTTTCCATGATAAATATTTTTTGCACAATCCATTTTGAACAATCAATTTTTTCAATCCAGAGCAATGATTGACTCTAGCAGTAATGCCCAAAAGCTGTTACCATTTGACAGCTGTTTAGAAAATTATGTTACATGAACTCATTTTTTAGTGATGAGACTTTTTTTTTTTGGAAGCATCTATTGTCACTCTCACTTGCAATCTCAGTGTGGCAGTAATGAACTGACGGTATAGTTTTCAGGAGCTGCCCTGCTAGTAGTGGTTTATGACACAGCAAAAGGACAATTTGGAAAATTTGCACTGCTTCTATTTTACTTTACACAATCACTTGATTTGTTAATGGAAACTTTTATCCCTGTATGCCTTACATTTGATTAATGATGAACCTGTCACCTTGTGATGAAACTTAGACATTTTCAGTCTACATGTTGATAGCAACTTTGCCTTTTCCTTCTCACTTGCTAATCTAATCAATTTAGTCTAAACTTCTCAGATGTCACGGGTAGTGCAAGTGTTTCGGTATGGGCACTGTTTGCTGTATATAGCCATGAAAGAAGTTTTCACTGTGTGTAAATTAGATCAAAATAGCTAGGGAGATGGGACAGTGAATTTTTGGCATTTATATTCCGAGAATACAGTATTACTGTGTTACTCCTAAATGCAATATCTCAGTAACATCATTTTTATGGACATGTTAGACAACATACAGGATACCCTTTTTTTCCCCTCAAAAACTGTACTGTTTGAAAGAAAAGTAGTTGCTTGTAATGTAAATATTACTGAAAAGGCAATTCTTCTACAACTTCTTCAAAATGAAAAATACTTCTGCTTATTTACTGATTTATTTTTAACCTTTTGACAGTCTAGTGAAAAGTAAAGGCATGAAGTGGGCACCAGATGAAGCATTTTGTATCAAATTAGGAGGAATGCATGAGTTAAATTCCAATAACAACTATTAAATAACTTCTTGATTATACTGGGTAACAGGGAGAATAAAATTGCAGACCACAGCTAAGTACAAGTTACTTGGGTAATATATAAAAACTAAAAAGAAAAAGAAAAAAAAAAAAAAAGGAAAAAAAAAAGGAAAATAGAAAGCCCAAACTTTAATTTCATATCCATCTAGTAAGTCTTTGTAATCAGTCCCTAATTATCTGCTTGTTAATGCATTTCTGGTTACTCTGACACCTTAGAAATTTTTCTATGCATAGGTTTCTTGCCCAAGGCTCTGGAAAATTATACATGCTGCTATACATGCTTGGATACAGCTGGTTTCTGTTTTGGGGTCATTTTCTTTTTCCATCACAGTTAGTGAACATGTCTGCACAAATAGCTGCACTGAATTTTGCTTTTTCAGTGTGATTCTGGAGCTTGAAAAGCAGTTTAAACCAGAATGTTCCTAACAGAATTGCAGCTTTAGGAAGCAAAATAAAAAAGGGATGCCAAGTAGTGTAGTTCTGTGGCATGTTATCATATGATAACATATGGATGGAGAGATACAGATCGAAAGATAAAATTCTTGTGGTGTTGGAGGTTTTGGCTTGTTTTGAGAGCAGTAAGTATTTTCTTCTTGAAAAAGGGACAAATCTTTCCTTCTGATTTCAAAAGGCACAGGACAGGGTGTTTCACTTGCTGGAAGGTTTGACCTCTCCTTAGGTCCATCTGATGCAATGAGGCAGGGATTTCAGTCAGCACATTGCTGACTGTTTTTCCCAAATTAGTCTCTAACAGCTGAACTTCTTTTCCAGAGTCTAAGGAGGTATAAGCAGTTTGTGAAGCCACAAAGGAGAGGACTTTCCCAAAGACATTTGTTACAACCTGCAGTGGTAAAGGTTTGAGTCAACAAGAGGGCTGGCACCAAGGCCTCTCACAGACTTCCCATTTAATGAATATATTTGCAGGAGATGGATTCTAGAGAAGATTTTATTTTCTCCCTTCATTCCCCAAATACTGAAATAACAGTAGTAGACACTAATAATTGTGAATTCTGAGAGCAGCCTTGCTGATGGGAACTCACAATTTGGGTTCATAAGAATCCAGTGACACCACTTTTTGTCTCCAGCTTCTCGTCTGTTGTCAGTGTTGCAGCAGGCAGGGGATGGATGGGCTCTGAAAGGCAGTGGGAGAGAAACCTCCTCCTTTACAGTGGCAGTAGGAGATAGGAAAGCCAGTCAGAACATGAAAAAAGAGCACTTTTTGGTTTCTACAGTCCTT
The DNA here is from genome assembly GCA_036785705.1 of Acanthornis magna. Lineage (NCBI taxonomy): Eukaryota > Metazoa > Chordata > Aves > Passeriformes > Acanthizidae > Acanthornis > Acanthornis magna. The sequence continues at coordinate 24,027,089 of JAWUZG010000025.1, read as the reverse complement.
GTGAAAGTGAAGGTAATCATGTGCCTAAATTTTGCCAATATGAGTTATTTTGTGAAAGGCTCCAAAATGGAATACAGGCCTGAATAATAACTGACTTTATACACACTAAGGTAAAGCCAAGTCAAAGTAAATGAGAAGTGATCTCATGGTTTTTATGCTGCAAAAGTCTGACATGTTCTGATAGACGCCTAAGACAAGGATTTTAGTCAGCTGTGGATAGTTATATTTTAGAGAGGGGGGAGAGAGGGGAAAAAATTGGAAGATAAATGTAACTAGCATTATAATGGTGAGATTTGTCAGAATTTCCATTATCAGTGTCTGTTTACAGGTTGTAAATATTCCCTCTGGGCTAAGACTTAAAATTCAAGGTCACACACAGGAAATTATATTTATCTTTGCTAAATTAAAACATTGGTTCAACAGCTTTAAAAAAACTGCATTCACAAGAAAATCTTCCAAAGAGCAAGAAGTTCAGATAGCTTGTGACTTCTTTTTTTTTTTTTTTTTTCAATCTACATTTTCTTTCTGCTTGATAAACATGGCATATGCTGGATACGCCTTGACCTGTTACTCTGACATTAGGAGTAGAGATATATTGAAAAGTAATGTACTGAAATCTTTCACCTATGAATGCACCTTTTCTTGGTGACATTTTCAGTTATTTTGCTTGTCAAGTTCCATAGTGTTCAGTGTTTCTTCTTTATATTTATAAGAGGATTTTGTTACAAATAAATCTTGTCACTACTCAGAGTAAGTATTTGGTTTATATTACCATTACTTTTCCTACAGAATAATAAATATATCTTTAAAATTCTCTATTTTTGAAGGTAGTGTAGCAATTAATATGCACATAAAGATTCCTTATGTGCATGCAAATGGTCAGGATGAAGAAGAATGTGAGGATATGCAAAATGTTATGCAATTTTCAATCACAGATATATATATTTATTATAATATCTTCTAACATTTTTTTTACTTCTGATAGCATGTCCCAAGTATTTTTGTGATTTGGAATATAATTTCTGATTTAGATTATTAAGGAGTAGAAAATTTTATCGTCTTCAGTTTTTTTTCCTTCTAATTCCTAGTTGAGCATGAAAGAATTCATCTGTATGGGGCCAGTCAAACTGTCTGTGAATAATTTTTTGTTAAATAGCATTCTGGCAAAGAGTTCTTCATTTCCAGGAATATTTTAACTGGTGTTTACTGGAGCTAATTGAATACTGTCCATTTACTATATTGACACATTTTGATGCTGTGACTGAATACATTATTCTATTAATCATCTCTGTAATATTAGACCAGCCACAGTTTTTGCTCAGAGTGATAGACCTGATGTGAATTCACTTATGTTGGACCTGTGTGTGGTTTGACAAAACCTTTTCTTTGACCTCTTCTGTTCAGAATAATAGACATTAGGTTGTTGTTCAAAACAGATTGTTTGGTTTGTGATTTTGCTTCCCTTACTCCATGTGTTTAAGGAAAAGGTCCTCTCTTCTTATAGGTCTCTAAACACTAGTTCTGGGTAAATACTAGAGCTTTCTTCTTTGGAACTGGAGGTAGAGACACTAGTACCTGATGCAATGCTTCCTCTTCATTGGAAATATTCCCTGCTAGAAGTGGATAAATTAGGCCATGAATCAGAGGGCCGTCAAGATCCCGGACACAGCTTATCACGGTGGAGACTAAGAACGATGCAACTGAAGTCATTTTAGAAGGCAAAGTCCAGACTTAAGGCAGGGGCTGCGATATGATTGTCACTTTCCATGGGTGTAATCAGCATGTGTGGTCCAAATGCTATGTCAACCAAGACTCTTTGGGGGCTGGGACACTTTTCAACATCTGCACCAGAAGTGGGCTTAGTACAAGAACAACAACAACAAAAGAAATAGAACTGAGAGTAAACAGGAATTTGAAGAGTTTGGGTAACTCCTATAATATTTAATGTGGTGGATTCTGCTCTCATTCTTTAATGTGAAATGAAGGAAGTGGCTAAAGAACACGCTAAAATTAGGCATCACATAGCGAAGTACTGGATTTGAATGAGGCCCTTCATCCCTTGAAGGCAGTTCAGATGTGCCGTCTTCCCACTGGTTCAATGATAACCATTGCCTTTAAGATCTCTTTAGGCCATGGAGCTGTGGTGTCTCCTACCTTCAGCAGCTGGCTGGTTTTTGCCAAGATGTTATTTCCTCAGCTCTGGCTGTAGGTGAAAAATGTTAAAATGTTCCTAAAGTTTCAGGTATTGTAGTATACAGTATACTTTTTATGACTTTTGATTTAGTATCTGTTCATGTTCCCCCATAGATGCTGACCTACCAGAGCATCATTAAAACATCATCCAGATTTCATTTAATTTTAAATTTTAAAATTTAAATTTAATTCATTTAACTTAATTAATTTAATTAATTTTAAAATTTCATTTAATTTTAGACTAATACCTAGTTTAAAATTAACTCAAATTTGAGTTGGAAACTCTACAATATATTTATATATTTGCCAAGAGATGGGAGAGGATGTGCCAGGTACAGGCATGCAATTTATAAGCCTTAGTTGTGAGGTTAATTGTTTTTGTGTTCATGTTATAACCAATACTGAGTGGGAAAGGCTCCTTAAAGACAGTTTTGATCCCTCAAGCTTCTGCTCTGAACTGCTATTCAGAGAAGACTATTTCTTTATAGCAGCTGTCTACAGAGACTAGCCAATTAACCCTGGCATGAAGGTGGATTATTGAATTTAGGAGATACCATCCTCCCCTCTTGAGGTCTGTAAGAATCCATCATGGTGCAAAGGCAAGGGCCCATCACAGAACAGTGGGTACCAGTCTTAGTGCAAACTAAGCTCAAATTTCTTAAATATGAAAATCATGGTCTAAAGAGGGTGACTATTCACATATTACTAGAATTTTTAATGGAAAGACAAGGAAAAGTTCATATGCCTTCTTTTTCTTTAAATAGTTCTAGGTAATTCACCTTGAAATTTATGCTATTAGTGCTGTTAACTTGCCATACATACTTCAAAACAAGTACTATGAAGAAACAAAGATATATGCAAATGAGTTATTAAAGAGCAGAAAAAAATTGTTTCAGAATTACATGAAAACGGTGTGATGGAACAAAGGTCAGCTCAAGTTACATCAGACCTTCAGGTTCTTGTTTCAATTCAAAATCCATTTCAAACAAAACTAAATGAAACCATGCTGAGAGAAAGGCCACAGTAACATTTCAACACTCCACTGTACTGAAACACCATAAAATATTATCTGATCTTTGATATCGCAGAAAATATTCAGTTAGTCTATTTGGGTATTTTAGTAATATTCAATATTTCAAATTAGTGGACTGTAATAAGGAAAATCAGTTCCTTTTAATTAAAAATTGTTCAGGCTAAGTCAACATTTCATATTTTCAAGGCAGTTCTTTACAAAACGAATTAAAATCGCCAGGGATCTTTTAGTCCACTGTGGATTTAAGTGTTTTCTTTTTCATTCAACTTTCTTCCTTCTTAAAAGTGAAAGAATTATATTTTCTTTTTTTTCCCCCCTTTTCTGTAACAGATCTCTCTTTGGCTGTTTGTGTGGATGCCATGCAAAAACTTCTCAGTGTAGACCTACAAGGCAAGGAAATGCTGTGTTTTTTTCAGCAACAAACTTCTAAAAGGATATTAGGGGAACTCAAGGTGAAATGAAATACTACAGAAAAATCCACTTCAAAGCTCCCGTTGAATTCCTCTAAGGCCAAGATTTCATATTTATGCCAGGTTATGTCCTTGGCCTGATCAATGTTGAAATGAAGCTTAGTTTGCAAAGCTCTTTTATTGTTCAAACGTCGTCTGGAACTTTTGATATATTTAATAAGAAATGCAAGTATGAGTAACATAAAGTTCAGAAAAAACCACCAAATTATCAAATTCTCTCCAGCAGCCAAACTTACGTTGTGTGTGGGCTTTTAAAAAATTGTTATACGCACACAGGCAAATTGGCCCAGTGAATATACTGCAGACCTGCTAATGATGAATCTCTTAGCCCAGGCTCAAATCCTGCTCTAGGTTAACAATTAGTGTATGCAGTGACTGGAATGGTGATTCTCCTGTGCAGAAGGCAGCAGCTTTTAGCCAAGTATTATTAGGTAATGTCAAAGCAAAGGGAAAACTGTGTGGTTGCAATAGCCCACCTAGGCCACCTGGTCCCCATGGTTTTATTGGAAAAGTCTCACTCATCTTCCTCAGAAAGAAAAGGTCAGTGTGGATCAGAGAAACGTTTTCTTTTCCTCCCAGCATCTTAATTAAAGAGCCAGTCACTTCCACAGATCATTCTCAAACAGGTTGTCTTCTGTAATTCTTAATACAATGTTTCTGGGAAAAACAGAAACTATTTTAAAGATAATAACAGACTGCTCCATCCTGCTGGCACATATAAGTTATTCTGGGAAGCACTGTGGAGGTTCTGTAGATACACTAATACAGGGGACTCATTATCCACATGATTATAAGTGTAGTAGGAGAAACTGTCTAAGGACAATCACTTAGATCCAGAAAAACTGAGGAAAGGAACTTTATAAGTAGCAAAACCTGGAAAGATTTGAGCTAGTCTTTTTCTTTCCTGTTTCCCCCTTGTTATTAATAAACTCACATCTCAGAAGAGACAGTTTAGGCTTTGCTACAACAAGAACTATGTTTCTGAGCAGTCCAGTGGGGACACCTGTTTATGATCTTAAAAACAGCCTTGGGAGATGAATCACTAGTTAGTCATCTTATGTACACAGTTACAGTTCCAGAACTGAGGAGTAGTAATGCAAGTTGTGAACCTGGACCACTGATTATGAAGAGTTTTACATGAAAAAAGTAGGTAATCAATGAATGAAAGAATAATATCATACAATAAATAAATTAAAAATAGAAAAAAAAGACAGGAAGAAAAGCTGGAATGGATATAACAAACAGAAGTAATTTTGTGCTGTTATAATTACAGTCTCTACCATTGCCTTTTTTTCCTCATAAGCTTTTTCCAGACAGGCTTGTAACATTTGTATGTCTGATTTGATACACAGACATCTGAATTTGATACACAGACATTGCTGTACTGACACTGACTGTGAAACTGTGGAACAGTAAACACACAAGCCTGGCAGAAGATATGTTGCTCTGTGGAATTATGTATGTGGTCCCAGGAGTTCCAGGTGAGGAAAGTTCAACTCTTCCCTGCTGAGTCAAATTAAGAGGGTAGGGCAGCATATGAAAGCAATGAAGGAAGAGGAAGCTGGAAAACCTGGTGGGATGGCTGAGGGAGGTCCAGTGGAAGGGCTGAGGGAATGATAGAGGTGTTTTCCTCCTGGGTGAGGCCAGGGAAAGGAGCTGAGGGATTCACCAGCTGACTTCTCTGAACAGGGATGGGAATTTGGACAAAGCAGCAGAAGCTGAAGCCAGAGAGATAAACAACTGTCTTAACTCCTCAACTCTCTAAGTGAGATCTTGTGAGCAAAGAGATGAGTGGAAAGGCAGGCAAAGTGATGTTTAGGTGGGGTGGTAGACTGTGCTGCAAGAAGTTGGAGCTGTTGGTGGAAAGCACTTTTGCTTAGTGGTCTGCCTGACTGTGTGAGTACAGAGCCCTGGAACTGGGAAGGTGACAGAGCTGCCAGAGTTTTTGAACTGGGACCAGCTTGCTTTATGTGAGGGCATGTGTGAAGTGGATGCTATGTGGGTTTTCCTGAAGAAAGTGTTTATGATGTGCTTGCAAAGAGTTGAACGTGGTGACTGGGTCGTACTTTCCAGTTCTATTACCCCTTTGGGATTCTGAAGGGTTATACACGTGTTTATATATATATATATAGCATGCACACACACACATATATATATATAAATTCTGTGATATTGAGTAAAGAAAAAATTTCTCAGTAGGATGTTAATAGATATGAGACATCTCAAAGAGGATAGGTAGCTCTGCAAAGGACACTTAGCCAGGTCCTGGGGAAGTTATACGTAATAGTTTTGGGGGAAACTTTAGCAAACTAAGAATGGGCAGTTTCAGAAAACTTATCAACTTTATCATGAAGTTGTTCTTGTGGCTTCATCAGTCAATGAAGCATATTCTCGCAGGAAACACTGAGGCTTATTCCTTTCTCAATTACCTCATTATTTATACTTATGCCAAAATCCACCCTCTGTGCTCCCCATAGTCATCTTCTGTTTGGTTATGGACCAGCCCAGACCAAAATGGAGTACCTGCCCCAAAAAGGTCATAGACTAATTATAAACAATGATAAATGTGTTTACTTCTGCATGTCCCTCTGTTAAATGTGAAGAAATGAATGCGTTCAGTGCTTTAGGCAGCTGCTGGAGGCCAGCAAAGTCTTCTTGTAGGTTTTACAGTGAAGCAGGAATCTGTATAGGTCTTGCAAGCATCAGGGGCAGCTATTCCCCCACCCTCAACTATTAAAAAAAAGGTTTAAAAGATTGTTCTAACACAAGAACTATAAGAAATAAGTATAGGCAAAAAGCCATTAGCATATCCTACCTATCTTAAAGAAGAGATATTTTCCAGTAAGCATGTTCTAGTAAGCTAGTATCTTGCTAGTATAATCCCAAAGGCCTCTGCCTGGCTTTTGGATTTTTTTCTAGTGCATTCCCAGTGTCCCTAGGTAAAGCCAGTAATGCCAGCAGCTCTCTGCATGTGCCATGGGGTATGTGCGGCTTATCTGTTTGGAGAATCGGGACCTATCATTAGCAAGAGCAGGACTCCTTTGCAGGGAAATGAGGATGAGGAAGGTGAAATGTCAAATTTTACATCAGATTTTATCATGTATTTTAAAACCTTGCCTAAGGAAATGAGGAAATAATGCTAAATCCTATGATGACTTTTCTTTTGCAGTGGAGGTGAGACTGGTTGAAGGGGAACACCCTCCTGCACTTAGCAGAAATTCCCAAAGGGTACTTGAGACTGTCCTCTGTCAGAAGGGAAGAGCAATGAACAGTTAAATTTGATATTGACCTGACAAAAGCTACAGGAACTAGAAGGGAGGTAGGTCTTGTCTGGCATGTGAGCACAGACTTTGGCCCTCACCCCTGCTGTGAGCGTAAGGCACGAAGAAGAGTCAGTTCATTAGCTGATCATGGGCTGAGTTAGAGGATGTTAGCAAGGTGTTCTTTATAGCTAATTACATGGGATTGCAGCCCTGACGGCATAACAGAGTGTCACTAAGAGTCTCTGGATCTCTCCTGTCACTGTTCTGTTTTGTTGCATGAACTGCATCAGTGCTTGGGTGTTCGCAGGTAGCATTGCTGAGGGTTGCAACATTGTTTGAGCAAGCAGCTTGAAAGGTGACAGGATGGAGGTTTTCTTGCTTGTTTTCCTATGGTCTGACATCTCCTTGGGCTGATGTCTCCCAATGCTGCAGGTCTGAATCACCTCATATTTCTGAAGCATTTTTGCTCGCCTTCCTTGCAGCTCCTTCTTGCTATGGTTTTGTCCACGCTGTGTGATTTGGAAATGCTTGCTTTTAATAGAAGTCACACAGCACAAATAAATAGCACACATGGAAGTGTGTAACCGTGCATTGGAGTGTTTAATATGCTTCAGCCTGCTGCTGAGAGGCAAGCCAGTCAGAATATATTAAAACCAAACACAGCACTGGCAAGATTAAACAGCAGTGGATTTGAACATGTAATAAACCTGCTACATTGAGTTTAATCCATGTGTAATTGGGAATAGATAAGACTGGAATTGAATGACTGCACAGGATCTGCCTCAGATGGAGGAGGGGAGAGGGGGAGCAGGCCAGAGCAGGGAGGCAAGAAGGCTCTGCAGCCTCTGGTTTGTCATGAACATGCCGGAATAAGGGGTGGGTTTATGCTGTTTAATTGTGAAGGACATTAGAAAGGTGGTATGATGTTGATGAGCTACAAGTACAGTAAAGGGCTTGGCTATTGGAGAACTTCAAGTGTCAACAGGTTGTTTTCCTCCCTGGGCTCTGGGAGGGACAGTTCTAACTGGGCTTAGTGTCAAGAAATGTTGCCAATTATTTTCAGACTGTCCTTATCTGCCCAGTCTTACTTTAATACAGTAAAGTCAAACAGCAAGAATAAAATAGCTGCTACTCTATTGTTCTGCCTTTTCCCCATCACCTCTGTTTTTCAGTTTAGAAAGGAAAGACTTGCGAACAATCCAAACTCCTCCCTTCCCACTCCAAAAATCATAGTACCTTGGCCAGTCAGTGTCTTTAACTCTGTTCCCTGATAACTGTTTGTAAAGGAATGTGATGTTTGCCTCCCTTTCAGCTTCCTTCACAAACCTGTTGCTATTTGTATAACTTTTCATGTGTTTTGAAATACATGAGAACATGTATATATGTGTATATGCAACATTAAAAATATTTTTTTCATTCTATGAGATGCAATTTTTTAGTTTCTCCCTCCTTGTCCCTCCATAGCCCTAAATGTCTGATACCATTTCTGTCTTTGTCCTTTCTCTTCTATGGTTTCCTATGCAATTACCACCAGCACACAGCAACTCAAGAGAGGCATTAAATGCATGCACAGCCAGTCTTTTCCACTTATACTTGATAGACCCAGTAGGTTTGTGAGAATATTCTTAGGCAGTAATGGAAAGACATAACAGACTCTTTAATATGTTTAGCTGAAGTCCAGCTAAACAGCCCACCCTAATTTTCATCCATTACAGAAGCTAGAGGAACAAAGGACCAACATTTACCACACAGGACCTTGTTTTCCTCAGTTTTTGTTTCTTTTGATTCAATTAGTACAGCCCACTTTTATGTGAAGATTAGATTTTGCCATGATTTTACATGACTCCACAGCATGTGACTGTGGAGTTGGGACACTTGTTCTAACTTCTAGCAGACACCAAATGAAAATGCCAAAAATGCAGTAATTCATTAATTGGCAAAGCTGGAGTCAGACTTGCTTTTCATCTCCTGGACGTAACAGGTATGCCTGAACTGGCACAGGGAAATCTGCAGTTGTCTTGACCAAATGCAGATGTAGAGGATTTTCTTAGTAGTTTGATTATACATGTGCATTCCTATGTGACATTTTCTCTGGAAAAGCATTCCTAGCTTGAGCTGTGTGAATCCAAAAAGTGTTTCTGTCAGCCCCTACTCAGCTACTGCTCGCTTGTGTTGGTACTGTTGACTTATTTCATTTTGATTTACAAAGGCACCCCTCAAGCATGAAGTTGTGTCTCTCTGGATGCAGTGAATTACCTCAGTCCAGACCAGGACAAAGCAGCTCACTGTCCTCGCAGTGAGATTCACTAAGGGTGAGAAGGCAAAGTGATTTCTCTGCCTGTGTCTCCTTGGATATGTGCCATTCAAGTAGGTGATCCTCAAGGTTGCCCAACAGGCAGTGACAGAACCAAGCAGCTTGGAAATGTACTTGGGACCACTTCTTGCTCTCAACCTGTAGTTTCTAGCAGTGCAGCTTTAGGCCCCTTGTCTTACTTCTGTAGTGGCCAAGCTGGTAGGAAAGTTTCAGGATGGTGAGGGTGGATGGATGCTCTCCTGACTGACCCTCAAGTTGGACAGCCGGGTTGCAAGGACCATACAAAACGTTTGATATTCTGTTGCACAATTTTTTGCCTGAAAGTATGGGGTAAGGTTTTTAAAAGCTACTCTTCTCTCATGGTCTATGTGTTTGCCAAAGGTTTGAGTACAAGAATTGTTCAATCATTTGGCAAATGGCTTATGCTTAATAACAATTACAACACAATGTAATACAAAGCCCCTGGATATGGCATTTTATGCCTCTTGTTTTATTATTTTTATTATTTCAGGGTTATATAATTTGTGCATTTTAATTTGAGTGATGTCAGCTATATGCTTTTGCCACAGGACTCAAATGAGAAGCTTAATAAATGAATATGGGATTTACCTTACTAAATTTGTTTATTACCTCAGAGCTGATAGCTTCTCCCTGTACCCATTTAGTCTGAATTTCTTACTCCTTATTAGTTAGTATTGCATGCAACTCTTATCGAGTGTCCATGCTACAGCACGATGGTGATTTGTGGATGCTGGTAATTGTGTGGGTATTGTGGGTGAACAGGATGGCAGGGTAACTAAAAATTAAAGGATAGTTTTGAGCAGAGAATGGTTTAGAAGGAAGTAATTGCAAATGTGCCATCCCTGGGGTTTGGGGAGAACAAAACAGAGTCAGCTTTCCACACAAGGCTGTGTCTCCCTAATGCTTGTGCTTGGAACTACACAGTGTAGCCTAAGTATTTCTCATCTCTATCTCTATGTAGATTTGTGAAGGGCAATGGAAGGTTGGTCCCAAGGCCCCCGATTTGACTGATGCTGTGATCGTGACATCTACTTATGTAGCATGGTCCATTACTCAGTATTAAATTCTGTGTTGCTATTTCTCCTCTAGGCACTACACTTGATCAACGGTTTGTTGAATGGTTAATAGGGTAACTGCAATAGAAAGGGCTGGCTCAAGTGAGAGAAAATTATTTTGAAACCTGATTTTGGTTTATAGTGGATTTTTTTTCACTCTAATATACCAGTTCTGGTCTAATTCTTTCAAGTTTATAAGACCACATAACTCTAGCCCCAAAATAGCTACTTTGTATTTGGATTTATACCTACATCACTTCTTTAACCCTGTAAGCATCTGTTGTTTTGTCTCTGACAAAATAGTGTTCTTGACCAATACAACCTGGGAAAGGTGGGTTACCAAACAAGATAGATTGATGGATTGATACAGCTGGACAGTTCCTATTTAATTGCTTGGGTTTTTAATTCTGGGTTTCTTTTTTCGTCCCTTACTTCAATTACAGTACTGTAAACAGCATTTAGGTGCTCCTGATCAAGCTTTCCTCACCTTCCAGCATACCTTTGAAATTCTAGGAAGTAAATTGTCTGCATTATTTTAAAGCTTCCCCTGTTTCTTGAGTAAGAGAGTCCCTGTGTGCCCTTTCAACAGTGAAGGAAGCTGACAAGTTCTCAGTCTAAAGCTTGACTTCCTTACCAGCTCATTTGTGGAACTGTCTTAGAAATGGGATTCATGGGGAAAAATGGGTAGGTGTGACTACAGGAAATTACGTATAGTCATTATTTATTTTTACTTCTTTTTTTTTTTTTTTTTTTTTTAAGTATTTCATGGTTCTTTAGTATCTTTTGCCAGAAGGAATGAATGCTTTGGCAGAGATGTGTAAAACTAAGTTGAGGGCTTAGAAATGTCTGAGACTTTATTGCCAAAGGTATTTAACCTGTGGTCTGTATAATTCATGTTTGCTAGAGTAAGCTGTTGGTTTTTTGTTTGCTTGTTTGTTTGTCTGTTTGTTTTTAGAAAAAAAAATTAGCACCTAAGGAGCATTAGCAAGCCTAATGAACTATTTCAAGAGCACAAAGACCATTGATGTTCACCTACACCTTTAAATACTTCAATGAGGTGAATAAATTCCTTCCTTCCTAAAATCAGTTCTAGAAAATAAGCCATAGTTCTCTACACTGAATGAAGGATATGAAGCCTGTCTGTATCTGTATATATATTTGTATTGTCTCCCCAAGCCTGCCATTTCCAGGGAAAAAATCCATTGCCTTTTTCATGTTGTTTCTTAGTCTAAAATAGAAAATATAACAGTTTTTTTATCAGCACTTTTACAATATAAGACATCGAAGCTAGTAAAATATTGTAGTAAAAAGGCACTGCTAATTTTCAGCTCCCTGCTGGTGGGCGTATAGTTTTCACTGGTTTTGTCAGCAAAAATTCTGCCAACTGAATTGTGGGTGGAAGGTACAAAATTCATGCTGGCAAAAGAAGATATTTATTTACTGCTCATACAGATATGGCTTATAAGTTTCTTCTGCAAGCAAATGCAAAATACACTTTTTATTTTTGTGTGTGATGCTTTGCATACATTGTAAGTGAAGGTTTTTTTAAACATTTGTCAGTATGGTTTGGAATTACCACGTATCAGTAGTTACCATGGGTGATTAAAATTCTTGGGGAAAAACCTCCTTAGCATATTTCAGACTTCATGTGCGCATTGATCTCTAAGACAGTGAGATGTGTGGTGCATTTTAATAATATTTCAGTGCCTTTGCATCATGCAAAACTATTTCCATTGAAGTCTGAAATGAGTCTGGCATGACCCAGAGTCAACATGATAATGTATTCTTGATATCCTTTACATGCTGATAACAGTTCAGCTGCACTGAAGCATTTTGTCAAGTTGTGTTCATTTTCTATAGGTGTTAATATATTTGGCAATGAGAGTTCAAATTGTTACTCTTGAATTTGGGTCATCAAGAACTCTAAATTGAGCAATTTCACCAACTGTTGCAGGATGCTGTAACAAACCTTTGAGTTAAACTGTGGTCCTCTGTGTTGAGTGTTGTAATTTAATAAGGGGCATGCTGTAGCTACTTGTCTTCATCCTGGGAAAAGATGGGAATATGTTAAGTTGATATTGCTATAACTTTAAAAGTTGAAATAGAGACAGGGCAGCCTAAAAGGACTGGTTTGTCTCCCACTTCCTTCCCCTTGTCTGTTGACCTTACCAAGATTTTTCTTGGCCTGTTTCAACATAATTTAACACAAATTCCACTTTCCTGGGTATCTTCATAACAAAAAAAAGTGAAAACCAGCAGTTCTCTGTCAGGGAGACATGTTGCTCTGGCTTCACATTAAAGAAATGCCAGTGGTCCCACTAGGTGTTCTCACACAAATAAACCAGATTATTTTAGTCTGGGTTGATGGTTTTAAAGGGAACGGTGCTTGGTTAAAGAGCTGATTGCTGAATAAGATCTTGTAGGGAGCACTCTCTTTTTTTTTTAACTTCTCAGTCTTGGATCTCTAAGATGATGCATTTGAGCTCCAGAGTCTGCTTTTCTACTTGTTTCAAGATGCAGCTCAAAAGACGAGATCTCTACAAAAGAGGGTGAGAGGTTGGATGTTTTCTGTTTCTTTTTCACATGAACAAAATATGGGGTTTTTTCATTTGTAGAGCCTTACAGTACCAACTGCAGGATAGCCATAATATGTACTTGTTTAGTACAGCAGTCTTGGTTTAAACTTCTATTTCATTAAGTGCCACTTGTAAACCACTACTGGAGTCATAATTAGTATGAAACATGTAGGAATGACATACACAGCAATCCTATGGCAATCTATGCACAGGGTTATGCTGGATACTGGCCAGTCCTCTTGCTTCCTTAAAACTCTTTGCTACAACAGCTCCTTTTGTTCAGATCAAATGATGGACAAATACCTTCCAGTTTCATGATCAGTAGCCCAAGAGAAAGATGGTACTTGAAGATCTGACAGTGTGTAACACAGGAATGGCTTCATAAGGCTGAAGGCTGTTTCTTGAGTCCATGAATACACATCAAATGGGTGAAGGAACATTATGTCTATGTATGCAGGATGACAGAAGAATAGGAGGAAAAAAAGTAGGACTCTGCATGTTGGAGTCCCTGCAGATCCCCAAGACTAAGTTGCATGGCAGCAGTTGATCAGCTTTGATCTTTGCAAATAATAACTTCTGCAGGCAGGTGGAAATGTAGGTAAGGGTCTGCTGAATGCTGCTTCTGCTTACCCACCCCAGGTTGCAATGTAGGCATACTCAAACTAACAGAGAGAAAATGCAGCTAGGAAAGCAAGTCCAGGAGTAAAACCTTCTTAGAATTTTTAAGAAAAGTCTACAGCAAGATTCTGAGTAGGACCGTTTTTGAAAAGATGCTTGGAAGTGGAAGGGACTGTATCCTGCTGTCTGCCTTCCTGCTGTGCGTGTATTCAGGGCTTTATGTTAATAGATGAGTTTGGAGGAACTGGTTGCACCCTTGATTTTTCCTTCTAGTAGGAGCAGATCCCAGAATCCTGCAAAATGCTGAGGGCAGGAGAGCAAGAGCCATCTGCTTCATTCCCCAAATGTGTTTTGGCACAGACATTTTGGTCAATGTTGTTAACTTTGTGATACCCGTGGAATAGGAGTTCCCATGACAAACACACTCGTATCCAACCCTGAACAGCAGGGTTAATCCCAACCCTTCAGGGTTAATTAAGAGGTAATTGCATGGGCCTCAATTAATCCCTGTTTAACTCAGTTGCATGTGATGGAGGGGCACTAGAGATTAATTTGGCATAGTGCCTCATCAAATTCATTAATTTCATTAAATGTGAAAAAATATTTTGAGTGTATTGTAACAGCTGTGACTCTTCTGCCCCATGATGGGGTCTAGCAGCACTAGGCAAGGCCTTAAATGCTTGTCATAGGGCTATAGATATCAGCATGTTTGGCTGAATCAGAGAACTGCTGTCTCTTTCTCTCAGTGGCTACAGAAAATTTTTAAGATACTGAATCATACAATAGTAAGGAACTGGCCCAATGGAGGAACAAGGAATCCCTTCTTGAATCCCTGATGATTTTGGTGGGAAGGACAAATGCTTTCTCCCTCTCTGAATCAGGCTCGTGATGGCTTACACGAGAGCATACATTCACTGGGCGATATGTTACGCAACACACCCTGCTTAGTCTTAATTAAGGTTATAACTGAGAGGATGCAGAAATGTTTTGTCATTACTCCGCAGATTACTGAAATCTTAACTAATGAGATTTGACTCTAACATCTGCTGCAACAGTAAATTTAGAGCTAGATGAAAAATTCATATGCATTAAATGGCTTAACACTGAAAGCATGGCTAAAATAGCCTAATGTCAGTCTCTGTAGATGTTAGTTCAGAGTGTTGAGTAAGTACCTGGCTGAGTGGGACAGGAGGGCTTGGACGGGAGGTAGGTAACTAAATTTTCACTGCTTGCTTTGGTTGCTTATGCCCCTACAAGCCCTGACTTTGCCCAACACCTGCACATGCTGCAAATACTCTGCTTTCTCTGACTCTCGGTTACCTTTCCTCCAAACCACAAAACCTGGGTGCACTGTAGCCGCGGTAAATACTCCGTGTGAAAGCTGACTCAACTTCTGCTGCAGTACACTGTACCAGGCAGCTCTCAAGTGATGCTGCTGCAATTTATCACCATAAACTGTTTCATATTGGAACAAACAATACTCATGAGGCAATCTGGATTCAAATTAATTCAAAAGCGCCATAACTGAAAAGTGAGCAGTCTCTTTGTGTTGTTTCTTTTAACAAGATTTTATGATATGACTAGACTACAAATAGCTCTATTCATGATAAACTGGCAACTTTGCAAATTGTATATGCTAAAAGCTATTTGTTGTACAAGCTGTTCCGGAAAAAAACACTTAAATGAAATCTTCTCTGCCAGGGGCATGTGAGGCATCAATTGTGTGGGTCCTGTCATAGCTGTCCCGTTTCAGGAGTCCCATGGATATGGGGGCAGGGGTGAGAAAAGACCATCTGATCACAAACCCTTTAATTTCTGAAAGTTAATCACTCCAGGATGCTAGAGAAAAGGACAGGTCCAGTAGGAGACAGTTTTTCAGTCTGGTAAGGAAACATGTGAGGGTGAAGGAAAACTAAGAGGTGGTGAGAATGCTTTGTCCAAAGCGTTTGCATTTGACTCTGGAGCTCCTGTAGTATGCTTTTATTTTGAATTTCCAGCAATATTATCTTCCTCCAAAATACCCCAGAAACATCTCCACTTTAATTCTTTAAGACTGCTGCTATTATCCTTCAGAGGTATGCTGTGTTTTCAACATGATCCTGGGACATAATTGTGGATGGACTTATTTTAAGGATTAATGAACTACTGAAAGAGACTTACTATGTTTTTGTACCTCAATCAATGTAATTTGAGGTATGGTATGGAACAAGTCATTGATGCATCTTCCCTGTAGACATTTCTACAGTAAATTAATATTTGGAGACATATCTTTTTTGAATATTTGTATAGTGGACTCAAATACCAAATGACACATCCTACTACGCAAACAAATGTTTTTGCCACCAGAAAGGGAGCATAAGTTATCCTTCAGGATTAACTCCCAGGAGATATATAAAGATGCTGACTGGAACCTGCTAACAAAGCTTTAGTAGTAGCTATGGGAGTATCTCAGAGCCAAGGAGAAGAGTTATAGTTATGTTTTAACACACTTATCAAACCATTCCAATTCCTACTTCCAAGTAAAATTATGTTTCTTGGAAAGTGAGCACTATTTGCTCTGGGCCTTTCTTTTCAAATTATTTTTACTTTCATAATAATAATTATAAGTACATTGTAGGTTAAAAGCTATCTGCAGAGCAATTAGAAGATCTTGAGGGGAATTTGGATCTGAATGTGAAGTCATTTATAGGTTCAAATTTCTATTGCACATATGAGATACACCTAGAAAATAATAGTACATGTGAAAGTTCAGTATAAATTGTGAAAACAGCTGCAGTGAGGAAGGGGTTAGGCATCTGAAGCTGAAACCTCAAAATTTCCTCAGCTGCTGTTTAACTCTAGAATGACCTACATCAGGAGGCAGATCGTGTCAACAAAGATTTGAGGTACATTACATTCTGCTTTTGTGTAACCATAGAAGTTGTCTGCTTTTGGTAGGCATAAATATCATTCAGGGTTGTGCACTGCAGGAATCCACAAAATGGGCTGTTTTGTGAGACCAGTTCAGTATAATGAATATTTTCTGGATGCTTCCACTGTAGTGAGCTCTCAGTCAGAGTCTTGGCATCTATCTGTCTCATTTTCAAGCCCTGACGTAAAGGAGTTAGTACTGCTGCCTTCTCTGTCTATCTCAAAAACCAGTATTTAGAGCACAAGTCCAGAACATGGGAACTGGAGATTTGGCACTTGTGCAGCAGGGGGCCAAATCTGTATATCTTGTGATAAATGGCCTAATTATTTGGATAAAAAATTCAGTGAAATAGAGGGACTCTATTCCTGCTGTTATGTGCTTCTAAGTGTGAAAGATTTGAGCAGCCTGGGGTCCTTGTCCTGAGGCTTAATTAGCTCTTTCACTCAAGGATTGATTCCTGTAAAGAAAACAGTCCCTGACAGAGGAATGGAAGAGCAGGCATGTGCCTCCTGGCAAAGTGGCTGTGCTGGTTTGGGGCTGTTTCTCTCCTCACTAGCAAGCTTTGAGGTGGGCTCTGCAATGGGGTCACAGTCAGCAGCACAGAAGCAGCACACACTTGCCAGCAGTGGGACAGGTAATTGCTTTCTCTCTGTGGAATGGAAATGCAGCCTGGGCTTGCTGCCTGCCATGTCTGTGCTGTGATTGCTGGGCTGCTGGATAAAAGACTGGAAAACTGAAAGAGGAAACAGCCTTGTTCTAACTCAGTTTTCTTTTAAGGTGCCCTCTGTCTAACAGAGTAGAGCTTGGGCTATGATACCCAAGCATTACTCCTTGAAGATTATCTGTTCATCTTTCAAAGGCTGACTGCAGTCCCAGATTAAAACTCTGTGGATGAATGAAGCCCCCTTCAAACACAGAGCAGGTGCTGGGAAGAGATGGTGTAGGGCAGATCATATGCTAGACCTCCACATATAATTTTATTTGGTAGAGGCAGAAGAAAGGCACTTCTTATTCTTCTTCCAGCCTTTAAGTCAGAAGGGTCTCACAAATGGGGAGGCGCAGTGGGGTGCAGAGGCATTTGGGGTGCAGAAGGCAGGGTGAGGAGAGCCAAAGGTATAACAAGAGCTTGCAGGATGGCTCATGTGGCTCATGAAAACCGAGGCAGGCACAAAGTGTCCCGAGCAGTATGTTTTTGGTCCATGGTGCAGGCAGCTCTGGGGCTGTGGATGGGGGATAACAACATAGAAATATCAGTAGAATAGAAGAACACTGGCACTACCTGGATATTTTGTTTTTTCAGGTTGCAGCTTGGTTTGATGCACTTGGGAATCTCACTCTAAATCCGTGCTTACTGTATGGACCACAAGAACAGCAAAAATGGTATTCATTAAAGACTAAAACTGAAACAACTTGGCTGGAATCTAATTCAACCCCTCAACTTGGTTTACCAGTATATTCTATGCACTTCATCTGTATGTAGTATGATTGTAATTATGATATCTTTGTTAGTCTAACTCCCCAGAACAAAAAAGTGCTTAGGCATTAGCTGGCTATCTTCCTGATTTTTAAAGCCAAATGTCTAATTAGAGCACTTCTGTTTCTTACATTTATTTTCAGTTCTAGAGAGTGAAAGACAAGAAATCTCAGCGCAGCTGTGGCTCTTTCATAAACTTCAGCTTATTAGAGCTTCCGGATCAAATTCTCTGGTGGTGCAACTCCACAGACTTACTTTCTGCTGGTGTATCTTCAGATATAAATATAATTCTCTGTACATCTGTCCATATGTGTGTTCCTATGTATATACCAAGCCCATAGCTGATATAAATCACTGTAGCTCTTTTGGCTTCTGTGAAACTATAGTGATTTCTTACCAGCTGGGTATCCGGTCCACAGCATCTGGTTTTCCTTTTCCCTCCCTTAATAGCACTGATGAATCAGAATTCCTAAAGGAGGATAATACTAAACATAATTAGACAGGATATGTTCAAGAAGAAAATTTAATTTGAAGAGGTTTGCACAGAATTTTTATTGGCCTCAGGTGGAATGCCAGGACTTTATCTTAATGAATCCTTTCTACAGATCCATTTCAAAAACTGCTTTATGCTATTATGTGATGAAGTGTACTTTAACGGTGCATTGCACATATGTTTATTCAGTTGGATTTTAAAATTCTTCTGTTATAATTATATAATTATATCTTCAGATATAATTATTTTGGGCTGAAAAAAAGTCCTGTTAGCAATCCAAATATGAGACTGTGGATTGGAGCTTTCTTCAGAGCTGACTTGATAACTAAGAAATGAAATTTGGTTTTTTTTGAATATTATTATGTCCATCAATGGCTCACAATTCAAATACTGATATTTTATTATGGTGTAATATTTTTTACTTTTAAAATCATATCTGGTTGTTGTCTCTTTATTGTGACAGTGTAAGTACAATATATTTTGGGATTATTTAGCTAAATCTTGTTAGGTTTTGTAAATATGTTCAAGTTACTGGGTGAGGTCTTCGCTTTTCCTGATTCCATATCCAGTTACCTTGTATCTTCAGAAAAGCTTGCTAATTTTTTATTATTAACAATAACAGGCCATATCTAGCTATCATTTACCATGATATAATTTTATTCTAACTCGGATGCCATGTTTGGGGCACTTGTATCAGAAACAGTGTAACAGTTAAAGGAAAAAAAACCCACCACTTCCAACCTCCCACCCTGTGAACTTTTTCCTTCAAAACCCCCCTGTGGGTGTTGTCTTTGAGGCCAACATCATGGGGGGAATGGCAAATAAAAGGCAAATTACTTCTGAGCTCAGAGAGGGGGGAGAATTATTAGTGGAGCTGCTGGGTCTGTTTCTCTTCTTCTATAATTGTATTCTAAAGGATGGAACCTTAACAAGGAAGTATTGGAGCTGTTGTACAAAAGCAAGCTACAAGCTCCCTGTGTCCTGGCACTGCAAAATGAGATTTATAAGGTGATAAAGTCATATGGAAATGGCATGTCTTCAATGTCCCTGGTATTTTTTCACTAATTACAGTGAGCATAGGGGTCACTATTTTTTCTTTGTATTTTCTCTGTTAGCACTTCTTAAATGAAATTGCAAATCTGCATTGTCTTCTCTATGTGCGTAAGACATCCCATCTAGCTGGTGATCGAGTTCTTGATGAATCTAGTATTGCAGTGAAAAATTACTTTGCAGCCATTACATATTCAGAACATGCAATCAGATAGCGAAATGTAAATAGTCAAAACAGTTAATGAATCTTGCAGAGCCCTGTTGAGCACTGCAGCCAAATAAAGCAGTAACCTGTACTGCTGCACGTAGATTTACAGTTGTTTTGTTTTTTTTTTAAGTAGGAGATAATAATGAGATATTCTGTGTTTTAGAAATAAATTTTTCATAGGCCTTCCAAGGAAGGCTCAGGACAGGAATTGAAGTGCCAACAGATGATTGCTGCTGCTTCAGGATCAGGTTTTCAGCAAACATCTCCCAAGGTCCTGACATGAGAGTCAATGACTGGCTTGCAACAAGTTTTATAACAGTGTGGAGCACTTTTGTCCTGAGTCCAAATGGTGAATGAGTGCACCACATACACTGACACCACGTGCTCTCTTTAATTTAATTAACAATTATTTTTCTAGCTCGGGTACAACCACAGTGCAATCTGATCACAGTGATGAGAGTGGTTCCGTGCCTGTATGGACAGAGCTAATGTTGTTACACAGCAAAAATAAATAGTTCACCCAGCAGATGTTGCTTCATGTTGCAAGCCTGTTCCTTAATTTACATACAGGTGTAAATCTAATCTCTATTTGCCTCCTTTTCCGAATATTTTGCACCTTTATGGCCTTGGAAACATTCATGTTTTAAAACCAGAAAGGGGCCTGGACACCTGCTGTTTGGAAAGGAGCCTTAATTGAGTGGGAAGAGGAGAAAGAACATCATGTCCAGAAGCAGTGATTAAGTCCTTCTCACGCAACCTTTTCCCATCACTCTGAGCACTTCTTTAAGAGTATGTGCCTGGCTTCAGTGAGTTAGAGTCATTGCTGGACTGAATATCCTTCCTTTCTCTTCAGGGTGAGAGTGGAGGGACTTTGCTTCAGCAAAATTGAAACAAAAACTATGATGTGTGCTGTGGCAATAAACAAGTCCATATTCTTGCAATTAGATATCATATTTTGAAAAGGCAATAAAGATGCTGGCCCAAAACCAAGTTTCAGAGAGTCCTTAGTATTTCAGACGACAGAACTTTCCTGTGTGTCTCTGTTACTTGAAATCATCAACCCTGAAGCTGGAAAGTAAGTAAAATGTAGGCAGGAAGCTGACTTCTTGCTAGCATGAGAAATTCCTACCTGTCCGTATTTTCTTTTGTGCTGCTAGAACAGCCAATACCACAGTGGTTACGGTGTTCAGCTTTTGGGAAAGCAGGGTGTCATTCTGGGCTGGACCTCCAGGGACAGTGCTGTGGCTATTTGCAGCCTTGAATTGCAGGCAAATAATATGAGCAAAAGTGACCATACCTTGGGTGAGGCTGTGGATTCTGGAGCGACTAATTTAAGAATAGATCTCTTCCCTGTGATTATAAGGGAGTCGAGAGATTGGGACTTGTGAGCGTCTTCTGCCCCCAAAGTGAGTTTTGTACATCTTCCTCTGACTCTTTCCTCTCTCCTGCTCGCTCTGTAAGAAATTGAAAGCTTATTGTTAATAGCACCTTCTTTTCTTTCTTTACTGCCACAGTCAAAATAATATTTTCTGATATCAAAATAATATTTTTCTGATATTTTCATGGTGAAGGAGCTCTGTCATAAAGTGTTTAGCATCTCCAGCAGGAGAATTTCATGCTAAGCTGAGGAATCCTGTCAATCTTTAAGGCTAATTGACCCAGCATTGCAGGAGTTAAACACCATTTTTAGGAAATTGATTTAAATCAAAAGTCATGGCATAAAATAGATTCTGTTCTCACTACCGCTTCTGTCTAAAGAGCTCCAGACTTTTTTGGTTTGAAGAATTCGTATTTGCAAGAGGTTTGTAAGTGGAAATGTTAGAAATATAAAAAAGATGGAATTATATGGAAAGTAGAGGTGTTTGTAAAGTGCTCCTGACTGGGGCAGAATTCTTCCTCAAAAAATTGTCTCTTCTCCACTTTCTTATTAGAGAGGTGCATTTGATTGATGGCATTCCTGTCACCTGACTATCAGGACTTGCATTTAGGAGGTATGTACAAACCCTGCAGAGTCTGCCTAGCAGCACCAACATAGGACTAGGGCAGATTTTATCCTTGAGGCAGGGCTACCATGATTTTGGCTTACTGTAGTTGTCATGAGCATTTGAGATGATGTTTTATTTATGTTTCCTTTTCTTTTGAATTCTTTTTTTTTGTTGGCAAAGCATAAAAACATTTCAAAGTGGGTTTCCATTTAGTGACCTGGACTACTAAGAACCTTTACTTTCATGCCTCTTAGAAGAGGCTGGTCTGGTTAGCTTATTAAAATAGAAATTGCTTAACAAAGCATTTACTAATGTTATTTGTTGTAATTAAGTCCTGAAATAGTATTCTAAATGATACACGAGTCTATCTACTGGGACAGTTAGGGTGGGTTTTTCTCCTTGTTTTGAAAGAACAGGTCAGCTGCTAGTGCTCTTATTTATTTATATCTATCAGTGTGACTACATTCATGGAGAATTCCCCCCCCCCCATTTCTGAGTATATACTGTAAGTTGAGTTTTAGAGCAAGTAACCACCTTGTAGTTTGAGCTGTAAGAGCCATGAAACACTAAACAGAGAGGGTTAAGATGAAATTTTATTTAGAAAATTACTGTCTACAATTGAAAATGGCATCATAGCCTTCCAGGGTTTATTAAAATTTTTATCTGGAAAGTTTTGGATTTTGGCTGCTAGATAAGAGTAAGATGCTCCATTAGAGTCCTGGTTTTAGATTTGAATTTTTCACAGGGAAAAACCTCATTTGCCAAGGTGACTAGGTACATTTCTCTAATGTACTTGATTTTGATTATAAATTGACACAAAAAATGCATACTTCTTTATGATCGAACTGCAGGAGGGAGATATTTTCTTCTACTCAGATTCATTCCCAAAAGACTGGCCAGTCTATGCAATGATGCAATCTGAGCACACAAATATACAGGAAAAGACAGACAACTTTCATAAGAATAGCTATTCCAAAATGATTTACTGCAAAAGCAAATCAATGGAGTCGCAAGGGCTATTTAGAAATGTTGTTTAGCTTAGAATCAAGCTAAGAACACAAAGGAAACACCCACACCAGGAAACTGATGCACTTAATTAGATCTTGAATTTTCATGCAGTTTAAGGATGGATTGGGCTAGTTGTTCTCCCTTTTTTGTGTCCTTTTGCAGAGGGTAATTGGCAGGGGGCAATTGAATTATTCCATTTATCTTCCCAGAATTTGAGTCTGCTACTACAGGCTGTCAACTACCAGCAACCAAGCACTTCATTTAAAATACTGTTGAAAAGTTGGGTTCAGTCCTGTTGCATCTGGTATGCAGATGGGATGCTACTTTTTGTTCAAATAAACAGAAGAAGCAATTAAGCCCCTTTTGGAGTAAGATATCTGAAACAATAGGAGGCACCATCTGAAACACAAGCTCAATCAGATACTGAGCCATGTGGATAGCAGAGTTTTATAAAATGTTGAAGCAAGCATAGATTGGATAAGTGGGGTTGGGGCTTTTTCCTTTTCCCTTCTCTTTGGAGTTATCTGGGTATGAACAAAGATACGACCAGGAGGTGGGATGGCAGCAAGAGAGGAGAGAGAAAAATGTTCCTCAGTCCCCAGTTTGTTATTGAGTTTCCTGTACTACCCTGAAACCCCAAAGACATGACATGACAGCAGGCTTTGCCTTTCTCCCTGGCAGTTCTGCGTAGGACCCCAAGGCCCCACAGACTGTTATTGCTGCAGAATAATTGCGGATTACTCCCTCTGCCTATGAAAAACCAATAGGCACACAAAGATTTTTTTTTCTGATTTCTGTTTTCTGGCTGCAAGCACCCCTACTCAGCCACACAGAAGAAAGTTTGCATCTCTAAGTGTGATTACTCTTCTTTTTACACGTGCAATTAGTTTCTGCAAAAGCAGCCCCATACCTTTTTTTCCTTTGTTTTTTCTTTATGACTGTTACTCACCGGTTTTGGCAGTATGATTTTTTTGTCCCAGTAGAAGAGAGAGGTTATGCACAGGAATATATGTACAGCACAGAAGTATATACAAAATACTCCTAGGGGAAAAAGAATGGTTTTAAATGATACATTGGTTGTCCTTAAGAATGCCATACTGGCATATGAAGTGGCAAACATATGTACTCAGAGTTTTGGAATTTGATGTATCTTGTTTTAAAATAACATTTTGCATGTGTCTTATTAAGTTACATCTCAGTAACACAGATAAATTAGTCTTCATCTTGCCTTTTCTTTTTTTAAGAGTGTGTGCTATTTAACATGACAGCATCACTTCTCATGTTTTCCTGTGAAATGTGGAAGATTTTTCCCCAGCAGCTCCACCTGCCTATCTTGGAAGTGCTGGGTACAAAGAAAGATATGACCAGAAGGAGGGATTGCAGCAAGAGAGGAGACAGAAAAAAGCCCTGAAGTTTCCAGTTTGTTATGCAGTGTCCTGAACTACTGCTCCATTTAATGGAAGACAAGAAGTTTACCTGGCTGAGTCATTACCACCCATCCTCCGAACTCTAAGCTCGTGTCAATGGCAGTGCAAACGATTAACCACTACTTTTAAGGTCATGCAGAGGCAAACAGTTGACCTTGAAATAAAATTGTTTTATTGTTGTTAACATTATGACTTTCTTTTTGTTAAATTAAAAAAAAAAAAAAAACCAACCAAAAAACATTCTTTCTGAAGGTGGAAATAGAATGAAGCTTCATGATATTTTTTGTAAAATGTATTATAGTGTTTGACATCTGCAACTGTTAAGCACAAATGCAAAGAAGTAAACGTAGGGTGCAGAAACTATTTACCTAATTCAGCTTCAGCCTGCAAATAGTTTTTGTAGTCCTAGAATTGTTTCATTAAAGCAGAAAAAAAAGAAAATATCTAAGCAAAGAGGTTTATTATGCACTAAAATCCTTGTTACTGAATCAGATTACATACATGGTAGGGAAAAATAGGTGAGATATCTGACCTAGCTGCTGCCTGAAACATGGTCTGAGAAATATCCTGTGTGTATATCAGTTTGTCCATCAGTCTAATAATAAGAGGAACTATGTC
The DNA here is from genome assembly GCA_036785705.1 of Acanthornis magna. Lineage (NCBI taxonomy): Eukaryota > Metazoa > Chordata > Aves > Passeriformes > Acanthizidae > Acanthornis > Acanthornis magna. The sequence continues at coordinate 24,002,372 of JAWUZG010000025.1, read as the reverse complement.
TCTTCTTATACATTTTGTCATATACAATATAATACACAGTTAAAATACATAAACCAAAATCTTTGTAAGTAAAACTTGGTAAAAAACAGAGCAAAAATGTTCAAAAAAATATTGGGGTTAAGGTCAGAAAAACCCAGAATTTTTGGAGGGTTCTGAGTGAAATGAGAAATAAAAGTTTTCATGAAGTAAAATTCTACCTGAATTAAAGCAAAATGTTTTTCTTTCAGCTTTTGGTAAGCTTTTACTTTATTATATTTCTACAGGTCCTTTTAAAATGACCTGTAAACTCTCTTTTAAAGTTAAAAATCAAGGCTTTTGCAAACAAGTCATATTTCTGACACAAAATATTTTGCTTAAAATGTCAAAGAGAAGTGTTTCAGCTCCCTTAATGCATGTTACCATTATCTTTATTGGTAGGAAACATACTCCAAACTTGATGCATTTGTAAGTAAGATTTGCTTTCTCCATCAAGACTCTGTTTAGCAAAGTTGATATTCAACTCCCATCCCCTTATAACCACTTTTATTAGTGCTCAAACTGTCTAGGACTCCAGACTGTTAAATTATGCATAAAAATCAGTGGTTCTGACATGTCTTTGGATTTCTATCTGTGCATATAATGACTTTGCATGATACTTTTCTCTATACTCTTGTGCATTTAGTTCTGCTTTTGTTGATCTTACGATACACTGTTGAGATACTCTGACTTTTGTGAGCTCTGATGAAAATGTAGGAAAAATATTTATCATTAACAAATTTAATGAAACCTGGGTTTTATTCTCCTTGGATCTGCCATCTTAGAGTCTTGATGGCACAGCTTTCAGGATGAAGAAGCCAAAAAGACAAATGGACTCAGAGCAATGTTTAGGCAAAAAACAGGTGTTATGCAATCTTCTTCAGAACAAATTCCATTGATAAATATTCTACTGCAAAAATTAAAAGAGATAAAGGCAGAGGGACCCTTGAACTTCTTTAGTCCGTCAAGCTATTATTTACTTCATTTTTTTATTAAAACTTTCCATGTTTTTCATGTAAATCACAGCAGGTTTCTATAGCAAGTACTTCCAAACTTACCTCACCTCTTCTGGTAGGTTTTCTGGGGCCTGCCAAATGTAATATGCTTCCAGATGACTCCTGTTCATCCAGCAGCAAGTCTGAGGTTTGTTTAAAATGCTATTGAAACTCAGAGCTGAGCAAACTGGAGCATGAGAGTCAAGTATGAACTTGGTTTACTGTACGTTTCATGAACCTGTACAGCAACAACTGCAAAATTTCAAAATAAATACATATCAGCAAAGCCTAAGGCTATGACGACTGACATCACCCCTCCACCCTGGTCCCAAGCCCTGACATGTGCTTCTTTCCGGCTTGTTTTGAGGTAAGCCATCTCCCAGGCAACCTGCTTCCACCATCTCTCCCTTGCTGTTCTCTTTTCCCTTCATATATAACATTGCAGCTGGGCATTGTTGATCTATTTAAGGGTGTCCAGTAGAATGCCTTTTGCCTACAAGTTTCTAATTTAATATGCCTAATTAAAAAAAAAAAAAAAAAAAAAGAAGAAACTGATGACTTGACTTAGTGCTTAACACTTATAATTACCCTAGCAAAGGTCTTGGTCTAGGGGAATGAAGGAATATGAAATGAATATTTCATATGAGTATGAAACACTCATATCAGTTGTTGATGTTTTTAATTTTAACAGTAATTCCTTTTCCAACACCAGTTACTCCTTTGCATGCTATATTCCAGTGATTTCCATAACAGACCACTCATTAATTTGGTATTGTATAATATTTTGCTGTGGGAAAAGAATTAGCAAAAACCAGTTTAATCATAGCATGGTATGACTGCTGTAGAACCGGTTATGTTATAGACAGGTTATGGAGAGTGGACTTTCGTATTAAGAGTTGAAGGATGATTGTTAATTAGTTAAGAAGTTTGAAATGTTAATTGGTTAATTAATTAAGGGTTAGGAATGTTTCATGGGAGAGTTTAATTTGTTAACCACCCATAATGTTTTGATGGATGTTTGTTTAATGTTTTGGTGATTGTTCGTTTCTCTCATAATATTCCATTCTATATGAGTTTTAATAATGTTTTAAAATCCTATCGAACAAATGGGCTTAAGATGGCCACCAGGGCGGAACTTCTGGAAAGTTCTGCAGAGAGTGTCAGTCAGGACGCCAATCAAGGTAAGAACCGGCCCAGCTCAGCCACTGAGCATGCCCCCTCGGGCGGGGTCAAAACAGACCGCCCCAGGTGGGTGGATACAGGGGGCAGGGCCACCACGGACCGCCCCATAAGGGCGGATACAAGGGGGCGGGCTGGGGAAATCTACAACAATGATTGGCCCGAAGTAACTAAAAGTATTAAGGCGTCTTGACTGACACTTGGAGGGAATAAAAAGGAGCTGCAAGCACCCCAGGTTGTGCCTCTGGCCAGACCAGTCGCGCACCCAGCGCTGTGCTTTACTTTGTGGGCATCCCCTATTGTTGTTTGTTGTTTTCACTAGCAATAAAAGCTTTAAAATCTAAAAGGTGAAGCTTCATTCTTCACAGGTTACAACACGACAAAAATCCAAAAATGATGGAAATGTTTTTTGTAGGATGAGGAAGTGTATTTGCCATCTAGAGATGGATCCATGGTACAAGCTTCTATTTAAACTAACTACACAGTGCTAAAAAAAATACAACCCAAAACCCAAAATATCAGTTTTGCAATGTTTTGCTTTCATGGTGGATTCCCCCCCCCCTTTATAAAAAAAACCCTGTTGTTTTCCCAGCAGGAAATTTCGACAAATCAAAAAGCTATGAAATAATGTTGCAGAATGTTTGTAGGATGAGAGCTACATGTCAAGAGCCTTTAATGATGATGGGGCAGTTACACAAATGACCTCCATAAGCAGTTCAAAACTTAGCGGTTATTTGCAAGAAAACTGTGGCTGAATGACTTTGCATAATGAACAAATTGTTCCCAAAAAGGTAGCAAATAAAGCAAATAAGTTTCTGTAGAGAGTGATCTATATCATGGTTGTACTGACTTTCTTTTCTCCTTTATTTTGAGAGGTTGACTTTCTACCCTGTATTTTGTTTGCAGTTTTGTTCTATAATTGTGACTCTTACACCTTTAAACTATCAAATAAATTGAGACAGAGACACCTTGAATAATTTTAGTAGGAAACTTGAAAACAGAGAATAAAGGTAATAAAGGAGTGGTAAAATAACCTGATGCACTGGTAATATACAGTAAGATTGTAAAATAAAAGTACACAAAGTAAAAGAGATGAGTAAGTTGTCTTCTCTGTTCATTGCACTTACACCTTCTGTTTCCATTAGAAGTGAAGTGTACATTACTAGAAAACCAGTTCTGCTAAGCAGGGAAACCCAGCTAGCTACAGAGAGAAGATTTCCTGTCTCCCTGGGTTTTTTGATGTGACGAACTAGCTTGACTGCATCAATGGACTGACTCATTAAGGAAATTACTTTTGTCCTCCTTAAATAAATACTTTCCCTCTAGTAAATATATTTTGCCTCTCATAGAGCACTGTGAATAATTATCTGAAGAGAATGAATGAAAAACTCAAGCCTCAGCTATCCTTGTGTACTTCTTAGCTGATGTCCATCTAAGATCATAATTTATTATTGCCAGGAAGAGGTTCAGTGAGTCAGTGCCTCTCTTTCAAAGCTAGATCAGCTTTGTACTCTCTGTAAATGAGGTGTGCTTGTATCAGGTGGGCACACCACCATGCTGCATGAGTGCTGGTTGGTTTTCTCTCTGGTTAAAGAGTAGTTTGATTAATGATTCTAGATCACATGAGTTTGGTTGCCTTTATCAGATAAAAGTGCCATGAAAAATCCCAGTGGCCACTTGCATTATCCCACTAGGTGGTACATACAAAAGATACCTCTCGGGCTAAATAACTAAAAGCAAACAAAGAATATCTGCAAGCAAAAACAGCAACAAAAGTGAATGGAATGAAATCAGAAAATTAGTTGCTGTTTAAAGTTTTCATATCAGAATTCTATGTCATTGCATGTCCAAGTTTTCTAGCCTGTTGATGATACTAGCCTGATACTTAATCTTAAACCTCTTAATTTTAATCTCAGCATGGTTCATCTGTTAACTACTAAATCAAGACTGATTTTTGAACTTATATCTTATTGGAGAAAGAGGAGACATAAGTCAGAGATGTTTGGATGGAGTGAGGAGTGTTATTATGGTAAAGGAGACGCAACAACAAAATATATGCCTTGTCAAAATAGAGAAATAGCTAAGCTTTGGAGAGCACTTCTCTGTGACACCCATTCCCACACTCACATTCACATTGCCAAATTAAGTACTTGGAAATTCTGGCTGTTCTGAAACAGAATAAGCAAGAGAGATAGCAGTAAGAAAGAAAAACTTCAGCAAAACAATATGGATGATTTGTTCCAGTGTAAGAGGCCAATGAAGGCATTGCTTTTCCTCTGCAATATCTTGAAAATAATTAGCAGATACTTTCCCTTTTTTTTAATGTAAAAGTAGTATTATGAACTACTACGTCGAGCAGCCAACTTCCAGTCTAGTTTAAGCATGTTTTCAGTATAGCATCTGAGTTCATGGATACGTACCAACTGGTATTAAACAAGATGCTTTTTTGCACTAAGGGCAAATAGTCTTCTTTATTAAAAAGACTAATAAGTGTATCTTTGTCTCTAACTACTTGCTTAGTTCCACTGATATGGTCAAATATAAAGGGATGACTGGGTTAGGTGAGGTTGATGCAACTTAGCTATGCTTCAGCGAGCAAGGTCAGATTTTCAGAAGTGAGATAATCATTGATTTCCTTTTAAATTGTGTACGCTCAACCACTGAGTCATTGAAGTAGTTCTGGTTGGCTGGCTTTTGGATATGGATTTTTTCTTCTCTTAGCAAAGAAGTAAAACATTTTCTGCAGACATCTCTACTTTTCCTTGATAATATGAGAACAGTGCCTTCTAGATACTGTACTGCAGTAAACAAAGACATCTTTCAACAGAGCAAATATTGAGCAAAAGTGACTTGTCTTATGAAGGAGTAACTCTTAACCTTGAGGTTATGTGCTGTTTTCATGGTAAGTACTGCCCACCATAGGAGAAGATTCAAGACCATCTATAAGGAACCTTACTGTGTACAAGTCCATGGGACCTGACAAGGTAAATCCAAGGGTCTTGAGGGAAGTGGCAGATGAAGTTACTAAGTCATTCTATCATATTTGAAAACTTGTTGCAGACTGGTGACATTCTGTCACAATTTACTCACAGCTGGCAACTGAGCACCATGCAGCCACTTGCTTACTTTCCCCCTGGTGTGGTGGGGGATGGGACTGAAAGGGAAAAAGTGAGAAAACTCTTGGATTGAGATAAAGGCAGTTAAATCAGGAAAGTGAAAGCCACCCACACAAGCAGAGCAAAACAAGGAATTAATTCACCACCTCTCAGGAGCAGAGGGCAGATATTCAGTCATCTTCAGGAAAGCAGGATTACCTCATGAATATGGTTTCTAGAGAAGTCAGAATGCCATCACTACAATTGTCCTCCCCTTCCTTCTTCACCTTATCTTTTTTTTCTGAGCACAATGTCACAGGAAATATCCCTTTGGTCAGTTGGGGTCAGCTGTCCTGGTTGTGTCCTCTCCCCACTTTCCATGCCCCACAGCCTACTTGCTGGTGAGGTGGTGTGAGGAGAAGAAAAGGCCTTGGCTCTGTGTAAGCACTGGTCAACAGTAACAGAAACATCTCTATATTATCAACGAAGATTTAAGCCCAAATCCAAAACACAGCCTCATACTATGAAGAAAATTAACTATCTCAGCCAAAACCAAGGATAGAAGTTTCCCAGGAGCTCCAAAAAGGGGAAACATAACGCCCAGGTGTAAAAAGAGAAAAAAAAAATGTGGTAAGGAGGTCAAGGGAGGTGATTTTCCCCTCTACTTCACTCTTGTGAAACCACACCTGGAGAAGGTCTGCAAAAATGATCAGGGGACTGGAGCACCTCTTCTATAAGGATGGGCTGAGAGAGTTGGGATTGCTCAGCCTGGAGACAAGAAGGTCCCAGGGACACCTCATAGCACCTTTCAATACCTGAAGAGATCCTACAACAGAGCTGGATAGGTACTTTTTACATGGGCATGTAGTGATAGAACAAGAGGTAATGGTTTTAAAATGAAAGAGGGTAGATTTAGATTACATGTTAGGAAGAAATTCTTTACTATGAGGATGGTGAGGCACTGGAACATGCTTTCCTGATAAGCTGTGAATGTCTCATCCCTGGAAGTGTTCAAGTACAGGTTGGATGGGCCCTTGAACAATTTGGTCTAGTGGGAGGTGTCCCTGTCCATGGCAGGGATGGTTAGAACTAGACCTTTAAGATCTTTCCAACCCAAACCTTTCTACAATTCATCTTAATAATGGAATTATGGGCAATAAAATGAATTTTCATAAAGTTGGGGTTTTTTCCCTTTAAATGAAAGAACTGAGGCCAACTTGAAATTACCTCACATTAAGTCAATGAACTTTCAGTAACTACCAATGGACAAAATTTGTTACCTCATTAGTTTCTAAGAAATTTTGTCACATTGCAATCTCTCCAGGAATATGCAGCTTAAATGGAAAAACTAAGAGCTGAATGATGTACAAGCTGTAATTTTATCCTCTTGACTTCAACAGGTGGAAGAGCATACTTTAATTTTTAAAAGCTCATGTAGATTTATAAAGGCAACAGTGGAAGCACCACTGGCTGTCAGTTCTGACAGCTGTCAAAATTTATTTAACAGCAGCAGCTTTACACAAATTATATTTACACCCAAAATGAAGAATTTTCTCACTTTCAGTGTTTTCACAGAAATAATGTTTAAAAAGCTTTTATAATAAAGTTATTTCAATTAACATAAATGTTTATGTGTATTATGTATATATATATATATTTAAACTGAATATTGGAAGTAAGAGCTACTGTCCCTCCCAAAATCTCAAGCCAATTAGGGAGCATCAGAGAGGTTCAGGAAGAGTGGGATTTCTAACAGTTTCTCTAAGCGCAGCAGCAGCTGGAAGTGGCACTGCTGTGCTGCCCTTTGGGGAGGCACCGCTCCTTTGTGCTGCTCCAAGTGTGCATATTTGTTTATACCTGTTGACTGTTTATTTTCATCCTCATTCTGGACAAGTCTTGGAGCTGCAGGGTTTCTGTGGAGGAGTTTGTTTTCTGTGGACAAGCTTGTTACACTCCAGACTTGACAAGATGTTGCATCAGATCACAGAAAAGATAAGGTCTGAATGAAAAGATGGAACCAATCATTCCAAAATCCAAGGTAATTTATACTGGCTTGCTGAATTTTCTTCACATTCTGAAACAAAAAAACCCCAATCAAACTACAGTCTGTAGAATCAAAACCAGGCACAAGCATTGTGATTATAACCTAATGAAACCAACTCTAATAGTGACAGGGCAAAGATCTTCCATGGTGCTAAGGACCCAGCCCCAAGGCTGGCTGCAGAGAGGCTGCCCTTGTGAGACAACCCAGTCATGGGTGGGCACAATCCTATGGAATTACTCAAATGTTGGACCAAAACCCCTGTGTTTCTAAAACATAGGTCAAGGTGCACAACAGAGACCAACACAGAACCACAAGCATTTAATATCATCTCCTAAGATCATTCGTTTGGGACACAGTCAGAGCTGAGTAGCTTTGTTTGAAGCAAGTTCACAGATTGTGTGCAGATGCATTCATGCGTGGTTGTATACCCTTGTCCTCTCAATCAACACAGCTCATTCCCTGCGGGAGTGTTGGTCTTTGGTCACTTTACATGGCAAACAGGGACCTGGCTTTGCCCTCTGCACTTTTCTGCGGGAAATGTTTAGGGTTTCTTACAGTGGGATGATGTAGACAAAATTTAGCAAGGTGGAAGATCACTGCTTTTCTTCTAGACTAGTGCATCTGTGCACTTCATTCCACTTCACACCACTGTAAGGAAGGACAAAACGTAATTGGAATAATAATAAGTGCATATTTTGGCAGTTTGGTGCCCTGGTTTAAAAACATCTACAGGCATTTCTTTGAAATAGAGTAATCTTAATAGAGGTCATTGCTTTCTGTTTCTTGTAGAGGCCTCAGTCCTTTACAAAGGCCTAAACAACATCAGTGATTGGAAAAGGCTGTAGTCTGGAGTCCTTTCTTTCTTGAAAAGCAACTCCAATTTCAAACCACTCTCAAGGCCCTGTCGAGCTAGCACACAACAGCTGAGAAAAGTCTTTGAGTAATTAGATCTCAAACACAAATAAAGAAGGGTGTTTTTCTTCATGGATACACAATTACTTTGACATTTTCTCTGAAGTTAAAATGGATAAAAGTTTACATTTCAGCTATCGAAGTAAAAAAATAAAAAACAATCCAAACTAAACTGTTAGGTTTAGATGGAAATTTAAAACTGCAGCTCTGCCATCACTTTAGAAAGGACTCCTCAGAGGCTTTGGTGCCCAAGTCAGGCAGCCAACCAGAAAGTTGACAGAGGCTAGAGCTGCCATGTCTGCAAACACACTACAGACACAGGGAGACAACAGAGAAGCGAGAAACTTTTTGTAAACCACCCTTGTAAAAAGCACCTTCAAGAAGGGATGCAGTGGTTTTAAGAAAATTAGGAGATTCAACCTGGAAAAGTGGGTCAGCAAGGTGCCCTCATTGGATGGTAGGACCGGGATGCCTTGATTGTTCAGGTTATAAGCAGGAGATGCTTAGTTAAGCAAAGAAATTATTTCTACCTTCTTGACTGAAGAAATTGAGGTGAGCATCAGGGGACACTCTGTCCTTTAAAAAAAAAAAATTAACTTTGAACTTTAAAAAAATTTCTAATTTTGAACTTTTTAGCTTTTAATAGGAAGAGAAGCCCCAGACCAGATAACACCACATGGAAAATTTTATTCCACCTGGGGGAGGTTTTATAGTATTTGTTAGTTGCCAGGTAGCAGTGTTTTATAATCGGAGATGCTGCCCATTTATGACTGGGGAACCCAGCTGGTTGTGTAATGAGGAATTGGTGCTTACTCTCAGATGGTCTCAATCCAAATGTAGGATGAAGACTTTTTTCCTTTTCTGCCTTCTTTTTTTTTTTTTTAATTTCTGTTGTTTGGTTGATTGGTTGGTGGGTTGGTTGGATTATTTTGTTGTCAGACAGCTTGCTAAGAATTTCAGTTCATTCCTTCCACAGCTCCCATTCCAGAAAAGCTCAATGTGTACCAGGCATTCTCAAACAGCATCCTTAGGGCAGCACACAGATGGCAAAGGGTAGGTGGATAGTAGTAGGAATAGAAAAGTCCTTTCTAAAAACCTACCTAGACTAATACAGTGAAAAGAGAAAGCTTTTCTTCTTCACCAAAATACCTCAGAGTGCTTTCTGTGCACACTTTTATTTACAAGCTTTGTTTCCCAATGACCTGGAACTGTTTTGCCTAGACCTGAGCAGGGTGATGATTGTAGGTGGCCCTCCCAGTCTGTGAAAACAGAAGGAGGAAGAAGATTAAGAGGAGGTGGGATTAATAAGTCTTTGGTGAAGGAGGTGGGTATGTGCGGAAGCGGGAGATGGCACAGAGATTTTAGGCTTCTTTGAAAGAAAAAAGAAGTTAATAACTGTAAAATGTCAGTAGTTTGAAGGAAAAGTGCTGCAGTTACTAGAAAGCTAGACTCCTACAATTTCTCACCCATAAAATAGGATGTGGAGATAAAATATTGTATTGATTTTAATTTTGAAGAATTGCAAAGATATCAGATAAGGTATATACAGTTTCAGGATTTTTCTCATTTGTTGCTTTTGTGTGTGTGTTTTATTTGTTTACAAATAGAAGCTGCATATGAGAAGAATCTTCTATTCCAATCTACATAGAAAACAGACTTTAGTGAGTAGTTATTCTAGCTATTAGAGATTTTATAAATTAATGTTACTTGCTTGCTTGTTTGTTTGTTTATTAAAGCTGGATTTTTTTGTGTGTATGTCAAATACATGTGGAAGGCAGAGAAATAAAATGCGATTATCAGGAAAGAAATTAACATAATTATGAAAAGCAATGCTAAAATCCTAGAAGGAATTATTCTGATTTACTTTTCTTGTACATACTTCTGAAATGGCTCTCTCCTCTTTCCCCTCACCCTAGTTGTGACCTGGGTCCTAAATGATTCAAATAATGACCCAAACACACACAAAAAAAGAGTCAGTATTGATACCATGTCACGTCTGGCAAAAGCCAAAATTACACAGCAAGTCATTTACCCGGTGGTGGCATGAGGATATCAGGTTTAGATAGATTTAATTTATCAATAGGGTCAGGCTGCACTGAATATAAAATCAAATTACACTGAAGCAGATGTTGAAGTCCAAGAGGAGAAGGTGTAGATTGATTGTAGAAATGCAGCCCATCAAAGGGGCCTTTGTCCGGGTTTGACTTGGTGAAGCAGCTGACAAGTGGCCATCAGATCCTGCAGCCAGGCAGCTGCGTGATGGGAGTTTGACAGCTGACTTCATCAGGGCCCTTAGGACACGTGCGGAGGTGAATTTGTCCTTTAATTGAGCTGGGCCAGGAAATTGAACCGAGAGGGCAAACAGGAGTGCAAAAAGGACTGAAATGAACCCCGGGGCCAGATAGGTAAATTTAATGCTCTTGTGATATTTGACATGTATGTTCTGCTTATGTGTGACATTTCTGTATTTATGAACAATCTTAAAAGCCTTCAGAAGTCAAAATATATATGCAGCAGAGAAGGCATCAGGAAAATTTCTTCCTGGGTGTGGTGGAGGGTGAAAATATTGCATCGATCGGGGAGTCCCAGAGGCAATGACTCTGTATGAATATAGACTTCCACAGCCCACTGTTCTGGGAATAAATCTTGCCTTTCTGTTTGCATAAATACCATCATTTCCTGCTTATCTAACAGATAACAATGTCTGTAAAGCAAATTCTGAGACCTGTGTGCCGTTTTTCTGTTTACAACTCAGTGGTGTTTTCCTTGGTATAGCATTTCAGGAACCACTGTAAAAACCTAGATTCAGTAAAAATGTTAATACAAACTCTGCTTTAGTCTGCCTTGTCTGGCTTTTCATCTCAACTTACCAAGAGTCTGGACTGATTTTTAAACATGAAGTGAAGGTGATGGAGGCTCCATAGGGGGTGGAAGGAGAAAGTCCTTCAGTTCATCCTCAGGCAAAATGTTGACAGAAGGCAGGGCTCCCATGGAAGGAGAGAGTTTGTTTGTGATATAGACTGTACTTTTTAAGCATCCCTGTTAAAATAGCCTTATGCAATGCTCAAGCTAATTAATAAACAAAAAGGACTGTGGTACAAAGCTATAACTGGTAATCTGAGTCCTCTAGCATCAATGACACTCAGATATGTATATCAAGTAGAGAATAGACTCCTTTATATTCTCTCACAGCATAAATATGTGATCAAAGAAATAACATGCACTAGAGCTGCCCTTAAGCAATGACCCTAACCTTATGCCTCTCTTCCCATCACCGGTGTCCCCAAAGCACTCAACAGATGTCAAATACAGTTAAAGTGGAACATATCCATGCATCTAATTTGGAGGCAGAGTAATTGCTGCAAAAGTTGCCAAATTCTAATGTTCTTGTTCAAAAGCTACATCAATTTACACACCTCTGAGCAAGAGAGTTTCACAAATTATTAATACTGAGTAAAAATCAATAAAATTTGATTGGTGAGACATCAGTGACCAAATTAGGTACTAAGATGTGTAAAAGCATCTCATCTCACCTAAAATATGTGAGCTATCTCAGCCCAGGAAATCTGTTGATTTTGTGTGCATACAACTCTTAATTTGGTTGCCACTTGTATAACGTACTGTTGTTCATGCAATGTATAGTAACAGAAAAATGTTCCAAAATCTGTCCTACAATGAGGTGTGGTTAGAAAGTATATATCTGTCTTGTATAACACACTTACAGTGTATAACACAAACAGTGCAAAGCAAAACAAAATACCACAAAAAAAGAACAAACAAACAAAATGACAAAAAAGCCCACAAAAACAAACCAAACCACAAAAAACCGTAAAGAAATAAAAAACCCAAATAACAAAACAAAACCCAAACAAAACCGAACCAAAACCAACCAACCAATTAAACTCACTCAATTCCCAAGATCAATTCATATATTAATACTTTTGTGATTGCCCTAGCGACTTGATGGAGCTTTCTGTCTTCCAGTCAAGCAGTTTGCTTCTGCTGCTTGGGACAAATAAACAAGTTCTCAATTTTATTACCTTTCTGGTATGCTCCAGTAATCTTTTCTGTGAGGCTGGACAGGGCTGCCATTCAAAGGAATGAACCCCCTGAATAAGACCAGGAGATATTTTTTCTCCCTTAAGACACAAAAAGATATTTGGGCAACCAGTGTCCATGGAAACTCTGCGGGAGCCGGAGACAACCACAGAAATTCCCTCTTTGTTTTATAAGCTGCTCAGAAAGGGAGTGGGGAACGGAGGAGGAGACAGGGAGAAGGTAATAACTTTCTGCTCATAGAGGTTAGTTTTCTTATCATAGTGGGGTGGAGGTCTCAATTCCCAGGAGCTTAAGAGCCTATTTGTCAGAGAAAGCAAATATTATCCTATGCTCCTTTTCTAGTGTCATTTTTAGCTTATACTACAAGAGCAGGCACTGAAAAATCTCCTCCATGCTGAAACCTGTTGTTATCCAGGGAGTTCTCCCTGGCACGCTGGCCATGCATTCAACAAATTAATGACTAACTTTTAGCCAGAGACCTAGAGTAACCTCCAAAAACTGTGGGCCAGGAAATTTTGTTCCAGTTCTGATCTCTGTGATGATTAAGTAAGGTTCCCTCCATGAGACTGTTCAGGTCCAAACTTTTATATAAATTGTTTTGTGATCTGGTTAGGCCTGGTGCCAGCCATGCTTCCCCATGTGAAGCATGTTTACAGCTGGAGTAGGACCTGGAGAAGGGAAGGAGGATGATTTTCCTAAAATCTGGTTTGATGCCTGGAAAATAGGCATATTATGTATAAAGAAAATTACATTGACTTAGATTGCTCCAATGTGCTTTACTTTCTTATCCCCTTATCTAGAGAAACACTGAGTCAGGATACAAAAACATCTGAGAAGGATTTGGGGAATATGCATTCTGTTTGGCTTCTTAGAGCAGGAAGCCTGCCCTATGTACAAAAGACTCGAGGATAAAACTGAAAGGCAAATCTACAGGACAGCTAAAACTGACAAATCTTAAATATGCCAAGGGCTGTTTGAACAGGGGCTAGCATTTCTCTTTAACATACCCATCAGCATTTCTTTAATCCATGCCATGAGGGGATTTCAACCAGCCAGCACAGTTGTGCCTTGCAGAGCTGATCTCAGCTTGAGCCTCTGTGCAGCTCCTCTTTTTGAGGAGTTCTGGCCCTTCTCCAGCTGGGTGCAACTGGGGCATCACAGACCAGGATGGCCTTGTGCATGGCTGCCCTCTGCATGTGTGAAATTTGCCTCTGTAGATTGCATGTTAGTGGCTTGGGTATGGTAAATGTGGTCTCTGAGAAGTGGTTATAATCTGTTTCTTGTTTTCCCAGAAACAGGAAAATGTGGGGTGAGCTCTGTATAATGGATTATTCTAACTCTGGAATAATTGCTAATATTTCATTTTTCATCTAGTTTTTTCTCCTACTTCATGCTGTCTTTTCCTGTCTTTTCCTTCTGTGTGTCCTACACTCGTTATATTATTTGCAATATTTTCACTTTGGATTGCTGCACTTTTATGCATGACAGCCAGAAGCAAGGAGTTATAGAACACCTTTATGAAGAAGAGTGGGTTTATTGTGTTTAATATTTTAAGTCCTGGCAAGTAAATCTGAATGCTGCCAAGAAGTGGTGAGCAAAATCTTAGTTTGAGCTTCTCTTCACATTAACAATGGTGTATTTTGCTGTGGTTCAGCATGGCCTCCACCAAGAAAACACATTCAGACCTGTCAGCTGCTGTAAGAGGTGGAAAATTCATGCTTGCTTTTATGGGTCTCCTCAATAATTCCTTTATACACCCTTCTTTCTTTTCTTTTTTTTTTTTTTTTGGTAGTATTTTGTAGGTTTCTTAATGAGGTCTGTACATTTTTTGTGTACAAGCAAATTACTAAGTTTGACCCAGGAGCTTTTAGATAGTAACAAGCTACACTTTTCAAAAAGCTTTTATTTAGCTAACCTGTGTCAAGATCTGGTGCAAGTGGTGAGACAGCTGGTGCATTGATTAATAAAGTCACGGTTAAAACCGAATATAATAAACATTTGCTCAATATTGTCTGATTCAGTAATCCTTTGTAATGGCATAGAGCAAGTCAATATTTCCCAAGTAATGGCATTACTATACAACAGATTCATGGTGTATAGACATTCAGTAAACTCACAGCAAAATCAATTGCTATGTTGTATTTTGTCAGAGTGAATGAACCAAAACCTGTGAAAAGAAAATAAAGGGAGTTAAACCAGGACTGAGGATCTCCTGGTCTGGGTTTAAACTGCTAAGATGCAGGTGTCTTCCATTTTAATGGTGCAAAACCTCTGAGCTTGCTCTCCCTTGATCTGGTACCAATGACAATGATCAGCTAAGTGATCAGGAGATAGTTATTTTTTTTTGTTAACCCAGCATCTTTGTGGGGAAACTCAAGCTGCCTATCTCCAAAATAAAAGACTGAGGAAATTGGATTCTAATTGCATTTTGGAAATAGATATAGGATCCGGCAAATTATATCAGTGGGGCAAATTCATTCCTACTGTAATTACATTGACGTCAGTGCAGTTAATCCAGGGATAAATTTGGCCCAATATCTTCAAGCATTGTTTGCACAGAGCAGTCCAAACAACAACAAACTCCTTGTGCTGAATCAGAAAGACATCATGTTTGTTGGAGGTCTTTCTCTTGGAATAGCCAAAAAAAAAAAAGGCCAAAACCTCACAATATTTGTATTTGAGATGAAAGTACATTTACATGCTTTTATTTGCTGAACTATTAAATTCCACAGTGTTTATTTTTTTTTTCTTTAATACATAGTTCTTAAAATACTCTGCAAAAGGACACTTGGTCTTTTGAGGGAGATTCTGTGAGTTTGGGCTAACAAAATCAGTGATAGAACTGGAAGCAGGAGACAAGTAGTTTCTGTGAGAAAAGGCTCCCAGTTTGCTGTCTGCATTAAGCTTTTTGATGACTAACTAGGGAATTGCAAAAAATAGCTGATACAAGACTCAACAGCTAAACTTGTATCACGTGTCATGATCCATGAGCTCAGGACTCACCAAACCAACACCACCAACCACCCAGGCAATCTTTGGAGCAAGGCAGTGTCCCTACCCTCCTCCTTAGAGCAGATCCAGGTGCATTGGTCTTCTTGTCCTGCTGCTTTCATATTTCCTCACTGCCCTACCAATAAAGTCCTGGGGCCTTTGTTGGGCGGACAAAGTGTCACAAAGTCTTTCCTTGTTCCTGCCTGCAAAGGTAGCAGATATTTGCAAGGCAATTCAGATGCATATAGCTGCATGCAAGATTTAAGCTTTCCAACAAGGCCAGTTAAAGTGCAACAGAGAAATGCTTTACATTTCCAAGTTTAACCTTGCCAAACCTGAATGCTTTGGTAAAGTTTACAGGGGAGATCTGTATATTTTTTCAGGCTCTTGGTAAAACTATAAGAAAAAAGACCTTGTAATGGGGCAAATTTTTGGCTTCTTGATGCAGTTTAATTTATTACCCATATATGATTACTATGATAATACAAGCCTGCTGTGTAAACAGCATGTCACCTCTCCATTTAGACACTGATTTATATGTCTCATCATCCACTGAAGATAAAGCAGGGAAGAGTCCAGCCAAGAAAGATAGCCAGCTAACCTCTTAGCCAGTAAAGCACATCTTTTGTTCGGTTGATCTGCTGTTTGGCTCAAAAAGAAGACTAGATATGCTGATAAAAAGGATTATCACATAAATTTCTTCAAGTTGGTATAACTAAATGCAGTGCTGGAGCCAGCAGTTTCTAAATTAAATTCACCCTTCTGTGATGGAGTCAGTAGATTAGTGACTAGACCTTCTACATTCCAAGTTGTAAGTTAAATGATTGTATTCATACAAAAGAGGTTTTGGAAAGTCTTGCTTTTCACTTGCTAATTTATCCTTGTGAAGTAGAAGGAGTTTGGTTTGGTTTCTTTCCAGTGAGATATGTGTCCTAATGTGTTAAACATTTATTAGGGAGCAGAATTTTTATATAAAAGTTAGAAGGCAGATGGTTAAAGTAAAAACCCCACAGGCTGTCCATTCTAGTGTATAGACAATGGGATCTTTATGTTTTGCCTGTTCAACATTTCTTGAAAATTGTTCTTTAGCAAACTGCAGCACCTGCAGTAACCAGAGGCAGCTCTCTTTCACTCACTTCTCTATAGCCAAGGTTCATAAGGTGCTGAGTGCCCAGTTTCCATTGCCCTTGCTTGCTTTATATGCCTGCTGCTTTCAGAGAAATTAACAGGTGTTTGACAGGCACTCATAACAAAATCTATGTCCCATGTTTGATAGCAAGACAATGAAAATAACCGTGTGCTTCAGACATACTGAAAAGTAAACATGAGCTGAGCCTTGGAGAGCAAAGGGTTTTTAGGTGCTGAATTCTTTCTGAGATGTAGCACATCGCAAGCTTGCAACGGGCTCATAATTTATAAACCCATTTTATAATACACATGAAGAGGCTGTGTAATAAACTTACAGTCATAGAACAAGGTAAATGGGTAAAATGTTGTGCATAGATCACAGACTGAACATGTTAACACACAGTTAACAGTCCTGTTTCAATTTAACTGGAATGGCAAAACGCTGCAAGGGAGGCAGTAAAACACAGAGCACCCATGTAAGTACCAAGTTGCAGGGGCCACCTTTGTTAGCTGACTCCTGGTCGAGCATACTGAAAGCAATTAGTCTGTTAAAACACTGCTTCTACTGCTGCCATAGTGCACCCTAATCCTTTCCATTCCTGTAAACTAACTAATCAGCTTTTTGCTGACTAGGAAAAAAAAAAAAGGAAAAAGAAAAAGAAAAAGAAAAAGAAAAAGAAAAAGAAAAAGAAAAAGAAAAAGAAAAAGAAAAAGAGAAAAAAAGAAGAAAAAGAAAAAGAAAAAGAAAAAGAAAAAGAAAAAGAAAAAGAAAAAGAAAAAGAAAAAGAAAAAGAAAAAGAAAAAGAAAAAGAGAAGAAAAAAGAGAGGAATTTTGCCAGACAGTACTATCTGAGCTTCATTCTCTGAGTGTCATATGTCTATCACATATACTGTGTCCCTTGGAATAATAAGAATCGAGCCAGGCAGCTGAGTCTTGCTGTGGGTATCTACAGGGGAGGGGGGCCACGATAAAAGACTCATCAGTTTCAGCTTAGTTCAGTAGACATCTGTGCAGCAGAGGACCTCGTGATGATCCTGGCAGCAGCTCTTTTCATTTGGGTTTGGCTTTTTGTGCTGAATGGTTTTTGTACTGAGTCCCCGTACCAGCCTGTCTCAGCACTTTCAGAGCCAGAGCTTTTTCTCTTCATAAGCTCTAGGTTTTTTTACAGGCCACTGAGTCTGACTGGAGCTGTATCCAGAATTACAGAAAGCAGCAACCACCTGTCACCAGGACATTGTGCACAGTGGAGAGCAGTGGGCTGGGGGTGGGGAGACGGAGTGAGCCAGCTGATTGCAGGGGATTTCTGAGAAGCAGGACGCTTTGCTTATCCATTTGCAAACACAGGAAATGATGACAGTGGTTGGAAGCTTTGAAGGGGCTGGGGGAAGAGGAAATATAGAAGCCAGAAAGAAAAGGATTGGGGGCTAAAAGGGACCCTGTCCAGAAAAGACTGATAAATTCATCTTTTCAGGTTCCTTGGACACTGGTAAGATTTACTCTATGTATGATCCCCTCTTAGCCTGACAGAATTTTTATGCACTCCATGTGTTTCTTGCATAATTTGGCAATAAATGGACAATTTTTCTTCTGACTTGAAGACTGTATTGCCTACTCCAGCACTAGGGTGCGTATCAGTAAGAAAAAAATATTCAATTGCTTACATCTCCTGATTCAGTCACATCAATTGCACTTCAGACTTTATAGTGAGGCAGATTCAGTAGTCTTCTCACACAGAGCAATTAACAATACTTTCTTAGTTGTGGGACCTCTCTCTGTTCTCACTTCTTTCCCTTGGACAGCATTTACAATGGCTGGTCAGTTTATCTGAACCACTACTTTGAATGGTGCAAGCTGTCCTAATAAACCAGAGCATACAGAAAATATTATGCCATTTGTGTGAAGAATAATTTGGTTTTCTAGCAAATAAAAAAAGTGCATGGAAATTTACTTTGATAGCTTATTTTAAAGTACAAGCTGCATCCATGAAAATATTAAGTCTTCATTGGGCAGAATAACATTCTATTCTATGAAGTATGGAGAGCATTATGGTCCCACAGTATAACAGAGGTGTGTAATAACAATAGTCAGAAAAAATCTTAATTTTTTTTGTCTGAAAAAAAATCCACTGGTAACACTAAAGGAGGTTTTCATTGACCTGAAACTTAGCCATCTGAACTACACCACCCATTTTCCCCCTTGTATTTAATACAGAATATGTAATTCCAGAGGTTAACCCTGAAATCAGGTATCTCAGAACAGGACTAACTGCCCTCTGGAGAAGATGGTTGCTCCTCTTTGGTATGCTGTGTGCTCTAAAACTGAGCTCTAGTTAGACACTTGACTTACAGGTTATTGAAGTCAAATGAGGTGAATCCCAACCCAAAACACATGCTTCTGTACAGGGATTATTTTAAAAGATGCATGGCAGAACATTAGGCTGACATTTACTGTGTGTATCATCACTTTTTGGATCTTTACTTTATCCTGTGTACTTTGTAAAGCTTTCTGATGTATTTCTCTCAAGTGCTGTAACACTGAAGCTTGCCCTGAAGTTACTGATCAGGAGGCACTGCTGTCACAGGGATCAGAGGACAAGGTAGAAGCCTCAGCCAGAGCAGCTGTGTTACTTGTCAGAGGTATGTGTCCTTACAGCCCTGGGCTTGCTCTCACCCCTGATATATTCAGTGGGATGACTGGGACCTTTTTGACCTTAAAATGGAGGCACGAACAAGAATTTAAAACAGTATGTTGAAACTAATTTATTCCACTCTACCTCAATAATCTTTTGAGTGATACAAATGAAAGGATATTCCCTGCTTAGCAAAAACTTTTCTTGCTCTCTGATTGTACTGCTTTAGTT
The DNA here is from genome assembly GCA_036785705.1 of Acanthornis magna. Classification (NCBI taxonomy): domain Eukaryota; kingdom Metazoa; phylum Chordata; class Aves; order Passeriformes; family Acanthizidae; genus Acanthornis; species Acanthornis magna. Next base: position 23,983,093 of record JAWUZG010000025.1, on the reverse strand, counting down.
TTCTCTGTTTCATTACCCAACTCCATAGAAGACCTTAAGAGTGTGGGATAATAAGAGAGAGAAATATACTCAGTTTTTAAAGTAGGAATGTAGTAGTGAGTGTTCCTAAATCAGGACAGCAGCAATCTCTTGGCTACTCAAACAGATATAAATTCATACTAATGAAGAATTGTGTCAGTCCAGATTTATTCCTTCTTGTGAAAATATGAACAAAATACATATAATTAATGTATAACATTATGTTGCTTTTATGAAGGTACAGAAAGTATAATCTATTAATAATACAAGGAGTTATTTGTGTCTTTATTAGGGACTTTACGGTGCAAATGACTAGTTCTTACCTTTGCTGATGGCAAGCAACTGGTGTCATTGTCATAAGGCTGGAATATCATTTTGGGTTCTCTTTGGTGTGGTATTTAAGTACTAATGTCAAAAAGTAAAAGATGTAGTATTTAATGACTTGATTAATTTCTTTTCCCATTTTTACCTTTGGATTTATCAAAGATTCCAGAGACACTTAATTTTAGATATGTACTGAGAAAATCATAATATAATAGCTGTACCTCTAGTAACATAAAGCTCTTGTTTTATCAATGACCTTTCACTGCATATATTGCAGTTATTAATTTACTACCAGTGTGACTGTGAAATAAAACATAATGACATGCATGTGTTACCTAGTCCAACTACAATTTTTTGATGGTTTTAGTAACTTATAAGCCCAAGAACCCAGGAAGGATCAGGAACTTAGTTTATTCTCTGTAGAAATAAAAAATTCATTTTGGGAAAGGGGGTAATGTAACAGAAGGAGAACAGTACAATAAGAATTTAGGGACACAAACACTCTATTTATGACTTACTTATCCACAAAGAAAAATTTTTTTTGAGATGTGGCCTCATCCAAACCAACAATCTTCTCCCAAGAGCTGCTTAATGCAGGTGAAATATAACTCAATATAGCATCTTCACATGTGTTAATGTCACACATTTGGCTTTAACCTGCAAGTTAGAGGGCACTGATGAATTAATTCCCTTCCTTCCCTGCTATTTTCTATGGGGGCTGTGTTAGGTCACACACTAAGTCAAAAGTTTGCACTTGCTTTCCATCAAAATACATGGCAAGCATTACTCAAAATATATTTAAGGGTTTTATTAAATTCACATGGAAAGTCCCAATTTTTACTTTATTTCAATCTTTGAAGGATCTCTCCTTGTGCATTAAGTTGCTAAAAATACTGAAATCCTTCAAACTCTCCCTAAAGCAAGAAGTTTTTTAATTCCTCATAAATCTTTGTGGGTTTTAAAAATGGGAAAAGGGAGATGCAAGTGCACCAGGGATAGCTGATATTAGAAACTCCTATTCATTGTGGGCACCTGCCCATGGCCAACTTACAGAGACACTAGAGGAAAGAAGATTCCTTCCTTCTTTCTTAAGTCTTCAGGCATTCCTTAAATAACCTGCTTGTGTTTAAAACACAACTGGAATAATTTGAATAGCTAAAATTCCCTAGACTATTCTAGCTGGAAGGGACCCACAAGGATCATTGAAATAAATGCTCTCCTGGCCCTGCACAGGACCACCCCACGAGTCACACCATGTGCTTGAGAGCATTATCCAAACATTTCTTGAACTCCGGAAGGCTGATGCTGTAACCACTTCACCTTGACACAAATTAGCTAAATGGCAGCATTTCAGTTTGGATTATTTACTGATATTTTTTCTCATTCTTCTCAGACTTTATGGAAAAAATTGACATGACAGTCATGTGAAACTTTATCTCCTGAATTAACTTGTTGGTGTGAAGTATTAAAATCAAATTTTGAGGTTCTACTAATTTTTCTGATAATTGTCTTTATGAATATATCTTACATCAGGATATTTTTCCAAGGATGGATGAAATTTTCAACTTCTCAGGGAATTGGTAAATATTAATCTCAGGGAATTGTGATGAATATTAATACTTGGAATGCTTCTCCTCTTTCCATTAGATCTGTCTGCAACAAATAGAATTTCTGAAGCTTTGTTTATGGGGAAAAAAGGTCATATTGTTTCAGATATGTTAGTCAATAAATTCAAAGTTACAAAAATCCCTTTTTTCATTTGATCATAAAAATGGCCCACTTCAAAGATGAAGATTTGTACATCTCTAAGAGAAATACCAATGTTGTAGCAAAAATAAATCAAGTTATCTCTCTGCTACAAGGACAAAACTGTGACTAAACATGAGATTACTGACTTGAGCATGCCACCACTCTCCTTCAGCACACACCCAGCAAAAGCCTAATGGCCTCAAAGTCTTCATGACATCAGAAGATATGCCTACTTCTCGCTCATCAGCCCCATAGCAATTCCAGTTTTCTGTGTTTGTCTAGATCACTTGTCTGTTTTGGTCCCTACTAGAAGAATAGTAGTCTCAGAAATTGCCTTTTTATAGTCTGAAAAGTGAATGGTCTAGCAGGAGCAGTAAGGAAACAGGGCTAAACTAATGATAATTCTGTTCTACAACTCTCATTCAGGCTACACACCCACCTGGCAGTGGGTTGTCCTACATTCCTTTATTTATAATTGCAATACAGTATCTATTTCAATATGTAGGGGAGTAGGGGAAATGAACCTCAGTGAGAGAAGCAGCAGTACAAATAGCAGGGGAAAGAGTCAAATAAACATGCACAATGTCTTTGCTTGAGATGACACGGGGGTAGCCTTCCTCCTCACTAATATCAAAACCATGTAATCTTACTTCTTAAACAGCTTATGGGTGCTGTACTTAAAACACAGTCTAAGATGTGCTCTCCGGGGCAGAGATGAAAACAGTACTAAAACCTAATTTTGACAGCTGATATAAACATGGGCAACTTCTGAATGGTAAGCACAAGGAAGATGGGGCAAACAAACTCTGATCTCCTAAATGTTAAACCGAATTTAATCTGGGTGGTGCCGAGCCTTGGTAGATGACAGCACGTGACTGTGATGTGCTCGCTGAGAGGAAGCTCTGGGATTCAGGAGAAGCCAGGAACTGATGTGTCAAACTGTTAATCAGAAAGTTCTGGTCAAGGTTCAAGGATGATGCTAAAGACATCAAGGGAGCAGCATAAAGAGGTAAAATTGGAGTAAGATGGCTTTAAAAAAATCAGAGGATGATCTTTTGAACTCTCTTAGATTCTCCCTGTCATTTTTCAGTGCTTTGGTTGTTTCCTTGCAGGACACTATACCAAACTGTAATTGTGCTTCAGGCAGTGGTTTAGAGAATTCTTCATAACTGGCTGAAATGTGGCATATGACTGCAAAGATCTGTCAGATGACCACACAGCACGTACAAATGACACCACACTAATGCCACCACGTTCTTGGCACAGGAAATAATTAGTGTGCATATACTCTGGTTCAGGACAGTTTATGAATGGGACACAGCGTGTTCTCTGCATATTCATACAGGCCATACATTTCAGCAGTATCCATTGCTTTCTGCTGCTTCTTAGAATCATAAAAAGCCAAAAATGTAGTGAGGGAAAATGTGTGCTTTGTTTTTAATTGGTTGGGGGGGGTCATTTGGGGGTTTTTTGGTGGGTTTTTTTGTTTGTTTGTTTTTGGGTTTGGTTTGTTTTTTCCCCTATTGATGTGTTACACATACACTTAGAAGACTGGCAGAAAACCTGATTTTAGCCTAGTCAAGATGGGGTTTGAAATAGCTTAGGTTATGGCCTGTAGAAGTTGAGGACTTGGCTGACATACTGAATTCTCAGCCTTTCTCCAAAGCTGCTCCCATTAAAAAAAACTAGAGACTACGGCTCCTAAGAGCTCTTATAAAGTAACCTCTATGAACCTGTAATTAAATGCATAATCAAATAGCACTTAAGAAACCAAGGTAAGGATAATTTCAGCTACTTCTCTCTATTTCCTTGTCTCATCAACTTATATCCATCTCCCTTCTCCCCTTCCCTGGGGAAGCAGCTTGTTGTAAGGTGGCTGTCCAGCTGCAGGACAGGCTCTACACTTAAGCTGCAGGAGCGTGTTTGTGCAGGACACTCAGGACACTGATCTACTTTTGGTGTCTCAGGAACTCCAGACTGGTCTGTCAAGCTCGCCTATCCTCTGTCATACCACACTTGTCCTGCTCCTTAACTCTCCTGTTTCTTCTTTTGCTGTGGAGCAGGAATCCTAACGGGGGGAGAAATCCAAGAATTCATAACAAAAACACGGGGGAAAAAGACCATCTCCATTGAAGTTAATAATCAGCAGGGTCCAAATTACCTCTTATTAGCATTTATTTTACAAAAGAGGCAGGGTATAATTTCGCAATAGATTCAGATTTGGAGAGGGACTATAATCAGCCTCCTGAAGAGCTCTGCCTGAAGTACATGGCTGCTTATTTCTTCTCCAAATTGCACCGCTCTCTTTCCCCCCTCTCACACTTACCCCTCCCGCCCCGTTCTCTTTCTTGATCTCTTTGAATAATGCAATCACTTTGAATAGCCCAGACAGGCCTGAAGATTAGGGAGCCTGTTTGTGGAGCGGGGGGCCAGCTGAATAGGCGCAGGAGGCTGGCTCCCCGGGAAAACAAGGCGCTGGGAACTAGGCCAACTGTGAAGAGCATGTGCTGGGAGGGACTGAATAGGCAAGCAGCCGGCCAGCCCATATGTCAGGCTGTGCCACAAAGACTTCTCTGCACATCTACCATGACAAACAGGATTACCGAAGACAATTAATCTGGCACGCTTTATCAAAATCAAGCACTGACCCCCAACCTCTCCCCCCAGCATGCAGCAGATGCCACGCTCCAATTCAATGGAGCTCAAGTGTTCCCTTTTTCGCCGCTGAAAGGCATCCAAAGCCTGAATAAGGTTGGCGTGGACTAATTGCAAACACTGTCTGATGGTGACAGTCCTAATCAAATGAGATGAGCTCACCTTTTCTGTAAACTTCTAATGGGAAGGCTGGCGGCAGCTCCCCATCAGCTGCTGGCAGAAAGAGAAACGCATGGGGCTGAATGGTATTTCCCCTCCTTTCTCCCCCTTCCCTCTCGCTGCCTAATGGAGGAAGAGGGCAGCCACACGCATCTTTTCCTCTTGAGCCTTCGGGTGCTGCATCACGGGAGGGATGGAGAAGATAAGCATTGGAGCCACCTCTGTGCAGAAGCGTCTCTGCTGTGCAGATGCCAAAGAGTGGCCAAAAGGCAGCGTGCTGACGCTTCCTGCCATGCTAGAAACCAGGCTCAGCGTCCAGGCTGAACCCTCAGCTGATGTCTGTGGAGCTGTAAACACTCCCCTCAGTATCTGACCCTGCCTGTGGGATGTTCCTGTCGGCTGTGTAGTACAGAGTATAAACTTACACTCATTAGGACCAGTCATTTCTTTTCATCTGCCTCCTGCTTGTTTTATTTTATTTACATTTCAACATATAGGAGTTGCAGAAAAGCCTGCCCAGTTGACCTTAACAGAAAATGAAAAGTGAAGTTCAATAAGAGAGGGGGGAAAGCAGTGAAAAACTAAGAGTATTTTATCTTATTGCTTTTGTATTTACCTTACTGCTGTTCAAATAAGCAGCTTGGATGCTTGCTGCTCACCCTAGTAGGCACAGGCCTCTGTACTACATAAATGCCTCGTGGGCAGCCTTCTCCTCACAAAAACTGTTTGTCCTCTTGGTCTCCCTCAGCTTAGAGCCAAGTGCCTGTGTTTCTATATTGGCATCCTCTTGCTTGTTAGTGTGGCTGGAGTGAAGGTTTGCATAGGCATGGATGAATGGCACTTTCAAGTACTTTTTTCCCCAAGTTTTCAAGTGAAAGTTTTATTTGCTCAAGTTAAAATTTGGTAGAATCTCCTCAGTTTTATTAAAATCCACTCATAAACAAATTTTTAAAAAGTAGTAGCGAGTTTTACAACACAGAACACATGTTTCAGGATAGTCTACCATTTAGTAAAATTTGCACAAGTGAAAGGGTTAAGATGTTTGATTTAGGAAATACTGCAACAGCTTCTTATAATATTTCAATGCAACCTTTTTTCCAAGCAGAAGAAGAAAGATATCTCTTTTCTTCCCATACATGCTTAAAACAAAAAATTAAGTTTAAAATGTTCTTTGTAACAATTTTTTTCAAAGTTCTTTTTTGGCAATTTGGACAGCATTTAGGCCTGAATGGTATTTGCAGTTCTGATCCATTTTCTTGCAGAAAGTTGGTATTTAGATCTTACCTCCCAACCTACTTTCATGGATATCCTCAGCATAACACCTAATGCTTCAGCGATTTAAATAATTTTAAGTTTTGTCTTAAAGTAAGGGTGGTAAGGGGCTGACTGATACATTTCATGTGCAGAAAAGGCTCTGAGGAGCAAGGGGTTATCGAGTGCCTTGATTTCTGAAAAGGTGCTGTTGGGGTTGGGAACCACCTGGTTCACAGTCTGATTCTGCCCATGGGGCCCTGTTTGTGTTTGTGTTTCTCTGCACACAGACCTGTGATGGCAGCTCCACGGTCACGCGTGTGCAGCAGTGGCTGAGGGCAATGCTGAGTGGTGCTCACAACGTAGCTACTTCCTAGAAGCCACAGTAGCTTTGACTTGCATTTTTCCTAAGTATGAATTCTCAGCAGAGTGTGTCCTAATTAAAAAAAACAAAAAACCAAAACAAAACCCCAGAGCTGAAATAACTATGTGGGCTGACACCTGCAGAAGCCATGACTGTGGGAAGGGACCTCTCACTGGAGCAGTGCTTTCCCACCTCCAGTTGAAATATGCTAGGGGTCCTTATCAGCAGTGCATTGCTAATGACACCCTCAAATCTGTCAATGTTTCTTCTTCCTGCATATTGAGAATGAGATGTTTAAATGATAGTTACAGATGGAGGAGCAGCTGATTTTGGTATTATGGTGTTTGCATTCCAGCAACATGTTCCAGCATTTGAGAAATGCAGCACCCGAAGTGGGTCCAAGAGAGAAATCAGAAAGCAGAGCTAATATCACTCAAGGCACTGAGAAAAGGCTGGCTGCAGATCATGCAGCAGCTCATTGCTGTGGTAGTCTGACATCCCATAGACCACAGACTCTTTCCAGAAATCAAAGGCCAGGTTGTGCTTTTATTCAGAGAGCTAAGGTTGATTTCTAATAAATCTCTTGTAATGAAGTGATATATGGAGTTAGGAGAGAGCTAAACTGAAGATGATGGCTACTGTGCAAGGTGAAGGAATGAACTGCAAATCCTAATTAAAAATAAAAAAAGAGGAGAAAGCACAACCACCCCAGAAAACTCAATTCACGACAGGCTAAAGCAGCAACAGAGAAATGAAGAGACAAGATATTGATCTGGACTACCTGAGGAAGAGGAGGGGATGTTTGTGTGTCCAAATTGTGAAGAGAAGAACTTCCTGAAGGATGTGAACTCCTCTTTGGAGGTTTGCTGAGGGGAGATGGGGGAAAAAGCATCCCTGAGGCAGTCAGAGTCTGGCATCTGAGCTCAAAATGAACACATAGCCCTGGTGATGCCTCTCTTTCTGACTCATTCAGACTGATCACTGGTAAGGTAGAGAATCATTTATAACATGGTTAGATTAAGAAAGACTGTGATCCTTTTGACTGCAGTTTATTGAAATGTTTCTCTAAAACCCAGGGGTATTTCTTGCACAATTTTTTCACTGGTTTTGGATCAGTTCTGTAGGTCACAGCAGCGCACATGACCACCAGAAGTACCAAGATGCTAAGAGTCTGGAAGGTGGAGCTGATATGATAATACTAAGTGACATGGGCAGGAATTTCTCCCAGCCACCAACAGAAGTAGGAACTTGCTCTTAAAAGAAAGACTCATGTCAAATGACATTTCTAAAATGTCATCTGGTTTGCAGTGGAATATGCACTGTTTTCTCTAAAATGCACTGTTTGTGCAATTGAAGTGTAATGACTTAGTATGGACATAGGAAGGGTCTCCCCTTCTCCACTGACCCCAAGGAATTTCCATTGCCTGCAGAGAGCAGTAGCAATTTTGACCTACTTTATCATGCCTACTCATTGCTGTCAAAATGTTTTTTATATCTGTGAAGCAGTAATCACTGACATTTATTTTGAACACATACTTACACAATGATTTGGATCAGGATACAGAAGTCCCTACCTTTTCCAGTACTCATACCATGGTAAGATCAATTTTTTTAAAGTTCTAGTAAATATGCCTCACTTATTTTCTTTTGTCTTTTTCTCTTGGACTCAAACAGGTGCCTTCATTTCTGATGACACAACACCTCCTAGAATGCATCAGAGGATTTTGCTTCCTCTCTAGTTCTCTGTCAGGTCTCCTGCTCAGTTCTTGCGGAAAGCTTTCCTCCAAGCCAGAATATGGAGTCTAATTCAGATAACACACATGTAGAGAAATCATTTTGTGTTGCACTGCTATTAAGCATGGAGTTTTGGTCACTGTGGTGTACTTTCAATGTGGCACATAGAAATATGATCAATACATGAAATCTTGTTGTCTTGTTCTGCTCATGATGCTGTTAACACCTCACTACTTAGGAAAATGAACCAAAAGTGGCTTGAAGAAAGGATCAGCTTTTTATAGTAGAGCAGTGAAATGAATTATAACATCACTGAGTAATGTTTATGGTAGAGGAAAGAAAGTCTTCAGTTGCTGGAGGAAATGAAATGTTCATGTATGAATGTGTAAAGACACTCTGGCAGAGTTCGGTGTAGTGAGCTTCGTTTAACTCACATGAAATACTTTTTTTCCATCAGAAACACTTTCCAACGTGAAATGAAGCTGAACTTTCTTGGCTTAAATATCAAAGTGATTGGCATTTATCGTAATAGGTAGCTCAGGCCAGCAATCTACAACTCCTTTTGATTTACAGCCCCCTAAATATAGAGGTGCAGATCCTGCCTAAGTAACTTAAGCCAAATGACATGGGACTTGCCCTTGTCTTTGGGTTTGACAAACCTCTTAGAAGCAGCTTAAGGAACACTACAAGTCCACAGACTAGTTTCTGGTTTAGACCCTTGTCCCCAGACCCAACTTTCAGGCACCACGCTGCTTGTGGCACCTCCTAAGGTTATTCTTGGCCATGTGATAACAACCAGAGGGGGCACAGCAGGCTGTTGATCCTATAACTTTACTTGCTTTAGAGTTTTCTGAGTTTGGGGTTTTTTTACAGCGAAGCTGCTAATTGCTGGTAGCTCCTGGCTAAGGTACTTTTGAGTGCTCAGTGGAAAACAACAGGGTTCTTTGGTTCAGCTGGAGTTTCAAAAAGCTGAAATAAGATGGGGATTTCAGCTTAACTGAAAAAGAAAATAATTCTTTCAAAGGTCTTAACAATCTTTGAATACTAAGATTAGCAAATAATTATAGATTGGCAAATCAAAACCTTAGGTTTATAAAATGCCCAAATATTCTAATTATTTCAACAATTCCTTTAATTATGATGACAGAATAATTTCCTGAAATTTGCAAGAGTTTGGTAAAGGTCTTAGTTGACTCTAAGCCTTATCTCCTAATTAATACATTTCAACGAGAAAAGTTTACTTAGTTGCAAGTACTTGATCATATAAATAAGCAGAAGGATCTTTTTGTCAATTCTCAGATTTGAGAATGGTCTTAGGATAGCCTTGGCATTGCACCCAGAGGTGATTTCTGGTCTACAGAAACAGAATGGTGGAAAATACATTCTGCTCTCTTGAGCATAAAGCTGCAAACAAGGAGTGAGAAAGATGCTTTCTTGAGATGGGGCTCTGCATCCTGTCACTGCAGCAGTCATGCAGCTATTGATTTCATATCTTCTAAAGAGGTTCAGCAAGCAGGACACAGGCCTTACAGAGAGGCAGATGGGAAACTCAGATCTATTCCTCACTGGCTCAGTTTTGAAGCCACTGCCATGAAGACCACACACAAGCTACCTCTGAGAAGATACAACCATAGGTGGGTTTTTGAAGACCTAAGATCTTGACAACAAATGAAAAAAAACTAAATGTGATCTACACCTATGTTAATTATCAGCCCACTGGTGTGCTCTGAAATGCACTTGGGAGCACATACAGCATGGATTTAAAATTCACAAGAAAAGTAATTCTAGTTTTATGTAGTTTAAACAAAAGCAGTTTTTCCTTTTATTTTTTTTATCTCCCATCTTTTTAATCTTTAAATTGTTATAACAGCAAGTGAACATTGAGATAAACTGCTGTTCAGATAATTCACTGTCAAAAATCTTGAGCATACTTTAGTAGGATGGCAGCAGTAATGGTCTTTTCAAGTGCTGCTGCACAAAAGCTGAGCCTATCAAGATTTTTTGGCAGGCACTGCGTTTAACTTGTCATGTTATATATTGCAGCAATGCAGTTGAGGATCAGTATAAATCAACTTACAAGTCTGGAGGAAATGGGGGAATGTGCTTCTGCAGCTCATTGGCAGCACAAGTGTTTATCAGAAGGTGGCAGCATTTCAACGTCATTCAGCAAGGAGAAAAAAAAAAAAAAAAAAAAAAAGAAAAAAAAGAAAAAAAAAAAAAAAAAGAAAAGAACTCAATCTACATGTCCAGAAAGCTGAAAGCTCTTTACATTCAGACAGGATGTACACACTGCTGCCTTGAATTTACGGGCTAGATGAATTTATGTGGTTATGGACGGGCAGGAAGGTGAAGTTTTGATAACTCTTCAGTCTTCTTAATGTAAATGTGGGAAACAGGCTAAGTAGGTGCTGGAAGGAAGGGAAGTGAAAAATAAATGAGAAAATATGGCCGCCCAAAGGGTCAGAAACAGCCCACCCTCAGCTAGAGGGGAATTTTGTGGTAGCTGCATTAGAAATATTGAGCAAGAAAATATGTAGTCCCTAACATTTTTTTTATTTGATCTCATACCAGTGTGACAGGGAATAACTCCCTTTTTTCACAGTTATCACACCCTGTATTGTCAGCTCTCACTATCCCATCACTGGCTTTGTGGCATTTATTGTTTTTTTTTTAAAAGCCCCAGCCTTTGAAGCTGGGCAACTGCATAGGAACCCCAGCTTTCACTTAACCACCACAATCACCAAAAATAGCATGATTTGAACCCTTGTGGTTACTGGGAAAGTAAAAAAACATGTGCAAAATGCTCTCACAATGTTCAAAAACCAGAAGGCGGAGTGGAAAAAATAACAGAATTTAAAGTAGAAAAAAATAAAAATGACATCTCGTAAGGTTAGCAAAAAGTCATACACCAGAGTACACTGATTGACAATACCATGTTGCTGATGGGAAGCCCGGACCCAGCACAGAAAGCCAGACATGTCAGTGTGTACTCTGATAGGGGTGGAATTAAGTGCCTGGCTTAGTGCGTAGCCACGAGCACAAAATGGTGTTGTTCACTTCAGTGAGATTATTTGCTGATTTACAGCTCAAGTCATTGCTGAACTGAGCTCTTAACTTGCTTAAGAATTAATCCAGGGCCCAGTGTAGTTTGATGGCAAAACTCTCAAAGTGGGGTCATCAGTGTCTTTATACAGTGTTTTGGGGTTTTTAAAATATGAAATTGCCTCAGCTAGCACTTGATTCACTCTGTAAGGTAGATATGGAGTACAATATGGAGTTTTGTACTAATGGCCACCACAAGGACTCCACATGTTGCCAGTAATTAATACCCTAATACTCAGAGAACCACGACATGCTATTTTCAATCTTTCTATTTGTGGAGGGTTGATCCTGGCTGGACAGCAGGTGCCCACCATTGCTGCTTTGTTACTCCCCTCTTCACTGGGCAGGGGAGAGAAAATAAAATTAAAAGCTTGTGGGTGGAAATAAGGTTGGGGGAGATCACTCACCAATTACTGTCATAGGCAAAGCATACTTGATCTGGGGAAAATTAATTTAATTTTTTACCAATCAAATCAGAATAGGATTAAGGGAACTAAAACCAAATCTAAAACGGACTTTTCCACACCCTTTCCTTCTTCCCAAGCATAACTTCACTCCAAATTTTCTACCTCTTCTGGCAGCCAGTTCCTCACATGTTGTCTCCGCTGCTCCTTCTTTCTCAGGGGAGGACTCCTGACATTCCCACAGGAAACAGTCCTCCACAAACTTCTCCAAGGTGAGTCCTTCCCACAGGCTGCAGTTCTTCATGAGCTGCTCCAGTGTTGGTCCCTTCTACAGAGTGCAATCCCTCTGGAGCAGGCCGCTCCAGTGTGAATCCCCCACAGGGTCACAAGGGGAACTTCCAGCAGCCTCTCACAGAAGCCACCCCTCCTTCTACTAAAACCTTGCCAAAAACACCCAGCTGCTTTGCTTCAGTGAGTTTGTCTCTGAAATCAAGTAAAAAGTGGCAAAACATCCCTGTGCATTTTGATATGGAGTAGTTTTAATTTCCAGGTCTTGCACATAAAAGAGAAATGCTAATTTTGAAGATACTTCCCAATGTATTCACCTTGGGTGCATGTGTGCAGTGCAAATGAAGCAGTGGGCAGATTACCAGATAGTGACCAGGTATGGAGGGGGACTTCATCTTCAGAAAGGATATGAAAACCTTGCAGAAACTGACATTTTGAGGGCTTAGCACAGATAACTCTAGGCCCAGGCACAGTCACACAGTCAAAAATGGTATCAGAGATTGAGCCCCAAAAAGATTGAATGCCTTTCTGGGAGTCCCAGTGAGCTGGGAGCAGAACTCAGCATAGGATTGTGGCACCGTCCATTCTTAGATCCAGGGAAAATTTTGTCATTCCACAGTTTTGCATCTCATACTGAACACTCAGCTACTGTACTTGGTAGACTCAGCCAAATACACACAGGTCAGGAACAGAGCTGGCAGGCAGAGTATACTGATTTAATTTTGTTTGGCTTTTCGATGCACCTTCCTGGAGTTCCTATTTGCTGTGTTGTGGGTTAAATACTTAAACAGGAAATCAGCTCAGAGGACCGCCTGACCATTTCAACCTTGTGGAAACATTTGTCCTTGCCTGCTTCCCAGAACAATTCAAAGAATGCCTTGTTTCTGATACACACAGCCAAAGTAAAAAATCAGTGGAGAACACTTTATGGACAGACTGATTCAGTAGGGTGACAGCACTCATTCAAGGACCTTGGAGTAAAGACCAATAGCTGCACACCTAAAGACAGGAAGTTCTGCTAAATTTTCTTTTTGTGCTGTAGACAGTCCTCTGAGTGAATATTGTGTATGAATGGTTACATGAATCTATTAGCTAATCATCCATTAGAGTGATCCTCTCAAGATTAATCTAGACAAAATTTGACATAAATGATCTAGAATGACAACAATTATAAAAATCACTTTACAAAAGAATGACCTTTAACAGAAGAAAAAACAAATTTAGGCTAATTTGATTCAAATGAAACACAGGCTATAAAGGAGGGGTATTTTTCATCTTGTTGTTGCAATAAAATTTTTGCAATGCCATAGTTTTGTCAGGCTTACAAATGCCATGTTTCACATTTTTGCCAAGGTTTTTTATTATTCCTGCTGTTACTCCATGCATAAGGAATAAAACTTCATGCATGACTTGTAATATCATTCTTAAGATCTTTATTAAAGTTCATTCCATCATAGCAGATGCATTTTAATTGCCACTTCTTTTAGTTCAGCTGTGCAGCACTGTTTATATTGGTTTAAATTAAACTTCCCACTAATGGCAAGATCTGTCAGTCTTCTAAAAGGCAATGCATGAAAAGTATCAGGATTTGTGAATTAGATGGAAACAAAATCAGAACTCAATGAAAGCAAAAGTATTTCATCAGGTCTTGAAGAGTTGGTTGATTTTATGCCACCTGTGTTTGAAAAGACAAATAATTTTAGTTAAAATTTCTAGTGATTTCAGGATAGATATTAATCTGAGAAAGGACTGTGTGAACCCTTCAGGATTTTGTCTTCCATGAAAATAATTGCCTCATTGAGTGATAGACATTTCCCTCCAAAATTAACTATTGGGGACCTCACCTATATTGAATTAAATCTACATTTTGGTTGTTTGCAGGCATCAATTGCTGGAGCTGTACATGTGCTAAATCCTGGCATAGGAGGACAAACATTAGGTGAGGCAACCCTCATTTCAAACAGAAATAAGTTCATCCCATGGACATCATGGCCCTCTGTGTGTTTTCTGAAAAGCTTGCAAAATTTCTATCAGGTGTCTATGGCTGATGCCAAGGAATGCCCAGTAGGATAAAAGGCCTCCAGTAATTTCCACTCATTGCTCTAGAGTGAATCTATGTCTTTTGGTTTTAGTTTATTTTCCAAATACTTGATGCTTTCCCCACGGGCACTGAAGCTTCACTTATTATCCTAGCTTTTGCACTTCCCTTGGCAGGCAATTTGAGTTTCATAATCCAGATCATTTTAAATGAGGTGTGACTTGGGTAGCCTTTCCTGACAGAATACACAAAGAGCCATTTCTCTGTCACTGGGGGAAAAGAACTAAAAATTCACCCTCCTCTTTGAGCATGGACCTTTTATCTCCCATGTACTCTGTTGACACAAGAGAGGCAAATTGTTGCATTTTACTTGCTTTACGGCTTGATTTATTTAGCTGTAAGTCAAAAGCAAATATTTAAAAGTTACAGGCCTGATTTGAAAAACGGAGCTCCTCAGACTTGCCCAGAAAGCTGGGGTGTGAAGATCATAGTTTTATAGCCTGAAGGAGGTAAAAGCACAGGCAGTGCATGTTAGTGTGAGCAGAGCCATCCCATCTGTTAATCAGACTCATGCTCAGTGTATGGACAATGCTGCGGCAAGTGCAAACATTTTGGAACATTTTAGTACATATTTTTTAAAATTTGATTCTAAGGTCTGACAAATATTGGAAAGGTCATCTCTAGTCACTGCCAGAGAAAAGAAAATGTTTATCAAGAGGTACAAGGAAGAAAGAGTCTCAAAGGAGTGCTTCTCAAGCCTGCATGGGTTTTGTTTGGTTTTTAATGCATGCATTGTGTGCCTATGGATTTATCACAGGATATGTGCTCTTGGATTTAAAATCATGGTTGTTGTTAGATGGCCTGTGCAAAAGCACCGGTGCACAATCCTACTTAATGAGCACCATAAAACTCATGGAATCTAGTTTAGGGCCATAAAGGTGGAACTCAGCATCCCCAAAGGCAGTGGTAGAACATTCTGGACACTGTGGAAGAGAAAGACTTGAACATAAATGCTGAACCACTGCATTATCTGTGCTCTTTGGTGGTGCACTGAAATGAAAGCAAGCCCTGGTGGGCAGCTTTGAGGGAGCTGGCTTTGCACAACCTTCCTCAGCTCCTGTCATAGCCTCTGCATGTGAGAGGTCTATTTTTTTGCTTCACTTGGGGTTTAGAAAGAGGCCTTCTGTACACTCTGAAATGCAGGCAGAAATGGCAGCATGGTGGGTCTTTCCTCGAGAGGTTGGCCTTCCCTTGCAAGGGGCCATGGTGCCAAGAGCAGGTTCATTGACAGCTGTGCCACTGGGGTGCAGGAGAGATTGCTTGAAGGCTCAACTCCAACATCATTGCAGGTTGTAACTTTGACAAAGTCCTTAATTTTGAATCGATGTATACGACAGTGACATTCAATATCCTTCATCTGTGGATAGAAATGTGACTAACATCCACCCGGACAACTTATCGCCAAAATCCTGTTCTTGTTCTCCAAGTATTTATTGACAAATCTAATTTTGAAGCTATATTCTGCATGCCTAATCTTGTAAGTATATTAATATTCTGCCTAATGTGTTGTTTATAAGCAAACAAATCCATTTTTTTCAGAAGGGCATGAGCATGGTAAATCTATAAACTGAAGATGTCTTTCTAACTGGCGCAGTAATACTTATTAAAACTCCCCAAAAGTTTCTTTGTTACTGCACCTGGTTTTCACTTGGATAAAGTTATTTTTGGCAGAGCTGTGAATAGTATTCATGAGGACAAGTAAAATGCAGTGGACACCTACTTAGGCTGTGTTCCTAGATGGAATTGATAAACAGTAAGAAAGACTTTGGAAAGAAATAAGTAAATTTAACTTTCCTAGGCTATATGCCTTAGCATAAGAAGTATGAGAGGGACACAGGATAGCTTCATTCTACACCCAGCTTTGCCATACTTAGTTTGGCCCTCGGCTAGTGATGTCCAAGGGTTGTGCCTCCATTCTACCTCAGTAACTAATATGAGAGTAAACCTCCTTACTTCCATGGCAAAGTGCTGCTGAATGATTAAACTTCCCTTAAGCAAGGTGAGTTCCCCACATCGTAGCCCCATCTGCTCTGCAAAGGTGTAATGATACACCAGACAGGTTTCAGGTGGGAGTAAGGTTTTGATAGGTCTTGTATTCTCTGATTGAAAGTGACTGGGTAAGGCTGCTGGCAAATTGGCAAGGCTTTCTGCCTGCTGTGTCAGCAGAAGTCAGGGGCCATTCCCAGCCAAAGAGCAGCCCCCATAAAGGGCGGGGTAAGCTTCAGCACATAATTTCATTTGCATACATTGAGACAGCTGGCAGCTTTGCTATAGCACCGGAGGCATCACTGTAAGCACAGTGTTTCCCACCCACTGGGAGAAAAATCATGAAATATGGGGGACTGAAAAGCCAACAGTTTCTTTACAGAAGCTGGAATCTATCTGTAACAATTCTGGTGGGATTTGCTCGAATTTATTTTTAAAAGTTCATGTTCAATCAGCTCAGAATTTCCACTAGGAAAACACAAAGCAGTGTAAATTTGAATTTTTTTCTTTCTTTTGGCAATGGATCTATACACTTATTATGATTTAGTAGGCAGGGCTTTTATTTCCCATATAGATGGGTGTACTACTCACCCCTCTTTTCCAAATTCTGTATTTGCTGTATTTTTTCCTAGGTAGTACAGTTCTGTGAGCTGTGAAGATATCAGCAATAACTCAGTGAAGTGGGCAGCAGAAATGTGTTTAGATACACAGTTATTCCCCTTCCTTGGGAGGGAAAAATTCCCTCTTGATCTGTCCAAGAGATACAGAAAAGCCAAATGTCTGTAACAGTAAATTGTACGGAAAGGTGATATATACATATCCTACATGCATATACTTTATATACACATTTTACTATATTAAATGTGTATCCACATTAATTGAGGCAACTGAGCAAAACCAGGACTCTAGAGTGGTTTCTGTCCTGCAAGAAGTTATCTACAGCAAAACACCAATGCACAGCCCAGTGCCTTACAATAGTCCCAAGCTGGATCAGGAAACCTCAGCTGAACTGCTCTTGTGGAATTCTCTGCAGAGGTACAAAAATTCCTGGTGACAGACTTGAGTAAGGGGTTTGGTTGTCCCATCAGAGCTGCCCTTTAAGTGTGCTGCAAGAGACAGTGAGGCATGTGCTTCTTCCAAAGCAAAGGCACATGGCAAGTGGCTCAGCACCATGCTCCAAAATTGCCTGGATGTTATTTGAGAAGGGAGGTTTTGTGGATGAATCAAACTGCTGGTGTGGGCAATACAGCCTCCTGGAAGGGGACAAAAAGAAGCTTTATTATTGCCTAAGTAGCAGTGGTTTCAGGGTGCCTGGGGACATCTGGAGGATAGGCTTCAGACCGAGCTTGAGAGAGCATTGCAGATGTAAACTTGCAAACAGAAAGCTGTGGGTAACCATAAGGATGTTGCTGTTATCCATTCATGGACAGAATAACTTCCAGAACCAATGTTTGGGTTAGGCACTTTGGCCAGGAGGGGTTACATGTCAGTTCTGGTCTGCTTGAAGGAGGCCAGATTAGCTGGAGAAGTGGGTTATAAAACATGTGAAGTTGTTCTCTCTTCATGACCGAGGCACAAAGTACAACATACTGCCAGTGCTCTCTGCTTCTGGGCCCTGGTTCTGCCGTCTCTGAGTCACTCTCAGGGCTGTATGTATTTCTTGTAAGTCATCTTTGTCCTTCATGTCTTAGAAATGTTGTTTGAATCATCTGGAAAGGCTCAATGTGAGATTTCTGGATGACAGCTCCCTTGCAAGAATTACGTTTTATTTACAACCACTTCCAAGAGTGGGAATGGTTTCAAACAGACTACCTATCCCACAACAAACACAAGCTCGTTATGTTTTAATAGCAACAAATCAATGTCCTAAGAATAAGCTTTCAAGGAGTTCCTTGAAGAAGATATTAGCAACTGTCAGAAAGCAGTTTAACCTTTTGAAAGTTAAGATGCAGCTTAAAGCTTGTCCCAGGAGCAGAGAAAGTATTTGCTGAGGGGAAACACCAAATCATCACATGAAATGTTTTCCTAAATGAAGGCCTGTATTTTGTGGACTCTCAGACCTCACAATGTCATTGTGAAGGTCATAAGGTCTGAGCATTTGTGTTTTATGTTCAGTTCCCTTCACACATGCAGATGAGCCTGGGGGAAAAGGCAAACTGGCCAAACCCAGCCTACAACCACAAGACAGTAGCTTTCATCCAATAGGGTAAGGTTTACAATTGCACCTTCCCTCCTGCACGTTTTATTAATTCAACATGAAGTGCTGTATCTTCAGGTTGCCTAAAGCACAGTACATTTGAACACCTGAATAGATATTAAGACACCTCATATCACCAGCATTCAGAAAATGAAAACTTATATCTAAAGGGGTTAAAACTATTCCCACTGATTTTTTCTGAGTGAACTTAAGAAATATCTTGTTCTAAGAGCTTTGTCTCTGAATGGGTCAGACCTTACACATTGGAAATGCTAACATAAACGTTAGAAATGGTGTTTCTGCTCATTTTAGCAGTTTCTCTGCAATCACTGATGCCACAGGGCTCCATACTGCCCCTCTGTCCTATTGTACTTCCTCTCTTTTCAAAGCCATGACACTGCTTCTTGTGGGCATTGCACAACGAGCAGCAGCAATGTTGATGTGATGGCATGACTGGCTTTAGTTTAGTCTCTCTGTTGTGTGCATTCCTATTCATGTGCTCTTTCTCTGTCAGACTGTATTCTTCATGGCAGTATCCAAGCTTCCAAGCAAGCAGATATTGCACAGGTTGATTTCAGCAGCACAGGCTAAATAAGATTTTTCTTTTTTCTTCAGTTGTCTGTTTCTTCATCAGCAGTAACAGCAGGCTCTTCTTTTCTCATCTGTTGTTGCATGCCTGACTGTTTCTTTCCCCCTGATTAACTGGAGCAAGTGTCTCAAGTTACTGTGGAATAAACAGTTACCATTTGTCTTCCAGGCTGTCATAATGGGTCCTGTATGTCACCATGACTTAAGCTGATGCATTTTACCTTGCAACAGGGGCAGATGAACTGTGTGGGCTAGACAATTTTACCAGGTCTGTTGACAGACCAAACTTAGTTAAGCTGTTGTAACTGAGATATAGCTCAGTCATATGGCAGAGTCCTCAACTCCAGTGCAAGTGTCCAGAGATGTGTGGTTAGCAGCAGAAAACTCTGTTCAAAGAAAGGATCTCTTTGTATATGTGTGTGGATGCTGTAGTTCTTCTCATAAAGTTAGCATAGAAAGTAGTGGCTTGAAATTATTATTATTATTATTATTATTATTATTATTATTATTATTATTATTATTAACCAGGTTGGCGAGAGGGTGAAGACTGACAGTAAGGAAGGAAAGTAACAAAAGTAGAAGTGGTGAAATAATTATACACCTGCCAATTCTTTTTTTTTGTTGTTAAAGACTCACCCATCTTTTTGTCTGTGAAAAGTTCATTTAAATCTGTCTTTCCCATGCAATAGGAAAAAAATCAGTTCATTCAACAGTATAATACAAATCCCAGAATGTTTTCAAATTTCCCTCTTTTGTGTGTTGTAAGATTGACAACTATGTAATTAAGCATAACAAAAAGAGAAAGGGTTTAACAAGATTTAGCACAACTTGGGCAACTTGGGGCAGCAGAGGGAAGGAAAGTCAAGGGCAGATGCAAAGTGAATCTGTGGAGTCACTCATAAGAGGTGTGCAGACTTGGTTTGAAGCACTGTTTTAAGAATGGAAATTATCACAGAGTTACATGAACAAAGCATAATGTGGCCAGCAATTGGGTGCTGTTGATGAGGTCCAAGAAGTGATGGTGAGTGGGAGAGTCAGCCTGGTGATCCTAATTTGCAGAGATGTGTGCACCCCCTCTTCCTGCAATTGTGGCAGAAAGCTCCAAAGCACTGGTGCTTCCAGGGGTAGTTCAGCAGTGGCTTCTCCCTCTTTGTCTTTCCTAATCCGCAAGGTGTGTGGAGATTCATTGGAAATACATTCTGCTACGTTGTAGTCTAGCCTGTGTTCTACACTATGCTCTCCATCCTTGGTGTAGAGAGTGTACTCATCCCATTAGGTCACATCAAGGTCCAGCTTCAGTCAAATCCAGTGGAAAATCTATCCCATGAACTTCACTTCAGAGAAGAAAGGAAAAATAAAGAGAAGCTCTGTGTTTCCAATGAAGTCACTTGTCTTCCTGTGGCTGTTTCGTTCCATTCAGAGCCTGAAGCAGGTGATTAAACAAATCTGGGACATTTTCAAAAGTTCTTCCACTTGTCTGAAAATTAAATGTGTAGCGATTGGTGGTCAAAAAAAATATAAACATGTAAAATTTGTAATTATTAGGAAACAACCTTCATGTTTTCTGACTAGACTAAGTATTCACTTCCAAAGGTGTTGTGTCTGTTCAGTGTTTATTGAAATAGAAAAGTTGCGAACCCAAATAAAAGTGTCATTCCTGCTTCTTTGTGGGAACTTGCAAACTGTTATTTTGCTCTCTGAAAGTCCCATTGAGTTAATAGATGTAGTTAAATCCTGTCTAGACAAATTTCCATTGCTTTAAATTCCATTTGAGCTTAATTCCATTTCTAATGATGTTGAAATACAATAGGAAAAGCACAGATGAAAACACACGGCAGACCTTTACCTCTGTGAAAATGTCTGAAGCCCTACAAGAAAGTCGAAATACTGAGTTTTTATCTGGATATCCATGGACATTGCACAGAGTAAGCAATTTTTGTTTTTTAATCTCATTTTCATTGTTAGACACTGATCCCAGATTACAGTAATTTCTTTTAAATTCAGAGGGAAAGAGGACCTGAAGAGCAATGTGGCATTTTCCCTATTCCTTTCTCATTCCTCTCACATCACTACCCTCCTAACTTTATACCATTAATACCTTGTGATGTCCTTTCTGTGTGCCTCAGAGTCAGACACCTATTTAATCCTCCTAACAACCACTGCTATGAAAATTCCTGTGTGTGGAACAGATGCTACCAGGATGAATGGGCTGTAGACACAGAACTGTCATCGCATTTCGTCCATGGAAGTTCTCCATGGGGTATGACAGCATGGCTTCTTGCCAATGTTGAGCCAATGCTATGAAGCAGGTTGTTTTCTCTCTCTCTCTCTCTCTCTTCAGGATATGTTGCCACTTTTGCCATTCTTCCTGGGACTTAAATAATGACGGGACAGGTCTGCTCCCCCGTGGTTCCACTGCTCTGAAGCTGCAGCTGCTTTGGTCTTCAGTAAGAGAAAGCAGCTGTGCCTGTGGCATAGCTTCATTCCTCACCTAGCAAAGACACTGTAGTGAAATGACTGGAGGAGAAGCTGGCTCCACTGGCTTAGCACCAGGAATGCTGAATCCAAGCAGCTGCAAGGGGATTTGAGGCCTTTTTCTGCAATGGCCCTGTTTCTGTGCCTCTTACTGATGTAGGCAGACATCTCCAGGAGCTACTTGGCTTTATCATTAAACTTGATTGTGGCATTCCGAAATTAGCCTTTTTCAACCGTACTTTATTAAGTTCATTATGTCCTATAGCATTCCAAATGCTCCATTAAAAAAACAAAAAAACTTTTATAATGACCTAACAAATTCCTCAACATAATTAATGTTTCAGTTGAAGCTAGCCCAAAATATTTCCAATACTTAAAGTTTTCATATGCCAAAAAAAAGGAAAAAGAAAAAAAAGAAGAAAATTGATCCATATAACCCCAGCTGCCAAGCCTTGGAGAAATCAATTCCATCTACAAGGTTCTTAACTTCAAGACATCATTTGGTCATGGCTTGTGAAGAAATAGAGATTGGGAAACTTACAGAATTTCCTGTAGGAAAGCCTCACTTGTGGTAGATAAATATTAGCCTCATTGCTTTTTCAATAAGAATCTGGCTGCAAAGTCCCAGGCACATTTGATAAAGTTATGACCTAATCTTCAGGACCGCAGAAATTATTTCTTTCTGAGGAAAAGAAGTGATACTGGAACAAGATGTTGGTTACCTCTGCTAAAGCTGAGGCCTTTGTATACTTTGAAATGCCAGATTTGCTCTAAATTAAATGTGTATTACTTTCTTCAGTTCCAGCTCTGAGTTTTAGTCCAGCTGCTTGGGTAATCCAAAATATCATTATTTTATACACAGCTATATTGCTGCAAAGGAATGCACCACAGCTGCCAGGCCTGACTGCTGGCGATTATATCTGAAATGGTAGAATTGAGCCTCAGTCATGGCTGATAATTGATACCATAGTCAGCTCCTTAATCAAACAGCATGTCTACACAAAATTCTTTTTGACCCTCAACAAATCTGCATGATTCTCCTAAAATTCAAACAGTTCTTTGCATTGCTCACTAGAATTACAGTCTTATCATCTTTGTGGGGAAACGGGTAGCTAGCTGCCTTTGACAGAGCAAAGAAAACTACAGACTGTGTGTGTGCCAGGAGCAGTAGTGTGCATGTGCTGTGAAAAGCTCTAGAAACCAAGAACAACTCATGAAGAACACCGATACAAGCCTAATCAATGCAGAAAGAAAAATCCTGTCTCAGTAGCAGACAGCATATTCTTCAACACCACTAAAACTATCTTTTTTTCTGCTGCATTTGAGCCTCAGAGCACAAACTGTGGTCCTGTGAGGAGGCGGTGACCTTGTTCCTCATGATCCTGAGAGGGCCCAGACAATGTCCGACAAGATGAAGAAGGATGGGCTTGTCAATAATATTGAAATATGAGGAGCTTTTAAACATGCTACCATCATGCCAGTAGTACTGTGATATATAAGAAGAAGAAACACAGAAAAAACAAATCAAGCAAAGTATGAAAACTAAATTTAAAAACTCCATACCTGCAAACACACAATGGCCAGTATCCAAGCTGGTAAGCCAAACACTCCTCAACGCAAAACAGTCATTTTATTGTAACTAAATTTTCAAATTTTTACTTTGTGGCCTGAAACATCCTGTGTTCCGTGGACCAAAAAATCTATTATTATCATTTGTTATGATTATTGTTCTAATCAAATGCTCAGATGTTTCCTAGAACAGAGCTAGGGTAAAATCCATTGTGCTGTCTGCTTTACCCGTGTGTTCCTTTCAACAATTGTTATGGTATGGAGCAGAATTTTGAGTTAATCTGCCTTTCCACACCTCCATGCAAGGCCATCCTGAAACTCAATATGTTTTTGAAACTGAAACAGGCTTTTCTGAGTACTTACTGGAAATTAATTCTGTTGAAATTTCCCCCCACATTAATTATAGTCCAGTGTTCACTGTGGGTAAACTGAAAAGTACTGAAAAATACAGGGCCTGTAGGGCCAGATAAATTGTACAAAAAATGGGATGTTAAAAGGAAAGAAAAGCAACCTGGTGAGCAAGGACCATGAGATTGGGATATCTGAAGACCAAATAGTCCTGGCCATGTCCCAAAGGAGTGGAACAGAGAAGAGAAGGCAGAGAGTGGGAAAACCATTACAAGGACAGGGAGAGAGCAGGAAAGACTGCTCTCTCCTGTGGGAGGGTAGGACTCTAACATCTGTGTAGGAATTGGTGGGGCCAGAGGAGGAAAGGGCTGTCTGGAAGGGTCTGTGATGCTGTAACATTCTTTCCGTCACAGCCCTTGAGGTTAGGAAGTAAATACAGACCTTTTCGTTCAAAATGTAATTTTATTTTTTCCCAGATAGAGGTAATGTATATCCGTATATGTATATGCACGCATACTTGCCTTCTAGAGAATGGAATTTCTGAAATGTTGTAGTCATCTGGTGTTTCACCTGCTCAGCTGACAGGAAATTTAAATCTGGAATTTCCAAGATCAGTTTGACTCTGACATTTCCCAAATTGCCTCCTGACGTACTTCATTGATGGTTTTATGCAGGTATGCATGTGTTTGTTCCTAGTTACCAGCCCAAATACACCTTGAGCCAGGTATCAGTTCCATAACGCTGTGCCTCAGCAAAATCATGCTGATTTTTATCCATGTATTATTTCTACATCAATTCACATCAGAATGAAGTAAAGTCCAGGAGTTTTTTGATGGACATAATTTACAGGACACAAATTTTTTTTTTTAAAGAGTGGTAAGTGTGCCATTATACAGATACTGTACTTAGTTCTCTGTATTGTCATGTTTCTGAATCGCTAGTCTCCAAATAGACTGAATTATCTTTTGTTGGCAATCATCAGATTTCTTACAAGCTTGTGAAAATGTTATTTAAAATTGGGACAGCCTTGCAGTTATAGTTTCATAAGGTGAGAGATGGATTCCTCTATTTGAGAAATCAGTGTTTTAGCAGCAACTAATGGCCTTTTAAAATACATGCTTATACCACAGCAGCTCTTATAACAACACCAGAAACAAAAGGCTTTCTTTAGCCACTGTGGTTAATAAATTGCATGTGATTATGGGAAGGGTGAGTTTTATTACTGTTTCTGCATCCAAAATCCTGATTAGAATTGTATCATCTAGGTTATTGCTTTCTGGATATTCCTGTAGCTCTTTTACCCAGGATCGTGGCCAACATAGTAGGTTAGACATTAGTCGTTCATTTTCCAGTATCCTTGGCTTCAACGAGATTTATTTTAGCAGGAGCTTCACTACCATTTTCTTTCCAGCCTTGGAAACATCCCCCTCCCAGCAAAAACTTAACCACACTGGATGGTGAAAGGATGAAATTCCAAAAGGAAATTTGTTGGGCAAGAATCCACAGGACAGGTGGTGGGATGAAGCTGGGTAATGAACTTGGATATTGCTAAACCTGAAACTGAACTGGATGGTGCTGCCTTAGGAAAAGGGAAGAATTTATTACATCTTAGCCTGGTAACAGACTGTATGAGCAACATAATATATTTAAAGGAGGTGTATTGCCACTCTGCTAGAACAGCACAACCCATGTTCCCTGCCTTCCTAAGTCCTACTTAACACTGGTGCTTTAGCAGTGTGTTATCTAACAGCCACATAAAAGGTGGGGGAGTAAACATTTAAGTGAGATTTGTTGCCTCCCCATAGCTTCCTTGCTATATTACCAGGCAGTGCAGATTGTGTTTGCAGGGCTGTTTTTGTGAGACTATTCCTGCAGATCTGAGCTAAACTCTTTCCACAGATGCCTGTGAATAGCCTTCAGGCATTGCATATTAGGACACATTTTTAAGCAGTGTATTGAAAGAAATAACTAAAATGTAATATAATGTCTGGTTAGCAGTCAAGCCTCAGCTGTATTTTGCATCCTTCTGTTTTTACTAATAGTTTGTGAATATACCAGTGTTCCTGTATTTCTTTGAAATAATTTTCAGTAAGAACAGATATCTGTGAATCACATTCTTTTTCTGAATATTTGAAGTTGAAATACTAATTCCCAGGCTTAGTGATGATTCAGTGTACAAGCTTGTTCTGGACAGAAAAAATGCTATTCCTATATCCCAAGCATATGGTACAAATTCTCATGTGAACAAATACAGAATTGGATTTCTTTGACCAATTTGCCAATATTTGTTTAAAATGAATCATATTCATGAACTTTCTTGCCATAAAACACATTCACTGCAACAAGGATGTTTGGCCTGGGATTGATCCATCTTCCCCCTTTACAGCATCAAGCTTTCTACAATACGCAGCAGATTGGGAACCACTGTACTATGATATTAGTGGAAAATAAACACAAGCTAAGTGAATTCATTAAAAATATTACACAAATATTTACACAAAATCTTCTGCAGTGTTTGCCTACCTCTTATTCAAACCACTGACCTAGAAGAAAATGCTCAAAGCCAAATGGGACTCAAAACCATTTGCATCATTGTTGTTGTACTAATAACCTTGTGGATTTATTACTTTTGTAGCATTTTATTGTTTGCACACTACCTGGGGCTTTTCAAACTTATTATGGTTGCTATTATTCTGTATTCCTATATGAGAAATGCTCATCTGCTTTTCTGGTAATCTTGCAACATTTCTCATAATATTTCCCTATATCTTATATTCCATAGTTTGTATTAGAAATGAATGATATAAATAATAAGCAGTAAACCTTATTGTCATTCATTTGTGCAAATAGCAACTATTCTGCATTTGGAAATGCACAAAACAGTGCTAATAATCACTTGTACAAGCCAGACACTGGGTGCTGTTAGTCTCCTTTGTCACAGAAGACATCCTCATTTGCATTTGTATCTTCCTTCTTTTCTGCCTGCACAAAGAGAAGTGCAGACTCTGTGATTACCACAACTTGCAGTCCTACTGGAGGCCTGGGGGCTTCTCAGAGCCCCTTGTGTCAAATGGTTTTGAAGCCAAAAGGGCACTCTGGGCTCATGAGGAACAGATACCTTCTGATTAGCACAGGACTCTCCAGCTTTACCTTCTTTTTGGGCTGTGGTGCCATCCTCGGACATGACATGAGTATGATGCCAGCGGCTTGCAGAGCAAAATAGCTGAAGGAGAAGCATCTTTCCAGGAAATGCTGGGCTGCGCTTAGGCCAACCTGAAAGCCTTACAGGGCTGGGTACCAAGCCCTCTGTTGAAGCAGTCTGACTGGCAGACTCACAGTTGGATGCTTTGGGACAGATCATCTATTTATGAGAACAGGCAGGGAATAAAGGGACAGATTTTCCTGATTCTTTTATGTGAGGGATACTCCTGAACCAACCTTATTCTGCTATGAAAGAGTAGGGTACCCATAACTAAAGTGTCAGCTAAGGCACCACATGAGGGAACTGGCACTTTACACAATCATTTAGCAGCAATTTCTTTGGAGAAATAAACAACCTGCATTACCATGCTACGGGTAGATATGAAAGTATAAGAAAGGGGCAAGGAGAGAGAGAGCAAGGTTTACTGTGGCAGAGCCTTTTGCACACTTTCAGCAAAGATATTACAGACACGGTTTTTTTTTTGTTTTTCCCCTCCATAGAAAATGTTAAGACATTGCTGAGAGAATTTGTTTTTAGAAAATGTTCATTTAAGGGCCACTTATTTTCTACAGACTTGCATAAAGCTTTCCATAATGGGTATAAGTTGATACTTACCTTGGGACATGTTAGACACTTTCTGCTGGCTGATATTTGGCCCCATTTAGTGAATAAGAAAGCAATGGTATTTGCAGGAGAGAGAATTAAAAAGAGAATGTCTTTTACATCAGAAGGAAATTACTTTTCAGACAGATTCAGGCTTGGACATCCTGCCTCTGGCCTGAGACTGGAAATATTCTGCAATTGTTTCTTTTTCCTTAGCACAGGTTTGCTAACATCATTGGCTATAAAGTATGCTGGCTTTAGTGTTGATGGATAGTTGGTAGAGATAGTCAAGCTGTTATGTATCTTGCTAAAACCCAAGTATAGGACACCAACTTATTTTGCTACTTCAAGAGGAGATGAAGATAAAAACTTGTACACTTCTGGAATTTTACTTGTGCTCTAATAGTCTTGTGCAAAGACAAGCTGGCTTAGCACCGTTGTCCTTATTTCAAAGGACAGAATGTCACAGAATAGCTGTAGAAGAAAAAGACCTCTGGATGTCATCCAGTCTGACCTTGCTACACTCAGCAGGGACAGACACAGGAGGTTGCTCAGTGCCACATCAAGTTGGGCTTTGAATATCTCCAAGGATGAAGACTCCACAGACTCCCCAGAATACCTCTTCCAGTGTTTGACCATCCTTACAGAAAAAAAAAAAAAAAAAAAAAAAAAGTAAAAAAAAAAAAAAAAAAAAAAAAAAAAAAAAAAAAAAAAAAAAAGTTTTATTTTATATTTAAATGGACTTCTTTTAATTTCAGCTTGTGTCCACTGCCTCTTGTCCTATAAATGGACGCTATTGAAAGAGTCTGGTTCCATCTTCTTTATTGGCTACTCTCCTCTTCAGATATTTATACACTTTGATAACAGCTCCTCTTGAGCCTTCTCCAGGCTGGACAGTCCCATCTCTCTCAGCCTCCTCCTGTTTATGTAAGATGCTCCAATCCCTTAATTATCTTTGTGGTTTTTGCTGGACCCATTCCAGTATGTCCAGGTCTCTAAGCCTAGAGCTAGACCTAGCACTACAGGTATATCTCATCAGGACTGAGCGGAGGGGAAGGATCTGCTCCCATGACCTGTTGGTTTTGCTTTTCCTAAAGAAGGCTAGGGTGCTTTTCATGGTGTGTACTTAAAAGCTATGGAGAGCAATGTACAATTCCCTCACATCAATGCTATTTGATAGAATTTGGGCGCTCATCTCTGAGCTGTGCTCAATTCCTCCTGCACCTCCTGCTCATTCTTCCTTGTCTACTACAGTCCCACAAGTACAATTGCTCCAATGGTAGTTAACCTCACTAAGGATTAAGAGTCTGTCCCTGGTGAATGACTGAAGAAGAAACTTACAGGCAGGAATTCTGGAGCAGCTCAGAAGCTAAGATGTCCATGAGATACTTTTTGGTGGACTACAACAGAGAGTGCCCAGTGACATCATTCACAGCAAGAGGAATCTTTGTCCACGTGTCTGCACTTGTGTTACCATGCTGTGGGAAGGCTCAGTAATTACTCCACAAGGGAATTCTCCAGAAAGTTACTTTTCCACTCCTCTCTGGTGGGTTTTTCTTAGTGTGTATACTACAATGCTATTGTCTGGCAAAGCCTAAACTCTCATCAGCTGTCTCCACAACTCCAAGCCTGCATGCAGCCTGCGTGATCTCCATAGCAAGGCACCCTGCTGCTTGTCAGGGCAAAACTCACTGCCAAAATTCCTTCCACCAAGTCTCATACCCTTCATCTCCCTCTTTTTTTCCCTTTTGCTCCCTGTCCCAAAATCTGACTTGCATTAGCAGCTGGAAGAGTTCATCTTCTAGAGTAGGATCTATGTCTTTCCACCAGCAGTTTAATTTACTGTGCTGGCAAGCTGAGAACACTTGCACACAAGGGCTTAGGAAGAACAGGCATATTCTCCCACAGTCTGCCACAAATTAATTCACAGAGCAGTACACAAAGTAATGCAGTGTGACGAACCATCGGCCAATCCGAAATCCAGACTGGTGCAGGACTAATCCAGCAGCAGGACTTTGCTCTAAGGCCTGCTTTACCTGCCCCAGATAAATCTCAATTCACTGTACAATTAAAATATAGGTAATGCTGTGGAGTCAGTCTTGGGGACTGGCCTTTGCTCTGAGGGCTTGGGTTGGCTGTGGTCAAGTATGTGACTTTCTTCAGCAAAATTCAACTTGTTCCTTCATCTTCCCTATCCTGCTTTCTCTGCCTGACTCATGGGTGAGATGTCAGCAGTCTCTGCTAGATTGTTCTGCCATCATTCCCAGCAGGACTGTCCCTTCATTGATGGGAGTAGTGGAGGGCAGTAAGCAACCAAGTGTTTTCTGCCAGTCTCCTCTTTACTGGGTGGATGGCTTTCAGACTAAACTTGAGTACAGTAGTAGCCTTTAGCCTGTACTGCCAGTCCTGCAAGCAAGTGAACAATAAAGTATGTGTTTAAAGTGCTGTGATAAAATTATATTTAGGAGAATAGTCCAAAAAGTGCATCTTGTTCAGTTTTATTCACGTCTGGATAATGCCAGCTTTTCTTCCCCTAACATAAAAAATATGCGAAACTTATACTAAAATATAGCATTAAAGTATATGGCTGTTAGTCCACAAGGCACAGCCACACACATGTATAGACTCACAAAATTATTTGGCCTTTGTGGACCCCAATAAACAGCTTTTCACATGGCCATACTTGCAAATATTGTGGTGAACAAAAATTAAGAACAAAAGTTAGTCCTCAGAGTACTATGGCATCACTGATACAGGTTTATAAACATGAAAGCAACAAATATTCCCAAATAGCTTTTGTGTATTTGTTAGCCAGGATTGCTTCAGACAACCTGGGTGGGCTTTAAAAGTCTCTTGATGACAGATGTGGTGTGAATGAAGAGTGGAATACCAATGAAAGACCAACAAACTGCCTCTTTCAATAGCTTTGAGCTGGCAGGTCTTTGCAACTTTCTTAAATGCATTTGCAATTAAGTGACTTTTTTTCAGTAGAAGGAAAATCCCTTCTTTTTTATCTGTCTGAAGATCAGGTACAATGAAGAGTAAGACTGATGATTACTCTGGGCTGGTGTTGTCCTGGACACAACAACCAGGAACATCTGAGCTGTGCTGGGACAACAATCTCACTTCTGACCTCATGTTTTCATTCCTTGCCCCCAAGTGGTGGGGTGCGGGGCAGGTGGAATAGAATAAAGTTCCATTCAGGAGGGATTTTCAGCTGTAACTTTAAGCAAACCAGCCTTATCATGGCTGAGGATCAGTCCCAACCATTTTATCTCCTGGGTCAGCTGAGTAGAATGTAGTTTACAGGATGTGGCTTGCTAGAGATTTAAAATTGGACATCCTGTTTGCTTAGCATGGATGTCAGTCTGTGGTAGCACTTAAAAGCAGAGCTTTCTCAAGGGTCCCTGGCCAAACTGTTGTCTTTCCCCTGTGCCCGAACACTTTCATTGCTTTGGGTGGCACAGTGCCAGATTACATCAGCTGAGAATCAGGCCCAGGCTTTCCAGTGAAGAAAAAGAAGTGAAAATGGCAGTTAGTCCTGTTCAAGTGAAGTTAAATATAAATTCAGATTTTTTCTCTCTCGCACGCACAGAAATGCTGAAATTGCATACAAGAAGGTTTTTTCATACCATCTGTTAGAGAATAAAAAGCACCTGGCCCCATTCATTGCCTCTGTTAGATCCCTTTGCTTGGTTTAGCAGACCAAGCATGCCTATTTACCCTTCTGCCACAAGTGCCTGGCAAACAAACACGACTGGAGACTTGCAGCACTGTGGTCCTCCTGTGTCACTGTTTTGTACCTGTCCCTTTACATGGTTCTTCAGTTTTGGGGGGGGTCATATGCTCTAGATGGGTGTCAGGTAACTTCTAAATAGTAGAAACATTAAAAAAATGTGGGCACACTTGGTTGACATTATCCTCCAATAACCGAAATAAAACCAAAAAAAAGGTCTTCAAAACACCAGTGACACTGTCAGAAAACGTGTTTTTCAGTCATGTCCTGAAAATCTGAATTGGAGGGAGTGTAGGGAGACTATTTTTGCCTAGAAAACCATCTAGCAGAATGAAAAACTTATCTGTATGCTTCAGAGGTGCGATATCATTGGTGGCATTTTGTGCAAACATGCTGGTGGCTCACACTAGCACTAATTGTTCATACTGGTTTGTCAGTGGATCTGTGACTCAGACAATAAAACATCATTAAATGGACTTGCTAAAAATCCATGGGGTATTTTGCATGGTACCATGTCTGCCTGCTGTCCAAAGGTGCTCACCAACTGTAGTGTAATTTCTGAGTGCTAAATGTCAGTAATACCATACACTTAGTCCTCACAGAAAGGATTTCAAAACCCATGCCACAAAACTAGCATCTGTTTCTCTCTTTTTGGCTCTCATCCGTCCCCTGTTTTCTTCTTTTCCCCTTTTCCCCATATTTTCTTTTCTTTTTTCTGACCACTTATGCTTTCCCATTCTAACCACGTCTTCGTGTTTCAGTCTGTCTTGTGCAGCAAATTTCTCTTTAGCCTCTGCACAGAGCTAGCAAGGGGACAGGCTAATGCAATGAGCTGTCTTGGGTAGAAAATGTCTGCTTGCAAGGATCAAAGTTCTTCTTCAAAGAGACAGAAAGTCAATGTTGTGTAATGTCTGAGTTCCTGGTGATCTCCTTGGCAGAGATTTGGGAAGAAGGATGAGCTCGTGATTATGAGGCTAGTCTGGGGATTTGGTGACCTGGTTCAAGTGCCCTCTATGCTGCACATTTCCTCTCAACACATCCCTTATAACCCTCTGTATTTTAGGACATGCATACTGATGGGGGACTTTTCACAAGTGGATGATGAATTATGAAAATCTGACAAGGAATCATCTGCCTTATTTAGCACCAAAATGCTCTTCAACTGGTGGATGTTTTCTTTTCCCAGTGCCTCCATTTCCCTCTGAAAAACAGTGATTTCTTGCCTGGTAGATGAGACAAAAACATTATTGGTGTTGGAGCTGTGCAGACAGTGCTGCACTGTATGGGTGCTGTAAGAGGAGAGAATGTTTTGCTATATTTGGCTCTAGGGCATGGAGACACTCAAGCATAACTTATTTAAGATCTAGTCTCATGAGCCCCCTCTGAAATAAATGAATGGCCCATGTATGTGAAAAATTAGCATTATGTAGATTTCTTTAAAATGAATGGATTCTTTTTTGGTGATGAGAAAAGAATATATGTTAAAATACCCAGGCACAAACACTTTTTAATATTTTTTTTTGGCACAAGTGGGTTCTTTTTTTAGTTGATTTTGTCAGCCACATTTCCTTTCTGAACAGAGGTTACATACAACAATTGGATGAACAATTGTTGAAAACTCTCAGGGGGGCATTCTTGAAGACAAGCCTGCATGAGATCATGTTATGAGTGTGGCTTGGCTGTGCTTTTATTCAGTAGGTGATCTCATTCATTTAGAGTACTAATCATTTTAACAGGGAATAACTGCAGCTATCCAAAAGTATAGCAAAAAAGTGATGTTGCAAGATTTCCTGTGAGTTTTGCACAGAAATATCCATTTCTTTGCTAGTTGATTTGACACAAGATGGATATTTCTGGTCAGATGACAAAAATAAGTTTAATACGAGCAAATAAGATTATTCACTACAGTGACGGCTTTACCAAGTTTATTGTTTTTCTCTAAATATGCTTTTTATAGGCTTCTTTTAGATTGTTAACTTTCGGGAAAGAGACCATGTAAACATCTGCATTTCTAAAATTTCTATCTCAGTGGGGGTCCTGCTGGGGCCTCTGGATGCTATCATGATAAAAATATTAAATATGATCTAACAGATTAAATATTACCCCTGAAAATGCCTACAGAGCATTTTATCCAGTGTTCCTCAATAATGAAGAATTCCCTGACTGGACCAATTATTTTCAAGTTCAAGAAGCAGTACAGGCTCCTGGCTAGAAAACTTATTTGGGCACAATCAGCTAAAAACTTTGAACTCCCTCTCAGAGTAGAAAAATAAAAATGTTTACAGCCAGAAATAACAAGGCTGGGAAGCTAAATTAGGAGCAGGGACCAAGAAAGTCTTTGCTTAATTCTGGTTTCAATCAGTGTCTGCAGCAGTCATCAGGAGCAGGCACCGCTGTGGGTTTGAAAATAATGACTTTATTTTAAGTAGACAGAAGTTGTTGGCTTGACCCAATTGCTGACAACCAGTCTCCCCTAAACACCCTGCATGGAGCCAGATCCTGAAGTCCTCCTGTGGTTTTTATCCAAGCCCATTCTCACTACAATCAAAACTTGAGCATACACAGCCTCAGTATTTGGCCTACACCTATTGCACACTCTTTTTGGTCTCTTGAAACCACCACAGAAAAATAAATCCCAGTGCCCAGTTTTCATTTTCAAGTCTCGAAATTCTTCTGCACTGTTGGCCTGTTTTTATTGCAGTGAGTTGAGAGTGGGATATAAATTACAAGTCTCTCCACTGTTAGCTTCGTGCATCTCCTGGGCTCAAATTTCAGCAAAACAATAGATGACCAGCCTTGACCTCATGCAGCAGGAGCAGCACACTCTATATGAGCTGATCCTGCCAGGGGTGGAGCAGCTTGGGAATATACAAGGTCTCCTCCACTGAAAGCTATGAAACTAGATGTTACTCAGCTTCTTGGAAGAGGAGACCCTGTTGCCTTCCCTTGGACAATCATCCCAGTCTGGCTTTCCCCTGTGCTTAGGACCAAGGCCTGCAGACAACTACCACAAAGCTAATGTTGAAGCATGATTTAAAAACAAACCATGAGGTGAGCAGCTGAAAGGGGAAGCAGCCTCACAGGAGAGAGGCTAACAAATCCATGCACATACCCGTCAGAGCACAAAAGACAAAAAAACAACACAAGAAAAGTTGAAATTGCTACTCGACATCAAGACAAAAGGTTGTATAATCTGTATGTTTAAGCCTGAGTTTCTAGTCATAGCAAGGAGGAGAGTCAGTCTTGTGATTTGGGGCACTAGACTGGAATTTTGGAAGGTTTGAGTTAATCAGCTTTTGTTTAATGGCTTTCTAGTTTTTTGTCCTCTGTTAGGGCACTTCATCTCAAGGTGTCTCAAGTTCCCCTTTGTTTAAATGCATCCATAGGGAGGCTGTTTCCTACCAGAGAGGCTGGCTGTCCTAGATGCTAGTGAAATGTGAATAATCTCTGTCATGTGGTGTTTAATGTCTCCAAGTAACTCAGTGGAAATGAATGATTTTTTTTTTCTTTAATAATGACTTCTTAGCAAACACAGACTGAATCTGAATTTTCAATTCCCACCTGATTGTTCTTATGTTATTTCAATAATTTGCATCTGAACTTCATTAGGTATCTCAGTGTGATATCTGTCCTAAACAGCAGTCAAGAAAATATTAGGTTTGTACAGTAAGTAGAAGTATTTTCATACAAGCTTTAATTTGAACCAATTTGGCTTCTCTTTCCATTGGATTGAACTTGTTCATTTAGAGATAGTAATAATCTGTCGTTATGCACAGATTTATCCTTGTGAAACTTTCTCACTGCTCTAGAAGTGACCTTCCACAATGGTAATGCATCTGCCTCTGCAAATACAAGGAAAGTCTTTGTGAAATCCTTAAAACAAATTTCAGTGTAAATCTTCTTTGCCTGAGAGCCCCCACAGATGATGTCTGCAACATTTTGAGGTGTACACCTCTAAAATACTTCCCTGGATTTAGGAACCTGAGTGTAATGGAACTGTATTGGGCTGTAGCTGAAAGAGTTTAACAGGAAAATAGACTGAGCTGTTGTAACAAGTATTAGGGGATCTTTTAAAGACAGAGGTATTACTGCCAGCTTAATTCCAAATTACTGCAGCATGAGTCCCTATGCACATGCCTTTTCAAATGAGTAATAATTAAAGCTGGTTTTGGCTTGCTCACCCACCCCCATCAGTTTCTCTTGGTAAATGAAAATATCATAGGGCAATTTATTTGCTCTCCACGGCAGTACCCAGAACAGCTTTTTTTCCCCACCACCCTTCTCTGCAAAACTAACCTCCGCCTGAGGCTCTGGTGGAAGTGGCCTGGCCCCGTGCAGTAGAATTGGTTTTTAAGATCGCCGGCAGCCTCTGAAGGTGCTGTTGTCACAGGGCTGCCAACAGCTTCAGGGCTCTGCAGGTGGCACCACCACCT
The DNA here is from genome assembly GCA_036785705.1 of Acanthornis magna. Lineage (NCBI taxonomy): Eukaryota > Metazoa > Chordata > Aves > Passeriformes > Acanthizidae > Acanthornis > Acanthornis magna. The sequence continues at coordinate 23,947,810 of JAWUZG010000025.1, read as the reverse complement.
CTTCCCTGGCTTGGTCAGCACGGGACCAGACATCCTTGGAGCAGCCGGGTCTTGAGGTCCGACTGTGCTCACAAGCTCCTTCCTTGGCAGCAGGAGAAGCCAGAGTGCTGCTCTTCTGGCGCGAGTGCTGGGTGCCTCCAAAAACATCCCAAATAGGAGAGACCAAGAGAGAAGCTCTGCTGCTTTTAAATTTCGTTTTGGAAATGTGACCCTGAGTAATTTCTGCCACTGCCAGCCTCAGAGGATGATGTGTAATCTTTTCCCCTCTATACCACAAAATGAAAGACATCAATCGAGTTTGGCAATTGCATTTCAAACATGTTGGTAAATTAAGGGAAATGGGCAAATAAAACAAATGTCTGCATGCTCTGAGTACTGCATAGTGTGTTCATGCAGCTTCTCTGAATGCCTTCTGAAGTACTACTACCAAGGAAAGCAGAATAATTAAATAAGCTATTAATAACTCAGGGAGACTCCTTGCATCAAATGTATTTTTTTCTTATAAAAGGAAGGTCAATCTTAAGAGTGAAAATACATTAAAAATTAATGCTACAGAGAGCCCCTGTCCCTTGCCGCTACTCCAGCTGTGTTTGAAAGGTAGCACTTATTTTCTTTAATAACATAGCTTCAAAAGAAGCATAATTAAATGAAAAGCTATGGAAATACATGGAATATTAGGGTCTAACTTGAACAACTACCATCACTTTCAGTGAGATTTTCATCATGCCAAAGGTGATTCTTGTAAAATAAACATTTGCATTATTTTAGAAAGAGAGAAAAATTCTGATTCCAGTAGCAGTATCTTTAATCATCCACCTAATATTAAAAAAATATTATTTTTGAAACTTAAAGTGTACTTTTGAGGATGTCATACAAAGCAGGGAAGTAAAGAAACAAGAACTGATCTTCTCTGATGGTTATGTTAAATGTTTTAGTTTGAAGGAATTTTGTAAATTGTTTTCTTCAGCCTTTTAAAATATTATTTTTATTTATTCCTCTCTGTGGCTTTGAACTGACCTTTGAAATCTAGAAAGAAAAGCTGACTGTACTACTGATTTGTTGTCTTTTTACTTTTCGTTCACAAGCCCTCTATTCATCTTCCTGCTTAAATAAATCTGGAATCAACTCCACCATCTCCAGGCACCCAAATTCATATTATGGCTGGTCCACTTGCCTTCTACTGCCAGTTGACACAGACAGGCACTTTCTGAGGGTGATCTCAAGCCACTTTAATACTTAAGTGCCCTCTGGAAGTATTCTGTCTCTCTGTCTTGACAATAGAGGGTACCTAAAGTGACATTATGCATAAACTGTGTGTCTCATTTATGTACCTAAAGTTAGACAGAATTAATCTAGACCTAAGAGGCTTTACAGTTTAATTTGCTATTCCATAGTGTATTGATTGTTGGCAAGGAAATACATTCCTTTTTTTCCTACAAAAAAACCCCCGAAAAACACCAGAAAAAACCTAACCAAAAGCAAAGAAAAAAAAATTACAAAAAACAAAACCATACAAACAAACAAAAAAACCCTAAAAACCCAAGAGTGTGTGAACTATGCATATGTGTTTGTATATCTAATATACAACTGCAGAAATAGAGTTGAAAGGGCATGCATCCCCCTGAACCTGCCTCAGTGAAGCAGAATGACTAGAGGGTCTGCTGAGGCCCCCTTGACAGTGTAGCCTGCTGTCTTCTTCCTCCATTAATATCTTTTTGCCCTATAGCATCTTCTCGCCTTCAGTCACTTGTATTTCAAGTGCAAAGGATTAAGCACCTGCCAGCTACACAAAGTAATAATGATAAAAAAAATTAGTTCTCTTTTTTATTTCACTTCCCTAATAAAAAAATTGCTGAAAAAATCCATTAAAATCCTAGACTGGAGAATTTTTGTAGTAGTAGTACTAGTGGCTTAAACTCCAGCAAGAGTTCATGTGCCATCCTTCACTCCATGGTTTTAAATCACTTACCAAGAAAAAGTCAATTTATTGACTCACCTGTGTTCATTTCCATGCAGAGAAAATATGGATTAGCTACTCAGTCTGCCTCTGCATCCTCAGTGATATTGGCACAGCTGCTTAAAAGATGTTACTGTTAAGGCATCCCAGCTCTAGGTAGTTCACATCCCCTGTGGCTCTGGCTCTGGCGGAACACGTTTGCTCTTGCTGTGAGAAAGAGGGAGAAATGGACTTCGAAGAGGAAGGTGTCATCTAGACCATGATGCCAGTGCTTTGTGATTCCCTGGAGTCCTGCCCTTTGGGCACTTCCACCTGGGTTGCCTTCTTCAGTACCCGGATCACGAGGTCCTGGGGCAAAACCCAGATTCACTGATAGCATTGCAGGCTGTGGTTGTGCCGAGCATCTGATCACAGAAATGACTGTGTCTGCTAAAGGTAATCAAAGAGAAAGATGATGGATGATGCAAATGTGATCTAACATGGGCTGAGTAACTGGTCACTTAAACAGCAACAAGAATGTTCCTCTATTTCCCCTGAAATTTTCTTAGGAGAAAAATAAAGGAAATGCTGGAGAGCAGTGCTATTGTTCTTGCTATTTAAAGGCAAGAACTCCCTCTAACACTCATATTTCTGGTTTTGTACTTCTGTGAAGTGTACATCTGTATAGCAAATATAAAACTTCTAGAAGTAGGTCTTCTTTTCTTGGCTCCTTTTTCTGAACCCTTAGAAATGACCCCTTCAAAGGTAGAAAATTATTGGCCTAGGTACATGGAAAAATAAGTTTCTTAAAGCTTTACTTAAACCTTTTAATGTATTGTAGTATATTATTACAGGGATGAAAACAGAATAGAAATCTAGATAGATTATTTTAGATAGCTAAGCAATTTTTAAAAATAATGATTTGGTAGTGAACAGTTAATAAATACTTCATACCGACCATAGTATTTTCAAATGTGATTATATAGTTTGGATTTTAAAATCGTATATTTAGACTTCGATTGGCAGTTAGGAGCTTAAATATAGTTTAAATATGATGGCATTTTTTTCTCTCATGTCTGTGTCACTTTGTAATCTGAATGCACTCTATATGTCTTACATCATCTTGGATTATCACACTCTGTTTAAACCATAATGGGTCCAGAATCAGGATTTCAGAAAACAAACCTTTCCAGGGCTGGGAAACTTCATGATCTGAGAGGAAACAAGCCGTATAGCTCAGATTCCTTTCCAGCAGTGTCATATATACACCACTGTGGGGATTTTGTGTAGTCTCATCACTGACTTGGCTCCTGCTGGCACATAATCCTTTTTTAGAGGAGTTTTCAGAATTCCCATCCTCAGCTTATTTTACCAGTTTATCATCCAACACGCTGGGGAGGTCTTCTTTTGACACTATTTTAGTGTTGCTCTTCTGTAGGAATGGGAGGAAAAGTGTGCAAGTGTTCTCCAAAGAGATGTATTACACTCTGCTACAGGATGGTAGCAGAACCCTGACATGATACACATCAGGTATATACACAGCTGCACAATTTTGGCAGTGCTGCTTTGCTGTCATGGTCCCAGGGGTGCCACCAGTGTTGACAATCTCTCCCCAGTGCCCTGGGAATGTTCCCACCCTGTACATGGCTCAGAATCCCATTCCACGTCTCTAGGTCCGTCGGTCCCCAAGGAAGTGATGCTGCAACAATGCCAGTATTCACCTCCCCACAGCCTTGCCTGGCCACAGGTCCCACTGATACAGGCCCAGCCATGGGCTGATGTCCCAGTCCATTCCTATTCCCATCCCCAGGAAGCTGACTCATGTCTGGATTTTTGGCTGAACCTAGCTGCAGTCTCTGGGTCTGTCCCTCTCCTTCACTGGGAGACTGTGGGGCTGAGCCTTTGTAATCAGGTTGGGATAGCCTCCAAATTAGCAACAAGCATTTAACTTCCTGCACTTAGTGCAGGCTCAGCACCTCCATATGATGCATCATCTGGTGTTTGCCTTCTGTACTTCTCTTGTTTTCACCAAAATGCTCACCAACAAAGAAAGATTTAACATGTTTCATGATTCTCCAGCTTGTTAAGGCTTAAGTTGTTTGGAGTAGGCTCTTTTCTGTTTATTATTCTCTTCTCGAGATACTTAGTGCAGCTCACAATATATTAGCCTATGGTTTTGGAAAACTAAAACCACCAGCTAAACTACAGATCATCTGATGGAATAGATGAGTAGGTTAAAAAAAATCCCATGTATATTTGTTACCTTCTTTGAAGTAACATTAAAATGGAATTTGACCCATAGAGGCAATTTTCCTTCATTTGCAGTAGCAATAATACCCTTTTAGTAAATCAATAATGAAAATATATGCTCCTGATGCATGAGTTATCTCCATGGAGGCATTTGTCAAGTAAGTCTTTCTATGAAGATGTCTTAGGAATATAGTCCATATCAATAATTTATTCTTCATTGTATGCACCAAGCCATCAGGCCATTTTATTCCAACACATTATTACATTATCAAAATACTCTGTGGAAGTTGTCCTTGTTGACAACTGAGACTATTCCCTGGCCTCCTTGCTGCATCAAGGCTTATCAGCACAGCATTGCCAGGAAGTGTATTTTAACCCTAGTGCAAACCAGGGCTTCATTGCAGACAGAGCTACTCAGAAGGAGTCCCCTAAAGTGTGGAGTTTCTCTGTGTAAGACAAATTGATTGAACATAGGAGTGAGTATGGGATAAAGACACATTTAGAATTTTAGAAATTTAAGCTTTCACAACACAATGAAGAGTAGCTCCACTCGTGTCTAATACGTGCCCACCAATAGGTGCCAAAATCAGTGGGTATCAATATTGACAGCCCCTGATGCACACAGATATTGAAATCAGCATTGAAACCAGTAAGAATGGATGCCTAACAATGCCTATTGCTATGTATACGTTTCAATACCTGTTAATATCTATCCCTATCATTACCAATTTATAGGTAGTAAAATTGATAGGTGTTGATTTTCCATTGATGACTACTGATATCAAAATATACTGATATTGGAAAGCGTTGATGCTTATTGACATCAAAATCAATATAAAAATTATGGATATTAGACAGTTGCGCTTATCAATACAGGTAGGTATTGATGAAAAAAGCTAACAATAATGGCAGCCATAGATGACTATCAGCAAGTATTGATATTGATAGGTACTGATAGGTATCCATACCTATTGATACTGCTACCTGTTGGTAGATATCCAAATATATGGGTATTGATACTTATTCATTGTTTACAATACCAGAAGGTATCAATGAGTACCAATGGCTACAAATATTAATAGATATTGTTGTTATTGATATTGATAAACTTCAGTAGCTCACTGTTTTTAATCTTCTTGATAAATACTATCAGAGGGTATTGCTCTTGATATTTATTAGTGCATATTGAGATTCAAATCAATATACAAAACAATAGATATAGATACCTATCACTATAGATAGATATCCAAATTAATATGTATTGATGTCTATTAACAGGTATGGATATTGAGAAGTATCAATTTGTATCAATACCTCCTCATATCAATTCTACCAAAAGATATCCAAACCAATAAGTACTGAGGCCTGTCATATTGATATAAAAATGGATCTATGTTGGCAGGTGTCAATGCCTATTGACAGAAAAATGTACCAATGCTTATTGAGAGGTAGTAATATTATCAGTGACTAGTAATAGGTTATTAATATCATAGATATAAATATTGATAGATATCAGTGCCCATTGATATAGGTGTTGGTAAGTTTTGAGGCCTTAATATTATCAATAAGTACTGATGTCAACTCCTATCAACAGGAATTGATACCTCTCAATAGATAATCAAATCCGTAGGCAGTACTACTTATCAAGTCAATAGGTATTCATGCCTATTGTTATCAATATGCAGATCAAAAAGGATCAGTGCCTATCAAGATCTGTCTGTATCAATAGATCCCAACATCTATAAGCACAGATTGATATTGATACTTATTGTGAGCTCTTAACATGCAGTTTTAAGTGCATATTTACATTGAAATATATACATATGTATTTATAAATACATATATAAACTCATATCAATATAGATATCGATATTGATAGATAAAGGTACAGATCACTGTATATTTACATTGACATACAGATATATATAAATGCATGTAAGACAGAGGAGACAACACTTCCTCTCAATTGCTTCAGTTAGAGTTGACATTGGGGAGAGAAGGAGGAGATTCATCTTTGCAAAAACCAACATATGAGTTGCATAAAAAAGCTGTGTGTGGCCTCCAAGCCAGTATAAAAGACATTACTTTGTTTCAGCTTTTGAGGCATTAAATTCCTGATGGTATATCTTGTACTTCATATCTGTGGGAAAAATCATAAGCATTTATGTTTCTGAGAGCCATCTTGGACTGTGGGAAGGAAACACAAAATCAAGGACAAAATACCAAATTTTTCTTTGTTGTTCCTCAAAAATATAATACAATGGGGACTCCATTGTCAATTGATATATCATTCTATATAATAAATGTAAATGCAGTCAAGAACTTCTATGGTATCTAGGTTATAGAAAATATTTTAATTTTGTAGTTGCAAGAGACAGGTTAGTTGACCAGATCATCAAAACTGTGTGATTTCTAATTTTATAAAACAAATTAATGACTAAAAAGTAAAGAATTTCTTGTACTCTGATATTCAAGGAGATCAAAGAGATCTGCAAGCACATGACACTCACAAATATTGAGAAATAGACCTGAGAAACTTTCTGTTTTGATATGAGTCTGGGGGTGGGAGGAGAGTGGCGGGTGTGGAATGAAGGGGGAAAAGTGATCTAGATAATTGTGTACATATAAAAGGCCAAATCCTTAGGCCATGAACCAGGCACACACCCAATGATGTCAATGTGTTTGGCTTACAGGGGAAATAAAGCAACATTTTATTACATGCTAAGTGAGAATCTCTGCTTGACCAGAATGAGGGAAAAGTGCAAACAGGTGCTGGCTCAGCAGGAATGGAAACTCAAGAATAATAGCGGCTTTTCCTCAGGCTCATAAGCATCCTGAAAGACTACATTTCTGTCAGTACCTTAATAAAGAATTATCTACTACCCAATCCACCTATGTCTGGATTTGAGGCTATCTGCAGAAGCTTTTGATTGTGAAGCTGCTTAACATTATTTCTCCATCCCTGCCTTTGCTTGTGCACAAGCTGTTGCAAAAACAACCCCCCTTAGTCAAGGAAGCTGGGGCCCCACTCTGCTCCAGCTTGTGGGGGAAGAAAGGAGTCATTATTGACACATGCAAGTGATTTGAGAAGAGTCTGTCTACCCCGATAGAAAAAGACTTAGTTGTCTGGTGAATCAGGAAATGTCAGACTTTCTGAAAGGTTAATGGGAGGCTTTAGAAACACATTAAATCTAATCTTACAGCATGAATGCTGATGACTTTATGTTGAGATCCTAGAAATAAGAAAGGGCAAGAAAGAATATTTTAGGTGAAAGTAAGTTTTGACTGGGGAGCTAGGAGAGAGCTTTATTGCAACATATTGCTGAATTTCTCCTTCCATATAGGGCTGGCAATCTGCCTGGTACCATGTGCTAAAAAAGAATATAATATGAGACCATTTGAACTGAAAGCAAATTTTTTTATACTTGCTGAAGTTTAATTAAATGAATGACCTGGTCAATTCTAGAAATGAACAAAATTATTTTCTTTCAGAGTTATCTACTCTAAATGGGCTGTGTAAAACTTCAGTCACTGTAGGGACTGGTAGGGGACTGTATAATGCTGTTAGCATAACCTTTCCAGTTCAGTCAGAATCATCCATGTCTCTTCTGGTTTAGCTGAAGAATCATTAAATATGGAATTCATGAATAAATACACTTTGCATGCAGACTTTCCCCCTGCCATTTTACAATCTCATAGGCATTACAGAAGTAGAAGCATAGGACATGGAACAAATAATGGAAGTTGTTAGCTGGGTTTTGTTGCACAATTCAGTTTTGTACCCTTAGCTTTTTAAGCATAATTTTCTTTGGTATCTTCAGGTTCGAATTTTATTTTTAGGTCATTAGTCTTTTGTTTGTGACTTTCTTTCATTGCCTGGCTGCTTTGGGGAGATTTGCCTTTGCTAGTCGTTAGCAGGTTTTTACAACGTGGGCACAATTGGTTAATCCCATAATAGAAACCTGCTGTGTGGAGAGTGCTATTTTTACTGTACATACCATATCTCATAGCACAGGGCAGTTTTAGAAGGCGATACAGCTGCCATTAAATCTATACATCTCAAGGAGGGCCATGAATAGCTGCTCCTTGTGAAAGGACGTGTCCTGTGGTTCTATTATCCCAGCTCAGGCTCTGAGTAACACTGTTCTTTAGCAAATCAATATCCTTACCTCTCCTTTTTTGAATCTTTTGCTTCCCTCACTAGCTCCATTGTCCCTGAAAAGAAATGGAGTCTGTGTCTCTGCTGACCTGTGGGTGCATGTTGGACTGCGCCAAACTGAAATGCTGGCAGGAATATTGTGAGGCTCCCATCTTTCCAGGGAAGCCAGGGTGCCAAGGGAATAGGTAGGGTGCAGGGCAGTGATCCACACTGCTGCAAAGCTGGTGTCTGAACAATCTCCAGGTTAAAATTAGCCACTGTGACTTAGGGCTTTTACTGCTGTCAGAGTAAGTGGCCAAACACCCTGAAGGAGTCTGCATGTTATGGCTGAACCTCATGCAGCACAGGTTGCCCAGCAGCATGTCTGTGCCACAGCCTCTCTCTCCACAGCCCAGAGATGGATGTGTCCTGGTTCTCCCTGGTCCCTTTTCAGTAGCTCCTGCTGCAAGGTGCATGTTGGGAACACACTGTGTGCACAAGTGTGTGTGAAGCATGTGGGATGGGGGGGGAACAACATGTGCTCATCAGGTTGCTTATTTGGTGTAAAAACTGTCCACGTAGCTATGCCAAATTCAAGGGTTTCTACCTCGCATTTTCAGAGCCACACAGATTTTAGCCCCGCCGAGGTGCTATGGTTTCGCTCCTACTGTTCCTTTCCCAACACAACATAATTGCAATCAGATTAAACGGCACATGAGAAAATGTGTTTATGCACTGGATTTATAAATATCTGGTCTGTTCCCAAGTCAGTTTGATGAATGCTAGGCTTTAGTACATGTGCTACTTTTAAGATTAAAGAGGCAAAATCATACAACAGTGGTCTTAAGCAAGAGCTATATATGTTAATATATCCTGAAAAATGTACTTTTTTTAGAGACTGGACATCTATATCGAAGTATAATCTCTTGGCAGCAAACACCCAAGTAGCATTCACCTACAGAAACCTTGGCACATCTGTGCATTTATCAACTCATAAAAAAATCCTTAAGGGGGCTGTCATGTTTCCCATGAATCATCCCAACCTGCAGCACCTCAACCTGAACCCTCTGGGAGAAGGCTAAGGCAACTACTGCTGATTTATGGAGGCAGACAGCTTGGAGTCCCTGCCAGGGAGTAAGTAAATCGTGGTGACTGTGTGATAAAAGGGATAAAGCACAGTCATTTTCAAATGCTCATTCATGCAACACTTCTAGAAGAGATCTGCAGAAAGTAATGAGGAGGTTTATATTCATTCCTACTGACCTACGCTTCTATTGGAAATAGTTCCAAGGTTCCCAAGTATATGAAGACTGAAAACACCTTCAGCTCAGGCTGGGTCATGGGCATGTGCCCAGAAGTTTTCTGTGTCAGTGCCACTAGGAAGAGCAAAAGGTTTCTATTCTCTCTCTCTCTCGCTCTCGCTCTCTCTCTCACACACACACAAAATCACTTCATTAGGATTAAAGACTAGAAACTAGGACAATTTAAATGAACCCAAAACTAATGGCAAGTACTGAAAATTGATTTGTTTTTTGAAGACTTGTCCCTGATGTTCCCCCTGGGTGCTCCACCCTTTGGTGCTGGGTTGCTGCTCCCAGGTGTGGTAAGGCAGCAAATTTAATAATTAATTAATAATCAATACAATATTAATACAAAATTACCACTCAGCTGTATCCACTGGGACCACCAGAAATTCTCTGTTTCATGCATTACTGGCTCAACGTAGGTCAGTATATTTTGTTCAGCATTCTTTGTATTAACAAAATGATTTCTTCTTTTGAGTCGGTGTCATGGGATCATATTTAAAACTATCTACAGAAGAGATTGTAATTAAATTCAGATATATAATTGGATCCAATGTGTTGTATGTCCACTAACTAAAGCCACCATCTCCCCGCTCCAAGTATATATGTGTAAGTATATTTATGCATGTGTGCCCCATGCCTCACCAGACTTATGTATGAGTGTTTCTGCTCACGCATGGCAATCATGGTATATGCAGTAAACCTTCTCTGGTAATTATAAGTCAGAGTTCAATACGAAATCTATGTTCTTAAAAGCTGCGCTCAGTAGATAAAGTTATGAAAATCTTATAATAATGTCAACTTTTCAAAGATAAAGCAGATGCCTGGGTCACTAGAAAAATAGATGATTGTGAACATGAAAATTCTCAGTTATACTGGGGACTCCCTATGTTTAATTTAAATCCCATTATTTTGTCATAAAATCATAGTTTTGATAAGGCTCTTTTAAAATATGATTCTTTAAAAACAATAATTATGCAATAACAGCTGAGGAAGTTTTCAACACTAGAATTATGTCTGCTTTTTTAATATTGATATATGTGGGGGTTTTTCCCAGAAAGAAATGTTTGCTAGCTGAATTGTCTCAAATCTCTCCATGTGTAATCTGTGGCATTGAAATACTTTTTCAAGTAGTCAGAGGACAACAAATAAAATTATTTAAAAATATAAAAGAAGTCAGTTAGCAAGCAGACCTGGTTCCTACACTCTAAGCTAAGCCAATGTCACTGTTCTTTTTTCTCCATATATTTCAAATCCTGCTCCCGAACTGTCCTATCATTTAGTCATTGTTTGCATGTTAAGGTCTATTCAGAGACTATCCCTAATCTAACTCTTAGAGCTGTAAAGGAAGATGAGGTGACAGTATTTCACAGTGGCTCAAGCTGGCTTTTCTATGTCATCAGTGGATTTTGATTTAGTCTCCCCTAACATTAAAACAAAGTTTTAGTTCATTTCTGAGGGATGGGGAGATGCTAAATAAATTGGTGGTGTGTGAGCAGATTTTCCCTCCTTCTTTTTATTCTGTTATTACTTTTCAGTATCTCCAGGCTGCACAATATTCCTTGAAAGCAAACACTTTATGCAAAGCAGCTGTCTAAGGAAGTTACTTTTACTTTTCCTTACAGGGTGGCCTATTGAACATGATTAACTCGACTCTGATGGAAAGAGAAAAATAACCTGGAAACATCTGGCAAATTGCAAAGCAGTGCCTAACATTTTCTTCCCTGTAGGATTTAATTCAGAAACATACTTAATGGGTCCCCATTTACTTAAAGCACTAAAGATTTTGATGCAGGGGTTTGGGGGATTTGAGTTTGGTTTCTCTCACCCCACTAGCTGTAGCTCTGTAATATTTTATCTCATATTCTTGAATCCATTAGAAAAAATGTGCAATTACAAGGTGGGCACAGCACTGTTTTGAAAAGGTGTTTACTGTTCCAGGCTGGTTTATTGTGCTTTGTATGCAAGTTTGAGGCTTGAAATATGTGAAAATTAATTTCCTGTGTTCCATGTGGCTAAAATGATGGTTGAAACATAATTTAGGGACACAAACAAATAGAGGTTGTCAAATGAACTTTAAGAAGTTAAAGGAACTTTAGCAAAATTTTTAGAGGATTTCATCCAGTTCACTGGGTAAAAAATAATTTTTTGGGGAAGTGTCATGTGTGAAAAGTCATTCTTACATATTTTTAATTTTTTTTTTAATATTTAAAAAGAAAAAAAAAAAGGTAAAACCAGAGAGAAAAGCATTGTGTCCCTCTTAAATGTGTCTTTTTTATTCAGACATTTTGTCATATAATCCATGGAAAGGATATACTCTACAAAATTAAGTATTTCGTATTTACCATCTCTTACACATATTTCTCAAGTGGTGTTATTTTGTGGAAAAAAGAACAGAGGAAATGGGAGCAATGTAAAACCACTGCAAACAAGTTTCAGCTTTGTCTTCTTTCTGGAGACTTTTTCAAAATTTCATACAGGACCATCAAAAAGGTTTTAAAAAGAAAATTAAAAATCTCTCACAATTCTGTTAAAGACATATTATTTGCTCAGTGGTCAAAATTTCAACCCTCCCCAAATTAAGTTGATCTGATATGAAATATATTTGTTCTGGCTTATCTGACTTATAAATTTTAGACTTTTAAAAAAAAGATCTCATGTTCAAAATGCTAAACATTTTAAAATGAAAGTTCACTGTGATCTGAATATCTAGTAACAAAACTGTTCACATTAACTAAATTTCATTCCATGATACAATATCTGTTCTAATTTAGCAAGCAGTAAAATGAGCCCATATGTGGATTTCTTTGGCAAATATTAGTGAAAACAAAGGGTTTGGCTCTAATTCCATTAACAGTCCTTGAAAAAGAAGAAATATGTAGCTTTTTGGATTGCTATGATCTACACAGATCCTACAGGCAATGTATTTTTAAGGCATGTTTCTTCTCCTCCACCAATAGGTTAAAGGTAGCACCCAGAGACATGTCCATGGATTTGTGGCACTTGTGATATGCACAAACCCCTCTTGTACAGCTGGAGCTGCAGTGTTAAAATTGCCCAATGTTTTCTTTTTTTAAATACAGAGATTCACTAGAATCTTCAAAAAATGTACCTTTGCATGTTTACTGGCTTTTCTCCAGAGGCTTCATTTTTGTTCTTCTGAATGCCTTGGAGGACTAAAGGGTATGTGACTTCTTCAACAATATGTGCCACAGCTCCAATTTGCAGTGCTCTGAGCCATTTGCAGGAAGTCCATTTTAACTCTCTCCCTCTCCATTTTCAGGTATTGCATGAATTTTTAGCGAGATTACAGGGATATGATCTCCAGATGCACTCTGTGGTTGCTCACACTCTGTACACAACTACAGCAAGAATATCAGCAGCACAAAATATTAGTGAATTTGTGTCAGCTTCTGAGAAGTCATCAGACTGAAGTGAGGGTTGAACTGACAGTGCAGAGTCACTTCCACCCTTTAGTCTGAAGTGGCTGAATGATTTTACCTCAGCCTCTAACCCAACAAAACTGTCGATTTCAAACAACATTTTTTGCTTTCTGATCTTACTTTTCATCTTGACTAAAGTAACAAGTAGGCCTTTCCAGATCAAGGATCCTAATTGTAACATTCCTTCCCTAGGGGTATCTGTAATACTGATTTTATGGCTGCATTGAATGAGAAGCCTTTCTGTCCACATCTGTGACTTCTCTTTCTTTAACCCCTTCTTAACATCCTTTTCTTAGTTTTGCTTAGGATTTTTGTTCACTAATATCCTCATTTCATTAGTTTATTTGTTGGGTTGTTTTTTATTTTAGTCTATTTTACAAGAAATCCAAAATTTTTTAATGGCAGATGCTTTGAGAGAATTTATATAAGTTGAGTAAATATATGCTATCCTCTTTCTCTTGAGTTCTCTGAATTTTATCTGTCCTTCAAGCAGTAAACTGCTCATCACCTTCTTAGAGATAAATTGTGATCTTTCCTATGTTTGTCAACTTGTGTCCATTATTAAATTAAATATTTACAGGTAGGTAGGCAAAGAAATTATGGAATATGCGAATGATGGAATATGGGAATTACATCTGAGAAAGGCTATATGAGGAATTTCTGACAGGATTAATTAGAAAGTCCATCTTGAAATATTCAGGTCAAGTGACTTATCAAGTGCTAGGGATATAGTTGGAATGGAAGCATTTTAAGTCAAAGTCTCTCTGCTGTTTAAGTGCTGACATCCAGCTTGGTGCTACAGAGAAGGTCCTAGCCTTAAGCAACAGAAACACTTGAATTAGGCCAAAGGGGTCTACACAATTCATATCAAATTTCTGGGGCTATCTCACAGTATAGATCAGACATGACTTTTATATATAGCCAGTTGTTTATATATTTGTCTAGTGTATGAAAAAGGAGGCCACAGCCAGCAGCCAGCAGTGGCCGTGAGAACAGAGATGTGGTAAAAATCTGTGTGGAGTACTCCTGCCCTGGCTGAGTTTCACTCACTGTTTAGGAGGTGGCAAATTTAGTCCAGTGCTTGTGTCAACATTGCACAGGGGTAGAGATCATGCGCAGCATCACTGTAATAGAACCATGTGAACCCTAGTAGCATTTTCCAGATTTCCTAGAGGCATAAGCCAAACCTAGGGGCACACCTTTGCCTTCCTGAGGTGTAACTACAGATTTCAGCATGAACTGGATATCTAGTGCTGGGTGTGCTCACCTTTGCTCTGGAAATATACACAATAACAAAAAATAATTTTTGCGGGGTTTTAAAATAGCTTTAAGAATAAAATGAAATGTTCACAGCACTCACTTGATCGTTTTTTTAAACCCTCTGCTTATTTGTAATCCTTACTAGTGTGCAAAGGGTAAGAAACATTTCCAAGGTTTTCCCTGTCTCAAATGGCATTGCAATTTAGACAATAACATGCATAGCACATGATTAATGAAGCTGTGCACTGAGGACAGGACATCTGTGGGATCACAAAGAACTGCTTTGTGTACATGTTACTGCATGTTAAAGAAACTCCACAAATTGATAATTTGTTAAATTAATTGACTTTCTCTGTGTAATGTTAATGTAACCTTCAGTTTGAAAAGTGCACAGATTTTTAGCACGGAATACAGGCAGGTAGCAAAATCCCTAGAGGGTCACTTAGCTTTGCAGCTCATCACTTTGTCCTTTACCAAGGATATTAATATTTCTCAGGAGCTCTTAAATGAAACTCATCTTGAAAAAAATTCAATTTTTTAGGCCATTTACAATTGAGCATAATACAGAAAATGTCTAACATAAGTGTCACAGCAATAATGATTATCTGTTCTGTAAGGAGATACACACAAATTGGAAATGGTCTGGACAAGAGAGTTTTATGTGATCCAGCTACTGAGAGGTACAGAAAAAAATTAGAACCATTCTTAATTCAGTGATTTCTAAAGAAAATTCAAATCTTTTCTAGTATCTCTGAGCCATTGAACTAGAAGTAGAAAAGTTGTGGACTTGAGCATACCTGGCTGGATTTTGACCCTTAACACTAACTAAAAAGGGAGCAGAGGACAAGTCCTAAAAGAACTTTTTATATACAAGATAAGTCAAGTGAGATAAGGCTGACAAGCTGCCATGACTGCAGAGGTTCTACCCTTTCTACACCAGAGGGAGGGATTTGTTTTGCAGGATGGGAAGGATCTCTCTAAGGAAGGAAGACAGGGAGACTATTATTCCAAGTGGAGACAGAAGGGAAGTTAGTGCACCTGACTGGAGACTAACCTGACTTAGTCCTCTCTTCCAAAGCTCTAAAGGGTCAGGGCTCTTACCTTCTTGTCACCACATCTAAGTCAATACTTTAACTTAGTGCATATACACTGGCCTAAAGCCACACTTGGAAATTGAACTCTTCTATTTGAATCAGAGGGGGAAATGACAATGTTCAGCAGTTCCATTGACTGCTCATATTTGATAACTTAGACTCTGATGATATATATATCTCTTTTAATTCAAACAGGAGTGCATTTTTAATAAATTCCCGAGAAGAAGAAAGTAAGACAGTGGTGGTTTAGCATAGACTGCACAAGCTTTCAAGCTTTCTTTGCTTGATGCATGTGGATGGACTCAGAAATGCAGCATTAGGACTCAGAATCATTTGGGTCTGAGTACGTTAGAGCATTTCTGTTATTGCGTAATGATGGCTACCTAACTCTCTTTTTCACTTATATGGTCAGGGAGATAAATAACTGCACTTTAATGTTTTAGTTATCATAACTATTTAATGTAACCATAAAATTTTAGAAGAACAGGGATTATTATCTGTTGCTTTTAAGGATGATACAAGCTAGTTACTCACCACGGGAAGAATCAATGAAAAATAATTTTCCTTGCAGTAGATGGAATCCTCTTCTTGCATGCACTCAAAAATCCAAAGATTAACCCTAGCTCCAATCTTAGGTGCCACAGCCATGTCATTAGCTCTCTCTGTAAAACCTGTTATGGGTGAGGAGAATTCCCAGCAGGTAGAATCTACTAATTTTGTATTTGCCTATTAAAAAAAGAGTAAAATAAAAAGCATAACATCTTCTGGTTTACAGCCCTGGATGGGCTCCATTTAGGAGGAACTTCTTTAATGCATGACCAAGTCTGACTTTTAATGGATGTCATCAACACGCTTGATCTTTTCAAATATGGTAGATGCATAATAATGTTACACGTCTTGGAGAACTGATGATAAAAACATTCATGCCTCATTCCATCTTAGCAAGGCCTAACTTCAGGGCATGTAGTTAGTATGTTTAACCTTGACACTTCATCTCTGCAACCACTACAGGCCTGCAGATCACAATCCTATACACAGCCATACACAGCCATCAGAAAATACATCTTGTTTCCCTCAGTCTCAATATTTAGTAAGTTCTTACACTGTGAATTGAAACACATGTATGATATACACAAAATCTGGAAACTGCTACAGTGGGAGAATCATGAGGCCACACTGATGCACTGTACACTGGGGGGGGGAAAAGTATGTTACCTAATGAAAATGTGCACTTCGCAAACAAAACATCAGGATATATTGAAATATTTATACAGTGGCCACATATTTGGTGTATTATATTCTGGAAGCCACTGTGTACCTGATTATGAAATGTCTTTGTCAAAACATCTCAATATACAAGGAATATAATGCAATATAGCTCTCTTCTTTTACTGTGACATGAAGCTTGTACATGGTGGAGTTGTAACACTCAGCAGTCAATTATCATTCCAAATCGTCTTCTTGTGCTGAGACATTGTGAGTTACTTGAAAACTTTTCAGAGTATTGCTGTTTTCCAGAAAAGTCTGTTGGTAATACTTTAAGAATTAAAATTTACCGTAAATAAGAACAAATCAGAGGTAATTATTCATTACTGTTGCGCACTTATGAAAACATTTCCTTCGCCTCTGAAAGTGTTTCATAGGTTTTAATATGCTGAAGACAAAGACAGAACTTTCATTCTAAAACCAGAGACAAGTAAATTAAACCAAAGAAATAATAATCCAGGAAGGTCAGAGTTTTAAAAATAACTGGTGTAATTTGACAGCTAAACTAAGTTACAAAGAGGACTGGTGGTTAGACTGTGCCCAAATTAGATCCTACTAAATTGTGTCCTGGTGAGTAGCTGGGGTCAATAACCACTTCTGAACATCTTGGTCAAACATCTTGTGGGCAAATCAGAAAACACCAGGACAAAACTGTAATTGTCCATGACTCACATAATGAGAAATGACTGAAGTGAGTGCATTTTACATTTTACTGATGTTGAAACAGTTTCCCAAATTGTTTTGGAAAGAGTGAACACATTTTTCAAAGTGATTTGATAACAACTTCTGCACTAGCAACGTAATGACAGCAATTGTAGAAAAGGAAAAAAAGAAAAGGAAGAAACTTCCCTGAAAAATAAACACTCATTGAAAATCTATCATGGCATCAACTCATGGAGACCTAGTTCATAGTCAATGATAGAATTCAAATGGAATGTGTATGTTCAGATAATATGAGATAGAATTCTAAGATTCCTGCATCATTTATATTTCCCCTAAAAAAATTAATTAATTTTATAAAGATTTTTAGATACTCTGAGGAGCTGTCTCTTTTCTCACTTTAACAAGGACTTCATATTATGGTGTTTTTATATACAAAAGAACCACTTCTCTTTTTATTCAGTGAGATAACTAAGCATTTTTTTTGCATAAATTAGAAAGCGGATTCTTTTCAGTTTGCTATAATGTGGTGGCTAAGAGCTATTTAAACATTTTGTCTTCGTTTGATATGCTTTCATTGTTAACTAACAAAATTGGGATTTTTAGTGAATTGAAGAGAAATGGAAAATCTTCATTGCCTGTCAGGAAAGCTGTACAGCAAGCATTATTGTCAAAAAAAAAAAAAAATACTTTTGATAACATTTGTTTATGCGTGATAGAAAAAGTATATTTCAGTGACAGGCATAGGACGAACCGTGTTTGTCAGAGCTTTTTCTTGGAGATCAGCACATGATTTTGGGCACCTGGGCAAAGTGCAGGAGAGCTGGGATGGGCTTGGGCTCAAATGAGAATGACAGACCATGGATGACATAAGTAAGATAAGTGATACAGCACATTTTAGTGGGAGCCGGTAAACTTTGAGATGTAATGAGTGCATTTAAGTATGTCATATTCTACAGAGTACAATGCAGAGAGTTCACGGAAATGTTATTAATATTTCAGTGCACATCTTTTTATATGAAATATACATCTTGTGTATGCAAAGTACATTTTCAGGAGGTTGCAGAATTGTAAGACTAAGATATAAGTGTCTCAGCATTAAGCCTGAATATTTCATTACATCATAAATGTAATATGTTTCAGTATATAATGGAAGACAGATAACTAAATATTTGATTTTATGCCAGTCATAGCGAGCCTTCATATGAAGAACTGTTTTCATCATCATGACCCAATTGCAAGTGCCATGAAGAATTCGACAATAATTTCAAGATTCAGTAAGAGGTGGCTACATTAGTGTTGGATATTTTAGCAATGTGGCAATATCTCTGTTGCAGTCTACATCCAACCTTTATTACCATCAAAAATGCCCTGCTGCTTCCAAAGTAACAGACAGTGGTTTTCTGAAAGCTTTTTAGGTTGAAGTTTACTGAGTAGGTCAAGGTCTCTTTCCACCTCACATTACTGAACTGGCTGTTCTGTACATTGCTAGCTCTCCATTTCATTCATTCCTTCACTTTAAATGGAAAATACCCTATCTTCCCCAAGCAATCAGCTATATAAGTCACCAGGTGTTGAGACCACTTGGTATTCATAGGCTAGTACTTGTTCCTGTTCAAAACACAGCTAGCTTTGCATTTATGGCACTCCAGCAAATGAAACCCTTAAAATAAGAAGTAGCTTTGAAATGCAAAGTTAATGCGGCTACTCATATTTTCTTCAGATGTAGAGGTATTTATGTACAGGGCACCAGTTCAGCTACAGTAGAAATAAAGACAATGGTTTGGTATACTTACCCTGTGTGCCTACAGTGACTTCATCAGTATTGCATTATTTGATTCTATCCCTTCCTTTGATTACAGTGCAAGGTTACACCAGTGAAACTATTTCACACATTTTGTTGGTGGGATAGCCTGTTTGGCATCTGCTGCAAGTCTCATGCTACTGCAGGGGAAGGGAGAGACAAAAGATTTCTACCTAAATCTTTGTGGAACAGCTATCCATGTCTTGGTGATGCCAAAACATAAAGCCACGACTATTTTGTGATGTATTAGAAAGTATCTTTCAGAGAAAAACTAGGGCAAAAGCAATGGAAATCAAAATAAGATTGCAGTGGAAGGATACTAGACAGTGGAGTAAGACAGCAGCTTGCCTAATGTAAGGTCCTCAACATTGAGAACTGACAGAGAACAATCTTTCTTCAGGAACTTGAGTTAAGAGGACATTGTTCTACTTAATGTCTTTACCAAGTGCAAGCAAGCCGAGTTTCAGTTTTGCAGTGTCTATGCCTATCCTTCTGGCTCCCTTTTTCCTTTTCCTTTTTCTTTATCCATTCTTCCTTTCTCCTTGATCACAATCATCCTCCCCTGATTGTCATGTACCTTCGTGACCCCAGTCTTGTTAAACCTGTTTCTTTTCCAGCACCTTACAGCTTCAAAGCAAGAAAGAACACTCTAAGTCATTTGACAGGGCACTAACCCTTTGGAGAAGAAAATCATTAAAGTACAGGAGTGGATTTCCCGTTTTGCAGACCCATGCATGCCTCAGCCCAGGCCTTGCAGAAGAAGGTCCCATGGGAAAGTCCTATCCTGCAGTGGAGGAAATCCTGCTGTGTCTGAGTTTCAGATCTCAGTCTCAGGGAAGCGTTTGCACTTTGTGAAATCTGGTAATTGGAGAAAATGTTGATCATGCCAAATGGTTACAGCTAAAGGCAAACAGCAGCAAACCCACCAAATTGCAGAATATATGCTTCATGCAAGTCCAGAGGATGTCATCTCTTGGCTAAAGCAGGACAAGATTGTTACAGACCTAGGCTCATAAATCAGGTTGCTTTAATTGTCCTTCAAGCTAGAAGCGGTGTGTGAAAAGAGCTTCCGTGGGTCAGGATTTCCTCTTGTGTGTTAGTTTCCATATCTACAAGAGCCACAGATGAAAAAGAGTGTTAAAATTTGAGAAGTTTTAAGCATCCTTCCTGAGTAAGAGCAGCTTTCCTGAATAAACAGGCGTAGGCAGGGACACTAATGTGCCTGCACACCTACACATTGTGAGTCTGATATGATGAGTGTTCATGGAGTTCAGTTGTACTTCCCTTACATCAGTGGAAAGCTGAATTATTTGCAGTATATTTTAGAGCCATTGTGCTCAATCCTTGCTCAGGAAGGTTAGCTTAGTAGTTTTGCTGGAGAAGATGAATCTATCAGTGCATGAATCTATCTCCTCAGAAGTTACAGCCCAGGTGATATCATGCTCTGCACACACTTCAGTGAGAACACAGCTCGTCTGTACTGCCCTGCTGTCCTCCATAAAGCTGTTTACCTGGGGAAAATTAAAGATAAGCTTAGGTAGAGATACAGGTGTTTTTGTCTAGTGATACTTTAGACTTGAAAAGCATGAGGCAGTAAATACATGACAAAAGAACACAGCAAAACAGTAACATAAGAAACTGTACAAAGCATAATTAAACATCAGCTCACAAAAGCAGGATGAAAGAAAGACAAGGGCCTTAACATCAGCCCCCAGAAAACCCACATTTAAAGGGAGCAAATATGCAACATTGGCTGTATCTTATGTCTTTCTTAGACAAGAAACAAACAGAAAAAACAGGAGTAGCTGCAGTCAAATAACCATTTAAAATAAATTGTATTCTGTTCATAAGGGTTTGAAAGCACAGTCAGGTCCCTTGACATTTTGGATGTGGTCGTTTCAGAAGGATTAGCAGAATACAATTTTGTGCTAAGTGGCCTTGGCTAAATTGGACTTGCCATTACTTTGGTCTTTCAGTACCAGCTACATGCGCCAATTACAAAACTCACTGTAGCTCCCAGCAATGTATTGTAGACAATTAAAACACTATGCAAAAATTTGTGGGTTTGTAATTTTCCTGTGGAAGCTGCTGTTAAAGGAAATGTAGCCAGCCAGACGTTTGACACAGACACACAGAATCATGGAATAATAGAACAATTTAGGGTGGAAAGGACATCTGAAATTGTCAAGTCCAACCATTAACCCAGCACTGCCAAGTCCACCACTAAACTATGTCCCTAATTGCCACACCAATAGGTCTTTTAAATACCTCCAGGGATGGTGACTCAACCACTTCCCTGGGCAGCCTATTCCAGTACTTGACAACCTTTCCTGGCACAACTTGAGGCCATTTCCTCTTGTTCTATTCCTTGTCATTTGGGAGAAGAGACAGACCCCCACCTGGTTAAAACCTCCTTCCAAGCAATTGTAGAGAGGAGTGAGGTCTCCCCAGAGTCTCCTTTTCCCATCCCATCCCCAGCTCCCTCAGCCATTCCTCATCAGACTTGTGCTCCAGACCCTTCCCCAGCTCCACTGCCCTTCTCTGGAGATGCTCCAGCCCCTCAATGTCTTTCTCTTAGTGAGGGTCCCAGAACTGGACACAGGACTTGAGGTTTGGCCTCGCCAGTGCTGAGTACTGAGGGACCATCACTGTTCTGGTCCTGCTGGCCACACCATTGCTGATCCAGGCCAGGATGCCATTGGCTTTCTTGGCCACCTGGACACACACTGGCTCATGTTCAGCCACTGCCACCCAGGACCCCCAGGTCCTTTTCTGCTGGGCAGCTCCCCAGTCACTCTGCCCCCAGCCTGTAATACCTCCTGGGGTTGTTGAGAGCCAAGGGCAGGACCCGGCACTTGGCCTTGTTGAACCTTGTCCAACAGGCCTTGGTCCATTGATCCAGTCTGTCCACATTCCTTCCTCCATCAGATCAACATCCCTGTCCAGTTTGGTGTTGTCTGTGAACTGAAAGTGCCCTTGACTCCCTAATCCAGGTCATCAATGAAGATATTAAACAGGACTGGCTTTAGCACTGAGCCTTGGGGAACACCACTTGTGACCAGCCATGAGCTGGATTTAACTCCATTCCCCACTACTCTCTGGGCCTGGATATCCAGCCATTTGTTCCACACAGTAAAGAGTACACACACCATATGAAGCCAGTTTCTCCAGGAGAACACGGTGGAAGACAGTGTCAAAGGATTTACGGTATTCTGGGTAGACAATATCCACAGTCTTTTCCTCACCCACTAAGCCATAGAAGGAGATCAAGTCACAAAAGGAGATTAGATCAGTGTTGTGGTTTAACCCCAGCCAGCAGCCAAGCCCCATGCAGCTGCTCACTCACTCTCCCACCAGAGGGATCGGGGAGAGAATTGGAAGTGTAAAGGCTAGAAAACTTGTGGGTTGAGATAAAGACAGTTTAATACGAAAAGCAAAAGCCTTGCATACCAGCAAAGAAAACTGAAGATTTAACTAGGTGTTTGACTGGCTGAGTCTCTTCCCAACCTCCCAAGCACCCCCACATTCTCTGCCAGCATGGCAGTGCGAAAAGCAGAAAAGGCCTTGGCTCCGTGCAAGCCCTGCTCAGCAATAACAAAAACATCTCTACATTATCAATAATTTTATCAATAAATTTGTTCAGCACAAATCCTAAACACAGCCCCATACCAGCCACAGTGAAGAAAATTTACTCTATCCCAGCCAAAACCAGCACAGTTGGGCAAGCAGGACCTGCATCTCTTAAACCCATCCTAGCTGGGCCTGATCCCTTGGTTGTTGTGTAAGCGCTGTGTGGTGGCACTCAAGATGATCCATGACCTGCCCGGGCATCAAGGTCAGACTAACAGAGCTGTAGCTCTCTGGTTCCTCCCTAGGGCCCTTCCTGTAGACAGCAGGTCTGCTGATAAATGATGGAAAGTGACTCAGTGAGCACTTCAGGCAGATCCCTCCCTATCCTTGGGTGGATCCCATGTGGCCACAAGGATTTGAATATGTTTAAGTGGTGTAGCAGGTCACTGAGCATTTACCATTGGATTTGGGGGCTCCTTTCTGCTCCCTCTTCCTGTCTTCTAGCTCAGGGGACTGGGTACCCAGAGAACAACTGGTCTCTATATTAAAGCCTGAAGCAAAGAAGGTACTAAGTGCCTCAGCCTTTTCCTCATCTCTATGTCTTTCTCTGCATCCAATAAAGGATGGAGATTCTCCTTAGCCCTCTTTTGTTGCTGATGTATTTATAGAAACATATTTTATACTCTTTTATGACAGTAGTTAGATTAAGTTCTAGTTGGGCTTTGGCTCTTTTAACTTTCTCCCTGCATAGCCTCACAACATCCCTGTGGTCCTCCTGAATGGCGAGCCCCTTTTTCCAAGCCATAATCTTTCCTTTTTTTCTCCTGAGTTCCAGACAAAGCTCTCTGTTCAGTCAGGCTGGTCTTTTTCCCCCTCTGGCTCATCTTTTGGCATATGGGGACAGCCTGCTCCTGTGCCTTTAGGATTTTCTTCTTGAAGAATGGCCAGCCTTCCTGGACTCCTTTGCCTTTTAGGACTGCCTCTCAAGGGGTTCTCCCAACCAGTCTCCTAAGCAGGCCAAAGTCTGCCCTCCAGACATCAAAGCAGACTGGAGTATTTAACCTTTATCCATGAACAAATCCACAGGCTCTAGCCTGGCCTGGTGCTTTACTCCTCTGCAAGAAGGGAGAAACACAGGCTCCACTCCCCAGGACATGGGTCAATGCTGTCACAAAAAAGGATGAGCACGAGTTTCTCTCTCATCCACATTTGGGCAGCTGACTATGGCCTGAAATGATAAGGTCAGGTTAAAAAAGCAGAGCTAGCAGAGGCTTAGCACAATTTCCCAAAGCACTATATATTTATTTGTGTCTGAGTATGAATACACAAGGCTAACTTTAGTTCCTGTTTTTGAAAAAGTTGGCCCTAATCTACATAGACCATCATTTATTCCCTGCCCTACCCCCTCCACTCCCTCCCATTTTTTAACAGATGGAAATTTCATTTTCCAGAGCTAGTTTTTTCCAGGTGGAATGCCTCCAAACTATAAAAGTGAATTTCTCACAGTCATCTATGGAGAGAATTAAAACCAGGACTTTAAACAATCTGGAATTCGATGTCAGAAAGTTGCAGTTAGGTGCATTTAGCTTTTTTGTTGCTGTAATTCAGGAAGATCAGAAAAAAAAAGTGGAGAAACAGTGGCCTCACTCCAGCTTTGCCCCTTTTGCATAAGTTAGTCCTTAATTATAGCACAGGGCAGAAGCTACAGCTCCAAAAGTTCAGCTACCCATTCTAATCATTTGCAAGCCAAAATCATGTTCAGAGACAAAGTTGCTTAGGCTGGCCCTGTAATTCATTCTGCTGGGTATAGACACCTGCAGAGTCACCAGAAGATTATTCCTAATGCAAATAATCAAGCCCGTGGCATGGAGTACATCACAGAGATTTAGTTACCACCGTCGGTGGGGAAACCAGAGATCTGTGGCCAGAAATATCACACAGATGGGCCTGTTTGAAAATCCGCTGCATCCTGGGCTTTCAAACCTTAAAAACAGATGAAGTGATTCCAGCGTGACCCCTGCTGTGATATAATGGATCCTGTCTGTGCGTGCAGTGTTTGCCATGATTTACCTCTTGCAATTTCTGGCTTGTGAAACAGACGGCAATTCCAAAAATGAATTACTATTGATTAGACATCCTGCACTATTGAGTTCTAGGCAATTTTATGAATTTATTTATTTGAATAAAAGCTTTTAATGACCCCACTAATTTCAAATGGCTCTAGCAAAACAGCAATTCTTCTTTCCTTTTTTCTTGTTTGCCAGTGGCAGATACATAATTTTAGGCCCTGCTTATGCCAGTTATGACTTGTCACCCTTACACAGACAGAACTACCTGATTAAAATGACTGTGAGTTTCAGGGAGAGCAGGAGAGATCCTCTCCAGAGGACACAGTCTGCACTCAGAGCACAGGGGGAGCTCTTGCCTTTCTGTGGCAGGGGGAAGTGGGGGTCGAGCCCCAATCCCAGAGCATTACAGGGGCAGAGCATCCCTCGGGCAGAGCATCCCTCCTTCTGCTGAGCGAAGCAGCAGCAGGCTGCAAATAAAGGACTACTGACAATACAGCTGGGGGCTGGGCCCCTTAATTACCCCTCACACCCTCCTGCCAAAAAGAATGTTCTGTTGAGAAAGGAGAGGATTAGGTGCTGCTCCGCTAAAGATGGGATTGTACGGAAATGAGTGAAGACCCTAAATAGACAGCCTAGGGTTTGGAATGGACTGTGATTTAAAGTATGAATCTTGCCAATGACTTATCAGACATATCTACTTACTGTAGAAATAAACACTGTGGCAAGATGTAATCTGGCACTGAGTTGTGCCTTCATGGAAACAAATGACAAAATGCTCTGAGGAATCAGGCTCTCCATGCTCCCTTTAAAAGCCTAGGAGACTTCTGCAAAGGTGTTTCCAGAGCGTGTATATTAATGGTCTTTTAATAGGGATTTTTACTGAATAACCTTGTGAGTGTGAATAGCACGCACATTTCAAAAATCAACAGCCCACTTCCTCCCATCAGAGGAGATGGATTAAGCAGTATTTTTGGTTGTACAATGGATTTGAATGAACGAATAACATAGCTTTTGATATATGATAGTTTCAGGAGACTGACACAAAAATAGGCCAAAGAAAGTCCTCAAAGGCACCTATGCAGAACATTTCCAAGGCTTGGAAAGAGCTTGTGTACAGAACATTCTCCTTTCATTCAGGCAAAAAGAATATGCTTACATGGCAGAAAGGACAAGGAGTGGGAGTTATGCATGACTTCCTGAGATTATTTTCAACCCTAATCAATGCAGTACTAATGTAGCAAGGTATCAGTACTGTAAACAGCCTTGAGAACGCTGGCCATGGAATGATAAAATTTTAAAAAGAGGGAGAGAAAATGAGAGAGATAGAGAAGGAGGAAGTGAAGGAGTGGACTGCTCTATAACAAGCAGAAAAACAGGTTCCTGTAAGATGGATCTGGGCTCAGGCAGGCACCAAAAGCCTTTAAACAAGCTCTGCAGGGAATTAAATTCTCTACCTTACTATAAAAATATGTCACAGTAAAATGGGCTGTTTATGACACAGAATGTCTATGATTTTAATTGATATTTGTCAAAAATATGTATCTCCATGAAAGGATGCTGAATTTAACTGCTCCAAATGAGAAAAAGCAAGCAAGGGGATTCAATGCAGTCAGTCTTCCATAAGTCTGTGAAAATGCAGTTTTTTTCATTTACTTATTAGGTAAGTATTTAATACCCTAAAGGCAGATCATTTCCACAAGAATCAAAGTAAGTTTTGACTCTAAGGATGTATTTGAATATGGACTCTTGCAGTGCCTCCCTTAATTCCTGAATGAGCATAAACAAGGGAAGTGAGAAATCAGTGGCTTTTCTGGTACCTTAGCAAGCTGTTTTTCTCTCCACGATGGTGGGTGCTGTCACCACCACAAGGTGACGGTCCAGTCCCTCCTACTTCCTTCCCTCCTCTCCCCACTGTCTTTCCCCCTCCTTTCCCCAGCATTCAGAGTCTGGCATTCAAATCAAAGGTTTGCTTTGAAGTTATAACCTAAAATGGGAAGCTGATAACTATTTTCCTCCCAGTGCTTTAGTGATGATGAATTGCTGATCACGAAAAGGAAATGACTTTTTTTTTTTCCCCGTCTTTTTTTCATTTGCATTCAAGCAGTGAAAGTCAAGGCTCGGCACTGCAAATATGTGCAAATTCATCCACTGGCTGTGTGTGCTACAGCAAATCCTATGGAGATAAGGAGCTAAAGCAGCAGGGATGCAGCAACATAAGCTTCAAAGCTAGACATGCAATTTACTAGGCAACAAACTTAACAAAGGGCAAAGGGATATTTAACAGGGAGGTGAAATATTCCAGCCATTAAACCCAGCAAATTGCAGTGATGGCCAGAGGTTTAGCGCTGCACCTCAATATAGAATGTGTATGTGGGAAGAAATATAGAGTTTTACCCAGGAATTAGCTTAGCTAATGACTATTTTTTTCAAGCAAAGGGATGTTCTGAGGGATTGAAAATGTTCCTGTTATTATGAACAGAATTAAATAAAATAATATTTGGAGGGGGTGGGGTGGGGTAAGGAAGGTTTAGTAATTGGTGCTGAATGCTTAAGGTAATCATCCTGTTCATCATAAATCATTGTGTTTAACCATAAGCAAATTAGACCATGTCAATCTTTTAGGAGGCAATTAAAGCAATAGATTTTCTGTGGCCTGTTTTCACACACATGGGGCCTGATCCAACTCCCACTACCTCTCTTGGGCAGAAGCATATCTCTTGTATTCAGCACAGCTATGGCTTCCTTTTACCACTGTCAGTGGTAACTGGGTCAAGCCCATATTACAGGGCAGAAATGTTCTTCAAAAAGAAAAAAAAAAGCAAACTCTTCTGAACAAGTATCAGTCCTTATTATAAAAACAGCTCCAGTAAAGAATTGATTGTGATCCAGATTCTTCACACTTAATGACGGAAATTCTGGAAGGCATTTAGGTTTGCTGAGCGCTTGCAGTAATAGCAATTGATTGGCCTTTTTTCCACAGCCACCTGGGTCTTCAGTTAGACAAATTAAAGGACTGCACCTACATTGCAAACTGGCCTTTTTCCTTCATTTTCTGCAGTTCATTTATGTCCAATCAGGTTGCATCAGGATTCATTGCATTTAATGGGAAATGCGCTCTTCTGGATCAGATACCTGTTTTCAATTTGGAGAGTATCTGATTCCAATGGAAGAGGTGACAAGAATAAAGAGGAAAGGAGAAGGAAGTGCCTATAGTATAGATTTCTGCCACACTAAGAGAGCTGACAGTTTCTGAATAACTAAGACTTTAGAATTTACTTAAATTTTCCAAATTACAATGGTGAAACAAGTGAGAAATTAACTATGACTTTATTTGAGCTTATTCAAAAATTAGCTATTGTCTTTCCCTAAGCATAACTGGGTTTTGACATAAAAGTTCCCTTACCACAGTGCTTCCCCAGAGCCATAGCTGTCTAAGGCGACTGTTACTCTGCAGTGATGGTCTGCAGAAATATTCCTGACATACTGCCTAAAACAGCATCAGGCTCACTACGGGTAAGAGTGGGATGCAGTTTAGTCTCCTTATAACCTGCTGTTATCTTTCAAGTGTCAGCTTGAGGGTTCGACAGGGAATGATGAACAGTGTTGCTGTGTGGACTTTTTTTTTGATTAAAAAACCTCTGCTTCCAAATTTATTTATTTTTTTTTTCAAAATCAAGTAATGGAGACAGCTTATTTGCTGTACCAAGCTTTGATGTAATTCATATTAGAAAGAACACCTGGGTCCATTTATTTGTGGCAGAAACGTCAGTGTAGCTTTTTCCTAACAAGCAGAAGGAAAAATTTTGTGGCATCATGACATTAATACTGTAGGTCTCTGCTTCAGTTCAAAAACAGTCTGCTGAGATTTACTTGATCAATTTGATTTATGGAGAAGCTAGATCTCTGCATATTGCCATTTTCAGCTAACTTACAGGCATTTGGAAGATGTTCTTATATAGAACAAAAAAATAAGGAAAATTTGGGATCAGCTTTGGGTCATTTGCATCTCGTGATTACAGGTATCCCACCTTGAAGGCATAACAGAAGTCACAGTTGGAAGAGAGAGACAAGAGGGCAGAAAGGAAACTGTTAAGATGAATGTGAAAGAATAAGGCAAGAGAGGCTTCTTGTTGACCTCCAAAAAAATGTTGAATCATGCCCCAGATTGCTGAACACCCTGAAAAATACTTCATCAGACTTGGATGGCCATGGCACGTAACCAAGCTGAATTCTAGGCAAATCACCAAGGGGTCACTTCTACTTTGCCAATAAGATCATTCATATTCAGGGAGACTTACAAGTGGCATAGACCAGCTCCTTCCCACCCACCAATGAAGAGCCCACCTATGTTTGCTGAATTCAGTACTTTCATTCAGCTCACTTAGTAACAGACACCCTCAAGCAGACACAACTTGAGCCCCAAGAAGTGACCTATGCCCCTCCTCAGCCTGGGAAAGAAAATGCTCAACAGCTGGTGCCACTCCTGAGGGCAGCTGCCTGTGCAACACTCAAACAGAGGGGCCTCCTCTTTCTGACCATCTGTTAGTCCAGTGCTGAGGAAATCTACATTGTAGACCTCATTTCTGGCCAGCTGGCATCCAGCCTTATAGCTCTGAGTTCATCCAGAAGCTAGCAAATGTCAGCTTCAGGTCTAATGGAGGTAGAACCATCACAGAAGTGGTTGGGCCAAAACAGAGGTGGATGGATATTTTAAAAATAAAGCTATATTTCATTAGAGAACACCCTATAACTAAACCTGGCATATTCTATGAAAAGAGAACAAGCTTGGCCAAACTTTGTGTGAATGGTCAGTACAGTTGATGGGGTGCATTTGGCTCTAAAGAGTCCACAATTCCAGCCCTACCTAAATGTGTTTCCTAAACTCTACCACCTAAAGGCAGAGGCATTACCTGGAGTCCAATGGCTCCAGGGTCTGGATATCCTAGTTTCCATGAGCGAGCCTGTAAGCCCTAAAGTGCTGTGGCTGATGTTGAGGTTCATGGCCCCACAGCCCTACATCCCATCTGGGAGATGGGAGAGCAGCCACTCTTGATGTGCTAGAAATGGTTGGCCTCAGTTTGCATGGAGGACAGGCAAAGGCTGGAGCCAGCGTGGCTGGGAGAAAGGAAGCCTTGCCATTGCCTGGGCAGAGTTTCTGCTGGCAGCACGGTGACCATGGCCATGCTGCCTGCTCTGCCTGAGCCAGACCTGCGGGGAGTCAAAGCTGCTGCCAGAGCGTGAGGTCGGCAATTGCTCTCTGCTCTCCCGACACCTCTCCCTGAGGAGACATGCCAGCCCTCTGAGGCCTCCCTTGGATCTGTTTCCCAAATCTGCCCTCTCCACCTTCCCCTCCCACATCTGGAGCAGCCCAGCTCTGACAACGTCGCTCCAGGAGAGAAACAAAATTTTGCATGTGTTGCCATGAATGTTTGAGTCAGCCCTGTCTACAACAGGCTCCCTGGGAGAGCACAGGATGCCATAACCTCAGCACCATGGCTGGAAGGGCAAGGTGCACTTTCACCTTCACCTGCCTCCTCAGACACAAATACCTGGCAGCACACACGTTTGGAAAAATCATACTGAAACAACACTCCTTCCCTGGGGAGACAAGGAAGATACAAACAGCCTGTGACAGATGTTAGCTGTGTTGCTCAAGGCTTTACTAAACAGCACCTGCAAAACGGGGGATTGTCACAGTACAAAAACCTACATAAAACAGAAGAATTAGACACCTCACTAGAAAATTAAAAAAAAAAACCAAACCTCCAAACAAACCCCCTGCCCAAAAAAACCCCCAACCAAGCAAAACAACCAAAAAAAATCAAACCAAACCAAACCAAACCAAACCAAACCAAACCAAAAAAAAAAAAAAAAAAACCCAACCAAAAAAAAAAAAAACCAAAACCAAAGAAAACCCCAAACCAAAACCAAGGAAGTAAAAGGACTTAAGGCCTATCCTTTCAACATGTCCAGTTTAGAACATTTTTGAGCTGACATAGCTGAGACAAGTGAGAGAGAAAGGCCTTTTTGTTAGTACGCTGGAATCAGAGACTAGGGAGATCTAGATCTAAAGAACAGTTTAAGTGGGCCTTCCTGATGCTGCCTCAAGTTTCTTACATTTCCTTAGGCAAGCATTTAATCTCTCTGTAGTGGATTCCACATTTGTAAAATAAGGGTAATACTTCCTTCTTCCGTCTTGTGTAATTAGTCAACCAAGGCCAAAGCCATAAAAGAAATTAGCTACCTGAAGTGAAATTTAAGTGACTGAATTAAAATATAGGTCCTCTCACAGCTGCTGCCTAGAGCTGAAGACATCTGAAATCTGTGTATAGTAAGAAATGGAATGTACCCCCATGCTCCCACCTTGGCTGTAGAATATTGAATCTCTGAACACCTGAATTCCCTTGCACATTTAGTCCTCACCCCTTTAAAGTTATTGTTTGGGGATTTATTGTAGTGACCATCATAACTGGGATCATTTTGAAGACAAAAATATCCAACTTCCAGAAAACATACAGTGAAGTTGGAAACTTCTTTTTTTGAGGAGTAATCATTATATCTGATAGAAAGATGTCAAAGAGGGAGGGTTTAGTGTAATTTAGTGCTGAATGAAAGATGCTGTATAACAAGGACTGTGTGATCACAAAGGCTTTGAAAGAGCAGGAGCATGCTTATCCTGTTTGACAGCATTACCCACAATGTGTCATTATAGATATTGATGATTATATAGCCATAATTAAAGTGTTGTGCTTAAATAGCTAAATGTAGAAAGATGTGTCAGATCATTAACACAACTTTAAGTTTAATCATGTCTGGCTATAGAGACGAGACAAATATTTAAGGTTGCTTGCTAAAAGAAGAGTTACTATGTCTAATCATCAAAGCAGAGCTGCTTGCCAAGAACATAAAAACCTAATGGGTTTTGCAAGAAAATTATGTCACCTTCAAATTAACATTCATAATACAGATGGCATTTATAAAAGGTAAAGTCATTCATATTGACACAGTCTATCTCCAGTGACTGTCATAAGAGATTATGAACCCTCTGTCCAGAAAGACATTTTGCCAAAGCAGGGTTTTGTTAGAATAAGACAGGCTGGCAAATCTGGGTGACTTTATCTTCTTCCTGACAACTTCTTCATTTGGACTTAAACAGTGACATATGGATGCCTTGCTTTTTGCAAATAATCAGGATCATTTAGGCATCTACTGCTGCCATACACATGATTTTTCTTGTGGTGTTCAATGGATCAGCACTGACTCCATGCATGAATGCAGGAATGGACTTCATAAAACTTGCAGGGAAAAATGTTTTTTTCGAATATAACATTTGCTATGAAGGAGGAAAAAAAATGGAAACATTATTCCCACCGAGTTTGCAAGTCTGGATGACAGTATGGTTTAGCATAATCATAGATTTACCTAATAATGTTGATACCTAAATATCAACTACTTTTGAAATAAATACAGGATAGGACAACGTTCAAAAACCTTGAGCAGAACGCTACATATGTACAATTATTTTAAAAAATAAAATTAAGAGGGATCCTTGAAAATGTTTCACATCTGTTAAAAAAAAAAAGAAAAAAAAAGGAGATCATTTTAACTATAGAACTTTCATTGCTTTATTTGGATGTGCTTACATTTGTCCAAATTCTCCACCGTGTATTTCCTGAAATCTTTTTCCAAAACCTGAGATATTTTCACACAAGAAAGTGTAGCATATATCAAAAGTTTTAAATGACAAGAGTAAATTGTAATGATGAATAATGAAGTAGGGAGTTATTAATATCCTGCATTACACCACTGGTCATAGAGAAAGACCCTGTCAATGAAAATTATGTGGCACTATTGCTATTGCAAATATGCATTACTTCATACTGGGAAATCTAGCACAGAAAAAAAAAACAAGCATAAATTGTGATATTTTAGAAAATATATGATCTGATGGACATTAGGAGATATAATTCCAAACACAGAAGGAAAGAGGACTGGGGACTGGTGCTGATGCCAGATACTCCTTGGTGAGATTGGGCAGAGAAATTAGGCATGCACTTCAAGTACAAACTGACATGAGTTAAACAAAACCACCCTCAAGAGTCAATGTGTTGCAGAGGCAGGGAAAATACCTTATGTATCAAAGTTGTGTGAGAACAATCATCTGGAATATTGGATCATACAGCAGATACACCATGTATGGGAAAGGTGCCCAGGGAGGATACACATAATTTAGGAAGGGCCTGACCAAAAGAATAAAAAAAAGGGAAAAAAAGGAAAAGAAAAAGGAAAAAAAGTAATAAAACTCATTCTGGCAAAACAATGATAAAGACAGGATATTGTGACATTCCATCAACATTTTAAAAGCAAAGATGAATTTTTTAGTATTGCTAAAAAATCAATATACAACTAAGTAAATGGAAGGAAATTAAGAGCAAAATTTTAAGAAGAATTTCAAGAAAAACTTCTTGACAGTGAAATATATTGAATTGTGGAGTAGTGTCCTCAGGGAAATCATGAAAGCACTGTCACTTGGGACTTTTAAAATTGCACTGAAAAAAACCACAATAGAGTATCTAGTAGAGAGAACAGTCTTTGAATTGGCCTCAGGGAGTCAAACTGAATGACTTAATTGGTCTTCTCAGTCTCTAATTTCTTCAGGACAGACCATGCCCTATGTGTTTTCCACACAAGGGAAAAACAAGCTCAGGCAGTCCCCAGTTAGGGTATTGAGTTTCCCATTGCCTATGCTGAGGTGGAGGGGGGCTGAGCTCCCCAGCGTGGTTCTGGTGGCTCCATCCTCCCTTTCACCCACTACGCCCCCATTACTTCCCTTGTCACATCCCCATAGCTCAGTGAGAAGCAGTAGTGGGGCCCAGATTAATTCATTTCCGTGTTGCAGTCTCTCCTCTGGGGGATTTGTGACAGGTATTTTTTTTTCCCTGAGAAACTTTTATACCCCATGTTCTTATATTTAGAGGATTCTTCTGTATCCAGACATTTGCTATGGAGAAATAATAAACAAAAGCATCTGTGGATCTTGTGTCCTACCTTTCTGTCTAACTGATCAGAAGATCCTTCTCTTTGGGCCCAGCATCTGATTTTCTTCTCCCTACCTCTTAGCATGAATTTTCTCATCGTTTGATCATCCAGAGAAAAGTTCAGTGCATGTTTCAAGTTTCTGTATTCCTTTCTAATTTTCTCAACAGAAACAGCAAAAAGAAAAAAGGGAAAAAAGAAAAACAGTTACTTAAGACAATGAAGCTATAACCGTGGAAATGTTTCTGTAGTGTAAAATCAGTAACCTCAGTTCTCTGGTGTAACATAACTGTTTTCTAAGATGTGCCGCCATGGTAAGGGAGGTTCAGCTTGTGATTTGGGATTTGATGGAGAAGAGGAAGTGTGACTGGAGCACAAGATAGGCTTCATATGTGTGTAAAATGCTTTGTTGAATTCAATCACTCTTCTATGCATCAGCATAAATTCAAGCAATCTTAAGTTGCACTGGATTTATACTAATGCCACAGAGGAGGAAGTGGAATGACAGCCACATGAAACTTCTGCCTCAGTTCATTTTGCATGCAGTGGCAATTCAGCAAACTAATAACAGACAGCAAATTTTAAGCACGTGAGAAACCGAAACA
This sequence comes from Acanthornis magna, assembly GCA_036785705.1. Lineage (NCBI taxonomy): Eukaryota > Metazoa > Chordata > Aves > Passeriformes > Acanthizidae > Acanthornis > Acanthornis magna. The sequence continues at coordinate 23,913,375 of JAWUZG010000025.1, read as the reverse complement.
AAACCATTTTGCCTCAGCAAATGTTTAATTAGTCTTCATTTACAGAATTGATACCAGCAGATCGACATGATCTGGCCATTATGGAAAGTATTAGCATTTTTTGTAAATTAAAAAGACTGTTCCTCAGAGGGGTTTGATTCCTTCTGACTCAGCCCCATCAAATATAACCATGTAGCAGATGCAGAGCAATGAGTACATTGCTGTCCACCTGAGCTCCCCGGTTTTAAATAAGAGGAACAGACTTTTTTGACAAGACAACACCCCTCCTCCCCAGCTGAAAATCAGGCTCTTGTCCTGCTTGGTGTTTCACAGCCTTTTTGCTGTCTTTTTTAGGTTTCTTCCTGCTCACATGTTACAGGTCTTAGTCTAAGTAATCCCATTTTCTTCTTTGACTGATGTAACACTAAAGTGCTTAGCACCTTGGTCTGGAACCCACAGGAGGAACAAGGTGTCAAAGCGCTGCAGGAATAACCCTTAAGCTGTCAAGTCTGAACTTTGGGGTAGATCATCAAATAAAAGTAAGCGTATGTTTGACACAGATTGACCCTGTGCTGGAAATTGCCACTGACTTTATGTGTCTTGTAGCAGACATTTTGAATTGCATACTCACATTTTTTTATCTTGGTGCAACAGGCTGTGCTGGTCTTGTCAAATGCTGTTTGAAATCACTGGAATCCCTTTCCTTAGCTTCAGTCTCAGTCTCCTCCTCCTAACAAACATGCTACAAATATGGGATCAAAGTAGTGTTTGCAGTCAGATCACCTGGTTAATTTATTTTTTCTTTTAGCATCAAATATAAATGGCTCATTTATACTCAGTTTACTTTTTTCCCTTTCTACCCATTTCTCATGCTGAAGAACATGCTATAAAGTGCTCGAACTTGCTGCTCAGTTTATGGATGCAGATAGTAACGTTACTTGGCTTTTACGGGCCCTTTTTTAGGTGCCTAACACAGTACAAAGGAGGAAAGTGCTGCTTGCCATATTTTACAGGTGGGAAATTGTGGTACTTGCACTGTGGAATGACTGAGCTGGGAAGAGTACTAAAGCCTCTGGCAGGTATATTGCATTTCCAGTGATTTCTGTGAGCATATTCATGTGCTTGTAGTTAAGTAAAAGCTTTACCACTTCCCTGATCTGAAACAACCTCCCCTCCTGCTTTCCTCCTACTAAAGCCCAAATAAAAAATGCTTATCCCAGATTGTTTGCTGAAACTAGATTGATTTTAAAAAATAATAAAAAAAGGGCATGAATGAGCATGTGAAACAGGCTGTGGAGCATTAGGAGAGCCTGTCTTTGTGGGCCTGAAAAGCCCATGATAATGAGCTCCTCCACTGGGAGTGGAGAGGAGCACACATGCAAAGGAGGGTCCTGGGCTTCATGTTTCATTAAAGGAAGGTTTCAGCCTTTTCTCTTGGAAAAAACCAGCTCTGAAAATGGAAAGCAACACAAACTGATCATTATGGTTGAAAGCGCCATCATTAAAAAATCTCTCGTCATTCACTGGCTCCCGACAGCTGGTCGCTGGGGCCTGAATAAACACAGCCAGCACGACGTGAATTTTGGGGAAGACGTTCCATGTTTCCCTAGCTGCAGGGGGGCTGTCCCTCCACGGCCACCTTGGGCCCCCCAGGCTACCTTGCAGCTGGCCACCTCCGGGGGAACAGCCCCTGCCCCCACGGCCAGCGGGACCCCCGCCTGGGGACAATGCCCTATTGAGAGGTTTAGGATGCCTTGAATACCCACCAGCCTGCTTTGTCCCGCTCCCCTTCTCCGCCTCCTTCTCCCCTTCCTGCCCTCTCCCAACCTCTCCCTTTTCTCTGACAGAGCATTTCCCAATCCCAAACCCTTTTGCTTCAGCCGGTCCCCTTGTCCTGCCGTCACGCCTGGCTGAGCCCGCTGTCCCCGCAGAAGCCTCGCCCCTTGGAGACTGGGGGGAGATGCTGAGCTGTATTCAGAGCGCAGCACAAAATAAGCCACACGGGCAGCAGCAGCACCCAAATTCTTAATAGGCTCTTAACACAAGAATGGAGGCCCGTGTCCCGTAACCCACCTGTTTGTGGAGTAGATTTCTAGACAAGGGCACCCACTTTTCCCTTCTGTGTGTCGCTGGCTTTTCTTCAAAGGGATTTTAACACTCCCATCAGCTGCGTAACCCTATCTATTCTGTGTGGAGCCGGATTATGTGTCACTGTTATTCCAAGGCATCTGCAGACACTTAAATTGCCAACAAACTAAATATTGCAAATGCTTTGCACAGAAGGAGGGAAAGGGAAACAGAAAGAGGGAGTGAAAATGGAAAGGAAATCAGCATTGGAATGGTTTTCCTTGCATGTTGCTTGCTAGTAAGCACAGGCTGCAATTCAGTAAGAGGAGGGAGAGATAGGGAAAAACACGGAAAATGAGGTGGGGAGGAAGCCATTTCTACAGTCAACATTTAAAAGAGCCTGTAAACAAACATCTGCTTTGAGATGGTTAAGGACAGAGACAGGCTTTGTGCAGTTGAGAAAGGCAAGACTGTTTTATATGTATTTAGTGCTTTAGGCACACTGGGTCTGGGAAAAGTTACTGAGCATTTAATGTGTTATGGAAACAGCGAAAGACAGGGGTTGTAACTGCTGAGTTATTGGATGCTTAAAAAAAAAGGTAGAAAGTCAAAGGCTTTGGTTTCTTTCTAAAATAAGTGTTTGCAGTCATTCAGACATAAATACATACTTCACAGTTAGAAATAGATTTTTCTGGGAATTTCTATGTCGCAGGAGTCACTATCCAGTAGGTTTACTGCTACTGTGAAAGGACTGTTGAGATGACATATCAGTGACGCTAATGTGACACCCTTGTCATGCAGAATAGACACAGAGAGGCAGGTTTACACTGCAAGGTTACAACAACCTCTACCTCTCATTAAAAGGCTGGGGATTATAACAGGGAAATGAGGGGAAACCAAGACCCGGTGCTGGGCACAAGCTGCACCACAAATTCTGTTCTCAAGCTGCACCACAAATTCTGTTCTCAAGCTGCTGTCGTGCTTTGTAAAATTAGTGTCTCTCAAATTGTTCCTCTTTTCTTTTTTTTCTTCTTTTTCTTTCGTAATTGTATGGTGATTTAGAGTTTTTCTGGTTAATATTCATACTACAAAATTAAATCAGACTTCCTCACAGCACATTCTTCATTTTATATGTTGCTTCCCATTTAGAATTTTTTTTTTTTAATCTAAGAGAGATGACCTGTGATTAAAATGAAATATTTCGTTATTTATTTAGCACTTTATAATGGCAGGAATCATGACTGCTGTTCCCAGTGTGGCCCTGGATTTCTTTCCCAGTGACAGGCTCTGAACAAACCCACAGTACTTTGCAATTTTCATCACGGGTGGAAGGATGGAATAAAGGAGATGGAGGCCAAGAGAGATGGAGGAATATGTGCAGGATGGGTTAAAATTGTCCAGTGATACTGAGATGAGACTCTAGAGGTGAGATCTTCTATACCTGAACTAGAAGAGGTTTAGCTGATGGCATCAGTGAAGCTTATTTGGAACCACTGCCGCCCAAACCCAAGTCAGCTAATATCTGAGCCGTCAACTGCACTCCTCCTCAGACCAGGGCGTTTCTCAGGAGACAATCTTTCTACAAGGAGAAATAAGTCGCAATTTATTTTGAACATTAACAACCATTACCTTATTTTCAAGCATTTACACTGCTTGTTTATCACATGTATTTAAAGATACATGCACACTTATCTTGGAATAATAAACTGCAGGGAAATACTTTGATGGTTCTTAGATTCTGCAGAAATTGTATTGTATTCTAAAAATTCAGTTTATATGTGAAGCTTGGCTCAACAGAACTTGTTTACAACAGTGTACAACTCAAGTCACAAATTAGTGCCAGAATTAAATTTAAAGAATAGTTCTAAAAATGAATGTTGGCCAATAAATCAAATTCATTTCTAAATATATGCATGACAGTTTTGCACAATAGGTCTGGGGATCACCCCAGGAATTTACAGTAAGGAAAGGAAGAAGCACTTGTGATAACGTTAAGCTGTATTTTCCTACAAGCTCAGCATGTAAGTAACCACAACTGGTGGCACTGCAGAACTGACATGTAACTTGCTTTTTTCAAGTCAGTAACATATACGGACATATCGACAAGGCAAGTCCCCTCATTCTGCCCAGAAGCAATGAGGGTAGAGTGAAAAAACACCCAGCAGAGGAAAAAAGCTCAGCACCTGCAAAATAAAGACCATATGTTCCAAAATACAATGAGAACTGTATTTAAGAAAAATGAGGAGAACAGTCCCCTCTTAAAAAAATGAACCCGCACTGTTTTTGCAGTCTCACAATGAGCCATGGACACATTTGGCATTCAGGTAGCAGATTAGAGAGCTCTGGGGCTATGGGATCAATATCCGCTGATACAGTAAAATGTAGAGCCCTAAAAAGTGATGTCAGAAAAGTCCATAACTAAAGAACCACCAGAGGCACACAACAGGGTGAGATTTCTAGCTAGTGATAAATCACCATGTCTGCTCTTAACATGATGACATCAGCTCATCCCCTGTGAAAATACTTCCAAATTTTGCCTCAGTAGCACCCAATGTATAACCAGCTCTAGCTGGTTCTCCAGTTACTCTGCCATAAGAGCTGCATGACTTCTTCATAGTGTTCCTTTTTACTTGTCCACAGGTAATAACCAAGATGTAGGGGTTCTCTCTTTTGTTGAGTTTCCCAGTTTTTATGGAAATCACTGAGGAATTCAAACTCCTTCCCAAGTCAGTGGCCAGTCCTCAGTACTATTACTGCTACTAATAAGCAAGCAATGTTACAGCTTTAAGGAAGGCCAGCTGAAGCTGAGTACAGACTATTATGTTGACATAGCAGTCAGATATAATGAAAAATCTGTGCTCTTCTCCCATTATGGTGATGCTACCCCGGCCAATGCAGGATTTTTGGTTGATGAATGTCCATGAATACTCATCCCACTGCTGTGTGGGAAGCCCAAGTTTCTGCTGTGGGTGCATGGCTCTTCAGCTTCCCAGAGCTGAGTTTCTCTCTGAGCTGGATTTCACCATGGAAGGATTGTCTGTCACTCAAGCAGGAGGAAGGGGAAATTAAAACTACTTGTGATCCGCCAGCTCCTGTGGGCTGCTTGGTTCCTGCCTGCCAGAAGAAGCCCTACACTCAGAGACTTGAAGTTGTGTTTGGGGAATGTTTGGCAGAGAAGCTGCCAGCACCTCCAGAAGTGCAGAATTATTGTTCAAAGACCATTCCTGCTCCTGAGCTCCGATAAAACACTTGGAGCCTGGCAAGAATATTGTGTTATTAAAGCATCACTACTACAGGTTTTCTGCAGGAGAGGGAGCATGGAGGTTTGCTCTCTTCCGCCAGCATGCAGAAATTTGCTGGTGCCACTATCTCAGTTGCAGGGCAGAGAAAATAGCAGGCACCACTGGGTCTGTGCTGATGCCAGGCTCAGCTGCTCCAGAGTGCACAGCATAGCACTCAAGGGCAACATCTTCAGAGACACAGTGTTCACTGAAAGGGGAATGAGACTCCGAAGACATAAAAATAAAATAAAGTGCTAGGAGACTGAGAATTCAGTGGCTCTCATAAAAAAAACTTCTCAGACAAACAAAATTCTTGTCATAATTTCAGTGGGGCTGCAGGGAAACAAACAAACAAACACCCAACAATAAGGAGAAAAGGCAAAAATAATGCCTCACTGGCAAAACGCCAATTTGTGACTACAGGAAGGTTGCTAATTTTTGATGCACTGCCCTTTGCTGCTGTTATACAACAATTATTCATGCAGATCTGAGTCTCGCCCTAGTTTATGACACATCTGTGTCTAATTATACCTAAGGTGGAGGGTTGGGTTAATTTGATAGACACAAACAAAATCATTTTTGTTTCAGCTCTGCAGACCTGTGAGAACATGTGTGAGCGTGATGGATGGGATGGCAGTGGGAGTGCAGGCATGCACCTCCCAGCTGCCTGGAGATGGGGCTCTGGAAGTAGGTCCAGGGTTTCTGTCCCGCCCATTTCTGTGATAAGTGTGCACAAGCTCCTCAGCTGGTAATGTGTCACAAGCACTGCTTGCTGCCCCTCGGGGCTTCTGCATGTCAGCCCAGACAGAAGGGCATGATGGGCATCCTGAGGAGTCACCTAAACCTGCTCAGGACATCCTGCTGAAGGCAGGGTGGGAAAAATGATAGCCGGTGACCACCAGTGTCCAGCCAACACAAAGCCACCTCTTGTTTCTGCCAGGACTGAAGGTGGTTGGTGAACTTCAACTTCTGTGTTTGTCAGAAGGAGGTGATACGAAAAGTACCATGAAACTTAGTGAATGTTTGTAAAGTGCTCCATAGCATAGAGAAAAACTCTTCCATCTTAAACTCGTCAAACGTCAGGCTGTCAGTGTCAGTCAAGCATGTGCCACCTTTCTTCTGCTACTCAAATGTGTTAAAGGCTCCTCTGCCTTATTTGACAGTGACATGACATTTCTGTGACTTAGGTACAGGCTGGTGTCTGGGCAGCAGGGAAAGAGGGAGTCCTGATGCTGGATGGCACATGGTGTACATAAACTTCCTTGCCTTGGGATGTGTCCTTTGTTAAAGGCCCTATGTGTCCCTACAGAACCAATTAGTCATTTCCCACATGGAGTGCTAGACTTCCCAATTCCATGCCCTGAAATGCTTGGGTTAACTGAGAGATTGCCAATCAGCATCTTGCCATCCAGATAGGAGGCAGAGCTTCCAATCTTTACCACAGTATGAAGGCAGTTATGGGAGGAAGTCATCTGCTTCATCACTGACTCTTCCTGAAACAGCAGAGAAGCCACTCAGTGGGGCCTCTGAAAGTAGTTCCAGAAGCAGATTTCACGTTCCAGTTACAGGTACCAGAGGTGAACACTCACTAGGCACATGTGTCGTCCTTGCAGGCCAAGCACGAAAAGTTCTCAAGAGAAGTAATTTGGATGGTGTGTGATGTGTGGAGGTTGTGACTGATCAGAGACTGCACTAATATCACTTGCCAGAGAACCTCATAGCATCCTAGGCCATCTAATAAACCTGTGTCATAAGAAAGGATTGATGTGTCTGTTTTTATTCTTAATCAAGGTTTGTCTAACATATCCTCAAAATTCTCCAGTGCTGGCAATCCTCGGAGAACAATCTAGCCCAGTGGGACCCTGTCCCTGCTGTCAGAAAATATTTTTAACCTCTTGGTTCTTTTTCTTGACACTGTCATTTAAGACTGAATTATTGTCCTGCTCCCTTTCCTCGCTTATCCCTCTTTACTGCAATCTTTCTCCTGTCTGGAGTATGTTCTCTTGCTATTTCTCCAGTTTTCTCTTTAGGCTTAATAACTTCAACTTGATCGATTTTATCCACAGGCCATGTTATCAAGACTACCAAATAATGTGGGTTCTGCTCAATTGACCCACATCTTTCTTGAAGGAGCAGAGATCTCAGCTGAAGCTGTAGGAGAACTGAGGAGAGCAAGGATTTTTTCATGTGTTCTGTGGGCAAGACTTCACTCCTTGTCTTTTCATGACTTTTCCTTTTTCCACAACAACATCTTATCTCAGAATCATGGCCCAGGACACTGGCAAAGCAAAGCTGGATGCACACTGTAATAATATGTATATTATTATCTAAAGTGGGATGTTTCACAGACACATTTAATTCTCAGCTCTGGGAATGACCCAAATGCTAGGCTGGTTTTAACTTGTGTACCAAAGTGATATTTTTCATCTGTTTTCTAGCAGGAACTACCTTGAATGACAATTTGGAGAAGACTGGTTCTCTGTAAAGTTATACTGAAAACTATGCACTTCTTTTGGAGTTGGATCTATTAATGAGACTGCACAGATTTAACCAATGGTATCCCAGAAAATAAAATAGTCTGTGCATTCTGCCAAGAAAAAATAGTCAGCTTAGAAAGTCAACATCTTCTTGCAGTAAAATAAAGAAAATAAAATACAAGTTTCCTGAAACCTCTGGCAGTAAATTTTCTTTACTTAAAATAATCCTGCTGTGGATACACTGAATGACAGATTCCTGCCACTCTGGGCATGCACAGCAGAATACACAAGATCCCTTTCTATAGGATCCTCCAATTGTTAATAATAGTTCTGATTTTGGTGGCTAAAGGAAGACAAAGAGGTGATTTTGGGAAAGTTCCATTGCAGTGGTATAATTCATCATTTGTACCTTTTGCTTTTGAGTAAGAAAATTGATTGCCTCAGGTGAACAGAAAGGTTGCTGGTATAAAGGTTACTACAGCAGAAAAAAGTGGAAAATAAAAGAATAAAAGGGATGTATCTCTTCTTTCTCTCTCTTTTTGTTGCCTGGAAATGCTGTATTTTATCAGCACAGGGGAAAAAAAAAAAAGGTATCAGTAGCTTTTCATTCAGGTATTTTCTTCCCATGGCTTTGATAATGCTGGAACAGGATAATGGGAAACTCTGACCTTTGACTGAGTGTCAGATTGTCATAAAAAGCATGAAAAAACAATATTAATATGATATATTGTCTCAACCTTTCAGTGCCAAGACAGATTTCCTCTCCTCCCTTATCCCTCTGGTCCAAAGCCCATTCCCCAGAGCATCAAATGCAGCATGAAAGGCAGTAATGACACTTTTGCCCCAGAGGAAACAAACCTTAGATGACAGAGGCCACAAAGATGTTACTTACTGTAACATCCCTCTCTGCTTCATCTCAGGGTGGTCAAAGAGTGCTAAGGACAGGGGAGAGCTGGGGGTGAGTGCATGTTAATCATGGTTTCTTGGGCAGGTAGCAAGAGGTAGGGATGCATCTCTCATGCTATTGGGATGAATCTCTCCAGCAGACAGAGCCCACTGTAGCCATCACAGGCTTTCCACTCTTTCTACAAGTAGTGAGCATGTTTTCCCAAGTCGTTTTCTTTCTCACAGACACACAGGGTGGGGAGAGAGGGAACATTACATCCTTCCTCTTCATGCCATGTGGAATTTTTTTTTTTTTTTTGTTCCGTGAGTTGTACTAAATTTGTAGTTATTTCCCACATGAGTAATACCTGGATAAGTTATGGCTTACATAGGCTTGACACTTGAAATGAAAAGCAGATTGCCATGCAGATTTGAATTATCCTCCAATATTTCATGATATACATTCCATCTTCATGGGTTAGTATTGTTACGTATTTCATAGTTATAATTTCCATGGCATCAAATTTCTCGTAATCTGCCAGTGCTATCCAGCTATAAATGCCAAAGCTCTCCAGCAGCCAATGTGCCCTTTTCCAGACTTATATTTCTGTGTTCTATGGATATGCAGTGTTTAATGGCACTGAATAAAACAGAACTGCCATCATGCTCTCACAGAAACCCAAGCCAGGCTATTGACAGTGCAAATTTCATTTAATTCCTTGATTCAACAGCCATTTCTAGATGTTTCCTGAGCAATGCAATAAACACAAAATGCAGTGCTCAAATTGAATATTTAAAAGTCAATCAGGCTTGAAATTTAATTTTATCTAATTGGTTTGCTACATTCATACAGAACTGAATGACATTTAGGAAAACCCAACCATCCTACATAATTTTATGTTTACTCCAGTCACAAGGTGGATTTTTTTTAAACTTCATTTAATCTCATTTTAATGCTTTAGCTAATTGACTACCTCTTTGCCACAGGTTTAATACATTGTTTTGGAATCCCTCTTTGTTCTACTGATACATGATGCTGCCAAAGCAATCTCAAGTCTTATTTATCTTCCATTGCTGGATGAAAAGGAGAATTATACATACTTTTGGAGATCACATTTTGCAAGTTGGGGAGCGGGCTTGGTAATTCTGTGACATTTACAGATAGGTGTTGTGTAAGGAAATACACACAGGACAGTATCAAATTTACTGGCACTGTAGAAAACCAGAAAACCACATGTAGAAAAATTCATATTCTGTAATTTCCTTTACAGTGTCCTTGTTAATGAATTTCATTCACACAAAAAGACACATCCGTCCCATTTATATTCAGTGGATAGTGTTATTGCAGATTTCCAATATTCATCCCTGAAAAAGGAGCTGGGACACAAGCTAAAACAGTGATGCAGCCTTGTGCAGCATAATGGGTCCAGTGTTTGTCATCTCAACATTAACATAAACTTTAGAAAGGTTTCTGAAAAGCACAAGGAAAATTACAAAGGGGTGGCAGATAACATATGGGGTAAGTGTGCAAAGAAAATTCTCTTGGACATAAAAGAGGTCACTGAGATAAACTGAATGACATAGATCTCTCTACGTCTAATGCCAAAGAACAGAATGACTTACATCTTTCACAACACCAAATTCCAGAGGACCTTCAGGGATGGAAATGTAATAACCCGGGAAGACGCTTCAGGACTCATTGCTGCAAGAACCTCACCTACAAGGCACACTGCAGGGCCCCAGGGGAGAAGCTCCATGGCAGTGCCTCCCCCCAGGCCAGGCCAGTGGTTAGACACCACACTCTGCTCTCCTCCTAATGCATAACTATGTTAGTTAAAGCTTTTAAAAAGTGCATCAGAAGGTAGATAAAAAACAAGGGTGTGGTGTCTTTCTCTAACTGCTGGAGAAGACATTTATAGAAAGATGTGTTTGGAGAAGACATTTATAGGGCCACCACTGCCCACTGGAAAAGGCTGAGCCAGGGGTTTCTTGCTTTTTCCCCACAAAAACAAAGGCCAGTCATTTCTGCAACTAAGGGTACTGGACAAAGTAAACAGCAGTTCGGATCCCATAGTTCATTTGTTCTGTCCCTTTAAGCATTACCAATTGTGGCGGACATTTGACATAGTATCATTCTAATTTCAGGCAAGATTTCCCTTCAATGGGAATTTCCCCACCTGCTTTTTTTTTTCATATAAGAAAACGTGAGGAGCCAGCAGCATGGAATTATTTTATTTTTATTTGAACATTATTTTTCTTGATTCCCTTTTTCTTCATGCTAATAGCTACACAAAGGAGATGAATGCCTTCTGAAAACATACCTAGGACACAAAGGCTCCTGAGCGTAAGTATTATTTTTTGGCATAGAACATCAAAGCAGATATTTAGTTTACCTTTAAACTTAGTAAGAGCTATTATCTCACCTTGATGGATGAAGCTTTATACATTTAACCCACAATATAATCAGGCTAAAATAGAGTCCCCTCTGTTTCTGGAAGCTTTGCAAATTTGTCATAGTATACAAAGATGGACATTGCCTCTTTCTTTAAGAAATAACCTTGGTGTTTTACAGAGGTAGCACACAGTCAGGAGCAATACTTTCTAGAGAAGTGTTAACAACTTCATTTGTCTCAGAAGAGCATTAGCTCTGACACCTAATGATGACAATTTAAATATCACTATTAACTGTTCCAGACAAACTAATTTGAACAGAAGCATCCAACTTTGCCTTTAATCGAGTGTTGATGGCTGTAAAAAAGATTAAGGATGACAAACACCTAGTGCATCATCTTTTCCATATCCTGAAAGGCCAGTCTAGGCGGCTTACACTTCAAATATTGCCACACGTAGTTTTAATCCCAAGACTTCTCTTCCACACGTTCTCCCACCAGCACAACCTCTGAAAGAAAACCTGCTAAGTCTGCTGGAGATTTTCAAGGTTATGCTGGGACTTGTGGTAGCACTTTGAGTTTGGCAGGTGCAGACTGCACCTCCCCCTTTTGGGACAGATGTAGCCCACCCAGGATGGGGCTTTGGGACTAGAGAGGCTGCAGTTGAGTAAATGAAGAGGAAGCATGTGACCCTAAACACAGATGGCTCTTGTCTGGGTGTTTTGCTTGATTACCCCAAGCTTAAGTAGCGTGGAGGAAAAGTACAGTGAGGTCCCCATGGCAGTGATGCACAGCAAGTGCTTTCCCACCTCCCCTGGCTGCTGTGGCATGGTCTTGCCTCTCTGCAGCACCATGCCGATCAAATATCCAGTCAAGGTACAGCAGCAGTTGATGTACTTTGAAATGTAGTCCAGAGTCAGTCTCTCAGAAACCTGATATGCTTTTAAACTCCTCGGGCCTCCCATTAGTAAACTCAAGAGATATAAGTAATGACTTTCCTTAATCAATTAGCTTGTCTGGAGAATGTTTAAGTCTACACCTGCACTATGAGTTGAACCCATGATCCACTGGCCTGTTTAAAAGTGCCTTTTAGTTGTTTAAGAAAAAAGTACCTCTGGTATTCAGTGTTCAGCTGCCAGATCCTAGAGGTAAAATGGTTTTCTTGACACCGCTTCTGTGTTGTCTCACATCTGTGTATCTGGCTCTTTAACACCTAATAAAGTAAAAACCTTGCCTCGACTGCTCATGTGTAATTCCAAATGTCAGTCAATTATAGCTCTGGCTGTTTGAGCATCTGCACTTGGGTGGGTATTGCTCTTTGGCTTATTGACTCCATACCTCAAATTTAGCCTGAAAGAACAGAGGCACAGTTTTCAGACAGTGAAATTTTCTGCAGCTTCTGAGAAATAAGGACACAAATTTGAAGTGGATGTGGAAAATTTAGAAGGAAAAGTAATCCTAAGTAAGTGCAAGAGCAGATCATGCTTCAAGCCAAACTCTCCTACTGCTAGCCATGCATTTATGAGTACTGACTGCCTGTCAGTAAAATGTCCAGATTCTGAAGTATAATTGCCAAGAGAAATTAATTTTTATTTGTTCACTAGATTAGAAGTTTCTTCCACAAATTTTTGTGGATGCTCTTTGTGCTCTTTTGGCTGACCTGGCAAAAATCAAAGTTGTTCAGTGGCAGAAATCTCTGTGCTCTTAGGCTGAAAAGGGTGCTCCAAAAGCAGCACAAATGGGGAGCCCTTCCAGAGAGAGCAAGGAGCATGCTGAGGGAAAACAACTCCCATCTCCTGATGCCACCAACACAATGCAGGACCACACAGCTGCTTCTTTTGGGACAATGTCAGAAGCAGCCTGACCTTTCTGCAACTGACACGAGACACTGTGTGGACTGAAAATTCTAGCAAAGCTTCTACCATATGGTTTGAGAAAATTAATTATGTGTCTTACACAGACTAAGAAATGAAGCAAGAGCTCAAAATTTTTTCTTACATTTTCTCCTGTGTTATAAGGGTGAAAACCTTTATTTATAATTTCTTTGATTAGCATTAATATGTCTGTCTAAAGCAAAAGTCAAGAAAGGGGACTGATGCCTTTAGTAGTGGGACTAGCCACAGCTTTTATTTTCATGGGATTCATTTCACTGGGTTAATTTTGTTTAAGAGTGTCTAGATAAAGCACTGATAAATAAAATGGAAGACTGATGTAATCATCAGGAAACAGTTGAAAAAATTAAGAATAAACTAAGAATACCTAATAAGAGATAAGAAGATACCAGGGTTAAAATTGAAGGTGCTGTGAGCCCTTAAATTGCTATCTCTTTTCTCAGCTGAGTCAAAAAACATGTATTATCTGCTTGAGTGATTTAATCTGACTAGTTCTAGTATGAGAATGGACATTTAGATCCTATGAGCATTTCCATCCTATGGATACGAATGCCCTTCATCAGAGAGATCAACCAACTGCAACGATGACTCTGCAGTGCTGGAGAGCCTTCCATTGCTTTTAACCAACTCCCCTCTGCAGTTTATCCTGGACAAAGTGAAATCAGAATTATTTCTCCTAGAGACAACCTCTTAATTGGACCTAATTACCTGTTGTATTAATCTGACAATATATCCTGTTCACTCAAAGATTTATTATGAGTTATGACCTAAGGTTAGGAAACTTGTGATACAAATGGTGATATATTTGCTACATACTACATATATATATATATATATATGTAGTATACTTAGTATATATCTATGTCTATGTCTATGTCTATGTATATATATGTAGTATACTTACCCAGCTTACTATTTTTAATAAAATCCATAGAAAGTACACAGAATAGGTTTATTCCATTAAGCAGCAGCACGGCTCATAAACTTTGAAGGCACAAATATCTTTAGGTTAGAAATCTTCAAGGTATTGGATTTTGCTTCCAAATTAATATCAAGGCCCTTCACAAAATGTTAAAGCCATTCATGACACAGCTATCACTCAGCTATTTGATGGGTTATGGATCTGGGAAATTAATTTAGTGTTTTGTGACAGAATCCTCAAAGTTTAATATGATTTTTCTTTCCCTCTTTAACACAAGAAAATCAGAAGCACTCAGATTTGCTTGGTTTTGAATGCAAACTGTCTGCAGAAAAGCATTGTGAGGAAAATGATAAAAAAATCGTATGAGAAAAAAATCATGGGTCTGAGTTTAAAATGGATGTAGCCCTCAAAGACCAAACTATTAGTAAATTTATTTCTCCATAGTGAAAGGGTGAAGAAGGAAGAGTCAAGACATTTTAAACTCATCAAAAACAAAATTCCATTTTGTTATGAAAAAGAATGAAGAAAATCCATCCACATAGTGTAAAGTGTTGGTATACTGTCTAAGGTGTCCTGAGGGCTACTTGGAATAACTATGTGGATATTTCAGAGCACCTAAGATTTACAGTGAACCCTTAGATGCACTCCTGAGTGACCTATACTGCGTGTTGCTCCTATTTGGCATGTCAAAAATCTACCAGCATATTTCTCATTATTGTTGACTGGCTCTCTGCCACCTTCCAATCACACACATGATGGAATCAAAATTTTCCAGGAAGAGCAATCTTGTGATCTCCACAGTGAATCCTGGATGGGCTGATAGCATAGGTGAACATACTGTGCATCCTGAATGCTGCTGTGATACCTCTGTAGCTTAATTGCAGCATGGTCCTCCCCACAAAAGCAGTGAGTTTATGCAATCTGCTAAGCAATCACCCTGTGGGTTTCTGGAACAAAAACTTTCTGAAGTCTGACTCACGTGGAATAACTATGCAGGTGTTGTCTAAGGGCACAGAGGTTTCACAGTTTTGAAAGTTTCTCAGTTACCTGATCTTCTCCCTCTTTCTCCACTTCACCATCTCATTTTTGCACCTTTTCAATCTACTTTGATGTGTATCTTAAACCACCAGCTTCATGACCCACCAGCTTCATGATCCACCAGATGCATAATTTAATGATGCACATTTCGATGGGGGGGCGGGCATTAAATTGCAAGAGATCTGCTTTATTCTAACTCAGGGTCAAGCAGCCAGTGGTTGACAGCACAAGGGAATTTCACAGCTTCAACAGTCTTTGCATCTCAGAAGTTCAACCCCTACTGACTCCACCCTCTCTAATATACAATATGTATTGTATTAAATATATAGTGCAAGAGAGAACTGGTAATTATGGATGATAATAAGAAGAACCTGGAATGAATATTTTAAGTACCAGCTCTATTGCAATTCTATTTTGGCTCAAGCAAGTGCTGTAGAATAAGGTGGTCCTTACCAGTTAGAAAAAAATGAAGAAGTGACATAGCTATCTGTTATCTGTGTGAATAACTTAATATTCAAACAGTAGACTATCGCAGCCCCAGGAGAAGTTCCATAACATTTTCATTTACACCTAGTGCTTAATTTTCATCATCTCACCCTATACATTAAGAGCCAATTTGTCCATAGGGATAGTTAAGAACAGAAACAGAATCAAAAGACAGTCTCAGCCACAAAAATGTCTAAAAACAGTATGAACAACTGCAAAATAAAACCCAGTCTGGAAGTATTTGTTCATATTTTTCCTCTCTCTCTCTGCAATAATCCTGAAGTATGATAATGTAGGAAAGGAGTTTCAGTATTTTATATGAAGAGGTGTATGAAATGCCCTGTGGGTATCATGGCTCAGTTGTTTGTGTTATCCCCAGTCCACTCCTCCATGAAGATGTTACTCCCAATTAAGTCACTGATACAAACTCATTCTTTGACTGTTTGGCCACAATTCAGAGCACTCTTGTGCTCGTTTGCAGACACTTGGTTTGTATGATCAGTGGGGTTTTTGCATGTCTGATGTTGTCCTATTGATTTATTTTTTGGCTCACATGCATCTTGTATCTCACTGGCTTGTGTAGCTAATAATGGTGGAATGCAATATAACAGATGTAACACAATGCAATAACCAAAAAAAGACAAGTAATTTTCTGATCAATAAGCCAATCCATTTGGTGAGATAGAGGAGCTCAGTTTGGAGACATGATTTATTTTTCCTTTAGGCAATGCATGGAGGCCCCTACAATTATGAGTCTCCAGTATCTGACTTACCAGAAATCTCCTGTGTGTAGAAGATATGTAGTAAAAATTGATTAAGGCCTGATGGTTTTCCATGGTGCTGTCTGTGGTCACGCTCTGCAGAATGTAAGGAATCTGCAGAGCAGATAGTTTCCCAGATGCTAAAAGTGTCCCTTTTTTTCTCTTCTTATTGCAGAAGACTTGGCTGAATTAACATTAACTTGCCTCTTCGATATCACCCTGTGCTTAGAGAGCCATGGACCATGAAACAGAGCCAACACATCAGATATAGCTCACTAACACAATTTCTGACCAAAAGCAAAATAAATCTGGGCAATCTCACGTGCAGGCAGTAGTCAGAGCGACTTAACTAAAATCTAGTGGTTCCAAGAAAAATACTGTCTCAAAAAGGGCCAAAAGAGCCTTTCTCCCCTTAAGGTCCTTTCATGCCCCCCTTTCATGCAGATGGTCTCTTCTACCACCTGCATGCATAGCCTTGTCTCTGAGGACAGCACTGTCCATCAGTCTGAACAGGCAGAGGACCTCACTTCTGCCTGGAGTACAAGGTGCTTCTCCATACAACACTTGGGGCAGTCTCCTGGTGTCCTTGGCCTTAATAATATCACCAGTACCCATACACTGCTTGCAGGGCACACTTGTGCTTGAGAAATGGTTTTACTGAGGGCAGGCAAATAATTTTCTGTGGGAGGTCCATCCCTGGTGGCAGCTGTCTCCCGATCCAGCTCCACCTCCACCTCCTTGGAGGGTGATTCCCCGTTAGGGGCGGATTCAGGGGCACAAGACCTGCCCCTGTTCTGGAAGGGAGGCATGCCCAGGGCTCTGGACCGACCCCCTCTTCCCGAACCTTCTGTTAGGTTTGTCGTGTCATTGGTTGTTGTTCATTGTACCCTCCCTTATATGTTTTAATTAGACCTTGGACCCTTGTGCCCTCCCTTTGTCCCTTCTCCTATTGGTTGCCCCTTTTCCCTCATAACCGGCCGCCCTGGGGACAGCTCTCGGGATTCTCTCCTTCACTCTCCCTCCCAGATACCCTGCACCCTGACCTCCTACAATAAAGGAAATCATGGAGGAGACCCCCTCCCGCACCCTCTACCTCGTCTCGCCTCCTTTACCAGCGGCACCTCGTTGCTGATCATTCGCCAGGAGCAGCCCCACCTCGGTGGAAGTCATCCCCACAGTAGGCTGTGGTGGCCCAGAGGCTCGCATCCTGGGCGAGGACAGCCAGGCCAGCCAGGCGGCTTTTATTTTATTTACTACAACAATTTTCAATAAACATCAAGGGACTGTAAGTCATTGAACGTGTCAATGACACTTGTGCTTACGTTCTGCAATGAGTGAAGGAGTGTGTAGAGCAGGAGAAAGCCTCCTTCCCCTTCTCTCTTTACTCTCCAAGAGCCTCAGTGCATCCTGTCTCTTCCCCAAAAGATTTATTGACATTCATTACATTAAAAAGGGGTGAATTCTCTAAAATGTTTTTAAAGAGCTTCTGAGATTATATCTGGTGGGAGAAGTGATCAACACCAGAGACCGAGAATTCACCGCAGATTTTCACTCATGTTTAGTGGCAGAGTATTACTAGAAGCGCCGAGGATCCCCTGTTAGCACATCCCTATTTAATGGCTGTCAGGTGGGAATCAGTCTCATTATTTGTCCGGGAGAATTTAAATTCCTCATTTCAAATGTCAAAAGAATGGGCAACAATTTGTTCCAGCACCTTTGTTCTTTCATCTTCACAGCCACATGCTAAACCCAAGATGTTTTACTGTCAGCTATTAGTACGTGGTATAAGATTCTTCAACCTGCCTTTCCCTCTTCTGCTCCCTTTTGCTTTGTCTGAGAGTGTAGAGCTGACACAAAGTGAGTTATTTCTGTGCCTCAAAATAAGTTAGACATCACTGCCATGAGACACAGCTTGACTGCATATTAGCAAATACTCAAGCCATTTGCAAATCTCCTAAGTCTGATCCTCTTTATGTTTTCTGATGCTTAACAAGTGAAGATTTAAAAAGAGAAACGAGCAATTAAAAAAAGGCGAGAACAAAATCTACAATCATAAAAATCTGGTAACGACTTTTCCCATGGGCTAGATGCTAACTATTGCCTTTAGGAGCCTACATACAAACTTTCATCTCTTCCCCCCTCTAAGTTGCTGTGACCCTTCATAGTATCCAGATGTTTCCTCTTCTTTCTTCAGTATCTCATCACTTTCTGAGGCATTCATCTTTTAAGAGCCACTTTTTCAGTGTTGTTCCCTGCCTGCAGCTGATTTTTTTGCCATGTTGTTAAAAAAGTCATTAAAAAGTGTAGTCAAGAAAAACATACTTTCCTTTTTGAGAGGAAAAATCCAGGTTATATTTTAATAATTACAGAATCCTAAGAAGATAATGGAAATAGTCAGTGTGGAAACACTCTGGGGGTAAGGTGCAATTAAATCTTCCATTGGAAAGTCTCAATGAATAGAGCATTTACCAAGAATAGTTGAAAGCATGTGAACAATTAGGGCTATGTACCTAATACATGTGAGACAGGTAAAATTTAGCATGGGATGGACAAGACAGGATCTGTAAAAGAGACCTTCATTGTTTTGTGGTCTTATTGGTAAAGTTAAATCTCCACCAAATCTTCTGTAGACTTGGAGTTTACAAGGCAGGGAATTGTTTCTATGTACTCTTTGTCCGCTGACACCCAGCAGTGATGATCAGCTGGTTTAGAGGATGAATCCTTCTCTTGCTTTCTCCTAACTTGCACACACACTCATGCCACAGTTTTGCCAGCTCTCTTCCTCTTTGCAGCCTTCAACTGCAGCATCTCTTGCCCTCCACGCTTCTGGATGCCTTACTGGGCTTAGTCTATTGTTGTAATTGCCTGCGCTATCCCTGGCTGTCCTCGACCTCAGCGCCAGCCCGATTGCTCGGTGGCTTGACGCTGCTCCGAGCCTGGCGTGGCTGACTCGAATGGGGCTGCCCGCAGCGAGGGATCAACGAGGTGCCGGTGAAACGAGGCGAAAAAGACAAAGGGCGGCGGGAGGGGGTCTCCCCTGTGGTCTCCTTTATCAGGGGTAGGGCTAGCGGATACGGGAGAAAGAGCTGTGGAGGGAGAACACCAGGGAACTGTCCCCATGCAGCCGATTTTAAGGAGGAGTGACAGCCAATAGGATAGAAGGCAAGGGGAAGGTACAAGGGTCAGGGGTCCAATAAGAACATTTGAGGGAGGTTACAATAACTCAAAACCGATAATGCTTTGAACATAACAGAACTATCGGGAAGAAGGGGTTGGTCCAAGGCTCTGGGCACGCCTCTCTTCCAGAACAGGGGTGGATCTTAGACCCTGGTTTCATCCCCCGAGTCCTCCCCTAATGGGGATCCTCCTTCAGCGGAGGTGGAGCTGGAGCATGAGGCAGCTGCAACCAGGGTTGGACCTCCCACAGTCTGTCTGCGTCCAGACATTCCCTTCCCTCCAAGTTCTTCCCAAATTAAGGTGTTTCCCCTGTTTTTCACTTTTTGGACATATTTTGTTATCCCCACCTTTTCGAGAGCAAGGGAGAAACAATCAAACTTTTGGGCTCCTGTTCCTCACTTCAAACATGTCATAAATGTGAATGTCGCACACTGGGAGTTCCCGGGAACACTGAACTCTGGAAACACTTCCTGGAAGAAGGGAAAATGACATATGGAGCAGCTACAGTTGTTATTTCCAGTACAAAGAAATTGCATTGAAAAAACTAACCAAACAATTGCAATAAAGCCCCCAAACCTGAAGTTAAGACCCAGAGGCTCTAAAACCAGGTGGTTAAAAATTTTTATTTCAATATCGAGCCATGTCCTCTTCTCCTGCACATTTTACCTTAATATTTCTTATATATCTGTTTACAAATGATGCTGCACCATACACTTTTTAGACAGCTCATTCCAATTAATAGGTAGATTGATGATAGGTAGACAGATAGACAGCAAGACACAGATATAATAACAAAATGGCAAGATTTACCTCTTGCTCTGGCAGGGCATGCTGTTTATTCAAAAGGAAGAACAATGCTGTCAGGTTGCTAAGACTGGAGTGGTCTGTTAGTGCTTCAGGCTAAGTTTTATGTTAAGGTAAATCCTGACCATTAGAAGTCCCTTGTTAACAGCAAGAAGGCTTGGTGACACACCCAATAATGTCTATAGGCCTGAAGAAGTCACCACCCAAATTGGGCTCTAGGACATCTGGCCAGCATGGCCTTATCTCAATATTAGACTTGTAGAAGGCTTTTTAGATAGTTAAGTGTTAATGACTGCTTTAAAGTAGAAGTTTTGAACGGATGAGGGCTGGCATCTGTTGCACAGTCTTGTGCAACATCTTCCCACACAAGACTCCAAAGAGAGACAATGGCTGATAAAGGCAATGAAGAGTTTACACATACTACAGAAGAAAATAATTACACAACACATTGTTATATATTTTCTTAAAATAGTTAATAATAGGTTGGGATGTTCCTTCTATTGATTCCATGATTTCTGCTTTGGTAATAAAATATTTTATCACAGAACAGTTGCATGCCTCCCTCACTTCAGAGCGGCACTAATGAAAATAATCAATCTTTATATTGATAATATGTAACTGCATATTATCATCACTACCCATGTATAGAAGACAGAAAGCAGTCTAAAGGATTGCAATATTTTTTGCCACAAGGCCCTTCAGAGATGAATGTGTGAAGGTCAGGTAGAGTTTTCAGCTCCAGATTCTGGAGGTGTTTAATCTCATTACTCAGTGTTGCCATCATTTTGGACCCACATTGAACAGTAAACCTGGACTATTTTAGAACTGATTTAAAACTGCATGTTAGATTTAGTGAAGAAGTTAATTCTGATCGCAATCATCATTCCTGTGGAAGAAAGACACAAAATGTGGCAAACACATCAGGATGTGGTACTCACAGGTGTATTTGGAGATGACAGAAGCATGAATAGTTGTGTGCCGTTTACATTCCTACATCTCCTACATCTTCCTCTTTGAAGAACTTATCACTGCTTTTACTGGGGCTTTTAACAAGGTGCTGTTAAAAGTATAACACTCTCATGGCTTTGTCTCCTTTGTGGGAAAGCAGAGTACGAGGGCATCACCAAAACACACATGGTGTCAGTGAGCTAGCTATGGCCAGAGATCCCCGCATTCCATAACCTTCAGATATGCTTAGAGCAATTGATTGTCTGGCTCACCCTCCAACTCATCATCTGGTTGTACAAGCATGAGTTAGAAAATAGCTCAGCTCCCACATAACTGTGACCTCTGTCATTTCTTCATCTGCTCCCAGTTGTTTCCCTGCCTCCTATCGCCCCTGACCCATCCTCTCAACATCAGTAAAGAGAACAGGTGTGGCTGGTGTGGCTGTTCTTCACAAAGGCCACATGTATACTGCATGCTGTTTGTAGGACTGAAGCCAACAAAACAAGGACAATTCGTTCTAAGGAGCCAGAACTCTGCTTAGGTGAGGCTTGTTCTGCACCTTGCTGTATGGTTAAGTGCCATACCTTGCCTGCTTAGGACCTAAGTGTGTGAAGGAAGCCATGCAACACACAAGGACAACAAGTGCAGCAATGCAAACATAGCTAGTCTCTTCTGGCACGCATGTTCTTTAACTCTTTACAGAGCACTGATAAATAAAAAGCGTGTCTTAACAATTAACTTCCTGCTGGAGAGGTGCAAGTCACTGTATCCAAGTTCCTGTGAATCCCTCCTCACTGAGGGGAGGGATGAAATAGTGCTGTTCAAATATCCATGAAGAAATGAGGGCGAAGAGAGGTAAGGAAAATGCAACCATACCACTGAGGCTATGGTATGGCAACCAGCAGCTGGATCACACAAGTATGCTGAAAGGAGATGAGTACCTGAGGGAGGGCTGATATGGATGGGAAATCCATATTGCTATCCAGTGTGACCATCTGGGGTAGATGTGCCTATCCAGTCAAAATGACATGGAATAAAAGAGCAGAAATTCTTTACATAGAGGAGGTTTGCAGACATACCACCCTTCCCTTTGCTGGCATTTCCAGCAGGTAAGTGCTTATTAAGTGACAGTAGGACTGCTAAGTCCAGTTTTAAATGAATGCTGTAAAGAGGGTTTTTGACAACTTATTAAAAATGTAAGTATAATAGTATAAACCCCTTGGGTTAGTTGATTTTATAGTTAATATTTCTCTGTTGGAATAGAAGCACATGATGTCTGTCAGCAAGCCAGCCACAATAGCCTTAGGCTGATTTTCCAAAAATAAAACAGCAGTCTATATCTGTCAGGGCTGTGCCGGTGCCATGTTCTACAAGAACACTTCTTTAACCTGATAATTCACACAGCTGAAACCTGTCTAAGAATCAGCTGGAGTGTTCTTGCAATCTGAAAGAAACTCTGTTCTCAATCCCAGTGTGGCATAACTAGAGCCACTAGCGGCAACAAGTTTTCCGTTGCGTCAGAAGAGCACCGAAAAGTCCCAGCAGAGTTAAACAGGTAGAAACATAGAAAAAAACATAGAAGAGGGAGGCTGGTCCATTTTAAAATGAAAGGACAGTTGTAGTGAATTTTTTTTAAGGAAAAAATTTCCTCGATATTAGATCAAAGAAACAATGCACTTAAAAAGATCACTAACCCTGATTGCAGCAGAGACCTAAATTTGACCAAATTCATGAGTGATCTGCTAGTTGACAGCTGGCATAAACATAGCATGACTGAGTTTGCTTCCTCCATTTAAAAAAAAGGTAATGATGTCCCAAATACAGGTTATGTTTGCAATTGCAGTTGTGTGTGTACAAGCACCCGTATAAAATCTGCATAAAATGCAAATCTGTTTACTGAAAATTATAGAACTTAATTTTTTGCTTTGTTTTAATATGGACTAGCATCAATTGTGCCAAAATATTTTAATGGAAAAGACACACCACCCCAGAGAACCTGATAGACTTGGAGGCTGACAAGGGATCCCATGCAAGCTCTCAAATTGACCAACTTGGAGTGAAAACTTTGGCCTTCCTCTTCCTAGACTGACATCTTAACCTAATGGATAAGGGAGTCGGGCTCTCTTTGGAAGCTAGTTTTTACAAGAGGAGATAACTCTCTCTGGTAATATCGGGAATTGGAGGAAGAAAAGGAGTAAGGGCTCAGATGCAGATAAATGTGGGCTTAGCATGGGACCCAGGTGCATTCCAAAGTGCTTGACTGTTCCATATTAATGGACTGTGCAATATTTCCCTCAGTTATAGCTTTACAAACCCCAACATTTAATCCACATAATTTTGTTATTTGAGTAAGCTTGCATTTTCTGTCCACCTCTCCCAGTTAACACTTGCCCAACTCACATATGTCTGTGCAGTATTTGAATGTTTAACAATGTGCATATATCTCTGTACATATTTCAGCACACACACACACCACTTCTGATTACAGTAGGAGTGATAGCTGGACTGGGGATATTCTTAAGAAAAGAGAAAGAGCAGACACAAGTAACATTTACTCTGTGAGTGCTTCTAGGTTTGACAATTTGGAGGCCTTTCTAATCACTCATATTGTGTGTTTGTAGCACTTATATTTGTGAGTATCACAAAAGCATCACAAAAAAGATTAATTCAAAATTTCTTTTTTGTATTTAAAATAGAAATTAATTGTGATGAAATCTGAACATGGGAAATTATATGGAATAATCCCATTTTCATTGTAAAAGTGATTGTTTAATCCTCTGATTTTCCTTACAAAATGGAGATCCATAAGGACATCACTGTCTGCATTTTAGCTAAGAGAACATATGAAAAACAAAAACATGAGGCCATGGAATACAGCCCCTTTTTAGAGATGATGAAGTGACAGTTCAATTTGTCATTGCATTGAATGCAGCTGACCACTGAGGAAAATGGATCTTCTGTCTACAGTGGTCACATTCTGAAATGAATCCTTTCACTGTATCACACTGTTAATAAGGTTTATACATTCTGTGAAAAGCAAGGCATTCCCATCAAAACGGATCAAATTTAATAAAATACACATTACAACTTTTGCCCATATTTGTGGTAATAAGATTCTGCTCTAGAACTTAATTAATTTCTTGGATGGCATTTTGTTTTCAATTTCAACTCCAAATTCATTCAGCAATCTGTATTTACTTTTTCTTGTGCCACCATTACATGTCTTCTCTTTGCTCTCATTTTACTAGGGCAAAACAAGCCAAGTGGGTTAGACTTTCTAACCATTGCCCTATTCATTCTGTCAGCTCTTCTTCTGCATCTATTACTCTTTTATTTCAGTACTTCTTTCCTTCTCATGGAGCATCATAATTGTACACATTGTCTCATGTGGAGTCTTCCCATATTGTCTAGAAGGCTATTGACAGTACTCTAGGAAATACTCTCAATTCAAATACACTTGATTTTTTTCTCTTCAACAGCCTCTTATCTTACTGAGCCTAAGGTGCTGGGCCTTTGTTGCCTCTCCATTAAGTCAGGTCTGAGAGTCAGAAAGACTATTATTACTGTACAACAATAGAGGTTACTACAATTGCAAATGGATTTGTTGGATGAAGAGGTACAAAATGGTATCTGCAAGGAAGAACAGAAGCCAAGGAAAAAAAAAAAAAAAAGAAAAAAGGAAACTGGCATCAAATGTTTCTCACCTTTTCTCAGGGAAATACTGAGTACTGTACTTATTGCTCCAGCACACAGAGATGTATGTGTCATTGTCCAGTTTATGAATGTAACTACCGCATCTATTGTGGCCTTTATCTATCTTGCATTCTGTCAGAAGGCATGATTTTAGGTTCAGTAACCTGATCTCCTGCATTGACATCCTGTTTAGTGGATGAGGAAAAGGCTGTAAATGTTGCATACTTGGACTTTAGCAAAGCTTTTGTCACCATTTTCCACAGCATGGTCCTGGAGAAACTGGCTTGGACAGGGGCAATTTTCACTGGGTAAAAACTGTCTGCCTGGCCAGGCCTGGAGAGTGGTGGTGAAAAAAGCTGCATCCAGTTGGCAGCTGGTCACAAGTGCTGTTCCCCAGGACTCAGTACTGGGGCCAGTCCTGTTTAATAACCTTATCAATGATCTGGACAAAGGGATCAAGTGCACCCTCAGTCAGTTCACAGATAACGCCAAACGACAGGGTGGGAGTCTTGATCTGGGGGAGGGTAGGAAGTTTCTACAGAGGGATCTGGACAGGCTGCATCAATGACAGAGACAAATTGTACGAAGGTCAACAAGGTCAAGTCTCAGGTGACCCTGCACTTGGGTCACAACAGACCCAGGCAGTGCCACAGGCTGGGGCAGAGTGGCTATAAAGATGCCCAGCAGAAAAGGACCTGGGGGTGCTGGTTGAACAGGAGTGGCTCAACATGATCCAGTGTGTGCCCAGGTGGCCAAGAAGGCCAGTGGCATCCTGGCCTGGATCAGCAATAGTGTGGCCAGCAGGACTAGGGCAGTGATCTCCCTGAACTCAACACTGCTGGATCCTGGAAAATGTCTTTTTAATTAGAAAATGTGGAAAAAAGTCTGAAGCACTTAGGTTAAACTACAAGTGCAAACATGAGATACACAGCTACAGACAATTTGTTTATGAGTTATATGAAGTAACAAAACTGTCAAGTGTTGCACAAGGAACGCAGACATGTACACTCACTGTCCATTGTTGAGCTGCTTCACCACTCTGCTGTAAATCTCAAAACAAGGAGAAGCATTAGTGTGACAGCACAGGACATATCCACAATGTTGTTCAAAGGTTTCAGAGACATTTGCTATTTTTCTGGAGATGGCAGACATACCAATTTTGCTCAGGACAAAGCAACCTTCAGAGCCAACTCTTGAAAATGCACTGGGACTGGTGTGATAACTCACACAGCTGAGTTTGGGGATGTAGATATTCAAAGATGCTGACATCAAGAAATGAAATCTTGGCCTCACTGGAGTTAGTGCAGAGTCAGGCTTTGATCTCAGCGTGACTGTGATTTTAACAGTGATTTTAGAAATGTCAGGCATGGCTCATAAGACTAGCTGACAGAAACAATTTCATGAATGTCAAATTTAAAAATGGCATTTTTACATCAAGCACATGATTTGCTTCTGTACTGATCCTAGGTGCAGTTTTATACAACACAGTACAGGACACACCACACTTTTATTTTCACACACACAGCTCCGATAGTGCAGTCCTTGATTGCTGTAATTATTTGCTAGGGTGTGAAACAGCACAGAGGAGCTCTGGCTTTATGCCTGCATCGCTATTGACAATTCTGAGCTATGCAATTGTAATTTCAAATAGTTAACTGGGAAAGCAAAAAAACCCTTTTATGTCATTAAGGCTTCTACTCAAGTAACCAGCATTTCTGCAGTGCATATACAGCATCTTATGGAAACTAAACTAAAATCAGCCCTTCTGCTGCCTCTACATTTCCTTATAGAGGTCCCTAAAAATCAGTCACAAGTCAATTACTCAGATTGGATAAAATGTAAATTCTTCTTCCTCCAGTCTCCATCAAGTGCTTTGTTATCAAATAATGCCAAAGCCAGAATATAAATGAGGCTAGAAAATATCCATATAAAATATACATATACATGTATCCACATGCCGTACGCATTGTTTCAGGTGCATATAGCGCACTGAACTGCTAAACAGCTTTTGCATGGGCTTCACAGGAACAGAGACCCTCTAATGATCTACTCCCTCCCTATTTTCCTTTGTTCCATACGCTTGGGCTATAGTGACATCTTGTCTCCCAGCAGTGCTTCCTTTGTCTTGAACTTTTTCCCTCTCTGCTTCAGCCCTCCAGTGAATGCCAATGAAACAAAAGGGAAGAAAAATCAAGAGAAGAGTAATTAATGAGAAGATGACTGCTCCAGCTCCTGAGAGGTATCCTTTACAGAGAGACTCTCTGAGCTCTTCAGTGCAACAGAAGATAACCAGTGTCAGGAATAAACAGGAATGGGCAGAACTGGGAAAAAACTAATAGATAGAGACTGCCTCCGTTATTTTTCAGCCTCGTTTTATTTGCAGAATATAACATCAGTGAAATCGAGGCAGTATGCAATTTAGGCTGGCATTATATTTTTATGCGATAGCTGTTCAAGTGGACTGTATGTTTAAATCCATACTTCAGCTCCTCAAAATCTTTTATCATCAGTGTTTGGACAGTATCAAAAATGCAATATTGTGAAATAGGTCTGTTAATTGTCAGTTATTCAGTGTATTGCCAAATTACCTGGAGAGATGATGTACATAGATAGACTGCTCAATATTAAACAGCTACCGAGCCTGATCTTTTATATCTAGTTGTACCTTGAGTAATACAAGAGCTAAAACAGAACGGAGAATTTCAAATGTATGCCCCAAGCATGCACATATGTATTACAGCAATAAAACCCAATAGTAAACCTGCTCCTTAGGCATTGTTAATAGGATTTGAATAATCACAGAAGAAGCCCTTGGTGCTGAAATTATATTCTTTTTGTTGACAACAGGTTACCTAATGGGACTGTGTGAAGCTGAAAAGAAAACAACTGATTGACATGAATATTACAGTAGGAAAAAACTGGTAACTTCAGTGTGGCCTCCCCGCAAGTTAATAATTTGTTTTACTTTATTCCCCCCTTGCTCATCCCAAGTAATATTTTCAAATGAAAATCACATGCTTGTACCTTCTAGCTGGAGTTAAGTGCTAAGACAGCAGGTTTTAAAATGTTCATTGTGGGGATTAGAGGCCCCCCTCCAGGAGTGTCTGGTGCACACCTCACATGGGGCCACTCTGAGAATGCTTTTCTCAGTTATTTTCTTCATCACAAAATCCATCGGTGACATTTCACGTGTCCTTTCCTGCTGGAAGCTGTCCTACCCTGGCCCTTGGCCAATGAGATAAAATTATATATTCCATAAAGTTACTGAATATGGCATTTCTAGTTCCAGCCTCCATTAATACCCTTGCTACTGCCTGGTGAGGAAAGACAGACCAAGTTGGCAAAGAGATGCTGCAGACAAACTAGAACAGTTAATTATTAACAGGGAATTAGAAAGAGACATCCCACACAAGAGCAGGGTGTCCCTTGGCTGTCTATTATGCTTTTCTCCCTGTCATCCCTGGTCTTCTCCTTACATACAGTCAGGCTCATTCTTTCACGCAGTAAGATGGAAGGCAAGGCAGATTCTTCTTTTCCCCTTTTTCTGGTTTCTGTCTTTTGCCAGTCAGCACACGGTCCAGTGAAAGGATGAGAGAAGAGCAGTCACAAGCAAAATTCGCTTTCAAGGGGGATTTTACCGGTGCCAGACTTCTGTGCCATGTTATTCGTTACACACCACAAACTTTTATTTCCCTGCTTGCTTGGGTACATGGTACCAAAACTCCCTGCTGGCCACAGAAGGCAGATGCCTGCTGCTGGTACATGGCCAAAGGAAAAAGGAGGTTGTGAGTCTCCTTGGGCTATTATCTGGCCATTTTCCTAAGCAATCTTTGGCTGATGAAGTTCTGTACCCTCTCATAAAGACTGTCACGTGGTAGGGGTAGAGGCGGGGGGTTGATTCCTTATTTCTATGATTTGTAAAAAAGTAAATGTTTATCTCAGTTTTGGCACTGAGAAGAAGAGCAGGGAGGGTTTTAAAGGCACTTTGCATGTAACTACTCATGAAACAACAGTTATTCTCCCACAGCAGGAGGTAAGCAGCAGAAACAGAGACATAACAACTTAGCAATGCAAAATGAGCTGCAGGCGTCTGGTAATTGTACCTTCTTTTTTTTTTTTCTTTTAAAACCCTCACAACACTGAATTGCATGGGGTCAATCTAACCTGCTCTTGACAGTGCTTGCAGTGGCAGGAAGTCTTTGTGACTTTCAATCAGAAGACCATTTCAAATTATTCAGGTATGGAGGGAAAGCACAGCAACAGTTTATTTGCACCTATTTTGTGACCCTAAAGGGCTCAATTTTTCATGATTTGTACTGAATCAGTATGTTTTAAATGTATTTATCTAAAATATGTGATTTCATCATACAGCCTCCAAAACAAATTTATTTAGTTCCATTATATGTGACCTATCTTTTTGCCTGTCTTTTAAGATATAAATTATTATGTATAGGTAGAAGCATGTGATTCAAAGAAGCAATGCAACCTGCCAAATGTTTGAAATTCAAAGGTACTGGCAGCTCCCTGGGGTAGGTATCTCAGTGTCGTGACAACCAGAACCCTCTGTAATGAACACGGTGGCTCTGGATGGTTCAGACACAGCTTCTGAAGGGCAGTGTGGCTGATGAAGGCTCTGGAGCACAATTCCTATGAGGGAATTCCTGAGAGAGCTGGGGGTGTTTAGACTGGAGAAAAGGAGGCTCAGAGGAGACCTTATTGGTCTCTACAATTGCCTGAAAGGATGTTGTAGCAAGGTGGGGATTGTTCTCTTCTCCCAAGAAATAAGTGATAGGACAAGAGGAAATGGATCCAGGGGAGGTTTAAATTGGACATGAAGAAAAATTTCCTCACCAGTAGGGTTGCCAAACACTGGAACAGGCTGCCCAGGGAAGTGGTTGATTCTCCATCTTTCGAGATACTTAAAAGACCTGTAGATGGGGACTTTAGGGTCATGTTTTAGTGGTGGACTTGGCAGTGCTGGGTTAATAGTTGGACTCGATGATCTTAAAGGTCTTTTCCAACCTAAACAATTCTATTCTGTGTTTTTGTCAGCTGGCTCCTCATGCAGCATCAACCTGCCCACCTTCCATAACTGCTGCTTCTGTGGAGGGGGTGGAGAGAGATGAGCACCTTTTCAAAAACCAAGCATGCGGTCAAAGGGAAGGGGCATCCTTTCTGGCTCTACAAGAGGTGGCAGCCAAGCACTTGCAGAACCAAGCCACACAGCCTCCACTGGGAATGTAAGTAGTGACATTGTCTTTCAGGTGCTCCTCTGCTCCACCAACACCAGGTCCCAGGTGAGAGTCAGAGGCTGACCATCATCTCTTATGAGTAGCCTCTGCACAGCATTGTGCCCAAACAGCTGGGAGCACCAACAAAACAGTCCTGGTCCTTAGCAAGAGTGCCTTCTCCATCTTCGAAAATTTGGTGTATGTAGTGATTGGGACAAAATCAGGGATCTTCCTCAAGTTGAGTAATATGTATTCTTTTTTCACATGAGTTAAGTGTGCAGGTCCTATGCAGTAAGTTAATACCTTAGGATTTAACCAAAAAAGTTTTATTGACAAATGTATGTAAAATAACTACAGGTGCCTGTAGAAAATTTTATCTGTCCATAAACTACCTTGTAGTTAAAAATACAAACAATATTAAAAAATGTGGGGGAAAAAATGTTTAGATCTCACTACTAGTTCTGCTAATTGCAATTAAGTATAACCCATAAATACCAAAGGATTGCTGATTCCAACTGGATTATGTGTTCCAGTTGTTAGAAAAGAAAATACATTATTTTCTGCCATGCATTAAATTTAATATCAGCTGCCATGTTGGAAAGAATAATGGGAAAAACCTTTCCTTGGGTTATCAGAAGGTGAGAGCTACTATCTTCCAGTTAATCCCATTATGATTATTACATATGACTCCAGGTTGGATTCATTCATAGATTGCACAGATCTATGTGCAATCTATCTAAATAGGGCTTCAGGCAACTATACATGAATTTCTGTAAATTGTGATCAGGCCTCAGTGCAGTGGCCGTCAGGTAACAGATTAACAAGCTGTCTGTATTAAATTCATTTATTTCTCCTTATCATTTAAAGAGCAGGTGGTCTCTAAGTCTACCAGTCTAAACACACAGCTCTGAAAAGACTCATAGCTTTTTGCAGAGAAATGGAAGGAGCAGCAGCAGATTTCATTTATCAGAAATAACATTCTCTTCCTGACCTTTCTTCTCCAGCACCTAGGTAGAGTCACTCTGCTGGTACTATTGACCCTGGACATTTTGTGCAGGCTGGGATGGTGTGATGATAAATATACTGAAAAAGGATATACGCTCTAACTTGAAATTAAGGAAGGCCTTGAAAGAAAAATCTTCAAAGGACTAAAAATGTGTATGTGCATGCATATATTTGTTCAGAGAAAGCACATTGTGATTGACTGGGCTGTGTTCTGCAGATATGCACATATATTGGTTTTAGTGGAATTGTGATGTATGTTAAGTCAGTGCAAAATTTGTCTTACCCTTTCCCAAAGGCAAGTCAGTCCTGCCTGTCTCTGTCACATAAACAATGCAGATTCAGATACAATTAAAATATGTGAATTAATGATTGATTTATTAAAAAGTAAACCTAAAAGTGCTGGAAATATTTCATAGTTATTTTAAATGAGGGATAACCTTTAGTTTAGTCAGGTTATATTGTCACTTTTTCCCTCTCTCTTTTCGTTGTACTAGAGCCAATAAAATATTTGGCTTGAAAAAAT
The DNA here is from genome assembly GCA_036785705.1 of Acanthornis magna. Classification (NCBI taxonomy): domain Eukaryota; kingdom Metazoa; phylum Chordata; class Aves; order Passeriformes; family Acanthizidae; genus Acanthornis; species Acanthornis magna. Next base: position 23,881,816 of record JAWUZG010000025.1, on the reverse strand, counting down.
GAGAAAGGGTGAGAAAGAGTTCCATTTTGACCTTTAACTAAGCAGTTCATCTGATTGAATCTCTGTATGCTGAAAAAAATGGAGACAAGCACGCAGGAGAATTTTCTTTCAGCAGGCAGGGTCTCGGTGGGGCTACATTTCCTATCAGCTCACTTGTTTACACAGCGTGTTTATAAAAATTACTGCAGACCCCCATCTATCACTGCAGTATTCCAGTTAGAAGCTAAAAGGGTGCTGAGGACTCGCTTGGAGAGGATTAGTGATCATGAAACAAAGTGAAATGTCCACCTGCTCTGTACCAGCAGGCAGCTCTTCTGCAGGTGAAGATAAAGAGGAGTAACACAAGATTTGTTGAAAGAGTTTTTTAATGCTTCTTATCTTGTCTTACTACGGTGGTAAGTGTTGTCAAAGAGTGCTTTCATCAAGAAGTTGAATTACAGTCATTACAAAGAATGAGGTCGTGCTATTGTCAGCAAGACTACTGATGGCATAATACAATGCTGTGTGCAATGAAAATTTGAAAGACAGGATAGATCTGACATTAAAGGTAGATTTTTCTTATCTGGACAATGGTTTACCCCTCTCTTTTTATAAGATGACATTTTAATTGAAAACAAGCAAACAAACAAGGCACAAGAGGTACGGGAATTCTTAACGTAGCACATAAGAAAAGTCAACCTGAATCTGTCATTATCTGGGGGGTAACTTAAAAGGTATAAATTAGTGCTGGTTATCTCAAAAAAAACCCAAAACCCAGCAAAAACCAGAAAAGAATAAAAGCAGACAAATCCTTTCTCAAGGAACTTGTAGCTTACATTTGTGAGCCCTAAACATGTGCTAAACCACCTCTCTTTTCATTCCCAAAGCACTGCTGCTTTGAATGGTACCTGACTGAATTCAGAAATGTTATACTTGAGCAGTACAACACTGAGAAGGAAGCTATAATGTAAAATCATTTCATTAAAAGCAGGTCACGTCAGGACCGATCAGAAAGACAGTTTATCCTGAAATGACTAAGAATTGATATGTATAATCTGTTTTGCCATCATCTTCTCCAAAGCCTTACTAAACCTAACCAAACTTTAAAATTATGTCCCAAAACTTATTGGGACAACAATGTTGCCCAGATAAGTGTGAAATCAGCTGATGTCCATTTCTAATCATCAGGCAGTGACACCACAGAGAAGTCCATCTTTACAATCGTTTGAATGGAAATTATATCTTCTTTTATACCTCCATATGAATTAACATATTCACACTTGACAGGTATACTCTTTGCTGGGTTCAAAACTGTCTGGATGGCCAGGCCCAGGGAGTGGGTGGGAGTGGTGCCACCTCCAGTCAGTGAACGGTCACTAGCAGGATTCCCCCGGGCTCAGTTTTGGGGCCAATCTTGTTTAATACCTTTATTTACTCTCTACAACTGCCTGAAGGGAGGGTGCATTTAGGTGGGGGTTGGTCTCTTCTCCCAAGCAGCCAGAGACAGGACAAGAGGACATAGTTTCAAGATGCACTGGGGAAGGTTCAGGTTGAACATCAGGAAGAATTTCTTCAGTGACAAGGTTATTAAGCATTGGCATGCATTGCCCAGGGAGGTGGTGAAGTCGTCATCCCTGGAGGTGTTTAAGAAATGACAGGATGTGGCATGATCTAGATCTAGATTAAGAAATGACAGGATGTGCCATGATCTAGATGACAAGGTGGTGATTGGTCAAAGACTGGCCTCGATGACCTTGGTGTTCTTTTCCAACTTTAATGATTCTGAGATTCTGTACCCTCACCTCACTCCATTTATGTATATAATTGAAATTCTGTAGAAGTTGAAATTACATTTGAAAAAAAAAGAAAAGGACAGTGACAGATTTTAGAAAGTTACTTACAGTAGGCAATAAAATAATTTTCAGCTTTTTGGCATACAGATGTCTTTACTTCCTGAAAATATGAAATTTATGCTTTCATAAGGCAAATCATCTAATTGTTTCCTCAATGAATCATAAAGTAAATGTTTCTCTTCTGGAAAAAACAAACAATACTTGAAATGGCACTCAGATATAATTATTTCTTTTTGCTTTTATTCCCTCTCTTCTTCCTCATTATTCCATCAGGTTAATGTTCTCCATGTGAAATTTTGAAATTGTTAAAAAAACTGGTGAGATTAGCTAATTGTCTAACTTCATATTGCAACCTATTGTATAAAATACTTTATGTATAAATCACTAGATGTATAATATATTTTAAAAAATATTTCTCCATCAGTTTTGGGGTTTTTTTTAACTTCCATGGGCAAGACTGACCTTTTTCCCCTGCTTCTAAGAGCAATGTTTGCTCCAAAAAGGTGATAACCATCCAGTGTTTTGTTTGCATTCTATTAAGGGGCTTGCATAAAATAATCAAGATATTTGAGAGAAAGAAGGGAGCAAAATATTCTACTTTACGTTACTGGAATTCCTCATAAGAGTGAAACAAACCCTTAGCCATGCTTGTGTCACACACTTCTACAGACAACTATTGGCGAGCTCTGTGAATCCTGGTGGCTGGAATTTCTGTCTTTTCATCTGCCCTCTTTCAATACACACTTTTTCCTTGTTGTATATCACCTACCTATGCAGCCCTCTGCCCTTCAGCACAGTTTGCATTGCTGACAGCATGCCAGCCTGCTCTCGTTCCTGTTCCACCTTCACATCACTTCTCCAGGCCACCCCCAGCCCACCTGCAACATTCCCCTTCTCCCTTTGCCTCATAGGCTCTCCTTGTCTCTTTTCTGTTACTGGTGTGCTCTTTGTAATTCCCTGACCAGATACTCTTTCCCATTGTTTCTGTACAAAAGGGTGATGTGTGTAAAATTCTCTCCATTTGCCAGCTCAGTAGTGTTATGCAGTGAGAACTGCATATGCACTCACTGCAGTGAGAACACTTATTCCTTGCTTATCAGATTAATGAATATTTAGATAAATAAGACTTTCTCCAGGCAGACAGCTTCAATGTGTTCAGGAATGCAAATTGCAAGGTGGGGAAGGTAAAGATGTGGTACTTTGAGCAACCAAGCAGGTACCCAGGAGGGAAGGGACCCTCTTTGAGATGATGATTTTTCCATCCCTCTGCTGATGGAGACCCACTAATCACATAACAGAACAAAATACCTGTATTTTAGAACTGTTCACATTAGTCAATATGCTGAAGTTTTCTCTTGGTTTTCTAGGGAAACAAATCCTACACAGCCACACTCTTTGTTTCTACCCACAAGCACCTAGCAGCTGCTTTGGCATTGTTTTTTGATAGCATATTTTCCCCTTTCACATGCTACCAGCTATCAGTGAGGACTCAGAACAGTCCTGCAAAATAGGGATAGGACAGAGGTTTAAAAAATATTGTAATGTAACCCATTCCCAGGCACGGGGAGTGCAGAAAAAGAAGACACTCTCTACCTGTCAGGCAAAAAACCTAGTGAAGTTTTCAGGAACCTCTTACCTTTGAAAGCCCTTTGCATCAGCCCTGTGAGAACTTCTTCTAGCGCAAGCCTCTCTGTTCTCCCATTTGCAACATGTTCTAGTCGAAAAGAGTACCAAAGCTGAGCTCTTCAAAGGATAGAAAGAGATTTAGGAGCATAACATCCCTGAAGGTTAATGGCATTTTCCTAACCTTCTCAAACTACTTCTAAAAAGGCCTGTTCAACAGCTCTGTGAGGGTTTTTTTTAATTGCTCTTGCTTTTGGTTCCCTTTTGGATTGTAAATCAAAACGAACCAATTATCTATTCATATAGAAGTTTTTAGAAAACTTATTCAGTCTAAACCATATGCAAAATTTAGCCACAATTCATCACAGATTTTAAACACCATTATAAAAATAACAGGGAGCAATAGTCTATCACTGAAATTTAAAAGCATTAGCTTTACCACATTTTGAATATAGACAATCTTCCAGAATTAGTTAATACTAGTACATTTTTGTCACATTCAGTCAGAAGTACCTGATCTCCTCTCTAGACACTTTTTCTCAGAAAGCAATTGACAATTTGTAATACTGAATTTTAAAAGTTAATTGCTGTCTAACTTAAGTAGCTTATTATACAAGTACTGGGATTACGACTCTGCCAATGGAATACACTAAAGCATTCCATTTAAGCAATTTAAATTAAAATATCATTTTATAAAGTTGTTTTGATTTTGGTTGCATATTGAGATTTTAAATAATTTTGCTTTAATTTCAAGGGAGATGGATTCCTTTTGTATATTATCAAATTGCAATAATTTCTGTGTGAGTAGCATTTAATTTATGTCTACACTCTTAGCACATTCTTTCCCTATAGCCACAGTAGTATTATACTTTTTAAAGAAGCTGAGTGTTCTGTGCAGTGCACTGTGGAAATGAAGTAGAAAAAGAATGGTGAAAAAATTCTCTATCTGGAGCCCTACAAGCAATCCCCCAGCACAATGCCACTATCACATTTCATCATGCAGACCAAAAGACAGTTCTATAATGACAAGAAGACTTTGTAATAGAGACAATTAAAACCATCACTGTGCATTCTATAGTGTACCAGAGTCACCTGCCAGTCAAAACAAGATGACTAGAAGCTCTAGATTAGCCTTTAGCCCAAATTTTTTACATTCAAGAGACAGTAATACAGAAGCATTATACTCTCTGCAGCTTGGATGGGGGATCTCTCCTCTGTCCTTCTTCAATGTCTTCTTCAGGACTTGCACACCCATTTTGAGAAATTATGAGATAGACGCTCTACTAAAATGTATTTATTCATGAGTGGAAGTGGGCATTTCTTTTCTATTTTGGTGGCTGCTATAACTTTTTTGGAAGGGAGGGTATGAAAAATAGTCAAACTGTCAGAAAAGTCTACATTAACTTTGCTGAATGACTCTAGCCACATTTGATGAGGCAGGAAAAATAAATGTCGGGAGCAAAAAGACAAAGCATTCTGACATTTTTAAAATTAATCTTTCTAATTTTTCAACTAAGTTCACCAGTGGACAGATTCTCTAATCCTTAAGAAACAGGTGAATTGCCTGGAATATTCCAGTTCAAATAACTTGGATTCCTTTAGGAAGGATGCGAGAAAATACATGTCTGTGAATATGCTTTCGAAGTGAAATGACTGTTCTAAATTCCCTGAGCTGTTAGCAAACTAATGAAGAACAAGTATGGATTAAGAATTTAGTTTTTTATTTACAGTGAATTTCACCCAGACATATATTTCATAATTTACACTGTAAGAGTTGTGGTCAGGACTTTAAACTGAAGCATCTTAGGTAATCGCATAACTCCCCCATATCTTTTCTGAAGGAAATGCCGTTAGCAGCAATCTGATTGAGCTCATCGGAAACAAGTATCAAGCAGGAATTTACATCCTGTCTTTGTCTCAGGGCCTCATCTTGAGTTTACAGACTTGTTTTCCTGCTAAGGTTTATAAAGGAATCCATGGATGGTTAGTCAATGCACACTGTGTATTATTTTTTCCTACTGTCAGCTCTTTGCTTTGGAAAGCTGATATGAAAAACTCCTAGCTTTTTTTGAGTGGTCTGTTAATATGCTGTGAACCAAAATGCACACACAAAATAGCAAAAGGAAGAAAAACCTATAAGGTAACAGCACCAGTACAGTAGCTGAATGCATTACAAAAATTACAGTCTTTGTAAGATACAGTAAAAGCAAAAGAACAAAATCCAAATGACAAGTTTTAACAAACTGCACATGCAAGTTACAGCAGTGTATTGGGTTTGTTAAAAAAAAATAAACCAAAAGCTCTAGAAAACTGAAATGGGACAACTTTTTTTTTTAAGGAAGGAAAATTATGTCATCAATAAGGAAGGTATAGAAGAGCTAGCTTTAAGGGCATTATTTGAGAATAAAGTTTTGAATATCTAAGTCAGGAATACCAAGGAATATTCTGGCAAACTTGCCAAGAATAAAAGGAGATTGGCATGCTGTGGAATTAGATACTCTATCTGAGCTGCTCTTCAGTGCATAAGGTTAAGATCAGTGTCACTTACATAGTTTGAAACAGATTTTCTCTCCTAGGGAAAGGACAGAGGGTGTAGGCAGTCATGGGTCCTCTCCCAGTCAAGAAAAGGAACCCTTCAGGAACAGGGTGCAACAGCCAAAGCTGGATCATCTATTGAAGGTGGCCCATCAGCCATCTCAATATCTACTGCTATGTTCAGTTGTGCCGTCAGCTGATGGACCTCAGTAACTCATCCCAGTGAGGGACAGTACTTCTGCTCAGGGCACAAACAAGGCAAAAGAGGAGCTGAGGACTCATCCTGTCCCCTAAACATACATGGATAACATCCTGTATTGGGTGTTGGTCTGAGGGGTTTTAAATATTTATTGCAGTTGGTTTTGCTTATTATTTCCATGTTAAAATTGTAGCAGGTAGCTGTAATGTAGAGAGTGGGAAATTCCTAAATTTTAAATTCTTCTAGTGTATGCAACATACCAGATACATTCACCTAGTTTTTGTTAATATGTTAATAAATTATAACTTTTGTTAAAAAGTTTTAAATTGAGAAGAAACGGAAAACTTGCCTCTGAATCTTTTTGACTCTTATAGAGGATTGAGTCTTGATTTTCATCCTTGGATAAATGTTTTCTCCTCCAGTTTTCTGCAGATACACATCTGTCAAACATTCTAGGTCTTCATCAGGTCTACAGTTACACCCTACTCCCTTCTCTGTTATAAGCTCAGCTTCTTCAGATGTCCCTTTATCAAAATTTAAGAAAAAAAAATTCCTTCAGAAAATTGTGTAATTTCTGTCAATGAAGAAGGAAAAAACAACTGCTTAACTCCATTGAAAAAACAGTCAGTCTACTTCCTTTTGTCCAGGCTGCAGAACCTGAGATGAAAAAATATCGGGTAAGTAGAAGAAATCTATTTTAAGTTTAACACAAATTCTATCTCACCATCCACAAACTTTGATTTGCACTTGAAAAGGCGAATCTAAAGGATTAGATTTTTCAGTCTTCTCTACCTTCAAACAAATTTCACTTTAGAAACCTGTCTAGTGATCCTAACAAGCTAACAACATTTAGCAATTTTTATTGACTTTGCTACACTTTCCAATAAAGTTCCAATTGTTTAAATGGCTGTCCATTGAAAACAAAGTTAGTTTAACTAATTTCAGTGAACGAGCCTCACCTGAGATTTTTGAGTTTGTCTAAGTGTAGACACTTCAATCAGTATGGGCTGAGAGAAGGAGAATAAAGCTAATGACTGCTTAAAAAAAAAAAGGTACAAAAAATCCTGAGAGACTTTAAACATCCACAGAGCTGCTAAATTTGCTGAAGATACTGGCATTTGGCAGCTCTGAGAATTTGCATCTAACAGAAAATCTACCTGTTTTCATGTTGCGTTTAACGACATAACATACTGCCATATTCTGTGCTTCTGTGCTCCACAGATTTGCTGTCCCTTTTGCACTGAGGATTTTATTCCAATTCTGGGTCCTCTGCATGGCTCCATATTCAAAATGACAAAAAAACCTATGGAACATTTGATCTTTTGTGTAGCACCCAGCATTTGCTGTATCTACAGAAATCACATGCCTGAAATATCTAAATAAATAATAAATAAATAAATATTTTAACTTAATTAAATACCTTCATCCCTTCCCTTCTTGTACATAAACAGATAAATCACTGTAGAGCTCCTTACAAGACTAACACTTTAGCTTTGCAACCTGCAAGGCTATTATGCACAACAGGGTTTAGTGTTTCATGTGACAAGCTTCTGCCTTGATTTCCAAGTGCTATATGAGGCTGTCTGATTTACTCAACCGGTAGGACACCTGAAGGAGGTCACTCTTATCACGGGACCACCTGAAGGACTGTGAATAGCCTGCTGTTGGGTAGACTCTCATAAAAAAGCTGAGAGTCCAGGCTGAATCACAGATACCTGAGTCAGTACAGCAAGAAATTAAGCAGAAAAAGTTCCACTTATTCTTCGAGTAAAGACAACAGAAAAATCCTCTAGCACCATTCCTTGCAGGGTTTTTTGAGAAGTTACAATTACGTGACCAGCCATTCTTGAACAATGATGTTCATGTCATGGTTGTATATTAATCTTGTCACTTACCACTTTCCTCTTGCCCATTTATTATTAATAAAGGCAGTGTGCTATCCCCTACTTTTGTATGGTCACAGAGATTAAAGCCTTATGGATCTGGGTCAAAATTAATGCTTTCCTATATTTACCTTTTCTTGACATATTGTGAAGAGCATTGCCTGAAGGACTTAGGCTCCAAATAATTTTTTTTATGATAGCAACCCCAAAAACTTTTGAATTTAATATATCCTTTTTTCCTCTAGTTCCATGTGCTAAGTTTTCCAGCAATCTCTCTTATACAAATATGTGTGTGAGAGTGTGTGTGTGTATATACACACAGAAATCACATGTATACACACACCCCCTTTATTATCTTGGCAAGGAACCAAGGACAAAGAAGACTTAGTAGCAAATCATTTAGATAAGAGCTAAAAATCCATAAAATACTTAAAAGCCATCTTGCTTTTATGTTCTTTTTTCCTCCTTAAAACATTGCTATTCCGGAGGAGCGTGAAAGAGGAGCTTTGGGAAATGAACCCCTTCCTGCAATCACAGAAGAGGATCAGAATGGGTTATCAGTGTCACCAACAAGTATCTCAGTCCTGCCCTCTCATCCTTGTGTGAGTGTGACTTCCCTAACCTGCTGCCAGCTAGGTCAGCCAAAGTAACAGGAATTAACAGAACACACCCATCTGTCCCTTAGAAATGAGGATGAAATGCAAACATGCCTGTTTCAGATAGACCAAAAAGTGGCTATCAAATGATCATCACCTTCAGCCCCTGCAGACTGGGATCTAGAGCAGTGGGAGGTCTCCTGTTTACGAGGCCTCTTGTACCACCACTGCTGTAAAAAGCAGCAAAGGGGGTGAGGTCTAATAGCCAGAGTCTAATTAACTGCATTATGTGAAAGGACTGAGGAACAGAGCGGGAAAAGGAGAAGAAATGAAGTAAGAAATCTATCTGTCAGGTGAAGGTGTTCAATGCCAGCCTGCTGGGAACTGCTTGGTAGTGGAAGCACACATGCAGCCTCTGGAAGGAGGGCAGCTCAGAGAGCCTGTCCTGAACCTGGCTTACTGCCCAGGGAGCCTGTGAGACTTTCTGTCTGAGAGTCTGCTGAATGTGACCTCCAGGATGTGCCCTAGATGGTGACGCTGTAATTAGAGTAAGGGCTAATGACCGTGGCGGTGACCCCAAGCTGGCAGACTAGGCTGGGCAGAGGGCCTGTTCCTCCATCAGGGATCAAGGTCAGCCTCCAAGCCGCCAAGGTAGTGAGGAAAAACACAGGTGTGAGAAAAAACTTCGGGTCTCTAGGCGAGGTGGCCACACATGCTTGCCCTGCCCACCGTTCCTCCAGCTGTGCCACCTGCATCGGCACTGCCCAGGTTTGCCCTGCTTCCCCAAGGCGGGGGGGAAAAAATATATCAAGTTTCCTAATTTTCAAAACAATGCTGTAACAATGAGCTGTTGCTGCACCTGCTTCCTCAGCGCTGAGCGAGTGGCCACAGCTCACCTCCCGCCACAAAGGGGGGCCCGGTCGGCGATGATTAACTCCAGGAGAACACAATAGTCAACATCTGAGCTGCCTGTGTGCCAAGGAGCATGTTTTCCTTGTTTATCTTGCACAGTAAGTTTTTAGCATCGCTTTTTTCACAAAGGCCATGCCTACTCCAGATTCCCAGACGGTGAGTCAGCCGTGATCCCGGCTGAACCTGTGGACCCACGTGGAAACTTCACCTCGTGAGGGGTCAGGCAGGCTTGCTACCGGAGCACGTCCAGATTTTAAAAAGCAAACCTGTTTCCTACCACCATGCTTTAGCCTCGGCCAGCATGTAAACAACTCATGGAGGGCTGGCTCTCTGCACTAGCTGTGCTTCTCTTGCTTCCTGCCTATCTTTTCAGCCTCAGGGCTGCAGCAACAAAGTGTCTGCTTTTCACCAGTGCTTGGCATTTTATCCTTGTGGTATAGAAGCATTATTACCCTATTTTAGTTTTTAATCAAGGTTGAGTAATCTATGTACATTACAGGGCTGTCATTTTAATTCCTAAGCCCTCCAAGCTCTCAGTCTGACGTAGAGGGTGAGGATGTGCTGTCTCCAGCAAAACCCAACAAAAAGAACAGGCCTCTGAGGTCATGAGCAGATAACTGGAAATTAGAGCAGCCCTGAGGCTAAGGAAATTCAGAGGCAGTAGAAAGTTTTAGCTAAGCAAGAAAAAATCCAATCTGTAAAGGGTGTACTACAAGGACGTTTGCATCCTACAGCATTTGTCATCCTAATAAGTGCCTTGTTAGAAGTGAAAAATATGTAGGTGATGTTTTGCACTACCTTCCCACTTTTCTAGGATATTGCAGTGAAATATTCAATTCCCTCTTGCTAGAACAATGTGGAAAATATTCTTTGAGGAAATCCCATTGTGCTATGAAATGGGGAACAGTTGTCATGAAAACAGAACTCATTATCACTGCTAAAATGGCCCCAAAGTACCATTTACATCTTACAAGTAACCTTTGGAAGTTGCAAGGCAGATGAGAAAGTGAGATTGTTTGTTCTTCTGCTCATACTGCAGTGGGCTTTTGCTCTATCCTTCAGCCTGGGCAGGTGCTACCTTCAAAGCACTGCTGTGTTATGAATCTGACTGTGTGCAACTCCAAGTAAGCCAAACCCAGGTATCAGTGCCATCTCAGTGGCTGTGATGCTGCTGTAGTTCACCCCATGAAGTCCAGCCCAGGTCTGCTCAGTGCTACTTGGCCTCAGTGTCCTTCTACCTTTGTTCTCTGACCCCTTGTTTATCTTTTCAGAGCTTGCCCTGTGTTATGAGTTGGGCTGAGGGAAGTGGTGATTGGTCCGAATAGGTCCATTGGGATATGAAGAGCTAGAGTGCCTGGGAGAAGGGTAATATAAAGGAATCAACCTCCTTGGGGCATCCATGCATTTCATAGTCCCACCCTTCACATCTTTTGACATACCTTTTCTTACCACCTCATCCCCAAAGCTAGCCAAATGCTGTGCTGGCCTCCATGTGAGAATAACTTGCTTCATGGGTCTGGTACCAGTTTGAATTTCATGGAAGTGGCAGAAGGAGAAGTGTTCATACCATAGCTCCTATGGACCTTGAATTATGCGTGGTTTAAAGGGGAGCTGTGGAGACCAAGCTTGTGTGGGGACCAAGCATTTAAATTGTTGTTTGTTGATTTACCCACCTTCTAATTCCGCATCAGTTTTATAATTCCTATTTATTAAAGAACTAAATATAATGAAAGTTTTGTCTGAGCTCAGCGAAATTTTGTAGTTTCTTTCCACCATCTCCTCTAACAGGCAAGGTTAGTCTGGACCTTGGTAAAAGGTGTGAGCTGCAGGCTGGGAATGCCAGAGATTTTCCACACAATGCCCACAAAGTTTCTGAGACTGATTATGTTGTAGCTTGTTTTTAACTAATGTCAAAATGGAAAAAATCAGGCCCTCAATCCACATACTGAGTCCTTCTTTGCAAACAGAGGACCTTTATGAGGAAGGCAGCATTAGTAGCACAAGTGTCCAGCAACTTGTGTGATGGGCATACAGATCACCCAAGGTTTCCCCTGTAGAAAATCATGGTTTCCATCTCCGAGGCTCATTCACCCCAGAAGTTTTTCATTTTATAAATGAACATATGGTTTAATTTGAAGTCATGGTATGGAGCCTAGCTTGTTGAATGGCTGCTTTTAGAAAGCATTGGTAACATATGTGGGATAGTGGAGTTTTGTTTTGGTTAGGGGTTTTATGGAGGATTTTTTTTTCTTGACAAGTACAGCAACACAAACTGGATGGATTAGAGCACCTCAGACATGTCATCGTTTATATTGTCATGGACTGTCACAATGATTGGTGTTGAGAAAGGATGTGATGAAATGTTTATGTGGAAAGCTAATCATTGTTTTGTATTTTTTATTGACACTTTGCATGGTATATGCTACACTGTTTTTGTGGGGGAGGGAGAGTGGGTTATTTTGCTTTTAACTGTCTACTTCTTACAGTTGGTCTGATTCTGCTCTTGCTGAAAACTTGGGCATTTCACCACACTGGTGAGCAGGCCTGGAGCCAATATGTCTACGAATGCAATAACAGAAGCCCCAAGTCTAAAATGGGCTCTGAGCAGGAGGAATTCCATCTCCATATATGAGATCTTGCTCTGCTGCAAAACATGTCAGCATTAAGCCAGATTTTGTGCAGAGCAGCTATATAAGAGCAAAGCTTCTTTAATTTTGAGGTACTGCTTTAATACTACAATGTCAGCTGCTGTTTTCCAGTCTGGGAAGCACATCTGGGCTCTTGGTACAGTTTTCTCACTAAACAGTGGCATTAAGTTCTAGCTCCACCTCTTTTCCTTAGAGAAAACAGTTTTCTACATTCTCCACTGTGAATGCAAGGGTTAAAGGTCAGCAGACCATTGGGCCTATACTAAACTCAGATAAAATATAAAGGAGATATATTTTATTTATAGAAAAAAGTGTAACTGCATTTTTTCCCCCATGACAATCCAATCCCAAATTGCATGTGCTTTGTTTTAAAGAAAGGCAAGGGAGTCTTTTAAAAACAACTAGAGTAATGACATCCACCCCAGACAGAGATCTGTTATCCTAGATATAGGACCCCACAAAAAACCCCAACTTTTTTCCCAGTGTTGGTCTTTCACCCAGCTCACCTGGTTAACCATGCCTGCAAATCCACTAATCAGAGGATGTAGGAGCAGACTCTTAGGCTTAGAAGGGTGAATTTCCTTTACAGCATTTGGCTGGAGGGATGATGCTTGCTCTAAAGGCGATTTTTCATAGAAGGCTCTTAAGGCAGTCCCTGGGGTGTGAGAAAACAGGAGGTGAAACCCAGCACAAAAGAACAATAACAACTGCACACAGCTTCTGCCTTCTTTCACAGGGAAGGGAGGTGGGGAGGAAGAAAAAGTGCTTGACTTTCACATAACTTCCACCTCCTGGCTTTCCCTCAGCAGTTCCCCAGGCAGTGGAGAGGGCTGAATTTAAAATGGAGGTTAAGAGATGCCCTGGAGCATATTTAACCCTTGTTACTTGTGCTTGTGAAGATCTGTACTTTGTAACATGTAAGAGGCAGTGGACATGCTATTGGCTTCTCTCTTCCCCCATCTCATCCTACATTAAGGGGATACAGCTTCAGATATGTGTCATTTTATACCTAGAAAATAAATAGGGGTTGAAATTATTCCTTCATCAAGCACAGAGAGGTCAGACTAGCTTGTGAGTTAATGTCCAGGATTACTGGAAACATTACCTAAAATAATGGTTTTGTAAAACCCACATATCAAAGGATAGATGCCTGCAACTGAGACATTGTTGAAGATTAGACTCCAGCACTGATGCATCCTGCTGTGAGGAAGCAGTGGGACAACAATCAGGACAGTGAGCTGGCTGTGAGGCCAAGCCATGTCACAACCATGTTCCTGCAAATTAGTTTGTCCAGCTAGCCTGAAGCCTTAGTACAAACAGCCTTCTTTGATAAAATGAAAGACGAATCAGCTTGGTGTATATTTTAAATTATGCAGTATTTCTTCATAACAGCTTCCTAATATAAATGAAAGTAAGCATTTTTTCATAGGTATGGTTTCTCACTAGCTGTCTTGGCATAGAGTAGTTCTCTACGCCCACTTTATTTTGATATGGCTACATGGGTATCATTTTTAACGTGTGGGATTTAGATTTCTGTATGTATGTGTGTAGAAATTACGTTTAGAGCCTAGACTAAAATTCAGCATTGAAACAGGAAAAAAATGTTCCAACTGCCTCACCTCTTCAGTTGCACTGCTCAGACAGTGAAAACTTTTGCTCAGTGTGAGTTATTCACTCCTTTCTGTACCTTTGCTTCCAGGGAGGTGAACCTGATGCAGACCTCAGCTGCACTGATCCCCAAAATAATATTAATTTATTTACAAACAAATTTTGCACCATTTATAATTTCTCTGGCATGTTTAGTGTTAGTTTATCTGATCGAAGGGATTTACAAGCATGACACAATGAATGAAACACAGCTGTGCACACAGATTTTCCTTTATGCATCAGTCGGAGGATGAGTAACACTTGCAAGAATAGTGTCAAATACAGAAGGCTACCTGAAGAGTGTGCAATTATGTTAGCAACAAGGGATATGCTACAGATAAGGCAGAGCTTTGTAATTAACTTTTTATGGCATAATGTAAAACAAATAAAGAATTTTTAAGATACAACATTTTATTTAGTTACCATGTTACCCACCAGAACCTCCTAATCAAATAACAGCATACTGAAGCTCCCAAAGGAAGAGTAATGCTATGTGTCTCCAAGCATATGTCTCTGTGCTCACTGGATTAAATTTGGCAATTACAAAGAAATGGTTTGGCTTTGGAGATGGCTCTGATACTGGAGAGATTTGTGCAGCATTTAGGAAAATCATAAGGAGTTGTAAATCATTCTGCAACATGTGTTCATGAGTTTGTGGATAAGAGTGTTCTTTGGTTTGAGTGTCTAAGACTCGAAAGCCAGAAACAATTGCCATGTTTCTTCATGTTGGAATCACAAAACAGATTAAATTTCCAGAGTGGTCTTCTGCCAAGGCACTTTACTAAGTATGAAGCAAGGATAAACTCCCCAGCATGCTGTGATATGGCTCTGAGTTGTCCAGAACGGAAAGTATTTAGGTGGCAATGGGAACACCTGGTGCTTAGAACCTTTCATAAGAGGCGTGCGTTTATGCGGGAACTGTGTTTCCTTTTTAAGGAATGCAACAGTCAGCAAAGACAGGAACCGAATATCCGCGTTATTCAGAGTAACACCTCATTTGTCTATTATGTTACAGATATCTCCTACATTTATGATTCAATTTAGGAGATAATTTAAATGAAATTGAATGTTGTGACTGGATAATAGACAGCTGCTAAAAGATAAATGCTGAAGAGAAGAGCTATATTTTCAGAGGGAAAAAAATGGTTTATTTAATGATGAAAGTTTAGTTCCCTTACAGGTATTACTATTACACCATCTGAGATAATACTATTTGTGCAATGTGATAAATTATTTTCTTCTATCCATAAGTGAAAAGAACATACTTGCTTTTATAAGTCATTGTGTTTGATTAAAACCCTAAATTCTGTTGGCCAAAAAATGGAGTAAGTCACTGAAGACTTAGTCTGCATTTCAGTTCTCCAGATATTATAATCGACCTGTTCCCTCTTCTTTTATAATTATAAAACAGTCATACCGACATCTTGAACTATCAGACAGGAATCAGAAATGTTCAGTTCAGGATCTGGACAAGACTTTTGATGGCTAACACTGAGTTTATATGGTATACTTGCTGCAAAGTCTGTATTAAAGGAAAAATAAGGTTAAACACCAAGCAGTGGGGTTTCAAATATCCAACACTTAAAACAATAAAAAATTAAATAGATCTGGAAAATTTAATTCAGACGCTTTCTGCATCATAAGTCTGTGTTTTGGTTTGCATTATAACAGCTTGACCTCATATTGTCATTTGCCACCTTTTCTCATTTCCCTTTCCCCCTCTCTCTTATTTGTCTTCCCTTTTGTTTTTTCCCCTAGTCTAATTTATCATTCCATCTTTGCTTCCTTTCTTTCTTCCTCGTCCTTTAGTGTTTGCTGCAGCAGGCACAAGGAGTCTCCGGGGTCTCACTTCTCATGTCTAAGCCCTGTGACAACCAAGCAGTGAAATGGCAGATCCATAGTAGCTTCTACCTCCATCTTTCATATGTACTCTGCCAGTTTGTTGCTATATATTATTAAAAAAAAAAAAAAAAAAAAAGGAAAATTTTAGCCATTGGTGGTTTATATGGGCGAATCAGACAGTGAGATTCTATCAAGCCTTGGGGAACTAATGATTTATTATTTTTATATAAGACAGGGCAAAGGCAAATGGAGCCACAGCCACGGTATATGAATAGAAGAATCTGTATTTACAGATGCATATGCACATGTAAACATATTAGCTAACAGCACACACAGTTTCAGAGCTGATCTGCAGGACAGGTTTCCAGAGTGACTGCTTTCCTAAATGCATTCACAGTGGATGTTTTATCATTGTCCTCACAGGCACTGCTTGTTTTGTGACAGGTAACTGGTTGACAGTGGACATTATCTATTGTGAAAGCAAACTTGAAAGCATTGTGACCAAACTCTGAGCTGTCTAAACTCACCAGGAGTGGATCATACATTGGAAGAATATCTTGGATTAATGCTTGTCAGGTCACATGCAAATAGGACACAGTGACAGCAGGGGAGATGGTTATTCTCACACTACTGAAGTTTAGTTTGTGGAGCATCAGTTCAGCTAATAGACAGCACGTACTGCAGAATCACAGAAACACTGAGTGTTTGGGGTTAGAAGGGACCTCTGGAGATCATCTTGTCCAAACCCCTGCAGCAGCAGCTTCGCCTAGAGCAGGTTGCACAGGTCATGTACCAGGAGCCCACGACCGTCAGTTGCAGGCAAAGATGAAATGATATCGTCCATGACTGCAGTAAAGGAAGGGTTGCCTGGAGTAGACCTCAGGAGTATTTGTCTCAAGGATAGGCCCAGTGCATGTGGGCATTCTATTCCCTGAACAGCTGCACTGGGCACAGGGCCAGTGCACGAACAGCCCACTGCCATCATAAAGCAGCTAATGGGCTGTGCCGCAGCTCAGAGACATGAACTTCCCAGTGAAGGCTTTCCTATTTCCAGGAGCTGTACAATGTGGCAAATGTGTCTCTTCAAAGTAATCATTGCTTCTAAAGAAATGGCATAAGACCACACCTGTAAATTAGCAATTCTCTAGTAGCTATCCTTCAGTGGCTTTACCATTGGGCAAAGTCATGACTACCATGAACTAGTAAAACTGAACTTGGCAACAATTTGTCAGATTTCTGGCCCACTTTCAAGTTTCACTCAAGGTGGCATGGTCTGAAAGATGGTATGGTCCTCCTTGTGCATCAGTTTTCATCCTGGTTTTTTATTTTGACATTCTTTTCCAATCTCTCTGGTAACATCTTGTTTTAGAGGTGTCTGACTATTTTGTTATATTGTGGGTCTTGATGTGAGCACTTTGCAGATATTGAAGGAATGCTGTGATTGCTACACAACCCTGAAGGATTAAAGGGTGGGTGACAAACCAAAGTCAGCCAGTCTTGCATGCCACATAGATACACCCAGATGTCCTAGAGATGCCCTAGGAATCTGAAGCACCAACAAGAGGAATCACTCCAAGTTTGGGACTCTACAACAGGGACAGAACTTGAAAGGGCCCTAAGAGCAAGGAGAAACTTAGGATTCAAAAATGCAACAGGCAGAGCTGAGCACAACTAGCCACTGTGCCTCCACTTTCAAAGTATAAAACCACATTTTTCGAGTATATTGGGGATCAGCTATAGCAAAAGCTGTGCATGGAGTTGCATTGACAGGAACGAGTGGAAATATTGCCTACATTGGACACTTCACAGAATCAAAGAACATTCTGAGTTGGAAGGGTTCCACAAGGATCATCAAAATCCTACTCCTGGCCCTGTACAGGACAGCCCCAAGAGTCACACCTTGTGTCTGAGAGTGCTGTCCAAACACTTCTTCCAAACTTCACTTCAAGGTAGATACTAAAATATTTACAGGCGTGGCACATTAATGGTTTTCACTGTAAGTAGTAAGAGTATCCTGTAACAGTATGAGTAACCTGTATCAGCAGCTGTTGCTTTCAAATTCTCCACATATGAGATTTTTCTTGGTATGGACTTGCCTTCACATTAAACACCATCATACCTCAAAGACCATGTAGATGTTTGGTTGCCTTCTCAACCAATCAGTTACACAGAAGCACTCTGTGCCTGATGGTAGTAACAAACTCAATTAAAGGAAAAAAGAAGCACTGAAGCTGTTTACTTCCTTTCATTTGTTAGGTTTACTTGGCCTGATTGGAATGGTTACTATTTGTTCTTTGGGAATATTTCATTTAAAAGTCAGACTGCAGAACAATTTTTTTGCTACAAAAATGCAATGCAGCTTTTTCTGAGCATTAATATTATTATTAATAATAATAATGTACAGTATTATGAATGTTGTATGACAGCTTGGAAAAGTACACTTGAGTATTTCTCAATATCAGCAGAGTTTATGGACAAACTTATGATAAGCCTTCAGTAAAAAAATCTCAAAATACATAAACAAGTAAATCACTGGAACAATATATACAGCTTGTGGTTTTCATTATTTTCGCTTAAGAAGTTAGCTATAATACAAATATTGCATTTGTGGCTGCATCCAGCAAGTCCCACATGCTGTGCAGAGGGCACAAAAGGCAAATCCAGAATTAAAAAATCTACTGTACTTTCCCCCATGATTCAGGATTATATGGGATTTGTTTTCTCAACTTGTTTGCATTCTTTGACAATCTTTAATGGCCATATAATTTCATATGGACATAATAAGACGCATAAGCATCTATGAAAATATTCTGAAACTTATGAAAATAAAAACAATGTGTAATTTACTAAAGAACACCAAAGGGAAGTGGCAATCTAAGAGTTTGAAAATTATTAACAAAAAAAGCATCTTTGGAGATTGCAAGCACCTTTGTCAGTAAAAGGGCTTAATGTTTTTGTTTCTTCTTCAGTGAGAAAGCAAATGATTTCTATGGGGAATATTCTTAATTCAGTACTGCATATTCTATTACCTAAGCCAATAGTGGTTTTTAATGCAATGCAGTCAAGATATTCATAGAAATTAATATTTTTCATAAAGTTTTCTGCAAAGAAACAAAATTATGAGAATTGAATAATTCATATGTTTCACAGGAAGAGGGACACATTTTGTTTACTTGTAAAAGTAAAAAAGAATGTATGTTGTAAAGTAGCCTGTGTAATATTGGATCAAACTCAGTGTTATTAAAAAATGGTGTGAATTAGAGGCCTAAGGTTCAGGAAAGAAAATCAATGAAACTGTACAGAAAAAACACCTTTGGGGTCTGCTATAGAAAAAGGAGAAGACTGGAGGATGTGGTTTAGAAAGTTTTGTTGAAATATTTTCTGTCAATGAAAACAGTGAGTTCTCTTTTAGAAATACGTAAACTGATATTACTCCTATCCACTTCAATCCATCAAAATAGTTCTATAATTACAAAATTTTTCAAGGAGGTACTGTATTTCACAACCTGTAGAATTTGATTTTTTCAGTTCTTTTTATATTGCAGCTTAAGATACTGAGCTCACAATTATTCCTTACTATTGTATTGGGTAAGTATCTAGTGAACAACAGGATAGGAGAAGCTGGAAGAGGACTCTCAATATCAGCTAATTGAGCCCCCTGCTCCATGCAGGGCTGTCTTCAAAGTTAGAGTAGGTTTCTCAGGGCTTTGCTCAGCTAAGCTCTGAAAATCTCCAAGGATGGAGATTCTACAGCCTCTATGGCAAAACCATGATGATATCACAGTAGCATTCTGAGACACCTCTTTTTCTTCTTTTTTTTAATGTGTGGAGTTTGTAGATGAATTCTAACTTCAAATCCTGTTTGCATGCCACTTAGAGCTGTACAAGTCCTGAATTTCTTGCTCTTATGTCAGCATGTTGAATATATTCCAGGTATTTTCAGTATTTTAATGAAGTGTATGTGAAAGACACATGAACAGACAAAAAATATAATTCCCCCCAGGAAGCCTTTGTGTACAGCAATATAATGCTGAATTCATTGCTGTAATGCTGAATGAGTTTGTTATTTCTTGGAAGTGTTTATAATTATTAATATAATAACTGTGCTAAGTATTACTCCTGTGGAACAGGGACATTAGTTTAAGTCTTTTTCATCTTCCCAAAGTAGTAATTAAAGTGCAGTTTCAATAGTTTACCAGAATTTTCTTCTAATTTTTTTTTTCCTAAAGAAAGTGAAAAATCATTTTTCTTCCAGAAGAATCCATGAACACTCCAAATCTGGCAGATTATGAGTCCCTTAGTTGACTAGACTCACTTAAATTAACTAAGCTCTTCTCACGAGTTTGTAAGTGGTGAAGAAGAACCTAGGTTATTCCTTGAGGAACAATACTTTGGATATTTGAAAGAATATCTTTGTCTTTGAAAGATGGTGTGCATTATCGCAGACAAAGATTTGGAAGGTCTGTTTTGGAGGTGATGAGGAAAGATGAATCATGATACGTTTGTGATATATTCTGTAGGCTCTGATGAGAAGCTAATGCCTAAGGAGCAGTGCTGTGGATTTTTATTTTATCCAGGGTGGAGGAGATATTGCACTAGTTATCCTCCTTCTGCTGAAAATATCAAGTGCAGAGAAGGTGATGGGCTTGGTTTTTAGTATGCATCCTAAATTCAATTAGCAAGATTAAAACGCACTTTGATGTGCATGCAAAGCATGTGTCTCCTTCAAACAGTCAACGCAGTCTGAGTACTCCTTCTGCGGCCAGGGTAGGCCAGGGTTACACTGCTTTCTACCCCAGAAAGAATTCAACTTGCTAGTGGTGGATTTGGTTTTTCTGATTTGTTTGTTGTTGTTGTTTTTTATTTAGTTGATTGGGGGGGCGGGGTGTGCTTGCTTGGTTTTTTTTTTAATTTTAAATCTGATCTGTTACTGTGAAACCCTAATGGTCTTCCTATCACTCGAATAGCCAGAGTATGTGATGTTATCCATTGTGACAATGCTATTAATTCACTGTAACAATAAACCATGACTATCTGTAATGCATGCTGCATGCTGAAACTTATTATATTAGTTAATAGTGTGGGATTTTTGTCTGCCATCCTTTGTTGTTTTTTCAAACAGCTTTTTATGAAAATTTCAAATGTCTCCTACCCAGTAACAAGTCATAACTACTTGTAGGTGACTCAGTTTTCTTATCATAAGTAGTGTAGGGAATGGTCTGTCCTTCTTCATTCTCCTTTCTTAAAAATGACTACAGTTACTTCTTGGAAACTCTGTTCTACTTCGTTTGAGAAAGCACATAAAAGTACAAAATCCCATAAAAATGAAGAAGTCCATGTTAATGAAACAGACCAAGACGGTGTTTATCTATTGACACTAACAGGACCCATTCTGCTAAATAGAAATTTGGATTATATATCTTTCTGCCTGTATTTAGAAACTCATTGACCCAACCACAACCTTTGCTTCAGTTTCTTGAAGGATAAATTTTCTTTATCCTCATTTCAGTGGCGGCACAAATTATCCAGCCTGGCCTGTAACAAGGGAGGAAGTTCCTTCATACTTGTGCTCTGAAAATGAATTTGAAAGAAGTAGCCACACAATTGCTGTGAATTGTCCTCCATCAATTTGAGATTGAGCTCTCAGATTTCCACCTGAGGTTTCCTGGGAAAAAATAGGTCCCAAGATCTCTGCCTTTTTCTGCTTTACCTACAACACATGCAACCTACCACGGCTTGTGCTATGGAAACAATATGTTCATTCCCATTAAGAAAAGTGTGTGTCAAACACGTTGGACCTACTGTGCAGATGATCCACTTGATAAGATGATTTGAATGTAGGGTTTAGCATAATACAGACATGTAAATATCTGTTATGTGGAAAGCATAGCAAAGTCATCCACTTTCACTTAGAAGATGTGAAATGAAGTAATGACAGACAGGAAAGAAGGTATTTTTGGCCACACAGTGTAAGCCTAATTCATCTCTTTGTGAAGACACTTGCAAAAATCCACGCTGATGTCAATTACAGATGACTACCTGTGTTATCACCTTCCACAAGGAGAATATGTGCACAGTTTCACTAACTAAGCCAGTAGTGGAAACTAAAATAGTATGTTCCTTCCAATGTAATAATATCAATATCCAATATCCATGGCTAAATTCATCTGAGTATAGGGGTCCTTCTTGTTACCAATGTTTGTTATTCTTTCTGTTGGTGGTTGTTCTGTTTTTTTTTTCCCCTGACAAATATATTACAGTTTTCAACAAAAACAAAATGTACACAATAATTTTTCCTACAATCCCCCAAAAGGATTTCAATAAGGAACCCGAATGTTTAGAGGAAAATTACCTGAAGTAACCTTCACTATTCTGCCAAATGTCTTTACTGTGGCAAACAGTAAATGCCACTGTGCACTCCAGCAATTATAAAACGTGGTATTGGTTATTAGAATTCCATGAGCAGAGGAAAACTCTATGCTGCATTATACTCATCACTGTAAATTTCAGGAAGATTTATAATGTTTGTCCTATACTGTATCTAAAACAGTTGATTATGACTATACAACAATAAAGATTCAGGCACTAAAAATATTTTAAGAGGAGTTGATACTTCAATTTTACAGATCAATAATATTTTCAAGTAACTCATGTATTAATTATGGCGTGGCTTCTTCTCTTGATAAGGGTTTGAGAGATAGTACAGTAAGAATGCAGCCTGTCAGACTTCTTGGGTTTGAAGGAGGATTGCTTAGTAAAACTTGCCATCTCCCTGATGGAGTTTTACATCTCTGTCGCACGTATAATCCTTTCAATGAACTCTCTAGAAATTAGGTGCCAAGACCAGGGAGGGGAGGAAGTGAGTACCTTTTCTGCACAGTAGAGCTACTACAGATTCTGCTGTTGGTAGGAACCACCTCTGTCACTTCAACAGTCCCCTGCATTGTGTGATCTGCAGGCAGGGATTCTTGCATGGAATTAGGTAAAGTGCAGAGAAAGCCAGTATCTCTCAACTATGGAATAACTATGATGATTTATTTCTCTGGGGAAAAAAGTTGCATACATGCATACATAAAAATACAGCTGTAACTGGAATAAAAATGCATGGGAAGGGAGAAAATATACTATTTTATTATCTTCTGCTACTTGGAAGCCATTCCTTCGACTCTTTAGCACTTATGTACAAGTAGACATGCCATTTATCTTCTGAAGCATCTTTTTGCTGCAGAGGGATTTCTTGAATTTGTTGTGGTGTTCAAGTTCAATTGACTATTTGATCTTTCGCTGTGTTAGATCAGATGTATTTAGATCCTTGATCTTCAGTCAAATCGTGAACAAGTGCAGGACCTCTGTCTATTCAGCAGTTTATTTGTTGTCTGTTAAGCTGTGATTGCTTGTAGATGCATATCCACAAAGCCATGGCATGTCGTTTTATTTCTGTGTTTTCACTTGCTCAGTGTATCCTCTCCTGATACCTAAATTTAGAGTCAGTAGCAATTCATTCCTCAACTTGTACTGCTGACAGTGTAGATGGTTCTGTGGTGATATTCTCTCTGCACAAGACAGTGAAGTCATTAATGTATTAAACTTAACAAGATGACAATTAATGGAGAACATTAATGGCTTTTTGGATATGTTTCAAGCTTACATTTAAAATATGAGCATAAATTATTTTGCAATCTGAATGGTTCTCCATATAAGTTTCCTAATTGGGACTGAGAGCTACTAATACTGACCTGCTATCAAGCCATTCATGCCAGATTTGATTTTGTAAAGAGACCAAATTCTGCAAGTGCTTCTTGTGCACCAGCCTAACTTTAAGCCACTTAAATAGTTCCATTTAGGCAAAGATCTTTCTTGTGCTCTCAGGTTGAACATGTACTTTGCTGCTTTTGCAGGAGCATGCAGCTTTTTCAGTAGTTTTTCACCCACAATAGTTTAATCATCTTATTCAATATCTTGTTGCTTGGCTCCTAGAGAACTCAGTTAGACCAAAGGCACCTCTAAAGCTTCTTTCTCTTTCTGTGTGTTTAACTAAAGCTCCAATTTTTTTTTTTTAAAACTGCTGGAACTGTTGCTATGCCAAAGAATGTGTTGTGGATTAACTTGACATTATTTAAAATCTACTTCCTTTCAGCAAGTTAGGAGACGCCCAAAGAAGCCATGCTGAAAATTAAGTAGGAATTTTGCATCAGGTTTAAATTAGACATATATATCCAAACAGCCTTCTTGAGTTTCCCTGTTATCACATATCAGCTGAACCATGTCTGTCCTGAAGTGGGATTGCATAGGGAGAAAAGAATCCCAGGCCCACTGTGTCTGTGTGTTTCTTCTTAAAGTTAGGACATATGTTATACAATAAATTTAAATCTAAATTAATTTTCCTGTAATTTAGGTGTAGTCAGATTATTTTGAGTTTTCCAGGATTATTTATCCACATCTGCCCATTATGAGGATCAAACTGAAAAAGCTCAAATGCTGCTAAACCATGGCAGCTAGTTCACATGCATCATAAAATACTTCTAGGACTCATTTCTGCCACATTAATGCAAGTTTCTCATATATACAAGTCTTACCTTACATGAATGCATCATGTGATCACAAAGTCATCAGTAATGGTATCACAAACAGGGAAGCAGGTGGCCAAACTTAGCACAAACCCAGCTGTGGGTAGCCCGACCTAGTGAAATCTAGTTTATCTGAATCCTGGTTTATGAATGCTCTGGCAAGACTGCTAACACAGTTCTGCACCTACAAATGATGAATCCATGGCCTTCTGCCTCCTATGGTGAAAAGGAACATAGACCACAGCACAGAAAATCAGTTTAAGAAAGTTCTTTGCAACAAAAATGCATTCTTGCTTAAGAGTGTCTGGCATCCTCTGCCCAACCCAAAACCACAGAGGCCAAGTGAAAAATAAGTCTCCCTCTCTAAAGCCATAATGAAGAGCTATATTAACAAGGCCATAAAAAATTTTGTAATAAATTAATTTCTTGGTTTTCTCAGGGAACATAAAATTTTTTCCTCAGTTTCAGCCCATTTCACCCTCTGCACTAAAATGATCCCAAGGGCAGGCAGTTGCTTGGTCCTGTGGGGAAGCCATGCTCTCCTTGTGGGAGGTCTGTGGAAGATTCTGCCCACCCATGGCATGAAATATGCATCGTTTGTTCTCTCCACCCATCCACAAGGCTGCAACAAGGAGCCCAGAAATCTTACTTAATACCTCCCTGTTTGTGTGTAATTTCTTTCTGTTTCTACAGAAACAGAATGTCAACATCATCCTTGCAAAGATAAGAAACATCAGGCTGAAGTATGACATTCCTTTCTATGCAGTCACTTTATTTTGGCTCCACATTAAGGAGTGACAGGATCCTAAAGGGCAGCAGATATGAAATTCATATTCTTATGCAATTGGTTAATTGCTTACTATATATCCAGTCCAGTAGACTCTTGGTGCAGAAATGCGTGCGTGCACACTCACATGTGCTTGTGCAGACATAAGGTGTGCACATGTGTGTTGAAAAGCTCCCTGTGATGTTTAACAGTGCGTTTGCTGGAGTAAATGGTGCTCACACAGTTCCAAAGCAGATGCAAGTTACCCATATGCTGTGCTTTTTCATCTTTAAACCAAAATTACTGTAAAAATGTGTACAGGTTGAACCGATGATATTTAGCTTATCTATTTATCTCTGCTGGGACATGGATATTTTCCTTGCTGTACTTGTTTGTGAGCCTCCTGGTAGAAGACTCATTAGCATTCACTGAGATGACAAACAGTTTCTATTCTCCAGTCCTGTTATCAATTAGTATTATTTTTAAAAATCAATTATTTTTTATTCGTTGATAACCAACCTCATAAAAACAATTTTGCATAACCAGCACATTAAAATGAGATACCCACTAGAAAAAAAATTTACAAGAAATATCTGTCCCCTCCCCTTTGATGGATTTTCTACCTATCTCAAGGAAACATTTTGAAACCAAGTCATTTATCCTAGCTGCCCAGAAGCTAGATACAGATGCACCCATCTATCTATCTGTTTGTCTGTCTAGTTAGCTAGCTAGCTCACTCTTTATCTTCTGTTTCCTTCTGAAACATTTTTCGTTGGATAATTTATTCTCTCAGCAGTAATTTGTAACATCTGAAACAAGGTGAATATAGGGTTAAATATTCTGTTATCCAAACTTTCCCCAAAAAGGATAGACTGGGAAGTTTCTTTAAATGCTCAGATCCTTGATACTTCATATTCTCTGGGAAAAAAAAAAAAAAAGAAGAAGAAGAAGTAAGTGAAAAATGAACAAGTCATGGATTTCCAGTGCTCTAATGACTTATACTAATGTATTCCTTCATCTAAATACAGATTTCTATTTAAAATTCAGTATGCAGGGGTATTATGAATTCTAGCTTAATAGATTCCAAATAATTGCCCTTTAGAAATGATGAATAGCTGTTTAAAGCCACTGATAAGAATATACTATTTCTCCCCTAACAATGGACCTTCCACATTAACTGTATCATATATGCTTGAAATTAGTTTAGTAATTTTTTTTTATTGATATGCAAACTACGAGCTGATGGCAGATGGCAAATAACCCCTCACTCTAACACCAAAACCCTCCAAAAAAAGCCTTGTCTCTGCTACACTTCTTGTAGGGGGACAAAAAGGAGAGATAAGAAGATAGCTTTTATATTGAAGGTAGGCCACTGAAATGCAGATCATGCCATTCTCTCTTGGACTCTGTTTTCAGATTTGCTGGCATAAAAAGAATAAGATATAAGGTTGAATTAATGACCAGATTTTGCAGAACTGCAATTCAAGATGTTTTCTCTGTGCTGTTCATGCTATCTCTGACTGGCCTTTAAAACAACTATTCTAGACTTGTTTTTTCACTCAAAAGACAAGCATCCAGAAATACCAAAATTAAAAATACATTATTCCTATATTAAATATAGGAATGACCTCACAAAAAATTTTGCTTAACAGAGTTGATGGTGTCTTCATAACATATGAAACCCTTTGAAAACATCAAACAAAATAGATAAGTCCATCTGCAGTTGAATTTGCAGTTGACATAAAACATGACACTGGAAGTTTTTGAGGCTGTATGTGTTTTCTGCACTAAACACACCTGCTGTACTTATAGGCAGCACTTGACAAAAATATATACAAAATGTGAATCTATTAGAAAACTAACACATTTTTGTTTAAAAACTTGGCAGGAGGTGTGTGTTGTAAAGTATTATCTCAAATATTTAAGGAGATACATAAAGATAGTGGACACTGACAACAGTGCTTTTATCAAATAAGGAGGTAATGCTGAAGTTACAGTATAGCGTCATATATAACTAAATCGTTTTTCCCTGCATAATGGTTGGGTTGTACCAAGCTTTTAGATTACAGGCAGGAATAAAACACAGATGAGAAGTGAATATATATGTTTATGTTGCATTAAGAAACCAGTATTTGCTATTATATGCATATTGTGAAATGCAGCATCCTTGTACTGGTGCTCACTTGCTCTCTCTGCACATATGTGACTGCATGTAATTGCAGTTCTGTACAGAGAATTCATCTCAGCTAAATTTTTGCTTTTGGAAAAATATTTTCCAATGCCCTTATCTGCTAAAGCTAATAGCAAAAAGAAAATATCTTCATTCTTTCCTAGGGGTTAGAAAGTTACTGTAAGAACTGTTCTACTTTTTTCATTGTCATCTTTCCTACCTACAAGCAATGTAAATTTCCAATTAATTTCTCTTGGCAAAGTTAGTAGCACCACAAGAGGTCCTAAAAGCGGGTTAAAGCAGTTTTATTTCTGAACCATGGTCGCATCTATAATGCTTGGCTCTGGTCCCTTTAGCCTTTTATTTTTTTCTATAGGATCAGGGCAGTTACCCCCATCTCAAGGCCTTTTCTTCCTCCCTCTGGGATAGGCTGCCTTCTCCACACACCATTGGTACCCAGAAAAGAATGGGTCTTCTGTTTGTCTGGCCGACTGCATATTGCATCCATTGCTCCATTCAGCCTGTCTTTTCAGGTCTGGTAGCTGCTGTACAACTTCGCTTTTGTGCTCCACTGCCAGGGCTTTTCTGAAGCCAGACGCTTTTTGAAAAGAGGGTATATTTGCATAAACAATACTATGTGAGGAGGTCTGCTGGAAAGAAAATCAAAATTCAGCTGAGCGAATCTTCCTGAACAACTCATTTCTTGCAACCAACACCTCCTATCGTTACCATCTGTGTACTAAATTATGGCTGAAAACGTGTGCCGCTCTCTCTTTTCACTTGCCCTTGTGTACAGATTCCTCGTATCAGCTGAAGAATATTTTGTTTTCAAATTTAGGCTGAACAGAGACCCTTAAACAGAATTTGGTATATGGAATTAAGAAAATATGGTTGTGTTAAATAAGGAACAGAAGGCCAGCCATGCATCAGCTAGCTTGCAACCCAGATTGGATTTGTACTGAAGGCTCATCAAAATGCATATCTGAAACAAGATCTACCCATCAGCTTGCTGAGATTTCAGGTCAGTGATGGCAGGGCAGCTTTATCAGAACAGTGCAGGGAGAAGAAGGCTTACTGCTGTGGCTGATAGCTGAAGGAATCATTCTGGAAAATATGTGTGCTTAAATTAAACCTCGAGTGGCTTAAGTTATTGGATATACTGAGCGCATGTGTATCCACATAAACACAAAAATAGAGAGTTCATACATATGTATACATGAGTGGATTCATGTACATTTCTATGCACAAGCAAACATACACACATGGCCTGTGCAATATCCTCTGCGTGCATTTACAATGTTTTACACATGGGGATAAAAATAATTAGGCTAACCCTGCAGAAAATCAGACAGGCAAACCAAAAGTAGCCACATGGAAAAAAGGAAGAATAGACTTTCACAAGCCACTGCTCAAATCTCCCACTTATTTGCATTTTTTATTCAAATATCTAGTTAGCTAATGCCTCTATCACTATTTCATTAAACTGCAATCTTATTTTTGTTTTCTTGCTCAGATGCTTTGGACATAATTAATAACAATATTTAAAATGTGTCTCCCCTATTGCATTAGGTCTGTACATTCAGCGTCTTCTGTTTTGCACTGCCTATTAAAGCACACTCATCTGTCAGAAAAATGGTGCCTATGGATGCGTTCAGCATACAAATCTACCACAGATGAGGGGTTCTCCCTCTACCCTGCTGCTTTGATTGCTGCCCACTTTCCAATCCCTAGTGTCAAGCAGAATGGGAGAAGCCAGATTGCCTCTCAGCGTTGGCTCCACCCACAGGTTGAAACAACGTGCACATGGGATTTTTGTGGGCACTTTTTATCGGTCTGGTTTCTTCCTAGACAAACCCCAACACATGGGTGAAGTTGGAACAGAAGGGCTCCTATCATGTTTTTCACCTACGGACAGGGACCCTACCAAATGCATTCCCAGGTGTCTGAAGCAGCCCCTTGCCATGAATCAAACTACATTTCTGTCATGGGGTTCCAGTCACGCTTGCATCTCATCCTGAGGAGGTATCCAAGCAGACAGGTAGCAGAAAACTGGAAGGAAATACATTCATTCCTTCGTATAATTTACAATTCCCTTATAAGATGTGGAGCTTTATCATACTTACCTGGAATGTAAAGTGGTCCATTTCATACAATACTAGAAAAAGAAGGTAAATGAAGATCCTTTAAGGAAATGCCCTTGGTGCTAGTAACTCTTTTTACCAGATTTCATTTAGAGGGAATCATCCTTATAAGGTATTTGCCATTTGTTACATGAAAAAGGTTGCTACACAAATAGCATATATAAAACTTATCCATTAGGATTTAATAGGTGTAATAGAAATAAGAAAACCCACTACATAAAATCTGTAAATATTACTTTATTATTCTACTTTAGTATCCATCCTAAATCTTTCATTATTCTGAAATTAAAGGCATAGTCAGCACCCCTCATTCAAACCATCTCTCATACTAGTTTGCAACATAAGAGACTGTACCAAGCAAAAGAGAAAACAATAATAAAAATACGCAGAATTTGGTGCTCGACCAATAAAATCCAAAATACTTACTACATAAAATTGGCACCATGCCATAAAATTCTAAGCTCAAGCACCAGAAAGCATGTTTGTCATCTGGCAGCTTCTGATTTTGCAGTACAGGAGTGAGTCTTTCCCAAGCTCATTCTTCTCCACATGTACTGTTTCACCTCACAAGGCCAAGCAAGGTCCTCTGTCCCTGCAAAAGCCAGGCGTGATCCCATTGAGACCTCATCCAGCCACACTGCCCTGGCTGCTACTCTCATGTGTCTCCTCCTAGCAAGGTATGAAGCTGGGCTGCTGATTTCACAGGTGGGGAGAAATCATTGTAACCTCATGATGGTGACAACAGGGAAACATCTGCATTGGTGTATTGAGCCTCAATTAGCAAGGCACGTTGAAGGCAGACTGCCTTAGTCCCACTGAAGGCAACTGTTCATGCTACAGCTGGGACACAACTAGGGAAACACGGGAGAAACACATTTCAACATTACCCAGTGTCAAATTGCTGGTTCAAAATATGGTATGTATACATATATATTATGTATAACTTGTTCTTTTAAGACCAGTGACTGGGTGTTTTTTTTTAAATGACCCATGACAGATAACAATTTCTCAAACAAAACTTAGGAATATGTCGGTCAGAAAGCAGAACTTGCACTGGCATGACTAGCAATTATGTGTCCTGCAATTAATAGGCTCAGCATATGTCAGCATATACATTAATCTAGGCATTACTCTGCTTTTCTGAGGATTTTCTCTATGTTACTCTCCCAATCCTGACCAAGAAAAAAAGAAAAAAAAATCACCAAAGAAATAATCATGTTTATGTAAGAAGGATATTGTCTGATTAACATTAGCTCTATGCTCATTATAGTGCAAAAAAAATAGAGGGGAGTGTTGGAAGTAGGAGAGAAGGAAGAGTGAACTCTGTTGTTTGCAGAATGTATTTTTCATGGAGTCTGCAAAACACTTTGGAGGGGGGTTTGCATGACTGGATTTTGTAATCCCCATAACTTGAAAATCAATAAGATAAATGGAGGAGAAATGAACAGCTAGTGGCCTCACTCTTGATGATTCCTGGATAAATCCTTTTAATAAACATGAAACTGCAGCAGAGCAGAAACTCTAAGTCCTACTTTTGATTTAAAGATGTTTATCTCTCTATCTTCTACATTTCTCAGGTTTTATTCTCCTCATATCTTTTCAATTTTATCTCTCTGGTTACCCATACAGTTAATTGTTTTTGCATTTATTCCTCAAAGATGAGATATGCGTGTATGTACATAACACATGAATATATGCAAGCAGCAGGGACACACGTCTAGTTTGGTTTTGTAGTATCTCCCAAGAAGACTTAATGGAAAATCACTGTCATCCTATAGTCATTTTGTTCATGCTTGAAACATGCTGTTGTCTGTATGTTAGAATCACATCTGTGAAAGGTATAAAAAAATAAAGGAAATGTCACTTGGGGAAAACTTACTTAGAGATAGATTTTGCTGGTGATGGTGGTGACAAAGGAATTGTTTAAAAAAAAATGAAACAAACTGCCCTGCTTCCTCAGTATTAAAACTCCTTCACTAGTTAATCCATCAGAATTTGGATTTGTCAAGGCTTGTTTTATATACTAAATGTTTGATTAATTTGTACATTTCTACAATATAACAAAAAGAATTTGGAAGTTCGAGATTTAATATCCAGGCTCCCCTTTATATACACAGAGGGGGAAAATACATTTAGATCTCTCATTTATTTTCCAATTAACTGTTCTTTATCCATGCATTAATATTACAGATGTCTCAAGAATAATTAAAACAGATAAGCAATTTATAAAAATCTTCACATTTCATGCTAATTACCATAATGTAATGTTACATTTTTATTAGCAGCTTTTGTTCCCTCCCCCCACCCTTTTCTTCCAGCAACCCTGGGGCCTTAGCCAGTCAGCATGTTATAAATCTTTGTTAAAATACGACACAAAGCTAGGACGCTTGTGACAAAGCAAATTGGACAGTGATGGAGCTCTCCTTTCTTTACCTTCATTTCCCAACATCCAGCCTGTCATCAAATATGAAAACAATGATGGTTTTCCACAGCTTCTCAGTGTGAAGGCTCGTGGTCTCCCGGGACAGAGGGTTATGAGGATGGGCTTTGAAGTATCACAGTCAGTCCATGGGAAAGACAGTAGAGAAAATTGATCCAAAGTTCCTGATACAGACCTAAGTCATGGGTCCAGGAAATGACTGCACAGTCAACATACGTAGCACCACCATGTCACACAATTGTATTCACAAGCAATTAAGTCCCATTTCAAAATGTATTGGTTTGTTTGTTCCCACCATTCCTATGCAAAACTACCATAAAAATTTAAAAATAAGGATCTTAAGGGGAATTTCAACTGATGCTTAATGTTCAAGACATCAAGTGAGAGAACAGAAGTAATGCCACATGATATTGCACAAGCTGTTCAGCACAGTCGTTCCAGACACCAGTGGAACCAAGCACATGGTCAGGCTAAACGCTATGGCTATCATGAGCAGTTTGGAATTAGAATCAAAAGCAGTTTACTTGATAAAGAGGTTTCTTTTGCTGAAATATGAGACTTCATGTCAGTAAGATGAAGTTCCTGCTCAAGTGTTTATAGGAATGGGATAAACTGGTCCAATGAATTATCTAGAATCAGCAACATGGCCAGCTTCCCTTGGTGGCAGCACCACTGGCCAGCACATGGGCACGTGCACACGCAGGCACACATGTGTGTGCACACCCTTCTACTCTGGTGCTGCAAGGCAAAGCCAAGCACTTAAGCATGCTCCTAGTTGCATGTCTCAGCAGCCACTTCCAACTCAGCCTTTGAGCAGTAATTTGTGTCATAATGAAAATAATGTACCTCCATATGTTTCAAAAATACACTCATCTACGCTTTCAGAAATAATAATAATGTAGTTTAGGTTTCATTTTGTTTTTATTCCTGAAATAGACTTTGATACAAGGTGGTGGAAACGAGATAAAATGAGATAAAAAAACTTGCTCTGGTGCCAAGTTCTGAAACCTTTATTTAAGGAGAAGAGAACATATGTGTATCTCCTCAGCTGCTACCCAGTCTATTGATTCAGAGCTACAAGGTTTTTTTTGTATTACTTAATTTATTTTTATTTATTGCAACATTGATAGAATTCAAACTACATTAGATAATGTACCAGATAAGATATCTTTTTAAAACCTCTTACTGAGATCCTATTGGGACTGGCATGTAATTGAAAACACTTAATGGAATATTTCAGGGCATATTGCCAAAGAATGAACAAGAGAATCACATTTCATTTTAAAATGCCATAGAAAAATCACTTAAAATTATCATAGCTGTGGTTTAGTGTAGAGGAGGATGGGTATTGAAATTTACATAGACTTCCTTTCTTTCGGGAAATTATTTTCTCTCTTTGTTACATTTGACAACTCACCCACTGTCTTTTCAGAAATGCCTGACATTCCTTTTAATTAAGCAGTGAGGGCCAACAAGCAATATGTTTTTTAAAGATTGCTGAATGCTCTCGGTATGCTTTCAGCCTCGGGGCCAAATTCCCTCTTGGTTTGCTGCCTTGGGAAGAAATATCAGTGATTACAACTTCTGCCTTGACCTATTCTATGAGGGCACAAAGTCAAACTGTAAAACTTTGTTAAGGCTTGGTTTGCACTATCCTTACCTCTCTTAGGCCAGAATAATGTTTAGGTCTCAGAGGTCTCAAAACCAGTAAATTCTGAGGTTTCTCATGAAAATACAGAAAAAAAAACCAACAGACAAGTCTTTTCAAACCGGAGGTTTTGTCATTAACTTCCTAGTTGCTTGCTTGCACAGCCCAGGCAAAGAAGACATCCTTCTTCATCTATTGCAAGTCAACAGAGGAACAGAGTTTGGGCTTTCCTTCGGTCACACAACTACCTAGGAAGCTACGAATAGCAGCCAACCTGCACATTTCCATAATCCTACAGACTACTGAAGAAGATCCCTTGGAGGCAGCTGACATCCGTACACATTTATACTGCAAATTTACCATTGAAACTCTCCCTCAAGCACTGTTGCACAAAAAACCCTTTTGTGTGAGTTAAAAATGTTTCTACCAGGAATGTAGTAGTCAGAAGAAGCACTAAAAGGCAACTTCAGCTGACACAAAAAATCTCCAATTTAAAAGAATAAAAGAAAGGAAAACAATTTCAGATGTAAATTTTCAAAACACGACTGTCTCTACACACAGAGGCAAGTATACACTATTTTGCTGATTCAGGTTTTGCCAATCTCAAACTGGGAGCTTGTCTTCACATATGTGAAGAATTACAATGGAAAAACCTAAATGTTTCATTGTACCAGTGCAACTTTAGGATCCTTGAGCATTGAAATCTTGTAGAGGGTTTGTAATCTAGCCAAATTTGTAGACTAATATTGTTTTATTCCTGCTTATTCCTGTCAAAAAGACATGGTTACAGGGTCCTTTTTATGACCTGACATTAAAAATTGAGACTAAATCCAAATAAAAAGTTTGAATTCAATAATCCCCCGAATCACTATCTTTTGACATGCAGCTCCAGATTAAAATGTGTTTTGAGTCCTGCTTGTAGCTAAGTCTCCTCAGAGGAATATCTTAACATCAGCCAGGCAACATCTTAAGGGTATAGCTCATCCCTTGTCTACAATCCTGGACCTGGGCTTACATGAGCACAGTGATGTGGCCACACATTATTGCCATATATTTGTCTAGAGATTTGAAAACAAAGTTGTAAAATAGGCACTTCATAAATGTACAGCAAAAGCAATAAAATATAGCAAATATTCTGAGAACTACTTCATTCTTTCCTCTTGTTACTATTTACAAGGGTCTGTGCTTCTATCAGCTAATTTTCCCTGCAGGCAGATTTTTCCCACTGGTGCTCAGAAATTATGAGGTTCACTGGAACTATTCTCTCTTCTTTTCTGTTCTTTTGAATCCATTGAAATGAAGACCCTAAATCTTGAATGTGGCAAGGAAGCCACAAACACCAAAACTGAGATGGCTTATCAACTTGATTTCTGTTTTGCAAGGTCAGCCTCAAGCATTCCCTGATGCTGAGAGATCTCATGTTGCAGAGTTAAGCCGAATGTGGAAAGAGGCTGTGGTGAACTGAAATAACCATTCCAGAGTGAAGATCAGAAATCAACAGACTCAGATTTCAGCCTATGGAATGTGTGAGCTATCAGCATTCATGGTTTGCCACTGGAAGTGTGGGCAATATCACCACTGCTTGAGCAACAGTCATTGCCCAATTTATTCAAAATCTAATCATGGTCTTCCTAGCTAACAAAGCAAACCAGTGTCAGTCACACCATCACTAATAATTAATTCCTCTTTTGGAATACATCCAAACCTCTCAAATAAAACAATGGTCTAGTTAATATCCTATCTGCCTCTTGCAAATCCCATGCTCCTGTCATTGGCTTCTGAGGCAATGTGACCAAGATTGAACAACACACACCATATGCTCACAGCTGCGACATGTCAAACGCAAGTTTTGAACCAGGACATAGTGCAGAGATACCTAAAGCAGCAGTGGTAGATATCTTCTTTATGGCTGGTCTAAAGCCCAGGTTCACAGCATTTGCCCTCATCTGCCTTTGAAAAAGTCCCAGGTACCAATGACCTATTTCTGCTTATGGTGCCAGGCTGGAGTGGATGTTGCCTGCAAGGACACACTTCATATATCTTCTGGTAGCTGAGGTGATGAACACAGGCAGGGTACAAAAAATAACTAATCAGCATGGCGAATGTGCCATGCAATTTCACAGACCCATCACGGGGGAGGGGGTTTGCAAGGGTGTACGTGCGGTGCTGCTTGCCAATAGACACAGATTGTTTAACAGTCACCTCCAGGCAGTAAAACCGGTTGCCAGTTCAAGTGCCAGGTAATTTTATAGGATAATTATTAACCTTACTGAAATTATTAAAGACTAGCTACTGGGAGACTTGTGAAGTGTGAATTATCGCTATCCTTCTGACCGGGAAGGATAACTAATCCCCTCAAACATTTTATGCTGAGCTGAAGATTATCCCTCTATTTAGATATTAGAAAAATCTTCAGAAAGGATCAAATTACATACAATTTTTACAGTTGTGAGAGAGCATTTACAAGATTTCTCTTCCATTTCTCCACCACCCACCCACCCCCCTTCTTACTCACCCTCCTTTCCAACAATATGCTAGGAAAGCACATTTCTGTTTCAGCCCTCTCTGATATTGCCATCTTCTTAGTACACCACAAGCAGTGAAGTAGAGATGTGAATCTCATTATATCTTCCATGAAGAATGTTTCTAAAGACGATAGCAGAGCTAACACCATGTGCTAAGTCAGTCAGCACAGCTTGTTCAAGGTCCCACAATCTCCCCTCCTACTTCCCACCCAAAGCAAAATTTGTTGTGCTATGGATATAGACAGCTTTTTCCCCCCCTTCTTATCAGGCCACTTGAGACATGGTCACTTTCCTTTTCTTCCTACCACTTTCACCCAATATTCTCCCTAATGCTGAGCTTTCAGCATCTGTCCCAAAGCCAAATGCCACTATCGAACATTACAAGGCCACAACCTCTGAAGCAACATGTGAGCAAGCAAGCTCTTCTGCATCTCCCAGGGCCAGTTTGCTTAAGGAAAGCATCACATATACACAGTACTGTAAAGAAATGGAGGATGACCAGAGGGGAGGAAACTAAGAAAAGCTGTAGCCCAATTTTTGCAAAGTGTCTTCAGTTCCCTTGAAAAGGGAAAGGATAGAATATCACTGCACTGTGCCCTCTTGCATATGGTATTCCTCACCCTTGGTGTCTCAGCCCTACCTTAACACAAAACCATGTGTTTGCACATCCGTTCTCCCTGGGTGTCTGTCACAGTCATCTGTGAGGAGCATGCTGAACTTGACTATTTCTGCAGCAATTACAGAAATGTGGTCTCAGTAGCCCCAGAGATGATAAGGTCTTTGTTCCAAGCCCCAGCTGGTGCTAGTCCCACCCATTAAGCTCCTGTCACGTACCTGCATCCTTACATACCGGCGTTAACTGCACAGATGGAGAGATGGTTTCCTGATGTAAGTTACTGCCATTTCCAATCCACGACTGGTGAGTGTCTGCCATTAGGGAAAGCAGTAAATTTCAAAAGTCTGTCCTTTGTTGATTTGTGGCCCATCTCATGGCTGCTTCCTCTCCTCCCTTCCACATGTCTCCTTTGAAATAGCACATTTCTATTTGGCATCCTTTGAAGGGGTGTTCCCTTGATTATCTCACCCTTTCTTCTCCTGTCCCCAGATCTTTGTAACTGTCTTTTTTACCTCTGAGAGAAAAAAATGTACTGTGCTCTTGTCTTCCTTTTCAGGGAACTGTCACATGTTGGCGTACACAGGCTTGCCTTCCTCTTGCTGTTGGATTCCTCTCTACCCACATTATTTCATCATGCAAGATCAGGAAATATCTTCCTCAAGAACCCCACAAAGGCAAAAATTTGCTCTTTCTATTACACGAAAAGGGGTAAATCCATGTGGCAGTAAGATTACAGAAGATGTAACCACCCAGATTCCTAACACAGAACAAACTCCTGTCTTACACAGACACAACTGGCCCGTGGGAATCCAGCAAACAGATTCAGACATTCCCCTAGTATCCCATGAGGTCCTTTTGGGGTTTATTTTGATTTGGTCTTTTGTGAATGTGACACAAGATAAAATATGGAGGTTTTTTTAATTGTTATGCTATCTCTCTTTGCTTAAGCAAGCTCTATTTCCATGCTACTTCTGTGCTGGTGATAGACATCTTCATTATTCCAGAAACTAAGAGACATGGACTCTCGTACCCATGCATTCACTTTAAT
Organism: Acanthornis magna; assembly: GCA_036785705.1. Classification (NCBI taxonomy): domain Eukaryota; kingdom Metazoa; phylum Chordata; class Aves; order Passeriformes; family Acanthizidae; genus Acanthornis; species Acanthornis magna. The sequence goes on along the minus strand of JAWUZG010000025.1, from coordinate 23,844,178 downwards.
GGAGCTTCTGGTATCTTTGTTTCATTCCCTAATTTTATCTTAAAGCTCCCAAACCACTGACTGTCTATTCACCTTTTACAGTCTATTTTACAAAGAAAAATAATCCTGTTATTTATTTTCTTTTTTTTTTTTTTTTAAATAATGGTTCTGGTGATGTAGTTTGCAAACTAAGAGTGTTGAGACAGCATCATTTAAGAGAGGCTTTTAGACTAATCTTTTACATTGATGGATTTACTTAATATGTTGAACTTCTTCAGCTTTCTAAAAATTTAATGTGAAAATTAAAATAAATTCATTAATTATTGGTATTTGTTTGGCTAGAATGGGAAATAAACTACTTCAGTCTCGTATATATAGGCTGATAAGGAACCTATGCGTGTAGCTATAGATTGTTCAATCACAGTACACAGGTCATTGCACATTCAGAGCAGAATTATTCATTTCATAAAGCATAAGGCTGAGATATGGGAGTGCTCTACCTTGCTGCCTTTCCCAGATATCTTTTTAATTCAGTGCTTGGCTTGAAGAAATGATTTCTCCTTTTTGTTTTATTGTACCCATTTTGTCCATCTGGGATTTTTTTCAGCTTATTCATGCTCTGGAGTAATGTCATGTGTGTTCATACAGTGCTTAACGCATCATGGCTCTGAGATCAGGTAAGCCTCTGACTAATTTCTATGTAAATACCACCCAAAGGAAGAATTTGAGCCATCAGGTTTTGTCCCACAAAAATTTCATGACTGGCTGGTGTAAGGTATGAGACCTTCTTTAATCTTGGAGGACTCAACCATGTGTTTGCATTGGTGAGAAAAAAACCAAAGCATAGCTGTATTGTGCTGGCTGAGAAGGGGCAGGGAAAATCAGTCTAGACAGGAAAAAGGGGTGAGAGCAATCGTTTTGTGGGTCTGTGCCTCTGAAGTCACTCTGCCAACAGGCATCTTGTCTGATGCTCTGCTATCAGACAAGGAGGGTCTTTTAACCTCACAGGTGCCGTCTGCAGCAAAAATGTCTCTTTTCAGTTACGTAGCAAAGTATCCTGAAAATATATTACATCAAATTAATTATGCCTCACACTCAGTTTTTATATACCCTGCTGTTGAAAGGGAGGATCTCCAGGGAAATTTATTTTATTTAATTTATATATTGTAATCCATGATCGACGGTAAGATGAATTTAAAACAAATTATAATAATTATTTCAGTGTGATATGCCAGTTAACTATGTTGGTACAATAGCAGCAAGTCCCTCATCAATAAATAAAGCCAGCCTGGGTCTTTCAGGTCATTTTATTCCTTGGAAATGTCTGTTCCAACACCCACACACTCTCTGATAGCTAGGAGGATTTTTCTAATATGGTAGCCTTCCTGAGGCTACATGCATCCACAATTGCATACTACTTGTTGTCATGTCAATATTGTCCTTAATTTCAAAAATTATTCTTGAATGTAGCAATCTTGTCTCCTAAAATTTTTAAGTGAGCCTCCACTTCATCACTCCATGAACCTTTATTTTGCAAGGCTTAAAAAAAAAAAAAATCATGCTTTTTCATTCAGGTTTTGTCCCTGTTAGTGCAGCCCATTCTCTAGAAGCTCTTCTCCACACTCATTTCAACCTGGATCTCTCTTGTTTAAATATGAAGTCTAGGATAGCCTGAAGGGTAACAGATGAAGTTTTCCTCAGGCTAGAAGACTCTGCCCTGCTCACAGTACAACTGCACGGTTACTCTTTGTTTTGGAAGCTTCTTTTGGCATCGCATTAAGTGGTGCATTCAAATTGGTGAGGATGAAGCCAATCTGTTACTCAGGATCAGTGGGATAAGGGGTGGTTTGAGAACATGGAAAAATGAAATACAAATTTTTTGTGGATCTTTTTCTTTATTTAGATAGGATTCTGATAGGAGGACTGTCCTCCTCTGGGGACTTTGAGAGCAAAGTCCCAAGAGCTGTGTCAGCAAGACTTTGACTGAGTAAGTAGGCAGTTTCAGAATATTTAGGATCTGGGTCTATTAATCATTCCACTTTGTGCACATCTTGGCTCATGAATGTCTTAAATTTTATTCTTACTAGGTCTTAAATGAGCATCTTAATCTTCTTAAATCCACAGTTCAGGAAGAATTCTTTCACTGGAATAAAAACTTTCCCATATGTGTCTATTTCAAGGATTATTAATCCATTTTTGATTCTTTGATTTCCTTGATTTCATTTCCCAGGAGGTAAATCTTCTCTGGAATCCCTGCCATAGCTTTTTTCTTCCTCTGTTTTTTTCCCTTTTTCTGGTCTCATTTATTGCTAAAACCCAGGCTCAGGTTCATGAATTTTCAGCCTGAGTGAGTTTAAAAAAACTCACAATTTACTTCCCCCTGTTTTGTGTATCTAAATATGGTAGTGTCTTTTTCCTATGAAAATCTGTGCCAAGAGACTGTTAATTTAGCCTTTCGTCATTATATCTTTCATGGAAATCCATGGTGTGGAGAGGTCTTTACCATCTGCTTCCATCAGGAGGGTTATCTCAGTGTCTAGACACTATAGTGATAGGCTTTTTAGGGTTGCTGATGGATAGACAGGGCTTTGGAGAGCTTGCATTTAATCCTCTTCAGATGTGGATGGATGTTTTCCGGCAGTCTGGGATGAAGTTTAGGATTGTATTTCAAACAAATTTGTTCTGGAGTGTAAATGGGACAACTTTGGTTAACAGCAAACTCTAACTGGTTTGAAGGATTAAATGTGGGATTAAATAATATGCGAATCAGAGAGACCTCATTTTGATATAGGATATGTTCATCTTCTTTTGTTTTTAACACAAAATTCTTTGAACAGAGTAAAAAATTATTCATGCACATATAATAGTAATAGCTTCCTTCAAAGAAAGCTGTTATAAAAAACATAAAAAAGCAAAAATAGAAAGGGAGCATCTACCTATACACACATGAAAACTTAATCACTGATACTTTAAAATACATAGATTATTATTTTTAATTATTAATTTAATTATTTTTAAATCTCACTAGCTGCTCACCATTTGTTTATTTTGGCGCAATTCTGCTCTCAGATAATGAGAATAAGGTAAACATGCATATCTGCCCCCTGTTGCATTCTGGTTCTTGTGTGAGAGCACAATGCAGCAATGTTTGGGTCTTGAACAGCAGAAAGGAGCATCTGTTCTGAAAACCTGCCTCCCTGGAAACTTTTAAAACTGCCAGACATTCCTGTGCTGTGAGGTGTATGTCCTCCAGCAGTGCTCCTGATATTCCTGCAGTCCCCAGCATGAGGAACAGTCTCCCTTGTGAGGTGGTCAGTGCCCCCATGATCAAGTGATTTAAAGCTGTTGAAAGAGCTTTAGGAAGAACAGGAGGAACTTGCTATTGAGATGCTGGTTCTGCATCTGTGCCCTTCTCCAGCTACTCTGAGTGAAGCTTTGGACAGCATCCCCCACCTCGAGCTCATCACACACAAACCTCCCTGGGCAGAGCCACATCAGCCTTGCCCTGGCTCCTGCTCTTGCCCCACCTCCCCAGCCACCTTGCAAAATGAGTTTGGCTACTTTGAGTGGTACTGGTTGGAGGTGGAATGCACAGCTTCCTTTCAGGAGAACTAGTTAGTCAAAGGGAATTTCTCAGGGACTGATGTCTTATTATTTACTAATACAAAAGTAGGACCATGAATGAATGAATGAATGAATGAAAATTAGCCCATACCCAGCACAGCTGATATGGAAGACAGCAGGAAGCAAGACCTTGTTATCCTTTGAGATTGAAGACATAGAAAAACAAGTGTAAAATCATGCATTTTAAGAACTAATAGTGAATATTTAATTAATATCTGTTATGAGATGGAATCAAGTGAAAAAACAGAGGGGGCAGACTCGTGTCCAGATTAGTCATATCCACTATGGTTGGAAGTAACATTGGACTGTCTCCAGCAGAATAAAGACAGCATTTATGCCCTATGTGAAAGTGTTAATAGCATGCCCACAGGAACATTGTACACTGTACTCTCAAAATTCACATTTATGAGAGATAAAATTGGAAAAGCAAAAGGCCCACAAAACCAACCACGAGAATGGAAGGACTATCATGCAAGAAAGATTAAAAGACCTAGGCCTGCTAGCCTAGCTTAATACAAGCTTTAAGTAAATGTAATTGCTCAAGATAAATGCACAAAGCTGAAGAAGAACCACTGAAGTTATCAGACAATCATGGCAGCAGAACAAACAGGCAGAGGAAGCCATGGATGCAGCCATTCCAGCAAGTAGAGGAAGGTTTCTAGTCACCAGTGTCCAGAGATGCAGACCCAAATACATGGAACAGTAACAAGATTTTCAGTGTTTCCGATATAGAGCCAAATGCGTTTCTGAGGGGGACCACAGAGTGTGGCTTTCTGCAAGTGCAGAGGACTGAGCTGAGCAATCTCACACATCCCTCACTCTCTGCTCAAATCTGCTTCGAGATTGCCTAGGAGCACAACAAGCACCCTTCTTACAGTGTATATTACTGCAGTTTAAATTTAAGATACAATATCAAAACGAAGAGACACCAAAACATTGACATGTTTGTCTTTCCTATCTGGTACTTAGCCATCCTTTTAAATAGCCTTCTACAACTGTGATTTCCTCAAATCCCCAATCCCAGGGTATATCTTTGCTCTTGCTTTTCTCTCCCTCTTTTAGGGATTTGTTTCATGAAGCTTTCCAACCTTTCTGTCAGACTGATTCAGCTGAGGAAGACAATTCTGCACAGTGCTGGAGAAGAAATTTAAAATCCTACTCTGGAGACAAGTCCTTCATACTAAGACATGTTTGTCAGCCCATATTTCAGTGCCAGCACAGCAGGAAACCCTACATGTATGGCTGAAGGACGGTTAAATCTGCTGTGTTTTCAGTCCTTTACCTGTTGAAAGAGGCTGTTGCAATGCAATGCACGTTTGACACTGTGGGCTGAATTAAGCTCACCAATATACTCAAGGCAAGCTGCTGCTGACCAGATGCTGAGCTTGTCAAGAGTGCCGGGCACCAGTTTGGCATGCACACTCCCCAGAGCTCTCATTGCCAGGCCTGTAAACCGTCTGAGCCTTTTCCAACAGAGCACAGCCCTACAGTGATATTGCCTTTTGGCCACCAAAAGCCAAATGAGTAAATTATCATTGGTAAGCTGTGCCTGGGTTCAAGTGCTCACTTCTGCAGAAGAGTACAGTTCAATTCTTCCAATAGAAGAATTACACTGCCTTTCCTGAAATCGTTTTCTTGATGGGTAAGTGGTGTTTTTTCTTCTGAAGCAGGACAAAATGAGCATTGCTCTAAGTTGTCCTGGCAGTGAACAGCATCAAGATGACTGTCATACACGAAATGGGAGAATTTTGGCTTTCACATGAAAGGTGACAAGGAATTAAATAACTAGTATAAGTTGAACCAGTTGAAGTTATTAACAAAGTTCAAAACAAGGAGTTTGTAAGTTAAAAACTTGAGTTTGAAGACTCAGGGGTCATATAAAAGAGAAAACTTTATAAAATCATCTTGAGTTCTTTTTGCAGATCAGGCTGTGCTTGAAAAGAGACAAAACCCCTTACCCCATGCTGAGAGGCTAAATTTAGCTCCTCTGACACTTGACTCCATGGAAACCTGAATTTTAATGAGAAAGCTTTCCCGCCTAAAAGTCTGAGGAATACCTCTGCCCGGAGACAACGAGCCATTGGACAAAAGGACCTTACATCATCCCCAGGACTCCATCCAATGAACTAGACTTTAGAGGAACTCCACCAATCAGTTCCTACCTGGGAGGCGGGACAAGGGGTGGTGCTGAGAGGGCCCAAGGGGGGTATAAAAATGACACACAGCTTAAGGACCCTGCTTTTTGCCTGGAGATATTACAGAGTCGACTTCTGGGACTCTCTGCTCGGGCCTAGCCCAGGCATAGTCCGGTGCTGGGAGAACTAGGCCGGCTTTCCAACCTTTCTTTTGCTTGGAATTGACCCCAAGCAAGCTCCAGCACTGTTGATCTCCTTGTGTTGGATCATTTTGCCTTTTTTTTTGGCATTAAGTGTCTCTGATCACTGGGACCCAGATTTCTTTTATTATTTTATTCCTTCTGGTGTTGTGTTCTTAATAAATTGGAGGGGTTTTTTTTTATTAAACAAAGAGAGTTGCCTCGTTTTTGACAATGACATATCTGCAGGTGAAGATACACAGCTGAGGAATTTATGGGATATGCCCTTTGATGTCTGGCAGACTTGCAAGGAGGAAGAGTGGATGCCCTGCATTTGCATCATCACAGAAAGCTGATGCTAGCAGCCCTGGGACAAGCCAAGATACTCCTTTAGCTTCCTCTGGAATTTAGAAGTTGGAACAACAGAGAGGACAGGGCTTTGTACTTGTGTTTTGCAGCCAGCAAAAAGAATGTACTCTTTCTGGTCTGGGATGCTGCATGCCTATCAGTGTCTGGTGTTTGTAACTGCTGCATTTATGGTTACCTAACAGATATCAGCAGGCAAGCTAGAAAAGACTCATGCCTATTTTAGAAGTTTTTACTTGACAAGCAGAAAACTAAGAATTGGATAGAAGTGAGAAAAATCTGCTGTGAAGAAAAGTACTTTGCTGTAGCTTAGAAAAACCACCCAAACAGTGGTCTGCAGCATGTTTAAAAAATAAAAGAAAGCAGGTATGAGTACAGGTATCCATCATATCTGATCTATGAAACAAGAGCTTATATTCCTGCTTCTCTGTGGGTTATAGCTCAGATATCAAAGCTCCAACTACAAAGTGTATTAATGTGTTTAAAACATAACTGTTCTTAATCAACAGACACCATAACTCCTCACACTGCAGTTTATCAGCTATTTAAATAGAAAATGATTGATCATGAGGGGCCTTACAAATCCTATCCCACCGTAAATATTCAATAGTGTTTTAACATACTGAAGAGACTGTGTTCCCCAAAACACCCAGGTGTTATGATTTACTGGCTATGATTGATTACAAAAGCCATGCATACAAACAAATCAAAACTGAAGAATTAATTCTTCATCTATTAATGTTTCCCGTGGCAGGCAGGTGTTCAGCCATCCCCAGGAGAGCAGGGCCCCATCACATGTCAATGTGACAAACGTCATCACTCCAAACATCCTCCCCTTCCTCTTTCTTTTCCTCCCACTTTACATACTGAGCATGGTATCCTACGGTCTAGAATATCCCTTTGGTCAGTTTGGGTCACCTGTCCAGGCTGTCTTTCCTCCCAATCTCCTGAAGTACCCCCAGCCTCCTCACCAGTGTGGCAGCATGAAAAGCAGAAAAGGCCTTGAGTCTGTGCAAGCCCTGCTCAGAAATAACAAAAACATTTCTACATTATCAACACTTTGTTCAGCACAAATCCAAAACACAGTCCCATAACAGCTACTGTGAAGAAAATTAACTCTACCCCAGCCTAAACCAGCACAGAGGGTTACTGACAAAATTGGTGTCCGCACAAACTCCTGAGCTTGACTTTGTTGAGCAAGAGCTCTGTTGTAAAACTGATTGGCACAGGCCACAGCCACGATAGGATATTTTGCTGTTTGGGTAACACAGGCCACGTTTTTGAATTGCCAGTAAGGTTGAGGATGTGTCACAGAGGTACTGGGAGCTCTAAAAGGCTTCCTGGCCTCTGGTTGCATTGCCTTGTAAAACTGTCTTGCTTTTGTCTTCTCTTTCATGCTTTCTTTTACTATTATCATTATTGAACATATTTCTGTAGCACTTTATATCAATGTGTATGTTATTATCCTAGAGTAGTATAGTTTTATTTCATTGCTTGGTTCTTCGGGTGGTGAATGGGACCCAACCTCAATTCTTCCAGACACAATAGGGACTATATAGACAAATATTTTCTTTCCTGTTAAATACTTAAATGCACGCTTAAAGACTTGAGCACATTTTGCTCAAAAGACATCAGTCATTGACAGCAGAGAATAGGCAGGACTAACAAAGGCAAAAATCATCCATCTTTTTTCTGACCTCAGGCTGCTACAGACCTTCACTACCATGGGGATATTTTCTTACAAATGTACTTACTTTACAGCTGGAATACAGTGTTTGTCTCCACTGCGGAAAATGGAGAAGGTCCTGCTGGCTCGGAGCAGAGATGCTTTCTCTTGGAGAAGAACTTTCTCTGACACTGGATATAGAAAAGCTCACAAAGCTGAGAGGCCTCACAAACAGCACCTTCCTGTTACCTCTGTTCACGAGACAGGAGTTGCCATGTGCTGACAGTTAAATGAGTGAGAAGTCTCACTGAATCACACGGAGAAATTTTCTCCTTGCTGGAGTGTGACAGTGTGCTGTGAAAAGCTGCTTGAAAGTGAACAAGTCTCAACTTAAATAAGTGAGAGCTGACAGGTTTGGTCCTGCACATTACATTCTTTTGTAAACCAGGGAGATGATTTCTGTAAAGATTTTTCCATGCTCCATTAGAAAATTAATCTTTTGTCTTGCAAAACTACACTTCTAAAGCAAAACAGAAGAAAAAAAAGTCTTCATACATTTAAAGGATTACATTTCAGATTGTGTACAGATAAGAAAATAAGTTTCACTTAGCATTGCTAACAACAGAAAGCTACAGGCTGCAAGACTTCAGGGTTCTCCCATTGTCCATAAAGTTTAAACTATGAATTGAAGGGAAACATTCAGTCTAATATTTGGCAAACCCACCTCTATATTCCACTTTATCATCATCCATAACAACTCATGGCTTGCACATGGAGAGGAAAGAATTGCTGAGGAGGAGGAAGCGCTGCGGTTGCAGATTTAATAAACCTACATTGCAGTGGGAGATTTTGGTTAGACTTTAAGGAAATTCATACCCCAAGCCTCAGATTCTGTGTTGCAGAAGGCAGTTTTCTATCACAAGAGTGAAAAATCAATCTTTCAGATTTTAATCAAACAAATCTGAGGCATTTTTCCTGTGTACTATAGACAAAGCTTCTTTTTAATACTGGGAAAAAAGATAACAAAAATAACAGCTGTAACTAGAACACATATAATTTTCTTCTGAAAAAAATATAAACAAGCTTATGCATGTAAGGAACATACCAGCTGATACATTATTTACCTCTATTTATTTCTAACTTGAGGCCAGATGCTGATGCCTTTACTCACAATGAGTCAGCTCTTACTCTTTAAACAACTCTATCATTGCCTAAAACAGACATGCAAGAGGAGTGAAGAAGTGCTTGAATACTCCTTAGGGGAGTCAGCACCTGGCCCTGGAAGACATATTCATTTTAAGTATACTTCTGAATACAGACCAATGTTTAGGCATTGCCACTTTTGATTGTTAAATTGCTGTGACAAACTTGCCAACTGGCCCACACATACAAAAAACAGAATGACAAATGTTTGCATCCAGCACAGAGTGGTTACAGAATAAGTTTTATATGCTTACATGTGCACACAGAGACACAGTTCAGCTTTTTGAAGTGGAACCAAATTGAGCAAAAAAGAGTCCAGAATCTTTTACCATTGAGCTGAAACAGAGGCTTGGGTAACACAGCTCTGCTCAGTGCTCTCTACAAATGGTGTATCCTAACTGGAAGCATGTCTGTCTGACTCCTTTGGAGTGAGAAAGAATCCAGCTGCCCTCCTGGTAAGTGGATCACTGCGAGGGAGATGGCAAGACAATGTGAGAGGTGTTGAGCAGCAGCCAGCCTTTTGAGAGATCGGGTAGTGAATGGAAAATATGAAGCAAAACCTGCAACAAGTGAAAGAATTTTCTTGTTAACATATTTCTGATATTTGCCCTGCAAGTTTGTTTTCATTTGCCAATGCCCCATCCCCGAAATCAATGTCACATACAGCAAATCGTAGTGATGGGAGACAGAACACAATGAATGGTCTTCTCAGCCCCTCCAGATCCCCACCTCTCTGCCAATAAAGAGTTGTGTCTGTCAGGATACATCCAATGATTGCACTTTTAGTTCCTATACTTTTCCACCAACAGAACGACAGGAAATGTAAATTATGAGAGTACCAGAAATTTAGGCAGGAAGGCAGATGATCTGTTCTGCTTCTGAGGAAGCCTGAGAACACCAGAAGCCAAGAACACCCAAGCAGACACAAGGAGTTATTTTAGGGACTTGAGCCAAATTAAATGCTATTTTAAGAAAAAAATCATGAGTGTCACTCAGATTTGTGTCGGGGGAAAAAACTGCAGTGGATTGCTCTTCTGACTAATTCTTCAGAGGAAAGTGAAGCTAGGGGTGAAGAGCTCTGACTTGGAAGGTGTTTACTAAACTTGTCTGAAAACCTTGTTTGCTTCCATGTCTTATTTGTCTGTGATATTGACATATTTGTCTGTGTCCTGGTTTCTTGTCTGAGAGCCACAGGATCACAAGATCAGACTTGTTCAGGCTGGAAGAGACCTTGAGTGTCTCTAATCCAACTTTCTACCCCAACTGAAGTCAGGTGCAGGACTAGAGCAGGTTGCAGGTCTTTATCCAGGTATATTTCCAAAACAACACGATGAGAACTTTTACAGTCAGATTTAGTATGAGCATGTAATCCATCACCTTTATGGCAGTAGACTTATTTTCTGAAGCTGGGATGTTACATGTCAAGTAATACAGCCATAGCAAAATTGACTAATTCTGGCAGAATATAGGGACAAAATATTTCAAGAGATTAAACATTTATCAAATTCAGACCTAGACAACTACTTCTCTGAATTATTTTTTTTACAAAGAAACATTATTTAAAAAATTAATTTTCTGTTGGGTCCTCAGAGGTAAATATGTACACAGAAACTCTCCAAATATTAGACACTTTCATGGCCACTTCCACTACCTACACACCCAGCACCCTCACGAAACTACACAGTGGTAGCTCCATGCTAAAGGTTTTTTATAATGCTGCTTTTACAAGGAAAAGTACATCAATATTCTCTACAACGTCTTTTGAATACAGACATGATCTAGGTAGGAGTAGAGCAGATGGAAAATCATCATAGATGTAGAAAAGAAGTGTTGTAAAGCAGATGGTGATCAGTTGTTCAAGTCGACTAAAATGAAGCATGATTTTCTTTGTATGAACAGTACTATCAAAAAATTCCAGTCATGAGGGCAGGGAGGGGTGGACCACGTGGAAAATCTGTGACAGTAGAGTAGGCTCAATAGAGCCTTTTATGAACAAATTAACATCTGCTGGAGTTGAATGGTCTACCTTGGGTTACTTCTTGCTTTAAGGCAAGAGTTGAATGCTTTCCATCCATATTCTGATTTCATGATATCCACTCTGGTCTCATGGATCCAGCTTCCCTTTGTCATCTTGAAGTGTTAGCTCCCAGACTTTTATCGTCACATGTGAATCAAGAGTTCAGTAGTAATTAAATAAACAAAGAAATAGCAACAACAACAACAACAACAACAACAACAGTAACAAAACACCACCACCACCCCTCCCAAAAAATGAAAAAAACCCAGAAAACAAGAAACACTGACAGCTGGAGGAAAAAAAAAAGTATAAAAATCATGAGAATGACACAAGGACAAAAAAGAGCGCAATAACTAAGCAAGACAAAGACCTGAAAGACAACAGAGAGATGAATGCCTAGAGCTTTAAGGCCATTCTTGAATTTGCTGACAGAAGAGGTAGACAAGACATAAGACTTGATTTCTTTTGTCAGCAGACTCACAACTTCATAGAAGAGCTGTGGATGGGACAGAACCCAAGAGGGAGAGTAGCAGCTTTGGGCTGCGAAGGGCTTTTATTAGCAAAGACTTTGCACCTTTGGGTGATAAGTATCATTCACCCACATTACAGATGAGGTAACTGAGAACCTGTAAACTCCTGGGTGTCCGGATCAGCTCCTACCCTCTTTGAAGCCCAATAGCAAAATGTTTATTCATTAACTATGAAATTGTACATTAGCTGTTTTTCAGAAGGACGCATGAAAGACAATCCTGGTTCTGCTGCAGCTCTTACCCCACAAACCCCTGTTCTTTAGCTCCAGTGTCAAGGGGGTGTTCAAGCTGGCAGAACAGAATCTGATCTGCAAGTTAGAGCAGACTCTGGCAAAGTAGTTGTATCTACTGCAGACCTGTGCTTATATATCAGTACTTGCATTAAACAGGAGGAATGGTTGGCAGTTAAATTGCCTGGCTCCGGCAAAACTTTGAGTGGAACAGCAAAATAGTCATTTGCATAGCTGTAAAAGACTTCAGACTGTTGAGTGATTGAATGAAAAATGAAAATAAATATATTCACCATGAAACAAGACAATTTGAATCCAGAGCACTTTTTTCAACCATCTACAGGGTATTTAATGGGTATTAAATTGTAGCTTGTCTAGCATAAGCATAACCCTTCAATTCTATCATGGCTGTCTAACCACAGAAAAAAGGAAAAACATGAGTGTCCTCATAAAGTTGAAGCCTGTGGGTTTGGATTAAGAAAGTGACATGATTTTTTTTTATTTTATTTTAGATCAAAAGTTCAGTCTGGTTTCTTTTGCAGATTCCCATACCTCTGCCTTGCCAGGCTTTGACTGAAAAGGACAGCAGAAGTATCAAAATATCTCATATATTCCTGTTCTTGCAATATTTCTGGGCCAACCAAACCCAAAATACTAATGCTTTCCCTGACCACTGGCTTGCTGAGATTTGTTCTTCCAGGATGGTTATTTAAGAGGTGTGACTGTCATACCCAGCCAAGCAGTGTTTACTTGCTCTGTCGATCCTCTTTCCCAGAGATTGCTGTCATTTTCCCAGGGGCATGTATGCTCAGGGTAGGGCAGGGCTTCATCAGCCTCCCTGAACCACACACAAGGCAGCTATTTTACTGCAGCGGTGGGCAAAGAGTTTCCTCCCACTCCTTTTTGTGCAGCCACACATTATACATCCCCTAATGTGGGGAAGAGCTGCAGACATGGATCAAAGCTGCTAATAGAATCATGGAATAAACAAGGCTTAATAGGCTAACTACTTCAAATGTGATTAAAGTTACAAGAAACCAATCCTTCTCCTTAACCAGGCCTGGCAGTTCCAGGTTAAAAACTGATTTTGTGAGGTTAGATGCTCTTCTTCCACATTAGTCTTGTTTCTGTGTTTTTCCCCTGTTCCCACAAGCTGCAATTTGCACATTTCCTGGCAGAGCCCTGCCAAGCCATCAAACAGACAAGCTGGCAAGTTTAGGGACTGAGCAGCAGTTTCAAGCAGAAGAGAAGGAGCCAGTCAAAGGCTCAGCTCCCTTCCCCCTCCAAGTATGTCTCTGCTATAGTTCTGTAGGTCCCTGTATTTTTATTCACCTTTCATAAACAGTAATTTATCAAGTCTAGCTCTCCCTGTCGCTTGCAGGCCTGTATATTTTATTGATTTAAAATACAGAAGACACTAAACTTAGATAGTTTCCTTGCAGTAGATACTACATGCAACTGCAGTTTTCTGTATGTTCATCTTTGAAGTTTTTTTTCGTATTAAAATATGAAAAAAGCTTTTTTATGGTTAATTGAGACTTGCTGTGACCCAGGATCAGCTAAATACAAGAAAAATTAGCTACAGTAGTGACAGATCACATACATGTTCATATTGTTTCATATCTGTGAAATATTTTGTGTTACTGTTATGTGTTTGTAATCTGCCAGCACTAGATTCAAGACAGGAACAGACTTGCAACTAATGTCCACCTGGAATACAATGAGATTAAATTGTTAAAGAGGAAAAAAGGTAGTATTTTGGAGACATGTTGCAACACCTGATGGATATTTAAAGCATTCATCATTTTCTGTATCAGTGAGGCTAAAACCATTTGCAAGGCCTGTAGCACCTGGTAAGGGACAGCTTTCCTAAAAGGAAGAGTTAATAATCAGAAGAGACTCACGCAGAGGTCTGTGTAATCGAGAACACCATGGAGAAGGTGTGGAGGGATTGAGCCTGTCACAACACCAGAGGCAGGAGACTCAAATGAAATTAGCAGGTGGTAGGTTTAAAAAAAAAAAAAAAAAAAAAAAAAAAGGAAGTACCTTTCTTTAGCCCATTACACTATGGAAATTCATTAACACAGGATGTTGCAGAGGCCAAAGGCTTGCAGAGCTCCAAGAAGTGATTAGACAAGATAAAGGGAGAAAAGTTAACAAAAAGGTTATGTGCACAGAGGCACGGTCGCAGTTGCAGGACATCCCTGAGCCACAGGAGGCAGGGGAAGCAGGAAAACATGGCTATACCCCTGCCTGTTCTTGTGGCCTTACTGACACATCTGTCCTCGGCTACCTCCAGAGGAAGGACACTGTTCTATGGGGCCCTCTGGACAAAGCAGGACAGCCATTCCTGTAGTGGCTGGCAGCCAATGTGCCAGATCTGGCCAGTGATGCACTGCCACCTGGCCTGCTCTCCTGTCCCAGGGGAGTCCAGGGAAAGCTGCTCAAGGAGCTGGTGCCACCAAGATGGCTCAGCTACACTCCCTCGCAGCCCAGCACAGAGATGGAGCCTGGTGGCTGCTGGCAGGATGGTCTCCGCCAGGCAGACACAGCTCCCTCAACTCCCCCCTGGCAGCAGCCATCAGGCTGCCAAGCTCCCATCCCATCTCCTGCTCCCTCGGGAGCACCTCGGAGGGTTTTCTCAAGGCAGGATTGGGAGAAGCATTTAACGTGTGTGGGAAAGAGCTGCTTTGGCAGACCAGCTTGAGCACTTACAGTGTGAGACAGTGACATGTCCAGCCTGCAGCACAGGGGGCAGGTGTACTTACAGCCTAGACTTAGCTGCTGTGAACACTGCAACATTTGCAGCCTCATTGACCATTGAAAGATGTCATAAAACCAAAATAAATATCTAAAACCTTTGGCATCTCTTTTCTACTCTCCTAGTAAATCCACTGAAGGCAATGGGAGCTGTGTTGTCAGCTGCCAGGGCATAGGATAAGACAAAAAATACAAGACTGGTAGTAAAGGTTTTTTCCCCTCTATTTGTCATATTTTTTTCCTCCTTATGTTCCAGGGCAGAATTTCATGGAAAATACGTAATCTGCTGTATTAATCTAAATAAAATCTCTAGTCCAGCTCCCAAATGTAGCCACCTGATCTCCTTATTCAGCACACAATCTATGATGCTGAGGTCTTTGACTGGAAGAAGCCAGAAATACCCTGTAAAGCATAAGGTACATCTGGATATATAGAATTTGTAAGATGATGTTAATATTCAAGGATCCTAAGCAGCATGAGTTCATCATCAAGTATTCTGAAACCTGATCGATGTTCATTTATGAATGCATGTATAATGTATATATTTCAGTCACAAGTTCATGGGTTATGTGCCTGTAAAGAAATCTGTGAAAACTTAAACAAGAAGCTGTCATCTCATCACCCTTGAAAAGCTGAGACAGCAGAGAAAGGTACTTTGCTAATGGAGCTCTGGTTCTATTTTTGCTTTGTATTTAATGATTTTCCTTCTACCTTTTAGTTAATTCAGCTGCTTTGCAATTTAAAAATAAGTATAACAGAGCAGAATAAAATATTTTGTGTTTCTAGTGATCTTTTGAGAAAAATAGATCAGAACCTTCCTTATAGCCTCCCTTCAGACAGTATGGCCTTTTTAAGAAGTTGGGGTTGTTTTTTCTTGCCTACTCTGGTTTCACTAGATCAAATGTCTTTATTTGGGCAGCAAAAATTAAGCACTTGTGAATAATCTAATGATAGTCAGCATATATTTTGGACACATACACATAACTAATTTAATTTTTAGCAAACACTACACAATTTCCTCCAGAAAAAAATTAAATGTAATGATGAAAGGGACACACAAATCCCTTTTTCTTGAGCAGAAAACCATTATCTTAAAGCTTTAAACATGTCAGATCTTTAAAATACAGCCAGATGAATAAATCACTGAACAATGTAAGGGCTCTTGAAGAACCTGAAATGTATCAACATTTGCTGCCAAGGATATACATTCTTTCAAAACTCTTCGACCTACCTTTTTCATTTTTTTCCTTTCCATTTTCCCTTTTTCTTTTCAATATCTGATGAATAATGTTCCCGATTCCTGTCCCTGTAGAGGGCAACAAAGAGCTTCGCTGCTGGTCAAATGGTTTGTTTGTCACCCTAATGAAATGCTATAGCCAATTATACCAACCTCTGGTTACCAGGTGCTGGCGAGGCCCCAGGAGCCACCCTGAATCTTTGAGCTGAGCCATCACCTCTCTGAAAATGCTGCTGCTGCCCAGCCATGGGTGCACTTCCCCAGCCAGCTGTCCTGGTGGCCAGGCTGTGCATCAAAGCTTTGGTTCTGCTGCCTTGTCAGCCCTCTTGTCTCCCAGAAAAGTGTGCAAACCCTATAGGAAAAGGACTGTAGGCAGGAAAGATAGATCTGTACTTATTCAAAACATCATACAATGTTTTGAAGGTAGTTGGTCGTTATTTTTTCCCCCTCCTCTAATGCAGTTGTTAGAGTATGGGACTTAGAAATCCTGAATCAATAAACTGGTTTTGCTCTGGAGGAACAGAAACGTTGACTTAGCAAAAGCGCAAAATAATACATAAAATAAAGATAGATGTAGAAACCACTTTTAGGTTCTACGCTTCACTTGTTTTGCAGGAGGTGCTATTAGAAAGCCTGAAATATTTAAGTGTGTGGTAGTTCAAGCTGCGTTCTGCCACACACAGAATATTTATTCTTAACCATATTTCTTACCCCTTATCTGTAGGGCTGACTACCAGTTCCTGTAAATATCTGTGAGTGTATTTGTGTGTAAGCATGTCAGAGCTGGGGAGGGCAGCCTTCCCTCTGCCCTCGTGGCAGCTTCCAGCATGCCATATGCATTATGGCTCGCAGCACAGCCCATGCCCGCAGGCTGACAGGTTCCATCCTGTATCTCTTCATTATAATGAACCCCTGACAGCATCGAGGAACGTTCAGGCAGCAGGAGCAGCTGCAGGAGCCCACATCCCAGCTGCACAAATCAGGGTTATCACTCATCAGGTAAAGGCTTCGACTGGCAACTTGGGGAGATGTTGAGGAAAACACGGCAGAGCCCTAAATAGCAGGGAAAGAAAAACCTGACAGCGCTGGGTTGTGTGAGCTGTGCTCCCTGGATACATTCAGCTGGATGCAGATGTGAATGCATGGATGCCTACCAATATACACCTCCACATTACCCAAATACCTCTCAGCTGCAGAGCCTTATTACTGAGCAGCAAGCCAAATGCCCTGGGATAAATAACTCTCTATCACGTGTGCAAAGCCTTGCTCAGATCTTGTAGCTGAGATGGTCTAAGCATAAGTGCAAGAAAGTAGGGAGGATGGAGCAGCATCTACCAAGAGAAAAACTGAAAGAATTGGGTGTGGAAATCCAGGAAGGCTTTTGGCCACACCAGTCTTTTTCCAGGTCTGAAACTGTCTGGGAGAGCTCTTCCCACATTTACTCAGGAAGGAAAGATTTTATTCCCGCAGACTTAGCATGTTGTGGATACAACCACTCCCTCAAGTGACTCAGTCTTTCACATGTCATACAACCTACATGTTTTCAAGTTCAGGGCCTAACACATGTTTAGAAACTTCAGGGCCTGGGAAAAAAACCCTGGAAATGCTTACAGAAAAAGTTAGTTTTGGAAGGTTTTTCTTCCTTGGGTCTGGTAGGAAAAAGTTGGAGGAGAAAAAAAAAGGGAGTCTTTCATGTGAAATACTCTGTCACAGAATGAACAGTGAAAGAATGTTTAAAGCAATGTTTACAATGATACTGGAATTTTTCCCTAAATGGATATTTTTTTCTGAACATCTCCTTCCATCCCCTCACCCTCCATACTTCCCAAAGAAAATACTTGTTTTTCAAACTTGCAACATTTCCAAAATTTTCGCATCTCTAGTAAGGTTAATGCTGGGGTTAGGACTGGGGCAAAGATCTGGGCCAATAAGGTAGGATAAAATACGGCAGACATGTTGTAAAATGCAGTTTATAAAACAGAAACATGAGTCTAGGTTTCTGGCTGGTACAGACATGAGATCCTGACCAGACCTGAGGAATGGTTTATTCCTGGAAACCCACTGTGAGGTTGACAGCCTGTGCAAGTGTGGATGACCTGGCTCAGTTTAATTCTGAAGCTCACAAACACCTTTCTGTAACTAACAGTCTAATGGCTCCTTATCATTCAGAGAAAAGGGATAAAATATGCTACAGTTTTAAAATTAGGCCAGAGTGTGTCAAAAGGTTGCTGGACCCAGCCAATGACCAGAGGCTGGGCTCAGTCTGGGCTCAGTCTGGGCTCAGGCAGACAGAAATCCTCTCTTGAGAAAGTATGCCCATTTTCATCTTTGCTTCTGGAAATGAGCTTTCCTTATCTGTATTATAGAGCTGCAAACTCACTGGGCTTCTCTTTGGAAGCCACGAGTTCTTGTTTCACGTGGAAGTCACCACCAGTCTTGCTTTGTCTTTTCAAGGTTTAATTTTTACTTCTTAGATTAGGGACATGTCAACAGGTAGCAAATACATTCAGGTGTGTAGAGAAGCACCGTCTTCAGCATTTTCTACAATCACTATTCTTCAAAAGCAAGGTACATATATACATTTCTTTTATATATTAATACTTTCTAAATTATTAGGTATATTTAACTAGCTAAATCAGCAGACATTTTTGTTCTTAAAGAAATGAAGTTTCATTTTCATAAAGAAAATACTTTAAATTTGCCACAAATTTCTGAGTTTTCCTTTCCTCTAAGGAAAAAATAAAGCACTCTGACATTTCTCTTTTCCAAAAAAACAGATGTAGATGTTCTGCCTTTCTTACAGCCACATTTGCATAGCTTTTTTGACCTGTGATAGCTGTCTGTGTTCTCACAGTAAATATAATGTCTCAAAGCAACAGAGAAAGGTTCTTTAGCCCAGGATATGTTCCCGCATCCAGCTTCTTTCAACCACAGGTCCAGATTTGTTAGGTGCCTATTTGCCCTCCATAAATAATGAGAAGGCTAATTACGGTTCACTACCAGGTGTGATTCAGAAAAGCCTTTCCCAACATAACTCCCTCTAAGGACCCAGCTGACTTCAAGAAAGTGTTTTTGGAAACTCAATTAAGAGCATGTCTCATGTTTTAATAGTGAGGTCAGACCTTGGAAAAAAATGTATTCATGCTATTTTACACCATCTCTACATAGTTTTATATAGTGTAACAGTTGTGTTGCATCTTAGGTTCATCTAGATGATAACCACAAGCTGAAAGCAGGAAGGAAAAGCTGACACAGAATAAATGTATGGAGGGTAGGAATTAGCCAGTGGCTGTGTTCATTTCAGAGGCATTTATCTGTAGTTTCCTCTCACATTTCTTCTTCCTGAGGCAAAGTTATACAGTGTCCCTCCTTACAGTTCTGCACAGTTTGCTTTTCACTTTGCACTATACATTTTTCATGAATATCAACTTCTCGTATCTCCTCATACCTGCATGTCTGTGGCTTCAGACAGATTTCACAACAGTAAGTTAAACTGTTAGCACTCGTGCAGCCTCATGAGCTGAGCAGGATCTGTTACACCCTCAGGTAACTCAAGATAAAGGCTAAAAATAACTCCTTGACGCACACACAATTTTACAATTGGCACGCAATTACAATACTCACAATTTTCACCATTATTTGCTTAGGTACTGGAATTGTGCTGTGGATTATCTGGTCAAATTACCTTTGCAAGCACATCTCAGCCTTCACCAGGTCTCCTCTGTTTTCCATTACAGCTCAGGAAATGGCTGGGAGACAAAACTTAATTTCAAATATTTGTACTAATACAAAGCTAATTTCTCAGTGAAGTTTTCTACAAATTTTCATTATTGTTTCATACAAATCCCTACAAGTTCAAGTTCCCCAGAAAATCCACAGAATAAAATTCTTCCTACCTCATTCACCCTCAGCAAATTTGAGCTGTGCTGTAACCCTAATGCAGACACTATCAATTCCAACAGAGAATTTAATTTCTGGGTTTATAATTCACAGCTCTCAGTGGGAATAGGTACATAAATCAAATTGTTTTGCTTGTGTTGTTTGTTGCACAATATAGCAGTGTGACCACAGCAGAATGAAATTTTCATGTTACACCCAGATACGGATTTCAAAATTTCTTCTCTATTGGCTTATTACTTTGGCCACCACAAGAAGGAAGGGAACAATATGATATAATTAAAAAACACAATGTACATATTTAACTGAAAAAATTAACTTTCAGTATTGGAATATCCTAAATGTAACAACAGAAAAGTTATACAACAAATACACTGTGTCTTTAAACAATGTTGACTGGGTACTTTAAAATACATACCAAGGGTGAGACTTATTGATTACTCAGTATAACTGCATCAGAAGGGAGATACAGCTGAGCCCAGGCAAACATGCACAGATCTCTGTACCTCTAAAGAGCTTGGCAGCAAGTTACAGGTCTGGATCCATCCAAATATCCTTTTGTCAAACACAACTTAGGTGTTTTTGCCTAATTCATAGGGGTCTTGAACTCCCATGAAACCAAACCAACCTCACAAACACACTCCTGGTCTTCATGGAACAACTCTGAAATATTACAGGAGCCATCAGGAATGGCATCCTGATAGGTTTTAGGCAAGATTCATTTTGGCAAAAGATTTCTAGCAACATGCTGCAGGTTTAAATTTCCCTGGATATCTGCCCTGGTCTTCTTGGAGTCGTGCCTAAATGTGTAACTACAACCAGGTACAGAGGAGAGTGAATTTGCTTTTTCTGGCCCAGAAGGCGCTCACTGGGGAGGGGAGGAGCAGGGAGCTGGCGAGCCCTGGGGGAAGTTTCAGAAGCAGAGTCCTTTCCAGGGCTAGCCTTTCCAGCCTTAGGCACTGAAATATTTTTGGAATGTGAGTTTAGTTTTCCTGTTCATTTGTAGAAGTGGTCTGTGATGCACAGCTGTTTGGTTGGCCTGCCAGTCTGTTCCATCCTTCACACTGCCTGGCACTCTGTGCATCCCTTTAAACCATGGAAAGAGTGAGTATATCATTAGGCTTGAGCCAGGAGCTGGAGTTTATCGAGAGTTTACATCAGTACCAATTACTAGACTGGGAAAAGCAGTGGAAAATCAGGCCTTTCGTTGAAATACTTGGGTGGTATGGGTATTCCTCATGAAGTGTTCTGAAACTGCTTCTGTCTGTCTGCTGGCTTGCAGAAGGATGCACAAGCCCACTCCCTCATTGACAGTTCACATGTCAGTGAACTTCACATGGCATCAACTGAACTTTATGGATGGTATTTGTTTTAATAATGCTGGGTGAAAACCAGGAAAAAGCCATGTTTTCTCAGAGGAAGCACATGCACCTGAGTTGCAAAAACAATGTATTTTTCTTGGGAAAATAAAAGATAGAAAAAGAAAAAATCTTAGGAAGTGGTTAACATAAATAAAGTGGAAATAACTTCAGAATGAAATATTGAGGGATGCTGGAGTCATCAGCAAAATTAACAGCTTAAATATCTTGGACTTGAGCCCCTCCTTAGTACAGACTCTCATCCTGACAGGCCATGCTGCTGTTCTTCTCAATGAGTATTAAACTCAGAGAAAGGGGCTACTACAGCTATGCTTGAGGAAAAATAATCTTCTGTGGTACTTTGCTCTACCACAGCACATTATAACTTTACCTATTGGCAAATACAGTACTGTGCTAATGACAAGCCAGACCTGCAGCATGAACAGGAGCCACTTATTTTCTGAGGGAGAATAACACTTTTTTTCACCCCCTTTTTTTTCCCCTCTCACCTCTAACCTCCTGTGTGCTCTACTCTAATGAAAGGTCAGAGGTTAGGACTTTATTTTCCTCCAGACCATGAATGCAAAATAGCACCAGCATGAACAGTTCAATGACCCCTGTGTGTTCTGAAGCCACCGAAAAATGAAAACAAATGTTAATCTGAGGCCTGACTCAGACTCTCTTTGCTGGTCTATACTTATGGAGCACATTAGGGCCACTTACAAAATGAGGCTGAGGGGTGATCTCTGACCCTGCTCTGTTTTCTGATGGCCGTGCTCCATTTGCTGGGGCCAGGCACTGCTGCTGGCCTCGGGTGTGGGGCTCCTGCTCCTTCTCCTGTGGTGCCCACTGCTTCCCAAGTGCAGCTTACAAAAGCCAGAGCAATCGCTAGCACACTTCAATGGCAACGCTCCAATTTAAGAGTAGATGGCTGGAGTAGGTGTTATTAGTACCCTGTGTCAAGCTGTGATTGCTTGCATATTGCTTCAGGCTGAATAGCACTTTTGATTCAGGACAGAGAAAGAAAAAGTTGGTGGTAAGGGAAAAAAAAGGAAAGAAGAAGATGAAGCAGTCTTGAACTTAGCATTTTCTGATTTGAAATGGTTGGATTAGAAATCCTCCTCTGGATTCTTGGGAGGTCCTGATCTTAAAGTCCTAGTCCTGTGACACTGAAGTCACAATTTCAATAGCAATCTAGTTGTTTGCAAAAGGCTTCTGACGAATAACACGTTCTACTTCGTAGTATTACAAAAGTAAGAGAAATATTTTCTCTATAAAGTTATTAAACAAGAGTGAGCTTCTTGAATTTTATCTCATCATTCTGAGACAGACACTTTTCATTCCTTTTTTTGTTGTTCTACCCTACCCTTTTTTCCTCTTCAATGTCTGTAATGCAAATAAGAATCAGAAATTTAGGTCTTCATTGTTGAGATCTGAAGATTGCTGTTGGTCTACAAATATGAGGTGTGTGAAGACTGTTAGAGAGTTTGAAATTTTTTCTCCTTTTTCTAGAAAAATCTCCTAAAGTAAAAATTGTTTATGTCACGTCAGTTTCTATTTGAACATTTCTTACTACAGAATGGCCTAAAAAGCGTGTACTGTGCATATACAGTATTGTGCAAGGGAAAAAGAAAGAGATGAGATATAGTCAACTCTAGTAAAGCTTGCGAAGAGAAATAAACAATTAAATAAAATTGTCCTTTGAAACAATCAGGCATCAAAACAGAAAAAGAGGCAATGAATGCTTTGTTCGGGATGGGCTGAACATATTTCTAGGCTTACAGGAACATAAAGCCCTGATATACTGATATTTTGTAATTTCCTACTTCTGCACTTAAAAGCAATGTGCAATTTTCTCTGCTTCAATAGGGCTCTTCAAGTGAAAAGACTGAGCACTAGGGGTCAGAAATCACTAGATGTTCTCTTTCATTAAACAGCAATTGTTCACAAATTTCCTGCATAGCTCAAGTGCAATTAGTTTCAACTGGTTTTAAAGAGTATGATTTGATATCTGCTTTTGGGGACGTCACCTAGCATAGTACTTGAAACAGGAAAACTAATGTTTGCCCACTGCAGCCTTTGCCAACCTTTCTTTCAGGCTTCAAGTTAAATTTAAGTCAAATGATAGTATCAACAGGTAGTGGTTAGAAATTTTATTGAGAAAAACAAAAAAATCTTACATTGTTACTATTCATGATTTTTATATCAGTTAGATGGGTCTGGCATATACTGACTGAGTTATTCAGAAGGTCAAGTCTTTCATGCTGTGATG
This sequence comes from Acanthornis magna, assembly GCA_036785705.1. Classification (NCBI taxonomy): domain Eukaryota; kingdom Metazoa; phylum Chordata; class Aves; order Passeriformes; family Acanthizidae; genus Acanthornis; species Acanthornis magna. The sequence goes on along the minus strand of JAWUZG010000025.1, from coordinate 23,820,725 downwards.
TATACATTTATTGGCCGGTACTACAAAGTCAGCATTTACTACAAATTCTTAACCTACTGCCGGCAGATACTCAAGAACAAAAACACTGCAAGCTCTTAGTGGTGACAACCATAAGTGGGTAGATTAGCTGTAGATGTATATTCACCTTTAAGCTATAAAAATTGGTTAGTTTGAGGAGGAAAAACTTGCTGTGAGGGAAGGGAGGGAAGAAGACAATCACATAGTCACTGTGGATTACCAGCATTGCTGGAAGACAAACCATTTCAGTTTAAGGATGTAAAACGTAATAGAAACATGTCTTCTTTTGAGTTTCCCAGCTTGCTGTCTTTACTCGTGTTTTCAAATCCATCAGTACTTTTCAACAGGTATAGCTTGACAGTGTCTTTTGCAAACAACACTAGTCTCGAAAACTCCCCTCCTATCTGATTCCCTGAATCCTGAGTGGACTCACTCCAGAAATCCAGGAGCTGAACTGAATGCTGGTAGGCAGATGTGTGGAAGATTCACCATTTTTCTGTAAAATCCTAAATATTGAAGTATTCGATTTAACGTGTCTTGCTTTAGGCTAAGTTAATTCATTGATGTAATTTTGAAAGGGAGGTGGGGTGTCAAGTGGTATTTTGCAGAGCTGTTCAAGAGAAAAATCTCTTCCCTTGAGTGCTTCATGTCTAAATTTATGGAATCCTTTAAACCTGTTTCATTCTGACTTGATTCTGATTTTTGCATGTCTCTTTTTTCTTTTACCTTTTACATTTTCTTTTGGGTATCCATAAAGCAAAAATCCTTGAACAGGCATAGCCTTGTTCTTATTATCTTCAAAGTCTTGTCAGTGTTTTGAGCCTGGATACCAACTATTTGTATAATCTGTATAAATTATCTATATATTTATGTAACTTTTGTAAGTATTTCTGTAACTATGCATGAAGATACATACAGTTATAATAATGTAAAGCTTCATTAACACCACAAAAGAATGTAAAAGCATATGAAAATGTGGGCCCGTTATTCTAAGTCATCTTACCTTCTGTTGTGGTTTTGGGTGGAAGGACAGTGCAAGGGGAGGTGAATGTGAAAGGAGGACTTTCCTGCCCCCAAAAAATTAGTTAGCTTTAATACCCAGGGTAATTACCATTCTTTATATATGGAGATAAAAATATTGTGTACTTAAAATATCACTTTTCTGTGAAATATTCTCTTCTGTTTAATCTAGTCTGAACAGTTTGGTGTTCTTTCCTTGGATAAGAATCTAAATAGGACTCTGAATTGTCTCTTCAACAAAGGCTATAAAAACATTGTACTACTCAGTCTTACTCTTTCTCAAGGGCAATTTTTTCATTTGAGTCTAGATAACCTTTTCATGGGGGCTACTAACTGAAGGGACTCCTACAGATTGGTTCTCACATACTGTCTTTGCCAGACTTCCCTGTGGAAGCAAAACACAGGTGCAGGAAGTCCTATGCAGGAGGTAGCCATCAACTGAGAAGCCAAATCCAGAAAACAAGAGTTTGAAGAGAAGCAAGGAGAAAAATGCTGGGAGTAAGACCACATTTCTTGTTGCCTCCACTCCAGGCTAATTGGGTGATTAATACAAACTATCTCCTTTCCAAAACCACCTGACAAAACCAAGAAGGCAGAGCTATGAATCCTGCATCCTAGGACATACAGCAGCTTTTGAACAAAAGAGAAAGAGGGTGTCTTCTTGAATGGTGAGAAGATTTACTTTTCACTGCTATGAGTGAAGTGTTTCATATGTTGTCAGTTTGCATCTCATTTTACACCTGTCATAAGTACTCTGTCTTTGCTCAGAGTATAAAAGAAAATGTAGAAATAAATTGTCATGGAGAAGAGGATATAAGTGTAATGGAAGCAGACCATCAGCCACAAATTTTAAAACCAATGCAAAGATGAGAAAAAATTAGGAAAAGGAAGAAAATATGTGTTATGTTCCCTATCTTTTAAAAATCTACAACTTCCATGCTAAGCATCAACTGCTAGAAAATTATTGATCCTATACCAGCAACAGTGTTTTTCTTCAGAAGGATTTCAGAAAGTTTGTTGAATGAGCTAGGGGTGTGAAATTTATGTAAGCTATTTGAAGCAGGAGCGATCTTTTATGCATTTGTACAATAGCTAGCACAAGATATTTGTAAATGTCTAACCAGATAAATGGAGTTATTGGGTAGTGTCACCTAAAATACAAATAATGGTAGCAAAAAAAAACCAAAGAAACAAAAAACTCTCTGTACTGAACAGGAATTTAACTCTGAATCTCAAATGTTTTATCTTCGTTTTTTGAAATGCTGTTACATGTTTATCCAGCCAAACAAATGAGGTATGCTGGATCTCAAAGCTCTTTCTATTCTAAGTGTTAAAGGCCAGGTTGGATGGGACTCTGAACAATCTGGTCTAGAGGAAGATGTGCCTGCCTATGGCAGATGGGCTGGAACAAGATGATCTTTAAGGTCCCTTCCAACACAAACCATTTTATGAGTGTTTGAATCTATAAATTTCTAGCAAAGAAGTGCACAGCATCCTGGACGAGTGAGATGTAAAACCAACAGGAGTCAAGAACCTGCCTGTGGTTTCCCAGCCTTCCTGTGCAATGCTGAGCCTGCCTCTGCAACCTGGACACCAAGCTTGATACTGGAGCTTGCCTCTCCACAAACCAGGCTGGAAGAAAAGCTCTGTCAACACTCTTTGTTCTAGCAAATTGGAATCCAAGACCAAATGAATACAGCACAACAACATATGACATATCCTAGTCAAACACAGGAAATACAGATGTGTGTCTGTGTTATGTCTGCATGATTGAAAATACTGTTTTATATATACAGTCTTAGAACCCCCAGGAAACAAAATGAACTATAGAAACAGTGACAGCAGCAAGTAGAGATGAGTAAAGACAACAGTTTTCTGTAATTTTTCCAAAACAAATAGATACATTAAGAATTCACTCAAAGAATGCAAACAGGGTCTCCAGGCTGTCTCTTCCTCATTTTGTCTTCTGGTCCTCATATTAATATTGATTTCTATTATTTTAACTCCTAAAGCATCTCAGCTGAGCTCATTTGTAGTATTATCACATATTCTATAATTAAAAAAAAAATGTCTTTGCTTTCATGACACTCTGTTCTCACGAAGTAGCCTTATAGGCCCAGTGGGTGACAAAGCTGAGTGTAAACCCCATATGTGCTAACTCCTACTCCCATGGACTAAAACCTTTTTTACTTACATTCATCTGACTCACCAGTCTACCTGAAAAAATCCCACCTTGATGACATGCTAAAAGGAAGGATGTGAGTTCTCTATTCTTGCTTTCCTGATTGCAATAGATGATGGATACCCACTGCAAATGCAGTTGTGTAAGTTGGCACAATGCACACAAGCTCCTATTTGCTCACATTGCCTAATTAACGGGAGTTAGGCAGCCTGGTGGGATCACTTCATGACCACAGAGCTGATGAAAACTCTAGGTCTGGAAAGATGGCCTCACATTTTCCAGACTCCTGTCCCAGGGAAGAAGAGCTGGGGCCAGCACCCCAAGATTCGGTTGTAGCTAAAGGCCAGTGACTTCTCCAGAAACTGCAAATTTGCCCCAAAATGTGGTTGCATGGGTATGAATGAAAAGATAATTCCAGATGAAAGAAGAAATTATAGAGAGCAGAGTTTCAAAAGTGTCACACACTCATGGTGACGGGGTTCATTTCTAGAAGGTTTAAATGACATTTTTTCACATAGTTCTCACTGTGGCGTTTTGATAAAGCTTCTCGGAGTTGCTTCTGTCTTGGCAGATGCTCAGCAGCTCTCTTTTTCCTCTTCTTGCTCTGTCAGCAGCATCTGGCTGCAGCGTTTCCACCTCTGCAGCTGTTTCTCAGCTGTGCACACAGACGGGTAGAGCAAGGGGCTGACACACAGCCATCGGGAAACGAGGCAAGAGAGGGAAATGCCCGGTGGAAAAGAGGTTATGAGGGGCCCAGGAGTCTTTTCCAACCCTGAAGAAAGGGTAGGGCTCAGGTTTGCCAGCGCTCTGTCAGGTGCCAGTGGCAGGACAAAGAGGTCAGTGTTGTGCACATCTGCCTCTGCGCTTTACAGCAGAGGATGTGGTGAGCCAGCAGGGTAATGATAACATCAGGGGCAGCCCCTGTGCCTCTGCACAGTGTTTTCTCTCTTTCTGTGAAACAACTGCTCATAATCCCTTCATAAAAATCCCAACTGCCGACTGGGAGCAGCTTTAAAGTGAAACACCTGCTCACAGCTGGGTGCAGAGGCACTGCCTCCTCCATGGTCCACACCAGGTGTTGGACTCCAGGTTGAGCTGGATAGGCAGATGGAAGAACATGGCTCTGTGACACTGTCCTTCTTCCATTGCTGGATGGTCTTTCCCTGTCCCCTCCTCACACTTCCCTCTCCTGTCTCTCTACCCCACATTATGATGCTGTAGCTGAGGCCCAGTGAAATGGCACTGCTGACAAATGTTTTTGTACGTTCTTAGTCTGGGGTGATTGTGCTTCTCCAAAGCACACTGAGGGCTTCACAGATCTTGTCTCGCACACAGCCGACACTGCTCCAGAAATGGACAAGCAGAAGTTAGCTGCTGCTGCTGCTGCTGCTGCTGCTTGCTCAGATGCAAGGGTTGGTAAAACTCCTCTTTTACCAGCTCAGCTTTTTGAGAGATTTCTAGCAAACCAAACCAACGCAATTTGTTTCTGAGCAGATTTCTTTCCACCTTCTCAAGGCTCACAGTCTTCCCCTGCTGCTGTTAGCTGGCATTATTCTTAAAATGTACAGTACTATGCCCATGTGTTTTCTTTTTAGACCAGCTCATGATATAAAAATATTGTTAGTTCAGATCATTATGAAAACAAACAAGACAGGCATGTAGGCAAGACTTTCACTGATCAGAGGAAGTATGAATATCAGGAGGAGGAGAAAGATGCTTTAAATGCTCCTGAGACCGGCAAGGTGTCTTCCAGAGGATCAGGAGCACAAGTGCAGATCCTCCATTTCCAGGCCTGTGTGCTGCTGACCCAGCGCCTTCAGGAGTGACCTCCGTCCCGGTTCTCCAGCTCCTCTGGGATCCATAGTTACGTCAAGGAAAAAGAGAAGGAACCAGCTTTTCTGCCCCTCCTCCCCAGCAGCTCCCCCTATGTCACTAAAGAACAACACATGTCCTGCTTAAACTTTTGTCCCTCTCCAAAGCTCCCACCAGACAGGGCGACTTTGCATTGCCTACTATTCAGTCTAGTGGGTAAATATCACTCTTTGGCCTAATGCCTGTTTTTTACGCTTAGTTTTCTTCAGCTGTGGTGGGATTGCTGGAATAGCAGTGGGATGCTGACATGGGAAGAATGAAAATTTTGAAATCTGCTTGCCAAGCATATTTCAAAGATGAACTTTGGAAACTCATGTTTTGTTTTTATGTCTATACATTAAATTAATCTCTCCAGTAAGCCAGGTTTGCTCAAGAATGCGACTTTTGAGAAGGAGTGGCAATTAAAATTCCTTATGCACTTTCCACCCTTAGAGCTGAGGCCAATGCATCTTAAAAAATAAAAGCAAACCACAAACACATGTGAGCATTGTGAACATATGATCACCTGACTTCAATCAATTGATATTTACTTATCTGAATACCATTTTTCAAAAGTTTTGACTGACAAAAGTGTTGCCTCTTTATAGGCATGCCTACCATCTCTTTGTAGGGATGCCTACCAGACATCAGGCAAGCAGAGTGGGCAAAGCTGCTTTTGCTCTAATGGTTGCCTTACAGGTTCTGTTTTTCCTATGAAACCTTTCTAAAAGAGGCCATGAGCTATTTGAAAGAGAGTCATTAGCGGAGGTGAAGAGAAAAGAAACAGACTTTCATTGCTTTTAATGCAATGGTTAGAAAAACAAGCATGAACCTTTTGTCCAGCCCATGTGCCCTATTTATTCCTTTTATTGGCTTTTTGCAGTCTTGCTCTGTCTATATGCAGTATAACACTTTGAATAGGGCCCCAGTGGTCCATGAGTTTAGTCAAGAACTTAAATCTGACTTAGTCTTTAAAGGACTTTTTTTTTCTGAAAGCAGGAGATTTCCACATGATTTGAGGTTTAAAATGTGATTTTTAAATTGTTTTTGGTTTTTTTACATGAGCTGGCTGTTGAATCTCAATGAGACTCAGCCACCTAACCCTCTTAGGCTTCCTAGGAAATCCCACCCTCAGCCAGATAAAGCATGGTGTTTTAGCTGAGGAATGAAGTTAGCATTCACATGGATGTCTGATCCTATGTTTTGTTATTAGAAGACAGACTTAGAGGGGGATTGGACAGCAGAACAATTAACTATGGAACTTTCTCATTCTGTTAAACAATGACTGATGCCAATAACAGAAGCAAGAAAGCAAGGTCAGAGCATAAATGAAGCTCTAAAAGACAGCTGCAGGAATATGAGCCATTTGTTTCCTGCATTTAAAATGAAAGACCTGAATGCCCTACTTGATCTGAGTGAGAAATGGAAGCAGAATCAAAATGGAGGGAAGAAAGGCCATGCTTACAGAAGGGCACAACTCTTTTCCTTTTTTTTCTCCTTTCTATTTTTTTTCCTTTTTTTCTTTTTGCACGTTTGAGAAGACACTCCTATTCTGAGAAATATGTTTTAGCTTTTATAGACTGGTTTGTTCATCACTGTTTAAAGAGCTGCAAGTTGAAAAAGTAAGTAAGATGGGAAAAATCCAGTCATGTCTAAAAATAATTCTAAATATATAATAAATCCACAGCCTCAGTTATATTCTTCCATTTTGTTTAGAGGAATACAAACATGAGTTTAAGAAAACCTATTTGTACATAAGAAATAGTATAATTCACTTACAAAATAAATACAACTTTTAATCTGCCAGGAATCTTATTGAAAACTATATATGTGAGTGTATGTACATATACATATACATATACATATACATATACATATACATGCATATGCACATACATGTGTGTAAATGGGGTTGATATTCAGACCTAGTGGAGTAGTGGAACAGTATCAGGACTTTGTTCCCCTTGTCAACTCGCTCCTGTCTGGGAGGGAAGGTAGCAGATGTTTAGCAGTGTGATGTTACTAGTATGAGCACCTTACGCATCACAGGCACTTAGCATATACCCAAAAAGTACAGGAAAGTAAATTTTAAAAATAGACACAATTGTGTCTCAAACTAGATTCCCCAAAATGGGATTAAAGATAAATAGCACCTGATTTTTCCTTTTTTCATCGTGAACTCCATGATTAAACGTTGGTTCAGTAGGGATCCATGAGTACCATCTTCTCTTGAAACATTAACAGCTTTTCCTCAGCATCTGGACTGTTACTAACTTAACCCAATTCTGCTTAAATACTAAGGTGTAGTAAGCTAGCTTGTTGGTTTGTCTTAGTTTGTTGGGTTTTGGCTGTTTGTTTGTTTTATTTCATTTGGGGTTTTTTTGTTTTGCTTTGTTTTTTAATATGGCCTAGCAGAATAAAACAAGTTAAAGAGCTTTGGCTTAGTTGAGACCCAAGATTATCAGGCTTTAGCTGCACGCAAGCAAATTTAGCAGTGAATAGCAACTTAGTCCAGACTGCGTCAAGGCCAGGGAAATCACATTTTGGGGAAGAGGCAGTGCCCATTCCACAGCCTTTGAAGATTGCAGCTAAAATTAGATGGTGACTGCTAGCCAGAGAAAGAAAACATTTTCCCCTCTTTTGCGATATATCCCACATCCACGCTTTCAGGGACTCCTATAAACCTGTCATACATTGAAGGAAAAACATAGATCCTCCCATTCACCTGTGAACTAGAAGTTGACAACTCGGATACAGAGATGAATTTGTTCTGGCTTGGAAGAACATTTAGGAAATATGTATCATACCATTGTACCCATTAATGTCAGTGTAATACAAATACATGGTCAGTTTTCAGCTGTATTTAGGGGCACTTAGTCTGAACCTCAGGCTGCAAAGTTGGTCTGAATTTCAAGAGTAATTATTAGTCACTCTGTGAAAATCAGACCCCTTTGGACTTTTACATCCTTTGCACTATACCTCTCATCTCTTCTGAAAACCTTAATTTTTTTAAAACTGTACCTACAGAAATAAAACCCAAAAATTTAGTTCTTGGTGGCTCAGGCAAGTCTCTGTGACCAAGTGTGAATGGCAAAAGGGCAATCAGAGTTCAGACTTGTTACCTTGGAGGGGCCAGAGCTCTGAGTCACCATAATAGTGACTGAAATACCATACTTTCCCAGTTACTCTGATGAGAAACCTGGATGTCTGATGAGAAAAACTGTGATTCTCATGGGAAAAAAATTTGGTAAACAGGTTTCGCGTCAAGCATGGTATGCCCACACAGACAAATCCAGTTCGCAGCCCTCTGTAGGTTTTTTCTCCTTATTTAGTAAGAAAACATATATGTCAGTATAATCTTTTTCATCTTCTTGTGGCTGAAGCCTCACTTGTGGGCTCCCAAAATTACACCACTGAAGAGCAGAGCCTAACCTCAGTGTTTGGTGAAATAACACAGGACAGGCAACACCTCTCTTGGGGAAGGGAGTAGAAACAGTGAGCAGCATTTCAAAACAAGTGGACAAACAAAAATATACAAAGCAGCCACTACAAAGTCAGTGCATCTCTTCTAATTTCTTCTGGATATCTAAGGTGAATCAAAGCCAAGCCAGAGTCTTATGCAACTAGAGGGAAACAGTCCACATGTTTAGGTCATTTTCTCATGGCACTTCCTGATGAAAAACTGCAAAGCACAACAATTCTTGCTCTGAGTTCCTTTGTGTTTGTATATCGTTCCACATAAAATAGACATTGACAGCAAAGATCCAGCTGCTTTTTTTTTGTTTTTTTTTTTCCTGTTGCTATTTTGAGGAACATTTTAAGTCTCTATTTGGGATGGGAGAAGAGGAATTTCTCTGAGGACAGGTCAATGGTGAGGCAGAATTTTTTTTCCTCCTCTTAATTCACTCTCATTCTCAAAGGATCTGGGGTTTGCAGTGAGCATCCATGTTGGAAGCAACATGGTTGTCAAGCATTTACCAGTATTATATGGTAGGAGAGATCTTCCTAACATGCTTTCAGAGGTTGTCAACAAAAAATACTCATAATAACTTATTCCTATCCAAAAGCTGAGTAACTGTTTTACAGAACTCCTGAGGAATATACAAGAAATACCCATCATGCACAATGATAGGTGCCAGAGAAATCAAATCCCACCACCAAAGCTGTATTTATCTTACAATCCTCTTTTTTTTCTTTTTTTTTTTTTTTAATAGAAAGGTCATTTCAATTAGCAAGCGGGGGCAGGGAGTTATTGTTGGTAGGCACAGCCCCATATTGATGGTTCCCCTATACGTCAGCGCATGAGCATTAACATTGCTCAGATAATCTTGCTGGCAAGCAAAGAAACAACTATCATGTTACTTGAAAGAACTGAAGCTATATTGTACAGCAGTCATTAGTCTCCTTGAATCTGCTCATAATGGTGAATGCATCATTCTGCCTGCCTGCAACTCATGTAACAAACAGCACAGCCAAGTCTTTTCCAGTTCTGTTATTTTGTTTTAAAAAACACTGACATTTTCTTAAACAGACATAATTTACAATTTTAAGTAACACAACAGTGCCTTGGTGTGCAAGGGCCGGCAAGCAAACAAGACTCCTTTCACAAAGATTAAAAAAAAATAAAAAACACGGTCTCGTGCTCTCTGAGGTCACCATGGCTTAAAACTGGGGGGAGGAATTAGGACCTTTCTGCTACATATCTTTGGCTTTGGGATATGTATTGTGCTCCCACAGCAGAAAGCCCAAGTGCAAGCAGAGTTGAAAGAAGTGTGCAGTGCCCTCTGGGGATATCAGCTGCCTGTGCCTACACCTACTGCACCTCAGGCAGCAGTTTTGGGGACTGAGCATCCATGTTGTTTTGATGTCTGATTCATATTCCCAGCTTGCCTGGGTTCCCCTGGCTGCCAACACCACATGGGAAACATCAGGAGCACTCACAGCATCAACCAGAGCATCCTCCATACACCAGCTGGTTGAACCACCTTGTGAGGCACTTCCTGGAGCACCTGCCCCCATGCGATGCCCCTACTACTCACATTTCCAAAGAGAAATATATTTAAACATTGTGGAATTGTTATGATGGGCTTGGCTGGGAGGGGTGCTCTTCACCCCCATCTATGATGTGTGACACCCATCTATACTGGAAAGCACAAGGTGGTGCTCATGAACTGGCAAGTGAAGTCCTGACATATGGTGAAGTATTAGTAAATAACGTGAATTCCCTTCTGGTGGGCACTAAACAGAAAACACTGTTCTGTTTATGGCCCTGGCACAGCTGGGTTTCTCTGCTGCTGCAGTGCTGCCTGGACAATTCAACTTGTCTGAGTCTAGCAGCTGAAGACAGATCACAAGCGCATGACATTGCAGACCTCCAGGATGAAAATAATGGCATATTTGTCACTGCTGAACTTCTGTGGCATCAGTCAGAGTGGAATCTAAGGAGTGGATGCACTTCCCTCCCTGCCTTTTGTAGAAGCTGCTGTAGGGTGCCACGAAAGTGTTCTTTTCTCTCCAGAATTAGATTTTTTCTCTCTATTTTTCCATGTTTGGAGGACAACATGCTTCCCCCTGTGGGAGACTGTAACATACACCATAAGGTAAATCTGTTTTCTGTCACGGGATGTTAACTGAGGGCATTAGTCTTGAATCACAGCCCCTGCATTAGTATGGCCTATGGGAATCCTCTTAGCCCTGACTATCATGACAGTGGGTTCATTTTTCCCCCAGGAGAGCACCTGGCAGCCCACTGTTCCCCCTGTTGCCCTCCCCTCTGTGCAGGCTGCAAAGGGAAGGGCATTAGTTTGACACTGTAGGATACAAGTGACAAGAGACACCTATGGCTTTACAAGACCTACTAGGTACTTTTATTTACTCACAGCTTAATAAATCATCCCATATAGAACTGTCTCAGGCAAAATAAATAAGTAAAATTCTTTCTTTACCCAAGGATTATCAGCTCTGGGTTAGTGACATGAGGTCCAGAATCCAAAATCCTTCACTAGAAAGTCTGTCACTTGAATTCACCAGACCCTGCAACTGCACCAGGAAAGAACAACATCTTGACTGTGGCAGCCTATGAAATGTCTGTGACTGCTACTTTAAATTAGTGATGGATTGAGAACAGCAGGTGACACGCAAACTGCAGCACTGGTGTTGTCTAATAAGTGAGCAGAACTACACTGCAAGGGCATATTTTCATCTCTCAGAGCAGCTAAAGTGAGAAACAAAACAGTAACACAGCCTGGAAGACAAGGAGATATGCCTTAACCATGGTTCCAGACTTCTGAGCTTGCTCTCATGGCTCAGACTCTCTGCATCACAACCAAATATTTTTTGAGTGTTGGGGTTTTATTTTTATTAGTGACATTTAATCAACATTGGGTTGTGGAAATACTCAAAAAACAGCATTCATGGAGGGAAGAAACCAATGTCTTTACATTATGGGCTCCAAATGAGATCATAAATGTCCCAAACAGTGTGACAAAAGCTGCTATCAGGAGATGGTTTATGACTGAGCAGGAACAGGAAGCCTGGTGAGTCACACATCATGGCCCATACCTGGACGTTTCCAGAAAATTTCTCAAATATGAGTAGCTCAAATACCTCAGATAAGGATTAGGTAAGAATGCAAATATGGGGGCTTTATCTGAAAGTAATTCAAGCTATGAACCTTTTCCAGATCATCTTTGTCTGGGGTACACTCCCTGTGTACATTCAGCCTCTTGGTCATGTTAACATTTTGCTGAAGAAGCAAGTTTGATAATATTTTCTTCACTCAATCTTCTTTATCTTCTGAAACTTCAGCACACATCAGTAAAATAACATGATCTGCAGGGGAAATTTTCCTATTTTTCTATTGTCTACAGGCTAGAGAAAATTTGAAATCAAATCTGAAATTAAAAAATTGGCAGAGTATGAATTGAAGTCAGTATTAACTAGAAACTTCAGCATAAAGGATATTCATTTGATCAAAGCAATGTTCTATATCCCATAGAAGCTTTTGAAGAATATTTAGAAGTAAAACAAGTGGGAAAAGTCTCTCTGTGCCAAATTTTGAGCTGTTTTTTAAACACACATCAAGGCAAAGCCATAAAGCAGCCAGTTGCCTGTATCTTCTGCCAACAGCAGCATTCCCTCTCTCTCTCCCTCACTTTTCCCCTCCTCCTCCCACCAAATGAACAAGATCAAGATCAAGAAAATTGCATCAGGTCCTTGAAGCACAGTTCAAGTTTGCAGGAGTATCACATTCATGTGAGTCACTGCCCCACACACACACTCAAGTCCCTTTAATCGCATCTGCTGCTGCCACCACCAAGGAAAAATCACAGGGCTTTGGAGGAAGACAAGGAATCAGAGAATCTGGTAGCCAGTGAAAAGCTAAAAAGCAGAAGTAGGGTTACAGAGGGAGGGAGAGAGCGGGGAACACTTGCTCTAAATGCCAAAAAATTACTCCCTACAGCTGTGTGCTAATATTATGATTATTATTTTGGCAGAGGCTTTTTTGTTTTCTTTCCCGAGCTGATCCTGCTCCCCTCTTGTGCAGGTATTGAACTTGTGCTGGGCCAAAAAAGCAAAAGAAACAAGGCCATCAGTTTTAGATTTGCTGTGCTCTGTCCAAGATATATAGCACATGGCAGCAAGGGAAAGCAGAAGGTGGGGAGAAAAAAACTGTGTTAATGGTCACAGCCTGGGTAAAGACCTTTGCCTTTTCCTATAGTTTTAGTTCAAAATGAAAAGGTGACAGGGATGAAAAGAAAAATTTTTAATTCTCCATTGCCTCTGATGTAAATAATTAATGCGAATAACTCGGTGTATCTGATTAGCCTGAAGCACTATGAAGACATTAAAAAAGCTTTAGTACCAGAATATTTTATTGAAGGAGGTTATGGTAGATCTTTCTTTCTCTCTTCCTTCTTCTATCAAACACAGTGTCATTTTCATTACAGACCTTTCATAGCTGTCACTAATTTACATCAGGTCAAGCCCTCTGCATTTCACATGCTGAATCAGCAGTCTTCCAAACAACACTGTCCATGACAGGCACTGATGCCCAGTGGTGGCAAGTCAGTTTTAGTTCCTTGATAGTCTGAAAGATATCTTACATACAGTTAAACTTTTGCTCTTGTGTAAAATTATTCCTTAGATACCCCATTCCACAGAATTCCCCCCGCCAATTCTTCCCTTAATCCTTAGGAAATAAAGTTCTGTACTCATTTTTTTGCATCCTTCTTGAGATGTGACCAAGAGTCCCTGCAGTATGAGGCTTCCGAGCACATTTTCTCAAAATTCCTTAGCAGAAGAAAGCATGACAAAATGTGAGGCACTATGGGTACAAATCAGAATTGAGCCTGAATTTGTATCAGTCAAGCATGTTGATTTACATTAACATTAACATAGAAAGAGGTGTTCAGTCTCAAATTAAGATTCCAGTATCCACTATTTCCACTTTCTGATCCCTTTTTTTTCCTATTCTGACATTTATTTTCAAATGTTTCTCTCTGTAAGCATGTTACTTTTATCATACATATTTTTCCGTCTTCTACTTAAAAGCCCTTACAATATTTCATGTACTTTTTGGCCTCTGTGTCTCTTTTATGGCAGCCTCCGTTTTCTTGTGTCTGAAACAGCTGCACCCATTTGTCCTCTTTAGGGCCTCAATCCTGAAAACCATCTTAAATCAGAAAACACTCAGGCTCATGTTTAGCACTGGGATTAATTTTTACATGAAGTGCAAGGTAAGCATTTACCTGAAGTTGATCAAAGTTCAACTGCTTTGCCAAACAGGTGCAGATTTTATATATATGTATATACATACACACATACATGCACATAAGATAAATGTTTTGTTTGAAACTGAACGGCTTTCCAGAAGGAGATCTGCTGGCTCATGGAAAGTATTTGGCAAATTATAACCTCTGTCTCGGGTACCTAAGACATATTACATTCATCACCATCACTCACCTCAGTGCCTATTAAATAAGACCCTGCACAAAACACATCCGCTCTTCATCCATGACACACAAGGGGGGTTTCTTTCCAAACTTCTCATTCCTGTGCTGCACTGGACCTCTGCAGAGAGAAGCAGCCACTGGAGAAGAAGCCACTGGAGAGAAGCAGCGCATCCTGGAGCTGCTCTGGTGTGGGGACACAGGCTCTGTGTCTGGGAAGCTGTGCACAAGTTTGGATTGTGCAGGGAGCTCCGTACAGCAGCTAAGCTGACCTGCCTTTGCGTGGGATCTACGGAGCTTCTCACCAGGGACCTGCAGAGTGTGGGATGGCCACAGACCCATGGCACACAGAGACCCAGAGGGCTCTCTTGTGACCAGCAGGTGGAGGGAGGGGATTCAATCCCTCTACTCCACTCTTGTGGACCCCACCTGGAGCGCTGCACCCAGCGCTGGGATCTCCAGCATAAGAAGGAGGTTGACCATCCTAACGGGTGAGTGCAAAGGAGGGCCACAAATGTGATCAGAAGGATGGAGCACCTTTCTCATGAAGACAGGCTGAGAGACTTGGGGTTGTCCAGCCTGGAGAAGAGAAGGATCTGGGGAGACCTTATAGGTTTCAGTACCTAAGGGGGCTACAAGACAGCTGCAGAGGGACTTTCTACAAGGACTTGTAATGACAGGACCAGGGATAATGGCTTCAAACTGAAAATGGGTAGATTTAGATTAGATATTAGGAAGAAATTCTTTACTGTGAGGATGGTGAAGTACTGTAACAGCAACACCCAGAGAAGCTGTGGATGCCCCATCCCTGAAATTGTCCAAGGCTGGACAAGCCTGGATGGGGCTTTGAGCAACCTGATGTAGTGGAAGATGTCCCTGTCCATGGCAGGAGGTTTGGAACTAGACAGCCCTTAAGATACCTTCCAACCCAAACCATTCTGTGGTCCTATGATACTATGATCCAAATTGCAGTGCAAGAACCTTTACAGCAAAAGGGAACTCAGAATAACTTTCATTGATACTCATTGTTCATATTGGAATTTAGGTGTACCCTCAAACATTCATTTTTTTCACTCAATTCATATTGCAGCGTTCTCTCAGGCTGCACACAGATACACACATGGGCACCCACACACCCACATATGCCTTTAGCAGGACTTTGTTCCATCTTGATTGAGGCCCCTTCACTTTGTCATCAGGATAGTCAAAAAGACAGGAGTATTAATTTCAGGCACGGGATAGATACAGCCTTAAAACCAGAGCTGTTTCCTGTGCAGAATTCAAGAATGTGGGCAGACGAGTTTGCCTCTGCTTGTGCTATTGGTCTCTCCCAGCAATGGGGCTTGACCCCCAAGCTCCCTTCCCTTCTTTTCCTGGATGAGTCACTTTTTCTAAACCTGTTCTCAGGTGCTCTGTTTTCACACTGTATTGGGAACTTGAACCGTGAATTCTTCTGGCAATGGATTACCTAAAAAGCCAGTCTTTATGAAGCTTATATGCGTTTGGGGGTTCAGTTATTGAATCCATTCAGATATGGTAAGGGTACCAAATGTGTTTAGCTATTTTGCTGAACCAAGACAATAATAACATTAATAAGAAGTAGTTCCACAAGAAAGTAATTGTAAAACCGGGAATATTTTGTTTTGTTTTACTTCTGATTTCAGAGACGGGTCTCAGAGTAAGACCTTGGGTGAGGAAGCAGAAAGGCAATTACTTCCAGTGTACTGGGCGAATTTGCCAGAGGAGGGAAACTGAATGTTTGATGCATTCCCCAAGGCCAGTGTTCCACAATTATAAAAATATACTACCTCCCCTGTAACTCTGTGAATATAAAATGAAGCGTCTTACCTACCATTAATTAGCTGTATTTTGTAGTTTTATGGACATTGAACATGGTGTTCTAATTTACATACATTAGCATGTAATTTACATGCTTAGTGCAAGGTATTCAGTTTTATTGCCATTACCTTTTGTGGCCTATTTCTCTAATGACTGTAATGGAATACAAAAGAGATTTCTCATTGTGTTTACCCTGTTACCTTATACATGAGTTTCAGAATAATGTGTCATGCTGAGAAGTGGGAATTTTCATGCAAAAGGTTTTGCTTTCTAGTTTGAGCCACTTCGTGACCACCCACTCTGCTGAATTTTCTAA
This sequence comes from Acanthornis magna, assembly GCA_036785705.1. Lineage (NCBI taxonomy): Eukaryota > Metazoa > Chordata > Aves > Passeriformes > Acanthizidae > Acanthornis > Acanthornis magna. The sequence continues at coordinate 23,804,548 of JAWUZG010000025.1, read as the reverse complement.
TTCTTCCTATATTTCATTAGTCACTGTTCTATTTTCACCCACATAAGGACACACAATGTTTTAAAAGTCAGGTACAAGTGTAGAGACTTGCTCCATTGCCTGAACGAAAGAAAGAAAGTCAAACACAAGAATTAATGGGTTCTACTCTGTCTATCAGCACCTAAAGGCATAGAAAGAGAAAAATAATCTGCAGCTGGGGAAAGCTGAGCAGGGTCAAAGGGCAGTGCCTGCATCTGCATCCACTGAGAGGCAGAGAGGAAAAATAAAGGGTCTCTTTTTTGTTGCAGCTCAGCACTATTTTAGAAAGCGCAGATACTAACTTAATTACCACAGTTCCCTTTTGCACTAGAGCACTGCAGCAGGCTATAAATCAATACTTAAGGTCACATTGTGAAAAGCACTGAAAAAGAGTCTTTCCACTCACTATAGCATTTTGTTTGCTGCTCCTGAAGCAGTGTCATGAGAGTTCAATATCAGAGAGAGAACAGGGCTAAAACAATGATTACAAAAGAAATCAGAATTGCAAAAACATAAGGTGCAAAGCGAGCAAGTCCAGTTACAGCAGATGCTGTGATTGCATCAAACCTTCCATCCTCTCCCAGCTGAGAGACAGGAGACACAGCAGCAGGTGCCCAGGAGTATGAATACATTTCATTCGGGGCACAATTTTTGTTCTGGAGGCCAAGTCGATGGGAAAAGAGCACATCTGAAAAAATTACAGTTATTTCTGCTGAGTATATCTCTGGCAACTTTATCACACATCTGAAATCAATTATACATATGCATGCATGACATCTTATTTCAATAAATTGTTGGAAATGGGGCTCAGGAGTTGCAAAAATAGATTTATTTTTTTTTTTCCATTTGCTTTTCTATTATACCTGCTGACCCAGATATTTCACAACCTTTGGAAGGGAAAACAACTCATATGAGATTGGGAAGATATGGAAAAAGCCACTTCCAGCTGAGATACACTTGGCACAGCATTTAATGGCTTAGCCAGAGGGAGGTTTCTTTATGTTTGGGTTCACACTGGCAGTATGCAGCCAATACTAATATTAGATAGATAGACAGAGCACTTGCATCCGGGTGCCCAGGGTAGTACAGGAATGAGACACAGGATCCCATAAGCACCTAGTTTAGATGCTAGAACATCTATAGCTTTGCTGCTTACAGACAAATTTATGGAGCTTATAAAAACTGTAATTGCAGTTAAAGGATGAGGGATGTTTGGAATTAAAGTGGTTAGAAATCTATCCAATATTAAAAAAAACAAATTTCAAGTGAATTTTTATTTTTAAAACACAAACAGATTTCTACCCAAATTGAAATTTAATTTCCAAAAATTGCATGTTTGTTGCAGGGTTTTTGGTCTGGGTGTGAAGCGGCATGGATGCATTCAATTTAGATCTATTGCTTCTAGGTTTCCTGTATTTCAGCCCAAACACGGCCCCTGGAAGTCTGGTGTATAAGTGGGAAAGTGTGGACAAACATCCAGGAGCTAATCATGTCAGCCATGCACTCTGCAACTCATCACAGCATGCTTTAGTTTAGAAGAGCCTCAGGCAATCATTTTGGACCCAACAAATCACATTTTCTGACAGCAATTTTTGTGAAAAATTTCTGAGAAGAGCAAGAGTGTGATACCATTTTGAGTTAATGTGGGGATTATTTTTACTCTTTTGCACAAGCCCAAATATCTCCAGTAACCTGTGACATGTCTGTCTTGATAGTACAGTCTCCAGATTACCAGAGCCAACTTCCAGAGACATGGTTTGATGAGGAACTGGCCTAGATTCTGGCATACAGAGGAAAATATTGTCCCTGTGCATCTTCATATTTAGGTGTAAAGACAAAGCTAATCTCTTCCATTTGACTTTTTTGTCAGCAGGACTCATGTATGGCTAGTGAACATGTTCTGGTTAGGAAGAAGAAAAATCCATTATTGTTCCTTCTAAAAACATTGGTATTCTGATGATGGACATTGCTTTAGTTCCTAAACAGTTACACGGACAGGGCTTTCTTTGGAGTTACTAATGCACTTTTGGATATGTTTAGGTTGGAAAATTTTGAAAGCTTCCAGACCAAATGGATAAATATTTGTGGCAAAATTTGACAAAGCTTCTGTATTTGAGTAAAAACAACTAAAATCCCAATATTCAAAGCTACGCCCATAGTAAATTTACTACTTCCTAATTCACTGAGGTACTGTTGATTTGAAATCAGCAATTAAGGCTTCTAAGTCTGCTATGATTAAATTAGGTTTGATAAACTTCTTTGAAGGATTAAGTAGCGCAACAGAGAAAAGGAAACCTCAATGTACTTTAAATCAAAGATGATCAGACATTGCCTAAATGTCTGACAACACAATATTTGTAACATTATTTACTACAGCAACAGTTATGAGAACCCCATTAACAATGTGTTTCAAGTGTAACTATACTTATTTAAATTTTATCATCTGCCAAAACCCATCATATTCTTCAAATAGCTTCATCCCACATTTTAAGGAACAGCTATGGAACTATAAACAGGAAGGCGGATGGGGATAAAACATTGTGCCAAAACCTCAGAAAAAAGCAAGTTTTCAGAAGAGACCTGCGGTACCTTGATAGTGTAGAGTAAAGCATTACCTAGGAAAACCTTAAGTGAAAGTTGTCTACATGACATATAACAATAAACTTTTTTGATAGTGACTGGAGTTGTTGTGTGAGACAAGTAACATTAAAAAAAAAAAAAAAAAAGAAAAGGAAAAAAAAAAAGAAAAGGAAAAAAAAAAAAAAAAGAAAAGGAAAAAAAAAAAAAAAAAAAAAAAAAAAAAGGCAGCCAGATTGGAATTGTATAGATTGGAATTGTATGTTATCTGAGATTGCATTTCTGCCACTGAGGAAGCCTTTCTTATGGAAAGATGGATGACACTGATCATTAATCACAGGATGGCTCAAGCAGTGCCACCATAAATACTGAATTTGCATAAAATCACAACTGAACTTACAATGACATTTTTCCCCTTCCACAGACTATTGTATGCAGAACTGATGTAGAGAAAGCCACTTACATAAACTGAATAAAAACAATAGGAGCTCTTACTCATATCCAGCAAATTTTGCTTGAGGGATGCACTAAGAACTGTTCATCTTGAAATACTTGAATACTGCAGTTTTAATCCTTGATACAGGTGTGTAGTCTTCAACCATAGTGAATGTATGCTTTCAGATTTAAAAGAAAGAAAATCCTGTAATTATTCCTATATGACTTGAATACCTTTTATAAATGCAGCCTCATAAAAGTGCATTTCCTTTGCATTCAGTGTGTCATATTTCGATTTATATATGCTATCAGATTAGAGGTCATGCAGACAGCTGAAAATACCCTTAATTAATAATATTGAACATTCATATATATGTGTGTATACATATATACACATATTCCTGTGTCTGATATGTATAACACAGTCTTGATTCACTAATTGATAAAGAAAGATGGAACACTCTTATTTCTAAATACATCTTATCTATATTCCTTCCATGATTTGACAAATGTACAGTATAAAATTAAAGATGTTTCTCATTGAAGTGTTATAGAAACACAAAAATTTTTGTGGATTTTGAGGATTAGAATAAGCAACAAAATTCAAAAAAATTCAAGTATCCATTCCTTGCAGTTTTGTGGATTTTTAGTGCAAAATTGATCGAGTCATAGAAAATCTGCTCCTTAACTGATCCATAAAGGATAACCTAAGGATCCCATAAAGGATGAAGCCTTTAAGCTACATCATAGTTATATTATGAGACTTAGTTACTGCAAATAAGGTACTGAAGTATCTTATATGGTTTTTCAAGATAGTTTCTATGTAGGAGGCCCATTGTCTCAGTGCATAAAAATATTGTTGAAACAATACCAGATAAACTATTCTCAGGGAACTTGAATCACTGTAAGAGTTATTGATACTAAAAATTTAAGAAACTATGCAGCATATTCTTAAGCACCATCTACCGGTTCTTCAAATGGTCAAAAGCATCCATAAAGCCATCAACAAACATGTCAGTCTTCAACAAGTTTAAATTGTACCTAGAAGTAGATGTTCTCTCTGTGGTTTTCAGTTATTTGGTCTGTTCATTCAGTGGTTTGTGGTTTGCTTTGGTTGTCTTTTGGGATGCTGGGAGACTCAGATGTCTAAAAAAATGGAAGTATTCTGGCCATTATTTGAGATGCGCTGCCACAGCATCTCCTGACCTAAGCAGTTTGCTTACTTTGTGCCTCAGGTTCATCAATTGGCAGACCTCTTTGGTCACTCTCCATGTCCACATCCCACTCCTTTGTTTTCTTCCCAGGGTCAAATTGCAGGAGAGGTACACTTGCTAAAGAGGAATGAACCCTCAAAAGCAATATCATGTGCTAACCTGGGGAGGTGATTAGACAGGAAAATATCTTTATTCTTTGTGGAAACATTAACAGTTTAAGGAGAGGGCACACGTCCATGCATCACCACAGTAACACCCAGACGCAGTCAAACCGTGGCATAACCCACATCTAAAACTTGGGAAGCCCATACAGTTTCAGCAAACCCAAAGTCAAATTAGTATTTAGAGGTACAGATTATCCTTTCAGCAGGAGAGATTGTTTGACTCCAGTGGGCAGGCAGTTCCACTGTGCAGGGTGAAACACATCTTCACTGATGTGGATGCAGCCACAGCACAAGTGTTTCAACAGCTTCACGTCACTGACAGGCATGGACACTCCAGACAGAGCTAGAGGGGATGTGGAAGGCAGAGAGACCTTATCAGCCCTGAAAGCAGGATGTGTTTGCCAATCACCTGAGGCAGGCAAGTTGTCACCGAGATGAAAAAGAAACTCAAGAAAGTAGGAAAGAACTGGGTGTTGCTGCAGATATATTCTTTTAGAAAGATATTCCCTTTCTTGTGTTAACTGACAAGGCCAGTAAGGAGCAAGGCAGGATGATTTTTACTCAGTGATGCCTGCAGATTTTGTGCTTTTTTTCAGGGGTAAGGCAACAGCCCTTTGCTGACCCTCTTCTGTCAATGTTAGGCACCGTAGTCCTGTTTGGAGGATGTCTTCACATTGTTTTGGGGGTATTTATTAACTCCTTTCTGTGGAGACAAATGGATTCTCCAGCAACAGATTTGAGTTTATCCAGTAAAATGCCAGAGGCGAATCAAACAGTAAAGCCAAAAATGAGAACAGTGAGATAACCTGAAATTTGGCTTAGAAAGCAGTTCAAAGTTCTCAACATTGAAGGCACAAGTTAGATGCAGTTCAAGTACTACGGAACTGAGGGGCTTAAAATACTTATAATATGATATTCCTTAGTGTACTGAAAAAGACCAATGTCAAGCAGTTGCTCTGCCTGTCCATGACAGTGTATCCAGTTCTACTCTTACTTCTGTACATTATAATTTTCTTAAAGACAGAAAAGTAAAAACACTGTGAAAGAAAATAGTTTTTCCTTCTTTATAAATGATCTAAAAGACCAATTTACAAAATATTGTGTATGTTTAATAATTTACAGATAATATGCATTATTTTTCCTTAAAAGATCTCAATCTCTGCCTGAAAGAAACATTTTGAACATCATGAATCCATCCAAACATATCCTGAAATCGTAGCAAATTTAGGCAGGATTACTGCAGCAGTATTCAGGCTTTTGATTTTGCTGACAAAGTTCAAATCTCTGCAACTAATGCATACCTCCTGTTCCTCCAAGCCACAAGGAACAGTTTCCAAGACCCAATCTCCACAGCAATCCCTCTGGCTTTTTGGTTTGAAGGAATTTTGGCCTGTGCCACTGGTTAGGAGAGCTGGAGAATCTGGGTTACCTGCCAAAAGTCTGGAAACACATGATGAGCAGATAAGCACCCCAAAGCCTTGACCCTGTGATTCCTCATACCTTGAGTCTTTGTACAAAGACCAGGCTCTAATGATCCTGCGGCAAATGCCTGCAACCACAGTAACAGCTCTTCATGTTTCAGAGCACAAGGATGTAAATAGATGGTTTTTCTCTTCAGATTCCTGTCAGAGGTAAAGCCTGAGGAAACAAGAGTCCCAATCTGAGTGAAAGAAGATGTGTTGTTGTGGCTTTCCTCATGAAAACACAAGAGAAATTTTTAGGTTTTATAGGGTTTTTTGGTTTGTTGTTTGGGGGCTTTTTTGAGTTTGAATGCAAAATGAAATGTTTAGTTGAAGGAGTTAAGACTTAGAATCAAAAAAATAAGAGAGGGGCTTTTTATTTTTTTTACCCCACTGCTCAGCAAGGAAGGCCTGTATCATACAGGAAAGAGGTACCAGGTTGCAGTTTCTTCCTTTCCTTCCTGAAGCATGATAATACGACTATCTTCTCACACTTCAGCATTTGTTTGTGTCCACTGACATGTTCCCCCGTCTTCTGTGGTCTGTTCTCTGTGCACAGATAGCTTCTCACCCTGTTTTTCAGCTATTCCATTCTCAGGACAGGCTTCTTCCCCTCATCCTTTTGTGCAAATTTACAAGAGAAATATCATTACTATTGTGATAAAGCTAAATATGTTTTCTGCTTACCTAGTTTCCAAAAGAAGGAACAGAGAGACATGAAGGACAAGCCCAAGAACAATGACAGAACTGGGGGAGTATTTTAGGAATATTCTCCTGTGTTCCTGCTGTCATAACATGCTCATTCATACCAGCAAACATGATTCATCCACTTCATGTAGCTGTTACTATTTGGGAAAATTTCTCTCTGTTTTTAATCTTCAGTGTAAAGCTCTACGTCATTTCATTAGGTGCTTCATCAAGGTATTATCAGAGGGGTTTTGTTCAGCTTCTTTTTTTTCCTGAATGTGTACACCATGATTTTTTTAATCACTAGGTGTTTTAATAAGATTTTGATTCCAAACTAGATTTTGTACTTCATTAAAAACAGAAAAAGAAACTCATCCAAAGTAACACATGTGCATGCACATATATGCACAAACAAGAAAACAAATGGGAGTAAGGATTTAGTGACAGCACCATTTTCCACTGCCTGTGTGATTAGTGAGTCCAGTGTTTTTTTACCAAACAACCTCTTTCTCTCCCCTAAAGCTTTAAATAAATACTTGTGCTAATTGTGGGTAGCAGCAGAATACAGCACCACGTGTTTCAAAACTGGCATGGATTTGAAAGGGAATGAACAAGCTATGGTAGATTAGACACTGTGAAGTGCTGTTTTTCTGTCACTGACAGTGTGCAGCAAAGAGTCCCATGTTATTTTACTGTTTCTGTCCTTGTAATGTATGCCGGATGCCTATAATTTATGACACAGAGCCATTGCTTCATGAATTGCACTTCCTTTTAAACTGATGCTGAACTCATTAGTGGGGGAAATGTGACAGGTTGATAGTGGTTTCTTATCTGCAGGTTAAACATTTTCAGAATAATTCATGGCCAGTAACTGTTAGAACTGTAATGTTTTTATAATTAGAGCTGGAGTGGACTGTTCACTAAGCTTTTGTGCTCCAGCAAACAAGACCCCATCATCATCAGTCTGAAGATTGTCACCTTCCCATCCATCAGGTTTCAGGGAGGAAACATTCTGGAACTCAGTCTGCTGAGCTTGAAAGAAATGTCCCAAGCACTGAAGTTACCACCTCTCTGGAAAACTAAGGGTGACTCTATTTCCAGACATCACCATTCAGGAACAACAAGCCAGGTTCAAGAAATAAGATTTACTTAAAAAATCATAGCACTTTTTTGGGGTGCAATGTTATTCCTATTTCTGTCCTAGCTACTTTAAATCATTAAGATATGTGCTCTGAAGCTTCTTTACTGTTAAGGCCAGAATCATGATTTCCAGTACCCTGAGAAAAGGTTACAACTCCTTTGAAATGCCTTCACTCAAAGAGATGGAGATTTAGAAAGCAGACTCTCAGACTCACAACAAAAATCACAAAAGCTCACTAAAAACGTCACAATCCAAATGAGGTCATCCTAATGCAAGTTTAATTGCTTTGTGGAGCTATATCAACTTACATCAGCTGAGAATCTACTTTGGTCTTTAATTTCAACAGTGCCCATGGTCCAGCAACTACAAGTTACCTGTAAATGGGTATTTCTCTATGTTTCTCAAGAATCAGAGTATACTCAAGTACTCTTTACAAAGGGATAAGTGTGTTCCAGTTGTTTAGTCTGCCTTATAGCTCTCTTTATGTTAGGTGAATTGCATCCCAGGTAGGTTTAACCCAAAATTTAATTGTTGAAATCTGTAAATATTCCAATGGACGATTTTGTCACAATTGAGACCAAACCCAATAACACCAGCTGTTGTTTTTGACACTACTCCTTTGTGTCTGTCCATTTGTTATACAAATTACTTGTTTATTTTCTTTCACTGTTTTTGCACATTCACAAGATCCATGGAAAGTTCTGGGGCCATCCTTTCAAAAGGAGTGACATCTACCTCTAGCTTCTCTGTCACAAAATATGGGGTAAGTGCTAATTAGAGCTCATCCACAGCAAGAAATCTGCCTTGTATCTTTTCTTGTAACAGATGAGTTGTTTTTTCTTTCCAAGTTTATTGGAAAAATAAAAAAATCAGTGTTTTTTAAAAAGAGGGGGAAAAAACCACTGTAAATGAATAAATGAGCAAACACACGTGCATTTTTAATAATGCATGAATACTTATTTTAAGAATAATATTCATGGAAGAGCTATGATTGTTATATGCCTGAAATTCCCAAATGGCAAAATATAATTAAAGTAAGAACTGTTGAACAAATAAACCTGTTAAATACACAATATTACCAGGCAAAATGGCAATGCATTTATCACTTTGCCACTTTAATTACATTGACTGCTGCTCTTCATGCATATATTAATATCTCACTAACATTATGGAGGCTGAGACATAAATTACAAAGCACTGTCTTAAAGGAAGACTTTTATCTAGGCAGAGTACAGTGGTAACAAGTATTACATACTTTTACAGTAAAACTTAACATTGAAACTAATCACTGGATTTATTTGGATAATGTTTCTTGCAGTTTTCAGAAGCCTCATCTCCCTAAAATAATAATTAATGAAGTGTTGGCTTGGAAAACCCAGCTAGAGTGGGTTTCAGATGCATGGGTCAAGAGATTCAGCCCGGGATTCTGAAAGTAGCTGAAGTGTAAAACTCACAGAAGATATCCAGCTTATCTTGAGAAAAGAAAGGAAAAACTGTATGTCATTTCTGTTTTCTGTATAAATAAAGACTACTATTTTAAGATTGTATGGATTATTTCAGGAGGTTCTGCATCATCGTCGATTGGCTGGATGTGACTTTGAGTGGGTGTGCTAGCTATTCACAGCAAAAAAAGGTCAGGAAATTCATTCCCATGGGATGAACTTTTCTGAACCTGGAAATGAGCAAAGAGACTTGGAAGTGACTTTTGACCATTTGGATGAATGATGCCAAAGCTGCCTTCAGCACATTGTAATTCTTATAATGTATGCAGCACTGCCTGTGTTTTGAGACAAAAAGCTGTTAAATACTGTTATTGGGCCTGAGAAACCTCTTGGAATGGGAGGTTTGGTTGAACAAAATTCAGGAGGTATTCTCACACAGCTTGTCACCTTAAGGACCTACTTACGGAGGGCTTATTAAACATTAATCTCTTGACTAATAGCTGTTAAAATCATCTTACAAGCATGAGTAAAACATCTTACACAGGGTTATAGGCAACTCAGAAGAAATTGTCTAGACCTTCCCTGTTCCAGAATACCAAGTGCTTTAGAAAATTTTGACCACAAAATCAAGTCTGTGGATATTTATCCAAGTTGTGGGTGTTTAACCATTCAGTCACATTGTATTTTCTTCATGGTCCTTGCCTTACACAGAATACAGGAAAGAAAATGTTTCCAGAATGGGAATCAATAGTCTTCCCATAGTGCCTCATAGACTAACCTTGAAGCAGCATATAAGTTTCATTCTGCATAGAAATCAATTTCCTCATTGATGCCCAGATTTTTAATGTTTTTTTAAATTCCCAGCTATTAATGGTTTGATCTATCAAACCTATTTTTATAGAAGGAGAGCATAGGATTTTCCCCATTTAATAAATGAACAGCTAAGTCATAATAAATGAGTTCAGAGGAGTTCTTTATTTCTCAGATGAAAAACCTAAGATACAATTTTTCAGGTTCTTTCGCCTGTTGTGTCATTCTATGCATTGACAACTTCAGAAAAGTTAAAATTCAATTGTATGTACTTCACATATCACAAAGCTGCCGCTAGATGCCTGAAAATGACACTGCAGAATAGTGGGACAGAGATGAACAGCTGTCCAAAGGCGTGTTTTTTCTCCATGGATTTCCCAGAATTATGTAGAAATTGTATGCTGCTACAAAGGGTAGAATTGCATTTTGATGGCAAGGATTATGCTGCCTTTGCCACAAAATCATGCAATCCCTTCTTCTCATCTTACCTTATCCACTGCACACTGTCCAAGTCCTGCTATCAGAGAGGCACAAATGCTCTAGTAATATCTTTGTTTACTAGTCAGTGTTGACTTGTTCCTTGAGTAGATTTACTCAGTCCTATTTAATGACACTGAAACAATCTAAGAAAACTCACAATCACATGCATAAACAACATAAACATACAAAGGGACCCAAATTCAAATTACATTGACTAATTGAGGGCTGATATCCCCGGCTTCTAACCACATGATCATGCAACATAAATTAAAAAAAAAAATATATCAACAAAAGCATTATGTTAAAAACTGATGTATGAAAGCGCATCAAGTGGAAGCATAATGGGACCACAGTCTCTGCCTCTGTCACATTGTCTTCTACTGATTGAACAGAGTGACCAATAGCAATGATAAGAAGGAGGTTTCTTCAGTAATCTACCCTTAACAGTGGATGGAGGACCAAGCTTGACAGTCCATTTCACAATTACTTGCTTCACAGCTTGAAGTAATGCTGCAAATCATGAACTTTACGTGGTTTTCCAAATCCAAGTGGAAATACAGTTCAAAAGCTTTCGGCTGTTCACTCCCATGTCTCTCCACATTTCTGCCTCCCAAACATCTATATTATCCATAATCATCCTTATAGACTGAGTCTGATCTCTGCCCCATCCTGTTCTATTCTATTCTCTACTCCCTGATCCTATACCTTCAAAGATGCAAGGATAATTGCAGTTAATAAAGCACCTAAGGAACATAAAGCCAAACTTTCAGAAATTGCAGTTCTTTAGGCTGAACACCTTGACAAATTTGGACAAACCTTCACACTTTACATGACTCCTCCAAAGTATAGAAATGTCTCATTTCCTTCACATCAGGCTTTTCGGATGGAGCCATTCTACTGTTGTTACTGTAATTTATGGATTTTAATTTTTTTCATATAATTTAGTTTGATCTGTAGTTTTCTGTAAATGAGACTTTGAGAAAACAATAATTTTCTTGCTAAATTACCTGTGTGGTTTTAACAATGACATTTTCTTTAGCAAAGCATAAAGTTAAAAGAACAAGTTTGGGGGCTTTTGTTGGCTTTTTGGTTTTTGGAGTTTTTTGTTCAGTTGTTTTTTGTTTTAGTTTGGTTGGTTTTTTCCTTTTGGTTGTTTTTTAAATTTTTTTAAACCTACTTCCTGCTTTTGAAATAGATTTTCATTTTCTTATATTTCATATTGTCTTACCCCAGGAGTGCTCCCACTGAAAGTTGGAAAGACAGGTACTGTATAAGAAATATCAAAATCTAATCCTTAATTCCTTGTAGTCTAGTCTTCAAGACAGAGCAGCGTACACTAGACCACTTTAGTGATCCACAATTTATAATAGGTTTGCCTGCTATATAAATTTGACAAGAACACAGTAATTTTTTTTGAACAAAGCAAATGTTTCCAAATTTGCTATATGTTACTGTAGATTTTTTTTAAAAGTGTTTTCAAATTCAAATCAGTTATTACATTGTAGAACATTATGAAAAGTTCCCTCATTTCTGCTAAAATAAAAATTCTGCTTTCAACATAAAACAACAAAAAAATCTAGCATCTTATATGTCAAGTAATGGAAAAGCCAATTTCAAGCTGGTGTAAGCCACAAATATTCTCATGAATTCCCAAAAAAAACTACACCACTGTGCTTAAGCACAGCCTTGTGTTTTAGAGGAGTAATGGTTATTAGAAAATATCTAAAGGTATTCAAAACCAAAATTTAAGGGAAAATTTTATAGCAGAAATGACACTGTCACAGGACGGCATAGACCACTGGAATAACAACCATGCTATCAAAACATAGCCAAAGAAGCACAGTTTAAAAAGAATTAGAATATCATTATCAATGACATGAAGAAAAAAAGATAAGAACAGCTTAACTACTGCCTGTCAGTGCATGCACCTAGTTGAGCACCCAGCTTAAATAGTATTCAGGCAGCTGCCTGTGTATATACCCAATATTACATGTTAATGTATAAGTTAAGACTGCCAAGATAGCCTTTTTTTTTTTCTTGCTCATTCAGATGGAAACACCAGGGACTATGCTAAACTTTTTTGCATGGTGTGTATGTACTATGACTTCAAAATTGAATACTGGGATGTTCAGGGTTGCTCCATGACTGACAGCTTCTCCATGCTCTACAGCATAGTTGAAAAGGGAATACACCCAGCAGGACTCAGCATATGGATGGGGAACTTCAATTTCCTATTAAAAAGACTCTGACCTTTCTCAGTGTTAATCTCATCCACATGTCTTCACCTCCAAGTAGCTCAGATTCCTCACCTCTAGAATGAATAAGAAGAGAGCTTGTCTACTTGGATAGAACTAGAAAGGAATTTAATATCCACCTGTCACAAGGAAATCCTTGTTCAACAAATAGGGGAAAGGTACTCAAAATAATGGCCTGGACTCTAGCCCTGATTTTATGGTAAAACCATGGGGTAACAGTAAGCAACTCCTTTTAACATTTTTATCTCTGCTTTCCCTCCCCATTTTGTATTGCCTGCTGGAGGGTTTGTGGGACGACTGTCCCTTATTGTGGTGCTGCTTCTCTTTCTTTTCTCATGCCCAGTGCAGAGGAGTCCTTTACTGGTAACATGGTTCAGAGCACCCGTTGCTGTAATTTGAAGAATTTTAAAATTATTTCATCTAAAGTGACTGCAAAATAATTGTTTTCTTTAATGTACTGAATACTTCGGACTGTAAACACACAAATCATGAAAGGAATGATAAAGGAAACACAGCATAAAATTGAAATAGATGTCAACTTGATAGGCTACCACGGCTCAAGAGGAATTACAGTCTGTCATTCAAAAAGTCAAATACACAGTGGTTAAATACTAGAAAATATTTATGAGACAAACAGCAGTATTCAGAGTTCAGATAAAGAGGCTGCTCTAAGGCATGACACAAAATGGCATCTGTTGAAATACTTCAAGCACAGAGAAATCTGAGATAGCATTCTTTCTTTCTCAGGTATGGCAGTCTCTATCATTTCCCTCAGCAGATGGATTAAAATGATGACAGATGAAGATTCATTGCCAAAGTAAATGAAGGATCACATTTAGATATGTAATTACCTGGGTTTGGGCCATTAAAAAATACAAAAAAAAAAAAAAAAAAAAAAAAAAGGAAGCTAAAACACAGATTCAAATATCTACACTGGTAATACTAAATTGTTCTTCGACATTCAAGCAACTGTCAGAAACTCAAAGTACCAGTGCCTTTCCATCAGCAAAGACCACAATTGTGGAGACATGATGACTCTTTCCCTTCGTTTCAGCAAATACCTTTTGTACCACAGAGCTTTTGGCTTTAACAGGTGTAAAAAGTTGTCTTCTTCAGGATACACTGTCCAGTGTGTATGCATGCAGATTTTCCAGACCTTCTGAAAAATGAAACAGGTAAGTCCCGTTACAATGTTGAAGACTTGGCATAAAATCCTAACCCTAGTGAAATGAATTAGATTTATTCCACAAGTTTCAGTATGGTTTGGATTTCACCTCTGGATGAGAGAATAACCACTCGATACTTCATTTGGTCCTAACCATTGCCTCAAGCCAAATAGGACATAATGTATTTCTACGATACTCCTGAAAGCCACTGTTTTTGTTTCAACGTGGTGACAGATGCCAGCCATACTGGAAGCATTTCAAACTGACTCCAAGTGAGACATTAACTTGCTGCCCGGAGAATAAACTTTCCTCTTCTGTTTGCTGAGTGCATTAGGGAATGTTTCAGACATGTTTTGCAGGACAAACCCTTTTGTTTTGCTAATAGGGCTCATGTACATACTTCCAGTGGGAAAACATCTGTTTTACAAATCTATCCTCCTAGATATAGCTGGATTCAAACTACAGACTCTGGAACCACATCCAAATACTCCCAAAGTTCAGCAGAGTTTGGATCAGGGGGCTGGACTGAAGTAATTGCAGAAAAATAGGCCAGGTCTGGGATTTAAACTTCGTGCATTTTTAGGGACACTGAGATTTTGTCTTAGGACTAGCTCTGCTTCTCAGTTCTGAGCACATTCATTTCACATTGCTTTGGGCAGGCAGGCTGCACTTATGCACAGCAACACAAGTACATTTCAGTCAAAGGAACTGCTCTCATGAAAAACTGAGCTGGGATTAAAAGTAGCTCTCTAAGTCCCTTTCATTCATCCAGCAGAGAAATTTTCAAACTTCTGCCTCAGTGCACATCTTAGTCAGACAATGCAACATGAACCATAACAAAATCTAGGCTTATTATTATTATTATTATTATTATTATTATTGTTATTATTATTATTTTATAACAGTGTGTGTTAGCTGGCATGTAAAGGTTGTCAGCTTTGACATATTATGGATTTTATTTTTTTAAATATTGGGCTAATTTTTAAACATAACAATAACAGGGGAAGTATTTATTTTAGTTTTTGAAAATCTGTAGTTTTGGTTCTGCTTCTTAATGAACTGTCATCCAATAAAAATAGAAAAAAAAGAATTCAATGAAACCTTGAAAATTTAGACCAAAGAACCTCTGTGAACTTTTAATGGGAGGGATTAAAGTCTTCTGAAACATCTGCTTCTCAATAGTCTTTATCAGGCCAGAAGTTTCAAATGCAGAATCTACTCCTCGTGAGCAGACAACAGATTGCTGTTCCTTATCTCATATACAATATATGAGTATGTAAGAGAAGGTAGCAGACAGCCTTCTGAATCTACCCATGAATCCTTCTGGATACAATACCCAGATCTATGCCAGTGAAGGGACCACACTGAAAATCACAGTTTTGGGTACCTAAATAATTCAAAAAACACACTAAGCAAACAGGCTGTCCAAGCAAAACAAAACAGCCTAAAAGGCTACTCTGATATAACAAATAGGTATAGCAAATTACAATCTTCATTCACTGAGCTCCCTTATCAATTGTCTTAAGAATTAAATATTTCTTTAAATCCTCATTGGGAGAGACACTAATTACAAATAATTAAAATAAAGCAAATTACAAGATCGGTTATTCAGTATCTAGGTGTAACACCTGACATGAGAGAAACCACTAAGAGGGAAGTTCAAAGACCGATGAAGCTGATGAAGCCATGGCTACGCAGATCTGTTTCCAGCTGAAGTCATCTCTGTCCTTCTCTCTCCTGCTGTGGATGCCCTTTCACTTCGTCCTGATGCTGGCACAGCTAAGTAACTGCATGGTGATCTGGAGAAGGAAACTTTTGCTAAGAAATATCTATTTTTTGCCACATCATTCTTTACTCTCAGGGAGTGAGATCTTAGGCAGATGGTAGCAAGGAGCAGGTACTGCCCAAAAGAACACAAAACAAAAAAACAGCAGCTAAAGACAATTTCTGCAGCTACAGTGAGCTTTGGACTGGGCCTCATCTCCACTGACAAAGAATTTGCCACACAGCTATCATCTCTCTTTCAGCTTAGAGAAGAGAGCCCAGCCTAGTTCCATTTTTACCTCTGCCAGCAGTAAGTGATGCTGGCTATGACCAGTATTTCCAATGCCTTTTCCTCCCCAGATGTAATTGCAACTTATTTTCTGGATGACATAAAAGCCCAGAAGTGGTGCAAATATTCAGGAAAACTCATATGCCATACATGAAAGTGCTGTGAGTCTGTAAAGCTGGAAGACAAAGGCACTCCTGCCATAAAAATGATGCCATTGTAAGGGAACCAGAGTATTCTCAAAACTATGCCTGATGCAGAACACGGTTTTCTCTGAGAAGGGTGGGAGTCAAATGCCTTGGAGACAAGCTAGAGCATGGCATGCTGTTTTATGAGAACTACTTTGCTCTGAGAAGGAGATTAAAGGAATCTAAGTTTCTTCTAACCTCTGCAGCAGGACTTTGCACCTCAGACTGTGGCACAACGAGGCAAGTGTGCAGAGCAGATGGTTCACCTCACTCATCATGAGTCCAAGATAGATGGGAGGAGAGGCAGCCCTTGAGAGATCTCTTGCAGCCTGGCAGAAGTTCAGTCCTTTCCAGTCCTTCTTGCAAAGCTCTGGCAGGATCTAAGCACTTCAAAAAGTCTCTCCCTTTGCCCTCCCCCAAAAAAGCACAAAATTTTTTTGGTGTGGACTTTGACCCGTAACTCAAAAGGCTCTGATAGTTATAACCAGGAGTGAAAGCACAGTATCACTGCTAGTGGAGTTATTCTGAGCCAGGACTGCTGGCACATGCTCTAGAAGAAAGCACAAAGCAAGTACAGTTTTAAAGAATCAGCAGTCAGGTAGATTTGTGAATTTTTTGCTTAGAAGGAAAATAAACATAATGTATTTCTCTTCCCTTGAGATTATGTGGGGTACTGACATCCCAGAGAAGCCAAAGGTCACTAAAAAGTTGATGCACCATCCTCAAAAGACCTCAGAGACGAGATAGGGAAGACAGGGGCAACCCAAGTATTCCCCTTTGAGTTGCTTTCAGGCAGAGATCTCCAAGGATTGGACAGGACGTTAATTTTGTAATTTTTTTTTTCACATCCCGGTATTTAACTACAACCCCACAACTGAGAGAATATTCAATGAAAAAAACAGGAAAAGACACATGGAAGAAATAAGGACTCCCTCGGCCCATATAAAAGCTCAGTTGATGACCTGGGGTTGGTAAGAACTAAAGCTTTAAGACCTCTGAATCTTTTACAGTCTTAGAAAAGAATCAGTGATGCACTCAGCAAAGAATCTCTATAAAGAAATGGGGGTCTCTCCCAACATGATTAAAACTCATTAGCATTTGTGTTGGCCACAAATACACTGAGGATTTAACAGACGCAGAAAAGGGACAACCTCCCAGCCTAAGGGGCTACATCTCACCTACACTTAAGTGATTTATCCTAGGCTGAGGAAAAAGTCTTGTCCTTGTAAGACTTGTTCAACATGTCGCACTCAAGAGTTATTGTGGAAAAACATAGGAGTTTCTGATCTGTTCTTCAAATATAAAGTATGAAAAGACTTTTCTATTGGTGGCAAAATCCTTCAGCTCCATCAGTGTTGTGTATTCTAGCAGGACTCAAAGTAAAAAACCCTGTACTTTCCCTTTAAAGATTCCCAATTTCAGGCAAATTAGAAAATTATAAAAGCTCTTGTGCCCAAGGAAAAAAAGCAACATTTCCATACTATGCTGTTCACAATGGGCTCTCTTTAGCTTTGAGAGAGAAGAAAAATGGCTCCACCTCAAGTTGCAGGTCCCAAACCAATAATCAGGTAGCTTGCCCAAAAAACAGTACATCTAGTATACAGGGAAAAATGGAATCTCTTCTTTCATGATCTAGTTTCTATTCTATTCTAGTTTCTAGTTTCTAGTTTCTAGTTTCTAGTTTCTAGTTTCTAGTTTCTATTTGAAAGGCATCAAAATTAATACAATCTTCCAAAATTAAAACACCCTAAAACTTGCAGCTGTTGAAAGAAGCTGACATCCCATGAGTTTTATAACTGAAAATTATGAAAATTCCCAGCAATCACAGGGGAAATTAGAAGTTTCCCAATCTTGCTAATGAAAATGGCAATCTTGATATTGTCAGAGCTTGTAGGGTACTTGTTTTCTCAGCTGTATCTACAAATTATGTCTATATTAGGATGTAATGCAGACAAATAGGAGATCACAGAAACAGCCTGTGCTAAGAACCCTCAGTATACACATTTCAAGGAGTTTTATCTTGAATACTTACTCTTCTGGTTGACTGAACTCCCATTAGTGATGGAAGGAGGTTGTGTGTGCTCATCAAATATGCCTTTAGGTTTAGTTTTAGTTGAGTTTAGTTTGAACAGAATCCAGTTTCAGAGCCTGAGATGTCTGCTCACTGGAAAGTCTGGCACATGATGTACAAGGGTAGATCTGGGAATTGGCTTCTAGTGGGTGAACTTCAGCCAAAAAAATGCTCTTGTATATACATTTCAGTCCATGCCAATCCAAGTGAAGCCTGGAGGTACACAGTCCTGCTCAGATGAACAAGCTTCATGTCTGTGGGAGTCAAGGGAAGGACAGGTTTCACCAATATTCTCTGGTGAATCTGCTGTAATTTTATCATGAATAGTTCTCAAAAGCTAAAAATAACTGTTTATTTTTCTACATAACTATTTTTATTGGTCTTCACATCAACAGAGGCTGTACATGTTTTCTGGGTGTTTGCTAGGAGTCGTGACAAGCAAAGCAAAGCATCCTATCTCATCAAGAGTAGGAATAACTTAGTAAATGTAAAAGAATCCCGTACACAAATCTAGCCAAGGCAAAATATTTGGGCCCAATCAAAAATTTGCAAAAACTAGGTCAAGTCATTCAGGAACCAGACACGTTCTGCCTTTCTTCTTCTGCAACACGGGAGAATGTACAATTAATGGTGAATGAAGGAACAATGACTTTGTTATGAATCACCTTCTGCCTGACTTGGTCTCCTCAATAATTTTTATTGTAAACTAAACTCTGTGGATTGCCGTCATTCATGAATTGCCTGGTAATACCAGTTCTCTGGCTGACATCTGCTGCTGATCTGACAAATTTGGGAAGATAGACCTTTTTCCCCCAGATCACAGATATCTGCAGAAATTACGTTTGGACTGTTTTATAAAACCTGAGATTGGTATAATATAACAAGACAGTCTAACAACCCAAGGAAAACTGAAAAAAGTGGTACAGATACAACTTTAGGCTTCTAATCTGTGTGAGGGAAATTGAACTATGTGGCCCCAAAAGAGGACAAAACTCACTTCTGGGACACCATCATATCTTGAACTTGGCTGGAAAAGGGAAGGCCTTGGGAGGCATAGTGGGAAAGTGTGGCTGTGAAGTTGGATTTGATTTCCATGGGACTGAGGAAAGAAAGGGGTGAGCTAGAAGAATTATGAAGGGATTGGGAAACCTGTGTCATATTTTGTGGGGGAATTTCATACTCACCTTATCCTATAAGCATGCAGAACTTCACTCAATCTCTTTGTCTGTGGTAGCTGGACATGACAGTGACACGGGATCATTGTTAGCTGAGCAGTGCATGATAATGGCCATATTCTACCCACCCCCAGCTCTCATTCTTTCCAGAGTAGGGTCATCTAAAAAGGCACATTTTGTCTTTGGGAAAGATTCTTTCAAAAGGAAAATAGTGTTTTAAAACTTCAGATAAGGTCAAAATGATCCAATCCAACTTATTCAGAATGGCAATTTTCTTTCTTTTCTCTTGAAATAATTTGTTTTCGTAGTTTCTACATTAAAACCAACCAAACAAGAAACCCAGAAAAGTAATATTTTTATTTGTAAGGGGTTTTTTTAATATAATTTAATGTTCAATGAATACCCAAATTAATTGTTTTAGGAATTTTCAATTTTAAAACATTGTTGATGCTTTTAATTTTATCCCGTTATAGTATTAAATAAATTTGAGAAACACAACAAATTGAAAAACCTAGGAACCACTGAGCTTTCTTGATTCCTCTGATCAATTCTTTATGCTTTTTATAGAATCATAGAATCATTTCGGTTAGAAAAGACCATTGAGATCATCGAGTCCAACCATTAACCCAGCACGGCCAAGTGCACCACTAAACCACAGACCTGAGTGCCACATCTGTGCATCTTATAAAATACCTCCAGGGAGGGGGACTCAACCACTACCCGCGGCAGACTAGCCCAGTGCTTGACAAGCTTGATGGTGAAGAAATTTTTCCTAAGATTCAACCTAAACCTCCCCAGCTTGGTGGCATTTCCTCTTGTCCTGTCACTTGTCACTTGAGAGAAGAGATGGACCCCCACGTGGCTACAGCCTCCTTTCAAGCAGTTTTAGAGAATGATAAGGGCCCCTTGAGCCTCCTTCTCTCCAGACTATACACCCCAGCTCCCTCAGCTGCTCCTCATCAGACTTGTGCTCCAGACCCTTCCCCAGCTCTGTTGCTCTGCTCTGGGCACTCTCCAGAACCTCAACATCCTTCCTGTAGCAAGGGACACAAAATTGGACCCAGGATTCAAGGTGCAGCCTCACCCGTGGCCAGGATAGCAGAGCAATCACTGCCCTGGTCCTGTTGGCCACACTATTGCTGATATATTTCTGATTTTTGCATCTTTTCCAGAATTTAATACTGAACCTTTCAAGAGATTACTCCACACAGGTCTCAACGATGACCAGAGTGCTTTTTCACTCTGGATATTTATTCCTGCTGCTGCATCTCATCCCAGTTTGGTTTGCAGTTGGATTTCTAGGATGGGAACACAAACTATGATCATCTTTAGGGTTCTGAAATTATTGAAATTTTAACACATCTCAGAAATACATTCCAGTTTCTCCCTATTAAAATACAGAAGTAATTTTTTCATTAATTTTTGCAGAATCTAGATTCCACCTTCTGCACAGAGAGGTTATTAAAAAACCAGTTCTTCCCTGTCCGTCAGAAGTACATTTGGCTGCAAAAAAACATATGTCCTTGGACTTTCATCTTTCCTCAGCCATTGTCATGCATGCTATTTTTGCTGTCACACCCCAGAGTTTCACAGACAGGCAAAGCCTGGACTACAGTGGGAATGATGCATTTCTTCTTCACATAAGAATATGCAGAGCCCATAGAGGGAGTGTCAAAGTATCATCCCCTGCTGAGCAAGTGTGACAAACATATAGACAGCTTTCTCAACAAACTGAGAGAGTAAGAAAAGCATGTTCAGAATTCACAGAAATTGCAGGGCTCTGTGGAGCACAGAATTTCTTGGGAAGGCCTGCACTTGTAAGCTGGAGTGGGCACAGAATTCTGGCACTCTATTACACTACCAGCAAACACTTCTGTTATGAGAGCTACAAATGTTAGAAATACTAGTGATGGGTAGAGCTTTTTACCAGTGAGCTATTTAATGAGTAGGGTTTCACCTGGCAGCAGTAATGAGAGGGAGGGATAATCCAGTGCCTAGGTTGTTTGGATGGGAGCTCACACCACTGGCCAAATGGTGACTGCTCAAAGAGCTATTGTCAGTAACCACTGGCAACTGCAGCAGTGTCAGCTCAGCCTGTTCCAGCTGTAAGACTGTGTAACTCACCTCACAGTCTTTCATCAGAGCTTTAATGACTCGTAAATCACGTGCCAGAATCCTAAAGCCTGCTTCATCCTTCTCTCAACTAAGATTTCCTCTGTGACCTTTGACAAGATATTTCGTTTTAGCCCTACCACAGGTCCCCATCTACAAAAATGATGAGCATATTCCTATTTTATAACTTCTGTGAAGGGGCATACCCAACACAGAGCGAAGCACTCAGAAGTCACCATGCTAACATCTGGACAAATTGGGCAGGAAATGCAGCTAAGCACAAGGCAGCTAAACAAGGTTGATAAATGTTTTGTTGCACATTAAACTTTAATTGTTCGTGAAGACAGATGCATTATGAATAAAAAAAAGAGGAGATAACCTCGTAAGAATTTAAAAATTTGATATAATTTCTGTGTCTACCTTAGAAGAAATTCAGAGAGACACAGAGTCAGGCACACACCTCCATACACACACATCCGTGCATTTATTTGCACGTGCAAGTTCAGGTGCATGTGAAAGGCTCATTTTTATTTGCAGGTGCAAACTTTTTCCAGTGTTGAGGCTTGCAACTCAGGAAATTTTGCACATTTCACAAGGATGGAAAAAAGTTTTGATTTCATGGTAAATATTTCATGAAACAAAGACCAGATGTTTGTCTTAGCTCCTGTTTTTACTCTGCCTTACTTTCCCAGCTGGAGTTATTAATTATACCTTTTATTCTCCTACTGCAGCTCTTAACTCCAAAAGATTAAATGGCTTGATTAGCACTGTTTAGCTTTTCCTAGGTGGTTTATTGAATGTCACATTTAACATTCTGGCACCTCACAGATGAAACTAAATTCTTGCAGCCTTGAAGAAATATGACTATTTTTTTTTTACCAGAGAGCAAGTGAAGGACATTTGTTACATATTTATGAACACATCACATTGGACATTTCTATTTATTCTTTAACACGCTTTCACAAACACACAGGCTGTCCGAGGCTGTATATTATTTATAAATGTTGACACTTAGTACTTTTGGAAATGCCTCTTGGAAATTTTTTCATAAAACAGTGACTGGGAGGCTTACAGAGAATTGTAGAAACCTTGGAGTCAACAAAATATTCTCATATGATTTTTCTCACTCTTTTACCTGCTTGGAAGCCTATAAAAAAGAAATTGAGTCCACAATCCTCTAGCAGATAAAGAATACTCAATTCTTCATCCTGATGCAGCTTATATGGCTGCACCTGTGCTCATGAGACAGAATTGGTAATTCATCGTGAGAGACCTTTGATGCTGCTCCATTAGTGTCTGGTAAGATAGTGCCAAGATTCGTTCTTTTAAATTGCTTAAGACCCAAATCCTAAAGCTCTCTCCTCAACAGAATCTTGAGCAAGCCATCAGAAGATGGCCATCCCAATGTTTGCATTGGACCAGTATCTAAAGCCAGAAGGCTGGTGTGGGATTGCTGTGAAATAAAAAACAGCCTTAGCCTTCACGCCCAGGCTGTGAGTTAAAGTGCTTGCTCTTTAAAGAGCTTTCTCTCTTCTCCCTCCCACCCTTAAAGTCTAGGATTAACATGGGGAGCTGTCCCAGCTAGACAAAAGTGCTTTCAAAAAACCATCATTTTGACCAATTGAACCCATGCTCTTCAACATCTAATCAATCTGAAGAGATTCTAATGTTTTAAGGACTTTTTAGAAAATGTTATATTGTTTATTTTCATGTATTTTCTACTTCAAAGAAAACTCAATGATTGACCAGCTACTTACTCTGAAGACAGAATAACCTATGTAGACTGATTATTAATAGCAGAATACAGTAAGAAATAAAGGCTGAACACAGATTTTAGCTTATGGCAGGACACAGGTCCTACATAACCACTGAATGCTGTTCTTGTGCATATGGAGCCAACGTGAACTCATTTTGGCCAATTTTTATAATCGTTTCTTTGAACTCTGAGGCACCTGATCTTAAAAAGCTGATCTTTTATTTTTTCCAATTTGCATTCACATCCACATGTAAATGCCCACAGAGGAGGGGCTGTATCTGCATCACAACAGAGCCCAGGGGTGAGGGCACTGCATGGAGCTTGCCGGCTGGAGGAGCTCAAACTACAAGGCTGGAAGCAGCCAGGTCACACTGAGTAAATTAGAGAGAGACCCCCTTTCATTCTCTGTGCCATATGCCAAGCATCCTGCACACCTGGCACGGGGCAATAGCAGCGCACTGTGTTTATATAGGTGTGTCAGGAGCTCTGGCCATGGCCACAAGTGCAGAAGCAATTAAGATTTAGAAATATTTCTAAACCTGCAATGATTTTTTTTGTCACGGATTGCCCCCTCACCCCACTCCCCTGCTGTGGTCTCTCACTCTGCTTGGTTTCCCATTCCATTTGCTTCCAAAGTGACCCCCCAAGCCCGGACAAACAAAACCAGATGTGAGACTAAAATGCTATTTTGTGTCACTGCAGCAGCCCTTTGTTTTGCCTCGTTTGTTTAGCTCCAGTTTGTAAGAACTTTGGGGCAGAGGCTCTCAATTGCTCTTTGTTTACATCTCATCTGCAAAAGAGCCTCCTTCTTCACTGGCTCTTGTGCTCTACCACAATAAAGATGACTATTAATAATATGACCTTCAGCTAGCTGGAATGTATTCAGCAATTTAAGGCATTGACATTGGAGAAATCCTTATGAATGCCTGAGATCATATAACCCTTCGATTTGTTTTCAGGCCTATCTCCAAACTGTGGTTAAGTAGCTATCATTTCTAACATTTGCATTCCTCTTACCCCATAGTGTGTGGGGGGGATGGTACTATCATAATTATACCACATTCTTCTGGGTTCCATAACGAGCTATTATTTTGCTAATGGAATATTCAAGCAGTCTGCAGTAATTTATCAAATAGTCCCAAGTCCCATTTTCTCTGTGTGAATCTTTTTGTTCACAGGTAAATTGATGTGTGGGGGGTTATCAAGGCTTTTTTGTAATTCAAATTAACCATTCCACCCCCCTCTTGGAAAAAAAGATCGTTAGACACAGAATGTTATTTTTTTTTTCTAATGATGTTTAGAATTAGAATTGTGCAGGCTTCCTGTGAGTGGCAATTTCTGCATTTTAATTCATTCTTACAGTGTTTTTGCATTTTAACGCCTAATTTTGAAAATTTGCCTAAACTAAAGGGGGGCAAAACGTAATTCCATTTCTCCTTACAACTATTGTCTGCTCCACTGTCAGATTAAACTGCCAACAGTGTAGAGTGCCATTGAATTGGAGATGAGAGGGAGAAAAGCCACCACCCACTCCGTTTATTTTACTTTCAGTAAAAAAAAAGCCAAAACCCAAAACGTGGATGTATAACTTAGACCACACTGAAAACACACACACACACTCACACACACACATCTGCTCCCCTGTGTAAGAGGAAGAGGGAAGGGGTGTGCACACATGCACACTGCTGCATGCACACATGCACACACATATGCAGGGTAGGAGAGGGAACTGGTACCTAATAAGAGTATGTGCAAATGATTTCTATGAATGACAAGATTCCATCTCAAAAACTGTCTCTGCCACAGTCCCTCACTTATCTCCTAACCACAGTTAGGAAATTAGTGGCTGGCAATGTCAAGTGAAGAGTTTTGGCACAGAATGACAGAATGGCTGAGGTGAGAAGGGACCTCTGGAGACCGTCTAGTCCAAGCCCCTGCTTTGATCAAGTTCACAGATGACACAGAACTAGCAGTGCTTGTTACACCTGATGGTTGTCAGCTAAACCAGGTTGCTCAGGATTTTGTCTGGTTTTGAATATCCTCATGAATGAAGACTGCACAACTTTTCTGGGCAAATATTTGAACATTCTTGCTGTTTAAAAAAATGAGTGATTTTTTATGTTTAAATGGAATTTTCTTTACTTCAGTTTGTGCCCGTTGCCCCTCTTCCTACCACTGTACCTCACCATGAAAATTCATCCCAGTCAGGTATTTACACACAAAGATGTCTCAGAGCTTCCCACCTCTGGGCTGAGCCGTCCCAGCTGTCTCATCCTCTCCTCCTATGTCAGATGCTCCAAACCCTTAATCATTTTTGTGGCGTTTCCCTGGACCCTCTGCAGTGTGCCCACTTGCACTGGGGAGCCCAGATCTGGACCCAGCACTCCTGATTAATCTCATCAGGGCAATTTAGAGGGAAAGGGTCACCTCAGTCGATGTGTTGGCAATGCTCTTCCCCATGCGCACCAAGACATTTGTTGACTTTCTTTGCTGCAGGAGCACATTGCCAACTGATGCCAACTTGGTGCCTTCAAAGACTCCTGGGGCCTTTTTCATCAGGCTAAGTTACAATAGTTTTTCCCAGCCTGGCCTGGTACATGAACTGGCCTGACATTTCCCTTTCTTTCAGGAGGTTCATGGTTCTCATTTCTCTAGCCTGTTTATGTCCCTGTGGATGGCAGCACAACCATCAGGTGTATCAGCCACTGCTCCCATTTTTTGTCATCTGCAGTCCTGTTGAAGGCATGTTCTGTCTCATCATCTGGGTGATTAATGAAGATATGAAACACTAGCTGCAGAACTGATTTCTAGGATACAGAACTAGTGACTGGCCTCTAGCTGAACTGTTTGTATCACTGATCACAAACCACTGAGCCCATCAAATCAACCAATTTTTACCTTACCTCAGAGTCCACATCCTTTATTTTCCTCACCCCATAGTCCGTACTTCCTTCATTTTCAATGAAGATGCAAGGGGAAGCAGTATTGAGTGTTACAGGGGAAATTAAAAGAAAAAAATCATATGGAGAGATTATTGCCTTCACCTGCCTCCATAAATGCTCTGTCCATCTCCTTAAATCGTGTTTACACCACAAATACAAGTGGTGCCACATGGTTTTGCTATGGATCTGCCTCTGTAAAGTACATTACCAGAGGAGTTCTTTGCTTTTTCAACTCACAGCGTTAATTTTCCTTTGCATTGGAATCTCATATGCTGCCATGAGTTTGCATTCCACTTTGGGTGTTTGAATACAAGAACCTGTTTACTTCCTCTCTTATAAAAACAGCTCCCACTCATTTATTGTGGGGTGGAAGCAGAATCAGCTAATAAGCAGTTTTGAGATGACGTGAGTCATGAAACCAGAAAATCTACCAACTATAAGGGTATTCATCCCTGACTCATTATTTTGCGCCAAAATTTTATCCTGTAGCCAAGCATTCTTCCAGTGAAAGTTTATATTAAAACTGAGATGTTACTGGGGGAAGAGGGAGAAGTACAGTTTTGTTTGTGACTTTCTTTTCTAATGACAACCATTCTGCCACAAAGAATTTCTGATTTTACTCAGTAGTTTATCTTTCTGTAGCCTTAGCTGAGGTGGATACTGAGCCAGTTATGATCTGAATGTACTGATCTGGTATATCATGTTTATTCAATGCACCAATAATTTCTTAAGGGCTCTATGTATTGAAATATGTAAAAATCAGAATGATGAAAGGACTTGAACTTCATCAGTTATCAGCCAACTAGTCTCTCCAGCCTTCAGTTCACACCTTCAGAATAAACTGGTTTCCTCCCTTACCTGCTGGCTAATGAGCTAATGAGCTCCTCCCGTGCACAGTGCTGACTTCTTCCATTCCAAGAACTCACATCAAATCCTCCAAACCTCAGATGTATGCATGCCTACTGCAAAGCCTGTCATGGGAGAGGCCTTATAGATGGGGTATTGTGACAGTATACTGTGAAAACAAATGAGTCAGGTACTCATTTTATCCAAATGACACAGAGACAGCTGGCAAGGTGGGCAGGAATTTGCAGCTGTGCTAGGAATTCCTACCAGAAGAAGTGTAGCCAACATGTAATGTGGAAATTTCAACCCTGAAGCAGTGTTCTGCTATAAACAGCAAATCTCTCGCTACTCTGTGCATGCAGGCATTTTTTAAATTTCCATCTTAGAACATATGTCAGATCTTACTCTACTGTAACATATTCCCTTTGAACAGCATCACACCCATTTATAGATACGTCATCTGAAGTGGTGAAGTGCCAGGAGATGCTCTGTTGCCACATCCAATGGACATAAATACTCTGAAGCTGAGCGTCACTAGCCACTTTACTAGTTGAAGAAAGTTATGCAATATAAACATTTGGTTGGTTAAAAAATAAGGCATAAATGCTTTAGAATGTTGCCTCCTGCCGAGAGCAGCTTAAATGTAAGCTCTCGGTTTCCAGTAGATTGTGGCACTTTGATTAAACCAGAATTCACTTGTTTGCTTAGCTCATCTTCTACAGAGAGGATCACCATCACTGAAAACCCATATTCTTTGCTTAAGACAAAGATCTGTAAAGATACCTGAAGGTTTCACTCTGGATTTGTGTTTGCTTCTTTGGAAGTGTGAGGTTTGGTACATGTTTGGCTGGAGCAGGGAGGTAAAATAATGAAACAAAGTTAAAGGTCTATATTTTGAAACGATATAGAAAAACAGAGGTGTGCTTTGTTCACCACAGTAACAATTTTATTAATACAGTAAATATTTTCAACAGTTTAAGAAAGCTACACAAGCAATTATCTACACTATACACTAAAAAGGTATGTTTCATTTGTGATTCCTGCAGATGAAGACAGAATTACAGTACATATTTTTCTGGTACAGATCAGTTGGTCAAAGGTTTCTTGCCTTCATACTAAGAAAACAAAACTGTACCAAAAAAAAGTTTATAAGAAGATATGCTATTAAAAGCATGCTTTGGCTAACACAGTTACGTATACTCAGGGGAGTGCTGGGGCAGCTTGAATAAGTCTTGGCAGTGCTGCAACTTTGCCTATGTAAAATACTGCAATCATGAAGGCATTTGCCATCATAACATACTGATATAACTATTCAGACTTAGTACGGATTTGTCCTGAAATGGAGCTAAACACAAGTGCAGCTTGGCAAGACGGAGAGATAGTAGGCACACACAGGAGACATTTGGTGATTCATGGGTGCACATAATCTACCACAGCACTTACCAGGGATGATCTTTGCAACACGGAAAATGATGCAAAGTCGTTTTGCAGCAGGCCGATGAACAAGGCAGAAGAGAGCAGCAGTTGCTGCACTACCAAGTAAAACTGAAGCACAGCAGCCTGCCTAGGCTGAGCTGAGTGTCCCAGTGCTAATCCTGTGAGCCAGTCCAGAATTTATTTGTAGTGTGACAAAATGGAGCAAGGGCTTTGGGGGAGGGAGGTCATAGAAGCTGGTAACTGCATCAGCAATGCAATTCTCTTTTCCATCCTAATTTATGATACTGCAAGAGACAACCAGAGCACATTAAGTGTACCCTCATGATACTGCTGTTTCATCTGACTAGGATCCTGCTTTTCAGCTTATTTGATCAGTTCACATTGTCCAGAGAGGAATCCTACCAATTATGCTTCAATCCTAAACTGCAAATGGGCATATATGCACACACCAAGGAATACTGGCCCAACATTAAAGGCACTGTTCCTCAGAAACCGAGACTACAGTTCCTGCTTTGCCACTGACTTCTGATCTCTCTCATTACCTGGGTATGGCTGAGCACAGGGGGAATAAAATTTCTCCCTCTCTACCAAGGAAGAGTAAAAGTTGTCAGCTGCTCATACATACAGATAGGTTAAACTGTTAAAGACACACTGCCAACTTAGTGTATAATCAATCATACTTCAATCGTCGACATTTGGGGCCAGACCCAATACTCCACACTTCTGCCATGGTTGACACAATGTCACTCTCATCTCACTTGTCTCATTTTGCCACAGAATGTATTATCATTGCTTTTAGTATAACAACACAGTTTTTCTGAGGCAAATAGAGTGCTGCTTCCCAGAAACATCTCATATACAAAAAGAAATAAATATCACAGGATTGCTGGATGCTCAGCTGCAAAGCTCTCTTTTCACAAGACATTTTTCTGCAATTATATGTCCGAAAGAATTTTCCGAAATAACAACACTTCCACTTTGTTCTTCTATGGAATTAGAAGCCCTCCTGCCTTTTTTCCCCAAGATTTCCCTAGTTCGTCATATTCATTCAGGAGTTACTCTTTCTGTCTTCCATGCTGATGTAAAATGATTTCATTAGTTCATGTGAAAAGGAAGGCTGAAACTGCCTGTCCTGCTAATACCACTGCTTAATCACACAGCTTTTGAGGATCCACTTCATCTTTTCAAGCCAATCCATGGTAAAATATGGTCAGAAAGTCTTTATTTTCTGAGGACCAAAATGAATAGAGACCCTAGAAACTGAAAATATTGTGCATTTTATAACAATTCAGGAGCCTTCATGATTAAGAGACTACACACTGATACATTTGCTAATTTTTGATCTGTCTCGTTGTTCATGAACAAACACACTCGGTTTCCATGACTAGCAGAGGAGTCAAAAAGGGAGACAAATCCTTTATGAAGAGAGGCATATCACTCCAGTCTTTTACAGAGGCAGGATCCTGCAACACTCAGAGGTTACATCCAAGGCCTATTCATGCAGAAAAGCAGAGTTTCCTGCTTCTTCTCAAAGGTGTTGGGCTAAGATGAGAATCTTCACCAAAGCCCACCCAGTTTCAAATAACATTGCCCTGCTCTCATCTCTTACTGTTGCCATGGTCTGGTTAATGCAAAACTCAACAGAAAACAAATGGTATTGAGTAGGATTTAAACATATGCATGTAAGCACAGTAACCACAGTTCATGTGGAGGTCTTCCACAAGGTTACTGTCCCCTCAGCAATAATGTGGGACACTGGAATTTATAGCTGGTCCAAGCACAAAAGTTCACATTGCTGTTTTACATTTGACGTCCTAGTAAGCTTAGAAAAGGAAAGACTTACAACTTACCCTTGATCCTGACAAAGAGCTTACATGAGCCCCACCACTGCAGTTGTTTCAACTGAGAAGTCTTAATTTTGCTGAAAATCCTTTCCTGCCCTCTTGCCTTCAAAATCAATATGTCCTAGTGAGTTATTTCATTAAGTGCTCTTCATGCTCTGTACACAGCTCGTCTTTGAGGACAAATTTTAGATATACCTGCTGCCTGCAGAGCTGCTAGTAAAAGGACACCTGGTATTTTGTAATGGGGATATGCCATGTGGGATCTTCATAAATATATATTACAATTGCTCCTGTTACTAAGGAAAGAAAATTGTCTTTTGGTCCTCAGTGAGACATATTTTCTCCCTTCCCTCCTTCGCTTCCAGGCTGACCTCTTGCCTACAGACAGGCATGAAGACAACCTTAAGTGACAATGAGACAAATTTCATTTTGTAGTGAACTGCTTTTTCAATTATTTTTCTCCTCTCTATTTCTTCTGCCTGACCCAGACCAGGCTGTTACTCTGACAGGGGTCCCTAACCTCCAGATTAAAATATGCAAATTATTATCTTTCCTTCCACTTAGACTTGTGTCAGATATATTGAAACTACAAGAAAATCTTTGATTTGGGTTTATATGAGACAAACATAGTCTCATATTTTTGTCTTATTTTTGTCACCTTCTTTAATAACATAAACCAAATTTAACATGATGTAATCAATGTTCAAATACAATATAGATTACAGGACACTTTATGTTGTCTGAAGCAGATGTTGTTAAAAAAAAATCAAACAACTTCTGAAAATCTCTAACACCCCCTACTTTCTACCTTACATCATCCACCCTCAAATTAGTATTAAATAAGTTATACTAAAACAATGAAAAGAAAAGCAGATGCAACTCATCAGCTTTTGGACTTCCTACAGATAAATCATGCTGAAGTCTTCAGATTGATATTAATGATAATTGGCTTAAAATTTTACAAATAAATTATTTCCAAAATTCATTGATATATTCCGGTTTTCAATCACTGTAAAGCTAAATTTGGCTGATATTTTTAAACAACAGAATTACACTACAAACAAAGAATACTACACACAGAATCCTCTCTGCAAGGATTTTCCTTTCATCTTGGGTTTAACTAATTCTAAAAAAACCTCTTCAGTAGTATCATCATTAATAATGAAGATATAACAGATACCTTAAAGAGATATAAATATAGAGAGTGTTGAAGGAGAACTGTACGTGGTCAAAACAAATTCTTTCCAGATTTTTCCAGGAAGTTTCGAGACATGTAGCAAAAAAAAACCAAACCCAAAACCTGTTTCCATAAGCATGAATCCCTTTCCATCCCAGGTATTCTTACAGCATAACACAGTAGCTGAAAAGCTGGAATTTCATAAATGCAGTCCTACATAATTGGTATAATTTTATCAATACATGACATGAAAGGTGCACTGATTGAAATAAAATGCATGTGTTAGTAGGGACTTAAGCAAGGGAAAATATAGGTCACTAAAAACTATGACAATCTTTCCAATCTTCCCCAAATACCTGGGGAATGCTGCATTTTAAGAAAGGCCCACTTCTAGCCTGTTACACCTTGGCAGCCCCTAGCTAATATAACTGTCTTATTAAAAATATGAGTATCTTCATAAGATTTCCTCATATTTCATTTCACCCACTTGTACATCGAGAAATTGAGAAGTTTCTGAAATTTTGTAATGTGGTAATTTTGGCTAGATGTCATGAAAAGTTTCTAACCATGCCCTAATGCATTGTAAAGACCATTTCAAGCAGCTGAGCTACAGCATGTTAAGAAATTGTTTCTCCTGAAAACTGCATGTTATCACTATTTCAGCTGTGATGTGGGCCTGCACTGACAGTCTCCAAAGCAATGATAAATAGAATTGCTGCAATGACACATTGCCAGTTCCTTTAGTCAGACTCTGAGTGTGCCCACTGTCTGAGCTTTTTCACTCAATTACTAACATGCAGCAGAAGGTGCAATAATTGCTTAAACCACCAGAATTAGTTACTTGCAACTGTATAACACAAAATTCATAGAAGCATAGCACGTTTAGTTTGGAAAAGATCTTTAAGATCATCAGGCCCAATCAGTAACCCAACATTCTCCACCATTAAACCATGTACCTCAGTGCCACATCCACACATCTTTAAAACACCTCCAGGCATGGTTACTAAGCCACTTCCCTGGGCAGCCTGTTCCAATGCTTGAAAACACTGCTGGTGAAGAAATTTTTTTCTGAAATCCAACCTAAACTTTCCCTGGCACAATTTGTGGCCATTTCCTCTTGCCCTGTCACTTGTCACTTGGCCAAAGAGGCTGATCTCCACCTCACCACAACCTACCTTCAGGCAATTGCAGAGTGATAAGGTCCCCCCTGAGCCTCCTTTTCTCCAGGCTGAAACACACCAGCTCCCTCAGCTGCTCCTTATCAGACTTGTGCTCCAGACACTTCACCATTGCCCTACTCTGAACATCCTCCAGCACCTTAATGTTGTTCTTGAAGCGAGGGACCCAAACCTGGATTTGAGATGTGGCCTTACCAGTGCCAAGTACAGGGGGACAATCCCTACTCTGGTCCTGCTGGCCACACTATTGCTGATATAGGCCAGGATGCCATTGGCCTTCTTGGCCACCTGGGTACTGCTGGTCCATGTTCAGCCGCTGCCGAACAGCATTCCCAGGTCCTTTTCCTCTGGGCAGCTTTCCAGCCACTCTGCCCCCAGCCTGTAGCAATGCATGGGGTTGTTGTGACCCAAGTGCAGCAGTCAGCACTTGGTCTTGTTGCACATCATACTATTGGCCTTTGTCCATTGATCCAGTCTGTCCAGATCCTTCTGTTTCCCCAGTTTGGGAATCCTCCCTGTGCACCCCACCATGGATCATGCTGGTACTGGAGTCATTCACCTCAGCTACTCAATTGTCTAACACAAAAAGGGATTGCTGTGATTTCAGTGGATTTGGAGATGAGTAAGTTACAACCCAGTAATTATGCCTCTAGGAAGGGATTCAGGTCTCTGTGACAGACTCTGTGTGCAACCATAAGCATATCACATGGAGCTACATACACAAAATTTACATTTGCCAAAAACCCCAACAGAAAACAAACCTGGTACTTAAGCAAAAATAAGCTTTCCCTTGAAAATGGAAATGCAGCTGAACACTTGAGAGGCTGCTGGCTTTCACCCTGTAGCCACCAAAGTAAATCACATCACTTTTTGTGCACGCACAGGTCAATCTAGCCAAGCTGTAAATCTTGCAATCCCCTCCCCATGCCTGAGACTTCACAAATTAGTCTTATGCCATGGCTGTGTTTATGTACAAACAAGAATTTTAATTTTTGTATCTTTTTTTTACCAAGGGGTTAAAACTAACTGCTCAGTAATTGTTAGAGGAAAAAACAGTAAATCATGGGTTCATACTCACAGAAACAATTTGAGTAATTCAGTCCAAAATCTGTTTCAATCATGAAATCCCACCATCATTAACACACCAGTCTTTGCTTCACCCACGAGAAAATGTCTAAATCTGAAATAAACCAAAACACATCTATCCTCAGTGTTTCTTTCAGACTTAAGCAGCCTCTCCCACCTGCTATCTCTAGATGTAAAATATACTCACTCTTCACTATACAAGGAATCTCAGTGTCTGAATTGCCATATCTGTTTGTGAACTGATTATCCCAGGTCTTTAACCACTTTGGATGTTGCTCCCTGAAACACTCCAGCATGCCCACAAGATACATCCATACATATAACAAGTACCTTCAATTTCATGCTACAGAACTGTTTCAGCAACTGGCAGCAACAAAGCCATCCTGTCTTTTCCAGAATCTTTGAACAGAAAAAAATTACACACAACAATAACAATGATGTTGTGAGACCTTGTGATGCCCAAAAGAAAGAAAAAAATGCTGTATAACTCTGCAGGGAGCTCTCCCCAAGCAGGGAGAAAACTGCTTGCCTTTTTTTGGGGGGGGGTTAGCTCTCCCCGAACTGTGCACAACCCAGTCCATTCCACCTGTTTCTGGTTTTTATTGAGGAGCTTGGCCACAATCTCAGTGATCATTCTTGTTCTCCTTCCCTTCAATCCTTGCTCATTGTGGTAGTTTTGCCTGGCCCAGTTTTTGCCAGTGGATAGGGTGGGGTACAAAGATGGCTCCTGCATGTCCTGAGTAAAGATTCTGGAAATTTCTCCACCATGTCCAGCGGAGCCAATCTCTGATGGCTCTGAAGATGATGGACATGCTGCTGGCCAAACCTGGGCCAATTAGAGATGTTAGTTACACCTCTGTGAAAACATATTTAAGAAGAAATCAAAACAAAGTAGGCACGCACTTCTTTGTAGCCAGGGAAGGAGGAGGAGGAGGTAAAAATATGTGAGGGAGAACAACATGGAGGCACCAAGGTCAGTGGAGAAGGTGGGGGAGGAGATGCTCCAGGCGCCGGAGCTGAAAACCCTCTGCCAGCCGTGGTGAAGACCATGGGGGAGCAGGTGGTCCCCCTGCAGCCCATGGACTCCAGGGGATGCAGAGAAACCCCCCACAGCCCGTGGGGAGGTGCCCACGCCAGAGGAGCAGGTGGAAGCCGGCAGGAAGCTGTGATCCAGTGGGAGTCCCAGAGACTGAGAGTTGCAAAAGCCTTGCAGGAGAGAGAAAGGCCTTGCTCCCAGGATGGAAACAGCCTGGCCTCGGCTTGGAATTCTGCAACCTGGAGAGAATCTCGGACAGCAGCAATCGGGCGGGGCTGCTCGTGAGATTGGACCCACGCCAAAGAAGTTCGCAGAGGACTGTCTCTCGTGGGAGGGACCCCCATGGCTAAGTAGAGGATTCTTTTCCCCTGATGGACTGACCCTGACCAAAGGAAAACCCCCATGCCCTGCCCCCACCCCGGAGCTGTTGGTTAGAAGGAAGGAGGGAGGGGGTGAGCTGAGAAATGGCCTTAATAGGGAGAGGGGTGAGCAGAAAAACAGTGTTTGTAGCAGAAGAATTGTGGCGTTGGACTGACTAAGAAAAGCCACATATCTTGCCCCAACCCGGATCTGCTGGTTGAATGGAAGGAGGGGGCGAATAGAGAAACAGTGTCTGTAGTAGAAGAATTGTGATGGACTGACTTAAAGAAAAACCCCACACCCTGCCCCTGCCTGGGAGTTGTTGGTTAGTTAGAAAGGTGGGAGGGGGTGAGCTGGGAAGTGGTGCCTTAAGAGGGAAGGGGGGTCAGTGAAGAAACGGTGTCTTGAGAGCTTATTTTTAACTCTGATTTATCCTCCGACTCTGTTAGACTAATAAATCACTTTTTTTTTGCAACTTTAAGTTTCCCCGCCTGCTTTTGCCCTGAATCTAGTGCGTCCCCTTATCAGTGGTCTTATCTCAACTCATAAGTCCAGTGTTTTGTGTTAATTTTCCCTCTCCTCTGCATAGCTGCAGCAGGAGAGAGCATAGAGAGCAAACGTCGTAGGTGCCTGGCATTTAGCCAGGGTCAAACCCACGACACTCATTGATCCCATGACCTTCTGGGGAGGCTCTCATTCCTTTGCAAGTGATTCAAGTCAGATAACACCAACTCTTCCTACAGCATGGGCAGCTGCTCAGCTGAACCAATCCAGGGCCCAGAAATTTAATGTATCTTAACATTTAGTCAACATATTGTAAGAATTAGTCATTAAAACCATGAAGGATTACAGTCACACTGGCAAGGAAAAGAAAAAAGATTTAGGATCCTGTTACCAATCTCTCAGCATGCTGCTTTATACAAATAATACTGCCTGGGTTTTCTTATTAACTGCACTCTATTTTAAATCCTTTCTTAAAGCCTGGAAAACCAATTTTAGAAAAAATTTCAATTTAAACTTGGTTACAATTTACTTGCTAGATTAATCTTCCAAACTTTTAATGGGTATATTAATTAGACATCATTAATAACTCCAATAGCAGACATGAATTTCTATTGTCTCTTAAACCAAATATGATTAACTTCACTCATCCTCAAGGGCATAATTTTGCAAAAACTAGCAAGTGCAAGAGTATCAGCTATTATAGTATTAAAAGTGCCATTTTGTTTATGATTTCATGTGCAGGTCTAGACCAGCCTAAAAACCACCTGGAATCTCATGCATTTTACACCAATATCCTTGTGGGACTGAAGAAAGAAATTAAATGGAAAATGGCTTTAAATGCCACATTTTCAGCCACATTTCCTATATTCTAAGGTAAGTTATCTGAAAGAGAATTATCTCACCTCAAATGGACCTTTTTAAACATAATAGTGTGCCTTGAAATACTGTAAAAGTCCTACTGATGATGCTGAAATCTCTGCTACAAAGGTGTATGAAGTACACAGTCCTTACTGTGCAGAAAGTAATTTTAAAAAATACCATTAAATGTTTCCTTTCATTCCTAAAATTCCAGCCATTTAATTAACCTTTATACTTAAAATATCCTCAAGAGCCTGGAAAACAGAAAATTACACTGTTCCTAGCTCTTTTGCCAGATTTTTGCTTCATTGCTTCATTGAATGTCTCTGGCTGTTACTGCAGCAGCTGGCAAGCTCAGCATGAGCTGTGCCCAGCGGGAAAGCCCTTCAGCCAGCCAGCAGATCTCTCAGGCACCCAGCAGCTACCCCGCTGCACACAGTTCAGCTAAACCTCTCTCTGACTCTCTCCAAACACTACCAAAGAGCCTCATGACTCCTGTCTGCTCTTGATATACTTGTCAGCTTGTAGAGGTTCTCCACGATCTAGGTCAAGTTCTGAATGTGTTTCCCAAAGTCTTCCATTATAAGCGGAGTGTAATCACAGATGTTGGTTAGGGGATTTTTTTTTGTCACAGCTTTAGACATTCTATGCCCAGCTCTTCTTTCACTTGTCCTGGCAAAGCCACTCTATTTTTGAGAAAGTTAAGTAATTTATGGAAAGTAGGTCAGCAAACTAAACGTTTCCAATACATGAGGCTATTATGGAGGCTGGTACTCTTTCAAAGGATAGTAAGTCACCTGTTGCTTTTCCTGCCAGCCCATTCCCCATGACACGGAGAATACGACCTCTTTCACACACAGAGATTATTCTGTTCATGACATTGCATTAAACTCTGTGTAATCAGAATTCAAGATAAATATTCAGGCCCATCTGAGATAGTAGCCACAACCTCATGCATCTTCTCAATTGTTTACACTCCTGTCTGCTCCTTCCATGTGACCTAGTAGTCCCCAGTGCTCAATCAAATAAAGGTGAACACAACAAAGTGTTTGCTACTGCCCATCTGCACAGGACAGATGATGAATCAAACTTCTGTCACACAACCACTCCCAAAGGGAGAAGTCGCAGAGTGATCAATTGGTGCTACATCAAATGGGCCTCTTATTCTCCCAGCTCCAACTCTTCAGATTGTTTTCTATTAAATATCTGAGACAAAGAACTGTTGACCTCAACTTTTAAACTTCAGCTTTCAGCATCGATCAACAGTAAATAACGGATAGGTCTTTGACAGTATATTTCCATGCTATATCAATTTTTCTTCAGCTGGTTCATCAAGTCACAAGGATGCAGCTCTGTCCCCAGAGACAACAGAGGTCTTTGAAGTTCCTTTAAACTGAGAGAAATCCAGAACTTTATAGACATAAATCATCTTCTGATTGGTAGGGACATCAGACAGTTGCCAGACAGTGTCTGGGACCATTTATATAATTTTAGGCAAGCCACTGCACAGCTCTCAAGCTTTCAGAGAATTAATTAATTCAGGATGATATCGTCAGGTTAGAGCTGAGAAAGAAAATAGTATCTTTTTTGAGTGTGTTATGATTTCCCAGGATACTAGGAAATCAGTGGGCAAGAAACTAAAGCTAATTTTGGATGAAGCAACATGTAAAGTAAATGCCTATATAAAATAATTTACTGAATAACTAGTGCAGCTATTTAAATATTTAGGGCTGGGAGTCAACTGCAATAAGAATGGGGAGAAAGAGATATCTACATTTTTCCTATGTTAAAACTTTTTTTGCTGTAGGTATTTTTCATATAGCACATTTTCATATTGACACCCAGCTGTTTCATCACTTTAAAAAGAAATAACACATCTTCAAAATCAAGTCCCTTGCCTGTTGAGCTCAGCAACACAAGAGAGTGGGGGCTACTTCCTTGCTTTTTTTCACACTGCAGATCTCTGCATTTTCAGCTAGTTCTCATTTTCTAAGCAACAAAAAACCAGTCTCTTTGGCAGCTTTACTTCCTTGTATGAACCTTATTTTTAGCAGGCAAATGTCCATCCAGACAGAATTCCCTGATTTCTTATGCTAATACTGAACGTCTACAAGCAGACAACAAGGAGCTTTTTTTGTATCAGTTACGTTTTGGGGAAACATAGCCTCATTTCATGCACCAGAGCCTCAGGCTTGCTTATATTAGCTTACATCGTGGAGGAACTTGGCCTAGTGATTCCCAGTGTTGGCTCATCATTGCTGAACTATAAATGGATATCTTCTGTTTGGCTGGGTGCCCAGGCAGCTTTCTTTTAAATTCTTAATCCCACTTAAACAACATGTTCTTAATAGAAACAAGTGGTGGTTTCCACACAGTAACGAAAGTCACTAAATAAAGCACAGCTACCACCAATTACCTTCTCTCCAGCATGACTCACCAAAATGCTGGGAACTAAAGGCTGTCTGACAGGCCTGTTTCTGGTGGTGCTACTCCTGCTCTTCCCTGTGATCTCTCCAGCTCTCTCCCTCAAGACAGTCCGTAAGAAAGTCATATTCTGCACCACCTTCTTGGTGCAATGAGCATAGGTCAGCCTCAACTCACCACATCAATCCCACCACTGAGTGTGCCCTAATCCATTTATGACTCTCGAGCATCTTGGTGCCTTCCAGATGTCTTTTCCAATATTCAGCTTTCCTCTCCACAGACTCATAGAATTGTGGAATCATAGAATGATTTGGGTTGGAAGGGACCTTAAAGATCTGCTATTTCCAATCACCCCAACCCATGGTAGGGACACCTTCCACTAGACCAGGCTGCTCAAAGCCCCATTCTCTGGTCCTAAACTGCTCATGTACTTTATGGGTAGGTCATATTCTTCCTTTTATGGCTACTAAGAGTCCTGTTGTCATGATAACTTTATCCCCACGGATATACCCATTCTGTCTGCTGTGCTTTCATTAAAAACTATCCCAAATCTGGTGCAACTGAAAATGTTCTGTACTGGAAAAAAAAGCAAGTAGTGCATCAGACAAAGCAAGGAAGGAACACAAAAAAAGGGTAGTGGGTAAGTATATACATCAAAAACGCTGAACAATACTTGATGAGGGAAGTCAAACATATACCTATTATAAAATAAATACAGTCCTCTTGTCACAAATATACTTCCTTTCAGCTTGTTCTTTCATTAATAAAATACATAAATACATAATGGCATTTCTGAGCAATAAAGAAAACCAAACTCCTCTTATCCATATACTTTCTAGGCTATAAAATGGGGGCCCAATTTTCCCAATTTATTTTCAGTCTTCCTGAGGTATTTCATACATGGAAGCTGAAGGAATAGAACATGTGTATCAGAAACTTTGATTCTTCTCCATGATACAGCTTGTAGCTGAATTTGTTACAATACATTAACTTGTTTATAACTAAAGATTTGTTCTTACACTTAAACAACTCAGTAAGTCTTGATCAGAGCTGCACTGACAATTTTTTGTGGCTACTGCTAGCAAGTACCCCAACTGTAATTCAGGAGAGTCTGATTTGGGACATCATTGTTTGGAAAGAGTAATCCATCTTTAAACTCATGAATAAGCTCTATTTAGTTCCACGGTTAATGGACTGTGCAAATACATATCCCTAAATGATTTCTTTAGGCAGGGTCTTATTTTCTTTAGGGAAGCGTCCTGAACTGTTCCCATGCAACCATTTTGTTTCTTTTTTTCCTGAAACTATAAATGTGAAGGACATCCAGATCTTCTGGACAAGCACTGCTGGTGTCACCTGGGACAAACTGTAAGGACACAACAGAAAATATGGAAGGTTCACTACACTGGGGAGCAGCAACAGCACTGATGTGGGGGTACAGCCCAAACTTTTTCTCTATCTCCTCATAGAAACTGATTGTCAGAAGCTGATCACCAAATCGTAGGTATGTTTTGAAATCCTAAATGTTTTTAACATGGACTCTTCTTCCAGCTCCAACACAGTATCCCCCCATTTCCTTCTTCCTTGCAGTAGTTTCTGCCTATTGAACATTGCAAGTTGTTTTAAATAATGCAGTTACTTATCTATTCGCCTGCAAAAAAAATTAAAAAAAAGATTACAGAGATAAGGCTGGCTCTAAAGGTCACGTTAAAGTTAGGAGAAAATACAGAGAGACTGAGACTTTTACCAGAATGTGGGAGAATATGTGTATATGAAGGCTGCAAATATTTCAGCTGAGTGGATTTTAGTTTGCATTCTATCTGGTTTCACTTATATTATAATTGAAGGGAAATGGTGGTAGAAAATAGAGCACTTTCCCATGCTGTGTCTAAAGCTTTTTTAATGATTAAATGTCATCATATCTCAAGCGTACCAAAAATACCGGTGAAAGTCATCCTAATTTTTAAAAACAAATATGCATGAGAACTGGTTGTAGCTGGACATAGTTTTGAATTAGAGCAGGTCTGTCACTAGAGTAAGT
Source organism: Acanthornis magna (assembly GCA_036785705.1). Classification (NCBI taxonomy): domain Eukaryota; kingdom Metazoa; phylum Chordata; class Aves; order Passeriformes; family Acanthizidae; genus Acanthornis; species Acanthornis magna. The sequence goes on along the minus strand of JAWUZG010000025.1, from coordinate 23,763,614 downwards.
TTTATTGTGAAGTACCCAGGAGAGTCTGTATTCCATTCTTCAGGAAAATACAAAGACATAATTATTTTTAAGTCTTTTATTAACTTTTTTTTTTTTTTGGCTGAGACACCCCCTCTGTGTGGAAGACCGGCCACATCACTTGTTATTGTGGTAAGTAAAAATATCTCTAGGGACATAAACATATCTCCTGAGAACAACAACCAATCTCTGTTCTCACTCCAACAGCTGTACCTTTCTTTTATAAGTGAAAAGAGAGTTGGGCCTTCCTAGGAAAAGAAGGCCACGTGAAAAAATTTCAGAAAAAAGCAAGCAGCTAAGGACAGCACAAAAGGGAAAAACGGGCCACAGAAAGACTTGTCTCACTTGTTCTCCAGTTGATGATGTCTAATCAGGAAGTTTTTCCCATTCCTACTGACTTGACTGTGGTTGAATTAAGAAACTGTCCCCATATATTGAAATACTTTATTCCCCTCCCATATGATATACTTGCCAGTTGTCAGGTGTTTATATTAATGCACATATTTACACCTCATTTAGATATCCACTCCTGACCAAAGCAGGGAGTTTAAGTTACTTAATTTCCATGTATTTCACTGTGATATTTCTATGTTCCTTTTAACCTTCTAATGGACATTTCTGTTGCCTCAGTTTTCTTGCAAATTGGAAAAAATTTTTTGAAACAGCAAATCCTCAATAAAATAATAAAACCCAACTTTTGTACTCCCAATGATCACAACAAAACTGAGTCAGATAAGTAATTAAGAGGTTGCTATTTTATTATTGCATTTCATTAATTTTAGAACTCAGTCCTGATACTTTGCAGATTTTGTTCGTTAACATATGCATTTAGACACTATTTTATAAATTTCCACTGTGCTTAGATTTCAGAGGTCTCTATTCCCACCAAAGAATTCTCACAAGATTCCTATTATCTCATTTGCCGTTTTTTTTTTTTGGCCTTGCACTTTGGCCCCAGCATTCTCAAAAGGACACTTTGTTTTTGACATTAGGCTTCTACCACAGACTGGTTTTCTAAACAATAAAATAGAATAACTTGCAGTCCATACTTGTCCAGAGTCCTAGAGACAGGCTCCACAAGCCAAATATATACAGTGGGAAAGTATAATTCAAAATGTTCCAGACTAAACATTTTAACATCAGACAAAATAAATATTTCAAAACACTAACCTGAAAACGATTGCTGGAGCTTGATGTTGTTACTGCTGTAGCTCCTTGTTAAAAGATCATGAATTTTTAATGCTTTCAGACATCCTACAGATAACACAAGCAGTATACATTGGCTCACAAATTATTTGTTGTCCTTCAGCATAACCTACAATATCCAGTGCTGTACCTTTGAAATTAGGACATTCTGTAGTTAATAGAAAACCTACCTTTGCAAGGATCAGTTATTTACTTTGCTATGTGTGCTATTTTGAACAAGAACTTCTAGCTATATGAAATAAGAATGCCAGGCTCAGGATAGTAGTAGTAAGAAGGATTATTACTGTTTTCATTCTGTGCCTTTCATCACTCACAGTTCCAACCCACCAAAACCGGGGTACAAGGAGTTAGCTGAAAGAAACACAGCAGGACAGGTTCATCCTCTACCATAAAGCATTGCTGTTTCTCCCAGGTATTGGATTTCCCAAACCTCTAGGCTTCTACCTTTTTGGACAGGCTCTCACCAGGCTCAGAAAGAAATATAAACGTTATCCAAATATGTATGGCAAATGCTGCAGTCATCAGACTTTCTTTCCAGAGGTTTGCGGGTTTTGGGGTTTGGGGGTTATTTGGAGTTTGGTTTTTTGGAGGTTTTTTTTTGGTTGGTTGGTTTGGTTTTTTGTTTTGTTTTGTTGTTGTTGTTTGGTTTGTTCGGGGGGGTTGAGGGATGGAAGGATGCTACATATGGGATTGAACTCAGTAGAGTATTCAGCTCTACAGGCTAATAATTTATCATCTCATTTATCTCTACCTAATAATCTATCATCACTTAAGTGACAGCATAAAGATAAGTCTAGGTCTTATGCAGAAATGTTCATAATATTAAACAGGAAAGAATTTAGAGGGCCTGTACCCCAAGAAAATCTCCTGCCTGAGTATTAAAACCAGCAGTATAAGGAAGTATCAAAGCAAAATTTATTATTCTAATCAGAAAAATGAGATTTCTTTTTCAAAAAGAAAAATAAAAAAAGTCTTGCTGCTCAGGAGCCCAAGGAAAGCTCTGATACAAATATCTTGCAATTACACTACTGTAGATCTCTGTTTCAGATGACTTCATGTTCCAGCAGGAAGAGTGTCATGCTTTATTTGTCACATAGAAGTAAACTGAGATGTCATGCAAGATATTTCTAGAGCCTTCAGAAGGATCTTAAAGAGTCAAACACCTTTTCTCACCAATGGGACCATCCCTAGTCTGGCACTTTGCTTCCCAATTTGCTTTATACAGCTTACTTAATTGGGAGAAAGCAAGTTCTGAAAGAAGTCAATTAAAGCATTTATTAAAACATGTACTAAAACATATATTCATATATATAACATATATTCTTAAAACATATAATTCTCTTGTTACTGGGGAACAAGCTATTCATACAGCTACTCTTCTTGTTATCACTTCCAAAATTCAAGACTGAGCAAAGTACTTCTCAGTCAGTAAGGTGTGGAAGCTTGGATTCTTTTCTAGCTTTACTCAGAGATTCTGTTAGCAGAGACTTTATGTACAAAAGTACCACTTACCCTTTTAACGCTGAATCTGATAAGAGCACTCGTGTAAGATTCCAATAGCTGAAACAAATTTGCACCTGGGATCTACTACCATGGCTGACATATTTCTAAGAAGGAAAAAAGGAACAAATGTTGGTTCTGAGTTATGACTCAGAGGCAGAAGAGCAGGCCACAAACATGAGAGCACTGCATGCTGAAGTTAATAATGTTTTATAAATGTCAACTAAGTGTTGAACACCAAACATCCAATACAATTTGCAGTGGTAAGCCCAAGAAGCTATGACACAGAGGGAGACAAAAACTGTCCACTTTCATGAGAGAAGTTAGTGATTTGAGAGTATTTAATTAGATATTAATAGAGACCCGGTCATAAAGCAAAAATAGTAATATGAATTATGGAATTATCTACAAGGCAATAGAAAATAACATAATTTTATTTTAATAAAATAAACTATCTTGCAAAATCACAACTAGGACAGGACACTTTGTAACTCTTTGGTAGGTACAAGGAATGCTATACAATTTGTGCATGTCTGTGTGTGTACTTTAATATTTGCATAACACAAAAGCTATTCATTAATGTGACTATATATAACGTTGAGAGCCACTAGAAAAAAAGCATTTGCATTACCCTCATGTTTCCTGTTTTCTGAATCAAGATTAGCATTAACAGATGACATCAATTTCCAGGCTCTGTAACAAAGCAATTAGTTGATATGTGACCATGTAGAGTAAGAAAGACTTTAAGAATTATATATGAAGCCTTTTTCAGCTGTCAGAAGAAAGCAACAACCTGACTCATGACTCCTCTTAGAGCAGCTCGTTGCCAATGACTTCTAGAACAAGTCTCTGGGAGGATACTCTTCCTGGAATAAGAATACTGTCACAGGGGATTGCTACAACCAAAACTCTCACCCTAGGAAAAGAAAATCCTAATACCTCTTTGTAGCATTTATTTCACAGCAGCCATTTTGTCAAGTCCCACTGTAGTGGTTTGAGCCTGGCCAGGTGCCCACAAAAGCTGCTCTGTCATTCCCCTCCTCAACTGGACAGGGGAGAGAGAATATAATGAAAAGCTCATGGTTTGAGATAATAATGCGGAGAGATCCCTTACCAGTTACTATCATGGGCAAAACAGACTCAGTCTGGGAAAATTAATGAAATTTATTACCAATCAAAATCAGAGTAGAATAATGGGAAGTAAAGCAAATCGTAGCAACCTTTCACTGTCCCTCCCTCCTTTCTGGACTTAATTCCTGATTCTCTGTCTCCTGCTTCCAGGTGGCACAGGGAGATGGACAGTGGGAGTTAGCTCATCCCATGTGTTTCTGCCTCTGTTTTCTCCTCAGGGAGAGAGGCCCTTCCACTGCCCTAGCGTAAGGTCCCTCCCATGGAAGAGGGTCCTCTGTGAACATCTTCAATGTGGATCCTTCCTGCAGGCTGCAGTTCTTCATTAACTGATTCAGTGTGAGCCCTTTTCCACAGGGCACAGTCACTCAGGAACAGGCTGCTCCAGCATGAGTCCCCTGGTGTCACAAATCCTACCAAGACACCTGCTCTGGCATGGGTTCCTCTCTCTGTGGGCCCAGATGGATCTTTCTTCCCCTGTGGAGGTCACATGGAGAGCAGGGGCCCTGCTGCCTCACCATGGTCTGCACGGAAGGCTGCAGGGGAATCTCATCTCTGGTGCCAGGAGCACCTCCTGCCCCTCCTTCTGCACTGACCTGGGGTCTGCAGGGCTGTTCCTCTCACGTGTTCTCACTCCTCTTTCCTCTGGTTGAAATTACTTCTGCATGGTAGTTCTTTCCCCTTCTAAAATATCTTATGGCAGAGGTGTTACTACCGTCACTGATGGGCTCGGCTTGGCCAGTGGCAAGTCAGTCCTGGAGAGGGCTGTCACTGGCTCTGTCAAACAAGGGGAAACTTCTGGTAGATTCTCACAGAAGCCACGCCTGCAGCCCTCCATCCACCAAAACCTTGTCACTCAAACCCGACACACCCACATGTGGACAAGTCCTTGAGTCAGTGCTCAGAGGCTAATGAGATACACCATGATGTTGAATGTTTGTAAAAATAAGGTCTGTGAGTGCATCCAAATAAAAAATCGTGTGTCATTACAAGTCAGTTTTGTGATCTAATAACAAGATATGATCTAATAACAAGATTATGATAAAAATCAATACATTTTTGGATCATTATCATTAATGGATACTTCAGTGGATTCTGACACTCCTTTCTTTTAACATACTAATATTTCTTAATAGCAAGTGTATGTTATCTTTCTTTCCCCCATGGGAAAGTTTCTAGCGAGCCCAAATGCTCCTGGTATGAGCAGCACTCACTGCATGCCTTTCCCAAATGTAAAAAGTATCATTTAAATTACATATTGTAAATAACTGACAAGAAGAAACATGCTACATGGATTTGTCCATGGTTTTATGAGAAAATTACAAATGTGATGTTCCATTGTGCTGCTGAAAGCAAATTGGCCATGCACACACCAAGTCAGCTACCGATGGAATTGAAACACATCCAGCGTTGCACTGGAAAGTCTTAGACTTAAGTCACAAAATTCTGAAAAGTGAAGGTATATAGCAATTGCTGCACAGCTCTGAAAGGGAAATGCTGTCTACTCTACCACTTTATACAACACCACACACCTTCTCTGGTGAAGTATTTGATCTGAATTGTCCTATATATCAAGGGCAATAAAGAATATATGCATGCTATAGGAACAGTCAACACCAAGTCACTTCCACTCACATTAAATCCAGAACCTGAACTCCTTGAGGAATCACTGCAGTGACACTGGTGCTGATTAGACGTGACACAGGAATAAAATAGAGACACTTGAGAACACTGCACAATGCTCCCATACATATACTGGTCCGCTTTTACAGCTGCTGTTTAATACTAAAAAAATAGGGTGGCCCAGATCTGTGCTAAAGGAAAGATCTTAACGTTGTGCTCGGTCAAATGATGTAGCCACTACAAGGCCACTTAAACTGCCTGACCCAGGCGGAATGAGCTTAACTCAAGAACAAAAGATATTTACTCTTAAAAGCATTCATTTCAGCTAACAAGGCAGAGAGTGGAAACAGGACTTATATTTGAAAAGTAATACATTTCCACTTCTCACATGAATAAAGTCACACAGGACCAAGCATACTTGGCATATTAACTTCTGATAGTTCCCTCTTCCACCTTTCTAAAATATTTACAGTGTCAGAGCGCTAATCCACCTTTTGTACATTCACTCTCCAAAAGGTCTGGATTTTCAGTCTGAGACTTTTTCTTCTTTTTCTCTAGGAAAACTGCGTATTAAAAATAAATGTCACAATTAGTTTTTACAAAGACAAATTATTCATTACATTATAAAAGTGAAAGGTAATCCTCCTATACCTTTAGTTTCAGTGAGATGCAGGGACATACCTGAAGGATTAATATGAGTATATAATTCCAGATGAGGTAGTAAAATTCCATTTGCTTTAAGAAGTGACTTTGTGTCAGTTTTCCATGTTCTTCTAATGAATATTTCATATGGGTTTTAATGCAATGCAAGAGTAGAGCTTAATGTAGGTAGATGTAATGGATATAGAATTGAGCATTACTGATGAAAAGCCAAGTCGATGTGGCCAAAGGGAAGAAACAGTGCCCCTGTGGAACTTAAACAGCTCCAGGAAAATTAACAGTTCAGCAAGCTTTACTAAGTACTACGAAATTCTCTCCTGAGTTGTTACAGTTGAAATATGTTTTCATGGTCTCCATCAGCCATTTCACTTTGTTGACTGAATGAGATGTTTTGCAGTCCTGAATAAAAATCAAAACCTAGCACTTTTTGTCTATAGTTTCACTGCATTCATGAAAGACTCCAGATCATCCCATTAAAAAAAAAAAACAAAAAAACCCACAGTAACCACTCAATTCTATATTCACTCAATATAAAGGATAAAATTATTACAGATTTTCAATTAAGGGGGTAGAGATAGTTCATAACTTTTTCATAACTAATCAAATTAATTGCAGTTCAGAGACATTTTCTTTGGTTTGCAAAGCATTCTCTGCATCTTCCCTGCAAATCCTTTATTAAGTTGAAGCTAAGGAAATACAGTGCTCAAAAGTACCCACTTCTAACAGAAGATGCACAAATGTAGCTGAAGTTTCATGCTTTCTATTCAAAATCAAGCATCTAAAGGAAGGATGTTGTTCTTTGTCACCATGGCAGCCTAGGTGTGCATTTATTGATCAGGGTATTGAGGCTGAAAAGAGAGACTAGAAAACAACATTAGATGCAACACACTAGGTATTCCAAGAGTAAGATGTCAGTTTGATGTGGAGGACATTTCATTTTTATGTAATCTTCGAAGTATGGCCAGTTTCCCGCTAATTGCTGAGTACTATATTGCAATTTCAGTGAAAGCACTCGGGCTTTTGTCATCTACATAGGTGTTTGAAAGTTTCCAACATCCAGCAGATATTTTTCCCCTTATTTTGATTATTTTTAATCTGATTAAAAAACCAAAATTATAAAAAGCTGTTTCACCTTATTCTTTTAAGACTGCTCAAAAATCTTGCTCACAGTATACGCGAGATTGCACTAAAAAACACAAGGACGACTCAAAGTCCAAACTGTACCTCATGGAGATGGACTAGACTGTTTCCCTAATCCATTTGCTACAGCCAACAGTCTAGAAGACTGTAAGGGATGAATAGTAGGGTTCATTCCATAAAGAACATGGAACTGACCTCAGCTGCTCTCCTATGAATAATGGGAGCTCCTGCAATGAAGTGATTGCAAATGTAGCAATATAACACTTTTTAGCTCCCACTCTGGAGCAAGGCAGGGAAGGAAAAAAATAATTCATCCCCCAAGACACTTGCTGGGCTAATATTTTTCCTCTTCTTTTGCACAGCCCCAGTATAGTTACTGTAATGAACTAGTTATTCTGGTATAGCTAGCAGCCCCTCAAATATAAGACTCAAGTCCTCAACAATCTAAAGAGCATTAGAAAAAAAAAAAAAGAGGAAGAGAAACAAACAGTTGCCTTCAATAAACTGTCAACCTAAATGATTCATTATGCACAGCTTCTGTGAAGACAGTTCCTGTTATGACATTGATGGCATTCATAACTACACAGGTACAGCTAAGAGGTGATGGATGTAGTCAGAATATTGTCCTCCATCATTTCCACTCCCCTTTTTCATTATTCTTCACTTTTTAACTATGACAGGAATTATTTAAAGGCAGACTCCTATTATAATCAAATTAGCATATTCTGCTGTGGAGATTCCATAGAGATCCAAGAATGTTTGTTTGACTAGGATGAGATAAGCATGTTTTTTCCTCCAAACACTCTCTACTTGGTGAGTTCCTCCCTTTCTAGACATTTTCCTGCTCAGTACCTGTACAGATAACGGTCCATGAGACAAAAAATAATGAAGGAACTTATTTCTCAGGGTGAGATGGTCTCTGGTGTCCTATTTTTCAGACCGTTAAAAATGAAGACCAGATCAGATTTTCAGTTTTAGCCAAAATTCAGACAGAAAAAGAAGAAGATTGTAGCAGAGGCATAGAGTGCATCACAGAATTTCTTCCCCCTCATTTCTCATTCCTGTGTATAGTCAAAAGCAGCTATGTCTCACTCAAGCTAAAGGGGATGATACAGGCCTGGAAACTGAGGTTCACAGGTACACCAGTATGAGAACCCCTTCACTCTACCTATAACTGTGGCCAGCTAAGCTGATTCTGCCGGAAAATTTTCCTAATAATTCAACAGTTTGATCCTGTACTGTAGTCTGTGTCTAGAATCCCACATCTTTAACATTTCAATGTGCTAAATGCAGAAATGTTCAAGGTACTTCCTTGAAAAGCAAGCTGCATAAAAATACCTCACTCTATGGGGTAAAAAAAGCCACCAGAACCCCAAGATTACAGAAGCTCTGGATCTCTTTGAAAATGTTTTGAAATATTTTGGGGGTTTTGTAATTTTTCTTATCTAGTCCTGTGATGCTCAGCTTTGTTCTCAATGCCCTTGCAATCTCCAAAAACTATCATTGATATTTAGAGGATGAAGAATAAGTTTCCAGCTGCTAGTGGTGAGAAAAGTTTTTATCAATACTCATTGAACATTGTCAGGTACCAAGGAACTTCAATTTCTCAGAAACCTTACTGGTCTTATGTTCAGGTGACAGCCACAAATATCACCAGTAATTTCCTGGCTACTCAAACATGCAATAGTCAACTTCTCAAAGTCAACACTTAGTAGCTGGCACTGCTGTTCCCCCAAACTACAGCCATACGTTTTATGGATAGTGAAAAAAATCTAACAACTGTTCTACATGAGAAACCATGAATTGTTAAATATTTTTTAAATCAGTTTTTGTTCACGTGCCCATTGTTCCCCAATGGTCCAAAATATCATTAATCACCTACTCCTATCATCAGGCTAACTTATCATCAGTTTCAAGAATCATTCAGGTCATACATCTCTTTGCAGAGTATAATAAAGGCATTGTGGAATGTAGTAAAGGACACAAATACAGCTAAAAATGCTATTTTTTAATATTTAAAATAAACTACAAGGGTGGCATGTTCCATATTGAATCTACATAATTTTCTGTTGAGGAAAAAAATTAGGAAAATTGTCTCCTAATTTTTTTTTTTAACTGCTTTACAGCATAAAAATGAACCAACTAAAAAATAAAAAAATATTCCGTCTCTATTTGCAAGCTTACTTTTAACAAGTTACCTTCAGAAATTATTATAGATTCTCTAAAGAAATATTGAATCATCCAGCCAAGAAAGAAAACAATTTCTATGGAAAAAGTGCACCAAAAGAGTTTCTGACAATTATTACAAAATGATAGCACTCTGTTTATAATAATATATTAAGAAAAAAAAACCCACCAAAAAAAACAACCCCACAAAACAAAACAAAAAACCCAACCAAACAATGGGAGAAGATATATTTGAATATGCTATTATGTCTTGTCTTTCGCATTCAAGCTCAAGGATAAACAAGAACAAAACTTCCATATATAGATATATACTGGAAGCTAAAAAATACAGTGGTACATAAAACCATTGAGATGGTTAATAAGAACAGCATGAGAAATCTGCACCACAGGGTAAAAAGTAATGATTGACAAATACTAAGTACCAAAAGGACTACATATAAAAGGGGAACAAGCAGAACTTGTTGACAAGTGAAGAGCAGTGAGAGGAGATGAGCTGAACATATTTTTTTTTAATGAGGTGTTAAGTAGATCAGCTCTAGAGGTTGGATAATGACCGTGCTGATGAGTTGACCAGGGGTGTGAAAAGAGCTGAATAACATGACATTTGGGAAACTCAGGAGAGCACTGAAACCTGAGATAGCTTCTGTGAAAAAAGGTGAAGTACTTCTGCCACTCAGAGAACTTCTAGTGATGCTAGGGTTGCAAGGACTTGGCATCTCATTAAGGTAACACATTTTTTGAGAAGCAAACACAGATTTAAAGAGAAAAAAATCCTACTTTATACACACTCCCTCACCCCAGAGAAAACTTCTGTACATGCACCTATTCCTTCCTACACATCACCATTCCACTCCATGTTCGTAACTGTAGTGTCCCTCTGGGAAACTGGGGCACCACCAAGGCAGTACCACATTAGGGCAACATGTCAATGGAGCAACATGTCAAAAGAGCAGAAAGAACATGCAGGATTTGCTTCACTGAGTATCAGAATTGAAAGAAAAAAGACCCTAAAAAAAGAAAATCGACCCCGTGGGAACATTTTCATGAGAAAAAGAGCAAGCAGCAGAATTGTCAGGTTGTACAAAAAAAAAAAAAAAAAAAAAAAGGTCTAAAATAACTAGCAGTTGTTTGAAGGAACATGACAGTGACAAAAGCAGAGGAAGTTTGTGGTGGGTGTTCAAGGATGGCAAGGAACAGGATATGTTTATGCGCAGAGATGCTAAATATAAACTCCAAGGTGCAGCAGAGATGAAAGACACCTCATCAACAGTATATGCAGAAGGTCAGAATGAAGTATAAAAGAGGGGAAAAAGACATGGGCCTCTATTCACACGGAAGACAGCAGAAAGAGATTTTATGCCACTTCCCCATGGTTTTGCTGGGCAAATACGAAAAAATACATAAAAGCTGTGCTTACAAACTGAAGTTTTATTTGTATAAGAATTGCGGACAACATAAACTGAAGACCTGGTGACCCAAAATGCAAAATTATTAAAAAATATAACTAGTATTTTACAGAATAAATGTCCTATGAAATTCAGTGCAACAGTATCTGACTCTAGCTGCTCATCAGAAGAGATGAATAGAAATAATAGGGTTTCAGATTCAACATTTTTTTCCTGAAATAGAAATCAAGATGGCTCCAAATTCTGAGAATGTCATCAAACACTGCCACAAAATTTGAAGAAAAGGCTGTGTAAATACATAAGATAAAATTTTCATTTAAGTAGAATTTGAGATACTGCTGGCGTGATAACCCACATCACATCAAACTTAAGACTGAATAAGTTTCCATTCAAAATTTTAAAGTTTCGTGGCCTGTGAGTTATATCATATAAAGCACGTCACTAAAGGAAGAGATGTTACACAACAGCTAGGCATGGAAATCCACGCTGCGATGTAAAATTACTAAAGAAGGTTATGACCATGTAATTTAGTACTTTGCTTTCTTTCACAGATGGCCAATTGATTGTCAAAACTCTCTTCATCAGCCCCTCAACACAGACTCTTCCATTCATTACCTGGTGTGGTGCAGTTTTAATTCATCAAGCTGCTGGATATTTAATTCAGCAGATCATCCATTTCTGACCACTGTTCCTTTCAAGTCAGCAACCTGAGTGTTATTTTTCAGGTAAGAATCCAATGGTCCCTGTTTCAAGTGATTGTGACAGTGAAATCCATACAGAAAGCTCAAACATAGACAGTCTACCCTTAACTGCTTGTTTATCTTGAGCATCACAGCCCCATCTAATCAATTGGCATTGATTTAAAATGCAAGGTAGTCTCAAAGGAGAGAAGTAGGGTAGATGGGCAGGTATAGATCGGGGTGGGAATGACAGCACAGCTCAGATCTAGTTTTACAGATGTCCTGGGTAGAAAGAAAGCACAGTGAGCTGGGGAATTAGCAGGGGGAGCAGACCAATTTTTATTTTTTCTGCTACTACATCCTTCTTGGCAATTACAAACTATTAAAGCCTACAAAAGGAGACTTTCCTTCTCTGTGTTCTGACACAGGTTTTTCCATATCATCTGGAGCTCCAGCCCAGCCATGCTCACTCTGGCTCAGGTGGTATGCAAAGGAATCAACAAATTCAAAAGGCAGGAAGAGCAGAGGAAGAAGAGGGATATGCTAAGGAAAAGAAAGAAAAAGAACAACACACAAATCCAACAACAAAGAAACAACAGAAGTTTTCAATTTCCATTTCAAATAAAAATACTGAATGTTTTCCCAGGAAGCATGTTTTTATGGGCCACCTGAAAAATATATGTGTTTTATTTTACTATCATACCATGCAATCACCAGACCATTCTGTGGCCAGAGGAGATTGCAGCATGAAATAGATAATGAGGTGCAGTAGTTTAGCAATAGTCAAGAGTTTTAGGGGTATTTTTTTTAACTGCTCTTAATCAAGACACAGAGACCAGCAGATGGGCCACCTGTGATGAAAGGCAAGCAGAAAAACTGAGCTTGCCATTGTTCTTAAAGCTGTTATGCACATATCTGACAGCAACTAAGTTAGATCAAAGCAAAGTACAGAAGGAATCAGAAAGCAACAGCCACTGAAGCAGGAAAAGAAGATGTGAAAAGAGCTACAAGCTAACTAGGACAGGGACATGAAATTGGTGCTGACCAAAGCTGTGAAACTGTGGAACTCTGCAGTATCAAAGGCACTGTTTATTTCAGAACTACAGAAGAAATGGAAACACTAAGGTGTGGCATGAAAGAAAGGGATGTAATAAAGTAGAAAGATGTAACATTGAGAGCCACTTGCACAATTAATTTACAAACACCCAACAAGGGAGATAAGACACTTTCTGTGTTTTCACTTGAGTAAAAATTATTTATCATAAGGAAACTGGTTTTGACAGAATGAAATACACTCCTTCCATTATGTATGGGGAGCAGGAGTGGAATTGGAATATCTTTTTCCTTACGACACTGAAATCCAGGAACTATTAAATATTAGAAACAGGCATCCTTAACCAGTCTTGTTTTTCCCATTCCAGGCTGCTGTCATCCTAGTGATCCAGATATAGTGATTGAGTTATTATTTGTATGCCAGTCATTCTTACCCCAGGTCAGATAACCCTATAGGAGCCTGAGAGAGTTGGTAATAGCAAAAACTTCTCTTGGATATTCCTCAACACTGATCCCTCAATCACTGGGAGAGTCAGGTAAGGCAAAGGGTTCTTTCCAGACCACCAAAATCAGGTCTAGACAAAACACTGTGGAGATAACCCCTCCATGGCTCTCTGGCAGGGAACTCTTAAGGGGTTCTCCTATTTTCTAAACAAAGTCCAGCTGAAACAATCACAATTTTCATTTTCTAAACTAAAGTTTTTCTAAACTAAGTGCACCCTGATCACATGTCAATGGAAAAAACTTTCAAAGAGAGGAGAGGCCTTTCTTCTGACAGTAAACTAACTCAAGCTTTCATAGATAAATTGGAGGGTTGGCAGTGAAAGAAAAAAAAAATAGGAATAACATTCTACTCCTCTCTCTTAATTTACTTTCTTCAAACTATAAATTCTCTAGCTTTCTTTTACCTCACCTCCTGCTTGAATTTACAGAAACTTCTAGCAACTCTTCACCAATGTAAAAGCCACCATGTCACTCACCTCATGCAACACGTCAGAAACAGCATCAGCTGCCTTCTCTGCAGCTGAAACAGCAATGGGGCAGCAGCAGAAGAGCAAACAAGATGGATGGGAAATGGCCCTCTACTTAAGTCTGTAGTGCCATGTCAGGAAAAGTTCGAGCAGAGGATGTCAGGGTCAAGGTTCTTCCCCCTGACCTGGCCTTCCTAGGGGACAATCTGTAGTGGGTAGCTGTGTACATGTGTAGCTATTGGAAAAAGGTACTGTAAATTGTTTCCTTTCTGTCAGATTAATTGCCATGTGCTTTATTTAGGAGCAACTTAATCACACAGAGCATAAAAATAAATGTGTGCTCAGAATCTCAAATTATTCTCAAGTCCTGCTCAGCCTGCTGTGAGGCTACAGTTTCAATCACGAGATGTGTTTCTCTTCAACGGATAAATTTGCCAGACATTCGGAGGAAAAAAAAGTTCCATTAAAGCACATAGTCAATCTGCTGAGAACCTGGCCTTTGTTGATGTTGGCTTCAGTGAATTAAGGGACATTGATCCCAACTTCAGCAGTTTTTTTAAGGCTTCAGTTTTGCAGTGGATTTGAGGAAGCATTTGCTAGTAAGTCTGAAGTTGAAAAATAAATAGAAAGCTATGTGCTTGCAGTGAAAAAGAGGTACAAAAAGAAAATGATAGGGCTTTTTAAAACACGTTTACACTGAAATTCTTCCCTCTGCATCATGACCAGGGAGGAGAAGAAGAAAAAAGGAAAAAAAAAAAGCAAAAACCAAAACCCAAACAACCAAGAAGCTGGAGGCTCATGTCCTGAATGTGAAATATGCAATAACATTTCTCATTAATTCCCATATTGAGCATGAAATGGTTCCTTCACATTGAAAGAATGTATAAGTATACTCAAAAAGAGTTCTGAAAACTATTACCAAATTATTTTTTTACAAGTCAAACAGTAAATTCCAAACTATATTTGGAAAGCTGGATATGATTTCATCTTTTAATTCATCCTTTCAGTACCATCAGTACAGAACTTTGTCGAAACACCTTCCAATCTTCCCATCAGAAGTGGAGAATGTATCTTCAAATCTGCCTTACAAAAGTGATTACTGTTTCAATGGCAAACCAACATAAGTGCTTTAAAATAACATAGGAATGATGCAAAATTATCACTGCTTAACTCTTTTTTTATTTTTAACTTAATTAAATGACCTTAAACATTTTGCCAGAGAAATATGGGAATTTGGTTATTATTATCATCATCAATTATACTGACGCCTTAAAAAAGACGTGTATATAGCAGATTTCTGAGAAAGGATGAACCAGTTATTAAAAAAAAAAATACTGTCCTGGAAAAATGTGAGTTCCTTCAGACTCTCAGCTGAAGGAATTTATCTTTTAATGAGGTGGTGTGTGCATAACCCTTTGCTGCTTTGAAGAGTGTGGTCTCATGCACCTGGAATTCCCTACGTGGCAATAGGATTCTCACTATTCCCCCATTCACAGCAGAATCAAGGGAGTTGAATAAACAAATGCTACATACTAGAAGTGTTACTACAGTATTAACAAAAAAAAGAATCCTTCACAAAATGTGGAAAGACACTCTCTAAAACAGAGGTTAGACAGATCACTGCTACTATTATTTCGGCTGAGAGAAATACTATTTTGTTCAGGATTGATGTAAATGAGATTTGATGTAAAAAACACTCTGTATTGGTTATTGTTTCAGAGCCATTATTAAGAGAAACTGAAAACTGAGAGATTCTCTTATCTTCCTGCTACAAAACACTGGAGTAAAAGTGGGTTGGAAATGGGGTTTGTAAAGGCTTGAACCTACAGGAGAGATACCAAAGCAGAGTAGTTATCAGAAAGCTGTACTGTGGGAGGGCTGAGGGGTCATTGAAAACAGAGGACACTGCAGAAGGAGGCAGGAGGGTAGAGTCAAGCTTGTGTGCATAGACTGGAGAATGAGATGCTGGAAAACAGCACCACAGAAAGGGTCCTGGGGGTCCTGGCAGATGGCAAGTTGAACATGAGCCAGCAGTGCCCTGGCAGCCAGGAGGGACAAGCCTGTCCCGGGGGACATCAGGCACAGCATTGCCAGCCGGGCAAGGGAGGGGATTGTCCTGCTCTGCTCTGCACTGGGGAGGCCTCACCTCGAGTGCTGGGGGCAGCTTTGGGTGCCACAATACAAAAAAAAAAAGACATTAAGCTACATGAGAGTGTCCAAAGGAGAACTACAAGGATGGTGAAGGGCTTTGAGGGGAAGCCGTGTGAGGAGTGGCTGAGGTCACTTGGTCTGTTCAGCCTGGAGGAGACTGAGGGGAGACCTCAGTGCAGTAACAACTTCCTCATGAACGGGAGGGGAGAGGCAGGCACCGATCTCTTCACTCTGGTGATAGGTGACAAGACTTGAGGGAATCACACAAAACTGAGCCAGGGGAGATTTAGGCTGGATATCAGAAAAAGCTTTTTCACCCAGGGAATGTTCACAGCACCACCTGTCTGAGTTGGAGAAGCATTTGGACAATGCTGTCAGGCACATGGTGTGACAAGAGTGTCCTGCACAGGGTCAGGCGTTTGATGAACCAGATGCATCCCTTCCAACTCAGCATATCTTGTGATTAATATCAATACAATGAAAAGAGGATTAACATGTAGATGGCAAGCAAACATTACAAATTAAAAATATTAGAGGTTTTTCTTTACAAAATATTAGTTGTCAGGTGACACCTAATTATGCACAGCTATATGAAACCTTAATCATGCTGGCTTCTCTTTCCCAAAGCTTGTATAAAGAGTGTGCTGGAGATGAAGGCTATAGCCCAATTGTACAAGACCTTAAATATGACAAAACATTCAAAACTGGTGTATCAAGAAGGCAAAGACAGAAGAAATTGATGGAAGAAGCAAGACAGTTTATTCCACTGTCTTTCCTCAAGGAGAAGCAAGAAGAGATAAAATAAGTTACAGTCCTTTGGAATATGAAACAGTGCTCCCATATGGAATATTTATTCTAAAGCCTAGTTTTTAACAAAATCTTAACTGAATCTGTAAGTGTGAAAAATTGTGTGGAACATCCGGAAAGAAAAAATGAAAATGTGTTTTTAGGCTTTCCCCATTTGTATGCAGAACTAAATATCTAAAAGTATATATTGCTTCTGTTCTCTCTTCCTGTTTGATCCAAAATATGAAATAAAAAACCCAAACTTATTTATTTAATGCTAAGTTTGAATCTCAGAAAATACTATTCTCAGGATGTGGCAGTTCATATTCTATCAGATCAGGATTACCTATTTCTGAAGAATATCTCTAAGCACAAAATGGAAGAGAGAAGCTAGGAATAATACAACAAGAAAGATACAAGCACCACAGCCAGTAGCAGAGAGAAGAGATTTCAAATGCAATGTAGTATGCCAATCACCGTCACAGCTTTAAAATTAAGCTGCCACATCTCCCATTCTGCCCTTACTTCTCATTAAAAAAAAAAAAATCAGATATTTTATATTTTATTTGTACATACAGTAGAAACAGTAATTCCAAACAAATGAGGAAAGCCCGGCCTGCCTTCCAAGAGAAAAATGAAAACCTGGACACTTTAAAGCTGCCATGTTTTTTTCTCACACCTGAAAGCTAGTGAAAAATCCCTTTTCACATCACAGCTGACCCACTTCTGCTCAAGGAACTTAAGAGATAAGAAACCCATCATGAAAGACACATCTGTTGACATTCTTTTAGGTTCCGAGTTGAAATTCTGACATAGGTATGAATATGCTAAAAGTATTATCAAAATATAAACAAGTGGTAGAACAGAGCACTGTTTTAAATAATATTTCAAATTAACTACATCTGTGTTAATAACATACACAGAGAACGAAGACTGCAGTTAATAATTAAACAATGAAACCATTTTGAAGGGCAGATACGCTGTGCATCAAGGTTAATGCATTTAAATAACTAGACAGTTCATAAATCCCAGATAATAAACATCAACTGAAAGCAACTTAGTGACTATGGTGAAGTAAATACTACTGTCAGGTGCTGCTTCATTTCCAGCAGTTCTGTGTATTTGGATGATGCAGAATTTTCTTGTTACAGAATAAAAACTAAATTTTGAACTAATTCAGTGACATAATTTAGAAACACTTAATGCTTCTTGATTTCCAGCTTTTTATTCAAGGTATAGCTACACCACTTGGATCAGTTGAATACTCCCCTTACAATGAGTAATTTCATTTCTGCTTCTTTTCCTGCATCACCACAAATCAAGGGCATGAAATTAAAGTTGCATTTACCAAGAAAGTATTTCTAAAGGAACATAAATAGACATAAATAGACAGTAACAGACATCAGGAATAGGCATTTTGGTAGGTAATGTTCTTAACTAATATGCAGGACTGAAAATGTAGACTTAGACTCCTCAGAATTACAAGTCATGTCAGTGAAAGTAAGGTTTTTAGCTTCTATCTAGTACAATCTTGTAACCTATTCATTTTAACCAATGTTGAATGGTTTTAGAAAAAAACCCAATGGTATTACCAATGTCAGCATTTTCTATCTCATCCTAATTTAGAACAAATAATCAATTGCAAACTCATAAATGATCCAGTGCAATGTTTTTAGAGAGTTGTTTGAAATCAACTCAGAGTTGCCCTGGAAACAATATAGAAGATACTTATGCTTCCTAACATTTGACTGTTCTGCTTCTAGATCTAGCTCTAAGATAGGAAGATGGGGGAAAAAAACCTTTTTTGTCCCTGTATGTGTTCTTACGTATTTGAACTTCTAATAGACAAACTATTTAAGCTTGCTTTGAGTTTGCATTTTCTTGCTGCAAGGCTGATTAAACTACCATTACAAACCAAACCCTTACATAAAACTCACCTTGAATTCAACTGGGGTTTAGTACAAAGAGAAAATTAAAAACATGGGCCTTAAAGCAGGGGGGCAATAGTTTTGTGTGTACATTATACATATATTTATACATAAAACATTCTGTGCCACTTCTTCGGACTACCATAGAAGTTTACAGGAATGCTCACTAGGCCAGAAAGTGGTACATTTCATAAGCATTTTCAACCTATTAACTTTGTGCAATTTTGCACTTCCCCCTATTGATGATGAAGCTATGAAAAGACATAGTGCTTGCTGGACAAAGCAAACTTTCAGCATTCACACTCCGTTAATTAATTCATCACCTAAAAGCTAAGTATTGATTTTTTAATGGCTCTAC
Source organism: Acanthornis magna (assembly GCA_036785705.1). NCBI lineage: Eukaryota > Metazoa > Chordata > Aves > Passeriformes > Acanthizidae > Acanthornis > Acanthornis magna. The sequence goes on along the minus strand of JAWUZG010000025.1, from coordinate 23,744,819 downwards.
AAATCTGTTTAAGCTACTACGATGCAATTAAGAGGACGTGTGTTTACTGTAAATTATCTAACAAGTACAAGGGCTGTGCATTCAGCAATAACAAAATTTTTTTTCTCAGACAACAGGCAAATCAACTGTTGGAAAATGTTTTTCCACTAATTTTATAAACTACCATGATTATTATGAAGATGGATTTTTAAAAACCTCCTGCAGGAATAAAATTAGAAAGATCTGATACTCCTTGCTTTGAAAGGAACAAGAAATCTTGTGCAAATTCAGTGGTGGGGAGTCAGCTACTTAACCTAAGTGTCCGCAGGGATAGTGAAATAGAAATCTCAAGCCAAGCCTTACAGGAAAATTAGTGCACTATACTGCATGAACTCCTTACATAATGTTCTATCCAAAATGTTAGCAAAATTAGGAGCAAAGTTGCAATTCCCACAGATGGCATCTGATTATCCACTAAAATCCTACTAAAAAGTCAAACTAACACATGAAACTGATATTTTCTTCTTCCATTGGAAGTATGAAGACTCATGGTTAAATGCATAATGATATGCAGCATATGTCTCCCGTAAGTGCAAGCAAAGTTGCAGTCAAGTCAACCATTGGCACGCAGACTATATAAACAATAATAGAGGAGCAACTTGATAAACAGCAGACACAGCTTGTTGCAAGTACAAGTAGATTTCTTACCTTATGTTTACACTGCAAAATTGAAATAAGCTTAGTATATCATTGTCATTGCCAGGGGAAAAAATATATGAGGGGGGAAAGGAAAGGAGTTTAATGACAGATGCTAAAACAAGAAATTCAAGACCTTGTGCATTGTGGAATGGACAAACATTATGCAAGGTGAAACAATTATGGATAAAATAAAAACTTTTCCAGTATGGAAAGGTCCATGAAATCTTGACTTCTTGCCAGAAAACACTACAAACTTTTCAGCCTGAGAAGACATCCTGAAGATACGTTTGCCTGCAAATCCCTAACTTTTCAATTACTGTGGGGAAAAAAAATCTAACCCAGTATAACTGTATGGTTGAAATGTGGCATGCATATTTTATTGCATAGCACCTCCAGAGGGAGGACTTCAACACTTCTGCCGAGAATAGTTACTATTATTACTCAGTTTTCAAATGACATCCTACTGTTAGTAGGAGAAGGGAGGATATTTGAAGGTACTTATCATGCAAAGATAAAAAGACATCAGTATAATCTGTCTATGTCTTTTGATAACATTAATTAGCAGCAGAGCTTAGTTAGATTTTTTTGAAATAAAAAATGCACCAGAATGTTATTCTCAGTAGCAAAAATGAAGATATTTCTAAATATTTAATAACAAAAGCATGAGCATATTTTTCTCAATGTCACACTTTGGTTGAAAGAAGAACTTTCCCAACAGTATACTAATTTACTTTTGTGCTTTGCTTTGCAACTGTACTGAAGTTTTGCATAACCAGCCTTTTTCACCAGAACAGTGTTCCATGCTTACTGATGGAGGCAAAAGAGATGATTTTTACGTCTGTAGGGCACACAGGAGACAGACATCTCAGTCTTCAGAGTCCATTCTCTTGAAGTGCTGGGAAAGACCATGGCCAGCTAAAAGAAGCTAGAAGACAATGGAATAGAAGAAAACATGGAGGTAATTATTGTATGTATGCGTGGCATAAAGTGTGAATCAATAATTAAAGAGTTAATTATCTCACCAGTTATGGATACAGGCTTGGGATTAATCCCTGCAAATAGACAAAGAGGCAATTATGCTCCCTCCATGCAGCACAAGACAACCAGCCCTTCTCTGGCTGCACAGATGGGTATTCACAACGGTGCTGTGCTCCCACAGAGTAAATAATTTTGAAATGATGAGTGGCAAGGCACTGAAACAACCAGTGGCAATGCAGTAATGTTCTACCCCTCTGTGTGTCCAGATTGAGAATTCTCTAGCAGTGATCAAAGTGTAGTGTTAAAGCATCCTTGTGCAGAAAATCAGAGTGAGTAGCACTAAGTGAACCGTGACGTCTGCTAAGACAATTAATTTGCTCTCTCATCATTGCTTTACACTGAACACTTTTCTTTGTGCTATAGAAAGTGAGCCTTGGATTTAAGGAAATCATAATAGGTGTTCTGGAAAATGAGTAATTTTTAAATACTTCAGAATTCCTTTCAGAATACATTCACCTACTGATTTTCCCTTATTAAAATCCCAGTGCCAAAGCAACAAATGCTACAGGGAAAGCAGACTATAGTTAAAACATACCTCAAGAGATTAGCAACAGAATTAATTAATTAATTGTCTTCAAATTTTTATCCTTTACCTGGTTTTGACAACTTCACATTATACATTGTATAGAGAAGTTTTTATTTTTTGTCTAATTTTATAAGGAAATGAGATGTATATACAGACAGAATTTCTCCCAAGTGTTTTCAAATTATTAGTCAGCCATAGTGAGACCTGAAGAGAAGCCTGAAAGACAATGAAGATAATGTTCTCAGAGCTAATTTACAAAAATTCATAAGGAAACAGAACTCACTAGTTTAATGGCTTACAGAACACTTTCTTAAGTATGGGATGTAGTTGTTGAGATTCCGTTCTTTCCAAAGACAGAGGCTTGGACTGTCAAACACACTTCCTATGACAGCAGACAAGAGCCCACAGCAGAATCTGGCTTTGGTATTATATAACTCTTGAATTTAAAAAAAAAAAAAAAAAAAAAAAAAGGCTGGTTTTGCTTTGTGTGTGACATTCTATGTATTACTCATTATTGCCAACCCCAAGCTTTTCAAAACTGTGAGTCAAGCCACAAAACACCATGAGATTAGCTGTAACATGAGTTACTGAAAAATAAATAAATACGTTTGTGTGGTTTATTTGTCTTTTAATACAGGGTGAGCTCAGGTCATGTTTTTGAAACTTTTCGTCACAAATACCAAGGCTACAGATCCACTTTTTTTTTTTTTTTTTTTTTTTTTTTTTTTTTTTTTTTTTTTTTTTGCCAAGTGGATTTGAGCTAAGAAACCATGAGACTTGGTAACAGTAACACTTTTCAAAGGTCATGCATGGCTACATTGACCACTAGGGACTTTCGCTTCCCCCTTCTCAGTGGTAGTGAAGGCCAATTCAGTGATTATTGGGATGTAGCTGTGGCAAAGGTCTCAGAACATGATGAGGGCACAGAGTCTCAACAGCAGCAATAGGTCTGTGGGGAACCAAAGGGTACCTGAGAACCTAGTGCCCAGAGTATCCTGCCACCAAACAAGCACTCACAGTCATGGCTGGAACAGATGCTCACTCTCACAAGACACCTCACCTCCTCTCCAACTGAGTGCTAACCATGCAGAGAAACTCTGTTAGGCGAACGGAGTGGAATTTCAGCCACATTGTCTCTTTCCAAAAACATTTTTTCTGCAACTAAGCTTCATTCTTCTCAAAATATTTGGACATTCAAAAAGAAAACACAAACTCTACCCTTAACAACTAAATAGGTCAAAGTCTAAATACGTAGAGGTAAATTGCATGTTATTGCATCATGTTCAGTTTGTGTGGGAAGTTCCCACCTTGTCATGCCACAAACATAAACCTTCCCTAACTCAGGTAGGATCTTAACACTTTTTCTTACGGCTAATTTAAATTACATCAATGCACAGCACAAAACAACCAACTTTTTGTTTCGTTGTTCTGTACTCAGATTGTTCAGACTCTGCATTTAAGTCTAGGATGTTCTAGCCATTAACATGCATCATACAGAGCCATTCCTATTTTCTTGGGTGGCAGAAATAAAAAATAGTTTTGGGGGATGTTGAAATTAAAACTGCTCCTCAGAGGCAGCTTGGAAAAGACTTAGGAAACAGTTTCTAGTGGGTTTGTTTTCTTTCCTTTATTACTTTTTGTGAGGGTAATTTCTATCCATCCATACCAAAACTTTCTGTGGGAATGGACCACACCTTTTCAGCTATGTACAAAGCATCTTCTCGAAGTAAAGGAGATCATTGCACACAGTGAGAGGAGACTTTCATACAGTGCTTGCGGAAGTGGTCTGGAGCATCCCACTGAAAATGCCAGCTCTGCTTCATTCAGAGTGAAGGCTTATAGCTGAGGCAGCATCCTAGACAATGCTTTTTTTTTCTTAGCCTACAGAGTAGTTTGTTGTTTTAAAGTGCATCAAGGAAACTTCTGAGGTTTGAAAAGCTTAGCAGGATAAATTTTCCTTTTCAACTCTCATAAACTATTAACGTGCAGATTGCCATTTTAAAGTATTTACCAGTTTTAGGATTTACACTATTATCACCATCCCTACTTGACAAAAAATCAGTACCAAGAGGCTGGGCTGTAATTTGAAATAAATATTTACCAGAAACAACATAAAGAAACGGTTTCCTCTCATATTGTTCTAGTTCCTGAGTTCTAGAACTTGCACTTTTGCATCCATTTAACTTCCAGTATCAGGCTTTACATAGAAACCTCCTATTTCTAAATCTTGCAGTCCCCCACTATGTTTTATACCAGGAGTGCTTAACCTAAAGGCCAGATCCTGTATGCCAAAATGATGCAACTAGTCTTTGACACGCTGCCTGGCACTCTATCTACCAATAGCCCTGTGCCCGCTCTAGCCGTGTGTCCACCATCTGTCACAGTGACCAAAAGGCAGGCATTTGCTGGTTTCTGTCAAGGCTGTGGACAGATGGGTAGCAGGAGTATAGGGGTATGTTCCATCTTGTGAAAGGCATTAATCTCACTCATCTCCCATGGTTTGTTTTGACAGTAGATTCCAGGAGCCCCTGTGCACAACTTCGTGCATATGAACTCTCCCACTGTACAGCCCAATACACTTCGATTGGCCATGTGTCCAATAACAGGACAGCCAAATGATAAGCCTTGCTATGTTGTACCTGAATACTGCAAGGAAAGTCATAGAGAGCTGTCAGCATTCCTTTATCTCTTTTTCTTTGAGAGACTCAGGGAGAGAAGCAGGAGAAATGGACCTAACTTGCAGTTCTGAGGTCAGTTTGTTCTAAATCACCTCGGAGAAGTTATTCTAGAGTGCTTCTGGAAAACATACCTGGTGCCCACAGGTGAAAGAACAGTCAATCTTCCTTTTCTGATGGGGCTTGACACACTCAGAGACTAGGGCCTTTCAACTTCAGTTTCAAATAAAAAGAATAAGAATAAAACAATTTTAGGGCACTTTTGCAGCCCAGGATTGCTATAACCCACTGCCCTGGTGTTATACAACTGTATTCCCCTAGTGTCTCTTCTAGTGAACTCATCATATCCATCACAAGATTCCAGCACGGAACCACATGGGAGCAAAGGGAAATTCCTGTGACAACCAAGCATGAGGAGTTTGCAGTGCTGCCAGGGACTGGCATTGCATTTTGGCACCATCTTTATTTTTAGTGGTCCAGCTCTGCTTTCCATGTGTAACTCAGTATACACTGCTGAACTGTTGGTATGCCATAGCCAAACATATCAGGAAGACTTCAGAAGTGATCCTTTAAGCTGATGCAGCTTCTTCGCAACACACTCTGCTTCATTCAACCCGTTAGAAACACCACACATTTTTGTTCATTATTTGAAGTTAAATCCCACCTGGCCTAAGAAACTCTAGATGCCTCTGGTTTGTGTGCCCAAATCCCTGGTGCAGTTGTAATTCTTGTACACACAACGAATAGGCTTTTGCCAAAGTCTGTTGCTGAAGAAATGACAAACCACTGCAGATTCGTAACATGAGCGTGTCATTGCTGACTGCAGTTGCGACACAGAGGATACTAAAAATATAGCTGTGGTAAAACTGTATTTTGGAGATCAGTGCAAACAGAAAAAGCTCCAGTAAACAAGCTCAGTTTTCAACTCATTGAGGTGTTTAGTTGGATGAAAGGGGGGAAATAGGAAGAAAGTTACCTTCAGGGAAATTTCATGCATGCCAGTGAATCAATTTTCTAACAATTTGACGTGTTTTTACATGCAATGAGACACAGTGAACTTGGACAAGAACAAAAATAGGCATTTTTATATTAGCAGTTAACAAGTATATTGTAGTTTTACACTGGTGTTTCCTGCTGTCCCGAGCTTTCATATTTGTACAGCTGAGCTGTCATGTTCTCATAAACAGAAGCTCCACATTTTCCTTTAGGTTTTGCATTAACACATACAGGAGAGGTGATTTAGTATAAAGCCATAGGGTCTAAGAAACCACTGAGAGTAGAGTAGGGCAACAATACCCTGTGGCTTTACTACAGTTCCTCCTTTTCTGTTTAAAGCATTTGATTTGCTTCAACCTGTTAGGCATATGTTTCCATACAACCTTACTTCTTTCAGTACCCTCTGCAGAAAAATACTTCTAGCTCTACTGGTGATTTATAGTAATCTCTCAGAATAAACACATTTCTTTTCCTTGTTTGCCACTACATTATCCTGTTGTGATGGACTGTCTTTTATTCAGTTTCAACAAAAGCTTTTTTATTTGTCCATTTAACTATCACAAGACTGCTGTATAGATTTTCTATGACTATCTAAAACATATTTCCATCATTTATCACAGAAGTCTGAATTTAGCTGAATTAATAGGGCTGATTTAGCCTTCCCTAAAGGAAATGTATAATACTTCACAGAAATAGTGTTTCTTTTTATGTAAAAATCCCACTATAAATCATAGAAAACTAACTAGAACATCCTGCTTACCCATGATAACTCAAAATAACTTTACCCATAAGCAAATACACCAAAAGTGCATGGGCTTCTTTGTCTTTGTTTCACCTGTGTCTGCATGAAAACAGTGCTCATGGGAAGTGCTGGAAGGGCAGACTTGGAAGCACAAATCCTGATTTTTATCTACACAGTCAATAGAACAGGGACTTCCATAACTGTGCCTCTGCAGAATGAGCTCAATGCGCAAGCAGGGAGTCCCTCCTGCTTACCCTCTGGTTTCCCTGAGCCCTGTCCCAGCCACCCAGAGTCCCTTGCCAGGGGAGCTGTTCACAACTGTGCCTCCAGATGCTCTTTTGTTCTTACAGTAATCTTCAATTGCTGTTAACTTAGATTAGCCTTCTGGGGGGAACCTGACTTCCCTTTTTTGCTTCTCGAGCTTTCCTTCTCTCATCACCCACTCAGTAAACAGCTACAATGGATCTCAGTGTGCTTAAATGCAGCCTTCCATCCTGTGCCTCCAAATCCCTCACCTTTGTTTTAAAATTGTGTCAACTTCTACTTCCCTTAAGTATGAGATACCAGCTCTGTCAGTCACTTGTTTGGAAACTGAAAAAACAAGTTTTATCTTCTGTTGCCCTTCACATATAAGAGTCTTCCTGTCAACACCAACAGCACTTACACATTATCTGTTCTCAAATCTCACCTTGAATATATTCTTTGCTATGATGTTCAAGGCAACAGCAAAACAGAAGAAATAAAAACAGCAAAACAAAAGCAAGACAATTTCAGAGACAGGAAAATAAAAGCCCAGAAAATGAAACATAAAAATGTTTAAAATATTTAATGGGTCTTCCTACTTATTAAAAAAAAAAAAAAAAAAAAAAGGTTATATGGGCTTAATGAAAAAAAAAAAGTGGGAAAAAACATACCTTGCCAATTTCAAAACTTTTTACAAAATCTTCTCCATCTCTTCTCTACCCTTCACAAAATGTTAACAACTAGGTTGTGTCTTCAATCTCCTTTTGAAACCTTGAACATCTGAGTTGCATGTCTTCCAGCTTTCCTATACTATAGTAAAGGCAAAGAAGTTAATTTATTTTTCAATGAAAAACAGCATCACAGGACTCCAGGAGTAAGAATTTAAACAGGCATCAAACATCAATTTAAAAGGCATCAAACACCACAAACCTCAAGACACAAATAATCAGATTTCCTAGGACAGGAGAGTTGGAAAATAGTCTGTCTGACACTTATACCTGAGGTAGTGGTTCGCCTCAGCTCACAGGCTCTCTAAAACACCCTGACCTACATATCCCTCTTTTTTTTTTTTTTTTTTTTTTTGAGAAAACAGACTTCCAACCACTATCATGAGGTTCACTGGGAGGTTAAAAACATGGAGAGTTATCTTCAAGTATAGAAAGAGCAAAGTTTATTGTGTAAACATTTACACTGTGAGCTGACCTTCTTCTGACTTCAACTGGTAAAGAGTCCAGGGGGAAATGTTTTGGGGCAGGAGTGGGAAGAAAAAGAGTGGGCTGCAGTTGAACAGGGCAGTGGGGAGGGAGACGGAGGAATGCTGCTCTGGTCCATGAAAAGGACTGCACAGCTTTGGAAAAGGATTCCATGACACTGATCCCTGAGGTGAACAGAGAAGCAGAGACAAATTGCTTCCTGTGTCCTTATCAGAGCAGTTGCTTAGAAATCCAGGAAGACAGAGCATTTCCTTTAGGGTGCAGAGATGGAGGGCTTCTCAGGAGCATGACGTAATACTCCCAGTGTGATATTCTTTGAAGTACACAGCTACAACTGGGATCTTCTGGGCAATTCCCAGTTCAGGCACCTGAGTTCTCCTGAGGTTAAGCTGCGCACTGAGATCCAGCCATGCAAACACGGTGTCATTTTAGATGCCCAAAGGCATCCCACTGCAAATTCAGAAAATGTGTGTATTGGGGGATAATGTTTCATGTAGGTCTGAACTTTCATTTGTCAGCCCCACGGGAAAGTTTCAGGTTCTAGGATGCCTCAGGTGGCACCTGATGTGTCTGCATGCTTCCATTTGGAGCTGTCTACAAAGCATACTGGATCCCGGAAGACTTCGACAGTCTATAGAGCTTATATACTAATATATAATATACATCCTGTAATATATAAAAAAAAATATTTCTCATATTCTCAGTAATCTGAACTCTGAGGACCTGCTCCAGTTGTCCACACATGGCATAAAGTGCCTAGGATGTTTCAGACAGATAGCAAAATCAGATATTACACATGACCTGAAAGGCATCTATAACAATCTGTCTCTGTGCCAAGTGGGAAAATTTCAGGTAACTCATACCATAGTAGATAGTCTGAGAAATTGCTTGGTTTTCTTCACTGTAGAAATGAGATGTATGTTGGTTAACATTCACAGTGACCCCTCATCTATCCCCTAATTTCTGCGTGCTTACTGTGATGGGGTGTGTGGTTTGTGATGGGGTTTGGCAAGGCTTTCTGCTGGTATCATCCTAGAGGACTGTAATTTACCGACAACTCAAATGAGCTGCCAGCCCCAAACCACTGGGTAATTGACATTTCCCAGTCAAAGCAAGACAGCAGGTTTTGTGTACGTGTGGACATGGGAACAGTGTGTGGAGAGAGATCTGTATAACTTCTCTGCCTGTAAAATAAACAGCACACCATCCCTGTCTATTAAGGACAGTGATGATTAAATGTGTGACATAACTTCTTAAATTTTTTTCTCCACATGAAAGTAAACTCTAGGATTCTTCACCAGGTAGCTATAAAAGACACAAGAAACTGAAGAAACAATGAACAATATGAATGTTTTGCTCCAAGCTGAGGCATTTTTTAACGTCCTCAGAGAATGAACCTACACTGTAATGTGAAATCCCAGACACTCTTTCTTCAATTTTTCTTTGTTACTCAGGCTTTATATGCAGAAACACATTCTCACTTTCATATAGGAAAGAATAATTAATTTGTTAGGGCACATGGATTCCTTGAGCTATCACTCCCCCTTCAAGCCCAGTTCACTGTGTTTGTCTGTGTGCTTCATATACAGGATATTGTTCCTCTAAAAAGCAGTCACTGGGAAAGAAAAAAACCAACACAGTTACACAGAAAAAGGAAAACAAAACAAAACAAAAAAAACTAAAAAGCACCCAAAACAAACAAAAAAACAAACCACCAAACCAGCATTCAACACAGAATCACAGGTGCAAACATTCAGTTAAGCTTTATTATATATTTCCATCACCATTTATAAAATTCAATAGTTTGGTATCACATAGACAGCTACTTTGGATTTATTTTTATTTTAATTATTACTTCTGGGTTTCTTTTTCTCATCTATTTTGGGAAATACAGTAGAGAGGAAGACAGTGCTGACAATATCAGGTACCTCTGCCAGAGAGTGAAGAATCCAAATAGAATTATAAAGAATGAGTTTTAAGTGAGGCAAGAGCAAGAGGGGCAAAAACCAATGTGGTCCTCCTCTAAATAGTGCTAAGATACTTGAGAGTGAGACTGGTGGCTTTCCAGTGCAGATGTTTGACTACAGGTTCAGACCATTCCTGTCAGAACTGTATGTGAGGTTTTAAGTGCAGAATGATTAAGTTATTTCAGAAAAAGGCTTTAATAAGTCTTCAAGCAGGAAAGGCAAATAATTACAGTGCTAAGGTATCCAATACCTTTAATACAGTATGAGATGCCTGCAAGACTTCATGGTTCTCTGCTGTGGAGAGATTCCTCTTTTCTTTAATAAGGTAATTAAAGCACTGCACACTCACCATGCAGTGAAGACTTGTACAGGTATTGAGCCGTAGACAAGTCAATACATGAAGTCATTAGAGAAATGATTTCTTATGAAAATTCCCTTCTCCTTCTCTAATCAAAGTGGAGAAATTTCTGTCTCCTGCTGCTACCCTAGGTCATCCTCTTTTTCTCCCCCCGCCCCCCTCTCTCTCAGCAAATTCTCAGTGTCCCACAAAAGAGATGTGAAAATTTGTAATGAATCAGACCCTAAAAATCTGACAGCAAATCCCATGCTGAAATCCTAGAGGCAGAGTGGAAAGTATTTCTGGAGAATAACTGGAATTTTGCCAAGAATTTTTAAGAGCTTGAATATCTTGGGGGAATATATAAAAACAACCTCATGATTCAGCTAACCAAGGCAGTAAAACAAGTTCCCGAAGGCAAGGATCAGCACTTTGAATATATTTGGGTGCTTCCTTTAATCCCTGTGTTTCTTTTTCCTTCTTCTGTGTTTTTCCCAGTTCCTTTCTACTTTGAAGTAAGAAAGGTAGACTTTATAAGTTACTTTCCCTTCTCACCCAGCCAACAGGGAAGGGTCATAAGTAGGGCAGCCAGTTCCCTCTTCTTTGAAAGCTGTATGACTGTTCTACTTTAGATACACATCCTCCTGCATAAGCCCCAGCACAGTGTGAGCCCTATCACAAATTTATAAGCTCCAGTTCTGTCCTCTATTCTACCTAGTCCAGACATGTAACATCATCTTAATTATAATTCAAATGTAGAAAGCATACCATTGTCATCTTTCATGATTAAAACAGAGCAAAGCATCTATTGCAGTTTCTTATAAAACGGTGTTTAATTTCTAGCACAAAAAAGACCACCACTGCACCACTTAGAAATGCTTGCATACATTCCCTGTTCTGGAAGTGGGATCTCCCTCGTTTGAAGAAGCCTGTCTGACCCCATGAATAATGAACTATTTAAGAACTTCAAGAAGAATCCTCAAAGAGATCAATCAAGTGAGACCAAAGGGAACGACAAGAATACAAGATTAAAGAAGAGTCTCTGATATAATCTTGACAAAGTTGATTTGAGCACCTAAAAGTTTAATAGATTTAACAGACAGTGGCTAAAGTTAACTCACATATTATGGCTTGCGTGATCCTAGCTGGAAGCATTTTAGATATGTGTGAGCAGACTCAAATCATCTGAACTTTCTAAATTATGTTGCCCTTGGCCACTAGTTAAGAAAACATGGTGGCTACTAGAAGCTTATTGATTCTTAGAGGTATCAGGACAAGATCATGATTTAATCAACAAAAGAAAAGCTTCCAAGAACAAGAAAGCTTCAATCATCAGTTATATCCATGTTAGGAAGTGGTATGACAGAGCGGGTAATCAAGGCAGTCACTGCTGACACCTCTACCCTATATGCAGTTCACAGGTTTTATTTCAGACTTGAACCAATCTCGTGAAACAAATGACTCTTCCATGTACATTGTTCAACACTGCCAAAAGGACAGTTCCCTGGCTTGATTTCACTTGGGGCTGTATTGCGTCTGATGTGCGTCTGGAGCAAACCTTTCATTTTTTCTTCAGGGCTTGTTGCAATAGGACAAAGGGAAATGGCTTTAAACCAAAAGAGGGTGGATTTAGACTAGATAAAAGGAAGGAATTTTTCATGGTGAGGGTGGTGAAACATGGTAACAGGTTGCCCAGAGGTGGTAGGTGTCCATCCTGGGAGCATTCAAGGCCAGGTGGGATGGGGCTCTGAGCAACCTGATCCAGTTGAAGACGGCCCTGTTGACTGTGAGGGGGGTAGACTAGGTGTCCTTTAAATACCCTTTTAATCCAAGCAATTCCATTAATTCAGAGCTCTGAGGAGGAGGAAAGCTCAGCATCTGAAAACCCCACTAGTTTGGTAGTGCTTCCATGGAATGAGAGAATACAGCCAACGAGATTTAAAATAATGACATCATCTCTATGTACACATTAATCTTATGAATAGCAGGAAGTAAACTCCTAGGCCTTGCATCCCAAATCTCTAGCTCACTGAAAATTTCTGTTCAATGCTGGATTTCTAGCTCTCCAAAAACACTGAGCCACCAGTCAAGAATGGAATTTAACATTGTGCCAGACATTAAAAAACCCTTATCCATGACTCAAAGTCCACAGACAAAACATTTCTGAGTCACACCGAAATCCAGTCCCAGGAACCAGCAAATGTAAACATACCATTCCTCCAACCCCCATTGGATGGGCTCAGAGTATGGTAAGTTGCACAGTGAGGACCTACACTAAAGTATGTGAAAACTAACCCTCCCCATTAGAGATTACGCCTCCACAGAACTAACCAAGAAAGCACTATGCACTAACTCAAAAAATCTGAGGATCAGAAAACAAAACAATTAAAACTATCCCATCATTACCCTCCAGAGCTTATTTCATCAGAAGGAATTGGCCTCTTCTCAGTGGAGACACAAATAAATTTGGAAGTTACAAAAAATGTGAGAATACTTCTACAATCAAGTAGCTGCTTTATAAACAAGATGGCCAATTTCAATCGCATCTTTCCTCATTTGAAAAGAACAGAAATTGACTCCAGCAAAGCACATGAAGGAATCCGTACATAACATTCTTTCAAAATACAAATAGCCCCACCGGAGAAGATTGGCCTATTCACAGACTCTAAATGATGCACAAATTAAGGCACTTCACCAAACCAAGGACTCAGTTTGCTGAACCAGACTTTCCAATTGGCTGCAAATGAGCCTGAAGTACAAACAAGAGGCTTCTGTTATCTGTAGCATGAAATGTCAGGTGATACTTGTATATTTAACTACAAAAGGTCTGCGTTTCATAACCCCAGAAGCAAATGTGAGTGCTTTTAAAAAACAATGTTTTATTTTTTTCTCATTTATACCTGACCAAGAAATTGAACCCAAAAGAGTTTCATTGTCACCTGACCTGCAACCATTAATATCAGCATGAAGAATGTTTATTACAAAAAAGATAATTTAGCAACGAACTTCAGTGTGAAAAAGCTAGTAAAACCCAAGACTCATATAAAATAAATAACAATTTCTGCAACACTCTTCTTGCATCTTGTACTTTCATAGGCCCCTGTAAATATCTTAAGTTTTTCAGTTGTTAATTCAAAGAGAAAAAAAGAGAGATTAAGCCTAGGCAGAACATTCATTCTCTCCCCCTCTAGTGATGTGAATTCTTGACTATTTTTAGCACACAGAGAATCACAAAATCACAGAATGGACAAGGATGGAAGGGACCACAGTGGGTCATCTCTTCCAGCTTCCCTGTTCACCTAGGGTTGTCCTAGAGCACATGGCACAGGATGGCATCCAGACAGTTTTTAATATCTCCAGTGAGGGAGACTCTTGAAAGTATGCTAGGAAATACAGCCAAATGAAATTAGTCTGAGATGGGTGTTCAGGTGGCTGAAAATTGCTTATAAAATGTTGATATCAAAATTCAAAATTAAACAGGACATATTTTTTTAACATGACCGCCCAAAGTCCATGGTATTTTATAGTTTCATTAGCAAATAGAGTAAAAAAACCTTTGTGGCCTTTGGAAACAACATCAAACAGGGTAGGTAGCAGGCAGGCACTTCTGACATAAAGACTAGAATGGAAAAGATCTTTGTCCACTGGAGCAATACTCTGATAAACAGCTGAGGTCAGAAAGAAGCAGTGCAGGTTCCTGCACTTAAGTCAGAATTAGCAACTCTATAAATATAACAGGGGGAAAATCCTGCTGATCAGAAGCTTTGCAGAAAAGTATCATAGGGATTTTGAACTGTACATGAGTCAACTAAGTCAGGCTGTTTCAAAAAAAAAACAAACAAAACACATACACCATTAAAGAGGTAAAAATAGGAGCTTTATAAGAAGTGCAACCTTTCTTATAAGGAATCCTTTCACTTTTCATTTTCCTGGGCATTGTGTCAGTTGTAGGAACACTCTTCTAGGAGGGCAGCAGCCCGTGGGTGCTCACAGGAGAACGTGCACTGTAAAGTAATAATGGGGTTCTCTAGTCTAGAGAGGAGGGCCCCATGAAGAACATGTTTGTCTTAAAATACGGTAAAGATTGCCATGAAGAACCATCTGTTCTCTTTATCCACCATGACTAGGACAAAAGTGATAGGTCTAAATTCCAGTTGTGAAGATACAGCAAAAATATTAGGAAAATGCTTCTAACAATAAGGTGACAAAATTTTAAAAAGAGGCTAGAGATACAAGAGTGAGAACATTATAAGATCCTTCCTTAAAATTTGGGATAAACAAGATCTTATGGTCTCTTTTTGATATTGTGTCTCTATGTCTAGAAGAACAGAATTGTCCTCTGCATCTTGTGTAAACAGAGCTGTAGAAGAGCTTCTTTACTAGTCTTAGAAGACACTAAAATAAGAACTGGAAGACAGGCAGTTTCTCTGAGTCTTTGACCACGTGTTTTTGTTCTGTGTGAGCATGTACAGACCTTTCTACATGTGTGCGCCTGTACATGTACAAGCCTGAGCTCGTGCACATTCGTGTGTGAATGTAGTGTCCTTGACATCTGAAATTTAGTTTCAAAAACATTTGACAAAAATTTCACTCCATTAAACCTAAGTACTATAAAGGGTCAAAGTGTGTAGGATGGCTACTATCCAGGGATATTCTCGCCCATCTTTTTCTCCCAAAGCAAATCAGGTTTGGAGAGGTGAAAGTAAACATGAAGAGGGTTTTCCATCTGAAAGGGTAGTTGGCATAGTTCTTTTCCTCTTTTACATCCACATGTAGCACTGAATGCAGTAAAGTGACAGCAGTATAAAACTGACTTGAAGAGAAAAACAGACCTTTATGTTATAGTTATATATGAAGAGCTATAAATTATAGTTATATATGAAGAGTTATTGATCTGAAGGTTTGTTCCAAAAGGGTAAGACTATTCGACAAGCATGTTTGATGAGACTTGCACATAGTAGCTTAATGGTGGAACCAGAATATGATACAAAATAAACATCCATGCAATGCAGACTATATCTAAACCTGGTGAATGAAGGAGACAGTTATCCTCAGTATTCAGACCAAATGGTTTTAATTTACACTTGGCAGCTCCTTTTCTCCATTTTGGAATATCTAGACAAAGTTTTCCTCAGTATTGCATTCCCACTCTACAGTTTCAGTGCTCTGGGTGGCTGCCCAATGAAAAGCTAATCAACTATACACATTTCACTTAATCGTACCAATATATCACCTCTACTCATGACCACACAGCCCAGAGAGTGGCAGCACACAAGAAACCTGAGAGCACACTGAAGTTAGATGGGAAGACATGAAGGAAGTTAGGTAATTTTATTATGAGAACAAAGTTACTTAATTAAATCCCTTTAAAAGTTTATGAGTTTGTCTGAGGAGGCCAGGAAAGAAATTTTTCCCCAAATGGAACACAGCAAATGCTAGCCTGCATTACTCGCAGGAAGGAGGGAATGGGAATTTACCCTAAAAATATTTAGCTGCTTCCAGCAATGAAGAAAAGTATTTGCAATATTAAAAAAACCCTGGGGATACGTTTGCGTTGGAGGCTTTTTGTTTTTTTTAAAAAGGTCCGCAATTGCTCTTGTTGCTTCAACAAAGATACAAGCCTGGGGATGGAGGGAGAAGAAATCCCACAGCTTACACAGGGTCATAAAAAAATAAGATTCTTTAAGCTAAAAGTCCCTGAAGATCTCTGCATGAAATGTACTTGAGGGTCTCACTGTTCTGAGTAGTGACTACTGCACATGTGGCTCCCCCCAAGGATGAGTGAGAATATTCCATTCCCTCAGAGATCCCCAGGCTCGCTGGGCTGCTCATGTGCAACCAGAACGGATACACTCCAGCCGAAGGCTGCTGTGGCTGGCAGAGCCACAATTTTGCTGTAATGGCTGAAACTGTGACCAAGAACCTGTCTCTCCACCCTGCCCAGTAATCCCCCTGCTTGCAGAGTATGGCAGGAAATCATCTCATTTCAGTGCAGGAAGGATAAGAGGAAAAACTGAATAGCAAAACCAGGGGAGTGGGGCACAAGAAAAACAGGCATAAAGATATGTCTAGGCAAAGTCTAGGCATAAAGTCTAGGATAGACTAGGACGAAGTCTAGGACAAAAAGTCTAGGCAAAAGTCTAGGCAAAGTCTAGGATAAAGTCTAGGCAAATATATTACAAACCAAGAATGTGGGGAAGAAAAACAGTGAGGGAACTGTACTTATGAGGTAATAGAGTTTGAGATTGGAGAAGATGCCTGGTAAGGAAATGAAGACATGACAGAAAGAGCTTAGCAGAGAAAGGGAAAGGGAGTGGTAGAAAAGTTTGTACCCAGCAGAGAATGTTCATATGGAGAGCCTGAGGAGAGGCACAGTATCCCACTTTCTTTGAGTATTACAAATGATATTATCAACATACCTTATGGTCACCTTGTGATGATCATGCACGTAGGACAACAACTTACAATCAATTATTCTGTAACTCAAGCAGCAAAAAATCTGAGCACTTTGCCTAAACCATTGTGATTAACCACTCCAGAACAAAATTGGTCCCATTTTCAAAACAAGAAGATATTATACATGTACATGATGAATACTCTTTTGCAAGATTTGCAGAGTCAAACACCTAGGAAAAAGGAAGGCTACAATCAAGACATAAACCTATAAAGTTTGCAGACTTTCTTAATTGGGGTTTTTTCCTGGATTTCTCATTTCCTGCAGCTGACTGTTCTGTCCTTTTTTCTTTTTGTTTTACCATTTACTTTCTACTCTTACAGCAAATGCAGATGAGGAAGAGCAGAATTCTATGAACAAATGCATTTTCTTGTAGCAGTGTTCTTTAATCCCCCAAAATAATGTGTGCACCTATGCCTATGCTACTGAACAAATAAGACTGTTCTTTGGCTAAGAGCAAATGGTGGCACAGTCCAGATCTACATGGATAAATTCTACTTCTCACCCAGAAAACAGTCTGGTTGCATCAAAACTATCTATTAGGAAATGACCTGGGTTCCCAGCTTGTGTTCATGCATTGACTGTGCAGATGTTCTCAGGCTGAAATAAAAAAACATACCAAGAGCATCATGCATGGAGAACTGTAATCCCACACTTAAACCCATGAGCTTTTCCTGTTTTATTTAGTAGAGGTGAAGCCAATAAGGCTAGAATTCTATGCAAGAAGTAAATTAGGACCATGTAAATGAAGACCATCATCATGTACATAGCGCAGCATCTTTAGATCTGGTGTTTCCAAATAAATGTTCTTGTCTTTGAAACTTCAATAACGTGCTTTTAGTGTCATTTGTCTGTGTGTTGCATAATTCATATAGGGACACCATGCCCTGCATAAGAAGTTGGCTGCAAAATCCAGAAAGAAACAAAAAAAAAAAAATCTGAAGAAACAAAATCAAAGAAACAACAATAAGACTGGAAATCTAAATTCTTCTCTCAGGGAGCATTCTGGTTTTATGCCTTAACAGTGAAAAAAATGCATACATTATGCACATGTATCACTAATTCCTGAAATAATATGTGCAGCATCGCATATCATTCTGTAGACAATCAATTGGCAGGTGTTTTTTACAATAGCAAGATGAATTCACAGTATGGGATATGTTGATTACTCATGTCAGTCCCTTTGAAATTTTAAAGTGAGAATAATCAGAGCTATAAATCTCTCCTAAGTATAATTAGATTACTATTTATACCTAGTGTTGTTAAAACCAGCCTAAGAAATTACTTTTAAGGTGCCATTACTGTAGAAATAATCTCTTTAAAACAATAATCACTCAGTTAAGTACAATTCATATACCTACTTTCTATAATGAGAACACATAATTCAAGTATTTAAGAATACTGAATGTCTTTTCCTATTTAAAAGTTTGATAATGGCATTTTCAAAGTTTTTTACATTATATGGCAGGTCTGGGAGCATCCTCCGCTGCTATAATGCACTGAGATGAAGGATTAGATACAGCGACGGCTCTGCACAGAAGGCACCCTTTGAGGGATGCAAGTTTTGTGTTAGAGCAAGCGCAGGTTATGACTACGGTAGGGCCCTACAGGGAGTATTATGATAACGAGGCAATTATGATCAACTGACTAGAACTAGAGTCATCTCCATAGACTTTTTATCTTTTAGGAACATATTAGGAATTCCAAAAGATGGTAAATTTATATAAACTGGTCTAATGGTTCACTCCTGTTAATTTACATCTTATTTCCCATGGGAACTATCTTTTTTTTTTCTTTTGCAGTAGAGACAAGGCAGAGCAGCATGCAATCAGTAAAACCTGAGCGTCTAGTACCATCTTTTGATTAAGCAGATCTCAATAAAGATATTTAAATGGCTCTAAAATAAAAAGAGAGATCTTTAATCCCCAGGTAGAAGCAAGGCATTCCAGGGGAATAGGCTATTTTTATTTTATCAGAATGTATGGTCATGTGGAGCTGCAGGCTTTGGTCAAAGCATGCTGGTATAGTTCAAAGCTTGCTGGCATTCTGCAGGGCATACCTTCATTAAACTCTAACAATTGCAAGGAGAACACCAATATTTGGAAGCCACTTCCAAATCCATAGCTGGAATAAACCCGGTCAAGAGGTTGTCATACTAAGATAGAAATTACATTGATACACATTGTCACAATATCCAGAAGCAAAAGAGCCTATACCTCTCTTGATATGTATAAGCTTTAGCAGACCTTGTTCCTCGTTTTTCTAGTGGAAATTCATGATCTTGTCGATTTTTTCATGCAAAACAGATTCCTGAACTCAGCAGCTCTTGGAAAGGCTTTGTCCATGACCTACTACTCATGTGAAGTCAAGGGCAAAACTGCCCCCAAGGTCTCACAGCATTTTAAAGTTAGTTCTCATATGGAACGTCCTCCCTTTCCAACGAATCGCTTCATTGCCCCATTAATATTTTATTACACAAAACTCAGAAATGGAAAAAGCATATGTTTGGAATGATATGTAGAAATAAGAATAGGACCCTGTTTTTGTGTAGTTTTCCATTGCATGATCCAACTCATGTGTTTAACAGTTTTGATCCCATTCTCTTTCACTTTTATTTTTGTCCTGGAATCTTCAGCTGAAAAATTATTCTAATAGTTGTATTTTATTTTAAATGTTAACACGACTCTATTTCAGCCTCTAGATACCGCAAAACATAGTATTGGTCATGTTTAACAACTTGCAAAAATCACAGTTTAAGCATAATTCTTCAGGTTATATAATTCTACCATAAGACAAAATCTAGTTTTCCTGTTCTGTTTGACTTTCTAATAACTCAGCATTTTTATTCTTTTTATTTTCTTACACATTATTGATATTTAATTGACAGTATCAGTTCATCCATCTATCTCAATTATAAATACCATTTAAAAGTTAGAGCACCTGTACACAGGTACTGTTTAGGAGTAATATGAAGGATCCTTCACAGCATTAGTCTTGTTCTATGGTACTGTGCTAATATGAAAAAACTTTCCACTTCTGCTCTCATGTGCTCTTTACTTCAGTCACAAGAACAGGTATCAAGGATTGGAAGATACATCCCTATTCAACACCCATATCTAAAAATTTCTCTGAAATGCCTAACATTTTTTATTTCTTCAGAGGCCCAAGCACATGTTCTGCTTAAACATACAAGCAGCATTATTTAGGACAACACCTACAAACATGGATCACAACCATCAAGCACATTTTAGCACAAGACCTCCATCAGGTGCAAGCACCCTTTTGAAACCACATTCATTCAAATAATCTGCTGTGCTGGTTTGGGCTGGGATAATTAATGTTCTTCACAGTGGCTGGTATGGGGATGTTTTGGATTTGTGCTGAACACAGTGATGATAATAGAGTAGTTTTTGTTAATAGAGGTGTTTTTGTTATTGCTGAGCAGGGTTTACACAGAGCCAAGGCCTTTTCTGCTTTTTGTACTGACACACTGTCAAGGATCACAGGGGTGCTTGGGATGTTGGGAGGAGACTCAGCCAGGACAGGTGACTGCAACTGACCAGAGGGATATTCCAGACCACATGACATCATAATTAATATGTAAAGTGGGAGAAAGAAGGAGAAAGAGGGGGCCATTTGGAGTGATGGTGTTTGTCTTCCCAGGTAACCATTGTAGGTGATGGGGATGCCCTCCTGGGGATGCCTGAAAAAACCATGAGTGGCAGTGAATTAAGTGAATTCCTTGTTTTGCTTTGCTTATGTGCATGGCTTTTTCTTTTCCTATTAAACTGTCTTTATCTCAACCCACGAGTTCTCCAGCTTTAACCCTTCCAAATCTCTCTCTGATCCAACTGGTGAGGGAGTGAATGAGTGGTGCTACTTGGTTGATGATTGAGGTTAAACCCCAACAACTACATACTCTCTTTTGTATTTGCTTCTCCCTGTTTGCTAGAGACACCATGAAGGGTGCACAGAGTGGAGTGTTACCAATGCTCAGATATGATATACACAGCCCACATGGTGTTCAAATGACTTAAAGTCTAGGAGGAAAACAAGAGTGGAAAAACCAGGAAAATTTTAAAATGTTTCCAATTTCAGATTCACTTAGACTTAGCTGCATGTATCTTTTTGGCCATTTGTTAGCAGCTACCAGTAAGAAACCATGCCCAAAGGGAAAATGTATTCTAGTTAAAGATTGGCTTATAGCCTCATCAGCCAGGTTTTATTGCTCTTAAAGCACAGCAAGTAAAATATTTATACTGAACTTGTTGCATAGGGACTTCAGATAGCAGGACAGTCATTTCTTGTATAAGTACATTTAGCTGGAGACAGCAGAGTTACACTAAGAGGGAAACAGAGACTTCTAAAAATAAAATGTCTAGAAAATAAGATGAAAACATAGAAATGCTAGGCTCTCAATTTGAAGTAATTCTTCTTTTTTTTTTTTGCTGAAAATGTTCCCAAGGCTCAAAATGCTTTATGTGTCCTTTGAGTTCAGAACACCCTAAATACAGTAGCATATGTCTGTGCTGTTTAACCAAATACTCCAATGATTGGAACTCTCTTTTTTTTTTCTGTGTATGTGTGTGTATAGAAGGCAATATTATTTATAACCATCTAAGGTCTGGCACAGCATTTTTGAATCAATGCCATTCTACACATCAATGTTACAGTTGTTCTATATTAATCTAATTGTTTTAACAACATTGGAAAGTTTGTTCAGAACTAACATATATATTTACATGTTCTACAGTTCTAGCCTGTTGGGTAATGAGGTCCTAAAGAAGGTTTCAGCACTACCTTTTACACTAATCTTAAGAGAAAACCCCACCAAAATACATACCTATTTGAGGACCTCCCAGTATTATTAACATCTCCAGGAAGTCGCAGTCTAGCTAAACTCATGTCGGATTTGAAGTGGTAAAACTAAGGAATGTAATTTCTGCAAAGAGAAACACCCTAGGGGAGGTAGAGAAGAAAGATTTCATAGTATCCAAAAATGAGATGGCCAAAAATATTACAGTAGGTAAATAAAAATGTAATAGCCATTTAAGCCAGCCGGAACTAAGAACAAGAGTTTACACTGTTTCTCTTCTGGAAGGCTGCTGCCCTTATCTCTGGTAGTACTTGCTTTTATCTCATCACCAATGTGTTACATCACACCCAGTGACAATGTCTGGCACTGATATTTTTAAATAAATTCAGAGAAGTCTAAGGAAAGTCATCAGCTGACTAGAGTTTTATTACTAAAAGAGAAAAGCACTTTCTCAGTGATTTCTCATTCATAGAATCATAGGAGGTTTGGGTTAGAAGAGACCTTAAAGATCGTTTAGTTTCAGTGCCCCTGCCACTCATTGAACTTGAAGGCAGTTCTTTTCTAAGAGTGTACCCCAGTACTGCACTCTCAAATAAGCTGCACTCTGAGGTGCAGAATGTATAACCTTGTGATTTCCTTTGTACATGTGTGGGCATGAATTTGCACGTACTGGTGTGTGCGTGTGCATGCTTATTTCCTTTTCTCATTTATTTTTAAAACAATGAAAATATTTGCACATAAACATATTATTAGTCCAAGCTTTTAGTCCAAATAGCCAAGAATCCTTCTACCACCCGTTAGGATGATGTTACTGGCTTTGATAGATACAAGATACATGGGATGGCAGGAAAAAATAACATTAGGGCACATCAAAAAAGGTTGTGCAAATTGAGGAAAAGTCACATCATGGCCCGATGTTAAGACCAAATTTTTAGACACCTCTAATGACTCATCCTCAGAGCTGTTAATGAGGAAACCCACAAGAGGGAACCAACAAGAGGAAACCCTTGAACCTGAGCAGTGCTTCAGGCACTTCTGAAATGATAATTCATCTAAATAATATACAGCTGTAATTGTAAATTCGTGGTTAAAACCAATTGCCAATGGGGTTCCAGCATCTTTCTTCACAGAAATCTCAACACTGAGACCAAAATCCTACATCCATCTTCTCAAAACTGTCCGAACAGAAATTTAAGCTACAAATCAATAATTTCCACAAAGATCAAGCTGATTGCACCACAGTAGGATTAAGGCCTTCATAAAAATAGGCTCAAAATGCCCTCACTGACAAATACCAGAATTTCACTCCAGGATCTAATCAGTTCATCTCCAAAGGAAAAATTATGGAGGAAGTACAAAATAAGAAATTAAATTGAACCTTCTTATTTTGTCCACATAGAGATTTCATAACAGTGGGTTAAAGAATTCAAACCAACAGACCTCCCATAAGTTTGAAAGCAATAATTTAAATACATGTGTATATGAAACAGCAACAGCTATTTCATTTCCCTTTGTACTTCTTACTACTTCCAATGCACATACATTTTTAATTGCCTAGCTTCTCTGTATTATCTTTTACTATTCTTAGTCTAGGAAGTATTATTGGGTGAGCTTTATCATTTTAATTGTTTTAATTTAATGTTGTTCTTTTTAGTAGAAAATCTAATTTGAAATGGCAAAGGGTTAATTATGGAATTTTCCAAGGGAATGTCCCAAGGAAAGAAAAAGATATGGGATAAAATCAGTGAAATGCTAATTTTAGAATCTAATTTCTACTTCTAATTTTACTTCATAAGG
The DNA here is from genome assembly GCA_036785705.1 of Acanthornis magna. Taxonomy (NCBI): domain Eukaryota; kingdom Metazoa; phylum Chordata; class Aves; order Passeriformes; family Acanthizidae; genus Acanthornis; species Acanthornis magna. The sequence goes on along the minus strand of JAWUZG010000025.1, from coordinate 23,721,336 downwards.
TACTCATGTTAACCCTACATATGGAAAAATATCTCTAAATAAATATGCTTTTAATGTTCTGACTAGCATTCCACATACAAAAAAAATAGACCCTGTGTAAAAGAAGAACCCTAAGCAAGTTTTTATTTAATTCAATGTATTTACACACCTGATTAAACATCAATATCTGAAGACTTCCATGTGTCATTCGAAGTATAAATAGATGTAATTATATGTAACAAGCTCTTTGTCTTTCCCAAGCTCAGGCTCCTGAATTCCACAGTTTAACTATGGCTATTTGCTTAATAATCTCAGTTTGCTGGATTCAAGTGTTTTCAGAGACTTTATATGAATACTTGAGGCAGGATAGTTTCAGGCAAGCTAAGATCACAAAAGATATAAACAGACTCTCTGCTGCTCAACAAACATGCTTACAGCCACAGCCACAGATCCCTGCAGGGAAAGAAGTCCAAAACAAAAGTTTTTACACCTGAAATCTGAACCCCAAATCTCGCATTTTGGGGAGATGCAGACAGAATGTTAGCAAAGGAGATTTGTTTTGATGAAAGCTGTGCATTTAGAGAGGGGCATATTTCAGAGAATGGTCTACGGCCTCCCAAGGAACTAAAATCCTATTCCTGCACTGACATGCCCAGTGACTGCTGAGGTTTAGGGAGAAGAAACTCTCCTGCCACTGAGCCTTTCAGAAATATTCACCAAAACTGCAACAGCACACAGAGCAAAAAGTGTTTGGGAGAGCAGCTCAGCAGGTCTGCCTCTGCTCGCTCTAGTTCCTCATATCTGGGGACTGCTCCTCAGTTACTATCTCAGCTGGCCAGTGCTGTTTGTCTGTTCACACTCCAAAAGGAAAAGCCCATCTTCTCAGAAGTTTGCCGGTGCAATGAAACAATCTGCAGTGCTGACTTCCCAGGAAATTTTTTGATTTGAAAAAGATAATATGTCTCAGAAAGAAACACTGGATTTAAAGGGCGGTAAATCAGTACAACAGTCCAGTATTCCTGCATCTGTGTGTTTCTAGTCTCATATACATCTGTGGACAATTAATTTGGTCAGCCACATGAACCTTCCTCTTAGAGGGGCCAGCAGGAATCCTCCATCCACAGGAATAAGACACAAGGGAACCAGCTTCATTTTTAATGTTGACTGTTCTCTGTATCAATTTGAGTAAATCAGTTTTGATAAATCAGCAAAGAGCTCAGTTTCTAATTCTACAAACTGAAGATGACATAATTTCTTGACATTTGAATGGCACTCTTAGCTATTTGAATGAAGAGAGGCTGGCTTTAGAAACTTGTTTTTAAACAAATTTCTAATTAGTTTTGGGATAAACTTCGAAATCCCACCGCATAGCAGTGGAAATTGAATCTTTTACCTGTCTTTATTGAAGTCACTCTTCCTGCCCACACATACGCACATGCTTCTCATAAATTTCTCAAACCTCTGCACTTTGCTGGCAAAATATTCCTCATAAAACTCTCAAACAGGCCATTTGTACTCTGGCTATTAAATACATTCAGAAAAAGTCAAAGTTTACAACTGGCAAATGGAAACAACCAAGTTTATTCTTCATATATTGAATAAAATGAGAATCTTGGGTCATGTAACTGTTACCCAAATTGAATCTGTCATATACTGCGGCTGCACAACAGGGCATATCTACTTGTTTCTTCATTTAACTTGTCAGCTCTCCATCAAATCTGCAAACTGATGAAACTTAGATTATAAATTATTCTACCACCTTTGATTATTTATTTACACACATGGGAGGAAAATGCAAATATGTCTGCACAAAATTACTAATATATAGTGTATATGTTTGTGCACTGTAACTCTGCTCATTAGGAATTCATTGCAAAACTTATTTTCTGGTAGTTATGTTCTTTGGAAAATCCTGCTTGGAATCTTATCTTTTTAACATCCATGTGCTTTACTCAACTGAAGGATTAACAATGCACTGTAGTTTATGTCTGGCCTCTAGATGATGCTACAATGCTTTTAACTCTCTGACATTTAATAGGATGTAACACGCAAGCAACTTTGAACTGTACTCACACCATTTGGTACAGTATCTTAAAAACAACAGAGAAGTGATTCTGTTTACAAAAACAGAAGCAGAGAAGGACCAAGACCCTTTTCTGTAGAGGGTTTCTACTGCAAATGGATCCATGTTAAGCACAAGATAAAAACATTGTTAGAGTTTGTTCATTTCATGATGAAGACCCTGTGACATCCTGCAAACTGTAGCAACAGCTCTCAAAAACCTTATCCTGCATCCTCAGATTTCTCCACCACCACAAAGTGCTATTCATTCCAGCCTAATCTGCTTTACATGCCATGTATCTGTCACACATGTATGTGGCTCACTGGCAGATAACCGTTGGTAATGTGATGATTATAGAAAATTTCAGCATTTAATTTCCTGGCGACTCAGCCTAATTGCTGAGCACAGTAACTACCATGGCACTGTCCATGCAGGCTCACTGAGAGACAAGTTTCTCTCACTTTGGGGAGCACTTCTAGCACCTAACATTGCCCCTGAATAGACCTTGGCTGTTTCCTAATCCTTCTGTTTCCCATTCCTCGCTGATGGCTTCCTGTCCACCTGCTGCCCAGATCCATGAAGGGATGCAGGAAGCCTACATTTGTGGTTCCAACAGTAAAAAGCTGAAAACAAGAGCTGCAGGCAGGTCACCAAGACAGTAAAAAAAGAGTTGGGTTTGTTTGGTATGTTATTGGGGGTTTTCTAGAAAATCAGACGCCCTATAGCAAACTAGTGAATTTTGCCTCAGATGTTCTCCCATTTGGCATCTTGGGAAAAGGCTTAATGTTACAAGAATAATGTGATGAGCTTCTGACAGGTGCTAGTACCTCTCATTTAAAAGTAGTTCAAAACTTCAATACACCAAGTCAAATCATTGACAGATTCTTTGTTTTAATCTTTAGAAAGGAAGCTACATTTTTAAAATTTATGTATTTCACCTGATTGTCCCTGGTGATTGTAAAGCAGTAAGTATCCAATGGCAGCCACACTGCCATCATGATGTCAGGTTATGCTACACCATCACACAGAAGATCTCCCCTAAGTTGTTCGACAATAAGTGTAATCGGAGACATATTAACAGTAAGTGTTTAACATACTAAGAATTCACAGATACTGCACTCCCAGTAGTGGTTATATTCTGATTTCTTTAGCATATGGGACTGCAAAAAAAAACATTGATCAGTGTTGATGATTTTGTGGGTGGTACCACCTCCACACATCAACAGGATTGATCTGTTGAAAAGGCTGACTTTCAGCCTCATATGCAGGTTATTATAAGGATGTCTAGACAGCCATCCTTACTTTGCCATGTAGTCTTTTCCCTACTGCAGGGACCAAGGGAGTCTGCTGGCTTAGACCTTTCTACTCCCCCTGATGAGCTGACATTTCTGTAGCACATCTTGATTAAAGTAACTAACAATAACTATACACTAAACTTTAATGCTAATGCAATCACTAACACTAAACACAAACTGTGGCCCCTATAGCCTGGAGAAGACAGTAAAATAATGAATTTACTGTGTGCCCATATAACTGTAGTTCACTCATATGAAAGAACTTGCAGGGCGTGCTCAGCATCACTCAGTGGCCTGCAGCCAAATGAGCCCTTGTAAACTGGGGAAGAGGTGGAAAGGAACTCTGCATCTTTTTTTTTTTTTCTTCAATTTTTTCACTCCTAGCTTCTGCCAAAGACCTCAGCCTTTGGGGCCAAGAGATAAATATGTCAGTGTCTACAGTTGTGTGGAAGATTATTTATGGGAGATGGGGGAGGGAGTTCACATTTGCCTTTGCATGAGGTAATCAGTTCCTGTGTATACCTCAGGAAGCTGTTACAAGGCTTAAAAAATATTAAGAGGAGGTTATCTTATGCCTTCAGTGTCTATCTAAAGTGTTGCACAACAGTTTCTCTGAGCATATGGATCTGTAGTTAGACACGGTGGTTCATAGATCAGCCAGACAGCAAAGTCTTTCAAAAAGGAGGTGTGGAAAAAAACACCAAGAGGACCAGCAGCTGAGGAATAGTCATGGCTACAGCTTCTGACAGCTCTTCAGGCTGGAGAGAGAGTTTTTCATGACAGCCCCTTTAACATTAACCACTTCCTTGTCTTGATTAGATGGCAATGGCACATCAAGCGAGGGGAGAATTCTAGCAGGCAGCACTGAAACAGATGGCACTGCCACAGCGCTCCTCCGCCCAGCTGCCTGGGAGGGAGCTCTCTCTACCCTGCAATAAAAACGGCACTAGTTCAGGTCCATTCCCATACCACTCACTGTCTGCATCAGAGGGGAGGCACCTCAGGAGCAGAGGATGGAGCATGGCACAGGAACAAGCAAACCTGCAAAGGAAGGGCTCATGAATTACTAGAGTCTAGCAAGTCTGAAATCACACATAGTTACTAGAAAACCGTGGCATTTAGGTTCATTTCCAGCTAGGAATAGAAAAGGAAAGCATAGCAAATTATGATATAGATGTGCAAAATTAAAGCCTGGTTTGAATCAAAAGATTACATTATTTATTTGCTCTCCTTGCTAATGCTCTCATAAGTATTTCTTTTAAATATTGGCTTGCATTTCCACAGATGGGGAGATGAAAAAATACCCTACCATGCTAGGACAGGAAAGATTTCTGAGACAATATCATTTGCCTATTTACAAATATTTTTAGTTTCAACGTCTTTATACTTCTTTTCCCTTTTGGATATGTTTATTTCACTCTTGTTATCATAATAAGGCACAGGTAATTCAGTGCAGTAGTCATGATATAAGACTCATCACATAAAATATGTTCCAGGCTTTATCATTCAATCCTTCCCACTTTTCAGGGTTTTCAGAAGACATGTATTTCTGGGTTTTTCCTGTGTAATATCTCTAGCAGATCCAACTCCCACACAGTAATTACAGGACAGTAGATGTTGTTGAAACACACAGTACTAGTCATGGAAAACACAGGAGCAAACAAAATCTACCCAGTCTAGAAGACTAAGGTTTGTAACCATAATAAACTTGTCTGCTACAATCAAATAGGGCCAGATAATGGACACGGAGAGTTTTCCTTTGTCCAACCTCCTATGAGTAAATGTTTGCTTCACAGAGCTCCCTCATTAAAAAAAAAAAAAAAAAAAAAAAAAAAAAAATCATTCTACAATAAAAGCTCCAAATAGCGTCTCTCTATAATAGTGTTAACATAACATTTTAGGTTAATGTAAAACAATACCATTTAATTTCTAAGAATTAGTAAGTCATGATATAGATTGTAGACAGCTGATTCCTTTAACCTATCCGCCAGCTGCATTAATTTCTCTACTCCAGATCTCTGACACAGAATAAAATACCTGAAACAAACAAACAAAAAAAATCCTTAAAGAGCCATGCCAACACACATAAGCTTGGTTGCAGTGCTCAGCCTTCACAGACATATTGTACAGTCATTGACTCACAGAGACATAGAATCATTAAGGTTGTGAAGGACCTCTAAGATTGAGTTCAACTGTTGACCCAGAACTGCCATGTTCTCCACTAAATCATGTCAGAGAATCATAGAATCATAGAATCATAGAATCAAAGAATCATAGAATGGTTTGGGTTGGAAGGGATCTTACAGGTCATCCAGTTCCAACCCCGCATCCACTGTGGGGACAAGGGCAACTTTTATTAGAACAAATTGATCAGAGCCTCATCCAAACTGACCTTGAATGTTTTTAGTGATGAGGCATCCACCAAGTCTCTGTTGCAGTGCCTCACCACTCTCACAGCAAAGAATTTCTTCCTAATATCTCTCCTAAACCTACTCTCTTTCAGTTTGAAGCCATTCTCCTTGTCCTGTCACTGCATGCCCTTGTAAAAATTTCCCTCCATCTTCCTTGTAGGCTCCCTTCAGATACTAGACAGCCACAATTAGGCCACCCTAAAGCCTTGTGTGGGTTGAAAAATCCCAGTTCTCTTAGCCTTTCCTTAGAGAAGAGGTGCTCCACGCACCTTGGCTATGTCCAGGTCCCTGAGGATGGCATCCCATCCATCAGGTATGCCAACCTCACCACACAGCTTACTGTCATCTGCAAATTTGCTGGTGTCCCTAAGTGCCACTTTCACATGCCTTTTGCACGCTTCCAGGGATGGTGACTGGAGTTTTTCTAAGGAGACTGTGCTGTTTGGGACCATTTGAAAAGGGAATGGAGATAACAGATCAGCTAGGCCTCATGTGCAATCCAGTGGGGGCAGTGGGGTGCCCCTGCCTTTGCCAGGTCCAGCTCTGAGTGGAACTGACCACAGCCAGGGCTGACTGCCTTGTCACATTTTCCACTGGTGTAGCCAATTCAGGTTTATTCAGATGCTGGTAGGGGCACAAGGCAAGAAGACCATGAAGTTTGCCAGAATTCATTTCAGCTGGAAAAAGTTTTTGAGCAACTTTGATTCAGTACTGTGAGGTTAAACTGGGTGGAAGCTTTGAGTCATGGGGATTTTAATCTGGGATAAGACACCCCAGAGTCTGCTCCTTGCATTGCAGAACCGTGGCCTTGAGGCAAGGCATCGAAGTTAGCAATAGGCTGAAGGTCAGAGCAGAACGTGCAGCGTGTCAAATGATTCAGAGAATAAACAGAGTCAGGAAGGGCAAACACACAGGCTCCAGAGGCAACACAATAGACTGACCTTCTCAACTTTCTTTCTTCAGCCTACCACGTCACCAGATGTAAACGCGGGCAAGGAGATAAAATAAATGAAAGATGGATCTCAGCAAGTGGTCAGGCTTTCAGCTACTGGCTGCTCAAGCTGCCTTGTGTAACAGAGTGCAGGGACGAACACAAAAACAAGCTGAGTGTTTCTAACCAGCTGTTTCAGCTTTAGTACCAACCTGGAAAATATTAGCAGATGCATTTTCGAATAGTTCAACAGGGAAAAAAAAAAAAAAAGGAGGGTGGAAGAGAGAAAAAGCTTAAAAAACACTCTATTGAAGGTATAGATTTGATACAATTTCTCAGAGAAGACATTGGGCAATGGATTTATTTGAATGTATTATACAATATAAAAGAGCAATTAGAGCTAAAGAAAACATTTCAGCTGGTTTTTGTCTGCCAAAAAATATAAATTCATATTACCCAAATTTTTCACAAATACACATCAAGCTCATCAGATTTTCACCGTAAAAAACATTCTCTAAAAGCCAAAACATTTCATTTTGAGATTTTCAGAACAGACTATCAAGATTTTAGTCTCAAAAGGTTTTGAAAACATTTTACTTTTTATTCAACAGCAAATTAAAATGAAACCAAATGTTTAACCTGGAACAGTCCCCCACACCCTTGATTAAACCAGCAAAACATAAACAAGCCAAAAAAAAATCAATTATTTACACAGCTGGACTACTAATTAGGAAATAAAGGCAATACAATTGATGTCTGACTAGTGACTACCACATCCTACTCCAATATGGTCTGTGAATAAAATACAAGCAAGGGAGAATAAAGCAGCTTTGAGCAGCTCTTTAGTTAAAGGCTCGATCTCCCAACATATTCCCACATCAGCTGGGTGCTTATATCACTAAAATTCTTCTATAAATGGTCTGTGATAGCCAGAGAATTTGTGTAGGCAAAATCACCACCAAGAAGTTAATAAATGTATTTCCTTGAAGGAATAAATTCAAGCCAAACACACAAATAGAAGAAATTTCCTTTATAGATTTGAGATCCAAAGCCAAGAGGTGCATGGAGGTTTCACTACCCTTGAAAATTTTCTTCAGCAGTAAAAAGAGACCACAGACTAAAAGGAAATAGAGCAAGGGGAAGGAGCTCCTCTGCCCTTATGCTGCGCTGACCCTGGACTGATGACAGCTTCATTTTCCACTTGGCACAGGATGATTTTGGAACGCCCCCAGCTGTAAGAGAAGTACTCCCACAAATCCTGTGGCCCACTTGTGACCTGAAGCAGAGTCCAGCAGCATGAGTGAATCACATCAGTTAACACCTTGTCAAAAATGGAATAAAATAATAAAAAATAAATAAAGAATCCAAAACAAAAGAGGAAGAGGGAGGAAAAAAAAGGGAGAGAGAAAGAGAGGAGTAGGAGTCACGCCCACACTTTCTGTTTAAGAGATGTGATCAGAGCAGGGCAGCCCACTTGTTCCTTTCCAAACTGAAAACCAGACCCCATTCCCCAGTGGCTTTCCTCCATACAGAAAGCTTCCTGTATTTTAAGCAGCATATTCAAGTTAAAAATTTGCTTGTTATTTCCAAGCAAACATCAATTTCAACTGCATAAGTGCCCAAATAAAGAAAGATCCACCCTCAGCCTGGCTCTGCTCAGTGACCACTGGGGTGGGAAATGGAGGGATTGTCTGTAGCTAGATCCTGAACTAGCATAGCCTCAAAGACAGTTGGAGCAGCCCAGGATTTACTGCCATTTATGCAACAATCTGGACTTTACAGCAGTGGTGGTTTGGCAGAGCACGACTCTGTTTTGCATTCTCTCTACTGCAAAGTGGTTGTTTTGCTGTGTTTATAATCAGGGGAGTCCCCCTCTGTCTGAGGCCATAACAGCCAGTTAATTACATCCAGGACAAGCCCTTTTTGCACTAGAGTAGTGGCAAGTCTGTCTGACAGAAACAGCCACTCAGGAATTTTCTAGCACTTAAAAGCAAAGAGAACACACACGTTATTGTCTTGCACACCAGCAGCAAGTGACATTTGGTAACCAGTGGCTTTGGTTATTCCCCAGAGGAAGTAGGTAAAGAGCCTTCTGTCAGAAGTAGCAAATACCTGATTGCTTCTCTGATGGCCTGCAGAAGATTTCCCCAAATTTGAAGTTACAAATATATTACTGCTTGAGAGATTTTGAAAGCCTTAGTCATCAGTTTTAGGGCAAGGAGCATTCAAATGGTCTCAGGACACTATGGAGGATTACTGTATGAATACAGCCAATGTAAACTCTTTCCTGAGCTCTTTGTTTCTCTTTTGATATAAGATTATTTTGGTTTGGTGTGGGTTTTATGGATTTTTTTTACTTTCATTTTTCCTTTACTTTCATTAAACTATAATAATTTATCAGTCCTCCCCTTTGAAATATTCCAAATCTTAAGTGGTTTTGTGCCATTGGAAGGTCATGACTTCAGTAAATGAGGAATTCACTCTACCAAGACCTCTTTTACTGTAAGTTTAGGATGAAAGTGTGTTATGGACTAAGAATTGAGCACCCTTCTGCAGGCAATGGCTAACAATGCTACTCAGAGCTGCTTGGACATTTGGGCTGCATCCAGAAATGCCCCTTGCACAGCTAGGAAAGGAGACTACAGCCAAGCCTCCAACTCACCTTCTCCCTTCTAGGGAGCATCATATCCCTGCACTGCACTGCTCAGGACCTCAGTTCCTGGAGTGCAATGTAAGCTCTACCTTGCTTTCCTCTGGTGTGCTATATTAGTTTGTACTTCACACCATACGAAAATAGCTTAAATTGCTTCTGGACTTGAAGCAGGCCTGGCAAACAGACTGTTGTTTTAATAGTGCTGCTAGATGCCCCATGGATGGAACAAATAACTCAAATCTATATAAAGTGACCACTGGTGCCTAAGAGCTCATTACAAGTAACAGAATGCGCAGAAATACTGAACAGTAAAATCACAGCTACCCAACAGCATTTGCACACCTCCTGCCAGCCACATAAAGTTCTGCCTCTACTGATATTTTTGCCCAGAGATCAATGTCTTGAGTGCCTTTTTTGCAGACTGCCCTCAATCATGCTAATAAGCTGTACCTCCAAGGCTGGTATTCAGCATCTGAGAATGAGGCATGTAATGCCACTTGTGCGTCACCAGATATCTGAGACACTTGTGTAAATCTCGTAGATAAAGCTCAGGAGTCCCTACCCTCATGACCAGGCAGCCAGGGGCAGGGCAAGACCTCTGAGGGCATATAAAATGTCATTTAGCCCTACTTTTATGCACCGGCTTTGTTCTCTAGTAGACCCCATGGGCTATTATTTTCGTTTAGGCTCAGCTCCTACTCATAAAGCTTCAGGGAGGAACTCCTAATTCTAACCCACTTGAGCTAAAAAGATATCCAGATCTGCTTTAAGGGTGTTTATGAAGACTGAGATGACATAGAGAAGTTCCGTAGATAATTAGAATTAACACCAAAGAAAAGTTTCAATCTTTTCAATGTACCCCTAAATCTTGTCCTAGAAGAACTTTTTCTCAATTGAATTACCTATCTCCTAAGAGATACTCCACTTAAAAATATATATATTGGCTGAAATCTTGGACACAGACTGTAATTTAACTTCTCAATTTGTATGTGCTGCCTGAATAGCTTTAAGATGTTACAGCAGTCAGTGCCAATTTATTCCAAAGGATTATAATCATACACTATAAATCACAGAGATGCCACACTAAAGCCATGTTGCTGTGGGATTCAGAATATTTTGGGCTGGGGATTTACTGGTTTGGTGCTTCTTTTGTTCATTCTGAAACTGCTATCATATTTTGAGTCTTACAGAGTATGGCTTTGTAAAGTTACGCTCCCTCGTAAATTAAACTGCTTAGCAAAAGTGCTTAGTAATGATTTTACATTTTGGCTTAAACACAAACCTTTCTACTTTGTTGTATTACAGCCAGTGGAGCTATCAACTGATTTAATAGCCTGCTTTTCTCACTTCCCTTTCAGCTGAGACTTTCAAATAGTCCTTTAACAGTTTTGATTCTTCTTCCACAATTCACAGAAAAAAAGGTCATTTTCCTCTGTAATGGGAACAAAAAAGTGACTTTTGAAATGAGCAAGGATCATTACATAAAAAGTAGTCTCTTCACAGATTTTGTCAGATCCCACAAAAAAGGAGCTTTAAAAATACAGTGTGGCCCATATATGTATTTAATATAATGCCTGAAATGACAGTAATACTGCTCAGGGGATTTGTGAGAACAAATTCATTAATATTTGCACAACTCTTTCTGATCAACCTTTCTCTTTTGCCTTGTTTTGCTGGTTATCTAAAAAGAAGGCTCCATATGAAAGTGTAGTCTTGATCCCTTGGGAATGCAGTGCATGTTGCATAAACAAGTGATTTTACATGCTCAGTCATTAGGATACATTTTTGAAGTGTTTCAGGACAACTTTAAAAACCCAGTGCTTCAAATTTGTGTGGTGCCCTGCAAAAACACATGGATTAAACAAAAGAGGGATGGTGAGGAATAAGATTTAATTTCTGGTTGTGCATTTGCAGAAAGCTAAATTCTCTGATGACTTTGCCATACCAAAGTGTTCCTATGTGTTTTGGGTGCACAGCTGAAAAGCACCCTACTACTGTGTGTAGGGTTGTGTACAGTGTAGGTGCTACATTTCTAATGTGCTTGGAGTGAGTAAAATTGATATAAGGCTTTCTTAACTCAAATTGTCCTCGTTTTTATTGGATTGCACCCGTGCTTTAACATCAACTCTATTTTTAGCATTTAATATGACATTAATACAAATAAATCATATAAGGCTTGTTCTTAATGGATTTGCGGCATGCATACATACCATACATGATAATGTATTTCCAATTCACATTAATCATAGGATGATAATACATCGGACAATAAGACACATTTTTGACAGGTTTGTGCAAGTTTAGATTTGCTTAGCCCAGATCTCCTTTTCCTCAAAATCATTCTCTCCCTGATTTATGTTTCAACGCTACCCGAAGACATCCCTCCAGCCTGCAAGACTGTTAAGTACATTGCTGCAATTCAGCTTACTATTCCAAGTGACTGCCTGTCTGAATCAAATATTAAACTCCATTTTAGGGCAATTTATGCTCCCAGAAAGATAGAGAAAAGCTTTCATTCTTTCTTTTTACTTGTGCCCTATGACTCTTGCCATTTTATGCCATTTAAATGAGAGAAACACAAAATTAATCTACTCAAATTGTATAAGATCTGTCCACCACACTCAAGGCAACAGTTCTTCCCCAAAATACTACAAAACAGCAACAACATAGTAAAAAACAAAGAAACTAACTAACTAACTAACTAAACTGAAAAAAAGCACCAAAGCTTCTACCTTGTTTTTTACAGGTATCTTCCTCCCAGTCAATTTCTATATAACACATAGGAACTAATTAGTGATGGACCCAAAGCAAAATCCACACTTCTAAAGACCAGGTTTAGATTTTTTCTCCCTCATCTCCTTCATCTCTCTGCTATCCAGTCCATGGCCATTTGCAGCATTTCATTCCTGCCTCCTTTCTCTCCTTTCTGTATTTCCATCTGCAAAGTGCAGATACCCAGCTTCGTGAGAACTCAAGAAAAGCTTACCCTAGCACTTGAAAGCTTTCCTCTCACAGCAATTCACATGGAAGCATTGCTGCTGGTGGATGATAAGGCTCTTGGCTATCATACGGCGTATTTTCCATGCAGCAGGAAAAGTTTTTAGCTGAATGTTTAACTGGGCTTTAGCTTAGCAGAGACAATGACCATATTTTTATTAAGGAGATGAGTGTGTCTATTATTTTGAACCCAAATAGTTGTTTTGCTCACATCATCCCTCTGCTAAGACTACTAAATATGAATATTGACCTCTCGTCAAAACAGTACTTTCTACTTGGAAATTCAGGAGCTTCAATATTCTGATTGACTTCCATGTTTTTTGGCCTAGGAATAAGGTTTCTGATCACTATCTTTAAATAAAGAATGCTGAATCTGTGCATATCTTTGAAGACAAACAACTCAACTGTCAATCTAAGCACAACTCAGATTCCACTGATAAGCAATTGACAAAAAACCTTGACCACACTTACATCAATACACCAATGTCAAAATTATAACCATAGCTTTCAGCCTCACTTTATTTATATTTTAGGGTGATATAGAGACATGAAAATTCAGCATGTCTTATAGGTTCTTAGTAGGCATCAAAATGCAAAGATTCAGCCTTGTACTTAATAAAAACAATATTTTTTTTCTTTTTCCTAATATTTTTGTGAATTTAAGAGTATATGTATTCATTTTTTATCTCAAAAAATTCCTTGTACAGTACTGTTGTCACTAAAGGATCATCACTGGATCTCGTAGTACTGACTCAGGCACTTGGTAAACAAAATAGGAAACATAGCAGTCACGTATCTCATTTGAGGCAATTATTTCATTACTACAGGAAGGAGGAACACAGCAGAACCAATTGTCAATCAATGTCTTCCATACCAGTGTTTTTTTAAATTCAAAGCCTGGCCATAACAACTGAGTATATTTCAGGTCTACTGAAATGCAGTCATATAGACCAAGACAAAGAAGTTTCCCAGTGCTCTGAAACAATCAATGTTTATATAAATTAGTTTGTGATCCATATTACTCAACTGTATCATTTTATTTTATTGAACACATTAATGTGAAATAAAGACCCACATGTTCATTGTACACAGCCTGAAAGCTCTTCCAGCAAAGGAGAAATAAAAAGTAATTAGAAGAATAGCTGACTAAAAGGATTTAAAATTTTATTGAGACCTCTGGCTTACATAAAGCCTGCATTAAATGTTATTTATCTGAATGGTTTACTCACCTCATTCCATTTTTTTCAGATAGAAACAGAATGAATTCAACAGTTATATAAGCATGATTAACCCTATACTATTGTCAGAAAGAAAGGCAAAAGTATAATACATATGGCAGCAAAATAGGCTATCATAAAACACTGCCCCAGGACTATATCATACCAATCTAAGTGAGTCAACAGCAAACAAGAAAGTATGCCTTGGATGTTTGATCTATCCTTTTCTAATTAAGATGGAGGTGACCTCATTCTTGTTTCCACACACTCGTGAAATTATTCTAATTTCAGAGTCAAGCAATGATCTCACAAGAGCCAAGAAATGATTGCTTAGGCTTGATATATCCAGGTCAGTACACTTTAAAGCTACATGATATGTAACTACATTATTCATTTTTTAAAATATTTAATGTTCCTTTCATTGATTTCTTATTATCTCAGCAATGTAACTGTGTAATAATATTATCCCATACAGACATGTATCTTTCTGGGGGTCTTTTAGTAATTTTTTACATACACTTTTCTTATTCTCTCTTCCTGAATTGATTTTGACAATATAACCCTTGAGAGCTTTGGACCAAGTTGCACCAAATTTTCCCTTGCACCATTGGCTGTAGTGGAGCTTTGCCATTTCTTATCAGTACCTCTGTCAACCCTCCACTTCCCAGTGAGAAACAAAGCCAGTGACGTTTTGACATTAATACTTTCTAAAATCCATTCTACAGTCAGGGTTTTCTCATGAACAGCTGAAAATTCTGCTCCTTTCCAATGAAGACAGGCCTGCATATATTAAACCAGCACAGAGTGAGCATACTGGTCAGATAAGGGCTAAGTTATAGCAGTGTATTTCTTCTTCAGCCTGGAAGAGGAGAAGGTTACACCAACCCCTGAACTGGTATCACTGCAATAAACTGCTGCTCTTCCTTGCATCCTAGTTAAGAAAGCCATTTTAATCATCAATCAAGTCTCCCAAGGAACATGGAAAGCAGATGTACAATTGCATCCACTTCACAAAGGAATAACTGAGAAAAAATGGTTTTCCCAAAGCCCAAGAGGCCATAACAGAGCTGGTAAGTATCCCACAATTCCCAGTCTTTAAATACAGAAATTATCTTCTATACCACTCAGTGTGGAAAAGGCTTTCCCTCCTAAAACCAGGATCCTTTCTATGGATTAAGGATTAGGAAAAAACACCAGTACTCAGAAGCAATGTCCATCTTGGAATTGTATTTGTTTCAGTGAGGAATAGGCCAGGAATTTCTAGTCCCCATTACTGATAAGAAATCTTCATCATAGATTGTAGATGCTTGTTGACTTTTGCCCTAGTGGTCCCAATTTTCTCATTTCAGTTTGAATCAGCTGCTGTACTGCCAAGAAAACAGGATCACAGCTCTGTTGGTTACAGTAGGGAGAAAATAAAGAACATAACAAGAAAAAGGCCAACACAGAAAACCTTGCACAATGGAGCATTTTGAAATGCTATTTCTCATTGTCCCATTCAAAGTATTTCAGAGCCAACAGTATCAGAAAGATTTAGAGAGCTGAAGGAACAGGGAGAAGTAGGTGCTGCTTTTAAATGCTTTTTCAAACATGGTGTTGTAATTGAAATCAACAGTATAGTCCAGCAATTCTGTCTCACTGATAAAAACCATGTGTGGTAATATCCTTCTCCAGAAGGACCAGATGTCCAAGACAGTCAAGGATTAGCAAAACATTGCCCCAATCTGGCTCTGTTTCTCAATTTGCCTAACCTATCCTACAGCAGCCATTCTCCAGCATAGCTCTAGCACCTCGAGATCTGCAGCAATTGTTAATAAAAACTCCTAACAGCTGATGTGGACTGTGGAAGAAGCTTCTTTCTACATTTCCATCCTTTTTTTTTTTTTTTTATCTCTCACTGGGATTGTACAACAGCTTTTTCAGGGGCCCTTGAGTAAGAGTTTATTTTCCATACAATGGCCACAAAAAAACTAGTGCTGTTCACACTGACGAACTGTGGGACATGGTTAATCAATGGAGAGGATTGTGACTTCAGTGAACTGTCCTTTTACCAGTCTGGCCAGAGAGGTTTAAAACACTGTGATTGGTGACACCTTTCCTGTGCTGAAAATTATCACCCACTCAGCCAAAGAGAGCAAATAAGCCAGTAATGTACCACAGTTATCCCAGAAAGCTTTGTCAGCATGATTTTTAATAGTGGGATTCACGTAAGAGCTTCAGATAACATTTGCCACTCATTCCAATATCCCACCACTCTGCCTTTCCTACTTGGAGTCTTATTTATGCATGTTGGTTGTGGCATAACCCATGGATGGGACTTTTTCTGCTTGAAAATGAGATACTGTCATACATGTCACAGAAGATCAAATGAAGTTTTCCAATATACTGCCCCAGAGGTATTAACTTCTTAGAGCGGCTCTCCTTTTCCCAAAGGATTGAAATAATCTGCCCAGAAAGCATGAGCCTGGCAGCCAGCTCCAACTGTGTAAGTAGAAGACTGGGGGAGCTCCTGGTATTATTTAATAACTGTAGCTTCTGGCAAGGGTTTAATATGCACATTTAAGCACTGTATTTAGCTCCATTTGTCTGCATGCTAGATTGGATCCGTGGGGCGCTGAAGTACAGCACAAAATCTGGTTATGTTTCCTCTGAGAATTTCTCGCTCCCTCTGGGTCCAGCCTTAACTAAGAATCGTTATTTTTTCACCTGAGGCAGGTTCTCCTTTGCAAAGCTAACAATTTTGTAGTTGTAAATAAAGAAACAGAAATAATCAGTGGCCCAAGTAATACAACAGCAACAGGCCCTTTAACTATCAAAATGTCACCTGAAGCCTGCTGTTTTCTCCACTTGTGGCTCCACAGGGCTATAATTTATTGTAGAAATTTGGTTACAATACATGAGAGTGGAGGTTTCTTAAACCAAGCCAACTGAAACATTTCAAATAGCAATCCTAGATATTATTCCACAGACCACATATGACAAAGAGAACAGTCAGATGAAAGACCAAAAATCCAGTTACAAGGGGTTTGCCTCTATGAAGCAATTTGTCTCTACACTTAATGACTTTAGGTGTAATATAAGTTATGGTTTGGAGTTCAGCAGAATCTAATGTCATGAAGGGATTCTGTAACACAGCTATTCCTGTGGTATGATTACCCATTTTTTTCACTGTAAGGCTTGCAACAAAAGGAAACCCTACTGCATAAAATGCCCCCAAGAGAATTTTATATCACACCTCCAACCTGATTTAGAAATGCAGAGCAATATGTTTTCTGCATAAAACAGTATATCAAAAGTCTAACAGCAAGAATAAACCTGATTCAGATGGTAACTGGAGTTGTCAGGAAATATTC
Organism: Acanthornis magna; assembly: GCA_036785705.1. NCBI lineage: Eukaryota > Metazoa > Chordata > Aves > Passeriformes > Acanthizidae > Acanthornis > Acanthornis magna. Next base: position 23,704,438 of record JAWUZG010000025.1, on the reverse strand, counting down.
CATTCCTCCACAAATGGGTAAAAGATGACTATAGTTACCTCTCCCTTCTGTGCCTGCTTCTCTTACATGTGCACACAAACACAGAAAAAGTGCTGTTGAGATCTGCTTCAGACAGCTGTGATAAATCGGCAAAACCCTCTAGTCCTTCCAGCAGCAGACAGGCTGATAAACAACTGCTGGTCCAGGAGAGTCATGGAAAGCGCTCTATGTACTAGGAGCAGGGCAGAGCATATTTCAATATTGGCCCATTGATATGATGTGTCATAGGCATGGAATAAGTCAAAATACTCTAATTAACATGTTGCTCTTGTGCTAAGTAGGGTAGGCTCATAGAATTGCTTTTGCCCTGTGGCAGAGCAGAGTTCATACTCACCTCTTAATGGGGAAGGGCTGGGCTAAGGAGGCTTCTAAGAGCACAAGGGAACACAGCAGCAAAAACAGTCCCAGGTCCAGGATGTATACAAGAAGAAATAATCTTAAAATGAAAAAGACAAAGTTTCAACTGAGCTCCACACTCATTTTTCTCCTCTTGTATACTAATGTAAAAGAGGAATGCTAGGAGAAAGAAATGAGCTGGCTCACATAAATCACATACTACAACAGATGCACCGATAAACACAGGGAAATAATTTTTGTTATCCAGAAGTTTGGAAAAGTGTATGTGTATTGATTTAAAGTGAAGAAAAATGCCGATTTTTTTTTTGTCATTTATGACTTTTTAGAAGTCTTCACACCTTAAAATTACACAAAAATGCATACAAACAAAAAATTATGTCTCTACTAACCACTTACTGGCATACTTACAGGTATTGTCAAGGCTCATTTCATAACCTTCAGATTTTAAAACCAGCCTTAACTAAAAAGCTCCTGACATTATTTTTAGAGAAAATTAATCTATTCATATATAGTTAGTTGCAAACGTGAAGGAGAACATTCACTCTTTTCTTTATGAACTGAAGTCATCTGGATTATTTTATCGTCGTCTCATTGTCTGGCTGTGATATTGTTGAATACATGAATGTGGGGAGTGCCAGAAATTAATTCAATTCTAGAACTTGATTTATACTAACAAACTGGAGGAAAAAAAGAAGGAACATAAATCATTATTACCATTCCCCATTCCTTATTTTAATAAATGAAATGTCAGGCTTCTTTTTCCTAATTTGTTAGAGAGGTTTTAAGCCTTTCTGATTGGAATAATTCCACTGTAGTTTTGAGATTCTGTAGTAGCCTGAGGCTGACTGAAAAAAGTATGTTTTGAAAGGGTTAACTTGTGGAACACACTATAAAAGGCAGCAGTAAAAGCTGCAACTCTTTTCAAAAGAAGGCTAGCTCTCAGAAGGGAGTGAAAAATAAATAAACCACTATAGAGTAGAATCACAAGCTTATAGAGGCCTTGAAGGAAAACTGACCTCCTTCCATTCTAGAATGCAAGTACACTATTCTAATTAAATTACACCCTTACCTTAATATTTTTATCTCTGGTTGGCTTATTTCACCCCAAATATTGGCTTTATTGATTGAATAGCATCCATACAATTCTCTCTGCTTCCCATTTCAGTGTATACCTTCTGCACTGATCCTCCAGCTTGACCAAAGTGTTTTTTCCATCAAAACAATCATGTTTATTCCTCAGCTAATCTGAAGCCAGCTTTTAAATGTCTAACCCACAAGACTAATCCACAGGCATATTAGCTATGTTGTTTGAATCATAAAATAAAAACCCAGACAAACTGAATTTTTTTCTTTTATTTTTCTGACAGAGAAGTAACCAGATCTAACATATTCTGTTTGCAATTTTCATTCAATAGTTGCTTAGGCAATTTGCTTGGCAATGAGGATTTAAGAAAGTAAAGCACAAATCTGCTGAAGGTCAGGTTTATGCTTAACCTTGTTCAATCTTGTCACAATTGCAGTGACTTTGCAGGGCTTGTGAAGCAGGAGGTACGTAGACTTACTGTTGAGGCAATCCCAAAATACAGATTTTCTATATCAGAGACAGACGATTCCAGTGGGGGAGGGGGGGGGGGGGGGGGGGGGAATGCAGCAAGAATGTAACAGCTTCCAGAGTTTGTGAAAATGTATGACAATTTGTGGATTGGTCTCCAGTTTTCCCCCTTTCCCATGGCAAAGAACGTACAGTTGGGAATGGACTTTGAACAAGCAACAACATTTGTATGTAGGCATCCGTGTGCCATGGCAAATCAGGAATGTTTAACTATTACAAGAAATACTTTGCCCCATATTCAATACTTGTATTGACCTGCAATACAGGATCTGAGAATAACCAAAGGGTGCAAGCTGAGGGTTAGACCTCAGATTCTCCTAGGTATTTGGGCATGAGAATTTAATTTCTATTAACATGAGACTGTCTGAGATGCTTATTCACTTCATGATAGCCTCATTCCTAATTTATTGAACACAAGGTTGGTTTAGTTAATTTTGTAAGTTGCACCAATGGCATAGAATTGTCACATACTCATCAACAGCAAAGAGCCAAACGGGAACATTTCAAGTGACTCAGCCAAGGCTAGGCAGAGGTTGTATGTAACTGACATTAGAGTCAAGTTAGAAACATAAGAAAATTAGGAAAAAAATAGCAGGCAAGGAAATAACTGTATTCTGAAGCCACAAGCTAAGTCATAACATTTTGAGGGAAAATATTGAAAAATCAGACAGAAAAGAAAAATCTTTGGCTGAATTATTAAAATTCCAGAATTTTTAAACACAGCAGAAATTACTTTCCTGGTATATTCTAGGTAGGGAGAAATGGAAGCTGGGAATTAAAAAAAAGGGAAAGTGGGAGAGCCCCAGCATAATTGAGTGATCAAAGGCTTTTTTTATTTGAAAATCTTTTTCCAGCAAAAAAACAGAGCAACATCTTATAACGGTTTTTTTTTTAATCACTTTTGGACATTAGTCTTACTCACAAACTAGACAAGAAGAGAATCTGGATTTGCAGAGTGTATGGGAAAACATTCTATCCAACAAGTCCATGAGAGAATGAAAGAAAGACAACAGATTCTCACATACACTTATTTTTATTTTATCCTTACATTTCTAATATTTTTATCTTATTATTGTGAGGATCTCCAGAGCTGCAGGCATTTATTGCTAGGAAGGAATAATCAAATTCAGTTTATATAAAGGTAACTTGAAAGTTACCTCAATGACTGTCAAGCAGTTTTTTGTCAAGAATAACTTCAGAAGATGTAGTTATTTCATGTCTGGTGGGGATTTGATTTGTTTATTCAAACTTTTCACTTGTTTATTCAAACATTTCTCTGTAACGTAAAGCTAACATCCCAAAATTCCGATAAAATCCCTATTATACTAGTATTTCTGAATCATCCATAGCCAAGAATTGTTAGAAATCTCATTTAAAAAAATTTTTTTGCTACTATGCCCCACCTACTTTATTCAATCAACTGTATGGAGAACATTCAGCAAATAAGGCAATGGCCTGGAAATGTATAGTCACAAAAGATGCATCAGTAGTTGCTTTTACAGTTTAGTTCTGCTCCCAGTTTTTAAAAGAATGTGCATGTTGTCTTAGTGGTTCGCTCTGGGCATTTACATTGAGTACAGGGACTCATAGGCATCTCACTTTGTGACTGTCTTGCTCATAAGGCACCAGGGTTTCAGACTGACTCGTTAGAAACAAACTCTCTACAAATAAAAGTCACAGGGAAAAAACACAGGTAAATAGACACAGGTAAAAAGCACATTGCTGCATATTATGGAGCATTTTCCTCGGCGTAAACTTAATTTGTAGATGCAAACAAATGTATTTCAGGAGAAACTAACATTATATGCATAGATACGCATGTCGTCACAGTGTGAATGAACTGATTTTTGTGTTTAGATGCTGCTTTTGCTAGAGGTGGCTTTTGTCAATTCTTCGCATTTGTATCAAGTATGACTTCTTCCAAAACAGGCCTGTGGTTCTGGTCTTCATTTTAGCTAAAGCTGCAGTGATCCTTAGAGCTACATGCCCTTCAGTTCTGAGTTTAATTTCTAATCAAAAGCTGGAGAGGAATGACTGACTTGTGGAGTTGAATTCAATCCACATGATTTCAGTGTGTTCTGACTGAAGATTTTAGTTTTTGGTATATTTTCCTCCACCTTGTGCCAAAGCTTTGACAAATTGACAAATATCAGGGACACACCGAGGCTCTACATATGGATGAAAACCAAGGACAGATGGGAGAAGGAGTTTCAGGACAAATTGCTGAGCAAAAACTAATGCTTAATAAAATATAAACCATTTATTTATAATACTGCTTTTTTATTTTCACCTCAAATGAGTGTACACCACAGGAAGCAGTTTATAATTTTCTATTCATTTACAGTTTTGGGTTTTTGCACTGGTTAGCAAAATAAAAGTTTAACGTTGTTTTGTTTTGTTTTGTTTTGTTTTGTTTTGTTTTGTTTTGTTTTGTTTTGTTTTGTTTTTAAAGACTGCCTTATAGTTGATCTAAGTTACCGACACATGCATCCGTGAGATATAACATCATAATTGCTGCATAAAATATACACTAAGGTTCTGTGTACACTCCAAATCATTTATATGAACATAATGGGTGCATGTGCATTTTGCATATGGAACAAAAAAAATATCAAGATCTATGTCTTTCAAACTGACCATTTACTACAGGAGCCTGATTATAACAGAGATATTCCAAAGGAAAAAGAGAAGGCAGGGGAAAAAAAAGCCAGCTGTGCTTTTCAGAATTCTTTCTAGATTTTTGTCCCTCCTTGGTCAATGAACTGAGTTGAGCATCTGAAATTGCATTTCCTATCTTTCAGCTTCCATACAGTGATTCTATCAAAGGAGGCAGACCCTTAACATTGTCCAAAAAAGATTAATATCTACTCACATGGAAATATCTCTCTTGCTATTTCCCTCCATGTACAGAATCACCTAATTCACCATTTCCATGTTTGAACAGCCCCTTTAATGTCATACCCAAGCAAATCAAGGAAGGCTATAACAATCACTCTTTGCTCCTTCCCAGCTTATAAGAGGCCCAGGATAACTCATTTGCGGCACACTTAACTTTCCTTTGCATGACACACTGTGCAGTGAGGCTGCTCAGAGGAGCAAACTGAAATAAAGAGACTGGATTTGTGTGAGGGAGCAGGGGGAGAAGTGGCTCACTGAAATTTGAAAGATCAAGTACCGTGACAGCTGCTGCTGCTGTAACAGCATTGCAAACTTCAGATTGCCATGAAGTTATGTAGTGCATCTGCACTGAATTTCCTGGGTTACTGTAACACATTACAAGGATGTGCTTTGATGTGTCCCACATAAATGTCCTCACCGCCACACCCTCTTCCTTTCCCTCCCCCCTCCACCTACTCCTGGCCCTAGGACCCCACGGCCCACAGCAATGTCATGCTGCATGCCTTCCTGCTCACATGAGCAGCAGTTGTCAGAGAAATGGATCCAAAAGAAACAGTCAATAAAAACAGAAACAGCTGTAACAATTTTACATGGCATGGTTCTGATTTCTGGGTATATCCTCTGCACACATGTTTTCTTTTTCCCGTTTCTTCTACCTTTCCCAAGTAACAGAGCATGGTGTTGTGGAAAAACAGCCATCAGGAAGGGAACAATGAAGCAAAGATATTTTGTTCATGGATTTTATCATTTGAAAAATGTGGCTACTTAGATTTTTTAATTTTTTTTTTTTTTTTAAGTGACAAAAAGGGTTCTAGATGGCTAGAGAGAAGAAAAATAATTAGTGGGCAGAATGAAAGGGGACTACAGGTTCTATAGGCAGCTGCAGATTTTTTCCAGAAGAGGTCTGACAAGATTTTTAAAACCCACTGTCTCCACATTGTGACCCACTGACACCCTTCAACAGAAGGGCGGGTTGTAATTGTTTGCACTTGGACTACATTTCTTAATGTGAGAAGCATCTAAACTGACTTTAATGAGAGATTTGGCATCAGTTCAGTGTTATTCACAGCCAAACAAGGGTCACCCTACCTAGTTTAGACAACAAACAGTGGCATCTAAGACAGAAGCCACACTAATACCCCAAGTAGAAGGGCTCTTGAGATTATCATTCTCCACTGCATACAGATAGAGCCCAGAGCATCTGAGCCTTTACCACACTGTCTTAGCTGATCTGGGGGTAATAGGGGTGTAGAAAGTAATAGGGGTGACCCAACTAAATAATTTTACAAATGTGTTTAATTAACACAAGGCCCCTTAAGAAGGAAGTAAGTAGTAGGCTTGAAAGACATCTATGAAATACTTACAAAATCTGGCAATTAACCTGATGCTTTTCAGCCTAGGAAGGTGTGGCTCTGTCACAGTAGACAGAGTGATTTCTGGATCGGTTGTCTTAGACAGGACAGACTATTGGTGGGACAGATTTCAGCTCACAATAGACATTTCAGAAAGTACCCATAATACCTGTTCGTCTCTCTGATTGCACTGCAGATATATCAGAAAACTTTATGACTCTCTTGGGCATCTATTTGACATCAGACTGCATAGGGAACTCACCAGATTTACCCGAGGTCAACTCACAAACTCCCTCCTTTATTTTACCCACAATTTCATTTGCCCAGAGCAGAAATGCAAAATGGGGAAAAAAAAGACAAATCACAAACATTCAACTGTATTTTCAGGTTTGTAAGTAAGCAAACAAAAAAAAAAAAAATGTGATTGAGGCTGTCTAGGTGACTTGCTTAAAGGTTTTTAGCTGATGGAAAAAAAAAGTGAACAGATGGTGTGATGACATACACCTATTTTTCCTTAATTGGAATACTCTCTGAAAAAACAAAAGATCTGAATTCTGTTGCTCACTCCTAAATCCCCAATCCCCCACAGACCACCCTAAACACTGTGTTACAGAGCATTCTATGAGGACTTTAAAATTACCATTAAAATACTAACCATCAAGGGTATATAATTTTCCAGCAGAGCAGACACATTATATTACCCCTCAAATGTATGTTAACATGCTAATACGGCCATATTTTTCAGCCTTACCATCACGGTACACTTTCAGAAGAGTTCTTCAAATTCACACTCCCAACAAGTGGCACAAAGGACCTGAATCCAGACCTCCAAAACACCACTTGCTGTGTTAACCCTTGGGCTTCATAGGAAAAGAAATGAAGATACCATCTCTTCCTTGGTTATGAAGCTTTTAAATCTTATTAAAAATTCCTAGAAGCAAAATGAAAAGCTCAACTTTTAGCAGTAAGTTTTAAATCTATACAACTTTTAGTTGAAAGGCATGAGCTTAACACAAGAAGAATTAGTTACAACAGAAGGTTGGTAATAAGCCCAAGGACCATCTAGTTCATTGTAATGATTTCTCAGTGACTTCAAAATTCTGTGGAAGAGCATGCTGCTCACAATGGAGTTTGAGTTTGTTTAAGTAATCCAAAAATGTGATCTAAACCTCTGTGGTATGGAGGTGTCACAGGAGAGGCTTTTCCTTCAGGTCATATTACACCTTTTCCATTTCTTTTCCACTTAGAATCCAGAATGTTCAGGAGAACAAAAGATGAAGAACAAACCATCTCTTTTCAACTCTTTCCATCTGGGCCAATTTAATCTTTAGACAAACATGGGAATTGTCACTTTAACCCCACCTCCAGCAGTATAATTGAGAACTGTGCCCTAGGCTGAAAAAAATAAGAACACCAGATTCTGCCTATAGATTATTAACTAAGTCACATATGTTTGAATAAAACAGAAGTTGTGCCAGTATTTCCAAAACCTGCATTTCACATTAGGTGATTTTTCAAACCAGAAGTGTCCCCGTTGTGTTTCTTTCTTCCAAGGTTTTTTCAGCTGTGTCACTGAAGCCAAATATGGTGTTTCTCAATAAATCAGTCATATTTCAGGCTCTTATAATTGCATTACATTACTTCATCTTTCTTTTAAAATAATACTGAAGTGGGCTATTTTCTGTTCAAACCATTCACACATAGCTAATGGGTTCAATATGTCTGCACTTCATTTCTATACCCAAGGAGTTTAACAACACAACGCTTAGAGAGCATGAACACCTCACATGCTAAAACTGATATCGTTTCTCAGGTACCCTATGGTCACTCAGATACCAGTTACAAATATTGTGGTATTCACAGGAAGATCGAAGAATAATACTGGCATTTCAGCCAAGTGCTTCCTTTCTTAGTGAAATACGTCCCAGGGTCCAGGCTATGCAAAAGCTTTGGCCAGGTGTTGAGCCATGTTATGTTGGCCTCTGGCTGTTGTGATGTAGTAAATTATTTTATTGACTAATTCACATATTAAGCAATTAAACAATAATATTTAATAGCACTGAAGAAATTTTAAATAGGTAGTAGGAATTACCTAAAACTAACCTGGAATACAAACCCCTTAAGGCTTAAATGCTTTGGTAATGTAAGTGTCAGGAAAAATCTGCTCATTCACAAAGGTCAACACAGAGAAGTGATTGCAAAGGTCCCTGGAGTTTCCTTGAACTGTGTTGTCACGTCCAAGTCTGTCCACAGTATACTGGAGCTCACATGTGCCAGACGCCAAAACATGACAAAAAAGGCAGCTTCTTGCTGCTTGTGCTCTGATTTAAAACCACCTCAGACCTCCCCAACACTCGCATGAGAAGCAAGGGCAGGGAGAAGAACTGTGCTGCGGGTTGCTGTGAAACACAGGCAGTGCATAACAAATTGAGATTTGAAGAGATGTCCCAAGGACAGAACCTAAGCTTGGACTGTGCTATCGTGCCTAATTTGGGGGAAAAATGTGCTTTCACAAGTAGCTAAAGCATTGTCTTTTTTTTGTTTTTTCAGGATTGTTTCATGAATTTGACAGCATGAGACAGAGGACAAATGGTTAGAACAGAAACTGTCACAGATTCTGCAGTTACAAAGAGAAAAGAATTTTTGTTCTGCACTCTTCACATAATAGAGCATCTTTGTTTATAGATCCTTGTGGAGAAACATCTCTACAGACAGTCGTAAATTCTAACATCCCATACTTGGAGCATAGTGGAATTGCAGCCCTTAGGGGGTCAGTACCCCAAACTTAGATAACTCTGGGTTTATTGCCGGCATATGTTGACAAATGCTGACACAATACCTAGGCTGTCCTTTGAAAGAAATAAAACACATCTCTGGATCAGGTAGTACTAGAGGCTCAAGAATCTAACCTGGGGATCAGAGGAGCATTTCAGTTCTGGCAAGCCATCACCCATGTGACTGCTTTATTTAGCATCTACGAAAGTAGTGTGGCTTTTCTCTGCACGGCACACAGCCCAGAGCCCAGTATTAACCATAAATTCCCAGGTACACAAAATGAGCAGAATACAGCCCAATAATGAATAAGTGTGGCAGTCCATGGTTTTTCTTGCACATCATGTTCGGAAAGTGCATGATGGTGCAGTCCACGCTCATTCTCTGGTCCTGGTTTGAGCTCTTCTAAACTGCTCACCATCCAGTTCAAGTTAGCTATTTAAGATAGATCTCTGTCAGAGGGAGGAAGCAAGACAAGTCTCCACATAACTCAACCCATCATGAACAATATTTCAGAAAAGTACAATGTATTCTCCTCTGAGTTTGCCTCATAAGCACAGAAGATAAATGAAATTTTCTCAGATGATATATCCAATTCCAGAGTTAGAAAATGAAAACCACAAAATGAAGCTGTGATTGCAAAACAGAAAAGCATAAATTTGTGCAAGAATTATTCTGGCTCATGTGGCTAACTATAGCATTGAAGACGTGGCCATTGGTATGAACTAATAACCACATACACCGGCTTCAGCAGCTCTTGTGCTTTGCCCATTTTGAAACCCACAGCAGCACTCTGAATCCACTACTAGAGTAGCTAGTTCATGCTTGTCACCTCCCCAGTCTGCAATCAGCACCACTTCCCTTTTGTAGGCTTATGTTCAGCGCTGCAGGGAGAGGATTTTTACCACTATGCTTTTTTCATTACTCTCCTAAGCTTTCTGATCAAACCACATAAAAATATTTTTAATAAAACTGCTGTAGCCCCAGTCATTGAAAACTGAGTGGCTTTTTGAGCATGTGTAATTTCTTAGACTGTTAAACAAAGATAAATACTTCACAGCAAATATTTATGTTTACATAAAATCACATTCGGCAAATGGATTCCTGAGGCCATCAAACAACAGAGGTTGAAAAACAGCTTGATGGCTCATGTGTGTTTGTAAAAAATACTCTTTTCACATCAGAATGTAATAAAAACATGAAAGACATTTCTGTGTATATTCCCACAAAAGTAACAGTGGCAGGAGAAAAGGGAGATTCTCATCCCTCTTAGGCAGGGCCCCCCTGATCTTTAGACTGCTTTTGACCTTCAGTGAAACCAGAGCAGATGACATCACTGTTGCTCCTTTACATCAGATGGGAATCAGCTCAGCACTGGATGACTATGTCTTAGAGGGCTGTCAAGTAGTGCCATTTTGGAAGGACAGTTCAAAGTTCCTGAAAAAGGATTTAAAATATCTCATTGAAAAACCTTGAGAAATACTCATTAGAGAGGGAAACTTTTAGGAAAGGCCCAGGGGTTGCTGTGAGAAAGTCTCCTTTCCAGCTACATGAGAATTGGCAGGTCTGAGCTCAGCTGCACTCCTATAACTTTCACTGCCAAAGATAATAAATAATCAGTATTCATTTTGTCTAAAATGTTAGAGAAATCCGCTATTCAACAAGATTCCCTTCAAAACCATTCAGGAAGGAGTGACACACAGGGCAAGAAGCTGCATTTCAAGTCATGATCACATTCTTCCAGAGTCTTAGGTGATCTTGTCCCTCTGACATTGAGAACATCCTCTCTCCCTCATGGCCATAGAGAATTTCTGAAGTACTTTAACTACAGCATTTTTACTAACTCTCCCAAGATCATCTACTGCAGCACCCCGGCTCCTGACAGCATTCCCTCCATTACACATCCCATTAGCCCAAACGTGTTTGCCTTCAGGGCAAGGTGTAAGGTTCACCTATTCATTCAGGTTTACACCAGTGGGATGAATGCAAGGCCTTCACTATTGGTTTGCTTATACAAAGAAGGCAGGGTGTGAATTTACAAGCTACCGTATGAATTTACACCACGCTGGCTGCTCCCCTGCGTGTGTACTTTTACACGCAGCTGAGGAAGCCATTTCATACAAAGAAACCCTCAGTGTGCCCACTCAGCGTCCACAGCGGGGTTTAGTGCAGAGTCATTTCTCATGACCCAACGTCATTTCACGTCTTAGCTTGCTGCTGGCAATTTACCTGTAATGACAAACCTTTGTGCTCCGGATTTGTCTGATTTCCAGAAAGCATTGGTCGATGGTCAAAACAGTTCCTGTAAAACCACAACAGGAATAAAGTCACACAAAACAAGGTATTGCTTCCCAAATTAAAATTTTTTTGTTGTTGTTGTTATGTGTGTACCTAGGTAGCCACTGTTAGAGGTGAAATTAATTTGTCATCCAAAGAAGTTTTACTTAAGAACCCAATTGTTCTGATTTGCATACTCAGGTGATATATAAATATCTGTCATTTCTCCTCACCCAAACAAAAACATTTTTCTACCTAAGAAAAGTGCACACTCCAAGAAACAGCAAGCTGATACCCAAGATCTCAAACTCATATTCAGCCTTCTGTGAGTTCAGAACAATTAACTTGTTTGGCATATCTTAAAACATGCAGATGCCTGTGTACCTCTTTTGTCAGGGGCCCACCTGATGTAACTTAGCAGATTTCCATCTGCTTCAACAATAGCCTGCCAATTTTCATAAGTAGGAGTATGGCCTAATTTATTTCCCAGAGAGGGAATAGTAAGGTAAGATATGTATGCTTTGCATGACAACATTTTCTTGCTAGAGCGTAAGTTAAAAAGTCTGTTCTTTAAAGCAGACTGCATCAGGAAAAAAAAAATGTTCTCCCACTCCCAGTTAATTCATTTTAAATTCTTAGTAGGTCAACATATACTTCAGGGTCTTCCAAGTGCATGTTGTCTCATCTATGTTTGTCTTCAAAATTATAAAATCCTCAGGGTATGCTCTGTGCTCCTCTCTGTCTTGTTCAGTGCTGATCACGTCATCAGAGATTAGCAAATAATTCTTATTATTAGCAAAAATAAATAATATGTGGCAAGATCTTCTCACACGTGCCTTTTGCCTGTGAAGCATGGCATGGGAGAAGATGTCTTGGAATGACTTGGCAAGAAGCAGACTTTTCGGGATATTGAAAGGTCAGGTCCGCAGAGAAAGAACACTTCAACACCCAATCAACACACTTTGGGCAAGCAATTCTCCTGTAAGCTGCTCAGTTGGGAAGAGGGATACTCTTTGGTTCCCCTGAACTCCACTGTAGGCTGGGCTTTTCTCTCCTGTGTCTGTAGCAAGCCAGCTGGGGTAACTAAAGTGCAGTAAAGTAAAATAAACAGATCTGCAAAGTGCTGAGTCCAGTAATTTTCCCCAGGAGAATCTGCAGGGCTCTGAGGCTTTACTGAGGATTGTAATTAACACCTGATTGCAGCATGTTTATGGACAAAGTTAAGGAGGGGGAGGGAGAGAGGGGGAGAGAGAGAGAGAGAGAGAGAGAGAGAGATGGTTCAGCCTTGAACTGAATTGTCTTGAATTGGCTCAACTTTTGTGGGCTAATTTGGCAGTGGCTGTGATTGAGTATAACACTGAAATGAAAAGGAGCTTGGGGTTTTTTGCTACCTCCTCCTCCCACCCTGACCTAGCTCCTAGTACAAAGCATGTGTTTCCATTTAACACTGGATAAGAGTCAATTGGTGTCTGGATTGTCATTCAAATATTTATTCTTCTGTGGTATTATTAACATTATTTTCCAGTTAGGTGTATCTTATTTCTATCTCAGATTATCTTCATTTCTTATGATCACATTGCAGCCTCAGGTTTTTTGAGAAATGCTCTATCTTCCCCTAACTTGAAGCTGTACCTATTTCTAATTCTCTCTCCTTGTTTATAGTTAAAATCCTTCAAGTTCTTACTGCATTAGAAAGAAAAATCTCCCACTGAAAGTAGCAATGAGTCTAACAGCAGAAACTGAGAACATCATGGTTTCCATTATTTTCACCTCAAAATGGCTGCATGAGCACACCCACTGCATTCTTTCTGTTTTTCAGGGAGAATTTATGTTTGTTTTTGTTTTTAATTAACCTTAACTCAGCTATGGAAACTCAATTCACATCAAGATCTACTTCTAGATTAGTCTTAGGATATGGTTTAGATTTTTGCTTCAAGGGTCACCAAAATGGAGTTTAAACTTCAGACCACTCCTGTTTTACCAGCACTCCAATATTATTTTAAAACACAGAAACCTGCTATAATTAACAGATTCGTTTCCACCATCTTCAGTGCTTCCTTTTCTGAAGCTCCTTTGGTGAACTCTCTGTTGTGTGACACGTCCTAATAAATGAATCAATTTTCAAGAATTTTACTACAGTTTTCTGCTATTAATAAAAACAAACTATTTTCCAGAGAAACCATGACAAAAGGCAGAAAAAGTACACAAATTCTCTGCCCTTTTTGCTCAGCAATTTTTAATCCTGGTAGATATGGCACAGCTCAATGAGTCATAATGTCACATGAATCAAAATTCTAACCTTCCCACAGCAGAGACAGAGAGTGTAAAGCACTATGTTCTATACAGCAGCAATAAAAACAAACCAACAAGAAAATAAAAGGCCCTAATCATTTGACCAAATGAGCTTTTTGTTTAGCCTTTCTCCAAGTCACTAAGATTTCCAGAAATTTGGTCAAATGACTGAAAATACAATCAGAATGATGGTAAACAGACTGTCTATTTTACAAACATCTCTTTGGGCAATCAGTCAAACTCCAGCATAATGCATTCTGTTAAAATCTCAGATGAATTGCTTGTGGCATTTATATGCCCATCAGCCACAGAACTGGTCTGAGGAGCAGCTAGGGAACCATTTTCCCGGAGCCTGGTAAAAGGCTGCTTATCTACTTGTTATAACTAGTGAGAGCTTCAATCTGGGAAGATTGCTACCGTAAATTTAGCAAAAGCATGTTAGGTAAGTCCACTCTATCATAGCCACACAATATTAACCAAATTTGCTGCTTCTTTTTTTTCAATTGTGCATTTATTTCACTGATAGTACTGAGGTGAACACGTACTAGACCAGATCTTTGAAAGTTCAGCAGTGCACATTTTAAAGTGGAATTTGCCATTATGAGCAAATCCACATGAATCTCTCACACTTCTAAAGTCCTTAGAGGTCTCCTTGGGATTACTTTTGGCACCGGAGCATATCAGAGGCAGACATGGTAATAATTTGTTTGAAAGGTACAAAGCACAGTGGTGTGGGTCTTCCCACCACACCTTCCATTCAAACATCCATGAGAAGGCTGATTTTGATGTGCATTTTGCTACCTTAGCTGGCAGTCTAAAGTCCCACCAGGCACCTGGAACCATTCCCTGGGCCTGCAGGGGAGCGTGTCTTCCTTATTTCCCACCACGCAGCTTCTCGGCACTCAGGCCTGCTTTCCAGCCTTCAGTGCCAGCATATTTAATCCTGTAATTCAGTCATCAAAATCACAGTTGGAGTCAAAGTTAAAGAGTCCACACGCAGATTTTGTATGTGCATGTATGTGAATTTTGTCAGGCCTTAGTGACAAGCTACCAGCAAGATCACCACATCCTTGGTGCCTTGCTTGAGGAGCGGGTCGGTGTTTTTTAGTTGTTGATTTTGTGGGGTTTTTTTCTAGCTCCTTAGTGTTCCAAGGAAGAGAAATGTGCTGTGAATGAAGCCACTACCCTCTCCTTCGGCAATTTTGCATGAACAAAACCACAACCACACATTACACTCTACATTAAGTGCTGCTCCCTATGGAACGGATCATTCTCAGACAACATGAGAAATATTAAGAGAAAAATGCTTGTTCGTAAACTTTCTGGTTAATATTTTGACCTATCCATGTGTTTCCATTACAACATCCTCCAACAGTCACAGCTTTGCTATATTGCCTAGAACCTAAGCAGCACACTGCACCCTCAACCCCGACTCTCTTCAGGAGAAGGTGACACCCTTAAGGGACAGTTCTGTGCTTCACAGATCAAGACTTCATAACCTCTTTGCAAGTAACTCACAATTCATCTTTTCTTTCTTGAGAAGAGTGACTTAAATCTGTTAGGAGAGCTATGGATTTAGGAATACAATGAGCACCTTCATGTGGAAATTTGGCTGTGTGGACTGAAATCTGCTTTCATCAGTGTAACTTGTTAGAACCTTCAAAAGGTCTCTCCCGTTTATGAAACCTACAGCATTGAAAAAAAAGTAAATGGAGAAACGTTACACAAAGTTACCATTTTCTTATTCACAGTTCACAGTTTGCCTTTAAACCTACACAAAGTGGTACTGAAAAGGTAAGTAAAAGATCACGACGTACTATTGAGTGTGGCTTAAGCCCTAGTTCTGCATGTTTAAAAATGTGATTAATTTTACACATACTCATATTCTCATTGATGTTTCTTCACCTAAGTTAAATCAAGAAGATATTTGTGATCTTAAATTTCAGCACTTGACTATTTACAGGACCAAATATGAGTCTGGTACTGCCACTTTACCTTTCCAGCTTCCCCCTTACTCAGTCTAGGACTATTTTTTCATTCTCTGTGGAATTTGGAACAGACTCTCTGATGCTGTAACAGAGCTCTTATTTGTTTATGGAATTTTAGATACCTAGACAACAACAATAGTGGAAATGCCATCAAGAAATTGCACTTCTATTTTCAATTAAAATTAATTAAACTTTTTCACTAAACAGGGGATAGAAAATAGATTCAATACTTGCTAGCCCTTTTGGGTCAAATGCAATGGATTCCCTCTACCTTTATGAAAAACAAATAGAAAGTTGTGTTTATCCATCTCGTTATCTCCCTCCTTCACATAATTTTCTTTTACACTTTCTTTTTTTTTTTCTTTTTGCCCTACTGGTTACTTTACCAGTAGGAAATTTCAAGAACAGCAGAGGAAGAGGTGGGCGTACAGTCCTCTCTGTCCATAGAGCAGTGAGCAAAATCAAGCAGTGAGGCAGGAAACAGCCAGCTGCATTTCGCAGCCAGGACTCCCACTCCTCAGCCTGAGTCAGTGCAGAGCTCCCTCGAGTGCCTCTGCCCCACAGCTCAACCGAGACCTGAGGCTTCATCTGTTCCGCCAGGAGCAGAGGAGCAGCCCTGGTGTTGGCCCTCTGCCAGCCAGTGCACGCCACAGTCGTGAAACAGACCCAGGCGTGTCCTCTCTGGGTACATCTTCATCGTTTCAAAATAAAAACCTGCCACAGCCAGCAGCAGTATGGTCTCCTCGACATCCATACACGGTTCAAGAACATTACAATTATTCCAGCCCCCTCATCTGTTCCCTTCAGGGAGCAGAAATAAATGAGGTTTACATTAGATTATGTCTGAC
Source organism: Acanthornis magna (assembly GCA_036785705.1). Classification (NCBI taxonomy): domain Eukaryota; kingdom Metazoa; phylum Chordata; class Aves; order Passeriformes; family Acanthizidae; genus Acanthornis; species Acanthornis magna. The sequence continues at coordinate 23,688,003 of JAWUZG010000025.1, read as the reverse complement.
TAGTTACATTGCCAAAGGTTTGGAGACTACAAGTGCCTAGCAAAGCTCAAGTACATTATGAGAGAAGTGGGGCTTTCTCAAGGTCTCTGCTGACTCTTTTCATTTACCTCACCCTTACCTTAAATACAACGTGAGCGGAGGGAGCTCTGCACCTCCCACAAGGCACTCAATATGTGAAATGATGATGCCCGTAGACAGTCAGCACCTAAACCATGCATGAGTTTTCAGAGCAAAATCAATACTTTATGCCCTGAAGCAATTCTGTAAGCCGGCACAGACTTCGGAAAATTAGAATAAAAAGCTGCCTTTGAGTAGCTCCACTAAATAAAAAAGCAGCTGCATTTGTGCAACTGTCTCTAAGACCCTGGGGTTTTGCATGCAGACACCATTATCTGACACGTGGGAGGGAAATGCAAATTCTAAGTTTGCCACATAGGGTCCCAAACAGATCTAAGATTTAACATCAATACTTGATTTGAGTCCAATTTATTTGGGATTTGAGTTAATTATTATTTTTTTTAAAACCACAACTGAATGTCAGACAGCAGCACTACAAGATGTATGGACATGTATATGTAGATTATGGTGAGAAGGAAAGTAGTTTTCCCATGAGACCTTGTGTGCAGGGAAAAACATTACTCTGTATATTTACAAAAGAAAAAATGGGACAGAAGAATGGTATCCTTTGGCTAATTGCAGCATACATCTGGCAAATTGAAAAGAACTAAAAGATGTTCAGCATCTTATAAAAACAAAGAAATATGTTTCCTAGGTTACTAGCCTATAAAACAAAAATCAGGCACAAAAATTAGCTAGGACACTGCACTGCTCCGTAATTGTCTGCACTGGGTTGAAAGTGCGGAGTAAAAGTTCAGAGTGATGAAGAAAGTAAAATACAAGGGAGGAGGGAAAACTAGAGGAGAAAAGAGAAAAATTCTGTGTCAAAAGATTTCCCAGTAACTCCTGCACATACACTCTTCCCTCACCTAGGCTAAGTGCTGCTTCCAGATAATACAACCATAGTCTCTCTTCCATCTCACTTGTCTCTGATCTGAGGCTTTTTCTCCACTGTCAGATGGCACATGCCATGTGTCAGACAATGATTTTTATTTTTTTTTTAGATTCCGATAAAACAAACTTGAGTCCACCCAAGAAGCATCCTGCCTCAGCTGCACTTCTGCTCTGTTGTACACTCTGTTCCAAACGTACTGGAGACAATAAAAGGACTGAGGATGGAGAGACACACCATTTCTTAATTGAAACCATTTGTATCATGTAAAATACTCAGGACAGAAGCAAGAGGGGTTTATGAATATCAGCTGAAATCAGCCTCACAGAGCAAGTGCCAATATTTACATTTCTATTGCTTAACATTGTTTGGGTTGGAAACTATAGCAGTTTTCTGATTAACTACCTGCAGGCATGCACCAGTTTGACCTTTTGCATGCTATATTGCATGCACTAAATTAAATTTTCCTCTCTCTCTTTTACTGAGATAAACAAGGCCAGTTACATGACTCAGGCTGCCCTTTTCCTCCTGCCATTCCATATGCAAAGTCAATCCTAGCCAGTTAATCCTTTAATTTAAGAGCAGACTTCTGTATTTTTGTAAGTGATTAGAAGGATTTTGTTTCTTTTAAGTAGTTGTGGGTCAATAATTTGTATTCAGAAAGAAGAGCTACTAGCATCAAAATAACATGAGTTCCCTAATAATAGGTTTGTGTGAATGCTTCAGAGGTAAGTGAATGAGAAATGTTCATTATCAACTCCTTATAAATTTGAGGAAACAATATCATCACCTACAATGACTGCTTAGGATACTTCTCCAGAGAAAGCAGAGAAAAAAAAAAACAAACCAGGAGAAAATACCACATTTAGCAGGTGATCAGTAGTCCTATTGTACAGGTAATAGGTTAGAAACTCTGAAGTCAACTCTAGTTCTTCATATTTTCAAATACTAGTGACTAAGTTGAGAATTATTTAAATTGCATCATTACTCAAACATTCTCATTATATCCTCAATTGAAATTATGCAGATCAGGGACAAATTTCCTGAAATCAGATGAAGTTACTCTGAGACCAGCTACACATACTTAGTAGTATTTATCCCAGAGAATCATAAGGAAATATAATCAATTTTCAGACTACATTGCTGAATTTACACAGACTAAGACAACAGCAAAAGTAACAGGCCAGGCTGTTGAAACAAAGAAAAATTTTATTCAGTGGGAACTAGGAAAGATTTGTGCTCTATTTTATTTTGTGGTAAAATAAGAAAATCCTGGCTTCTTTGAATATGTAGAATAGGCAGCAGTCATAATTTCCCAATAGAGCACATCATGTCACAGTTTGTGCAATGAAAGCTTATATTCTGTGCTGTAACATGGCTCAGAGAAAACACAGATCTCTTTTCAGTCCAGCCATGACATCGCAGCAGCAAACTCTACATTGTTGTCAGCTCTAGAGGGGACTGGCTAAGCCTCAGATGACTGCAGTGATGTACCACCGGTTCTGTAGTCAGAACGAAACTTTAGAAGAAAAAACACTCTAACAGAAACTCCATTGCTCAAATCAAGCAGCTCAGGATCTTTCAAAACTTTTAGTAGAATGGATTCTTCTGGAGAAACTGTTTGCAAACACTGTTCACTATCACTCTGAGGAACTCTGTTCACAAACACTTCTTTCCTCCCCTTTTATACAAATAAAACAATTTCTAGTTAAATGCTTTGACTTTTTTTTTTTAAGGATTGAGGTGGCCTAACTTTACCCTACAATCCACCTAACTTTTCCACACAGGTTCTCTCAGTGAGAAACAGAACAAGAGCCAGCATGATGTGAGTAAATATTTCTCCTTCAGCCACAAATCACAGTTTGAAAATTTCAGCTCTGCTTACCTGATATAAACAAAAGCAGATGGAAAATCCTATATTTACCATGACTGCATTAGAATTTATAGGACATAACTATTTGCTTATACCAGTCACTGTTAAATTTTACTGGCTCTTTTTATTAGTATGTATCTGTGGGGTAGAAAGCATTCTAAACAGATCAAAAGAAACCAATTATCATTCAAGAGGATGTTTTAACTGCAAGAGTAGTTGCCATTTGTTACATGGATGCTCTATTTATTCAAGAACAAAATGGCATATATGATCAATTCCTTGTCGAGTCAAGATGCATAGGAATAAATCTTCATGATCCCTGAAGTACCACCTATACAGAGGTAATGTTTTTCTCTATATAGTTTTGCAAAGACATCCCTAATTTATCTGCTACAAGAAAATGAACTGTCTTTCTTAATCTGGCAAATCTGAGAACAAAGCCAAATGAAAGTGTCGTATTCTCACCAAATACTGCACAAAGCTCAGACGTCTTGGATATGATTTGTACCTGCTCGTCATAGAAAATGGTTTGGCCCAAGAGTTTACTGCTCTGTTATAATAGCCAATCTAGGTCCTGTAGAGACTGTGAAGTCAGAGATAAATGATTCTTCTCTCTGTTTAGCAAAAGTTATTCTCAAAAGAAAAAATAAAGTGATGGTTTAATTTCTGTTTAGTTGCCCCACTACCATACATGTTCATAAATATTCCTTTTCATTAACCAGAGTACAGTGAGAAACAGGTTTCATTTATTGTATATAAACATACATGAATTTTTTATCAGCCATGGGTGCCCATTGATACCACAATGAAGAAAGAGCAACAAAACCAAAATCCAGACACAGTGCACTGTATTGAAAAACAGGCAAAGGAAATTTCTAGGAGATATCAATACTGAAAATGTAAAAGAAGTTGCCCTTCTCAAGGTCACATCCCATGAGCTCAAGTTCGAAGATTCCATGAAACAGACCCTTCTGGGTCTTGTAGGCATTAGGTGAAGGGAGTGAAAGCCAAAGAGACTAACCACACCCCAATGGAAATAATTTTGAAAGGCAAATAATTCAGGCAAATTGATGGTATTCAGCATAGCTGTGAGAAAGAGATAAGATTAACCTGTAAATTCTGGTAGATACCCATCATAATTTGTTTAGTCCATAGCTCAATGTTCTTAATATAGTTTCACATCATTCTCCCCTCAGTTATACCAAGAGACAATGAAAACTGCACCTTCTAACTCATAATTTACAATTTTGCAAGAGTCATTACTAGATCAATATACCAGAATCATACTGAGCAAAGCTCTTTGGCTTGTTTTCACATATATCTGTATGTGTATATATGCACTAAGTAAAGCCATAGAGAGTTTTAAAATCCATATTTTATCAATTGTGTATGTATATATAGTGCATTAAATCTGAATTCTGTTGTCAAATGTTTTGCAATTTCTTAATTGCAGTTTGCAAGCATTAAAGGAGTACTTGCTTCTATAAAACAAGGTAACAGAAAATAAAATTAAGGAGGTAATTAAATAAAAAATAATATAAAAATATTTTCCTTTATATTATAGTTGCATTACTCCTGCAATATGTTACATCTATGTGGTACATATCTTTCTGCCTGTAGGGTATATCTAAACCACTTACAGATCTCAAAAAAAAAAATCCTGTCAGGGTCCTGGGGCCATGGTTATCCCAGGAACCACCCAGGAGTAGCCTTTGAGTAAGAGAAACACGCAAATCTTAACATTGAGGCAGGATGCACACATTTCTTCATTCCAGACCTCTCTCCACCCACTGCTCTTCACATATGCTTGCACTTCTGACCTGAGCCCCCAGCAGTGTGCATGGAATTTGCACTGTATGCCTCAGTGTGACTGGGTTACTGTATTTCCCAGCAAGGTTATTGCCTGGTGCATCTTTTCTGTCTTTTTCTTTTTGGTGTGTTTTTTTCTTTTTTTTTCCTTTTTTTTCCGGGTTGTTTTTTTTGTTTGGTTTTTTTTTTTTTTTTTTTTTTTTTGAGACATTGCATCCTTTTGCAATGGAAATAAATTATTACTGTTCCTGGGTTCTGTTTCACTTAGGCTTTGTTAATTAGCCACAGGCAGGGCAAGCATCCTTTCACATCACTCTCATGGACCCCAGGTTGAAAGTCAAAAGAGCTTTAGCCTCTTGAGTAATATCTTGATTACTCGATAGCTCCAGCAGCTGAGAGATTTCCTTCCACAGTTGGCTCCTGATAACCAAATGCAAGGGAACTGAGACTAAATAAGCAGAGGCCCGTATCTTTGGCCTATGGAACTGAATGACAAAACTCTTATGACTCCAAATAGCCAAAATTTTAGTTCAGCCTTCCAGGACAGCACAGAAGATGTGAACAGCTCCTCCAACACCAATCAGTTTTCTCCTTTCACTTTTCCCAGTTTTCTTCCACTGAAATTGTTTCGAATTGGAAGGGGGCAGGGGTATTCCCTCTTGTGGCACCAAAATTTATACATGAAAATATAACACCAAAAGCATTCACATCATACTTCCAGTATTTCCAAACACCGGCGTACACAACTCAGCCCTGGAAGTGAATGTGAAAAGGTATAACCACCTAACCTTTCCTGCAGGAAATATGTGCCCATAGGGAATCTGTACTTTTCTGAGACAGGGAACTTTGCTTTTGAGCAAAGTTGAGCAGAACTGGATCAAGGGATTAGCAACATGGGTCAAATTCTGCCATCCTCACGATAAGAGGAAGGCTCATAGGGCTGTCTGCCTGAACTTAGATCTCCAAGATGAATGCCCACTTTTTTGCCTGTGCCTAAAATGGCCTGAGATGCAAGTAAAACAAAAACCTGGAAGAGAACATACATAGATTTCCTTCTACCTCCCTACTTTTAATAATCTCTTACTTATCTTCAACTGGCCCATCAGAAAAATGGGGATAATTCTGCCCACCTCCTAGGAATATTAAGAGCACAACCCCAAACAAGGTCATAATCTCTGTGTGCTAAACTCTACAGCAGCACACAGTGCATGTGGTCCTCAGATTAAATATTTCTCAGTTTTAAGTAATAATAGAACAGGTTACATGGAAGAGTAATAAGGTCAGTTTCTCTGCACATAAAGAACTAGAGCAGAAACTTGTGAAGTAACCTGCCTAGGAACTACAAAGGAAGAGTCAGAAATTAAACCTAGATCTCCAGGAAATCCGTTCGGCTCTCTTACCACAGAGTATATTGCTGTGGAGAAACTTTTATCGCAGACTCTTGGCATAAGACTGAACAAGAAGCAAAACTCACATTTGTTCTGAAAAAGAAGGACAGAGCACATAACGCTCTCTTTCAAGAGCTGTAAGCTTCCAAGTGAAGAGCAAAAACACAGAATTAGCATGTGAATTAATGCTATCACTGTACTAAAATAATTAATCCCGTGCCATTTAAAACTTTTTTCACAGGCATATTTTTTATCTCTTACAGATGGATCTTGGCAATTAGGAACTGAGTTAGTAAGCTCCAAACTAGTAAAATCCAAATTGCAGAGCCAGGTATGTGAGGTGATGGTAAGAGTTAATAAGCCAGAGGACAAGTTATACTGCCAGGCGTAACCTTTGACAGGAGGGTCAGAAGTCACAGGGCAAATCTAGAAACAGACCAGCTCTTTAAATCTTCTTGTTGGGCTACAGGAATGAACTCTACCTGCTATGCTTGTTTTTGACTAGAAACAAAAATCTTCAGTTTTGCTCAAGCTGCAATCACTGCTTCAGCTCCTGCCATAGACAGATATTAGCCTGCGATAAGAAACTTCTCATTTATGCTACAAGGTTGGCCATGTCAAAGGAGAATTAACAGAAGAAAGAAGAAAGAGATTCTATTTTTCACCAGCTATAAAAGCGAGGTTTTCAGTCATTCATACACATTCTTAAATTAGTCCTTAAAGGCCAGCATCCTTCACTTTCTATAAACATTTAATGAAAGCTTGGCAAGAGAGTAACTTTAATCTCAAATACCTGATTATGTATAAACACTTCTAGCCATGTTTTCAAGTCTACAATTAAGCCCTAACAACCTGAAAATAAATTTGTTTAGAGTCAAACACAAAGCTCCAGAATAACATTATTGCTGCTATAATACTTGCATCTCCAAAAGGGCAACAGAGATAGCCTCCCCTGACTCACAAAGCTAGCCAGAGCACTGGATATTACCAACATTTTTCATGGAAATGACTGCAAATTAACTCAGAACAAGAATATTCACTCATGTAACTGACAGCTAATTTTGAAGTAATGAATGCACTTAAGAATAACACAGTTTTTAATTGCAAACTTAAGAAGGGAAAATAAGCAACGTGCTGAATAAATTGTTCATTCTGAATGCTTCATCCAAATCTAATAACTATCTGTCTCTACAAATATTGTAATAAGGGATAATCAGTCAGTATAAAACACCAGAAAGAAACCAGCCACAAAAAAAATGAAGCTGTATTGCTGCTGTTTCAGTACTGAAGGACAGACTTCATAACTCTCTGACATTCTCTTCTAGCTTCAGATGCTCCTGCAAAAGCAGAATTTAAACTGCGTTTTGCTGCCATGCATCACGGCTGAGACCCACAAGCTCAGTTATAGTCCAACCCTAAAGGAAAATGAGATGCTTATTTTCTCCTCCTCTTATTTTTACCCCTCTTCGCTCTGGAAACCCAGAACCAGAGGTGTGGGGGGAAGTGAGACTCAAGTTGCTGTGTGAGCAAAACCTACAGGCTCCACGTTGCTGCTATATATGGGCTGGGGGGAAAGATGATGGGCCTGTCTCAAAAAAGCCGCCAACCATCACGTCTGGGAGCTCCTCTCAGGCGTCCTCAGCCTAAACATTTTATGGGTTGGGGGTCGCAGGTCACCAACTGTCAAAACACAGCACAAGTCACACTGCGCACCCGCGAGGAAACCGAGCAGACGGCAAAGCCGGAGTTCAGGGGCCGCGCTGCTCAACGCGCACCACAAATGGCAAAGCTGCCCTTAAAAAGCAACAGGCTTTCCCCCCTAAATCTTTCTGATTTTTACAAGTCGAGCTCAAAGTTAAGTGGGCGTGAGTTTTAAAAGATCAATGCACATGTGGAATTAGACTATTCTAAATGTCTTTTTTTTTTTTAATGGAGGAAAACAACCACCAAACTTTGAACTGCCAAATTTAACCAGCAGCAAACTCCAAAGCACCAGGTGGTTTCATAAACCCAAAGGTTCATAAATCTTTTCTTTAAAGTTTCCAATTTCAAAAAAGAGCTTGTTCTCTTTGTGGTTATTTTTCAATTTTTCTCCCTCCCTCCCCCTTCTTTCCTGCCTTTGGGCGGATGACCTGCCAACCCCTGACAGCCTTTTAAGCTCGCCATGCCGGCTCCTGCTGACGCTGCCGGAGACAGGCTGCCCACTCATGGGGCAGCGAGCCGTGGGCATGACTTCATCCACCGGGAGGAATCGCTGGGAAAGGGGCTGCACAGGGGAGCCGTGCTTTCTATTTTTAAACACTGCCTGTCGCATAGCTCAGGAGTGCAAAGAGTTCAAGCATTCAGTGAATCTGTTCTCGCCACTGCTTGGGCATTTAAAGTAGTAATAGTTATAGTAATCGAGGCAGTGCAGTCACCAGGCTCCTAAATTTACAGCCCATGGGAGCAACTCATCTGTCCTGTGGGGTAATCTGGGAGACTGCCAGGTGCAGGCAGGGGGATCAGGGTTGGATCGATCACGGGTGGCATGTGTTTAGCACGGACCAAAGTGTCTTCATGAAGGACAGCAGCTGGGAATAAACTTCTGCTAGAACCAGAGCAAATCACTTGCCCTGCACCCTTGCTTCTGCTGTATGAGAGCTGCCACTGAGAAAGGCAGCTGTCAGGCATAGCATGGGGTCTTCTTGTGGCCCGAACCAGCTGGCGGCTCTTATGCTTGTGGGAGTATAGAGGGGTTTTACCTATGCATGTATACAGTCCAGCATGCGAGCAGTACACTTTCAGGAGGCACCAAGCTTTCTCCAGTTGCTGGGATGAGAGAAGAGCAGAGCTGCCATAAAGTGTCCTTCTCCAGTGTTACAAGAAGTCAGCAAAAAGGCCGGATACTGTACATTTTGGTACTGCTCTGTAATCAAGCGACACAGAGACACATAGTCCTCTAATCTTCTCAAACTGACAGAAGACAAAGCAGCAAGAGCAGAAATGGTCACAGATTTCTGGCCTCTTTCTTTGTTTCCTGATTACACCTCTAAAACCAGCCCACTTCAGCACATGCCTCAAATTATGCAATCACAAAATCACTCAGGTTGGAAGGGCCTCAGAGGTCACCCACTCAATCCCCCGACAGCAGCCTGCTCCCTCTACTGCACACATTCTCCTGCAGAAAGGCAGCATGGAGAGAGAGCTGCAGAAACAGCTGTGGAACAATTAACTGACTTGCTTGACCTAAGTCAGACAGATGGGAATCTTTAGCCCATTACCACTTCTCATCTTAAGAAACAGCACCCAACACATGGCTCGATAGAGACGGATCAAACACAACTGCTTAACCGTGTCGCAGGTCTGGGTGAGGGTAGGATGTTAAATCTCCAGCCATTTGATGGGTAAGAGTGCTGTCTGATCAGATTCAGTACGCAAAATCACATTGCAGCTACTTAGATATGACTTAGTTAATAGTAAATTTCCAATGAAGCCCTCAAGTAAATATCACCCACTTTTACTGATAAAGTTAATGAGGCAAAAATATTGTGGAATGTGATCAAGGCCACACAGGAATATCAGTATCAGAGCTGGGATTGCACAACATGAGCTTGGTCTATGTGACCTATTCCTTTCTGGGGTTCAGATTATTCACTCCTGTGGCCTGAGCCATGCTAGTTGGTGAGGTATGGCACTGGCCCACAGACATGAAGCTGGGGGAAGCAGTGGTTCAGATGCCAGCAAGGGTCACCCAAGCCTTTCTGTCAATCCTTCAATTGGGCTGCACCCTTCCCTCTGGAATAAGTGTTCGTTACTTTTTGTTGCAGCTTTCTTTTGTCCACTTTCATCCGATGTGTTTCCTCACATATACAAATATATACATGCTTTGCCAGAAAAAATCAAAGAAAACTACCACTTTTTTTTAAAGAGAAACAAGAAGAGCTTTCATGTTTCTCATGTTTTATGCTGTTGTAACTGCATTTGATATAGTCCCATGAGCAGACCTTCCAATAATAATGACTAAATCTACTTTTCTTTTATTTTGTAGGCTATTTAGGAGCTATTTGGAGCTGTAACCGCAGTTATCCAGACAGCTCTCACCACATGCATGTGGTATTATTTACTCAGCCTCCTGATTCATTAAATGTATTTCCAGCTCCTAAGAAGTTTATTATTATTCCTCTGTGGCATCTTCATATTGATTATAATTTCAAAATTCTCTGCTGGAGATCAATGAGTATCCACTAAATTAGGTGACAGTTGAAGGGTATGAAATTGAAACACTGCAACTATTTGCTGTCTACAGCCATCAAAGTAATTAAGATGATTCCATCTCACTCATTCTCTAGAGCTAGCTCTGGTTCTGTGTTGAACTGGAGGAAGAGAAACAGGAGAGCAGACAATTGGTACACAAAGTAGAAAGCAATGGCAAACTCAGCATCTAAAATCTTACAGCATATTGGCTAGCGTGACAAGTTATTATTTTCTACCACAGCTCCTTCAGAATCTGGGTCCAGTCTTCCCTTAACTCAGAGGTGTTATAGTATTGCTCTCCTGATCCTCTGTCTTTGAGCATCACAGATCTTGTCGAGAAATAGCTCTCAGGGTAAACAAAAGGGTCTCAACACTACCACAAACAAGTTGGAATTATAGACTCCTCAGTGATACAATTCATGCTTAGATTTCATAGTGATGCCTGACCACCAGGTTTCTCTGGATTCATTATTACTCTAAAAACAATTGACAGATACAATTTTATCTTGCTCTTCCTCTGAATGGTTAAATTCCAAAATGAATGCCAGATCTGGATTTGGCATTATGGATCCATGGCTATGCTAGTAACTTAAACACCTCTAGCCCAGATGACCGTTAAGCCTGTCTGAAAAATATTCCTAGGTTCCAACTGCGGCAAGCCAGGCCCCAAACTACAGAGTCTCCTGGACAGAACCTCACACCAATATTTTGCATTGATTATTATTTTTAAGTGTATGAAAATATCTAATCTTTATCTTTTCACCCGTAAATAGACTCTAGTAATTTATATATAAATAGATACATATATAAGGCATCCCTTCTCATTCCACTGTATGCTGTGATAAAAGATCTGAACAGGATCTCAAAACTGACAGAATGCAGGTTGGATCTTGGTGGGACTAGGCTTGGATATGGGACTCATTGTTTCCAGAATTATCCAGCAACCTAGAGAGTTGACACCCTGAGGGAATGATACTTGCCTCTTCTTTATTACAAAGCCTGTTTCAAAAAATATCGGAGTAGCTGGTAGCAAACAACTTCAAGGGAATGTGACACATAATTCTTGTCCTGCCAAGAAAATATATACATTATTAATAATAAAGATCTACTTGACTGATAACATTTTTGATAGTTATTAGCAATGAGGTAACAATTCTCAGCATTGTTAAATCCCTATGTGGATATTGCCAAGCTTAAAATAACAGGATAAGACAACAGAATACTTCCAATAGCTAAAATTCTGAACAAAAATCACAAATTAAAATGAGTTAAGAAGGCTTTGCCAGAAAAAGAAGTAAGTTTCAGGTTCTTGAACAGTGGATCAAAGTGACAGTTAAATGATTTCCCTATTACCTGCCATGTTCATGCAAGCAATATTCATTAGCAGCAAGATTATAAATGAGAAAAAAACCCCAAACAACTTGTCTCCTTATAATTCTGTCTTTCCTTTGCCAAATCCTATCAGTGTTCAAAACAGCAGATTTCACTGCAATTCAAAATAAGGATCTGGAATTTAGTTTTTCCCAATATCAAAAGAGATATGTTTTAGAAGAGGAGCTGTACCAAACTTCATCCCACAGGTTGCACTAATTCAGCATCCTATCAAGACTATCCCAGGGAAGACCACGGCATTTCTCTAACTCTGGCCGTAGTATTCTAAGTATATGACCTATTGAGATAAATAGTCCAAGCTCGCTTGACGGTGTGTTCAGACTAGCTGGTCTCCCATTAACACAAAATACAGTATGAAAGGAGGTTGAGAGCTGCTAGATCACTCATTCATTGTTTGCATAGGACCTTACACTGTCAAAAGCATCACAAATCTACATGGAATGTGGCCTTCTAATTTTTCCTGCACCTTTAACTGAGTCTGATACCCTTTGCGTGCAGCAGGCCTGAGAATTGGGTTTACATGCACACATGCTTGTATGGGATGTTTCTAGTGTGCATATGACTAGGTGTGTCTGTGAAACAAATTTCTGGGCTGATCAAGACCATTTGTCCAGCAGCAAAAGAAGTATATGTATGAGTTGTATGATGCAAGTATGTGCATCATTACATCTAGATACATGAAGACAGGTGGCCGACTAATAGATTTTGGGAGGTCGAACAGCCTTTTGTTTCTCATGATGTCACGGTAGGGCACAAATAAAACACATGTAACAGCTGAGAAAGGAAAACTAAAGCCAGTACAAACTAAATAGGGCTATATGATGTGTGGATGATTCTGCAGGAATTAAAATAGAAATGCAGAATAGAGCAGAATGGGCAGTTTATGCACATGACCTATGCCTTTGTATATCGCAAGTCAAACTCCATTAGGGTTACAGAAACAGTCGTGGCTGGGAAGGTATTAGAAGATACAATGTTAAAATTCTTTCTGAAAAACAGCAACATGTGCCCCACTGATTTTATTTCAAACCTCTAGAACTCATCCCACAATACCTTAAATTTATCGTAAAACAGAAACCCTAGGGACATCTCCCCATAGAAAACAGAGCAGAAACACCAGCAGTATATTTTTCAATAGGGTTTTGTGCTAACTATGTACTTTTTTCTTCCGCTGTCATTTTGAGCCATGTGTGTGCAATGCAGTCCTGGACAATGTGAGAGCAATTGTGTCTGCTTTTATTCAGAGGCTAACAGGCCTTTCTGAACTCATGTTCTTAGAAAAAACCTTCAGACTAATCATATTCCTCCACAAAATCTCCAGTGGAGAGCACTGAACACTGACATGGATGTTTCAAATAACTAAGGTCTATTTCTTGCTGATTGGTCCTTTTACTCATCTTACTAAAAAAACTTTCAGGTTTCATTTCAGAAAGCAAAAAGCAATTTGAAATTCTCTCCAGATGTCGAGGATTTTTGCTGTCTTTTTTCCTCCTCACAGATTCATGGCCTGAATAGAAGAAAATAGAGGGGAAAAAAAAAAGAAGATAAGGAGAAATTTTTTTAAAGCTTTTAAAAGATATGAGGGATCTAAATTAAAAACCTTTGTGAAGTGAAAGGTGGCTGGAGGGAATGTACAAGAATAGTCAGTTACTGCTGGCATGTTTACAGGCTTTGAAGGTTCTTCACATCTAGCCCAGTGAGAATGGTTAACAGCAGCTCTACCTCACACTAAGATTTTATGGGATTAATGAGGTCTTTATTAAACCAAATACCTCCAGGTTCTGTTACTGCCAGTGTAGTTACAAATCCTTCATACTTGTTCATACATGGTAGAGAGTAGAATTGGAGCACAGTAAAAATGACTAGACACTTTGCCTTTCTATTCCTGTGATGATCACTATTTCTAATAAGTAAATGGGGTTATTTCTACTGACAGTACTTAAAATTAAAATGGGGTTTTTTTGTTTGTTTGTTTTTTATTTGTTTTTTTTAATTTAGCAGCCAAAGATTTCTGACCCATGCATCAACACATGTAGGAAAGAAGATTTTGTGGAAGACAGACTGACTACAACAGGAATTTTCGAGTTACATTAACTGATTTATCTAAAGATGATTTTTTTCTCACAAACAAGTCTGGGGTAAATTGAAAAAAACCTTCTTTTATCTTGTCATCCCCATTCAATTATTTGGAATCTTCATCTCACAGCCATGTGCAAATAATGGATCCAGCCACAGGATATGTCTAAACACAAAGTTAAGAGCCATAATGGCAAAATGTGCTGCAAACTGATACCACACTGTTTTAATTTTAGAAGCCAACATGAAATACCCTTTTGCTTTACTGTTATAAAGATGAGAAGTAAATATTCAAAAACTGAGATATTCTGTTCTTCAATAATCTTTAAACATAACCTGTCTCTCTCTCACCTACACATAACTGAAATGTCTTTTTATTATCAGATTTAGAGAAAAATTAGATTAGAAATCTTTATTATTATTTATCCCTCATAGCAAATGTGAATGTAAAAATGTATTATTTTGATACAGGTCTCTCCTCCACTTTTTAAATATTATTTAAAAACTCATAAGTTTAAGGAGGTTGACAGGATACCTGCACAGAAAAGCATAATTTTTGTACAGAATTTGTGACAGGTTGTTGGGGTTTTTTTTTTAAGGAAAGAAATCATAATTTGGATAATACTTCAGTCCTTTAATGAGGATTATTTTTAGTCAACATTTTTTTAATTTACTACCTCTATTTAGCATATGTATTTTTATGAAGGATACAAACAAGTTAATTTTATTCACTGGGAAAATTTTATCTCTTGTGATGTCTAGAAGGTGGGATGATATTGATGTGTTTCACAGGTATAAAGCCAAACACTCTTGAAATATGTTCCATGGGGAATATTAGCCCCAAGCTTTGAAACAGCAGCCAAATCAGAAAATCTATAAGGAGAAAATGATGCAAAGATAGTGCTGCACTCCACTCCCTCCTATTCGGTTGTTGTTGTGTTTTTTGATTTTTTTCCCAAAGAAGGCTAACAATATCAAAGCATTCACACCTTGGGAAGAGCTGTGTTTGAAGAGTAGCTCAAATAATGATTTTATAACCACACTTCAAAAAAATAAAGTAAAATACATAGACAAAATAGGCAACAATTCTTTTACCTCTTCCTGTTTAAGTAAAAATCCATGGCTAATGAAACAAGTTGCAGAGTTTATTTGATGTTCCTGCCCCTGCTCAGCCATGAAGCTGGACTGTGTCAGGCACCGACAATGATCAGGCACTTCCGAAAATGGCAGTGTCATGACATTTCCATGGTGACTTTGGCCTCAGCTTTGCAAATCCCACGAGATCAGGTTACAGACTGAGGACTTAGGAAATGAGTAAGAAAGCTCTAAAGGAGCAAAGCTGTGATTATATGCAAATATATTCATTAGAGAAGAGATTGAACAGAAATGCACTCTCAATACTTTCTAATGAATTTTTAAACATAAAAATGTGTTGCAGGTGTGCAATTTAATGTATTTAACCTTTTAAGGACTGGTTAGAAATGTTTGCTACCAAAAAGTTTTCTTGATTATATTTTTTCTCTTTCTGTTGAAAAATGTTTCCTTTAAAACAGCTTCAGCAGTTTTGATTTTTATTGGCAATCATTTATTTCTTCTTTGCTTATGTTACTTAATGTCCAATACAGCTATCAACTATAAGTTTTGAAGCTATAAGCAAATCCTGCCAGATACCCTGGAATAGGTGACAACCTCCGCACGGAACATACTATCGCTTGTGCCTGCTGTATATATCTGTAGGTATTTCCATGCATTCCTTACCTTTTAGCAGAATATCTTTAATATATAGTCACAGAATATTTAGTCATTGAATGACTACTTTTCTATTTTCCCTCAAAAAAACCAGTTTGGTTTTAGGAAGTAGGTGAATGAATTTTACTAAAATAATTTGACACATCTTTCAAAAAATATCTATGTCAATATTCATTTCTAGCCTGGGTTCAACAAATATGACAAGCTTAACTAAAATATATACAAAATGAGGTAGAATGGAAAAAACACTCTAGTGAGATACTAAATAAGATTTGAGGTTCCAAATTTCCTGTGGGACAGGAGATGCCCAATACGCATATGCCTCAACCTTTCAGGGTCTGTTGGGGTTTTGTATGTTTGGGGGTTTTATATGTATTAGGTATACAGACTGCAACAAAAAAATTATTTAAAAAAAAAAATGTGATAGGTTTTGGAATCACTCAGAGAAAACTCTGACATTGAATGCTTCCTTAAAGACAATTAAGTTTCCATTGTTTCAGTATTACTTCTATTCCATTATGAAACAGAGGATTTTGAGCAGTAATATGGATTCCTTCCTCTGATAAATGCACAACTAAATGTACGATCCTCACAAAGAAGCAAGAATGTCAGCCTAGATCTCTGCCTGTTATTTTGCTTTCAGGTAATAGCACCCCCCCCCAAATTCTACTCACCTTTTACTCTCCATTGAATCCTTACATATATATCAGAAGTTATTAGACCAACAAGCATTTCACACATATTTCACACCAGGAGGAAAAATGGTTCTTCATGAAATGCACTTCTAAAAGACAGGACAAAATCTCCATTTGCCATTTTGTGTTACTGTCCATTACTAAAATCAAACACTGCATGCTAAAACAGAAGCATGCTTACCACAATCTGTGAAAATACCTTCCTATTCAAATGTGCTCAAAACCTCTGTGCACACTTCAGGGATCTTTTCAATGTATTTGCAATTGAAAAAGAAATCATCTTACTTTTGCAGACTCTAGTTCCACAAAGTACTTTGTCTTGGTTTGAAAGACAGGTGTCTTGCTAAGGAAGGTGAGAGCCTCCCTTAGAATGGATAATGTGACCCCCTTCCCCTCTAAATTATTATAACTTCAGAATCAAGGGCTTTCAGATAAAGAAAGGGGAGAAGGAATAAAAGTTTTTACACTAAAATTTAGAGCAAGGCAATAATACAGAAAACAACAGTTCGGATAGAAAAAGTTAGAATACAACCTGTCACCCTGTTAGGGTAGTGCTAGCAGTCCAGTTAACGATGGTGGCTGCAGTCCTGTCGGAGTGATGGATGTAGTCTTGTTGAAATGGTGATCCTGCAGAAAAATCTCGTCGGTCTCTGGAGGTCCAGCGGTGGCTCTTGAGCTCTTCCCCTCTGGGAATCCAGTGGAAAAAGGTAGCCCAATGTTCCAGAGTCTCTCTCTTATATGCTGGTGGGAATGTTCAGCTCCTCCCCTTTGGGCGGGGCATCTCACAATGGGCTGATGGATTTCTATGAGTCACTCCCAGAGACCTTGATGGCCCATTAGCAGAGATAGCCCCTCGGTGGTGTTATCAGGGCTGGGTCACTTCCACAGTCCTCGATGGCCCATTAGCAGAGATAGCCCCCTGATGGTGTTATCAGGGCTGGGTCATGCTGAACACAAAGAGCACTGCCCCACCTGTTTTAACAACTTATGGAGATGGTACTAGAATACATACTTTTGGTTACACCTTCCATGTAACCTAGGACACTTAAGGAAATATTTTTCCAGTGATGCATTTATCCATAGAATTAAAAATATGCAAATATTTAAACCAGGTTCATTTTCTCCTGTTCCCTGCTTACTGGCAGGAAAATTTCAGCCTTCTGATGGTATTTTGCTGTTTATTACTTTTTATTAGAAGTGTGTTACACAAATATAATACTTAAACCAATACCAATAATTACCCATTCCACCAGTAAATTCTACTGTGGCATGCCTACTCTAATATCTTGCAACTCATTCTACTTTATCCTGAAGAATGATTAGCTGAAATCTGTATCTTATGGAAAATAACTTGATTGTAGCAGATTGTAGCTATGATTGTAGCTGAACATTGTCAAGGGAAATAAATCATACATAAAAGCTAATGTATGGGAAAACAAGCAAAAAACATAGAAATTATTTAAATCACTAGGTTTTCAGTCTTTGGAGGTAGGATGTTCAGTGTGCCTCAGAATCAAACATACTTTTTCTTGTAGCTAAGGCAGAGCTTAAACAGTGACTTTTTATAGCAGTAACTGTATCTTATAAGTCAAAGTATGCAAATACTTACATACTTCTTCATTTGGACTGGACTGTATTTCGCAACTTTGGAAATTAGGCTGGCTATGGCACAGCAAGTTATTCCACCATTCCAGAAGCAGAACAAGACTCAAACTGGATAGACAGAAGAAGCTGTCACTACTCAAAGTCTCAGCTACACAGCTATGGTCCCAGTAATCCACTATAAAGATTTTTTGAAGGGTGGAGATTCACCTTTGTCTTCACATTCAAAAACACTAGTTTTCACCTCTGAAGAAGGAAAACTGTATTTAAGGTATTGGATAAATAACACTGCAACCACATGACATTAAACGCTGAATCAGTGTGGACTCTGTCTGCCACTTCACATTTGCTCAAAAAGTTTTGTAGTGCATCTCTGTCCTAGCAGATGTCAGATCCTTATCATCTGACCTCCAAGAGTCAGATAAATCTGGTATCAAGTATCAGGCCAGGATAAGTACCATAACGTGGTCTCTTGATAATTCAGCTGAAGTGCCATAATGCAGTTATGTGTGATCCAGATCAAATTTTTACTGTCAAGTTATTTGATAATACACAGATACAGCATTAGTGAGCACTGAGCCACAGGCTTCAAACAACTTCAAGCATAAGGAACAATATACACTGGCCAGCTTTCACTCCATTCTTTGAAAAGTCCCCTGGGTTTTCGCTATTGTTAGCTGGAATTCTACTTGGGATTCACACTTAATATTTCATGGTGCACTTAGATGTATGTCATCATAGTGGCAATGTTGATAAATTATTTTTAAAACCTGTTCTACCATTTCATTCTTATGTCTATTTCTGAAATTTTATGAAACCACATTGGTGTGTGAATTAAAAGTAAACAGAAAATCTCCCAAAGATTTCCATCTTTTTTTTTTTTCTCCATATGGAATTATTTTCCCTTATGTTCTTATCTATTTTTACCAGCCTGCACGCAGAGAGCACACTAAGAAAGGACTCAATCCCCATTTTGCTGGTTTTGCTGAGACAAACATTTGGAAAGAACGTTTTTAAAATTCTCCTGTTCCCTATATGAAGTAGATGGGAGAAGAAAGAGCCCTCATTTAACATAATACTAGAAAATCACTTAAATTTTGCACAAATGTTTCATGGACATTATAGGGAGTAATCATAAAAGACAAAATATTTTTTCATTTAAAACTATCTAGATTGAAAAAATATTCCGTTTATGTTCCTTTTCCAAATCTATTTTCCACATGTTTGGATGGGGCTTTGAGCAACCTGGTCTGGTGAATGGTGCCCCTCTCCATTACAGCAGGTTTGGAACCAGGTGAACTTTAAGGTCCTTTCCAAACCAAACCATTCTACAGTTCTATGATTTTATGAAAACTTAAAGAGCTCTGAGGATTTGGTTTTGATCCAGATAAAACAGTTTTGCAACTTTTCAAAGCCAATGACTAAGTTAGGTTTACAGGATAACTTAGCAAATATTCTATAAAAGAAAGACAAGACCCCCAGGTCCATCTCCACAGAGCTGCTTTCCAAAATATCCACTGCTCTCTGCTAATTTATCCAGGTAGTTGGTTCATCATAGAAGGTGATTAGGTTGGCCAAACATGATTTACCTTTAGTGTATCCATGCTGAGTACTCCTAGTCACCTTCTTGTCCTCCATGTGGACAAAGATGGCCCCCAGAATGAGGAGCTCCGTCACCTTTCCAAGGATTGACGTGAGGCTGACAGACTTGCAGTTCCTTGGGTCTCTTACCTGCCCTTTTTGGAAAACAGAGTGACATTTGCTTTTTTTCCAGTCCTCCAGACCTCACCTGAGTGCCACCAACTTTCAAAGGTGATTGTGAGCGGGCTTGCTATGGCATCCATCAATTCTCTCAGCACTTGCTGATAAACCCCAGCAGGGCCCATGGACCTGTGGATATCAAGTTTGTCTGAGTGCTCTCTAACCCAATCCTCCTTGAGAGAGGGAAAGTTTTCCTTCCAACACTCCTCTGCCCTAATCTCCCAGGTCAGAGATTCCTGAGGGCTGGTCTTGTCCTGATGCAAAGGCAGCATTCAGCAATTCTGCCTTCTCTGCATCCTCTCTTAGCAGGGTGTCCATTCCATTTGGTAACAGGCCCACATTATCCTTAGTTTTCCTTTGTTATTCATGTATTTGAAAAAGCCCTGTTTGTTCTTGACATCCTTTGCCGGATTTAATTCCAGAGGGCCCTTGGCCTTCCCTGTATTTCTCATTGCATGTGTAAAACAAGAACACAGGAACGCATAAACCGTTGTTTGGTTTTTTTCTTTTTTTCATTGTGTACCCAAAGAGTCAATCATTCAAGAATGCAGGAACATTTTTCTGAATATTCATCTTTGCATGATCTGCACACATAACTTGGGGATCATCTTTTAAAAACATAACAAAAATTTGGCATTTCAAACTTCTGCGTCAACTAATGTTCTGGTATTAAAGACAGATACTTCCAAGTAAGTAAAAGTCAAAATCAAGTGATATTACCAGTTTTCAATTAAACTACTTCAGTATTCTGCAAGGACCTATTCTATTATAAAAGATTTTTCATTCTTCTGCATTAGCCATCAATCAGAAACAAGACTTTTCATATCTCAAAAACTTTAAATAAAGTAAAATGGAACAGGAATATTTGATCTTCCAGTACTGATCAATAGTTCTTAATCAAGATGCCACAGTCTAACTCATGGTTTGCAACCTGATCTGAGATGGAAAGATAAGGTTATTGAGAAACAAGCACTAAATGTTGTTAGCTGTAATATTGATACATCACTTGTAATTACTATGAAGCATGAATAATGAGCTAAAAGCTATATTGTAAAGTCTGCTTATAGTACGTCCTGCTTTTGGTATATTGTTTACACTGGGTGGTAACAATTACTCATTTTATTTACAGGAAAGATCTTGAAGATAAAAGAAATGTGATTATATATATATATATATATAAAAATATAATTTTTTTTTTCCTAAGGCAGAAGTGAAAGACCTCAGGAGATGGAAACATGCTGTTAATCACAGCTGTGCTTTCTAGTTCCTCAAGGCTTTTCCAGGGGCTTTTCCCCAAATGCTGATAACTGTCCAGCTATTTACAGTGCTGTCTTGAACTATCGTTAAAATTAGGTGGCCGTTCTAGGATGAACTTCCTTTCCATGGTTCAGAGAATAATCAGAGATGATGGGATTCCAAGTTCTGTACTACGTCTTTGAAGTATATAAAGCCAGGTCACTTTCAAAAGGCAGAAGGAAGCATTTTCAGCTGCTTTCAAGTTTTTATTCAACTTTTCAATAGAACAAAATTCCTAATTTGTAAAAGAAAATTAATATTTTAATCTAGTTATTTCTGGTTATTGTAACCTTTTCTCTCTTTTCTTTCTCTCACCTTTGTTTTTCTATTTTGGAACTAGCAAGAAATTATGTTCTTCACCTAAAGTGCAGATCTAAGAACCAGGAAAATTATCTTATTTTATTTTTTCACCCAAGACTTCCTGTGCAGACACAAATAAACTTCTTTACCTCTATGTCAGTTCTCACACCTGGTAAAAGAACTACACCTTTATACTTATCTACTTTATAGAGAATGTCTTTTGTCCTGCCTATGATTCTTAATTGCTGACAATTTTAATCCGTTCATGTTTGTAGAGTATTTGAGGATAAAAGGTGCAAGAGAAAATTCAAGTATGTTATTATGTGGTAGAAGGTTTTAACTAAAACGTCATGCAAATGGTTTCAAATAAACCACTCTCCTGTGATCTACGTTTAAGGTGCTTGTCTACATTTACGCAGCAAGAGACAGGTTCTTCTCCAAGCTAAGTCATATGAGGATATTGACTTCAGCTGATATTGTCAGGCCTTAGAAAGGCCTTCCTCTCCAAAAATGGAAAAAACTGCCTTGGGAGTATACCTGCTGCCTTTGTTATCTAGTCCCTAATATTAACTGTGGGCCTTATTTTGACCACAATACCAAACCTTCAAAAAGCCAAGGAGAGGAGACTAGTAAATGAAAGAGCAACAGGTGGGTTGAGAACTATTCATCCATCTAATTCACAGGACTCTACTAATGTTGTAAGATACAAGGATTTTTCAGTCTCACCCGTAATCTTATTGGGGAAGGTTTTCAAGTGAATTAAATCAAGCTTGTAAACCATTAAATGAGGTTTAGAAGACAGCTTTTTCTACCATCCATTCTAGAGTTTTGCCTGTGGCCCCATTCTGATATTACTGCCATCATCAAATTGCCACCCTTCCTGTTGCAGACAACAACTGCTTCATTTACTCAGCAGAACTTCAATTTCCAATCAAGACACAGCCTCTAAGCAGAACAAACCATTCCAGCAAACATCCTAGAACCTAGCAGAGGTAGACCACCTGTTACCAGTTCTGATTTACTGCTGAAACATCTTGTTTCCTTCCCTAAATGCTTTCCCTTTCTTCTTCCTTGTCCATCATTACTTCAAGAATCCTGTCTGTAGTTACGGAATCATGAAGGATTCCAGGTTGTATGCATACCCATTCCACAGGCATGGAACAAGTTGTCTAAAGGCAAGAAAATTCATTAACATTGCGTACTTTATTCATTATGACCATCTAATTTGGAAAGCTTTTTCATGGGTAAATGGACCTGAGAAACAGATGAAAGGTTGTATATTTGCTAACATATTCATGCAGATGAGCCTCACACAAGAAGAAAACAGGGGCAGCCTGTTGAGGCTGGTTTGTAGGTTACCACAGACGCACCAGGTTCGAGAACAAACCTCACTGCTGACGACAGCACATGTTTTGCATGTGGTGAAAATGCCCATCTTTTACGCAGAGGGTTTTCAAGCATGGAAAATAATTCCATGGTTTTGTAGAGGTTGGATTTGTTTCTTTTTAAGTAATGCTAACTTATTCATGAGACATTTCAGATTAAGCAGTAAACATTTAACTTACACCTCTTCAATTGTTCTAAATTATTACTTTTTTCAATATAAAAACTGACCCTATTTCTCCAAACATCTCTCAGACTGAGGATCAGTTGCATCAAGATTTGCACTATGTAATATATTTTTTAACTGACCAGGAATGTCATAGCTATAATTTTACAGATAGTGGCCTGTCTTCCCAGAAGCCTCTGTTCTCTTTACTCTGGATAAATTTCAGTACAATTTATCCTATTTCTCTCAATGGGGACATTGTAAACCACTGTTTGCCTCCCACAAATAGCCAGAATTTTAACATAAGCAAGCTTAGATGGCTGGAGAAACAAGGAAGAACAAGGGAACAATAGAAGACTATTGTGGGGAGTGGAAACAGCAGGCTAGAAACATTGAGAATACCTGTCTCAGAACTGGAGATTTCTAGGATCAATGGTATCTTCACCTCATTCAGGGAAAATATTGGCACTCTTCATTCAATCATACTTGGGATCCCACAGCTCAACTTATTAATGAAATTCCCTCTCACAGTTAAAATTAAAAAAAAAAAAAAAAAAAAAACCAACAAAAAATACTGAATATGAATGTAGAAGAAAAGCAATTTGATGTTTGTAATTATCGAGGCAAACTCCACGGCCTGCTGAATGTATGCAAAATGGACCCTGGATGGTGTATATAAAAGTGGTATGTGCAGAGAATAACAGCAAGAATTGAGGTTTCTTCTGGTAAAGCAAATCGCCATACAGGATGCCTACCATGAGTGCCAAGGGGGCTTCACTGAAAGGTAAGACTTTTGACCTTCACCTGCTGATAATTTTTATATTTCTTTCCATTTACATTGAATTAGGAGGCAACTGAAATGTAACAGCTCTAGAAACTGAGGTCTTCCAGCCACCTAGTTTTCCAGAAAGGGCTAAACCTGAAGAAGGGAGCTTGATTCCTTTTGTTTTCTAAGAGTACCTTTACATTGGGCAGTGTCACAGAAAATTGACTGGAGGGGTGTGACACCTGCTCATGAAAGTTTAGATCTGGACTGGTTTGCAACACCACTCAGAAGGCTATGACTAGAAGTCATCATCCACAAGTCTAGAGGGGATATAGTAATTTTGAAATTATTGTTTTCATAATGGTTGTCAGCTTTCCAAGCCAACAAGTCTCAGGCTTTCTTATTCATGGAGTTATTCCTCAGAGTACTTTCCAAACTGCAGCGTGCAGTGTACCTTGCTCATGAGGGAGAAGGGAGGCTTACTTCAGTATTGTGTAAATCCTCTTTTTTTGAATGTAGAGTTAGAAAGAGACTTATCACATTATATCATTAGGGATAGTTTTGTTGATTTATGAAGTACACTTTAATTTAGCATTTTAAATAAGTCTAGTGAACCAACAGAGGAAACAGGTAAATTTCCAGAAGTAAGAGTGTCAGAACAAGTACATGCATTTACCAATTTTTTTTTTCATTATTTTCCATTGTTTTTCTGGCTATATTTTATTTCACTGAATAAAATACTTAACTCTGTTGAGTTAAAAGTTTTAAACAGATGAGGTTTTGTGCTTTAGATAATGAGAAGTTCTATATAGCACTTTCAGAAGCTCAGGAAAAAAGAGAAAAACTATCACTGATTTCTTAGAAGTAGGAAACTTATGGTTAAACTCTAAAGAGCAAAGATGCACAGCTGCTGGATATCTTCTGAAGGAACTCCTAGGAAAATCACAATCTTAAGAGTGACCTAACCAGCCTCCGACAAAAATTAATTTCAACTCCAAATGTTTGCAAAGAAGAAAAGGACCTCTGGGAGGAGGAGGAGTTAAAAAAAAAAAAAAAAAAAAAAAAAAAAGACCAATCTATTTTCCAAACTCATATATCTGTGCAAATATATGTATCTATATTTGCACTGTGAAGAAGCCTGATTTGGTTTTTTTTTTCTGTTTATCACTATGTCATAAAGTCAGACACATAGTAAGAGACTTCAGAATACACTGTACAGCACCGGTTACCTTGTCTCCTCAAACTCTGTAACAGGCTCTACTATACCATCAGGATGAGAGAAGGGAGAAAGGATAAAATAATTATGGAATTACAGGTTATCCCTCCTCCACTGCTGCTCAGAAGCCAGAACAGGGGGTACTCTGGGCTGTGTGACAGCACAGCCCAAATCACCCAGCACCTGGCTCTGACAGCCACCTCTAAATGCACCTGCAAGTCAATGTGAGCCTATTTTGCTGTGTTTGAAACTTGAACAGGTTTGTTGCTGGTGGTCCTTCTGGTGTCCAACATGCTTCTGACAAAGGAAGGAGTGACCTCTTTGCCAATCTGTCCCAATGGATCCGTCAATTGCCAGCTTTCCCTTGAGGAACTTTTTGACCGAGCAGTTAAACTTTCACATTACATTCACTTCCTCTCTTCAGAAATGTTCAATGAATTTGTAAGTACTCTTTTCCTGAGAGCAAAAAAAATACAAAATTGCAATTTAAAACTTTTTAATCGCAAACATATGTTAACATATAATAAGTAAACAAATATGACTGCTGCACACACAGTGATAGTCCCAATGGTGACCAAATCTGTATATAGTCCCAACCATTGCTAAGATCCCCAGCACTTCTATTAAAAGATACCATTTTCCCATCATTCTTTGTGGGACAAGTCTGTGTTTGCTGGGTGACAGTTCCACTCTAGAGACTCACAAGAAACCTTTGACCTTTACAGCATAAAAGCAGTGATAAAAGCCATGGAACAACAATTATCTAACACAGTGTTTGAGCTGAAGCTCTTACCTTTCTGTTTCAATAATGCCTGTCCGTGCTGGTCTGCAGGATGAACGCTACGCCCAGGGCCGGGGTTTCATTGCAAAAGCTGTCAATGGCTGCCACACTGCCTCCTTAACCACTCCTGAAGATAAGGAGCAGGCTCAGCAGATTCACGTAAGTTCCATTTCTAAAGTCATTCCATGTAAAACAGAGCAGGGGAAGGCAGGGAAGGAGAGCTATGGAATAGTGAGGCAGCAGCCACAGTGAGAGGGAGATCAGCTCAATCAGAATAAAAAAACCAGGAAGAGGAAAGCACAGAAAAGCCAAAGCTGATTTAACATTTGCTGATACTAAATTACAAACCATACACCATATAAGTACCAGTGACTTTCGTAATCCCTTCCTTTTCCTGTATGGTGCATTTAACCACCGCATCTTATTTCCAATTAAAATTGCTACTCATGGAGTAATGCCAGTTACCATGCTTTTGAAGTGCTGAGAACACTACAACCTTTAAACATTATCTTGAAACATCTTACAAACAATTAATATATTTGCAGACATAAAATTGCATTGCTGTATGTAGACAGAGGTAAATAGTTTTCCAGTAACTCTGACATTACTAAAAAATGTTGAATAGATATTCCTCTTGTTATCAGTAGGCAAAATTGGTCACATCATTATCCAAATACAAAGACTATTGTGAAAATCTGCAGAATATCTGTAAAGAGAAACACACTACAGACATACATCATTTATAATAATTATAAACTTCAGTGAAGATGAAGGTAATCTTGTTCAGCCTATGCTCACAGATACGATTTGAAAATTCTCTGGAGAAAAACTAAGCAGAGGTACATAAATGGGGCTGTTCAATAGTGAAGTCTCTATCAGTTTCATGGTGGTGGCACCTTTGCAATCCCACAGTATTGCCAGCTTCTCAGTGTGTCATTCAGAAATTCTGTCAGGAGCAATGGAATTCACAGCCCTGGGTTGTGCATCTAGCAAAGAATAAAAGGTTTAATACTATCACTACTTTAACCATAAGCTTTATGAATTCCTACTGCCCCCAAGAAAGGACAATTTTAAAAGCCAGAGAGCTACTGCTGGAAGTAGTATTGTTTGTAGGGGAGGACAGATGAGTTGTGTAGAGGTAATAAAAGCTATTTAGTGGTTTACCATAATGTGCACTTTTGAGTCAGTACGAAACTTTTTAAAAAAAAAATCGTTGGATTTTAAAATGTTCATCAAAAGTCAAATAAAGAGTTTTGGTTTTGCTTTCACAGAGATGAGACATTGTTCTGCTTGCTAGTTTTTAATGTTGAGAGTATTCAATTATATTTTCCACTGTAATACTGCTTGTGCAAATATTGTAGAACACGATGACACCAATGACAAACTTCAAAGATGCAATTCCATAGAGGCATCTAAGACAGGGCTATAGGGCACATTCAGTGATAGGTCCTGGAATAAGTTCCTAAATCACAGTGTCTGAGGACACTGCTCTAAATGTCTTCTAATGTTACCAGAATTTAGTTTTCTTTTAACTGCCTTTCTTTGCTATGGGTGAGCAGCATGAAGACCTACTGAATTTAATACTGGGAGTTCTGCGCTCCTGGAATGACCCCCTGATCCACCTGGCCTCTGAAGTACAGAGAATTAAAGAAGCTCCAGAAACCATTCTCTGGAAGGCTGTGGAGATTGAAGAACAAAACAAGCGGCTTCTAGAAGGAATGGAGAAAATAGTTGGGCGGGTATGTATTAAGTCCTTAACATCCTTCCAGCCTGTTGCTTTAAGGAAGACTCATACAGTGATAGGCTACCCCTACCTGGAATATGAAAGGAAACAGAAGATGTGAAGATAAAAAAGGGAGACAATATAGTTGAGTCTGAGAACTTTTCAGCTTTCTTCTTTCAGCTTTCTTTTCTTCTGCTATCTTGCAATTTCTGAAAAGACAATGTGATGTGATTGTCACAGAATAATCTATCATACTCCCAGTCCTTCTTCAGGGGAAGGTCAGGACTGGCTATGGTCATTCTATCTTTGAGTATTTTCAGTTTGCAATCCTGATTGGTTAAGGATGCAGCTCCATTTTTTCCATATGTATATATGTATAAATATATGTTTCAGCATATTTATATGTATCTGTATACATATAAATGTTATGCATAGTTTTTGGAAACTGGTGCTATGTTTACAATAGTTCTGGGAGTCTGGGTTATTGCAAAGATGTGGCATACAGCAAAGTAATCCTGATATCTTTCATTTCTCTTTTTGCGCCACACTGGTTCCCCTGGACTCTCTGTCTGACTTGGTTCCCCCTACACTTGTAAGTTCAAACAACCAGGCTGTTGTCTCACAAAACCCATACTTGAATAGCTCTTGTTATCAGTAACGGATTGAAAGCTTTCCTGACTAAAATCTGCTCTAGCTTGTTTATTTTTAAAGGGGCCTCTGTTAGTCACTGAATTTATCATTCTGTCAGCGAGTTAGATGTTGACAAGAGGTTCTGACTTTAGTGCTCTGAGCAGTTGAACTGCTCTGTGAGTGCCACCATCACTGTATCCACCACTCTCCACTATATCACTGATGGTCACCCTCTCTTTCAGTTAGGTGTCTCTTGACTCAGAAACCCTATACCATATAGCCTACAAATGCATTTATCAGTGTAATCAAATACATCTCT
The DNA here is from genome assembly GCA_036785705.1 of Acanthornis magna. Lineage (NCBI taxonomy): Eukaryota > Metazoa > Chordata > Aves > Passeriformes > Acanthizidae > Acanthornis > Acanthornis magna. The sequence goes on along the minus strand of JAWUZG010000025.1, from coordinate 23,659,836 downwards.
CTCTGTGTGTAAAAAGGGTGCAGGTGAGGATCCAAGATAAGAGTAAGAAGTCAGGTGCTGCTCCAGTTTCCCTGTCACCACCTTCTCATTCACATTATTTACAGAAAGAGATAAGACTGGCACATTCATTAGTGTCAAACCACATTTTTGAGTCAGAGTGGGCCTATTTTTTTTTTGCCTTTTGCTTAAACAGGATGATAGTGGCTCCACAGATACTCGCCTGTGTGTCTTTACAAAGTACAGCTGGTGGGAAGTAAGGATGGTCCACAAGCACCAATAGGCACAGACCTCCTTCCTGCTGTGAAAGGTAGATTTATGTGATATGAGAAGATTAATGATTGTCTTCAAACAAGGAGACCTAAACTGATCTTCACCTCAGATGCTAACTCACTACATGAGGTCCTACATATAGCTTTCTAACATTAGAGGTCATTGTATCACTCAACATTTTTTTAATGGAATCTGAAGCCCAGTACTTCTGATTATGTATTATTGAGAGATTTGTCTGATAAGGGCTGAGACAAATCTGTTTGTTGCACACAAATAACTTCTAAGAACAAGTGTTAACAACGTTTTGAAGGTGGAGGGAACCAAAGTGAGATGTCCCTGATGAGACCATGCATGAAGGAAGGTTTGATTTCTCTGCAAAGTCAGATTGCCCCGAATATTGGTTAACACACTGGTTCTCTTAAAACACGACTGAGACAGTTATGCTTTTTACATGTTTTAGGGAAATAAACTGAAAAATATGACAAATTCATTCAAAATCTGAATGAGGATGTAGAGCGTTGCACAGAATAGTGTGAGCCACAACAGAAAGCACATCAGTGGCCATACACTAGCAACCAGCATTCTTGCAAGCCAGCATTTTAAATGCTGCCTTCTGCATCCAGTCAGGTTCAGTATCATTTACTATTAGTATCACTTTGTGTCTTTAGGTTCATTCTGGGGAAGTTGGAAATGACATTTACACTCCGTGGGATGGACTTCCATCCCTGCAGCTTGCTGATGAGGACTCCAGACTCTTTGCCTTTTACAACTTGCTGCACTGCCTCCGCCGAGATTCCCACAAAATCGACAACTATCTCAAGGTTCTGAAGTGCCGCTTAATCCACGATAACAATTGTTGAGTACTCGTGGGCCTAACCATATACTGAAATCACTCACAGTGTGTTCCTGATGCTTTGCCACTTTATGAAAAGTCACACTGTGCAGTATCTGTATCATCAGTACGTTTCCGGCATGTTTGTATGAATTCTGGCTGCAAATATTAGCACCACGTGTGTTGGTGCTTTAAAATATTACCAACTACTTGTATGACAAAAATACACTTTTCTGTCTAATCTCCTCCCCTAGTAGTATTTCAGTGATAAACAGGTCATGCAGATATGAATAAAAATGTTCTTAAATCCAAAAGCACATAACACTGAGTGGCATCAGTGAATAAAAAAATAGCTGGTATGGTTTACACCTTTTATAGTAGCTTCTCTTTCGGGATCTCAATCTCCAGTTACTGATGACAGGATATCTTACTTGCATTGGTCTTTACATCCTCTCCAAAAAGAGGGGGGACAAAAGGGAGGGATATAAAAAAGCAGATTAATCACCTATAACACTACACTACCCTAAAGTGAAGGCATGGTCTGAAATCCAATCTGCTTAGGCCAGTTCTTTTACTCTGTGTGAAAACTGTCAGAGTAGGGGAGAGAAAGGTTAAGAAATCCATCCTGGCTAACATAGCCATTGATTCCCCATGCAATTCATGGAGAGAGAAGACACAGCCAGAATTTTAAGGACAGAGACATATATATCTACGTCTCTACTGAGTATTTAGAGAAAAGGCATTTCCAAGGGAAGGTTCATTATATTTGAGGTAACTATCTGAGGGCAAAGGAACGAACTGGTTTCAGTAGATCTCAGAAGGAAATGATGGGCATTCATATCATATCCGTCTACCTTTCTCATTCCTCACAAGCAATGTGAGTTTCTTGGAGAACTTTGAAGCGTTAAAAAGGCACCAGCTGAGCTGAGGTGTCTTTTGTCCTCAACCCAAAGTGTCTCCATTCATTTTGAGTTGAGTCACAAAGTTTTTAGGGCACTTATTTCAAAACACTTTGGTTACACACTGAAAATTTGGAAAGACCAAAACCACTGACTACTTTTGAAAAAATCTGGCTTACAGTCACACAGCAAGTAAGAAGCCAAGCTGAAGCCATTGACCTATATATTGTCTTTGTAAGCAATAAATAAAGTCAGCCTTGTCTTCATTGCACAGTTTTAGCAAACAGGAGCTTAATTTCCAAACAGTTCCTCATGGAGTTGGCATCCCACTAGACAAGCAAGCTGCAGTGCTCTTGGTTGGAGCCAGCTCAGAGGAAGAGTCAAGCACCAAAGATGGGTTTGAGGGCTAAAGCCTTTCATTACCATAACATAATAAGCACAGCCATAATATGTATTTGCGTAAGAGATTAGATAATACCAACTGCTAGAAAGGTCTCATTTTAGCCACCTCTATAAGAACACGATGATACTTGCATTTCTAATTGTGTATATATATATAATGGCCTTTTAATCTCTTGATGTTTTCAATTATTGATTGCCTCAGGCTTAGCTGGATAAATATACACTAAGCACTATTTTAATCTATTAAAAATCACATTTACAGTAAGCAAATTCCTTGCAGGACAGTCACAACTGACATATTTCATAAGCTCTGAAATGCACAAATCCTGGGGCATATGCAACAGCAGTTTAACAGCACACAGCTGTACAGCACAGTCAAGAAAGAAAATGGGTAAAATTTGCCAGGCAAAATGCAAGTGTCCCGACTTGAATTTAAAATGGTTATAATATTCTACTTTTTGTTATATTGCCAATGGAGGGGGAAAAGCATTTTAAAGTAAAGGGGAAAAAAAAAAGAAAAAATGTCCTTTGTAATTATGATAAGTGCTTAGAATTACAGTGTGAGTTCTTATTGAAAAGAAAACATGAATAATGGGACTAGCCTGTATTGAGCTGGAAAAACGATTATGTCTCACTGAGCAAACTCCTACCTCAGAATCTCTTTAGAATTCAAAAGCAAGTTGATTAATAGGGCAGACATTCATAATTTTACACTTACATGACTAGATCTAAAACAATGACTTTCATTAACTGCTTAAAAATTACAGTGCTAAAACAATTGTTTAAAACTTGCATGCACTGGCTTTATTACAGCCTATTTTAGCACAATTATGAGTTTTTTAATTTCATAAGGCAAGATACAAGAGAAAGAAAATAAAAGATTCTAAACAACTGAAGAGCTATCTGTTCTGCAGCTGCTTAGCCAAAGCAGTATTAAAAAGTCATCTGGTTAATATTCTGAGTCATCACAACTGTCACTGAGACAGAGAGACATGGAAGACCATGAACGCATTCAGAGCTACACCTTCCCTGAGAAGTGCCCTGCCATGGACAAACCCTTCAGACTCTGAATGCTCAAGCCACAGTGTAGGCCAATTGGAAATTCTATTTCTTAGAGTTGCTAGTAGGAACAATACACCTTACTAATAGATATTAGGAAGAAATTATTTACTGTGAGGGTGGTGAGGCACTGGCACAGGTGGCCCAGAGATGTCGCGAATGCCCCATCCCTGGCAGTGTTCAAGGCCAGGCTGGGCTCTGAGCAGCCTGGTCTAGCAAAAGGTGTACCTGACCCACAGCAGGGTAATTGGCTCTTTATCTAAGGATGATCCTTAAGGCCCCTTCCAAAGGGGCCCTTCCAGGATAATTCCATGATTCTGTGATTTTAACATTTTGTTAATTAGTGCATGTTTGTAAGCCCCGAGCAACTATTGTCTTTTGTCTAAGAGGAAATTGCATAACCAAACTTATTCTATATAAAACCGAATTTAAAACAAGAATGTTCTTTCAAAGCAAAAGAAACTGGTACCAATAATGATTTTTTTTCCTTGTATTAACTCATGGCTACTTCACAAAATGGCTAGTTTTCTAATTATTTATTCAATGCGCAAATTTGCTATATTTAAAAATCTGTTCATATCTTTACTTCTGTTTATCTAAGATTGCTTAGTGACAGGAATGGAAAGGGAAGGTCCACTTAGCTGAAACATGGGCTCCATTCTGCTCCCTTTTAAAATTATATTCAAGCTTCCATAGATGGCACTAAATTTAAGATAACACTTCGTAACACCAAATCTAAATGGTATGAAGTTTAAACCAATTCGTCACTGAGAGCATTTATCACTGAACAGAATAGAGCAGCAGAGATACACAAAATAGAAATCTGACTTACTATTCATGACTTGTTTCTAGACTCTAGGATGATAGGTAACCACTGGAGCAAACAGAAATAATTTTGAAGATTATTTTAAAGCCAATAAGGGAAGATTTTATTGACAGTATATGTCATTTAGAATCAGCTGCTAAACTAGTAATGTGATGATCCATCATCTTTTTTTTTTCCTCTTTTTCATTTGAGATCCTACAAAAAACCTCCAGTGGTTTAACCATAACTTGGCAACTCATCTGTACAATAGAGTTGACCTCTACAATATTATTTCAAAGACAATCTGCAATTCTAATAACAAAGGATACACAGTGTAGAAACCACACATACCTTCTAAATTTAATTTCTGAAAACAGAAATTCTCTAAGGACTGCATTTTAAACGGAGTCTGCTTATTATAAACTAAATGTATACAAGAAACAAATTATGTCAGAAATGTAAACTCAGTAATCATACTTGTGTATATAGCCATATACGAAAGAAACCTGGTAGTAGAATCATGCATGGGAATAACATCACAGGCATACACATTCCCACTGAAACTACTGGGTTTGCTGATATGTAAAGCTATTAACATTTATGGCTATTTCTGTCTCAAGCTCTTAATGACTTGGGCCTTCAAATTACTTTGCTAAATCCTGAAGACTGATGTTGAGTCTCAAAGTTCAATTCAATTGAAATTTAAGATTTCAATTGAATTTAAGACTATACATAGGTTTATATTAACCACTAAAAAAGGCTTTAAAACAATGGTTTTAAAACATAATGGTACCTTTTTGAAGTTCTTCATGTTCATATCCATCTTCAGGAATGAAGTTAAATTTGACATCAGTCTTGGAAAACAGTAGGTGTGTTTTTCACATGGTTTTCCAATGTTTTTTTTCCACAAACAACTCAATGACTACCAGATAACATTTTAACAATATCTATTATTATTGGGATTTTAAGGCTGTATTTAGACATATCCCCCCTTAACTAAACGTTAAGAAAAAAACACATTTTTTCATTGTGATTATGCATTTCCTGTCCTGTATTCAGCTATGGGGAGTAAATGAAAACAGACAAGCAGTGGTGCCTAATGTCCTCTGAATTATACCTCTTTTTTCCATATAGTGAAAGCAGGACAAACTGTCCTTGTTTTTGGTGAAAAAAGTTAGAATTCAGAGACTTCTCCCATTTGACTTTTGGAGCATATATAAAATGTAAGGCCATTTTGAAGGATACAGAGCCCACCTTCCAATTTACAATTTTAATGTGCACTGAGGGAAGTAACTAACCATGCTGCTTACATTGTCACTAATTCTTTTTTATGCCCTTTTAATCACTTAAAATCCCATGCTATCATTCTGGGGCTTGGGAAGACATGTCTTGGACAGAACCCTTTACTGCAAATTCCTATAGTTTCAATATTCTCAATATTTTCATTTTTTTTAAGAATTATAACACAGACAGAAGACAAAATTTGTTAAAGAACACTTTAACAACAAATGCTTCTCTACATTTCATCCAGTCGGCTACCAGAAAGTGCTTTGCCAAGCATAAAAATGAACAGTATTTACTGACAATATTTAATAATAGTAGTCCCTCAAAAACAGAATTTTCTCATCAAACATCACCACACTAATTATGAGAACACTTTTCCCTTTTTAATAAATGATAGGGTTCATTACACTGAAGAGTTCAGATCACTTATTAATTCACAAGTGATAGTGTGAGTCATCAAAAATGCTAAGAGCACTCACTGTAGCATATCAAAGAAGCTATAAAGCTCATACCATTTGTACCATATAGCACATGTTGGAAAGGAGTTTGCAAATACTGAATAGATAGCATGCATGTGCACTGAATGAATAGGAATTGATTCATGCACTAAATTACTAACTCTAAAAATATTCCCATTCATTAATGGAGTATTTTTTACTATCAAAATTACTACCTCCCTCCAGCTTTCAGAGTCAAATAAGACTACTATATATTTAAGAGTATTATCAGAATTATTAGACCCACACTCACCAACCAAGTCACGGTTACTGTACACTAAGACAGAAGAAAAAAGGAGCCCTTCCCAGCAAGGTCTTGCTCTGTTTATTTATAATTCAAACAAGTAGGAAAGTGTGGTACATAACATTAGCTTGTCTTTCTGCTGTTGTTTTCACTCTTTTGCTAAGGTAGAAATAGCTCCTGAAATATATACAGATATTATTGTTCTTACCTTTACTGACTTCATGTTTGAAAGCATTGTGCATGGTTTGCAGGATTAGGCCAATAATCACACATGACAATAGGCTCTTTCTTCAGCCAGATGATTGAAATAACAATAATCTTCCCCAGGACCCATTCTTGGGAGATTTCCAGACTGATTTCACGGATAAAAATAGTTCATATAGCACAAAAAACTTTCCAAGCTTTTGATGATTATCCAAGCCTAACTAAAGCCTCAGAATCTTTTGGATGTTCCAACATCCTGGATCTACAGCACATGTACTATAACTTAATATGACAAAAGGTACTTGAATTGATTGGATTTGCATGGTATCTTCATGAGGCCCATGCAATAGAGACCATGGGTCCTCATGTCAACGCTAATGCAAAAAGCAGCTCAGCATTTCTTTAAAGTGTTTTTTGTGTTTTTTGCAAGGAATTTGTTCTTCAGAGTCCCTGTCGCATCAAAGCGAGAAAATAAAAAAGATTCTGTTCTTTATCATCTTCTAGTAGAAAATACTTCATGGTATTAGTAAACTCTCATGTTCTCTCAAGGGCCATGTGATGGAAGAAAGCGCAATGCACAGGCTGAGTTTATTGAGAGATTAGCTTTTGATGGATGGCACCATGAAAAATGTAAAGCAAAAGCATCAGAAATGGTTTTCAAGAGGTTAGGATACCCATTTATTTTTAATTTCACTTGAGATTCCATCTAAGTGAAAGTAAGGTTTAGGCTAATATAAGACAAATAGACTCATAACAAAACAAGTGTTGAAGTTTTTAATACAGTTTTTAGATAATAGCACTGTTTCACAAGATGTTTTTGGTCCACTAGAAAACCCTCCTTGTACATGTCATAACTCAGAAAAAAAAAAGCTATGCTACTGCTGTGAGGGAGAAAATGTACCTGTGTAAGTATTTATACTGTGCACATCACCTTAATATCGAGCCATGCGGTAACTGGCATAGCCTTTTTATCAAAGGGATTATGAATCCTGTCTTGGCCTAAATTAAGGTTAATACATATTTTATTGTCATAGCATAAATCTGACTGGGGGCAAAGAGCAGAGCAAAACTGTAGAATGGTAATGCTACAGTCATGAACATGAACTACACATTCTAGAGAGATGGTCAAAACATACCTCCAAAACATGCACTGAATCACAGAATCGCTAAATGGTCCAGGCTGGAAGGGACCTTAAAGATCATCTTGTGAAACCCCCCTACAATGGACTGGGACATTCTCTAGATGAGGTTGCTCAATGCCCCATTCAACCTGACCTTGAATTTGTGATAACAGAGCATCTACAACTTCTCTGAGGAAAGTTGCAGCATCTCATCATCTATTTTTTTTTTTAAATTCCTCCTTTTATTCAATCTAAATCTACCCTCTTTCAGTCCAAAACTGTTGTCCCTTGTCACTAGACATGCCGTTTATGTACTGATAGGCAACAATAAGTTCTCTCTGGAACCTTCTGTTCTTCAGGCTAAACAGGCCCAACTTTCATAGCCTTTCTTCACAGGAGAGGTGTTCCAGTCATCAGATAATTTCTGTGACACTCTTTTGGATCTGCTCTGACAGTACTTGTACTGGGCACAAGAACTTCAGCACCTGAAAACTGGACACAATTCTCCAGGCAGCATCTCACAAGAGCAGAATAGAGTGGGCAGAATCACCTCTCTTGACTTGATGGCCAAAATTCTTTTGATACAGAGTGTGATTGACTTCCTGGGTTACATTCCAAGTGCACATGGCCAGCTCATATTCAATTTTTTAAACCACACGTATCCCCAAGTCCTTCTATACAGCACTGCCCTAAATCCATTCTTCCCCCAGGCTGGATTGATGCTGGGGATTGCCCTGACCCAGGAGCAGGACCTTGTCCCTGGGCTTGTTGAATCTCCTGAGGTTTGCATAGGCTCATTCCTTAAGCCTATAAGGGTCTCTCTCTCTGGATGACATTCCTTCCCCCTAGCAAATCAAAAGATGAAAAATGTTTCTCATGCCTCAGAGATGAAAGATGGTTTTGTTTGAGTTATAACCTTAAAATCAATCAGCAATACTTCTATTTTATATACTTAATTGCAGCTGGGAAAACTGTATTTAAATTTATTCTTCAACAAAATAGATTTATATAGTGGAAGGGGGTGGCATTCATAATGTTATTTTGAAAGCAGAAACTTATTTTATACTAATCCATATACATAATCCGTAAACTGATCCTTTTCTTTGCTGTTGCTGTTTTTTGTGAAATGAAAAATATATCACATTTCAACTGTACATACTGAAGGCATAGGGAAAATCCAACACATATACACCTCTTTCCTAGAGCTAGTTTCAAGCAGGTAGACATTCCCAAAAAGATCACAAAGTTAAGAACCTCTTAAGAAATGGGTGTTTTTTTAATATTTACTGTCTCCTTTCAGTTTAAAAACAAAAAAAACACGAAATGCAATTTTTCACATGCAACGAACATGTAGTAGGCGAGTTGACATTTACCAAAGAACTTTCATTTGATTTCTACTTTTACTTCCTCACAAATACAGAGACATTCTTAATCAAGCCAAACAAATGATGTTTCAGGATTTCTTCCCATGTATAGACTGAAACCCATTCTGGATTCACATTTTTCAGAAAAACAGAAAATTTTCAGTGAAATTACAATTTTAGTAGATAAGAAGCATGTTATTTCACTGTACCTTCTCTCTCACAAGAAAGTTTCCATGAAACCACCATTTTGACCAGAGTCTAAGAAATATTTCTCAGTAGGAAAAGAGACTGAGAAAACTTTAAGTATGACAATGTGCTGCACAAAAGCTTTTGAGAAATGCAATGTTGCACAAAGTATAATACACAGTTCAAGATGAAAACCTAAATAACAACTGAACAAGTAGCTTGATGAACATAAGAGGGTTCATAGACATAATTTTTGAAAAACAAACCTATTTCTGGAGTCCAAAAGTAGCTGCAATTCAGCTAAGTAATACAGATTTTCAAGTAACATCCAACAAACATAACTGTTCCAGTAACACCACGGGTAAAAAAGAGAGACTGTCCCAAACCTTACCCTTTATCTAGCATCTATAAAACAGAAATACTCAAGGATTCCATCATAGAAAAGTGGATTTTATTTTTTCCTCTAGATAAGCTCTTTCCCTTTCTCTTTAGAAATTTGCGGATACTTCTCTATTTGCATTTAGTTATATGAGGTTGCAAGTTATTAGGATTTCTCCAGCATGTCCCTTCAGATGTATTATTTCTTTCAAGGGAAACTCTATTTCAATCACAAACTGAACACACCATTTCCACCCCATTGGATATTTTTAAAGAGCTTCCCTTTTTATCATCATCAAACCCATGGACTTCAAAATCCTGTTGGAATTAAACTCAAACCCTGAAATACGGCTTTAAGTAGGCATTGCAAGATGCAGAAAAATGGAAACAATGAAGGATTAAGCCTGTTTTACTACATCTCCAGGGCCTGAAGAAAAGGCGTCTCTGCAGGTCTGTGCCAGCAATGGGCATTTTTCACTGGAGAGCACAAAACTCAGCACTGTCCATCAGGGCAGGCAGTGCCCTCTCTGAGCAGTGCTCGTTGTCCCTCCAGCACAGCACAGCCACCCCTGGCACCTTTTCCAGGACTGTGGCCATGTGGGCCTAGGCAAGCTGACAACAGGGAGGAGGACCAAGATAGAATGCCTGGGATGAAGGGGAGTCGGAGATTCACCCTGGCAGCTATGGGGATAGAGATGCTGGCACCCAAGGCATCCCATTCCCTGGGAGGGTTGGTTGGAAGCTCAGGCCTCCCACTGCCCTCTGGGCATGTGTTGCAGGCTGAGGGGTGTTGGGAGTAGGAGCAGGGGGAAGGATTTTCCATCAGGCTCCAGGGATCCATGCCCACATATACATTATTGTAAATAAGGGGGGTGGGCAGCACCCCCAGTGCCACCCTGCTGTCTAATTCAGAACATTCAGCAGTTTTTTTGTGGGGTTTGGTGTGGCTTTTCTTTTCATGTAACTGACAAAATCTGGCAACAATGCACCGTGTAAAAAAAGTGACATTTTGACTCTAAGGAAGGAATTATTTGCAATTTGTTTTGAGCAGAAGCTTAGCTCGTGTCAGATGTGAACCTCCAGACAATCATTAGTTTAAACTGCCTGCTATGTGTTTAAAAATTTCAGTCAATTTAGAGCTGATCTGAATTGCAAATGGGATGGTAATAAGCCATTAGGGAATAACATATCTCTCTCTCACACTTGCAACCCTCTGATTTAAGAGGCCTCGACTGCACTGAAATATGAAAATGGCACTTTAGTCATGTGCATCAGCAACAAACATGGAAGTGTAGTGTCCACCCTTGTGAAGTGGCGCCCAGGAGGAGAAGACCAGGAGTGGCCACAAGAGTGAAGGAACAGGTGCAGCCCCTACAGTGAACACGAGGCAGCAGTCAGTTTTCCGCAGAATGGATGGTGTGGTTTGCGGATGGCACAGTAAAACACGGGCCTGACATATGGCTAGCACTTGGTGATTTGGGTTTCTGGGGTCTGAGGCATTTCTCATCCTCTGTGAAGCCATTTTTGTGAATGAGTGTAGGCCTTGCATCATCTAAGATTTTCTAAACAAAGTTACCTGTATTTCCTCTAAATTGGCTGCCTAAAAACCTCCTGTGTTTGATGAGTGAAAGGATATATTTTTTTAATTCTTGAACTTTCACATCAAGATAGGGCAATACACAAATCGATCGACTAAGAAATCTTCACAACTAAAACAGAGTAAATATCATACATGACAGTATTTAATAAATAATAATTAAATAAATTAACATACTATCCAAATTATCTTTTCCTACAGAAGAACATTTTAAATCACCTACTGATGTTTTCTAGGTGTTTCATAGGTGGAAAGACTTTCTTTCACAGCCCTATGGCCACTCTTGGTTAGCTGACATTTTTTTTTTATACTGCCTCACAAAATTACTTATGAAACTCCTCTATTTCACAGTTTCTTGAGTCTGCAGCTGAGTCTGACTCCATGTCTCACCATATCAGCTGATAAGGAACCTACTCTCTACATTCAAGCAGATTCCCATGCAGTGATAACGGAGGGAGAAACGCAGATGTGATCTGCATCTGTAAAAGCTGAATGCTGGTACCTTACCTTACTTATGATGCTCCCACACGATTGGATACCCCTGCAACCCTAGAGACGAACAGCTTCCTAATGGAATTCTGGGACTCTGTTTGCTCCCTGAAGCTCCATGTCTAAATACAGGTCCTGGAGATTGTGTTTCTAGAGGAACTCTTTGTTGAGAGGGAACTAACCAGAATCACGCACAGCAGACTGCAGAGACTCTGCAGAGTCTCCCCTCAGGTCCAGCTGACGCAAACACTGCGGCGTTAGCACACTTGGACTGGATTTCTGCAGACCGTACCTTCGTTCCCAGGAGAGCATTAAAGTGGATATCCCATTAGTTCCTTCACAGCACGTCCTCTCAATCCCATCTGCTTTTCAGAGATAGCACCTTAAAATTGATGGCTGCAGGTGAATGTGGATGTTACATCATATCACAGCTTTCCTAGAAGGTTCACATCAGCTGCTTTCCAGCTTGCAATTCCCTGGAAAGGGAATTGCTTGCACAGTACCTTTATGGAACTGCCATGCAGGGGAAAGGAAATGGCCATGGTCAAATTGGTCAATGTTAGGCTGCTGAGCCAGACGCTTCACATAAATAGGAGAAATCTAAGCAAGGGAAATGAAACTCAGGTAAAACTGTGAGTGCAGATGAAGAGTACAGAAACTTGATTAACCAGCGTCCCACCCAGGACTGAAAAAAGACTCTCTGTCTGAGCTTCTCTGAGTCAAACTGTACCTGTTAGAAGACATCTGAACCAACCATAACACAGGCAAATTCCATTGACAGAGTCTTCCAAAACTTGGTGTGTATCTATATTTATGCATGCATATATATCTAGATCTAGATCTAGATCTAGATCTACACACACATATAACTTCTTGAAAGAAATTCTGTTCCACCAAGTGACAAAAAATTTTAATATTCAAAATTTCATGTAAGAAGGCTGGAGCAATATGAAGCTTCCAATAGGGAAAACCTGAGGTTTTGGGTTGAATCACTTCTTCAAGGACAGGTACACCTAAAAATACTTGAGAATGCAAACTTTGAAGACAATGCTGCACCAGCAAAACACTTCCAAATTCTCTGTTTCCTGGGAGCGCAGTGGACTATTCATTTCCCTGAAAGCCACATAAAGTAAATTAATCCTTTCCAATTATCTTTGCAAGCTATATTTGGGATAACAATTCCCTACTTTCATATGTACACATGTGGAGCTTCTACTCATTTTAGTGAGATAAACGACGTTTCCAATTTGGATCTTTGAAAAGGTCTGACATTCAGTATTTATTATTACAGCAAAGATTAAGAACAGTCCTACTGAACTCTAATATTTAAAGACTTAATCCTTTCAGAAGTGATATTATGGCACAGGACAATTAATATATTCCCAGAAGTATATCTTTCAAGCAAAAAATTTCCTGTGATAAATACAGAATTAAAGATGGTATTATAAGTTAATTCAGATGGAAATGGAGTAGTTAAATGCTTCCAAATCTAAACTCTAGCTCATTACAATTTTCCCAGCATTTGCAATGTTATAAAAAAAACCTATAAAAATCTAGTATTTTCTATTATATTGGGTTTAAGCAAGACAGCACACAGAATAAAATAGTCAGAATCTAGCAAAATGTTGTCAGTTTAAAAAAATAGAAAATCCTTTGCTTTAGTAACTTTTAGTAGTTCTGTATTTTAACATCCTTAGATGAGGTATTCAATATTCGTTCCATCAATTACTCTGACAAAGTGTGTACATGCCAAAGTGCATGCTCTAAACTTAATTTAGTTTCCTCATACGAATTGTTTAATTGTCATAAATCAGTTTTTGTATGTACAAGTTACCCTTTGAACATACACCTGCATACTCTGGCAGTTCAAAGATATATATTATACAAGGAAACTGTTGAGATTTAGGTATCTGCCGCATTTACATCTGAAAACTGAGTTCCTGTATTGAGGGCTCTTATCCTTATTTATCCTTATCCTGGCATGTGACCCAGGCCAAAAATCTGCAGTCGTATTTACTGAAAGTAAACCAACACAAACAGTGAAAGGGAAAGATATGAGCAACTAGGGAGGTGTGATTTCTTGGATTTTAAAGCATGTGTGTGTGTGATAGTCAGATGCTTTTTGTGTCAGATATTTGGCTATGAAAATATTACTTTTCACATGACGTAGTCCTGAGAGCATGTAGTATAAATTAACCTATATCAGTTATGAAAAAATAGTCATCTGAATGGAATCTGAAAGACAAACAATCATCTCTCAGCTGCAACTGAACAGAATCTAAGCACAGTCATATTTTCATTTGGTTAAAAGAAGAATGCTACAGGAATCAAAAGCTCAGACCTGGATTCCTTCCTTGTGTGAATACTCCTGTTGACCTCAATGGGATGACTAATGTAATACGGCATAAACAGTCAACACCATACTTTAATTCCAGAGAATGCCAATGTAAGTACATGATATTCATGTGTATGAAAAACACAGAGGAGAACAATATTGGCAGTGACAGTGACCTGACTTACTTGAAAACAGCAGGAAAGTTTTGTTCTTCATGTCCCAAATTGCCTTGTACCAGCTAACTGTGTCACAGTTTTCAGCAGCAGAGACCAGGCCACAATCTGCTAAGTAAAAATTGGTGTAAAATAGAGTAGATGACTCAAGGGAAGAAAGCATTTTTCCGGTGCAGCCAGAGTAAAGTGAGGATCAGAATTCCTCCCTCAGCATAGTTAATAGTCTGTCCCTCAATCTACAGATAACCCAAATACTGTGTAGCTCCCCTCGAGGCTCACAGCAAAGTGACAAAGAAATCTGATGTATATGGCTCCTAGGACTGGATGCACTGCCTATATGAGGTTCTGCACTGAGATTGTCCTCCGTCTTGATACCCACCAGACACTAGCATTGGATTCAACTTGTGCCACTCCTCTGGGCTAGTGGCAACTATATTAACTTGTCACAGAAGAGCAGTCTATAAAGGAATTACAGAACCATAGTTCAAAGATAACCATTCTCTCACGTAAGAGCAAGCCAAGGCAAAAGCATGTTTAGGTCATCTGCAAATCAAGCCTTGAAAAACACAGTCATTGAGGGTCAGTCACTGCTGATTTTTTTATATTGAAATACATTTTAATCAACAAACTCCAGGTTCAAATTGTGAAAATTCAGTTCTTGACACCACATCTGTCTGTACAGTTGTTAATAGATATTGAAGAGGTTTCCTAAGCAGTAGTTGAAATGGCAAACACACCTCTTCTGGAAATGTCTTTGTGTGAAAATACTGATATGCATTCATTTCATTAGAAGGTTTTAATGGCCTGGTCCAAACAGAGGACACATAAAGAAAAGAACCATGCCCTGAGATTAATTTAAATTCTTCCAGTGAGCAGTAGATCTCACCACAGTAGACCCAGAGGAAAAAGGGAGAAATTTTGGATACAAAGTTACCTCTCTTACAGTGTTACTAATTTCGGAGTACCCAACTGCAGTCTATCCAAGCTGCTCCATGGTCCTGTTGCTGAATCCATGTTACACCTGCTGCAGTAGATAGAATCTGCTGCCTTAAAGTTAGACTTCAATGTGGTACTGCCTGCAAGATTTTATCTGTAAACACAGACTTGCACAAATGGAAGAAATTAAGGCAGCTGCTTCCTATAACTCCCATTCCAATGCAGGAAGGGGGAAATCTGCATAAAGACTGCCTCCTCTATGCATATCAACAGAATTCAGTCCAGCCCTTCTCTTCCCATCTTCCAAATATGGGTTTTATTCAAAGAATGAGGCATGACAGAGTGCATGTGGATATGAGACAACTTGTGCCTTGAGGCTACTGGCAGAGAGAGGTGAAGGTAACAACCCTACGTGAAGGTGAAGACAGTGATGCACAGTGTAGTTCATCTCATGCAGACACAAGCTGAGAAGTCCTGTTTCTGTGAACACAAAAAATCCTGGACAACTTGACCACCCCCTTAAAGAAAAACAGCCCTTTCCCTGATGAATCTGTGTAAAATGTTCTATCCTCGTTGAAACAAAATTGAACATATAGTAAGAAGTGGACAAAAAGAAACACAAAAGAAATGCATTTAAAGCTTAGCAGATCATGCTATGGTAATGTAGTGAAAGGAATGACTACGATGTTGAATCATAATGTTATCAAATGGCTTCTCAGAGACAGAATGTAGTGTGAAGCAGTACCATCTTACTGGATGTCGTTGTGGGCACTGCTGTCCTCTCTGCTTCATTCACTTTCATGCGTTGGTGTGTGGGTGGGACTTGCTGATGTTAATTTTCATTATTATTTATATTTATATTTATATTTATATTTATATTTATATTTATATTTATATTTATATCTATATTTATATTTATATTTATATTTATATTTTATTATTCAGCAGACATTCATTTTCATTCTAACTCATTAATGCAAAATATTAAACTCTCTTATTATTGCTAACTTGTTCAAACCTCCAAACTCTCAGTTGTCTACTTTTTTTTTCCCTCAAAGCTGTGACATGATTTAAGAAAACTGGGGTTGGACATACAAACTAAAGTTTATGTAGACCAGGTCTCATGCCTTACACATATATAAAGGTATGAATATATATTTCCTTATAAAGATATTTAAGAAGGTATGTGTGTATTTCACAGTGAAATACAAAATTATACATTTGGGTTTTTTAACTCTGTCAAGCAACAGATAGATCAGTCCTAGCATGTTAGTATTTGCAGTAAAATATTTTTTATACTTCCATCATGGTCTTGATGAAAAAAAAATTAGTCAAAATGAAACAAGACAATCACTATCAATATTCTACAGAGCTACTTTACAATTGTTCTTTCTCCTTCATAGTGACTTTGTAAAATTTATCCGTTTCATTCTCAATGAATTTTTATGTACGAAAGAGGACTTTTTATTCAGAGACTAACATCTCCCTACCATTCCTTTCCCTCCCTCTATAAAACTGCAACCTGCAAGAAAGAAATGTAAAATCTCCCATGGTTTAAGAGAAGAAATGCAGTTTGTTTCTAATACTGAAAGTTGGTGGGAGCTGGGAATGGTAGTGTTTGGGTTCTTTGTTTGTGGGTTTGGTTTGGGTTTTTAAAAAAATATTTTAGCAAAATTCAAACCTTTACAAATGCTGAAAATCCATTTCGCTACATCTTTAGGGTCCTACAGCATGCCAGAGTGCTTAGAAACTGGCCATTCTGAAGCTGGGTTGTATCTGGAAAAGAGAATATATCTAGAAAATGGGGAAATACTGCTTGAAAGACCAAGGACTATTTCCAAGACAATGGCTCCAAGGACAAGACACCCACTGGAGAGGCAATCCACTTGTCCTTGTACCTATGTGCCTGATATAACTCTAGAAAACACTATTCCCAAATATTAAGGCTCACCTCATCTTTAATAGCCTCATTAGAACAGGATAAGAATACACCCACAGAGCAGCAGTAGGAAGGATGACACATTTTCACTATTCAAGGAGGTAGATGGTGCAATTACGAAGCAATCAGAATCTCACTGCCTGGAGCAGCAGGAGAGGACTGGTGTGAGAAGTACCAAAAAGGATGGGCTTCAGCAAAGCAGAAAGACAACAGTAGACTGATTCTTCCTGTTGAAAAACATGGAAAAAGATCACTAGTTCAGTGGTGCTTCTGGATCATGTGTTATCAAATGAGAAGAAGATTGTGGGACCAGATATGTGTTCTAAGGTTTAATTTTGAACACAGATGTCCAATTGCTGGCATATAAGCCTAACATATTCTGTCAGGTGCTTTATGCAATGTAGAATACAGAAGCATAACTGTCTGTCTTCTGGTACTAAGTCCATTAACATTAGAATTAGAAATGTCATCTATATCCAGTACAAATTATTTTACTCATCATTACATATTTATCCCTTTATCAGATTTTTGTTAAAATGAGCTTCACTGAAGACAAAAGACCTGAATAATTTGATATGCAATAAATGCGTCCTTGTAGCCTTATTTCCTTAAACAGAGAAAATAATATGGTTAGATTAGCTCAATTGACAATTCACTGTCATATATTAGGTTCACTAGGCTACAGAGGGAAACATTCATGCACCCTCAAATGAAAGGGTTCAAAAAAATGACAGAAGGCATAGCTAATTAGTTGACTGGATTGTTCAGTCCTTGCATAAAGGCATGAGGTCTGCTTAAGTGAAGAAGCAAGCACTGACAGAAGTTAATGCCTCGGAGATTCTGCTTTAAACATTTTAGGCTCTTGTCAAAATTATATTTGTATTCATAAGAGACTTCATATATTTGGTTTTGCAGAGAGTTGATCTCCCTTTACCTTGTAGGATTTTTTAGCTAGAAAAGAGAGCTGAATAAATAGAAAAAAACAAGTGGATGACATGCATCAGGAGCAATTGTGTAGGTGTTGTACAAAACACCTTGCAAAAATGATGCTTGTCTGAAAAGCGCTTATAGTAATAGAGTGGGACAGAAAATGACAAACAGAAAAAGACAGACAGATGGAAGAACAAAGAAGCAGTGACACAGTTGGTCAGTGTGATAGGCAGCATTCTCAGCACATCCATAGTCTGACAGCTGTCAAAATTTTATTAAACTTCACAGCAAAAGAAAGTTTTTAAGAGGCTTCCCTTAAAAAAAAAAAAAAAAAAAAAAAAAGGTGAGGTGAGACAAAATAAAAATCTTAAATCTGTGAAACATTTAGCTTTATTGCTCTGAAATCCTTTACTTCTAAAGAAATAAAAATAAAGACACTTATTTGGTTTTCTGTTGTCTGTATTCCTAGATCCATATCTTAGCACAAAGCAATTACTTTTTATTCACTGACAGACTGTATTTTCTTATTGCAATTGAAGAAATCCTTATTTTCACTTCAAATTCCCTAGCCCTCCAGAAAACTGACATGCCATCCCTACATGAAGAGAGTTCCTTTTGCTCTGAACACGTTTGCCATCTCCAGGCACGCCAGACATTTGCAGGGTGTCAGCTGTGAAGGAAACATGAATATGTTCACATGATCAACAGCTGCACTGTGAAAGTGCCTATGGGGATGGGGAAATATTCTAGACCCCTACCCATCAGCTTTACACACTGTGAAGTGATTAAAAGAATAAACCTTAGAGTTAGCAGAAACGAGGAATTTTTGAGGGCAGAAAAAAGAAACATTTTCTATGATATTTAGAATGGATGAAATTCATTCTTCTTCTGCACACTTGTAAAAGAAGTATTTCTAACAGCATCTTTGTTTCAAAATAATTCTAAGTAGCAAAAATCAAACTTAGACTTTCCAGTGGAATTGTGTACCAACATTGTCTGAAAACCTACCTGGGATTCCTCAAGCCATATGCAAAATCATGTACAGTTTTTCTAAAGCTTGTGAACACTTTGAGAGCTATTCCTTCATTTACTTGTCCTGTCACTACATACTCTTGTAAAAAGTCCCTCTCCAGCTTTCTTGTAGGCCCATTCGTTTTAGGCACTGGGAAGCTGCTATAAGGTCTCCCTGGAGCCTTCTCCAGGCTGAAGACCCCCAACATTCTTAACTTGTCTTCTAGGAGAGGTGCTCCAAACTACTGATTATCCTTGTGGCCCTCCTCTGGACTCACTCCAATAGGTCCTTTGGGGGCCAAAGAGGAGGCTGGGTATGGTCCACAAGAGCAGAGTATTGTTGGAGGACCACCTCCCTTGATCTGCTGGCCACACTGCTTTTGGTGTAGCCCAAGACAGGCTTTGCTTTCTGAGCTGGAAGCTCAGGTCATCTTGAGCTTCTCATCAACCAACACCCCCCCGCCCTTCTCCTCAGGGATGCTCTCAATCCATTCTCCATCCAGCCTGTTACTTGCACTTGGGATCGCCCTGACCCAACAACCTTGCAAACACTTTGAGAGCTATTCCTTGGGCTTGTTGAGCTTTATGAGGTTTGCAAAGACCCACTTCTTAAAAGCATGCCAAGGTCACTCTGGATGGCATCCCTTCTCCACAGAATGTCAATTAACACACTTGCAGAGGGTGCATTCAATCCCATCATCCATGCTGGCAACAAAAATGTTATACAGGAGCACAAATACCTTGGGAAGTCTGCTATTGATCTAAATCAGTAATGGCATTCCCTATAGAATAATGGAAAAACTGGGAGAATGAGACAGGAAATAAATTAGGAGAAGCATTCGTATGGCAAGCTACTCTTCTCTCACTAGAATTCAGCATCTTAGATTTAAGTTTGCTTCCTCTCACTGGTCTGTCTCATTTCCATTGTTCTGTTTCTGCTATTACCTAGCAGGCTCTTGCAACAGGGTGCAATTTGCACTTGCTTTTACAAAATATTTCATTAGTGACAGCTCTATTCTTTCAAGTAATCCAGGTTGAAGTTCTGCAAATGACTTCTAAGTCAAAAAAACCAAATCCTTATACAGGCTTTGGTAAGCACAGATCCATTTGGTATCAAAAAGAGTGTCACTCCCCTTTGCATACCCACACTACAGGAGAACAGAATTTGTAGCTGCTGCTCCAAGAATCTATAGGAGGAAAACTGGCTCTCCGCATTTAATGATATTTCTCACTTACAAAAGAGTGGCAGCTTGGCATGTTGCAAGTCACTGCACTACAAGCACATGGGTGGTGGAGTCATTTTTCACATCTCGCAGGTAAGACACTGCCATCATGAGCTGGAGACAGTCAAACATGCTGTACTGATAACACTGACACCCATGTTCAAAACTTCCCCTGACATTTGAGGGGTCCCTGTCTGAAGGCTAATTTCAGCAGTTTTCCTGCATGGTTGCCCTCCTGCATATCCTGTATATATCAGTTGTCTAATGTGCACTTTACAGTGTTGTCTTCCACCTGTCCTCTGCCTGGACCCAAAGCCACTGAGCTTCAACAACTACAATAAAACCATTCTCAGTTCAGACACTCTGCAATATTAACCTGTCAGCCCTTCAGATAATGTTCATGAGTGGTCATTCTGAAATGCATAAATGCTCTAATATCTGTGCTAACATATAATAATTAACGTTTAGACAAATTAATACTAGATTTTTTTATTTAAAAGTACTCCAGTAAAACAAGTGTTCATCATTTTGCTTTTCCTCTCTACTGGTAAGACATTCTGTTATCAACAGAACACATTAAAAATAAGAATTTTCCTGGCTAAGTCCTTGAGTTTGTTGATGATAGATCCTTTCTTTCCACTTTTGAGACACTGTCCTGCACATATCCATCTAAGCATAAGTTAAAGGCAAAAAAATTGCCCATGTTCCACCTGGTATTATCTAAGCTGCAAAAACCACTACCCATTCCAGAATTAACCATTAGACTTGCAAAAGTCATCTACATATAACAAGCATATCAGACTATCACAAAAAGTTCCTCCCTTTCTGTCTACCTTGAGAAAAATTGGAAATCACTGAAAATATTTATCATAGGTGACCACTAATGTAAACCACAAACGTCAGAGAATGCATCCTGCTTCTCACTTACACAAGGACAGAATTGTTCTTTTCCATGTATCTAGTGTTTTGATTATCTATGCTCTCAACTTTACATAAAAGGTAGACATTAAAAAGGAGATACTACCTCTGCCATAAAAAACTTCTAGTCCAAACTGGACACTGGCAATGCATCTCAAACATGTATTTGAGCAGGCAAGTTTGGGTCTTGAGGGAAGAAGGAAAGCTTTACACAGGACCTGAAGTATTGGTCTACTCTAAAAAACTGTCTGGTCCATTTTCATGTTGCTAAAATTGGCAAGTGGGAGATGATCAGGAAAAGGCCATTAGAGACAGGCAACTCTCTTATTTATTCTCAGGTCCTCTGTAGGTAAGAGGTGTTGAACATTGTGGAGTGAATAGTGAATGCAGCCATCACGCTGAACATTACTGTAGGCCTGTTCTGTACAAACCCAGATATTCTTACTTTAAAATGCTTTAACTTTGGTTTTTCAAAATTGCCAGCTGCAGTGAATTCCGCATTGTATGACGATGACTTTTTTTTTTTTTTACCACCTTAGATCATTCCTTGGCTGGAAGAATCAGAAAGAAAACTCTGCTAAAAAGGGCTTTAACTTGTGTTGGTAACAATTAAAGAATATGAAGGGGAAAAAAATGGAGGAACTGTCAATCTGATAGCAATCAGGAATGGGGAATGAGGTACAAAAGTAGCAAAAATTATTCCAGAGGACAGTCAGAAAGGAATTGGGCTCAACATTATAAATAGCACAAATTCCTCTTTAGGTTTCTACTAATATGAGTGAAATCTTTGTTAAAAAGAACAACTCACCTTCACTGAGATATGTATAAGAGCATATTCCATTTATTTGACCAAAAAGAAATAAAATCACATCATTTCTCTTAAATCTAGTAACATTGGAAAAACTTGGTTTTATCCACAGAACTTAAGGTGCCTGTAGACTTTTCAAAGAATTGCTTCGGTGCATTTCTGCCAACAGGCACCTTTTCTACATCAGCATCCTCATCACTGAGTCAGTCTGCCTCAAAAACATTGATCAGAGGAATTTTCGCCTATTCTCTCAAAGAAAGGGAAATTTGACTGAAGAAACATCCTTTAATTTCAAATCAAAATACTAAATTGAAGCAAGACTCTCCTCAAAACTGTTCACAGAACTTACTTGCTTTTAGAAAAGGGTATTATCCTGTAAAAGAGGGAAGATGATACAAGGTAAAGAAAGGGTTTGGGGTGAGCGGGTGTTGTTGCTGAGCAAACAGTGATGCCCTGTCAGTCTAATCATTGTTAATTGTCGTATGTATGGAAATGGGTAGAGAAAAATGCATTTATGAAGGTCTGGAGAGAATACTGAATGCAAATTTTTGCACTGGAAATATAGAGTGATAAGTCCAGAAATAAAATTTAATACCTCTTATACATCAAGGAAGATTAATTTCAAGTAGAAAAAAAAAAGTGCACAATATTATAGGATCTGCTGGGAACACCAATTTTCTCCCCTCATATTTCCTTCCCTCTCTGATTTTTTACAACAAACTCTCCATAAAAAGGGAAGGATGAATGATAGAGTGTACTTGGAATTCGACCTTAAAATCAAATAATTAGCCCTGACATCTTCACCACTTAAAAATTATTCATTACATTTTTAACTGATGTTTTAGTTATTTTCATTGTTACAATGCAGTAGTTTTAATCAGATTTACATAATTAAATGCTCTCTTTCTGACACAGGCTGCATATCTATCACAACCTCAGTTAAGCCACAGAGCACGAGTTATATCAAAGTAATCAGGGATAGTTTCCACATACCTAGGACCCAATTTTCAAAATTCTCTCTGCTGTTAATATTGTGTAACTAGAAAAATTTATAATTCTGACCATTCATTTAAATCCTTTTTCAGGGCCATAAACCTTTTCCATAGTTCTCTCCTTCATATTTTCTTCTGGATCCCTCACTCGTCCTTGCAAATGTTATGCATGCAAGGGGGTTTTAGTTCCTTCTCCCATTGTGCTCTGAATTTTATAGCTTCACTGACACCCAAACAGATGCAGCTCTTCTACCCCTACGGGTCACATCAAATCTGAATTCTTTTGTGATCAATGAAGTGTTGATTTGTCTTACCTTTGTTGATTATAATTTGTGGCCATGCAATGCCTCACTAAACACAGAGGAGCTCTCTCTGTCAGATTTGTTCCAGTCTAAACTCCTAAGCCAACTTCTAGGAAATGCAGAGATAGATAAAGATGCATACACATGCATGCACATCCACATGGATATGAGACTTTCCAGTTAAATTATTAATTGAAGGAATTTGTGTTACTTCTAAGTGGAATGTTTCAGTTCTGGATCTCAGGAAATCTAATTTTCCTTTGTATTTAAACCCTCTCTTTTTCTGAGCATAAATGATTGAGAATATTCTTTTTAACTTATAAAATTTAGTTACATAATATCATATGACTAACGGGCCCTGATGGTTCTGGGAAAAAAGCTTACACAATTCTGCTTAATTAATATGTATGTCCTGACAGGCATCCTTTGGAGGTTATGGGGAATGGGTAGTGGTCCATGCAAATAGAGGATTGAAGGATCATTAACAGCTATTCATAAAGTACTGGAAATAACAATCAAAGATTGTTATCAAAGAAGATCAAAGTAATCAAAGAGGATGAGAATTATTATCTATATTGGTTTGGGTTATAGAAGAAAGAGAGATCTCCCACTAACTCATTTTAGAAGGTTAAAAACAAAAAACTAAAACCTTTTTTTAGCCCTATATCTAAGATGAAAATAGACTTACTGCTGCAAATACAAGCCCTCTATAGACATTTAGGAAACATTAAAGAACCTCAAGAGGAAGTAGTGGGAGTTTTTATGGTTTGCTTTTTTTTTTAACAATCCTGGTTTTACTTTTCTCATACTCAAACCTTACTGAAACCTTACCTATGATAAAAAGGAGGGCTGTTGAAGCAGAACATGTGCTTTTGGCATGTTTGGAGGTAATATCTGTTTCTACATTTGGAGTCACTACTCTCACTGTACCAGTGTTTATTGCCCAGCTTACAGGGTGTTCCAAAAAGGGGTGGATGGAGGAAGGTGCTTCAGCAAGTGCAACAAAAGGTGGCCTTTACAAAGCAGCATATATGCTAAGATCCTCTGAGGAGAATTAGGCATTAAAACCAGAAAACAAAAATACCCTCCAGCAGGTCAGATACAACAGTGAAAACAAACCACTTTTCCTTCACTCAAAATATTTAAAATATTAAAAGTTTGAAAGTTCTCCAAATGGAATCCAATTATGTTCACAACCAGGGGCTAATTTCCCCAACTCTCTGAGCAACTGATTCTCAGCAACCGTCTGAGTGGTTTTGCTCTCTAAAATCTAGGGCAGCTGACAGCCAACAGATCTACTTTGCTGAGAGGATTTGCTCTTAATTTTGTCCAGCTTCTGTTTTCTAGTGCCAGTCAATGTTTTCCAAGTAAACTCATCCATGAATTCATGTAAAGACTCAACTTAGAGCCCTTAGGCACTGATGGATCTATTTTTAGTCCTTTGGATAAAGTCATAACTCAGACAAAAGGTAGGCATTTTTTAATGCAATATAATAATTATTTATAAATTCTTAAATTAATGCAACTATTCAAGCACCATAAAATGTTGAGATGCTACCTCTGAAAGTATTTAGCCTTTAGATCGAAACCCAAGAGCAGCAGCTAGAAAAACTATATAAAAAATCTGACCTTTACAAAACAATGCCACACTGAAACTCTGTTTATCATTGTCTCATTGACAATCTAGGGCAAAAAGTCAATATACATTCCTTGAAAAGCCAGATGGAGGGTAGAGAGGGAAAGGGAAGAAAGAAAGGAAGAAAGAAAAAAAGAAAGAAAAGAAAGTAATTCAATCCCTGAGCCCTCAAGTTTTTCTTCATGTGTAACTTTAGGAACCTGAATAGCTCACTGAGGGACCACATGCCGGTCATGCATGTTTTCTAGCTACACCTGAAGTTATCAGGCAGTCTTCACACTCATGCTAATACTGTGTTGGTCACAAATGCCTTGTGTAAGTGTGCTTTTGTCACAGCAGGCACATTTTCTGTTAAAATAAACTTGATATCGAGTAAGTACTGTAAGCAGCAATCAGCAGGTGAGCAAAAGTGTATGATGTCAGTCAACAAGTAATGGATCAAAATGCTATACTTCTGTCAAAAGACAGACCAGGCTGCACGTCTGTTGTGTTTTAGCTGTGTTTTTTCTTATTATAAATAAATATCAATTGTTGCTGGAAATAGTCTCACTTAATCTAAGCAATTGCAAAATCCACAACTTCACTATCTCCTCCCTGCCACTTACATTGTGCCCTATTTACTCAAAACTTGAAAAGCCACTGATAATATTTAAACTGTCTCTCGCAAGGCATATGTCAATACAGCACAGCAGTTCTGACTATTAGGGATCTGCTTGCTGTTGTATAATCTCTCTGTATTTGGTCTCAGTTGTGCAAAACCGAAGCATTCGAATGACTGCGCTGTGACTACTGAGATAATGCCCATTTTGGCGAGGATCTAGGTCACTGGTGTTAGAGCTGAGTCACGTCACCAGGCACAAAAACACTGATGCTCTTTGGGAAAAAAAGCAGCTGTGGTTCCTCCTCTAAATTAGTTTCAAGGCCTGTAGGCAGGAAAGGGTGATATAAACGTGTTGCACTCCGCCATGAAACGTCTATCAGGCAATGCATAGCGTCTGTTGTGAAAGTCATAAAGTCCTTTGGAGGAAACTAGTACATTGACAGGAGCAGCACAATCATTTCAGAATAGATTCTCAGAGTAAATAATAAGGCATGTACATTAAACTCTTTAATATATATTAAATTTTAAATTAAAATGTCTTCATTTCATTGGTTTGGAAGATTCCTTCATTCTTTTTAAGATGGGCTCTTGTTCATTTATAGCAAACGATTTTGCTACTCTGTCATTTAATAACTTTAAATTTTTTTCTTTCTTTTTTAAAATCTGGTCATTCAAACAGCCCCAGCTTGACATCACACTGAAATAGATTTCTGCTATGGTTTATAAAGTGGACAGGACACACCGAGCTGGTCAACAATTAATTCAAAGTAGTGACCAGTATGCAGTTCTATACAGAACATAAAATTCACACCCTCCTAGGCATCACAGTTCAGAGCCCAGATTTCCAGAACAAGATCTAATATTCCACATTTTTCCCTAAGCAAAATAAATGTCTTTTTTTACCCCTCATTAAGAGGGCATGCATAATATTTCCCCAAGTTCTAAGGGGACCCATGTCAAATTGGGGTTATTTTTCTTGGGTTTTCTTGTTTATACTAAGAGAAAAGCATATCCTCTTTCTATGATAACAACGCACTGTTAAGATTATAAACACAGACAAGGGAAACATCATACTTGTCATGGATAATACAACCAAATATCATTCAGAAATAGTACAATTATCCCATAGTGCATATATCAAAATACATCAAAGTTCCAGTATCTTCTGTGTCCAGGAAGTTTATTTAAAACAGCTTGCAACTAAAATTTTAGGTGGAAGAGAGGTTTGACCTGCCTCTTCAAGACTAGAGAAGGAAACCATTCTGAATTACAGTGTGGCTTAATGTTATGTTAGATATTTTCTTATATTTTCAGGTACCAGTTTTCAAATTGATCTTTTAAGAATCCCAAAGTGAGCTGATCTAGTTTTAAGAGAATCAGGTGTAAGCAGCTTCACAGTTACTACCAACTTGATACTTAAACTTCTAAGTTACCTAATTTTTTTAATACATATATGAAACACATCAAAAACAAGTAGGAAACTGAAATCCAAGCTTTTATCTGCTCACAACCCCTGTCACTGCACACACTGACAGATTGCAGTAATGGTGAAAAGACTTTGCAGGGTCACACAGATAAGATTATATTTGTGAAGAGAAGCTGAAGAAACTTTCTGATCTTCAACAAAACGTCTCAGTAATTTATGAAGACTTTTTGTTATATCTCCCTATGGATGGCTAACACATTACTGAATACCTGCACAAACTTCTTCCAACAAACTGGACAATGTTAGGAGAATTTCCTCAGTAGCATCTTTATCCACAATATACCTCATTCTAAAAGAGTAAAAACAAAAAGAACAAAACAAAACGTTTTCATCAAAGTCTAAAAAATCCAAAACTCACTCAGCACTGACTGCCAGTCACACATACTCCTGCAACAGGATAATGACCAAAGTAAGAAACTGACCATTCTTTCATATGTCACAAGAGTTTCATTCTTCATTTAGTACATGAAAATGCAGAGATTCATTTTTATCATTTCCACATATATTTAACCTTTAAAAAAGCCATCTGGAGTATGTATTGTGAGTGGTCCTAAATTTGTCCTGGAGGGAAAACAGAATTGAGCAAGCCAGTCACTGCAAAGCGATGGACATCAGTGAGTCAAACGAAGTTCTGGCATGACCTGGCTAGCTGGGGTTCAGCAGAGAAATCTTTGCCCAGCAGGTTGCAGGAATGGAGGCAGCATGCATGAGAGAGAACATACAGAAGGCTACTAGAGCAGGTTTTTCAGCTGCAGAGGCAGCTCCAAGAATTGACAAATAAGAATGTCAAATATTCACATGCAAGTATTTGTCTTGAGTAGGAGAACTGAACCTGAACAATTAATGTGTGATGTATGGACATACATTTACCTGAAAAACCCATTACACCCTCTTAATCCCTTTTCAATATTCTGCAGGACAGAATATTCAACAGAAGTTTTCAGCATAGTACTCCACAAAATTATGGGTAATGAAGAGCAATGCTTCAGATAGTCAGGGAAAACCCTTGGAACTCCAAAAACTTGTGCAGTTAGACAAGTCACACTTACTGCAGCAAAAATTTACAGCAGACTCAAGAAATAGAGAAATTTGCTAGAATAACTTATTTCCCTTAACCCAGATGCTTCAAGTGCCTCTTTCATATTCAGTGACCTGCCACAGAGAAGAGCTGGATCCCCAGCCAGTGTTAGTCAGCAGAATGTCAATGAAGTGCATGGCTATGCGTCACCCTGATGACCCAACACGGTACAGCCACAGGAACTCAGGCAAATGACTGCTTTCCAGGCAATTTTATCTGAATCATCCTTCTGAACTCCGGCTACAGGATTTTTCTTTAACTTAAAGTCCTGAAACATTAAAGAACAGAATGCATCAACTTAATTGGAAACAGTTTTGCCTCGACACATCCTGTGTCTGTTCAAGGACTTAGAGAGAGGAAAAGCCCATGCTTTGAAGCACTGTGACAACTTAAGATAAATTTCAGCATTGCTTTTCTAACAGAATATAATTGAAAACATACTTCAACACAGACTCTAATCTAACTCTGGTTAGAGATGTGCCCAACCCACAAGTTTCAATCTCAACATTCCCAAGTCTTGAAGAAATCCTGACTCTGACCCAAATTGTCTTCTCTTTCTATAACAAGCAAAGCCAGTCTTTAATACTACTGAATTGAGCTCATCACTTATTAAAAATAAAAATGGCTGCTTCTACCAACATTTGTGTGCTTCTTTTCATCACACTAATACCTAAACTTCCCATTTATTTCAATTCCACTAAAAGATTTGGGTGAAATACCTGTATGTTGTAGAAGGCAATCCCTCTCCCCAGTGCTTCAGTGTATAAACAGAAAAAACTGGCAGGCAGTAACATAAAGCAAGCATTGTTATCTCCATTTTCAGCTGGGAAACCAGGCCTTAAAATGACTGAGAGTCAGAATCCCAAGGGAGGTCAAGGATCAGACTCTCAAATGCTCAATAACCAGCATCAGAGCCAGACTTTCATAGGAAAAAGAGAAGAAGAAAAATAAAAGGCCGGGGGGGGGGGGGGGGGAGGTGCATGGGGAGAAGGGGAAAAACAGAAAAGAAACAAGTACAAAAAAGTGTCCATACTGTGTAATTACCACTTTTATTGCACATTTTCAAATGATCTTTTTGCAACATCTTGGAGACCTGTCTACTTGGGTACCCATTTGAGTGCTGAAATGGGAAAGTATCTCTCTAGGAAATCTTTCTCTCCAGTTTGGGTGCTACTCCCATTTTGAAGCGTGGCAGTATGTGCATCGCCCACGGCCACCAAGGAAGTCTCTTGCAGAGCCAAAATCTGAATCAGCAACTCCTATGCCCTAACCACAAATCTATCCTTCCTCTCACTAAAAACACAGTGTATTTCTTTGTTAAGTTGCTTTCTAGTTAGATATAATATAATGGGCCTTTTTCTTTATTCATCCGCAATGGTAATATGACATTATGAGATTGGCACATGTCATTCACAGGGAATGCTCTTTTTCCGCTTGCCCCCCAAAACAGAAACACACTTAGCAGAATGCTGTCTGCAGATGACACTAGAATCTCTTGTATTTAAAAGCCTTTTTTTCCATCAGCACTCACATAAGTAAATTGCCCTTTATTGATATTTTTCGGGATATGAGAGGCTGACAACTTGCAGATCCCAGCTTCAAGGAATTATTCGCCTTTGCCATGTAATGTCCAGGAAAGGGAAAAAAACCTTTCTGGTCAAAAAGATCAAGATAGCTGCAGCTTTTTCATATAATATCCCGTAGCAGCTCCTGCTGCTGCCATGTGAATCCTAAATACTTCAGTAATAGTCAGTCACCACTGACTACCATTTTACATGTGAGCAGCCTTAAGTATCTGTGCAAGGTGTGTAGAGTCGAACAGCACCAAGTGGAAAACCCAAGTGCAACACCATGTTTTATTTTGCTACTTTTCCCACTTTATTTGGAGGGATTAATGTAATTACTCACTAGTTCAAGCTCTGGAGACTACAGGGGGATGTCAC
Organism: Acanthornis magna; assembly: GCA_036785705.1. Classification (NCBI taxonomy): domain Eukaryota; kingdom Metazoa; phylum Chordata; class Aves; order Passeriformes; family Acanthizidae; genus Acanthornis; species Acanthornis magna. The sequence goes on along the minus strand of JAWUZG010000025.1, from coordinate 23,629,894 downwards.
TGCAAACTAAGAAAATAATAAATATTCATTGTATCTCTGCAGACAAATGCATGTGAGAAATGCCTGATGTACAGAACTCCATTCATCTCTGAGTTATTATTTTTGCATTTGTCTCATTTGGGATTTTTTTTTTTTTTTAATTCAGTTTCTTCAAACCCTGCCCTCTTCTACATGACCTTTCTGATCAATAGTCCTTTGTTGAGCTGTGAGGCCTTGGCAGCAAAGGACAGAATGAATACAGCTAATTCTTTACCTTCACACTCTTTGGGTCTTGGCACAGGTTTGAGATATTTGTTTTACTTAGGTTTTATAATTCTAAATGATGAATATTGTTTGAGAATGTGGTCTTCTCCAGAGATCCCAGAGTTCTCATCTGACCTTTCCCTCTGCTCCTGCAGTTGCCCCCATCTCTAGCCCACTTGCACCTTTCTGCTTCACCACCTCAGAAATTAGTGGATTACCTCAGCCCCTCTGATACATCTTTTGGCAAGTCAATGAAAGTCAGGTTGCCAACTATTTTTGTGTGGAAAACAGGCCTCTCCCTGTCTTTTTAAGTTTTTTGTGGGCAGAGAACTCAAAAAGTCTTTTTGTCAGATTCTACAGTTGCCTGCCATCTTAAAATGCAACTCTAACTGGTTTTAGCTATTACACTGTCTTCTTGCAGGAGTTTCACTGAAAAAAGTTTGTGGTTGATTTCCAACTGGCGACTCAATGTGACACTTTCTATTCTGTTTTACCCTAAAGAAAGCCTGCTATCCTGTATGTGAAGATCTATTATTGTTTCAGACATTGTAGTGCAACAGGACATCCCTGGCAGCTCCTAGAACAAAACCATTAGACATATGGAACTGCCTCCCTTCCCCAGCAGCTTTATCTCAACAAGTCCTCCATTTAAGCAAACAGCCTAAAGCACGACTCACACCCCAGTGAGAGACAGCTAGTTGAAAACTTTAGGGGTGTATAACTGACCACAGAAATGGCAAAAGGATCAAAAATGAGCCTAATGTTACAACTGCAGATGCAAAACAAAGTAATACTCCCATAGAGGCAAAGGCAGATCTGTCAGGCTGCCCGAGCCTCTGCAGGAGGTTTGGCTACCACAGCAGCAGGGCAATAGCCTGGGACCAGACATGAACACTCTGGCCCTTGGAATTAAGCATATATACACTTTAGAAGGTTGTTGGTAGTGGGAAATCCTTGGGCTAAGCATTTCTGTTACCAGCCAAGTCTGTCCTTTTGCAAACACTAATTTACTGTTTTCTCTGAAGTAAAGTTTCACTAGATTTGAAGGCCCTTTTGGTGTACTTCAGAGATGTAAATTTAAGATGAAAAGAAAGTATTTTGTGTTGCTTTGGTTTTGTTAAACTTTAGTTTCGTTTGGTTTTTAATTAGCACACATACATATCATGCAAAATTAGGTCTAGCCATTAAAGTTACCTCTAAATGTACTATGAAATTGTATAGTATCTTAAAAAAAATTAAAAATTGAACTCAGCATTGCCCTTTTCCCCCTCCCTAACAGCAACTGGTGAAAAGCTGCAAGTTACCAACCATTGAAATGCTACATAAAATGCTCTAAAATAAATTAAAAATTCATATCCAAGTAGATATAACCAAGTGAAACTTTCAGATTCACAATGTGAAGCAACATATTAGTGAGTGACTGATCTATTGCTTATGAAAAGAAAAAAATACAAGAAAAAGCCTTTTCACAGTTCAGTAGAAAGTTACAATATTTGAGAAATGAATAAGAAGTCATGTAATGGCTTTGCAGCTTTTGAACTTTCACATGTTTCAGATTTTTCTAATGCTTGTGTGGATTAAAGAGATTCACATCTCAATGGCTGGGGCACCTCACATTTTTTCTGGATCAGGTTTAATGATTTCCACACTGTAGAAACTTCACTTTGTATGAACACACCCTGAATTTAAGGAATTTTTCATACTTAGGTGCATGTTTTCCGCTGTATTTCATTTAATGTTAACCCTGTTAAAGGGCACAGTGGCTGGATCATAAGAATGAGCAACTCCTTCAATTTCACACATCAATACACTGGGGCTTTTCAGTGTGCTTTTCTTTCCAGACCCCAAAAATAATTTAAGGGGGGGGGGGGGGGGAGCAGGACGTAAGGAAACAATAAAATAGGAGACATCCATACTTTTTTTGCTTCTGTGCATTATCTCAACATGGACCCCAAAATAAATGGGAGAACTATTTATTTCAGTAATGTGCAAAGTTCATGGTTTTAAAGCTGCAACTACACCCTTTTCATCTCTGTAAAAGACATTTCAAAGCAGGATTGTGAGACCCAGAGAGAGAGAAGAGTCTCTGATGTCCACCCAGCTCACAGAGAAAAAAACCTTGCATTTTCTACCCTTTGACGTAGGATTAAGGAGTGACAAAAAGCCATTTCATTCTTTCTAAGAAAATGCATATGTGGGGGCTTACATTAAATTATAAACTAGTGGCTATCAGGAAGGCATGGGTACCATCTAGAATCCAGCAATAATCACAGACCTCATAAAAGTCAGCACGGATGTTAAGACGTTATGGCTCAATGACAAGATGAACCAAATGTTTAAAAATATTTGCACGCAATAGGTGTGACAACCTAAGATGTAAACCCTGAGGGGCCTGTGGAGAACCAAATCTAGGGGATGAACAGAGGGGTGTATTTTTTTGGTTGTAGACCCATGGAATAAAAAAATTTCAGACCTTTAACTAAATTTGTTGGTCTCCATCATTATGCAACACAGGAATACAGCCAAAACTCCTGACTGCTTTGCAATTCTTTTAATGTTCTCTGCAACAGAAATGTCCAATTCATCCAGAAATCTTCAACTACACATCCCTGCTGCTCCAAAATCCTGGCCATCTTCTAATCTTTTTTTGCATGCTTCAAACTCTTGTTAATGCCCACACCAGTATGAGACATCCAGGAATACCTAACGGTAACAATGAGCCAAGGTTTATGGGGGAGAGCTGATTTAAAGAAAGGGCATTACCTCTCTTTACAGTTTGCCAGGTAGCTGAAAACAGCATCAGTCGAGCTGAGCAAAGAAAGGAACAAAATGCTGGCAAGTGCTTGAAACTTTGGAGACTCCCTTTGAAGTGGGAGTGCCCCAGTCAACCCAGCTTTCCAATGGTTCCACCAGGGCCAGGATTTCACTTGGCCTTAAAACTCTGATTTCAGCTTATCCCCTGTTTGAAAACACGCAACAAAGTTGATCTGCACAGCATTAGTACCCTGTCCTGCTTCTTAGGAACGTATCATAACATGAATACCTGGTTTGTGAAATCAAACATCATCTGTTCATTTGGGCTCCTTGGCCTGCCACTCACTTGCTTCTATAAGAAATGGGATTACTCTCATAAAACAAGGGAAAACATTTCAGAGGGCAGTGTTTAATCTTCATGTCTCATGTTCAGCTAAACTCATACCAAATATGAAAATACAAATATAGGCACCAGAGGAGGTTATTTTTAACAAGTTTGCAAGTATCTCTTTACAATACAAAAATCACAAAAATCTTGGTGAGTTATCATGCAAAGGAACCAAAGTCGAATATGAAAGCAAGTGTGTGATTCCCTGGCTGTTAACATAAAACACTTAATGGAAAGAAGATCCACTGCAAATAGGGTACTGAAGTGCGCTCTAACTTCTGCTTCATTATAAAAAGTATGTATTCATAAAACTCAAAAATCTTACCAGCCATTGCAATGGGAAGAAAAAAGACTGGAACTCATGATCTCATCTGCAATTGTAAAGAATTGTAGGTTTTAGTTTTAAAGGAGTAATATGAAGAGCTGCTGGAGATGACACACCAGCAAATTTAGTTCAGCTGAAACAGTGTATATTTGTGTTAGAGCATACACGCAGGAATTGCAGCTGAGATCTATAATACATTGCCATCTGTAGAGGCCACGAGCAGGAGATTTACATCAAGATTCATCAGCCATTTGTTTCAGTCATAACCAAACCAAGCCTGCAGCACCATGTACCACCTCCTCCATTCTGCATGTTTTCTGCAGATAAAATACTGCACAAAATATACCTCCAATGTCCTCTGCTAAGTGCCATTATTTCAAATATGTCCAACTTTGAAATATCAAAAACATTTTGACCTCAAAAGAGGCTAATTACTGTGTCTGTATATAACAAAGAAAACATGGCAAACCCAGACATAACTGTGGTATACCTACCTCAAAATGAATAACTTCTTTGAATGTTGGTATGAGTACTGTTTATGCAACACTACAGAGTCAAGAAGAAAAAAAAAGATAAATTAATTCACTGTTAACCTTAATGATGATAACAGCACAAGTGGCTAGAGAGCTAGAAAGCATTTCTTGTTTGAAATTGTTGCGTTCTGCCTCCCTTGACATTTCTAAGAGCCCTAGCTTTGTAGGTCAAGACACCAGCCATCTCATTACTCGGGTTTCTGCAGCCTGTTAAGACACCGGGTTCTCCTTGGCATATTTGTTTTGTTCACTGCCTGTTCCATTTCATTAAAAACCAAAGACATTTCATGATGAAAGCAGTAGTATTTGGGAAAACATAATTATATAGACTCACTGCAACCCAACCTTACTAGCTCAGCAGTGAAGTGATATTTTGCTACATTTTCTCCTACTCAAGAGCAAATTTATAGTATATTGCTCAACAAAAAAAGTAAGCTTTCAAAGCGTTTTCAGAGGAACAGAGGGGGGAAGAAAAGTAGAAATAGAAACACCACACTTTGGAGGAAGAGTATAGAAAAAAGACATGTTCAGGAGAAAATACCAGACATGAAAGCCTGGCCCAACTAAATTCCAGGATAAAACAGCCATTGGTTTCAACAGAGTCATGATCTCTGTCAAGATCTGAGTCTGGATTCACTTTTGAAGTAGGTGTGGCCTAAGAGCAGGAGGGAAGAATTAGCAATAATATAAAGTATTTCTCTCTGTCTTAAACAGCCCATAATACATTTCATTTTACATGTCCACAAAAGGCACGAGTGGTTATGAAACACAGCCATATAGGTACACCCCATTTTTCACCACACTATCCTTTTTGTTATCTTTCTATCACACATTATCATGATTTTTTTTTGTCACTGCTAGTGTTGAATAGGATGAGAGCATTAACACAATGGCTGGTGCTACACACCAGAATTGCCTACATTTCATGTCAAGCCACTTTTCAGCACAAACAAACCAGCATCACATATCTAGAGGTGCAGTTTTTGGTGCTCCACTGAGACAACTGTGACTACATGCTATGTACTTTGGTGCTGTGTTTGTGTAAGTTATGCTTGTGTCTTGTGTACAACACCCACGCACTACATGGATGCAGCAATTCTGAGTGCACAGGCACACACATGCATGGATGCAGGAAAAGCAGGAATGTGGGAGTCACAATAATGCTGCTCCTGGCTGTTACAGGAGCATTTGTTACAGAATTTGTTTCTGTAATGGATCACAGAAAAAAAAATCTTGTAAGGATTACTTTTAATTTGTAAAACATTTGTATTCCCTTCTGCATTACAATAAAAGGAATGTGCTAACTGCCAGTCTTTTAAGAAATATGAGACAATTCCTTGTACTTTTGGTTTGAAATCAGAATTGAAACACATTTGCTGCAGAAGAACTGATCTCTATGGCCCTGCAGGAGGTAAAGGCTGGGAGTCAACTCGCTCCTTGTGGCATGGAAATCTATATGGGTTGCTCTAGATCCCATATCCTCTGATCATTTTCAGAAAACACAAAGTTTCCATAAAATCACAAAATGCTCAGCAAATCCATGACTGGCTAAGACTTTGAGGTCAGGAATACACCAAGCAGTGCAGCCACCTCACAGCTGCAAATGGAGGCAGGATTCTGGGTATTTTTATGGGGGAAAAAAAAAATTATTGCCTGCATATGCTCCCAGTAAATCAGCATTCACTTAGCCACCCTAGAGCATGAAACTCAGCATAATAGATCTTTCATAGCTCACAAGAGAGGTCATGGTACAAGAATGTTGAAAAATACAACACAATTTTTTGTAGGAAAGAAACTTCAAAGTAGGAGGTGTAAGTTGTAGAAAGAATAGAAACCTCAGAGGAGATCATCAGAATGTAATTAACATGTTTTTTTTCCAAAGAATGTGCACAATTGACAATATTTTCAATGCAGACATATATATTTCAAACTCCTCTGGTGTCCTGTTTCTTATACATTATGGACAAACACAGAGCTCATATTTTGGGTTTGTTTCATTAACTCCATATTGTGCTACTCATAATTACTCAAAGTATTATGATCACATCATTCACAAATTCATTTGTTTGGAATAATTTTAATTGAAGAGACTTTCAGTGGGTTAACTTTACGCTGAATACAATTTCTGGTGCACTACATTTTTTACATTTAATATGTCACACGATGACCTCTCAGATTTGACGTTTGATATAAACAGTCACTGTGTTGAAATCCCTAACAAACAGCAAGGACACAACTCTCTTTTCCAAAGAGTATATGCTTTATCTTGTTTGTTGTTTTTCTTTGAACTCACTCTTTTTAGCGTGAATATACCAAAATAAGATCACACTCAAATTCTTTTTTCTAGAAAATGGGGTCCCGCATTAATATAGTATTGTACACTTATTTTGATTTGCTGAAGCCCAAGTCAGCTAATATCCCAGGTGAACTGGATGAAACTACAGCTGGCTACAACCAGCAAGGGCAAGAACTTTAAGAGACAATTGCAGGCAAAGGGTGACTGTTGCCTAGCATCCTGCAGCATCCTGCAGGAAAGTGGAGCAGGACATCAGATTTTGATGAAGAGAATATTGCTGAGGGAAAGGGACCAAAACTTTCACCTCCAAGGACAGACAAGGCACACACAATTACTGGGCATCAAACAGTGTCCCTCTTCACTTTCACTTCTCTAAAAATCTGTCACTCCATGAGACTGTCAGGAAGAAGCAGAGAAGGAAGTAGTACGAGTTTCAGTAATGAATCAATGCCAGGAAAGAGACACAGGAAATTCAACTCTGTAGGAACTGAATGCTTTGCCTCAGCCATAAAATGCATTCAAATTCATGTCTCCATTTCCTGTTTCTTTTTCATTATACCTTCCCAATAAATTCCAGGGGCCAAGGCAGGACAGCTCTAGTTCCAGGGAAGCATCTGGCTGTCCAGACAGATGCACAGGCAGGTCACACTCCCCTAAAAGGTACCTCAGATGTGCAAGCTGCTCACACCTCTCTAAAAGGTATCTCATTCATCCAAATATTTCAAATTAAACTGTTTCAGACAAAAATTAGTTCACTAATTTTCAGCACTGAGTCACATTCTTTATTTCACAATTCCAAAGACATGTGAGTCCTTCTCTCCCATCCCCCACTGTCCCTTATTTTGAAAATTCCCACTTCATCGAGTGCCATGTTATGATGTGTTGCCATGAAAATTTAACTTAAAATTATAAACACTAAATTGGAACTTCTTTTCATGGTAAAAGATCACACAGAGGGAAATAGCGGTTTAAACAAAGATCTTCTATAATTAGTGATAATAACAAAGGAAATATTCATAATTACATCAAAGGATTCCTCACTGATTATTGTTTCTATTTGCTTCCTAAGGGAGCACAGAGTTCTCTGAAAAGATAACACTGTTTTAGGCAGATGTAGATAAATAAAAGAAGGCCATCTAGAGAATCTAACTTCAAACCAGGGCCTGAAAAATACTCTGAAATCCAGAAGAGGTTCTCTAATTGATCTGGTTACATTACATCAGTACTCTGCTAGGTATGCAGTGCTGATAAGCCTGCAGTATGTAAACACCTTTTCAGATGAACATGACACACAACACTACAGCTACCCTGGGCATCTGTCTCCACATACATGAGGCACAGCCTGGGGATTAATTTCATCCAGTAGCATAAACAGGACTAATTTTTTTAAGTACAGATAGCTAAAAATAGCTAAGAGTAATGTTATGCAATAAAACCTGGTATATATCTCCCCTTTCCAGATGAAGGAATCTGACATGGCTTCAAATAGAAAGAGGTGGCAGCCTGACCAGAGCACAAAATATATTCATTTCATTCCAGTCCAGAGAGGCAGCATTTTAATCTTCCATACATTGAAGATGTTTGCCCACTATAATATCATTTCAATGGCCTAAATATTAAATTATGACCAAAAATTCACAGTACTTCTGCCCTCCCCTGGAAAAAAAATAGGTCAAAAATAAATGGAAACAAACTGTTTTCTGCTCCTTTTTATGCATTTGACAGAGAGAAAAAAAAATGAGGGAGATAAATCTGCATAATACTGAACCGAATCTCTTTAATTCCAGTCAGCTTTTATCATTCAATCACTGAGTCTGTATGTGGAAAAATTCATGCTAATTCCCCCTAGCAACAGCCGCAGCCTATCCGGGGGAGCCCCGCACCAGGCAGCTGCCAGCCAGCAAGAATAACTCTAAGTAGGTCAGCCCTGCATTTCTAAAAATGCCACGGTCTAGTAACCCCACTGTCCCGTCTGTCTGCCCTACCCCATAATAACCTCGATCGCTGGGTGACACAATGACATACTACCCTGTTAGAGCGCAATCAAATCCCGCTGCATTATTCTGCTGTGAGCATCGCTGCTGGATGAAGGACCCGTTGAGGGGCAGCATTAATCAGGCAGCCATTCATGTCCACTAGCACTTCACTCTGGAGATGGGGCCTGCATTAATGACCAGCTGTTTGAACTAACACAAACAAAATAATGCCTTCCACCCTGTTGGCTGTGCAGAATACACTATTCTAATCAGGCAGGTTATGCTCATTGACTAAACCTAAGATGTAAATTAAACAGCCCCAGACAATGCCAGCTTTCGTAACCTTCTATTAATTAAAGTAAGTATATTTAAATTATACTACACACAATTCAAAGAGCTATTGGTTTAATATACAGAGTCACCTCCTCCTACAAATTTGTGTTCACAGTCCAAAAAAAAAAAAAAAACAAAACCAAAACCAAACCAAAAACCACCCACCCCCACTGTTTGCATAATACAATCTACCCATCCTGGTAAATTAAAGAGCGACTACAACAGAGCTGAACTGCAAGTGACTTCTGCTGGGAGCAGGGAACCACACCAAACCTCCAGTAAGTGGTCTTTGGGAACAGTGACACACACGCACACTGGATGTGGTGGAGGGGTATTGATAAAAGCCCTACAGTCATCTCCCAGCCATGACACAGAGAAAGGCCAGTCGCAGCGGATTAAACACCCCCTGCAATCTCACTGCTTAAGCACTGCCGAGTTGCCTTCACAGACCTAAAAATAATTGCAGAGGTCAGAAAACCCCTTGGTGGGATCTGGACATGTGTCTTTAAGAGCACATAGCTGTGTCCATCCCTCCTGCTTCCCACAGCCCTGGGGACTTCTGCATGGCTGCAAGATGCTGCAGGAAGCCCTTTCCCTCCCCCCTCGCTCTTAACCAGAGAAGCCTTAATATAAACCACACTAGAGCCCAGCCGGTCTCCTCTGGGGTGGTATTTCAGTATCAAATCTGCAATGCCAGAACAGAATTTCAGCAGGCTTGCTTTGTGTTTAATTGCACCCTTCCTTTTAGACACCTTTGTGCAGCTTGCCAGTCGCTTCCTTCAGAGCATGCCTCCATGTCATGCAGCTGCCTGTACAGGATGGACCTAGGAAAGACATTTTCAAGGATAGACTGTTCATCTGCATTTTTTCTGAAGGATTTGCACTTTTGGTGAATGCATGCCATAATTCAGTCTTCACTGCTGCAGAATTCAGCAAACCTTGTGCATGTAATCCATCCACATTTGACTTAGGAACACAGCAGATTCATTAATCCGTTTTGCTCTTTCTTGTTTGAGCCAGGCTTGTTAACCAGGTTATGAGAGTTTTCCTTCGCTTTGTGGCACACATCACATAGCTATTCTTGGAGAGATACGGTCACTGATGTAACCGTGGGCTCCTAATTACAAGCTGCTGACATTTTGCTCGTCTCTGCAGCTTTGAAGCTGTGAGTTAAGAGTCTCTCCTCCTCCCTCCTTGCTTGCTTTAAAATGCCCGAGTTAGAAGCATACAACAGATTCAGAAAGGTATAGGAGTGGCATAAACTCCCTTGCAGAGCCTGCTGTATTCCCAAAGTTATTTTTCTTTAAGCAAACAGAAAACTACAGCTTGGGAGTAATAAGACTCCTTAGCCCCCAGCACAAGAATGTTATCCAACAGCTGGCTAAATACAATTCAGCACACAGGGCTGCCTTTGTAGGCTGGGGAACAAACAGTGGAAGGACCAGACAGGCGTCTTGCAGGGTAGCTCACCATGACTATTGGGAAATCCCCTCATACACATTTTAGGATGACATTATGGTCTATGGCTTTGTATGAAAGGGAAAAAGAGGAAAGGAAAAAACCCCTTCTTTCTCAGTAGGCAGCTGCTAGAATCCATGCCAAGCCCTGCTAGCTGAGTGCAGCGCTTGTTTTCCCTATTTCTGCATTGTTCAGATCTGGCCAAGCTGAGCTACCTACCAAATGAAATATGCCTGTATTGTGACAAGTCTACCTGCTCTAAAACCACCGCAAGCAGGCTCCGCAATAGAAAATACACCCAGGTACATTTCACAACAATCAAATGCCAAATGCAAGCATTGCCTTTTCTCAATATATGAAGAATCCTTTTCAATTAGGGGCTGATTTTGAAAATTTAAAAAAAAAAAACAAAAAAGAAAAAAAAAAAAGAGGAAAAAGATGCAAGTATAACACTGAATACAAATGCTCAGTTGAGGATTTAGTCATCTGATGACTGTGGTAGCCAGCTGGTCTAGAAGTCATCTGGGATGCATTTATTTTGATTAGATTGATCACATTTCTATTTACAGTATAGAATTTTTCACCATACTGAATACAGCTGTGTTTATAGAGATTTTAAGATGGAGAAAACGAAACCCCATGGTTTCTCTCAGCACAGTGCAGAAGACTCAGTGCTTCAAGGTGTTAAGCGGAAAGGATCTGCTTTCACATTTCTTAAAAGAATACTGCCTACCATCTGTTTTCACAAAGTGCCACCTCAGTCAGGAAATGGGTGTAGAGCTAGAGCTGAAAATACAAGCTGCAATCAAGTCTGACCCAGCAAACTGACAAACGTCCTCTGTAAATTGGTCAGAAATGTCTTTCTTTCATTTCTGTACATGTTCACACACACACACAAAAGCACGTACGTACACAGATATACACACAGAGTACGAGGCTGCTGTTTTCCCTGGGGATATTCCTGCAGCCACCTAACTCATCAGTTCACTCCCTGACAGCACCAGGAGTGTTCAAGCTACGATTTACAGTCCCTCCGTCCATACATTGCTTTGTTAATCAAGCCATCCTCTCTGCAATGAGAATCCACAGAATCAGACAAACGGCACGTAGTGTTTCTTCTTCCTTCGCATTTGCATTCGCTCGCTCTCTCCTTCTCTCTTGGCTTTGCCTTAACAGGCAGATGCAACCGATACCTTATTTATCCATCTCCAGCACAACACTGAGGTGAAACCCGACTGCAGCACTGTGACTTCCCCATGTTAATCCTCTGGAGCAGCAGAGGCTGGATTCTTGTTGCTGATGCCCTTGTCGAGCACTGGATTACTTTACATAATATTTCTTTAAGCTTTCACCCACCCTATCCTAGATTAACACCCTTCTTTTCTCCTCCCTCCCCCCCGCCAAAGAAAACCCCAAAATCATCACATATCGCAACCCTTTGCTTCCAGAACCAATAAAAAAAAATACGTGGCTCCATCGTTCCTCTTCCTTAGCAATGTGCAGACGAGAGAGTTTCGAGTCAGCCAAGCCACGGTGAAGCGCAGGCAGCAAGACTGCCGCAGCCCCAGCAGCAGCAGAAAGAGCAGCAGCCGCCCAGGTAAATGGGGGAAAAAGCAGGCTGTGTCGAAAGCGGTGCAGCATCGTAGCTGTGAGGAAAGACAGTCTTGCTTCTTCCAAATGGTGCAGCTTTATGCCTGCAGGAACGGACAAAAGGGAAGACCCAGAATTAAAAATAAAAGCCAAAACAGTTAAGAAGAAACAATAACTATAACAAATTGTTGTAACTTTATTTTTCTGGGCTTTCGGGGTTTTCTGGGAGGCTGTCTCTTTTCCTTTCCCTCCCCAAAGTATCCTGTGTTGCTGGATGCTACTGTCCAAGAGTGCGGAGTCACAAAGGCTCACTCTCCAAAGCGCAGTGAGACCAGCATCACATGAGAAACCACATGACGCACCCAAATCGGATGCTGATGTGGTCCACTATTTCACTGGCGGGGGGAAATATCTAGACTGAAACATGCCCCTCTCTAGTGGTTAGAATGAATCTCCCTGAACAAAAAAAAAAAAAAAAAAAGGAAAAAAAAAAAAAAAGAAGCAGCCCGAAATATAAATATCTCCATATCTATCCATCTTCAATGCCAATGCTTCAGGAGGCAGGAGAATGCTGTTCCACAGACACTAGCTGGATGGCAGCAATATTACTTCCAGGCTACGTTATTCTAAACTGATTGCACTTAAGTGAATTCCTGAAAAGCATAATCCATGTCTCCCTAACATGAACAGACTCAGAAAACCATCTCCATTATCGTTGCCTGCAATCTGTATCCAAACCTGTGTTCTGAATAATTTATTTGAGACTAACAAGCTGTTTGCCAAGACCGCTCTTTTTCCCACTCAGCCCCACACTCAATGAATGACTACAGCAAGGAACACAGAGGCATTCACCGTTTCCTTAACTGGTAATTCAGTAAATGCACTGTCCACAAAATAATCAGGAAAAAATGAGCAGAAGAGCTTTTTCCTCATGTATGGACACAACAGAGCTCTCTCTGGTTTACGGATGGTGGCAACCTTTTCCCGACTCTAAAGCTTTCAGTCGAAGCCAAGAAGCAAACATTCTTGCCTGCCAGTTCTTGCGGAGGTGTTGTGTCACCCTGTTTAATGCAGAAACATCTGGACACCTCTGGCAGCCCCCGAACGAGAGCGTGCAGCTCCGCAATGCTGTTTACTCTCAGGGCACCAAGCAGTTAACATCCTTGGCTGCTTTACCATCTTGCCTATAGGAGCATGGGACCGAGGGACTGGTTCACTCAAGAAACAAAAGCAAAAAAGCTGACCTTGATGATCGATGGAATTGCTGCTCACAAAGTTATCATCCAACAAACAGTTAGCGGTCTGTAGCTTGTTTTATGCCTAACATTTGTTCAAGTGACAGAGCAGGTGGCACAGAGTCTTCCGTCCCCTTTGTTTGCAAAAGCTGGGCACCACCTCTCAACGCTGCTCTCCCTGGCTCTTTACACTGAAACTGTACACGGTGTCGAGGAAATGTAGGAAGAGAGCTGCCGTGAATCCACACAGCTGCTTTGCACAGGATCCCATTGCAATCTCTGAAGTTACATAATGGAGATCAAGCACAGACTTCCCCCAGAAGAGACATACTTAGCTCTTACACAGGGAAGTGCAATCAGAGCAAAACCTGAGTGCTCGTCTGTGCTGATTTCAACCTTCCCAACTGTTCACGCAATAGCAGATTGCAAAAATTTGCACAAGGCAGTTGTAGCTTGTTCTCATTGGCTCCTCTCAGAAAGAGGTTTTGCAATGGGCTGCACCTAGGAGTTGCCTAAATTCCATGTAAAATCCAGTAGTAGCATTCAGCCTCAGTGTGCTGATAGTGCTCAGGAGAGACACAGGACTGCATGTACAGATCACAAAATTACCACAGTCATCTGAGGGCATTTTCACCTGTGGGGTTAATAATTTCAGCACTGGCAAGTCTTTTATGGAAAACAGTAGAGGTACACCCAAACTCTGACTGTAGCAAATCAATATAATACTGTGTTTTTAGATGCAATGTCAGCTAATATGGAGAATCCAGGTTACGGATTACTTTCTCAGTCCAAAAATCTAAACATCACTGAGGCAGGAACTGAGTGCAGCAAAATACATATCTTCAGATCTCTGGGTTACAAGATGAGAGGACCTGTCCTAGGGATCACTCCCATTGTTTTTAAACTACAATTATAATAGCATGGCTCTGAACGGCTTCTAGTCTGCTCTCATTAGTTTCTAAGTCGGAGCTGCAGTTCTTCACTCTGTGAGCTGATGATCTTTCCCATTTGACACCAGCAGCTCATTTATCTGACTGTTCTGAATAGAATCAAAGATATGTTGGTAGGAAGGGTCATCTGGAGGTAACTTAGTGAAACCCCTGGATATCATCAGCACTGCATCAGGTCAGATGCAACTTCATGCTGAAAACTCTCAGAGATGGAGATTCAATAACCTCTTCCAGTGCTGAACTCCCACCCTGGGAAAATAAATATTCTTTCTGTGTGGGAAATAAATATTCTTTCTGCATTTCTTACATAAACAGCCTTCACTGCACTGCTGAATTGAATACAATTTTCTACATCTGCCACTGAAAGAACAGGGAAGGCACCAAGGAATGAAGAGACTTTTCATATGAATTTAACCAAGTTTAGCTCAAATCAGTAGCACCTCCAAATTGTTACCACCTGATTATCGTTTAATCTCCAGATGCTTCCCTTTCAACTATTAACCAAACTATTAAAATGCTAGGAAACACCCTGATAACAATTCCAGTGTTCTACTATGTGTTCCCCTTGAGAAAGAGAAGAAAACCAAAAGATATTTGCATATGAAACCTGAACTACATTCAGAGGTCAGAATTAGGGCTAAACCAACATGGTACCTGGAGGATGCTGGTTTATTCAGAATAAACAAGACATATTTTTCAAACAGACCTGAAAAATGGGCCCTAAATTATCTATAAATATATATCCACAATCTTATGACCTCCTGTGCAGGTACACAATGTATGTACATGTAAGTAAGATCCAGGGATACCCCGCAGTGTTAGGTGTCAATGAAGAGGAAGAGGAGGGAAGAGGCAAGAATTACAAAGAGAAAGACCAGTCATAATTCCCTCAGAAATGTAAAAAGACTTAGATGAAGAAAGGCTTTATGTGAGAGACAGCCTTATGCACAGAGTGCTTGCAAATCTAATTCTTACTCTTCAGATAAACTCCCCACTAAGTTCTTTGTTAACAGCATGGGTATCTAACTGCCTTTCTTCCCTCTTCAAATCTCTATCATAGGTACTTTACTGTGTTAAATATTGCTACTCTCAAAGTAAGTCACTAGCAGACTCTAAATTAACCTGTCTAAAATTACTTTCTCAGTTTAGCTCCAGAGCAGATTTTACCCCCCTCCAGAGGATGGAGAACTAGGAAGTTGTCCAAACAGAACAGCTGAGGGTACAGGTAAGAAGTTCGAGCTGAGATCATTACTGCCTGTGTTCACATGAAAACTTTTAGGCTGCAACTCATGGAAAGAACTGGGATTATTTTGGATGCTGCCTTGACAAGACATCAATAAAATTTTTCCCAAGACCAATTTGGTGCCAGGATTTGAAGACCTGTTCCCTAACGTTTGACCACAAATCCTGCTCCATGTTAGTGCAGCTTTGTGCTGCCTTAGGGATACACTAGCTACCTTGAATTTGATGTAACTGTCTACAGGGGACAGGCTTTGGAGCAAAGATTCAGCAGCTGGGTAGACTCCAGATGTACATGAAGAATTAAAGCAATATTCAGAGAGCCCAAAATAATCTTAATTCATGTGTACTTAAAGGCTACTGAATTTTGTGGAGTGAAGCTTTTGAACCCAGTGCTTCACTGTATGGCTAATTTTATGCTTGGTACAGTACTCCAATGAAACATGGACCCAACAAGTGTGAGGTATTGAATGTCACTGAAAACAAAACTTTGTGTTTGGAAAATAAACCTTTAGGTCATCAGCTTTTCCTTTTGGGAAAAGTCCACTTCGGGTCTTACTCCCTGAAGTCAAGGAAGCAGAACTTCACATTGGTTAAACACAGCACGGGCACCGCAGACACTGGACAGAAAAACCAGAACCAACCATAAATTTAACTTTTCCTTATTATAACCAAAAGCTGCCGCCACTGTGTAGCACTAAACAGTGCCACCTAGGAAGCAGGAACTGAAAAATAGAGGAAACTCGGACAAATGCTATAGTTTCAATTAAAGCAGAATGCCACTAGCACACTTGTGTGTATCAGCAAAACGCAGAGTTGCTAACTTGATTGGAATACACAATTGCAAGGAAGGGTCCACCTGAATACTTGATGGTTCTCAGCAAGTATCAGGCTTTGGGGTTCAATTTTCAATGACCTTTCCCTCTGTAATCTGCAGATGGAGAAAGAATTGTCATTAGGTTTGAGGTTTCAACCCAAAAGCCAGGCAAAACTTGACGTTTCACTGAACTTGAAACCTCAAAGTGAACCTCAAGAGTGCAAACCTTATGGACTCAAACCAAAACAAACATATGTCAGTGAGCAAAAACCACAGAGCTGCACATGGGTCTAAGTACTGAGCCATACTGGCTACTGGCCAAGGCATGAAGAGCCCCGCACATCACAGAAAATACGAGCAGAAGTTTAGTGACCACAGGCTATGGCTGTCACACTGCCATGGTTTAGAGACACTCAGGTCAATGCCATCTGAGACCTCAGGTCCCAAAAGCAGTTTCTCTACATTGTAACTCTTCAGTAAGGTAAGAGATCTTCTGAAGAGTTTTGTGTGACCACAGCTAAACTCCTTTGCTACTTGATGGGCTTCTTCAAACCTGGCACATCCTTGCTAAGTTGCATGGTGCCTGGAATGGACATCTAACTACTTCCTCACAAAAAACGATATGCTTTTGTTGTCCAAACAGTTAAAAAATAACCACAACTCCACCTTTTCAGTAGGACTTTCAGTAGAGTACACCAGAATCTCTCTAGACCATCTAAGTGAATGCATGTAAAAAAAAATAGGGAAATGATGTTTCTGTATTTTCAGAACTGAGACCTTCATGAAAAGAAACTGGTAAAGCACCACTCTTCTACACCTTTCTCTTGCGGTCACCTGAAACTAAAGTAATTTGTTGTATTTCACTGATTATTCAATACTACTCTTGGAAAAATTTCCTGCATTTATTCGATCTTCTATGAATGTGTGACGGACAGTTTATTTCAATTATGCTCTCAAAGTTTCAGGTATTTCAGCATTGACCACACATACTTGTATTTGCCAGCTCTTTAGTCGAATTTGAGAACCTGTTTCCAGTGTGAGTACAAATGCTCTCTTTAAAATTTGAGTGATATTTTCTCAATATTCACACACGTTTGATTGTTGTATGCTAGAAAATGCCTGTGTACATTAAAGGACTGAGTCTACGTAACTTAAGCCTTGTCCTGTTGGAACTCTGCAAACTGTGAGAAAGAAGAATACTGGACAGGAGCAGAAATAGGGCATTTTACTGAGCAGAGTGTACAGATACCACAGCAGAATGTGATACATTGATGTACATTCAACCAAATGATAATCAACACTGAAAAATATACAATTTTCTCTGCATTTGTGAAAGTTTCCTGAGGTTAAAATTTCCATTATTCTTCTAACTTACTAAAAACTCTTTCCAATAGATAAGTTAGTCCTGGGGCCAAACTCCTCTCACTTGGCAGTGTAAAATGGGCCGAGTCATAAGTCAATGCAGAGGACTGTAGTTATTGTAATGATGTAAAAAGAAAAAAAATGTGAACAAAGTATTTGGAAGCATATGTTAAAATATACAACTTGTAGGAAAATAGGAATGCTTCACTAACTCATGTGTCATTGAATTTCCAGTGGTCTTATAATTCCCTTTTATTTTCCTGAAAGTAAAAAATAACCCTACTATGAGAAAATTCTAGAATACTTAATTGCTACAAAACACATCACTTAAGCTACATCACCAAAAATATGACTACTGAACTGTGCCATAAATGCTCCATTAGATATGCATTCATTCTGCATCATGACCCTGATTTTGACTTCAAAACTCAAATGCTGCTTTGTTTAGCAAACCAGCACTTCAAGAAGAAAATCTAGCCTGAACACAAAAATTCCTCATGCAAATAGCCCAATTTCCTGAAAAAGTCTCATAGTCATTAGTATTGGGTTAATGAACATAGAACACTAGGAAAGTGATGCAAATTTCAGGAAGGGAGGAAGTTTTGCAGTCCATCAGTTCTTCATAGTTAGGGTGGTGAGGCGCTGGAACAAGCTGGCCAGAGAAGCTGTGAATGCCTCGTCCCTGAAGATGTTCGAGGCCAGGTTGGATGGGGCCCTGAGTGTCCCAGTGTAGAGGAAGGTGTCCCTGCCCATGGCACAGGGGGTGGAACTAGATGGTCTTTAAGATCGCTTCATACCCAAACCAGCCAATGATTCTATGGCTCATACAAACCAACCTACACACCCTAATGTATTTTACCTGCCTGGGAGAAAGCTGTGTTAAGAGCTTTTGTGGAGATTAGAGTAGCACACACAATAGCTACAAGTCCATGACCTGCTCAGACAATTAATATTATACCTATATAAAAAATAAATAACCAATTTTCTGGGGTGGGGGTGGGGTTAATAATAAATTTTATGCTCCTCAAGGAAAAACATACAGAAACACATTAGGACCAACTCCTTAGTGAAACTGCTGGCAAAGCAGTTAATATTTGGTCTTGGGCAAAAAACCGGTTTCCTTTCCTTGGCTGCCCAGTTTTAGGTGGGTATTTTACATCAAACACACTACAAGTTCAAAGTGGAAGAACTATGTTTTTTCACCTGTGAGTAGTTTCAATCTAGACTTCAGCATTACTGTCAGGAAGTCAGTTTTTCCATGCTTGTTACTGTAAACAAAGATTGTATGGCACATCTCCAAAAGTGATAGAAGGTCAAGGACCAAACTGCAAGTGCAACAGACTGCTTCCAGAAACCAAAAGCATAACACTGAAGTGAGAATAACCACACATTCAAACCCTGGCTGATGCTCCCGTCATTTAACTATTTGGGCAGTGCAATGATACATGCAAATACAACCTCACATACTGTTTTTTAATACATAAACTTTGCATATATATATATGTGTTTTCATATATACTTATACATACAACACACAGCTATAAATGCATATATGTGAAATATGTGTATCTGGCTGAAATGGTGAGTAAAGATGTAGGGAGAAGAACCAGTAGCATCACTTAATATTAACATTGCCTTCCACTCACTTTTTAACAGTTACTTTTGACTCTCACAAGCCTCATTCCCATCCCTACTCAGTTGTATTTTACCTCATTTTAAAAATATAGAGTAAAATAACATTATACATTTCTAAGAAGAGTCCTTCTCCCCAAATCATAACATTTCTACTGTTATTTTCATTTTAAAACATTACCACTTCCAAGAATTGTTGCCAGAATTTATAACTTTATAACCATATATTTTGTTCATCAGGCTGATGCTTTTTGCTTCTCCTCAGGTTTGAACTCAAATTTGCTAATGTTATAATTTCTTTTTATTTAATTTTTTTTTACATCTGAACCTCTAAATATTATTTTAGTGAACATAATTCACCCCCTTCTGCCCCTGTGTGAGGTTTATAATATTACCTATCTATACACAAGTTCTATGTTCATTTTCATCTCCAGGCCCCCAAGCTGAGGTTCTGAGAGGAGCATTTACAAACACAATGCAAGCCCGTAAAAACTGTCTTGTTAATACAACATAGTGCATCACAAGCTGAATACTGTAAACAGGTGGAGACTCTGAACAAATGTCCACATTACTGAGGAACAATTTCACCGCTGTTGTTTGTCACATTTAAGTATTTGTGCCCAAAATCTTATAAAGATGTGTTTGCAATATCATAAATGGTGTAATCTAGGTCATAATTTGGGACACAGAAGTAACTGGGTGCATATTTCTGTTGACCTATAAAGCTTAATCTTTCGATTACCTTAACAAACGTTTTCAGCCCATCTCATCTGCTACTGTACTGACCAAGCAGTATTCATGACAGAACTACAGCCTCGTGGCAGGGGCATGGAAAAAAAACTAAAAGCAAAGTAACAGTAGATCTTCGGAAAGAAGGTTAGAAGCCTGATTATTGTTAGAAATTAAAACACAGTCCAAAGAACAAACTGAGGAAAAGCAAATTTATTCAAAAGCCCTAAAATTAGATCTATTTAAGCTCATGTACTAACGCCTTGCTTACATTCTACTCTCTTCAGTATGACAGAAGCACATTCTTCACTGGTCTTTGCTGGGAAAGACCCTTTTCTGAGTCAGGACTACAGATGTTATTCTGACTGAACAACAAAAAAAGCTCGGATGCATGTTATTAATTTATGGACTGCAGACATGTGTAACTGTATACAAATTGTGAAAAACTTTGAGGAGCTCTAAAAATAATTATGGCAAACAGGTTGAATATTTCCTGCTCTTACATCCAACCCCAAGAAATAATTTTGATACTGTCTCTGCACTTAATTGCCATTTAAAAGTTGATTTAGTCCTTCTGAGCCTGACAACCATTACTAGATTCAGCTTTGGAATATTTGTTTTCGCTCATCATCAGCATTGCATTCTGTGCTTTCAAGCATTTCAAAATATCTCAAAACAAAACCTGTCGACAGTGAAACATGATCTATGAAAACATGACTCCAGACTAGAAAAACTTGCCATTCATCAGATTTGGACCCAACAAACAGGCTGTGCTCCACTGATATTGTTAAGTACTTAGAATGTTGAATATTTGGGGATATTGTTAAAGATGTTTTAACCAACAAAACAGTTTACTGTTAACTATAAATGAAGTTGACACCCACCCATGCTATCAGCCCACGTAAGTTTTATTGCTAATGAAGGCCGACCCTCCTCCAATTTAGCAGAGAGGAATTCCTTCTGTAAACACAAGACTTTTACCCTTGTGCATACCAAAAGAACCTTCACCTGTAATTTTACAGTTGCACTAACAAGGCCTATGACCACTGCTAATGAACCTTCTCTGGATAAGCCTGAACAAGCCTAAGAATGAAACAAAAACAACCCAAAGCACCTTTGCTTTATTCACTACTAGTGTCAATAATTATCTAATTGCCACAAGTCCTAAATTACGTCTTTGTGCCCTCAACCTGTAGAGGATCGTCTCCATGAAAGAAGTGTTGGGTTTTTTCCCTAAACTATGCCTTCTTAATCCAACTACCTTCACCCCATTACCTAAATAAAAAAGACACCAATTTTTTTATGTACTTCTCCAACAAAGCATACTCAAGTTACCTGCTGCCTTTGCCCTCCTTAAACCAACAAAAAATGTCTTCAGGCTTGAATGGATTTGAATTTCACATATGGTATCAAAACATCTTGATATGTGTAATTCTAAAGCCTTTTCATTTATACTGAGAGCAACTGCAAAGCTGTTGATGCACAGTGTGCAAACCCAGTTTCTTTTGAGAAAAAAATATTAGTTTTTTCCAACTTTTTGGAAATGAAGGGGCATTTGCCTGCACATGAAAATATTTTCAAAACATTAAACTCTTGACAGAGTTACCAGTCAGACAGGAGACAGACTAGTCACAAAATGAGTTACGATGATACATTCTTTTCTTTCCTAGAATTACATTTTTAAAGCACTCAAAACCCAAAACCAACCCAAACCAAAACAACAAAAATCCCCCAAAAACAACAGCAACAACAACAAAAAAAGCTGTTCTGAAAGGAAAACAAAACCAAGACCCTGCTATTTTTAAACAAATGTGGAGAATGAGACACATTTGCATTTGCTGTGCCTGTAACAGGCCATCCTGCAGATCAGCTCTCAGCTGGACCATGGTTCCCTAACACCAATTCTTTTTGTTAGGATAACCAACATAAAATGAGCACTTCTGTTATGGTGACTGGCCAGAAGCTGCAGTCACTAACTGGCAAAGGTATATACACACATATGTGATGCATATAGATGCAGGTATCACAGATCTTTACCTGTGCTGTTTCAGTGGCCTTTACTTGACCAGTGACACCTTTTCAGCCCCAAAAAGCTCTACCTCCCTGTCCCAGCTCCCCATGCTAGCAAAATGAAAACAAAGGTTTTCCCCAAAAAAATACCAGCGATACTACATACCCCCTTCTCCAGGGGAGAAGGATGTGATGCTTAGTTCCCACTCCAACACACATGGCAATAAACAAATTAAATGCAAAACCACGATGACTATTGTTTTCTTACATGATTCCTTCAAACCTAACAGGATTTCTGATTAAAAAGCAATCTCTGTTCTCCTGGATTACGGTTGTATTTGAAAGGAAAACTATCCCCAAAACTAAGGGGTACCATCTGCGTTGTCCATGCTAACATGAAGTCAAGTGATGCCTTATCTCTAGGTCAGTAGGGCTAGTAAGTACAGCTCAGATAATAAAAAATTGCAGGTAACAGGGGCTCTGGGAAACACAGTACTGTGACTCAAATAAACACAGACAGCTGAATATGTTTCTTCTTAGCCCACGTGCTGAAGATTTTAGCAAAGAATTAATTTGAAATGGACAGCCTCATGCAAAACTGCTGAAGGCAGAAGTTGGAGCTTTTATTTTCTGCTTGGAAAACAGAGCCCGAAGGACAACGTGCAGAGATAAAAACACCACATTGTTTGCACAACACTGTGAGATCCTTCCACAACAGCATATTTTTACAGTTTGCATGTCTATGGTGCACACTATTTCTCAGTAACAGTTATATCTTAATGATTTTAAAAAAGGTAAAAATGGGTAAGTTTAGTTCTTCAATTAACATACTTTTTTTTTTTTTTTTTTTTTTGGTGGATGTTTGGCCAAAGTTCAAAGATATAGAAACATCCCAGCCTGTTTTGTGCACGGGGGGGACTCAGAGGGAATAGAGCTCACTCACCTGCCCACTGTCTTCTTACCTTACCTGAACTGGGGATGAGTTTGATCCTTTGCGTACAGCATCTTCAGAAAATACACACATCTACAAGCAGTGTAGGTCATAAATTGCCATCTGACATCAACTTGTACCCATTTGTCCATGTCAGCTTTTTATCATTTGGTAAGCATATCAAATACTCATTTACACCAGTTTCTACAGTACATCCATTTAAATGTCTCTTTTTCAAAATCAAAAATCAATAGAAACTGTACTTTGAAAAAGAGAGCAAAAAAAATGTTTTACTTAATCCTAAGAAAAGATTTTAGAAAGGGATACATGGATTCCTGCTGAATGCACAGCAGTACAACATTCAGCAGTAATTTAAATCTATATTATATTTAATAAAACCACAGTGTGTTCTCTTGTCCTATTAAAACTGCTTTCTACCTTACCAGGTCTGAATAATTTGTATAAAATTGATTGCTACAGTTCTTAGTAAGAGCTCTAATTGCATTCCTGGTATAACTTAAAATGATAACCTTATCTTAATTAGTAGCATGCTACAGAAATGCTTCTGAAAGCTGTGGAGGATTAACCTGCATTTTTAAACTGAAGCCTTGGGGTTGGGGTTTTTTTTGGTGTTTTGGTTTTTTTGTTGTGGTTTTTTTTTTTTTTTTAATATTTATTTTCTAATTTCATCTCCAGCACAGGAACTACTGCTAATTTATTGTAAACAAAAAAGACCAGGGGCTGGGACAAGGGAACGCTGCACTTTTAGGACCTGGGGGAAAGCTTCACACAGCTGAGCTCCAGCACACACTGCAGAGGTAAAAATTCTGATCAATTACAGAATAAATTTAAAAAAACCCCAAAACTAAACAAACAAAACCATAAACAAACAAAAAACACCACCAAAAAACTCCCAACTTAAATATACCACCACCCCAAAACAAAACCAACGCAAAGGATTCGTATGGGCAATGTGCTGCAGACACCCACCAATAGGATCCCTGACGACAGAACCAAAAGTAACTCCAAAGCTGCAAGTACCGCTGCCTGCCCAGCTCATAAGCCACCCAGATGTTTTCCAGCTGATGTGACTTCTGGAAGCATACACTTCACAATATGGCAAAGGAACACCACTGCTTTGTTAGAGTCAGAAAAATTAATACTAGTAAAATCAGGTGGCAAGTTACTAAAAGCCCTTTATGCAAACGTTGCTTTCCTGCTCCGTCCTGAGCTTGGGGGAATATTATTTTATTTGTTGGCTCCCTTGCTACATTTAAGCATATCCATATTGCTGTTCTATGAAAAAGTGATATTGCTTTCTACCTTAATAAACAAATAGGAATCAGGTTTATTTAGAAAGCAACCTCATCAAGCAGCAGCAGCTGTATAAGGCATCTACTCACAGAAGGCAGCACTGCAACTGCAGTCTGCAAGAGAGCCCAAGTGCTTCAAAATTTTTCATATATTTTACTATTGCTTATGCTATAATTCTGCTCAGAACTAATTTTATGAGTCCCATCTTAATCTAGCAAAAATAAGAAAACCAAACAAAACAATCCCCATTCCCTACTATTAATTTCCTTGGACTTCATTGCTGTTGATCACATACCATTGTATAAATACAGTGAGCAACCAAGCAGTAAAGGCCAGGATTAGGCTTCCAAGAAATTACTTTCTGTAACCATATCTTTTCCAAATTAACTTCTATTCCCAACTTTTCAGCATCAAGGAAACATCCAGCTTTTTAGCCCGGTTCACTAGTTATAGCCCAGGCCCCATAGGGCACAGATCACTCTGAAAGCTTCTGTGCGCACCTATCTGTATGAACACAGCATGATGGGATTCTCCATGCTGTGCTGGAGCTCCACGGAGCCAATTATGGATATAGAAGCAATAAGGTGGTGTTTCAGAATCGCTATGGGGAATCTATTTAAAAATGAACATGTGCAACATGGCACACATTCATATGTATGTGGGCATCCCTGAGCACATACCTGCAGTCTCTCCTGATATTTCACTTTTCACATGCATGTAAAATGATTCAACTGCCCCAGAAATGGTGAGACCTCTCTCAGAGATTTTCCTCGCTGACGCAATACATCTCTGTAAGGTGAAACATGCATTCATTCTTTACTTTAAAGAGAATGCCCAAAAAGCAAGAATCTGCACTACTGTTCTGTTCAGCATAGCCTAGCCAACAGATGCCTACAGATTTTTTACATAATTACTAAGGATTTAGCTTTTTGATATGAGACTGATTCACATGTCAGCCTTTTCTTTAACTTTTATTGATGTTATGGAGTGGAAAGGGACGAACTGAATGAAAATCATCACTTATCCAAGACTGCCTGCCTACTGTTTCTGTTTATGGCAACACATGAGCAGAGCAATCAGCTTTGCCTGTGGTGTGATCCCAGCCAGTCTGTTAGCTAGTCCTTATAAATCCATCCATCACCTCTATGAAAGTCACTGCCTTCCTTTTACCAAAGATAATGTATGTTATTGGGATTATACCACTGCATGCAAAGTCATTAAAGAAAGATAGACCACAATTTATGACCGAGTGTGTGGACAGCAGGGCATTATTTTAACCATAAAATCACAATCTGCAAGGAGAGTGGCCAAACCAGAGGAGCCATTAAAGACTTATAATTAACATCAATCAATATGACACTACTGTTGACATCTTTATTACTTTAAATACACTAATCAAATACTTCTGCATTCAGATAGAAAGATTGATAGGCAGACAGGCAGAGAGAACATCCCTACAGAGAGCAATTTTAAATTATCTATTCAAAAGGTAACAAAAAATAAGCACACCAGCATAATCACATGGAAATGCAGTGCACTGAGTCAAATCATTTTCAGCTGGGATACTGGACCTGGGATGGTCAAGCCTGCATATGAGTTACATCAAACCTGACCTGTAGAAATACATACCTGTATGCCTTAGCCATGCAGACAGATACTGACTCCTAAACTGAGAGAACACATATCCCATAGACATGCCCTGCTGCAGGGCATGCATCTATTTTGCATTAGAAGAATAAATGGAGCACTGGTCCTCACAGCACCACTCCATTTTTCGTCTCTACTTTTTCCCTGAGAGGAAGTTAGACAGAAGAATATTATGGTATTATTTGCATATCCACTATTGTGACTGTCAATATTATCTAATTCCATCCACATGCAATTTCATACCACACAGACACCAAAATACACTGTCACTGCTGCTGCTGATACAAACATTTACATACCAAGGAACAAGAAGGTGTTTCACTTCTCAGGCCCCATGTTCTTGTACCTTACTGAATACCTTTCTGAGGAGCAGCTCCTTTCTCTATAGGACATTGGCTTTGACATTCACAAAAGGAGAATTCTTGAATGAGTACCAGCAAGCAAATGCATGCCGGTTCTTTTCAGAAAGCATGTTTTGGAAGGAATCAAATGATGGTGCTCCTGACATCAGATAAGGGTTTAAGAATCCCTGCTTTTCTTCTGTTTTTCCATTTTCTATTATTCAAGTGGGGATAATACTACTTTTTAAAGAAAAAAAATGTAACAACTGCATATTTATTTAGATCACATTTGGTTGTAAGTAATTGCTTACTGTAATATGGAAGCTGACTTTGGAAACACATGCATGGTTTCCTGTCCTCTGGAAATGAAGTAGAAATAAGCATTCCTTTTGCTTTTTAAAGAAAAATAACCAACACAACAGAACAAAAGCAAAAACAGAAAATAAACCACACAAAAAACCCCACGCAAATAAACAAACCCCAGACTACTCTGCAAGTAACATGAGAGGCTTTATGCTGTGCTTATCCTGGTGAGCACCTTTCTTGTCGAGGTCAGTAACAGCCTGCAGATCATCTCACACGTGCAATGAGCACGAGGATCAGCAAACCTGTGTGAAAACCACAGGAAAATGGCAGCACCCCTTCACTAACAGGCTGAGCTGCCTGGAGGGCTGAGCCACACCGCATCCCTGAGCCATCCAGCCTTCAAAGACCTGGAAAGCATCTTCAGTCAGTGATTTCACTCATCCTTCTCAGCTCCATAGCAGGGAACAGAACTCTCACATACTATCCGAAAGCCTTACAGAGCAGTAAGTAATGAGAAAAATGCAGTAATTTGTCTATTGAAAATCCAATTAGTTTAAGCCAATATTTATCAGATCACTCTCCTTAAAACATTTTACTTCAATTTTAAATGAGTTACACTAATTTGGATTGGACCGTCCTTCTCTAATGAAACTGCCAAGCCTTTCAGATGCTTTAATTCATTTCCAAACACAGTGGAGCCCCATAAAACAAGCAGAAAGAGGCTGCTAAATGTATGTGGGGTTGCAGTGCATTAAAACAAACTAATGTATCGAGTGACAAAACATAATGAATGCTTTTACAGGGGGAGGAACTGAGACTGAGGTCTGAAAGGACACATTGCAAACCGGGCAGCCAGCCATCTGTCTACCAGGATCTCCTTTGCATCCTGCTGAAAAAGCAGCTTCTGCATCAGAGGTCTGCCCAGCTCCCCACCGTCCACTTGAGACATTCCCGGCTGCCGTCGTTTACCGACTCAGTGGGAACATACATCCCCTAATCCGAGCAGAGGATTGTGAAAGAGCCCAGGTTGGTTTTTTTTGTTGTTGTTTTTTTTTGTTTGTTTGTTTGTTTTGTTTTGTTTTGTTTTTTTTTTAATTACCACGACCTTATCATTTGTGGAGAACAGCACAAATGAGCAGGTAGCCACGGAAAGTTCAGTGGCTCTGAGTCAGTGCCAGGGCCGGCCGTATCAAAGCCCGTGCTGTGGTGTGTCCATAAGAAAGCAGCTGGCAGTAAACAGGAGTCATGCGCAGGGGAAATGACAGCCGTCAGGGTGCAGCCGCTTCCTGCTCCCTGCTTTCGGCCTCTGCCAAAACCAAAACAATACTTCAATCTGAGCAAACATCCTCAGTGACAAAGGGGAAGGGTACGGCTCACAGCAGCATTGTTCACAAATACCCAGCTCACTCAGCATCCCTGTCCAAAAGGGGCTGACATTTTATTTTCCACAGATACATTTACATAATAAATGATACAAACACCAGGTATTGCCTGTTCACGAGTATGCACAGCACTGCAAATCCAGGTTCTCCAAACTGATTTTTGCGTGCATTTGGCTTGTTTTGGACAATCACCCATGGACTAAAACATTGAAAATGCTTTTGCTTTGAGAGCAGGGCCCAAATAGCCAGGTGAGAGGCACTGGGACTGAGGGAAAGGGGAACTTGTGAAGGTATGGGTGGATGCTACAGTGGAACAGAAAATACCAAAAGGAAAGGTGACTATGTGGAGAGCAGGTGAAGATGGGAGAAAGAAGAGATAGCCAGAGCAGTGTTAGAAAGCAGAATGAGTATTAGTATTATTAATACTTTCATTAATTTCACATTCATTTTCTACTTGTGTTTACATTTATGTACCTTGAGCACACATCAGTTGTTTTGCAGATTTAACTTTGTCATTGCCACAAGGTATACATGCTACATTCTCTTCATCTTTTGTGTTACCCTACACAATCAGCCCAGGAACAATCTTTTAATGGCAAAGAAACAGTTTCCAGCAGAATCTGGATGAAATCCTGCACCTTGTCCACTCTTCATTTTTACCTGAGGTCACTGAATGCCCTTTATCCATGAATCCTAGATTTTTTATCTCCTCACAGGAGGCTTTAGGACGCTTGTGAGTACAAGGTGGCAGCATAAGAGGCCTTGCAGAAATGTAAGGCATTCATGTGATGTGCTTTCTAGCCTGTGTGCTTTCTAGTGTGCTTTGAGTGCTGACCTGACAAACCAGGCAGATGTATGGAAAAAATTATTTCTTGCATGACACCCTCTTTCTTCCTCTCTCTCTGTTCCCTTCCACCCTCCATGCCCCTCCACATTGCAATGCACATCACTGCTGTCAGAGCAGCATGAAAATGTATGCAGGTACAACACCGGCCTTTTACAATTGTCTGAGCCAAAGGTATTAATCATCAACTGGGATTTGAAAATCATAACCAGGAGACAGCAGTCGCGACAGCTCTGCAGCATAATGACAAAATATGCAGAGCAACGTGGAAGAGAACACACTCTGTGTCTTTTAGTCTCTGTGCAATTGAGAGGTATGTTAATAAGCATGTTCATTTGAATGGCTTTTATTGTAACAATAATTTTCTTGCTCCGCTGGATTTTTTTATTATATTCCTTAGAGTAATAACATTAATCAAGGCACTGCTACATGGCACTGTCAAAGAAAAAGCATATCTTGAGTGAACCTGCCTATCATGGAACCACTAGTGAATGCTTCAAGATTTATCATGGGCCTTGAGATCACATATTCCCACACAGGCATGTGCGCGCGCACACACACACACACACACACACACACACACACACACACACATTTTTTCATAAATGATTAGACAGCATAGGCATGGTGGAGGAGAATAACTACTTCTCTAACTTAAAGGTTTATGCTCACATTTAATGCAATCAGTTGAATAATAGGACTCTCCATAAGATAACATTCCTTTGAATAATACATGGGCTAGGACGACTGTATTTAAATGAAAATGCATGAGCTGGGTTTTTAGTCATTTTGCATGACAGCAGTAAAGGTAAATTTTCAGCAGGGCCTATTTTGAGGTGATGTGTGTACACAGAGCATGTGGTGAGCTTTCACCTCAAATGCAGGTACAAGACCTTGCAGAAATGGTATCACCATCCTTGCATCTGCACCACAAGCACTCTTTGGCCAACAACAGTTCCACAGTGTCTACACACCCCAACACATAAGCACAGGCTTGAAACTTCCACAGTTCGGGTGGAATAAGCACGTAAGAGAATGAGGTCTTTGGAAACACAGCCCACAGCTCCCAGCACACAAGCCCTGACGGCCGGGGCTGTTCTGAGCCCACCAGCCAGAGCCCCAGGGAGCTGACGGGTGCTCATCCCAGGCGCTGCCTGCGCCTCACTGGAGCGAGTGCTGGAGGAGTGACCTGGGAGAGTTCAGCGCCGGGAACTGCTCTGGCAGCCTCGCCCTGTCCTCGCGTTACCCCTCGGGCTTGCCAGCGATGATGACAGCTTTGCTCCCTTTGAACTGTCTGACGGAGCACGAGGGCTGACTTCAGCTGGCTCCTGTGCAAGGCACAGCGCGCCGTGCCTGCACCACAAAAATCTATGGGAGCTCAGCTATTGCCTTCAAGGGCTGCAGCACCAAGGCCCTTGGAGCAACTCCTTGTATAACCAACTTGAGAAACAGTCTGTGGTTTCCTTTAAGAGCCATTAGAGAGCTTTACATAGTTTTATGTCTAGAACTTAAAATGCTGGTATCTACAAACCCAAAACTTAATCACAGAATACATTTGATATTTATCCATGGCTAAAACTTGCTCAATTAAACTTTTCCAACAAACATGACAAATATTATGCAGCACAGTAACACTCAATTGAAGACAGCATACATGCCTCTGAGCAGAACAAAACATACATCTTGGAAATTAACAGCCTCTTGAGATATGCAAATACCTTAATTCCATGTCGTTGTCCAAATAGTTGTTGCAACACGAGTTCTTTTATGGGTTATTTCATACTTATAAGGGTCACAGTACTGCTAACTGATTTAAAAGCAGAGTCCACTCTTTTTTTCTTCTTTTCTTCTTAATTTCTGTTTCATTCCAGCTCTGCTTATTCTAGTCCCTTGCATTTGGCATTAGGAGCCGTGACAATTGTTTCTCATATGAACTGTAGTTCACACATTTGTAGTTCTCTTCCCTATATAATACTCCTGCAGCTACCTAGAAAAAAAGAAAATGTAGCTTACTGACTGAATGTCACTAGTTCCAACACCATCACTGCTGGATAAAAATAAAAACCCCAAACCCTAGGTGTCTTCATTTTAACATCTGGAAAACATGTGCGTTAGGAAGTTTAGACATATTCCAGAAACGATAAACAAACACTGCCAAGTTCTTTCACTGGTCTACAGTAAAAGCCAGCAAAGAGGAAAAAAACCCCCAAGGTTTAAATCCCAACTATCCCATGTAACTCAGGCTTTGAATATTTAATAGTAAGCAAAACTCTATCTCTACATCTATACCTTTACACAATAACAAACTTCAGTAACTTATTGCTAATAAAATATATCCTATTTATCATATTTATTACTAAAATACCAATTACATGTACAAAAGCCTGAAGCTTAAAACTGAAGCTGTTCATGATGCTTATGAAACTGAGGGCTAAATGTGCTCCAAAGCAATGGGACAGTTTGCCAAACTCTGCTGGCCACTCAGCCCCTGCCTACTTGGAAAAAGGCTTATGTGGGGGAAAAAAGACCTTAGCTCTGCCTAGAGATATGTTGCAAGGGATTGATAAACTTTGGGATTTGTGTTTCTTTTTTAAGATGTTATTTTAAACGTCAATTTTTTTTTTCTTCTTCTATAGGCAGTTTGTTGGTACTATTCTGTTTGTTGGTTTCTATCTCCTGCCTAAAACAATAAAACTGTAATTTCTTGAAACTCTTCTTGAGTAGCTAGAACAACCAACTTGAAAAGCTTTTTCTATCTCACTGTTAAAAACAGAGGTGGTATGCTGTTGTGGTTGAGCTTTTGAAATTCTTATTTTATTTATTTTTGTATTGCTGTGTTCAAGATACAATGCCTGATTAGTGCAGGAAGAACTTGTGTTACATGCTGCTAAATCCATTTAAGCAACAGCATTCTGGTAGTCATGGCATAGTTATGTAATGATATAGTTATGTTTCTTATCTGCTGGCTGCCCCATTTCTGTGTGTATAATGTCATATGGACTATTAAAAGACCTGTAAGTTTTATTACATGCACATTGCCATGATACTTACATTCTGCATGCAAAGAGGGAGAGCAGCAAATGTGATAAGCAGTCATGAGTTAGGAGCAGAAGTTCATCCCTGGTTAGGGAAAGGCCACTGTATTAATCACCTCTTGTAAGGACTATGATAGCCTGGGAACCACCACATTCTCTTTGTGAGGTCTCTCACAGCTATTGGGGAGAGAAGTAATATTGGAGACTCTCATGGAGACTGGTTTGGGCTTAAAGCAGAACAAAACATTGCCGTGGTGGAAATAAAAATTGGAATAATTAAAACCAGGTATAAACACTGTCTGTATGCTGGCTGTATTTACTTACCATTCCAACCACTCCCTACTGGCTGAGGGCACCCCTGTAACAGCCTGACCCTAGCGCATGCCACACAAGCCTTGGCACAGGCCCAGCTTCACAGGGCTGCATTTCTTGTCTGACTGAAATTCAATGTGCACTTGTATCAAGAGGATGAAGAGGACCTGAAAAGCGGGGTTAGATGGCTGCAGGGCTCAGATACAGAGCTGAAGGTTCAGTTTACCCAGTCCCAAGTGGTGGCACTAGAATTTCTAAACACTAGGTGCAATGTGCTGGCAGTGCTGCTGCCAGTGACTGCCCACAGGCATCACACAAGGACCAGCCAAGCCCCATGGCTTCTCCTGTGGAAGGCAGACAACAAATAATTAAGGAAGAAAACCACAGGGTTTCAAAGGAAAGCCCCCACCTCATTACACTCATGGAATGCAGGTATGGTCTTGTTTCACTATGTCGTTTATATGTTGCAATAATTGGCTTGGGACATTTCCATTCCTTTTGGAAGCAGTTGGTCACAGGCTGTGTGTTAAGTGGCCTCGTGACTATGGCAGTAAGCAGCAGCAAGTAGAAATTTTTATATAATCACTTCAGAAAAAGAAGTCTCATTTTGCACCCAGAGATGTTAGCTCAAACAATTCTGGAAAACAAATGCCCTCTTTTCATCACCAACTATAGTTCCTAGAGAGGTGAAAAAAAAAATTCTCAAGAGTGACATTATGAGAAAGAAATTTCAAAAAAATTAAAATTTCAACCCAAACTCAAGAGTTATAATCTAGATCTTGCAAAAGTTGTCTTCCATTTTTCTGCCCCAGCTCTGAAAGTATACTTTGCAAACACAAATATTTGTTGAAAGTGCCTTGTCTCACTCAGTGGTATGCTTTTCTGTTTTTCACAGGCAGTTTTTACAGCACCATTTATACCATTGACCTTGGCCTGAAAAAAAGATATAGACCATAGCCATCCAAGTAGGCTATAAACTCTGCTAACCAACTTTACAGCTTTTAAATCCTATTAGGCTCCCTTATACAGTTTAAAGCCCCTCTAAGGCATTTATCCCTATGAATATACTTGTGTAATGCACGGAAGGTATAAGGATTTGTCTGGAGAAGAATTTGGTTCTTCAGTCACCTTGCAAGTTTCCTACATGTCAGGTCAGCAATTTGACATACAAAGTAAAATCAAAATCCTGGTATTTGAGCAATAATAAATTTAGGAATTATACTGACCAATATACTGTTTTCTCAGGTCTCTTGATCGATAGCACATAAATACCACAATATGATGTGTTCACACAGATTCCTTATGTGGTTTTCATTGGTAGGGAGATTATAAAATAGACATATCACCTGAATTTACTATGATGAGATCAGCTTTCACATCACATACCTAAAAAAACCCTACTCAACGTCTATTGTTCCACAAGCACATGCAGTAAGTGTGATTTTTAAACAAAAATCAGTTGGGGGCCCTTTATAAAAAAAGCTAAATTACATTGATTTTACTGGGGATGGGTGAGGATGGGAGAAGGAATGTTCCATGAAAGAAGTGTCATGATGCCTCAGTAAAGATAGCAAACTCAGCTTAATAAACTCTCTTCATTTAAAGTTTTTCTTTTTTTTTTTTTTTCCCCGAGAGCTAATAACTTCAAAACTAATATAAGAATAACCCAGTCCACCTCTGGGTTCAGCAGTTTCAATGTGCATGTATGTACCTTAGCAAGTGCAAGTCCTGGTTTAATTATGCACTATTAGTTCTTATTTAGTTTTAATATTTGACAACTAAACCTTTTCTGATGGGAGGACTTTTATACCAGACTATGCTTTTTCTATTTTCTAAACATTCTGGATCATTAAGTAAATGTAAGTTACACTGCCATAAGTAGCAGAAAGGAATACATAGTCATTAACAGCATAAATACCAGAGCATAAATTAAATATAGCCAGTTCTATACTTAAGATGTAAGTAGAGAGAAAAGTGATTATTCAAAGATCTGTAAGTATAAGCTTCCTCTTATTGGTAACATGCTATAGCTATCATAGGTACTGCCACTAGATTATATTGTGTATTATGGAATTCATATCCATAGATATATTTAGCATTTCTTGATGAAACTCCCAAATAAGGCAAATAGAATATAACAGGAGTTTGTAAGACATCACCAAGTCATAAAGAGAAAATGGTGTGTTAATTCACATACAATTAAACTGGAAGTCTAGCAAACTTGCTAACACAAAGTGCAGCTTGGAAAGAGTATCCTAAGCACCCGAGTTTTACAGCCAGTATTACTGGGGGAAAGAATGGCGTTTTCCATGGTAACCTGGGATAGATAGTACAAAAAAATTGTGTTACAATACACACTCTGGTATTTATACTCTACTTGGAAACTTAACTCAGGGAAAGGTAATGTGGAGCGGGGTCACCACAAAGCTTTTCCCAGCAGAAGCCACAGACCGAGGGAAAAAAGTGTCCTGGCCTGCCTGCATGAGCTTCCAAGAAGCTGCGACTTTCCTTAGAACTCACTTTCTTGCAGAATTTTTCACAAGCTTACTCTGAATTACAGCACATCTTTTGTGACAATAGGCTGAACACCACTTGAATTAGATCTATTTACAAACACAATTATATAATGATGATGATGATGATGATGATTATTATTATTATTTCACCGTAAGTGTTTTTCTGTTGTCTGTCTTTGAATAAGAAGAGTACATGGTTTGCAGGCCACTCTGGTGGAGGTGTACTGCTGTACAGGCAACACATGGACAGAACATCACACAAGGAACAGCCAGATTCCACACTGAAACCAAAATTTCAGGCTACCAAACAAATAATTTGCATAGTGGCAAGAGTCAAGGCAACAGATTACTCTATTCCAATCCCAGGGAGGAGGAGCTCTATACTGAAGAGAACTATAATG
Organism: Acanthornis magna; assembly: GCA_036785705.1. Taxonomy (NCBI): domain Eukaryota; kingdom Metazoa; phylum Chordata; class Aves; order Passeriformes; family Acanthizidae; genus Acanthornis; species Acanthornis magna. The sequence continues at coordinate 23,594,995 of JAWUZG010000025.1, read as the reverse complement.
TATCAGAAAAAAAAGCATATTAAGAGATAATAGCAAGAAACTTTGCCAAAGACATTGAAACTGCAAGTAAAGCATGACTTTGTAATACAAACTACAACTAAGAAATTGCCATAAAAGCCAAAAACCAGTTTCCAGATCCTTTTGGTTGATAAATGAACTTCAGATAAAAACTGTGGATTTAATTTAATGCAGGAATTATTTATTTAAATTTTCTTGTATAGGCAAATGAGCCTTTTCAGAATGATTTCCCTTAGCTTAAAACACAGGTAAAACAAAATGCAAAAATTCTTCCTAATCTGTAGCTTTGATCAAAGATGAAGTAGTGGGGCTGCTGCTGAGGTTGTATGCCTTTAAATCTTTGGTGCTGATGTAAAAGTATGTGCTCGCCAGTCTGATGTTTTTAATAATTGTCAGCACAGTGTCATTGGACTTATATACATCTTGATGAGAAAGTACTAAAACAGGAACTCTGCTTCTGCTTCTTAATCTGCTGTACTCGCATCAAAGCCAGACCCTATATAAACAGGAAACTGGAATGGGCCTGATAATGTATCACCCGCAGGACTGAAGATTTACAGGAGACTGAGCAGACAAACAGAACTACAGCTACTTTTGCATTTTCACTGATAAAACAGTCATTCCCCAGCAGACCATCACCCTTCATGAAGCCAAGAACTGTAAAGTTCTCTGCAATTGCCTAAGTTTAAATAGCTGTATCTAAAACCAAGTCTCAGTGACACTAAACTATACCAAGTTTTCAGCCATGTTGAAACATTAAAGGTGAAACTGTCAAAGAACCTGAACACCCATTCCTAAAGGGACTCAATTCCACCGACTTTAATTTTGATACCCATCACCCAACATGATGCATGTGTTTTTGAACATTTAATCTCTGGCCTGCTAGATGTCCAATAAGGTTCCAAAACTGAGTGTCTGTAAACAACTTCTTAGTGTGACCAAGAAATTAATCTTGTAAGCACTCATCTCTCACTTTTTTTAAAATTTGCTAATATGAACAGTTGTAAATTGTTTTTAGAAACAGCAAACACTTTAATTGTGGCTTGAAAAAAGCCTACAGGAAAATACCATGCAAGACAGAGCACAATGCCCTCAATTTTAAACTATGTGTTTTTGGGCCTAGTGGACTGCCAGCAATGTGCACATGCCACTACTATTAAACGAAATCTTCCAGAACACTGAGGGAATTCCCTGAAAGGCATTAATGAAGATATCAGGGAGGTTTATTACAAAAAATGGGAGGTTTATTACAAAACAGACCAAGTTCTGCAAACCCCATGCTGAGGACCATCAGAGGCAGAGATACAACAGAGAAATACGTGCTAGTACTCTAATCCTGAGGTCTTCCCTCTGGGTCAGAGGGTCTTGACTTTTAAGGACACCAACATCCAATTTGAAGTGGAGAGGAAAAAGAAAAAAAACAAAACATAAAACTTAACACTTTCCTTCTATAAGATAAAGTTTATGGTGTAAATAAATAACAGTGAATAGCATTGTTAATAGGACTCTGGATTACCAGCATTAGAATTTCAAAATATACTGTGCTGTTGTGACTGAGAATAACTGCATACCTAATCAGGCAGTAATATCTTTCACCAGCTCAAAAAGTCATGCTGGAGTAAAAAACATAAAATAAAGAAGCTTAGGAACACAAATGTGTTTCCCAAAATACCAAACTAAATTCTACAGATGTGGTGTGCAAGTTGTCAAGAAGTGAGATTTTGTTTTCTTTACATCACAGTGAGGTTTTCAGTTGCTCTACGATTGTTTCTCCCTATTACAGTTGATTAATCTGCAATGTAAAAATAATTGAGAGTGAGGCAGTCTTTAGTTTTAACTGAAAGTTGAGAAGAAATACATTGATTGGTTAGGTATTTAATGTACCATTCTTAGATGCCTACTAATAGTACTGCATTCAGTTTAACATTACTCTGAAGATAAGATTATTTTTCCACTGTACAATTACTATATTTATAAATTTTTTATTCCAAAGAATCACAGAATGGGTCATGTTGGAAGGGACCACAGTGGGTCACTCCTTCCAACCTCCTGGCTCAAGCACGGTCATCCTAGAATACACAGCACAAGATCACGTCCGGATGGTTCTAGAATTTCTCCAGTGAGTGAGACACCACAGCCTCTCTGGGCAACCTGTTCCAGTGTTCGATCACTGCACAGTAAAGAAGTTTTTCCTCACACTCAGATGCAACTTCCTGTGCATCAGTTTCTACCCATTTCTTCTTGTCCTGTTGCTGGACACCAAGAAGAGCCTGTACCCATCCTCTTGGCACCCTTCCTTCAGATACTCATGGACATTGATGAGGTCCCCTCTCAGCTGTCTCTTCTCAAGGCAGAACAGGCCCAGCTCCCTCAGCCTGTCCTTCTAAGAGATGCTCTAGTCCCTTGATTATCTTTGTTGCCCTTCGCTGGACCTGCTCCAGGAGTTCCATGTCTCTCATGTCCTGAGAAGCCCAGAACTGGACACAGCACTCCAGATGTGCCTCACCAGGATGCAGTAGAGGGGCAGGATCACCTCCCTCTACCTTCTGGCAATGCTCTTCCTAATGCACCCCAGCACACCATTGGCCTTCTTGGCCACAAGGGCACTGCTGGCTCATGGACAGCTCCTTGTCCACCAGGACCCCCACATCCTTCTCCACAGGACTGCTTTCCAGCACGTCAGTCACCAGCCTGTGCTATGCTTATTCTTTCCCAGGTGCAGGAGCCTGCATTTGCCCTCGTTGAATTTCAGAAGGTTCCTCTCTGCCCATCTCTCCAACCTGTCGTGGTCATTCTGAAGGGCTGCACAGTCCTCTGAGGTACTGGCCACTCCTCCCAGCTTTGTGTCATCAGGGAACTTGCCGAGGAGGCATCTGCTTCTTGGATAAGGGTAAGTTAGTGGATAAGGATATCCACAGATGGATAAGTTAAACAATAGTGGGCCCAGTATAGAAGTCTGGAGGACACCACTAATGACAGGCCTCCAACTAGACCCTGTCACTGACCATGATCCTTTGGGATCTGCTGCTCAGCCAGTTCTTAATCCACCCCACTGTCCACTCATCCAGTCTGCACTCCCAAAGTCTGCCTATGAGCATATTGTGAGAGGCACTGCGAAAAGCCTTGCTGAAGTCAAGGTAAACAATATCCATTGCTCACCCTTCATCCATCTGGATAGTTCTTTCATCATAGAAGGCAATCAGATTGGTCAATTATGATCTACCTTTAGTGTATCCATGCTGACCATTCCTAACCACCTTCTTGTCCTCCATATATCCTCCAGAATGAGGGTCTTCACCACCTTTCTGGGGATTTAGGTAATGCTGACTGGCCGGTAGTTCCTTCTTGCCCTTTTTGTTTACATTATGTGAGTCCTGCTCACCAGCAGCTCCCACCATAAGCTATAGTACCCATCACAGGCTGGAGAGCTACAAAACTGAGGAAGGCAAAGGTTCCTCCAACCATCTCCACTCACCTCCAACTCTATCAGAATGCTGATTTGTCTTTTTCTTTCTTTTCACAGTAAGATATGTTGGTCCAGCCTTAATTCCAGCATTGTCATTTCCATGGGTTGAACTGTTCAAAGGTTTTAGGGTAAGTCTCAATAACGAAAGACTAAATATCAAGATGTGTTCATGACATGAACACATGTTATGTACATGACAGAGGAGTCATAAACTCTATTTTGTGTCTTTTCTTAAGCACATACAAAAATGTTTTCACAGCATTTTACTTAAAGATTTGTTATAATCACAATTATTTCAAAATGTGTGTAAAAACAAGTAGAAATTTATTCCTTAATCCTGTCAATACAATGAAAGAAGAAATAAGCCAAGCCTGGTAATAGAGAACAGAATGCAACAGAATGGAGTATTCGATTCAAAATTTATCTGAAGGCTTAAGAATATTATATAAGTTTACTGCCTTATTTTCTCTTGCTATGACACGTATATCCTGCATTTTCTCGGAGCACTGATAAGTCACTTAGAAATATATTGTTATTAGGTATTTGGGCTTAGTTCAAATTACTGGATCTCCTCAAGGGACAGGACAGTATCTCAGACATGTGGGCAACCATACGGCTTATCATTGACTCGTATATCCTTTGGGTTTGCTCCTGTAAGGTTTTAAGTACATTGTTCAATGGAAAATCCCTATATTCTTCCCTTTCACAATTTCTATAATGTTCTCCAATTACAGCAGACTAAGTAAGTCTTTCACTTGCTGCTTGTCACCATTGTATCTCATTTCTTTTCTCACATAATGTTAACTAACTAACAGCATGACGGAAAACTCAAAAGCAATTTAACTTACCAAAACCTCTTACTCAGTGTAACGGGTTACTTGAGTGTAAAAGAGATCTTCTTCAGCCCTATAAATAAGAAAATGTCTAGTGTCAGCCACCTTCTACGAATCCCTTCCTACTTAAGGAATCTGGAACGGGAGACGGCTTTTAAAAGCATGGTCCTTTAGCAACAGAGCAGGAAGTGATTATCACTGTTAATGAAAGTCATGTCAATAATGCACTATGAGCAGCAAGTATATTCAAATATTGCTCTTTGGGGAAAAAAAGAGACATGTTTTTTCTTTAGCTGTTCTTACACCTATTTTGTTCATTACTGCTATTCAATAACAATACATTTGCATTGGTTTTGAATAAATTATCCCAATTCTCAGATTTTAACATACATTATATTTTGATTTGTAAAGCATGATTGGCATGAGTTACACTTTATGAGGCAGAATTCCTTCTTTTCAGTGTACCAAATTTTATAAATCAACAACAGTTATGAAACTTTCCTCAGGGCTTGAGGTACTTTACTGCGAAGACCCATCTCTCAGAAGCATAATCAGCCCTTGGTAAGAGCCAGTGTCATCTCCTGCTTCTTTTTCTCTTATAATGTGTTTTGTATCTTCAGATAATTATAGAGGCCCCTAAACATCATTCAAATGAACAGGGAGTGGGACAGAAATATCCTTTGCAAGAAATGAATTCCAGGTTGCAGTTGGATTATTTTGTACTGATATAAAATTGCAATGAAATACTGAAGAATACACCATTGCCATGTCAATTTTGGAAATACAAAATCTGTGTGTAGTATGTATGCTGTTCCACAGTAAAAATCATGTGCACACTGGGTATGTATAATTAATGAAAACAGAGTGTGCATTGTGAACAGTACAGGATCCGAGATAATATAAGCACAGAACAATTTGCCAGAAAAATTTTACAACTTTGTCTTTTGCAAGCAAGTAAATTTATGTTTTGATTTAAACCTTAGTTTATTATCAGCAGTAAATCACCTGCAAAAGTCTCAGTTTTGTGACTTTCCTCATACAGTTCTAAAAGAAAAGCCTCAGTTCTTCTGGTTAACACATAGGGCGCAAAATTATTCATTAAACTATGAATCATAAAAATGACAGATGCCTGGCTGAGCATCCAAGGATGGAGTTAAAGGTCTTCCCTTATTTATACACAAGTCAATGTGGAATGGTGCCACAGGCTTTATCTAGACAAAGATTTAAAAGTGAGCTGTTAAGATGCCTTAGCTAAAACATATGTTGAAAGACTTTTATTATTGTATATCTATACTTTGATGCACCTTAAGCTGATCAGAATGTAGCATGATGAGAAATGAATCTTAATCAAGGGAAGAAGATGTACACCAGGGGATGTAAACCAGAGTTCCAAAATGCATTAGTCAGAACTTGATAGTTGACTTTTTTTTCTGTGTCCACCTCCAAGTCATTGACTAGAAAAAGCTATGGAGGAGAAAGTTAAGTACTGTTCATGCAAATGATCAGCTAGAATCCCCAATTTTGTTTACATCAAAGTTAAAGCAATAAGGCATCACCCCATGCAGTGTTAACTTCAGCTACAATGCTCTAAATTATCCGTAAAGCAGCCCTATCAAGAAAGAATAATAGGAGGAAAAATCTTATATAATAAGTTAAAGCATATTAAGTCAAGAAAACAAAAAAGCTCTTTCTAAGTTTGATAACACTTTAAAAAATGAAGTATGAAACATTAAGAATGAAGTAAGCCCTTTGGCCCAGAAAATTGAACTGTGCTCTTTGAAAGCCAAACAAATAATTTAAAAATACTGAAACATGTCATATTAACCACGTTTCACTTTTCTTTACTAAAATCATGACAGTGATGTTATTTGGATAACAATGCTCTATAAATTTCCAGTCCAATAGTGGTAGACGGATGGGTACTGTTTGCATGATTGTTAAGAAGTAATGTGCAACATAATGTAGAATATAGATCAGAAGGCAAAGCAGAGCTAAATCAGGCTATAATGCAAAACTGAACTAAAGTGATTTGAAAAATCATGGCTTCCTGCTCATTACCACTGTTTTCTGTAGAAAATTAGGTGTCCAACCAGTAAAAAAAATTCTGTTTTATTAAACACACCTATCCATGCATATGCATACATACATGTATCGATATGTGTCTCAAAACACAGACTTTAAAAACAAGAAAAATGTTAGCAGCAGCCAGACCAATCCATTCATAAAATTGTGGTTGAATTTTCACCTCCTGTTGCTGCAGTTGTGTTACTTACTTCAGCCTGCAAGTCTATTAAATAGGCTATCAGCTCCATTTCTAGTGTATACCCTCGGACTGAGACGTTCACCTACAGTGACTCAGGCAGTAGTGGGACAATTAAAAAGTGGAGGACTTCTATCAAGGGAGGCTTTTTTGTGACACATGAGTTGTGAAGAAATGCCAACACAGCAAACAAGCAAGCACAAGCAATTCCTCAGTTCTGGAAGTGAGAAGGAAGGCAATGCCATTCTGCTGGTGGGAAGACATATTTATTATTTCAATATGGAATTTATTGTGGTTAATGGATGTAGACTAAGAGAAGAAAAATCAATATAGCCATGCATGTATTCCATTTGAGAGATGTGGATTCTACTCTAAGTAAGGACAGAAAGTGGGAAACAGATTTTACTTTTTTTAAAATAGTTTGAAAAATAGTAACAGACTATTATGAGTTTTACTCACGGAAATTAACTAATTAACTAGAGGATGTCATCAACCAGAATCAGGATGGGAAGACATAAAGCAAAGCAACTTCCCTTCTGTAAATAACCCTTATTCATCTTTTATTCATTCATTTTATAACACAACCTGCAGTCAGTACAAATTTACTAGCAGGATGCATTAAGTAAAAACAAAAAATATTCTGTTTCCTCATCACTGCCCATACCTCACCTTTTCCCTATAAACAATGAGATAATGAAAACTCATATGGTTTAAGACATTCCCCTAGCAAATTCAGAACAGTAAAAGTCTGCCCTTCTTATGGGCTTATGTGCAGTGTAATTGTTTGGCTAAGGCTCTGGTCAACAAATATTGTGTTTCTTCCAGGGGAACATCAACGCAACCAGTCTCTTTGCTGTGTTCTTTGGAAGAATCAGAACATGGGTAGAAAAATGTCAAGAGGGAAACCTAAACTTAGGCCAGGCAGTAAAGCTCCCCAGGGGAAAATCATGTTTATTAAGTCACTCCTCTTGCTCAGTAAAGGTTAGCAAGCATTTCAACGAATTTCCTCTTGGGTCAAATAAAGCTGGAAAGGGAGTGGATATGATACCACTTGACAGGCCTTGATTTGCAGATGGAAGCTACAGTAGTATTTTGGACTCTCGGGTTCTGGATCTTGATTTACAACAATAAAACAACATCTCTGTGATTATTTTTTTCAAACAAACTAAAAAAGTTATTTTATTTCTGGAGAAATTTACACGGAAGTTTGTCCAATGTTCCATCATTAGATGTGAATGTAGAGCAGGCTGACAATAACAACTGCCATGACAGATGCAACTGTGGGCTACTACAGAAAATTGCTTCTGCTTAGAAAGAACTAAAGTATCTACTTATTTTTTTTCAGCCTTATGAAAGTGCATTCCTGTGAGTAGTTCATTGTGTTCTTCTTAAGAGAAATAAATCCACTGTATTTACTGAGAGATGCATTCTACAGATGATCTAGCATCTCATTAAGATGATTTTACCCCATACTGCTCTGGCAAACAGGCTCTCACAAACAACATTTTCAATACTCTGCTATTCAGATCTCATCACAATCCTAAACTAGGTCACCTGGAATGATGGTATGGCACATAAACAAATAGATCAGGTCCAACTTCTCCCTTTCTTAAGTAACTGATATTTACAGGTACCTTCTCTGCAAAGGAAAATTTAAGAACAAACAAAAAATATTTTTGATAGCCCTTTACCAGCAGCTGGTTCTGCAAATCAAGCTGAGGTTGACACCGAGTGACAGTGACTGCCAGTCAAGGTCTGTTCGATAGGCTTGCATCACCAAAGCTCTCTTTTCAAGCAGAGCAGGGCACAGATCTCCACCTCAGGGGGCTAAGGAGCCGCGGCTGGAATGGCTCTGGCACATGAACCATTGCTACCCGAGACAGGGAAGCTGCAGGTCAGGGCTGAGGTCATTCCTGTGGAGGCTGAGAGGAGCAAGACCTATTCTTAGCACACATGAGCTGACATTTGGTAAAACCGTAACAAAGACAAGGGAGTGTGTGAATACTTTGCCAAGAGGCCAAGAGCCACGTCACCCTGCTAACTCATATTACAGCTACAGCTTACCTCATGATAGATACTGCACATTAGCTCAGATGTAGGGAAAAATACATCCATTGTCCAGGTAAGACAAGGCAGCTGAAAATTAATGATAAAATGAACTTGCTATGACATTGGCCATATTTAATTAATTCTAAGAATAAACAGCCTAATGTTTCAAGGGACATCAAACTAATGTTAAGGCTGAACTTACGATCAATCCATAAGAATGCAAACACTTCACAGTGGGTTTCTTGAAAAAATAAAATGTTTTGATATTGCTTTGGTATTTTGCTTTCTAAAACACATTTTAAAAAATTGCTTTAAATGGACAGCTGTTATCGCCAATGGTATTTATTTTAGCTATCTCACTCTTGCTACTCAAGCAAACCTTCAGGGAGGGGGAGAAGGACAGGAAGAAATAGATAAAGGAAGAACAAATAGAAACTAAGTAAGCAATAAAATATTGAACCACCAAACAAGGTCTACAGCAGAAAATTGCCAAATATGAAATTAAATTAGTGCCAGGCACTGTTTGAATCATCAACGCAACTTAAATTCCAAGCTAGGCTCTGAAGCAAGGTCCCTGAATGAAAAAAACAATCAATTTTAATTCCTTGGCCTCCACCTGTTGTAAATAGTTGCAAAACACACGCCGTTTTCTTTACACCTATAACTTCTGCTGAGTTCAGTAGTTCAAAAAGTCTCAATTTTGCAGCAGGTAAGACAGAATTACGACTCTGGGTTTGACATAGTGGAGTGCCTCATTACACACTGTCACAGACATCACAGGATGCACCAGAGATTTCTTCGTCAAGGAGAAATAATGAGCTGTCCTGGGTCCACAGTCTTTTATAGCCTCCCAGATGTTTGAATTTATTTATTTATTTATTGAATTTAGAACACCCCCAAACCTGTTTCAACGAAGTAATGAAAAACAAACCTTTATCAGCATAAACCTGATAAAGATCAAAATACTGAAATTGCTGACAGGGCACCGTAATGGAAATAATCTGTTTATTCAGCATTCTGTTTCGATAATATGGGATGCATTCAGATTCCTTCCACAATTCCCTCCTCATTAACATCCTGTCCAGTTTGCTGCAGGCCATGACGTAGACTCTGATAATAGTTTTGGCATATGTTTCCTAAGGAAAGGCCCAGCCACCCTTCTCTTGAGCGGATGCCGATTGTGTTAATGCTGAAGGTGCATATGCACCACCTCCTGCTGGGCCCAAGCCCCAGCATGTACGTGACCTGTCACTGTCACTTAATGCTAACCACTGCAAATCATACACAGATACTACAGAGCTGCTCTAGAAATGGGCAATGCATGCATGTGTGTGAAGATGTGCTCACACACACACAGACACACCAGGCGTGCTCTCAAAGCACACAGAAGATCTTACTATATCTTGTGCTGAAATCACTATCCTCCCCTGAAATCTTACAAGAAGGGCAAAAGGTACCTCATGGAAAAGGCAAGTTCTTTCAGCTCTATCACCCCAGAGCCTTGTACACAACTGCCGGTGATATAAGGCTGCTTTTTCAATTTTTTAATTTTTTTTCCCCTCCGAGAGATAGGCTGAAGTAGTACATGTATCATTTTAATGGAAGACCCTAACAAAGCCTTCAGCAGTGATAAGACAAAATGAATTTCCAAATGCAGGAGATGGATCAGTTGGAGTGCTGATCCTCAATAAACATAACCAGAGATAAACAGTCAAACACTCCTCTTTCGCCTCTTCTACATCAGCAAATTAAACAGTGCCAAGAAGCAAAACCAGACAGTAGACTTTATTTGCCTCTGCAGTTCAGTTATTAGACAAGTTCTTGGCACAGGTTTGGCTGATTCCCCAGCACCACTGGGGAAAAACACAGCCTAGAGATAAATCCCATAAGATTGGATGTGGTCACCTTCTTTTGGAGAGTAAGAGCTGTATGATTTCATCAGGGGCTGTTCCTTTCCTCAGTGCCAGAGGATACTCCCAGGCAAGTTTAACTTCTTAGTTCAGACAGTTTTTCTGTCCGGTATCACAGCCAAGCCTTGGTTTAATACAGGTATCAAATCTCCCTCAAACATGGAAGAACATCACAGTATCATTATTTCAGACTAGAGTTTCATTACTTTCCCTATCTGGTGAGACAAGCTATGCCTTAGCTCCATCATACAGCCCTGTGAAGAACATTTAACAGGACAATATGTAGAACAGCAAGATTACATTTGCCACATCAAATGTAATCCTTACCCAGCATTCTCCAAAGATGAAGCAATAAGAGCAAAACTGACCCTGGAAACATCTAGAGGAATAGAAAGACATCAAAAGTACAATACCAAGCCTTCTCTTTTAAAAATAATTATGGATATACAGACATGTACACACACATGCAACTCACAACATCATAGAAACTTCTGAGCTGTTGTATGTAATGAGCACACTGCCTATGTAGGGACAAGTAATGTACTTCTGCAGGGCCTAAAATCCCACTGAGGGAAAGGAAGATAATTGTTAAGGTGCTAAAGGAGAGTCCAGAGGATGGAGTTCCCAGGTGTTTCCACTGGGATTTCTGGAACCTATTCACCCATGCTACACATTCTCCCTAACAACACCCATGAGAAGAAGCCAGAGTTTTACTGTGCAACCATATCTACCATACACTGCTGAACTAGAAGACACAGTAAGCTGGAGACAAAAATTACAGAAAGACAACAAAGAGCAGCTTAGGCTTTATTTTGTAGATGCAAGCAAAAGGAGTGAAAAATGGAGAGTGAAATATGTCTCAGTATCTCACATTTTTCCAAGTCAAAAAAGCCTCAGTATAATTTTTTACATAAATCCAGCTTTCATTTGTTCATGCCTGTGTCCCTTCAAAACTGAACCTCTGAATTCTCATCTCCAAAAAATAGAAAGGCATCTTTTTTACAGGTCAAAAGAAGTGACTTGACTGTGTCCTTCACAAATTCTTCCTAAAGAGCTGCATATCTGCACATTCTCTCATTAAAGCAATTAAACAATTCTATAGGGCAACAGATTCTAGTAAAGGTGTCAATATTGATATTACATCCTAGTCCACGCTCCTAACCTGTGTTTACAGCAATTTAGTGTAGCATCAATACTAAACACAGCCAAAGGACAAATTATCTCACTGTTGTTCCTTTCTTCACTCAGTCATCCCCTTTTCCTTTCCTTTCCTCGCCCTTCACATGGCAGGTGAATGTGCATTGCAAAACTTATTTTGACAGAGACAGGGCAAGAGCTATAATCTGGCACAAAACACTCCTAGACAAACAAGCAGGATGGGCGTTTTTTCCTAGTACTGTCCATCTCAAGATTGAAGGGTTCTGAAGACTGTTGATTTTGGTTTGTTTTTCCTAAAGCCCCATTTCATATAATCCCATGATTGGCAACACCCTTGTGAACTGCTGACTCTTCTTAAAATTGCCTTAGATTATCCCCAAAAGTGAAGCCCTTTTCAAGAAAAATGGTTGTTCCCTCATATCTATAATTTAGAAAGGAAATATGAGAACACAGACAGGAAGGAAAGTATGGGATGCTACAGAGGCAAAAATGTATAAACTATAAGTAGAGAGTCTATATATAAATTCTAGACCAAAGTAAAACTCCTTATTTCAAAACACGCCTCTCACAGAAGTACATGTATTTTATTGGACAATATTTACCTGCTCTTGGTAATACTGAACTCCAAGGAATTATAACTGGGAAATGTATTTTAGATACAATGCAATGTATACTCAGAATCCAACAATGTAAAATATTAAAGTGAGTTAACTGCAAAGCATGGTAAAGATCTGGCCTCCTTTCCCCTTCCTGCATATTGCAGCATCTCTGAGGTGGTAAAGAAAACCCAGTGTCAAAAGCCAGCCATGAGAAATGTCACTCATCCAAGCCTGTTTTGGTTACATTTCCCATCACCAAGCAGACGGGAAATGTTCTCAGGCTCACAAAAAGGCAAACAGAAGCCAGAGTTAAAAGTAGACTCCTTTTTCCCTTCCCCTGCTGCACACTATTAATCTGAAAGATCAGAAGCCGTATGGGGATCGTGTTATTATCCAGCTACTTATTGCCTTCAGGTGGCTCCAAATTAAAAAGAAAGATTGTCAGCAGATGTACCCATCTACTCTGCCCCTTCCTCATATGGCTATAACATTATTACATTTGCACCCATCTGCACGCCGTAGCCAAAGGTGTGCCAGTATTTCACAATCCAACCTTTTTTTATCCTCCCTCCCCTAGGAATTCTGAGGTCAATAGGCAAGTTAAAAAAATCACACTGTGCTTCAACACCACAAACACTGCACTTCAACACCACAATTTTTTTTTTTTTAAGGGATGATCCAGAGATTTATTTTCTTGAGCTGCTGCACCAGGAATGCAGCAATTATGGCATAGGTATCTCCCCAAGAAATCTGTCATCTCCCACATCAGCCTTCTTTGCTTACAGCACTGCAGTACCTTGCCTCTGTTCTCTTGTTATCAAAGGCATTTTCACTTCTATGGGTCCTAACGTCCCACTAATCTTAAAGGAATTTTCAAAGGAAGCGGCTACTAAAATGAACAACTCTTCCAGAAGTTTAATTACATCTATCCCGGTATCTTCTTTTTCACACTTAAGACTGTAGGTGCAATTTCTGGTCAGGGAGCAGGCTGTCACTAGCAGTACATTGGCAAGTTGAACAAATTAGGTATATAGAGCAAACAAATAATAATTATCAACACCCTTTCTCATTTTGTTTTTTATTTGCAGATATCTGAACAGTAAGAAAAAAAGAGCTGCTGCTTTCAAACAAAGTTTTCATATCCGATATGTGCACAGAAAATCACCACAGATCTCTTCAAATGTATTGTTTTATGTCGATTAAATATGTTAAACCCACAATATCTCAGAGACACAAAATAATTGATTGGGCAAACTTGATCTACTCTAACACTCATTGGCAATTCATATTGATGAACTGCCAGATGCTCAGAGGGCTGGAACTCCTCTCCTACAAGGAGAGGCTGAGAGCTGGGGTTGTTCAGCCTCGAGAAGAGGAGGCTACAGGGAGATCTTTTTGAAGCCTTCCAATACCTTTAGGGGGCTTATAAAAAGGAGGGAGGGGGACTTTTAATACAGGCATATAGTGACAGGACAAGAGACAATGATTTTAAACTAAAAGAGGTCAGGTTTAATTAGGTATTAGGAGGAAATTCTTTGCTGTGAGGGCGGGGAGGCACCGGCACAGGTTGCCCAGAGAAGCTGCTGATGCACAATCCATGAAAGTGTTCCAGGCCATGTTGGATGAGGCCCTGAGCAACCTGGTCTAATGAAAGGAGTTCCTGCCCATGGCAGGGGGATTGGGACTAGATGATCTCTAAGGTTCCTTCCAACCCTTAACATCCTATGATTCCAATTCATATCCACTTTACAACATGAAAAGATTGTGTACGCATCTATAGGTGTAGGATCTCAAACTCATAAACTCGTTGGCTTACTTGCATCTTCTTAACTTTGTGGGCTGATTTGTAAGAGCAGTAAAATGTAAAAAAAACCACTCAAAGCACATACAGAACACTAACTTCAGGATATCTGTGCAAGCTTTTCTCTGTTCACTCTTACAAACACAGAGAGATTCATCACCAATAGCTAGTAAGACTGACATTTACAAGAACAGTCAAATTTTCAGAAAATTTTTCCCCATGTGTGTATTTGAATTATTTGATATTTTTTAATGCAAATAATGTGTATTGTTTCCTGACTTTTATTTTTTTTCTAGCTGTACCTTGTTTTTTCCTCTACCAGAGAAAAAAATTCTTTGTGTGAAAAGAAATAGATCATATCAGTTGTTGTTCATTTCACAATTCAACCAGAACTATGCTATGAGGAAGTAAAGCTGAAGGTTAAATTTGGGAATGAAGCAGGCGAACCTTTCAGCTGCAAATATTGAAGCAGCTTCCTCTTGAACACAAACTAGAGATAACTTCAGAAATACTAAAATATTATTTTTAATTACATGAGAAACAACTTAAATACAAAAAAAAAAGTCAGTATTATTTCCAAGATAGACCAGTTGTTCTTATCCTTTCAAATCTACTTTGAAATGCTCTCCACCAGGCCCAATTATTCAGTTCCCAATGTTGAAACATCCTTAAAAATCATTCAGTGCAATTGAAGAAGGTCCACTTTCTCCAGCAGAAGTGTCCTTACACTAATAAGGGCTCTGAATGGATTTGGAAGGTACTATCCAAGTCAACATGCACTTCACAGTAACGCAGGCTTAGCTCGTGCTAGTTTTACATGAAATTACTCCAGGACCCAGGAACGCACATGTGAGCTCAGGTTTCCCCACACATGTGAATGCATTCAGATACCTTTATTCTGAAATCCTCTTAGAGGACTTCAACAATTCATTTAAAAGGCTTGTCGAGATTTTCTGGTTTTCAATACACTTCAATCTCCCTAGTGATTATAATCAGCCCCAAAGCGCACAGCTACGCTCACAACATTGCTAAATCCCACTCACCAACTGCAAGCTTTTTATCCTAAAATGAAGTAAAAAGAACAGGTACCTAGATTTTGCACCTGGATTGGAAATTTTCAAGAAGATGTCCAAACATATTTTTATGTTAACAAGACAAAAATATATATCTATATATATCTGCATGCTAATATTGTGACTCCTGAATATGTTTCTAATAGTCTATTTAAAACTCATAAAATTAAAATATTACTGCTATATTTCTTGTCTTTGAATAGCATTTCCTTTCTGAACTGTCATTGTCATTAAAATTAAATTAAACATTTACAACATGTTTTTAGAGACATAAGGAAACAATTTATTTGTGCACACACTTTTACAGCATGCATTGCTCAAACAAAAATTGGAAAAGGCAGTGTGCTTCAATTTCATCATATAATTATTTACTAATTAATAAAATGTTCCCTCTGGATTCAAATACAACTTTATGCAGTCATTTTTCACTTAAAATAAAAAGCACTACTGCAGTATAAATTCAGCACAAAGTTAATGACAAGATGCAATTTGTGCCACAATATGAAATGCAACCACTGACATCATCACGTACAGTTCAGTGAATGCCAGCTCTCTTAGATCTTTGGTGCACATCAGCATTCACAGAATCATAAAGCAGTTGTGGTTTTAAGGGTCCCTAAAGATCATCTAGCTCCAACATCCCTGCCATGGGCTAGGACACCATCCACTACACCAGGTTGCTCAAAGACCATGTTGGCTGTCACCAATCACCTCTTTATTTTCAACATGTCTTTGCACAGTTTCCAGAAGGATCTTTCCCACGATCTTGCCAGGCACCAAGGTGAGACTGACTGTCTGGTAGTTCCCCAGGTCCTCCTGTTTTCCCTTTTATGTTTCCCCTTTTTCAGTCAGTGCCAACTTCACTGGAGTGCCATGACTTTTCAAATATGACCATTTGCAATCATTTCTTTGCAAATTTGCAAATTTTTCAGGCCCTTTTAAACTCCTTCCCTAACTTTTGTTGAAGTTACTCTGGTCCTATATTTTGAAATTAATGGACTGTAAAACAGATAATTGGGTATGGGAGGTGATGGTAGAATGAACATACATTGGGTGTAGAAGGTGACTGATGAGCTGAAGCAGTGGTCATCCTGTTGCACATCTGGAGGTCCTGCAGTACAACTAGATGTGTTAGAGATACTGTTATATTCTCGTCCTAAAGCACATATTTGCATAGTACTAAGGCTGAGAAAACCAAAGATATTGAAGAGTCATCGCTGGACAGGACCTCTCAAGGCAGTCTTACTCGCCCCACTACTCCCGTGACCCACAATTCAACAATCCTGAGTTGGCCCTTGGGTAGCCCTAGGTTACCCTCCCAGAAAAACCCTCTGTTGACGATATGTTGCCTATCCTACCTTCCTCCCTGCTGCAACACAGCCTCTGCACCACAGGATTAGATGAGCTGCTTGAACTCCCTGAGCTTCACAAGGGGAGGGGGAGCTGTCCAGAAATGGTTGCCTCTTGGTCTCCCAGAGGAAAGGGGGAGGGGGAGTATAAGTCCCACCGATCAGTCAGTTGTTTCTTCTTATTGACAATATGCAATATTCCTATAAAACCGTCATCTGCAGGACAAGACAATTACCTGAAGAGCTAAAATCTACTCTCAGGTCACAAGCAAGGCTGAGATATCTTGGTAATATCAGAGGCACAATTACCCATGGAGAGGAAGCAGCCAGAAGGAGGATGATAAGTGCCAACAATTTGCTTATATAACAACAGGGGACAGAGAGCCATATATCTTGAGCAAAATAGAATCTCACTTCTTCCAAGAAATTGAACTATAATCTCAGCTGACAAAATACAAACTTCAGAGTATTATTTTAGCATGAGGAATAATCTTACTGCCAGCTTTGCTTCTGTGCTGTGTCTGCCTCACTTTCCAGTTGCTCCAGTCAGCTGTTCAGAGATGCATGTTTCAGCAGGGACTGGAAGGACTTCTGTGATAAAACCAGTGTGAAGTATAAGTCTGTGTTCATTGCCTGCTGTGGAAGTAACAGAATTAATTATTGAGCTGCTCATGGCCTTTGAACCTTAAAGGTTATGATCTCAACAAGAATACACCCTGTCCCTGAAGTTCACTGAAGTGCAGATGCTGAAGCTATGAGGCTAATTCTTGCATAAAGGCAATCAAAACACCCTGATGGCACCTGGTGAATATTAAAGGCAGCTTTGGTTTCAAAGTCAGAAACCCTTGGGAAAAACAGAGGTCACATTTGTCAGGTCACTCTTTGCTCTCCAAACATTGGTTTCCTTCTTTCTTTCTTTATGTTTTCATTAATACTATCAAGCCTGACAACATTTTCCTTCTTTTTTTCTTTCCTTCTCCCTCTCTCCCCATCCCCCTTGATTTCTTCCACCATCTGTACCAGCCTGTTCCACGCTCACCCTGTGAAAATTTGATTAAGAGAGCGAGCTCATTTGTATGGTAAAGTAGCAAACCAGAGCTGGTAAAGCCAAGCATGCTGCATCTCTTTTGTAACCATCACACAAGCTCTCCTGTGCTTCGGCCTGTCAGTCAACATCCATGCAATGTTATCCGATTGCATGGAAAGCAATTCCTGCACCTTAAAGCAGAGCCACCACTACTCATGCGGCTCCTGAGTGTGAAACAAGCAGGAATCAGCTTTTATAGGAAAAGCAAAAAAACATGACGCTGGAGCAGCTGGACTACGAGTGTGTTTTCAAGAGAGGTTATTGGTAGTATAGAAAAATAAAGGAATGGGGGAAGAAGAGACAGGGAGATTCTTCTCAACAGTTCAGTGGTAGTGAGTTCTCATCCAAAGCCAGAAAGACTCAGACCCTTTTCACAGATGTCACACCAACCAAAACTTACTTAATGCAGTTGAAGATGGTCTCGTTATCTACATAAGCTACACTCATGGCAATATCAATCACACATTTGCTAAGTCATTACATTTTATCACTAAATAAAACAGTGTTTCAAAGCTGGAAATACCTTGGAGAAGTCAGAATTGCTCTACTGTGTCTAACAACTGTGCACAGCAGAACAGAAACCACCTCCTTTCATGGGTCTAGGCATCTATGTCTGTTACTATGTGTTGGTGAAATGGAGCACCATGAACACTGTTGGCATGGCAATATAGGGGGAATTTGTTCCCAAGTAGGCCCTTACCCTGTAATTTTATGTCTTTGAATACACTTAATCATGAAGGCTGCAGTATTTTAATGGATGAAAAAGTGTTTTTTCCCTCCTTAGGAAGGATTGCTATAGTGATTAACACCACTCTTTCTTAAAATCCTGCTATCTTTTGCTGAGTTTCTTCATACACTTGCTCATAAGCAAGGTTTAGACTGCAGCTGGGAGGATGGTATGCATACATCCTGTCCTTCAGGCACTGAGAGGGTAGACTGCTACAGGCAGGTTGAAACACACCTCAAACATAATTTCTGGAGATATTAAACATTTGAGATCCCACCCACAAGTAGTGGAGACATCATTCTGCCAACAATCTTAAGAGCATGCCCAGGACTGGAGGCACCTATCATCTCCACAGTCCTTGGATCTCCTCTGCCCACTGGCAGAATTTGAATCAATATACTTCATCTACTTAGCAAAACAAAGGCTACGTACACAGATAGCCTATTTGAATTACCAGAAGCTGACACCTTATTCCTCTCTCATATGTGCTCATACAACCCAGAGACACTCCACTGAATTCCCAGGGGCAAATTAAGCCAGTGATGCCCTTCCACACTTACCTGGGTGCAGAGTATTTTCACTACCTACAGTCACTTTATTTACAGGTAGGTGTTGGTATACTACAAAACATTGAGACATCAAAATAAAGAGGATAGTGTAAGGTGAGTCCTCATTTATTCTGGGTTCGCCTTCTAAGGAACATAAGGGGCACTATTGGTGCTTTAAAAAACCGAACATTAAATGGAAATGATAGCATCAGCCTTGCAAGAATTTTCCCCCACAGCACAGCCTCTATCTGTGCCTCAAAAACTCTCCAAAGTTTTGGTCATGATTGATTTAGCCAGCTCTGCTTTTGGCTGGACACAGCCTTGGTTTTCCCTCTCTCCCTCCATTTATAACTGGTTGACACCTTAAAGAGAGTGGCGTTTTGCAGGGGATGTTATATGGAGATCTGCGATGTTTTGTAAAATCTTTCTCCTCACTCTTCTTTCCATCTGCTCAACCTCAAAGCACCGGTGAGAGAAAAGGATGGTTACAGGTGTTCTGAGTGTCGGAACTTTATGTTTTGCACCACAGACTGCAGTTTATCTGAGGAGGTAGACCTGATGTACGCAGAACACGTGCCAGGCACCAGTGGCTGCCCCGTGGCAATGTGACAGCCCTCTGATGTCACCGTGAGCACACACACCTGCTCCAGCAGTGCCAGGGGCTGAGGGCTTTCCCTGATTGATGTGTGCCACTGTTCATGGGCTGTGTGGGTGGAGGATGTGGGCTGGCCCCGGCACCACACCGACCTGAACTTCCCTCTGGCACTGCACAAGAAGACAGACTGAGATTCATACCTGCTCACCCACACAGGCAAGCCAGCAGATATAAAAATACATGACCTTAAAAAACAGCACACAATCTCTCCATTTTAATTTTTTTCCCCCTTTCTCACCAACACCAGCTCTGCAGTCTCGAAATCAAGTTACACACACCAACAGGGCTGGCCGGTTGCTGCCACACTCCTATGGCCACCCTCCTAGAAATTCCCTCAGTCATTTCTAACTTCCCACTTCTCTATTGAATTCCAAAAGTAAAAAAGGGGAGGTGGGGAAGAAAAAAAATTGCACTTCTGTCTGTATGAAAAGTACAAGTTTAGCTTAAGAAAGTATCTATAAAGTACAGAAAGACCAACTTCTCAAGTTTACAAAAACAACCACTTCTACCACATATGCTCACCTATCTCCTGAAAGGAAATTCACTGCTCAGAAACCTGATATTCCACATGCTCTAATTAAGGAAAGAGGAAATAGCTTTCAGTCTCTTGTGCAAGGGCCAATGAACATAAGTCAAACACTCACCTAAAACCATGAAAACACTTTGAAAAGAAGTCAAACAAACATTCTGCTAATTTCCCAGATGTTTTTCCAGCAATGTTTCTGATATAAAGGCAAAGGGTAGGAAAGAGGAAAATAATTTAGTGATGTGGAAGACATACCTTTATAATCCATCCTCAGCCCATTTTATGCATTTGTGATGGAGGAATTTGCTCTTCTCTACTTTAGCAGGGCTCCCAGATGACACAAAAGGGACACTGTCACACCTCAAAAAAGCTACTTTCTGAGAAGCATTGTGGTTCTCATCACACTTATTTCTGTAGCACCTCTTAAATCCCTAGGTAAACTTAGCAAGAGTCAAGGGATACACAGCCCAGTAAGTCTTCATTTACATCCTGAAGTTTCAGGAAGAAAGTATTCCTCCTGCACGTTTTTAGGAAACTCCAAGACTTGAAAAACATTGAAAAAACATTGAAAAAAACTCTGTCTGTGGTGTAACCTTGTATTTCATTTGCTTCCAACCAGCTTAGTGACAGTGAGTATTCAACACATTTGTACCAAAGAAGGGGGGGGAAAAAAGGTTTAGCCAGGATTATAATTTACATGCACATTTCCAGTTCCACTGAGCATCACAGTTTTCTATGCAAGTCTGGGCCCTTTGAGCTCACCAACAGCGCTGAAAGAAGGCAGGTTCTGAAATTAGGGATTGCAATCAAGGGTTATTCATTAATCAAGCCAGCTATGGTTTTTTTTCAAATCTAGAGACTTCTAAGAACACAAGTTTTTCAATGTGAATGCACTTCTTTTTATTTGAGCCAGTGAAATTGAAAACGATACAGTGACAGGAAAGGGATTACTAGTCGAGAGATAAGAGCTGATGCCAAGAGAGGGCCACGCATCTTTATGCCCATTCTGCCTCAGAGTCAGCTACAACAACAGCATCTGAGATGCAAATGTACAAATAAGAAATGTAACTCTTCTTATCTATTATATTCCACCAACATTATTTCGGTGTAAGACATGTTGTTCTTTAGATGCAAATGCTATGGGAGATCTAGCCCCTTCCACCTTGTTTTACAAAATACAAGGCACCATAGAAAGTAAATTCTAGCTTCCTTTCTTGGTGTGTTTTGTTTGTTGATCATTTCCGGGGAAAGTGCCAAACACTTCTGCTGAAAAGCATTGATCTGAAAATACTTTACTGCTATGGGCTATGTTACACACCAGAAAAAAGAAAAGATCTCCAGAATCCTTACAGCTGGTGCCTATGCAATACCTTCAGAGAAATTGCAATGTTTTTGCACCTTTTTGTATCTTAGCACTGTTCACAGAAAAACAGACATAATTCTGTCTGAAATAAAATTATGTTGAGAACAAATCAATTATTATAATGTATATTATTATTATAATTAGCAGTACTAAACAATTTTTATACAGCACCTTTTTATTCACAGAACCCAGGGCACCTTGCTTATTGTTCTCATTTTACAAATGTAAGACTTCAGTAACTTTGAGATGCAGTTTCGTTATTAAGGTCATACAACATGCCACTGACAGACCCTGGGACACAGCACAGGCTCTGAAATCCTACCAGATGGTAGGAAACAAAACTAGATACCCTGCTTTTTTCCTTCTTTTGATTTCCATCTCTGCCTCTGTGTATTTTGATCTGCCTCATTCAGCACTTAACATAGCACTGTTTCAAATCCTGGCTTTCCAGGAACACAACTGCTTTTTTCTCTAGAGCTGCCCTGCTTTGTGCAACACTGAACATCTACATGTACGAACACACTCAACCTCAATTTGTGCCTGAAGAGTCATCCTCCCGCTGCTATCCCAAGTACCACTAGAGTGCATATTTGGAAAAACCAGATGAAAAATTACTCAAAAATTTGAGTTACTGCCCTGGCTTTTTTCTGGCAGGGAAAAAACATTACCTACCATTGCAGTTTCCTCTCTTTTCGGAGTACATAGTGTCATAATTGCATCTACAAAAGAAGCATTTTCTAAATAATTTGTATTTGTCGTGTATCCATTCTCCCCCTAAGACAGCAGCACCTTTACCTCTCACCCTCAGCTGATCTAATAAATGCAGGTTTAGAACATACAAAAGACAGCAAATGTAAAAAATTTAAAAAAAAAAAAAAAAAATCCAAGCCACAAAGAGCTACATGTTTCAGGAATGACAAAAAAGCCCACAATGATTCCTCAATGGCAGATGATATCAGACTGTCATAACCATCTTTTTATCCCCCACCTCCATCTCATCTTGAATACCTGGGACTGCCAGAACTCCCTTTAACAGAGTGCAAATTTCCCTGCCAGCTACAGCTGTTGAAAACTTGAGCCAACCAGTCCAACACAGCTGGATGAATTATAATAAGGTTATAACTAATTCAAGGACCTTCAGCTACCAGCTACACATCTTTTCACTGCACAGGTACCTCTGCAAATGGCAGAGTTCTACAAGTCTGGCCTCCCGCAACCCAACTGAAGCAAGCAAGAAAAGCATCCTTTAGTCTCACCAAAATATTTTATGATTTGCAGTGTGAGCTCCACAACAAGGTCATTGCATTACATTGCATTGTCTTTTTCTTGCCCTTACAGAGTCTCCGATGCCAGACAGCAACTCCAGGTTATGAGGCCCTACTATATTGGCGCTATTGAGTGAAGGGTGACTGAGTGGACGCAGTAAGCAGTGACACCAGCATGCTCAGCCCTCCACAACCTCTTCCTAAGCCAGGTGTTTTCCTTCGCATGGAAAAATGTCATTCAGCTGGAGAGCAGCAAACGCTGTGGCGTTTCACCTTGTGGCTAATAGCAGAAGGGGTTTCTGTAGTTGGGAATTCAAAGCAAAGGGTCTGAGAAGCAGGAGATCTTTGATAGCTCCTCTGCATGTAGTTTGCTGAACTTTCATTTTTGAGATAAAATGGGAAGGCAGTTTCCTCATCTATTCATCTACTAAAAAAAACAACCTACTCAAGTTCCTGCATAACTGAAATACTGAGTACTTTGGAAGTACTTCTCTAAAGTTTCATTGTGCATTTTCTGACAACACAATAAATCAGTTACGACCTTTTTCAAACTCAGAAATAAGTATCAGCTACTCAGACACTTATCTGCAATTACTGGTGGCAGGACAATAAACACCATGTGAATTGTCTTGCTAAGCAAAAGCCAAATGGAATGGATGAAATCATTATCTTACATCAAACACACAGTCAGATTCCAGCTCATCTTCCTGTTCAAAGCTCCACACTCAACACAGAAGAAATCTCTTCTTTTAAGTAAACAAACACATAATGGCACCAACTAAATTAGAAACTCCATGGAGTTGACAGATTATGATCTCATCACTTCTTTTTTTTTTTTTCCCCAAAGCATTTCCTTTCCAAACTGAATTTAATTCATTTGAAAATATTTAAGCACAGAGCATCTTGAACTCTCCAGAAGACAAATGTTGTTCAGTCATGACTATGCTACTCTTTCAGCCTGGTTTTAATTTGACTTAAACCAATTTATTAGTTTGATTTAAAGCAAACACAAACCTGGTAAGAGTGGATGTCACAGTACTAAATGGCATAACAAATGGCATTAAAAATCAGCAAATATAAATGCATTTTAAAGAAAAAGAACTCTCCTGCCTTGAGCTAAATGCAATGTATAAAGAGTTAAATTTGCAACAATAAACCATTACCTTTTTTTTGTCCCCCAAAGGCAAGACCTTGTAATTAACCCTCAAGGAAAATCATCAACTTCCACACTGCTCAGTTTTCTGTCCTTGAGACATTTATGGAAAAAAAAAGCCCTGTGAGGCCCCACAGTGTAGAAACGCCCAAGTGCAGGTGTGTCTATGGATATTTGTCTATTTTTCAACATTTCCATCCCGTGGCTGCTTATCTAGACCGCCCTCTCCTTTCTATATTAATCTCTGTTTATTCTCCTGTTTGGCAGCAAGAAGAACACTCACACACTCCTGTTTATGGTCCTCTGGATCACGCCTAGGAGCTGTGTTTTGACTCAACAAATTTCAGGAAAGTAAGTGCTGAGAAGAAATGTGCAACTTCCCAGCCACATCACTCTGGAAGGAAATGAGCTGTGCTCTGTAGGGAAAAGGAAATTGCTTTGGAAGTCTAGACCGAACCCTTCCTTTTCCATCCCTCCTCCTGTTTCCCCCTTGAATATATTTAAGACAAAACAAAAGGAAGCCGAAGAATAAAAAGGAATGATTGGGCTGAGTTTCCATCTCTGTGTGTAACAAAAACACAGGTGGATGTGGATTTAAACACTGGCAAAACATCAGCGAAGGGAAAGGCAGGAGAGCCACAGGAGTACAGAAGCACCTCAGAGAGAAGGAGCTCGGCAGCATCTGGCCCAGCAAAATGGAAATCAATGATGTGGTGAAAGGCAATATACTGCAGGCAGCCACTCTGATCCTCCTCTCAGGCTGCATTTGTCTTTAGAATGCAGTAAGTATAATGCAGCTGCTGATCTAGCTGCCTAGGACTGTGCCAGGGAGAGGGGAAAGGCTGCAAGGTATTTAGTGAATTTCCTCTGTTCCCCCAAACTGACAGCGCAGTAAGAAAAGCAGGAGTGAAATAGGATTGGAAGTGCAGAGAAGCATGAAACAACCAAAGGAACTCGGGTGAATTTGAGAAGAAGCCAATGGAGACTATGAACAAAGATAGAGGTCAGACAGTTTGGCCAAAAAGGCCTCAATTTGGCAGAGAAGGCCAGCAATAAAAACAACAAAATAAAAATATTAGGAGTAAGAAATAGAAATACATTACAAAAGAAAATCAAGAAGTCACCAGGTAAGTTTGGTACTATTTGATTCAACTGTGGACCAGAAAATAAAAGAGCAAGCTAAGAGAATTTTCCTGATTCAAAGAGCAAAAGAGGGACCAAGAGAAGGACAGAGACGTTTCCAGGTAGTGAGGAAAAATGATCAAGGTGGAAAAAAATCTGACTGTGAATTTAAAAAATACTAAATGCTACAGCAGAGGAATTTTTAAAACAAAACTGCACAAGAAGCACCAAGGAAAGCAATATTATGAAGGAGCAAGCAAGAAAATACAGGTGCCTGTGGGAATTTAAACTAAACTGCAGCATGGACAAGCACCAAGTTTCACTAGCTTCCTTTATTTCCTGCTTAAATGAAAGGATGTATTTTGTTTGAGTTTGTTTGGTTTTGATAAGGAGCAACAAAAGGGGAAAGAGTGGGAAACCAATCCATCATAAAATGCTTCTGGTGCACACCTTGGGAATTTTGCACAATCTGAGTACTCTGAATTCCTCCTGCAGAGATTCACTGCAGCTTATGTGACCTTCCCCTCTCCTCACGTATAGGAAAAGGAAACCTGAGTTACATCAAGAGAAAAGTGGAGCTGCAAGATCAGAACTTTCTAGTACTCAAGGTCAGAGCTCAGGCATTGCCCTTGGTCTGTCTTCTCACAGAGATGCAAACCAAGACACATGGCAGCACTCTCAGCACCCTCTGTCCCACTCCCTAAGGAAGAAAAATGAAAAGACAACACTTTGAGCCACCCTTTAGCCCCTGCTGGGACATGTCTGCATATGGAGCAGGGGAGAGGAAAGGGAAGCAGTGATGGGACAACATATCAGCCAAGAGTTCACAGGGAGGAGTGCTGCAAATGCCTGCTGAAATCACACCACTCATATCCTGAGATTACACTGGCCTACAGCATCTGCTGGAGCTTAATGTTAGGTTTATTAGTTGTGCTGCTTGCCAGTCAAAAAAAAAAAAAATCTGAGAGAAGGGCTTGATTTTGTTTTGTTTCCGACAAAGTGCAGGAAAGAAATTTTATTCCTTAAGGAAAGTTCTCAGGAGTGGGAATGAATGTGAGGATTGTATGTCTGAATCATCCTGTTAATTCCCTAAATCCCACACCATGTGGAGTTCAGATAATGTTTTCAGCTAGGAAACTTTTTTTTCACAAATTATTTTTTAAAAGGAAAAACAAAAAAAAGGGAAGGGAAGGGAAGGGAAGGGAAGGGAAGGGAAGGGAAGGGAAGGGAAGGGAAGGGAAGGGAAGGGAAGGGAAGGGAAGGGAAGGGAAGGGAAGGGAAGGGAAGGGAAGGGAAGGGAAGGGAAGGGAAGGGAAGGGAAAAGAAAAGAAAAGAAAAGAAAAGAAAAGAAAAGAAAAGAAAAGAAAAGAAAAGAAAAGAAAAGAAAAGAAAAGAAAAGAAAAGAAAAGAAAAGAAAAGAAAAGAGAAAAGGAGTGGTTTAGAACCCCTCCCTTTTTAAATCACAGTTGGACCCAGAAAGACCAGTTTTATTTTTAAACAAAGTCAGCAAATTGCCCCTAAGCTGGTCGATTCCAGTAATTGGCATCAGAGTAATAACAGTCACTCAGTCGGTTTCCCCTTTGCCAGACCAAAAATAACCACTCAGCCAAATTTTTCCCAAAAGTGTTTATTTCAGCTGAAGCGAGTACAGTTAGGTTGCAGACATGTCCTTCTCACAGTTGGAAAATGTACACCTCTATACACAGCGTTGTTTCCACACCCCTCTCTGTATATTCAGAGCTGCCACTAGACATATTAGAGATTCAAAATAGCTAAAAGCATCTCCTCCTTTTCTTGTTGGGAACAGCAGCAATAGAATTACTTTTATCAGATGCTGCCTGTGAAATATAGCCTCTGTGTTGTTTACAGAATGCTTGTAATCCACTACAGGAAAAATACCCATGTACCCTACAATCATGGAAAGTTATGCTGATTACAGGAACTAATAAATCAATATAAAAGCACCTTTCATATTTATTTGAGGCAGGTACATAGTTTCATCCACCTAAAAAGCATAAAATCATCAAAATCACGGTATGTTTTCCAGATGTTAAGTCAAAGCACTCCTAGCTAACCCCCTTGGACATGCCAAGCGGTAGCCACAATATTATTTAGTGTACTTACAGCACAAAGAGCCTGAGGTGCAGAGGTAGTGTGAAGCCTGATCTGCACAGCCCCGCCAAGATAGCCCATCACCCAAACACTGAAGATGCTGCTGAGAACAAGGACTGTACAGCAGTATTGGTCTTGACAGCTGGCAAAGAGTGATCCATCTCAATCTCCTAAGAGAAGAGGCATTACATGCAAGACGTTTGAACAATAATAACTTAGAACCATTAAAAACAGGTATTTCACTGAGTACCTGCACTGGTACTCATGCCCTCTCCCAGTCCTTTCAGTCTTCAAGAACAGGAGAATCACACCGCAGTTTCATCCCAACAGATATTAACCAGCATTTTCCCCAGAGTTCGGAAAGGACATCGGTGCCAAGGTCGGGCATAGGAGAATAACATGGAGTTCACAGACATAACTGTTTCATAAGTTTTGAAAAATTTATCTGAGTGAGTCTACTGGAACAAGAACATTAACTAAAAGGAGCAGCTGAAAACATTTTTTCTGCCCATGGTCACTCAGCATGAGACAGTGGAAGGAAATAACAGTGAGTCATCTTGAAATGGGATGGAGCAATGGGATACCCCCAAGAGATAAAGGCCAGAGTAAGCTACTGATGAATCTTGATGAAATCACATCCAAAAGGAATTGATCTTTTAATTCTGGACTCCAAAATACAACACATTTCTTGAGTTGCATAGCTTTAAGTTAGCTTTGAAAATGTAGTAGGAAACGAAAGATTTTGATTTGTTACAATTTCTCTTCTAAAAATGGCTACCATGGCCATACAGTTTCAATATGAATGGGACAATATGCTAGCTGTTGTTGCACCTACAGAACCACATTTTTGTAGACGTGTATGTACATATATACACACTGCATAAGCCGATTCTATCTACACACAAACTGTACAAGGATTGTTTCAGACCTGAGAAATGGCTCGTGCTTCCAAAAGATATTTTCCTCCACTAGTTCATCTAATAGAAGACATTTCCTCTCTGATCCACATAGTGTTACACACACTACTTCCATGGTAGTGGTATTTGCAAACACACAACACACTCTTATTGCCCTCTCCTTCTTTTCAATTGTTTGACCTATATCAGTTGACTGAAAATAATTACTCAGTACCAACTCATAGAAATACAGTATCTACACCTAAAAAAAAAAAAAGCAAATGAGTAAGGTGTTCTTCCTAATCCACTTGGCTTTCCAAACAGCATTTTTAAAAATACGTATTTAATTTCCCTGAAAACAAAACAGTAGTATTTATGTTTTGTACATAAGCAAAGGATAAAACCTTCACAATACAACTCTTTAAAGCTCCATCATTTACACTCTGGTGTCATAAACCAGCAATAAAATATTTTAGAAATAGTCATAAAATTGTGATCCAAGTTCTTTCTTTTCAAAATCTCTGCTGCAACTCAGCTGTTAAGAGTCTGAGCAGGATTATGTACATTTAATCAGTGGCAAACGGTTCCAAAGTTTGCCGCTTTTCTGATGGAACCTCCCAGCTCAGGGTCACCCCTGGAAGGGGCTGGACATTTTGCTGCAAATGCTTTCACCTAAAGATGTGTCCTTCACTGAACCCAAAGTGCTCAATCTGAAATAACATGGAAGTTTGGGGCAAGGCGAAGAAAGGGCAGGGCTCTCACTGAAGAGAGTAGATTTTTCATGTGGATTTCTCATGGGCTGTGATCGACGTGGGATTTGGGTGCTGGTCTTGTAGCAGAGTCTGCCTCACCTCTCTGGATTTCACTGCTTCCAGAGCCTGCACCTCTGGGGTGATCAAACACTGCACCAACTAAACCCAAAATCTCCCCCACATATCTGAAACATGATAATCTGTGAAACCTCCAAGTCTTACCCATGAACAGATCCAGTGAATCTGAGAGTGGAAAGCAGAGACAGACCCCTAAGATCTGACTTCTGCCTTACCATTTGGGCTGCCAGAAGCCATTATCCTCAGGCCCAGAGGTGTCCAGGGCAGCTGGCACCAGCTCCATGGGGATGGATGACATCCCAATGCTTCAATGGGAGGTGCTGCGCCTGCCTTGCAGACTGCAATCCAATTCCAGCTACTTCTAGACAGTCTCTGTACAGGAGATGTGTTTGTTTTGGCTCTCTTATTTTAAGTTTCAGGTCCAAATAATAAATTAAAACCAAAATAACACTCCAACCCAAATCAAACTGAAAACAAAAGTTGAAAACGTACAAGTAAGGTGTCACACACACCAGAAAGCTTATTTCAACTTGCTCTCTAACAGCACAAAGTAAATAAGAGGAAGTATGGAACAATCCCCATTTATAGGATACTTCACCAAATATTCACTTGCTCAAGTTGCTTTAAAAATTAATTGAGGTTAGAAACTACACTCATTGCAGTCAGCTGGAATTTAGCATTTTATTACTGGGGATATAGAAGATGAAGATGTAGAAGATGAAGCAGTGAGATCTGACAATTCAACCTACTATTACAGAAAATACCAAATCTAGATCTCATAGTAAGGTGTTTAGACCCAATCCACGAGGAGCAGAGTGGTTATGTTTATAAATAGCTCACAATCAGTGAGAGATTATCTTTGATTCTGCTGTTGACCCACTGAACTAGAGCAAAGACATTTGCTTATTACTGCAATGATTTATCAGTAGGATATTACAGTAAGCGAGCAGATGTCATACAACAGAAAATAAGCATGGGAAAGTGGCAGACATTGTTACATAAAATGCTAATGCAAAAGTTTGAATTTTTGTTCTCCTAATACTCATTTCTTTCCTTGACCACAGGAAGCAGGCTACAAAACACAGCCCTGTCCAGTGAGAAATATTACAGGCAGGAAGTGCATAACAATTCAATTACTCTTATTGCTTCTTTCTTCAGAGAATAAATTCATTTTACCATATATATATATATATTCACCCTTTCCAGATGACTAGGGTTGTGTCATTTCTTTTATTTATTTTAAGGTTACAAAAATGTAAACAGTCTGCTAGAATTTCTTTGACAAGACAAACATCAATGATGACCAGATACAGATTTTAAAAGGTTTTCCTGCATGCTTCACAGTCATGTGGTGTGGTTTTGTTTTTCAGTTGTAGGTTTTACTCAGTTTAGAAATCAGCATAGTCAGTATGTCAGGATATTCAAGATTCCTGGAAACCTCTAAGAACCATAACATGTCAGGCCCTGATTTGGGAATGCGCCTACCTATTTAACCTCAAGCACAAGACCTCACATCTTCATCACTCAAAACTTTAATCAAGCATTTAACTTTGAACATACATTGAAGTGCTTTGCTGAATCAGGAAGGATCTGGACCTTTTTAAAGAGCAGCATTGTTAATTGACTGCAAAGATGTTACATCCTGCAACTAGGCTCTTAATGAGCCGTGCCTGCTGGCAAGCAGCTCTGATAGCACACAGCAGCCAGCTGGTCCTCAGCAGCAGGGCACGTGGATCGCTGCATTACTCATGGGTAATGAGTACATACCCCCCTCTAAAATAACTGCAGGACAGGTTGATGCTAGCTCCAAGGATGCTGGTTCCTCTGCATACCTGGCCACTAGTCACTATAATTGAGAAAAAAAACACAAACTTCTTTTTAGAGTCATCTATAATACAACAATGAAGTGATTTACTTAAATGGTGAGCTTTATGATGAAGGAATATGTAAGGCAATAAAACAAATTTACAGCTGGTTAAGCACTGAAACAAAGCTGAGACATTCGATAACTACAGGAGGGTTGCTGGTGGGGATATTCTAATGCAGTGAACACTCACAAAATAAAAGGAGATAAAAAATCAAATATAATGCTCCCTTCATATTGTTTCATCTTTTGGAGATGCACAGAATTGCAGCAGTCACTTCCCTCCAACTCTCTGCAAAAGCTGGTACCAAGGACATGCAGTTTGGGCACAAACTGGACAAAGAAAGGGTTTGAAAAGTGTAAATATGTTTGAGGCCAGGTAAGTAAATAATTGATCAAAGCCACATCCTTAGTGGAAAAGGAATGCTATGATTAGGAAGTATGTTTCCAAAACAGCTGCTTCGGTATCTTCAGCAACCTAACTTTGAAAAGCTGAGGAGATCACACTCAGCCATGATAGAGACATGCGCAAATCATTTGACTTCAAAGAAGTTAAACCCACTACAGCAGCTCTGAATTCATCCTAAGTGTTGAATTACCCATTTTGGGCATGTAAATGTTACCATCCATCATTACAGATATTATTCTGAGAAGCTAAATTGCCTGCTTAAGAAAAGTGCTCCATGGCGTCAATAAAAACTTTGGTGGTGTTCATCAAGGGAACATTTGCTATTTCTAGGCTGTGATTCTTCTCTCATCATAGACTACCATATTACAGAGCCTGAAAGTAAAAGAATTTTGAAATAATGAAGCTCCTTTAGGCTATTCCAGATTAGAATTAAGCTTCTCACACTCTTCTCAAATAAAAAGCAAAATTAGAGGAATTTAAGCAAAACTTCATATACTTTAACTGTAACAGAATCAACACCTTTATGCCTTCTCCTTTTTCCCACAACTACACAACTTCCTCAGGTCAAATTTCTACTGTGTGTACTCTCTGTGCTCTTTCCATACACTGCGCTCTGCTTTTGCACAGAATCACACAACATGGGCCCTCACTTTCAGCTGGAACTTTTATAAAGCATTGTCACACAAGCGAAAGAAAATATTTTAGCAGTTTAATATGGTTATTGTTTCTTCTGCTCCAGCTAACATTGCTGCTTACTTTGGAGGGGTAATTGGTCTATAGTCTCTGCATACAAACTTTTTCATTTGTAAAACAAATGCAGAGGATAGTTTAGAAAAAAAAATTTTTGGGCACATACTGTGTGAAAATACTTTTCCAAGCTGTTCTGAAAACCATGGGCCAAATACTGGAGTCAGTATTATCAGTCAGTTATAGTATATCTCTGATGCACAAGATTAGCTTCAACCCTTTCAGCTGCTGTGGAACAGTTAGATTTCAGCACACACTGTACCATTTTGACATGCTTCTGGTTACCTTATTTGTGGCATCTTGAATAAGGCCATTTCTGTTTATAATAATTTATTTTCTGTTTGAAGAATCCTTGTAGAAATCCACAACTAAAGGAACACATCAGAAAACGATCAGATTTGACGTGATTTTCTTTTGTCCCTTTTGAAGACGGAGTTGCTTTGGATCCACTGTCAGAACATCTTAAGTAACATGACAAGGAAGCATATGTTCTCTTAATGTCACTTTATTCAAAACTGTAAATCAAGTTTCTTTTCTTCTTTTTGATTTTCAGCAATAGTTTACACCATGGAAGAGCAGTGTAGCTTTCTGGTTCTTCCACCATCTCCAATGTCCTGTAAATGACATCTGAAGGATGGAAAGAGTGTCAGCTCTTCTATCACCACAATATTTGGATTTCTACTCATACATTCAAACAAATTCTGAGAGACTTAATTTAAACCAAGCCTGGGTATTTGTGGTTTTCTTAACCCACAACCAACTTCCAGGACTTCCAGTTTGCAGCAGTCATCAGAACATTAATAATTCTTCTCCCTTGAATCACAGATACTCCATTCCCATTTATTCATCATCCTGTAAATACATTTTTTACTTCAACAGAAAGCAGATACACCCCACACAACTAATCAGCATGATCACCATACTTCAAACCCACCTTTAATCAAAGCTATAGTGTCCAAACTATTTTTATGCACCGCTACCACAAGTGCCTTTTTTAGTTGCAGTGGGGAAGTCTGCATTTTTCATACATCCTTTTCTACTTATCAATTAATAATATATCTCAGTATAATTAATCTTCATATATACCTAATACATAGAACTTTGAAACGATGGGCACTTACAAGAGGCATGAGGGAAGTAGGTCATTCTGGCATGACAGTGTTTACACCTTGTCCCCATTAAATCCTGATCCCCAGGTTTACTAATGTGCTCCCCTTCCTCCTCTGCCCAGGAAGATCCAAATCTAGAGTAGCATGTCTGATCCCAGCATGTTTTAAAGCATCCGCTCTTTCCTCCATTTGCTTATTTTAGGCTACAAATAAATTCCTCCTAACTTGATGTTTTCCCTGTCCTTCTCTACTCCCACCACCTCTTTTCCTACAGGTTGTTTTTCCCTCACTGAGATTCCAGTGGGTCTTGTGCACAGAACTGTAGACATACATTGATTTAAACACAGAAGTACAGAAGTACTTGGGAGTGAAGGAAATGTTACAAAGAGATGATTGTAAAGCTACCAGTATTTCAAGCAAGGCTTTTTTTTCTTTAATTCCCTCCTCCACCACAGTGGATCCTGTAAAACAAGTGTCCCCTTTCTCCCTCATCCAGCCTGATTCAGTGCTGCTCTTGCTCTTGACATTACTGCAAGTCTCATGACTCGAAGACGCAGTTCCCAAAGAGAAATGCTCAAATGAGAATGTCATGACCAGTTGACCACAAATGCTACCATTATTCATCGTTAGGCTGAATTATTCCTGCCCACCATGGATCACATCATTATGCAAAGGCATGAGCTAAGAATATGGGAAAAGACTGGCAAAAGGCCTCTTTAAGAAGCATGCCAAATTTCACCGATTCATTTAAAGAACAAAGCATGTCTATCAAGGTAATCTTTATATATTCTGAAGACTTTAATGTTAAAAGGAGTCCAGGTGTTTTTTTCTGAACTTCCATGCACACATTTCCCTGACTTATGTTTTCAAAAGAGGGGACTAGATATTTTAACAACAACAACATATAAAAAGATTCAGCTGTTTTTTCCATAGCGTCATACAGTACTGCGGTCATTTCCCTTGGCAGAAACATTTTAAAAGCTGCAAGAAAAGACCAGAAACAAGGTTGACTTTCAGATTTTTTTTGTTGTACTTTTTTTTTTAAACTTGAACGTTGTCAGCTTCATGTTTACCAGGAATATTTAATTTTTTGACACTCCATTTCTTGTTTCTAGGCTCTATACAGGGAAGTAAGTTTGTAATTTAAAAAAAGGTATCCACCAACAAAATAACTGAAGAAATCCTCCCTCAAGGGAAGACTTCTTTTAAATTAGAGAGGAGAATAATCAAAGAGAAAATGACAGCAACCCATTTTCAGGGCACCACCACATGAAGATCCAGTTTGCAATTACATACATACGTGACAATAAACCACACGCAGCTTGAATATGCTGGAGCTGGACCCACACAATATTGCAGCTCAATGATTTCATGGCAATGAGGTCACTCTGCTGCCTGGGATCATAAGGGATGATCCTGCGGTAGGCTTTGGCACACATGCACGATCAGGAATGCTGCAGAACTGTCATCACCCTCCCATTGCCATCAGTGACACAACAGAGGGCAAGCAGAGGAGATATGAAGGGGTACAGCAAAGAGACCACAGCTCGAGATGTGCATGTTCTGCACCCCTATGAGCAGCATCAGAGATAAAGGAGTTACAAGCACCTGGTTTATTCAAGAAGTGCAAGATCTGAAATGAAGCCACCAAGGATCCCAGTTTGTGAGCACAAACACATCATACCTGACTTCAAACTGACAAAGCACAAAGCCTCCTGAAAACACCAGTTTGCTTTGCCAGGGAACAGCATTAGCAGCATCAGCTTCACTTCTCCCCTTTCTGCCTCCATGTACTGTGTCCTTGGTGTGCTCCCTGCAGGAAGAGGCATGGAGCAGAGTCACTGCAGGAAACACATAGGAGGGAAGCAGCAGCCATGGCACAGCTCCCCAGCCAGCTCAGGGCTTCATCTTGCACTGGCACCCCCTGGCAAGTTGTTAAACAACCACCTGACCACAGCCAGCCCCGCTCAGGGACCAAGCCTAAGTGTGGTGTTGCACATTTTTGCAAGGCAGGTTCTCAGATTTGAAAGTATTTCTGTGTAATAAAGGGTAAAAAATAAATTTGCCGTACTTAGATAATAAGTATAGCAGTTTAGTTTCCGATAAAGACCAACTCCCAGAGAAATGGCTTAATGCTTAAAATGTTATGACAAAATGGCATGTTGCCCACAGGCCCCACAGGTTGCTTGGAAAGCAGGAGCAGAAACAAACATGTACCAAAGATTTTGTTAATATATTCATCTTTCCTATACCAGCTAGTTTGGGTTGATTAGCAAGTCAAGAAAAAGAGCAGGAGGCACAGAGAGGGAGAAGAACCCATAAACCTGCAGTTACCCAAGGTTTGTATCACGCTCAGGGTTTCTAACCCTTTAGCCACGCTAACCTTTTGCCAGTCAAACACACTCAGCAGTGTCCACAACAAAGAAATCAGACCTCTTTACAGCAGCTGAAAATGTGATTTGCCTCCTTCATCTGCAGGCAGTATTAAGGGGCTGGGGCCTCTCCCAGCTGTGCTGCATCCTCTGGGAAGGGGAAAATCATAGGAAGAGGGGTTAGAAAGCAGTAGCTGCTCTCCCAAACCTGGGCACAGGAGCCATGAAAAACTGTGCTTATTGTGAAGGCAAGCAGCCTACACAGCATGCCTGGAAAGTACTGGTTTAGGATGGCAAAAAGCTACACTGTGATGAGGTTGTTTAAAGGTCACCCGCAGGTCTAATAGCAGACTTAAGGAGAGATGGAAGAAGTTGCTTATGCCAAAGGAAAGGAAAAATGCCTTCAAGAAAAGAAAAAAACCCAAAACACCTCTCCTTCCATTCCATTTCCCCCCCCCTCTGTAATGTCGAAAAGAAAAAGCCTCACATTTGGTAATCCTGCCATAACATTCCTAGCAGGTAGGGAAAGACAAATATAGGGGAATTCCATTTACCCCAAAGGTTGGATTTTGTTTTATTTCAGTTCACTTTAGCTTTTTTTTTTTTTTTTAACCTAAGGCTTTGAACTTTTTTTTTAATTCAATGTTGCAGGAAACCCTACAGAAATTATGTCCAGGTTTAATCCCTATGCCAAGTTCTCCACCTCTATGCTTCACACGCTGCTCATTCAGTGCACGCCTCACTCACCCAGAGCTCCTCCGTGCCGCCCTGCTGAGACCCAGGGTGAGGGAATAAGAAATTACTTAAGCACCTCCCACTAATGTTGCAGCAGTTATTCATTTCCACTGTTATTCTGAAATCAAAATAAACCCCAAAATTAACCAACTACAGCAAGAGAGTACTATTTGAGAGCAGGACAAAATGGTTGCTTTTTCACAGTTCATTGGCCATTTTGGCTTCCTGAACAATTTTTGTCCTCTTCCCTTCTGTGAGACACCATGCCTCTTCCCACTGCCTCCCTCTTAGGAGGGCTTGCAAAAGCGCCCAGGGCAGCAGAGTGCAGAAGCCAGAGCCCGACCTCCATCCGTCAGTAGCCCATCAGTAGCCTGACCTCCATCCATGGCCGGCCAGGCACGATGTGAGAATGCGGTCTGGTGCCAGTTTCCATGGCAATGACACCGCGCGCGGAATGCACGCTGCCCATAGGGATGGTTTTCCACAGAGGCACACGGAACAATAGGCTACGCTTAGGACGTATAGCTAAGCTTAAGGCATGTAAAGGGGAGCCACCATCGTCACGTGAAGGCAGAGCATTTCTCTCAATGTTTTCCCATGACTACCTTTTTTTTCCCCGCAGCAATCTGTCCTGTCTAAGCAAGCATTGAAGAGCACCAGTTTCAGCAGCTCATACATATATGTAGTTGTGTATAGTCATACATGCTTGCAGACATCAGAGACATTGCCATCTATATATGGTCAAACAGTATTTCCAGTGACCCCTCTTTACCCTCTTATGTCTGAGAGAGTTTCTTAAGGGCTTTCCTCAGAACCACAAAGCCGGAGCTTTAATTCCTGACCTATTTCCAAAGCTCAGCGAAAGCCAGCACAGATGTATGTTCACCACAGAAACATCCTGTGATTTTGTAAAGCAATTTAAAAAAAAAATAAATCTGAAGTTGCAAGGCTAAGCACTCTGAAAGCTCTTGGATCAAAAAAGTCATTAGGAAAAAAAATAGTTATTGTTTGGTTTAATGTTTTCCATTTTAAAATAAAGTGATTTTCATTAGATGAAAGAGCTTAATGGTTTGAACAAAAATCTGAGGGTTTCAAACCTCCAGCATGGGTGTAGCATTTGATAGCTAAACATTTCCTAAGCTCATGGAAGGGCAGAAAACTCAGGCTGCACAGGACATCCCCTAGTTCTACCACCTTCCTACCTCACTCCTACCAAGGGGCGCTTGAGAAATCCCTTGGAGACAAGCGCATGTTCCTAAATTCAAGACATGCAGCATTCTGTTCAAGAGCTTGCAATACTCTATGCTGCACATCAAGTTGCTGCTCTCAAAGTCCCATGTTTGGGCTGGCCATTGCAGGACCAATCATTCCCCAGGACCAGGAAATGAACTGATACATTTTCTGGAATCATAAAAATGTTTTCCTGTCTTGACAATATTGGACTGTGAAGACCTTTTACCAGAGCTGAATATCTTACTCAGCCCTGCCAAGTAACAAACATACTTTTCAGGGCTTTTTAGCTCTCTCATATAACTGTCTTCCACAAATGCCAGACATCAAAGACTAATGTTGCCTGATGAGCCATAATTGACACAATGACAACCAAGTATCTCATATCATCATATAATCTTTTTTTAAGCAGCGTGGCAACCTTTCCAGCTATCCACATTTCCTTTAAACATTTCACTTTAAACTCAGTGAAATGAATTTTAAAATTGGCAGTTTAGTATAATGAAGCATTTGCGAGAGCCGTAATGTCTTCTTCTCATTTTGTTCCTAATCGGCTCCCATAATTTGCACTTAATTGAGATTATCAACGTACCGGTACTATAAAGGGAAGAAAATTGCATAGTTTGACTGTAAAATATTAAAAATACTGCTGAAAACCTGGCAGGTAAAATATGAATGCATAAAATAATTGGAAAATGCTCACACCTGGCATGAGAAAGTGGACATGAATATACTGAAAGCTCCCAAAAACCTTGTTCTCTTTCTTTCACATACTATATGGAAGAGCATGCCAAACCCCAAAGAAACATTCCCATTTCGGGGGGAGGAAGTAAACCACATGCCTTCCATAAATAGCACTCTCCTCCCTTAAGTAAACCCTGTGCACTCAGCCTGTGACTATGTTACAGTTTAAATATTTTGCTAACCTTATGCTATATTTTCAGCACAGCAAAAACCAACACTGCAAAACATCTGCCCCCAAGTTATAAGTGGGAGTGCTTAGGAGGCAGCTTTTCTTCTGTTTAGGAGAAGGGGTGCCCTTGCTAGGAATGCAGCCCAATTCATCCTGGGTCATCTGGAATGGCTCGACTCAAAGGTCCCGCTATTTACCCACAGCTAAGCAATTGCCCGGCTACGCTGCCTTTATAACGAAGCTGGCTTACCCCGAACAAGGGAAAGAGAGAGAATAGCATCAAAAGAAACACCCTTACTGGGCCTTTGAGATGAGAAATCAGCTGAGCAAGCTGCTATCCAAGGAAAGAGGAGGAGGTTCCCTTGCACACATTATACTATTTAATTAATTAAGGCACATACCAGAAGCTATTTGAGTGCACAGACACAGCTCGACTGAAAGCACAGGCTGGTCCAGAGCCGTTCACCAGACTCGCTTGGGCTGCATCTGGGAAGACACTGCATCAGGAAAGGCCACGTTCATCC
Organism: Acanthornis magna; assembly: GCA_036785705.1. Lineage (NCBI taxonomy): Eukaryota > Metazoa > Chordata > Aves > Passeriformes > Acanthizidae > Acanthornis > Acanthornis magna. Next base: position 23,556,292 of record JAWUZG010000025.1, on the reverse strand, counting down.
TGCTGAACAGAAAGGGCAGACGTCTTCTCCCTTTAAACTCTGCATTGCCTCACAATAACCTCAGCCACAGAGTGGAGCAAAGACCAAAGGATGTTGATAAGCAATCAGCACCCACCCAGCCCTCCTCTAATTCTGACCCCCAAATGTGAATGAATTAGCGCTTTGTATATTGGGACAGGCCACACTGGAGGCTATATATCATATAGGTGTCTCCTTTTCCACTCTCTCATCAACAAAACATCACTCTTGCTTGTAAAACCTCGACGATGGGGAGATTAAAAGTAGGGCAATAGGGAGATTACAATGGCAAATACACCAAGCCTGACCTTTCAGTATAGGAATTCTGGGTTGCAAAAAGCAGGCTCTGGGCAATGCAGTGTAAAGAGGAAGAAGCAGAGATAATCAGATAGGTCACCATAAAAAAAAAATACAACCACACCTCTGAATAACTAAATTAAAAGAGTGAAAATTGTCATCTTTTGATCTGTCTGTGTCACAGACACAGCTATCAACAATCAAGCTTGCTTAAAAATTGTGGTGTTTAAAATAATTCTCTCAACTCCTTATTTGCATTGGAGGAGGATTCAGCAATATAATGCATACAGATTCTGCTTTCAGTATTTTCCTTCACAGAAAATGGCTAGAAAGTTAGTTCCAAGAAAATAACAGCTGAGTCATAGCTGATGATATCATAACAGAAAGACAGGTTGAAATTTAAAAATAAATTAGGAAAACATTCGCAAAAACTCCCCAAACAAACAAATGAACAACAAAACAAACATGCAAAAAACCAAAACAAAAACCAAACACACCACACAAGTACAGCCCCTGCAAATACTGCTGGCAAATTATAATTTACAAGTTGGCTATCTCAGATTTCTAAAAAGCCTAACTGGGCTCCCACCACATTTGCCTTCATGGGTTATACAGAACAACAGCTTTCACTTTGTCCTAGTAATGTTTCAATTAGGGTCACAAAGGATGTCACTTCCCTCTACCTTCTTCACCGATTTTCCCAGAAAGCAGAAGAAGAAAATTTAAACCGCTGCCTAATAAAATAGCTATTTGGAGTCCAGGAATGTGACGACTTTGCTAGAGCTGACTGTGATCTGAGCTCATTCTTTGCATTTCCTACCAGAGGTACCTGCCATGGCTGCACAAATCTTTCCCAGGGTAGAAGGCATTCCTGGGCTCCTCATTCAAAGGCTCTGAGTGCCCCCTGTGAAATGACCCGAGTGTTTCTTTAAAAAAATTAAAATTGATATTTCAGTGTTCTTGATACATACTACTAAGGGAGACCCCACAACAGACCCAGAAAGGCACACTGAGAGTCAAATTCTTCATACATTTTAATTACAGTTTACACAAAGTGAAAGGCGGGTTAATAAGCTCAGTTCATAAAAAATTTAATAAGAAATGGCATTATTGTAGGGAAGAACAGGGGACTTAGCCTTTGGAGGGCTGATCAGAAAATATATTTTACATCCAAGAGTCACCTATAGTCCTCAGCTGAGAAAGAGGAAGGAGTAAAAGGGGCAGGGAATGGAGAAAGGAACAAGGGACTTTATTTAATAAAATCTTTTAAAAGAGAAGTGTTTCTCATTAAACTGGTCCCTCTATACCAGAGCAGCAGATTCAAAAGGTTTTCCCCCATGTGAAGTTTTTCAAGACCATTGAACACACGCAAATCTGCAGACAGAGGAAGCAGAAGAAAAGCATTTCAAGCAGCAAAGCTGGAAGGGCAGACAATAGGTGCCACCTCCAGATAGCAAGGAAGCACTTTCCCAAGAGACCCATGGCCACCCATATTTAATGTGGATAACTGAGAACACGCTCCACTCTGGCCAATACGAGACCCACCACTACAGCTGCTCACTCAAAGCACTGGGTGGCCCTGAATGCTTTTAAATGGAAAACGAACGCAGAGAGCTGGGTGGTGGTGTGTGTGCAGTGGCCTGAGAAGGAGGGGGAGGCGGAGCTGTCCCCTGCCAAACCCTGAGTCACAGCCCCGTGCCAGGGAATCCCATGCAGAGCCCTGTGCACTGAGGTGCTCGGCTGAGCATCAAGGAAACACCGCCCCAAACCTCCTGGTAACACCACCAAAATTACCCAGCTGTGACATGTTCTTTCTTACATCACGTTTTGGCTACCCCGTGTGTGACACTACTGTTTTCAGTAAGCAGAGAGCGTGAGAAAGGTGCTGTGTGCCAGGCTTACCCTACACCCCTCTCCTCACCCCATCTTCACAGCTTTGTGTCCAGGGTTACTCATCTCAAGTCCCCACCTGTCCCTTGGAGGTGGCTGTGCCTCCAGTCCTTCATACTAAATTTACTTCTAAATGTGCAGTGGGGAGTATTAACACATGATTTGGTCTATGATTAAAAAGGGATTACTTTTTTCCCACCAAACAGGGTGAAATGGAAATTATAAAGTTGCATCCAGAAGAATATAATTTCCAAGTTAGACACCTTCAGTTTTAAAAAACCCTATGAAGTTCTAATTTATTAATGAATAGCTGCTGTCTTTGTAATTTTGTCATACTTATTCCATTACTGTCTGACACTTCCTATTGTCACTGCTTGAATTTTTAAACACTTCCACATGACTAGTGCTAATCTCCATGTTTCATGGAGGGCTGCTAATAAAAGGATAGAGATGCATGAGTGTATAAGAACTATTATAGCTAAACGTGTTCTAAAGCCTGCTCTTAACATCTCTCAATTTCTAGCCTTTCTCCCTTCCCCCTAACTCCCAGCATCTGAAAGGGAAAAGAAAATGAAAGAAAGATTTTTTTTTCCCTTTTATTTTGGGCTTGAATCAGATTTATTCCTGGTCAAGAGAGAGAAAGAGAACTCCTTCTCAAAGCAAAAGGACTCCCAGAACCAAGTGCAAAGATGCAGGACTGTTGTGTGAAACAAACCTCAGCAAGCAAACAGCAAGCTTCATATCTTGATTTTTCTTTCAGAAAATCTTGTAGAACTGGTATAACAAGCTATTGTGAACAGCTGCTTTGAGGATACAACCTTGCAATAAACAACCTCTGATTTAAACACAGGACTACATTCACCTAGACAGTCTTTTACTTGTTTATTCCCAAGGATTTCAACACCTCTTTTACCCTGATTTTCTGTACCACAGATTTTCAGCAGGTAAAAGTACGAAGACCTTATGCATTGGAAAGCACTGTTAAAGCACCTCTTTTAATTCATATTTTCTTAAAATCCTACTATCCACACCTTTTAAGAACAGTCAAAGAACAATACTGACTCTCCACTTCCCTCCTAGCCTGCTCCATCGGATCTGTTTCCCATCCCCAGCTTAGGTCTTAGGTGCTTCTTAGTGGCCCATGTAATTCCATACACACTACTTTACAAATAGCTTAAATGCATCAATGTGAGAAGAAAAGTTTCTTACAATTTTATTACATTTACACCTTTACTGTAAAGACCACCATGGTAAACAGGGATAAATGACCCTGACTGCTGCTTAAACACATGTACTTTGTGCAATCGACATTGTTTTTCACTGCCTCATTCCAACAGCACATTCTCCTTGCTGTGTGTGCCCTGCGCTCACCTGGGAAGCCCTTGATCCCTTTAACAACTTGCAAGTAACTCTTGCACTTGGTGTGTTGGGTGAAGAAATATTCTCTACTTTATTGTGGTCCCCTGTGTTCAGGGTAAATGGGGCTCAGCTTATCTTGCATTTCTGTCTTCTCAAATAAAGAGGACCTGCCTTACAGTTGCTCTGCTTCAAACCAAATGAAAAGAGGCAGTCGCAAGCATCACTCCCAATCAGTCAAGGGCACACCAAGAGAGCTCACTGATGCAGAGAGTGGGTTTAGATTAGATATTAGGAAGAACTTCTTTACTCAGAGAGTTGTGAGGCAACCTGGAACAGGTTGCCCAGAGAAGCCTTGGATGCCTCATCCATGGAAGTGTTTGAGGACAGATTGGATGGGACTTTGAGCAATCTGGTCTACTGAAAGGTGTCCCTGCTCAAGACAGGAGAATTGGGACTAGATGATCTTTAAGATCCCTTCCAAACCAAGCAGTCTGTGATTCTATATCTGACAGACTTGCATGGCACATCTGCATCAAAGAGAATGGCTAATACAGCTGCTAAAGTAGACACTGCTTAGTTGTTTGCATAATAATCCAAGAGCAATCCTGAGCTGAAAACAGTTCATGAGAAATAAAGAGTTTTCAGTTTCTATGACTTCCACAACTCCCCCCATCCCAAATCCAAACTCCCAGTCAACCCACTTGGCATCCAGACCTTATTTCCAGAAAAAGTAGCATTTCTAAATGCTACTCCTACAACTAACAGTGCTGCACATAAGTCAGAGCTGTCCAGTTTTAATGCAACTGGCATATACACTGACAATTTAACAGCCACCCTAAAGCTATGTCTAGCTTGCATATGCACACCTATTTACATGAATTGTTACCAAAAGAAATTCAAACCATCATGAGAACTGATTGTTCTCGTGATTTCTCTTCAACATTAATGAAAAGCCTGCGAGCAAAAAAATGTTCTTCTCACCTTGAAATGACAGGGAAACTGAATATGCAGGCCAGGCTTTGAGGGCTATACACGGCTTTTAAAGTTCAACTTGGACCTCCCAAAACAAAGTTTTCTAAACTCAAAGGCCCTCAGATCTCATCTACTGAGCTCTTTCAGTACTACTCTTCTCACTACAAAGAAAGAAATATAGCCAATCCTCCAGGCAATGCTTTGAAAATTTATTCCTTCGTGCCTTTATATTTAAATAATGACATTTGTCAAAAACTTACAATGATTGCATTTAAGACCTTTCAATTCGCTTTAGGTAACAAGATCACACCACCAGTGGTGTCTTTATTCATTCCTAGGAATCCCTAGGTAAACTGTCAGAAAGGACAAAAAACTCTGAAAGTCATGAGGCAACATGATCTACTTGTCCAGGGATAAAACAACAGATCTTCTGATCATGACCCTTGTGCGGGTCCAGTTTACAATGTGAATCAATTTTCTGAATGCAGGGATTGAGCCGAAAACGGCTTTCACTGGCATGGTGTCCTAAAATAACACAAACCAGTAACTGCTTACTTTCTAAACCTCTCTCTACTTTCATTCCTCTCCTCAAGGAAATAGTTACAGACTATTTTTTCCAGAGAAGATACTTAATTACCTGCTGCAGTCTCAGATCAAACAGGTATATGCATGCTTTAATTTATGTCTACAAAGTTACTTCTGGGCACAAAATAAGAGCTAGACCGAAGCTAGCTTAACCATTTTTTTACAGCCAAATATACACCAACCAGCCTTATTGCCTATTTTGCATTTGAAATTTAGTGTTGATTCACAATTTTAAAAAATAAAACAAAATGGTGCGGTCACGACAGAGCTATGTTGTAAAAAAAAATAAAAACAATTAAAAAAAATAAATATATCTGCTCATTCAATTCATGAAACATATTCGAATGCCAGGCTGATTTTTCTCTCTGCCATGCTAAGGGCACCTGCACAAGGCAGAGAAGCTCATGAATTCACAGGCCAGCAGGTGCTCTCGGGAATTGCCCTGATGGGCACTTCTGGTGCATGGGAACCACCTGCACTACTTCACTTAACCATAGGTCAAAAGCATGTACTGAGGCAGTAACCAACACTGAATTTATAATGAACTCACCCCACACTAATTTGTTTTTATAACCACAGCCAGAGTTACGGGCACTAGCTCTGAGTTGGCTCCTCTCCTCCTCTTATTTTAGCATTCGTATCTGTCCACCTGTTTACATCTGTCCCGTGGGGTGAAAACACATTGCACAGTTGCAGGTAAATTTTGTCTTGTTTGCCTTTTTATATTTTGACAGTGCAACAAAATGGAACTATTCTACATAACAAATACCACCACTGCACACAGTGTGCTCTTACTAAAATGAGCAGCAGTAAGAGCACACCACCCTTGCTTGATGAGGTTGCTTCCTAAGGTTTTTAACAGTAAATAAACCTGTAATACTGACAATTAGGTTTGCTATACAAACTCTGTGAAGTTTAAATACATCTCAGCGAGTTTGAGGATCTGTAATCCTTAAGCTGTTTTCAGCTTGTAACATTTTCCTGAACTCAGGGATTTATATCTGTTCTAAGTTTCTTCATTCAATTCCACTTTTTGAGTTATCAAAGTTCATAAGATTGCCTATCAGTCCATCTATAAGCAACTGAAACATTCCTCTGACCCAAGATGACATGCAGCCTATGGTACACTTACGAGAACTTTTAAAGTCAATTTTTGACCTTTCCTTTATTCCTTCATTTTCCAAACTCCCTGCTTACTTTCTACTTTGTCTTAAGTTTCTACTCTTTTTGTTTCTCCTCACATGGTATTTTTGTCATTTTTTTAAGAAACCTGTGCTGTGTTCTCATCTCCCACATCTGCATTAGTCTCTCTACTGACCGGAGCTGATCAGTCAAAACAAAGCTAAGATCTAGAGAAAACATGGCCCAAATGGATTTCAGGTAAAAAAAACAATTTTTCTATCACTAATAGCAACATTGTACAGAATGTACACATGATTAGAGAACTTTTTAATAGGGAAGAGAAAATGGGTTCCTTTTGTGTTGAAGTTATCCTTACACTGACTCTGCTTTTAAGTGAATATTGTGATGTTAAACATAATACTATTTCACAAAGATTTCATAAAATGCTAGCTATGCTTAACCATTTGGGTCACTTTTATTTTTAACCTGTATAATAGTATTTTTCCTCCTTACTTCATTTACTAGAAAGGATCAGGTGTTACCATCACCCAATACCAGGTTGCACTTGCATGGTATTTAAGTTTAAAGTTCATATTTCAATTTTCTGACCTACTGTCAGTGACATTTCTTCCCTGGGTTGTGAAAGTAAGATGATGGATTTCCAGAGAGTGCAATCTGAATTGCCATTAGTTACAGAAGTCCTTAATGTTCTTGACTAACCAAGGGGTTTGAGAAAGCACAGATCTAAATCTACAAAACTAGAAGTCTGTCAAAAGGTGGCCTGCTGCATGAACAGCAAATTAAAGTGATCAATACCAGTGTCTGGATTCCTAGCATTCAGACATTATGTATCTTTTGCATCAGAAATAAACAGAAATTAAAAAGTCACAGAATTTTTAGGGTTGAAAGGGACCTCTGGAGATCATCTTGTCCAACCGCCCCAAATGTTGACTTCATCTGCAAATTTGGATACCAAAACATTTTAATTGGGTGCTCAAATTTGGAATAATACGGTTGTTGGCAGAGACCTTTTTAAGTGTTTATTTGGAAGTTTTACACTCTCTTAGTAATTTGGGTGAAACGCCAGGGAAAATAATGGTTACAGAAGAAGACTGCTCTCTTGCAGATGCCAACTGTACTTCTTAGAATCACATAGAACCATCTGGTCATCTGGGTTTGATGTTGTCATGATGTGCTGTGATATTATTAGACGGCTTAGCTTGATGCATGAGAAGGACACAGAATTAAGGTAAATCAAAACATGCCCCATATACACATATTTTTCATGTCCAACTATGTAATACTTTGGGGGTTGAAAGCTTAAGGATTAATTTTATATTGAGTGAAGACAATGCAAAACCTTCTCAGTCCAACAATTTCTGAAACAACAAAGGTAGATTAGAATTGATCTTCAGATCTTTTCACTCAAAAAAACAAAAAAGAAGAAACCCCCTTTGCTCAAACACCTTTATCTACTTCTACTGGAATTCCTCTCTCTCTCTTACACACACAAAGCTCTCACAATCCCCTCTTAAAACACAATTTCAACATTAGCTACCAGGGTATTGCTCCTACATGTAAGAAATTAGCTTTTTACAGCAAGAAGAACCACTCAGTGGCACAGCCTCTCCAGGGACATGGCAGAGTCCACATTGCTGAAGCTTTTCAAGATGCAAGTGGAGAGGGTACTAGATAATCTGATTTTCGTTTCCCACAAAAGAAATAACAGCTATATCTAATATCTAAAGGAGCCAGTAAGAGCATGCTTCCAAAAATTTGTGTTTTAGAAATCACAGAAAACAGAGGAGCAGTATATAAGTAGAAAGACTTGAAAACACACTTCAAAAGAACTTTTTTGCAGAGGCACAATATTTTTTCCACATAAATATTTTCCACAATATTTACTATGAAGCAACAGGCAAAAGAAAATTATGTATTTGAAGAATAGCATGTTTTTAAGCTGCAAGAAGTAAATCGCCTAGAACGTGCATACCTCCAAGGAAAATTCTACTATACAAGGTAGTCACTGCAGATTACTGCTGCTGTGCTATTTCCAAATGTTCCTTTTCCAAAGGTTAGTGAAAAAAGAAAAATTGTTCAAGACGGTGGCAGGCAGTGATTTTGTACTTTCATCTCCTTTTCCTCCATTCACCTTTTTTTCACCCAAAGTCAAGTTTTCCCGTAAGACAATCGGTGCTTGCCCAGGAAGCATATTGTAAAAAGCTTTAAAATGGGTATGTCATGACCATGAACCAAATCTTAAGGAGAAAGAACAGAAAGCATCTCACAATCCCTGCTAAGGTTAGTGTGCTTCTGAACCAATGTCAAGGTTATGACATATGTCAGAAACCATACCTAGAGTTCTTTTGATGTTGAAAAAAATAGTTTGTGTCAAATGAGCTGGAAACCGTTACTTTATTCTTCTCATGTTACTACTTGTCTACATCTTTGTGTGACTTTGATATATAAGAGCTATAATAAGTTTAAATGAGGAGTGCTGGTTCTTGCAGACAAGACAGTTATTTATTATTTCTTAGAAACAATTTATTCCAGGGAAGATGTTAGGATGTTGACTTCAGTTCAGTGATTCCTCATCTGCCTCTTTCACTCTGCCCCACTTGAGATGAACATGTACGGAAAAGCAGGGAAAAAGATTTTCTTTGAACAACACAGTGAGGGTAGGGACAAAACTCTCAAAGATATATAAATATGAAATAAAGATGAAATAGAGATTATAGAATTTTTTAATTACTACTGCAAATAGTAAGCAGAGGGAAACATTTAGAGGTCAGCAGCTAAAAGCAACTGCCATGCTAATTAATATCAGGGTTATGGTTACCAGGGCAACAACAGCTTTCCTAACTTTTCTTCTTTTATTATATTTAATTTTTTTCACTGAAAATCCCTTTTTTTCTAGCAGCTTAAAAAAATTTAAGCATCTCTTCTGGTACAGACAGAGCACCTTTGAGCACTGCAGGCTTCTTTGGGAATCCTGTGTGTTCAGCATGGAGTTGTCAGACTCACTACGCACACTTTTGCCTTCTGAGGCTTTACAGTGTTAAAATGTTTTAAAAGCTAGAGTTCTGTATCTTTCTTTCTAACATTAATTGCATATTTCTACCACTTGAAACTCCCTAAAAAAATTGTACTCTCAAGAACCATTGTCCCATTTCAGGACCAAAAGGGCACATACTTCCATCTGTACGGTCACTCTTGAAATCAATGAGCAATGCAAAGCTTTCTCCCTGTAGAGATTAAACAAACCACACAAGTTTGTGCAGACCAAGCCTGGGAACAGAAACCAGGTCTTTTGCATGACTGCACGATGCATTAGTGAAAGGTTACTATGCTGACCTTTGGTCTTGGTCACAAAACATTACTGATAATCCTCATTTTGATTAATATATTTTGTTTGAGTTTTGCTTTAAGGCTTGGCCTGCTGTTTATTTAAATAATTCTCAGGTATTCCTGCCCTTGTACTCACCAGTGCCTATTTGCACTGTCTGGTGAGGAAGAATTGTTGCACTAAATCTCAGAGGAGATGCAATCTTTAGAATTATCTTAGGCTGAAAATTGAATAAACAGGAAGTGCTACTGCTACACTGCTTGGATGATTGGCAAAATAACCTGCCAAAAGGCAGAAAAGCACATTACAGCTAGGAACAACAGAACATGTTGGAGGGATAGAGAGAAGGGGCAGCATGTGCATAAAAAGCGTCTTTCACTAGGATTTCCCAAAAGCAGCTTGGGGAAGGCCCACTGTGGGGAGAGGAATCTGGTGCACACTGATGACGAATGCTTGAGTGGAATAAAGTTATGCTAATCATAAGGCTGTGAAATATGTAGTGCCCAGCTGGAGGCAGAAATCAGAGCATTGCTCTTACTGAGCTGAGAGCAAAGAAAAGAAATCTAGACACAAGACTGAAAATTTCTTGACAATTTCACATCGTGTGATCACACAAAGAATTAAGATTTGCTAAAAATGAGAGTCTTAAGTTTTGTCATGTAATTAAAAATCGGCCCAACAGTATCTTAGTGCTCCACTGATAATTACAACAAGGTTTCAGACTTTCTTCAAAGATCATTTTGAGGAAATATTAAGGGTTTTTTTCTGTTGTTGTTTTGCAGAACCATACTAGTGCCAGGATTATTATCTGAATACCATCACAGCTTCATATTCAAACAAAAAAATATGAGCAAAATATTTTGTATACAAGAACATATTAATTAAAAAAATACTTTCAAAAATGTAATAGAAAAAATATTGGCAGCTGTCTTACAGCATCAGAAATGCACCAATACTTCCTAAGGACTGCGTAATGTAACTGCCAACTGCCAATCATAAACATATGACCTCATTCATAGAAGTATGATCTCAAAGCCCATGCCCTCTATCTACTTTCTTTAAATTAGCCAACATTAAGGACAGATTCCAGATCTGAGGAAGCCAACCTAGCTTTAAATTGTTTGCAGTGCTGCACCAGAAGCTGTTTTGATTTTTACCACCAGGCTGCTAGACAAATTCTAATCTCACCATCAATTATGAGAAATTCTTATGACAACCTTGATTTTACAAAATTAGGTTATCTTCCAGCCTGTGGACATTTTCCTGTTGCATTCTGGGTTAATCCACGTGTAGAGCCCACTTCTGTCAGAATGACAAAAACCAATTGATTTTGTTTCATGGTGTATTCTTATCAATGCTCTCCTCTGCTCTTAGCCAGTCTTTGACTGATAGGGTGTTAGAGGAAAGGTCCATTAATTGATTTGTAAATAATTACAGCTAAGTCTTCACTTTTGACTAGATATCAATAAAGGCCTATCCTTTTTTCACTGTTGAATGCTTTTAAATAAGCTTCAGTGTCCAACTTTCAGCCACAAAATTCATTAAAATCATTAGATACTTTTAGAGTAGCACCCACTGGTGATAGCAGAGGCAAGAGTGTGTCAGCATTTCTCTTACACCACTTATAGGGATGGATTAGAGAGAAGCAAAATAAATAAACAAATAACATGCGTGGGAAAAAAAAAAGGCAAATCAATTATTTCTTAAAGTGGGACTTAATTTTCAGACCTGGTGGAATTTCATCAGCTGTACAGAGTAAAAAAAAAAAAAAATCATATGCAGTACTTGGTACATACGTTTCTACACAGGCAAAGTGTATGTGCTCATTACCTGCGGGCACACATGGACACAGGTGGTCTGTCCACCCATGTTCCCAGCAATTTTCAAACTTGTTGACTAAATTCAGACACGTTTAACAAAGGACACAGAGTCTCAAAGCTAGTAAGTCCATACAGAATTTGTGAAAATAAGCAGCGGGGTCTGAGCAAGGCAGACCTACTCAGTGCCCCCACAGAGCAGAAGTTCGCAGAAAGAGCTTGCAGCACTGAACATTTGAAAATTACACCCATCTGGGGAAAAAAGACATAGCCAAAGAGGCTAGAAAGTAGACAGATACACACACATGCCCTGTTTTCTAGGCCCCCAAGTGAGGGGACAAAGTAGCAGTCAGAACTCATGTGAATCAGAATCTGTTCTCAGAAACCCAGGTTTCATTGGTTTTAACAGTGCTGGGTTTAAGGTTCCCATCTTCTTCTTAGCGCCTCATGCATAATAGAGAATCCCACACACAAATGTGAGTTTTCAGAGGGAAGTAGAAGCTCAAGTCTGAAAAGTAGCTATAATATTTTAGCAACCCTTTCATAGTCTGTTAATATACTGAAGTTGCAATAAGAACATATTGAAGTTGTCACACAGAGTACAAATACCATTAGTATAAGCAACTTCATCATATTTTGAGACTGCATTTCAAGCAGCCAGCACAAGGCAAGGCAAGTTATATTTAATTCCCTGTACATAATTCCAACAAATGAGATATAGAGTCATATTGGGAAACTGCCTATTTAGCATTATAAAACAATTGACCAGAAAACCTTCTTTATTGCTGCTTTCCAGTGATAGCTACCTGCTTCACATTAACAAGCACATAAGCTTTCCACCTAGGTCAACAGAAGAGAAAGGTGCTCCTACAACAACTATGCAAGTTTACTGTGTTATTTTTATTCCTAATACCTGTTCCAGTTGTCAATCCATGCTTTATACCTGATGAATATCTATGAGACTTTCAATTCCCCCCAGCCTTCACTAGCAACGTTCCAGAAGGAGCTTAGGCAGTGCACCTAACTAAAAACTAAACCTAACTGTGTGTCAGTACATGTGCATGTGTGTGTGTCAGCACACCATCAGGCCCATCTGCAAAGCACAGAAATAGCAGAGGTTTGTGGGGTACAGCCTCTCTCCTGTGACATTTCCCATTATACGCCCAGCCAGAGCACATTGACCATCCCACACATTGAGCCATCTCAGGTACATCCCTGCTCGCTCACAGGGTAAATGTAGGAGTCACTCTCACAGCATATTTGCCCTAAGACTTTTAAAGAGAAATTCATTAATAAAAGAGGCAAAAATCCCCCTTGTTCTAACAGAAGAAAGTTGGAAAGCTCAAAGATCCCCAGTCTCATGGACCCGGGGGAGGCCATAGATGGGGACAGCAAAATCACACTTCTCCAGGTTTCCTAAATACCGCCTGGTCTCCTCATCCAGCCCATACTTGTCCAGCTACAGTAGCACCTATGAACACTGTTCTGCTACCAAGGGAAAAGTCCATAAAAGACAGAGCAAGCCAAGCCAGAAGGAGGCTGCCAGTTACAGCCTGGCCGTGTTGCATAGTCCTTGTGCCCTTGTCCCACCAACAGAAGTCACTGGGTTGCTTCAGCAAGATCTGGGAAATGGACTCACGTATTAAGAAGCTTCATTCCACCTGAAACATAAATAATCTCACATTTGACATCAGCCCCGCACATGAGAAAGATTTTCTGAGGAATACTTTGTCAAGGACAGCAGTACAACCTCCTACCCATGCGGCAAACGAACCTCTTATCTAATGGGTATTTTGTCCTAGACTCAATCACAGTAGGATTCTTGGGTATTGTTAAGAACTTAATGGGAGACCCAAAGGTAACTTAGATAAACACACCATGAGGAAAGAAAAGCCAGCAATGTGTTCCAGTTAAAACCTCTCTAACCTAAAAATCTCTCTTTAAGCCACTCAGAAAAGCCTTTAAAATCTGATAATCACTTAATAATATTTCACACTTGCTGCTCAACCTGAAAAACCTCAGCTACAGCTTTTGTAAACTGTGGCACCAGTCTTGTTCCAGATGGCTTGCAAAATAATTCATAAACAACAAAGTTCAGCAGGTTCATAGCAGCTGTTCAATTCCAGCACTTTGTCCACCCACTTCAGCATAACTGAGAGCTTTCAATCAGTTCCTTCCTCTCATGGGGCCTTCAAACAGCACCAGAGCATGTGTTCAACATGCTCTCAGAAAGTAGCCAGCCAAATAGGGAGGGTCAGTCATCTAGGCAACTCTGTAGCATACCGACCGTATGCTCACACTGCCTTTTTCCTTTACTTTCTTTTAATACATAAAACTAGCTGAGAACAAGTAGGAAGATGTTTCAGAGTTTAAAAAATACCTTTGTTAAAATACACAGTTCCAGTTTGCCATAGTTCAAATGCTGAATACAATCTTCCCAGCAGGAATATACTGTAAATGCAAACATAACATCTCACAGGATCAGAATGGCTTTTTTTACTCGTTTAACTAAACGTATGCTAAAGGTTATAAGAAATAGAGTATGTCAAAAAGGGCCTTCTCTGTACCTGACAGATTTCCACTGCTATTTCTGTTTCTTCCTCTCCTCTCCTCTTTGCTTGCTGGTGTTTACTTTGGCTCTGTTTTTCTTGTGTCCCTTCAAAACCTCCTTGTCCTGGATTGGCCTTTGGGGCACAGAGGAAAAAGGAAGAGATATTGCTTCACAGTCACTTTAAAGGTCATGCAGTCTGAACTGGACAGAGACAAATTCCAAGTCACTTTAAGCTCCTCTGATCATGGGCATATCCACAAAAAGTATTCTGGAAACTGCATGACAACATTAAGGTTGCATTAAGCCAAATAAAATATACCCTGCCTGTCAACATAGCTGATTAGCCCAGGCTCAATGCCCCATGAATCACAGACATATGGTTTCCAGGAGGCTCAGGATAAACAGAGCAGTGTGGAGACATGCCCTAAGTACTAAATACGTCTGGAGTCTGCAAAGGGTGTCAGGGCATCCGCACATTTAATCGATCCAGGACAGCAGCCCCTGGTGTAACTCATCATTTCAGCTGGAAAAAAAGAGGCAACTTGTCTCCTGAGGAGCCAAGACCTAGCTTGGTAAGCTTTTTACAAATTAGGGCTGATTTGAGCTCGTTTGCTGGCCACTGCTGATGGGACGCAGCATGCTGTAGTCTGCGGATATCTTTTCTTGTTTTGCCTTACACCAGCATGCTGAGCCTGAAGGGTTGACTGGCAAGAAAAAGGTGCTTGTGGTGGAGGAGACCACCTCTAGGCAAGCACGCAGCTGAGACAAGTGTTCCTTAAAAAAACCTTCGGCAGCCCACGACTCCTGGAGCAACAAACAAAGCCAGTCTGACGCCGAGGTTTGTGTACCATCTTAGTAACCAGTGGCCAGTTAATGCTGGATTCTTCTCCAAGGCATTCTCCTCCTCCCACAAATCCTGTGGTTTCCACAGCATACACAAATTTGTCGAAGTGAAAATATCACAGTTTTGCTTTATGCTAATGTTTAAACATAATTTGTATTGAGCTATTGTATAAACACTGGTTAAGAACCAATTCAGGGCTTTTAATGGGTTTATGCCCTGCTCACAGTTGCCAGGAAGTATCAGTGTGTTGAGGAGAAAAAGGATTCCTTTCATTTTGACACACAGCAGAGGTTTTTAAGCAGACAACTGAAACAATCACAAAATCTCCAATACTTGCAAGGAGATTTTCAGTACGAGTTTCTGTCAGCTCTCTCAGTAGCGCCCAGGAACCTTGAAAAACCCCATAGGCAACAAGTTCTGCCAGCAAGAGTAATTTCAGTAGCACGCTGCAATAAAACAGTGTTGCAGAAGGTGGAGGGCAACACAAGCAGGTACCAAACCCACAGAGGGATCCCAAACTGCAAATGCAACCCTTCCAGCTTGTGGAAACAGCCTGAAGGTCTCCGTGACATGCGTTGTTCCTGTGTTGTGCTCTCAGGGAAAGGTTGCTCCATTGGGGTTTCCCACACCACATCAATAGCCAGCTGCAGGTTTGGACAATGGGAGCAATTTGAAGCTGGACAAATTTAAGAAGCCAAAAGCTTCTCTGGCATGAGCTCTTTGATGAGGTGTATTTAACAGCCTTAGAATCCAGGGAGTAATTAATAAGTAATTTAATAATAAAAAGAAAAGAGAAAGAAGGGCAGAAGGAAAGATTTTGCAAACAAGCATGACACTCAAGAGCTCACTGAGCCCTGGAAAGGTTTCTTAATAGGAAAGTGAGGGCAACAGAATACAGTCAGGCATTCTGGGATTTTCATTCTACTGAAGCTTGTAGGCACAGCATTAAATCCCCCTTTTCAGGTGCAAACTCTGTTTTAACCCTTTGCCCAGGAAAGTTAAAATTCCTTTCTATTCAAAATGTAATTAAACCACAAAATGCAAAAGTATCTAGGGATATACAAAACAAAAAGCTGTCTAGGTTTACAAAAAAATCAAAGTCCCTGTAGTAAGGGGTTAATTACAAAGAATCTGGTTGCTGATCAACATCTTGTGTAGTAAGATCAAAACCAACAATTCTGATGTTATCTAGATAGTAATAAGAGTAAATCTGCATTCATGGAACAGTAAACTCAGAATTTTAAAGCACAATTGCCACTCTATTGTAGGCCTGGAATTATACTTGAACATGATTCCAAATAAGTAGATTTTCAGACTGACTTTTAAATTACACAGAACGCAATTTTATTATCATAGTGGGGTTTTTTACCCCCTTTTGCTCAAACTGAGACAGGCTGAATTTAACCTTTTGCACTGCACTAATTATGAAGGGCTAAGGTTAGGGGCTTTATTAAACAAGAAAGATGGAAAGAAAGAGACAAGGGGGTGGAAAATTACCAGATTACACCTTCCCAGTTCTGTTCTCTTGTCTGCTCCTCACTCCTCTGGGAGATGCCAGACTCCACAGCAGCCCTCCTCCTGAGTTTGCAAAGAATTACCAAATGTAACACACAGTCTTGGTGCTGGTGGTAGCGGAAGAGTTTGGACTAAGCTCTGGCTGACCACTGTCTCCCACAGCAGCAGTCCACGGATGCACTTTCTCACATGCCATGTGTTAAAGCCCTCCTTAGCCCTCTGCAAGCACCAAGGAAAAGGCAGCAGGGCAGAGCAGGGGAGCTATGGCTCCCGTGCAGCGTTAGGCAGGCAGCTGAAGGCAGACAGCTTGCAACCACAGAAATAGCTCGGGTAGCCAGTAAATCAATATTTGTGTGTTATTGTTCTCACATACATCCCATTCGCTCATCCAACACTTGTTCCCGCAGAAACAGGATCAGAGCGGCCGCCGGCAGGCAGCAGGCAGCCAGAGGCAGCTCCCCTGGAGCTGGCGCACAGGTGTGCTGCCCCCAACCAGCAAGCAAAGATCTACAACTCCTTCTAATTAAGGAGTAATACCTTTACTTTACAAAAAGAACTCGTAGAAGGGGACACGGTTTCCTCCAGCATTTCTCCTCCTCAGCAGAGTATCCCAGCTCTCTCTCCCCAGCACGCGGCAGCTGCTTTGCACAACTCCTTGTCCTATTTCTGAGCAAAGCAGACCGAGAAGCACCATCTTGGTGTGTGATTGGCGAAGGGGTTGCCTTCCCTTGGAGCATGAGGAAAAGGAAACTAAGAACAAACCAAGGATGTTTCCTGGTAGTGTGCATTCAGTCGTGCTCTACACCTCAGAGAAGCAGTCATCATTTTGGGACAGCAGCAGCTCAGTAGCTGTGAGGACAGCAGAGACGGGCTGCACCCAGGGGTGCTGAGAGAAAGGGTTGCTGCTATAGTGAGTCTGCTCTCTCTTGTCTTTGAAAAAGCAGAGATATTCCACACCTGGGGAAAGACAAGCATTGCACCCACCTCCAGAAAAGGCTTAAGGACAATACAGTGAGTTGCCAGCTGGTCAGCCTCATTCTTCTTTGTGAGAAGCTCTCTCTGAATACAGCTGGGGACAGTCAGCATGGACTGACCAAGGGTAAATCCTGTTTGACCAACCTGATTGCTCTCTGGGGTGAAATGACCAGATCTGAGGACAGAGGCAGAACAGTGGACATACAGCCTTAATATAGATAAAGAATTAAGGCAAGAAGTAAATTCACCCTGGATTCTTGCTATATTTAACCCCTATTTATTTTCTATATTATACCAGAGAATGGGTAGAAGGGATGGCTGGCCTGCCTTGACCAAAGGAGTACAGCTTTTAATCATACAAACAGGGTGGCCACTGCTCCCCCATTGTACTGTTGCATAAGGAGAAGTTATGGATGCTATTACATTACCAAAAAAAACCCAAGACAGAAACATGTAATTCCCCTCTACATTCCCAACTATATATTTGTAACTTCGGCACAAAATAAAAAATCTTCATGTGGTTAATATCTGCACAAGATAAAACAGACAGTCACACCAAGTAATCCACCTGGAATCCAGCCTATTAGAAAAGCTCATGTCAGGATTATCAGACTAAATCTGACAGAAAAATCTTCTAGAGAATACATAATGGATGACCAACTTCTAGAAGCTTTTGTCAGCCCTGCAGACAATTCCTCTGATAGGCCCAACATTCCAGCCTTCTTTCCTTTCCTTATCTCACCCAGCAAATGAATGCTATTAAATAGGCAATCTTTTTTCAGTGGGCTATACAAACAAAATACACACAGTTAATTAATACTGCAGTCATTTCTTTGATCTTCCAATGAAAACAAAATTTAAAAGTCATACTATTTCAGCCTAGAAGCTTAGCATTAAAAAGCTTAGGAACTCATCCGGGACTTTGAATCCAAG
This sequence comes from Acanthornis magna, assembly GCA_036785705.1. Lineage (NCBI taxonomy): Eukaryota > Metazoa > Chordata > Aves > Passeriformes > Acanthizidae > Acanthornis > Acanthornis magna. Next base: position 23,538,068 of record JAWUZG010000025.1, on the reverse strand, counting down.
AATCATTGGGCTGATGTCATTAAAAGAACTGAATTAGACTTGTAATTATTCCCGTATGAGTTCTGCTGTCTATCTGAGAAAGAAGGGTATTCATTTCTGTCCTCAAAACTGATTTACTTCAGTGAAAAAAACAGAAGGATTAGAGAGAGCAAGAACTTGTTTTTTACTGTGCATCTGATAGAATATAAGAAAATAAGTGTCAGTAGTGAACAACATCTCTGCCAGTCAATAGGAGTCATACCTTCTGTTTACATGGCATGGCAGTTTCCTTGGGATCCTCAGCATAAATCCTATCTCCACAGTTCCAGCTGGCTGTCCAATGCTTAGTGCAGTAGCACTTCATTAACATGCAAATGCTTGACAGTTATTGGGCTATAAGTACATCTGCATATTTATAAACAACCATTCCAAACCATATCCCCATTTCAGGAAACTGCTTAATGACACTGAACCTAAAGTCTCTGTCATATCCATTAAACAATAAGCTGCAGCCACATTCACTCATTTTATATTTGTATGGTACTTTTAAAAATACTTTTCACATAGCTAGGTTAAAAAAATGTGTAAATCGACTTTCTCTTTTTTTTTTTTTTTTGTTCTTTTGTGGTAATCAAACTTTTCCCTTTATTAAACCCTATTTTTCTATTGAAAAGGTAAAAAAAACTCAAAAAAGTTATGCTTTAGAAATCATAAAAGGTAAATTTAGGGCAATAAAAACCAAACACCCAGTACACCATATTTAATGTTTTATGCATAATCTATAAAATATTCAGTCAAAATACACAGCCTCTGTATTTTCAAAGCAAAAGTGTGAGGAGCACCAGACAAACAATGCACAGAATTGAAAGTTGCCCCAAAAATCTAGAGGTTCAATTTCATTGCTCACAACAGTAATTCTGCGTGTCTAAAGATGAGTTCTATGTGTCCTCCAATGTCACATCATTGAAGGCACATGTCAAACCCAGCACAGACACCCTTAATTTTAGCAGCACATTCTATCCAAAGCATCTGGAATTTTAACATGGAGTACCATAAATTTGGCCATGAACTCAGATTTCTCAAAAATTTTCATGCAAATTATATTTAGTGAGAAAAGATTAAGAAAAAAAGAAATCAGAATTTATTCTTAAACGGACAAAAGCATGTCAAAACCAGCAGGTTACAAACCAGCCATGAAGTATCAGAGATACCTACACAGACAGTTTCTGCACATGAACTGTAAAACTTGAATCGAGTATTTCAGTACAGCTAGGAGGTGACCATGAACTGTACTTGCACATTTAAAGAAAGGTCTGAAAGCCAAACATCTTCTCTGCAGAGACCTACTCTGGACCATCCCTGCTGCTTGGATTACATAAAGAGCTTCATTGCATCCCCAGCTTCTGGCCCGCTATCTACAGAAACAATTTTAAGGATAATGGTGATGAAGAGAAACTGAAATATCTGAAATGTTAGCACAATAATCTGAAGTGTTACATAAATGCCACGGTAAAATACAGAAGCATAACCACATTGCAAGCTTCATTTTTCTCATATTTGGCTGTACATAAATCTCTGTATCAGAGTCAAGTATGTTCTCGGCTCTCTTTGGAGTTTTATAAGACACATCCAACAAATGAGAAGTGAAGTCCTGGAATAGAGAAGACATATCATAACAACTACTAGTGCACAAGAAAAGAAATTAACTTACTAAGACAAAAATTAAAAAAATTGTGAAACTGAACCTAAGAATTCATGGTGGGTTTCTTGAGGTTCTGGGTTTTTGGGGGATTTTTAGGTTAAGAAAATGCACAATAAACCTAGAAAAGCCCAAATGAACAAAATATGAAAAAATTCTAGACAGCAGTCATGAAAAACTAAATTTTTTTTTTATTTACAGGAGGTAATTTTGCCTGCATATTTCCCATTCTATGTACAGGAAATGTTGCAGAGTACTACAGCAATGCAGACACACATACATTTTCATCTATACATGGGATGCTGAAGCTCAGTTACAAGATAATTCCATACACAATTCACACTATCTATTATGATAATTCTCAAAAGAAAAATGTGAAGATAAAATTATTTTATGAGAAGATATATGTATTGATTTTGTGTATTTAATACAAGCTTCATGTTTTCTCCACATTTTGATTCATTTTTCATAGCCTCCAATTAAATTAAGAACTAGGACTTCCTTCGTTCCCACTGCCTAAAATTTGGGCCCATCACAGCACATAAAGATTGAAGGTAGCATTTTAAAAACTCCCAAAACATTTTAGATTTTAAGGCTCTTCTTCAGAACCATGCCCAGAAACATCGTCTCACTGGAAGTCAGTGAAGCCGCCTTCAGTGTCCAAACTTTTTATAAAAACATTGGCCTTAGAAGTCTTCAGTCCATTTGTAATTTCTGAATGTTTTACCACGAGCTTAGAACTTTTTCCTCCGGTATATCTTTCTATAAAGACAATCAAAAGGGCAGGTTTTTATTGAACAAATACTTCAAATAAAAGATACTAGAAATGTATGGTGGGATGGTTTGTTTTATGAGCAACTGTTTTGGGGTTTTTCGAAGATAAAAAGTTTAATTCCATGCTTTGAGTTGGCCTGTGTAGCACTTTGGCATTCATTTTCATTCTTGTACCAGTGACAACACAGCTGATGAAATAAAGACCTTATTGGAGGTAATATACTAATGGCATCTCATCATCAGGACAATTGAATCTCGTGGCAGCTCCTGGAAAGATAAGACAGAGAGCTGGTTCCTACACAGCCCTTTGGTGATGCTTACCTTTCTACCTCAACTTCCAAAGGACTGAAATGCTGCCTGCATGAGATTTAGTGTCAATGTGAGAAATTACATCTTCACATAAATGATGAACATAGTATACCAAAATAAGATCAGCAGAATGGTGTGGGAGATACAATATCACATCACGGAGCTCATCACCAAGTTTCTTCTCCTGTACTTCAGTGTGTGTTTACAACTGAGCTCTCTCTGGTAAATGAAAAGAAAATAATGGATCAAAGAGACTGCAAAAAGACATCAGTGTCTTGCATTTGGGACATACTCTAATCTCTGAGCCATGCAATATGTGCCCAGTATGGGGCAAAAGCTAAGGACACTGAGTGAGTGAATTTTTTGGAGTACACTATGGTTAAAACAACTTTTTATCAGGAGTGCCAGGTGGAGAGATGCTTGGGAGCAGTCCCTTCTATCGGAGGCTGAGCTGTATCTGCTCCTTTCAAGCTTCATCACTTTGTTTAAGGTCAATACCAAGGCTTTGGAAGATAGATAAAGCTCAAGAAAGCAAAATATCTACTCCAAAGAAATACTCCTTAATTTCTTCCTTTGCTATGAAGAACTAGACTTTAGGATCTTTGAAAAGACCCTAAAAAAACATGTTACCCCATTCGACAAAGCCAGCTTGAAGACCACTGAATAAACAATCTCATTTTAAAAATGAACACTCACACTGCTTTGGATTAAGTTCTAGTTTCTTTCTATTACTGAGCATCATAAAAAAAAAGAAAAAGTGCACAGACAGGAATCTGAAATACAGAAGGCAGATCAGACCCAAGGCATACTCTTCATCAAACCAGCATGCTCTTACCAGCATAGCACAGCTGATAATCGCCCACTACGTGCATATTTGAACACCCTAACAACAGGACATTTTGAAGAAAATAAAAGTTTAGTACACTTTCTTAGTCTTTTACAAAGCTAATACTTTTAGCTAAACAGCACCCTCAATTACCAAGTGGGTCAGATATTTTTAGTTTCAAAGACTTATTTTCCAGCAAATTAAACTGTTTGGCCTGAAATTTTTCTTTTCTATAAACATAAATTAAGTTTTCACAAACAAATGAATTGAAGAATACACACTGTAAAATCCTGTGGCCTTTCCTTTGGGAAGCCTTAGAAGACACTTGCTTTGGATCAGGAACTGGCAACATGCCTGTCAGTTATGTACATGCTTGCTTTTTCTTTTTATTTATTAAATTCAGAATCTTCTCAGATCTCTCTACCTTGTAAAAAATCTAAATCTGTGCACAGACACCTTGTAAAAATAACTTAAATTTCAATACATAACTTCTCTAACTTTGTGCTGACAGGGCTTTCCTTGGAATTGCAACTAAAAAGCGGCTGTTAGGTTATAGAGGATCACTGCTCCTCAGCTGGTAAAGTACCACAGAGAATTGCAGGAAAGAATTAATTATTTTGCCCTCATATCAGGGCTGGAACAGCATACAGTTAGTGCAATTTGCTCTTATACTGCACAAAGGGAAAACAAAACATCAAATAGCTTGACAGTTTAAAGAGTGCTTTCTCTTTGAGGGGAGGGAGAGGTGAGAAGGGATATTTATGTAAATGAGGCAGAGAAACTACAGAGAAAAAAGATGCAAGCATATAATTAAAATCTGTATCATAATGCCTACATACAACATACCCACTGAGATTACAGGACCAATATTGATTTTAGCATCAAACTTTTCAATGTTACATTTTACAACTTAATGACTTTCTTTTAACATATGTTTTTCATGTGTAATCTCTATTATAGCACAATGGGCCCAAGATGATTTTTCAAACAAAGACAGACTTTTATCAAACAGAAAGTGAAAACTTCTTTTAAACTCTGATCCCAGCTCTTTGATGTGATCCAAGTAGTTGAATGTCTGAAGCCACGCAGTTTCATACCAGCTTGCACAAAAACAGAGGTTCTTCTGCGTGTTATGGTGTACACCTACATAATGAATGCTTGTAAGAGCTAGATGGCAGATTCACACTTGGGTTTACCTTAGTAAATTTTGTAATTTTAAGTTGACACTCCTGAAAGTATTTACTTCTGTATTCAAAGGCAGTTTTTAAAAAAGGGAGATGGACCTCTGATATGGGGAAGTTATTTATTCCCCAAACATTTTTACCTGTGTTTTGTTTTACCAATAAAATCAGGACTTTTGACTTGGTAAGGAAGAGGTTTCTTTAAAAAAAGGAAAAGCTGCTTCTTTATTAAATTAAAACAGATTTGGACACTTGTCTTTCTCCCAAAATGCAGATGATTATGAGGCCTAAGACAAGAGGCATAAGCTTAGTAATTTTATTTTTTTTTCTTAAGGCTCTGGCTGTCTCATATGTCAGACAGGCATGTGTATTATGCACATCCAGCAGGGGACAAAGATCAGAAATTTAAAGGAGCTGTTTGTGATTTTGGATGGGATGTGGCACACAGATGAAAGAGCAAACATTTTTCCCCTTGGTTTAATGCTAGCACTAGATTCCTAAATTAAGCCCAGCAGGAAATAAACATCCACCACAGATTTCAAAAGATATCTCACATCTTTGTATTAAAACGTGTTATTTTAAGAGTCCCAAATGCTGCATGTCTGATTTTTATTAAGTCCAGAGCCAACATAGGAAGTGTTATTTGATTCACTTTAAAAGAATGCAGAAAATATCACTGGACAATGGGATGTAAATTGCAGGAAGCCAAAAGAAAATTGAAGAGTAGGAGATAATGGGCCTGATGCTATTATCTATAAGAATACTAAGGCCACAGGTTTAAAAAAAATTACTTTGATGGCCTTGAGAGCTTGCTCAGACAACAGAACATCAAGTTAGCAGATTTTCTGGGGGGAGTATGAGGACAGCAGTCTCAACTTTTCTCTTCCAAATAGACTGGGGAGGTGTTTCTGATATGCATTTCTGATTTCCTTCTACACTAAATAACTACAATGTTGTACTCCAAAAGAGAACAAAATTAAACATCACACCACACGTTCCTCACACATTTCATGTGTGTGGTTATTGGTGAAAAGAATTCTATGGCCATATACCAATGCAGTTAAAAGTTCCAACTCTGAAAATTCTCTAGATAAAGTCTAAAACTACCAGGATAGGATTTTGCTCAGCTCAATCACAGTACACTGAGCTTTTATTTTGGAGTTTGCAGATACTACTTTTTTCCTCTTCTTTCCCACTGACTTTGATGATGTTTTGGGATTAAAACAAGGAGCAGACAGTTCCCATGAGATGAAAGACATAACTGCAAAGAACACTTACTTAGAAGACTTAAAAAAGAACCCAAAAAAAACCTCTTGGAGTTTGAGATGCTGTTATGTATTTATTTAAAGAAACACTCCCTTCAAGGGGCTTCGAGTTCAATATTTTAAATAAGCTTCTGTTTTATCAACTCTAGTTGGAAACAAAATGCCTTTTTTAATTGCCAAGCTGATCAAAATTATAACAATACATTCCCAAGTGGGCTAAATATATTCTTACAGGCAGAAAGAATAGCTCCAAGTTCTTCTGCAAACAGTGCCAGTAATAAAACCTAAGCTTCTCTAGTTTATGGCCAATTATAACTCCCGGCAACCCTTACTCCGGTGACACCATTTCAAAAGGGTTCCACACATCCCTCCTCCATCAGCTAACTCCCAGCTGGGCACAGAAGCAGCCCTGCTGTGGCAAAGCCTGAGCCACAGTTCAAGATGTTCCGCCAAGCTCTCAGGCCAGATGGGGCAGGGACCTGGTAGGCTCACACATCTCTCAGAAAGGACTAATTTATCTTCCTCTTCTAGCCAGTCCCATATTTCATAACAGTTTTGTTGCTTCCCCTCCCAACTCTGCCCAAACCTCCTATAGCCAAGACAAACAAAGGTTATTGGAAGAAGAGATGAAGCAGAAGCGGTGCAGGGGGCGGGGAGAGAGAGAAAAAAAATACAGAAGTGTTGTTTTCTTTGGGAAGTAGGCTAAAGACTGAAGTCGTTTTGACAGCAGGCAGAATTCTGTGCACATGAATGAGCTTTCTCACACTCCTGGGTCAGCTGACCAAGAGGAGAAAGAAGACCTTTGGTTTCTGTTCCTGACACCACTTCTGCACACAGTGTAAGCCAAGCTGATTTATATTTCCATTTGTGCAAGCTTAAAATAAGCCCATGGTAACTTACATACATCATCCACACTGTGGACAAGAGTAATTTATTAGGTATAACATGATTTGAGATCCCTGGGTAAAAAATGGAAAGCACTAACTCAGTAGTTTCTAACTCAGGGCCTGATTGGCATCAGAAGATCCACACACTACTTCAGGTGCCTACATTCACCAGCTTCTGTCTCCAAGTTACAGGTCTCATTATAAGTTTCCAATGCCTGCAAACTTTTGAAATCCACCTCTGGCTGTGAGATTGATGAGGTATTGGATTTCCTACGAACTCAGATTAAATATTATGCAGGACCTTAAGAAAATGCTGACAAAGAAGTAAGTATCAGTTAACATGCAAAACTCATCTCTTGTAGAAGGCCAGTGAAACTACACTTAGAACTCCCTGAATGTATCTGCCTACAGGTGAAATAATTTGGCCCATTTTTGCAAAAGATGAGTTCACCCTGTGCAAGTTTTCTTTTTACATACATTATATTAAAAACCATAAAAATTGTGTTTGCTGTTCTTTGCCAGTTTTGGAATCTAGAAAAGAAAGTTTCCTCCTTTCATTACATTTCTCATCTTGCTAATGTACTTACAGTTCATATTTCTCTACAATACCAAAATGCAGATTTATCCCTTTACATTTGATGCTGTGTTTCATTCCAATCCCTCAGCTATTATGCAGGCTTTTCTCTCAAAATTTGCCCAAATATTATGAGGCAGCAGCACTTTGTTAAATTGTTCCAGAAGTGTGGAATACAGAATTGTTTTTCAAACATTATTTGGTTTTGTTTTCAGAAATGGGTATGACATAACTGCTATTTATCACATTGAGTAACGTCATTGTATTAACATGGGCTGTGGCTGTCTCTTGGACATCTCTGTGCTCAGTGGTCTTGCACTTAAAATATTAAAAAATACAGTTAAAGTACTTAAAAATTACAAATGTGAATGATAACAGTTTTCATGGAAATGCTGGCTTATTTTTAATGCTGCACTGCCCATGGATTTATTGTCACTGGAAGCAGTGAAATGCCAGAAGTTTGGTATAATTACCTCAGCATATTCAGAATTTTAAACTGATCAAATTACGGAATTGATTTTTAAAGATTCAGTTTAGGGAAGTAGGGAGGACATGCTGGGAAAAAAAACATCAGTTCCATCTGCAGAGTGGAATTGATTATATGTTCTGGATGGCTTATGCTGTAGAACTACAAAAAATTGCAGGTGACTTTGGTTACTAGAGGAGGTATTAGTCAGCCTGAATTATTGACATATTTTTGTGTAGTGTAGCTGCAAATACCTCCCTCAGTTTTCTTTTTCACTCTCAAAATGTAAACATTCAGAGCTATCATGGAAAGGGAGGTCACAAGGTTGAACAAGCTATTCCAGAACCTGAGATTCCATCAAAACTAAACTTTTATCTTGCAGCCAGTACACAGGAGAAAGTTTAACTCTCCTCTTCTATGAGCTGCTCTTAAGAACATTTCATATCAACATATAAAATCCAAATTAAAAAATATATCCAGAGACTGTTCTGCAATGTCCAGAGAAGGTGCTACCCCTTCATTTGAGGCTTAAACACCAAAGACCAAAAGAATTCACTGGGAAGCAGGAAACTATGAAAATGGAATTAAAGAAGAGATTAGGATTCTCCAATACTATCACATCTTTGTAAAGCGACATACACAGACGTAAAATCAGGCAGTTTAGGAAGTCTAACATACCTCATTTTTATTCCAAAATATGCATCATAACTAATACCGAAGTTCACTGAAAGAACAAAATAAAAGTAAAAAAATAAACTATTCTTATTATTCTTTCCCATCATATGCTACCATACAATCCCTTAGGACATGACCACACTCTTTCCACGAGATGCCATTCCCTTTCAATGATCTGAATGAACAGTGATGATTGAACAACTGATCATTAATTATTTGGCCCTACTCTTACTATTCAGTGTGAAGTCCCATGTCTTGTTTACCATGTACTGTTCAAAGCCTGATTTGAACAATGAATTATTCATTTGCTTGTGGGTTTTACTACAGTGCTCATCACAACATCTGAATGCATTACAAACATTAAGTGATTCATTTTCACATCATCTTTGTGCGATGATATGAATGATATCATTGTATGTACATTACAAAAGCAGGGTCATGACACAGGGATATTAACGCATCTGTTAATTACAAATACATAAATGGAGGTTTACAGGGCCAAGTTTCTTCAAAATACTTACATTTATCACACCATTCAAGTCATCTTCAGCAGCACATGTGGATCATATCCAGAGGTGGTCTCAGAGCAGACCCCTAGAAAATGAGGAGGGCAGTCAGAATTCCCTGATCACATGAAAACATTTTGGTTTTAAACTATACTGCACATTAGATGTGATGAGTCAAAAATGTGGACAGTGGAGGTAAAGAAATTCTTAGAAGCTGTTGCACTGCAGAGGTATAAAAAAAGGTAAACAGCAAAAACTCAGATGCAACAGATGCGCCAATGCACAATAAGGATTTTCACTGTGCTGCTTTTTCAGAGACCATCATATTTCAAGAGAATATCTATTTTTCATTAGATGGGGGGCAGGGGAAAGAGTGACAAAGGATGACAAGAAGGCTCAAGTGCTTAATGCCTTCTTTTCCTCAGTCTTTAACCATCAGACCAGTCGACCTCAGGCTGTGCAGTCCCCTGAGCTTGAAGACAGGGACAGGGAGCAGAATGAAGCCCCCATAATCCAAGGGGAAATGGTCAGTGATTTCCTATGCCATTTAGACACATGAGTTCATGAAGCCAGATGGAATCCACCAAGAGTACTGAAGGAGCTGATGAAGGTGCTCACTGAGCCACTCTACAGAGCGATCTGGACAGGCTGAATCAATGGGCTGAGGCAAATTGTATAATGCTCAACAAAGTAAAGCCCTGAGTCCTGCATTTGGGTCACAACAACCCCAGGCAGCACTACAGGCTGGGGGTAGAGTGACTGGAAAAGTGGAAAAGGACCTGGGAATGCTGGCTGACAGTGGCTGAACATGAGCCAGCAGTACCCAGGTAACCAAGAAGGCCAATGGCATCCTGGCCTGGATCAGCAACAAGTGCAGCCAGCAGGACCAAAGCAGAGATTGTCCCCCAGTACTCAACACCGGTGAGACCACACCTTGGATCCCTCTCTAAGAGAAAGACGCTGAGGGGCTGGAAGGTGTCCACAGTCCACAGAAGGGCAGTGGAGCTGGGAAAGGGTCTGGAGCACAAGTCTGATGAGGAGTGACTGAGGGAGCTGGGGGTGTTTAGCCTGGAGAAAAAGAGGCTCAGGGGAGACCTTATCGCTCTCTACAACAGCCTGAAAGGAGGGTGGAGGGAGGTGGAGTTGGTTCCTTCTCCCAAGGGAGAAAGACTCACAGTGCAGCCAGGAGCACACCAAGACAGTATGCCACCAGAGATTAAAAAAGGCTTGGGACTGTGTGTGTTTAAACAACAGGGACCATCTTTCATCTTTCCCTGTTGGATGTAATTCACTCAAACACATCTGACCTCATTTAAATACAGTTTAAAATCTCTACATGCTAGTTGTATGCTTAGTTTGTATTATGACATCTTTTTCCACAGTTTGATCTTTTCCCCAGTGTCTAAACCTGACAAAATCGTACATCCAGACCATCTGCCATCTTACTTACTCTCCCAATAAATGGCTATCCTTACACAGGGTTTACATTTCTACAAGTGAAAACAGTTCCAAATGGTGTTAAACTTTCCTAAGTGGCAGACATGAAGACAAAGCTGCTGTGGTGGAAAAAAATCCTTTCACAACTACTGTACTACAAAAATAATGGGATTTCTGCTTCAATTCCAATATCCATGGTATTTCCATGAGAAATATAGCTGGATATAGCCTTACCATGTGCAGGGCAGCACACGTTTTGTTTTTGGCAGCTGTAACCCAACAGGCTCCTCATTATAGACCCACACTGATTTTTCAGAAGTGACCCAGAATCTGTTCCCAGTTCTGCAAAAGGTCTCTTACAGACTGTGAACATGTTATTGGAAGATGACTTCCTCCATGCCTTCAAAAATCTGATTTAATGACCATAATCCAATTCAAATTATACAGGGAGGCCAAGTAGGTTCATCCTATACTCACACTTGCAGTGTCTTTTATTCCTTGATGCCAGTTTTTTCGTGGTTTTCCAGACAGTCTGCGAAAACTCCCTCTGAATTCAGTTATCCCAATGAATTACCTGCAAACCTGAATGGCTCCTCTAGTCTTTGCAGGAGTCCCCATCCATCATTCAGGAAAATTGGTTTCAACACTAAAAGTAGTGGTGCTACCACACCAGAAATAGGCTACTTTGGGTTTGTAGCTCTCTGTGAAAGACTTGAAATCACCTGGGATGTCTATCATATAGCTCACAGTATCACTGTCATGTGCCAGACATCAGTGCCAGATGTATATACAAGTTAAGCCTGAATCAAGGTCTAGTGGGAGGTTTTTTTCCCCTATGGGAAGGCAAAATGTTTAGGAGAAAATAGTAAGGAATTCAGCAGGGAGGCACATAAAGTCAGTCTTCTGGCATTTATGTGTTATCATTTGTTTGACTCCAATGCTTTCATTTCTGTAAAGTCATTGGTTTTAAAGAGGCTGAGTTTAAAATGCTAACCGCTGCTGAACTCACAGGCCAGCCACCAGACCACACTGACACCAAACCTGCTAGAGAGGAGACCATGTGGAAGAACTACACTCACATGGTCCTTTCTGCTCAGGACTTGAGCTAATGCCCAACTCTTAATAACTCATGTCACTCATAGTAGCTGTGTCTTTGTATAAAATGTTCTAACTTTTTTTTTTTCGTCTCATTACATATTACATTAAACTGAAAGACACTTTGTCTTAAGTAGATCAAAAAAATAAAATTTGCTTTGGGAAATAAACTTACCTCGAAAAATCAGCTCAGCCCAATTTTAATATAACGCACACTCCTAACCCCTCTTCAAGCTTTAGGCTTGTTAGGAGACTGTGGAGATTTTTCAAACACCATTTCTTTCTAATGTCTGACTGTTTCAGAAGCAAGGTTGACATGTTATCAGTGAACAAGTCTGGGAAGAAATCAGGTCTGGGCATTTCCCACCCAGAAGAGCAATGGAGAAGCTAATGCAGCAAACGTGAATTGAAGGTTTTATGATAAGACTGAGATCCCAAAGACTAAAGCCTGTGCTTAAGCTTGGGAGCGAAGAGAAAGGTGAAGCAGTTCAAGACTCAAGAGTGTAAGCTGGTTACACACGAGACACCAGCAGGTAGTTTTAACTGGAACAAACAAGGGCATGGACAAAAAACATGTTGGCAAACACCAGCTCCACTGTAACTGTCTATGAAACACCAATCAGTTTAGTACATTCAGACAAAAAATCTGCAGCACAGGCATTTGGTAGTTATAAGTCATGTGAAAACTGTTTGCATTTGTGCTGAAATCTGAATTTGCTGTTACTTTATGATCATCGCAACATTTGAAAACAAAAGAATTTCTTAAAAGGATTCAAACACCTTCTGTGGCAGGCTAGTTCACAGTTGTGCAAATACTTTCACTATGCACTGGTATTCAGTAATAAAAAATCATTTTATAATGTAGTCTTACTCTGACAGTAGCATTCATCTCATTTGAAACGTCTACATTATATATATATTTTCCCTTCAATATGTTGTTTAGGCTATGGTTTATGTTACACCATCATATAACACTAATCAGCTTCTGCTTAGGGGGATAGCTAGAAGATACAGGTATAAAAAAGGATAATTTCTTTCTATCTACTTAATTTAAAAATCCATATTTGAAAAAAATCCAACAACATTATAAGAAAGCAATTTATATACTGGGCTATTAACTTGGGAAAAAATGGTGTAGGCAGTTAAAATATTGTAAGTAGTATCACATGATTTTTAATAAACTACTTCAAGAGCTCTTACATAATAATAGGTAAATACATAAACCTTAAGTGTTACTAAGTTTGAATACAGTAATTTTGCAACTGTGTTTTAACATGGAGCACAGGTCCTACGGCTGTTACAGACCGAGTGCTACAGAAACTTTATTCTTCCCCTTCCCCTCATCAGCTGCTAGAAGATCACTCTAATGGCTCCCTCAGGCTGGGTTCAAGGAGCAACAGCAACACCATAGGAACGACTACAAAATTTGATACCTTCTTTTGTAGCCTCCTTGCCTCAGGCCAGATTGCAGAGCTTTCATATGAAGGGGTGAAGGGAATAAAAAGGAGACTTCTGTCTGCTTTATACACAATAAATAAAGTGGATTGCCAGTCACAATAGAGGAAAACACCTTCCTGTCCCATCATGGGTGGCAGGGCCATGGCCCTACTGAGTAAGCCCCTGAAGGAAGAAGCTTTTCGTTACTGTGAAGCTCATAACACTGCTAATCCATGAACATTCAAACCACACCAACAAAGCAGGAATGAGACTGGTCTAAAAACCTTGCATTTTTAAAAATATGTCTATGCATTTTCTCTATCTTCTGTTCTCCTGAAGCTCTAAAATAAAATCCAGTCTTACTGTCAATTTTTTTCAACCCACTCTCTAAAACTGAAAGTGCTTGAAAGACACTTTGCTTTTTGTAAAAAGGAGCAGCAAGACTTCACAGAAATGCTCTCCTCCAGGTGCATAGACCACAAATATCAATGAATATCTAGAGGCTACAGTCCTAGACTGAAGCTGGATTAAGTGCTTTGCAAAATACTCACTTCATATTTAAAATTAAACTTTTTGAAAAGCCAGCCAGTGGCTGATTAGAAGAATGCTGGAAACATGCCAGTTGCACTATTCAAAACACCTTGAAACAAACTGCACTACTGTCTATATTTGGAAACCATAAAAAAGTTGCAAAACTAAAACCATATACTTGTAAATATATATGTTCAGCTTTCATGGTTTTCAAAGGAAACAAGTACAGATAAACTACAAGGATAACATATGGTTGGATATGAATGTGGTTTACATCTGTTGCTGGTTAATTAGTTCAAACTTTACCCACAGTGGGGTTTTGAAGATGCAGGGACACACGTTAAATAAATGAGACATATTTTGGAATGCTGAACAGACCTAAAAGTCCCAAAATCCAACTGGTAGGCCTTTCGTGGTTGGAACACTTCTTAGTGGATTAGGCATGAAGAGCCCTGTTGGGAAAGCTGGATCCTCAACCCAGTTCTCATTCATTTTGTCTCAAGGCAGTCACCCACATGTAGTCTCAGTTCTGTCACAGGGAAAAGACACTTGACATCACAGACTTGCTCAAGCAGTGCATATAACCAAAGCCAGGAGAGAAGAGAACTCTGTGTTTCTTGACCTAGGTTTTATTTGCACCCAATAGTCACAGTGAGCTTCATGTACCCACCTTTCAAAACCAGCAAACAGACCTTTCCCAAAGTGGCGTCCCCACTTTGCAGTTTAACATAACACTGTTTTCTTTTTTCAAAAAAAGAAGAGTCCATTTATTTTATCATCATTATTAATGGGAAAACAGCAAAACTGTGTTAAAGCAAACTATTCAAATGGTTGTATCCTAATTTTGGCAGCTATTTTTTTATCTTAGGTAAGAAGTTAAAACTAACATTAATACATATTCAGCAGAGGACATGCTTGCTACCTAGTCACAATATTAACCTGTGAAAGGGATTGTTATAAGGCAATAACTTTCCATCTCCAGAACTTGATTTTCCATTTTTTACATATGTAAAATAATAGCTGTAAAATGGCACTAAGACAGAAAGAAAATTATGTCTTGTCATGATCACCTGGCATCTCTTTAAATCTCATTCATACATGTTTAAACTTTCAAATGAAAAAGGAAACGTGATTGTGAAAGATACGTCATAGTAACAGCCAACATTTTTTCTAAATTATCTTAGAATTCTTCAGAGGTGCTAATTTTGATGCAAGGTCTTTGACCCTAAGAAAATCTTCTATCAGCTTTGTCAGTTGGTATTGATTGTTGCCAAAAAAACAAATGGGAAAAAAGAGAAGTTCCCAATACTTGGATCAGCATTCTGAGAGCTAACTACAGGACACTACATTTTATTGATCTCTTTTTTCTACAATACCACATCTACATTTCAGAGTTGTATCAAGGGGTAACTGTAGAGGGTTTCAGAAAACAAAAAGAAAGAAGAGAAAAATACTCCAAAACCTAATAGCAAAAATTGAGTCTGTCAAGAACGGTTCTATTCCCTGTTTTTCCAAACACTCAATATATGCATTTTGGAAAGCTATTTTAGTGCTGTTTCTTTTTTGATTTTATTTCTTTTCTTTTTTTTAAAGCTCACTGGTTTTGATTAGTGATTCATATTGACATCAACAGTCACCCAATTTTAAAGGAGGAAGCTACCTTCCTCCCACAGCTTTCCCTCATGAAGTCACCTGGTTGAGTTATGAAATCCTGTTAAAGAGGTCACTTAAATAAGACATAAATCAATAGAAAAAACATCAGCTTCTTTCCTGCACAGGTGTCATTTCTATTTATTTTGAGTGTAAACCCCAGCGATCACAAGCTCAGAATATTTATATTGCAACCTAATCCTCATAGCCCATTGTCAACTGATACTTCTTTGCTAAGCAGAGCAAAACCCTCATGAGATCCCTACAGTTTTACAGGACTCCCAGCAAGATTTTCCAGCTAAGACACTACCAGGCCTCACAGTCTTGTGTCCCTCAATACAAGCTGATGTGAACTCATCTTTGTGCTATAGCCCAGTGATACTCTCTGAGCCCCACGAGGTCAGACAGTTCTGAGCAGTCTGGTCCCTAAGGGATCTCCAGGCATACCTGGATCACCTAGAAAAAGAGAAGATTTGAGTGCAGATGGAAACATCCATGTACCTAACCTAGCCAGAACAAAGCCATGGCACACCTCACTGCTTCCCAGCACAGCACTCAGTAAGCAAGTGCCCTCCCACCAGACTTTATTTTGCTGTGTTCATTGACTCATGAAGGCTCAGCAGTGTTAGCAATAGGCAGTTACAGGCACAGCAGACGAATGAACTGGGGGAAAAATCCCAAACTTACATGTCTCCCAGGACTGAGCAGGAATGACGAGGTGCAGAGTTGCAGATGTAGCTGCTGCACTGTAGTAGATACGCTGCACTGTTAGATATGCAGCCTGCTGAGCAAGAAGCTGGAGGCAACACGAAGTTCCAAATCAGAGCAGCCAGACAGGTGTTCCTGTAAACCTCTTAATGCTTCTTCTTATTGCTTGAGTCAAGAGCAAGCGAAATATTTTGTCCCACAGCATTCTAGGTCTTTGATCTGAACTGCGATAATCTAATACACCATTGGCACAACGGAGTTATTTCCTCCCCTTCTCCTTGCTCCCTCACTCACAGCAAATCAAATTGTTTCAATCCTATAACACATATTCTATCTTGCTAGAAGGACACATAACTATATGGATGCAATGTTTATTCAAAGTCTTAACAGGATAAAGGTGATGTGGTACCAGAATCGTTTCCTTTCTACACAGAAAGTGGAAAGACACACCAAGTGTTCAAAAGCTTATCACAAATCGACTAAAAATGAAATGAATAAAATAATAATTTTGATCACTAGTACTGAAAATTCTACTCTCATCCCAAAACAATGTATTTCTGCCAAAATCTTTCTGAATCTGAATGCTACTTGCTGAAGTATCATTAATATGTTTCTATCCAGTAGCACAGGAAATGAATCGTATCTGGTCTGCATGGAATTCTTTAAATTATGCACATATTTATCAGTCTCGTCCTACATGCATAAATCTACCTTTACAATTTCTGGAAAACACTGATAAACACTGCTTAGGAGACAAGAAATGTACAAAGAAAGAAAAGGCATGAATTTACACAGGAATTTACTGTGTCTGCAGGTCATACAAATGAACCCAATTTTTTCCCACAATTAAATCTATGGTGTTATCAAGACAATCAGTTTATTTTAAGACTGTCAACCCAATATATAAATTTCCTTTTGTGCTTGAAATGCCTGTATCAGATAAGATAGCTTTTGTTTAAACTGCTATTTTCAGCCTTTGCTTTGAGGGTTTTGAATATACACAGTGAAGTAACTTGAGATTTCCTACCCTGTTTTAAAATGTGTTTCTTCTGTCTGTTTGTATTTTGTAATTTCCTGTCAAATAACCTCGCTATAACTAACTTTCCTTGCTCCAACCTACTATTTTTTTTTTAAAAGCCATTCCCACTTCCTGAGGATGGTAATAAAACACTGATTGCATTCGGCTGTTATCTGCCTTTTCTTCCCCTGCTTCCCCCTCTCTCACTCCCTTTGTCAAAGCCAGCACTCAGGTTTCAGCTCTTCATGGACTGAGAAAGGCACATAACGCGGAGAGGAAGCAAATCAGACTGCAGGAATCCAGATTCATTAGAGTTTATTGGGTCAATCACCAGCTGGAGTAGAGCCAGACAATTAGGTTGTGCAGCCCCTGAAGTCTGGAGGTATGGCTCTCCTTCCAGAGCCGAGCGCGCTCCGCAGCAGGGCACACATCGGCACCGTGCCTGGCTCCTGCTGCAGCTGGGCAGGGGGAAAGAGGAAAGGGAAAGCAGCAGCACCTTGCTGCCTCTAATCAGTTACCACTAACTGGAGAAAGAAGTTAATTTAGCCAATTCCTACTTCATAAAGCATGAAGCTGCTGATATTTCCAATTCTCTCATTGTTTTTTGCCAATTCCTACCAAAAATCCAGTTTGCTAAAATATCACCATACAGAGCCTACAGACTATTCTACTTCATCTGAAATTCTTTAACCTCTTCTGTTTGT
Organism: Acanthornis magna; assembly: GCA_036785705.1. Classification (NCBI taxonomy): domain Eukaryota; kingdom Metazoa; phylum Chordata; class Aves; order Passeriformes; family Acanthizidae; genus Acanthornis; species Acanthornis magna. The sequence continues at coordinate 23,520,347 of JAWUZG010000025.1, read as the reverse complement.
CTTTGACAGCACACTTCTGATTCAGCCAAGCTTAGTCCCCACTTACCTTTCTCTCTCTCACTCTGTTCCCCCTTTCCACTACCCACAAGAAGTGAGCCCTACCTATTTCTGCAGTTCTTTTCCTGCTTCTCCTTGTCTGTAAACTTGCTGCAAGCATGGGCTAAAGCCACTGCACTCACTTCCTCTCTTCCAACTCTGTACTGGATCATGTCCAGCCCAGTTTCCGCTGCTTCCATTTGAATGAAAGTGCTTTCACCACAGTAATTCATGATCCCTTCCTCGGCAAATCTCAAGGAATTCCCTCCTACATGGCCCTTCTGATTCTTTTATATTGCTGATCATCATCCTTGTCCTGACATCTCATCCTCACTGAGGTTTCAGATCAGTCTCTGTCTTTCCTGTCAATGGTACTTCTCAGTTCTAGGCAGCCCACTACATTAGCGGGCACTTCTGAAAGTTCTGCCACTGCCACAGTATTCTTCCCAGTTTAACACAATTAGGGGATCTCTTTAGCTCTCACCTCTGCACTGATGGTTCAGCTTCCATTTAAAAACTGCCAAACCAGTTTAAGGTGATCTGGAAGGAATAGGAGAGGGGCATAGACCACAAGCCTTAGATCAGATGGAAAAGTTTATGAAATCATTTTGTCGGACACACCTTTTCCTCTTCCAAGACATCTCTTTTGCACTTAAACGCAAGCTCCATTTTACCTCCCAAATTTTCAAACTATACATTTTGCCACAAACATAAATTAACTTGCCCTAACACTAAATGCTTTCCCGACAAAACTTCCTCCTTTCCCTACAACCAATGCCAGCTCTGGGATTTCAGTGCTTACAACAGCAAATTTAAAGTCACTTGTGATATTTCATTCTCTCCTGGGTATCAAGTTCAGTCATAACCGCTCCATCACTTTCTTCCAGTCTCAGCAGTTTAAAGCTCTCACTCTGTAGTTTATTCTAACCAGTCTGACAGCATTCTCCCCTTGAGTGTCCCAAAAACACCACTGCCTTCTGACAGGGCAGAAAAGCTACAAATGGCTGAAGTCATGTTCCCATCTCTGTTCAGTCAGAAATTCTCCAAGTAAATTCTTGAGTTTCCTAACATGGCATCACATTTAATGTTCTTTTCACACCTTCTTTTTCGACTTGTTTCTAAAGTCTACATACTTTAAGCCTTCCTGAATTGACTCGATGATACTCAAGAACCACAATGCCAAGAAGTGTAACACCTCAAAAGTACTCTTGCTGCAGATAGCTGGAATTAATTAAACACAAAGCATAGAGCCCAGAGGTGGACAATGGGCACTGAAGGATCTACTAGAAATCCTTGTGTTCATACCTTCAATTTCTGAGTGTGCACTTATGAAGTTTATCTGTTTCTATGCAATTCAGCAGCACCGCCATGTTCAAGCTTTGTTTCCATCACATTCAGATCTTTTTCTCCCAGTGGTCACCATGTGGGTTTCTTCACAGGGGTATGAGGTGGGGTTGGCTTTTTCACACAGAGGCCACATCTAAATTATGCATAATCCCTGCACAAGCAACAGTGTTACACAGTAGCCCTCCTGCTATTTGAAAGCTATTTATATGATTTATTTAATTTATATGATTCAGTGTTCTTTTTCTATGTTTCTAAACATCACTTGTTAGCTTCCATTCAGCCTGAATTCTGGAAACTCTAACTTCCACCCTCTTCTGACAACTTCTCCTTCCTCAGGACACAAAATTCAGACTGCTGGTGTACTTACAAAAGCTCCCAATACCTGCACTGTTCAGGTCCCTGAGTTCTCAGTGCAGCCAACTCGCATTGCTAGCAGCTTGGCAAACTCACGTTTGTTATCTCTCAAAGACAAATTTTAATTAAGGTCAAACTTTTAATCCTCCTTTCATTTTAATTAAATCGATTCCTGATGACTTGATCTTAAGTTACTTCCCAAGTCTAGCTCTTCTATGATCTCATTATTAGCTGCTAAAACCAGAACAGATACTCTTTTATTCATTATGTCCTTTCTTGTTAGGTTTGTGGGGAAGGGGTAGGAGGGAGGATGATTCGGGGTTTTTTTTAATGATCTTTCACACTGTTACCCTCATAGACAGTCCACTACCTTCTCTTTCTGAACACACAAGTACTACTTTTCCAGCAAGATTATTATTCTGCTATGCACCTATTGTTCTCTACAACATTTGTCTTCACAGGTAGTTTAGATTCATTCCCCTTCCCTAATGACCTGGTTTTTAAGTACAAATCTTTTCCTTGTTTCTAACTGACCACAACCAATCACCTTGTCAAGTTAAGCACAAACCTTTTATTAAATGACCTGATGGTCCAATTAAGATCACTATCATTTCTATCCATTTTTCTTGCACTCTCCTTCCATTATCCATTAATGTATCATCTCCCTTTTTGACTTCCCACCCACTAAAGCCAAGCACGGATATCATATGACCATCTTCAGACCCTTTCCCACCATTTCTGAACATATTCAACTGCTGTAACAGGCTCAGCAAAAAATACTGTCCCACACAGTGACATAGACTGTCCCCTAAGAAATATTCTAATTTCTTGACTATAACCCAGAAAAAACACAGCTCAAGCTTTTCTTCCATCTGCCCATCTCACTTATGGGCTTTCTCCAGGACCTGGGAGAATTCTGTCCACCAGAATCCAGATTTCCTGCAGAAATCACGGCAAAAGTGTAACTGAGAAGGGATCTGCCTATCTTGACGCATTTTTCCTAAGAAAGATCAAAATCACTGAAGTTCCACTTTACATTGTAGCAAATAAGTGAGGAAGAAGGCACCATGGGCCAATGGAGAGCAAGAGTCAGTCTCTAAAAACTGTACGAATTACAGCTAGAATAGAGGTAGAATGTTAGGTGCTTCTAAAATGAAGTTCATTTTTGTTTAAAGCAGTGCAAAATATTGGGAAGTCTGGAGAGAAAATAGTAAAGGCAATATGGCTAGAAGCCTTTTTGTAGAAGCTGTCTAAAGGGACAGTAACAGGATGAAAGAGCACATGCCAAAGCCAGAAAAAGTAACAAGGAAGAGAGAGAGTATCATAAGGCAGAAGAGAGATCAGGAAAGGGCTTTAACAGTTTTTTCCTAACTCCAGAAGTATCCAAAAACACCAGATAACATTTTCTGTGAGAGAAGCCAAAAGAAAAGCCAAACTGTTATAAATGAGAGTGGAGTGATTTTTCGCATGTTGGAGTTGATGGTTGCTGTTGTATTGTTGTACCTGTTGAGTGGAGTTGAAAGTTTGGATTTTTGATAAAGTTCTAGATTGAAAAGTTAAAAAAGAGACTGTTTTAAAGATGTTTTAAGAGTGCAATGTTTCTGGGTAAAAGCATTGGGATATTAAAGTTGTTTGGAGCAAAATAAAAGGGATTGAAGGTATTTTAGATGGAAAAGCAGTTGAACCCATGTAACCCTGAGTTCAGAAGTTTTGTACCTTTTTAAAAATCCTTTATCTTTGTAATTTTATTTATGTAAAACTCAGTTTTTATGTTGTATTGTAAATCTGTAAGCCCATCACCCATCCCAATATTAAAGGCACTCTGCAGCACCCGAGCTAAAAATAGAAGGTTTGCACCTCTCCGCCCACCTCAAGTGGAATACTAATGAGGCCCTTTCCCGCCTTTGCAAATTACCCCTAGACAACGATCCATCTATTGGTGGGGAAGGCCACCTCATTAATTAGTATTCCCAATCACCAGCGAGCGAGAGGGCGGAGAGGCTAATTCGGACCAGCCCATCAAAAACTTTATAAATTTGGCTCTCTTGAGCTGAGCCTCAGTGTGTGTCTCTCCTTTTTCCAGGTGCCTTTACCACCAACAGCTGCAGACTCTGGTCTGTGCAGGGTGCCTGGTGTCTCTGTCTCTCTGACTAGCAGGGAGTCAGAGGCTGGGTCGGGTGCTGGGCCTCTTGCCCATTTTTATGGGCTATACTTAAAATCTTTTTTTTGAACTTAAGATTAGCTTAAGTTCGCCACCCGGCCTGAGGGATCTCCTTGTCCTTGGCCACCAACCGGTGGCCAGGAGAGTCTTATTGCTGTCCTGGGACCTTCCTTTTTTTTTTGTGCTTTTTTTCTTTCTTTTTCCTTTCATTTCTCCCTCGGGAGATCCTGGACCTCGTGGGTTCAGCAATAAACACCTTTTGCTCTAACCCACGAGTGTGAAATTGTCTTTTTTTATGACAATTTCTTGGGGGCTCGTCCCGGATATCCTTTTTTGCCCAAATTTGCCCAAAAATCCCGATTTTTTGGGTTTTTTTTCCAAATTTTTAATTTTTCCGATTTTTTCCTCAAATTTGGACTACTGCGGATACCACCTACGGTGAGAGGACTCCAAGACCATCGCAGGAGATTGGTGAGGCCCTACCCCTTTCTAGGGGACTGTAGTTAGGGAAAACCAACTTATAAAAAGAAAATTTCTGTTTAGTTTCTCCCTAGCGCCAGCCCTGATTGAAGTGTGAGTGTGGGGTCGGCCACCCCTGGTGTGATTGCAGAGTGAGTGAGACAGGGCAAGGAGCTGAGAGCCAGAGCTCTCTGACTCAGTTTTGGGGCAAGAGCAGAGAGAGTGAGCTTGAAGCGACTGAAAGTGGGAGATTCAAAGAAAATTGAAAATTTTTGTTAAGGGAAAAAGCCCAGCCCCAGAAAGAAAGAAAAAAAATACCGCGCGGCCTTCATATATATATATTTTATATTTCTATCTACTCTGTCCCCTTTCTCTAACTGTCCTTTAGCCAGAAGCTTCTCCGGGAAGGGGGGAGCAGCCATTTTGAGTTCTTCTTCTTTAGCCAGAAGCTTCTCCGGGAAGGGGGGAGCAGCCATTTTGGGTTCTTCTTCTTCAGCCAGAAGCTTCTCCGGAAAGGGGGAAGCAGCCATTTTGGTTATCAGCCGGTGGCCATCTTGGTTCCTTATTGTTTAATTGTTCATTGATTAAGTGAATCATTTATAGCGGCCATTTTGGTTTTCAGTCGTCGGCCATCTTGGTTCTTTATTGTTTAATTGTTCATTGATTAAGTGAATCATTTATAGCGGCCATTTTGGTTTTCAGTCGTCGGCCATCTTGGTTCTTTATTGTTTAATTGTTCATTGCTTTATTTAATTGCTTGAGTGAATTATTTATAGCAGCCATTTTGGTTTTCAGTTGTCGGCCATCTTGGTTCCTTATTGTTTAATTGTCCATTGCATTATTTAAGTGCTTAAGTGAAGTATTTATTTTTCCCACGGGAAGTTATTATTGTCGGCCATCTTGGTTTCTTATTGTTTAATTATTCAATTGCTTTGTTAATTGTTTAAGTTAATTATTAATTTTTCCCACGGAAAGTTCCCATCATAGAAAATAATTAAGTTAAGTAAAGAACATCAAAAGATATAAATAAATTAATTAATTTAATTAAATTTAAAAAAAAAAAAAAAAAAAATGTAAAAAATAAATTAAATCAAAATATTCATATATTATTTAAGTGCTTAAGTGAAGTATTTATTTTTCCCACGGGAAGTTATTATTGTCGGCCATCTTGGTTTCTTATTGTTTAATTATTCAATTGCTTTGTTAATTGTTTAAGTGAATTATTAATTTTTCCCACGGAAAGTTATCAAGTTCCCATCATAGAAAATAATTAAGTTAAGTAAAGAACATCAAAAGATATAAATAAATAAATTAATTAATTAAATCTAAAAAAAAAAAAAAAAAAAAAAAAAAAAAAAATTGTAAAAAATAAATTAAATCAAAATATTCATATATTATTTATACATATATTATTTAAAAAAAAAAAAAAAGAAAAAAAAAAAAAAAAAAAAAAAAAAGGAGAGAAAATAAAATAGAGAGTGGGTATTTTAAATTCTATATTCTTTTTACTTTCCCATCATTGCAGTTGAGCCAAAATGGGTCAGTGTGTAAGCAAGAGCCACTCTTCCCTGAAGAATTACAAAGTAGCACCTGACAGTCCCCTAGGCATTATGCTCAAAAATTGGGACAGTCATGAATTAACTAAGGGGAAGGATGCAGTGCAAATGATCCAGTACTGTGTCTTTGAGTGGCCTAGAAAGAAAATTCGAGAGGATGGACTCAAGTGGCCCAAACAGGGATCTTCAGAGATATGGCTCTGTAAGGCCCTTTGCTTATATCTACATTATAAGGGCCCAAAGAAATTGGAACAATTGGATTACGCACGAATTTGGTTAAAATATTGGAACAATGTGGAAACAAAAGACGAGAAAATCTTAACAGTAAAAGACAACTCAAAATTAACTAAACATGAAACATCAACCACTGACAAAAAAGATCAAAAAGTAAGGAAAGTTCAACCAAAGCGATGGGACCCTTTAGATGCCCTTCCACCAGTTGCTGCTAACCAAATTGATGGAGATAGTAGTGCCGAATCCTCAATAGAGGAGGAGGACACAAATAATTCCAGTCAGTCAGATGAGGGAGAAGTCTGCACACCAAAAAGAAAACATACCCTCCCTAACTCTCCTCGTCCAAAACATTCAAAAAGCAAAATTACTCCAATTGGAAAAGAAAAATCTCTCTCCTCAACCAGAAAACGAAATGTTAAATTGGCCTGCTCAATTTGTGAGGATTGTTCCAAAACTCCACAAGATAAAACAAAGGCTTTCCCCCTGCGAGAAGTGCCTATGGGTGGAGCACGGGGAGGAATTGGATATGTAGTTGCACCTCTTTCCTCCTCAGAGGTAAGAGACTTCAAAAGAGAAATGAAGTCCTTATTGAGTGACCCGATAGGGTTATCTCAACAATTCGATCAATTCCTCGGGCCAAACATATTCACTTGGCACGAAATGCAGTCCATCCTCCAGTCCCTGTTCTCCCTGGAGGAGCAATGTTTAATAAGGACTGCGGGAATGAAAGTGTGGGAGAGAGAAAATAATGATAATCAGGGCCCTCCTGGAGAACGGAAAATGCCAAATGAAGATCCAAATTGGAACCCAAATGACGAGGAGGATAGGGAAAATATGAAAGATTATAGAAAATTGATAGTAAAAGGGATTAGAGAGGCTGTTCCGAGGGTGAACAACATCAAGAGGGCATTTGGAAGTACCCAAGGCAAAGATGAAACTCCCCATGACTGGCTGGAAAGGTTAAAGAACAATGTGCAATTGTACACCCAATTGGATTTAGACAGCGATAGCGGGCAAACAATGTTGAAAGTACATTTTGTGCTATACTCCTGGCCAGATATTCGTAAAAAACTGGAAAAATTGGACAAGTGGCCAGAGAGAGATTTAAAGGAATTACTCGAGGAAGCTCAGAGGGTCTTTGTTCGAAGAGATGAAGAAAATTGGAAAACAAAAGCAAAAATAATGAAAAATGTTGAAAAAGACCCTCCCAAAGATACTACAATTGGCTCTCCTAAACCCACTCAATTTACTAGAGGTGACTCGAGGTCGAGTGACCCGAGTATGAACAAAGCAAACCACTATTGTACCTATTGTAAGAAACCAGGCCATGGGACCTGGTATTGTTACAGGAAGCAGAAAGACCAAGTAGTGTACCAGGAAACCCAGGCCGAAAGTGACTGAAGGTGTCAGGGGCTCTATCCAGTGGGGACCGATAAACATCAACAAGAGCCCTTGATAACTTTATTAGTAGGTCCCCACCATCAACCTGTAACGTTTCTTGTGGACACTGGAGCTGAAAGGACTTGTATTGCGGAAGTACCAAAAGGACTATACGTTACCAAAAACAACACCATAGAGATCTCAGGAGCGAAGGGTGACACTTTTACCGTCCCAATCATTCCAAATGTGGAGATCAGGGGAAATGCAAGAATTCATATTAATGACATCCTTTTTGTTCCTCAAGCAGGAATAAATCTATTGGGGAGAGACCTGCAGATTCCACTGCAAATTGGGGTAGTCCCCCGTAAAGGTAAAATGGTTACCAAGCTATTTGTATTATCAGTACAAGATGAGAACCAGATAAACCCCATTGTCTGGGCCAAACCGGGCAACCGGGGAAAAATAGACATGACACCACTAACTGTGAACTTACTTCCAGGAACGAATCCTATTCGAGTTCCACAGTATCCCCTAACCAAGGAGAAGCGGAAGAAACTGAAGGTCACCATCGAAGAGCTGCTAGAGGATGGCATCCTAGAGCCTTGCAAGTCTCCCTTCAACACACCGATTCTGGGTGTCGGCAAACCAGACGGGGGCTGCCGACTTGTCCACGACCTGCGTAAGGTAAATGACAGAGTGGAAACCAGGTACCCCCTGGTTCCTAACCCATACACACTTTTAAATCAAATTCCACCATCACATGCCTGGTTCTCTGTTGTTGACCTTAAGGACGCATTCTGGTCATGTCCCCTAGATCCTTCCTGCAGAAACATCTTTGCATTTACTTGGGAGGATCCAGATACAGGGAGAAAGCGGCAGCTTCGATGGACTCGGTTGCCTCAGGGTTACACTGAGTCCCCCACGCTTTTTGGCCAGGCCCTTGAAGGCCTTTTAACTACCTTTGATCCACCAGAGGGCATAAAAATCACGCAGTATGTGGACGACCTGCTGGTGTCTGGGGAGCAGGAGGAGACAGTCAAATTGGCTACTATAAAACTATTAAATTTTCTAGGGCAGAAAGGGTTGCGAGTGTCAAAACAAAAATTACAATTCGTACTACAAGAAGTAAAATACCTCGGACATTTAATTGGGCATGGTACAAAAAAACTGAGTGCCGAAAGAGTAAAGGCAATAATTGACCTGCCACCTCCAAAAACAAAACGAGAAATTAGACAGTTACTGGGCCTGTTTGGATATTGTAGGCTCTGGATTGACAAGTACTCGCAATCCGTTCAATTCCTATACGAAAAATTAACTGAGGAGGAGCCAGTACATTGGACAAAATCAGACGATCAAAAACTAAAAGATTTGAAAGACAAATTACTGCAAGCTCCAGTCCTCAGCTTACCTGCCCTAGATAAGCCCTTTGATTTGTTTGTAAATGTGGACAAAGGAGTTGCCTTTGGGGTGCTGACCCAAACGTGGGGCGGGTCCAGAAAACCTGTAGCTTTCATTTCGAAGATCTTGGACCCTGTATCAAGGGGATGGCCACAATGCATCCAGGCAATCGCAGCGTCGGCAGTTCTGGTGGCTGAGGCTCAGAAGCTGGTGTTTGGAGGGACACTCACAGTGCACACACCTCACTGTGTAAAGGCCATTCTAACTCAGCGGGCCTCAGAGTGGCTCACGGATGCCCGAATTGTGCAATATGAGAGCCTCCTAATTGAATCTAAACATCTTCACTTCGCCACATGTACCTCACAGAACCCAGCACAATTTCTTTATGGCTTACCACAAGATGACTTAGCCCACAATTGCATAAATGTGATCGACCTACAAACAAAGGTGCGGGAAGACCTAACTGACATCGCCATCCTCGAAGGGAAAAAGATCTTTGTAGACGGATCATCCAGGGTGGTACGTGGAAACCGATGCTCCGGGTATGCAGTGGTAGACGGGTTGGAAATGAAAGTAATAGAAAAAGGGAAACTACCAGGACATTGGTCTGCTCAGGTATGCGAGCTTTATGCGTTGGAAAGAGCCCTCCACCACCTAGCCGGGGAAATCGGAACTATATACACAGACTCTAAATATGCCTTCGGGGTGGTCCACACCTTTGGTAAAATATGGATGGAACGTGGGCTATTGAATTCAAAAGGGAAAGACATTTTGCACAAAGAAATGATTGTAAAAATCTTAGAGAGCTTAAAGAGACCAAAAGCCATTGCTGTGGTACATGTACCAGGACACCAAACCGGGCTCAGTCTAGAAGCTAGGGGAAATACTCTAGCAGATAATACAGCTAGAGAGGCAGCTACTGAAGGACTGTTCACAGAGACTGTTTTAAAGGTAACCACACGAGCAGCAGCGAAAAGACAAGAAACAACTGATGCAGAGGAATCGAACAAGACCAAAGAAACCTCCGAGGAGGATGAAGTCCCTAAAACCCTGGAAGCAAATGAGGAAGAGATACCATCAGCACCAGACCAACAAGGGGTAAGTGAGAAAAACTTACCCAGGCCCATTTTCAACAACAAAGAAAAAGAACAATTGGCGGCAATTGGCGGAATAGAAGACCAGGAAGGTAGGTGGCACCTTCCTGATGGTAGGCAAATTCTAAACAAAGCACTGACTCGTGAAATTTTATTTGCGATACATAGAAATTACCATTGGGGAACAAAGGCCCTAGTAGATCACTTTTCCCGGGTCTTCTGTTGCCTGGGAGTATACGAAATTGCAAACCAAATTACCAAAAATTGTCTAGTATGCCAAAAAGTCAATAAAAAACAAATGAAAAATGTTCCAAAAGGGGGAATGGACATAGCTTCTCGTCCATTCCAGAGCATCCAGATAGACTTCACAGAGATGCCCCTTGTACAGCGGTGGAAGTACCTATTAGTCATAGTGGATCACCTCACTCACTGGGTGGAAGCTTTTCCTACCACCAATGCCACCGCCCACACAGTGAGTAAGGTGCTCTTAGAACAGATAATTCCCCGCTATGGAGTCCCTCTAAGAATTGACTCAGATAGAGGAACTCATTTTACTTCTCAAATCACTCTAAATTTAATCAATCAATTAGGCTCAGATTGGAAATTACATACTCCCTGGCACCCGGAGAGTTCGGGAAGAGTAGAACGCATGAATCAGACACTAAAAAGAATACTCACAAAATTAATGATAGAAACAAAGTGGTCCTGGGTTAAGTGCCTCCCACTTGCCCTATTAAGCGTTCGAACACAACCACGAACTGACATTCAAGTCTCAGCGTATGAAATGTTGTTTGGACTCCCTTATTTAGCTGGACAGCGAGAAATCGATGTAAAAGAGACTGGAAACATAGCAATAAGGGAGTATGTAAAGATCATTGCACACAACATCCAAGAGTTAAAGGAAAAGGGCCTGCTTGTGCAAACACCACCTCTTGATTTCAATTTACATAATATTCATCCAGGAGAGTGGGTGTTAATCAAATGCTGGAAAGAAAAATCTCTAACCCCCGCTTGGGAAGGCCCCTTCCAGGTTCTTTTAACAACAGAAGCAGCGATAAGAACAGCAGAAAAGGGATGGACACACATTCGGAGAGTAAAAGGTCCAGTGACTCCACCAGAGGATGAAAAAGAGCTCCGAGAAAAAGGAAGACCTTGAACCGCAACAGTATCCTTTAAAACTAAGATCTAGTCAAAGAAATGTTACCAGTTACTGTAAAAGTTATTGTTGTTCAAGTTAAAAGACTGTTCAAGTTTCAAATTACCATGTTCAACATTTGTTACATATATAAAACACTAACCTTGTTTCTCTCACTTCCCACTTTTTGTAGGAAGGAAAACCTGCCTGATAAGATCTGCCTCTTCTTCTAAGACCAAAATAATTTGGCTACAAATTAACGGACACACGTTCCTCACAGGAACTGACCGAGGCCAGGTAAAAATGAATCTCCTGCGGCCTGAGGGAGAGAACGCGCTTAGCACCAGTCCAGAGACTCCAGGAAAGGAATGTCAACCACCAGCACAAGCAGGAATAGAGCCCAAACCGAGAAAGGTCACCGTACTGCTCTTCCTGGCCGTGGCACTAGTCATCTCTGTGCCGAAGATCCTGGGAGCCAAGGCGGACATAAGGTGCAACAAGTGCTATCACACCATTTACCAGACCGCAGGAAATTCATTCAAAATAAAACACTTTTTCCGTGCACATTCCTATGTAAGCCCAGGTTGCTACAATATTGTTAACTTAGGAAGGTGTACGGAAAAAGGACAGAAGTATTGGATTGGGCAAAACATTGGTACTCAAATTCAAAAGATAAAAGGAGAGTGCCCCTCCGATGATGTTTGGCTTTGTTTCAATTTCAATTATATCACAAAAAAGGAAGATTTAATAAAAAGAAAAACCTTTGAATTGGACCTGATTCAAGAAACTGTAATCGAAGAAAACCAAAAACAACAGGAAGCTGGCTTATCAAAAGTAGACCAAAATTTATTTATTGATTTGGCAGAGAAGATAAGTCAGCAACTAAATTTAACAAATTGTTGGGTGTGCGGAGGAACTTTAATGTCCGAGTACTGGCCTTGGCGAGGGGTCGGGATTGGACCCCTCGAAATCTTACAGCTGGGCAATCTTCCGCCAAACACCCGAACTGATAATGAAATTTGGCATTTAAGTAACACAGTCTTAGGGGAAGAGTGCATTTGGAGAAAAGCCCCAAGATTCTTCCAGAGGGTGGGAGAAACAACGTGTAAAAGATACCTGGTTACAGACGGGAAAAAGAGCTGGTGGCTGCCCACAACACCAAACGTATACTGGTCAAGTACACGACTACCTCATAAAAACTGTGTTTACAACAAAATCGAGAAGCTGTTTCAATGCTGGGAGGATGGTAATCCTTTTTCCACACTTCCTGCTTTCTCGAGGTATTGGACTCAGGCGAACTCAGTTAAAGACAGTTTCTGGGCAGCTCCAGAAAATTTGTTTTGGATAAGAAATGACAACTTTTCTGTAGCCGAAAAGACTCTATTTTGTTCCTCCAGTGTTGCGCATGAGTGAAGTGGGTACACTGTGAGAGTAATGCGAAAAATCAAGGTTCCCTAAGAAAAAAGAAAAAGGGGGGAGTTTGTTATAAATGAGAGTGGAGTGATTTTTCGCATGTTGGAGTTGATGGTTGCTGTTGTATTGTTGTACCTGTTGAGTGGAGTTGAAAGTTTGGATTTTTGATAAAGTTCTAGATTGAAAAGTTAAAAAAGAGACTGTTTTAAAGATGTTTTAAGAGTGCAATGTTTCTGGGTAAAAGCATTGGGATATTAAAGTTGTTTGGAGCAAAATAAAAGGGATTGAAGGTATTTTAGATGGAAAAGCAGTTGAACCCATGTAACCCTGAGTTCAGAAGTTTTGTACCTTTTTAAAAATCCTTTATCTTTGTAATTTTATTTATGTAAAACTCAGTTTTTATGTTGTATTGTAAATCTGTAAGCCCATCACCCATCCCAATATTAAAGGCACTCTGCAGCACCCGAGCTAAAAATAGAAGGTTTGCACCTCTCCGCCCACCTCAAGTGGAATACTAATGAGGCCCTTTCCCGCCTTTGCAAATTACCCCTAGACAACGATCCATCTATTGGTGGGGAAGGCCACCTCATTAATTAGTATTCCCAATCACCAGCGAGCGAGAGGGCGGAGAGGCTAATTCGGACCAGCCCATCAAAAACTTTATAAATTTGGCTCTCTTGAGCTGAGCCTCAGTGTGTGTCTCTCCTTTTTCCAGGTGCCTTTACCACCAACAGCTGCAGACTCTGGTCTGTGCAGGGTGCCTGGTGTCTCTGTCTCTCTGACTAGCAGGGAGTCAGAGGCTGGGTCGGGTGCTGGGCCTCTTGCCCATTTTTATGGGCTATACTTAAAATCTTTTTTTTGAACTTAAGATTAGCTTAAGTTCGCCACCCGGCCTGAGGGATCTCCTTGTCCTTGGCCACCAACCGGTGGCCAGGAGAGTCTTATTGCTGTCCTGGGACCTTCCTTTTTTTTTTGTGCTTTTTTTCTTTCTTTTTCCTTTCATTTCTCCCTCGGGAGATCCTGGACCTCGTGGGTTCAGCAATAAACACCTTTTGCTCTAACCCACGAGTGTGAAATTGTCTTTTTTTATGACACAAACTGAAGGTGATATTGGAATTCTGATCTGTAACCTAAGTCTTAAAAAGAATGGTGACATCACCCCTAGGAAATATCACTTCTTTTTTCAGACAGGAGTCCCATACAAACACATCTGAGTCATCAGAACAGAAGGTACAGAGAGTAAAGGGAAACCTCAGAGCTACTCCTACACTGAAAGCCATGCGTAGAACATCCTCACAGACATAGAGAGTAATAGAAGGAAACAAATCATAAAAGTGTAGGGAAAATAAGCCTGCTTTAAAAATAAAAAGCATGGTGAAGGTGACTAACAGATTCTCAGTAGTCCTTAAATATTGAATTAAATATTCATATATCTACTTATATGATTTTTGTCTCCAAATCAGCAGCATGTCAGAACTTTTGCCAGCATCCTACGTAACAGATGTGACCATTTAAGACCTTTGATACTTGTTTCTGCCATGCTAAAATTCCAGGGAGTTACACTGGCTCATCAACATGAAGTGCATAGACTTTGCTTACACTGCATCCCAATACCTATGGACTCTGGCCAACTGAGTTCCCTATAGGGACACAGCTGCTGAATATTTCTTATGTTTACCATTGGAAGAAGTTTGTGTAATACCAGTTAGGGCGATATTTACCAACAGAATAAACATGCGGAGAGCTCAGCACTTGTAGTCTGTAATGAAGCACAATGTATCACAGCAGAGACATCGGCCCAGTGCCTAACTCCACTTGAAGAAAGACTGAATAATTTAACTTATTTCTAAAGAGGAAACCTCTGTAATTCCCAGCAGAGTAAGCCTATGAGGTTTAAATAAGTTCTCAAAAAAAAAGCTGTAGATTATTTCACATCAGCAGCTGTCAGCCAATAGCCTGGATAATGAAAATCCAGTTTCCTGGCTTCCTGTGCAGCTCTTTGCAGGCTTCAGAGTAACCAAAACTCTCCTTTGCCTACACTCATTATGATTTCCTTTCTCTTTACTTCAAGAATTTTTTTTTTTTTTTACTCCATCTGTAGGAGTTGACAAGAGGGATTAACACAACCAGAGATGCTACATATGACCTCTTCTTTTATGGGCACCATTTTTCACAGAAGTTCATTAGACTTGTGTTTCCTAAACTTACTTCAGTCAAGGAATGAACTTTTAAGATGGATGAACACTCACAGCATAGCTGCTTTAAACAAAACCACCCCAGTTTGTAAATAAGAAGTGATTAGAGAAATTCGCTGCAGAAATCAGTCACATTAATCAGCTGGTTGTAAAGTAGATTGATGTGCACCAACTAGAGCTGTCTAAACAATTTTGTTAACCTTTAGCAAAAACGTGAAGGAATATGCTGCAAAATGGTTCAGTTTTAAATGGATAGGACATGCTTCTTTGAGAAGAACAGTTAAGTTCCATGATTATTATTTTGATCCGATTTTCCCAGAACAATTGGCCCAAAAAGAGTAATTTATAGTTACAGCACTCTTTTCCACAAGTTCATTCCAGGTTGTGAACAGTAACAGCCCATGGCAGGACAGGGAGTGTTTATTCAAAGGCAGACTGTAGCTGAGGACTCGTGGGGCGAGACTGACGCTCAGTCAATGTACAAAGAAAAATGAATGACCAGAAAGCCTCTAAGAATTTCCTCCAGCATTGCTTTACCTCCCATGTTGTAACTCATTTTACTTTTTTTCTCAGCCAAAATCACAGTGGAATTGCAAAATGATCTGTGAAATCAGTGCTGATAATAGTCCAGGGAAAGATGGGATGGTTCCTCATCTGCAGCAGTGGCCATGCACACCTAAAGATAATTAATATGAGCATAAAACACCCTCCCTACCCCCAAGACTAACTTTAAAATAACACTTAAGGAATATATTCCTCCATTTCTTGAGGAAGCATTTGATTCATATTTCTTGGTTTTCTCCCACAACCACCAGAAATAGAAAACTGATTTAAAAGGTAAGGAGCAATAGAAGATAAACCCAACAAACAGTTTTTATCAGTAGTTTTCTTCCAAGAGGTAGAGTTTTCAGAGGAACATCAAAGTAGACATTGATAATACCATTCTCACATCAATCATAGTATGTCTCAAAATACCTGGAAGCTCTGAAGCCAACATTTTCAGAAGAAAACTTTACAAGAATGATCTTGGCCTATCCTTAACTTAATTTTGCCCACACTAAAAACAGTAGCCAATAAAAGCCTATTATTATGGGTGCAGGCTGATAGACACAAGTACTAGAACTTAGGCAAAGTCAAGGAATTACCTTTTAATTTTTTTTTTAATGCATCTACTTCCAATAGTTATCAACCCGTGTTTACACAGGTAGGCCAAAATTAAGTTTGGAGTCAAAGTCTCAGTAAGTTTGATTCAGATTTTAGAGAGTTACAAACTGGAAGGTTTCTGATAAACATCACTCAGTTACAATCGCATCTCTCACTTATACTCAGCAGGGATATTTGTTTAAGCGACAAAAGAATTTGGTATCAATCCCTCTCGCTGAGTAAGCTGCACTTGATCTGCACAGCCAATGAATAATAAATCAATGCAAATTACACCACTTTATCACTAACAACCATTTTCTGGTCAGCTACACCACAGAATACAGTCTCTCCCACAGGAGACAAATAACCCCCAGTGTCTTAAAATAGGAGTTATTTATAGCCTGCAGGGAAACAATTGTGCTCTAACATATAATTTGCACCACTGTTTATATTTCCAGTGAATTTGGCCCTTGAAATCTTCAGTTACAATGGAGGCACAAGCTGCTTTCATCACTGGTGCATGACGCTGAAAATTATTTTAATTGATATTTGAACATTCAGCTGTTAGGCAGCTCCCCATGCACCACAAGCACCACCTTACACTTGACAACCAGGTCACTCATACACTGTTTCTTAACCATCTGTAGCTCTTCTGGGTAACAGTTTTTGATAGAGATTGCAGCTGGCTTAAAGTAGGAACTATCAAAGATAAAATAAATTTCCACATCCAGATGGCAGAAAACTTGAGAGAGGGAGGTTTATAACTCACTCTCTATTAGTGCAGTAGAAAGCCATTCTTCTTCCAAAAGATGGATGGGTTTAGCCCCTGAGAGGTGTCAGCAGCTGCACAGATTTGGAGAAAGAGGCCTTGAGGGCACATTGAGGCCAGTCAGGGCCTCACCTTTTGCCAAGAAGATGGATGCTCTTTGTGCAGCATCATTTTCACAAGAATCTATCTAGAGCTCATCATTGAGCACTAGAGGAAAATATCAGATCAGTTCCAGGCAAAGCTAACTTCACCTATTCAAAACACTTACATGAGCATGGAATAATACAACACACTACCATACCATCATGCAAATCACCCACAGTTTGCTTATCCACTCAGTTATGATACATAAACTTCAATCTGAAGTAAAAATCTCTCCTCATGCTTGTATTAAAAACAGGCAGCTTTGATGGCACAACCAACAGCAGTTCTCTGCTGAATTCAGGGACCAAGTGTCTGGACACCAACACAAACCCACAACATGCAATGCTTGGGATGCCATTCAGTGAAAAAGCCTGTCACAGGTAATGGCACGTGAAGCCTTGTGAATGTTTGAGCCACACTAAGGGCACCAAGCATGGTGACAGCATGCACAGAAAACCTGTGGCACGGAGGGAAGTGATGGGGGGAAGATGTCTCTGAGCCTGGCAGCTCCCACTGCAGGGAAACCCCAGCCTCCACTAGGCTGGACAGCAAAGCCAGCTCTCCGACAGCACTAGCAGCACACCCAGCTCCATCCTGGCTGCAGTGTAAGTGTGGATACAGCAGCCACTGGGAGACCTGCCCACCATGCCTCTCACACCACTCCACATGAGCCAACCTCAGCTGCTCTGCGGTCTGAGGTTATCAGGGCAGAGATCTCTGCAAATAAAGAAATACAAACTGTGGGTGTCTGTTCCGACTCCTCTCTCTTTGTGACCAAGGAGCTTCTTTCAGGGATGGCTTGACTTGCCCTGGAGGCTTACCAGGGAGCTGTATAATAAAGATGATTGAAATGCAGACTATGTCAACAGACACTTCCTTTGAGAGAGGTAAACAGGAGGACAACACCTTGTTCATCAAAAACAACCAGACATACCTATAGGGCATGCAGAGCCAGCCAAGATCCTTTGGGGTTTTCTCTTTCTTTTTAAGAAGAAAACAGTTATTAACTTTTTTTCCCCCAAATTTAATATTAAAAGAACAAAATGCTGGCAACACCCACGGTGATGTTATGTCAGCTGCTTATGTCAGGTCAAATACAGTGCGACAGGAAGCAGGGGCTCCACATGGATACTATCCCATCAACTCAGTGCCATTCTGCTCCTCCCTCCCAAACACAGACTGCTAAACACTGCTCGACATCCAGACCCACAGCTTTCTGCCCAGCTTGCCCAAGAGAAAACCATCCTTCTAGAAGGAAAAGGTAATTACATGCCAGACAGCACCCCTTTTGAGAGCTCCCATATCATCAAGTCCTCCCATCCCAGAAAAGAAAGTAACTGGACATTCTTCATTGGTTTAGATGCAGTGGTAGAAACAGGACAATGTTGAATAGCAAATAAATATTTTAAGCCATTCAGATCATAAAAGCAAGCAGAAGACAGCAACCTGGCATAGCATTTCAATAGTCATGATGATAGCCAAAGTAAATGAACACAGTGACTGAGAAGGTAAAAATCAGAATCCATTCAGAAAACTATTCACTTTACAAGTTTCTATTTCTCTAGTTTTAAGATATGCAAATCTATTCTCTAAAACCTTTATTAAAATGCATATTTCTTAATCTTGCCATCCTTGTTATCCTAGTTCACCGTTTTTCCCTACTGTGTCAGATGAATGGAAGCAATGCACCAGGGCAAAGGCAGCAGCAAGGCTGTTTTGAGCCATGTCAAGCACCTTTTCCCATGGGACCCTAGTGGATAGCAGAATATGACTAGAACCTCTTTCAGTACAAGGCAGACCTCAATTCCTCTACTATACAGCGTTACTGACATTTTCTCTTCAGCTATTTAATAATTTTCCTGGTACAAAGCACCACAGGTGGTGCTTTAATAACATGAATGGGACACAAGGGCTGGGCTGCTGTAGCCAACTACACGAGAGCCCTTGTCTGCACCCACTGGCTTCTCTGTGCCTCTCCTCCTGCCGCCAGGAAGCCTTGTCGTGGCCAAAATTTACAGCAGTTATAACGCACTGCGCTAACTGCAAATTTTAATTAGAGAATTTGCCTCTGGTGTAATGCAGTAATAAGGAGAAAATGGGTGTCTCTGCTTTCTTCTAAGGATCTTTGTATGCAGGCAGGTATGGACAGACCTGAGCTTGCTCTGCGTGTGCTCCAAGCTGGCTCCCAGTTAAAAGCCATGTGGGCACAGCATGCAGTGCACAAGCAATTAGGCCCTGCACTCAACACACCTCAGCTTGCCTACATGACTGTGTACAGAAATGAGAACTGTGCCCCTGTAGCAAAAGAATTTTAAAAAAAAAAAAAGAAAACCAACAAAAACCACAACTTTTTCTTCACATCCAACACTTGTTCCCACTTGCCCTAACAAGCTTGCCAGTGTTGTCCTCGTCTTCTCATAGGTGTATGCTTTTAGAGAATTTTTTTTTTTTTTTTGCTTGGCGTTCATCATATTGAGGTCATTTGCAAATATTAAGCTATCATCTGCACAGAGATGATAGCAAGTATAACAGAAGTAATATTCAGAGAGGATAATTCAGAGTGGGTAGTGGATTATAATAAGGAATCAGTGAAGCCTGGATGACCCTTATCAGGGTGAACCAGCTCTTGCTAACACCTCTAAATTAAGGTTTATCACTTCTGTTTTACTCTGGCTACTTTAAAAAAGAATCACAGAAGAATAGCAAAACATGAACAAAGAAAAAAAAAAGTGCAAAACCAACAGAACCATCTATTCTTTTTATTAGGAGGTTTACCAAGTGCCTAACAAGTCAACAATCAAGCCACTAAGGCAACGTAATAAAATTGAAGTAATTTTTTGAAGACTAGAAATTTTAAGTATTGAGCAGCCTATACTTCTGTTGTCTGCCACTGATCTTCTTTTAACTCCTGCTCAGATGATGCTATCAAAGAGGAAAACAAGAGAAGATTAGGAAAAGCAGGGTTCTCAAGAGCAGACTAAGCAGACCTGACTTAGTCAGTCAGACCTAGCACCCCAGAACAACGTGAAGGCACCCCTCTTCAGGCAGGATAACAGACTTTTCTCCTTGCTGTTGTTTCACTAGCTGAGCAGGAGCCAGGTGATTTCCAGCTCTAGCCTGGGGGTAAGTAGCCTTCTCTGCCCCTCCCTCAGCTTTCCTACCCGGCCAGGCTAGTCTTCTCAGGAGGGAAGTTACCTAGTGGGAATTACTGACTCCAACCTCCAGCAGGATGCAGCAAGTCCTTCCTCACCATCATCCCCCACCTCCCACCTTTGCAGCAGGTTTGTGGAAGTGCTCTGGAGGGCAAACTAGCCCCAGAGGCAGCCCAGCTGACAGATAACCTCCACTCTCAATGAGGGTATTTGGTTGAGCAGCACAACTCCGCTTCTATATTTGATTTCTGGACCCTACCTGAACTGCAGAGCATTAAAGAGCTGCTTTTGATCTCTCTTCAATTTCCTACTTTTGGGCTCAGATTTAGCAAAGAGCATCCCTTAACACACGGTACCAATTCATGATTCAGAGCTGTTGTTACTGACAGAGAGGAACAGCACCAGAGACAAATAGATAAACGCCAGGGAGGAAGAACATGTATTTCAGTAAATTCATCAGATACTACTAATTAATTCAGGAAACCCCCAGATTAAAAAAAAAAAAAAAAAAAAAAAACAAACAAACCACAACTTTCACTTATGGCAAAGCCAAGAGAACATAAGTCCTGAACACCTTTTCCTCTTTTTCCCTTGGCAGCAAGACTGGGATAGAGCAGGTCAAGCAACATAACGACTTTGCATGCTGTTGGGCTGCTATTCAAAACGCAAGACAGAATATGAATGTATGAATGTAACCTGATTTCAAGTGGATCTGGGAGAGACTTAATGCCAAAGTCTGTATGCCAGCTTTGTAATTACCAAGATCTCAGACCAGCACTTGTTTCTGAGTTCTGGCCTAGATTAGCAAGTCACCTGAAAGTTTACAGTAGGAAAACCATATGGATATATTCCTGTAGCTACATGTGTACAGTAATTATGGCATAGGTAAGCAATAACACATGCCCACGGCATCATACTTGGTGAGGCACGAGGCTTACGGGCATATCTTATTATGACTTCAGACTTCAAAGTACCTTATTGCTCAGACAAAATTGGTAGCCTACTTCCTTGTAAAACACACATAAGGATCTACTGCTATAAAACACTTATAGGTGTTGATATGACACAAGATTCAAAGTGTGGGTACCAGAGGTGTGAAAGGGGGAAGTAGCATCTTAAAATATTTTTCTATATTGTTTTACAGAGAATGCACTTTAAAGTAGCGGCCAAAACAAAGCATCACTTAACTTTAAAAAATGCCACTTTCATGCCAATGCCTGAAATCTGGTTGCTTTGCAGGCACTTTAAGCTTATGCTCCCCTCTGAGAAACCTGGTTTTTTTCTAATACATCATCTTCTTGATTGCTTTCAGACCTCTAATCAATCAAGAAATCCCATCACAATCATGTGATCAGCAGCTGACATTTGTGCATGACAATTTATTAAAAAAAAATCAATAATGAGTGTTTCCCTTTTACATGGCTTTTTCAAAATAGGACCACATTTTACAAAAGTACATTTTTATGAAGATTGGTCTCTAACTGAATAGCACCAACTTCAAAGCAAATGTTTCTGCGAGGGTTGTTGCAACATTCTAGTTCTTACATGATCTCCAAGGCTGCTGAGTGACCTAGGAGGCAGCCATAATGAGACACAGACGGTGAATAAAGCACTGATTTAATTATGTTGTTTGATATATGATGACCTCATCCACTGCTGTTTATACTACTATAGTGCTTGAAATACTCTATCGACATATGGGAAGGCACAGGCTCCAGCCTGAAGAGCTTACAGGCTCCAAGACAGAAACCAGATGAAGGGTGTTCTCTTCCTGTAGCTTATAGTAGGTTTTGAAGCTTTGCTCCTTTCCATCAGGTCTCAAATGTGGACTGAATTCTGGAAGCAGGTTGCTGAGCCAGCTTGCTGGACAAAATATCCACTCCTTCGATAACAGAAGAGATTTCTGATACGTGAAATTCTGTGTTCTCTTGTACAATAAACAATGGCAAGAAGCAAACATTGGTGAGAAGGAGGGAAGTTATAGCTGTTTACAACATTTCCACCAAACTCCTTGAGTTATGGAGATACCTTGTGCCCCTGCATGAGCTTTGACCCACTGTTGCCTTCTGCTACAAAAAGGAAGAGTGGGGGAAGGAATCAGTACAACCTGAAAGATTTTCTATGGAGGCAATGGTGCTGTAACCATCTCCTCCCAGAAAATTAACTGTCAAGGCTCAGAGTTTGGTTAAATATATGTGTGTGATTTATTTTGCACTCCCGATTAAGATTCCCTGAAAAATACGAAGTAAAGTAACTCTTTATGGTGTTAATGCCATGAAAATCTCCACGAGGAAATGAGTAGTTCTGTATTCAGTGCACCATCTGCCAACCATGCAGTAAATAAAGCCATACAAGAAATGGTGAGAAACAAAACATCAACAACCTACCCACTCATTAAGCATTAGCCATGCTGTGTGCTGAACAATATGCAGGCCTTGGGGGGTGAGGGGGGAGGGGGGAAGCACGCAATCCTCTAATTAAAGGCAATCAAAATGAATATTTACCAAGGGGATGAATGAGTAGCTTTAACTGTTGGATTTTCTAGCCTCCAATTGCTTGGGTTTGCAAGTTCAGCTCTTGAAGTTCAGCCCTGTTCAGCAACCTAAATGCCTAACTTAAGGCATTATTTATCTTATTTCTGTTCAGAAGGAAAACCACAAAACACGTGCAGTTGACAGACATTTACCCTTATTAGGTACACACACACATATAAGGTTCATCGCTTTCACTGTCTCCTATCAGAGAAACCAGACAAAAAGTCAGGTTAGAGAAGAAGTAGCCCAGGTCAATTTTGTCTTAAGGTCATTCTGGAATAGCTACAGAAATTCAGTACATCTTCTCTCTTATAGTGAGCTTTCTCAGCAGCACTACATTAAAGAACTTCTATTTAAAATGGAATCCAAGGAGTCCTGCTAGCAAGGATAAAATATTCAAAGTGTGTAAATTAAATACAATATTTGCAAAGAAAAATGTGCATCTATATGTATATACATGTATTTGAAGACATTTCAAATGGTACACAGAACTTAACCAATGAGGAAACATTTGTCCAGCATAGCTGAAAAATAGCTGAGAGACCCTAACAGTAACATGTTTTCATTTTCTTTTCAAACTCTGGTACAAATTCAGCTAATATCACTTTGTATGATCTCATACTGGGATAGGAGCCAAAAGTTTCACTTGAAATCTTTGCAGTTATCAGATCTGGCAAACTTTTCAATCACTTAAGTTTGAGAAACATTAAAAAAAGAAAAAAAATCAGAGCTAAAAGGCCAGGGGCTTGAAATATTTATCACTTCATCATACTCTTCCATTTGATGCTAGGTCAGCATCTCTACAGATACAATAAAATGTTTGCTTTACCTATATTTTGAGTTGTTTTGAAAAAAATAAAATAAAATTGATGAATAGACAGGGTTAGAAACAGACACAGAGTAACAAGGCCAAGCAATTCATGTGGAGGACAAGCTCCACAGCAAGCATGTACAGGAGTATAAAGCTCCCAGACATAAATGGAAGTTTCCAATACTTGAATCCAGCATGGAAAACTACAAACACACAGCCACATTGTTTTGGTGTCAGCCTCACAAGCCCCAGCCCTGCCAGGCGGTGGGAAGGCCACGGGCTAGTACACATAGGGTGCTGTGACGCTCCTGGAAAGGGCAGGATTGCTACAGCTGTACAGGCTCTTCCCTCAGCTTTTCCACAGCACTGGGGAGCCCAGACCTGCCCGCACCACAGCTCGCTCAGCACCACCTCCCTTTTACCTCTACCAGCGGCCTGGGAAACCAGGACAAGCTCACAAAGCCCTCAGACTGAGCCAGGCAAAGGTGGAAAGAGGAAAACAATGGGATGTCCAGGAGAACACAGTGCCCTGTTGGAAGCAAATGTTATCAACATATTTTAGCAATCGCTAAAGTAAGACTCCCAGCTCCCTATGACTCCACTTAGGCACCAAATGAGGAAAGATGAGGGTAACAAGCTCTTTTCTGACATGTCTCTGACACCTCCAGTCTCCTCCTGATAAAATAAATACACCACAAACACCTTGCAAGCACAATTGTAGCTGAAGAAAAAGCAGACACAAGGTAGAAGTGAGTACAAGCACAAGCACAGACCCACCCATACCTTGCCAAGCTGATCAACTTTTTGAGAGATTATACCAATTTATGAGCTATTAGGTCAGCTCCAGACCTGCTCTGGTTTCAGGCAGGAGTCACACCTTGCCAAGTGACTGCTACCCTACCCACTACAGGAAAAATGCTACTCATGCAAAGCTCAAATCTTTAAATCACTCATGACCATTTTAATTTTACCATCATGCAGTAAATCTTCAGTCCAGCCTATACCTAGTCTTCCTAGGATAAAATTCAAAATAAAGTTTTAAAACATTGGCTTTTTCTAAGCAAGTCAGTGTATGAAAGATAGGGGGGAAAACCCATATTTTCAGGAAGAACCACAAGGCACTCAGGTGTGGGTTTGTAGGCCAATGATCATCCCATGTTGTTTGACCATATGCAGCCCCCTCTTCAAAAAATAGAAAATACAAGAAGTACTATCAAAATGTTTCCATTGCTTTCCCAGATTTACATTAAAGCATTCTTTGTGCATGCAAGCAAATACAGAGATATTTCTCCATTTCCTTGCTGAGAAAAGTGATTTTTCCTTCCCTCTAATAAGAGCTGCCATTTACATCATACTGTGGAAAAAACCAAGAAAGCTGCAAATGGAATCTTACCACTGTGTATTTCCTGATGAAGATCCCTGCTCTCTCGTTACCTTCCAAAACTCCCCCTCAAAACACTTGTTTCCTCATTATTGTCTGCACATTTCTCACCCCTTTGCTCTTTTCTCTTATTCAGAAAGGCCTGATTTCTGGTTCTCTGAATTTTGCTTCACCTGCCTCTCATCAACTGTAGGGGAGATTCCTTCATACTTGGTTTCAAATACAGCCCACCAAGAAGCATCTCTGGAGGAAAAAATGTGTTTGGTGTAGATGGTTGAATAGAAAAATTCCCACCCACTTCACTCTCCACAGCATCCTTTCATCCCGCTCTCTGTTCTGGAGAAGCCACACAAGTGACTGTTCCCATTTGTTTTCTTCCTTCACCCACTGAGCTCCAGATGTTTTTCATACTCCACTGACACCCTTTTTGCTCTGCTGCCTACCCTTTTACCCCCTCCAAGTGCTGGGATACTCCTGAACCTTGTTGTGGCCTGCTCCTCTCTAGTATACATTTGCACCTGCTGCAGATTTCCACTTCAGGCAAAGCCTCAGACATTGTCCCTGACATCTTCAACACAATAATATCATTGCCTTTTCTCTCTGCACCACCCAAGGCATGTCCTTTGACTTCAGGGCTGTAGGCAGCTTGGCATCATCTTGGCTCTGGCCCTCTGAAGCTGAGTGCTGTCCAGACACACCTATTGCTTTTAGGTGTTGCCTGCTCCCAGGTACAAGAGTAAAAGACTCTGAAGTTCATCCCAAGCTGCTCTGGATGGTGCAGCCTTCATTTTCAGGCCTGTACACAATTTAGACAAAATTAATCTAAGCTAGATTGAGGAATTACAAGAACATTTAAACAAATACAAAAAATTCTGCTGTCACTCTGCCAGTGTTACAGTTCATTTTTACTAGTTCTTAAATATTTCTTGTATCACAACTTGGTGAAAGAGCTGTCTGGTCAGCAACACCTGCAATTGAAAGCTCATTTTGTTATGTACTGTTCAGCACTGGTACATGCTCGGGACCACATAGATGGTCCCGTGTGTACTGATGCAGAAGTGAGAACCTCCTGCCAAAAGCCAGGGCTTCAACATCACGGGCTTTTCTAGCAAGACCTGGGCCTTTCACTTTGAACAGGTTGTACTAAGAAGCACAGGTCTTATTCATTGGTCAGTATCTGAAGTGGATACATGCCAGGTACTCACTAAGATGTAAATTCTACAGAAAGGTCATGTGCATTTTTCTAGTGATGGCCCCATGTATCTACAGGCAGAGCCAGAGAAAGACCACCTGAAGTGAAGTCCCATTTATCCTCCTACAAGATTTGGCCTTGGAGTTTCTTTCCTTCCCTCTGTGGGTAGGGATATAGCAAGGGAGGGAGGCAGAAAGACACACAAATTGGATTTGCAGCCGCTGGAACTAACACAGCCCCACTCTAACAGGCATCAGGAGCAGCCCAGGTGTGGACATATCTGCTGCTCCTACAGACCTGTCTGTTTCGCTAACAAATATATGCAGGGCTCTAACAAAGCTCAGCCTTGCACTTTTCTCCAGTAACAGCCTCACTCAGAGTCAGTTCAAGACAGGCTAAATTCATTTTGTCGGTTCAGATTTCTATGGCATTGGGCTAAATGCTTTCAAATACAGAACAGTTACATCAGAAAGTTGACGGGGGTGGGAGGGGGGTGAGATTTACAGAAAACTCACACTATTTTTTAATGGAAACATTCTTATTACTAAACAGGAACAGCAAATTCTGAAGGCTGATGTTCGTAATTAGGGAGTTTATCTGTAGCATCTGAAATTTCTTCTATTCCTACATACAGCCATCTGAATTGTATCTTCCTGTTTTGACTGAAAACCTTCTGAAGTAAGGACTGAGTTAATTATAAACTATTTCATAATTCACTCACCCGTCTTTCCCAGGGCAGGAAGAAGGGGAATTCAGAATCCTTCATGTAAGCCCTTCAATCCCATTCACACCTACTTCAGAAGTGTAAATCCTCGCATTTCTCTGTGAGTCAAGCCTGAAATAAAGAAAAACGGGACAAAATCACTTAATAACTTTCTGTTATGCACTGATAAAATGTAAAATTATAATAATAAGTGCTTTAAAACAATTTGTTCATACTATATTATGTTTTGCAGATACTCAAATCAAAGACATTGCTCTAATTCAAGGTCAAATGACTGTAAGATGACAGAAAACACAATGTTTTCACACAGCTACATAGTCTTATATTTCAGGACTTTTCCTGTTCCATTACAATAAATCCCATTTAGGCACTACAAGCTCTTCAGCCACTGGACCAAGTCCAAAATTTTAGTCAGGATGCTTCCTCACTAAAAATTTTCTTGAACAGGAACACAACCTGGAATGTGATCTTAAAACACAGCCTTGAGAAATAAAATTTGTTGAACATACTACAAAAAGGAAACTGAACTGAGTCAGTGAAAGACAAATCCACTCTCAAGAGCACATTTTCCTGTCCTCTGCATTCACTAGCTTCCACCGTTCATCTACTAATTTTCCCAAATCATGTCTAAACACAGGACAAATGTACTGGGAAGCAGCAGTGGATAACATCCCTGAAAGGCTCCCAGCACACCTTCACATTGTGCTCTCTGCTACTCCCCGAGCCTCACACAGTGACCTCTGCCCATCTTGGAAACATGGGCTACAGCAGGACGGAGATTGCAGTTTCAACAGCCAAAAGGTAAGACCAAGACTTGAACCCTACTAAGTAAACAATAATAAAAGATTCAGCATGGTAGCTAAAATAAGGTACAAAAACCTCCATATTTGTACATCACTCATACAAGTTCATTCTCATGAAAATACGTTCTCATGACATTTATTTCTCATTCCTACATTTATAATTCATTTTTATGCAGCATTATTATACATTATACAGTTTTCTCAATTACACTGTGTGCATTTGTATGTACATTTGTATAACCTTGAAAGAAAATCAACATAAGCAGGCAATACAGTCTGAAATCAGGAAGTTTTAAACTACATGTCTGAACCATGCAACATGACCTGAAGACACTAAGGCCTGGGAAATTTGTGATATCCAGGCATTCAACCCTGTGAAGAGCCTTAGAGATTCTTCCAATGCTCAGAAAATCAAATAAAAGCCGACTTTTGCAAAACATTCTGAAAATCCTGAGAAGGATTTAAAACAAAGGATATTTTGTCAACAATAAACTTTTGCTATATATAAGAGTGCTAAGTGCACCTTCACTTTTTTTAATAGTATTTCTTCCACACATGCTGGAAACAGGTCCAGAATAGCCCCACAGGCCCTAGCCCACTAGTCTTTGCAGAGTTCTAGTGGTTCAGTTTATATACCTGGAGCAGACACAGCATCTGCAAACACAAACTACTAATTTCTCTATTTCTATGTGATTAAACATAATTTTCTGCATTTGATGACCTTGCACAGTAATGTACAATGCATTCAACTAGTAATGGAGAAAATATCACTGAACTTCATAATTGGAAAGTCTCGCCTCCAAAATGCACAGCCTCGTGTTTTCTAGCTTAAATAACTAAAACTGCAAAACAAAAGATACTCAAGGAAGCCCCTAAGGGGTGGAAATCAGGCGAGTTTGGACTCCTCTGGCAGTGACAGAAAAGATGAAAATCCTAATTTGATACATTAATTGAATGTAGCATCATAAAAAAAAACATTGTTCAGATCCTTTATTTTAGCAACTGGATAATTTTTTGAGGACCATGATGAAGTCATGAGCTTCCCCAGCTCAATTAGGCAGGCCCATTATTAGAAGACTTATAAATGAAGCAAAGTATGGTCTGTAAATGTTCATGACTCACTCTTCATGTACTTTGCGTTGACTGCAAAGAAAATTTCAAAGCCCAGCTGTCACCAATATCTATGATAACTCCTTCAAACACAGAGACACACACCTTGAAATCTGCTGACAGCTGGAGTGAACAAAGAAAGCCAGAAGTTTCAGATAGCTCTGGAAAAAAACACTTGAAATACATGCTTTGTTGCTCAAGAGTTTAAGGAAAAAAAAGAAAAAAGAAAAAGGATGAGCTTCCAAATAGAGATGAGCTCTTTAATGAGCAGGCCTTGAGGTTCATTCTCAAGCTTGAGAGCACTGAAACCTAGGGGCACCTGGATTTCTTGAACTGGCCCAAAATTCTAACACCACACTACAGGTATTTGCCCCATTTTTGTGCAAGAAAGCATGCACGCACAAATAACCGTATTATTTTTCCTTTATCATAATCTCTGCAAAAGAAGAATTTTGTTATTTTTAACATATTCAAAACAATACTATCTTTATTGAAGATTGAAGATAGCCAGATAGAATGCTTGCTTTATTTTTTTATGCAACCACGTGCCTGTATTTCATGAGGAGCTAACTGAATAATTAAGATACACAGCTGAGATACTGAAGAGTAAATTCCCTTCTCTGTGTAAGTTATACTATCCAAGCAACCAATAGTATGTCTTTTTTAAAACTTTTATCTATAAGGGGAAAAAACTTTACAATGCTCACAGAAGCTCAATCCTTCTTTTCAAAAGCCTGCCAAAGTCATCTGAAACACATATGCCAAACATACATAGCAAAGAAAAATGCAGGGCCTTCCTAGCATTTGGGAAAACATGAGGGAAGAGAGGAGTCATCAAACCAATCATATAAAGCACAGTGGATTAAATCAGGCTGCTTAATTACATATGTCCATCCATCTTCCTCCACAGGATCTTCCTACAAAATGTTCATACAAGACTGTGTGTAAACACACATGGGAAGGGGTGGGATGCAGCCCTGCCTAAACAGACCCAGCTACCTATCACACCACTAGCCAGGCAAGATGGTGAAATTCCCCTTTTTCCCTGTCTTTAATGCAAGGAAATCATAGAAAGTAAGGATCCTGCCCAACCCAGGCCTGCAGCTGACAGGCAGCCTTCTGTCAAGGGTTATGTGGGATGGCTTCACACATGATGGAGATGGGAGTGCCTGCACAGGGGAACCTCCACCAAGGCCCCTCTGCCTTGGCACCACATTTGACAGCACCACCTTTGCTCCCCGGGCACACAGGGCTGCTCATGAAGGGTCAGTCAAGGCCAGGCACACACCAGGGTGCACAGAATCAGTTCAAATGCCCAAAAGAAGCAGCTTCAGATGCAGAAAGTCAGCAAATGCCAATTGCTTTTTAACACAACGCTTGCAGAAACACCCACGTGCATACACACACACGCAGGGGGAGGCGCAGGGCACCATTTCTGCTTTAAAAACACTGTGAACTAGAGTAAGTTAAAGATCAACTGATTGTGAGGTTTTCCTGGAAATGTAAATATACTTCTAAAAAAATCTGTCTTGATGTTCTTCCCTCCCCCAAAAAGTACTGCGCCTGCCCCCACAACCAGAAGGTTTCCCGAAAGATTACTTTCCCAATCATCACTACCACTAATGATCTTTTGAATGCTGTTTTAACAGGTGAAATCATTTCACTTAGTCAACACAATGTAGATATGACTTAGTTTGGCTGCATTTCTTCTCAGGATATTATCAGAGAAGTGGCAATTTGAGCCTCAAAACCTTAGAAAAATA
This sequence comes from Acanthornis magna, assembly GCA_036785705.1. Lineage (NCBI taxonomy): Eukaryota > Metazoa > Chordata > Aves > Passeriformes > Acanthizidae > Acanthornis > Acanthornis magna. The sequence continues at coordinate 23,490,059 of JAWUZG010000025.1, read as the reverse complement.
ATTAATATTTACTTATACCTATTTCAGGACATTGAAATTTCTGTCCAATGCAGCCACAGTGTGGTTTTGTAGGGGTAGGGAGGGAGGTTTTGGGGCTTGCTTTCTTAATAAAGACCATAAATAATGTGACCCACGGGGACTTCAGGGGAGAAGGTAATCTGAATCCCCCATCTCAGCTCACCATCAAAAAATACAACAGGGTAGAAGGCAAACCCTACAAATCTGGGTCACATGAATCCAAAGCCCATGTGTGCCATGACAGTCACCCCCAGTGCCCTATTTCATACTGTGACCCCTATCCTCTCCCATTGGTATGGAACAGGAGGAGCAACAGTGGCAGCAGGAAACCCTTAATGCTGCATCACAGAGAAGAAGGAGGCATCGAGAGATAACCTTGTTGTGCCATCTCCCATAAGAGCAAAGAATCACACACACAATATGCTGAGTTGGAAGGGATCCACAAGGATCATCGAGTCTAACTCCTAGCCCTGTGCAGCACCATCCCAGAGTCACAGCATGTGCCTGAGAGTATTGTCCAAACACTTCTTGCACCCAAGCTTGGTGCTGTGACCACTGCCCTGGCCTGTGACGTATGCCCTTGGCTCAGAGCACAGCATAAAACCAGAGTTCAGGATGAATGAGACAGCCACAAGGATGTGGCTGGATAGGGGCGGCCCCAGGCAAGGTGCCAGGAAAACAGTGCTGCAAGAAACTGCTCTCAGGGCCATAGCTGAGGGAGCAGGTCTGGGGCTCAGTGCAAGGTTCAGGTTCAAGATAGAGCCAGGCTGAGAGAGAGATAAAGTGCGGGGGCAGACACAGAGTGGGGGCTCAAGTGAATCACTGCTGCAGGACCTCTCTCCCACTGAGCTCATCTGCATGCAGGTGAGATGAAAGCTGTACTCTGCCCCTCACAGCTGCCGCAGTAGGTTGCAAATACCTTCAGGCAGACATCATAAACTTCATTACACCTGGCTAGCCTCAGGTTTTTAGCACAGCATTCTAAAACATTACCCCCTCCCGCTCCCCACCTCACTTTCAAAGGGGAAAATGCATACATATATTCCAACAACATTTCATAACTTCCAGAAATACATCCCTGTCGACATGCTGTACCCCAATCTAGCCTTTCAAAGCGCGGGGGCCGCAGCTGCTGAGAGAGCTGAGGCAGGGACCCAGGGGCCCTGTCTGCCAGCACCTGTGTGTGCAACCCAGCCCGGAGAGCATCCCACTGGAGCTCTCTCCCCACCCAATCAGTACAGGGGCCGCTGTATCCCCAGGCCAGCATTGCTCTGTCCCACTTACTCAACTCTGCTGCAGGAGAGTTGCTCTGTTGCTCCTGGGCTTCTCCGTGGGAAGCTTAGGGCTGAAAGGAAGGCATGCATGCCCAGACGCGCACTATTTTGAAGCTGGCCTGTTATGAAGTTATAATAAGGGCATACCTTGCATTATCTGCTACTTCATTGCTGGTCACAGCCCTGAATTGCCAATCCAACCTCTTTGCTTAGATTGACAAAAACATTGCATTGGGTAGCTTTGCATGAGAATCACCTTAAAATAGAAAAAATAGATTCCCTTCTCTTATTTTCTTTGTGATAAGAAGACTTATTTTTTTAAATAAATATACAATATGCATGGAAATGCACACATTCCTTGAAAATTAACTGTAAAGCTGGTCATTAACTGTAAAACAAGCCTGCCATCTGAAATTTTATTTAAATATTTAAAAAAATACCGAAAAAATATTTTAAATATATCTTCACATCAAAGTTCACCAAGAGTAGGTCACTAAATCCAGCAGAATAAAAATCCATGAGTAGAATTCAGGAGATTGCTCCTTTCAAGTTAAAAACAAGCACCTCCACATCTGGGGAAGAGTTGCAGAATCTCCACAACTTGCCAGCTAAATGTCTCTTGTGGTATTTGCTCTGTGTAAAAATTTTTTATACCCTAGGTATAATCTGTAACAACTATCAATGGACAAGGGTTTAATAAAGGAAATAATATTTTACCTTTGCTGATGACAGCAAAAGACATCCAACAATGTCTGCACTCTTAAATGCCTTATTCTATCAAGTTGTAGTTCAACCATGACGCTGAGCACAGGCCAGTGAAATAGCCCACTTCAAAGTGTTCAGAGAAGGAGCCTTGTATATAATAGACATAATTTTATCTTTTGCACTCATTTTTAACCCTGACAGAAAACACAAGCAAAAAATTAATTATCAGAATAATCTATTGCACTCTTGCAGTTTTCATGTGAACTAAGAAATATAATGAGCATAGAAACAAGACTACAGTGCATCAGCTTTCAGGTTTCCAGACATTATCAGAGGTCAGATTTCAAAAAGGAAACAGCTTCCTCTCTTTCCCTGGCTTCTGTTTAGCTATAAACTTTCCTTACAGATGCAATTAATTCTGGCAACAATTAGTCCATTACACACAGCCCTCAAAAAAAATTAGCAGCTACTCAGAAATAAGCTAAAATGATGAGCTTAATCACAACTCATTTGGGGAAGAAGAATAAATCTGTCTTATCTTCAACTATCATCCTTTTAAAAGATAAAGTATAAAAAAATCATTAAAATGTCTTGAACTCAGGAAGACACCATCAGTTTCAGAAGAAAAAATGAGGTTTGTGTAACAGCTTTTACCATAGCCAACCTAATACACAGGGTAGAATTCAACAACACACAATTAGGAATATATATTTTGACACTTTTAAGGAAGCTGCCCTGCATAACTCAAAACTTCTTATCCAATGTTTATTTAGTAGATCATTTTTGTATAATATTTGATATCAAATATTCAGTAAAGCCTCAGGATACTAAGATTACAGCCTTGTGAGCTATAAACTTAAAAACTAAGTAAATTTAATTTTCTTCCCATCGAAAACCACGACAATTGAAGCAAATTCTCTACCATGCCTCTTGCAATACTTAATAGATCCAATTCTTCTAAACCTATGTCATCCTGAATCTCACCTTCTGCTATAAGTTACATAGATAGAATAGAAATTGCCAGAGGTAAAAACTTGCAGTTTTCATCTGCCGAGAGCTTTGTAACTTCTGAGACTGGACCAGACATTGTATTATTACCAAAATGGACACTATTTCAATCTTTATTATTTTTCAGCAGAGAAATAGCTAAAAAAAAATACCAAATACTAAATACCAAGCATTTCTGTCCCAGAATTCAACACACCACAGATGAAAGGGACAGCTTACGCTCCTTTGACCCATAGCAAAAGAAATCAAGCCTTGCATTCAGATCATGCCTGGAAATTTTCTCTGGTATTATCACAACAATCTATTTCTGTGTAGCTCCTTTCCCAAACCTGACTGGTATTTTCTGACAGGAATCTCAGCCATCAGAAAAAAAACCCAAAAAACTCATCAGCTGAAAAAACTGTGTCATGAAAACATAACAGATCAAAAGAAATGATGAGGAAACACATACCCTAAATGCTCTGATTCCCACCAGTTTCCCTGGCTCCCCAAAACAGGCTGGGGCATGGCCTGGGGAGAACACAAGCGAGGGCATTTAGAGACAGACACCCCAGTTTGCAAGAAGCAATGTCCTTCCGATGTGAACCATGTGCCAAGCACTTTGTTTCATCAAAGGTGGCCTGGGCAGTGGCAGCAGTACAGAAGGCATCAATCTTTCTGTGGTCCACCAGAACCTCCAAGGACCACAAATGGAGGGATGGAGAAGTGTTTGCAGTTCTGCGTGGGGCAGGTTAGAAGTTAGCATTGAACATGATTTTTGAGTGGGCAGTGACTCGGCCCCAGCACTGCCAACAGGTGCAAGAGCCCTGCTCTGCCTTTGAGCTGTGGTACAGTCACACTTCAAGGATTCCATTGATATTTCCATTTTACACTACATAAAAAGACCAATTTGCTCAGAGATGGCTCAGCAAGCCATCACAGGTCCTAAACTCCCCATAAAACTTTCCTTGAAAAAAAAGGAAAAGCTATTCCAACCACCAAGGCAGGAACAGCCAGTTCTGAGGCTTTTACTTATCAGTCAGTGGTTTAGGGGGCAAAGGAGGATAAAGATACAAGGAGGGTGGGAGGGGAAAAGGGTTTGTTAAAAGGCCCAGTGGTAGGTCCTCCAGAGTTCACATTTCAAAAAAAATCATCATGGCACTTTGCCAAGATGACCGATATTTCTGAAGGAGTTGCTTCTGAAATTATTTTAATAAAGCAGACTTAAGAACATGCGTATATTCGGTATTGGTGCTGGCTCTTGATATTAAAACCTTATCTCTCCTCCTCCCTTCCTGACCCACCGTTAAATACAATTAACTCCACTTTCTTTCCAGTGCCTTATGCTTTCTCAGCAAAGATCAGGCTGCAATGCCTATCAGAAAGAAGAGAATGCAGGAAGGAAAGATGAAAAACAGCAGGAGAGCTGTACCCAAAGCTGATGATTTGAACACAATTTAGTTTACAGTCAATTCACAGCAGGATTTTTGTCATGTCCTTTATCACCTATGAAGCCATTTCCTCATTATTCATTATCATTACATGTAACAAGACAAGGAAAGATGTTTCTGCACAAAATTCTATGCTTCCATTAACATAGAATCACAAAGGCTCAATGAATTTTAGAAAAGTAACCAACTCTTGCTTCTGTTCACTAGGGAAAAGTAGTAATACTACATCCCACTGAGGTGATCTGTAGCAAAACCCCTGAATATCCTGCGCAAAACTTCCTCTGGACTTGTCAGAGCTCCTCTCAGAGGGAAATCAAAGTCCCATCCAGCCTGCACCTCCCAGTTCTCACTCTTGTGTCACACAGAGCACATGTTTATGCTCTCTGTTTGCTCTGTTACCTTTTAATATGGGGAAGTCATCTACAAAGAATAAGAGAAAACAGAGTAATACACATTTTAACTTTGTTCCTTCCTGGAATCTACTGCTAATTCATTTCAGCCACAAAGTGTACCAAAAGCATTTAGCTTGTTGGTATTTTTTCAAGTCATGGATAGTAGAACCATTCTTAGTCAAGAGTCATAGAGATCTTCCACAACATTCATTTCTACTAATGCATGATGGAAAAATTGGTTTCACCATCACAGACAAGAAATCTGTCTCAGTAGATAAAGACAGCTAACTCATAAAGACAAGAGTCAAAAATATTTCAGAGGAAACTACAGGTCAACATGACATTTCTTTTATCTGATCTTGGATTCTGCTTGTACACGGCAAAAGGAAAAACACACTGATAACATTTATGGAGTCTTGCTATTGAAACTGAGTTTGTGTGCACCTGTGAGAAAGCACAGGCAGATTGGAAACCATTACCTGCCTTTGCCAAGTGAAGGAATTTACTTTTTCAGTGAATGGAAGTCTGAGAGGAACTACCTCCAAAGAGAATGCTAGAAACTCACTAAGTCAGAGGTATGTGGGAAAGGCAACATGCAAGAAATCAGGCTTTTTGTTTTTCTACAAAATAACATTTTGAGCTTCGGGGACAAAGCCAAATTTCTGTATACTGATGTCAAAACAGAGATAATTTACCTACACATAAGTAACAACCTCATTGCAAAACCTGGCCGTTAAACTTCATCTTTTCTTCTAATCCCCTGTACTATGCACTTTTTTCAACTGACTGTTACTTCTCATTTGACCTGTTTAACCTCACTGTTTAATCTTTCTACTCCCAGACCACTTCTGCTGCTCTCTCAGCTCACAGAGACCTTCCATTAGAGCTCTTCTCAGCCTGGAGGAATGTTAATTGTTGTACAAATCACCCTGTAAAAGTGAGTACCATAAAAAACAGCTGAGCAACAGAAACTCAACCACTAGTCCAAAACATTCAGCTCTGTTCCCATCACCGAAAAAAAAAAACAGGAAGTGAAAAACAGGAGTTTTGTTTTCAGGTAGAAAAAAAGGAAAAATATAACACAACTGTGAAAAAGTTGAACACAGGAAAGAAACTTATTTGGAGTTGAAATAGCACAATGCAAGTACATATGGAAACCACAAATAGAAATCTTAGCACAGATTAAACTCCAAAAGACAGATATGATTTTTTTTAAAAAATACAGCCCATTCTAAGAGAAGAGGGTTTTTTTTTCCTTACTGCACTATTAAGCATTTGCCCCAGTTTCTTCTTACATGTACACACTATGAAAAGACCCATTAGTAAAAATTTTAAATAAAAGTAGCACATTTTTATAGTATAGTTCTGGTAACTTCAATCATGAACTTCAGTTAAACACACAGGTACGTGAGCAAGAACACTCTTCTAGTCATACACTCATTGCATGAGCTGTGAGGACAAGCACTACTGGGAACAAGTCACCGAGTGGTCAGGGACAAGACGGTGATGCCAAGAGGACTGGTGGAGTCAGCAAACAACAGAGAGACCCACCAAAGTTTCCACAGAAAAAAACAACAAGTATTAAAGCACTTTTAGGACACCCAGTAGTTAGAGGCAAGCCTTTTTTAAGCTTGGTTGGCAAAGCATACAGCACCAGGAGATTACAGGAGCCATTACACCAACCTGCCACAGCTGCAATGTTGTGGTCTCTTCATGGGCTGAATCCTCAGCCTCTGCCACCACTTCCTCCCACCACAAAAACCTTTCGCTAAATGCTGTAGGACTTGGTGGCCTCTCTGCAGTCCAACCAAAAGTAATTTGCACTTCCATTTCTTTCCAGCTACAAGTACTGCACCAGATTTTTACATTTCTTCTGAGATTGAGGGTGAAAAAAAGGAGCGCCTATTCCAGATGGTAAATCTGCTGCAATACACAAGAAGGAACAGATCAGGGGGGCAGACCTGCAGCTCTGACCTGAGTATGAGGCTCTTACAAAGACACTTGGGACATCAGCATCAATGAAGAAGCAGACGGTGAAAGAACATGCTACTAGTGCGGCCTTTCCTATAATGTTATAATGAATGATGCCTCAGACAGAAACAAATGTCTAGTCAGTGAAGGCACAATTTCCTAATTTCTTTCACTTTTAGAGAAGGCTTTATTTTAATAATCTTTTTTAACTGCTTAATGGGAATCCAATATATCTGCTATACTTCAATTCTCTACATTTCCCTTGATTACAACAGCACCTCCCTGCACAGAACACACTGCACACCCTGTTTGGGAGCTGACATATTGGTACTTTGGTGGGTTCTGACAGAGTTTAACTTTCTCCCTTTCATTTTCTTCCTTTGAAGTCTCAAAAGAAATACATCTATCATCTTCTTACTATAAATATAGAAAAGCCCTACAGGTAAGAGGTTTACTACCAGCTATGGGTTTCCTAGCAAATGTGATGCTATATGGTCAGAAGTGTGTTTGCTGCCCAGAAGTAAGTGGGGCTATCAGAGCTAACCCCACGGAACAATTCCCTCTTCACTGGCAAACCACCCCAATACTATTTTGCCCCCATTGGATCAAAAACTGTATGAACTTACCCTCCCCAAAAGAAGCAAAAACTGGAATTTAACTCTCCCCAAAAGAAGTAATTTTTATCCTGCTACTGTTTCACCAATCACAGAGAGGATGCAGGTGTAAGTCTGTGCATATAAAGGGGGTTTAAATCCCCCTCTCCCACCCTGAAGACTTTTATTACTGTTATAAAATCAGAATCTCAGCTAGACTTTCTTTCATCACATCACTTGCAGACAATCAGTTGCACCCATGACAAGCTGCTGTAACTTCTCCTTTTAGAATCCAAGACTGTCCAGCCTAGCCTTGAAGGGGGAAAGTAAAATAAATGACATCTCTCTTAGGGTTTGCCTTCAAACAGAGTTGAAGGCAAAGGCAAGGAGTAGAAATGACTGGGAGTTGACGTGGGGAGATGTGAAAATATTAAGTGAGGTATTTCAAACCTCTTCCCAGGTAACTTCATAAGAGACGATTTCAGACTTGAAAGCACTGCCTTGATTAAGCTACCTCCACTAAAAAAAAAAAACATGAAAAAAGTTACTTCAATCAAATCAAGTGACTGTGGAAACCTCTTTTAAATACCACTGCCTGCAATCTCATAGAGTTCCAGGCAAAGTTCCCAAAGACTTCAATAAAACATTTGTCTGGGATAAGGAGTGCCAGATTTGGCCCACTTTAATACATTAAGTCTGTGGTAGGTGAAAAACTGAAACATGGAACAGTTGTGAAACTACCCTCATAGCCAAGGAGATAAGAGAAAACAGCACTCATCCTTCCCCACAATGGGAACGTGCAGAGGGTGGATGGGAAAGTTAAAGAGGAGGAGGGAGCAGGAATTTTAGGATAAAAATTATTTAACATCCTCTTAGTGTGGGCTGGAAAGGACTGTGGCATGCCTGTTAGAGAAATTGGCTGGAGTGGAAGGCTGAGAAAGTGTTCAAGGATGCGTTTGTGTGAGAACCTCTTTGTGTGTGTGCGTGTGTGTGTGTGTGTGAGTGTGCTAAGGGTCAGGTCTGTGCAAGTTCACAAAGTTTAGTCAATTCTCCTGCCAGCTCTTCCGGGCTTGAGACAAATACAGATAACCTCGGCTTAACCCAACTTCAAGCAAACCTTCCCTTCTCACCCCCACCCTCAATTAGTAACTTTCAATCCAAAGTGCCTAAAAATAAACTATGAAATCACTTCAGTTGCAGCTCTAGTAATGCACTTTTCCGTAAACTTCTCCATGTCACTGAATTGATTCAAATCCCATTTGCTAAAAGACAAATAAATGTATGGGAGGGGTGTTGTGGCTTAACTTCCCAGAAGGTTTTTACTGCTGCAGAACAGTTTTTCTACCCCCACAGCAAACAAGGTACTCCTGACTGCATTAGCGTTAGCTGCTGCTGCTTTTAAGATAAGCAATGCTAAAATAGCTGGTTGGATTACTTTTCAAACAAGACAGGTTTCTTGCACAGCAAAATTCTGTTATTCAATATGCTCATTTCATAATTTCAGGATCTTTTTTTTTCTCTCTGTCCCCCAGCTGGGAACATCCATGCTCATGGCAGTCTCCAACATCAAGACCACCCAGATTCATCTTCATCTCTCAACTGTCTGCCTCTGCTGCACTGAGATAAAAATCTAGACAGAGCCTTTATTATTATTTTATCCAGGACTTGTCTAAACCTTCACCTGCAAAACACTGACTCACTCTGTCTTTAACCACCTGAAGAATGCGAAGGAAGATAAATTAACTCATGGGCATAGAAACTCAAAAGGCAACAGCATAAACTTGTAAATCAAACAGTGAAAGTCAGAGCAACAGAAGATTTTCAAACAGATGAAAACTCAAGTTCTAAAAATAGAAGCAAGAGGAAGCTTGGCTGATCTGTTCCTTTTGCCATAATTCTAGCTTACTGTCAGATGATAGTGAATAATATTTAATTTTTTAGTGCCTCATCAATCCCAAATTAATAGCTTTGAATATTAAATAATCGTCACCAAATACACACAGTTTTAGGCAAGAGTCTCCCAAGAAAACAAGATATTTGCAAATAGACAACTCTTTCACCTCAGGTCTTTGTAGAGAGGAAAGCTAATATACGCTACAACATTACAAGTCTCAGGAAAAAGCTGGTGGACCACTAAGTTACCACTTCAAGCCTATCAAATGGACTTTAATGCTACAACACATTTGATTTTCCCTCACGTCTGCTGCATCAGCCCCCACAGCCAAAGCTCAGTGACAAATTGCAACATCTCTGCTTTGAATGTAATCGCATTGGTCAGTCACAAAAGATTCTGTTGAGTGTTCGGAAAGAGGAAGCAAAAACCACTGCCTTTCATTTTGACAATTAGTATTCTGTGTCTGGAGAAGCCTCCTGCCCAAGACTATCAGCAGGTCACATCTCAATGCCCACCACCTTGTTCAGCAGAATACATTAGTGGTGGTGGCAGCATGCAAAGCTTTCCTTCTGCAAAGGAAGCCAACAGTGCTGTCCCACTAAAAGACAGTGTCAGACATTTGAAGAGACAGAGGAACCTCTGAAAAGCAGGTATTAAAAACCTAAGCACGACCCTTCAGATTACAGGAAAACCTTCACCCATCATTTTGACACTTCACACATCGGTATGATAAGATTATCATACCAGAACGAGCATGCTACATTAGCACACTGAAAGTAAACATTTGAACCATTTCCTTCCAAACCACATATGACATTGAAATTTAGCAAATATATACCATGTTGTGGATGTTCTAGGAATCAAAATGTTTAAACTTTCACCATCATAAATTATAATATAGTATCAAAAGGTTAAGGTAAGTACCGTGACTGCATGAAATATTTCTATAGGCTTATTACCAAAACTGCTTTTGCTGAATTTTCATCAAATAGGGAATTTAGCCCTGTAACCCCCCTCTTAATTTGAGTAAGAGGGCAGCTGCTCCTGACTGTGATTATCCTATTGTCCCACTTCAGGGGAAAGCCAAACAAAACACATTCAGTGGGGCAAGTCAGGAATTCTCTGGCTTTGTCCTCAGCAGTAGAAATGTAATTTTCTTTTGTGTTGTTTGGATTATCATGAGGGGTCATCACTTAAAAATCCACTGTAAACCGTGTTACAAAAGGCAATTATGGTAATAAGGCAGTATAATAAACTTTACCGTTTATCCACTGCCGTCCACACTTAATTTACTTTACAGGTAAAGTTAAGTGCTTCGTATCAATGCCATTTTTGCAAGCAGATAACCAACACATGATTATTAATTTGTGACACTTTGGGGAGGGGCTGAGAGGAGGAGAAAGACAGACAAGACACTGTTCATTGTCATTCTTTCTCAATCAATGTGTTTCCCCTCTGCAACTCAGTCTTCTGCAGAAAATGGATATGGTTGAAAGTGTCTGGAATAACACCATCTCCATATGTAAATTACAAATGCTGATTTCTTTCAAGAGAAGACAGACATACTTCTACCACCATTTTCTCAAGGAAGTAAGTCCTCAGCTGCACTGGGCAAAGCAATGATAATTATTTAGCATATTCATGCTTGCAACATAGAATGAGTTGACAAACACAAAATAGGATCTAATGTGACCCTGAATCTAAAGCAAACATTCAGGAAAAGGCAAATATTGGAGGGATTAAACGTTGGGGGCTTTATTCCCCACTAGCTACATACTTAGACCCTGTCTCTTTTCTATATGTGCCATCCTTACATTTATAATTTTGTATTTTGGGAGGAGAAAATACAATAGTGTCCAAATTGATTCTCTGCAATTATTCATTATGATTCCAGGAATAAACAAACATTTTCAAGTGATTAGAAAACCTCAGTGAAACCAACTTATCATTTTATTAATTCTTCATTCAGTTAAAGTAAACAAGTAGGCTTCATGTGAGGTTAGCTCCAGGGCTTATTCAAGTCACATCTGACATTAATGTTTTAACCAAACCCATTATGCACTGATTTTCATGGCCTTCCTCAGGAAAAAAAAAAAAGGGCAACCTCAAAAGTTTTGGGAAAGGCAGACTTTGTGTTTTCACAGTCCTGGGAAAAACTTGGGGTTGTCCCATACTGCAATTAGAAGGGGGAAAAAAAACAAAACACTCCCTCTAGGAGTGATGCAGGATTCCCAGACCTCGTCTGAGCAGAGAGAGCAAGTCCAGATGGCACCCAGATTTGCTGCTAATTCACAGGCCCTAGCTAAGCCCAAAACCAGAAGAAATACGGCAGGCCTGCTCCATACAAATTTCAGTTCTGAGCTACGTGCTGCTCTAGCTGCTCCTCACAGACACACAGTGATCAAAGACCTGTTACCACACAAAAAACCCAGCACATTTATCACTAAAGGTATTCCCCTACAGAAGAAATTATTAGTTTGAGAAAGTGGAGAGAAAGCAAATACACTGTAATTATAAAATATTACAGTGAAAAGTCATATTTTCAAAAACTGCTTCAGCAAGTAGAAAGACAAGTTTTCAGGAATTTTAAATTTTTCACCTAAGGTGCTAAGAGCTCACACAAAAAAAGGACTGTTCTGCAAGGGCAGGAAAAAAGCTATTTAGCAGAAGCAGTTGAATTCCTTAATCCAAGCTGCCTGACAGGGTAAAGTTAAGCCAGCAGGTAAAACTATTAAGTACATTGCTTGAAAATATTACTTCTTAATAAGCTAAAATAATTTTCAGCAAAGAATTTTAATACTGAATGTATTCATGCATATATATGTATACACACATGCATACACATATACATATATTTTTATATATATAAATGCTAAGATTTAAAACTATATCAGCATAAGCTTCCTGCCCAAAACAAGAACAAGCTTTAGTGGAAACATTCCTTCTAAGGCATCATCTTTTTACCATGTGTTGTCCAGGGCTTATCACAACTGCAACACAGTGAAAAGCCTTCTGTAATACACAATTTCTATTTCATTTCCTACTTGTCATGAAACTTTATGTGAAAAAAAAAAATATTGCTCTTATCTGTGTTTTCTCTATTGGTTCCACCTTCTTTGCAGTCCACCAAAAAAACTGCAAAAAAACACTGCAAAAATGTCTTTTGCTACACTGCTTTAAAGGCTAATTTCTCATAGCAGAAATAGAAACAGTAGTGTGGAAAATCTGTAAGACACAGAAGCTTCCTTCCCAGTGTACAAATGGTGAAAACAAACAGGAAACAGAGATTAAAATAGGATGAGCAGAAATAGACTTTTGACTCTAACAGAAAAATAAGCTTATTTGCAAGCAATACTCTCACAAAATACATTTGTCTTATATGTAATGTTCATTTTTTTCTTTTACATATTAAGAAACAATATTTTAATCAGAACCCAAAATGTCTGCATTTAGTCTCAGCCCATTCTTTTTCACAGCCTAGGCTCCAACCTATTATGTTAGATGTTAATACATCCCATTTCCCTTACCAGGGGAATGAAACATTTCCCTGCAGGTGTATTCTGGGCAGCATCCAAACTTACAGGGAAAGAGGGAGCTACACTCCTATGGGACACGGCTGCAGCAAGTTGCAAACCTGAGTTTGCAAACATAGTGCGGAATTGAGACAACACTATAACACAGCACTACAAACAATGTCAAGTTAGAGACATTTGAATGCCGAATTCCCCAAGGGAACTTTTTGCAGGTCAATCAAAACACACCCTGATATGGCAGGGAACATGCAGCTGCCCTTTACCTTCTCATCTTTCAATCATTTCTTTCTCATGATGCCAGGGTGTCACCTTTGGCTTTGTCCTCTGCCTGCCTCCATACACCCAGGACTGGCTCAAAATCGTGACTGCTTTAGCATCTTTAGTGTTTTCCCTTCCTGTTCTATTCATAAAACCAAAACGCTTACCCAGTCCTTCATTATTGTTGCGAGATAATCTCTTTCCTTCTGGCTGTAACAGAAGCAATCTTGCTCCCTGAAATCCATTCAAAATGCAAAAATCATTTTTTCTGGATTACTGCCTCTAGCACATTCCCCCTATTTCATCGTGCTGGTCCTCCTACTGGTTCCCCCTTTTTCTATTACATTAAGCACAAATTGCTTGCCTTCATCTTAAGAGTTGTTCTTGGATGATGACAACTGATCCAGCTGCCCTACACGTCCACTTTAAACCCAGGTAATGAAGCCTAATAACTACATACAAAATCTCTTGCATAAGGAATAGATAGCACTTAAAGCCTTGCACTTTAATAACCAGTACAGGAGAGACCACCTTCCCACAACAAAATCTCTGGCACACAGATGAGGTACTCTCCTCTCTTTCCCAGTTGAGCCAAGTGCAGACTTTTAAAATAGCTGCCCTTCTGTCTTACAACAGACTACTGGGCTTCCAACACAACTATTCCGGTATGTGGGAAGCGCTGGGGGATCTTCTTGGCAACAAATGCATTCACAAAAAACCTCACAAAAAATGGCATGTTGATATTTCTAGTCCTTTCTCCCCTCAGAGAGAGTTTATTCAGGAAAAACTTTTAACTTCCATGATACACTGTCTCATTTCATCAAGCTGGTATAATTTCAAAGAGGTAATTCAGGCTCCATAAGACACACTTCACTACATGAGAGTGTATGGGTTTCCTTCCCCAGTAAGCAGGGTCCACTGCTTGTAGGTATTAAACCAATTTTTGCAACCATCCCCTAAACCCTCTGCATCTAATGCCCAAAAAAGGGGGAGTAAGAATTCAGAGGGACAACTTGCAATTTTAGTTAGTCTCCAAACTACAAACTGAGAACAAATTTTCAGGTTCTGCACATCCACCACACCAGTAATCCAACCCTCTGGCTGGTCAAGCTCCAAGAACACATCAACTCCCCAAAATTTAGGCCTGCCTGACCTGGCTTGAATGGAAAAGAAATCCAAAGTGCTCAGATTGAATGACAACTGGGGCACATTCTAACATGGTTTCCACAGATCATTTTAGGAAGTGGCATAGTATCCCTGGAAAAGTCCAACAACTATACAAGTTAACACTTAAGTTAACATTGTAAAATGGGTTCCAAAAAAATCCCAAACAACTGGGATGGTCCTTTATTATGTACTTGAAGGAAAGCTGAAAGATATGTAACAAAGGAAAAAGAAATCCCCAAGCAAACATATGACTGTATAGACTGGGCACCAAAGAAAAGCTTCCACCCAGGAACTGTTTAAGAAGACAGCATCACACATCCCACCAGCAGACTTATTTTCACATGCTGAGACTGTAGTAAAACACTCCTACACAGAGCTTTAGAAAAAAAAAGTCTCTTTTTTGTAAAGGATAGTGGGGAATTGCAATAGTTTATCAAGGATGACTGGTAAATCGCTGTTACTGAAGGTTTCTAAGAACAGTTTCTAAGACAATCATCTGTCAGGGATGATACAGGGCTGTTTCAAGCTCAGGTACAGAGAAGGACATGTTAAGACAGTTTTCCATGTCCCAAAGCAGCACTTCAAATTCTTGTCAAAGTGCACCAAAAGCTAGGGAAGTCTTAGACTCCCCAACATAAAAACAAGATGATAGAAAATATTGAAGTCCCTGGATCAGCACAGCTTTCGCACGCCTGCCCAGCCTAGGAGCACTCTGCAAATCATAGTGAGGACTTTGCTACTGTCACCTCCTGCTCCGGTGAATCCTCCTCTGCACCTTCCCAGACCTGTGGTATATGCCTTGTATCCTTCTGCCCTCCTAGGATCCAAGATGCTCACAAGGTCAGGCAGGTTGCTTGCTCTGTCCAAAAAGCACAGTGAACCTCTTCAGATTCTCCCTGTGCATTTCCTGCTCTTTGGAATAATGGTGTAGGAAACAAGTTGCTATCCTGCTACCTGCCTCTCCTTCCTGCCAAGTATGCCATGAGATCCAAGTGGTATTCCTATTTTTTCCTTCCACGTCCTGCATATATTACATGCTGCAGCCCACTATAAACCGGAGATGAAGTTCTGGTTTTACCAAATGCTTGATCAGGATATGTGATTTGGGAAAATTTTAAAAAAAGAAACCAAAGTTTTCTTTTGAACCTCCAGATGCTTTCTTACATCAATGCTATTGCAAATGACCTTGCACTCAAATTACCCTTTTCTAATTTACTGCATCCCTGCTCCTAATTTTTGTGTGTCCTGTTACCTAGAAGCTTTCAGGATTCACCGATGCTTGTGTGAAACTGCCAACCTGCAACGATTTGTTCCTGTCCATAATTTATTTATCAGTGTTAGAAAAGCCAAAGCCCTTGAATCTGTCAAGAGAAGGGAAGGGAACAAGAAAAGCTGTTAAAAAAGTGCCAGCAGCATAAGCAAAACCAGGGAGAATGTAGGTCCTTCACGTGAAAGGGCCAAGGGACCTGGCGGCAAAGGAGATGGATAAAGCTGAGTTAAGGCTTACTAGGACTTGCCTTCAGAAGTCCCAGATCCTTGAGACCAATAGGAAAGTCTGGAGAAAGGAAGACTTGTAGAGAAGGCTTGGGCTAGGATCAGATTTAAACTCTTCATATTCGGGTCCTTGGGGCCTAACTGGATCTACCCAGAAGTGCTGAGAGAGACTGTCAATGCCATTTCAAGGGTGCCCTCAATCCATGAAAGGCCACAGCAGCTGACAGAGTTTCTCGAGGACCTTAAAAAAATAAACATCACTTTGAGAAGGGCAAGAAGGACAATCTGAGCAACTAGAGATCAGCCAGTCCCCACTTCAATCCTTCAATCCATAGAAAGACAATGACGCAAGTAACCCTGGAAAACATTTCAGAGGGATCTCAGCAGATTGGAGAATGGGGTGACAGGAATCTTTCAAAGAGAAATGACAAGTCCCACCCCTGGGCAGGAATAATTCCAGGCACCTCTGTCATATGAGGGAAACCAAGAAAGCTGAGACTGCTCAGCCTGGAAAAAACACTACTTGGGAGATCTTATCAGCAACCTCACATCAGTGGCAACGTGGGTAAGGATGGCAGGCAGGGAGGCTGGCACAAATCTCAAGACAATTCTAAGCAACCACAGGGGTTGCTTAGACAGGGCTCTTGTGCTTCTTCCTCCTAGAAGCACAAGAAAAGCATAAAGCAGTAGAGTTTAGTATGAGGGGGTCTTCCATCAAGAATTAAAGCTGTCAGCTTATGATTAGTGAAACTAATGTATAACTGCAATGACTGTAAATAGAAATGTCATATATTAGATTTTATTAGATTCATTTTTTTCTAATCACACTTAATATGTGATTTATGAAGACGGAAATTACATTAATATAGCTAAACAGTGGTTTGTAACATTTTATACTGGCCTTGATAAAGAATCAGATTCCTTTATCTCAACATTTCTTCAAAATTGACTCCATGGAACCACATCCATCAGCAGGAAACAGATTGGAATGATGAAAGAAAGCTGGTTTATAGCAGCATGAAAAATTTCACAGTTTAACATAAGATTACAGATTTAATGTGATATAAAGACAAAAAATCAACAAAGAATGCCAACAAACTAGTATCTTTTTCCTAACTCATCTTCCACATGAGCACAGAATAATCCCTATACAGGAATCTAGGGGTAAAGCAGAACATTCATCTCAGGCAGTGGAAGAGCGTTTCCCACACACATTGTAGAGATATACAATTCTTTGACAATACATAAGACTAGAGAACTTTTTTTTGTAGATAAACATCTCCTGCTGATTAGAACAAATGCTTTGATAAAGCCAGATATTTATTCTAGCAGGAAGGAGTGACAATTATAACATTCTCTCCTCACTCTCAAGCATAACAAATTTTTAAAAACTCCCACGTTCCACTACAAAAAACATTTGTAAGCATTGTCTTCCCGTGCACAGGCGAAGACTACACTAAACTGGCTGAAATAAATGAATGCATTTATGGTAGTATTCTCACAGGGACCAACAATGCACATGGTAAAATCAAGGATCTTCCTTTACATTCTCTGTGATGATAAAAGTCAAATAATACAACTAATTGCAAAAAATGTCACAGAAAATATGACAACAGAGGAGTCCCTTAGAAACGTTATCTCAGTCTTTGACCATTGCATTTACTTTCCTAAAAATATATTTGATAACAAGAGCAACTAATCAGCCAGTCAGCACTGGCCCAAAAACATGTTAAAGACACCATAACTGTCCTACTAAATAAACTGTCAGCTGAACAGCCCAAGCAGAGAAAATAAACATATGGTATTAGAAGTTTTATTTTGTTACTTTCTTAGACCTTGATTCTTCAGCACCTTCAGAAGTCGAATAGCACAGCACACAAAAGTCATCTGTAAATAGTGGTTATTATGGGTAAAAGGTGACAGCACTCCTGCTGGCAACTTTATGGTCCCCAACTCAGAATAAATAAAATACACACAAAATAGTACTGCCACTTACTTCATATCTCGTGAATATTGCTGAAAGATATATTTCACCTGTTTAGGAATTAAGATCCCTCCCATCCTTCTAAATCCCTCACCATAGTGCAAAAAAAGGTGCTACAAACAGTAGTTCTGCAGCACTGGTATGTGCAGGTCAAATGCCAAAATGAGAGCTGGCAGGATCAAAATATAATGGAAGAAAATATCCTGATCACAGGTCTTACTGAATGGCCTCATTTGCACGTGTCAATGAAAGTCCCTGGGGTGAATAAAAGGCCTTCATTAAAGTCAGGGATGGAATCATAAAGCACATAGTTAGAAAAATTTTTGGTTTATTTCACTTATTAGTTGTGGTGAGTTTTTTTGATTGGTCGGTTGGGTTTGGTTTTTTGTGGTGGTGGTGGTTTTTCTTGCTTTTTGAGGGGTGGAAAGGACATTCTTTTGGAGTTCTTTTTAAGACATACAGAACATAGGATGATATTACTAATTTTCAACCACAGATATCTAGGCAGATTTCTTTTCCAAACTGTAAGCCAAGGCAATACACCAAGACACATGGAAATTCCTGAAGATTCTAAACTTGTTGGGTGGTAGTTAAATATTTAGATGTTGCTTTCCTCCTTCCTAGCCATGACTTCTTTCTTCCATCATTTCACTGGATTTAACTTTTTTCCTACAGAGTGATTTATGAAAAACAACAGCTAGCCAGCAGCAGAAGCAGCAACAGCATGAGCTCCAGGTGTTAGGAAAAACCCCTACATAATTAATTTTCTCTTTGATATATTATCACTTCCCAAAAACATTATGCTTGCAGATCCAAAGATCTATCACATCCCAATGCAGTTTTAATCCATGTATAACATTTTCCTTTGTCTTGGGTATTTCCAGGAAATACAAATAGCTGGATTCAAGAATGGATTGTTCGGTGGCAACTAATAATATATCAAGTGGTGCTTCAAGACTGACACAGTCTTTTGGTGTTGTTTTAAGACAGGATCCAGTAAAACAGATGGCATTAGATTTCAAACTCCTTTGTCAACTCAGTTCACCAATGAACTGAACATTGATTTTTCCATTGTTTTTTATAACCTCCAAGAAGTTACAAAAATTCAAATCTAAATTCAACTTTAAGGGATATTATAGGCACCTTGATAGTATTGTCAGTTTTAACGTGTTCATATAATAGACCATATAATTCTGCAAGTTCGTTCTCAGTGCCTATAGCAGCACTTCAAGCTGGGACGGTTTTCTGTTGGTTAAACCTTCTTACGCAGAGGCCTGAAATTCATTACTGGACTAAGTTTATTTTTCTTCACGGTGATATACACTTCACCTAAATAAGTATTCTGGTATTACACATACACAATTTATCATCTGCAAAATGGCATCTCTTCCAGAAATATGGATGCATTTTAAATAAAATGATCAACTGCCAAAAGTTGACTGGGGCAGGGAATTTTCTTCTTGCTCCAAGTATGAATACAGAAAGTAATCAAGCAAGATGGGGTACCTGAGGATAACTTGGCTCTGTAGTAAATGATGAGCTGGAAAAAGCCATGCCAAGAGATCCCGGAAGCCTCAGAATGCATACTTAAATGGTCTCAAAAGCAGAAATAGATACATGCAAAGCTTTTGTAAAGTTGCAACATGTTTAAATGCCAGGGGAAAGCACCAGACCTCCTGAAAAGCTGAATGCAAATTGAAAGTCTATATATTTTCTTTCTTCTCTAATCAAAAAAATCCCAAAATGCAGTCCACAAGCTTCTTCAAATGTATGTGCAGAACAAGAACCTCAGTTCACTTCTGCTCTCCAACAAAGAGTCAGGATCTGCTGTCTTGGCATGCAGGTCTGGGAACCACATACAACCAACCCCGGCCTGCAAAGGAATAAGGTCTGTGTCCCCACCTTTGCAAAAAGCAGAAGAAATACCACTGCCTATGCCACCCATAATCCACACCCCAAATGTGCCTGGAAACTTCTGTTCCAACCTCAAAAAAACCATATATACAATTCCAAGTGTGGCCTCCACCACAAAATTTCCATGATTTTTTTTTCCCCATCTTTCCAGTAAAATTTTTTTACTTCAGCATCATCAATATAGGATATTGTTAGTGAAAAACAGCTTTCATCCCCTGCTCTTTTTAAAGAAACAAAGTTAAAAGAGCATTTCTAGTTTGAACAAAATGCATGAGGCAATGAAGACTAACAGAAGTCCAGTTTCCAAGATGTGTTATTGAATGCATTTACATAAGCACTGAGAAGCTATATAATTATATCCTTATCACTGGAATAACTGTTTCAAAGAACAGGCAGAACATTCTGCTTTACAGATAAAAAGAGAGAGAGAGAGAAGAAAAACACCTTCTTCCTTTAACATAGCTTCATTTTTGAAAGCTGGCAGATATTTCATTTGCAGCTTTCTCTTGAAGAATGATCAAGTTTGAGAGATGCTGCTGGCGGCAGCTCTGAAAGAATGAAGAACATCAACAAACAGTGTATCTTCTTTTTTAATCCTAACGCTTTCAAATTGAAGGAATTAAGATTCCATTATTCCCCCTCTGAATCTAAACAAGGATACTTTGAAGTAAGACCCAACTAAGATAACTCGTTTAATATCCCAAGTGCTCTGCATGTAAGAGATTGCTTTCTGCATTCTTGAATGAAAAAACCTCTGAAGGACAGGAGCTGGCAGAATAAGGCAACAATATCCAATATAGCAAAAAGAAAGTGTACACAATACATGTCCACACTGCACCTTCAAGGCATCAATGTGCAATACGTCACAGCAACCACAGAGTTTGTGTCTTAGTCTTTCCCCATGCCTTACCCGCCCTCGTGGAAGATCAGACCATCTCAGCCTCCAGTGAGGAAACCCTGACATTGACACCACGAAGAGGGGGCGGCAGAGGCACAGAAACCCTCTTGCAGAAGGGCAAATTTAAAAAGCTTTCATGAAATTTTGCATGGTAACCTAAATCAGTGACAATATTCCTTATCTTTAAAAGAACGTTATGGGGACTTCATTTCATTCTCTTCACCAGCTGAGAAATATTTCAAAACAGATGAAACAGATTTCAAAATAAATGAAAACTGGCAAGTGCAGAAAGCACCTACCCTCCTCCATCCCCCTGTAACACATACAGTTGTTTAAGGACAGCACTATACTATACTGCAATTTTTGACATAATTTGTTTCCTCCTTTTTTACCACACAGAAAGTTTGGAGGCTGGGGAGAAAAAGTGGGTAGTTTTGGCCCGAAAATAAATGAAAACCCTGTCAGAAAGAAATTCACATAAAATCTTCCTAGAATGATGTACAGGTTGCTTGTGGCCTCGTGTAGAGGCAACCACATGCTGAAATTCTGAATAGACCATTTTTCAATGAATAAAGTCTTTTAAAACATAATAATAATGTTGGGGGGAAAGAGGGGGGACGACGGAGGTGGGCAGAGAGGTGGGAAATCAAACTATGCTTAAACACTGCAGTTCTAAGCATTATTTCATTCAAAGACAAACTGGGCTGCAATGTGTATTTTTAGCTCCTAAGTGGGTGCTCATATGCCATATGCAGCTTTTTACCACAAAGTGTTGTGTCCTAAATATAGGCTCGTGCTCCTGTTCACAGCGTAATTGTGGAAATCCTTGCTCCAGTCTGAAGCCACAGGGGAAGCAGTTCTTAGCAGCAATGACTCTGAGGTTAGAAATCCTCCCCCAAAGGCCTAGCCAACTTTCTTGAACACTTGTATTAAGTTAAAACTTAAAGGGTTTTAAGGATCCTTTATTCAGTGCCCAGATTCTCTTTAATCACAGCTCATTTGATTCCCTTGCCAATGCTTCCTAAATTCTCTCTCTCTCTCAAGTCTTTTCTCCTAAGATATCCCTGTGAAGGCTGTCTCCGGTGTTTTTCAGGGGAGGGGTGTGTAAAGGAGACATGGCAGCTGAAACTGCTCACAGAACCATAACAGCACTGTAATAGAGGGGACCTCTCTGAGAAAAAAAACATAAGCAGCTTTTAACACAAGGATTGGGAAAGAATGGATCACTAGTACTGGAATGAAGTGGAGGAGTCTGGCAAATTCAACCTTTCAGAAGAGGAATGGCTCTATTTGGAGCAGAGATACAGCCAGTGGCAATATCCTGCCTTTTTTTTCTTCTTTTTTTTTTTTTTTAAGTAGGCTTAAAATCATCCAGTAGAGAGAGGAAACAAATAAAAGAACTGGCTTAAAGGTTAGACCACCAACATCAGTGAAAGAAAAGATGCCTACTTGTCTATAGTTTCCTTTCAGTTACCTACGTTTTTACATAAAAAGTATAAACAACCCTCACTTAACTGCTTGCTTGCAAAGCAATATTCACATCTGCAGCTCCCCAGAGCTGCTGCAGTGCTTCAGGAAAGCCTTGTGACAGGCTGTGAAAGGGTGGGGGGGGAGAGAGGAGGAGGGGGAGAAAGAAGAAATGGCAGAGAGGAGCATGGAGCTTCCAGATGTGAAATGTTAATGAGTGTCATGCCTCCCACCCCAGCCATCGGCGAGGGTCCGGCTTTGCAGCCAGCATGACCTTGAGGCCCTCTGCAGTGGCTCAAACTGCACCTGCGTGGGATTAAGTATCCTGATAGTGAGTGATAGCCCTGCCAGCTCAGGCTGAAACAGCTTTCAGCAGATCAAACAGCAGCAGGAGGAGGAGGAGGAGGGAAGGAGAAAAGGCAGCAGAAGGAAGAGCAAAGCAGTGCCTTCCCAGCTGGAAAGAATAAGCAATAATATTGATTTAGGTTGCTAAACTTGTCCAAGGCACCACCTGCAAAAATCTGTGCGTGAAATTCTTACGTATGTTTGGATCACTGCTGGTTGCAGCTCACCCAAGAGCTACAGCCTGACAGACATGTATCTAGACTGTAACTCAGAAATATCCCCCATGCAGTTTGTAATTACTTTTTCACCTTCTTTTGAATCAGCAAGTTTATGGTAACTGGCCATTTACAATTCAGAAGTATATCGGCAGAAGAGATCTGACACTAAGAAATCTTCTAAGACATCGGTAAGGTTGGTTCAAATTTTGTGACTCCTAAAATGAATCTGTAACATGACAGCATTCAAAATATTTCTGAACAGTCACACGGGTTGAGTTAGCCATGACTTTTTTAGTCCCTTGGAAATACAACTCCTGCAACTATGCAAGGGGCTACAGCATCAACTGAAGAGTCACTTCTGGTCAGTTGAGGGAGAGGGATTACAGACAGGGAGATTTTATTAAAAATGGAAGAAAAGTATTGCAGTAGCACTTTTCCAATATGTTTCTATTTATACAATCAAATTCATTCTATCTGAAGGCTTTGTTTTTCCAAACTTTTGGGGAAAACACAATGCTATTGCTAGAGTGAGAGGCATAGAATGTGAAAAAGTCCAACTAATCCAAAAATTCAAGAGGTTTTCCTTTTGTTTTGTTCCCTTCACATCCTTTAAGAGCAGACTATCACTTCTTAGAATTTCTATTTCCACTCAAAAGTGTCAGAATTATTGACTAATTTGACCTGCATATCATGGAATACTGGCATGCTTAATAAAATAACCTCAAAATGCATTCATAATCTTGCAACTCAGCACTGGGTACAAAAACAGTGTAGTACTCATACACTGACCTAGATTCAAGAAGAACGGATGGATGGAAACCTGAATATTTCCACAAAGCTACCTTTTATTCCACTCATCTGCATCTATCCATCCTCCCAAATACACATTCCTCTAAGCTTGCAATCACAGCAGGTGAGGCATAAACACCAACTTTGATCTCCCACCTATTTTACTGGCAATTAATTCAGAGGAAAGTTAACTGCTTACACACCAGTATTAAGAGGAAAAAAGTAGAGAGGGAGAGCAGAGGTGCACGTTTTTGTATGCCCAGACAAAATATCAAGAAAAGGCCTAGATGTCTTCCAAAACCTAAGAAGTGCAATAATGCCCCAAAAACAAGCCTCCATGAAAGGAAATTTATACACACAAATAAGGAAAGCTGATCTGTTCATCTGCTGGGTGACATACTGATCACTTCTGAGTGACATCAGTATGACATCAGTAGCAGCCAATCACAGTGCTCCATATGTATCTGGTGTTCTTGCACTATTCCATATTTATGGATAAACACCAGGAGGGTGTTAACCCTAAGCTGTGTTTTTCTTCCCCATCGTATTCTAAATAAAGCAACTGTTTCCATCCAGCATCAAACCTGACCAAAAATAAGAAAAGAAAAAAAAAAAAAAGAAAAAAAAGGAAAAGAAAAAAATTAAATAAAATAATAAAATAAAACACAGCAGTCTCTCATCTCAGTGTGTTCTCTGACAAATCCAGAAACAATACATGGAAAGCCAGGGAGAGCAGCTGGAGTTACATGTCACTGCTTCCTGAAAACCTGTAGGAAGCCCAGGGTTTCAGCTCAGCTCTCCCTTGGCTGAGAGATGGAGACACATGAGAAAAAAACAGGTAGGGTCAAACATTAGGTCAAGGCTTTTGTTGTCACAAAAAAAAAAACTAATGTGATTGTTATTTCCATCTAAGGCATTTTAAACTGTCTCAACAAGTAAAGTACTGCTCCTCTTCTACCAACATCACCGCCTCCTCTGACATCTTCTTTTGAGGGGAAAAAGCTTTTATAAGGCAAGAAGTGCAGCCTGTTCCTCGCTGACACAGCACACAATCTCAGGCAGGTGCAGCCAGAACAGTTCGGGCAGACCACAGCAGGCTCTGGCTCCCAACACCCACTGGTGCCCAGGCTCGCACAGCTGGGGGCACAGCAAAGGGCACCAACCTGCACATCTGTCATTGTCAGGGTCTCTGAGCTCCCAAGCTGGCTACTGCTGAAGGCTGGACCTTTGGCAGCTTGCTGCTTTGGCAAAGCCATCAGAGAGCAGGGGTGATGCAGGGGTTTTCCTTCACTGATTGGAAGTGGTGTTCCTTGCAAAAGGAAAATCTGTGAAGCTTCTCTTGGTGCCAAGCAAAACCAAAACCAACCTGCCACTCTCCCATAAACATGCCCATGAACTGACCACCTGGAGGCATGTGTGTGTGAAGGTATGTGCCCAGGCACACACACACACACACACACACTCTGGGCATACACAAGCCTAACAATAGACTCTTTTTCAATTTTCTAACCTTCACCACAAGAGCAGGGTTTCTGAAGAAACAGCTGTGTCTGGAAGCAAACACAGGGCTGAGTTCGGGACACCAGCTTTGAGGTGAACTGGCACTTCTCAGACTGGTGTCCCATTTTCACCAACAGATTGAGCAAATTTACAAAGGAAAAAAGAAATGGTCAAAGCTAACTTCAAATGTATCTCATAAAGGTACTTTGAAACATGCTGTTTCTCCATTCATGCAAAATCCATGTATAAGCATTCTGATTATGTTATGCACCACCTTATAATTAACATGGCTCAAAGGAGCAGAGGATGCCATGGAAATACAAAGGTAATGAGCTGACTTAAAAGGCAAAACACATAATGCAAAAACACAGTTTTTATTGGCCAGTACTTTATTCCTGAGCCACTTAATCAAACCCAGCTCATTTTACTCATACTATATTGCTCAGAGCAAAAGCCTAGTGAGCTGGCTCTGCCATTTAACTACTTTTTGTTCAGCTATGCCTATTGCCAGGCTATGATAATACATATATTCATTACATGTAAATAACACTGCATTATAACCAAATACAACTGAACTGCATCATGTTATGATTAAAATATATATTAGTGCCAAAGATGTAATTGCCTTCTTTCCTCCAGGACATTCTCTCCTAGTCCAGGAGCCCACATTATAGCCCATCAAGATAGCTTTATTGCTGCAGGAAGGGAAATTCCAGTCTCCTACCAGGCTCTCTCTTTATATCCTTTGTGGGAACGGTTCATGGATAAAGGTACAGGAACTTTACCTAACTGTGTCCGCAAGTAAGACAGCCACTCAGCACCATACACAGAGTATTACAGAATAAATTGGGATGCTTTTAAAAAAAAGCTAGAGGGGGAAAAACTTAAAATGCATATCAGGTGGCAGGGCCTAGAGTTACAGCCTAAACCCCACAAGGGAGATTTTAGATAACATGGAAATTTGCTGCAAGAAGGGAATTAGTTTCTAATGGCACACAGAAATACAGTAAAAGCCTGTTTTCCAACCCTCTGCTTCCTAAGGATATAGCTACTTTGTCAGAAGTTGCCAGCTCATCTCCAGGAAGATGCATTACCAACAAGGTCCACTCATACAGGGGGTAGCTAAACCTGAACAATCAAGATGATTTATAATATCGATTTGAGAAAGTTATCCAGAGGTACTATTTTCACCACACTCTCAGCACTTCTCTATTCTTATTCTCCAAAATATCCAAAATTCTAAAACCTAACTATGAAAGTGCAAAAACTGGTTTACTTAACATTGAACACAATAACTACCCAGCTTCTGTGTTTTTCTAAAAGGAAAAAAACATTTTCAGTGATCAGAACTGTGTTTAGTATGCATGTACAGCTAAAAACAATTTAAAGGGCAATGACTTTTACCTCAGTGTTTTGTTTTTAATTTTTAATATTGTATACTACCTTATAAATGTTGGTACATAAAATCTCACAATGTTCTTCACATAGAATCTATCGTTATGTCTGAGTTCAAAGCTTTCCTACAAAGTCATCTGCAAACACCAGTATCTGAAAAGTGAATAGCAAGAGCATTGTAGTTATAACTCAGAGTGGAACAGAAAGGTAAGACCTTAAAACAAGGAAAAAGACAAACATACTTACCACTCCCTGCCTTACTGATCAGAACAACTTCCACCAGAAGGCCACCAAAAGTCCTACATTCGTGCCTCTAACTTGTATCTCTTTCAGAACTGTTGAATCATTTGCAAGTACATTTGTGAAGTAAGTAAGTAAATAAAGTAAATTTAGGCTATAACACTTGGACTACTATTTTCTAACGATGAACTGAGCTTCAGTAGACGAAGGGCAGGACTTCTGGCTAATGCAGTCATTACAGCCTTTTGATAAGACAACCCTGGATAAATAACGCATGGTTTCCCTGACTACTGGGGAAGGGGGAAATTTTGTTTCTGTTTTTTCTGGGTTTGTTTGGTTTTTGGGCTTGTTTGTTTGTTTGTTTGGGGGGCTGGTGAGTGGGAAGGGAGTTGTGGGGTTGGTTTATTTGTTTGGGTATTTCTGAGAGAGAGAGAGGGTGTACACGTGCTATAGTTCTCATAACCTGCAGAAATCCGTAAAATATTAAAACAGTGATATAGCTAATGCATTCAAACTTCTCTGTAAAACCCTCCAGTATTCACATTTCATATTGTTTAGCCCAACAGAAAATCCGTAGTTAATACAGATGGAGAAGGGTTTCACAGAAAGGCTTTTCATTCTTTGGATGACCAGAAAACTTTTGCAATATGCTAAATATAGTCACTATAGACCAGTGACCTGGGCAGAATAATTAGAGGACTGAAACTTCAGGAAGGGTCCAAATTTATGTAAGGAAATATGTAACAGCTGTACTTCAACTGCACAATAACAAACTTTTTCAATGACAAAGACCCTTTTTGTGCATTTTGCCATTTCCTGAACAAGCCTTCAGAAGAGACAGGAAGCCTGGCCATGTGGCTGCACAGTTGCTCTGACACTGGAAAGAATAAAGAATCATGGTCATTATTATTTTAAGTTATACTACCAGGGCAGAATCTCAGTTCTTTTATTTATAATGATTCAAACCAGCTTCTATAAACTCTTATTAAAAATGCCTCTGATTTAAATCATGTGATAAAATAAGATTCTGCTGGCAAACCTGCCTTCTCCTGTTCTCACATGCACACACACCCCAAAGGGACCAATGCAGCTCTTCAAACACTTGCTGTGTTGGAGGAGAAAGAAGGTCAAGACCGCATGAGAGAAGTAGTTCTGGGTTATATCATAGACACCCACTCTAAAACAGAAAACAATACGAACAGTAGGAAGGCAATTTCCATTCTTACAAAAATATGTCTCAGTTCATTTCAAAAAGCAACAGTAAATCTTCTCATCCTTTTACCCAATCATTTTCTAATACGAGCTAGGCCAATCTGAGGGTGTGTGTTACAGTATCAGCATTCAGAGACAGGAAAAAAATAAGCAATTTATCCAGCTGTTTATTCATAACTGATCCCTGAAGGACAGCTACTGAACAAGTGTTGGCAAGCCCCTCTGGAGGAGCGCCAGCCGCCGAAACCTCCGCGCCACGCCAGAAGCCGAGCAGCACACGCGTGCTCGGGCACTGCCCTGCCACAAAGCAGTGACACACACACGCACTGCTCATGGGGCTCCTCGGCAGGCTTCACCGCACGGCAGCCACACAAGGCACCCAAAACCCAGCAGCGCTGCGGGGGCAGACACGCCAGAGGAGGAGGAGGGAAGCCTCCGACCATCCCCTCTGGGCTCAGACAGACAGAAGCAGATGCAGGGAGGCTGCGGTGCCTCCCCTGCTGCCCGGCTGACTCACCAGCCATCCCACTCGCCCTGCCTCCAGCCTGGCGGGGCTGCAATTAGTGACTCGGTGGCTGCTCCTGCTGGCTTTGTGTGACTGCCTTCTCATACAGCAGGCACTAGATTTTCATCCCATAAACCCCTTTCCACCAGAAAACAAAAGCTACCAAAAGGTCAAGGGACAAACTGTTGCCAGAATCACTTCTAACGCAGTTCATTCTCATAAGCCAATCATCTTCAGACTCAAAATACAAATTTCCCGTTGTATTTTAGTTACTATAAGTCAATGCTTATAAGAGGAAACACTGGCAATTCTTCTGGTCAGTTTTCCTCCCTGTACCCACTGAAATCAACACTTTGTATATGTAATTGACTTTACGCGGGTTGGGTATCAAATATTTGACCCTCTAAACTTCCAAGATGGAGCATTACGTAGTACATCTTTAAAGGCAAGTTACTATGATCAAAACACTTTTGTCACTATGTACTTTTTCTTTCCTAAATCTTTTTCCTTCCCAACGCTATTGCTGTTTGCATCTTTCACTTCACAAGTGGCACCAGAGTTGGCAAGATATGCAAGAAAAGCCCCACAGATAGAAGCTTATTCAGGAACAGCTGCATGTTTAGCTCCCAAACATAGCAGCAGGATGAATCCTGCTATCTACTTTTAGGAGGAGGAAAGGGTTATCTTCCCATTAAGGCTTCCCTGCAAGGACAACAAGAAAAGGTGCCAAATAACACCAAGTGCTCTGGCAGCAGGCTGTGAGGATAGATACTTGCCCATGGGCAATTCCACACAAGAAATTTGCCCCAGATCAGGTAGTTGCTGGGTGACCTAAATTACCTCATTAAGAACAGGATCCTGCTTGTCTCAACTACATCTGCCCAGAAATGAGGCATCTCCCCTGCAATGACAGATGAGCAAGGCAGTCTGTCTGGTGCAGGTCACCAGCTGAAAACACTTCTTCAGGGAGAGCAGAGATTCCCCTGCCTACAGCTCCCCCAGGGACACTCCATCCTTCTTCATCCAGCTGAAGTAGGTTTGAAGCATTCAGCATCCTGCACCCAAGGGCCTGGTCTATTCAGCCTCCTGGTTTCTGAAATAGTCTTCTTTCATTTTTCTTAAGGCATATGATGATGCACATTCAGTTGGCTTAACACATAAATTTTTTATTTTGTAGCCACAGAGCTGTAAAATAAATAACTACTGAAATGCATTCCAAGAGATATCATGGCAGTGTTATCAAGGAGGTGTATTCTTAATTTTTTTATTAGTTCATTCAATCTCTTATTCCAGAATACCTGAAGTATAATTCCACAGTGAAGGTTGAAACATAAGTAAATTAAGTATTTTTTGATAGCAATAGTGCTGCCTTTCTATCATTAGACTAATGGTTTTCATCACATTCCTTTGGGCTGAAAGTTACTTTCGAGGGGGGGAGGGGGAGTTTGCTCCAGGCTTAGTCCTTGTATGCCAAGTTTCAGTCAGCAATGAATTTTAATGGCAAAGTTATAAACCCTTCAAAGCCAAAATTTATAATGGAAATGCTGACACAGTAACAGCTATAGCTAACAGCACAGGTGACACCCCTCTAATATATTGATTCTCTGCTGTTAAACTATTCCTAGGGGCTTAAGATTTCATGCATTTAGAAGTCCGACAAGGAAGATTTCTGTAATTGTATTCACTCAGGATGGAAGTCAAAGACTTTGCATATGCACAGCCATTCCCACTTTGTCAAGAACCTGAAGTACCTGATCAGTAGGATGCCCCAGGTTTGGGTGTTGTTTTGGGTTTGGTTTTTTCAGCAGGTTGACTATTTTGGAAAAGTACTGTGAAGAGGACAACCTACCCAAGGCATATGAGCAGAGGACAGAAAGAAGAATGAATATACAGCTTGAAGGATGTAAGAAATACCAGGTGAGGAGAAACAAGGAAAAGAAAAAGGGATTCTAAGACAGCTAGGAATTGTAATTCTGTGCAGGAAGTGAGAAAGAAAATCCATGTTAATGAAAGAACAGGAAGAAGTTCACAAGAGAACAAGAGCACTCCTGGGAGACAGCAGAGCAAGCAGACAGAACCACAGGACTGGAAAAGAGAAAGGAAAAAAAAGTATTTTTAATATAAACCCAACAAAATCATTGCTCAGATAAAAAGAAGAGGACAAGCAGCATAAAGAGCAAAGAATCAGACTCACAAAAGCCTACTTTGGTTTTGCTGGGCTGGTTTTTTTTGTTTGGTTGCTTAGGTTTTTTTCTGTATCCTCCTTCATACATTCAAATTGTACTCCATTTCTCTGGCAGAAGACAAAAAAAGGCTGTCAATGTCAGGAAAGAGGTGACCAAAACTTTTCACACTTTCAGCTGGAGTCAAACAGCTGTTTGTTTTGGGGTAAATCCTGACATTAATAAAGGACTTTGATCTGCCTGTCTCATTTGCAAGAAAACATTGCTTGGATTTCAGATTCTGTATTAACAAATGTTACTGCCATCCAAAATGACCATATAAATGATGCTGGGGTGCTTTCAAAGCACGATGGAGAGATTCACAAATAATCAAAACACTCTGCAGGAGTCATTTCTGAACACATGCTCACAAAAAATACAGCATATGAAAGTGGAACTCCAGATGCTTACAGGTAAGAATAGTATTTTATGCAGCAAAGGAAGAAGAATTTTTTTAAATTTTGTTTTTAATAAACAGCATATGAACAAAAGAACAGCACATACATTGGAATCAGGAAGGGGAAAAAAACAACACAGTATGATCTGAAGGAATCCAGACCAGGGACATGGCTTCAAAGCAAGCTCTTTCTGCAGTATTATGAGGCTTTGAAAATTTCAAGAAGCCAAAAGTGGATCCCGAGGTTCCCCTGGATGCTCCACATTCACAGTATTTTTATACATCACCCGGAATTATGGAAGAACTATACTTGAAGCAGCCTTTTCTCTTTCCATAGGTTAAGATAATGAGGCATTATTTTAAGAAATGGAAAAAAGCCCCTTCCTTCCCCTCCTCCCTAGCCACTGCATTTTATTTGAGGACATGTTATTCTGAAGTTAATAGCTCTGACAGTCCGCCAGGCCAAACAGTCATAAGCAGCAGTAATTCTTGAGCAGCTCTGAAGCTCAGTCTTAAATACCACTGGAGTCCTGTGTGCTGAGCTCTCCCTCCCAGTCAGGCTTATCCCATGCTCTCACCACTATTCCCCTTCTGCTTAAGAGCAAAAGGCTGCAGGGTAGAGGGTCAGGCCGTATGTAAAGCCTGAATTAAGTTTTCAGTCAATACTGTGGAATGGCTGTGCTATTTCCTCTTAAATAACCAAAACACTGGTGAATCTCAAGTGCACTGGGCATACTACATGACAGGAAAATGATCTTATTTAATCACTGGGGAAAAAAATGGCATGCAGGTTTCTGCTGGTGTGCTACTGTAACATTTGGCACAATCTCATTGGAAGGATTGTGTCATGCTGACAGATTAATGAGCTCTGAGAGAAATGAACAGATAAATACAGAATAAGCAAGCGACCTGCACTGACAGAGTTACTGCAAGTAAAGGCTCCGTGTCTCGCCTGTATTTGTCTGTGCTCAGCAGACTCAACAGATGTGAAAACAAATGGAACAAAGCCAGAATACAACTTTACAGACAGAGATGATAATTTTATAAAAATTATGTTTCATCCCACCTATTAAAGAGGTTTCATATATACTAAGAGAGAAGGAAAGAAACTCCAAAACACAAGGAAAAAAAAAAAAAACAACTGACCTAATGAATAAGGGAAAGATAAATCCTCTTTCCCTTCTTTTCATTCCTTAAACAGTTACTTTTCAATGCAATAGTACTTTATATCACTTCAGGTTAGTGATTTAACCTATAAAATTATTGTAAACATACATTTTCTTTTCTATGAGAGAAATTTTTAAAAAATAGTCTAAGGTTCCTCTGTAAGTTTAACCAGTAAATTACTTTCTAACAGTTTGCCTGTGCAAATAAAAAGCACTAAATTAAAGAAAGCAGGAAATGCTGGTACCAATGGGATGCCTTGTGTTTATGGTGTACTCCTGAATTGTGTTATCTAACCAAAACTCACCTATTCTAAAGCCAGATAAGGAAATCTATAGTTTACAAAACTTTATGAAGTAGTTAAAACCAGGAGAACAATCTGAACTCCTTGTGACTGCACCAGAAATTGATCAAGTCTGGATAGTCTTGATCAAACTCAAGACTATTGAAAAATAAGAAATAGAAGGAAAATGTTGAAGTATTTCAGAAAGAATGAGAAAGAAAATTTCAATTCCCATATCCAAATATTCAAAGACAACAAACCCCAGAAGCATAAATCTCACAGCTCAAAAAATGTGAAAAGCATGGATTACTTCTTATTTCAGTCAAACCTGTTTGCTCACTCCTAAATCAATATTTTCTAAGATGTTTTGGAAAAAAAAAATAAAATGGAATAAAAAAAAATTTTAACCCTGATGTGTTGGCACTTCCATGATTTTCCAAACATGCTGTACAGCTGTGATTTGTTTGTGTTCTCTTCTTTCAGGACAGCTGACAAGTTTCAGAATATTGTATTCCTGTGATGAACTGCTGAAGACAGTCACAGCTGAAGCCAGGCAGTACCAATGCAGCCATGGTTATTCCCTGGACACTGTCCACCCTTTCTCCGGGCAGCTGCCCACCCAGCAGGAGGCTGGCTTAGCCTCAGCAGAATGCCGCTCTGAACTTGAAAACACCAGTTTGGGTTTACTGCGCTGAGCCGGGAGCAACAGGGATGAAGGAGAAGTCTCACAGGGGGATTTTCCAGCTGAAAAGAAAGTCTCCCCAGGGGAAGGCAAAGGCAAACAATATCAGAATTTTACCATTTTGGTCACCTGAGTTTAGCTCTGGTCGGATTCTGAGCTGACATGAGGCACACAGCAAAGGCAGAGCTTACTGTAATGATAACAGCATGCAGAAGGCAACAGGAGTTATGCCAACCATGATTTAACTGATTATTTATCCAACACAATCAGTGCAGGAAGGTAGAAGTTAGAGACTACCACCAGTCAATATTGCTACACACCATCAGCATCTTCCTGCTATTTTAAGGACAATCTGATCCAGAAGTTCAGAATCAATCATTTAGCTTTAAATTATATGATCTTTAAAACCACAGAGTCCAGCCATTAGCCAGGGACTCCCAAGTCCAACCCTAAACCATGTCCCGAAGTGCCACATCTACACATCTTTTAAATATCTCCATGCAGGTATTTCTGGTAAGCAAGTTTTGTGAGGAAGAAGCTCCCTCACATCCTGCAATCCTCCATTTTTTTACTTCGTCTAGCAACAGAGGTACCTGACACTGGAGATCAACCCTGTCACCTTTGTATCTGGTGATATTAAACACAAAGGAAATAAGTTCAAAGACCGAATTCAAGCAAGAGCAATGGACAATGAACCGGTGTTGGCTTACATAAAGCAGCCTTCCACTTCTGCAGAGATGCAGATAAGCATCTCTAAAATAATGTACTAAGGCAAAATAACAACATACCACCACAGACACAAGAGCCCTAAAATAGGAGCCTCAGCAGTTATTGTAACTAGACATTGGTTATTTCTTGGATTATGCAGTCAGTAGATTTCTATTTCAGATTTGTCTCTGTTTATAGCCTATGCTCTAAGAGATCATTAACATCAACAAGCTATTCTCTGTTTAGGTAGCAGCAGCAACTTCTTTCTCACTAACAGAATATCCTGATAATCAAGAAATGAAAAATTCAGGCAAGATTGCCTCAGCAGTCCTCAGGTGCTCAGCAGCTATTCTAACACATTCTTCCATAATACCATTACTATGATAAGAGATTGTGGTTCTTAAATAAACACACAGAACATTCAATGTAAGTATAACCATAAGACACAGCTGATAATCATTGTGAAGTTACTTGATTTTACTTAAAAATCTTGGGAGTGGTGGTATGCTATGTGTACAGCAGGTGATAAAGCAAGGTAAAGACACAACATTGCAATGAAACCTTTGAGCCTGAGGATCTTTGAGATGCATTTAATAGTAAAAATTGCAATATTGCAACCGATTATCCCATATTTTTCATCATAGTTTCACAGCAAGGGCAAATCACCCTTTCAAGAAATCAGGGGAAGGAGGGAGAAGAAAGAGGAGTGCTTGTGACATTTTGCTTTATTCTGTGTTGGCATTTTAAGTTTTAAGGCTATTAAATGGGAAGGTTGCAGGAAATTCACAGTGTATGCTGCTACAGAAAATAGTCCAGCAGATCACACAGTGCCATGATATATTTGGCAACTGAAAAGTCAGGATCCTTTGGCCTAAAAAATAGGAAGGAGTCACCCTTCTTCTCATATAATAAGAGGTATTCCCCACATACCAGACAGCCAAGGCTGGGGGCATTTGCAAACAGCACTTACAAGTTTATTGGCAGAAGTCAAAACATCTAGCCAGCAGATTATTTCTTTCTGTTTCTCCTACTACTTTCAAACTCCTGTTCTCTTCCTTTTTTCTGGGGACACTGACTGCAGAATATTTTTTTGGGAAAAATGTTTGCTTACTTTGGGGGGGGGGCTTAATGGTATTTGATGATTCCTTTGAGTCCTCTCTGAGCAACATTTTTTTCTAGCTAGTTTGAAATGCAACATGGGTTTTGTTTGTTAGCTTTGGGAGGGAATTGGCTTTAAAATTATTGTCTAGGTATATTCTCTTCTCCAATCTGTGCTTTGTTGAGAGTCCTGCCTGAGGCTGTAGCAACATCGCAGTGGCTTTGAGTTGCCAGGGGCTGCACTAAGGCAGTCTATTAAGAATGTAGGCATTAGTGTAAGAAAAGGCAGGTGGGTTTTGCTATTAGACCTAGGAACTAGTGTTAAGTCAAACGTGTTTGACAGCCAGAGAGTTACTATGTTTTCTACTGTATCTTTAACAAATAGTATCTTCCCAAGTAGTACACTCTTCCAGATTTCTAAATCTCGATAATCCAAGTGAACTCAAAGTTCCCAAGAGACAACAGAAAAACTGAAGCACGCATCCGCTATTTCCTCGGTTTCACAATTAAGCAAACTGTGGAAAGTCAATCAGTGGTCTCCATTTTGACCAAGTGTCTCCAGAAAACAAAGGACAGAACCACCAGCAAACCCAATGAATCTTCTCTGTTTTGCAGAGCAGGGTCTCTTCTTTGCATTGTGAATCACAGGAGAAGTTTGCTGTCACTTACCTGCAGGCAAAGACAAGAGTAAAAGAAGTCCTGGCAAGACAGTATCTAATGGTAACATGACTACATTTTGACTGATGTTTCTAAAGACAAAACAGAGCAAAGATTGCCTGCAAGCATGCTGATGCTACCTGCAGCTACTAAAAATCCTGAGAAGGTGCAAGTCAAACAAATTCATCCTTGTTACTTTTCCTACTCTAACATGTACATCATGGGATAAAGGATGTATCAAAGGACAGCACTGCCACATGCTCAGGACTTTATCAGAAGTGTCCTGGTATTTGGGATTTTCTTACATGCTTAAACACCTAGCATGGCAATCACATGAAGCAATTAAATGAGAAACTTGGGTTTCTTGAGCCTGTTATTTGTGGAGAAGAGTTCTTACAATAAAGATTTCCAGTACCATGTCATTGATTGAGCAAAGTTTTGCAGAAGGCATTTAAAATGTAATACTTCTAACACACCTACACACAA
Organism: Acanthornis magna; assembly: GCA_036785705.1. Classification (NCBI taxonomy): domain Eukaryota; kingdom Metazoa; phylum Chordata; class Aves; order Passeriformes; family Acanthizidae; genus Acanthornis; species Acanthornis magna. The sequence goes on along the minus strand of JAWUZG010000025.1, from coordinate 23,454,158 downwards.
AATGGACCAACCCGTCCTCAGAGAAAGGATCCTGAAACCAACAGTGCAGCCACTCCTCTGACAAAACTCAATACTCTGCTAAAACCACATAGCCTCAGACCCTGCTCACAGTAAGATAAGTAGTTTGTGAAGAGCTGATTATCGTTGTGTGCAGGAGAAAATACAGTCTTCATTAGAAGAGAGGTCAGAGTTTGTCATTACTCATCTGCATGCTACATCCCTACATTAAGTTATATTAAATTATGATGGGCAGTGCTTATGATATCATTCCCTAACCTTGTCTATTGTTACTGCCATCTGTTTCTGGGTTTGAGAGGATTTTCTTATTATTATTTTTGCCAGTTTTTAATTTCAGTGTGACAACTTTCATGAACTATTCAATTAAACTGATATTTTAAGTAAGATTTCACAAGAAGATATTGCATGTTACTCCCCCAAAATCAGGACTTCATGAACTTCAGTCTCCTCCTCCTATCAATGTGATAATCTTGACTAAATAAGGTCTTCCAGTTTTTCTGGCACAATTTCCACATTTATGTAACTAAACTATTTAAGATCCATGATTCCATTACCCACATAAACAGTTTCTAATTCATGTTTCTCTTACATAGGCACAAAATCACAGAACATGCTGAGTTGGAAGGGAGCTGCAAGGATCATTGAGTACAATGATGATCTCAGACCTACAGGATGGACCTGCAGGTGTGACCCTTGGGATGGACCTACACAGGACCATCCCAAGGGTCACACCGTGTGCCTGACAGCATTGTCCAAATGCTTCTCATCAGAAGGCTTGGTGTTGTCACCCCTCTGTCAGGCTGGTGCTGTGACCACTTCCCTTGGGAGCCTGTGCCAGTGCTCAGCCACCCTCTGGGTAAAGTTCAACAAGTGAAAGTGACAGATCCTGATGAGATGCTGGAAAGCAGTGCCATGGTGAGGGACATGGAGGCAGCTCGAACATGAGCCAGCAGTGCCCTGGCAGCCAGGAGGGCCAACTCTGTCCTGGGGGGCATCAGCACAGCATCACCAGCTGGGCAAGGGAGGGGATTGTCCTGCTCTGCACTAGGGCAGCCTCACCTCGAGTGTTGGGGGCAGATTTAGGTGCCACAATATAAAAATAAAGACATTCAGCTACAAGACAGTGTCCAAAGGAGGTCCATGAGGAGGGTGAAGGGCCTTGAGGGGAAGCCATATGAGGAGTGACTGAGGTGACTAGGTCTGTTCAGCCTGGAGGAGACTGAGGGTAGACCTCATTGCAGTCCACAGCTTCCTTGTGAGGGGAAGAGGAGGGGCAGACACTGATTTCTCTGTGGTGACCAGTGACAGGACCCAAGGGACTGCCTGAAGTTGTGTAAGGGAAGGTTAAGTTAGATAGAAGAGAAAAAAAAAGGTATATGTGTTTACATGTAGACTAAAACTGAGACTCATCAAGTTTGAAGTTTGGTTGCCCTTCCTCTGCTTGTTTGAGAGGGAAGACAACAGATGACCTTTTTTTCCCTGCTTCTCTTGTTCAACTCACTGTTTGTCTCACTACTCATTCAATATAATGGCCCGTTTTGTTTGAAATTCATTCAGATAATCTTCCCAAATCCTTTGGATCTGGACTGTTTGAACCTGCTAATTTACATGGCATCTCTAATTTTTTTAATGGCACTCTTAAAATCCTTTCCATGAGCAGCCAGGTTTGCGTGACTGCCAGCCTCTCCCTTGCCTAGAACCTGCACTCTCTCTTATCAGAGGCATTTTGAACTCACTCTTTACTGGCACATGACACCCACAACCATTGAACAGTACAGAATATGTGAACTAACCATTCACACACACATAAGGTCCCTTTCTCATTTGGAATAGGATAATTAGTGAAAAAACTTTGATTATCTCAAGCATGTAACTTTTCTCATCTTTCTCTTTTCTCTCTAAGCAACTAGCTCTGGAATAGTTTGAGAAGTCCTATCCCCATGCCTACTGTGTCGCACTTCAGAAAAAAATACCATGGAAAAGATATAATATTTTGATGTCTTATTTACATATCTGCACTATGAACAGCTTATTGTATAATATGCGCTTACATTAAAACCAAAAGAGTGTTGGGGTTTTTTGTTAAATGATCCCCAAGAAGCAGCTGTACATACACAGAGAACATGTGGTTCTGGACAGCAGGCCCCATGACAGACTAACCAAACATCTCAAAAGGGAAGTTTTTAGTTATCACAGTCCAAGTACATCATTTCTACTGGAAGGATATTGCAATCTGCAGATTAACCATGAATTAAATTTATATTAAAAAATAATATCCTGCATTTTACATGCTAAATTAAAACAGATGTAATTAAAGCCTTTGAAAGTAATTTTGGCTGGTGCTCATTTATATCTACAGCTAAAGCAGACACTTTCTCAGGCATTTGTGCCAAATTTGACTAATTTTTCTGCTGTGTTTTAATTACTGTACATGCTTTCCTGTTGCAGTTAGAAATATCCATTACACACTTGAACAGCCAATGCTATGAGAAAGTGTGCGCTTTTTTTTAAGGCTAGTGGTATTCGAATTATTATGTGATAATGGCAAAGCTCACAGATGCTTCTGCTGTACACTGCTATAGAATGTCTGTACACAGACACACCCCACCATGACCCACAGCTGACCTTGGCTGCAGCAGCACAGCACACCCAGAGCAACCTCGCAGATGTGAGTGAAGCTGCACAGCATCATGCTCAATACTGTGCTGAAACGCCACTGCATTTCTCCTGCTATGGCACCTATGTTAAAGCCAACTTCAATAAACATTTTCTTCTCAGGAAGACTATTTGTTTGGAGTTAAGATTCCTTGCATCCCCATCCCTCCTGTGCAAAGACACCAAAGGTATTCCAGTCAAGAACCCAGTTCTTACAGCACAGCCCTGTACCTGCACCCCCAGAGAATCCTAGCCCCCTAACGTACGGGTTGAATTTCAGGGTCCTAATAAAAGCTATTCCTTAAAGTTGAAGAATCTATGTCAGACAACGGGTTTTGGAGGTCACCCCCTCTACTGCAAGTTAAACAGGAGGAATTTCAAGGGCAAAAAACTGCTGCAATCCATTCATTGTTTTGCTTGGCTTAAATGCTGAGTTACCTCCCCAGACAGCCAGCTACAAGCTGTTAGTGGAATTGGAGTTTTAGATAATTGCATTTGGTGAGATCTTCCTGCAAAAAAAAGCCTTGTTCTCCTCCTTGGCTTTGTAGACCAAACCACATGATGAAGTCACTTCTAAATGTGTGTATCACATACTATAGGTATGTGTGTACTTACACGTTGTCTGTGGTTAACACTGACAGATTAGTGAGCAAGTTCCCCTTGAATTAAACTAACGATGTCTATACCAAATGCTTCAATGAGTCTACATTTCATGAAAATGGGAACAGCTGCAAGCAGGAGAAGGCAATCATAGCTGTCTTAAAGTAAATTATGAGGAAGGATTTGCAGATTTTAAAAAAATGAAGTGGATTTAAAATAGCCATTTCTGGAAGTTTGAGATATTTTTAAAAGAATACAATGTATACTTTTTAGACCGTTATGGGTCAGAGTCTCCTCTCAGCTGTATAAGCAAAAATTTTAACTCATCACAGGGAGATCAACAAAACTGTTTTTTACACCTCTGTGGATTTGAAAATGTAGAACTTGGCCAAAAACATTTTTTCTAAGAGCAAAATATGCCTTTGCATGTTAACTAGTAAAAATAAGACAAGCTATATATGTAAAATGTTCATGTCCATTCTGCAAACATTTACATAAAAAAGGTTCTCTTCATTTCAGTAAAATTCAAAACAGCTATATGTGACAATGTACATTATTTCCTTAATGTGGAGAATTGGAAAGGACCTAATGCAATCTAGTTTTTGTCCTATGAAAGTGTTCAAATTCATGCTGTACAGGGTTATGTGCAACCTGATCCAGTGAAAGATGATGCTGCCTGTGGCAGGGAAGTTGGACTAAATAATATCTTTACATGTCCCTTCCAACCCAAACCATTCTGTGATTCCATGAACAAACAGAAGAATGCATCATTTTACTCAGAGTAGATTTTACAGAGCTCCTTATGAACAGTGTGCGCTACAAAAAAGACAACATTTTATGTTAGGGGGATTTTTCAGTAAGAACTGTCTAAACAGAGAAATAAGAGAGTTAACTAAAATAAGAAAGCTACTCAAAGCAAGTCTGAAATTATCAGACATTTTCCTTATAAACAAGTCACACACGTTTGACCCACACTAAGATTTACCACGAAAACCTCTACAGCCCTGTTGTGGAGATTCAGGCACACTTAGGTCTAGATCCTGGCTTGGTGTATAAAACCAAGTACCCAGACCTGTGCCAGGGACCTGCACTGCAGGAAGGACCTGTGCACCCAGGCCCTGGAACTAGTTTCAGATATGGGACTTGCAGCATGGCCTTCTTCTTTATGGTGGCAGTGTTTGGCTGCACTGAAATTGAGTGTTTGCCATTACAAAGCAGTGGAGCTGGGCAGTGGTACCCTTTGAACAAACAAAAGCTTACATGCTATATTTTGCACACCTTTTCCAAAGTTTCACAAAATTCTAGATTGCCAAAGCATCAAAACATCATTCTTGCTTGTTTTCAGACTCTTCCTCAGGAAGTACAGCATATGAATCAAAAACTCCCTGCTTTGCCTGCCATTACTGAATTTTTAATAGATGCTGGGGTAGTAAGTACTCAACTTTTCCTTATGATAAAGGCTCTGCTTTGAAACATATAATGCTCAAAACTTGCAATACAGTCCCCAAAGAAAATAAGATGAAAGTTTTAAACTAGTATGCATGTGGAAAGCTCTGAGTAGTCAGCACTTTCCATCTCTGATGCGTATTCCTATTTTTACTGTATTCATTCCACAGAAGAAACACCTACGTTCACTGCATTTCTTTCCCCCAGCTTATCTCAGTGCACGCCCTTGACCAAAGTACAAAAAACAGCATTTACCAACACTCTGCAGGTGAAAAACTATTCCTCTATATAAATTATACATCTTGGGAACTCAACATTTCTTTCATGCTGAAAACCTATTCAAGCCTTCCCACATCTGTGGGCTAAGTGGTTTGCTCCAGCCAGGGGGGCCAACAATTGCTGATATTTCAAGAAACCTAATCTCTTAATGTTTGGGATCAGACAAAGGGTACGGCCATAAAAGAGACAGCTTGAAACAGGCCTAATCTCCGGCATATCTGAACCTACAGATGGCAGAGACTCTGAGCTGCCACCAACATAGATTCGACTGACTGGAGTCTGCCTGCCCAAGGGTGGTCCAAGCAGAGCGATTCAATCGCACATGGAAATCTCTCACACAGATATTTCTGTCCTGGGAAAGCAAAGAAAGGATTGGGGCTGGTGTGAATCGAGCATGCACCACTTCCATCAGACGGCAGCAATGCCAGACTGCTGACCAGACAATATTCCTGCTCAGTCCTGCTCTGGCCATGCCTAAACCCCTACTTCTTGGCTTCCAGACTGCCAGTTTCCTTAGGTCTGCCACCTCACTCCTGAATCTGTGCCTGAAGATTTCCTGACCGGACAACCCCGTGCTGCCTTTCCTAGTTTACAGTCACAGACACATTGTTACTTTTGACAGAGACACTGAACATTTTCTCAGGCAAATGCAGCACTGATCTCTGCTGGGATGCACAGCAGAGGCTCAGCTTTTCCATTCAGCCCACTCCAAACCATGATACATAAGGGTACATACCCTTGTCTCTCCTCCAACAAAGCAATAAGCACTATCCTCTTTCATTCCTTGTAAAATATGAGCATTTCCACCCCAGCTTAACCCCTCCCTGCTAGGGGGTCTACATGTTAATTGCAACTCCCAAAAAATCGTTTAAAAAAAAAAAAACCAAAACCAACATTGAATTGTAAACATTCTAAAAGAAGTTTAAACTTTCAAGTTGAATTTTCTGTTGACTACAAACTAAACCTGAGAGTCACCAGATGCACCCAAAGACCAAAACCAGTGAAACACGATGTGTAACACAGCCCTCCTGCAGCGGTGACTGAAACAAGTCAAGAGACCGCACAGACTGTATGCAGAGCAGCAACATAACCAGAATTAATAATTTCCAAGAGGGCTGATCTGAGGAGCTCAGAGCCCAAGAGAGGGCCATCCTCTCTGGAACACAGCACATCTGCAAAGCAGGATGTTTTCCAAGCTAAGAGCTGATGTGTTTTTCTGGCGAGGAAGCAGGAGGCATAAGGATTATGGTTACTTTTGAGGGCCCTGGGATGGTGGGGGAGGGAGGTCAGGCACATGGGGCACATTCACACAATTATCCAGGCCCAAAAAAAAAAAAATAAATAAAAAAGCTATTCTGATTCTGATCCCTCCTTCAGCAGAACAGCAGCAGTGCTCAGCAAGTCATGAATTTACTGCGTGGGAGTTGCTTCAGCTCTCTCAGGGAGCTTTTTCTGCCTGTACTGCATTTACTGGGTTATGTGTCTGGTGTGTCTTTCGTTAACTTATAGACCCCAAATATAAAGGGAGGCACATGGGGGCTGGGGAAGTGACAAAGCAAAGCTGATTTCCAGATTGGCATTTCAGGAGTTAAACTGAATTTTTCCAAAGTACTCATCACCACAGACTATTTAATACAAATTAGCTGAAAGCAAAGAAAAAAAAAGTGAGTTAAGGCTATCACTCCCCATTTAACTTCATTCAACAGGTTAAAGGTGTGTTTTTAAATACCCCAAGACAGAAGGACTTATGTTACTAAAGTTTCAAACACCAGAGCCCATTCTGATTGGCTGAATACTTATATCTATAATTAAAGTGTAGATTACAAGGGAAAAACCAATACAGAAACCACTGAACAGAAAGTCAACATGATAAAATTAGTTCCATGCTCCCATTAGAAATCCTCTCTAAATATCCCACAGCTGACTAAAGAGCCAACACCTAGCTGCACACTTGAAAGAAGACATCCTTCCGAGAGCAGTGTTTAGACAGAAATGGGCCAAAAATATCAAAACAACAGATTTTTGTATTCACCAATAACTGAGTTTTCATTTTAATATCTGTAGTAGAAATATATGCTTATTCTTCAAGAATTTGTCATTTAAGAATGTAACTGGAAGTGTAAGACCAAGGACAACACAGAAGAGAGCAAATGTAAATTAGTAGTTTTAATGAGACTGAAATAACTAGGAAATGACCACCACAGAAACAGAAGTTTGTAATTTTCAAGGAAGTTTTATTACTTCATTTCACCTAAAGCTTCTTGCACACTGACTGTCATGTACCTGCAACATTTGCAGTGGGTTCTCATTACCTGCTGCCAATACCAAAGCATGCATTGTTCTTCCTCATTAGGACCATCAAAGCCAGATTTAAGGACAAGGCTGTGTTTTAATTGCTGAATCTGAAATTTACTACTGTACCTCTCCCAAGCAATTCCACTTTAATAATTTGCCACGTGTCAGGAGGCCTGAAAGAATTTAGAATCCAGGGTTTTCCCCGGAAAACAAGCCTCTCAATTTTTCGGATGTCCTTTACACCGTTATGAAGTTTGTGACTCACTCAGGGACAGGCTAGAAAGATGGCACACTTGACAAGATTGTCATCAAAAAAACAGCAGGTTAAACCAAAATCTGGTGGCTGATTTAAAGAAAACAATTCCTCCTGTTCTGAAGACATAAACTAGAGACACAGAGCAGTTTTCTTTGAAGTTCTGGTATTAGACTCTGCTTTTTATGACAGATCAATGTAACTTCAAGACAGTTGTTTCACACTGTGGTGCAGAAGATACATTTTGATTAATTTTTAAAGGTGAAATTGGCTGTGATAGAACTTTTGTACCTATAGGCCAAACCTTAAATACTAAGACCTTTAAAGCTTAAAAAAACGTACATACAGTACTATTCTCCAACAAGAAGTAAGTATTCTCTGGCAACATGAAAAGTTGGGTTTATGCCATGGGCACCTTACCTAGCAGCTTCACATTTTGCTTTCACCTTGCTTTTACCTAGCGCTGCTGAAGCAGTGCCTGAACAGCACTCCCGAGCTCCTGCAAGAGACAACCTTGCAGGTGATCGATGTAAGTTTATGACAAGCAATGAACAAAGTTTCTACAGTGCTCAACAAGAGCAAAGAGCTGTGATATCACACCGGAGGTTCAGAGTCAGAGAATTCACTTAAAATGTGAGTTAGAGGACAGGAGAGCACAGGGAACCTCTGCCAGGTCCACAGGCAGTTCAGTTCTCAGCCTCTGCTGCTGCCCTGCAGCTCCTAGAGTGAGGCATCACTGGGAATACACAACCATTTAGCAAAAGAAACAGAGATGATTCATGAATGCACATGAAGTGATATGTCCCCGGGAACAGAAGAGACCATGAGAAGCCAATTCTACAAATGAAAAGTTTCTTATATTTCTTTTTAGACACACTCACAATGATTGTTCTTGGCAAAACCCACAGTCTTTAAGGCAAAGTCAGCCTGTTTCCAAGCTAAGAGGCAAGAACATGACTTTTTTGTTCTTGAAACGCATATTACAAGTTAAGAAGTCAAACCCCATAATTTGCTGTTTAGCAACATCACCACTGTCACCAATAGCCTTTATATAAGTTAATAAATAGACATGATATCAGCATTAAAGGAAAGCGCTTGACAATTTATTTCCACCATTTCTATACCAGGTTTAAGTTCCACCCCTTAAGACATTTGGGTTCTGATTTAAACTACTACAGCCAACAGCTTGAGTAGAGCCAATCAAAAAGTATTTTTAAAATTTGTGTTAAAACAAACAAATCTGGAGGGGGAAGAGTTTCTGGAAACTTCAGTATTTTCAACCTGAACTGTGGGACAGGAGAAATGCCCCAGAGGGCTCCTACTGCACAGTGCTTGCCTGAATTCCCAAAGCCCTGTCTTGCCAGGGTCATGGAAAACAGTGAAAAACAGATCTGTTCTTTCACCAAGGACTTCTTTTTTATTCAGCTGAGCACTGACCAGGCAAAATAACAGTATGTTATAATTATGGAAGAGTGTAATGCATGTGCATGATGGAGAGAAAGTTCAAGACCTAAAGTTGGTGTCTCTCTGAGTGCTCCCTCTCATAGATTCTGGTAAGATTCAAGTACTTCTGAAGATTTTCACCATTTTTTTCACAATTTTTTAAACCAATTTTTTCAACAGCTGCACTGCTTGAACTATTCAGTCTCAAAGTTTTAATGTAATAGCTATAATGTATTTTGCTGCTACTTTCTTCTCATTATAAATGAAACACCCAAGCCATATTCATTTAATACCATAGAGAGAAGAGAAACAAAGAAGAAAAGAGAAGAAAAGTCACTGTCAGGCCAAGATCAAGTCTGGAAAATTTCAGCTTGAGACATGAGCATTTCAGGAAGTTATAAGCAACTGAAACAATAAAGGAATTATAATTTAAACATTGCAAGAATTTTAACTATAGCTCTTTCCATGCTAACCAAGTATTATTTAATGTATTTCAACAGCATTCAGAAACTCTTCTTGACATGAATGACCTGTGCTTTCAAGATCAGTCCCAAGCTCCTTGGAAAAGTGGAAGAAAGGGATGATTGGTATTGGCCAGCTGCAGCTGATGGAGATCAGCGCAGCTCCCTCACTTTCAGTTACATCAATGAGTCACAGGAGAAGCAAGAAAAGGAAACAAACCAAACTCCCCCAACTTGTAACAGCTGATCTACTTTACTGAGGCATTGCTTCCCCCCAGCACCGAGGTGGTGTGTCTGCCATCCTCTCACCAGAGCACCTAATTGAAACATGGCCTGGTCTGATTCCTCCTGCAAGGCTGTATTTCTCCAGTTGAAGAGAACTTGATGTGCAAATCCCAAGCTCAATGTTTTTTGTTCCAACCTCCTTTGAGCAAATTCCCATCATGTCCTTGCCCTGCTCTTCACAGGAATGGAATGAGGCCTAATCAAAATTATCCCTGTCTCTCCAGAACAGATTTGTAAGTGTGAACAGACTAAATGCACCTTTATTTTCCCTTCACTGCTCCAAATACAGAATTTAGAAAGGCATCCTATAATTGCCGAATTCCTGTTGAGATAATCCTAAAATTATCACTTTTCCAAACAGTCCCCTGTTACAAAATTCGGACATTCTATGAAAATTCTGCATGCCAACTCAGGTATTTAAGTGTCCGCACCTACCCCCCCCCCAAAAAACAAAAAAAAAATCAAGCAATGTTTCGAATTCACTCCACTTGACTCCAATTAACAAGTGCTTGCAAGGGGCAATACATCGAGTTTCTAATGTGATGTGCTGGAGGCACTGCCACCAGCATCTTCAGTTAAGTTATTTCCACACACTGTGATACTGTGTTTCAGTCAGAAACTAGGTCATAAACTTCTCTATTGGAAAGCGTTTATGGCTGTTTGGACGGGATTATTCTGTTCAAGAGGTTATAATAATAAAAGAAGCTTGCAAGCATACTTTTTCCAAACTCTTGGTATGTCAATGCCAGTTTGAGAAATTGGCTCACTATTTATCCTTGTTTGGCTCCTCGAATCTCAATTTCTTGTTTGTTTTGACCTCTTTCTGGACAAATATAATACTTACTGTTTCATCTAATTAACAGGAGGGAGATGATAGAAAAATCTCTCATTTATTCCAGTTCCAGAACCAGCTTTACAAAAATATTGTCAGAGTTTCAAGAAGCATTCAGATGTTCAGAGTCCTGCCAAAGCTTACAATCCAGTTATATCCTGTTACAGAAAAAAATAAAAAAATTATAAAAAAAACCCTACTCTGTTCTTACAATTTTATACAAAAAATTCTCTGGCAAGAAACAATTCACCTCCACATATTCACATGCATCCAGAGGATCTGTGGATAAACCTTATTCTCTCTAGTCTAATCAAATTGTACAACTTACTTTCTCCTTTTCCAAACTCTCTCAACACATTTTTCTCAGCCACTCCTTCTTGTACAGGAAAACAAAGCAGAGCTGCCCGTCTCCCCACCACACCTCCCTTTTGAAGGCTTAAAACAGCAAACAAACAGTTCACCCACAGTTCTAGTATTCCAAAGCTTTTTCATTCAAGGTTTGTTCTTTTGGTTCTCCATTAAATATTTGGTCATTTTGTAGAACAATCAAGTTCAGTGTCCATCAGCCTCACAAAAGGGATTCAGGGGAAAACCTTTGCCCATTTTCTGGGGACTTGAGGAGCAAGGTGCCCAACAGTTACCTCCAAGTGAACAAGTTGGCTTGACGGTCTTTTATGTGCTTTTCCATGTGTCATCGGAACGCACACAGTGGAGTCATCTCCAAGTGAAATAGCCTTACATGATATGCTATATCCAATCTGCCCTGTATCTCATAAGGATTTAGCCCCAAATATAGACACAGAAGGGAAAATAAGGGCGCACTTGGGACAGAAAAAAGTGTACAACATTCAGATGGTTCTGTAATCACACATTAAGTCCAAGATCTACACTGTTTTTAACAAAAACAAAAATCAAGAGCAAAATTAAATCCAACTTCTATCCAGCTGCATAAATTCTGTCTCCCAAATATTCTCTGCCAAGAAGGAGAATCAGTATAATTAAATTATTCTCCTTCAACTGGCTCTAAGATTTTAGCTAAGAGCTGTTTTGGTTTCTGCTTGCTTTTACAGAATTTGAAATGCCTTTACACTTAAAAGTATCACACTCTGAATTCTGTAGTTAGCACATTCACAGTATCAAATTTTACCTTTTCAGAGAGGCCTACCTTCAGCCTTTTCCAGTTCAGCAATCCTACTGTAATAGTTAACATCATATATATTGCATAGTGTTTTTCTGAGACTCCATCTAAGCAAGTCAGGTAGATTTATGCAATATTCACACTTCCTTCCATAGCCTTGACATATCAGGTGCAATATGCACAGTCAAGTACTCAGTGCAATGATTTTGCTGCAAAGGCATCATTGGGCAATTCTCTTTTTCCTTTTAGTCCACCTAAAGTTGCTGTGAACCCAAAAACAATGTTTTAAACGTACGAAAGAAAAACAGCAAGAAAAAATATAGCTCAGTTCTGATTAATGGTCCTATATTTTAATGTCTTGCTGGGAGGCTCAACCCACTGAGTGTGTATCCCCAGGATATTTTAAATTTATGGTACTTTCTTCCACACAATCTTGAATCCTGTCAGGAGGAAAAAAAATTGCAGGATGACTGCTTAACAGTTTAGATGACATAGCATCTTCTCTGTTGCTTTCTGTAACTCTAGGAGGTACAGAACATAAACCCCAAATTACTATTAAAATCATGGGAAACAGACTAAAAGAGAAAAGCAAGACAGGTCTGAGCAGCTGCCTCAAACCTAATCATTAGGAAAGCACTAGCAGTGGGAGGGCCGCAGAAGTCCTGCAGTTTCATTTCGCTTCAAGGAGATTTTAGTCAAGATGCTTTTTAAGCTCTCTTTAAAGCTTCGCACCCATCATTCTTGCCTACCACCCCAGCGGAGTAGAAAAGGCTCAGCTCAACTCCTGAATCACCCGGCATGCCAACCCAGTCCCCAGGTTAAATGAAATTAGCAAGTGGGAGGTTCAAAACTAACTTCTGGGACTACACGCTTCCTCCCTCCTGGAATTCAGCTGGGGAATCCTGAACAGTATAAAGCTGCAGAGCCTAAAAACCCACCTGGGATCAAAACATAACCTCACAAATTCACAGAAGGAGGAAGCATAGCCAAGACTACTCAACGGAGAAGCCAGCACTGATTCAGATGTCCTTCACCTGTGAACTGTGAGCGGTTGATCTGGAAAGCCACGGCGTGCTCCACTCTGCTCTCTTGGCATCAGCTGTCAGTCACTCCATGGGACAGGAGGCTACTGCGCCTTCCCTAAAGCCCTAGGCCTAACCTGGTCCTTGATCTACAGACACTGACTTTTTGATGTATTTGCTCTGTTGATGCTCTGCACCCTGCAAGTTGGAGAATAAAGTAAACTCCAGGGTCATTCCTTTGTTGATTTCATGTCCTTGCCTGAAGACACCTCTTTAACACTGTACCTACACATCTGGCTCCAGCCTGAGCACAACACAGTCTTCACTGTGTCTACCTTCACAATGCTCTTACAAAGTAACAAAAGAATAGGGCAAGGAAGCCCAAAGATACTAAAACCCACGTGTGACTTAAATAAAAGCCCAAGCCTTTCACTTTAGCTGAAATGTGCACACAGCAGTACTCACCTTCATTTTGGAGCACTGGCAGCCTAGCAGTTCTACCCTCCAGCACAACAAGGTTGATCCTCAGGTGTGCAGAAATCTCAATGTAGCCCTGGGCATATCAGAGTTGTGCAAAAAAAAGTACTCTGGACACAGTTTTTCTCTACCAGAAATGCAAGCATACTGGTTTGTAGGCATTTAGTTCCCACTGATACGGAAACTAAAGAATTTGTCCGTGTTTTCCCAGGAAGCTTGTGGCACAGCAAGCACTAAATCAATACCAACTTTTGCCTGCCTTTGTGCAGGCTTTAACAAGCTGGCGTTAACTTCCAAGGATATCAACAACTTGGCGACTATATACTGAATTGGCACTGCCTTAAAGAACAAGTTTAGTTACCTAAACCACTCAAGAAATGCTGAAATTGTCCTTATATTCAGACCTATAGTTGTAACTGCTAATGTGAAATAAAATTCGTATGGAAATTTATAGAGTAGCAAGGGTAAAGACTGTAATAGCAGCAGCAGCATCTGTTACCAGGGTTACCAAATCTGGAAGGAAAACAAAAAACCTGCTGACACTGATTTACAGAGAGATATATGTAAACATTCATGTAGACAAGAGATTTATATTTTCTATTCAGTGAATTTTAGTGGTGTAACATTAGAGTCTGCTATTATTGAAGTTGAACCGAAACAATGTGAGGAAAGTTAATGAACAGCCACACCAAATGGCATACATCTGATTTCTTACCTGAAGTGCGTTCTGTTCATCCATCCATCATTACTGCTGTCCCAGGATAATGCTTCAGCAACCCCATAACAAAGAGATCTGGTGAACTCCTAAGTGTTTAAAAAGAAATAGCATGTTACACAATATAAAAGCCACCAAATTCATTACAAATAGAACAATAATACTTCAGCATTCAGTGTGACACTGAATTTGCAAAGATTTTTTTTACTTCCAATGGTTCATTTTTCTAAATGTAATTTTTTTTTTATTTAGACTTTCTCAATGCATTCAAAGTTGTGATATGTTCTGCTGAGGCAGAATCAGAACCACAAGTAACACAATCACTAACAAAACAAATTATAGATGGAAAAATCAACATGACATGTAAAAATAAAAGAGTCAAAAGAGAAACAGTAATCCATAATCAGTTAAATGATTTAATGTCAATGCTGCATCTACATATTCACTTGTTGATATTAATTCACACTAATTCTAGAGAAGCTTTTCTGTTCTCACAGAAAAAGAAATGTTGTTTCCAAATTATGGTTGCATTTTATAGAAAGAATGACTTATGTTAAATGTGAAATGCATCTTTCCTTAACATTTTTCCTTTATTTTCAATTGGAAAGCTCTACATTTAAGTGTCCAGATACAAAGAATACTTTAAAATTCTGGACGCAGCATTGTTTAGCACTGCATTTTGACTTCAGAGCCACAACACGAGTACATTAAAAAGCTCTGAAACTTACAACAGTTAAATGGTATCTCTGCAAAGCCTTCTTATAAATCAAATACCAAATTGGAAAAAATGTGCACCGCTAGTGTTACATGCATCTGCTTGATTAACAGAGTAATGATGCAGTCAGGAAATTAACCTTTCAGATTTCATGTATAGCAGTTAACTTCCATGACTACAAGCACAGCACCAGAAACTCCATGGACAAAAACACGCTCTCTAGGACACAGGAAAAGTCCTTCTTTGTAACAGCACGCAGATGGGTCTGCATTTACAAAGGACATCTCTATCATACATTTCCTCCCTTTAGCACATTACAAAATTATCTTCATCAGATCTGAGGTACACGATGCAATCTCCACATAGGTCCCATTCAATTTCCAGCAATCTGTAGCACATGGAAGAACATTCTGGTTTCTGCTGCTTCATTACAGTTGCTTCTCACAGACAGTCCCACTGCCTACACCAGTACGTGAGGCTTAGCAAAGCATCATTCAAGACACAGCTACAATTGTGTTTCGCTACACTTCATTTATTAAGAGGCAAAGCTTACAAAATCCACACACACATACCAATCTTCTTCATTACAAAATTTAAAATGTTTTATCTAATATTAATTTTTCTAATTTGCATCTTCTCACCCTAAATTACAGTTCCCTATCCATGTTTAAATCCTGTTTGTGTGAACTCAACAATGAACCAATGAAAGACCTAACATACACAGAGACACCTGAGAGATGTACCATTACCTGCAGTGGCTTTGTTCTATAATTTTCACCTTAAAACTCTAAGGTTCTGAAAATCCAGCCACAGTATCAGCCAACTGTTCCCACAAAACATGCTTTTAAAACCCGAGTCACTTCCAACAGAATCGCTGCAATTTCTGCAAGGAAACCCAAGATCACTGAAGAATGTAGGAAAAACAAATCCCTCTAAAGCACAGGATGCTTACCTGAATACAGAGTGACTAAAAAATAAGAAAACAAAACAAAAAAACAAACAAAAAAAAAAATCAAGCCAACCCATCATAAAATCAGTTGATAGAAGAGCACACCTAATTTATTTAACTCCAACTCCTAACTTTAGCAGCTAGCTGCCACTTATGACTCATTAAAGCCACACTAAGTATTACACAAGAGACCATCAAAAACATTTGGCTCAAAGAGTGCTGGAGTGAGGGTATAGTGAAAAACAAAAGTTCTTGTGGAATTCTATTCAGACTGTGGCTCCTAGGCCATCCCTATGGACTGCTGGTAGTCCTCACAGTTTCAGAAGGTGCTTCACAGAATAACTATGAAGAGGGGAAAAAAACCAAAAAACACATTCCTGAGCATGAAAGCCAGAAAACTAGAGGGAAATAAAAAGAACAGATCAACAGTCAAAGTTATGTGTGATTCTCATCTGGTCACAAATGAAAAACATTGTTGAAACAGCACAATGCTATCTATACATTTTTTCTTTTCTCTGAAAAAAGAAAAAAGTATTAGGTGACCCTACTGATGAAAGACACATTGATGAATACTTTTATGAGTCATATTTCTTTGCAAACATATACTAGGCACATAAACATGTCTCAAAGAGGCAAAATCTTTGAAGCAAAAACAAGGAACAAAAAAGCACAAGACAGAACCCAAAATGTTTTCCAGTTCTTGGTGCTAACTGTGTGTTCAAGCAGAACTTCAGAATATTTCTGGGGAGACCTGTTCATGCACCAGCCTTCATGCCTTGGCTTCAACATCAGCAGCTCCCAGCAAGTAGCCCAAATGGGCATGGTGGCATTTTTTAGACAGGGGCTCATAATGGTCACCAACCTACCAACCAGGTCTTGCTCACCACCTACAAAGCCCAAATGAAGCAAAAGGCAAAGCTAATATTGAGATTTAACCTTTAAAATTACACAGCTTTTGTCTGTTTGATTTCTTAAGCCAATCAGGGCATCACATTAGCCAATTGTAATTACCTCATTTCCTTCCCAACTAAATGGATACAAGTGTTGAAGTGTTGCTTTGCCTACCTGTTGCCAGAGGCTGGCAGTCCTAAAACACTGGGGAGAGAGTCAAGACCACTATGATCAAAATCCTTCCACCCTCTCCTTTTATCTCCATTAGAGACATGAGAGCCCTGAAGGCTCAGACTATTGCCCTGAGCAGTGCCTTGGCCCTTCACACCACTGGCTTGAGTGGAAAGCAGCTGTACCACAGTCATCAGCAGCCATCTGAGATGTCACTGAGTGAGGAAGCCCCTGCCAGCAGCCCCTCTGCTCTCCCCCATCCCTGAGCGGAGGCGCCGCTTGGAGATGAGACAGTGAGGTTTATATACACAATTGAAGAGAGTCACCCTGGAAATCCTCCTTCTCTGCCAGGAGTCACTAAAAGCAGTTTGTGCTAGCTGTGGGAATCTGTCCTGCTCTTCTGGAGCAATGAGATGTATCAGCTGGGTTTTGTTGGCTGCCACACTCAGTTCCAGCATCACCGCCTTCATGATGCCCCTTACTCCTTCTCACCAAGCAAAGTTTTGGGCAGAAGATTGTGTGAAATGAACCAGAAAACATTGTTTCCTTCATAAACACCACTGCTGCTTCTTTAAAGAACTATACTAGGAATTATTTTACAAGAAAAAGATCATTTGTAGGCCAGGGACTAAAGCACTACCATGAACTAGGTCAATCCCATCATTTGTTACTGTTCCAAAAGTACAATAACAGTGGGAAGAGAGGGTCAGGGTGGAATAATCATTTGTTAACAATTTTAATAGTAAAGCTTTATTGGTTTTCCCTATGGATTCTCATAGTTATTATAGTGAAATTAAGTGTTTTTCCTCCAAGTGAACTCTTGTTAATCCTTTTATTTAGGTTCAGAGCTACAGTACATGACCCTGCAAGAATATTCATCTACAGTCACAGCTGGAGCTTCAGACTCACTGGCTTGAAGGAATTAATTTCTTTGCAAGGCGGAAGCAACTGAAAAGCCAAAGGCTTATCTACAGGAAAATCTGAATTTCACCAACTTGTACAAAGTACAGGACAAAACAAAAATCAGACACCTCATCAAAGAGCAGATGTGAAAAAGCTCTGGCACATTAGAGGGATACAATTTGGGGGGGAGGAATATTCTGATGGTTTGTCATACCACATAACAATCTTTAGGTCTTAAAAACAAAAAAATCTGAATTTTAAAACCAGATTAAATTTTACTCCAATGAACTGCCACCAAGAGATCACTCAGACTTCACAGTGCTCAACCACAGCCACCCACACTTTCTATTATCTCACCTTTCACAGTAACTTATTCATTTGCAAGACTTATCTGAAGCCAGTTACAACACCACCAAGTGAAAACCCTGTTTGTGCTTCACCTTGGTTGCCACCTTCTCAGTCCATTTCCTCCCATGTCAGTAAATAATAATAAAAGTGTGAAGAATGCTGGAAAGTCAGTTTGACTGGGCATAATGGAAAAGACTGTCACCAAAAAAAAAAAAAATCTATTACAAAGCAGAGCTGTGGCCATCAGGTCACCAAGTATAGATGTTGAAACAGGTCATGAGCAGGCAGAACTTTAAACATGAGTGACAACCTGCACTTGGAATCTAAAATCTGGATTTTCCACTTTTGATGGTTTTCAAGAAAGTGCTTCAAAAGCAGTTTTTAATAGTTTCATTTTCTCATTACAAAAAAAAAAAAAAGAGAGAAAAGAAAAATTGTAAGGCAGTGTTCAGATTCAACATTTCTTACAAGAAGCCTTAGATAAGCATTCACCAGATGCATCACATTTCTGTTTTATACAGAATGCAGTGAGACATTATTAACTTCATCATGCGTGAGTACAGTCAGTGCCTTTCTAATTATATGAAAGTTTGACCCATTAAACTGATCAGAAATATTTGTATATCCACAAGCATTCCCAGCAATTTATTTTGAGCATATTGCACTGAAATGTTTACTTATGCTTTCTGAAGCTGAGCATCCCTGACACTTTTGAGACCTCAATATCTTGAATTTTTCAAATCATTGCTTTCCTAATCAAGGAATAAAGAGACTTAAAAGCTCCATTTAATGAAAATAAGTTAGAAGCAGATTTTGTTTTCAGGAGAATCTAAGCACAGAAAACCCAGATTACTTTTAATTCTTGCCCATATTTTATGTATTGAACTTGGTTACATTTTCAATAGATTTCCAGCACATTCTATATGAGAAAGTATGACAGTCACACTGTAATTCTTACAAGCCTCTGAAATAGCGTGAACAGCTCTTTACTAGACAGCAACTGTCAATTAAAAGAAAAAAAAAAGAAACCAAATAAACTTCAATTAATTTGATTTAGATATAGGATTTTTATCCATATGAGTGAAAATATATTTAATTAAATCATACCAATGATGGAGCATTCTCATTACACATTTATTTTATCCTACTAGTGGATTTAACATAGCTGCCCTCAACAGTGTGTTCTCAAAGAAACAGTACTTAGATGATTCAGGTCAGACTTCACTGATTAAAATTATCACGTTGGTGTAGGGCATCCACTAAGGAATCCACATGTAGGAAAGAGCAAGTGTTGTGCAGCCTTTGGAGGTTTCCCTGCTGCTGTCTTCTTGCATGAGGAGGACAAGATTTCAGTAGTAAAGGCCAAAGGGAACATTGAGTCCCTCCTCACTAGTCCTGGAGGGTGGGCTGGAGCTGCCAAATTTACACAGATCCTTCCTCCTACTGTATAAAGAGGCTCCCTTCTAAGCACTCCTTGCTAAACAGCTTATTCCTTAAGAGATATCTATCAATATAAATTCATATTATGCTAGCATTGCTAGGCATGCTGCAATCATCAGCTGACAAAGAATGATGCAGTAATGTTGTTCTGATGTTCTTCCTCTTCTAGTGTTTCTTAATAGTGCTAATTCCCCAAAAGGAGCAAATTCCCCGAGCAGAGCCATCAGGTTACAGAGATTAGAGTGGCCTTTGAAGATGAGCTGTGCCAACAGCACTCACAAGTTAATAAGGATGTGAGTGATGAAACCAGAGCTTGACACAGAAATATTAAGGATCTCCAGCAGTAGCCTGGCTGACCTAGTGGCATCACATTGCCAAACAGTCAGAAAACGCAACCTTTGTTGCTTTCCAAAGTACCAAAGTAACAAGCAGCCTTCAAGTTAAAAGCTGACTTAATTCACTTACAAAAGTCATCATGAGCTATAACGGCACCACCTCCCCCTCCTTTTTAATTTTGTTCTTTTCATTATCACTATCCCAGGTGGCTTCCCGGAAGTCCCTTGCAAACTAGTCGCTATTATGAAGATGGCCTATTTTAATCACAGTCCCTTGACAAGAACAGGTAATTATCGAACTTTTCAGTCTGAAATACCAGATGGCTTTAGTTCTATACTTAACTTGCTCTTAGTTTTCATAAGTAGTGATATTTGCACATTAGAAAATGTCAGGGATTACACAGAACAGAAATAACACCAGTGCCAACACCAGTACCTCAGACACAGGCAGGATAGAAACATATGTATCTACTGCATTCTTCTACTAAATTAATCAAGTTACCGAAGATGTTAAGCATCTGTCAAATTTCCTACTGGACTCCCCAAAGGTGTGCCAGTAGCTTTTTGTTGCTATTGCATTGTTTGGGATTTTTGTCTGTAAACAGCATTAGCATCCATTTCAAGGAAAGCAAGGGGGAGCTCCTGTGTCATTCCCACCAGTCCCTGCTGCACTTTCCCAGTGGTCCTCCTCCTGAGACCCCACTATTGGCTGCACCTACTCACGCGAGACAGCAGGAAGCACACCCACGCTGCATGCCATGGCCCAGCACACCTGAGGACTGAGCATCCCGAAAGCATCTAAGCATGGTGTCCCATGGGACTGCACAAACACTCAGGGCTGGGGGGATGGGACTGCGAGATTGTCATCACTGACAGTGCAATTAGCAAGTACAGCTACCACGTGCTCGCCTAGACATGTACCAAAGCAGTCAGATTTCCACTGCTTCCAAAAGCAGGAGTTTAGGTGAGGTTTGAGAGAATCCCCATGTCCACGACATGGTGCAGTGCAGACATAAAACAGGGAGGGAATCTGGCCTGAGTGCATTGGGGCACTATTTACCCCTAGTGTGCGCTAGGAAAATACAGCTGCCTCTGACGAAAGACAGTGGAGATCAACCAAAAAACAAGCCAAGTGAAGGAGTTTTGTGCATAGGACACTGTATTTCAGGAGGGCAAAACCCACTGGATATTAACCACAGCAAACACATACTTTATGAGTCATGCTCATAAAAATACAGCCAATTTCCTCTTGTATTGTTCTCACTATACTTAAAATCTAGAGCTTATTACATACACCTTTTCTACAGTGCCAAAAATCTCTTTTCCAAAATATAGCAACAATGAAAACACTGATTTGGTTTTTTTCCTATTGGTTACAATTCCTGTGAATAGCTGTAGCCATTCAGTGATATTGCAACATTCACTACAAAATAACTGAAGAACCAGACTTGAGAAAATTCCTATGACTCTGACAACACAGAGAAGTTTTAACTTCTTTTTTAAAAAAAGAGAGTAGAAATGGAGTCTATTGTCTTGATACAAAAATCAAGTGAAAATTGACAGGTAAGAAAGCAATGTATTCAAGTTTCTGAAAAGGCACCACAAGAAATAGTAAATAAAATGTCAAACAGTATTTTTTTTGACTGTGTATCTTTAGGCAGTCACTCGCTTAACCACCTGCTCAAAAAACTTTAAGACATATTTCTAGAACAAAGAGAATACCTTCACATTCAGAAAGAAAATACTTAGTCAGATCTAAGACCATATACACTTTAATTGTAGTGGTAGCAAATTCAGAATGGAGAATCATTGCTTCTTTAAAGATAGCACTCTGATAAAATCAGTTACTCCTGTGAATAACTAGGAACAGCAACATGATGATATTACCATAGTTTATATTATAGCAAACAGCATCAGACAAGTGTCCCTGGGTACCATCACGGCAACATAAGGATGCCTAAATGCAAATAGCAATCAGAGATTTCTCAGGTTTACAGGAGTGGCTCTGAGGCAGGACAGCAGAAAAGAAAGGCTGTCGGAACACCTGCCACTCCAGTGACAAAATTGGTTTTTGCCGGTTGTTACAGCTTCCATTTGCAATGCAGCTCATCTCCAAATTCATTGGGGCAAGGATGCCCATTGAATTAATGAAACACCTTTAGACTGACAAACATGGGACAGTTCTCAGATTTGGGTCTGGATTCCAAAACTGGTTTGATCTTCTCAACCCGTAGTGCAAATTATGTCCCAGTTTCATTTTCTGCCTCTACAGTCCAACTGAACTCAGTTCTCGGAACAAGTACTCCAATAGAAACCCAAAACAGAAGACACTCTACCCCTTTAATATTTGCTTGAAGGTATTTAAGAGAGATTTATAAAAGCAAACCTTCCCAAACTGTACTATAATTTACATCCTTAGAATCCATAACATTAATCTTGCAACAATCACACCGTAAATCTATTTTTAGAGTTTTTGGAGCCAATTTAAGAGTCAGCGCCGAGCATAAGAGGTCTTGGGAAGCTGACTTGTAATGACAATCTCTAGCAATATTTCACAGAGCCCTAGATCCTCCTGAAATGGAAAACAAGGGTAACTATTGCCAAGAAAACTAAGTTTGCTTGCTTTTTCACATGTAGTGCTGCTCAACACCCAGTTAACCACAGAATCACAGAATCAATTAGTGCCACATCCAGTCTTTTCTTAAACACCTCCAGGGACGGTGACTCTGCCACCTCCCTGGGCAGCTCATTCCAATGCCCAAACACCCCTTCTGTGAAGAAACTCTTCCTAATGTCCCTCTAAAACCTCCCCTGGCACAGCTTAAGACTGTGTCCTCTTGTCCTGCCCCTGGCTACATGGGAGAAGAGACCAACCCCCACCCGGCTACAGCCACCTTTCAGGCAGTTGTAGAAAGTGAAAAGATCCCCTCAAGCCTCCTTTTCTCCAGGCTAGACACCCCCAGCTCCCTAAACTGCTCCTCACAGCACTTTACTCCAGACCCTTCACCAGCATTATTGCCCTTCTCTGGACACCCTCCAACAGCCCAACATCCTTCCTAAACTGGGGGGGCCCAGAACAGGGGACAGCCCTCAAGGTGTGGTCTCACCAGTGCCAAGCACAGGGGCACAATCACTGCCCTGTTCCTTCTGGCCACACTATTGCTGATACAGGCCAGGATGCTATTGGCCTCTTGGACATGTGGGCACATGGTGGCTCAGGTTCAGCTGCTGTGAATCAGTACCCCAGGTACCTTTCTGCCTGGACACTGTCCAGCCACTGTCCCCAGCCTGTAATGCTGCAGGGGGCTGTGGCCTAAGTGCAGGACCAGCCTGAGTTCTGAACAGTTTGTAACACTGTCGTGTATGCTGCCGGTCCTCAGCTTCAGTTTGATTAATTCAGTGGAGGAGTGGCTTCAAGTTACGATTTTAAATGAATGTGTCCTGGATTGGTCAGTTTCTGTCATGTAGGCACCTGTCCAAGCAGCAGTAGCAGGGAGAGATCTCAGCTGCCTGCCCTGTCCTGGCTGCCCATTGAAATGGGACATCCCATTTCTGAGCTCAGCTGCACATCATCTCCTCACCTAGTGGAGCCCCTAGCTCTTGTCCTAGCGGTGGGATAAGACCCCTCTCGTTTCCCTACATCATGGTCCCCACAGACCCAGAGGGAGCTCACAAAGTTGGAACATCTCTGCAGCATGTCCCCAATGGCAAAGTGAAACACTGCTTGGGTGTTCTTTAACTTCATCCCCCATTGAAACAAAGAGCTACCTCACCACAAAAGCAATGTAAAGTTTAACCTATTAATGAACATAAACAATTCAATCAATAATGCCTACATAGACAAATATTGACAGAGGGCAACAATGTCAAAGAAGCAACTCAAGTACACTGAGTCGTCCTGAGTCATTCCTCTGTGGGATTACTGCTCCATGGCGATTTTTCTTCAAAGCCCTGACTATCTCACAGCATCTTCTCATGCATATGCATGTTGCTTGTGTCCATTCTACAATCTGAATCACTTCCTGTGTGCAGCTTCATTAAGTGGAAGCCTCCTAAAAGAAAAGTGAGGGGGTGGAGGGGTGGAAACCTCAGGGGAAAAATATTTACAGCTGGAAAACACAAGGACAAGACCTTTTTTCTTGTCCAAGGCTCCTAGCTATTTAAAACATAGCAGATAACACCTCTGACAGCACATGCAACCGCATATTAATACATATACAATATGCAACTGAATATTAATACTAAGCAGTTCCTTCCTTTCTTTGTGAAAGGAATCAATTGATTGAATGGGGCAAGAAATAATTTCTTTCTTTTATTTTTATCCATCCCTGGTACGTATCTATGCACCACCATTTAAGTGTTAAGAGTCTGACATGGTATATAAAGACCTGTGTTCCTGCAGACATTCATAATATCATGTTAGAACTCTGATTTACAGCCATATCTTAACATCATCTAATAAAATGACTAACATCGGTGATACACAACAATATCACAAGGCCTCCAGATACAGACCAGCCTGGGCAAACCACATGAGTGAGTTATCTTTAGTACTGGAAGGAACTGATGAGGTAATTCCTTCAGTAACTTATCAAAAAAAAAAAAAAAATACAGCTTTAAATCCTAACTCACACTTTATCCCACATAGCAGCAGGAGGGTTTTACTAATTGCAATCTGCAGAACATATGGACTGGAATACATCCCATCATCCAGCACCTCAAAACTATAGGCATTAAGTCGCTAAGCTTTAGCACACTGTTTACAATTTGCCTTATGAATATGTCACTGCATTTTACATTACTAAGGCGTACATGTAAAGAAAAGAAAGAAGCTTTATTGGTTGCAACTAACACAAACATCAAAGACATATAGTGCAAAGAATCCATGACTACACTGCCTTTCCATTGAGGCTAAGCAAGGACAGTGGCTTTACGACCCCCTTTTTATACAAAACAGATTCACAATCTTTTTTTCCTGCCTTCACATTTCCTGACTGCATCCTTGTGTGTGAGCCTTTGAAGCCTCCACCCAAAACAAACATGAATCTTTATAACTTTTGTAATCTGCTTTTTGGCCACCCAGTGAGAATCTAACAGGATCCCTTGTTTGAAGGCCACCACAGAATAATACTAGCAGGGGAAAAGAAAAAGAAGCTGAGATCCAAATATAATGATTACATAGTATTTTCCTAATGAAATATAAAGCTGCTTTAATCTAAACAGTATGTTAAGATCTTTATTAATCAACTTCAAATAAAGGACTATATTCATCAATTTAGCAGAGTGAAACCAAAACAAGCAGAAAATAATTTTAATGTTTAGACAAGAATTCTAAAAAATGACACGTCTCTCAGATAAACAGGCAGTACTATCCTAAATTTTGAAACCTCTCCTAAGCAGGCATTCCCTGGAGACATATCAACCTGTGACTGACATGGTTCCTTCCAAGAATAATTAAGCTGTGTTACCAAGATCACACACTACGCAGGACTAGTGTGTTGAAACCCCAGACCAAGCACCAAGGAGAAGCTGCCTCAAGTCTCTGGAATCCAGAAATGTGTTTTGGGAAGACTCTCTCACCCCAGTCATCATCCCAGGTGCAAATGGAACAGTATAGAAAGTGCTGTTGCATAGGTGACAGACAATTCAGTGCCAGAGGGATGCATCCTTCCGATCCTGAAATAGGCTATGCCGCCCCACAACTTTGAACATCTCCACTCTAAAAAAAGTATGGATTGAGCAGTACAGCTAAAAAGGTATTAGCTGTCCCTTTATCATGATCCAATACTGTATTTGGCTCCTATTTATTTCACACTGTCATAAAATACAACTTCACAGCCCCTTTTTATCTTCCCCCCATTCACATTTCTGTGAGCATTTTAATTTCTAGTTTGCAAGGAAGTTTGCATTCTGAAGGAATCCGAAGTGCAGTATCAGATGTAATTCCAGTTTAATGTCTTTTTACTACCAAGTTATGCAACGCTAGGAAATCCTTCAGACAAAAAATTATACTCTCAGAATTTTTCTTATCAAAAACAACCTGTAACTTTTAGGTATTTGAAACTGCCCCATGTAGTTTGTCTTATACTCATTTACTAGCATTTTTATTTATCATCCCACAGGTGTATTTAAAAATCATTTTTAAAAGAAAACTCAAGAGTGCACTGCTATGATATATCATAACAACAGTTAATAATTAATTACAATCATTAACTGCAAAGGCAGAAATACTGAAATGCTCATGGTGAAGCATTCTCATAAAAGAAACAGGAAGGACTAATCAAGACATATGGACACACATCCATCTCACACTGACTGCTTTGTTTTTCCTTCACATTCATATGAAAGTTCCAAAGCACGTTTCTCCCATAATTCTCAAGAAAAAGAAAAAAAGAAAGTAGAAACACAGATCAGTATCTGGGAGCTCTGTGGTCCACCTATAGCACTCCTTTCCAGCTCACAAACTATCAATATAATACAGGAAATATTAGGAAAAAATTGCACTAAGTGTTCTGAAACTTTTCAGAAAATTAAAGGATGTGTCCTGAGGAAAAAACACCCCAGACTGAGGCCTTTTAGAAACATTCTCCTTTTCCTACACCTTCTGATTCAACAATCTCTTCACAATATGAAATCCTTTGATCTCCACTTATTTGCTGTGGCACCTACATCCTATGGCTGGGTTTTCTTTGTTTGTGGTTTTTGGAAAACCGTACTCTAGAAATACACAAACAGAAGGGTCCTGAAGGTCTCTTAAAGTACAGAAAACCAAGGTTCTTGAAGAGTAGAGGACAAACAGGCTGCTAGACACAGAATTTCTGCAGTGAAACAGAGCCGTATGCACATATAATACAGGTCATGCCAAAAGTGAGAGGAAGTAGTGATGTGAAAGCTACACAGAAATGAATGCTGAAGTCAAAGAACATATTTTACAGATCAGGGCAATGAATATTTGATCCATAGTGACAACCCCTGTTATTTCTTTAAAGTATAAGAATAACTTTATGATATAGTAAACATCACAGCTCACATGCTATCTCATGTAAGAAGGCTCTGGGTATTAAATGAGCCAGAGGTAGGAAATTGCCGAAAGGTGTATGTACTGCAATGCCCTGTCTCAAGTAGCCAACAATGGCAGGACACAGGCTCCTGGAATCCACTGATACCAGGCAAAAACACATCTGCAAAATAAATCTGGGACTACTCAAACCTGCAAGCTCAAAACACCATCAAGAGGAAGTTTGCTGTGGAGTGCATTTATGTTTGCAAAAAGGCAAATTGATACAATATTTTGTATGTTCAGCTACCATCACTCAGTGCTACAGATCATCAGACAGGACTTATTCACACATTTAACAACAATATTCAAAGAATTGTTAGAAAATAAATAAAAGTCTTGTCAACATCTTAAACACAAACTATATTGATCTTGAACTACATTTCACAATGTTCAGGATTTTTTTTGACAATTAATTTTTTCAAGTAGGCTATTGTAACAAAGTACCAGACCATGTGAGCAGACAGAGTACTGGGGAAACACTACCGTCACCTTTTTTCCCCTACAATGTCTGTCACTGCCATTCTGGAACCAGGAACTGCTCTCCCTTTAAGACAGTGCTGCTCACAGCTCCCTACTTAGCATATGGAAAGAGGAAAACTTTAGTAAAGGAAATATCTTGAATACATGTTAACTGCTGAGAATTTAAGAAAGATACACTCCAGAATTATCAGTTTTATTAAAACCTGAAAATACAGAATGTGCACACAGCAAGAAGAGGATAAACTTGTTGATTTCTCACTGTATTTCCATTTTTTCAAATTCTACACAAAGAGTGAGGGATTCAGCATGACCCACTTTGCTGCTGCCTCATCTTCCTTCCATCACAAGAACAGTTCAAGTGAAAATAATCCCTTCTCACTCACTACATATTCTCTGTAAAGCAGTATATCAGCTGAACAACCCACATCATCTCAATGAAGATACTGAATGGTTATCTTTCAAACTGAATCTCTTTCTGTTAGACTTATACAGTCTTAGGTAACAGTTGCATAGAAAATTCTAATATATATATGTACACATATACATAGATGCTGTACACACACACACACACACACACATATTCCCCGTGAATAAGAAAGGCCTTCTGTGAGATTTTGGCTATGCGAAAGCATTCCTTCCCTTGCCAGTAACCAGAATGCAAAATAACTCTCCTCCCCTGAAAATTTCCTTTTATTGGGATATTTGTTTCAAATTCATCTAAAAAACTAAATCAACTGACAAATCTGAAATAGCTAAACTGCCATTTACAACTGCAGTCTGGCTATGGTCAAACATTTGTTATTTTTATTTGCAGAAGATCAAAATGACTTTCAGGGTAAAGCACTTTTTCAAAGGCCCTTGGTGCAAATTCAATTTATGAAAACTCATCACTGACAACATTAATATATTCCTTTCTGTGAGATCCAGTTCTGCATTCCGCATAGAAAGTACATTAACCTCTTAAATAAGCAACCCATATAGGCTTGCTTCCAGCTGCTTGTAAGCAGTTGAGACTGGAAATACTTCAAACCTGGAGGCTGGAACCAGCTGCTGTCTTTTAAAAAAGCATTTGTTTCATCCCAACATCCTTGTCGATAAGATAAAAAAAAAATATTCTCACAATTTGAAATCTCCTTTCCTGAGTCCCAGAAAAAGAATTAACCTTTTATTGGAAGAGAGCACTCTTCAATCTTAAGTGACTACAATAGTAATAAGAACAAGCAAAATTAATATGAATTACCAACAAAATTAAAATGAATTAAATACGCAGCTCAAAAAAAAAAAAAAAAAAAAAAGAGAAAAAGAAACAGTAGAAATAACAGTTGGCCAGAACATGGGGTTTGGGTTACTTAACATTGTGATTTTAAAAGAAAAAACAACAACCCCCCCTCCCCCCCAAAAAAAAAAACAAAAAAAAAAAAACCAAAAAAACCCAAACAAAAAAAACCAACCCCACTAAACACACAAAACCCACGAAAAAATCAAACTGTCATACTTGAGAGTCACAAAATAGTAAACCTTTTCATAAGGTAAAGCCATCCATCTTCTGTATCTGCAAGCATGAATTCCATATGTAGAACAGTCCATGTATTTTAACCACCAGCAATGTTAGTTTCTACACCAGAAGTCACCTAGTTACCAGTCCTTGGAGGGCAAGAATAACTATTAATCCAACACCAACACACAAAAATCATCATTTATTTTAAAAAATCACAAGGAAAGAAGTGGCAATGACTCCTAAAGAAGGAGCTACCAGTGACCCCTTCTCCAGAGTGTTGATGTCCTTGGGAATTCCTCTTCCACTCACGAATAAGTAGCAGGAATTAGACAGCACTTGCTTACTTGGGGGAGAGATGGGGGTGCTGAGAGAGAGGGGGAAAGTGGCAGGGGAAGCATTCAGAATGGTTTTAGCTGCTTTTTGCATGATTTGATCTCTGGCAAGAAGCCTGAGAGCAGCTGCCACAGTATGTCAGCTCCCTGCAGACCTGAAGTGATCTATGGGATCGTGGTTTGGGAATCTTCAGACCAGGTCACTGGGAAAAGCCATTAAAAATGGAGTTACAAACCCCAGCCAGCGATGGCACACAGCTTTAAGCAAAAACATCCTTTCTAATTACAGCTGTGTTTGCACTCCAGTTAAACACTGACATTTAATAAGCCTCACTCAAGAGGGTCCTAAAGAAAGACACTCACTAAATATTTATTTTAATTTAAATACAGTGTGACTCAGTTTTGTGTAGGTCTCATCACCTCCAACTAGAATTCCCCGCCGGGTCAGGGACTGGTGATGGAAGAGGCAGAGCTCAGCAGAAGGTCCCACAGCGGATCCAGCCCAGCACTCCTCCTTCCCACATGGACTCCCCATGAGAACGGCTCGGGCTGGGCTGGCTCTTGCTCAAATCTGCATGAAATCACCCCTGAAGAGGCCACTGGGTACTGGGGGAGGAATTCCACCTCTCCCCCAGCCCCCAGGCAGACACCTCTGCCCTCTGTATTCTTCACAGCACAACGACATGCTACAAGTATGAAACCTTCTGGATTAATAATGAGAACAGGGCAATGATCTCCCTGGACTGCATCCATTTCATGTGAACTATGAGAACTTGGATTTATTTCAGTAATGGAAAGGAATGAAATGCAAGGAGCAAGAGGAGGTTTTCCACACAGGGATCCTGCATCTCCAAAGGAAGAAAGGGGACAAAACCCACACAAAGGCATTTCTGATGCATGCTGTGGACCAGATTTCTAAACTTTCAACCTTTTTGCATTTTCAGCTTTGTGCACTCAATAGTATTCCTCTTACTGATTTTACGTAATAATTTTATTGTGCTCTTTTATTATGCTTAGATAAATCTACACGACAGGCACAGAGCAAACATCCTCACTGAGGAGATGTGCACTCAGATTTGAATGCATGCACAGGGTGAAAAAATGGACATTGGGGAAAAGCTGGCATAGTTCTTGGTCACAGTTTTATTTACAAGCCATTACGACCTAGATGCAAGCCACATGCATCCTATTTCTAGCAGTGTCAGTATTAAGCTCAGCCCTAAAATTACTAGGTTAGAATAAATATGGAATATTTGCTTTCCTAAAAAGTAATGCACTTATTTAAGGCATGGATAACTCTCACACACGAGAGAGAGGGACATACTCACTAAGAAAGCACAAAAACTATTCCATAAGTCCTATCTCTATCACACTGTTTCTTTCCTCTTTTTGCTCTGACTCTTCACCCTAGGAATTGCCAAGAGTATTCCCTCGTCCTCAGGCAGGCTACAAGCATGTGAATGCAGCAGCCTGATGGAAACTGCTTGGAAGATCCCTATAATGCACCAAAAGGCCACAGGCCACATGCACAGAGGTCCAGACTAATCTGTAGACTCTTGCAACACTGAGTGACTCCAGGCTTGCTGCAACTAGTAAGGTGAGTGGATACATACAATCTGGAAATGCACAGAATTCCACTGAACAATGATGACTTCTGTACGGGACAAATTACTTTTCCCTTTCTGACACTATGCTATGCTGCTTCTTTTAACTTGTTTGATAAATGCTGCCCCCCCCCAAAAAAATATGAGTGCAGTTTCCCAACTATAATTGAGGAGACTATTTTCATAAACAAGGAAAAAAAATAGATAAATCTATTCTAGCCACTGCTTTAGTGAAAAGAAAATACTGGATAGAAAAGTTGACTGTCAAAAATTGCTGCATATGTCAATTTAGTGAGAAGGATCAAATAGACAAAAGTAAATGCAATGGGGACTTTAGGATCTCAGAATGGCAAATTTTGAGAAACCAAGGAAGTTACCGAGGCTGTGCTCAAACACTTCAGCTCAAACACAGAAATACCTCACTTGAAAAAGGCAAATGTTATTCACACTCCCATTCCAAGCAGGAAGGGAGAAAATGGTAAGGAAAGATTGGAAGCTTGCCCGGATGAATAAACACTTCAAACAGGATATTGAGAGGAAGTCCAGACTCTACAAAGAATGAAAAGATTAATTAGGAAGAAGACAATGTCTCAGGGCTATGAAGTGTTGAAACTGTAAAAGAGGAGAGAAGCTCAGCCAAAGGGAACTCAGCCCAGGCAACCAAAAATGAGTTTGCCACGCATACAAGGCCGACTTCTGGAATTTCACTGTGGCTGCTGCCTGATTCAGGAGTGCTGGCAGCCAGGCACAGGGACAGCATGACCAGGTGGGAGGGATCCCCTCCCCAGCTGCTCCCAGCCCAGAATAACTTAGATTTACATCTACACAGCCTAGCAACTCAACTAAAGCAATTCCTCTAGATACACTTTCTCTCTCATTGCTTGAAGAAGAAGGGAAGTCCAGCTGCACTGGACTGAAGTGTCTCCCACAGGGCTATGTGACGAAGCAGACTGAAGAGCTGTAAGTGACACAGACAATTTTAGAAGCAGAGAGGAAAGGTGAAAGTCTACCTGGCCATTTCTGTCATCACACAAATGACACAGGCCAAGGCAGTCGAGCTGAAAGCCTCAACAGGTCACAAGCTCAGTGTGGCGACTGCCAGAGTATTTCTGATGCTCTCAGTGGGCTCTGGCTACTCCTCTGAGCAAAACAATCTGCTGCATCTTCTCCCACACATTTCCTGCCAAGCATGAGGCCATGGGGCCCAGAGAAAGTTAGTCTAGATAGATTTTTCCATAAACATAAGTTATAATGTCTCTTCTTCACAGTGCACTATGAAACGAGAAATAAAGATGCACTAGCAGCCTCTTTGGAGCAATAGCTTTTTCTACTTTCCTCTCTATTTTATTATAGTTGCAGTACCCATAATATTTCTCTCCACACTTCACTCCCTTCATGACCTAAACATAATAGTTTGTTAGATAAAGCTAGATTTAGAACTATACTCCTTTCATCCTCTACCTATCCCTCTATCCATGTACAAAAATACATTCCATAGAAAATTTCTGCTTTACTGGGCTCTCTAAATAAATACATCTATATACTGGGGGGAGGGGCTGATGGTGCTGGTGATGTGAATTAATGTTAGGAACAGTTCCTTGTTACAAACCAAACCATTTCTGTAATCCTTACCCAATAATAGATGACACAGAACAGAATACAAATCTGACTGCCTTCTGGCAAAAGTTAATATGGAATACTGTTTTTGCCAAAAGAAGAGTCCATTGCTAGTTTGGTCAGGTCAACAGACCCCAAATTAAACAGATACATTTGCATATTCAATATGTATGGCAAGTCGAAATTTCCAAGGATTAAAATAGAAGCTGTAGTTGAACTTCAAGATATATGGAAACAGGAGAAATGCAATATCCTAATTGAAAACAAGAATACATCTAATTTCGTTAATGCATTTGAATTCTTTTATGTGAACACAAAACTGACATGGAAGTCCAATGTTGCTGTGGATGTCAGTCAACTTTCCAGGTCTGTGATTCCTCATTAAATCATATCTCATGCTATTAATTTCTTATTGGATTTGATATTTTCAGATTTTCCTACAATAATAACTTAGCTATCAGTCAATCAAAAATATTTTGAGAGACAGTCATTTACAGAACATCATTCCTCCAGGGTCTAGGAGCATACCTGCCATGACCAAGGTGCATGTATAAAAATTACTGCGAAGACACATCCATGCATCAACTGAGCCACTGTGACTGGTGCTCCCAGAAACTCAAAGCCTCAGACACACTCCACTCCCTTCAGGCAGCAGGCTTTGAAACAGGCCATGAAGGTCAATAAATATCTGCTCTCCCCCAGCTTAGGGAAGAAAAGAAGTAAATTCAAGAATATGACATCCATAAAGCCATACTACCTCCAGCTGAAATGGGCTCTCGGACACTGAAGCCATCTCGCAGTAAGACCAGCAGAGCAAAGGGAGAACAATTTTAAAATCTACCTTGAATGGCACTCAGAAGGAGACAGCCAAAAAAAAAAAAAACCACACCAAAAAACCCACAAAACAAAACAAACCATAGCACATACACTTGCAAATAAACAGCACGTTTTACAATACCATCAGCTCCTGTGGAAATCATCTCCCCTAGATGCATTAATGCAATATCAAATGGCAAGAGCTGCCAACTGTGTCAAGGCTTGTAAGGAAGCAAAATCAGCTCAGTCTCTTCACTGAGGAAGGGCTAGAAAGACACAGTAATAGCCCTGTGCCTTTGAAGCACTTCACTGGACAATGCTCCAAGCAGTGCACCTGTAGATGGAAAACTTGTGGGATGGGAGAAGAAAATGCAAAACAATCAGAAGAAACAGGATGAAACTTGTCATTTCTCTGCCTAATAATTTCCTATGATCCAGCCAGTATTATCTTAATCAAATGACATTCAGCTACTTGGTTCTGGTAAACTCTAGCCCTGCCAGGGGTGCATGAAAGACGAAGCAGCTGCAAAAGCAGCTGTTCTTGTGCTAAGAAACACAAGGACAGGTGGCACAGAGCCACAGCCAACCTCAGTGCTCTGCTGAGTACCATGGGCAAATTGGCAAGATGGTTTTACCTGTACTGGACTTTGCTACCTCAGCAATTACCTACTTCCCTGAATAGTCAAAATTAAGGTCAGGCAAAGTGATGAAGGCAGAAGAGCTTGCAAACAGATAAGAATAGCCATAGATCTGGAATTGGAGCAGACTTTTCCATATAGGGCACCAGTTCTGAACATTTCTTATATACTTGACAGCACATATTTGTCTGTATCGCAAATAACTGCAAAGCTGATATTGATTTCTATGTATTTCACTGGAAACCTGAGGGAAGATAAATTATTTGCTTTTATTGTTGTTCCCTTCTAAAATTTTGATCTGAACATCTGGAAGGAGTTATCTGTTTTCCTCTTATTTTCTCATCCTCTTGTATCTCCTCTAAAAACTAGCGGTGTACAACTTCTCTACAGAAATATTTAACAAAAAATGTAAGTTCTGCAAAAAGGAGAGGAACTAATACAGAAATTCTTCTTTAGGAGTTTTTCCGGGATTCCTTTGAGGTAGAGGAACACAACCCAATTTTCTCTGTTGTGATGAGCAGCACCCTTCTCTAGGCATTTTCTTCTCTCCCCATAATATTACTTCATCAAAACCAAAAACCAGAAAATAGTTACTCTCAAAGGCTGTGTATCAGCTCTGTACTAGTCCATTGGTAGTAAGACTTAGTCATGAAACTTGTATAAAATCCAACAGAGCAGTAGATTAAAAATTTCTGAAGACTCAACCCTATTCATTTAAATTATTGAACTAGAACTAAGAGAGATGATGATAAAGAGTCACATCTAAATAATCCTCAGATATTTCACCCACTCTAGCAAATATTTGCTGTTTCTATAAATCTCCTCTCAGCACCTGTCAAGAGTACAGCCAGCAACATGGGGGAATAAATACATTCCGCAGGCACAGATTTCCAATAAATCCAGTGATTTTGGGAGCTCACTAATTCCCCTCTACAAGCAAGAAAAAAAATTCACTAAAAACCTTAATCTCCCATGTGCTGATACAGCACTTCCCAACTCCAAATCACACTGAATTTCCCCCAGCTGTCAACACCGAGCTCAGCAGGGGAGCAAGGGCAGGAGCAGGACTTACAGAGCACAACATTCACTACACTGAGACTGGAGGTTAATGTTGAAAGACAAGTCGTAGTGGGAGGAGGAAAAGGAAGCAACGCATCAAATCAGAGAAGCCACACATTTAAACTGTCTTGCTTTTCCCCATCTACCCCATCCTTTAAACATGCTTTTTTTCTGGGTTGCACCTTTCACCATGAGGGGTGAGGGGGCAGTGTTGTTAGTTTGTTTTCTCCAATATTTACTTATTTATTCTGCTGGCATTTTACTCTCCTCAAAACCCATGCTATTGAAAGATAATATATTTCTTCAGCTGAGCCCCTGTGTCAAAACTCACACAGGGGACCTGAACTGCTATTTTAAAGCAAGCCATATTCAAGAAAAATCATTAAAAGGAGACACAGATAAAGCCCTATTTGTGTTTACAACCATGTTGCATTAATGCTACTGTGTCTCCTGCACCTGTAAAGCCTGATACCATTTGTGTCTACAAGCCACTGTACTGACACACAGCCAGAAAGCCTGACAGGGCTGCTAAACCCTGGGAGGAAAAGAAAAAGAAAGAAAAAATTGAGTAAGCAGGTCTCTGTGTGACAGATAAAAGAAAACCTGAGGGTTGCAAGATTTTTTTCACTTTTCCTTAACACCACAGAGGAAAAGCAGTATTTCCTTGGTTGAACTGGACACACTCATTTCCTCTCTTATTCTGAATGGTAAATATTTATAGAATCATACAATCCTTTAGGTTGGAAAAGACATTTAAGATCATCAAATACAAGTGCTAACATAACACTGCCCAGTTCCCCATTAAACCATGCCCCAAGCTCCACATCTAAAAATGTTTTAAATACCTTCAGGGTGGTGACTCAAACACCACCCTGGGCAGACTTATCCAAATATGACTACCCTTTCTAGGAAGAAATTTTTCTGAATATCCAGTCTAAACCTCCCCTGGCACAGCTTGAGGCTATTTCCTCTTGTCCCTTGGGAGAAGAGACCAACCCTCCACCTTCTTACAACCTTTTTTCAGGCAGTTGTAGAGAGTGATGAGGTTCTGCCTGAACCTCCTTTTCTCCAGGCCAAACAAACCCAGCTCCCTCAGCTGCTCCTCATATGATTTGTGATTCAGACCCTTCCCCAGCTTCACTGCCCTTCTCTGGACACACTATAGTACTTCCATGTCTTTCTTGAAGTGATGGGCACAGAGCTGAACACAGGATTTGAGGTGTGGCCTCACCACTGCTAAGTACAGGGGAACAATCACTGCCTTGGTCCCACTGGCCACACCATTGCTGATCCAGGCCAGGATGCCATTGGCCTTTTGGCCGCCTGGGCACTGCTGGCTCATGTTCAGCCACTGCCGACCAGCACCCCCAGGTTCTTTTCTGCTGCACACCTCTCCAGCCACATTCCTTCAGGCTTAAGCGCTGCAAAGGGCTTCTTCTGAACCAAGTGCAGGACACAGCATTTCACTTTACTGAGCCTCGTACAGTTGGCCTTGGGCCATCAAGCCAGCCTCTCCAGATTCCTCAGCAGAGCCATCCTACCCTCCAAGATCAACATTCCTGTCCAGCTTGTTGCCATCTGCAAACTAAGGGTGCCCTCAGTCTTGTTGTCCAGATCATCCCAAAGATATTAAATAGTACTCATTCCAATACTCAGCCCTGGGGAGCAGCACCATGGCACAGAGCACAGGCATTGACCACATCCCTCTGAAAAATTACTTGCAAATGGTTGTAGTGTACAATAAAGCCAAAAGTTGTGAGCTACCTCAGGGGAAGGAAAAAAAAAAAGAATTAGTGTGGCCTGAAACAGCCAGTCAGTGCTACATGCTGTGAATACAAAAAAGAGTGCAGTATGTGTCAGGTTTTGACCCCCATCACTTGCGTATTTGCATCCTTTCCAGTCAACCTTCCTCATTTCGCAGCCATCCCACTAAAAATACCCTCTGTGTCTGTTCAACATCTCTACCAAGCTGAGCTCATGCTCTTATCAAAGAAAAACGTTTCAAGAGGGTTTAGCTGTTGATTATTCACCTCCAGATCCCGAGAAAAGCTATGATCAAATTCTCTGTCTGACTCAGGTTTACTGGAATGCTTTGCATAAGCTTCTTCAGCCAGGGCACTGGAAAAAACATTTTGGAAATCCGCAGAGGATGGGCTTGTGCATCTCAAATGAAGCCTAGCAGAATTAAAAGCACTGCTGTGTCCCACATACCTGACACCTACTGTGCCTGGAAAGCCCATGGACATGTGTATTTTCACCATTAACTTCTACACACCAAGAAGACCTCCTTTCTTGCTTTTTCACACATTTCACACCACAAGGTGGCTTGGAGAGAGCATGAAGAGCCCCAGAAAAGGGGAAGCTATGGGAGCCTGTGGCCAGGAGTAGGAAGGGGTAAAACAGAATCTCACCAGCGGCAAGATGTAAAACTGTTCAACGTACGCTGGCAAGCCATACCTGGAGCTCCAGGAAAAACACAGCAGCAACTTGAATAATTTTCACTAAAAACAATCCCAAAACAAAAACAAATTTAAAATAAAAATAATAAAAAATAAAAATAAAAATAATTTTAAAAATAAATAAAAATTAAAATAAAAAATAAATTAAAATAATTTAAAATAAAAATCACCACTTTGAGCCTTCTACCCCCCTCTCCCCCCAAAAAACCCCACCTAAAAGAAAAAACACACAAAAACAGTCCTACTGACAGGCAGAAATGCTACGTGTGCTCTGTGGGCCACTTGTGGCTCACATACGCCACATCAGCTTCTCAACACCACAGTCCTCACTCCCCTCCCTGAGGGACATCAGACTCACAAAAATACATCAGAACAGCACTTTTCTATATTGTGCCACTTTACAGAATAGCACCCAGGATTAATTCAGCTGGGGAAAAACACCGTGGTTTATCAGGTCAGGACACTCCCTAGGAAGACAACAATATGGTTTCTACTATCAAACTGTTTATGGCTTTTAATCCTGTGATAGTTAAAAGTCAAAATATATAAACTAATAAAACTACTATGAGGGAAGGAACAAAGCCTTGGGACAGGTACCTCAGTGCATGTTTGGGCTAAATGTAGAACTGGCACCCCGGCAGCTTTACATGCACTTCACAACCAACCAACCCTGACGACCAACCCACCTGTGGTAGGAAACAAGTCTCCTATGAGATCCTCACATTGTGTTAGGCCACAGGATGTTAAAAGAGTTAAAAATGAAGGCATGCATTGGTGTCATGTTCCTCAGTGTGCCACTTGTTCCACCAGTAGCACATTAGACAGCAAAGGCTGGAAATCAATGAACACAAGCATCCTGTTCTCAATTTTTTTAAAAGCAACATATAAAATCTTAATGTGTAAGTATGTATAAAAAGCACACTTCTTTTAACAGTTCAGGTTTTTCATTAACAAGTCTTGTTTCATCATGCAATAAGAGTAAAATCATTTTGATTGCATAATTTTGCTATAATGATTTACACCACCATCCCCCCAAAAAAAGAAAAACAAAAATCACAAAATCAAGACCAAAACAGCCTATAACTTCAGTTGAGATGATTGTATACATTACAGTCCCTCAGACTGAAAGCATTCGATGTGAATTTGGCAACAGCTTTCCCAGTGCATCTCATTTATAAGCTTTGACAGGCCAAGTTCTGTAAGTGAGAGGTTTGTTGAAATTTTACTCTTCTAATGTTCTTTCCAGCTGACAACATGGCTACATGAACGAATTCTTTCTCACGTTTATCAGACATACTTCACTTCTAAAGGAGTCAGGTATTAGGAAGTAAATCCATACGAGAATCAGCTGGCTTTCTCCAGTCATTCCCAAATGCTCTCCAGAATTTCCCATGGAGATGTCAGGAGTTTACACCTGACAACACATGGCAGAGAAGGAATACAACCTCAAGAAGCCAAGCTCCTCTCACTTCAGTATGCTGAGCACAGAGCAAGTGAAACAAGAGCCTCAAAGTATTACTGCTAAAAAAATTTTTGCTCACCTTGAATAAGATTTCCATGAAATCTTTTACTCTGTGTCTAGACATCTCTACAGACCATATGTCACCAGTAATATGGCCTTCTTCCTAATTCTACTCATAGGTCAGCACAAAAATTTAGCAAACTGTATACATACTAGGAATTGTATACCAGCACTTTACTGTTATTAAAATTGAATGGTTCAGGAAACCATTCTCACTGCAAACCCCTCCTTCACAGATCTTTGACTGAATTCTGCTAATTTTAGAAAAATAATGGAATTAAGATTCAACCATCACTTAAGTAGAACCCATCAGAACAGCACTCATTTTGTTCCCAGGCAATAACCAACACGAATTCTAATCTGGAGATCAACTTCAGATTGTCAATATAAAAATAGGTAGCACAGCAAAAATAAGGAGGAAAGATACCAAGGAAGGAAGAGGAAATGTTAGCACCTTTTTACAAGTGAGGAATTAGGCACAAATAGTTGCAAGAAAGGATGAAGGCATCATACAACACACCTTTAATGGAATTTGAATAAGAAGTAGGGAAAACATGCAGCCAGGAAGTGGACAAAAGCAATTTTTAAATATGAATCTCCTTCTTTTGAAGAGCCCTTTTGCATATGTCACCTGTCAAAACAAATATAGTGCAACAGAGAATAATGCCTTCAAGCTAAGCTAATTATCTCTACCTGTAGCATCCCATGGATAAATTCAGTGTTACTGACTATAAAATAGCATAAATTAGAAAAGAACAGCACTGTTATGGTAAGCATTACTACACTGAATTCAACACTATATTAAACTCCATGGTGGTTCAAAGGGGGAGGTGTGCCCAACGAGGAAAAATAACAGAAATACAGATTTCAATGCATTGCCTAGAGGTACTCTGCATTACAGAATCAGTAAACTACAGAAAAGAAGTGTTGCAACCAAAGTTTACTTAAAAAGAAAGCTCTTTTTTTTCCCTGAAGTACTAGACCATTCTAGGGGTTTCACCTTTTCCCTCCCTCCACCGGCCTACAGATTCTTCAGAGTAAAGCAAATTTCAAGCCTTATTAACAGTAACTCTTCTGACAATGTTTTTTTGTTATTAGTCTATATTAACTTTAGAAAAATTGTTGAAGGTTCGTTTTCTTTTCTGAAGCCACTTTGAATGCGGCACAGGTCTCAGAGAAGATAAGCTGCTTTATCTCACTTTTCCAGGCACTGAAAAGAATAAGGACAAAAAAGCTGACAGGACATATTTGGGTAAATTATGTACACTCCCACCACACACCACTTGCAAACAAGCAGAATCTGGCCATGGAAACATTCATCAGTACTTCATTTAACAGCATTAAAACACCATTCCTTTGAAAAAAAGGAAGGAGAAGAGACAGTGCTCAATGATAACACTGTTAATATATGAAGCTGCATAATCTTACCACTGTCACAGTCAACACAGATATCTAAACACTGCACATTCATATGCATGGGGACTCCATTTACTATATAATTTGTCTTTTGCCTAGAGATTCAAAGCTTCACTTAAAAATAAATGAAGAGTAATGACTTCTCGTGAACTTTCCCTAATTTGTAGCCAGTTAATTTCCTCCTCCTGGTGAAAGTCTGTTGTATGCCACACATCCTGCTTCAGGCTATCGCTGAGATGGGAAAATTGATTCCTTTCTTCCTATTACAGATTTTAAAACCAGGAAATACATCCGTTATGATTTTTTTCAGAATATAACAATTATTAAAGACATTAGCAGAATGCAGGAAGAAAATTCCCAAGACTAATTACACACATGAGGAAAGAAATATTTAAAAATATATTAGCAAATACAATGCTTTCAAATTTATCAGGAAACAGTGATAGAATTAACACCACAAACAGCTGAACAACATTAAAAAAAGTCAACAATTCAGCATGTGAAGAAAGAGTTGTCACAAGGAAAATACACTTAAAATTAAGTTTTTTGTTGCAGACTGCATGAAAGCAAGAATGCTGTAGTCCCAAAGGAGACCTGACCCCGTTCTCACTCTTCCATCCTTCCCTTGGTGGGTGGGAGGGCTCCTCATTAATACACAATTCTACAAAAGGTCTTTAAAGGTCTTGCAATTTAAAAGTGCTTCTAGAAACTGTCTTGAAATCAGGACGGTTCATTAGCTATAGCCTCATATGTGTAAAGTCTTCATAGTTACTCAAACAAAAATTAGTATCAGTTCTTCAAAAGCCCATTGAGAAAAATTGTAACAAGTTGGAATTTAAGCCCCATGGCCTCAGCCTGGGAAGCTTGGCAAGAGAAGGCATAACAGTGATTCACACTTCAGCTTCTCACTTCCCGATACAGAGCCTCTCACTGGGAAGACTCCCAAAGCATTTTACAAGCAAACTATCAGTACCAACCTCATTCATCACTGAAACACGGTCCTTTGTGTCAAGTCAGAAGCTTCTCACAAATACAGGAGAACAGAAGTTCAGAAGAAGCTAGATGACTACAGCACCACACAGGTGAGGCTCAAAGGAGAGATCAGGGGAGCAGCACTCCCCTCCTCACACTGGGACTGCTTGCATCAGATGGGATTTGAGCAGGAAAACTGTGGCTAGCAGCTTTCAGCAATCTTTTATTGACAAGTGGCCATAAGCACAAGTGGAGAGGCTCCACATGGAGCCATCCTCAGCACCCTACAGGGTTTTGGAGTCTGTGGTGACTATGTAGAACAGCCTCCCACTGAACTGAGCATACCACTCATGAAATCAGGGTACACACTCCTCTCAAAGATAGATTACTACAACTATGCTTAAATTCACGCACTATGGCACAGCTTCTCCAAGGGAAGGACAGACACCCTGACATGCTAGAAAATTAGCTTCCTCCTACATGAAGAGCTAAAGCAATTTACCTCCTACATACGGAGTTACAACACACATTTCAAAATTCAAAAAGCGAGCTAAATGGTTGAGGACAACCCTCCCAAAGTACATTATACAGGACCACAGACCTGTTCAAGCTTGAAGAAACCCTCAGAGGTCAGGTTCAGCCTCCTGCTGAAAGCAGGGCCATCTGTTGGATCAGTTTGCTCAGGTCTTTATCCAGCTGGGTTTTGAAAACCTCAAGGGGCGGAGACATCAGAGTCTCCCTGGGCTCGCTGAGCTCTCAAGTAATCGACGACACTTCTTGGCCCAAGAGAGACTTCTTGTCCTCCCTGAACTCCTTCACTAAGTACAGAGGTTTGTGAGATCTCATTGTGAAAACTGAAGTGCACAAGGCACAAGTACCTCAGCCTTACCTGTCCTCACTGCTACCTGTCCCACTCAGCAGCAGATCCACACTTTCTTCATTCAGTCTTTTCCTGTAAGCTTAAGTGGCAGAAACTCCTCTGCAGACCTTTTCCCCATTTCACTTGTACATGACCAGCTGAGCTTTTGTAACAGCAGCCCTTGGACAATGTTTCGAAGTTTCCCTTTTACTGCTTCCTCCTCCTTTTTGCATTGGAGCTCCATCATGTGCTTCCTGCCTAGCCAGTCTGGCCTTCCAATTCATCATTTTGTTTGCTAAGTAAGGGCTGCTCCTGCACTTCAAAGGGATTGTCCTTCAAGACCTGGCTAGCTTTCACAAAATCCTGTGTGTTTTAGAGATTCAGTGTTTCCAGAATCCTGCATTCCTCAAGTCCTGAAGTCCAGAGTCTGTCACCTAGATCCTTGTGTTTCTCATGCCCCAATGACCTTGAACTCCTCTATTTCATGGTAGCTACAGCCAAGGCTCTCATTATCACTCTCTCAATCACCTCTGCCTACTCTGTGAATAGCAGATGCAATTAGATATCACCTCTGTTAGACCCCTTTAAGGCCTGTATCAAGAAGTTAAACCTGATATCCTCAAAAAACATCCTAGCTAATTTGAGTCCAACCGCATCACTCTTCCAGCAGATGTCAAAGACCTTCAAGTCACTCAAAAGAACCACAGGTTGTGAGACAGACCTCCTCAAATTTTCTAAAGACTTGGCCTGTTTCCTCCTCACCATCAGGTGATCTGTAAGAAACTCCCAGCATAATGCCTGTTTAGTCACCTGTCCGAGATCATGACCCACCAGCTCCCTACCTGCCTGTCATCTGTCCTACAGAAGAGCTCCATACATTCAAAGAACGCTCCTTCACTTGCAGTAGTGAAACTCCCTCAATCCTCCCTTTGCTGCCTGTCCTCAAGAACCTGTGTCTGCTCTCCACAGCACCGCAGTCCTGCATGCTGTCCCACCCCTCTGCTGCAACTGGCAGCGTCACAGCTGTCACCACACATGCAATGTTTGCTTCCCTGGCTGCGTGTGTTTCTGCAGGTGGCACTTCCCTTTCTCACACAAACACTCTCCTTGCCAGGCTCACAAGCTGGCTGGACAGTCTGCTTTTGCTGCACCTTGTCAGGTGGGAGTACAACACGGAGTGATCACAAGAGCCCCGTTGTACTACAGACAGAGCAAGCAACACTCCCTGCCCCAGAGAGCTGGCAAAACAGGCTAGGAAGGGGAAAAGCATGATCACCTCTGCTCCATAA
This sequence comes from Acanthornis magna, assembly GCA_036785705.1. Classification (NCBI taxonomy): domain Eukaryota; kingdom Metazoa; phylum Chordata; class Aves; order Passeriformes; family Acanthizidae; genus Acanthornis; species Acanthornis magna. The sequence continues at coordinate 23,410,866 of JAWUZG010000025.1, read as the reverse complement.
GGGGACACAGAAGAACAGGAGACCGAGACAAACAGGAAGTTTATAGCACTGTGTCTTAACCACAAAACTGTTCTTTCTGCCTCTGGCATAACTGTCTAGCAATTTGTGACCGCACAAGGTATCTAGGAGCAGGCTGAGGAGCATTTATAATCCCCCTGTCTAAATGAGCTTTGCTCTACCTGCTTTAGCTCCCTCTGGTCATCCATTTAATATTCAGCCCATGTCTGACTGTGCCTTTGGTGACAAAGAAGTGATGGAACAGCTGCACTGCATATCATACACTTCAGGCCTCAGCTTTGTTCCTAGGAAGCACTCCATATAGAGGACATTCGTCCTGATCACTGTAGAGTGAGAGGTGTTTCAATGTAGGAAAACCACGGGCACCACACATTGCAGTGGCCTGCATTTTTAAGAGTTTTTGACATGCACTCACTTAAACAGCTGCTGTGTGTTAGGCTTTAATACCTCTCCCAGCCTCCTCCTCCTCCTTTCTTGCCTGTTACCACTTGCTGGACCAGCAAGCCAAGCCCTGGAAGCAGCTGCACATGTCCATCAACACCAGCTGCTCTTCAGGCTAAAGACACTGGACACTGACACAGTTCAGACACATTCCCAAGCCCCGGTCTCTCTGCAGTGACCCTGGGAGAGCGATATAACAACCAGCAGCACCTAGCAGCTTCTAAATCAACATTAGTTGGTTTGCATTAGCAGACAAGATACCATCACTCAAGCCACTGTGTCAGCTTGTGACAGGATGACAACTTCACTGAACAGAAAAGCATGAAAATACTTTGCTTAGCTGTTGAGTCTCTTCACAACTCTTACTGTATACAATCAACAACCATTTCGGAAATCCCTTCCACTAGTACATTTAAAAAAAAAAAACAAAAACCATCCAATTCTGCAATCCATTTCCCATTTTTAGAGTGTGTGTTGACATTGCTACCTTGTTAAGCACATCTTAAAAATGTTCTTTCAGCAGCTACCAAAGTCTAGAGTATACCCAAAAAAAAAAAAAATCACTTGTTACTATTTTAATTTAACACAGGAAGGCACCAAACCAACATTCACTCCACTACAACTAAATACACGTAATTACTTGTCAGGGAAAAATGCTTAGAGTAGGCAAATACTAAAATGTACTCTTCACATACTGGTCACTGATGTCACTGCTGCCTAGAATTAAGTTCCTGTTCAGACACTTCTGATTTCTGGGGTGTTGTGAGGTTTCTTTCAAACCCAAACTTGTCTACATTACCTTAGAAGAACAGACTTGCTACCCAATTTTCTGAGTTAATATTATTTAATGTGGTGAAAATTAGAAACTGAAGAGGCAACAGTTGTATGGCGATTTTTAGCAAATAGCATTTTCCTTAAAATAAACTTAGATATAAATTCCAAAACAAAGCACTACATTTGAGATCATACACAGAAACCCACGTGTACAAACCAGTTGTGAATACATATCACTGAACACAGACTGACACCCCTACAGCTAATTGAAGAACTGTGACTATCACTTCTTTTGTCATTGCAATGGAATGAATTCTTACAGCTAACATACCACACTGCACATTGCACAAGTTGTGCAACAAGGACATTCCAACTTTATTTTTTCTTGTTATAGAAGATCTAGTTGTCCCTCTAAAAATCAAAATAATTATTCAACAGTTTTCAAATGAGCTGTAACAGAAGAGTAAATATTTTCCTTACCTAATCACATAGTTTTATATTGAAAGCTTGCCTACTCCTTTGCTAATGCTGCAATATTTTTATCTAAACTGAGACCATCAACAGAAAACTGATTTGTTATTAAAGGAAATGGACTGACCACTAACTTCTGCAAGCTAAAAGCCTCACACAAAAAAACCCCAGTGTCTTACTTATCTGCTCTATATTTACATCATAAACAACATTAACACATATAAGCTTATTCCAGGTCTGTGATTAAATTTGACCAGCAAGGTCATATTCATGCTCTTCTATTCTAAGGAAAGAAATTCTGGATCTCTGCTTCTATAAGGATGACAAGGTTTTTATCAAGTTTTAAGAGTTCCTGAGAAAGTGCCACTTGTCCAGATCACTGTAGGTGGCACTTCCAAATCTTGTTCAGTTAGAAGTAACGACCTCAGGTGCTTGAATTTACATGACAGCTTGGGGCTGCAGGTACATTAACCTTTCCACATCTTTTCCTTTTTGTTCATTAATTTCTCAATTCTGTGACTCTGAGCACTAACCCATTCCATCCCAACACCTTAGTTACCTCAAATGGAGACAAAAAAAAAACCCCTAACCTACATACTACAGCATCTAACAAGATATTTGGAGAAAGAATAAAATCAGAGAAGAACTGTCAACCATCCTATATTCCAAAATTAATGTATGGGGGGGTGGAAGAGGTGGGGAAGCAAGGTTAAAAAAAACTGCACAAACAAAACAAAAATAACCAAACAACCAATAAAAAAACCAGAACAAAACAAAAACACATACGCACACAACCCCCCAAACACTGCCAGCTGCTGCTTTGCAGAGGAAGGGCAGAGAGATGGAGGAGCTTTTGATATTCTACTCCACCCTCAGATTTCTGGATGCTATTGTGCAGCTGCTGGATGTCACATCTGCTAGCAATATACTAACACACACCACCCAGCTTTATCTCTCCTTGTTAGCGAGCACACCCAACCCATCATGAAAATGTCAACAGAACAGCAAGAGATCTGTGTCCACGTGGAAAGGAACTGGCACAAGAGAAGCCACACTGATAAGAACAGAGGAAACACTTGGAAAACCAAGCCCAAAAATCAACCTTCCCCCTCAATATAAGCCACATGTACTGCATCCATCACATCAGCGTGAAACCTTGAACCTTATTTGATTACAGTTCCTGGCAACACTAACGATGTCCTGGCAACAATTATAAGTTTCTCCTGTCTCCAGCTCTCCAGGAAACGAGGTGCCACTGAGGTTGCTGTCGTGAAGGGCGGAGTGAAAGCAGCAGAAGCTCCAGTTTATGTGTGAATACTGACAGAGCAGAAAGCCCAATGAAGAGCACGTCAGTAGGTGCAGCATATACTCCACTTGCTCCCAGACTAGCTCAAGAATCCCAGTCTTAGCCTTCAGGGATTTCCAGAGGTTTGGCTCTAAATACATTCACAGGCCACATAGGTACTCCTGGGAAAAGGCAGCAATGACCACTGAAGGCAACAAGAGTCAACAAACAAATAGTTCATATGCCCCAGAGCAACACAGAAAAAGAGAAACTAAACTAGGACTGAAAAGCACAAGTTTTGAAATGGACTGTCCTCAGAGCCTTCTATCTGTTATATTTAATTTTCAGATTCTGGGAAGGCATTTCCTTTTTTCCGTAATAACACACAAATGCAATTGCCTTGACAAGACCTTGTCTTACAACCTAAAGTATTTTCAAAGTGAAGAGGAAAAGTGCTCAAAGACATTTATCACTTGCATCTCTAGCTTTTTTGGAAATACAGGAAAAAAATCTCTCTCCGTTTTTTATTATTTTAGTATCTCTACAGGATTTTACTTTGTTGAGATAACTGATGGTAAGAAGGAAGAAGTTTTATGCTTATCTCTGTCTCAAGTTATATCAGGTCTCTAAAATTCCACTCATAGAATTACTTAAAATGAGGACAAGTCTTTATCAAAATTAAAGGCCATGTGCTTCTTTTCTTACTCTTCAGACATTAATTGCTCTCAGAAGACAGAATATGAACTTAAAGTCCATAAAGTAATTTTTTCATCCTCTTAAAACTCTGCCAGGAGACACTTACAGAGGCAAACAGAGAAACATCAACAGATTCTACAGGCAATTTTATATTTAGCTGTCATATTTATAACCACACACACCATTATTTTTTTCTACTGCTGTTACTTTATAAAAAAAGGTAACCACCTCTTCACATACAGGCAGTGTAATCAACACATACTATCACCTTGTTCCATTAACTGAAATTGTCTAAATTGTCATTATAGCCTCAGATAAAATTTGTTTTGATAGACACTCTGACTCTCCTGTGAATAAGAATAAATGTTACCCAGTATTTCATCAGGCTATTAGTACCACCTCTTTCGATAACTGTCCGTGCAGATCATTTGCCAGAAACTGAAAAAAAATTAAACTCTCTATTTTTCCCTTCCAGAAGGCCTATATGAATGCCAGAGGACCCTTAGATGTCTTTAAAATTTTTAGGAGGACGGCTACCTATTTCAATTGCTTTGTAGACCCAACAACCACAAACATCTATCAGAAGACCAAACTAGCTTGGGCTAAGGAAAGTGTTTCCTAAATATCTTCAAGAATGTTGCAATCTTTAAATTCCCAAAGAAGCTTAGTGCACAATGAAAGCAACTGCCTACAAATCATGCAGATAATATTAAATAAATAAATAATTTCGTTTCTTCCCAAAGCCAGAATGCTAACGTTTCCTGTCAACACATGGGCATTGTATTTCAGTGTGCCAAAGATGAAATGTTTGCAGTCTTCCAGAAATGGAAGAAGCTAATGTCATTAACTTCTTTTTAGTGTAATGTACTGATTTACAACAGTTCATGTTTTACTTCTACCAAAGACACCTACCCCTACAAGCCAGTGCAGGTATGTAATGAAGTACCTATGAGACTTACATGAGGAAGCTTTCTGCCCCTTCAGCAGGTCTCTCTTGGAGAGAGAGGCTTTGGGTACAAAAAGCTATTTTACTCCAAGCACAGAAATCTGAGTTTATGATAAAACACTTGCCAAGGCATAAAAGAATATTTGACTAAATATTTTCTGCCTGATGAAAGAAGAGGAATAAGGATTATGCTTCCAATGATAACATTTTGTCATAAAGCCAAGGCAAAGCCAGGAAGGCCAGTGCTGCATCTCAGCAGGCTTGTTCTCCCTCTTCTAACTGTGATCAGCTGCATTTGACAGCCAAAGTATTTACTTCAGTATCACTGGAGTAATTATATGAACAGGATTACATCATGAGATAGGCATCATAATAATGAGAGTTATTTTTTTCCCCCACAGCTATAATTGTCCTCTAATTTTAACAGGTAACAGTGAAAATGATTAGAGGTTTGCAAAGGCAGTCTAACAAACAAATTCAAATTAGAACATATTAAGAAACCAGACAATTACAGAACAAGCAAGCACCAAGACAAAGCACTCAATACTCAGGAAGACACTCAGTTAAATAGCACCCTAAGCCCCATGCACTGCACAACAGACACTTAGTAACGCTCGAGACTGAAAGCCCTAACTGCTATTATTTTTCCTTGGAGACATTTTACCTACTCTAGAGTCCTATAAACCTGATGGTTTTGGACCTGTTAAAATCTCTCAATTCTAAATTCAAGTGCCAGTCAGTGGATCTCTGTGGTGAGACGACAGACGCAAAAGGGCACGCACACTACAACAGCTGGCTTGGAAAAGACTAACAACTTATAAAAGGATGAATGAAAGGTCTCATGTGAAAATGGTGTCTTCAACAGTGTAACAAGCACAAAGGAAACCCTTGAAGAATGTCAATGATTACTTTGAGAAGCTGAACAGAAACTACAGCAATGCAACACATTACTGACAGGGGTGATCTTCAAAAGAGTTAAAAGACACTAGCCCTGCATCCATCCTATCCCTGGATACAGTCAGAGATCATAGAATCATAGGCTGGTTTGAGTTGGAAGGGATCTTAAAGATCATGTGATTCTACCACCACTATCATGTGCAGGGACACCTTCCACTATTCCAGGTTGCTTAGTCTCATCCAGCTTGGCCTGGAACACTTCCAGAGATGGAGTTTTCACAACTTCTCTGGGCAACCCATTTCAGTGTCTCACCACCTTCATAGTAAAGAATTTTTTCCTAATATTTAATCTAAATCTACGCTCTTACAGTTTGAATGCATTCCTCCTTGTCTTGTCACTACTTACTCTTGTAAAAAGTCCCTTTCCATCCTTTTTGTAGGCTCCCTTCAGGTACTGGAAGGCCACAATTAGGTCACCCTGAAGTCTTCTCTTACCCAGGCTGAACACACCCAGTTCTCTCAGCCTTTCCTTGTATGAGAAGTGTTCCTTCTCTCTGATCATCTTGGCAGCTCCTCTGGGCTTACTCCAACCGGTCCATGACCTTCCTGTGTGTGCAATGACCAAGCATGGGGGTGCACTCCTTGCCCTTAGCTCCAAGACACATTGTCAGTCCCAGCATAGAGACCAGGGTGTCTGAACGGAGTCTCCTGCACCTCTGGAGAAGGAAACATGGGCCTTCATCCACATCTACAAGAGCCAAGGCAAAGCCTGTCCAGCAGTGCCACTAACGCAGGCAGGCATATGAAATAATGCAAGCAGCATCACCAACCTGAATCAGAGTTAACTCTTCTGTTTCAGAAGAACAGTTTTTCCCTAGACACTGACACAGGCACCTTTCTCAAGTAACAAAGATTCATTAACTTACAGGCTGAGCACGTATGGCATAAATTAATCCAGAACAGGGCTAAACTACACCCACAGACCAAGAGAGCTGTACTTACCGAATCTTTACTGCAGTATGAAAATGATGGCAGAAATTAGATGTTGGAACAATATACTCAAGTTTATTCAAAAAGACAGAAAAATTACACTCATGACATTAAAAAAGGCAGTGCAATCACTATCTTCATTCCAAATCACTAGTCTAAGGATTATAAAACAAGTCTTTCCAGGCTGAACTTAGACACAAGTTCTCAACATGAGACAGCATCCCTATCTTTGAAAGGCTAGTGAATTTGAGCAAGAGTGAGGGGAAATGGCTTGTGTACATGATGTTCCCTTTAAAGCCTTTATTTTACTTTCCAAAGAAAATATAAGCATTCGCATGAAATCAGCGCTGGTTGATTTTTGTGTATTTTCATAAATGTGTTTATAATGCATGGTTTCTTGGTATTTTATTCCTAAACAAAAGGTACATAACCCATGGGGAGTGGAACAGAATTTATTTCTAAGACACTGAACATGCAGAAGCTACTGCTATTTTTTCATCCCTCTGCATGATTAATCTGTTTCACTGCTTTCCTGGCAGTTACTTGCATTTGCCCCCAATGTATTAGCATAGGACAACTCTTTGAGATTGTTCTAACGCAGCTAATCCCAAATGAGGGGTCATGACCTCCAAGCAGGGTCACAGCAGTTATGACTGGGGTCATGAGCTCAGCAGAAGTACACTTGTTTATAATGGTATCTGGGCTCACAAAACCAACAAAAAGCATAGCTCATAACCGGAAGGCTTTGAAACAGCTGATGTAAGAATGCATTGAAGGCAGGCTTTGCGTGACAGTCTTACCTGATATCAAAGCAAGAGAAATGCTAACTATGCTTAAGTGGTTATTAATAATGAATATTTGGCGTTTTATCTGCATTACTGTAGCAGCAATGGTGTTAAATTTTAAATTACTCGATTCTGTAATGAACTTTAAAAAGTCAGAAGTAAAACATATTATATCCACCATCACAGAAGAGAAGCCAGCTGGCAACTGCCAAAATTCACTGAGAGAAGCTCCAGAAACCTCACAATCTAGTAATTTCAAATAAAAAGAAGTCTTGTTTAATTTAAATAGTGTTGCTCAAAGCCAAAGGAGGCACTGTTACAGCTTGACAAAAATCTCCATAAAGTCCAGAAAAAACAAACTTTCCCAAAGAGTTCATCCAAGCTAGAGAAGATATTTCAATCCATATTACTCCTCTCATTCTATTTCTAGGCCACTCAGGCAGCCTCCTGGCTGCTCCTACATTATCTCATCAGGCTGCCCACTGGAAGCAGATGAGTAGAGCAACATGGTTGATATTAAGGGCTCAGCATTTGGCACACAGCATGTTTCAGGAGTTTTATTTCAGATCAGCTCCACTATGCCCCCTTGATGGGAGCAGCAACTGAGAGATGAAGTGCTGAAAGTACTATGGCTGCAAGTCTTTTGACTTGGAGTTATCTGAAATGAATTCAAATTGGGCTCTTAGGCTTTTCCCACAACACAAACCAATTCTCAGTGCTCTGACTTCACTCCAAAACTGAGCTCCTGAACCAAACCCAAACGTTAGCACGGCAATGAATGACTTTAACTTGTAACATCAACTGCAAAGCGCTGCACTTTTTGGATCATTATGGGACGAATGAAAGATACTTTGATGAACTGAAAAAATGACACCTATTTTAGCCAAACAAGAAGGAAAACACAGTAACTCAACTAAAATGGAATACATAAATCCAGATCCTCTCTCCACTCCTTCCCTCAAACACTGCTGGGAATTACTTTCCTACTATGGAAACTACACTTCATACTAATATCCACAAGCATATGAAAAGTGTGGGTTGCTAGAAAACAGAAAGAAAAGCCTATGCCTTCTGCCACACGTTCTTAAATAAAATATGTTCACACTTAGAATTTAAAGATGTTAAAAAAAGTTGGTAAAAGCATGAGCAAACTATTGGGAGCTGGTCTAATTTTCACTCTGCCTTCATTTTCCTCATTTAGAAGCATCAGCCTACGCAATACTTTGTGCTTAGGGGCTGAGAAGAATATATTACTATTTTTTCTTTTTAAACTACAAATCACATATTACGGGCTTATACATTCATTTTTATGAAATCATAAGTACCTCTCCCTGTGCAAAACAGCTACAGGAAAATTTATCAAACAAAAAGTTGAGCAGCTTCCTTTGGGACCTCCAAAATGATGATTGCAAATGTTCAAACCCAAATTTTCCAATAGGATTGACAAGTTGTCCTCTATTGTCACAGTCAACTAAGCATACTGACCTGATACCAGAACATCAGAGGTATTTAGCAGTTATTTTAGTAGGAAAGAATGTGTTTCCTTCATTAACTAGACCAAAAATGGAAATGATTCTTTATGGAAGTCAGAAAAAAAATTGGCAATAAATCAGTGTCTTTTCCAAGCAGTTAGATATGGAAAATATAGAACTGACAGACTGTGTTACTAGTAGGATGGCCATACACTGAGTTCTCATGAGATCTATCACACCCATGAGTCAACAACTTCTCCCCGAATGCAACTTATTTTAATTCAGTAATATAAAAATTGCCACAGCAATAGTGTACCTGAAGAGAAACAAGAGTTTAACTCTGGTGCCTGCAATTCACACACTCACACAATATGCATTCAGGCTCACAATCAAGAAAGACCACAAAAATCGAACAAAAAGTCAAAGTGACTCATTCAACTTCAGGGTGACATATGAACATTTTAAATCCCCCTACTTCTACTTCCTGAGGTAGAAAATCTCAACTTGCACACTGCACTCAGAGTTGCAGAGACAACTTTAACACAACAGATACCTGCAAACTAATAAAGTTGCACTCACAGGGCTGCAGGTAGGGAGTCTGAAGCAATCAGCTGAGCTATGAGCTGCCTTAACCATCTCAGTCATTAAAATTCACCATGTTCCAAAGCATCTTTCAAATTCTGTACAACTGTCAAAACACAATTTACCTTTCTCTGACTTGCCAAAGTATGTAGGTTTCCCCTGCTAATTTACACAAAACAGTGAGTTGTCAATATGAAAGGCTGCAAAAACACCACAGTTAAAATATGGAAACACCATCAAATATTTGGAATTCAAAGATGTATCTTACCCTATATTGAAATTGGAGTGCCAACAGTTTGGCAAAAGAGAATAGAAAAACAAAAGCATGTTTGGGAAAAAAGAAAAAAATGTTGTGTGGAGGCCTTTGTACCACAGGTCCAGCCAGCCACAGGAGTGAGAGTCCATAGTATCTCTTGAGCATCACTATTATTTTTCAATAAATATAGTTTTGCACTGATTGAATTTGCAAGGGTAGGGAAGGGATTTCAAAGGTAGAAATTATAATGAGAAATGGAATATGTAAAAGTTCAGAGTCATTAACACTGGTGATGTGCTTGATCCAGAAATCAAGAGCAGAGGTAGGAAACAAGCTGAATAAAACACAGCTAAGTCTCAAAGCAAACACAAATGCCACCCATACAATTTCTGCCCGCCAAGTGGAAAGTTCAGATCCAAATCTGCAGCAAGGGGTACAAAACCTCCAAGGGAACATAACATGCTCAGGCAGACTCAGCTCTTCTCATTACTCAGCTCTAACCTTTGCATCTGCATAAGAACCTTTTCAAGACATGCTTAGTGTACATAAAAAAATCTATGATCCAAAATGATAGAAGTCTTAGTGAACTCATACTCAGAGAAAAAGAGATGAAACAGAATTGAAGAATTAGTCGCCATTTATGACCTGTATTATACAAAGGTATGGGCCCATCCATGCCTTCACATGAGGCTGAAGGGTTTCTTAGTTCAGAAACTTAGCACCTTAAGCTCACATCTCATATTGCCTCCTCCTTGCTCACACAGCCTCTCCTCCTGCCCCATTACCTTGACATTTTAGAGTATGGTCTCTAATAAATATGCAGAAGGTAAAAAGTGTTTTATGCCACAGGAAAATTTTGTTATCATACTTCTAGAAGAAAAAGATGAAGTTCTTACTTTATAGCAACCATTCAAGCAGCTAAGTCTTTAAAAAATGGGTCAAGAAACAAGCTGGGTACCAGTAAGCAAAGTAATGGCATAATCAGCCTAACCTTATTCTGCATGCTACGTGTTCTTCTTCATGTGCTACATAAATACAGAGCTTTACCTAATAACACTGATCATCAGTTTAAAGATGCAATGGTATCACATGAAAAGAAATACACTCCTTACATTTGTGAAAGGGAATTTTCAGTTGAACAAAAAGCTATGGCTTGAAACCTCTCCACTGTGCGGTTCCTCACTCTACAGGCCTTTCTCAACATGTAATTAGAATACACAATGGATAACAAGTGCCCTGAAGCAAGTACTAATTCTTGTGATAACACAGTCCACTTCACCTTATAGAATCATAGAATATCCTGAGTTGGAAGACACCCATCAGGATCATAAAGTCCAACTCCTGGCCCTGCACAGGACACCCCAAGAGTCACACCATGTGCCTGAGAGCATTGTCCAAACACTTCTTGAGCTCTATCAGGCTTGGTGGTCCAAACACTTCCCTGGGGAGCCTGTGCCAGTGCCCAGCCACCCTCTGGGTGAAGAACATTTTCCTGATATCCAACCTAAACCTCCCCTGACTCAGCTTCATGTAGTTTTCTAAAGTCCTATCTCTGGTCATCAGAGTGAAGAGATCAGTGTCTTCAACTCCTCTCTGCCTCACAAGGAAGTGGTCGACTGCAATGAGGAGTCCCCCTCAGTCTCCTCCAGGCTGAACAGACAAGTGACGGCAGCCAGTTCCCTTCAAGGCCCTTCCCCATCCTTGTGGCATTCCTTTGGACACTCTCTAATAGTGTAATGTTTTTTTAATATTGTGTTTCTATAGGGCTCTGTTTCATATTGTGTTTCTATAGGGCTCTGTTTCCCCACCACCACCCCCTAAATTCTCTTACTCTATTTTTAAAGCTAAAATCACAAAAGCATTGTTCTACGAAGCAGTATCTGCTACCCCCTAACACTATGAGGAGCACTGCTGCTGGTTATGAACAGGAACTATTGTTGAGTTCCTGTGACACAAAGACTTCTCCCACCCCCTTGAGAACGCAGTTCACAAATCCCTTTGAAGGATTTGTGAACAACACATAAATGCCATCATCAGTAACATAAATATGATCTGATGATATTTTCAAATGAAAGTTTTATAACTGTATGTCATCCATTCAGATGACCAAGCACGGAACAGATAGGTCTTCTAGACAGAAAAACACTATTTTGGTCTCTGCTTCTAGCTTAAGACAGAAGTTTAACAGTGACATAGATATCCATCACATGTGCCTCACAGCAGCAACTGTGTAAGATGTAAAACCTGTGCTGCTGCTACCCTGCAAACTTCTGCCAGCTCTCCTTGGCCCTGAAACTGAGACACTTCTCCTCCTGAAGCTGCAGAAAAGGAGCACAGCACTGGAAACTCAAAAGGATGAGGGACTGCAAATCCCATGGCTGCTCCAAGTCAGAGGAAGTGAATGGTTAAGAAAGAAGTCTTGCCAGTCCATCCTGAGGTGTACTGAAGGTACAGCTGGCTTGGCAGCACAGCCAGCCTGGGAACTGGGAAACTGTGGCATCCACACCTTAAGAGGTGGTAAAGTTTTATGCTTGGTTGCAGATTTTTGAGTGCACTGCTTCACAACAAGCTATTTCTTGGGCTTTGGAACAAACAGAAAGAGACAGAAACAAGCAGGAAAAAAATAGCAGAAAGTTAAAATAAGCCCTAATTTTGGTTAGTTTTTTGCATTATTCCTTGTGTACTGGCTGCTTTCTGCAGGGAAGAGGAGGGAATAAAACCATTGTCTTGCACGGAAGTGTTTGTGAGTGGAGTATGGCATTTGCAGGAGACTGGACTCTTCAAGAAGCCTCTCTGCACACACACACAAATAGCCCCTTTCTGGCAAGCTCCAAAGCAGTTACAAATGCAGCAACAACACTTACACTATGAACTCTGTGGGGCAAGAGTTACCTTTAAGCTTGCAAAGTTTGAGCAAAACTGCATCTCTGCCCATGACAAGGACTCCCAATGCCTATAAATAACAACACACAAGATCACAAAAAGTTTGGGTGCACCAAATTTAAAAAATTAAGTTCACAAAGAGAGCATTTCCATAGAAGTAAGCTTGACTACATGCAGTGCTAAGATAAAGCATATGAATGAGGATCATAGCCCTACTTATTTTGGCCAGAATGGTTCAGTTATCACTGCCTTAAGCATAAAACAGAAGCAAATCTGGAACTCATGTCAGTCTCTTGCACTGCTTCACCACTCTTGCACTGATCACCACTTCTTGCCACTTAAGAGTGAAAATTATGGTTCCACTTATACTGGACACTCTACTTTGTGATTAAACCAAGGTCAAAAGGAGGGTGCAATTCTACTAACACATCTTCTCTATACATATTCTCCATGTATAAACAAGTACTATGTGTTTTAAAAACTTAGGAAACAGCTTATGCTAAATGTGACATCAGCTAAAGAGTTTTATTTAGACTGGAAAATGCTTTGTGACAGAAAATCAGTTTTAATCTATTTAACTGGTAATGGACAATATAAGCAAGACTTATTAACAGCGTAAGCACTTACATAGCGTGAAGTGCTGTATTTTGTGACGTTGTATTAGAAATCAAGGGAAATTGAAGTGATTAGTATCATTCTGATATGCAATTGTGATAAGAGCATTAGCTAGATGCAGAGTCAGTTACCTATTGTATTTCATACACTTCTGAAAACAGCTTGGCTTTTCTGGACATTAAATCTTTTTCTGCAATTGCCTAGATTTTATTTCACGTTTCTTTTCAGTTTCACATTTTTAAGTTATTTGGCAAGCACATCTCAATTTTCTGTACACTAAAGGCACCTTTTTCATAATCTTAAACATATTTCTGTTTTTTCTGAGAGAGCCAATGAAAAAGTCCATGTGATTCAATCTGGTTTAACAGATGTCGTGGCTCCAGCCAGAACAAGGTTAATGTTTGCAGTAGTCATGAGGGAAAATGGCTAGGACCAGGAAGTTATTCCATACCACTCACATCACTGCCAGAGGTGGGAGGTAGGGAGTCTCTTTCAGCACAGAGGGACTCCTTCTGGCCACGTAACCTTGGCAGAAGGAGCAGTGGGATGGCCCCACTTCCAAGCTGGATGGAGTGGTGAGGGTGGCCTGGCTGCCATCAGGTCAGGTCGGCTTGGGGAGCATTTTGACTGTGAGTCACTCTCCCTCTTTCACACACTTTTGTTACTAATATTGTTGCTGTTACTACTCCTTTTATGTCATTGCTGTTTCCACTAAACTGTTCTTATTCCAACTTTCACCTTTTGTGCCTCCAATTCTCCTCTCCAACCTGCCATAGAGGATGGGGGAAGAGGAGGGAGGAGCAAGCAGTGCATGGTTTTAGTGGGAACATTAAACTGGGGAATACCATTCATAAAACACAACAACAGATTATTAGTGTGAATTTTAGAAGAGTTTTAGAGAAAACAAGTTCTTTAAAGCCATTAAGTGAATATCCACTGTGTTTAAAGTGGGTTTTGGTGTTTTCTGGAGTTATTTTTCTATTCTTATGCTATGACAGTGTTTGCAACACAAATGATTTCTGATTCATTTACGGCAAGAAATACAACAACAAAGTTCAAAGTATTCTAAAAAAAAAAACCAAAAATATAAAAAATCCTTGGAAAACAGAAGGGAAACTACAGTCCAATAAGCAAGACCCACATGTCATCAAGTCCACCAGTCAACTCCACTGACTGAAAAATTAAGAAGTTTCAGCTTCAGAAATGAAGAGTAGTAGTATCACCCTATAGCATGTTTTGAAAGCTCCTGGAATATACCAGCATTTCAAAAATCAAGTTTTATAAACCAAACCAGGCTTATGTTTTATCTGATTTTAAAAAAAAAAAAAAAGGAAATCATATAAAAACAGAAATAAAATGGAAACACATTACAGACCTGCGGTAAATAAAGCTAAGCTTATGGATCTGAAAAACCAGAAGAACATCAGAATTTCTAGAAATACACTACAGTGTAATAGTAAGATAGGAGTGACAGAAATAATGTGATATGAATTGCCATCGTCAATTGGAAGAAAAAAAAAAACGAAACCCAAACTCATGCTTTAAAATCCTTGAAAATTAATGAAGGGCTAAAAAAGACCACTGATCAGTCAGTCAAAAGCAATTTGACCATGCTGGACTCAGCAACTTTCTGGGAACCTGCAGCACCAGGAAAATGCAGAATTACAACTTTTGCTCTTCTCCACACATATAGGCACAAAAACATTTTTATGGGTATTCTGTTTCAGAAGACGGATGTGCAATTTAAAAATAAATCTCTCCTGGAAATAACTCACAGACAACGCAAGTTTGAATCTCCAGGTACTGTCTCAAAACCACAAAATATTCTTGAAGTCTGGTGGCTTTTATACTGACTATATGAAGGCATTGCTGATGAAAAATTGCACCGCTCCTTTTGTGACTCTGGCAAAGAGGAGAGAAACTACACAAGCCAGACATTAAATAAATATACACAAACTCCTACAAACACTCAAACAACATTAAGACTACTGAAGGGATGGAATAAATCACTAACAAACAGCCAAAAGATAGAGTTGTCTGGGGCAAGTTTCAGCCCAAAGATGAATATTCAGCTTGTGGCACCTTAACCTCTCCTTTCCAGGGGGCATTTCAATTGGACATAATGTTCATGAGGTAGTTCCCATATGCACAGCCACACAAGCCTAGAGATGCTCTCACTTCAGTAGTGGCACGAGACCACCAGAAAAACCACATGATGGGGTGTAGAATCCATGGGATTATTTTTGAAATAAAGATTTTACCATTTAGACTCTACTTCAGAAGCGGATGAATTTGATTGTCATTCAGTATATATAACGATCAATATATGACACAGAAAGATATTTCAAATGCACTTCAGTACGTTTAGAAGGAACGAAGTTAGTATGGCATGTCTTTTAGTGATTGGTAATTTCTGAAAAACTATCACGATCTTACTTGACTCCTAATCTAAGTCAGGAAAAAATTTCTGTAAAGAATCAATAAAAGCACTTCAATCACACCTGACCTAGTGAGTGAAAAATCATATGACATCTTATTCAGCACATTACTAAATAAGAACATCTTATAGCAACAAGAAAAACTTCAAGTTTTGTTTTGGAGGCAGTACAATGAACAAAGACATGTCTGGGCACTATATTCTCATGCTTAAGGTTTTTTTATCTTAGTGCCCTATAGATCTAAAATTCAATGCGTTCTGCTATAATGGTGGTGTTTGAACAGAAATGCCTACAGGAGGCGGGGAAACATCTCCAGGCAGTCTTTGTCAAGGCTTGGAGAGAAGGGGCATGTGAAAGGCTTTCGTTTCTCTTCCTTGTACAGTATCTCTTGTTCTTCCTGTAGTTAAACTCAGAGGTGAGGGCCACCATCACCTTCAGGACAAGAGCAGCATTTCTCAGCTAATAAGCAAAGCATGCTTGTGCAGAGGAGAAAAAAAAATTTTTAAAAAAAATGCAGACCAAGATGAATACTGGCAGAGAAACGACCTGAGCTGCAATAAATGCTTGAGGGGGAGGGGGAGTACTTGCCACAGCATCACCGTCTTGCTTCTGCTACAACAGCATCATCTAGCTGATCTCACCACTGAGCTGAATTGAACAAACTGAACAGGAAGTATAAAGGAAAAAAATAGACAAGATATGATTTATTATGTACTATACAAGAACCACTGGTTTAACTGTCTGCATTTCAATACATCCTGACAGAAAGGGAAAAAAATCAATATGTATCATAAAGCAATGGTTCTTACAAGGGGAAAAAAAAGAGAGAACTAAAATCCCAGCTACACTTGCTGCTCAATTAAAAAAAATGAAAGTACAGTTGGGGAGAAGTAATATTATGGCACTGATACATCTTAGAAAGTTACAAGTTTGTTGTTAACAGATTAAGGAAAAACAGACCATCTTTTGAATGCTATGAGAATAGCACATGTGTCCCCCTCTAATGAGTGGCAAGACTCATAAATCATGAACAGCAAAATCATGAGCTCCAAGGGAGGTCTACCTCTTCATCTGTGACAATTAATGTGTCACCCTCACAGCAACCCAGAGGCAAATTCCTTATGCTATTTTTTATGCATGTATTGTCTTAAAACATATCTCTTCCAAAATTACACTTGACATTTCTTTAATGGACTGACTTGCACTCCAGCCAACCAGCATCATAGATTTACAGACATCAGACACAATAAAGATCTTATAAAATTCATCTAATGTTCTATTCTCTCCCCACCCCAATATAAAGGGACAAAAGGCATTGAAGTATCTTTTTTTTACTTATTACCAGTAACACTATACAGGGAGACAGTCTTCTCAAGGTTTGTCATGCATTTTTCATTATTAAAAGCAGTGTAAAATAGTCTATGGTTGTGACCTATATTCACAAAACAAGGGAATGTAAATGTAAATAAGGAATAACAAGGGAACAACAAAATGTAAATACCCATTCCACAGTATGCACAGAAATCAAAAGGCTTACCTTAGGGTAAGCTTCTACTATGTCTAATTTTTAGGTTAGTCCCTGATAAAGGCTGATAAAGATCACAGCCTGCATCATCTGCCTAGCACTTTAAACTTGCTTCAGTCCAATTTTCTTTAATACCTTTGCACGCTGCTTGTGTGCAAATAGACCTCAACTCATGCCATTTCCCGGGGTTTTTTCTCTCTTACTTTCATCATATATTTTGTGCCATCTGCAGACAAGCAGCACTACTCACATAAGTTGTCTTACTAAAAGAATCAGTCAGAGCCTTCAGCAGACAAAGTCTGAAAGCTTGTCTTTCCCTATAAACAGGGGGAGAGGAAGAGGTTTATAGCAGTAAATGAGGGCTTTGACAAGGAAGCTGCAGCAGTTTTCTGCCAGGGGGTAGGACACCGTCCTCTCCCATTCCATTCCTGCCCAAGGACTGCCATCTGTGTAGCTGAGACAGCAGAAGAGAGCAAACGCCCTTGCCACCCTCACCACTGTTTACCCTCATAATGCAATGTGCTAGGATAGAAAATAATTGCCTGGATTTTATATTTATTCACCTTACAGGAAATTAACAGCACTTTTAAAGTAAAAGAACATAAATCCAACTTTGTTTATTCAGCATCTCACTTTAAAAGCTGGCAATCTAAATTTTTTGCCCTACAATCTGCTCTCATAAATGAGCACACACCAGTCAGCAGACTGGAAAACTGGAAAAGCAGTTTTCCTTCTGCAGGTACTACTATCCACAGTGAGAGGTAAAAAGAAGTCAAGAACTCTTCAACACCTGGGGTTTGCAACATTGGTATCTCTGTCATCATACATCCAAGCAGTGAGAGCAGGTGAGCATCTACAGGGAAGCACCGAATGGGTCTTGGACCTGTGAGCTCTGGGAGCCAGCACGCCCCTCCTCCACCTCGGCTTCTACTAGAGGTCAGGAATGAAGATTAAACAAGGAATTCACAACCTGATTCTGCTGTCCTACCCAAAGGCTTCAAAACTCCAGCTCTTTCACGGCAGACATAATTTTACTGCCTCAATGACAACAATCTCAACAGGCAGTGAGCACAGAGGAAAAAAAGAATCTGTGATAAAGAGCTATAAGATCTCCAGCTATCACCCAAATTATTTAGGACTTTAATTCAATATTTGAGATGTATCCTGAAATTCTGAATCACAGGGCAGGGAGGGGAAAGAAAAACCCCAACTTTTAAAGATGGGGAAAGATGGAAAAGTATCTCTTGCTATGTTTCAGTATCTCACTACTACTTGTAATGTTAGAAAATTAACAAGAGCATCTCTTCTTGCATCAGCTCTGTGGCTGTTTCACTACAGTGACTCTGGAAGTGACTAACACCATAAGCATGTGAATGCCACACTACAGCACAACTAGTGCCTACATGCTGGGACCTGAAACACTTTGGCACCAATCAGAAAAATGAGATGGTGAGATTTGCATTTGCATGTCAGAGGCTGCTATCACGTCTTTGGGGGATGGTCACACATTTTTCCAAATCCCCACAAGACTACTCGGAACTCAAACCATGCAAATCTGGCACTCACTGGAGAGGAGACAGCTGCCCTGCAGAGACTGCAAGCCCAGGAGGATAGATTACTTGCCATTGAAAGCCAGGCCTTATTTTTCACATCCCCTGCTACTCCAGCAGCAGGCCACCTGGCACCAGCTGGCCAGGCACTCTCAAGCAGCACAGAAGGAATATAATTTCACCAAATTGACTGGAGCCTCCAGTCCCCTGCCTGACATGCAGGTCCTTGTTGCACAGGTAGGGTAACATTCATAGGGCTCCTAAAGGCTTCCTATTACATCCTAAAAGAAAAAAAGAAAAAAGAAAAAAAAAAAAAGCCAAAACCCTGGTGAGGGTCCTGTGGAGCAGATGCAAGCTGAAGGAACAGAAGAGATCATTATGAGTTTTATTTCTTCATTCTTACACTAGAGAACTCCAGTGGGCTACACAAAATTAATGAGGACCTGTATTAAACATGTAGCCACTCCCTCTTTATAATGAATACGTGGGTATTAAAAACCCTGCTGCTCTACTCAAAGCAGATGGGGTAATGCTCGGCAGCCCCGGCTTTGAATGCATCTGGTAGCCTACTGTCATCTTGCACAAAGCTCCTTCTCAGTCCCTAGGCAGGGGCTGCTGGTGTGGGACACAATGCAAGGCTCCACGTAACCACCGCCAAATGGAACTCTTAACACGCTTCAGACCTCAGCGGCATAAATAGGCTTCCTCACACTGCCTTGCAACAGGAAAACACAAAAGATACCTTGGACTGGATTTGCAAAATTGCTGAACAAGCTTGCTCAAAGAAATTAAGTGATGTGAGCGATGTACCTGCAAATACACCAGAAATCAGCGCAACAAATAGGACGCGTGACTGGAAAAGCTTGGCTTTCATTGACATGCTTGCTTTGTCACTGGTGAAAAAATCATCACCAGCACCACAACACCACAGGACAGTTTTGAGAATGTGTAACATCTCAATGAATATTTTGCATGGCTCTCTCCACTCTGGCTTATAGCTTTTTTATATGTTAACTAGTTATTAAATAAATAATAATAATAATTGAAAATTAAATTTATTATTGAATAAATAGATGTTTAATAGTAACTACTATTACACAAAATTTAAAAATTATTCTTCTTATATCATTTATATGACAGAAATAGCAGTGGCTAAGAACTCTGCACCAGAGATGTTTATGAAGCCACGCATGTTAATGAATACCCGGGGACTCTTCATTACACCAATCGGTGACAATGGAGCAACGGTTGGAGCAAATGCAGATGTACAGCCCCATTCATATGCATATGCCTGGGTCCAGGCGATCCCAGGCTGGCTGGGGGGATCCTTTGTCCACCCGCCCGCCCTTCGGGAAGCAAAGGGCCGCAGCAAGGCATCGCAGTGACTCCTTTGGAGGGGCAATCAATTGGTAAAAAAGCACAGCCATGAGGCTTGGGCCAGGCTCCTGCAGAAGACCCAGAAATGCTGGGTACATGCGCAAGGGTGAGAGGTATCTCCTAAAACAAGGAGAAGGGGCTTCAGATGCACATGGCAGCGAGGAAGGGATCAGGCAGTTGCAGCACTCCAGGAGCCTCCCAAGAATCAATGGTGTGTTTGTACGTGTGTGTGGCACCGCGCAGGGATGGGGCTGCAGCCACCGTGAGATGAGAAGCACCAGCATTTCAAAATGGCAGTTTCATCCCCCGCACGGCTTGACACGCGAAGCTGCAACAGCGCAGGTTTGCGCTTGAAATTAATTGCATTCAAAACCAGAAGCATTTGTCACCAGGCTCCCACCCCAAGAAAAGGCCTCTCAGACAAAAAAAGCAAGTGACCACTGAGAACACAGCGGGACCCACCATGCAGGAAAGGCTGTCAAAGGTGCCCGTTCAACTAGCAAATGATTTAGAACAGAGCATTTTATTCCTCATCTTGCTTTGAGATAGCACTACACTGCTAGTGAGAGGAAGTCAAAATGGTTTTCAACATTTATACAGACACGAAAGTGTGATTTTAACTCAATTGCATTCCTTTAAAACACCAATTTCAGCACAGCACTCTGTAACAAATTTGTTAAGACTAGGATCCAAATCCATACCACAAATGCTTCCCATGACCAGAACTGTTTATCAAACATGTACAAATCCTTAAAAGAAAACATAATGACTTTAGAGGATAAATGCAACTAAAAAATCCTCTTTTTATAAATGTGTTTCCCTCAATTTGTTTTTGCATTACATTTCTGGCTCCAAAATCTCCACAATGCAATACAATCCATCATTCGCCTAGCCATTATCAACACACAACATGTAATATGTTCTTTAATTTCATGCCAACTTGCATTAAAAAAAAAAAAAAATCTTTGAAATACTAAATAATTGAAATATATTAATTATCACTGAGGTCCAAATAAGATATTTGTATCAAATATTGCCAGTTTATTGCTTTACCAGCTGCTTATGAACAGGGATAACACTTCCAAAAAGGTTCTTTAAAGGCTTATATTATTCATCAGTTTTCTGAAACTATTAAGTTACACTCCCTTTTCCCACCCCCATCACCAATTGTAGGTCTTTGTTAAACATTCTTTTAGCTTTTACCATGGAAAAGAAAAAAAGCGATGAATTGTGGGATGCCTCTTACTCCGGGGGAGAGGTTTTGAATAGAACAGCTGTCCAGAGGTCAGGCAGAAAGGCATTCCCCTCTCACAATAAGGGGCTTTTTGTGGGGAAGGAATAGGAATTCAGAAAAAGAATTTATGGAATTGGGCAGATAGAATAAGAGGCTAAAGAGAGAACTTCAATCAAGAGGAAAAGGGGGGAAATAAGGTACTGCAAAAGAGAAGGGACACATCACCAGCCACACTGGCAGGGAGCAAAATGCTGAGAAAGTTGTTCTATTAGAAATAAATACAGAGAGAGAGAGAGAGAGAGAGAGGAGAGGGGGTTGCTGGACAGGAAGAGTTGACGATAGCTAGCCCTGGGAATGCAGGCCAGCACCACGGTAGGGGCTCCCTTTCCCTCTCCCTTCTGCAGACTGAAACCCCCTCAGCAAAATGACACCCCCACAAAAACAGACCATGGGAGTGGGTGGATGAGGCACTCTCCAGGAAGATGGGAAATGGAGACTTGACTGTTTCTGTACTGAAAGAGCAGTGAACCCAACATTTGCTTCGAAAGGACCTATTTCAGAGAAAAACTGAGGCCACAGCTCCATTTCTGTGGTTCAGATTTGCAGGTGTCTGCTGGGCACACTCTGGGTCCTATTGGCTGCCTGATGTTAAAGCAAAGCTTTTGTCAAAACATATCACACTTCTTACAAGCATCTTTCTTGCCTCAGAATGAGGGGGAAAAAGTGAAGGGTAGTTCTGAGTGAACACCTGCCTTTCCAAGATGTATAACAAGCAGGTCTCACGCTTGCCAAAGGCGTTATTAACAAACACCACCAAAAAATCCTGTGTGGTAACGTTTTTGAGAAGGTATCCTTGTGTAAGGGTTAGTTAATGCTTATCAGCATAAGACATAGGACAGTGTTGAGGTGGAAGTTACTTCACTTGTTAACCCATTGTGTTGCCCAAGAGTCTGGCAGCTGCTTACATGAGTTGGAGCAAGCACAGCATCCTGCTCAGAAGGACTGTATGCCCCTACAGCTACAAGGAGACTACCATAAATCCCCCCCACACCGTTCTCAGAAATTTATCCCAATGTGATGTACCCCATCCCATACTTATGCAAAATATTTTATTCCATATGTTGTAATAGAAATACAAAACGTTAATGCAGATACAATTTTTACAGGCACAAGCCTGCACCTTTGCATAAACTTTAAAATGTGACTAAAAATGCAGTTTTCAGTTAGACTTCTTCATGTTTCTCAATCAAAACAGAAATTAAAGGAAGTGACAGGTATTGGAGCTCACGAACTTCCGAACTTCCTTAAATCTGAGCTATGAGGTTGGCTAAGCACACAGTGCTCAAACGCCTGAATCTGGATTTTTTTTACAACAGCGAAAGACTACCTAGCACTCACTGCTTCCGAGGCAAATTTTTCCCCCCACTGCATTAATAGTGGGACTAAGAATGCAGCAGTTCAGGGAGAAAGTGGATGCTATCCTACAAGAAAAGAAAACCAAGCAAACCAACCAAAAAGCCCCACTCATCCTGGGGTCCTGACTCATTGAAGCACATTCATGCCATTGAATTCTGATGTTATTTAAGCACATATTTTCCACACTTCGCTGAAACCAGGCTGGTACCCAGTCCATCCAAAATGCTGAGCAGCAGAAATGAAGCTTGTTAGTCCATGGAGAACTGGTACTCCAATACCTGACCCATCACAAGTGCTGTGAGATGAACCCCTGGCTGTTCCTGACAAACACCCCAGTGCTGCTGGCACCTACAGCAATGCTCTCCAATCCACTGAAACAGTCACTGGCCTGCGCAGCACAGAATTATTTCCACTGCACCTGCAGTGCACAGACAGGAGATAATTTACAATAATTTGTCAGGATTAACCTTTTGATAAGGCATAAATTTTTCCTAGGTTTAAAGCACTTTATAGAGGCGCAAAGGTTCATTTATATTAAGCAAATGCTGCATCAGCAGTCTGACAGTAGCAAAAACTGTGATGCTGAGACTGGTTACGACTCTGTTGGCCTTAATCTCTATCGCAATAAAACGAAGCTTGGCATTTTAGCATGGCAAGATATGATTCATAACCAACCATCATTCTTCTTTAGCTTTGGAAATGTCAAACAGGATAATTAACAGGAGATACACGTGGGTTCACACGTTCCAGATGTAGAGATTTATGTGGACTCTGCATCACCAAACACTGACAAGTTATTCGGAGCCACATGTTTTAAAACTGCCTTTGTGGTTTCCTCGTATTCAGCACAGCCAAATAGAATGAGTCAGATGTGAACAGTTCATGCTCCTGACCTGATCCAACATAACGAATAAAACAGAGTTGGTTCAT
Source organism: Acanthornis magna (assembly GCA_036785705.1). Classification (NCBI taxonomy): domain Eukaryota; kingdom Metazoa; phylum Chordata; class Aves; order Passeriformes; family Acanthizidae; genus Acanthornis; species Acanthornis magna. Next base: position 23,387,285 of record JAWUZG010000025.1, on the reverse strand, counting down.
TATCTTTTTATATGCCAAATCCAGCTATTTATGAACATACAAATAAAAAATAAATTCTGTGGCCTGCTGTTCACATGCAAATTTCATTCTTTCTCAAAAAACAGCCCAAAGAAGCTTACAGCAAACATTACCCAGTTCTCAGCCATTCGCACCACCTACATTTATATTTACAGTGCCGTTCTTCACTCTACTGAAGTAGGCAGGTATTTTTAGCCATGCCATGATGCATGTTTAAAAATTGATTAAAATAAATACTCCTACAGCACTTCCATTTGAAGACTACACATCCCACACGCTCTTCTGCTGGACCAAACCACACATAATAAGGTGCCAAAATATTTTCTTGCAAGAGAGACACTTCCAAACATTATACCAGCAGAAGCTACCCTGATACTTTGCCAACAGCCCAAAGCAACAACTAGTAACTATGAAATATAGTCATCTTCCTGGCTAATACAGAGAGGGAAACTCTTCCCACACAGAAAGCACAGGCTCTGGGTACAGCTCTGCACTGCATTTTGAATCCATATTGAGCACAGGCCATATCCACATAACAGAGATGCAAGAAGCAGGATTGCTCAGTAGATTGTCGTGTGCTTCATTAAACCTAATCTGGTTCTCACTTTTTCTTCGTGACAAAGGAAAAAATTCTACCAAGGAACTATTTGATACCAAAAAAGCAACCTGAAGTTTTTGGTTTGACTAGACATCAACAAATATATTTATCATTTCATCACTGAAACATTTTAACAGTATCTAGACTCATATGTAAGAATATGACTGGTTACCCAAAAAGCTAGGTTTACAAGCCTTCAAACTTACTGCTATGTCCATTCAAAACAAAACTATTGTCAGTACTTTTTCTTTTGAATTACTACCATTTCCTTCTTTGGAGTGTGCAGAACAGCTAAATATACACCAAACTGTTAGAATCACACTTGCAATCAGTAGAGCATCAGAAATACAATTTCTAGACATGCAACTACCATCCATGACAAATGCCAGACACTTTACGTCCCATACCCCAACTCAGTAAAGTACTTTCTATTCAGAACAGAATCTAGATCTCAGTATTGGCCTTAGGACTAAATGTAATCAGACATTTAAGTATTTTGTTAAAATTAGGTTCTTGACACTTATCTCAACTTCATGGACAGGTCTACCAGCATGCACCAAGGCAAGAGATTCAGACATAAAGATGTATAGGTTCTCTTTTTGTTTGGAATCAGAACAGGGGAGTGTGTGTGTGTGTGTGTGTGTGTGTGTGTGTGTGTGTGTGTGTGTGTCTGTGAGATTTTGTTTCACCTTTTGTATTTTGAAGGAAAGAGAGCAAAGCAGACGACAGAAAAAAAGGACTATCTAGAAGTTTTGCTGGGAGAAACCAGTTGATAAATAGTCTGTTTAAAAAAAAAAATCTAAAAGTTTTCTTATAAACCATTGCCTTCTGCTTACTGTTTCTGTTCCTGAACTATGGAAAAATTAAAGCGCCATTCAAAAGAAAACATATCATTACTTGAAAATCATAGATAAAATGCTGCTAAGCAAAAAGAAAAGCTTTGATTGACAAAGTGGAACTGAAGGAAAAACACATCCACAGAAAACATTCATGCCACAGATAAAAACTTGGATGCCAGAGAGAAATAAATTAGGTTTATAGCTTCAAATATTTGTACAGATCCTTTACTCCTACCCTATTATTAATGCTACTAGAGTTCACAAGCTTCCACAAGACATTTCAAAATACAGATACAATGTTCATCTCTGGACCCACTGAAACAGGTCTCTAACTTCAAGGAGCAGATGATAAAATGCAGCTAAACACAATGGAAGAAATAGTGCTTATCTACGGCCTAATGTCTTTTTTTTCTAATATCAATGAAAGCAAATAAAAAGGAAATACCCTTCAGAGACTCTTACCTTCACCACATTATTTACATGAAGGGACTTAAAAACAACCATTTAAATCACCATTTGTCTCAATGTAAAAAAAATAAATCAAGGTTGGTTTTTATTTATGCTTAGTTTTTTCCATAAGAAAAAAAAAAATCCTGTGTTAGTGATCTTCAAGACCTTTTAATTTGAAATTAACAATTATCCTTACATTAGCTCCAGCACTTTGCCATAAATTCTATTTATATTTAATCAATGTGATTGACTCTGTTGGTGACCATGCACTGCAATGTTTAGGATTAGTATATCCTCACCTACCCGCTGCTGTCTTATGCCAGAAGATGGAAAACAAGCTCTCCTGTCTTCTTTTCCAATTTGCTCTTAATTTTGAATGGAATAGCTACCCTACTGAACTAAATGGAAAGAAAAGATTTCCTCTTTATGAGCAGGCTGACTTTGTCAAAGGCTCACACCTCAGGCATAAATCCAGCAGCCTCCCAATACTCAGTGAGCTGATTTTTCTCTCCAAGTTCAACAGAAAAATTTGAATTTATTTTTTAATTTACTGTAATTTCCTCAAGCCTAAATAAACTCATGCCTCACTCTGCAGTCAGTTTTAAGTTCTATGTTATTTCAAGAAAATAGTGAACTATTACATGCTTTTTCAAAATTAAAATATTTTCATCAACCCAAGTCTTTCAGAAACAGGCCTTTGCAAATAATAAATTTTGCTTTTATCTCTAAATAAAAGTGTAAGCATTGATTTTACAGCATTTATTTCCTTGTTCATAGAATCAACTGTTGATTTTATTAGTGCATTTGGGTATTTAAAAGAAACAGGAAGAAATGAAGCCTACCCAACCATTTTGTACAAAAAATCACCCAAACCTCAGAACCAACAATTCCTCATCCTGTTTCTCCACTTAACATTTACTCCTACCCTTACACCGATTTAGCCTTTTTGCTTTTCAAACCTGGAAATATTTCCCTAAAGTGGCAGCAATTGAAACACTGTCATTCCTCTTGTTTTGTACTGACAAACCAAAACTAGTCAAACACAAAGCCAATGTAAGCAACAAAAGCACAGAGTAGCTGTATTTACACGCCACACGAGGTGAAGCCAGAATAGGTAAGGTGCTTCACCCACATCTCCATGACAGCACAAACACATTTAATATCTTGACTTCACTCATAGCACTGCAATCCTCCACTGAGACCATCTGCACTACAGACATTATACGGTCTGTAAGTGTCCCTGTTCGTCAGCAGACACGGCAAAGCCAGGCTCTCAGATCCTCCATCACAAAACAAGCACCAGAGGCCTGTGGCCTGCAGGCCGCAAGGGAACCAGGGAAGGTTTCACGTGCTCTCCGCAGGATTTTCAAGGCCCACACAAATTAAAATCACCAGAACAACAAAACAAGAAGCACATTTGTTTTCTAGCTCCTCCAGCTCATGTTTCAGCAAGGGAACAGGTGACGTGGAGCCGGGATCGGCTCTTCTCCAGGCCGCACGGGCGCGGGCAGCCACCCATCTTTAATCTCCCCCGGCCGAGCCTCTCGCTAAGCTCCTCACGTGCCGCGGGACACAGCGCAGCTGTCAAGGACAGCACAGACACCGCACAAAGCTGACAACTCCTCCCAGCCCCACTGCCACCGCAGAGCAGAGCAGAGCAGAGCCTGGCAGAGCCCAGCTTGGAGGGCAGCAGCAGCTCTAAGGCCTGCCCTGTGCCCCAGGGGGACAGCCCTCGAGCACACCCCACAGCCTCCTGCAGCAGCCTGGCTCCTCCTTCTCTTCACCAGTGCTGATCTAAACTGGTTCAAAAGCAGGTTTAAAAGCAGGTAGGAGCTCCTCCAGTTGTACCACGGCTCAAATCATCACACCGTGCTTCTAAAAATAAAAAAGGCTCCTCCTTTTATGGCAGAGCAGGAGGTGATAGCAAGATTACTGTGGCATGTGGAAAATACATGAAAAGGACAGATGTTTTAAGGGAAAAAAATCCTCCTTCAAATGCTGAGCTAAAACATTTTGTCACCTTCTACAGAGAAAATTTTTCCACTGCACAAGAACACACAAAAAATGAAGACCATTGCATTTAGAAGCTGTTTCTTAGTTTGAGGTTGGAAAGTTTGTTAGCACTTGGAACCAGAAGTCTGACTCATCTTCTAAACAGCTTTAATGATCTCTATTTAAAATTACATAAATTTTAGCTCAACTAAATTAATACATTTCTAAATGCTCCAGAAATACTTTTTTTGCCTGAGTTATATATCAGAGGATCTATTTTATCCTTCATACATAGCAAAGGAGGATCTCCGTTTTAAGTGCCAGATCCAGCTGTAGAGATATAAACTTAATTACACCATGTCACAATTTCTAATCTCAGACACACGTCAACATGTAAAGATTCCACCTAGATACAGACTAATGCTGGGAACAGAGGACAGACTTCATTTCAATTTAAATGGGTTTGCTTGCAAAGTATATTGTTCTTCTTAGACAAGGGAAAGGACTGACAAGCAGAAATACCCTACTAGATTATTTAAGCATTAACTGTAAAGTCAAGAAATAAAGCACTGTGTGAATACAAAAAGACAGAGTTAGTGATGAAAGTATGATCACTTACTGGGATAGTACATTGATGCACGTGTTAAACACACCAGTCACACAGTATGGTACGACTATCAAAAATACACTTCTGATTTGGACTTCTTTAAAAGCACATAATTTTTTTTTTTTTTTTTTCAAGATGCTTACACAAAGGTTCTTTGGGTACCTTTAACTGGATGGAGAAATTAAGTATAACTCTCTCAGTATTTTTTTTTTAATGCTCAACTATATCTCTGCATTTCTTCACTGAAGAGAAATTAGGAAAAAATATTATTCTTTCAACTGATCTGTTTCTTAGGAAGTACCACCTTTCAAAATGCAGTCCTGATATCTTTGGATTCAAAAAGACTGTTATCAACAGATTATCCTTTTTTCAATACAAGAGGTATCATTCTTTAATATTCACTGAACAAGAAAAGAGCTCTTAATAAATCTGATAGCTATGCAATATTCAACTCCCATTTGATACCACGGACAAGACATGATTCATCTGACATGCTTGGTTCTACCTGCATTTCAGCACATTTAGCAGGTACTGTTTGAACAGGCAGGTCTCTGGATTATTCCCATTTTCTCCTTTCAGCATTGCTCCAGTGATCCAGCACACAGCTATCAAGTGCTGACAACTTCTCAGAAGCCCTGTCTTTCCCAGGCTCACCCTGAAGGGGAGAGGGCAGCTTGCAGCAAAGCCATCCATCACTTTCTCTAACAAGAATTTTGAAAGCAGACACTTCTCTCAGGCAGGCCCCCCAACACAGCCTGGATGGAGGATACCATTTACACTTGGAGCCAAGCACTATGGGAAAAGGACCAAATGCCTGGAACTTGCTCTTCCATTTTGGAATCATCAGAGAAGGAAAAAATAATGAAAAAGGAGAAAGAGGTAGCACAATAAGTATAGGTAAGCTATTCTTCTAAAATCCACTAACTCAAAAACAGACTCATTTTCCTAGTGACCAAACCCCAGTCTAACATGACCCAGAGAAATTTTGCTCCCCTTGCTGAGTTCTGCCCATTTTTACCTGAGCCTATCGGCTACCAAAGAATGACGAAAAATGTTAGAAACTAATTACCTGGGCAAATGATTCCTGGAACTCAACACATTTGTTTACAAATGAGCACAGTTTTGCAGCTCACACCAAGCAAACTGTGTTCATGGAATTTGCAAAGCAAGTGCGCTGGGGTTGATGTCTGTGGGGACATTGCAAACTCATTCACTCAAAATAAAGGCTGTCCTGCAGAGCACAAAAGGCTTGCCATTCAAAAACCTGCTCAACAGAAAGTAACCACCAGGCATGCTAATCTCAACACTGCAAAATATATCTAATTCTCAGAAGTTCATGCCAAAGTCACTATAGTTCCCTGCATCAGTCTTCTCAAGGCAAACACACACTACTCAGCCATCATCATTGACAGACAACTTCTAGCACTTACAACCAGATAACCAATATTTTGTTTTGAAGTGCAATGTGGAATAAAGAGACCCCTGCATCTCCTACAGGAAATCACCTTCACTGGTAGTGCACAACAGAAATCCACCATCACTTTCTTTTTCTTTCCTAATTTGTTACAGCTATTCTCTAAGGCCTCCATGGGCAAAATAACTGGATCAAGTGATTGCTTTTTCTTTCCTGCTGTTTAGGGTTTAGAGAGATGATGCCTTATTTTCCTAAACTGATACACACAACTAATAAGAGAGTCTTAAAAGATCCCCTGTGTTGCATCTTGGAAACCACAGTTTCCATTTATAGCCAGGCAACGTATAATTTTCATAATGCAGTGGAAAGACCCAAGGACGGGATTTCAGTTTTCCCTTACATTTCTCTTTATGCATCTACAAGCCCCTGGTGACCGATATCAGCTTCTAACAGTGCAGACACAGTTTCTTCTGCCACTTCTTGAAGGTAGTGCCAGCAGGTGATGGCCTGTGCCCTGTTGATGCTGTTCAATAATTTAACATGGCTAATACAAGATCAATCTGGTTCCACATTCTTTTTTAAAGGTACTTCTTAATTTTTACATGGATGCACCAACCTGTTAGACATAGCTACTGAAGTCTAAACATTATGCATTTAAATCCACAGTGCCTGAAACTCAAGTTCACTGAATTTATAAGACAATTTATACACATTACAATCAGCTGTACCATCTCTACGTGGGAAAAAAACACTTCTAGCAACAGCAATTTAACCAGCTCATGCCTACTTTGCTCACAGGGCTCAGTTTTTCCCTGTATGACCAAGATGGGTTCTTTGGCAAGGCTTGTGTTTTGGTTCTCAGTTATACAAGAAGAATTAATAGCCTCTTTGGCCACACCATCCTCTGAAACCAGTTCAGAAGAGCGCTGATCTTCCTGTTACCTTTTCAATCCTAAGTGACTTTCATACCATTTCTTCAAAGTTTAACATCTCAATCACAATTCAAATGTCTTTAATCAAAATACTGCCTAAAACAGAGATAGGTAAATTGGTAATAAAGGACAGGAATACACTGTGTGGCTGTCTTCTGTATATGTCTCTGAAGCAGCTCTAGTGGTTGAAGCCCACATTTAACCAAACCAAAGATGCAATTTTTAGTTTTTCTTTTAAGCAGAATAGAACACACAACCTGACTGACTTTTACCCTTTCTTTTTTCCCAGGAATCAATAGAAAACACTTCTGCTACTATCATATATCACCTGGGTCTGTAGGTAATTTGCAAATCGTACACTGAAAGCTGACAAAAAAAAACCTACTTCCAATATCTGTAATATGCACAGGAATGCTCCCTGTTCCTAGTGCCTCTCAGCTGCTACATCACAGCTCCCATTAATACCTGAACTCTTCCTTGTCTGTCGAGTCTGTATCCAGGCATGATGACAGCAGCCTCCATCTTAGCGTGCTGTAGCCATACATCTTGCTCAGCTAACAAAGAAATAAGGTATTTTCATTGACTTTGGCATGATTTTAGGACAGCAGCACTAGCTCTTTCCAAATGCACTTGAAGTATCTTGTTCCTTTCCCTCTCCATCGGTGTTTTATCTATATGAAAAACATAGGTGGATTTCATCAGGAGAATTACTTTACATTTTTTTCTGTGAAACACTCAGGAGCCAAAAATGTGTGGCTGTCAGAGAAATAAGGGGTTTTTTTGAAAAATAAAAATGTAGCAGAAAACATGGAAAAAACCACACACCAATTTTCTGCTACAAATACTTGTCAAGATACTAATGACTCAACAATCAGATTTGTTTAAAATCCTACTCCACCAGCACCTCTAAGTTGTAAACAATATTCCTTTTTATTTAGTTATACTAGACACAAAAATAAAAAACAGTTTCTGTATTTTTAGCCAACAATGAGGACAGACTACCTCTACTCTGCAGATTCTTGTACTTGCCATCTGACTCCCAGAGGAATGAGCCCTTCCAGCTCCTCTTTGGTCTGCACTGTCAGCTGAGACAGCTCTGGAAGGGCTATGGCTTTTCAGCTTTATTCTGATGAGTGTTTCTTTAACCTCTGAAAAATGTTATCAGCACCTTCAGTGACTACAGCATCTAAGTTATAGGTGAAATTGAATAAAAAACAACAAAACACAGATGTGGATCGAGAGGATGACATGGAACACCTAGTATTCCCTTCACATAGACAGCCATGAGCCCTACCAGCAAGGAACAAATTGCGGCAGCAATAGATTCTTTTAATCGATACTTTAATTCTTTGTAGCAGTCCAAAAGGAAAAACAGAATTTTATTAGTTACCACTATTATGGAATGTGTATGGAATATGACAACAAAAAAAAATAAAGCTCTATCCCTACATAAACCTTATTTCTTCTTCTGCAAGATCCTTGCTGGCAGGGTAAGGCAAGCAGGAAGCAATTACCTTTACTATTACAACAGAGGGGCATTGGAAGAACCAGCTCATAGCAGGTTCAAATCTAACAAAATTAGACTTCTTCACATGAAGTCCATTGTGGAATTCAGCACCAATGGGTGCAGTGAATACTACCAGTCCTGACTGATTCCAAAAGTGATGGGAATAAAAATCCTAAGATGATTATTAATTACAAAGACACTTTCAACTCAAGCAAGCTCAAGACTCACAAGCCATAAATCACTGGAAGCAGTGAAAGCACGAATACAAACTCTTCCTGTTCCCACACTCTTCCTGAAGTGCCCACAACAGCTCAATGAGGATCTTGAGCCTAACAGCCTTAAATCAAAGCACTTATACCCGCTACAATAAAACGTCTGAGCCACCAATTACATAGTCATTGTTTTTGTGCATACTCTTGCACTTGAATGTACCACAAAAAAAAAAGTTCTAATGCATTTGTTTTAACTTTTTACATCCAAGACACAAAACTTTGTCTAAGTATCGTTATTCCTGCCCCTGACTTCTTCCCCCTCCTTACCAGTACCATAAAATCTTTCTTTTTATATGTAGGCAAAATATCATTTCTTATTCACATATTCAGATTAGCTGTAGATACAAATAACAAGGCAAAAATTATAGTGAAGCAGACAATGCAATGCCAAGCCAATGCAGATATTCACTGAAACTTCCCCACCCAAAGGACAGGGAAAGGTAGGAAGAAATTTATAACTTGCTTCTCCCAGGTAATAAATTTGTGGATTTCATTCTCAGCAAACAAGAGACCTTCAAGGATTCCAGTTCCAACAATGACATTCCAAAAGGAAAGGAATGGGGGAACAAAAAAAACAAAAAAAAAATCTAACCAAAGCATAAAAAACAAACAAATTAAAAAACCCAACCAACATAAACATACACACCAACTAAACAACAAAACCCAAAACAACACAACAAAGCACACACAACGTTCATCCTGATCATAGAGCACACAAGTTGAAATCCTGATCATAGAGCACACAAGTTGAAACTTGCCAAAATACCCAAACTGAAACTAAAGATCCTGGTATAATGATTGATCAGCTTCCACACAGAAATGATAGACAGTCCTCCTTTGTGTACTACCTCTTACAGCAAAATTATCAGAACTGATTGGGGAAAAAAAACATATTCCCACCACACAGGCAAGAACGAAAAATCTCACAGAGGCATGTAAAACTCTCAGCTCAGATACTCTTACAGAGACCCCCAAATGATATTCCCCTTCCAATTGACACAACTGGTACAGAGGGAAGGAGGATCCTTCCTGGGACTTCATTGCTCTGATTTCAGAAGCATCACTCAGTCCAGAGGAAGAAAGGATCCAACTACAGAAGCAATACAGGAAAGCCCTAGGCAATGCTGAAAGCAAAGCAAATGTTTTTACCCCTCCCACAATGCACTCAGGGAGAGGATGTCTATTTCTCACAGTCACGAAGAAACAGCTATGTCAACCAGAATCCAGACAGGGATAGGTGCCATCAGTTCAGCATGTTTCAAATGAATCACAACTTTATGACAAGGATCACACTCCCATGAACTGATGTGTCCACTTTTAACCATTTCCTAACATGGCCTTCCTCTGCTGTGGTAATACTTCACTCCTTCAGCATGCAGCCAAAGTCCTACCGCAGAGAGGCTCCAAGCCAAAGCTTCCCCCACCACGGTCCGCTTTTCAAAATGAGTAAGTTTGCACTCAGAAATATTAAAATACATTGTATTTAATGTATTGGGTTAGATTTATTGCATCCAGACCTGGAGCAGATAACCTCAAGCAACTAATCAAGCAACCTGCAGTATCACAGCACTCATCAGGGGTATTGCCAGATGCTGAGAAGAGCTTATGATGGGGTTACCTGGGATTATCCCATCAGAGTTCTTAGGAAAATGAGATACACTGACCAACTCTCAATTGGATTAAACTGCTGTGGAGGGGTCTGTTTTTCAAACTGCATTCCAAAAAAAAAAAAAAAAAATAGAACCCAACATCCCTCCCACACTTTTCAAAACCAAGAACAGAGCAAGAATGTTTCCTCCCCCTGCCCCTCTCCAACATAATCAGGGGCATGGTCTGAAAGATATTAAAACACACTAAAATACATCCCACAGAAGAGCAGTTTTATGTGGATGATTCCCTAGTCCTACTCTCCAACCCTCAAAGGTCAAAATGCAAATTATAAAAATTCTTTGAAAACCTTGGGCACTCACCCAGATGTGTGAATTTACTGGAACAAATCCCAGGCATTAAGATTAATTGAATGCTCATAAATCAGGACTTGCTTACTCACTGCAGTTTCTAATGACAGTTACAGGTATTAAAACATCTAGGAATTCTAATCCCCAGAGATTACAGGCGAATAGTTAAACTTGGACCCAATCACCCACAAATCACTAATGACTTGGGGAGTGGAAAGTGCACAAACACCTCCTAAACCTTTGGACAAAAACAAGAAAATTGTACCAACCACATAGATAAGTGGTTGCACTCCAGAGAACCCAGACGTAATATTCCACTATTATTTTCAGAATGTCAGATAAAGGTGTTTTAAGTTTAGTTTTAAAATGGGCACACAATTACTTTAAGGGAGACAGAAAGGCTTAGTAAAGCAGCAACACACTACTTCTGTAGTAAATTAAGCCACAAAGCATAAGCTAATTGAGGACAAATCCAGAGAGCTGGAAAGGTATTTTCCTACCTTCTATGTAGAGCTCTCTGCACAGGATTCTTTACCGAAAGAATCCAAATCCTACCTCATTCACATAGAAAGTTAGGTAAGTGCTTAACCTCACATACTGAAAGAATTCCGTATCTCCCAGGAGACGCCCCGTGGTATGGTGAAATCCAGGAGTAAATGAGCAGAAACACAGCCAGAGATAATATGATAACAGAAAACCAGCTGGAAGGCAACACGCCTAAGACATAGAGTCAAGAAACCAAAAACACAGAACCGTGTTTACTCCTCATATACAAAATTAACTTATCTAATCTGACTGCCATACTGACACATCTCCAATACATTCACTACATGCATTCAGTATAAACCAAAACAATCCCATTTTTTCTCCTAAAAGCAAAACAACACAAAAACCGAGAGAATACTACATTTTCCTACGATAAGCAGCTACTTCATAATGAGAACTTCTCACAACCCTTCAGAAAAGTAGCACAAGTCTAATGAAGCAAGAATGGAACAGAAAACCAGCAAAATACTCCACAGCTAGAGCAAAATGAACAATAATGAAAAACTAAGAGAACACCACACTCAGCCTCCAGTTGTGTTTCTACCAATAAAATTATTTTTACAGTGCTCAGAAGTCCCAAAGACTTTTTAGTACATCTAAGGCTGATCAGAGACAAGAGGAAAAAAAACCAAGAGCATGTGTATTGCTTACAAATTTTTGAGATTATATGAAAATCAAAGTTAATGAGATCCTTGTAGCTTTACTTGCTCTTTAAGCAAGCACACTACACCCTTGGACTTGTAGTTAGCAAACAGCCACTCATTACATTAAAATAATGGCTGTCAGAGGCAGCTTTAGGACTAGAAATTCTCCTACACTGGAAATTAAATTCTCATTTTCAGCAACTTTCTTCTCTCTTATCTCCATTCCCATCAAACAAAGCCAAAAAATGACACAAGGTTTTATAGTGCACTAGAAAATCTCCATGCAAATGGAAGAAACCGAGACAATTGACAGAACTCCCCAGGAATATAAGTGCCACTGAAACAATTTTCCAAAGCTCACTACCTCGCAAGCCCTAAAGAAAATGTAAATAAAATATTAAAGGTAAACATATAAATTTCCTTTAAGGTCCCCTATCCACTCTCTACCCTGCAATACATGCACACACAAATATACACACAGGTGTTCTCCCTTTTGCTTGGGTTTCCACTTTTTTTGTGGTTTGATATTTGCCCTAAAATCCATACATGGGAAATAGTGTTTAATGTAATCTAAGTTTTTCTAAAAATCCATCTTCTCTTAATTGCAACGTATAGAATTACTGGATATATCCTATATATTGGCACTTAAATTTTGGGATTTGATGCATGTAATAAACATAAAACAAAAGCAAACCTCCAAACTGCTTCGATGTAAGATACTCAACCAGAGCAAGCCAATCACCCAGTGAAGCTAAAGAATAAGCAAACAAAAGGCATTTAAAAAAAAAGACCAGTTTTTTTTTCTCTTAACACACCTATATTTTTCCACATGTTATGTGACATAATCTGCAATACATTATACAATTCAAGAATTCAGGAACATAAAAATCGAAACTATTTTATTATAACGGAACATCACTGATCCTCCCACTTTCAAGAAGATTCAAGTGTGACATTAAACTAGCCAAAAGAAGTTGCACTAAATTGCTTCAAAACCAGCAAAGATTCCTTTCAGCCTGATATATCTTGCTGACCTGGACCTGAAAGACAGCAGTAATTTAAGGAAGTGCCGGTGTTTATTTCCATGTCTTGGGTCTATTATGTAGCCCCCAAAACACATGATGCTTCCTATTACACCACAGAGATGCTACTCTGACGGCAGGCTGGCGAATCTGAGACACAGCATTATCCAAAGTGATAGTAATAACCACCTCTAGTGTAGTTTTTCCTATACCGGTAGGATGACAGACTTCCACAGAGGCACACTCAAGCCATTTCCTGCATCCACAGAAGTTGGCCAAATAAATAAAAGGATACCTTAATTTTCCTCAGATGTGTTCCACTAATTAATATTTTAAAACAAGAAGTAGAAGATATCAAGGTTATTGTATTCCTACTCCAGCTTTAATGTACCGTACTATATATTTACGAAGATGCACACAATTTAAAAAAAAAACCACATATTAAATACAATCCATATTCACAGGAATTTGCATATGGATTTCTAGTTAAAGTTATTATTAATAAGCACAGTAAGATTACCAGCATGTGCATTACTACTCTGCATGCATTAAAGATGCATCTTTGTCTGCCTTTTTCTTCTGCTTATCTACCCTGTTTAGAATGTTAAACTTCTGTGCTATGTAAATGAAAATATTTAATTATGCAAAGCAAAGTGGAAAGGTTTACATTATTATAATTGAGTTAAATTCTTTCTGCTTTAAGCTCAAATACTGAGAACATAGCTGAGCATCTGTTAAGAATTTCAAAGTCTTAAACTGCTGCTTTATAAATTTTAAGAGCTACATGTGAACAATTTGAAGCCTTTTGATGTTAATAAAATTACTGTAATATATTCAGTTTTCATGGTTAAAATTAAAGGAAGTCTGAAAGCTTAATGCAAATCCAAGGTGAGAAGCAAATTCAGAAAGAAGTCGCTTGTTTGCTGTAATTTTTCACCTCTCATGGAAACCAGAATTTATAATTGCAAACAAATGAATGAACAAACAGCTAGGGAAGCTAAAATAGAACTGTCTCAGGAAAGCATCACCTTAAGAGCAACCTGTTCATAGAAAGAGGTCTCTTTTAGCTAGAGAAAACCTAATGTTCATGGTTTTATAAAAGGTCAGGGTGACATATTGAAGATTGTAGTCATTTCAAAGGGATAGTTGTCTTATGTCTTCACCTAACTATGCTGAGACACTCAGCAAATACATCACTGTTATGAGCTGGACAGAAGGATGTAAAAGAATAGTATATTTTATTAACAAAATTTCATTGAATCCTTACACTACAAATAATCACCAGATTCACCTTCTACTGGGTACAGAAGTACAAGTAGTCCAAAGGAGTTCAAATGCACATAATTTGAAAAGGGGCAGAAGAACACGCCTGACAGCTCCACCTGCTGCAAAGCCGCCATTTCTCAGATCTGAAACACCAAATTTAGCAGGATACTTGAAAATATTGAAGAGGTAACCTAGTTTCTTTTGATGTTCAGACTGCAAGATGCTAGAACATGCTGGCTGTTTACTTTCATAAGTAGTGGTAACCCTTCTTTTATCGGATCAACCTCACCATGTTTACCTGGCCACAAAGCTACAGTAATCTTGTGCACAGGGAAACAAATACAGTTTACAAGAAAACACATGTGGTTCACTACTTTGGAGGTGCCCTCCAAAGTTTCAGACATTCCCTGCCACATACTGGAGTGACTGGCCTTGCTGCTGTGCCATGTATGTGCTTACAACCTTTAGCAAGGGGAGAAGGTTTAAACTTTTTTACATTAATATTTCAGATCCAAAGCTCTTGACCATGCCTGCCTGTGATGTTCAAGTGAAACTCCACCAGCCTTCAGGAGCCAGCACCTTCTCCTCAACCAGGCAGAGGAAGCAACAGCACCCTCAAACACTTATTCCATTGCTCATTGCCATTCAGATGCTGATGGTTTAAACAAACAAATAAAATGTGGGCAGCAGCTTTTGGCCAGAGGTTTGACCAGACTAATTTGCTTTGCCCATCCCATACTCTGGAATACCTGTAGCAGCTGAGCAGGATGACAGGACTCAGTGCAGGCTCACAGCTGTGTTGGCAGCACCACAGCATCACCTCCTCCGAGAGGCTGGGGATTATTTTGAAATAAAGGATTATGGAGTCACACTAACCACTCCACAATCATGACTGAAATTTGCTTTCCACTACAGGCCCAGCTCTAATGCTTCTCTCAGGGCAGAGATGGATGAAACTATTTAGCTAATTACAAGCATGCATACTTAACTGTGTTGTTAATATCTAGTTACTTGGGCTCTAAACAAAAGCAGATTTGAGCTTTTTTACCACTGTTTATGTATGCTTTCTTTGGGTTACCCAATACTGGACAGTTGTGGGGTTTTTAAGGTTCAATTGGTATTACAGTATCCAGCCCCAATCCCAGCCTGAGACAGTGTTTCTGCTGGGTTTCTCACTTGGCACAGGCTACACTTTATACTGGCTGCATAATTTGAAAGCTCTGCCTCACTTCCTTATCCCCCACACAGCCTCCCAAGGAAAAAATCTCACACCACCAAAGGCATTAAAATGCATTAAGCTGGATAACTGCAAAATGTCATGAGCCCTTACTGACTCCACGGTTTAAGTGTGGGTTTTAATAGAGGTAATATTTCTTCATTGCTAGCCAGTGCAAGATTTGTTACCTACAAAATGACTCAACTATGACATCTTTTATGAGTGATATGTTAAACTAATTAACATTAACCTAGCAGAAGAATCAAGCATAAATTAGAAACTATTTCAGTTAGAGATACAGAGGGCTTCTATACTAATAATTTTCCCCAAACAAAAGATGCTGACCCTTGAAGTGCAAGATTTCTTTTTAAAATTAACTGGTTCAGAATTATTATGCTGCATTTTTTAAAATACAATTTCTACTTATTTCAACATAAAATAATAAGGCATGTGCAGTGAGCATACCAATTCTAAATCCAAGAATTGAGGAGCCAAGACAGAACAAGAACCTTACAAAAATTATGAGACATTAAATGCTCTATTATGCTTAACGAATTTTTTATTCCCCTTCAGCTAGTAATGCCTATAGATTTTGCCAGCTCTGCTATATGGCAATTATGGCTCCACACCCAAACACAGGTTTCAGCTGTTTATGGCAATATTCTTTAGAGTCTGTATATCTCATATTTTAACACCTATTTTAACAATAGGTAAATTAAGCAAAAAATTCATCAAATATAAATGTTGTCCAACAGATACACCAATATCCTTCCAGTTAGTGTACCTGGTTCTCTTTAGAGACACACTAAGTGGCTGTAACTCCTTCAGAAGCTAACTACTATCAAGTATCTCTCTGGAAAGTTGTTATTATATTACATTCAACCCCCGCCTCTCCATAGAGATTCTCTTTTTAGTTTTTGTAGAAGAAATTGATCTTACCTAAACAGAACTAGAGATACCCTATTTGACTTACTGTGTTTTGCAGTGATGGCAGTATATGATCCATAACGAGTTTTAGCCAAGAAGTTCATCCAGGCACTGGCCTGAAATAACCATGTCTTCTTCACATCTCTCTTCAGCCTGGGAGCATTCAGAAAAAAATTGAGAATAAAGACACCCTGCTCCTCTTACACAAATCATGGACACAAACCACTGTCCAGGAGAGAAAACAAGGGAATATGTTAGATGCAAAATGGCTCCTGGCAGCTCCTGGGGTGTTTGCACAGCACTGCTCACACTAAACAGCCAGAAGCCTAAAATATACACTGCTTTAATCCAGCAACCATCACTCGGATACATCATTTCTGATATAGCAGGGCAACAAAATAGAAGAGTTCCTCTCCATTTCATTTTCAGAAACTATCTACCAGGCCATGGCATGTGTGCAAATTCTTATTCTTAATAGTGACGTTTTTCAACATCTACAATATGCTGTCCTACAAAGTCATCGGACAGCCCAACTACGCTTCACAGGACTGCACCAACACTATAAGGAAATGCTCAAGATGTGTAATAACCCTGAGCAGCAACCTCAACAAAAGAATGAATTCATATTCTGCCTCTTTACTGCCTTACTCTCTCTGATCTGTCATATTTTAACTTACTGCCTTTTGCAGCAGTGTTCAGGGGAAGAAAAACCTATTTCAACTGCAACACGCAATCCAAGGTCAAAGCGGCAGATTGATTTCTTTGCATTTGCAAATGCAAAGAAATCAATCTGAGAATGGTTCTGGTCTTCCTTCGCAAACATCCTTTCACTTGTCTCAAACAGAGACCCGTTAATACATCTACCCTGCATGAAGTCCACAAGTAATGTTCCACACATAGTTTTCACAGCACTATTGAAGATGTTAAAAAAAATTAAAAATAATCACCTCTAGCTGTTTTGAGTATTACATTGTGCCTAATTTAAAGCAATGAATTCCACAAAATCAACATATATAGGGGGTACATACATATATATACATTATACACACTTACATCAAAAATTAAGCCATATTGATTACCAGTTGGAGAAACTAATTTTTTAAGTGCTTGTCTAAGGTACATTTCAGCAACAGTACCTTGTTGCTCTTCAGTGGTGCCTTTTGGAGGGGTGAAGGGGAGGAGTAAGCACTATGCCTGAGACTGAAAGTGGTTTACAGCTGATTACAGTGAATTCTTTCAGTATTTGCCTGATCATTACTGACACTTTTCCATTGCATGCTTTTTAACTCATCAGAATATGCATACAGGATGGATTTATTCTAAGAAACAAACTGTTAAATTGGAATAGGACATGTTTCATTCTGAGTATCGAAAAATCCAAATCAGAGGGAAGACAGCATTGAAAACCACCAATGAAGGCAACAAGAAGCAAGGCTTAGGAAAGAGCAAGATGTTGCTGCAAACAGAGGAAAAAAAACCACTTGTCTCCATGAAGCTGCCTCAGGCACACCGTTGGGTTTGGTCTCCATGTTATGCATGTGTACATGCCTATATATGTTTATATCTAAAATATCACGTAATGTGTGTATATACACGCAGGTGCTCTGGTCTCTGACTTGCTTTTCCAAAAACTCCAGTCATCAGTATCACCACTGAAGTCAACAGCAATTGTTATCTGACTCTATGAAAAATTGTCCTGAATGACTGGATTTAGACACAACAGCTCAAGTTGGTTGCTAAAAAGGAAAAAAAAAAAAATTAAAAAAAAAAAATCATTGAATAACCCAAATTGGTTGACGAAAATATTTCATGTATTAATTTTGAGCTACTACACACAACAATGAATACAAGGAAGGTGTTAATTATGAGTTTTATTAAATAAGGCATTTAAAATAAACTAATATCAAATTAACCTTCCATCTAGATGCATTGTGTGTTCCAAGACCAATCTCAGTGGACATTAAGCAAATGGTTCAATTGTTTCTTTGGGAAGAGGGAGCAACTTCTCTTAGGGCTGTCTTTAAAACTTCCTTTTCAGTCCTATTACTAGGTGAAGTGCAGTGAGGAACATACACCAGGCTATAGACCCCTTCCTGCACTGCCAAAGCACTGGAATTCCTGCAGGGGATGTATATCAAACCCTGCCATAATCTCTGACACAGATTTTAACTGTATGCAAAATGAAAGCTGTAAAGCCACATAACACATAGATATAAGGCTATAAAAATAATGTATACAAATCCTGAAGTTGAGAGGCAACCATGTGATAAAGAACAAGCTTTTGGGCTTAGAATTACATTTCTTTCATTCCTTCTTTTTCAAGTGCAATTTAAATAAATAAATAAATAAATATAAATATTTATTTAAAAAAAAAAAAAAAAAAAAAAAAAAAAAAAACCAAACCAAAAACAGGCACTGAAAACACGAAGTTGTGTACCTAAACCACCCTTCTTTCCAGTGTCTGATTTTCAGTGAGGAGCCATGCCTATACATGATCCACAAGCCCAGTCCAGGAGCTCAAATGAATAAAGCTACTGGCTACATGGCATCATAAAATTTCAAATATGGCAAAATTAAGCCCCAGAGATAGACAATTAAAGGTGTGCTGTCTTATCTCCTTTTAACAAAAAGAGCAAAGCACCTTTTTAAGGGCAAGAGAGCGTCTCTTTCAACACTTGAAGCCCAAAGCCTTAAAACAGCAGCCTCTCTACAAAGCACAACTGAGTTCACGTTCACACACACCCCCAGCGGAGCCCAAGGAAAAGCCCCTTGAGCCACCACCAGCTCAGGGCAGCTCCAGCACCAGCAGAGCTGAAGCCACATCACACCCAAGCCCAGCAGAGAAGCAACAACTGACAGATGAAGTACAGTAACACAATTACACAAAGTAGCTTACAGGACTGATTTAATACCGGCACAGCATCACGGCAGCCTGCACCAAAAGCATCAAAATGCTTAGACACACCTCAGTATTTGCTGCATAATCTAGGGTACCTTCTTAAGTACTCTGGCAGCCTCACAAAGTTCATTATTTTCAGAGGTGATGCTCAGATCAACATTGTTACCAACCAAAAGCACATTTTCAAATTCTGAAAGTTAAGTAAATGAGCAGCCACACAAAGTCTCACCTCTGAGATAATCTGGAAACAAAATGTGCAACTCCTGAACCCCTTGCCTAAAGTGTTTTCGCTTTGAACAGTGTTGCAAAGAGAAATGGATGATAGTAACTTGCATCCTCAATTGAAGACAGCACTTATTTGGGGAGTAATTTAATTCAAAATGTGAGAAGTTAGTTAACTTTGTTTCCTTTCACAGCATTAAACAGCATGATTTTATCATACACCAAAAAGAAGCCAATACTACTGATCCCTGAGATATTTATAACTTATGCCACAGGCATTTAAAGATTTCACTACATTTTCCTATTAGAAATGCTCTGATGGCACAGGCCACCTGACACATAAATTATGACAAACAGCTTCTCATCCATTCCCACAAAATCCACCTCCCTTTTCTCTATCCCATCCATCACTAGCGACTAGCCCTTGTTTTCAAAATGTCTCACCACTTCCTTTCCTCACCAATCATCACTGGCTCGCAACCAAGCCAGACTGCATCCTTATCAGCTGAGAATACCTGCTCCCATTGCCCACTTACTAATTTCTATGGCAATCACGTGCCTCCTCCCTCCCTGCCCACCCACCCCCCATGCCTGGGAGAAATTCCATGAAAACATTCACGGTTCTACTTCACTGCTCTCTCTTATCTCTGACAGAGAAGTAACGCCGACATCCAGAGCAACACCAGACTCATCACCCCACGTGGGACTTAAGGCTTCAAAAACAATTAAATTTTTTAAAAAACTAAAAAAAAATTTAACCAAAAAACCAAACAACAAAACAACACAACAGCCCAAACCCACAGAAAAGTGACAGAAAAATTTATACTGGAACCTCTAAGATGTATCAAAATGCTATTTCACAGAGTGGCAACATTGTTCTTAAATAGAAGGACTGTAGCTTAATTTTAGTTTACAAATATAAAATAATGAAATCATTTTTCTATTTTTAGCAGTAGCAGACCCATGTGGACTAGGTAGGAGATTTTTCTCCTCTTTCTTCTTTGTACAGAATCAGACACAATTTGTTCTCACCAATCTACAATAATCATGGATTTAAATACAGAATCCACACTTGTAGTAGTCTCATAATCATTTTGGGGAAGTACTGTCCCTGTCCTCGAAGGCCACAACTAATTTTGTGTTAAAATATTCTAAGCACTCCTGTTTTAACCATTTCCCCCTACCAAACCCAGACACATCCATACATTTCAATCAAGGAAAGGTGAAAGTATCAAGCACAATAGCACCCTACCTCAGGCTTCACAAATAGTTTGTGATAAATTTCATGTTATGACAATACAAGTAAAAAAAAAAAAAAATAGAATCCATTAGTGAGTTGGAAAGCCTCTTGCTACATAAAATAAATCCAATCAAGAAACAGAAAACTATTCCAGACACCATATGCTTCTGTCCTGACATAACTGAGAGCATTTTACAGAAAAAGCAGGTCACATGTTGGAAGCTTCAATTTCATTCTAAGTTTTCATGCAATTATTTCTCAATCATAATTATAATATAAGGTGTGGGGGAATTGTGGTTTCTGTAAACCCACACCCAGATTTCAAGTGGAAACTCTCTCTTCCCAGACTTGGTTGACTTTCTTGTAGCTCTCACAAAAATGTGCTTATACAAGAAAAGAAAGAAACTGTGCTCCAAGGGTTATACTGTTTCTGTAAGAGTACTGTACCTCAAGTTGCACAATAAGGTGGCAAACCAGTGAAAGCAGAAAAATAAAAAAAGAGAAAACATCACATTTGCAATGATGATTTCTACTATAGTAAGCTATATGATTCCACACATGAGATTCAACCAGCCTTGAGAAAAATAAGGAGGGGGGAAAAAAAGCCAGACACAATTATAGGTAGTATTTTCTATGGAACCAAAGATACAAAGACAACTCCATTCTAGTAACATGCTCTGTCCTACAGCTTCCATCTCACTTTCTCAGTGAAGATCATGAAGTGACTATTTACCATGCCAGCCTCCTCATAGTTATCCAATATTTTTTGGACTACTTGGGAGCCCTTTCAGAGACTAACAATCCTATGTATAAAAGCTTTCTTGCAAAATTTTACTCAAGAATCAAACTGTGCCTCTAAATCCTGAGGAGGACACTCTGGTGAAGCCTCCAGAGGAGAAGGTTTCTTTGACTTTCATTGCCAGGAGTGGGGCCTCCCACAGGAGGAATGAAAGCCAGCAGGCCCTCAGGAAAGCATCCCCATCTCCATTTTGTATTCAGGAACCCCCCAAGTGGGGCACACATGGGTCTGCAGAAATTTCTACCTCACTTGGGAATTCTGGAGTTCATGCGTCCAGAAAAACACTTCAACCAAGGGAAGGAACAGTCAAAGAAATAAAGTCCTTATCACATTCCTTTCTACCTTCCTAGATGTCAATGCATAGGAAGTTACTGCACATACCATCTCCTCTTCCACCTAAAAATCTGGCAGTAACAAAACCTCCACTGCTCTCCTCTGCCCATTCTGCACAATGCACAACTCCAACAATACAACTCACCTGCCCACACACACCACACTGTAAAAGCACTCCTTGTAGCCTCTTAAATCTCTTCCACACTCAGGCTGGGTTGGCCTGAGAGACCCTCATGTTCACCCTCACCTCAGTTACATAGAGCAAAACACTTTCTCAGACAACCAAGTACATTGGCTAGAAGACTTTGGTAACTGAGAGCACAGTACAAAGGAGGAATCAGTGCTCAAACTGTCTGGATTTGGCTTAATTTCGTTTAGGTGTAAATTCTGCCACCAGATTACAATCCCAGGGTAGGCTTGTGAGGGGGGATCTGGAGCTCTCCCCCAAAAACACACCACCTTGGACACATGCAAGGATGTCAATCATCCTCCAGGACTGTCACAAGCAAAGCAAGAAATGGCCAAATTACAACCAAAGACAAATCACAGAAAAAACATCCTTTCCACACTTCAGGCTCACATACCTGAAACCCTCCTCTGAAGCAGCAACTCCTCACAGCCAGCCCCCTCTGAGAGCAGCAAAGCTCCTTCCCACCCCACAAGCAAGGCAGGTGATCCCCATCATCCCTCCCAGGGCCCAGGTGCTGCTCCTTCCCCGCAGCTCTCAGCCTCCATCCAACCCCTGCTGCATCCGACCCAGACTGCTCCCTGGAGACACATACAGGAACCCTACAAGCCCCCAGAAAGCGTTTCCCCCATTTCTCTGCAAGCTCCAAAAGAGTCTCATCTTTTACCAGCGCAGTACACTTCCCAGCTGGGAACTACCACATTGAACGCTTTCGATCTGGTCCTGCTTTTCCTCTGTCTCCAGATCTCATCTCCTAATAGGAGAATGATTATTTCATTTTATTGGAAATAGTCCAAACAAATTTGAAGACAGATAAATTGTAAATCTTAGAAGTTTGTCACCAAGTTATTAATGTTTAAAATGTTCCAGGTATAAACAAATGCAAATATAGCTAATAAATTGTATAATATACCCAGAATATTATGGCAATGACAAAATTTAATCTACACAAACTCTCAGATTAAGCTAAGGAGTAGTTTCTATATCTTATTAATAATAAGTAAAAAGTCCCCTCACTTTTCAGTGTTGATGAAAATTAATAGCTTTCTTGCAGATAAATGAAGTGTATCTCTGTGTTCAGTTTAGTTTTCCTAAAGAGTGGCAAGTGCCTGAGAACTCAACTAGAATAAAATCTCCACAGAAGCAAAAAAGGACGGCAGTTTTGATTTTCTTTGAATACAGAACCATAGTAACTGGGCTTCTATTCCAAGATGACACTAGATAGCAGCTCTAAATATTTTTATCTGCACAAGCCATTTATTATTCTTTGTTTTCTTTTTCCGCAAACAGCTCAAGACTTTCCATTTCTGAGACTTCAAATTAAAGACTTTCATATGGCTAGCTTCGGTCATGCAAAGTTCAAAAATAGTAGAAATGCAGAACAATATTAAGACCATAAATCTAAACGTACATTAATTGCATCCAGTATGCAACAGAAAGCTACCCACAATAATCAAGAAAATTAAGAGTAGGTCTTTATTAAAACACAGTCAGAACCAGGAAATTAGAACTGTATTGCTTCTTGTATCTCTGTTTACAACGGGAAAGGATCACAAGTGATTATTCGTTCAGATTTCTGCTTTGCTCTAAAGTAGGCCAGCCAGCTCAGCACTTTTCTTAAGATTATGAATACTTGTCTGCCCTACATATGGTTTAGGCTGAAACCAATCAGTTGAGCTGAAACATGAAGCAAAACCGGCTATTTTCATGTCACTCATTTTCAGCTATAATGAAGAAGTGCACAGAACAGGTATAAAAGGATCAGATTTTAAATTATTTTAAAATTTACTTTGCCATTAGCAGAGTTCACTAAGGAGCTCACTGATTTCCTCACTGTTGGATTAACACTTCATCTAGATTCCAGAATAATTTGTTATTCATTAATAACTCTTTAACCACTTGTTTTCTCTGCTAGTTTCCAGTTCATTTTTGTACATTGATTACCTCATTCAATAAGAAGAAAACTGAGCACTGAACTGCATCCAGTAGACTTTCACATTACTGGGACATTCAGGATGCAAACGTGCTCTGCAAGAAGCCTTACATCAAAACTTTAAAACCATATGAAACAAAAATAATTCCTTCAATTTTTAAATTAAATACTTCTGTTTGCTCTCTCTCCCTCATGCAAGCCACCCTTAAGATTTTTCTTGCTGTCTAGAGGAAGAGAGGTTAAATAATAGAAGGTTTCTATCTTGAGTTCAAAATAGTAACGTCTTCAAACAACTTCGGCTATTTGGAAGATCGAAACTGCAGAAAATGCTTTGTTTAAATTGTTTTTAACTTATTTTTCTTAAAAGTTAAGTAGTCTCATTTTCTAGAGCTGCTAAGCACTCATGGACTCTATAAAGTCATTACCTTGAAAATATAAGTTAATTATGGAAAAAAAACTTTCACATTCAGTTTTTCCTTTTACATTTAAGAAATAAACATTATCAAACTGTTAGTAAGACATTTCTGTCAGTTTACACCACTCAAAACTATTGGTACCTATCAGCAACAAAGCAAAAAAAAAAAATCAAAAAGGTTACGAAGTAAGTTTGTTTAAAACAAAGACAGTGCGCTTAGTATTTTGACGTATGAGACAGAATATGTTTCCACCAGGGGAGAAGCATACCTTTCATCAGCTGCAAAACCTTGGTGTCAGGAGGTGATATAATCCAAATGGGTCTCAGCAACATGTTCCACAATATCCACAAGTTTCAGCATGGGGGTCTTCCTCCAGGAGAGCATTAACCATTAGTAGGAATCCAAACAGTTAAGACATCACATAGCTGTATGGTCCAGTCTGAACCATGTTAAGCAGCCCTGAAGAATCCCAAGCTGTATTCCACCATTCGAAGAGTAGTGCAATATGGCACCCATCACAGATTGATGTTCTGGAAACTATCCCATTTTCCCAACAATCATGCTGTGACCTGTTCCAATACGAGGAAGAAGTGTTAGCTCAGCACAGTAACTCTGCCACACCACTCAGGGACTAACATAAAAATATAAAGTTACGTTCTTCTGAATAATATCAAGCACATATTTCTTCACAGATTTAGGCAAATCCTAAACTCACAGCCCACTGATGGCATTTTGTTTTAAAAATGTCACCGGGCTGGAGAGTAACAGGAAAAGGTTTAAGAAAAAGGCTTTCACATATCTCTACAGATTGCACAGTCTTACATTTGAGAAAGCACTGAAGTGACAGGAAAGAAAGGTAACATAAAGGCTCTTCAACTGCCTTGGCAGGTATTTCAAAACTAATGAAAACAGTAAGTCAATTAAAAAAAAAAAAAAAAAAAAAAAAAAGGTCGCAAAACCAAAACTCATCAACCCTTTTGAGGGAAACATATGTGATCTTTTCTGCCTCCTGTCGCAGGGTCCCCCCACAGCACCTCTACCAGCAGACTTGCTGTTTCAGTTGGGACCTGAACTATGAGCACGATGGATGGCATTTGGCCCAGCAAGAAGGCAAAGCAGCCAAACCCACGTCAGTCTACTCACGCACTCCCTCTGTGCAATTCCTTCAGAGGTACAAAAAGCAAATTTTAGTTACATTGGGAAGGGTACTATGAGGAATGGAGAGAAAAGTTTGAGTATTCTGCACAGGAGGGAACAATGACGTGAAGAACAGCATCGGGTCTGCCAAGATGGAGTGGGAGAAAGGGAAAAGAGCAAAATTCCACACTAAGGATGACAGAGAGGAGCTAGAAGAAGCTTTTAGAAACTGGAAGATGCATGTACCTAGAGATGAAGACAAGAAGAAAGGAGAAGGTGAACATTGGTGAACAAGAATTATTGCTAGAAACTCTGTCTGCATAACTGGGTAACCTGGATGTAGACCAGTCCACAGAAGAATAAGTTTAGGAGAGAACAAGACGAAGCCTTATGTTTGCTTCACATCAGGAGAAACAAGAGTATCTATGCATGGAGGAAAGGAAGGATCCTGGAAAAGGAGTTTTTCATGAGAAATGCAAGCAGGCATAAAGGTAGAAGAGTAGCTGGGAAGGGATCAAGGAGAAGAATGAGTAACAATAGAAAGTGAAAAAGTAGAGACTTCAGAAATTCTGAAATGGGTAGATCTAAGGAGAGAGATGGACAATTAGGAAACCGAGGCAAGAAAACACAAGAAAGTAGAGGACTAGGATGAAAAAAAGAGAAAAATGAATGGTTATTACACAACACAGAAAAAGAGGATGGGAAAATAATAAGACACTAAATTGATCAAGACAATTATGAAAAGTACAAAGGGTGCACAAGTAAGTTTTCTGGAGTTACGATGCTTGCTCTAGAAAGCGTGAACCAAAAGGAATGGAACAAAACCCAAGGCGACTATTGTGTTTGCAAAGGGACGAAGGGAATTGCACAGTGCAGGAGAAGCCCAGCCGAGGAAGGGCCAGCCTGGGCTGACCGTCCGCACTCTCCCCTTCGCATTCGGAAGAACAAAGTCCTCCCTCTGGTCCGTCCCTCTTCTCCTAAAATTGTCCCTCGGCACTTCTGTCCACCTTGGTTCGCTGGGATGGTCCCACAGGAGCAATGTGTTACCCTGGGCGGTGTCTCGGCCCCCGCAACCCAAGCTGGCACACGGCGGAGCGCCCACCTTGCCCCTGCTGCGCGTTGCCCTGCCCAGCCCCACGGCCTTCACTAGCCCCCCACTCCCTGGCCAGGGCCGCCAGGACTCCCTACAATCCCATCAAGTTTTCCCCGTCTTCAGCTTTCCTCTGTCCCAACTCTTAAATACACAGCCCCATCCACAAAGCCCTCCGAGTCCACTTCCCTACCCCACCAAAAAAAAAAAAAAAAAAAAAAAAAAAGGTTAAACGTCTAAAAATAAAACACAAAGCAGGCACAAGAAGGAGGCAAGACCCCCCCCCCCCCGAGTAGTGCCCCCCAGCCCACATTACAGGAGCTCAGGCGGAAAGACTGCCTTACCCTCCCCAAAAATACCTGCATGTGTTCCCAAAAGTACAAAGGAAAGGCTGGGCTGGCCCGCAGCCGCCTCCGCTGCGCTCCCAGATCCGGGCGCGGATGGCAGGGCGGAGGGGGGAGCGACGAGGGAGCCGGGAAAGAACAATAAACCCCAAGTCCGAACGTACCTTCTCCTTTCTCTAAACTGTGAAACCAGATTTCCTTAGAAGCCTACGGCGGAGCTCTTTGCTTTTAAGCGGCGGGAGAGCTCGAAGAAAGTTGAGTAAATCTCTTCGGATAAAGTTGCCGAAGATGAGTTAACCCGGGAGAGGCGAGGGAGAGATGGAGAGTTCATCCGAGTTTCTCCTTTTGTTCAAGTTGCCCGAGCAGACAAAGAGCCGGCAGCGGCGGCAGGTCCCCCGCGCCCCTGCTCCCCCCGCGGTCCGGGCGCCGCCGGGGTCCCGTACTGCCCTCGCCCCCCGCCTCCGCCCACCACCGCAACTTTCCGTCTGCTCCATCCCTCCTCAGCCCCGACCCCGGCTCCGGCGCAAAACTTCCCTCGAACTGAACCTCCCAGAAAAAGAAAACAATTTAATTCAAGGCGGGGGAGTGGGGGGTGGAAAGGGAGAGAACCATCTCTCAAATCATTATTTCCGGTAGATGCACCTCTTTGTTTGGATTCCCCCGACTGTCAGTGAGGACAAGCCTCTGGGGATCTGCTTTCGGACAGTTTGATCTGCCGGAATGAGACGGGCAAACGCAGGACATACAGAAAAAGAACTTTAAAAGAAAGAAGGGGGAGGGGGGGGAGTAAATAGAAAACAATATAAAACTTTGGAGTTGCGAAACGAACCCTTTTTTCATGGACACGGGAAGTACATAAATAAACAACTGAAGGGGAACTTCGGAAAACTGTTGGTTCTCCTCCCCCTCCCCTTCGCACTTTTCCGGAGAACATAACAAAAAAAGCCCCCCGATAGCTCCTGGCCGGGGCTCCGTGCCTCCGCCGCCAGCTCCTGGCATCCCTACCTGTTGCGTAAAGCGCAAAGATGGGGCCGACCGCATCCGTCCCAAAGAAACCAAAAGGGAAGGAGGGGACAGCCCTCACCCCCCGGCCCCTTCACCTGCCCTCCGGCCGCCCCCCCGGGGACACCCGCCGGCAGCCCGGGCGCGTCTCCGGCGGAACGCGCGGCCGCCCGCGCCCTGCCCGGCCCGGCTCCGCGGGCGGCCGTCGGGGCGCCCCGGTCCCCGCCGAAAGTTTGGCGGGGCGGGGCCGGGGTGCGCCGCGGCCTCGCAGCGAGACAAAAGGAGCGCGGAGCAGCGCCGCAACTCACCTTGGAGGGAGAGAGTGAGGCTGAGGAGACACCTTCCGCTTCAGTCCTCCTCCTCCTCCTTCCCACCCTCCGGCCCTGTGGCGACGGCGGGGCCGTGGGACAGGCTCACGCTGCGGACCGGAGCTGATCACCCGGCTCAGCCCCGCTAAACAAAAGCGGGGGGGAGCGGCCCTGCCGCCCCCGCCCCGCCCGCGCCCGCTGTCCCTAACTTTTTGGTGCCCACCGAGCATCCCAGCGAGCCGGCCCCGCTCTTGGGAAGGACGGAGCAAAGCGAGGCAGGGCGCCCGGAGCGGGACCCCCACGTCGGGGCAGCGGGCCCAGGGCTGCCGGCAGGGCGGGAACGCTGCCGGGAGGTGCCGCCGGCTGGGGGGGGCCACAACACGGACCCGCTGCTCATTGTCTGTCCGAGGGTGTGCCCGTGGAAGGGCGGCGTGGAGGGACCCCGTGCGTGTGCGCACTGCGTGGGCGTCCACAGCACGCGTGAGGATTTTGTGAGTTTGTGCATGGTGACACGGGTGCCAGAGACCCCAGCGCCCAGGGCCTGAAAGATGTCCTCAGTGCTGCTTACTTTCTTTTTATTCTTTTTTTTTCTTTTCCTTAAAAGCAAGAGGAACCTCGAAGAAGCTACTAGGAATGGTAGCTAATAGCAGCCCACACTTGACATGGCAGGGCTAGTTTTTCAGTGTCAGAAAACAGAGGATGATCCTCAGATGGTTTTTCAGAGGGAAGAAGAGGATGGAAAGGGCACACTATTTAGCCTTTGGTGTCCCGTTGACAGCTCCTACACTCCCTGCCCACCTATGACTCCTCCTGTTTTCCTTCAGTTCATGTTCATTTCATGCTAACAACCCCAACTTGTCCTCCTTCCATCTCCTTTCCCCCTGCCCATCTTCCCTAGCTTTGAGGCTTATTCAAACCATTCCCTCCTACCCAATGCAGACAGCCTCAAAATTTTGTTCTTCAAAACGTTTTGCAACTCGCCTCCCAGGATCAGCCTTTTTATCCTCATGCCCCAGAGGAACTGCCCCCAGCTCTTCCATTGCTGCCTGTGATTTATGTCGCTCTCAACCATTGTCTTCCTACATTCTGTTGCAATGTGCATTGCTGTTGGTTTTCACTATAGATTTCTGAGGTGAAATGGTAATATGTATCATACTGTAACACCAGGCAGGAGAAGCGCATCCTTGTAGTCATCCTTTACCATTCCTTTCACTTTCTTCTGCCCTTCTGCATTGAGTGCTCTGGAGCAACTATCATAACACTTTTACAATTTCCTCCTCAATTATTTTCTACACAGTTTGTCCCTTCCATCCTTTTCTGACTTTTCACAGATTTTTATTCTCTTTATCTACACTACTTCCATGGTTGTTTTGTCCATGTTTCTCTTTCTACCTCTGCACTTTTGTTTCCTTAATCCTTTGGTTTCATGGTGGAAGAGGAATGTTGACTGCACCATAGCCTTTTTCTTACTTTCATCCTTATTTTCTCCAGTTTTCACATGCTCTCTCTTAGCAGGGCACACTGAAGTCCAGCAAACCTGTGCTCTTCTGGTAACACATATGTAGTTTTTTGCTGTGCTCCTTTCCCAGATGATCCCCAAATCCAGTGGAGGACTATACATTGGGGCACAGCCAGCAAACGTCTTACAGAGGGCTACTCTTAGTGGCTTTCTCTGGACAAACACAAATTGTACAAGTAGCTCCTTGTGTCATGGGATTTTGGCTTTGGCAGACATCAAAGACCTGTTGTATAAAGGTAAAACTTGCTGAGAATTTGTAAAGATGTTGACTTGCTCCGTGGCCTGCCAGCTGAGTTGGAGTCTGTGGGGCAGGATCACCCATATGCTCTTCTCTTTCTTCCCTTGGAAGCTGGAGGCCAAAAGCTTCTAAAAATGTATAATCATATCCATTGCAATTCTCTGGTACTGGTGATATTTAAACAAGGTATGTGCCTATATTATTACTTCACTAGGAGTGATAAAGATTAGCTAATCATTGGACCAGAGGTCACCAGTTGCCTTGGGTCCCATAATCATGGATCACATTCAATACACACAAAAAAGAGGAGAGCCACCATTGATAATATCTAGTGAAGAGCTAGCTGAGCAAGGATGAGAAAAATAGAAAAATTGTTTGAAAGGACAAAAATGTCAGAAACATTTCAATAAAAGCTATTGTGTCTCATAGAAGGGCTTATTTGATGCATAAGTGGCCATCTACCATCGAGGCAATAAATTTGGTTGAAATTCCCTTGTGGTTCATTGGCCAGGTAAAGAAAAGCATTTAACAGTAAAAAGGAATGCATAAGATGTGATAAAATAAGGTGCAGTTTATGATAATTGACATGAAGTAGAAATTACACAATGTACTAAATTATTTAGAAAAGTCAAAAATATTGCATAAAAATCCACATTGTGGACAGATGAAATTCAAATAATTTTACAGTTAGTGGGGAGTGAAGCATCTCCTAATAATGTTTATAGGCCTGTCAGTAGACATAGTCATATTTCTGAGATAAAATATACTAAAAATTATGCCTGTGTTCTGTAAGTGGAAAGACAAATATTACACACAGAAAATTACTTATTTTTTGGTCTTTGAGCAGCACCTATCTCCAATAAACACTGAATCCTTAGCCCCAGATGCCTTGCACTCTAACATCAGAAAATACTTGATACTTCATGTCACAGCAATGTTCAGTTTAATAAATCCTGGAATGTCATGGAAATTACATGAATCTATTGCCAACGTTATGCCAATATGAAAAAAGGGCAAACAGAATGACACAGATTACAATACTCCATTTTGCCTGACATTCATCCCTTAAAAAATAGTGGAAAGCCTGATATGGGATTAAACTCAAGGAGAAGTAAGGATAAGAATAATGATAGTAAAGCAGTGTTCCTTCATCTTTAATTCCTTTTTCTCCTTTGTATTTAAATTTCACTGTGGATGTAGGATGGGTCAGAATACAGATCTAGTGATAGCTCCACATGGTGACTGATCTGGCTTGAAGAACATCACAACAGTGAAGAAACTTCCCCTAGAGCGCCAATATTTAAACATTTCCAAATGGCAGTGACCTAGTCTCCTCTTGTTCCCAAATAATGGGAACAAATGGCCTAGACTACCTGTGGTTTTTAAATCCTTGATTCTTGCACTGCACAACTACATTATTCTTAGTTCTTTCAGCCATCTGATCTCCTTCTGTCTCCAAATGACTTTTACTCTGCTTCCCAAGTCTCCTTGAAGAAAAGCTTCATCAAAATTAACTCTAGACACAATTTCAGGATTTTTAAGATCACAAAAATTCATTAAATCATCATATAAAAGGTCAACCTTTTTTTGGCAAACTAGACAGAAAACATAATCCAGTTTCTTCTGTATTTATCCTGGTTGTCCATATTCCTCTGAAGTCTGACTGAGCCTGAGCACGTGAAGAAAGGTGTTCCATTTTGCTAAAATATAGTGTGACACACAGTCAACCACTTCTCTTAAGAACAAAGCTAACTATGACCCTAGACATTAAAAAAAATAAAACAACTAAACAAAACCAACAAGGGCTGGACTTCACTTTAAATCAAGATTTGTTTGGCTTTAGCTTCTAGTTACCTTTTAAATGTATTTTATGTCTCGCCACCACATTAAATTAGTGTACAGCTAATTTTATAAATGGGGCCCTGAAAGCAAGACTGGCTGCACAGGACAGGAAACCTTCCTGCAGAGATAATGTACTTACAGGACTGTTTTAATTTCTTTGAGGGATTACTTACATTAACTTGTTTAGGTTCCATTACATTTACCAAGAAAACACACAATTGCTTGAAGTTTGCCAGCTGAGTGGGTTTCTGGGGGTGTAACACTCATTCAACATCAGGTTGTCACGCTAAGGACAATGGCCATTCGGGAGCACACGTCAGTGCCGCCACAGCGCTGTGGAGACTGGAGCCCCCCAAGCCCTGCGTTCCGTGTAGCTGCTGTAAGCACCTACCATGCAGATCAAAATGAACACCAGCCCAGCCTGCAGCAGGGAGTTGGGTGCTGATTATGTCTCACTCCCCTTATCACAGAGTGCCCCAGAAGAGGAGGGTTGGTTTCAGTTCTTCGCATTTTAATACATCAGTTTTAAACTCACAGAACTCATAGAAAAGTTGGCATACATCAGCTACAGTAGGTGTCTTTGCTTTCACTGTGAGAAAAAAAACTGCACAAAAAGCTCAGTCTTGCTTGGCCCTGCTTCCCTGAGAAGAGGACTACCACTCGTCCTCCAAGAGCATTTGAAAGTTCTGACTTTCCTGTGAGCTCTTGGATGTTGACATGTGTAGGAAGATGAGCAATGCAGTAGATGATCAGCAAAATGTGGTCTTTTCGGGGATAATTCAGAGGACCTGCTGAGTTTTGCTGTCCTAGCAAATTTTTTTGCTTCTCATTTTATTTTTTTCTATATGCAGAGGCTGATTTCACCACTACTCTCTTTTGTAGAAGTGTGAATCAAATCAATAGACCAATCCACTCCTGTAAATGTCAAGACCAAGAAAGACAAACCTGCAAATGAAAGAATTGTTTTGGCATAAATATATTCTTCTCTGTAGACACATACCCAACAAATTCATAGAATGTTTCTTTTTGGGGGGGAGGAAAAATGCAAAACAAGATAAAAATAAAAACCCAACCCAAACTATACTACCCCAGAAGGGTAGAAAACAATGAGCTTTCCAGCTCTTTTTAAAAATCACCTAAAGGTCATTCATAACATCTGTACTCGAAAGAAAGAAAATACAATTTGTATTTGATTTGCAACCAGCTGTATTTTCCTAGTGTTTTGTCCTAAACCAGAAAAAGGGTGGTGAAATACTCTCTGGTCTTCTTTTCCATCAAGTCTCCATTTTGATCAAGTCTTAGCTTATAGACCCCACAAACATAACTTTTTTTTTTAGATACATACACCACAGCCTCTTTGTCACCTCCATTTTTATCTTATTTTGTTGGGATTTTGGTGGGGGGTTGGATTTTTTTTTTTATCCAAACCCACCTTTTTTATGTGGCAAATCAATAATCAGACACAGATCTGACTCCATTCTATTTCTTCCACCTTTTTCTCCAGAGCCTATGGTTTTAATAACAGATCTTGTACAAGAGTCCCTAGAGAAATAGATAATTCCTAAGCAAATTCACAAAAGGGTTTAGTTCAGCAATATGTTCATATATGATGATTGCTAGTGCAGTTTCTATTCCTCACAAATGAGAATTTCTCTAATGAAGAATGAAATCTCCATTGCAAGTTGAACAAATGAACAGGTCCATTTTATACTGTTCTTAATATATAAGTTCAAAATAGTCACTTTTCCTTATTCTTGGTCTCATTTACTCTATATATGCATGCTACTTAAATAAATTATTGTCATCAAATTAAGACTAAGTTTGGGGAGTTCTGTTTCAGCCTTTCTTTCTTCAACTTGGAAGTTTTGACACATTGACTTGGACTGACTCCTTCCTGAAAATCTTGATTTGTTTGACACATATTAAGTTTAAATATAGCTACAAGGTTAGATACTGTATAGAGATTATCTAATGTATATATACCTTCACCTTCAAAATTAAGAAAAATATGACAATTTGTGTTGAATATTTAAGACTAACATTCTGAATATATTGTTTGATAATATCCATTCTTCCCACCCCCAGACAGTGTTCAAGTAATTTCTAGCTTCTTTTCCACTGATTTAATTAATTATCATCCTCTCTGGTTTATATTGAAAACATAAGCCTTTCTAGCTCATCATTTTGTGATTTAAGAAATCATCCCACAACATTGACTAAGGTGCTGAACTAGAATTGCTGTCAATATGAACTCTTTGGTTCATAAAACTTATTGAGCAGTCATCTGAATATCTGAGAAGCAGGGAAACTATAAAATCCTTGTCTTGAATTCCCTCATATAGAGAACATACAGGACAATGCCAGGAAAAAGATTTTAATCCTATTTACAACCTTGGCCTTATTTAACAGGGCTTTGTGCACCTCGTTTTCATACAAAAAACCTGTTTGTAGCTTAATAATATAGCTTTGTGCCTTCATAATATGACCAGATAGATACACAGATAGAGGTTTTTGTGGTCAGCACAAAATCTAATTTGGGACTTCCCCATCTCCACAACCATAGCCAGTCCTAAAAAATAAAAAAAAAAAAAAGAAAAGAAAAGGCACTTCCGCTTCATGTGGGTGCGGTTACACCATCTGCAGCCCTCAAAAAAAAAAAAAAAAAAAAAAAAAAAAAAAAAAAAAAGGTCTATGAGACAGCACACATTTCCCCTGCAGGCACAAAGGGACAGGAGAAAGAACCCGCCCGGAGAGCGTAAAGCTGCTCCTCTTCTCCTGGCTCTGGACATACTCAGTGCCAGCAAGGACTGGGGCACAGGGAGCTTGTGCACCCAGAGGGGTCCTCTGCTTCTGGGACAGCTGCAAAGAGCCAGATGAAGAAGGGAGCAAGTGAAGTGCTGAGGAAAGGGAAGACGGTGAGGGACAGACTCCACCATCCTGTCACAGGCCATGCAAGCAGGCAAAGCCTCCTCTGAGCACGAGGCTGCCCAGGCCACCATGAGACTACACTGAGATTCCACCCACACCAGCGCAGCAGGGTTTGTTCACCCTGCAAAATGCCAAGTTCTCCTGCCACAGACCCAGCAAACCAGCCCAGCCTCCCTGCTTTGATTTTGGCTGGTGTAAGTATTGACCTACTGTATCTTTAGGTCTTATGGGTTTGACCCTTTCCACACAGAAATAGGTATGGCAAAAATGTGGACATACACCTGCCATTCTGAAGGACGATGGAATAGAATTTGTTTTTGCAAGAAATATCAAGGTCACCCTAAGCATAGAAATACTATACAGCTCTGGTAAAACCAGCATAGTAAATATAGACATGAGATAAACTAACTGTCTGGTTTTCCATTTGCCTGTGACCTCTATTACTGTTCTTTGTTCCTTTGCCTATAACCTCCCTAATTGCCTTTTTGGTCCTTTGGGTCAATATGATTATCAGTCTCAACACTGCCACTGCTTTCAAATTTTTCAAATAAAACCTCATGTGTAAAGTTACAACCCTATTCTGTTGGTGAGTTATTCAAAAATTTGTGCTTTTAACTAATACAGAATACTTTAAGTAGTAGATCCATATTCTTAAAGGGTAGCTATTCAGTCTTTTGCCACTATTTACACAAAATAATGTACCACCTTCCATCCCTCACCTCTGTGATCCATAAATTTGAGATTTATCATTAAAATCCACATTCACCACACAATCTTCACTCACAGCAACAAAACCAAGCAAACAAAACAAAAATTACCCACACAGAGATCAAAATAACATCATCACAAAACCAATTTACACAAAATCTACCTGTTGTCCTTCCACCACAATTACAACAAAAACTCCTCATGATCATTCCAGTCTCTAACAAAGTTTGGTACTTGTTTTGCCTGTTACTTCTAGTGACTAGCTTTATCTCAAAATGTTCATGATCCCAGGTTTTGGCACCAAAAAGTCTGTAGTGGGTTGACCCTGGCTGTATGCCAGGTACCTACCAAAGTTGCTCTATCACTCCCCTCCACAACTGGAGAGGGGAGAGAAAATATAATTAAGGGTTCACGGATTGAGGTAAGGTCCAGGAGAGAGCACTCACCCAATCTTGTCCAGGGCAAAACATACGCAAATTTGGGACATTAACTGAATTTATTGCTAACAAAATCAGAGCAGGACAATGAGAATCAAAATAAATCCTAAAAACACCTTCGCCCCACCATTCCCTCCTTCCCAAGCTCTACCCCCAGCTCCAGTGGTGCAAGGAGACAGGGAATGGGGGTTATGATCAGTTCATCACACGTTGTTTCTCCCACTGCTCAGGGAGAAGAGTCCTTCCCCTGCTCCAACGTTAGGTCCCTCAGTTCTCCATGAACTTCTCCAATGTAAGTCCGTCTCACAAGCAATGGTTCTCCATGAGCTACTGTAATGTGGGCCACTCTTCCTTGGGGTGCAGTCCTTCAGGCACAACCTATTTCCATGTGGGTCCACCACCAGGCTGGAAGTCCTACCAGGAACCCTGCTCCAGCATGGGCCCCTCTCTGTGTGGGTCTGCAGGTCCCTACCAGGACCCTGCTCCAGCAGAGGCCTCCCACGGGGTCACAGCCTCCTCTCAGGCATCCACCTGCCCCAGTGTGGGTCTCCTCCATGGGCTGCCAGTGGATCTCTGCATCCCCATGGACCTCCATGGGCTGCAGGGGCACAGCTGCTCCACCATGGGCTGCACCATGGCTGCAGGAGAATCTCAGCTCTGGTGCCTGGAGCACCCCTGCCCCCTCCTTCTTCAGTGACTTTGGTGTCCACGGAGTTTCTCTTCTCACATATTCTCACTCTGCTTTTCTCTGGCCACAATTACATTTTTATGCACAATAACTTTTTTTCTTCTAAAATGTGTTATCACAGAGGCATTACAACCATTTCTGATGGCCCAGCCTTGGCCAGCAGTGGGTCTATCTTGGAGCCAGCTGGCATTGGCTCTGCTGGACATGGAGGGCGCTTCTGGCAGCTTCTCACAGAAGACATCCCTTTAGCCCCTGCCCCAGTATCGAAATCTGGCTGTGCAAACCCAATGCACTACCCTGCTAACATTTTACAAAGCATATTCTTGTTTTAATAAGGACTAAAATACAAACTGTTCACTGAAAACCAGCATCTGGAGGAGTCCAGTCTTGATAAAGGTTACTTGGTACGAATGAAATACATGTAATAACAATGTCAGTCTGATAAAAGTTGAATTTATGCCTTTATTCCATGAGTAAGAAGATATATACAGTCTCAATGAGAGACTGCTTGTGCTCTCTCAAGAAAGCTGAGGTGTGTACTTGTCAGTATTGGTAAAACAGATAGTTTTGCTTAAACCTATGATTTTTAAGTAGAGATTCCATCCAGCTGTCAGGGGAATGACTGAAAAAAATGTCATTGACACCAATATCGATGATGCCTTTCCACATGCAAACAGAATATGAGGTCAGTGTTTTCTCCAGCCCCACTCATGCAATCTCCCACACAAGTGACTTCATGCATATGTGTCTGACTGATACATGAAAGCTGTAACTTTGGATGTCTCAGTCAAGTTCTACAGTGAGTTCTAAAGGCAACAGCTTGAAACATTAAAACTTATCCCCAGTGTCTTTTTCCCCCCTCATATCTTTTTCCTGACCTGTTATTTTTAAGAAAATGTCTCAATTTAGAAAATAATAAAGCTCAAACAAGCCGATTCTCTTCAAATTTGCGCTTCACACAATGCCAGAGGTGTCATGAAAGGAAAACGTCATTGATAATATGTGACTGCTTGGAATCAGATTTGAGAGATGCATAATCTGTTGGTAACCTCTGCCTGTAAGTTCAAATTACAAATTCTGTATTTATTACACATGAACACACTATGTTTCCAGATTCTGCCTCCACAGACATGGGGTAACTTATGGGGTCCATAGGTCAAATGGGATTTTATATGAGACTCCAACTATACATAACTATTTTCAATAATACATTCACAGGGTCAGCAATCTTTTTTTTTTTAATATTTTTTATTTTTACAAAGTGAAATAAAGTGTGGGAGAGGATAAGGAGAGGCTGTGTCCTTGGCGATGACAGGAAAAGCCTAGAGAAAATCACCATATGCATAAAAAGAGGCAAATATTTACTAGATAAAATCCAGGCAGAGGAGAAATTACTACCTAAAGGCTGCAGCTGGTTGTCTCTGCAGATTTAAAGGATCAGCTACCAAGACTGTAATTCTAAGAAAATCTCCTATTAATGGATAAAACTCAACTGCACACTGTTTAGTACAGGCTCGGCAGTGAGAAATGAGATATTCCTTAAGAAAAAGAAAAACTCTGGTTTCCATAACTGCAGGATACTGAATTTGCTTCCCTGGTGCGATACATAACCACATCTTGGTGGCAACTGGTGGTTCCCATCACCAGTTCATTTCATAGGTCACCAACTGGCCATCAGATTGTAATGACTTCTGGCTATTTCTAACTGGGATTTAAATCAGTGACCTGAAGTAAAGACACTCATCCTATTACGAGCCTCCTGAGCCATGTAAATTCCAGTGGAGCAGGTTTTTTTTCTAATTCTTCTTAAGCTTACTTCACACAGATATAAATGCTCACAAAAGATCTGAGACGAAGAAGAGTCAGGCCTTAAATATTGATAGGGAGCCTCATTCCTCTTTTCTTCGCTGAAAACTCTAGAAACCTCTGGTTTGCATTATTCATTCACTAAGCCACCTACATATGCCATGTGCGTGTAAGAGCAGCTTCAGCAATTTATCAGCTTTAGTGATGGCTGAATATGCAGATTTTATATTCTAAGGCATCTATCAGAAACACCTGGATGCAGATATCAAAAACACTGAGGGTATTTCATGTGGTGGTTTTTTTCATGTAGACACACTGTACTGAAAGGGTTGGTTTAAAAGCACTGGAATGACTTCTGAGAAATTTCATTTCTTCTTAAATCATCCACCATTACATCAAATAACAGTCCATAAGGTCTGCACTTCCATTGCCACAGACAATTAAAAACACAAAATAGCAAAGCAATGTAACCCAATTTCTCCCATCTTCATTGAAAAACAGAAGCTGAAAGTTCCACTCCAGGAAAAAAGTTTCTGCTAATTCAGAATATGAATTGCAAGGAAACCACAGTATTTGAAAAAAAAGATTAAAAAACCTTTTTTAGACAGCTACACATGGAAAGATTAGGTCATTATATTTAATCACATAAATAAACAAATATCTGTGAAAAACTGAAATTAGTGGAAATCATATCAATAACTAACCACAACCAGAGGCTGCAGAGTCATTATTAACCTACTGATGCTGAGCTTCCAGCCACCATATGATCACCAGACTATCTTTTTTAATCTATTTCAGTTAGAAAATGCCTAGTTACACTGTTCATTTCCTGCATTTATTTCTGAAAATTGCATCAACATTATATTTATATACCCAGTAAAAATCAAGTTATTATTCTAGTAAAGAATTCCAAGAAAAATAAAAACTCTGAAGTTAAAATCAGTGTGAAAAGAGATACTTTCCTTGTTCTATCATCAAGGAAAAAATGTTCTTTAGTGTCATAACATTTTAAAATATTTAACATTTTAAAATATTCTTGATTTTGAACTATAAATAAATATGAATATCTGAAGAGGGAAATGTCATTTGAAGTGACCACAGAAAACATGGCTTTCTAGAAACAGGAAACATATTGCTCCATGAGACTAAACACCCAGTTGGATGACAGATAGCAAATAAACTGTAGATAAACTAGATTCTTAGCCAGGCCTGTGCTGATCTCTGTATATAAAACATTGTATTCACGCACACATTCCAAATAGTCATGAAACACAGAAATTATATTGTAAGAAAATTATCAGAACTTACAAGGCAGAGAAGCATTTAGACGTAACTGCAGCCTAAACAAGTCAAACTTCTTAAATTATCTCCAAATTCAGAAACAGAACTACTGAGAGGGGACAAAAGAGTAGCATGAAGTAATGGGATTAATTTGCCTTAGTCAATTCTCTTCCATGGGGAAAAGCTGCTGTTACCTTTTGGTGCCTAGAGGAGGGTACCCTCTTGGAGGGGTATTCTGAGCACAAAGCAGAGAAATGGGATTCATTGATAAACATCTGAAACCCATCGTGCCCACCCTTTCTGGCAGTCAGGACTGATAATTCAAGACTTTCTGCATTAGAGAGGGCTCACACATGACATCCTTCACTGTCCTCCCCATCACACAGTGCCCATTGTGAAGCCTGTGCCGATCTTTGCAGAAGAAAGTTCAACCCAGAGCTCTCCAGTGAGCTCCTGGCTCTGCTCACGCAGCCCACACAACTCCTTCACTCCTAGGAAAGCCAGGTGACCTTGGAGAAGGAGGCACAACAGTGGGCAGTCACAGCCTGTGAATGGCAGCGCACTGATGCTGCTGAATGTCCCCAGCCTGCAGGCTGGTCCTGGCACTGCCACCTACCAGTGTGGCCACCATTCAGGTTAATTCTGTGCATGGGTGCACAGAGCTGATCAGATGGCAGAACCTGGGTGTTATTGCAGGATAACGTCCTGCAATATGTTATAACTCTTCATTGCGTTTGGATTTTGAAAGGTAATGACGAGGACTCTTGTTGAAGTCATGGGATTGTGACCTGCTCCTCTCTGGAAGAGGCACAATCACAGACATCAGCAGCTTAAATTGTGAAATAGGATGTATTAAAAAGAAAAAAAAACCCTCAAGAGTTCCCTTTCTGAACACTCCTGCACTTCCTAGCTTAAGCTAGTTTCCATCACCCTCTTCCCTGCTGAATCACACAGCCCCAGCTGGAACTGCCAGGTGGTTTATACTACATCCTGCAGGTCCTGCAGGAGGTTCTTCTTGTGCTAAATTACTCCTCAGTTTTCCAATCATTGGTAAAGAGAATTGTCTCAGCTTTTACTGACAAAAAATACCTTTAAAATCAGAACATGTATGTATAAACAAGCCCTACTGAAAAAAAGTAGACAAGTTCAGAAGTATAAGAGAAATTATTTCAAAAGAGGAATGCCTGACTAGAAAGTTACTTCAGGTCCCATTATGGGCATAATCCAAAGCTGATTTAAAGCACTGGTGCCTTTTCTGCTTGAGTTCAGTGCATGTTGCATCAAATTTCAGAAAATATCACTTCAGGAGTTCTCTTTAGAAAGGTATGAAATATTAAAACCAACCAGAAACACGAAGGCATATTTTCATAACCCTAGGTTGCATTGTGGATGATAAGGTGAAGTTAGCTAATTAGCATGTGAGCCAATCTTCATTTTCTCATCTCTGGTGCTGCTATTTAAGTGATTTTTGGGTCTCATGGTGTTTCAGCTGAAGTGCAGAACAGAACAAATAGAGCACAAAAGGCCTTTAGCTGTGCAGGAAGGACAAGGTAGAGCTGCAATGGGGATCGCTTCTTTCTCCTCCTGAGCCTGCACAGCCTTTTTCAGGCAAAGCTGTTCACCCCCAGGAGTGGAGGATTAGGATATTTATTCATAATTTATGCCATTTTGAAAAGCTACTGTCAACTCAAACCCAGCTTCAAACCAGAATAAGATGACAGGGATAGAACACAAAACTTCATTGCCTTGTGAGGTTTCTGTGGTCTTTCTCCGCTGCTGCCTTTGCTATCAATTCCAAAATGTTCAGTTTGGGTTTGGGTGTGTTTGAGAAATTGACATTGTTTCACTTATTAAACAAGACTTCTGTAGCAGAGCTAAAAGTAGTCTTTTTTCCTTCGTAATTAAGGGCAATATTATTTTGTTTACTTTTCATTATAACTTATTTAAATAGTTCAACCCCCTTTATTTTATGAATGCAGTTACTAGGACATACTTATATTCCACCGAACAATAACAAGAAGTATTTGATCAGAGTAAGTAATTTCTATGATAGCATCAGAGGTAACACATTATCCAATTCAACATTTATTACTATAAATAATTGATTAATCCCTCCTTTAATCTGAATGGCTACTTTATTAAAAAATTCTTTGCACAAAGGACGAAATTAAATCTAATCTCTGATATGACATCCAGTGAAATGGACAAGGCCTAAAGCAACTTATATCCTCCTTCATCTCCCATGTTATTATATATGGCAGGAAACCTTAGAGAACTGTTTATCAGCTGTTAATCAAAACTCAACCTACAAGCAGGGCACTCTCAGAATTTTAAACATTTCCTAACTTCTATTTGTGTACACATTAAAGGAATTTATATTCCACCTGTGCAGAAGATCTTGTGAGATTCTATCACTATGACTCATGCCTATTGGGTATGTTAATTTGTTGCAGAGAAATATTTGGGAACAACTTTGAACTCAAGAAAGAGGAAAAGAAACACTGTTGGTGAGAGCTCTGAGGTGTTGCACATAAAGATATGCAGGGCTGAAGAGAAATCAAGATCTTGAGCAAAAAGGCATGAAAGTTTCCAAGAGTAGCTACTTGAGGATCAGAGGAAAGGGATGTTTTGAAGTTAGGAGGACTATATTTATTCCTCTACAAAGTATTAGAAAAAAAAGCAACAAAAAACTTACATCCTCAAATTTGATAGACTTAGTCATGGCTATAGCACATAAAGACAATATTGTAAACATTATTTTCATCACCATATAAAGTGTAATTTTATCTTGTTTTCTTAGGTGGTTTTCTATGTGTCTTTTTTTACATTTGCTACATGTTTGGGATTGAAGGTTCAGGCATTATGTGCCCTGCCTTTACAGCGACAAGGCAGTACCAGACACTTGGAACAACAATGACAGAAATGCTAACACAAATCTGTGAGATGAGTAGCTTGTTCTGCAAGGGCTGAATTAATAGTCCATTTATTTCAATTAGCACAGTTGGCTGTTTTAAGTGCTTAGTGCCTTTAAACCTGAGCAACATTATGAGCATGGATGGCCAGATAAGACTCAGATTAGACAGGACTTAATTAGAACTGTGTTACATTTTCTACGTTTGACTGTCACATCAAAAATTTTAATAGGAAAAAGGTCAGACTTACTTAAGCAGAAATCAAGAGTTAGAGGTTGTCTTTTATTTAAAAAAAAAAAAAAAAAAGTTGCTGGCAATTTGTTACCTTACTTATACCTGAAACTACCTTTGTCAAGCAGTTTAAGAGGACCAAGAGATTTTAGGAAAAGCTTCAAACAACTATTATTTAAGTTTGTGCTTTTATAATTCAGAGCATCCACTTTGTATACACT
This sequence comes from Acanthornis magna, assembly GCA_036785705.1. Taxonomy (NCBI): domain Eukaryota; kingdom Metazoa; phylum Chordata; class Aves; order Passeriformes; family Acanthizidae; genus Acanthornis; species Acanthornis magna. The sequence continues at coordinate 23,344,356 of JAWUZG010000025.1, read as the reverse complement.
TCCATGTTTTGGAATATATTTAGGGCCCCTTTGCTGTGTTCAGTTTTATCACATGTAAAAATGAGGGTGACACTGAGGGTCATGCAGACCTTCCAAATAGTTTCATTGAAAGTTTCCAACAGCCACAGTAGCTTCACTACCTGAAGGAACAGACAGTGATTAACCAATCCACACTCATAAGTAATCTTTTGTCACCAGGATGAAAGGTTAAAAAAAGAATTTTCTTTTTTACTATCTAGTTTATAAAATTCAAGATGTTCAAGATATCAGTTAGCTAAGGAAAAGCTGTGTCTTCCTCATTACTCTATACACAAAAGAATGTTAAAGACACTGTACCTCTATTTAAATCTAAAAAAAATGAAGTATCACAGAACTTGGCTGCATTTTTGCTGATTAATAAGTAAAAATGCCTCGTCCAGTGTCAAAAATTAAATGACTTATATTTCCCAGCACAACAAATCGCAAACATTCTCCAAGGACCAGGTCTTCCATGAAAGCAGAGGATACACAAATTAAACAACAGGGATTAAAAGTAGAATGGTCCATTTTATTCCTGTTCAATCAGACTAAGACACTGAAATCTGTCTCTAAAATATTGGAAGACAGAGTGGCAGTTCAGCTCGCCAGACACAGACCATCCAGCCAATCTAACAGCCAGTTAGGGCACACTCTGCAGAAGCACTTTGGCATTAAACTCCATGACGGTGCGGAGGTAGAAATAACCCACTTTTGTCAAAACCACTGTTACAAGCTGCCTCTAAGCGAGCTCTGAACCAGAATTCTTTGTCCTTGTCCTGGAGGCTCAAGATGGCTGGTGACCTCACCTCTCCACTGGCACCAGCTTGGCTGGAAGTCACCATGGACCATCCAGGAGCTCCTATCCTTAGTGGTTCTCTTTCTCCTGGCACAGACCTCAGCTTCCACACAGCATCTCCGCACCCTTAAAGAGGTGTGTGAAGGTTTCAACAATGGAACCCTTCCTGGCTGGGTAGCGCTGCAGCTAATGTCCTGCTAAAGTAACTTGTCAGAGCTACAAGTCTAAAGTCCACAGCAGATCTACACCTTGCTTTCTAACAGGAACACATTCTAACAAAACTACTTTTTAGCTACACAGCATATTCTAACTAACATCCCCCTTCCCCCACAGATTTTATGTATTTTTAATGGAAGTCTAATTACCATCCAAATACAGTTTGAATGAATGCATGAGGAAAAATAAACATCATTTAGAAAGTCAGAAAATATTCATTAATAATTTTTCTAGCATGATAAAAGTGTATAAATTAAGAATCTGTGTAAATATATGTTAAACTACTTAAATATATGCAGACGTAATATGTACTTAAGCCTAATGGTTAGCAAAAGGAAATGCTGAATTACAACAGCCAATGAAAGCCAGCCCTTATTTAGAAAAATACTTAGGAAGCACAAATGCAAAACAAGTTGAAAATCAATTATTTAAATCAAGGTTTCCAACTTCACAATTTAAATCATGATTAAAATTGGCAATTTAAATGACTTTGATCTAAATCTATCCCCTTGATGTGAAACCAGCCCATTTTGTTTGTCATCATTGTTGTTCTCAGAGCCCCTGATGAAAAAATTATTTGTAAATGCACGCATGTGGATATTTCCTTATGAGTACACTTCGCTCTGCAAAGTTTATAATTCATTCATGACAAGAGGAGAATTAACTACACTTCAGCATCTCAATGGCACAACTCTATTTACCATGAAATAACATTAAATGAGAATTTTATGTTTTAAGTTATAATATTTCCCATTTTTACATAATATTCCCATATTTCATAACATTACAGAAAAAAATTAGAATTAACTGAGTTTTAGATCACCAACAGACCTGCCAGTAACAGACAGAGCCACAAAAGCATTTAGATCTGCCATTTAGCATCCAACATCCTTCAGAGGAGGCCACAAAAAACCCACATCTAATCTGTAAGGCCATAGGACACCAGATCCTCTCTTGGGTGCCAGAGTCACTCAGAGAATCACAAGCACAACTCTCAAATGCTTCCAAAACCTATTTCACCAGCTGGGTATGGTTATAGGCAAAAGGCTCTTTGGATTTGCCTTTCTAGCTTGCTTTCCTGAAGAGGTGTCAAACACTTGTCTTCATCGATTCATCCATCCCCCCCCAGCCATAACTCCTATAGAGGGAAGCTGAGATCAAAAGACACTACATTTCTACAGGTTTTGCACAGGGAGATGCCCAGGAGAAAGGATGAAGGCCCAGACTTCAGTTTAAATGAGCTCATCAGGGCTGGGTGAGAGTTCCGGATAGAGCTGGCCAGAGGTAGGAAGCTAATGCGCTCCAGGCCCTGCCAGAGAGGCTGTAACAGGAGCTCTCCTGAGATATGGATGTTTAGAGACCAAGTTCCTTTGGCTGACACAATGATTCACTGATACCCTCACCTCACAAGAAATTAAAACCTATCCTTTGTCTCTAGCATTTCCTGTGGATACCCAAGTTGTATGCTGTGCCAGAATTAAACCAAGATACAATTTTCTATCTCCACTAGCTCTTAAAGCCTTCCGCCTACCTCTTTCACAATTGCTCCCTTAAAACACCAGTTTCTTTTTAGTCACCAGCAATCTTTCTCCTTTAAACACCCAGGCTATGCTTTAACAGTACTGGATTTTTTCTGTCTTTTTCTTGAAGTTCACATCACTGTGGATCCCTGCTACTGCAGCAGGTTTTTCTCCTCTTCTTCCCATGCATTTGGACTTTCTGATTCAATGACCATTTTCATGGCACATGGGTTAGACCATGATAACCTGATTCGTGCTCTTGGCCAGGAGCCCTTTTTCACAAGTAAGTTTATGTTGGGGTCCTTTCCAGCTCCACCACATGCTTATCAACTATCTTATAGTTCCCATGCAGCAGTGAAGAGTTGGACACATTCACCTCATGATCCCAACATCTTAACTGTTTGCTTGTTGTTTAGTATTTTCTTTTATCTTGAGAAATACTTTGGAAGAGGTCCCTGTTCACAGGTACAAATTTATGTCTTCTCTTCCAAATCCCTCATTTATACCTGTTTTCATCTGTGACACCTACAAAAAAATGAAAGAGCAGCTAACTCAGGCTGCTTCTGTAGTGAGATCAGTGCTGCCAAATGGTAATAGTAGTTTGTTTTCTCCTCATATCCATGGCTGCTTTTCCGTCCTACATTTAAATTATAAACAATCTAAAGTGGATCTTCTCTTTTTGTCCTGTACTAATAGTGCATCAAGGACATGAGCTGCTGATCTAGGATTAAGGACACCAGCATAACAACAATAATAATACAATAGAAGAGGAGGAGACACTATGATTTCATTTCTATCTAAACCTGGAACAATTTGTTAATGGAATTAGGCAGCTTCCTTTATGTAATTATCACTCAGTACGTCAGTCAAAGTCTAACTCCTGGTGTGTATCTTTCACTGTGATAATACAGTGCTTTAGAACTACATGAAGTACACCATTTAGATAAGCTGAGCTGGAATTTATGACTCTCCATTTGCAAACAGCTCCAGAGCACTAATATACATTTTCAATTCAAGATAGGAAAGCAAAGGACTCAGCTCATAAGGCTTCATGCTAAAAGTGAGGAGAGCTCAATCAAAGAACATTTACACACTTTCTTTTTCCCAAGTTGATAAAAGAGAACAAAACCAAATATTTTTAAAATACTCAGGATTCCTCCCTTATTTTTTTAAAAAGAATGCACAGATGTAGTCCTACTCTCCTCCTTTACCCTGCTTCCTGGAAACATTTTATATTTATTAATTAAAAGAAAAAACAACCAACCAACCAAAAAAAAAACCCCCACAAACAAACATTTAAATCAATCCAAAGGAAAGCAGCCTAATAAGGTTTTCCAAATGACGTTGAGTCTTGGACAAAGTTTGCAGGAAGACTAGGAATTAATCTGAAGATGTCTGTTTCCGACTGCCTGTTTTATCCCCTGTACCTCTTGTTTTCCTACAGCTGGAACTATGCAAGTTCTTTCATTTGAAAATAATTGGGTTGTTTTCTTATTTACAGAAAATATGCCCCCTCCTTTAAAATTAAGCCTTAAAACTATAAACAATTAGAGCACATAAGTACTTACATGTAAACAGGAACTAGCTCACATAATGAAAAATCATTTTGCTTTTCTTGGTGCCCCAAGTAAGTCTGAATTGATGGCATCGCAGTCACACCAAATACCTACCACATTTCTGAATGGCAGCAGTCTCTAGCAAAAAGTCTGATGAGCCTGAAGACATCTGAATTTGCTTTCATGGAAATACACCACTCCAGTTCCAGGTGCTCAGATCTGGAGAAATGCCCAGACCCACCTTCAAACAGCCATTCCCTTTGCCAGCCACCAGGTCCCATCATCTCCTGTCTAGCTCACTGTCATCAGCACAGCAGTCCCTTTATGTCTGGCCAATGGACCCTCATTAGCAACCATCCCATTGTGGCAGGAATTATGCCTTCAGCAGTTCCAGGGGCCTGGAAAGATTTGGATATTTGCTTCACTTCTTTGAGAGGGACAGACCAAGGAAACAAGTAGTCACAAACTTCAGGCAGGCTGTAGAGCAAAGGGTCACATTGTCCTGTTTTCTCTGACACATCAAGAATGTGACTATTTGAAAGATGTGGTCAGACTTGAACCTGAGTGTGAAGGTTTCGGTGAACTGTGCTGAGATCACACAGTCAGATCTTGTCTAGTTTCATAGCAATTTCACTTCTTCAAAACAGTCAACCTGAGCAAGTGCCTTTTAAATTATTCAGTTAGATACCAGCTGTTTTCATTTAGCTTTCAGAAACACAATCACGGTTTGTACCCAGACTGGTGCTATTTTTGAGTCAGTGTGCAGAGATACCCTCATCTGAAAGACTTGGTCTAAGCTCAGGCAAATAATGTAGCATGGGTACATCTTGGATACATCTTAAATTAGATTTTCATTCTACTGGAAATGCAATGTGCCTTTTACAAAGGAAGGAGATAAATGCTTAAACCTGAGAAAAAGGGGGTCTGGGAAGAAGGCAAGACGTAATGTTCTGGGTCAACTGTTACGTTGTCCTTTGGTTCAAATAAATTCACTTAGAAGGGAAGATCTAACAGGAGCCATTTGCAGTTTCAGGATGCTCTTTTGCCTAGTAGGAGAGTAAAGCTTTGTTTGCAAGAAACAGGGAGGAGCTGTTACAGGGGGAGTTAGTGGACTGGTAAGAAAAAAAAAAAGGCATAGGAAGTGACTCAGACTAGTATAATCTGGTTGAAGATGCAGTATTAGCCATGCTTTGAGTTATGCCTGTCCAGGGGATTTAATTCTGTTGGTGTTCTATAGGTTGGTTACTATAGGTTCAGTGAATGCTACTCCTTGCCTTGCAAAGTTTATGTACAATGCACAAAACAGAGCAGTTACAGACTGGGAAATTACTAAGACCTGAATAAGTCATCTTTTGTGCCATGGTACACCCATCTTGAAGACAACTACATATATTTTCCTCATGTTGGTGACAAAAGTCCTACCTGATGTTTAGAGTTCATTTGAGGGCCCTGGAGGGGAGAGGTTGAAATGGTGGGAGTTGGATAATAATTTTTGAACTCTGGCATATTAAGATGATCACAACATGTGTAGGCCCAGGAGGTCTCATTGTAATACCTTGTTAATGTCTTCAAAGCTTATCAGAGACTTTTATGGAGTTATTCTACATGAAAAAAATAACCATAATAGGTACATTCAATAACTAGATCCAACATGCAGAATAAAAGAGCCCTTGGGAGGAGGGTTAAGCTCTAATCTGCTTCTTTTTCCACTTTTTTGTGGCAGCAGGTGTGGCAGGGAAGGGGCCGGCCAGCATGAAGCCTCTGCACTCACATGGCTGATCCTCTGTCACGTATGATGTAAGTGTGTATGTCAGGACAGCTAGCAGGGAGGCTGGGGAGGCCTCTGCCTCCATACTGTCCTTTCCACTCAGACAGGCCATTTTTGCTGGAAGCATAACACAGGAGCTTGAAAATGTGTTCAGGGAACACACTGTCAGGGAACCCTACCTCGCTGTTGGAAAAGAAAGAAAATACAATACTGTCTGTGTATGCAATCACATCACACACTGCTTCACAAGGATAGGAAGGAAATGAAATGATACACAGGGGAGGCAGATCTGATTACTGAAAATTATATATACACTCTTGAGGTGAACAGTCTTCATCTAATTTGCAGGTAAATTAATGATTAACAAAGAAGCATGATCTATTAAAAATAAATTTCAGCTACAGACACATGCAGCCTATTATGCTGATTTTTTTCATTTAAATCTTCTTGTTCAATTTTTTCTGTATCTCTGTTAACTGTGAGATGAACTGATGGAGAAACATCAGAGTTATAAAAATGAGTGTCTTAGCAATGATGAAGAGACAAAATTGTCACAGTACAAGAACAATCCAAATTATCTATACCAAAGTTAAAACAGAAAATAGAAACTTCATTTTTTCACTCAGCACACAAATGAATTCCCTCAGCACTACCACAAGGTGTTGCAGAGGCCACAAGCAGAAAGGGAATGCCATGGAGGGCAGAATAAATAATCAGTGAAGTGGGATTCACTGGTGACAGTGACTGAGTGTGGCTGTAGAAGTCTCTAAAATGCTGACTACCAGGGTGAAGACACAGCAATTTTTCTCTGCCTTGTGTGCTGAAGCATGGTTACACCTGCCAGGAACAGGGCTGGGGCCTCTCAGAGCAGCTTTGGCAGAGGCTCTGGCAGTGGTGGCAGGGCCGTAGGAGGGAATGACAGCTACAGCAATCTCGAGTTGGAGATTTCTCAATGCTGTGGAAATACACCTCTTTGTAGGAATCCACCACTCTGGCCCACATCCAAGAGATGATCCTGTGTTAGGCAATCCTACAGTCAAACACCAGTTGCAATTCCTAAAATCTGCTTTTTTTTTTTTTACACTGACCTTCATTAGAAAATCTTTTGAGTAAATTTGCTTTCTTTCACATTTGCTAAAGGGCTACTACTTTTCTTTCCAAAGCAATTACACTAGAAATATGGTCTATTACTTAAAAAAAAAAAAAAAAAAAAAAGAGGGGGGAGGGGGAAGGAGGAGTATCTTTGGTGATATACCCTCGTGCAGCTTTGTTCTGAGTACTTCCTGTAGTGAGAGACTTGTCTTATTGCAAGCAGCAAGGAACACAGAAATATTTGCCATTTAGGTGTATACACACATATGTAACCGTTGTGTAGCCTGACTTCCCATAGCTATCTGGAAGCAACAACTCGTGTCACCAAAGAGTCCCCAGAGAAACAATCCGTTTGCCAACACTGGACTTTACTATAATGGAGAACAAAAACCACATAGGCAGGAAACCATAAAACCCCTCCAGTTAACAGCAGCCAACGGCCAAGGGCCTGGAGTGGCAGCAGGCACCGGAGCCAGGCACAGCGAGGGATGCAGCCCCAGGCCTGGTGCTCGCCAGTGCCTGCAGCAGGATGTTGGTGCCGGTCCCATCACCACCCCTGGCAGTTTTCTCCGCTGATTTTGACCAGTGCCCAGACCCAAGAGGAAGTTTATCACTAACCACATTGCCTGGACACAGCAAGGAGCCCCGGCCGGGCGGGTCTGGGCTCACCCCTCCGGTGGGCTGCCGGCGGGGATGCTCCGGGGGACACGCGAGGCCACCCCCAGCGACATGGGTTTTGCAAGCGGCCCTGGACGGGAAAGGCGTTGTATGCAAAGGGGGTAGCCGGGAAAGCTCCCAGGCAATGAGTGGCGTGGAGCTGCTGATGGGGTTTTTTGCAAGGCAAATACAACTCAGGAATTCACGGGGATAAGGCAGAGCAAACATTAACCTCCTGCGCCGGTGGCTTTGCGAAACAGCAGCTACCAGGGCTCTTTTCTTTTGCTGCTCCTTTTTCATGGAAAAAGAGTTCATGGCTCAAAGCCAGCTGTAAATTAACAGCTAAGTGAAACCATTATGTCAGTGGGATGCTTTAATCGGTTTACAAAACACTGCTCGAGGTACGATGCATATTGGTAAGCAGGAAGGGAATGCAGGCAGGTACCCGGGACGTCGAAACCCAGCGGGGTCACCCGGACGGGTCGCCCCCCGTGTGGCGGCCAGCAGAGAGTTGGGGACAAGGACCTCCCCCCGAGCCCCCAGACCCACGCCCCGTGCACCCCACGGCTGACGGCCGGGCGTTCGCAAAGCTGTGCCTCAGGAAGTCTTCATTAAAGCGCCCCGGAGAAACTACTTTGGATGGGGGGTGGGTAGCGAGGCCCCGCTGCCGCTCTCTCCGGCGGTTCTCACCCGAAACGCCGGGGCAGAAAGGATAAAAGAAGCGGAGGGGAACAAGGGAAAACAATCTCAACCCCCGGTAGGCCAGGGCGAGCTGCCCCGGGAGGAGAGCCGCCAGCAGACAGGGATCCCCGGGCCTGGAGCCGCCGAGCCCGGCCCCGGCCCCAGCCCCAGCCCCGGTGGGCGGTTCGGCAGCGCGGCCGCGCCTCCCTCCCCTGGCCCCTCCCGGCGGGGCCGAGCGCTGCCGTCCGCAGAGACGAGACACACCTGCCCCGAGGGGGCTGCGGGCGTAGCAATGATGACAAGAGCAGCCCAGTGTTAGGGTTCAGTTCCAGCTGATTTTATTTCCTTCCCGAAGAAAAAAAAAAAAAAAAAGAAAAAAAAAAAAGGAAAAAAAATTGGAAAAAAAAAAAACCAAAACAAAACAAAAAAAAGAGAGGTTATTTACAGAAGGTATATCAACAATCTGACAGGCAGTGAACTTGACATGGTTAGCTGGCATGATTTTTTTTTTTTCCTTTCCCCACGTTCTGTTGTGGGTGATCGTAGACCAAAAAAAAAAAATCTACACAGCATATTGCACAGGATGGATGACCAAAAAAAGAACAAAAAAAAGAACAAAAAAGTTAAACCCTTAACGGAACCACCTCATTAGGCAGACGTCCTAGTGCCTGTCATGTTATATTAACATACATAAACACACAATCTTCTTTTTTGCTTATTATAATACAGACTTAAATGTACAAAGATGTTTTCACTTTCTTCATCTTAAACACAACAGCTATAAACCTGAATACATATGCTATCATCATGCCATAAGAGACTAAAACAATTATATTTAGCGACAAATAGAAAGGATTAAATAGTCAAATACAAGAATGAAAAACGCAGTACATAGTGTCGCGAACTCAAACCGGCATTTCGATAGATCCAGTGGTTTAAACGGCACGTTTTTGCTTAGAAAAAAAGTGCAAAAGATGTGGTTTACAAGTTAAAGGTACAGGATCCCTTCTGTGTAAATGCACCAGTTGCTTCACTTCATCTGGGGACAGGTGGCTCCCCAAAACGGTAGCATACAGTGTAAATCCCTTCCCCCCGGCCCCCTCCCGCCCCCTCCGCGGAGAGGCGGGGGGCTGCGGAGCGGGCAGCGGCGGGGGCGGTGAGGGATGCTGTCACTTTAAGATGCCTGCAGATTGGAGTGTAAACATGGACAAAATAGGGGCTGATTCGTGGGTGTGTGAGAGTGTGAGTGAGCGTGAGCGCGCACACGCGTGTGAGATACTAACCAGCGGCCCTGTTGTTAAAATCAGGAAATCCAAACAGCGATTTACACCGATTTACACCCCCTTTATATATTTTTTACAAAAATACACTGAGAAAATAATCAAACGTTTTCATCTCTCTTCTCTTTTTGTTTTTAAAAGTGTCAAAAGTCTACATTTAAATATAAAAAATTAAAAGTTAAAACTCTAGCCCTTCAGTGAAGGAGACATAAAAATGGTGCGGGTAACAACGAGAACTACCAAAAAAGGACAAAGAAATACAAAGTCAAAAATGTTTGGCCAGTATAAATACGTCCACTTATAAAATGGCATCCGATTACATTTACAAGGAAAAAAAAAACAATACGAGGATGGAGCATCGGTGAGAAAAAACAGTCTTTTCATTTACAGCTATAAGGAACAAACACATACATACTCTGAGAAAAAATTTGGTCCTGAATTTTCATTTTTTTAAAGTCCAGCACAGATTTGAGTTGCGTTTGAATCCTTTGAAGAGTTAAGAATGAAAAAAAGCTGGTGATATTTTTGTAGGAATCAAACATAGCGCCATCTATCTGCTTTTATATTATCCTAACACTAGTTTTGTTTTTTTTAAACTGTTCAACAGTCTTACAGAAATCTTGAAAAGATAGACAGTATTACATGCTATATTAAACCCCACCAGTGAAATAATCCAACACCATCACGATTCTGAGTAAGAAGAAAAAAACTACTTTTTTTTTTTTTTTGTATTTTCGGGTTTGGTTTTTGTTTTTTTTTGTTTTTTTTTTTTTTTTGCAAAAGCCATCGCCCTCCGTTTCCCCTGTACCACATCATGACAGAAACTGTTCCCATTCGGTCTGTTTCAAAAGAAGTTTTCAGTGTTCTTGAAGTTTCAGCCTTATTTTTCTCTCTACATATTACATGAGGTGACTGAGAAAAGCGCTGCCACCACCTCATCTGTACGTGCAAATCCATTTCAGTTTATTATTATTTCCCCCCACCATATTTCCAAGACAGCTCTCAAGTGTAAGTCTGGCTCTTCTCCGCTTAACTAGGATCTCAGTCCAGCTCCATCCGCCTCCTCCTCCTCTGCCTCCCAGTACTGTTGCCTCCTCTCACCGCAGAAGAAACCGGGACAGGATTTTTTCCCCACAAATGTGAACCTTGCAAAGGGTTTAGGTGGATTTTCTCTTCTTTTTTTTTTTTTTCCAAGCAGTTCTGATCGCTCTTTCACAGGAAAGGACGAATGCTCAAGATATCCAGTGTGCGCTCAGCACAACGCATCGCTCCCCCTCCTCTTTATTCGTATAAAATGGGCAATAACAAAGAACCCAGAGGTGTGTGTGGTTTCCCCCTCCCTCCCCCCTTTCTCTGTCTCTCTTTTCAGGAAATAAAAAAGGGGAAAAGGACAGCGTTTCGCTCCCGCCAGTCTCTCAAAAAGCACCGTCAGGCTCCGCTCTCGGAGGGGGTGTGTGCGGGTCCGTCTGCAGCCGGAGGAAGGGGACTGCTGGCCTTTCCGCAAGGAGAGGTGGATCCCGCTCCTTCCCCGAGCACAAGAAGCAGTCTCTCAACAGCCCCTTCCCAGAAACAAACAAAACACCTCCTCCCCCCCTAAAAAACCCCAAACACAAACACCAAACAAAACAGAAAAAGACACAAAAGCGCCCGGCGGGGTGGGCGAGTCCTGCCGACAGCCACGCGCGCCGGTGCCTCCTCCAGCAGGGCCCGGCTCTCGGCTCAGTAAGTGAAGACCAGGTTGGAAATGCTGGACTCCAGCCAGTCCCCCGAGATCATCTCACTTACCTCCGGCGTGCAATAGTCCGGGAACTCAAAGTGCGAACCCGAGCCGGGCTCGAAGTTAAAATCCAGGTCCCGGTCGAGCACCGAGGAGCTGAAGCTACCCAGGGACATGCTCTCAAAGCCGGGGCTTGGGTTCAGGTCCAAGAGGTCGTCCTCAAACTCGTCGTCCGACGAAGAGGAGCCGGAGGAGGAAGAGGAGGAGGAGTGGGAGGACGCGGAGGAGGAATGCGCCGTCGAGGGGGCCGGGGAGGAGGCGCGCAAGCTGGTGTAGCTGCGGTGATCCGAGGGCGAGCCGGAGCCGGAGGGCGAGGGGCAGGCGCCGCCGCCGCAGTCCCCGTCGGGCCGGCCCGCGCCGCCGCCGCCCCCCTCGTCGTACAGGCTCAAGGGGTCGCCGGCCTCCGCCGAGCTGCTCAGCGTGGGGCTGCCGGGCACGGCGCCGCCAGGGGAGGCGGAGGCGGCCGCCGCCTGCCCGCTCCCGAAGATGTAGACCCGCTTCAGCTTCTTCTCGGCCAGAGGCTTGCCGGGTCCCGAGGGCGCGCCCGCCGCCCCCCGAGGCTTGTAGAGCGCCTGGTGCTCGGGCGGCAGCAGCGCGGCCGACGGCTCCCCCGGGAAGGGGGCGGCTTTGCCCCCCGCCGCCTTGCCGTGGGGCTTGCCGCCCGCGCCCGCGCCGCCACCGCCCGCGGGGGAGGGCTTGGAGCCGCCGCCGCCGCCCTTCTTCGGGGCGGGCTTGGCGGGGGCCGCGGGGCCGCCAGAGCCGCCGCCCGCGCTGCCCCCGCCGGCGCCGCCCCCGCCGCCCTTGTCCGCCTTGTCGCCGGGCTTGGCGGAGCTGTTGCCCGACTTCACCTTCTTCCTGGGCCGGTACTTGTAGTCAGGGTAGTCCGCCATGTGCTTGAGGCGCAGCCGCTCCGCCTCCCGGATGAAGGGGATCTTGTCGCTGTCCTTGAGCAGCTTCCAGCGCTTGCCCAGGCGCTTGGAAATCTCGGCGTTGTGCATGTCGGGGGACTGCTCCATGATCTTTCGCCGCTCGATCTGGGACCACACCATGAAGGCATTCATGGGCCGCTTTATGTGCCCGCTGGGCGTCTTGCACCAGCTCGGGTCATCCGCCTTGCCCCCCGTGGAGGCGGTGGAACCCGGCGTGGGGGAGGAGGCGATGCCCAGCTCGATGCCGGCCCCGGAGTCGGAGGTCTCGGCGGCCAGCAGCGCCTCCGTGTTCTCCGCCGTGTTGGTCTGCTGCACCATCGCGGCGGCGGCGGCGGGGGGCTCGCCGGGGCTCAGCGCCGCTCCGGAGCTCAGCGCCGCTCCGGCGCGGGGCAGGGCGCGCAACTTCTCACAGCGGCACCGGGACGGCGCAGCCCCCCGCGGCCGCGCCCCCGCTCCCCGCACTTGTACTTCCACACCGGCGCCTCGTCCCCGGCGGCGCGGTCCTCTCCCCCTCGAGGCGGCGGCGGCGGCGGCAGCAGCAGCAGCAGGAGGAGCGGCGGGGCCGCCCGCGGTCAGGCAAGAGTTTCTGCAAAAGCAGCGCCGCGAGCCGCTCGTCCAAGTTTGCTTTTTTTTTCTTGGGGTGTTTTGGGCTTTTTTGGTTTGGTTTGCTTTTTGGAGGGGGGTGTCGGTCTGCTTTTTTTCCTCACCACATCGGGTTTCCCCCCTCCCCGAAGCAGCTGGTCCAGTTCACAAGTGCGTTCTGCCTGCCCCCGGCGTTTCAGGAGAGCGGCACGCCTGCCGCCGAAAGTCTCTCAGCGCTGGGCACGGCCAGCGTGCACCGCCGCGGGGGAGGGGGGAGGCGGCGCGCCCCCGAAGCCCCGAAAATCCCGGCTCCTGGACCCGTGGTGGCGGCGGGGTCGGCGGCCAAGAGTTTGTGCAGGTTGGATTTCGCAGTTGCGAGGTACCGAGCGAAAAGGAAACCCCTCGGGATAAGGGAAAAAAAAAATTTAAAAAAAAAAAGAAAGAAGAAGGAAAAAAAAATTTAAAAATCGCCGTAAAAAAAGAAAAATGAAAAAGCGCTCGTGCATGAACGAGTGTGTACGTCCCCGGCAGGAAGAGCGGCGAGCCGGGCGCCCAGCCCCGTCCTCCTTCTCCTCCTCCTCTGCCGACGGCGGTGGTGCTGCTGCTGCTGCCGCTCCGCGCGCGCGGAGCCCCGCGGAGCCGCCGCCGCCGCCGCCCCCCGCGCTCGCCCGCCCGCCCGCCGGGCGCTGCCCCGCGCCCCCCGCACGCCGCGCTCCGCCGGCCGCAGCTGAGAGCGGACCCCGCGCCCGCCCCGCGCCGCTTTATCCTTTCGCAGCCCGCCCCGCGGCCAATCGCGCGCTGTATCCAACGCCCTCCGCGTGCCAAGCCCCGCCCGCCTCCCCGGGATTGGCGGCCGGCGCGGAGCGGTAATAATGGCCGCGTGCAATGGGAAGCGCCCGCGCTGACCTCATTCCCGGCGGCGGGGCGAACTTTTTAAAAGGGGCAGAAGGGCAGCTCCGCGCGCCGCCCCGCGCCTCGCCGCGCACGTGCCCGCGACCCCCCTATCCCCCGCCCCCCGGCCGCACTCCTCCCTCCCCTCCTCCCTGCCGGGGGGGAAAAAAAAAATCAGGAAATCAGCAAAAATCATCATAATACAAATAATTTAAAAAAAAAAAAAAAAAAAAAGAAAGGGAAAAGAAAAGGGAGAGAGGGGAATCAAGCCGTCCCGCCCCCGCGCGCCGTGGCTGCGGGGCGGCGAGCGGGGACACCTGCCCGCACAAAGGGCCGGGAGGGTGCTCCTGCCGCCCCGGAGGCGCCGCACGCCCAGCGGGCAGCGCTGCCCGGGGGATGCCGGAGGGCGCCCCGTGCCCGTCCCCACGCCCACACGCGGAGTGTCACGGAGGGGTCGCCACCCCTGGAGAAGCGCCCGCGAGACGCTGCCGTCACGCCCCCTCCGCCACGGAGCCGGAGCGGAGCGGCGCAGGGGGTGGGACGGGACAGGCGGCGGCACCTCCCGCGGAGCGCCGGGCCCCGGGCTGGTCGCAGCGCTGAGCAACCGCTGCCACCCATCCCAAATTCCCCGGCGCGGAGCGAGGAAGAGGTGTTGCCCTTTTCGCCTTTTCACCCTCCGACCCCTCTCCTGCGTTTCGCTACCTGCCGCTCTCGCACGCCGCGGTCCCGCCGCCATGCCCGATCGCGATCCCGGGGAGAGGCTAAGCTGGGGGTCCCGGCCCGGCCCCGCCTGGTCCCCAGAGAGCGGGAGGGGCCGAGGGAGGAAGGAGCGGCGCGCAGTCGGCAGTCAGGTACCGGCCCTGTGCCGGAGGTGCTGCCATGTCTGTGCCAGTCCTCCCCGCCGAGCAGGGCCCCCCCTCTCCGGGGCCCTTCCTAGGGTGCAAGGTGCTTTTTGGGGATTGCTGTTTGATCTCATGAGCCCCTCCTTCTGCCCTGCCTTGAGCGATAGTGAAGGAAAGCAGGGCAGTGAGGTCAGGCACTGTGCAGTGCCCCTTAAGGCCTCGTGGCATCAACCCCCCCCATATTCAGGTAAAGGGGAGAGACAGTAAGACCATGGCAGTGTTACTTCCCAAATATTCCTCACATCATTCATCAGGCCAGGGAAAAGCTGTTAGGCAAAACAGCTGTGAAATATTTTGTTCCACACACCACCAGTTAAAAACACCTTTTAAATCAGAAGCAAAATAATGGTTGGATACAGCTAAAATGTCTAAGATAGAGGTCTAAAAATAAATTCCACATTTTTGCAAGAAAATTCGTGGTAGGATTCTTCTGCAAAGTTTCTAGCTGGCTTGGGAAGAGGCTTTGAATATTAAGATCTCACACTGGACTCAAAGTACACTGCTGTGAAGTGCTGAGAAAAATCCTGAATTCTCAGTTCCTCCCTGGGTAGGCCACCTACATTACTGAGACTGTTTACAAAGATACAAATTAAATTATAGGTTTGCTTGAAAAAATAATACATTGTTTCCTCATACAGCCTCTGGTCAAGACTGGATAAAATACTGCTTTCCTCTATGTTGAAGACATCCAGTGACATCAGTGGAGTTTCTCACCTTTACACTTCATAAGTAGTAAATCAGTAGCTGTGGTTTTCCCCTGCAGCCCCAAAGCTGAGATCAAATCTGCTTTACCCTGTACCACCAACATCTACAGAAATGGAGGATCGCAGTGGGTTTGGTGTCAGAAGTAAGCACTGGCTTTTGCTTACACTCTTGGTATTCATGTGCAGCAGCGTGAAAAACTGGGACTGGGAGCAGTCAGTAGCTTCTGGCTGCTCCACCTGTCAGCACGGTATCCAGCAGGATTTCAACCCCCAACTGTCATATTTTACATATAAATATCAATTTGTTTAAACTACAAAGCAGGAAAAATATTCTCATGTTTCTAGACACAAATTGAAGGAAAACAAAAAACAAACTAGGCAAACATAGAAAGAACAAACTTAAGAAGCTTTTCACTTGGTTGTGTTAAGTTCTGCAAGGTCTTGACCACCGTGAATAAAATTCATCTCCAGGTGAGGAGTTAAGTGTCCTCCTGATCAAAGCAACCACATCAATTTAATCTTGGTTCAAAAAGTGTGTATGTGGGATGGACAGAAGAGTATTTTTTCCTGAACAAAAACTTCACAAAAGTGAAATTTAGGGCTGCTTAATAAATCAAGTGTAAGAACACGATGTAAAACTATATAAAAGCATTTTACTACAATTTCTTAGCTGTTTCCTCAAAGTTCATTGCTTCCACCCCTAATCCTGCAGTGGCAGACTGGAAGTACCTTCCAGCTCCCCAAATTTTTAAGCCTAGCCGTAAAGCGCGAGCTTTCAGCTTCCATCTAGAAATGAAGTTTTAAGAGCATTGGCGAGACTTCTCCACGTTTTACAACTTAAAAAGCCTTGAAACTCCATTCTATTTCCTGCAGGCTCGACGAGGCCGGGGATGCGGCACGGGACGCGAGGTGGCAGCGCTGAGCCTCTTCTGCCAGACGTGGGAAAACGCGGAGCTAGCGAGCCCGCGAATGTTATTTTTTTAATTATTTTTTTTCCCCTGTGGTTTTACGGAGCAGCATAACGCGGCAGGTTTTTGACTGAAATTCGGTGGGTTTGCATCAAAGAGCGGCAGTGCCCACGCAGTCAGCTGTGCGCCGCCGGAAGAGCGTGCGATGGATGGCAAACCCCGACGCGGGGCTTAGGGGCAGGGGCACTGATAGCACCCTGCTCACACACCGGGACCTGCAGTTCGCCTTGCACATGGAGAGAGAGAGAGAGTGTCCAGGAACAATGCTCTGGACAAATCTACTGCAGGACTGGGCACCGCAAGCATTGATTCCAGCATTCCCATCCCTAGAAGTGTTCAAGACGAGGTTGGATGGGGCACTGAGCAACACGATCTAGTGGGTGGTACCCCTGCCCATGGCAGCGGGGGGTTGGACTAGGTGATCTTTAAGGTCCCTTTCCACCCAAACCATTCTATGAATCTCTGATTCCATGACTGATTGCAGTTTTTATGTGTGAATCAGCACGCAGTCCCCACCGGTTAAAATGTCTTAAGGACACTCAGATTTAGCACCGCTCTTCCCCCCCCCCCCCCCTTCTGTTTTAAACTGAGGATTAGCAGCGCACGGGCTCCTTTAACTGCAGCCCTTGCGGCTGATCTTTTCCACACCTCCAGCTCCGTCGGCTGTGGGAAATGCTACTCCGGCGGAGCTCTCGGGAGCAGACCTTCCCTCCCGTGAGCGTGTTCCTGCGTGCCCTCGCCGGCGCGGAGCGCTTCCCTGCCCTGGCGCAGCGCAGCCAGAAGCCCCCGCAGCTGCTCCGGCCGCCTTTTGCCCCCTGCAGCCTCCCGCACCCCGCAGCCGCCGGGACCGGCGAGCTCGGGTTCATTAACACGCGGGTTAATTCCGCGCTGTGACCCCAGCAGGCGCCCCCGCCGCGCTGCGCACAGCCCCGGCTCGCAGGGAAGCGCGGAGCCGCGCCGTGGGTGCCCCCGGGGGCGGGGCCCGGCAGGGCGCGGCTCTCCGCGCCCCCCGCCGCCCCCCGAGGTCCCCGCGGCACGGAACCCGCGTGGGCCGTGTTCACCTGCACGGGAAGAGCACGGCTCTCACCCGGGCGCGTCCTGAGCAGTGACATCCGAGGGTGGTCCAGCGACCTTACGGGACACGCTGCGGGGAATGAATGAAAGGCAATTCACGGACGTCTTGCTTCCCGTGCCCCCGTGATAGGCATCCACAGGGTGGGGAAAGGTGGCATCTTACTTTTCTTGGAAAAAAAAAACCCACAGTATTATTTCTGAGTGTTTTCCTTTCTGCGACCAAAAATCACCTCTGTAACACATGTTTTTCCTGATGTTCTGTGGTGCATTTGATATAGGTGTATTGGGGTGATTTTAGCCTTCTTGAACTGTGAATGACAAGGCCAGAGCAGAGGTATGCTGCTGGAAAAACACACTCCCCGCCACCTTTCTATTGCCTGTTTTGATCCAAAGAAAATAAAGTAGATTAGATACTTGCCATTAAGGGGAAAAAAAAAGAAGCCATGGCTTTTAAAATAACATGATGATAACAGATATTCATCAAAGATCAAAGAAGAGTGTGCTTAAGGATCAGAGGTGTAAACTGAGACATGAAAGTGGGCCCTCCTTTGTCCTGTTTGCAAGAAGAAAACTCTATTGTACAATTGCCTCACTCCGATTCACAGTGTACTTTTATTTAACGTGATTCATAAATGCTTTGAACTCTCTCCGATGACTTTGTGGAGAAGAACTTTTATTACTGGGAAGTGTTTTATGGAGGATATTATTTACTTAGGAGTGAAAATCTGTTGTCTAAAGTTGTATGGTATTGTTTCCTTCCAAACTGTATATTCACATGCATTTTACTTGAATACAAGCCTTCACATGGACACCCAGTGCTCCTGTTATGAGAATGCCAACACATTTCTAGCTCATTTAATACCTTAAGTAAGTAAGAATACATTTGCATAGACATATTAATTCCGATATTTATCACTTATATGGAAATGTTTGGTTTGGGAAGGCAGGAACACTTCTCCAGTGATTTTAGTAAGAAAATATGACAATACTTTCTATGCTTTATCCACTTTGGTGACTTTTTAAGTTTAAACATGTTCTCGAAGAGTAACACAAGTTCAAAAATCTCTGTTAAAAATAATAATAAAAAAGAAACTTGGAAAAAACATTGTTGGCATTTACTTAAAAGGAGAATTGCATCCCTTATTCAATCCTGTAAGATTTAGTAAACTTTTTTTTGCTTTTTAACAGCTTCATATAAGAAGAGCTTTTAGTTCATTTTAAAAGACGTTTTGGCAAGCCTTTTCTGCAAAGTGAAAAGCCACAAGGTTGAAGAGGAATTACCGGTCTGCTGCATATGTAGCAGCAGATTGCATATGCATGAGCTGCAGCTGCGTGAAGGCCACCCCGGGAAGGGGAGCCCTAGAGGAGAGCCAGCGGAGGGGAGCAGCGGCTGGCGGTGCCTGGAGCCAGCTCTCTGCCAGGGCCGGTCCTGCCTCCCTGCAGGAGGGTCAGGGAGGGAGTGCCCCACTTCTCTGGACCACTGCACTTCTTGAACGTGTTCCTCTCCTCTGCCCCTTACGCGCCCTCCCAGCCATCTGTGTTCTCCTTCCTGCTTGCTCTCACCTTGCCCTGCCTTCTCCTACAGCCTTATCACCACCACCCGTGCAACGTTCAGCTCATCTTTTCCTGCCATCTCTGTGAAAGAGCAAACAGCTGCAAGCAGGCCGTTCAGCAGAAGCCCCCATAGTACCAAGAATGGAGTAATATTTGTGCCCACTTCCACAACATCCTTATGTCACCCGGACTTTAGCATCATTGATAAGAGGGAGCTACAAAACATTGAATTAAATGTGGGTTGTTTTTAAAGATCTTTAAGTGGGTTATTGAGTGCTATTAAATTTGGTGTATGAATGTCTTCTTGTATTAAGCAAAATGTTGCTTTTACTGTGCACTCCTGGAAAGGGGCCTAAGGTATTCCCTGTGCACATAGGAAAATGGTTTTTGTAAAATGTAGGTCTTAGCACTTCTGACTCAGTTTTTGTGAGATCATTTCTTAGTGATATATTCAAGATAATTAAAGGAAAAAAAAAGAAAAATATCTTGCGTGCTATTTAGTTGTGAAAATGGTCCTTTCTTTTGCAAGCTCTGTGTTATTTACAAGTGCTTATCCACAGGATCCAACTCTAAGTAAAGAAAATTCTTTTGGCAGTCTGCAGGCAGTTCTGGTTATCCATGTACTCTAAGATATTCTGGCAGAGGTAGCCAAAGAGTAGTCTATCATTTACAACCTTAGAGAGTGTTTAGTCCTTTTTATCATGAAATTGTCTTTGTAATCAAAAATCCACCCCCTTCATTCAGCCCCATGGTCTTCAGACATTAACGGATTAATTCCTGTCAAACAAATTTTATTTAATTTTTCTGATTTGATGTTTCTGATGCATAGATCAAAAAAGTTACAGCAGGTTCTGGTGGGAAGAGGCAAAATATATTTAAATCTAAAATGAATGAGAGAAAAAAGTAATTCTTTTTTCCTTTTGTGTTCTGGACAAATAGAAGGCTGGCTTTTGTCCTGGTTTCCTTCTATATAATTGTTCTTAATGATGGTGCTGGTGTGACAACTACTAAGTAGATTTTGGTTTTTAATCTTTTCTGAATAGATTGCTCAAATGATACTGCTCTGTACTTGCCAGGGTCTCTTCTATAATTTCTGTGACCTACCTTGCTTAGGCTGTTTATGCAGAATAAGTTTACTAGTTTGATATAAAACATGAATATTTATTTCAAAAATAAATATTTTTTCAAAACCTTCTTTTCTCTAAGAATTGTACCTTTTCGAACAGAACGTCAGAAGAAGCTGGTTGAATTCTACACTACCCTATGGAATCCTGATCTAGCTGTCTCACTCCTGAGGTGTATATAGGCGTTATCTCAATGTGCAGGTGTGCTCAAGTGAGGCAGGATGTCTGAATTTTCATTGCTTTATAGCGTTTGTATTTAAGTGTAGATTAATTCCTATGAGAACTAAATTGTCCATATGGAACCTCAGGAAATTAGAATATTATACACTACAAGAATCAGGCATTTTTTATGCCTTATTCCAAAATTTTAATCATGAGCTCCTGTGTTTCCATCAATAACACAAAGTCTGGTGTCTTAACTAAGTATCAGAAATTAATAAAAACTACCCCTGCTTTATAAAATTACTCTGTTATTTAAATTTTATAAGGGTATGCTAGTCTATAGTAATTTTGTGGGTTATAAATGTGGTAGTTGAAAAATGTGACAAATATTGCATTTCTACTAATCAAAGCTCATAGAAAGATGACCTGCTAAGGCCCTTGTTTGTTTTTTGGGGACTACCTTTGAAATTGATGGTATAAATCTTGTTGATAAGTCAGAAAATGTTGTCATATTCAGGAAAGACTGTGCACGTCCAAATACTCTGTTCTTATTCTCAGTTCAATAAATTTCTTTTAAAAATCCTTATTTTAATGCAAGGCTGATGGGCAGTTCAGGATGGGGATGGCTTCCACAAATCAGTAGTCTGCTCAGAGCTGTTGATAGAGCTATTACACCATTAGATGCCAAATAAGATGCTTTATAATGACCTTACAATTAAAGTACCTCCCAGATAATACAGAAAGTCAGCATTTACACCAACATTGCTTAGGCTTCATCGAACCTGCTTTCACCAGGGGTTTGAGATGTACTCCTTCATGCCCTTATCCTGGTAACTGGTCTTCATGGAGGCTCTGAGGTGGAAGGTAATGGTGCTGATTGGTGATGCTGCAGCATCCCCACACACGATCTGTTCCAACCCCGGGAATGGAATAACCAGCAGCAGCCCACGTGTGCACCAGGGTAGGGGTGTTGAGGCACTTACTTTGTTTCAGTGCAGATCTTAGGGTTTTCCTCAAGCCTTCACCGCCGTGACATAAAGCACCAGATAAATCCTCTGCTGGGGTGGCACAGGTGTTATGTGGAAACAGTGTGGATGTTTCACGGGGTGTGGAAATAACCAGGATACAAGGCTGTGTCTTGTGTGTCTTGTACCTGGTGCCTTAAGTAAGGCTTATTCTGGAGGTGTGTGACTGTCAAGGAACAGCTCTGAGGCACCACAGTGTGTTTTTCTAAAACAAGCACATACATATGCACAGCCACTGTACTGAAGACTTCTGTGTATGACCTTGTCAAGGGGGAAATAATCACTGGCAGAAAAAAATAGTGAGACCACAGGGGGAAAAAAAAACCCAATATTTAGTCTACAGAGCTAAAAAAGACAGAAGTATATCAAGTTCCTATAGAAATACACACTGGAGACACTCGCTTTTTAGGGCAGATATACACTGCAGAGTATGGTGTTGTGTTAAAATACCTGAGCTAATTGTAAATGAGCCATCTCAGGCACCAGAAACAATAACAGCTTTTTTAGGTTCTCACCCTTGTTTAATGCCTCCCATCAGCAGTGATTCAAGGGTGGCTCCAGCTCTCTGAGGTATCTCCACAGCAGCTGGGAATGGTCTGTGGTGCTGCCCAGCTCTTGTCCTGCTGCTCCCCTGTGCACAAATCTTCTCCCCATTCCATCTTGGGGGGAAGGCTCCACCAAGAAAACACCAATGGGCTTTTGGCTCCTTTGCATAACTTCACCAGCCCACGGCTTCTTGTGTCTTGAACTTTTTTTCCCTGTTCTCAACCTCTAGTCTAACTTCTGCACTAATTTGTTATTAATCACATAAAGGAAACGTAAGCAGCATTCACCCAGAGCACAGCTCTAATTCCATCCAGCTTTGCAAAAATTTACCTATAGGTGGTTTATTGATTTCATCTTCAGAATAATGCAGATCAAGTTAAGCAGAAAAATCGAGCACCTACTGATGAAGATAAAAGTCATACATCATTTAAACTTTCTTAAGTAATCTATTTTTGTTTTTCCATTTTCTTATCCTAGAAATATATTACCATCTTTACTGCTATAAATGGAAGAAGTTCTGCTGTTCTTACACAGATATATGCTGATGTATTTTGTAATCTTATATGCCTCATATCTATATTCAGTAATTGAGGTTTCAAAATGCATGCTGCTGTACATCCTGGTGTTAAACAGGCTTGAAGCTGCTTCTCAGAAAAGCTCAACATGTAATGCCAAAATTACTGCAAACTAGGGGAGCAGAAGTGGTGTCTCACTGCTCTTTGGATTGTTCACAGATTTCTAAGCAAATCCAGCTGTGAAATCTGACACTCAGCTATCTCACAGACATGGTAAGTCTTCAACTCAGACATTTGATTGTATTTACTTATTTTTTCCTACTTTTTTACCTTTTCCCACCCCCGCTGCAATTGTTCTTCTTTTGGAACACAGGGCAACAGCACTATATTAAGAAAACAGTGACAGGAGCAGTGGAATCTGCTGTTTAATGAGGGCTGTAATATTCATGCTGGCTGCTGTGATATGCCATTACTTAAATGAGAGGCTTGTATAGCTGATACTGTCATTTGAAACAAAGACAAATTATAGCACAGGTACATTTTCAGCAGTATGGCTGAGCAGTTTTTTAAGGTTTAGTTAATAGAGGATAGAATCTAGCTGGAATTTAAAAAGTCCGGGGGGAACTGGAGTAAGAAAAGGTTCTGTATTCAGAGTACTCCTTATTAATCATTAAGCACTCCTTATTGATCATTCTGGCTTTTGATTCTTCAAATTGACTTGTGACTACTAGGTCTGGTTGCACACTTGGCAAGTCTACCCAGGGCTGGTGATCCTTCGAGATGCCTCTCAGGCAGCATCTTCCCATGATAAAGCAGGAAAACACCCTGCTGCTTTGGGCTGTGCTACCCCACTGTCCTGCCCCTGGGAAGGGTGGCCAGGGTGGCACTGCCTCGCTGGAGAAGAGCTGGGTGTTTCCCAGCCCTGAGATGCCAACCCCAGCAGTGATGTGTGGAGGGGACAGCAGCTCTGGAGGGGACAACTGCTGCTTTTTGTGGGGTGACAGAAGCTCTGCATGCCTTGGTCTCTGCAACAGCCCCATGCTGCTCTTCATAGCCACCCTCTTCTGCTCAGCATTTTGGCAGCCACTCAAGAGTAGGCAAGCCAGCATCCCAACACCGCACATGCAGTGAGCCTCCTCTTCTTGTGGGGTATTTCCAGCCAGAAAATAAGGGAAAACCATCATCATCATCATCATCAACACCGTCATCTGTTACTCAGGAGCTGTTAGTGACTCTCTCGAGCTGCTGGTAAGTTAACCTACACTGTAGTTTTGTTCAAAACCATAGGAAATCTTGCAAGGCTGTTGCAGTCCTGAAGGCAATTTCCCTATGGAGTACTTTTCCTCTCTCCATCAGAAAAAAACACATTTAGTTGACTTATCCTGTCCACACTGCTGAGATACAGCCTCATTTATTTTATTTGCTTTAAAAGCAGGAAAACACCAGGGCAAACTTTGCACAAACTATAGAAAAACAAATCCACTGCGTACCAATTTTTCCTTATTATTTCCTGTTATTTACCAAAGGAAAAAAACCACCCTGCCAACAACAGTTACTCTGCATTTATCACTGTGACTAGTAGAAAGCATGTGATTCTTATGGTAAGCAGCAATTTACAGATGGCCAGGTGCAAACAACATATCTAATCTTATCATGAATTTGTTTTATTCGCAGCTGCAACAGTTGGTGTCAGTTAATAGGTTACCAACCACGAAGTATATTTATTTCCTTTTATCCTGCTTTGGGGCCACAGAAGTGATTTGTAAACTGTCCTAGACGTTGAATTTACATTTAATTTTTGTGTGTGGCTTTTTTATTATTTAGTAAGTGCTACTTCAGAAGAAAATGACAACGTCTTTCAGAGAACCCATTTTGTTTTCATTTTATCCATTTCCTTTTCTAGGGTTTTAGAAACTTGAAAGTAGTGTGCTCTCTGGGTTTCTAATTTACCATAAAACACAGGGTTTTTCAAGTATAATTTTTTCTTTTTTAAAGACTGTTCTATCATTGATGAGAACTCATTTTTGCCTGTTTAGTTCCGCTGAGTCATGTGGTGGATTCACTATCAGCCTTTCCAAATAATCAAACTCAATCTGTATAAGCTGAATTTTAAATACTGGTCATAAAAAAAAAAAAAAAAAATTAAATTCTCTTCTTAGCTCTTTGGCTCACATTGTGGACACCACGATGCATAGATATATATACAGCAGTGAACCAACCAAATAAACCATATAACCTACAAAGCTTTCCATATTCTGGTACAAAAATAAAGATACTGTTTAAAATAAACGTATATGATCCTTACTTATGAATCTTTTCCAGTTTTTGTAATGTGTGACAGTCTTGGTTGTGTTATTTTTGGGTATTTGCCTTCACTTACATCGAGACCATTTTGTGTTAAATAAAGAGTGACAAAGTAAATAATTCCTTTACAGCTATATATATTTTGCTTAAATTTATCCTCAAATCTGCTTCCCAACAAAAGGAGTTTTAATAGTAAAGAACACTGTGTGTGTAAGTCAGGTGTTCTTGAAAGTAATGAGGTTGCACATGCAAAAGAGTTAAAAAAGAAAAAGGAAAAGAAGTTTTAAAAAAAAAGAAACTAAAAAGAGAAAATCATTTCAGATTTTGATCCTGATGATGGTTTTAAAATGCACAACCAGCAGTGTCTTATCATTGGCATGGAGCACTATATATATACATAGTAATTGGAAATGGTTAAATGTACGAATTTAATGGACCTGAAGAAATAATTGCAGGGAATAATATTCAGCATAATCTCCCTCTCTGCACACATTTTGAGGTGGATTGGAATTCCCTCTTTCTATTCTGAATTACATTTCCACTTTTTAACACATTTTTATTGCTCTGATTCTTAATGCTAGCATTATATTTGCACTGCTGTATAAAACACTAAAAAAAAAATCTTTTCTAAAAAAGCCTGTTAGCCGTTTCTCATAGATTGAGCATCTAAGATGAAGGTTTTAAGCATTTTGTAATTTGATATAAATAATGATTGGATGCATGCCGAGATTTTGCACAAACTGACCTTTCCTCACTACTGGCCTTTCTTCAAAGTCTCTGGTGTTCATACTCCTTTTTCCTCATCACATTATTGTAGATGGGAAGATTTCTCCAGCTAAGGCTAAAATATCTCCAGATACATCTACATCAATTACTCTGTCACTGGGATTGGAGACAGAATTGAATAATACATTGTAAAAATGTATGAATTTACAGTTAAGGAAATTGTTAAGCTTCCAGCTTCCAGCTTAAGGAGCTTTAGTTGTTGGAAGGTAAAGTTACTGCTTTACCTGATTTACTTGTCAAATCTGTACTTAACTTTCATAGAGTATTTGCACAGTTCACTGCTTATGCTTGGTCACCTGTGCTGCTTCCAGGCTAAGGCAGGAGGCACTAACACATGTCTAACTGCTGTGTGGCTGAGTACATCACACTGAGCAAGTTCACTCACAGTCTGCACCCCAGGGTGGGGACAGGGGTGCCTTTGGCCTCACATCACCAGTGTGGGACTTGAACTTTCTCTTTTTTCACTTTTCTCTAAGACCAAGACCTGTTCTTAACAGCAACAAGGACTATAACATACTTTCCTTATCTCTGGCCCATCCTTATCTCTGGCCCATCCCTATCTCCTTATCTCCAGTGCCCACGGACGTGATTTCAATGTTTTATTGCCCAGCAAATCAAAGAAGAAAAGCATAGAAGCAGTGCCCCATTTTGATGCTGAGGCAGGAGGATGTTTAGGCAAATGCTGCTGTTCTCTGCCTGGGTCACTCTGCACGGTGGGACACTCATATTGAAATTCAGGGCATCAGAGGTTCCCATCAGCCTTGCTCTGAAGGGAAACAGACATCAAAAGTGCAGGAGCACTGCCACTCCCAGCCAGGCTGTTCCCCACTGGAGATCCATCTCTTCCCTGGAAGCTGGGCCAAGACATTGGAGTCTTCCAATTCTCATGATATCTGCTTGCTGACCAAGGCATGCATCTCAGCAGCTTAAACACTTGGGTCATGTTTCCATGTTTTTGCTTTCTCTCCCAAAGCAAGGAGAGTGAGAACCTTTTGGCTGTTTGCCAAGGAAGTGCCGAGGCTCAGGTGCCATCAAAGGTCTCTGGCGATCTGGATTCTACATACTTCCTTGTTATATTACTATTTTTGACTCTAGCCCTCTGAAGACAGTAAAAAGTAATCCACTGAAGGAAGTGCAAGGTTCATATAATTTTCTTTAGAAACACAGGTGAGTGCACAGCTGAAATGGGTGCAGTGATGGAGAGAAGTGCTGCTCTCTGCCTCACTGTGACAGCTCCAAGTGCAGAACAAACCACCAGCTACTGAAGTGCTCATTACCCTCTTTGTGCCTGTCTATTCTTTTACTAATTGAATGTAGGTCACTTCCTAATGTGGGACACAATTTCATGAGACTAATCTGATGTGTTCTCTAGGCAGTGTTATACTTTGTTTTTACCTTTTGTGGTGCACAGCGTGGTCTGACTCCTGATATTGTGCAGTCAGTCCTCCAAGCCCATACACCATTGCAGCAGCATCAGCAACCCTGAACTGACCTGGCTTTCCTGTGCTATGAAACTTTTGGCTTTTGCCCTTTCATTGCAGGTACATGGAGTTGTTTTGGCTCTGGGAGTTCATCAGTTCAGAACCTGCTTGACTTTACTCTGCCAGGGTCGAGCTTTTCTCCCTGCCGTGGATTAGGGAAGGAGTGCCCCACTCCCAAGCTGACTTCTCAAATCAGTCTGAGGGCTTTCTGCAAATTTGCCAGTTTAGAACTTGAAATCACATTGGATTCATTTTGGTTTTTAATGACTAAGCACACAATTATTTTAATAATGGCACTTCAGTCACCCAAGTAGTGACTGTTCCTGACAGTCTACGGGTGAGCATATGCAACTCAGGATATGCTACTGAAACCGTGTTCTGTCAGATTTCAGAGCAACAAAACACAACTGACTTTTTTTTTTTTAACCCTCACAGAATGTTATTTTCTATTACGGACAGTTTTGTTGAACTGCAGAATTTTAGATTTTAGGAGTAATCTTCTGTCTCTCAGCTTAGGGAAGAGATTTATGAGAAGGGGTAAGAAATGCTTTTTTTCCTTCCTAGATTTATTAAGATACACCTCAATTTCAAGCCTTAAAATGACTGTTACCAGTCTCAGATGCTGCCTCTGCAGCAAGGGGGCATAAATTTAAGCACTAACCTCAGCTAAGGGAAGTGAGTGCTGTTATTTGAAGGATGCAGGAACTTCCCTTTCCATTCACAGCAAACCTGCTTGAGAGCGACAGTTCCCCCTGGACTCTGCAGCACCATTTGTTGCCCACAGTAGCGTGTAGGAGAAAACGTGGCTCTCAGTGGTCTGTAAACTATAACAAACCTCACAGGTATCCCACAGCAGGGACCCTTCTGTTTGTGCTCCAGACTTGAGGCTTCATATTGTCAGCCAAAATCCTCTTCTGGGTATAAACTCAGGCAGGGAAAGACAGCATGATCCATTGGAGCCAGGAAATGACCTTCAGTTTTGACACAAGTCTAAACACATGAGACACAGAGGGGACAGATGAGACCATTGGTACCTTTGGTACTCCTAGTAATAACTGAGTTTTCAGAACAAAATTAGATCAAGTCGGTAAAAAGAAATGTCTTTGACCCTCAGCGGTCCAGGCAGTATAATGTACAGATGGTAAATGGGACAAACACTGTCTTGGCTCTACAAAAGGTGTCTTATAGCTGACTAACTCAAAGGCTGCATGTGATAAAATAAAAAATATTATAGAAAAACAAAAAGAAGGATTTAGAGGTCAGTAAAGTATTTGATATAGTGCTGCACAGGAAATAATTAAACAGGAGAAGAAGGGGAAATTTTATTTGTGAGGTTAGTGAGGCATGGGGGCAGGGACATCAGCTCTGGGGGCTGTTGAAAAGAGAAGGTCTGAGCTGGAGGGAAGCTCATCATGAAGTCGACAAGGATTGGTCCTGACATTGTTTTCATGTAGTATTTTCATTTATGATTCGGAAGCACATTAAGGAAATCTGCTCATAACTCAAAGAGGCATTGCTGATAGAGAGCAGGACCGGGGTAACTCACAAGGACAATTGGATTACCATATGAATGGGGCAGGAGAAAAGGGCTGCAAAAGTACAAAGTGCAAGTCCAAGCTGGTAGAGGCTACCAGCGGTCCTTATTTTACTGTGGGATAAGCGTGCAGCGGTTATAAATGACAAGGGCAGATGGAGCATTCTGGATATACAAGTCTGTCACAGCAAGCTTAGTTTCTGTCAAGGTGCAGCAGTCACAGAAAGCCATCAATTTAATAATTTCATACGTCATAATGATTCTAAGATCAATCACATTTTTTTCAACAGAGATTTTACAAAACATTAATACTGTTATACAAGGCCCTTGTAAGATGCCAGTGAGAAACCTGGCACACTAGTCATTTATTTTCCAGAAAAGATGAATTCAGATTAGTATAGATTTAGAGAATAATCACTCTCCAAGGGAGTAGAGATATCTGATGGGTATATGGTGGCTAAAAAAGATTGGTTTCTTTAACATGGCTGTTTAAAGTCTGAGAGAGGATTGGACTTCTACCTACTTAAAATAAAGAGCAAATGGGGAAAACAGCTCTAAAAGAGCTAAGCTAACAATGGGGTTATCAAAAGATTAAATGGCTATAAAACAGCTATGAGCAAATTGAGAACTAATTATTAAATACAAAGTTTTGTACAATGAAATCATGTGGTGAGAGCAGAAATATTTAAAACAGAATTTAAAATGTTGGCCCAGCAGCCTGTAGGATATATTAGTAATGCATTTCTTTTATTTTAACCTTAAACTTGGCATTCCATAGAAACACTTTTTGTATTTACTCAATACGCACATTTTTATTATATAAGAAAATAGGTTTTCTCTTGTCAAATAGTATGACACTCTTCTTGGTATTGCAGCAGTCTTCAATGGTCAAAAACTGCAAATACAGGGAAATGCTGCAGCCTCAGGCTAGATCGTGCTTCCTTGGAATGACACATACATTGGCCAGCCACATACCCACAACTGCAAGAGGATGGAGCACCATCAGTCCCTGTGGAGATGGAACAAGCAGAGCCTCGTGGACAGCTCCTAATTTTCCACAACACTGAATATTGGGCCTTAAACCCCAAACTTATGAGCTTTGATATTTCAAACATTCATAACTTGGTTGCATTATGTCAAATTTTCACAGTGATGCTGTTCTTTGAGCTCTCAGATTTTCAGTCCACGCTTCAACAGAGCAGCTTCCCAAGAGAGCTGCTTGTAAAATGTGGTGGTGCTCCTAATGTGGATAAGGCATGTTCTTTCTCGGTCACAGTATCAAAAAGGACTTAACTACAACTTCTCAGTAAAATGCCAGCCTGAGCTAGATGTTTGCCACTAAACATTTCAGCCTAAGGAGTTTTAAGTATTGCAACAAGAAAATTAAGATGGTATCTCACAATAGGAAGAGTTGTTCATTCATAAGTATTGAAATCACTTAATTTTACACTGATTAAATTAATTTAATAATATATTTCAGAAGCATTGGTATAATATTTTTTAAATGCATTGTGACTAATTTCATGATATGATAAATATACACAACTTCATTTATACTGCCATAGATGCACACTGTATTTCTAACCTAGAATTCCAGTCCCTAACTCAACACATTCAATTTCTTAAGCTTATTACCAGATAAATAACAACCATACAGCCACTCACCAGCCCAAAACTTGCTCTCAGACCACAGAACTAAGAAGATCAAACTGGAAAACAAATAAAAACTGTTCACATGAGTGAACTTTCAGGAAAATGGTTAACAGAGATCAGAGAAACCTCTTTACAGGAAAGTGTTTTAAGACGTTTTAAGCATATACTTAAATTGAGGCTTCTGTTACTTTTGAAGCCATTTAGTTCAGTTTTTAAACTACGCCAGAATGGAATGAGGGGATAAATTTGAGGCGACTGTTAATTGCATCTAATAGCTCAACTAGAAGAACTGGTTGAGCTTCATTTGCTTATTTAAAAAAAAAAAATCATTAATTACATTGTTGTTTAGCATAACAGCACTTTATAGTTCCAGATAAGATCAGAGATACACCGCATTTTGTGTTAAGTCAAAGACATACAGAAACATGATTCCCATCCTCAGACTGCAAAGGAAATACCGCACATCAAATCCTGGCCCTGTTAAGTCAATGGGAAAATACAACCACTATTATTCTTTTTAA
Organism: Acanthornis magna; assembly: GCA_036785705.1. Taxonomy (NCBI): domain Eukaryota; kingdom Metazoa; phylum Chordata; class Aves; order Passeriformes; family Acanthizidae; genus Acanthornis; species Acanthornis magna. The sequence continues at coordinate 23,313,740 of JAWUZG010000025.1, read as the reverse complement.
GTTTCAAAACAGAATGGCACATTTTTATTTCCCCTGAAAGAGATTTAAATTCTGTTTTCTTTTTGATCAAGTTATATTTGATTTGCAGATAGAAGGAGGAATGACTTATTTTCAGGGGCCGTATGAAACTACAGACATTAAATAGAGTGAAACTGAAAACGTAATCGTGGTGTAAAACTGAAATGCACTCTCACATGGCTGGTGAATGAGATGTGGATGTAAGTGCATGTCTGCTAAGTGATGTGTGCTTGCCATGTACTTAATATAATTGCATTAGAGTTCCTCTGAGTGGGTGAGAGTCCATCAGGCACAGTTTTCGCTGGACTGCAGAATGTTGATGAAAAACAAAGCATGAGAAAGTGGGTAAGTCTAGGGTGGTATTTCGACAGATAATGCCTCTAGACCTAGCAATCAGCAATTTCCTTGTTGCATGCGGACAGTGCAGAGTTTGCCTGCCTGCATTTGTCTTAGTATGAAATGTAAATGTGGTTTACCCCTACCTAAAACAGGGGAAAGTTCCTGGGTGAAGGATGAAACAGAGGTCATTGGGTGTATGGCCTTTATCCGCGTGGGAGCCTCCGGTGTTGCAGGTGCTCAAGTCTGAGCCTGTTTGCAGGTGTGCCCATGTGTCTAACCCATGAACTGCACAGGAGGTGGGCCTGTCAAAAACCCACGTACATGCATGGAAGATTGTCTTCTAGATGTTACCTCTGGGTGCACTTGCACAAGAGAAATGTTTATTCCTTTATACAGGTGCTTATGTACACCATCTTCTCTTAATTTAAAAACTAAATCATAGTGGTTGCCTTCAGCAGCATTGAAACCAGTTTTAGTAATCTTATTAATTCTGAGTAATAATACTTTATTCTACAAGCAACATCGCAACTTCAGAAGAGTGATCTACGCCGTGTGTAGTATAAAAGTGGTGCACAAGTGCAAGTATTCTTACAGATCAACAGTAGAACAAGTAACAAATCTGCATGTAAAATGGTTTCCATTAAGCCAGTGAGCAGACTGATGATTTGGTTAATTCTAACTAAGTGGCTGCGTTGCTACAGCTCCACAGATCCCAGCAGACCAAACATGAAACCTGCATTACACTGTGATTTATTGCCCTACTTACTCTAAAATGTCAGAAAGATTATTTGCAGAGAAAGCTCGCTAAGTCTCATTAAAAATATGTATTTTAGTTTTAGGAAAGCTAAGCTGACATCCAGGGTATGGGGAGCCCTGTGTCCAGAGAGGAAGACTGTGCAGGAGGTTTTCCTGCAGCCAAGCCAGGCTCTCAGGACATTTTCTCTTGACCCTCAGGTCTTTCCCTTGGAGGAGACATGGATTAGCTCCTTGCTACCTCACAGCTAGGTGCTTCTTTCAATGCTCTGAAAGGCAGGGTATTTAGACCCTGAACTTTGCACTGCACACATGTAGGAGAACTTCAAGCTAAGACTTGCCAAATCAACACACCTGGATGGGTAGGTGGCTGAGACTTGCCAAAGCAACACACCTGGACAAGGCTGAGCTCTTGACCCTCTAGGTAGGGGAGGTCAGCAGAGAGTGAAATGGCGAGTGGCCATCAGAGTTGTGCTGTGAGAAAGGGAAAAGAAAGAAATATGCAAGTTAAAATGAGAAGAAATGTGATATTTTTTCAATGCTTATTTAATAACTGAATGGGACCAGAAAAAAAAAGTAACTGTGTTAATTAATTACTTAATTACCTTACACGAACCCACATAGTATTATCTACATATTCCTACATGTATTTCTTTTCTAAATTTCACACAAAACCGCAGGTGCTGATACCCTTTTGGGCATTGGATGCAATATTAAACAGTTTTGTATCACACAGGGCCTGACTGAGGGCGCACAGCAGATGAGGGCTGGCAAGGGAGTAGAGGTCAGAGTGGCAGATCCCCAGTGTCTGTTTCATTGAAATAGCCCTGGTTTATGGCTCACCATAAGATGGGAACAGAGTCTCTGTCTATGGCTCTACTACCACTTCAGCTTGAATTGATAGATTTCTTTTGAAGCACATCTTTCAGCTGTAAAGTACCAAGTTAGCCCCAGAAGTTTGTACAGGGCTGGTACCCAGCACTTGGCAACAAACGTTGTGCTCTATCACTCAGCTGCATCCCTTGCTAATGCCCGGGAGCCCAGCCTTCACCCATCACTGCCTGTCAGAGACTGCCCTCTATAAACCTAGTGAGATCTGTCCTGAGGATTAATAACTTTTGGGTGTTTTTAGCCCAAGTTCACCATACTGTTACCCTCCTCCAGATTCCTGCTGCTCCACTGATTAGGAACACCACCATCATGTCAGGAGGCTGCTTCCTTAATTTTGAAACCTAGTGCAGAGCATGTAGAAAATTAAGTCAATACCTCTGTTTCTTCCCATTTTTAAATGAGTGAAAATAGAAGTCTGGAATGACTCTAAAGAAAACCACTAGTAACTGCCATGAGTCCGTGACCACCCAGTAGTGGAAAGGGGGGAGGGTGAGTGTGGGGAGTCTGGTTTAAATCTGGAACTGATTCCATTCGTTTTAGCACTTCCCTGCATGTTTGTTTCTATTTGTAATGTTTAATTTCAATTTTTTATTTTTAGCTGTGTGTGTTTTAATAATTTAACTCAGCATACTGATTTATTTTCCAATTGCAAGCAGTAGTTGTCATTAAAACTGCATCTATTAAGAGCATGGGAATTTCAAATAGAATCATTACCTATCAAATGCAAAAAAATACTCAACCATGTAAGCGCTGACAGCTTGGGGTTCTGGATATAGGTGTGAATTTTTTTTATTAGAGAGTTAGGTTCCTGAAAGTTTGTGGAGAATGTCAGGTTTCTGGGTGGGCTGTAGCAGATTAATGGCTTTATCTGCAGGCTGCTGCATTTGGCCAATGCATTCAGTGCACTCACTCAGTTTTGTCCTTTTATAGAGCTTCCCCTACTTTATGCCATATTTTTTCACTTTTTATTTCCCTCTAGGATTGTTTCCTCATTCATCCCTGGCATTACTGGAGTCTTTCTCAGCAAACAGAGCTACCACGTGAAGCACAAACAAAAGCTGAAAAAACAGAGGCCCCAAACGGATAATCTCATAGATTATTCCATGATTAATTATCCCAGATTTATCAAATGCCACATCCAAATAAGGTCAAACATGTAATCTTCCTCAAGACATGCAACCACTCCTTTGCACAAGCCTTGGTTTCTATCATGGAAAGTTTAAATTGACTTTCAATAGTAATGATAGAAAAAAGAAGTAATGTTGATACATTCTGAGCTATATACTCAACATGTCAAGGAGATCATTAGTGACTGACACCAATGATGTGTCACAGACAACAAGATGTCTCTTTTGCGCCTGTCCTTTACTGACATTCCTGTCACATCCTATTCGCCAACCTTGTGCAGTGATCCTCTCACACTTTGGATCAAAAAAATTCCATGTTATTGTTGGTGGTTTGTGCATATCACCATTTTGTTCTATTTTTCACATAGTCTCATTTGTATTTTAATCAGTTGAATGAGAAAAGGTTATTAATAGCAGAAATTAGCATCAATATATACATACATCTATCAATATATACCTGTACCTGTACCTGGTTGAATATCATCTTTTTAACAGGTTCTAAGCCACAAGTCCCAGAGAGATCCACAAAATCACATAATTTCCCTGATTTCACATTTAAGTCTCCACATTAGCTATAAATGTGTAAACCCACGTGGAGGCAGTTCCTATTTACTACATAGCTGAGGAGGCACACGGCTCTTTTTTTCTTTCACCATATGGCTGAAGTAACTCACACACAAGCAATTTGTTCTGATTCAGCTGTTTCAGCAGGAAGGATTTGCAGAAGCAGGATTGGGAAATACAGAGGATTCTCTTTCACTTCCGTGACAGGAGTTATATTTTTAATTAGCCCCTCTTAGTCTTCCGAGGGCAACTTATAAAAGTTTAATTCGATATCTCAAATTTGAGTCCCATTTGATAAGACCATTCTTAAAATGTATTGAGGGACTAGTTCTGAAAGCCTTTTCTGGTTTTCAGAAAAGTCAGTTCCTTGGCAAATTCTGTGGAAGAAAAGTAAGAGTTTTGGAGTTTCTTTTCTCCCCGTAGATTGAACTTACATGAAGCTTGTTGAAGATGTAGAGAACGGGGGTAGGGGTCAATATGGTACTTCACTGAAATCTTAAGAGAACCAGCTGTCAGGAAGATTTTACTCAGAATGTGCATATAATTTTAACTACCTGAAGGTTTATGCACTGGGAAGTAATGACAAAAAATAGGTCAATGAACAACGGACACAAAAAACCTGTAGGTTAATGTATTCCCTGTTACTTGTTTACACAATAGCATCATTACAATCAGATTTACTTGAATCTGACAAGTAAAAATAAAAAACTGAAGAGGTCCATTTGAAAGAAATATTATATTATGAAAAAATAGCATTTAATTATATGCATTGACGAAAAAATATAAGCAATGTAAGAAAAATAGAAAAAGCATAGAATATAAACCAGCCTTATTAATATGCAGTGATGTTCTGAGAATGTAAAATAATATTCCTGAGTGGATATAGCAATGCACATGTTTAGGAACGGGGAACACAGCAGCATCCAAAAGACTTGCAAAACATTTTGAGTTTGTAATTTATGTAGGATCATATGGGGGGATATATTTGATGATGCCTTAAAAATTAATCTCTAACACAGCATTCTGTCAGAAATGCTATGGTTAAGAGCCTGGGAGAGAGTGTCCCTTAAACGTCATTGGCCCCTCAGCTTTCAGTTTAATATTTAAGCTGTTTCTAATTGTGTTCACTTGAAACTTGGCATCCAGTTTATGGGCTTGGATGTAATTTTCATGTCACTAAAAAAGAAAAAGGGGAGACAAGAGGCAAAACTTAAATCTGTTCTGTTCCTGGAGTGCTTAAGTGGTAAATGAGGTAAAAGTTTCAATCACTTTTCCCAAATTTGTCCAAGTGTGATTTCGTACCCAAAACATACTGTAATATCCGTCAGTGTAACACAGTACAAATACATGGATACACAGCCAAGAACTAATCAAAACACTCAACTTTGAACCTTCTGCAACAATCTTCAAGAAAACCGAATTAGGATCTTGTTCATGGGGGGAAATGTGTGTGTTAATGACTAGAAAAGGAGCTCTGCACACATTGCAGGAAATTGCATTAGCCTTCATCAACACCAGAAAACTAAAGCAAAAAGTCAATCTCAGAAACAAGCCCTGATGTGGGCTTTAAAAGAGCTTCTGAACTGTTCTCAGTGGATATGTCCCATCCTGCATTTCACACATCACTGACCCCCCAGGCACTGCTGGATTTCCTCACCCTTTCTTCAGCAAAGGCTGCAAGACACATGTCAGTCTACAGGGCTTTGGGGGAATAAAGTGCCTCGACCTACCCCCAAAGTGACAACAGGATTACGGGGAAAAAAAATGTGGCAGAAACCTTGGACTTGTGATTGCTACAGCTGTAGCCAGCCCCACTGGTCTGGTGGCTGGAGAAGTGCTCCCTCCTGCCCTCCCCTCTCCAAAGGCCTTAATGGTTGGTGGAAACATGAATTCTGCCATCTATAGACCATCCTTTGCTTAGGAAGAGCTGTGGCTTGAGAGGCCCCAGCTGAAGGAACAGCCACCCATCTAATCTTGAAGCCAGAAAGTGGGGCAATGCAGAATTCGGCAGAAAAAGTCTTCATTAGCCCAGTCAAGACAAGGGTAGCCACTCAGCAAGTCCTGTAAGGCAGGAAAATTGGCATCCTTGGCTCCCAGGGGTTTTATTAGACTTCATGCTTCTTCCCAAGGCTTCTACAGGAGATGGCAGGAGAGCAAATAAAAAGATAGTCTCTAACAGCAAATGTGTGGGGCTGAGGAGGCACAGCCCGTAATCGAGGAGTGTGGTCTGGGGGTTGTAAAGGGAGGGGGACAGAGCACAGGCATTTCCCCACTAGACGTCTGTGCTGATTTTGCTGATTGCAGGAATAGTGGCCTTCAGGGCATTTAATAAAAAATGATTAAGGAAGCGACAGGACTGTGGCTATATTACTCATCCATTAGCCGTCTGCACATGAGATCAGACATCCCTCCCCCTGAAGCAACCCAGCAATGGACTGCAGTCTGTGCATGGGTGCTCTGCTCTTTGTGCTGTCCAAGGGAGTCATACTTTAAAGATACAACATGACTTTTACCAATTTTATGGCTTTATTACAGTTTGTTTGGGGTTTGGTGCAAACTGCTGTGTTCTAACAGAATTCTGTATTCTGTCCATTTTAATGGTTGTGTAATTTAGCGTGAGTATACAAATCACAGGAAACACCAGCTTGGTGTATAATGCCTACTCCTTACTCAGCTGTTGCTAAACTCCAAAATAAGACTTTCTGAGTACTTTACTGAGACACACTTAAAATGTGTCTCACTGAAATGCACAGCCTACAGTAGTAGCTGTGAGAGCCAATTTAGCTCTGGCCTGAGCATGTGCAACACATCCACAGAGATGAGTGGAAGCTGATCTGTCCTTGGCCAAGGGTAATGTAATGTATATAAATTCTTTCACTAAGTGACTGGCAAGTTGATTTATGGCAACTTCTGACAAACCTGCTCTAGCTTTAGGTATAATTTAAGTAGGCTGAAGGTTTTAACATGCTGAAGGTTTTCAAGAGCTTGCCTGATGCTCCCCATGGGAACTTTCAAAGCCCTAGGTGGTGGTGATGGTGGGCCACTTGACTCCTGTTGACTCAGAATAATAAGTTCCCATATTTGCCAGCTGTAACTTTAAAGTTCTCCCTTCTGGTTTCCCAGAGGCAGGAACAACCAACTGTTCCCAGTGAATTTAGTTGGGAGCTACAGAGAACCGTGAAAATCGGTCTAGGTAGTCTGTTGCCTCAATGAGAACTCAGAAACATGTTCTTGTCAATTAGGGGTGTTCTTGATAACTTTCTCTCTCCTGAAGTACGTCCATAGTCACAGAGATGGGGAAATTAATAAAAATGCAATTTTTTAAACCACTATTCCCCAATTTCTTGTGGAAATGTGGTTTAAAAGTAATATTTTAAAAACAGTTTACCTAAACACTGTTATTAATAATTGTTGCCATCAGCTGTACATGATCATATTGACTGTTTCACAATAGAAGAAAAACTGCTCAACAGACGACAAGTTCTCTTTGGCAAAGGAGGAAAGAAGAGAGGGAAAAGAAACCATTAAAGACCGACACGCTCCCGACGATAATTCTATACATCACCACAAAATCACTTGCAGGTGTACACAAGTCTTGCTGCTCCTTCCAGCCCAGTTTTTGTATGCAAGGTCATCCTCCTGGTGCTACCTTAGAAACTGGCCTTATTCTATAGAGGACATTGAATGATAACACTGCGAGTCAGCTGACTGCTGTGTCACAGAGCTGCTGCTTTCTACATTATCGCAACTGCCAGAGCTCTTACTGCTGCAGTTTTCTAGTCGCAGTGCGGCAAAGCAGACGCATAGAACCAGGCACAAAGCAGCATAGATTTTTTTTATTCTTATCTTTTTCATACGAGGGGAATATTCCTCGTGTTAGCGTAGGAACAGACACAGCTCGGATGTGTTGGCTTCAGCCTGGCAGCATTTTCAGCTGAGCAGGGACTGCTCGGAGCTCTGTACCCAAATTGCCTCTGAGGAAGAACGCCTGATTTCCCACTTTGCGTACTAGGAGGGCTTTTTTCTTTATGCTACGGTGATGTACCTGCAGCAATAGGACAAAGGAGATGGTACTTGTCACTGTCTGTCCGTCCGGGGCCTTTTGCAGGTACTCCACGGCCGAAGCTGTGCCAGCATCCCAGGGTCAGATAGATTGGTAATACAGAGTGCCGCAATTTCTTACATCAGTTAGAGCAAAGCTCAAACAAGAAACCAGACTCTGTGACCTAAATCAGTCCCAGTCCTTCTGGATACAGGGCAGCAATCGACTAGCAATGACACAACCAGCCATCAAGTGGAGAGTCTCTGGGATTGCAATCTATATCAGTTGGAGTCTGAGAGAATGAAACCCTTTTGGGTATCCAGTCGCTTCTCCTTTTAATACTACAAATACTACAGCTACAACTGCTATTACTACTACTACTCCTTCTGCTTTTCTTGCCCGTAAGAAGCTGTTAATCGCGGTTGGTCTCTGACTGTACAATTGCGTGGATTAGTCTGTCTATAACGCAGTCCTTATCTGCTCCTGCTGGAAATCGGGGCACGAAGTCAGCCTGCTTTAACAGTTGTTTCTTTCTGCGTGATGCTATGCAACTAGAATGGGTTGCACTGACAACAAAGGAGCAAGCACAAAGCACCACTTTCTTTGCTGGACTGTTACAGGAACATAGCTCTTCTTCGATATGACACTCTGATCTCTTCTCTTTGCTGGCTTTTTATTTTTTTTTTTATTTAATTCATCTAATCGAAGAGCCTAACAGACACTATCGTGAATGTGGCTTTTAATGATTTGGAAAAGACAGCCTGTGGAGACTGCGATTCGAGACAGCAACACATTTAGGTTATTGCCAATTTTAAATACTTGGTTTGTGAAGCACAGCCCTAGGGGACGAGCTCAGTAACTGAGAAAGAGATTGTAGATAAAGAAATAAAAATGACAAGCGTAATGGAGGCTCTGCAAAAGAGACTGTCAGAGAATCAGTTCATGGATGGCAATTTCACCAGTCTGAATCTGAATAATTCATAGATTGAAATTACCCTGCTTTCACCTTTCCATTTAAACCGGCATGATCTGAATCTCTAATAAATTTTCAAGATAAAGTAAAATGCCAATTTGAATCTGAAGAGCTTTTAAAACCAGATGCTACACCCTGAATCTTTCGATACCTTTCACAATTATCCTGTGAGAACCGCACTTCATCACGAAGCACCATTACCAGTGAAAATTACTGTGATTACAATAGCAACAATAGAATACCATCAAATGATCTCTAATCTACCTAATTTACCAAGGCTGACTGTGTGCCCATTGTGTTTCACTACGTCTGGCATTGGATCAATATCACAGTGGAACAAAAATGCCTTAGTGTGTGCTTCCTTTTGGTACCTTAAACTTTGACAGCCCAGGAAAAAAAATCTACCTACTGTTAAATGTTTTCACAGCCAATCTACATGCCTGCTGTAGGATCTGATTGATTCTCTATGATTTTCTTTAGTTCCTGGGTATCGGATGTCATTGTGCTACTAATTAGTTTATAATGTATACTCATGCACAAAGACTGCAGCAAGCGAGTGCCAGCACAGGGACCCTGCACTGCTGCTGCAGTTGCAGCGCTCTCACAGGGGAAGCCAAAAGGAGTTCGGTGCCTTATGTGAATAATTACTCCTGTCTGAGCTAGAAATGCTTTGTAGCACCACTGCTCCTGATCGTACTACGTGAAAAATATATGCAAAAGCCATGGTCAAGAAAAGCGATCGCGTGTAATACTAACAAGATTTTCCCCCCTGTTCAGCAATTAGCATGTGGTTGTGAGAGACAGGCTGCGACTCCTTCTGTGCGTGTGTGACCATGAGTGTGTGTAGGTACGCATGCACATACATAAATGTAAAGCTACTGTGCTCTGTGAATGAATATGTGCTGATCTCTGAAAGTAACAACTTTCTCTGACAAGCCAGGCGCTGTGTTTTGCTGCAATCTGCTCAGTTGTAACAAATCCCTCTTTTGGAGGTGTAAATTTCCTATAGGATGTTGCGTGACTTCTGGAACAGTAAGTACCATTTATGCAATATGTTGGTGCCTATAGCTATGCTGCAGAATAGTATTTTAAGCATAGTTTGAGTCCTTATAGCATAACTAGAATGTGAAGAAGTGAGAAACATGTACAGAAGGATAAAAACAGGCATTCTTCATGGAGGCGACTGTATCTGCTGTTTATATGTGTGTGACTTGTACACTTCAGGCTTGTTTTTCATTTTATAATCAGATTTATTCTGCCTTCAGGGAATATTTTCTAAGGGAAGAAGGTAAGCAGTATTTATTCTTATTTCTATGACTGTGTTGTATTTCTGTTGAGGGAAATGCATGTTTACAACATGTAGTTATATAATATAGCATGATCTCATGACATCTAATTAAATGCTTCAATATTTGTTCACATTAAAATTGGGCAAGAAAGGATATTTAAAATATAATTTTTATTGAAAATACACTTCTAGAAATACTATCAAAAAAACAATGTACAGATTGTGTTTGCATTCATCTTTTGCCCTTTACTGCCGTTAAATAGTGCTTATTCCACCTAAATACTAATTGTCTTGAAACCTTTGGATTTTAGATATTTTGTCTTCTCAAAACATAATTTACTGTACTTCTAAATTTTCTGTATGTTAGTGGAGACTGTTCTCTAGAGGTAGAAGAGGCAGAAGGTTTTACAGCTTGAGCTGTGATAACAAAGGAACTTGAAAGGGCACAAAATATGATTATAAAAAAGTCTAGAATTTTAAATAATTCAGTAATGTGATTTAGCAAACTGCTGTTCTTAGACAACACACTCTCAAGTTACTGCGCTATCTGGAAATAATTAGTCCATTCAGTGCTATATTTATGTTCTTTATTTTCACATGCTGTTTGAAATCTAACAAAGAAAAATCTGAGAGCAAATACTGAAACTTTGGTAAAAGTGTAAAACTGACATTATGCTACTGTGGTAATAAAATCAAGAGATATAGACTGAACTTTGCTGAAGAGAACTAGGTGTTGTGGTTTAACTATTTTATGAAGAGCATTTTATGTTTTTATGGACAGAAATAGAACATATACAGATATGACTACTATACTGCAAGGGCCATGCAAAGAGGAATGTGAATGTTTTGCAAAATACCATACAAGTACCTGGCAGCATTTACAGTATTATTATTACTGCCACACTCTTGCAGTATCATATGCTGCATTGAAATCATGGTCTGTTAACCAACTGGATTCCATGGAGTATTTACAATCCTATTTTTTTTATTGGTCTTATCTGCTGTGACAGCCTGTCGAAACCAGCTGGCCATGGGGTGCAAGGTGTCCTCACTAACAAGTGCAGAGCAGAGCAAAGGGAGAGTTCACAAGCTATTGGTGGTTTCAGGTGAGGGCCCAATCCAAATCCTTCTGTGGAACCACACTGGAGTCCTCTAACTTTGTGTTTCTGTTAATGAACTTTAAAAATACCACTGGCTTTCTCCCACTGTTCCGTACTGGCCTCACATTCCAAAACATGTGGTGCTGGCCAGGCCTAATGCTGTTTACCACTGTGAGCCCCTGAAGCAGTTGCTGGAGGCTGTTAGGACAGCACACGCAGGAGGTGAGATTGAGACTGCTAAAAGTACTCAGGAAAAGTTTGGAAACCTTGGGAAGTGAACTCTGCCTTTTAGGGTGGTGCATGTTTCAAAGGCAGCAGTATTTCAGTCTGTCAGCAGGATACACTGCACATGTAAATGGGCAAAAAAGCCTTTAAACCTTTTCAGACACAGGATTGTGAAGAGAATATTAGCAATATTACCTCATAGAAAGTATTAAGATAGTCAAGTCATATCATCCATGTATTTTCTGATATGGCTACAGTCAATCAGGTAGCTACAGCTGAAGTGTTTAGGATATATAATTTTATGTGTCAAAATAAATGGCAGACTGCAAAATAAAACTTCTGACATAAGGCTACTAATTTCAGCCATAGTCATTCAACAGTTAATATGCATCATATTAAGAGATGTATTAGTCTGGTTTTGTGCCTATGTTTTTCACTGAGTTACACTTGTCCATAAATGAATCTGCAATGGCAAAATATGGGCAAAACCACTTCTTTACATGAGTTCCCAACTAAACACAGATATCCACTTAAGTAAAATTATCCCTATGCAGTTGGTGGACCCTCACCTGCAGCTAGGCAGTCACCATGATGCACCCGCACACTTGAAAAACACACTGAAGCCCATTCTATCACCACAGAATTTAATGACACATCTCCCTGTGCCATCAACATAGAAAATAGATTAAAAAATTTCCTCCCATTACATCCTTCCTGTGAAAGTTGCTGCTATTTTGTTGGGTTTTTCCCTCCTTGATTACAAAAGTCATGTATAGTTGACACAAGGTTGAACAGAAGATCCTTTCTGTTCACCAGGACACAAGACCTGAGCTGAACATACACTGAAATCAACATTTCAGGGTAGGTTTCTTTGACAGCTGAAGGGACCTTTTCATCTGTAGTTTTGTTGGTAATATTTGTGCTCACTCTCTTGTCAATTCTGCATTATCATCTGCTATAAAACACACAAGTTGTGATCTGTAATGGTTGTATCTATTTGGACAAGAGCCCTGCAGATAGGAGGGTCTGTTGTGGGTTTCATTGGATTTTTTTTCACTGTACTGTTGCTTTGAATTAATTGCAACTGCCTATGGAAATATGATCCCTTAAGAATGTAGAGAAATGCATTATTAATGATTATGTATGAAGAATTGCTAGATTCCCCTGCACTCTGGCTGCTATGAATTTTACACCATTATTCCCACAGAAAAACATTAGGAAGAAAGACCAATGTTACTTGAAAGGAAAACAGCAGCATTTCCAAACCAATCATTTCTGACGCAGGAAATTCAGAATTAAACAGAAGAAAATCCAAATGGTTCATTGATACAATTGAAATATCTGAGCAGCTCACTTCCTCTTTGATGCCATAACTCCAGGATGTGATAGAGGTAAATAATTTTGCCATATCAGATTATATCGTATAGATAGGATCAAAAACTACCTTTGGCTTTAAAAGTATTTGCTCTGTATTTCACAGCATCTGTTCAGTTTCTTTATGAACTATAAATGTACACCTGCTCTGTGCTTTTAGCTGTGTAACATAACCAGAAGTTCTGAACATCAAATGATTTCTGACCGACCAAAAGAGGGAAATGAAATCCTGAGTGGGAATTGCAGCAGAGGCAGTGGGTTTCCCGGGTCTCATGCCAACAGATTCTTGCTGTGGGTTTTCCAGATCAGGTTAAACTTCTTATTGTGTTAGAACTTGTTCTAAAAACCCCCACAGTTAAAAATTAGTGTGAATTCAAAATATTGCCAAATTTGTGCCCGAAAACATGAGCTTTTCTTTCTTTCTAACTACATTTGACATTATTTCTGCCACATGTCTTGTCTCGAAGTTTACCAAGAAACTGTACGCAAAAGAATATTTACCATGGTATACCTCATTTGTAGCTGGTCGTGCACAGCCAAGCACACGCAAAATGAATTAGCAGTTGTAGTAAATGCAAAACTCGGAAATCTTGAAATGGAAAAAGTATAAATTGATAGATTGTGATATTGCCACTGTACTGTTCACTTACACTCAATATTTCAGAGAGATAATGCAGAAATGAATGTACAGCTAAATTTTATGTAGTTACGCTCAGTGAAATGCTCACTAGAAAAGCCTTTTGTTGCACTCACCTGTTTCTGTTTCTTCGGCCTATGTTCATTCAAAAGCCATCTCCAGGGGCACAGCAGTCACAGCAAATGGCTACCCCTCTGTCCTGCAGGTAAGAAGTTTCACTGAGACAGCAAATGGGTGAGATTCCACATCCTGTGCTCCTAAAGGTGATATCCTGGTTGGTAGGGCCAGGGGAGAGGGAGGTGTGCATTGGGGCATTGATGTGACATGCTTCTGACTCCCATACAAAGCAAAAGTGGGAAAATGCCATCATTAAGTAGTTAAAGAGGAGTAGGAACATCTTTAATTTCTATGTTTTCAGAGGAAGCTCTCCTGCAAACTTGTCAAATTTACACCTAGCATGAGTGTCATGTGGTGAAACTCTGAGGCACAGAGAAAATTTAAACTGCTAATCAATATTGAGATTGTGGGAAAAGGGTCCATAACACAACAGACTACACCAATGTTTACTCATACACACACACAGAGCATCTGAACATTGCTGTTCAGATACAGCTTTAAGGCCTTTTGATTTGCATGTAAATGTAGCTGCCTATGCCACTGCACCCATAATGTCTCCAAAGTGACCATATATTCCAGATTTGGCTTAAGCAGCTACATCCCATTTAAACTGGCCTTTTTGATGATGGTATTTTTGCTTTTCCTTTGACTGACATAGCATGCCCCATGTTATGCATACAAGAAAGCATGAATTGTTGCAACTCCTTTTCTCAAAAGGTATGATTTTCCTCAAAACTTGTCTGTACTAAACTTACCACTTTTTCATGAGGGGCAGCCTGTCTTTGGCAAGCTGATGGGCTTGATACGGTTATGAATTGCTTGCAGTTTGTGTTTTTTGTACTCTATGTTTTGTTTATTTTATTTAGGAGTTGGAGTGCACCCTTTGCCACAGTACTTGATGCTAGGTAATTACTTTTAAAAAAAACATTCTAAGGACATGTACTTCATCTTCTGAATGGCCAACAGTGTGTGTGACTTTCTGAGCTCTCAGAATAGTATCTGGAGTCCAAGGGAGTGTGCGCAGGATGGATTTCATTGGGGAAAAACACAAAAAAGTAACTTCTGGTGCTTCTGATTGTTTGCCTCCATTTAGACAATACTTGTGACCATGATCTCTGAGTCTTTATTTTACTTTTGTAAGTACCTCAAAACACAATTTCTTCACCTTACAGGGCACTTTGTGAAAATAATTTCATTAACAAATGTGAGTCAAATAATGAATCAGTAACAGCTGGGGGAAGTCCTGATGGAAAGTAGTGCTTTCATCATTAGTGCTGTGTGTGGTAAATTAGGAGCAGGCTCTTCAGGAGATGAGGACAAAAAGGCAGAATTGCTGCTCATTGAGAGCTTGTCTTGAGCACAGAGTTCATGCTCTTTAATGACAATAAGAACATCTTAAGTCTCTGTTTGAGATATATATATATGTATAAAATAACTTGGGGGAATTTTGATCACTAGATAAAACACAAAAGTTATAAAATTGGCTACTCCAAAGAATTTTAAGTTTCAGTGGTACTTTGGGAATGTTAGGGGCAAAAAATAAAATACAGTTGTCAAGGGGTATCATAAATGTGTGAAAAAGCCTGAATACCTAACCATAAGATTTTTTTGTTTACTTATAAAGCATTAAAATGCTGTCCTAATGTAGTACTGAAAAATTCCCAACCTCCCTTCTGTTTCAAATTTGGAGACATCCTTTCCTCTTCCACTACAGCAGCAGCCTAGGGACTCTTGGCAGGTACGTATTTCTACACAGAGATTTTACATTATTTGTAGACAAGTAATTCACTTTCTTCCACACTTTCTGTGCATTCTTAACAACACAGTGGAAAATACTTGCATTACTATATATTTAACCACAATACCTGTCAAGAAAACACAGTTTTATTGTGCAAGGCACTGTATGAAGGGAAAACAAAAGGTCTGTACTCTGAAAGTGATTTTTATCTGAAGGAAGAATAGTCACTAAATATTTGAGAAAAAATGCACCATTTTGAGATAGAGAATATAATTTTTAGAAAACATATAACAGCTATAAACAATAGCTGGAAGATTCATATTATAAGGGTAGCCCAGTTTTTGAGCTTTACTGCAAGCCTCTTATCTATTTTTATAAAAAATGCAGTGCACTTGCAGTGATGAATTGCTGATTTCATTTAAAAGAAAGTGTGACTCCCATCCCCTCCAGAAAATAATATGCTTTCAGGCTCTGATTAGGTGTTAGAAATAACAGTACCCCTAACCAATCATTCTTGCAGCATTCATAAACTTACATGTAGCAGAAAGTAACTTAATTTGTGTGTAAGTCTTGAACAGCTTTCCGTCTGCCAGCACCGGTTTTGTAAACTTCGCATATCTTCTACAAAGATTTAAGAACTTATCAGGTCCAGGCTGGAGTGACTTCTAACAGTGAGATAGCCAATATTCTGTATATTTATCAGTGGTCACTTTAATACAATGCAAACAGATCTTTTCATGCTCATGTAACAACCTGCCATGGTAACAGAGAAGTTTCTGTATTTTCATTTAAACAACTCACTGTAAATTGCTGATTTTTCACTACCCACAGACAGAACACTGAATTTTAAGAGACAGGTCTGAAATAAGAAAATCTAGAAAATAAGCTAATTTATCCTGGAATATCAGAAGTAGGGAAACTTGTTGGTTTAGACAGACAACCAATCTACACCAGAAGAATTTGTGAAGATCACCATTATGTGCGTTTGGTTTTCTAATTATTGTAAGTATAAAGTTAGGCTGTTTTTTTAGTTTGGTTTGTTGTTTTTTGTGCGGTTTTGGGTTTTTGGTTTTTTTTGTAAAGGTGATCATTTACTCCATCAGGACTGTGACTTTATTTTAATTCCTTCATGAGCCAGGCTTAGTCAATCTTGCTGTATCTGCATGAGAAAATGATTTAGATAACTGAGGTGAAGTTATATGAAGGAACAAGGTGGCTTTTGCACAATTAGGAATGCAATTTTCATTGATGATGGATAAATATCTAGTTATTTTAGAAGTGCCTTTCACCAAGATTCTTAAAAGTGTATTTACTCTTTCCTCCCCATTTTTAAAGATTTACTGCCATTTGCAAAGTACTTTTATTTAATACTCTTCCTTACTCCAAGACAGGCTTATTCTGTTTTCTGATAATTAAGAGACACCACAGAGGGTATTGAAACTGTATTTAATAGCTTTCCAAATATTAAATTTTCCTGCTGGATTAGAATGTAGTCTGTTGAGAAAACTTATTTCAAAACTCAGCACATTCAAATGGCAGATGCAGAAATTCAAACTAGTCCAACACAAAGACAAATCAGAAACCATGGGTTACTGCCTCTATTTCATGATATTTCCGATGTTGATAACCACTAGAGCCTTTCTACTTATTTCATTCTTTGGAGCTCAGTTTGCCAGTTAAATCATGAATCCTTTCAGAGTTGCAAAACTACTTGAAGCAGAATTTTGGATCTTGCCTGTCCCATTGCATCACAGCAGAGACATGAATCTCAAGTAAAACCTGGAGATTATAAATTGAGGTTGAATGTAACTATAGTAACAGTGCTAGCAGTGGGGTGTGGGGGTGAGGATTGAGACATGAGTCAGAAGTTAGAAGGGACAGGACTAAAAGCTGGTCTTTTTCCTTGCATTTTAAGAATCAGCTTTGGCAGGATGCTCTACCTAGTATAAGCCAAATCATCTTTTGAATCCTTGCCAATGGTTTGGGTTTTGTTCATGACCTCTTCACCATCAGCAAACGTGTAAAACTTAATGGTGTGAGACACCTTTGCTTTCATCTGCCTGACCTCTACTGAGCACTGATCACACCCAATGTGTTAAATTTCGTCCCATATTGTAGTTGCATTTCCATTGTTCACTGCCTTTGGAGACACACAATAACCTGGCGCTTACGGTCGCTTCTCTTTGTTTCTCCACCTTGGAAATTGTAGTTTCACTTTCAAAAGCTAAATCAGCAGCTATTCGTTTACGAGCCACAGTAAAACTTTACCAAGTCCCACCTGCTGGTTGGGTGCTATTGGGATGGGCAGACCAGACTTCACAGAGGGGAAACACATTCCTCTGTTTAACAGACAAGGCTTGGTGTCCTCCCAAAACTTTACTGAGGCCTGCAGGCTTGGAGCTTCTTTTAGATGTCAGCGGCAAAAACTACTGAACACAGTACCTAGTAACTGTAGGTAAGAAGGGGTAAAAAAAAGAAGAGACAACACTTTCATACAAAGGTGAATTAAATTGAACTGAATATTGAGTTACATTTTGACATATTTTCACAATAACAGCTATGCAGTTGATAATACAGCTTCTTCCATAGTAAATCTTTTGCAAGTGAGCTTACAGGGAAAACAAATTATAAATAATTTATGATAAAAATCCATTTATAATTACGTACATATGTGCACACATACATTTGCAAATAAGAATTTTTAACACAACTTTATGCATATGCAGTCATTTAATTTTATTTTCAATAGGGTTCTGTCACTTATTTACATTTTTACACTGATAGGGAAATACCACTATTTTGCTTTTGCAATGTTTTGTTTTTCTTTCTGCTGCTTGGCTTTGCTGATGAGAGAACACAGATTAGTTTTTAAATAACTGCAATTCTTCAGATAGCATAGTGGTATACCACAGATCTGAATTTCAAGAGCCACTACAGTAATGGGTGAACCATATTCGTTAGCTATTAATAGTGTGACTATAACAGGCACCAGAAGCTGCACAAGAAAACCTTAAGAAGTGCTTTCATGTTGGGTCTCTGGACTAAACCCCTGACAGCAGTCTCAGCAAATTCTTTCTGTGTTAGTGGAAATTAGCTTCATAACATTTTCCTTGTTTTCTTTGGACACCCTTTCTGAATTTTAAGTTATTCTTCTAATTCAAATATCTTTGGTTTATATTTGCTTCTTTCTTTATGATATTCAGACTTCATCTTTCCATGATGACCATCAGGGTTGGTTTTTTTTTCCTGGTACTGATTTAGACTAACAGCAAATGCTCATCTGAGGAACTCAGGGGCCAAATGTGGCTCAACTGGTATAAATAAATAGGCAGATGTTATTTTCCATCTGTCTCTCATTGTCCACATGCTGATAATAATGTTTTCTACACTGTTAAAGAAAACAAGGCAAAATAAAAGTAGTAGAAAGATACACTATAAACCCCAGGAAAATTAGAATGTGACAAATTGCATCTTTACATTAAAAAGAATTAACTTCCAACCATTGAAGTACAATGTGATACCTATTTATCATGTTAAATTGTTTTCCTTTTGCAAAGCACTAATATAATTACAGAGGCCCTTTACATATGGATGGCACTTGCTCAAGGACTGTTTTTAACACTGTATGCATAAATTTCAATTTCTTTTTTTTTTACCTCCCACTTTCAGAAAACAGGCAAACATAATACTGGAAACAATCTCCTGGACGATCAAAATGGAGTCCTTTACTTACCCAGGGAGCAATGCTTGTGGCATTTTCCATGAACTCAGTGTGGAAATCCTCATCATTAAATATCTTAAGCTGTTATTTTTTTGTTCCCACAATTTTTATTGAAAAACTGCTCTAGAACCTCACCACTTTTATGGCCAGAAACCTTCTAGCTTCCAGCCTAAATTTATTCATGGCCAAATTACACCCATTTGTTCTTGTGCCAACATTGTCTGCTAGAGTAAATAGTTCTTTTCCTTGCCTACTGTTTACCACCCTATTGTGTTTTCAGAGAATAATTATTTCCTGTATCAGTTTTTATTTCTACTAGACTAAACAAGCAAAAATTTTTGTGCCTTGCTCTTAAAAAAGACTTCACTCTGGTAATCTATCCAGCTTTTCACCTGTTTCACCTTCCATGCATGTGATGCAAAAATCTGTGCAAATCTCTCAGGTGCTTCAAGCAATGGCACAGATTTTTTACTTTTCTCTGATAGGAAATAGTTTATCTGGTTCATGCTTGGGTGGCATCTGGTTTTTCATGGTTGTATCCCACTGGCAACTTAATAACCCTGCAGTCAGGTAATATGCATACATAGATCTATCTCCTGTGTTATTTACAACTGATATGCTCCTAGTTTACAGCAGATTTTTTAATTAATCATTGAGTGCATGTCTCCCCTGCCAACACCATGCATGAGTTTAGCAGTGTGTATTTTTAATGTGCTTTTTCCAAGGGTAACACATGTTTGGGATAAGCTGATGCCAAAGACAATAGAAAAATCAAAAGGAATAATGTTGTGAGACCAAAGAGAGGCACTCAGCACACTGACAGCACCAGGCGTGAGGTATTAAGGAATAAGGAGTTTTCACAAATGCTTCAGTGTAATATGATAGAACATAAAGGTTTGAGTGTGATACATTGCATACAATACATTCAGAAATTCTTTTTTGGCCCTGTATACTCACAGCTGCTTAAATATTGTATTTCAAAATAATTAGGGTTATTACATCAATTACTTCCAGAGTAAAAAAAAAAAAGCTTTGATACTGCCTGGTTGTAAAGGTTCCATTTAAGGACCATACATTTTGGAATGAAGACTATATAACTCTTGTGTTTTAAAGGACATGGACATTTTCACAAGCATGTTGATGATTTTGGACTTCAAGTTCAAATAGGTGGGAATTTGGAAACTTTGAATCCTTAAGAAAATGGTAGACATTTCCTCATTTTGATGTGGAAGCCAGCAATTTATAAAATACTTTTAGCTGTGCAATTATAGATAGCAGAAGATTAGTGAATTCCCACACTTAGCAGTTTTGCCCTTTATTAGAAAGATCAACTAGATTCTTGAAGGATTTTTTTAGAGGGAGAAAGATTATTTAAAAGTCATGTGATAGCTACTTTTTAAAAAAAATTTTGCATAAGAGTGCTGGATGAGAAAATTTATTTCAAAGAGTTATCTGCTAGAGTGTGCAGCTTCAGAGAATTCTTGAAAAATCTTTTTTGTTGGTTTTAAATTTGATGGGAATCTGCTTATTGGGAAGGGAATCTGTATCTGCTCAGGATTATTTTATTAAGTTATTAAGAGGTAGTTTTACTTAGTGTGCCCTTCTTGACTATTGCTACATAATATCTTCTTTGATGTTGAAGTGGCGAAGTGAACACATTAACTTTCTGATGCATTTTAAGTAATGTTTAATATGTTACATTTTGTTTGGGGCACCCCTGTGGAGCTGACAGCTGCAGAATCATCACTGGCATACAAAGCGGGCGAGTGCCCAGAGTGCCACATCCAGCTCTGGAGTCCCCAGCACAGGAAGGACATGGACCTGTTGGAGTGAGCCCAGGCGAGGGCCACCAAGATGATCAGAGGGATGGAGCACACCACGCCCCCAGTGAGGAAAGGCTGAGAGAATTGGGGTTGTTCAGCCTGCAGAAGAGAAGGCTTTGGGGTGACCTAATTGTGGCCTTCCAATACGTGAAGGGAGCCTACAGGAAAGATGGAGAGGGACTTTTCACAAGGGCATGTGGTGAAAGGACAAGGGGAAATGGCTTGAAACTGAAAGAGAGTAGGTTTAGATTCAATATTAGGAAAAAATTCTTGACTGTGAGGGTGGTGAGACACTGGAACAGGCTGTCCAGAGAAGTTGTGGATGCTTTGAGCAACCTGGTCCAGTGAGAGGTGTCTCTGCACATGGCAGGGGGCTTGAAACTAAATGATCTCTAAAGTCTCTTCCAACTGAAACCATTCTATCATTCTATGATTTGCTAATAGTGGCTTTAAAGAGTAAATTAACTGATATTTCTGTCATAAGAGTTTATTTTCATTACCTATTATTCATTGTATTTTTAGAAATATTTGAGACATCAGAAACTTGCAGGCCTTCACTGCAGCAGGGTGCAACCAAGTGATCATTCTCACATGACAAGATTAATTTTAAAACAGTTCTTTCCCTTAGTACACCTCTTTCTTTTTTGCTAGTTATAGTTAGTAAAAATATTTGTCAAACTGGGACCAAAGTTTGTCATTAGTCTTTTCTCTTTGGACAGTAATACACTTTTTGTGTTAATAAAGGAAAGGGATTTGCAAAGGGCCTGACAAATGAAACATCACAGAAAGTAAACATGTAGTAGATGGTAACACTACCCTACTGATCTTAATCTCATAGAGGTGTTAGGCTAATTAAGAAAGAATTAAACTACACATGACAGCTACCAGTCACACTGCTTCATATACTGCTGGAGGATACACAGGACCATAGGTGTGATGAAAGCGTTGCAAGAACATACAAGAAAAATAAAACACAATTGCTGCATGCAAGTACAGTGGGTTTTGCAAGTGAACATGGCATACTTGTTTGACAAGGTGTTCTTTTGCACGGTATAATTTTGTTATTAACA
This sequence comes from Acanthornis magna, assembly GCA_036785705.1. Lineage (NCBI taxonomy): Eukaryota > Metazoa > Chordata > Aves > Passeriformes > Acanthizidae > Acanthornis > Acanthornis magna. The sequence continues at coordinate 23,291,940 of JAWUZG010000025.1, read as the reverse complement.
CAGATTCTATATAGAAATTTTTTTAAGTGATTCTATATAGAATTTTTTTTAAGTGATTTAAGATAAGTGGGGGAGGGAGGGCAAAGAAGAGCAAAGAATCACCCTTCAGCAGTTATTTACATGGGAAATGCTTGCATTATTCTCTTATACTGTAATACAAAATAAGAGTTTCTCCTCTTGTGCAGTACCTTCCGGTGTCATTTTGAAATTAAAATCAATAATAATTTCCCAAGCTGAGAAAATGTATGTTTCTCTGAGAAGATGGTCTCATCAATAATGACACCTATGTGGAGAAGCAACCAGAAAATACTTTCTGTATAAAATAGAGATTATTTTTCCCCTCAGTTATTTCCTCTCTATTACTTGTGTTAACTTCCTTTCCATTAGATTTCTTGGAGCTCTGATGCTGCAGCTCATGAAGGTTTATAATACTGTAAGTTACCATAATTATTAAAGGAACAGGAAATAAATAATCAATTCCTCCCTTACAAGAACTTTACATACGAGATGTGCAAAATGGTGCAGTTGAAAGGGAGATAAGGCAGTTCACACTCTGCACCCGAGCTGGATGTGGGTTACTCCCTTTCAGGTGTGTGGTCTAAGCTTCAGGTGATGGGAGTGGTTCCATGTTTTTTGAAGTTTTTCTTCTTTTTTCATCTTCCTCCTGGCATATCACAGGCCTTTCCCATGAGCAGTGTCAGTAGCAGAAACTGAGCAGATGTCTCACAGGGCTGTTCCCATTTTGCTATCGCGGTATTACATTCACTGGGTCACCAGGCTTTCTTTCTGTGTGTTCCCCTCTCTGTCTGAGCTTCAGCTGAACAGTCTGTTCATTTAAAAAACACTATCAAACCCCCCACCCCCCCAAAAAAAAATATTACCCTCATAAATCCCCTGCAAGTTCATTTCCAAATTTGAAGCTGCTCTTTCTTTTTTTCCAATCCTGTGACTTTATCTTCAACTTTGCCGAGTCCTTGCAGGCTTTGTGCCGCTTGGAGTGTCCTAGAAAGTGGATTACAGTAAATTAAGAATTGATTCTTAGAGGCTTCCAGTGTGACCATCCAGGCCGAAAGTCCTTTTAAGAAACTTAGCCAGTTTAATGATGGAAAAAAAGAGGAAATTTTCAAACCATTTTGTATTTAATAGCAGGAAAAAAACCCACCAAAATAGATATCCTAACAAAATGAAAACAGCAAATTTACTTATTATTAAAAAGTACAAAATGTTAACAAAAAGGTTATTTTTAAGTAATATTTATGAGTGCATTACACATGAACATTGAACACATATTCCGTTAAAATAGTCTAGTAAGGAATGAAAACAACCATTTGCATTTTACTTTTGCACATACATTTATTAAGATAATATATATATCTTTTTGTGTGCTGAGCCATTGCTTTGTCTCTGTCTCAGCCTGTCCAGCATGTATGAATATTGACTAACGTATGCCCCATGGTGTATTATTGCTTACTTGAAGCATAATACTGCATGACCTTGCTTTTTCTCTTAATTATATTTTTCCCTTGTAGGAAAGTAAGTTTACTCACTCTGAATCGTGCCAAACCGCATAATTTGGAAAGGAATATTGTGGCTCTGCTTGGAAAGTACTAATTGGGCTCCAGCCATCACTGGGAAAGCTGTATAGTCTTTTATTATTTTAACTGGCCAAATGCCCTTTGTTACCACATTAACAGTCTCCCTATGGTGCATATAACTTTGATATTATTTTCACTTTTAAGCTAAATTTGACCAGATGAAAGACACAAACCCTCCAATTTTGAAATAAAAAAATAGCATGTTTTGTTAATCCTCTATTTGAGAAGGAAAGTCTGTGAAAATGATAACCTTTGTCTGCTGGCCAAAGTTTTTGTTCAGTAAACCCATCCTGCCAGCTGTTCTCATTGGCAAGAGGAAAGATAATATTTTGGTATCTTTAATATCTCCATTTTGAGCCGAAGTTTTGCTTGTGCCGTCATTTGAATTATGCATGTTAACATCAGTCTGGCAAACAATACTGCACTTTATAAAAAGACCTCTGTTTGGATGGTATCACCGCAATGTTGCAATAAAGCTGCTCCAGACTGCCACATGCAGCTTAAGTCACTCACTGCCATCCCGCAGGTGCTCTGGACTGTGCTGCTGCAGAACTCCATTCAAAGTCCTAAAGAAGACACTGAAAGAGATATAAAGGTGCATTTTAGTCCTATGTCACCAGGAGCTGAAGGCACAGAACACCTCAAAAGACTGGGCTCTCCCTGACGTGCCTGTGGTCCTCATCTCTTGAAGCAGACTGGACAAGGACAGCTTGGTGACTAAGATCCAGTCCCTAGCAAAGGAGGAGGGATGGCTAGACTGAAACACTGGCATTTTTAAGAGACAAAAAGTGGTCACTGAAAGCTCTAGGCCTAGACAGATACACTTCCCACACTGAGAATATCTGAATCAACATGTGAATAGGGAATGCTCTCTCTCCAGATCCATCTTTGACTGCAAGATTTAATTTCTGCTGGGACACAAAGGGTGTTCTAATAATGTTTAAGAACATTTAAGAATGTCTTTCACAGTTTACAGGTAACCTGAAGCCAGAGTGGTTTCAGGTATATTGGCATACCTTGGCAGAGGATTATTTCTGCATGTGTTTCAAGACAGCTCAGCACTAAAGACTTACAAGGGGAGGAAAAAAAAATCTTGACCCTGCAAAAATTTGCTTGGATCCCTTGAAGGTTTCAAAGATTTCTTGAAGTCCTCAATGAGCACAGGCAAATTGATTGGGATAAAACTAGTTCTCACATCTTTGCCTGTCTAGACATAAAGACTCTTTCACTAAAATGAAGCATGACGGAAGACAGGAGAGTCCCTTAAAACAGGAATTTCATTCATTTGTGCATTACTGTAATTATACTACTGTCTTAAATGCTCTCAGATTGATAGCGCTTGTGACCTTCCCAGTATGTTTCAAAAAGGAGGACAGTGCAACCTTGCACAATCTGAAACAGAACTGAGCCCTCTCATCTATGGAAGGTGTCTTAGGCAATTCAGTGAACACCTTACTGGCTCCTTTATAGCCTTCTATACTTGTATTTGAGAGTGCAGGGCACATTCCAAGCAAAATGAGGATAGTTCCTGTGTCCTGCTTGTGTACTGCTGTTGTAACACCTTGATGTAAAAGCTAATAACAAAATAGATGGTGCATTTTGTTAGCAGGGCCAACCCAACAACCACTCCAATGATAGCGCAATTATACCTGAGATGCAAATTTTCACTTAAGTACATTTCCCCTGGCACCTCCAGTATGTGATTTTTGGGAAAAAAAAACCCAAAAAAAACAAAACAAATCAAGTTTTCATTTCCTCCAGAAGCATAAAATCATTTATTACCTTTTCCTCTCCTTCAGGTTAGCTTTCATCACTGCAGATACAGCTACAAGTACTTATTTGAAATTTTCTTGCCTGCTGAACTGCCAGAGCCTTTCAGGGTCCATTTCAGGTAAGGTAAATCCATCAATCCAGTGCAAAAGCACTATGGAAACACATTTTAAAATGACAAATACTTTTTGGTAGCACTCTCTCAAATTACTTCCCCGAATTTGGCTTTTTGCAGTTAGCATGCCTCATGCAACAGCCTGCCCAGTCCCCATATGTCTCTATGTTATTATTAATGTGCCCTGCAGTTCCACAAAGGTGTTCTGGGTAGAACTTGGCCCAGAGAGCTTGGTCAGAGGGAAACTGTAAACCCTGGCCTCTCTGGAGGACCAGCATTCCTACGCTCCTGCTCCAAAGCCTGCAGAGGGTGGCTGAGCACCCCAGGCAGCACAACAACAACGGGGCAGCTCCCAGGACATCGCCAGGAAACACGCCAGGCTCAGCCCTGCAGGTTAAGTTACTGACACTCACCAGCTGCTCCTTGTGTGGAGGAACTTAAGCACCTTCCTCTTGCCTTGCAAATACAGGCATTGTAAACAATACAATTATGCCAATAAAGGTAGTGCGTTGAGAGAAAAAGGAACATCTTTCATTTTTGAACTTCATTCAGAAGAACTTGAAAAATGTAGATGGTCACATCATCTTAAATGAAAGGAAAAGTAATTGGGGAAAAAAATTCCACAGCCACAGTATATGAAGCAGACCATGAAAGCCATCTGACCTGTCATTTGAATCCTTCTGTATCAAAGAACTATGTTAACAATAACTGTAATGAAATTAGACTTATTATGCATGCATGAGCAATAAAAAACCCAAAGAAATCTACTATGGTAGCAATTGAGGTTAAGGAAAAGAAAGTGCAAGCTTGTAAAAGACATGTCAAAAGTGACAACCCCAAGAAGCAGATACCTCCCAGCAGCTCGAGGTCTCCGGCTAAGTACTTTAGAAAAAGCTGCTGTGGTTACAGAGGTAGTTTAATTACCAAAGGTGACATCCCTCACAAAGTTTAAGGTGAAAATAAGACATAAAACATAAACAGATCATATGCCCAAAAAGATATTGACAGCCATCAAAAATTTGTAGTTAACACTTTTCTGTAGCAAGTGAGACACCTGCCAAAGAATGTTGCAGTAGATTGCTAAGATATAAAAGGAACACCCAGGAGAGAGAAGGTCATGCCAGTGAGCTGCAGGAATTCTTTGCATCCCTGTCTGCTATAAACTCAAGGAGGTTCCCTTGTTGGACATCCTTTATATAGCATACATTGGAGAGACCAGTGAAAACTATGCATCAGTCTGTTTCTAAGAAAGAGAAAATGGAAGAAATAGAAAAACTAAGTTGCAACAATTTCAAAGGATCGCAAAAACAAGGATTAGTGTGCATGGCAAAGAGAAGACAAGCAAAATTCCTAAATTCATGAGTAGCAAAGACAGGTCAAATGGGGAAAGGAGGTTTTTGTAACATGGAATGCACTGAACAAGGATGAATCAAATCCTTAGCTGTTTGAAAACAAATGAAACCAGAAGTACTTCTTCATACAGCTTGGTAACTGTTGGTAACTTTGACCTCCTCATCACAAAATGCTGTGGTTTACAGAAGTTGACATGAATTTAAGATCTCCTGGAAAAACTCATCCATCAGTACTTGTTGAATAGACTCTACCTCTGACTTTGGAATTCAGATTGCCAGAAGCTCAGAATATAAGACAGGTAGCTATCACTACATGATTGTTATTTTACAATAATCTTTAGTAATCAATCTCCATTTTCCACCACTTTCATCACTTTTGGAGCCAGGATACCAGGCTAGTTGGATCTTTTTTAGCCTGAGCTGGGTCAGCCCTTCTTACATCCTGCTTCCGAAGTAGCCTCTGCAGTCTGTGAAGAGCCCACCATGGATTCACTTGAGTCAAACTGAATAACAAGAGTCAGATGAAGGACTGCAAAGATAATTAAGATTGAAAATTCTAAGAAGGTGTTGCTAAGAGAGCAAGATCACCAAGTAATGTAAAGAAAAGATAAAGCAGAATTAAATTTACATATATTCTGTAACTCTCAGAGTGAAAAATGGCACCACACATGAGGTGACAGAAAATAATTCTTCATGCCTGTAAAAGAAAAAAATATCTTCCAGCTGATGAAATGACAAGAAAATTGTAATGTGTCTTTAAACTAAAAGAAACTTAATTCTCAGGTCAAAACTATGTCAACACAAGTTAAAAAAAATAACACACACCCCCCCCCGCAAGCAGACAAATAAATACACATAGAAAATTAAAAATATGCTAATATACAGAAGTGCAAAAGTGATAGAAACAACATTATTTTTCCTTTTCTATTAGAAAACCCCAAAACCTGAAGTAAGATCATAACTACATAACCCATATAAAATGATCTTGGTCATTTCAGTCCTCTGTCATGGAAAATAATTAAATATAAAATGTTCTTTCATATTTGCTCTATAAAATAAATCCTCACATAGTATGAATTACTCAGGATTCACCCACTTCTGCAGATCTATAACAAGTCACAGCAGCTGAGAATCTGCCCAGAATGTTCCATGTTGGCTGACACAGCAAAATTGGAAATCCAGCCTGACAAAGCGCAGTTTTCAGTGAGCTCATTGCACACGAGACTGTCAATTGACCATTTACTGAGCTTCTTATGCACCAGCCTCTACCTAAAGGGAAAGAGAAAAGAGAAGCAATGGCACAGAGTCTGCACTCCCCCTTTCCTGCAGCCCTTTGCCCACTGGGGATTTCTAGGATCTACACAATACAGCAATGAAGGGAGGCCAGGAAGCCATGGGACCTGCAGCTTTCATTTTTATTAATAGTTTTCAGTATACGATTCAGCTGAAACCTTCTGTTCCCTTTTTCCCATACACTCAAGAAAATATCCCTGATGGTACATGCTTCTTCTACACTACTTCGCAGTGAAACCCCTGAGACTTAAATAACCCACTGCTAGCTGTCCACCTAAACTTTCTTTCTCTCTGATTTCTAGGTCAAATAACTTCATCAAGTAATTTAAACTTTATAATTCATAGGAAACACTTTGAAGTAAAATGCAATTTTTTAATTTTTTTTTTTTTAATTTTTTTTTTTTCCATTTTCAACCACTGAAGTAGAACTGCAGTCATTTAGGAAGCATCATAACTTGAAGTTAATCAGTAATTCTTTTTCCGGGTGTATATTGAGAGAGAATTCTTCTGTTGTAATGCAATTCCCTAATGAACCATAATTAACATACTAAGTTGCTTTCTGCATAACCTTGAGAAAAATACAAAAGGTATTTCATCATTGTATGAAAGAGATACATAAACATGCAAATGTTTCCTGTTGCTTTAAGTTTTAAGGAATGACTTCTGTAAGCAGTTATCTATAGTACCTCTAAATTAAATAGCTGTGTTAGAAGGAAGAGAAACCATTTTGTATTCAGTCACTAAACAGAATCAGGAACACTTGCTAAAATAATGGATCCCCATTATTCATTACTATTATGCTTCACTTGTAGGGATACCTGATAAGAATTGTACCAGAACTAAAGCTGCTAATGAATGATTAAAGGCTAGGGAGCAGATGCGAAGGGCAAGTAGGACGAGAATACCTCATTCCTTTTTTTTTTTTCTGAGAACACTTACGTGCTCTCCTTCATTCTATTCTACTGAGTTTTTCTTTCAGATCTCTGCCATATAATGGGCTGAACTAGGACTTGATTTGGACTCTTTCCAGTCTTGTGGAAAGCTGTCTTAAACCGTGACAAAATAATCAAAAACTTGACAAATTTTATTAACTAAGAATAATAATAATGTAAAAAATGTCAATAGAAATATTTAATTTAGGTGATTTTCAAAGCTTTTCAAAGCATTTCAACTGTACTTATGTCTTATAACTAAACACCATTTTAAAGAAAACCAAAATCTTTAATTTGACGTGTCAAAATCTTGTTTTATAAAAACTAGTTTTTCAGGGCCTTGAAATCTGATTTGACCTACTTCTGAGAAACTAAGACAAATAGAGACTTTTTGGATGGAACTCATTTTGTCAAAAAGATCCAAGCTAGCTTTGCTGTCCATGATAGTCTGTGCAAATATCACAGGAAACTTCTGGTCTACGCAATGGCTTAATCAGCTGGAACTTGAATAACACGCAGACACGTATCTAACTGATCCCCAGCTGACTAGGAAATCTGTGTCCCATATGCTGTTTAAAAAGGGAGGTCGTAAAATTTAATTAGACAGGAGAAAGAAACAGAGCTTGGTTTCCTGGGATCATTGTTTATTTGTTTGGTTTTTAAATCATCATTCAATTTTTAAAATTTTTTTTTTTACTTTATATGTGCATTCAAACCCCATGTATTCACCTAATCCACAGATTGCTCCTGCTTACAAGGTTTGTCATGCACTACCTAGATTTTCTGAGAATTTTATTTGCATCCCAAGAATTCAGGTCACAGACAAACCACCTTGAGAACGCAGGAGACGAGCAAACCCATTATGGGCACACATGCTAGCCTGCCTGGGAAATTAGCATGCAGTCATTTATACCCCAAATGAATCCTTCACCAAATCAGTGTCTTTCAGTCATGTCTGTCTGCAGACTCCTCGTTTTCTTTTTCTTCCTAGTGGAAGGGCACAGTTTATGTAGCAAATCAAAGCTCTCAGACTCTTCATAGGTAAATTTGCACAGACCTCTTGTAAAAAGCTCACAGATGCCTAGGATCTATGTATGGACTACATGTGGAAAGCAAGACCAGCACCAGTGCTACAAACTTGTTTCCACACAGAAACTCTTTACAGAGCACAAAGACTGTGGAGCACCTTTACACTGCTTTCAAAAAATCCATCTATTTCAAGTTTAGCTACCTTCTGTTTACAAACACAGATCTGTGTTTCTAAGTGACTTGTCCAAGTGACAACAGTGATCTTTGGATTATGATTAGAAAGGTGATTGATTACCTAGTCCCATAGGCCTGTGCTTTCTGGTTCCAGTTCCGGGGATTTTACCCAATCACTTTGAGAAAATTTTCCTCCTGCTCAGTGAAAAATTGCGCTGGCAATACAAAATAGAAATGTTGCTACACTTCTCGGGCATAATGAAGTGCTCACGGCACCAGCAGAGACTTCGACTTTGTACTTAAGCCTTCTTAAGGCTTAGTTACCTTTTAGGGTGGTAGGAAAACAAGCAAAGAGCCTGATGTGCTGTGCCAGAGCAGCTTTATCAAACCCTGCAGTGGCAGTCCAGGGGATTACCAGCTGCAGCTGCCTGCCTCCAGCAGGGCGGGATGCCAGCCCTCAGCTGCTGCCCTTGCTCCCCCGACTGCAGAACATGCACAAACACAGTTGGGTCTCCTTATGACATCTGCACTTAAAAAGCAAGAGGAAAACGCAGTGCCTGGAAAAGACCATCTCCCTGATGGCCGAGCACAGGGAGTTAGCTGTCCTCTAGCAAATCCAACCACAGTCATCCCTGCACTGAACAGGGTGTGAGAGTCAGTTCAGGCTAAAAATAATCAGGTCTTTTTTTGGGACTGTGGCAGGGCAGGATCCAGGTTGTTGGCCCCATAAACAATTTCACAAGAGCTAAAGGAGGGCAAAGGCTGGGAATGAGCAGCTGGGGGCTGTTAAGATGTCATTGTCAGTGAATGGCACAGCTTCCCTGAATTTTCACTGTAACAGAGCTTGAGTGTTCAGATAATCAGCCACAACATCTGAGATATGGGAGCAGATGGGCCAATACCTGCTTAGAGTGCTCTAGTTTGAGTCCCTGAAAAGGACATCTGTCTCTACTCTCAGGCTGGGTGCCTCAGCGACCCCGCTGCAGCTGGGCAGCATCTTCTGTGTGTTTATGAACGGGTATTTCTCAGAACCCTGTACTCTGAGTGCTATTTTGAATGAATTTTCACAAGGCAGCCAAAACCCCTCCTGCTGTTAAGATGTACTGAATATTGAGCCCTTGCTGCAACACACGGAGGTACCACAGCTTCCCAGAGAAACAGCTGCAAGAATGTTTTTAAGATGCCAAACCCAGCAACCTTTTCCCTTAGCCTTGTTCAACAAAATAATAGTATCTGGAACATTTCACTCTGAAGCACACAAGTTTTTGAGACTTCAGCCCTCAGAATGAAAATTTAGCAGTTAGTGTTATCTGAAAGTTGAATTTCTGAAGACAAATGCTGGACACCTGTGGCTACATTATCCTTAAATCTAAAAATTTGCCCTGTCTTTTCTCTTATATCAAGCTCCAGGCCCATCACATTTTTGTCAGTAACACTTGGGCCAGCATACAACACTGAAAGTATATAGAAATGACTAATATGAAAGGGCTGAATAAAAGGCACTAAAAACTAAACCAGAAATAAATAATTGCTTAAGAATTATTGTTTTATTTGCTTGTCATTAGACATCTGTTCATAGGCACTGCAAACGTTCCACTTTGTGCCTGGGCTTAATAGTGTCAACTTTGCAGGGATGCCTTCTTCTTCCTCATTGCTTTCACTTGGTTTCTAGGGCAAACAAAACCTTTTTGGTTTTATTAGCCCTTTAATAAATTAAAGCTGTTATAGAACTAGAAGTAAATAACTGCACAGTATCAAAATTTCTATCCAGCAAGCCTCAGAACATACCAAAGGTCACTACATACCCTGTATCAAACTCGTGCTCCCTTTGTGCCCCCTCTCCACACCACCACAGTAATCCCCAGAATTCTGTGGTGACTGAGTAGAATTTGACGTCAAGTTTCGTCCTGAAAAACTGTGGAGCTAGCCCTCCTCTTCCTCCCCTCTCCCTGTCATCTGCTAACATTTCCAGATGACAATGTGCTGAATCCGAACTGTTTCTTTTGCTGGGAATGCCATCTGTTAGGTGGCAGCTGGGGTGGGAGGGAAGGCACATAGCAAATGAACAGTGATAAATATAGACAGTAGACTAAATTAGGGGAAGTTCCACTTCTTTCCAGTGTTACGGATCTTTGCACGCTTCCATTAAGTGGATACAGCTTCTCCTTAACTGGTGGCTGAACATCTGGATTGTTCAACAAGAGAGCAAAGTTGGAACATTGGAACAGAAATGTCAAACAAGCCAGTTTGGTCAAAATGCTAAGACTGCTGAAATTTCCTAAGTCACTTATGCTTCCTTTCCATTTCTATCATATTGCACTATCCTGGAACTAGCAAGGGGAGAGAAAAAGAAGATGAGTGTCTGTATTGTCAAAAGGAATATGTCATAAAACATCCAAAAAGAAAAATCAGTGAAGATCTGGAGGGAATATTTGTTGTAGTGCAGAGATAAAACCAAGGTCCAGATCACTGACAACTGAACATGAATTCTACAAACAAATGCTGGCATAACATTTTAATTTCTCATTTTAATCATCAAACTTACATTTGAATCATCCTTTTTGCTGTATTACAGAAGGAATAATTCAATAATTAAAACCCCATCTTAAGGCATTGAGCTCTGTAAGTAAGATGATGTCAGAGGAAATTCTAGAAACTGAAACTTTGCCCGTATCCCTTCACTAGAAGATTGCATCTTCTCTACACAGAGTCACAGAAGGCTAAGGTCAGAAGGGACCTCTGGAGATCGTCAGGTCCAATCCCCTCCCAAAGCAGGGTCCTAAATAAATGTTGATCAAGGCCATACCCAGTTGCATTCTGAACTATCTCCAAAGACATAGACTTCAGTTCCCCTCTGGGCAACCTGATCTAGTGTTTGACTGCCCTCATGGGACAAAAGTTTCTTCTGTTTAATGGAATTCCCTTTGTTTCAGTTTGTGCCCCCTGCCTCTTACCCTTCCCTGGATACCAGTGAGAAGGGACTAGTTCTGTCCTCTTTGCACCCTCCTGTATTCATACACATGGATAAGATCCCACCTAAGCCATCTCTTCTCAAGGATAACATATTAATAAATATTAGTAAAACATTAATAAAATATGTAAATGTGTATGTTTACTTACTTTGGAATCACTTCAGGAATACCTTCCCTGATTTATCCATGGTTTTCACCCTGAACACAGCTTCCAAAGGCAAGTGCCATTGTTAGGAGTTTCATGAACTGCAGAAGGAGACTTTATTTCAGCAATGTTGTATTCTTTCAAACTATATCTAGGTAAGTAACTTGGTAAGACATTCTTCTCTTCCTTTCAGTGTTCAATTAGAATAAACACACATTTCAACCTTTTTAATCTCACTCCTGGGCTTTTTCTTAAGTTCATTAATTTTAAGAGCAATCACAAGAAGTGAGCTTGGTCCTTGGGCAAGCCTACAGCTGCACTACACCTGAAGGACCTAAACCACACAGAAGCCTTTTAGTGCACTTTAATTTACTGAAGTTGGATTCATATCCCAAATTCACTTGATTTATCTAACTTTCTTGCCTGACTTCATTTAGCATTGCCTGGAAGTAAAGGTTCAATGTTCAGTTCTGCAGTTCTCCACACACAAGACTTGAAGAAAAGGAAAGGAAGTGTGGTACCAGCAAACAAACTTAGCTGATGTTGGTTCACTTCAATAAAATCTTTGTAATCAAAAGTGTAAAACTGCATATACATATCAGCTATTATAAGCTTGTCAATCTATCCTCTCTTCAGTTTTCCTAAAAAACAGTCCTCTGTGGCAGTAATATTTACCTGTAGTACAAGATAAGACTGTTTCTGATATGATAATGCACAGACATCTTCTATCTTCATTTAAGCACCAAATCTTTTAAAGCTGATACCCCATGCTGATAAACAGGTTTCTCAACAGACAGCATAAAGTTCCTACCACCAGCAGTACATATCTCATCCGGGTGTGGAAAACCACACAGTAGCCACCTGTACAGGCTGCAGTTCCATGGCTCCCTTCAGGTGACAAGCCAGCTCCCTCCTCCCTGCTGGCAGGGTAGAGCTGTCCCCCGCTTACGCTTGCACCACCTTTGACACTCACCACCAAGACATGTTTCTGCATGGTTGCCCACCAAAAAACCACAAGGTCTCTCTCTGCTGGGTCAGATTCCTGATGCCTTAGCACACTGAAACACTTCAGTGACCGGGGTCAGTCAGCACCCAGCCAAGCCACAGCGCCAAGAGCTGACTGCCTTTGCACTTTGAATGACACTCCTGGAACTTTCCAAGGGTATTGGGAAAGCGAGCAGGAAGTGTCCTGGTTTAAAAATGGGTCCCCAGTGCTCAGAGAGCCAGCTGAAACAAGGGGACAATGTGCTACCAAATGAGCTAATTGTAAGCCTCAGACAGGTTACACACAGTTACAGAGTGTTAGAGCAAAGGCTCTGTTTATTTGAAATACAGGCCACAAATATATTTTTATGTAAGTTTTGGAGGCTCATTTCTGAAAGCAAATCATACTTCCAGAATATTCTAAACATATACTATTATGCATAGTTGTCCTCTACAGTGTCCATGATGGACTGGTAAACAAAGATGAGCTAACATGCATCACATAAAAATGAAGAATAACCCAATCTCCAGTTTTCAATAGGAGATATATTACAACCATTCAGATAATTCCTGTGGGCTCACTTTCTGGCCTTGGTGGAGCAGTTTTCTTTGTCCTTTTCAGTTTACCTTAAAATCTTTCAATGTGATTAAGAACTTACAGTTTTTCTTGAGAAAGAACCTGGAACCACAAGTCATCAGCAATAAATTGGAAAAAGGTTTTTCACCACTTCCAGTGAGTGGCTCACAGAACAGTAAATAAAGCACAACCACATTATTATTATATCTTAACAATATCCAGTCCCATTGTCTTGCATAAAATTCTACAGAAATTCTTAAGGTGTCAAGCAAGCATCTAAACTCTATTTAAATAAAATTAACCTTACAAAACCCACTGCATCCTTAGTCTAATAATTTTTCAGGTGTCTTGAGATTTAAGACCTCTCCCCACTGAAAAAATCAAATACACTCATAAAAATACAAAGTTTACTGACCCATTTAATGGTATGTATGAAAATGGAGAAACTACCTGACTGCAGATGTGTAACTAAGAGAGAACCATTTAAGTGAACTGGTTCTTATTCTTTAATGGTTCATGCAGTTCATATACTCCCAAAAATGGAAATGGAGTCAACATAATGGATGAGGATCAGATTTGGATCATCCAAGGTCATTTAGTCCAAATCAGAGACCTTCAGCAGGCATTTACACAAACTCCACAGTCACCTTCAATACCGTAATTTCAAATTTGCAGCAGAAAACCTGCAAGAAAACAGGAGTACTATGTGTATCCTAATTTTCTTGAACTCTTTTCTGACACAAAGCTTTGGTGTTCAGCAAACACTTTCCTGTATCTTGGTGTTTGTGGATTTATTTCCTTTAAGTGGCAGGTACTATACATCTGTTTTGTTCTTAAAGAAATACTTGCCAATTCAGAAATGGAGCGATGTTTGAGCAGGGTAACCAGTTTAATAATGAACAGATTTGGTAACAAAGAAACTTACTGAAATGGCCACAGAGATTTTCATTGAGGTCTCAATGGACTTTGGAAGTGCCTCCTCTCCTGCAGGAATGTCTTGTGAATGATCCAGTTTCCAGATGAACCATCTATAGTTACTTACTTCTAACTAAAATGCTGTATGTGGTGGATAACTGGGAGAATGACAATTTTAAGAAGAGGCAAATTGCAATTTTAGTTGTGAAGAATGAGCCTTCTTTCAAACATCTTAGGGGAGCAGTATAGCACTGCTTCTTACACAGCATCCCTACCCACCAGAATTTTCTGTGCTGGAAGAAAATAAAGCAGCAATTGTTTTCTGTTGTAGGCAGAGATCTTGAAAAACCCAACCAACGAACCAAACAAAACTCCACCAAAACAAAACCCCCCAAACAGCAGCCATTCTTGTTCTGGGAAAGATCTTTGTGACAATATCGTTTCCCTGGATGAAAAACTACTCAAGATTTCCATAAGTGTTTTGGCTTCCTGGGAAAGAAGGAGGAAAGGTCTTGTACCCTGGAGCAGGAATGCTGACTGTGTAGCACTCTTCCCCGAACACTGGAGAATATTCCTTGCCATACACTTGCAGGCGTGATGGGGAATAAGGAGTAGGATGACAGTCTGCATCCCTTCTGATAGTGGTGCTTGAGAAACCTCCACGTTTCCTGGGATGGCTTAGACAAGTACAAGGTAGTACAGCAGCCACTGCAGGCATGCAGGAAGAAAACTGAGTCCAATAAAACCCAATGCCTCAGTCTGACTGTTCCTAGCCCTCCTGGCTCTGTACTCTGTGTGTACACTGCAGCCCTTACACACTTACATGTAAAGCAGTTTTTTGTATTAAAGGAACCCATTAGAGATGGATTTGAACTTTTGTTCAGCCTCCTGCCACCAATGTGTACTGTGATTTCCAGGCACAGAAAGCATAGCCCACTCATCTCCATTTTCTTCCTTCATGAGCCAGAAAGTGCATATAATGTGCTAGTAGTAGTTCAGAAGTGGTCAAATTACTGAATGAATAAGCTTTTAAGATAATGAATAAGCTATCATTCAAAGACTGATTTTTTAAAATATCCTTTTCCATTGCTTAGTAAGCCTTGATAAATAGGCATACCAGAAATCAGTTTCTACTAGAAAGTATATCCAAGCTGAAATTACCACTCTGTCAGGGGGGAAAAGTTTACAGAGAAAAAAGATAAATAGGGTGAAAGAGAAAGGATGGCAGTATTAACAACAACAGTGGAAAAAACCCAACAGTGAAACATAAATTCTGTGGTTCAAATTATTTTCTCTGTTGTTCTCTTGGGAGAACATTCAATGAACCTGAGCAGAAATGCCTTTTTTGCCAGCTAAATGTCTTCTGAGGTTTCCCCTCCAGCACGTGGAGAGGAATGGAGAGGAATGGAGTCTTCAGAGAGGCAGTGAGAGCAGAAGTTTGGGTAGGCGCACTAAACACTGCCTGGAGGAACCTTCTCCTTCATACACTGCTGAAAATCAGGACACTGTCTGGCTAAGTGCAGTACTTCACGTTGGGTGTTCCACATTAAAAAGACTCGTTAGCATTTTAAAAGGGAAGATAGCAGTGTTACCTGGTATAATTACTACAGAATCCTGGAAATTCAAATTCTTGTTTTTACACATATTCATTCATGCAAATGTGGAACCTGACCCAGAAATTTTATTCAGGTGAGTAATCTGCCTTTGACTTCAATGTGATTCTACTGTATCTGAACAAAGCAATCAAGCCAGGTTTTGCATTTGCAGTCGCCTCCATTTATCTTTAAGGGGGACTGTTGAATTGTAAAAATGCCCAAATCATGCCAATTTGTCCAGATGAGATATCAAATCTCCTTTTTAATATTCAGCTTCAGCAATATGGAAAAAAAACACTGCCAAATACTCCATAACCATTTTACTGCAATTACTCACATTTTGATTAGAAAATTCTCATTTCACATGGGTGTTGTCATCTACCCTGTGCTAGATACATCATCTCCTCTGTGCAATTAATTACACAAACACTGAAAAATGAGTTTATGACGTGGAATGGGGTTTTGATTAACTCCTCTGAAGACATACCTGAAACACAGCCCAGGAGAACCCTGAATAGATACAAATGATTTATGTATATACAATAGCACACACAGCCTCCAAACAAACTGAAGACCTGCCAGGAGCAGCAGTAGTTCAATATCTGGTTTGAAATGAACAATGTAGAAGAGACCATAGCTGAGGAATGAGGCACTGAATACTGCAGCAGGGGGGAAGCTAAGGAGAACGCTAATAATTTGGGAGATTTACAGCATCCATGCACTTTCTGATGGGCAAAAGGGTGAGGAAGGGACACAGAACCAGAACTGTGAGGGCAACACACATGGAAAGCTTCACAGCAACAGTGCTCTGCTCTTTCCTTATTTACATAATTAATACTTGGCCTTCTGAGCCACAGGTCTAATCCATCTACCTCATGAGCTACACCTCTGTCACAACAGTGACCCTAACACATCCCTTATTTTGCCTCCTGTCCGGCACAGGCTGACCTCTGACTGTCCCACTACCTCAGCTGCCCGTGGGTGAGCTCAGGCCCAGCTGGGGCTCCAAACTGCAGCAAAGCTGAGCTGCCATGTCAAGGGGTGTCCCCACATCTCATCTGTTGTCACCTCCTCCCTACCACCAGCTGTGGTCCTAATCTGGCCCCTGGGTGAACTGGTTCAGGGAGAGGGACAGCACTAGCCAACCCTCCCCAGAGAGGCAGTTCTGAGGGTGTTGATGTCTTAGTCAAGCCAGTCATTAAACAGCAGCAAGCACAAGCCATTGCTAAAAGCTCTCTGAGTGTCTTTTCACATGTGGGCTAGAAAAGATCGAGGCTGTGGTATTGCTGCAGCGACAAAGAGACCCGAAATAACCAGTATGGTGAGCACCATTCTGAAAACACATTCTCTTATTCCTCGGAGCAAATACATTGGGTGCCTCATACTGAAAAAGAAATAAACTAAACAAACCAAAACAGTAGGTTAGGAGCTGGAAAACAAAACCAGCTAAACATAAATAAATCATGGACATCTTGCAATATAGTAAAATACTTAGGCATTGTCATCTGTTGCTTATTACAGTTTCATTTACATTGGAATTTTCTTTGTTTTCCTGCAACAGTTGTGTTACTGTATTATTTTAAAACTAGTCAGTAATGTGAATAGAAGAGTCTATATTTGCATTATTCTGGCCAATATTATATTATATTGTGTAAGAAACGAGAGTTACATCAATTTTTATCCACCATTTTAATAAGATGACAATCACAGTTCTCGATTGCAATTATGGAGATAATTACAATTTCATTGGTACTGCTTAATATTAAGAATACAAAATTTACCTCTGATGAACAGTTCATTCTGGAAGATGAAATCAAGCTATTTTTCTTTTAAATTCTATCTTGGCTTGTTTTATTTCTTAACTTCAACTGTTTAATAAAGGCATAAAGCGTTTTAGAGGTATGGTATACAGAAACAGGCTGACTGGTTCAACATCAAATTCCTGTACAGTGATTTGAGAAAAAAACATTAATTTTGAAGCAGCTCTGGAGGCTGAGTATAGAGATTATTAAACGTAAGTTTTATATATGCAGAAAAATTGCTTTTGCATGAATTCACTTTTAAAATGTTAATATATGCATAAGAAAATTGTGTTTCTTAATCTCTGAAGAAACACTTATCACTAGGAACCGCTTAATTCTTTTCCTGTGCTTGATTTATTAGCTTATGAAATTATGGTAATAGTTTGCATGTTAATGGTTTTGGGGCTCAAATGACCTGATTTTAATAATGAAGTAATTTATGCAGTAAATGTAATCAGCATCTATGAATCTCACTTAAAAGAACGTATCAGTGATTACTTACGCTACAAACAAATGACTGTCAGCATGGGCTACGCTGTGTGTTATGACAGGTAACTGGGATGTGCTCAGCTCAGCACAGCCTTTAGACTGCCTGGGTCCTGCTCTGACAAACACCACTGAGGCTGGCAGCTGCAGCTCTGACAAGTATTTACAGACCTGCCATTGCAGACTGACTTCCTCTCTTGTCTCAGTCATCTTCTAAGGAAAAGCACAAGGATGGGAGAAGGCCATCACCAGAACTGAAGCCTAAGCTGGAGTCACTAGGAATTTCTCCATGAGTAGCAGAATCCTGTGGCACAAAGACCTCACACATCTGGACAAAGCGGGCTGCAGGAAGAGGGGAAGTGTTTGTTTAGGGAAGAAGTTGTAAGTCTTATGAATTACAAGGACACTTTTATTAAGGATTTGACCAGTATGGTCTATAAAAGATGCAACCCCCTGCAACATTTGGGAAGTCTCTGTCAAACAGAATCCATCACAAGCATTCTTCCCTAAAACATCTGTATTTACAGACTACTCACTGTCAGGATGTTATAAGAACCATGCCTCTATGCTCCCTTGTGTTGTTTATGGTGCTGTTCCCCAACATGAGAAGAAATACTAGACTGGGCTTTGAAAAGCAAACAACAGTGCTTTCTTTGCAGTAAGGCAAGCTTGTGTTTTGATAACCTGCTGAACACTGAGATTCATTTTGGTATAAAAAATTCAAAAAAATATTACTAGCTGCCAAATATGATCTAACTGTTCAAACACACAGAAGCTGAGGGAGGTCAGGTTGGACATTAGCCAAAATGTATAAAGCCAATGGAAGAAACCTCATTGATTCAGCAGAGCTGGATCATTTGTTCACCAAAGAAATCCCTAAGGGCCAGAAGTCCTCTCCACTTCCAAAGACCTAAACTGAACAATTTATTAATTATTTTATTATTAATAAATACACTGCATGCAGCACCTCAAGCATGATAAAAGCTGTCTTCAAACACCATTTCCAGAGTAGTTAATTTTCCAAAGCAAAAAGTTGCTCTGTTCTGGAGTATGGCTAATGCTCTCTATTCCAGAATTCAGACTGTCAGCTTTATGAAATGTATGTCATACCCTAAAGAGGACAACAAGCAGAAGGACAAGATACTTTAACACTTTTAAAGTTTTATTATCTCAGTCATAAGTTCCATGCAAGCCCAAGGAAGGTACGGACCGTGCAACAGAAGCCTTCAAACCATGCCCCTTCCCATCCTGCTCATTCAGGTGCTCAGTGGGGCCTCCCAGAGCCTCATATAGGAGCGAAGGCAACCCAAAGCCAAGGCTGCTGCCTGCCCACAGCTTCAGGGCATGGCGAAGCTGACCCTCCCTGGACACGAACCGGACACAGCCACACGAAACCTGACAACAGCGTCCCTGCAGGGGCAGAGACAGGCCTTACTCTTCAAGCTGCAAAGCCCGCAGCTCCCGAGGAGCCCCGGCTCAGCCGAAGCCCGCCGGAGCAAAGAGAGGCAGCCCGATCAAAGGCTGTGTGTTTGCCCGAGCCGCGGATGCGGCGCTCGCTGTTGCCATAGCGCCGCGACAGCTCCGGGAGCGCGCCCGGCACCGCGCCGCTGTCCCCGCGCCCTGCCCCCGCTCCCCGCGCAGCGGAGCTTGTGCCGGCGCGGGGAGAGGCTCATCCCTGAGCCCTGCCTGCTCCCAGCTGCCTGCTCCGTCCCTCTCGCAGGCCCAGGCATCCTCGTCTCGCCAGACAGGATTTCTGGAGGTGAAAATTCCCCTCCTCCATTTCCCTGTGTTGTGCCTGGAGGACATTCCCCCGACATGAGGGACCTGCTGTCGGCGGCAGAGGCAGGGTCAGGAAGGCGGAAAATAAAAGGAGAAATTTCAAAGTTCAGACGGTTTTCTTGGCAGACTATGACAGCTCAAAGGGGTAAGGATCTGTCTGATGTTCACTTGGAAATCCAACAAGAATCGCTCACCGCTGACAAACCCGGCTCACAAACACAAGCCCTAGCCCAGAGCCCCAACACTGGTTCGTGCTTCCCATGGGACACACACAGACGCCCGCAGAGAGCCAGCACCTGCGTTTCCAAAACAAACAGGAAAATCCCGGCATGCTCTGTCTTCCCTGCTTGTGGGAATGTCAGCCTGCCTGGCTGGGTCAGGGCGGGGGGCTCGGTGGTTTCCCTGGCTGGGAGAGGAAAGGAGTGCTGCCATGAGTGCCCTCTGCTCCCAGACAAAGGCTGGGCGCTGGGAAGGCGGCGGCCCTGGCACTGCTTGCCAGCAGCATCCCCTGCCTACCATTCTGGCTGAGAGCTTTCCACAAGTGAAGGGGATGGAGGCTCACATTTGTTGGGGGAAGAGTGTGAAATCTGAGGGGAAGAGCCAGGCGAAATGTAGTGCTTCCTCATCTGCTGTGCCTTGGGAAGACAGGCACATGTAACCATGGCTGTTTAGCTGCACCATGGAAGGCTGGGAGGTTCCACGCTGGCATTTAAGCTCCAAGTGCTGACACACAGTATTTATGAATGGACTGATTTGCTCTGGGTATAACACTGCACCTCCAGAATTAGCTTGGTAGAAAACAGTTTTGTATTTACTTCTCTGCTTTAAAGCGAAACAGAAACATATCACAACACACACAAAAAGTTAAGTGATTTGAAGCTATCAGTTTGTTCATTACCTGGCTTAAGTAACAGCAGACTGTTACCACAACCATCTTTGTTTCATGCTAGTCTTGTTTCTTACATCATGTCTTGATTTAATATCAGGTTTTATATATTTCTGGGCAAGAATTTGTTTCCCTATATACTTGCTCTACCCTTAATAAATAAGCCTGTGTTCCAACAATGCCTGTAGTTTCTAAAATGTAATCAGCAATAATATTTATTGCTTTTTTGTGTGCCCATCCAGAAAAAGAAAATTGTTGCCAGAATAACGCTCAGAACAATAACAGGATGCAAATGTGCACCCTATTCTCCCAGTTTGCATGCTTCACTCGAGAATCATGCCAGTTCATGGGGAAGTCAGTGGGAAGCCTGACTTCTGATTTGTGTCCCAGGCATCTTTTTTGCTGGATTTATCACGATTAATGTCCTTTTGCTTGTCTCTCTTCACATGCTAGAATGTGCATAGGCCACAATGGGAAATCTGCACATTTGGTCCAAAAAGTTGCCACGATTTCAAATATAGGTGTTGCAAGCTGAGAGGAGAATAAAAATATGGGATTCAATGTATTCATGATTTTAAGAAATGAAAAGGAGAGAAAAAGCCCATCTTCTAGTAACTGAATACTCTGATAATGCCTAGAAATGGTTAACCATAGGGATACGAGGTTTTGCACATCCTCTGCCTCTTTCACTCCCCACTCCTGAATCTAACATCTCCTGCCTCCTTCAGTGCTGCTTCACGGCTCTGTGACTCCTCTCCTCTGCCTGTGCCCTGCTTCTCAGAGCATCTTTCTCGCCACCCCCCCTCCCCAGCAGAGCAGCCCCAGGCCAGGGTGACCTCTCCCTTGGGATCTTTTGTCTCTTGGTCTCAGACAGCGCAGAGTGACAGGGAGCAGGAGTGACAGCGAGCAGGATCCCCACCCCAGCGCCTCCTTAATCAAGCAACGCTCACACAGCTCACACGCCTGCCTGCAGGCTTCTCTCTTTAATGTGACATTGATCATCATGACACAAAATGGTCACAGATATCACTTCCTAAAATTCAGGAATGTGACAGCTAGAGACAGAATCGCTAGTCTGTGGCCTGAAGACTATACGGATTATTCAGGTCAGGATAAATCAGGATGGATATTTGCCCTACTTCCATATTCTAGCTATTAATAACCAAAAGCACGCCAGATTGTGGCTTGTTCTGTGCGACTGCACAAGGGAGCAACGCTCCCTCCCCCACGCCTCCACATACACATGCACAGACGAATATTTTTGGCTAACATTCGAAAGCCATTCAGAAACCCAGCCCCTGGGCTCAGAATAAAGCCCCAAGCACATGGAGGCCCTCCTTCACCAGGCAAGAAAGGGAAGCCAAAGCAGGCTGAAAAAAGATACAGGAGACCTCTCCTGGTCTACTGCCCCAGAAACTGAAGAATGCAAGATGCTGCTCTCCCCTGTTTTCTTCAAGGCACAGCACAATTCAGTCAGTCAGGGCTCACCCCTTTTTCCAAGTACACTGCCACAAAATGAACATCCTCCTGGGAAGGTAGAGAAGCTACCTAGGGAAGCAGAGCCACATTGCTCCTGGCAAGATTTCTGTCCATCACACCTATACAGGATTTCAGTAGGAAGAAGCAGTACGTCTTCCCCAATACCTAAAAAGAGAGACCATACAGCTACAGAGTTAAATTGAGTTGCACCTTCCCCAGATTTAAAATAGCAAGTGAATTATCCTCCATATTGAGTCAGAAGTCACCTTTTAGGAAGATGCAAGGCAGAAATTGCACAGTCTCTCTTTGCAGAATACTAGCTTTTGTGAGCCACCTTTAAAATTTTGAAGATCAAGCCTCAGAAGCCTGGAGCTCTGCTACTTTTAAAATAGTCTTTCAAAAGTCAGCTTTTGCTTTTGGTTGCAGAGGGGAAAATAGAGATATTTTTTCAGACCACTGACATGGAAGAAAAAGTGCCCTGACAGCTGAGACAACTTCCCTGAATAGGATCCCTCTGCTCTTGGGAGTTGGAAAGCTATTCTCTGCCATCCCTTTTGGGGCACTTATGCAATCTGCTCTAGCAACTGGTGCCAGTTCAGTTCAGCTACAGACCAGACTCTCTGGACTGTCTAAATGCCATTCCCTGGATTTGCCTAGGAATAAAGCCTTTATACTTTTCTCAACCACCATATTCATGGTCTATTACTGTAAACCATTATGGCTAGTCCCAGTCCATAAAATGCCACTGGTTCCCATTTTAATTCCAAAAAGATAGCTCTTATGCAGCAACTGCAGCACACAGCAATTAGGCAGCACTAGATGAACTGTCTTCTGTCTGTGTTTCTAGACACTGCTCCATATTTTATTTATCAGCTAAAAGCCAAGCAAAGTAACAATAACAAGAGTAGGTGGAGTGCCAAGAGCAACACACAAGCCTCAACATTTTCGCTCTCCTGCTTCTTCTGCTCTTGACTCTGATCTTAGTGAACACGAGGCCTCAGTGACTGCTGTTCGTAATCCCTGCATCTTTTTGGTCCTCTGCTGAGCAGAGTGCTCGTGTTTCTATGCAGTTTCAAACAGGCTCTTCCTGCTCAGCTCATTTAATAACTAGATTTGCTAGATCTTCATGCATTATTTGGCAGAGAACATATTAAGTAGTTGCCAAGTCCTATCTTAGGTTACTCTTCCAGAGATTCTTTAAGCTGGGGAAATAAAAAGTGTCCTTCAGTAAGAAAACCTAATTTTTTTCTGCTTCCTTTGATTCTAATCATAATACTATCCTGGACAGAAACATCTTCAAATAAATACTGGTCAGAAGTTTCCTGAGGACCTGAACCAATAAATGTTAATAAAATAACAGAAGGCACACTCTAGTCTCCCCTCTGCATTGGATTGTTCAGCTAAAAGCAACTGTATTTTTGCTTATGAAGGTACAAGTTGGTCTAAATCCTCCACAGCAGTCCAGGAATTTGGATGTGCTGGTAAGTATCTCTGTTTCCAGGAGTAGTGGAGCTTTCCCACTGAAAATAAGAAGAATCTCCAGGCTTGTTACGTTAAAAGGTTGGCAAGGAAATGAGAGGCAACTTGGGGAAAGCAGAAAAAACACGTAGCACTCCCATATAACAAACAGAATTTTAAATGTACTTTCATAAGTAAATTAATAAAAAAAAATAATATTTCCTTCTCTTTGCATCCCTGCTAACAGGAAAAACAACAATCTGGGTCACTGGCCTTTCTAAATTCAGGGAGTCAAACATATCATTAAGGATGGCAGAGGGAACAACCCCTCAGAGGAAGCACAGAGAAAAGGCAATAGAGAAAGTAGATGGAGTCCAAAGGTTTTGAATTGAACTAATCTATGAGGAGAGATAGAAGGTGAGAGGGAGATTTCTCTTCTTATTGCTTGTCCCTCTCAGTCAAAATCTGAAGCAGGAGATCTGATGTACCCTTCATGGCTCAACAACGATGATAGAATATGGCCCTCCTTTTCAGACATAAGCTATATGAGTTAAGAATGACTGCTGGGTTGACAGCTGGAACTGTTTGTAACATGGAATAAAGAAAAATTTGGAGAGAGAATAAGGAAAAATGGGATTATGTCCACTTAGAAGTGAGAGTCAAATATGGGAATAGCTTACTCCTGAGCTACAGTGAGCTTCTGTTTACTGTAGATGCTTATTTCTGTACTGGTTCTTACACTGTAATTAGCAATTGAAGCATCAAATGCTGAAAGTTTGATTTAATTTGCAAACATCTTTTATATATATTTTATATATATCTATATTTATTAATAGATATATTTATTTATATATATATACACATATACACATATACACATACAAGATGATGTCTTATGAATGAGAAATACAAAAGCTTAACAAATTGTGTAATTATGGATTTCCTGAAAATTTTCTGCTACTTTTCTTACAGTATTTGAACATCGCTCACCATGCTATCAACAGCTTTTCATTATTTAAATATTTAAGCAGTTAATTATAATATTTCTGCATTATAGAACTATGAAATTTCATAGTGAAATTTAGTGAAATTAATTTGAAATTTCATAATCTCATACAATGTCTCGTTGACATTGTATGAGAGGGGCTTTTGTTCAAATATAATAATGGCTTTGTGGGTAACAAAAACATATATAAAATGTGTTTTTCTATAGTCACTACTTATTTTTTCTTATTCCCTGTATCATAAAACTTGTGCTGATATTTAGGGAGGCCTGCTGGAGCTCTTACAGAGTTATTTTTTCCTGCCTGACATTACCTGTGCTATTTTCCTTCATACATCCTTCAGAGAAGCACCTGTCCAATAAAAACCTTTCTTCCTAAGGGAAATTCCCTTGTGGAACATTGTCAGCAAGAGCTGATACCAGGCAAACAGAAGGAAGCCGCATCAGAGTCAGCTTCCCAAACAAATCTAAACTCACCCTCATGTTCCTCTACTTAATGAGACAGCAGCCCTAAGTTGCAGCGATGGGAACAAGAGATGCAAACATACCAACACATTTCCTGGAAGGCTACTGGGAGACAAACAACTTTGCAGCAGCACACTGTGGACTTATCAAATACATACACATATTTATGACAGTAGGATTAAAACAACAGGCTGCTTCTTTCACATGTCCGTGTAGCCTGTGCACAATGGGAGCTTCTTTCTTTCAGTGTCTCTGAACACTACTCCTTGAGGCAAAAAAAGAAAAGTGATGTCCTCTCCCTCTTTCTTCCCTCCCATGAGTATTTGAGATTTACACGGTTTTGTTTGCTTTGCTGGAAAATGGAAAAAGGACTAAAGAAAGTTCAGATGCTCACAACAGCATATCTTTTTTCTTGTTCTTACGAGAGGGCAATATTTACCTATCTAAAAGCATTTTATTTATTCTCTGAGCGGAAGGTAAGAAGGACTTCGGAGGCAGAACATAAAGTTAAATCTGGTTTTGCAGAGGAAATCAAGAAGGGTTCTCAGGACATAATTCTGAGACCTCAAAAGTCTCTTTAACTCTTGGACACGACTTGGGTGTTCTTACTGACAAACATTGTCACCTAATTCCTGAGAAGATTTCATCAGTGTTACAAAGGACAGCAATAATCCCACTTAAAATGCTTTCTACAAAAAGACTTCTTTCACTGAGGAATTGATTCACTGGGAAAGTCTCATTTCTGTAACCAGAACCAAAAATTCAAACTCATGCTCATCTCTGATACGTTTCTATAAAAGCTGTATATATTAAACATTCATGCACTTATTAATTGTAGCTGTCCATGTATGCCAATCCAAGATTCATTTATGTTTTGATTGGACCAAACAGGAAATCAAGGGCTCTAAGAAAAATCCATGTTGTACAACCATTATTAGGCAGCCTTTGGACCCTGCCTAGGATATTATGTAAGCTACAGCACTTAAACATGAGCATATTTAATGAACAAATTTCTTATGAGAGCAAAAAATGTGGAGATTCTTTATTAAACATCATCCATGTCTTGAGAGTTTGTTACACATTTTGACAGTAGCTCACCAGGCCCTAATAAATATTTTATTCAACTACCTCTGCTTTGAAGCTCTAGGCAGTAAAAACATTTTTCTTAAATGACAGATGAAGAACCTGTTTTGGTCACAGCATGATAGTGAGCCGGCTTGGCAAAATAGAAAGAACATCAGGTACCACTGTGTACTGGTGTGCTCAAGAAGTTACAATTGGATTTACAAGGTGAGTTAAAAGTTTGGGATGTGTTCCATGTAGAAATGAAATGGAGTATCTCCAGGTAGGTGGTGAGAATTTGTTGGGGGCTTTTTTTCTCTTGACCACATCAATCACTAGTAATTGGATTATTAATATTCAATGACTCTGTCACTAGGGAATACAAAACAAAAATAGTACCTTTTTTTACACTTTAGGAATACGCACGTGAATCTTGAAATTCAGAGATGGTCTGGCTACGCCAGATAAGTTTAAGAAATTACTTCTCCACAATTATTTTCTATCCCTTCATCAACCCTAAGATGGATATATGAAGTTAAGATAACAAAACTAACTGTTCATCAAGCTCTAGAGATTAGAAGACTTTCACCTGCGCCTTTTCCTCCTCCTCTGTCCCACACATGCAGCAGACTAGGAAAAAAAGCAAATAACAGCCAATCCTCCAGGCAAACAACCTCAGCCTTCAAGATGCTGTAGGCTAGCAAAATAATCTTATATCAAGTAAGCAGAGAGGCCTTCTGGAGGAATCATTCTGGACTGCGGAAGAGACCGTATCTTGTACCATAAAGCTATCTCATTAATAGCTGGTAAAGGAACAATCAGCTGGCCTGGAGGAAAACTGGGGAATATGAATGGGAAGTCTTAAAAATAAATAAACTATTCTTGGACCATCATTTTGTTTGAACTCACCAAGTTAAAAAACCATTAGGACTTCCATGTTAACCCTGGTATATGGACACCATTTGTATGACACAAAGGTGAACAGCCTCCTTCTGAGCAAAATGAGCTTCATTTTCAAAGCAGTGGTTCACCCATGCAGGAGTGAAATCATCAAATCAAGGTCAGTGATGTCATTCAGGACAGTCCCGGACAACAAAGCAAAAACATGACTCACTTCTCAAAGTCTAGGAGTGTCTGGAAGTGCTGTTTGGACTTTCTTCTAGAGGTGAATTTCAACAGGTGTGAAAATGATTGAGGGTCAAATATGCAGTGGAATGCATATTCTGGAAAGGGAAGGGAAGAGGGAGGAAAAGAAAAAAATAGTACTGGTATACTGTAGAGCAGGACACCAAAGGAAGCCCACAGGATAGGGCAGAGAGCCTCCATGACTTTGAGCTTTGAAGCTGAGCATCCCGGGAAGGCCTAGCTCTTCTGCCTGTGCCTTGTACTCTGAGTTAAAATCTTTAGTCACAGAAATAAAATGGAAACACAAACTCTCACTTCTCAGCCATACTTGCCCAAAGTTTGGCTCAGGATATCTAAAGGGGCAGGAGCCAAACTTCTATGCTTTTAGGCTTTTTAACCTGGGGCACACAAGCTGGCCAATGCTCTTGGTGATTGTACAACAGATTGCACCACCCCATGTGCCACAAAATCATCTGGTGAGCTGCAGTGCAGTTTGCAGCATCTATCCTGCAGACATCCAAGATGCTAACAGCAGAGGCTGCTAACTATGGCAATAGGTGTCTTAGGAATAGCAAAGGAAGTGTAGGTACCATCTGCCTCTTTTTGCATTAAGTTCAACCCAGTTACTATTACTTCATCAGGATTGAAAAACTTTATTACAGCCAAGAACAAAACCAAGGAATTTAAAAAAAAATTCTCTCATGTTCAGTCACTGAAGGTGGAACAAGAACACAAGAACAACGCTGGTACAAACATTTCAATCAAATAAACAGAGGAATTCAGTAAATCTATAGAAGAAAGAAACCTATAGTAAAAGAGTCTCATTTAGGAAACTGTAACAGCCTGCACAGTAGGCTTCAGCAGAGTATTTTCATATGACATGCTAACAACAAAAGCTGATGAAATTTCATATTGTTCACAGTGAAAAGAAAACACTAGTTTTTCTTCCACTGTCTTTGCATAGGTTTAATCTTGCCCTGGTGTATTTTAGCTTAAGCCAATTTGGGATGTTAACAGCATACAAATATGCTTTTCCTGTGAGCTGACTGGGAAGGGTTTTTTGAGCTGAAATTGTGTTAAGCTGATTACTTCTTTTAATTTCTCCTTAATAGTTGAGCATTTTTAATTGTTTGAATCCTAACAGCTGATATAGCTGTTTAGCGAGTCAGGGGATGCAAATGAAGACTGAGAAATTATTTCAATATAAACATATGAACTCTATGCCATGGCAACAGCAATTTTTCATTAAATTATAGATTCCTCAGGGTTGCTTTTTCCATATTGACAAGATCATTTCACAGGGAGAGGAGGTAAGGGAAAAGAGAGATCTTACTGAAGAAACAGAATTGTTATGACGAGCAATTAACAACATATATCCCAGCATGTCACAGTGGGTCTTCTCCTTTCATTTCATGAAATAGACTGATTATAAAAATGCTTCCCATTTGAGTGCCACAACCCTAATGCAGTTTGCATCAGGCTGCATTTTCCCTCAGGCTGAAAAATACTGACATTGACAGGAACACTGGATGTGTTGAACCTGCCATCACCAGCCTGAAAAACCTCTGTCCTCACTACTGCTCACACCTTCTAGTGAACGGCCTGCTTGTGTAGACAGGGCTATTTCAGTTCCTCTAAAGAGTCTGCTGTCACACGGATTCACACTTTGCCATTTCCCCCAAATATATATATATATATATATATATATATATATGTTGTTTTCTTAACATAATCTCTTCTCTTTAAAATCCATATAAACCAAATCAAACCAAACCCCAAAACCATTACACCAAAGCCCAGAAGCCTGCAGAACATCCACTCCACAGGAACTTTAAGTAAATGATCCATAAGGAGTGCAAATAATATAAAGGTATATTTAGATTACTTCCTTACCTGCATTTGCAGATCACAACAAAGATGGTATTGACAGAGCTGTGACAGAATTTGTCTTGGTACATACTAAGGTTTTGTTGTTGTTTTTTCATAGGTTCATTGCTTACAGGAACTGTGGTGTCTTCCCCTCTGAATATCATTATGTAGTTCCTTAATGGAAAACTAAATGGGTCCTTGGCTTTCCTTTTCCAAGATTCCACTCCTTGTTATAAAGAGCTATCCTTTAAACCAAATAATTAGAGATTGAAGGTGTTTCTCTTTTAATTACCTATGCCAGAGTAAGAAACAATACTGAGCAGTAAATCGCAGCTCAGTAGTAGCTTTCTGAAGGAGTTGTGTCTAAACTGAATGTTAGACAGTGTCACCCTGGAGTGCTAATGGTGGCCTACTGTCTGTATTTGAGTGACAAATCTGGGTATAGCTACAACTTCTGCTACTGGAAGACTTAAACTGGAGCAAAAGGTTTACACAAACTCTATTGTTTGCTATTGCTGAAACTTCTGTCTGCACCAAAGTCCTCTGTTTCGACCTCAGTTCCAGAAGGCTTTACTGTGGGGAAACAGCAAAAATTAACCCTCACAGTTTTTTCTACTTCCAGACTCCTGGGCTATCTTCCACCCTTGTTATCATGGCTTCTTCATGGCATCTTAAAGAGTTGCATAACATTTGTACAAAAAACAGAGTGCTGAAAAAAATCTAACTCAGAGTTTTTCTCATTCTGATTTCTCTTCAAAATTTAAAAACATTTAAATGGCCCAAACCTAGAGGCATTACAGAAAGCAGTCACAGAAAGGAAAGCACAACCACTTATCTTTTGCTCTAGATAACAAACCCTGTTTCCAAAATCAAAACTTTACAAGGCTTCATATTTTATTTGACTTACTATTTCAACACACTGTAAGGAAACATGCTGTCCTCCTGATACTGTGGAGAACATGGTAAAAGGCAATCCCACCAATGATCAGTGATGGTTAATACTTTGCTTGTCAGGATTCCCTGAAACTGAAGGTGCATGAGAGAAAGCAGAAAAATAAGGTGGAATGTGCAATTTAATTTTCTGTTTGCAGTGTTCAGATTCTAGTACTGATCCTCAGTGATGGGGTGGTACTAAAGACCTTAAACCTCCTATGTAGAAACAGTTTTGTTGAGGTCCATAACTGACAGCTAAACTAAGTTTTCTTTCTCTATTTTTCCTAAGATTATCATATGAGAAAGGCATTTGTCAAATGTCTTTCAAAAGACATTTGTCAAAGACTCATCTATAAAAATTGTATCTTCAAAAGTTGTATTTGCACATACTAAAAGAAGTACCTCTTCTGCAATGGGCTCTCTAATACAAGCAAGTGCTGGCCTGAGATTACATGCACACACACACAGCCAGAAAGAGATATTAAGTCTGATGTTTCCAAATACTTAGATAGGACTAAATTAAATTTTAACATTAGGCACTCCTTTTTGTTGCTATCCTAGCCTGACCTCCCTCGCCTCTGAAGTCCCTGCTTACAAAATTCGATCAGGGATTTCCCTGTCACAGTATCTAAAGTCCAACCTTTATCACAGCACATGGACTCTTTTCCACTCGTAATACTTGTGGGAGCTTTGGTGCTTTTTGTTGTTTGGCTTTGGGTTTCTTTCTTTATTTATTTGCTTTTAAAGACTCCCATCAGCCTGACCTGTTCATAAATCTGGTAAAAATCCCAGAAAATGCTAGCAGAGTGATCTTGCCCCCACATTTGTTGGCTTCATGCTAGGTGTATTTCTCTGTTAGGAGCACCTGGGAGACGACTGCCTCCTGCTGCTAGCCAGCCCTGCACCAACCATAGCAGAGCACTAGAGGAAATTACAGAAGCACTGCTGGACAGCAAAACCTATTTTCTGCTCTAATTTTGAGGAGAAGAGAGGCAGAACAATATGCTGTAAAATCTTTTTCTACAAATTCCTTCAAATTATACATAGAAAGGAAAATAACAGAAATGCTTGCAATATGTTTGTCTCTTCCCTGTGCTTTCTAAATGCAGTTCTTCCACATTTTCTAGCCAATCATTCAACAAAAACCAGTTTATTAAAGATGGAGGGTTTACTGATATGTTTGGAAAGTATACACTTGTCACAGAGCAAATTCCCCTCTGTGTTTTACATCCAGTGAGTCAATTATTTCATTTGAAGGCTTCAAATGATGTTAGGCAGAAGTGCACAAAGGCACAACTTCAGATGCAGTAGTGGCTTTGCCTCATTTATAATCATCCAGTACTTCAGCCTAACACCTGTTAAAAAGGATGCTTCTCACTTTTGCTTCAGGTTGTATTTGCTTTGTTATTTCTCCAGAGCGACCTACAAAGCACCAAGTTTGGTAGTTGTCTACTCTTAACACTCTCTAGATATGTAAATGAGCTGTTTAGTACATAAACTGTTCTCTGGAAGATTCACTGGCTAGAGCTGTAAAAGGAGAGCAATAAAAATGATCTGTTATTTAGACAATAAAAATGGCAGATCATTGCTAAAGGATCACTTCTAAATTCTGTTTTCCAAGCATCCCACTCACCCAGAGTACAGGGGCTGCCTATTGGCACTGAAGGTTGTATTTAAAGTTTCAGAAAAGCAAGGAAAGGAAAAGCACAAGCCTGTTCCCCTCTATAGATTTATTCATCATGGAGAAAAGCCACTGAAAATGGGGTGTGTTTTTCCCAGACTATTTTACATACAAAACAACAGCCCTGTCCGCACTGGAAAATTCCACAGTATGTGGAGACCTACAGAGGGACTGAACCAAGGGACTTGGAGAAAAAGGTACATGCCTGAACTAGATTGAATAAGTGCAACTATATTCAGAATAAACCTTACCCAGACCTCCTGAAGTTCCTCCAGGAACTTTTAAAAAAAGCCAGATTCTAATTTTCCTGATATTTCTAACATTAATAGTATTTCCAACAAGCAAAATAACCCTCCCATGCTTCTCCACCTGACATTTACCTCCTTTCAGACATTGTTATATAAGAAAACCAGGTTTTAGAATGGAGAGGTTGCATAGTCTTAAAGAAGCTTTTGTGGTGGTCAGTGATATCAGTGCAAGCTGATTGTGCTTAGCTCCCTACACTGGGCAGGGGCTGTGCTGAACAAAATGCATACACACGTGCACACACCCCCACTTTGACAAAGACATCGATGCTTATTTGCCCTGTTCATCAGGTGTTCATAAACTCTTCAGTGCTAGCTCAAGCAGTATTGCTGTGAAATCATAAGCAACCTGAGAAAGGCTTTTACATGAAGAGCATGTGCGTTCAGTACTCTGATAGTCACCATAAAACACATTACCACAACACATACACATAACACACTCCTGTAAACACAAACCGTCCATGTGGGAAACATATTCACTGTTGCTATGCAGAAAACCCATTGAAAACTACAAGGTGTGTACAACTGGATCCAAATCTTTGTTCTTATAATTCAGATGCTAGTAGAGCTGGGAAAATACCCTGAGAGCCGTGAGGGTTTTCAGGGAACTAGACTGAAAGTTAAACAGAGCTTCCACTTTGCTTCTAGAATAGCCATGTTATAAAAATTTTACTCTAAGAGCCTTTCCAGATGTAGCTAGATAATACTGAACTCTGTTTCCACTAAGAGATTTAGGAATTGTATTAGCTCACATGGAAATAATTTTTTAACTAGCTGGGAGTGGTTCCCTTACAGTTCCTGAAGCTGTTCCCCCATGCTCATATCCCCTCCTCTCTGGCTCATTTTAGGAGCTACACCCAGCGTGCAAAATGACCTCTGCACCTAAAGAGGCACAAACTATTTTGTGCATGGAAAGAAAGTAATATGGTCACTGATGGGCTAAAAGCACTGTAAGAGCCAAACCCAGGCTTTGTGCAGTTTTTACCTGACAAAAGCCAGCAAGACGGACCAGTCTTCATAGTGCTGTGATGACATGCAGTGACTTCAGCTGTACAGGGTACATTATGACCAGTGCAGCTTCCCATATGATGATGTAAGAAACTGAGAAGCTTGGAAAAACTGGACAGGTATTTTCCTGAAGTCTGTAAACTTGAAAGGTCCTCTTCATATAGTCTGAAGGTCAGAAAAACAGAGGATTATATAAAACTCAGTGATAGTGGAATACAATTGTATTTAGACATGACAGCAAAGATTCAGTGCTGTATACTGAGCCATCAGGATGACTTTCCAATTGCACTTTGTCTCTTGTCTCTTACCAGATTCTTTGGCCTACTCGCGTAATTTTTTTTCTACCATCTATCTGGGTCTATTTCCAAGGTGTTAGACTCCAAAATGTCACAGCAGTCAGGATAATTTATAAAGAACAAAATACATGAATGCAAGATGGGGAAAGGAGAGGTTGAGGCCTTCGAACTCAAGAGGACAGCAGCTGGATGACAATCCCAAGGCTGCAGAAAAAAGTAAGTAAGGTGATCAGCCAGAGAGATTAATTATCTGCAGTATAATAAATATACAGAATTACTGTCCAAGTAAAAGACTACTCAGGTAGATAATACTGATTGATCAGAAGAATAGAGCAAAGGAAGAAGCACAAGGAAGAAAATGGGACCACACTGTCTCTTCAAGGCAGTTTTAAATATGCTGTTTTCTGCTTAGGATCTGGCTCATTATATGAAGCCAAATGCCTCAAGGAACCACATCCATTTACCTTAGGATCTCCCTTCTCTCTGCTCTCCATCACTATAGTGGAATCAGGTTTTCTGCACTGAGATTTTGTGCAACATCTTTATGAAGGACCATCACTCTGTGGCCATGCTCTCCCAAATTTGTATGTCACTATAAAAACAAACCCACCACCAAATGTAGGACATGCAGCAGACAGAGCCTACACAGACTCTGCTCTTGCCTTGTATTATCTAAGGGCACTGTGACCAACTCCAAGCTGCAGCCACAACACCAATTTACAGCTATTTCTCCAGCTTGGATTCCCTGTGAACAAACTTCTATACACAAAAATCCTGACACAAATGAACGAAGTTATTCTTCCAGCATAAGCCACTTATTATAACTATTGTTATATATTTAGGAGTAAGACACCCCTCCCTTCAGCACGAATGAATGGATCGAGATATTCAGCCTGGTTATGTTATTAATAATTTAATCTGTCTTTCAAACTGCATTAAATCTGCCCAATACATGGCCTCTACTCAGAATTTAAATTGTCAAATTAGTTTATTGATTAACTTAATTTTCTGCTGCATACAGCATCTGCATTTTAAAATGAGGCTTCATTACTTCTCTATTTTTGTTGTTTATCTTCCACCAGGAAACTGACCCCAGAAATTTCATCATTCTGTATTAATATATAGCATTAATGGCTATTTTACTCACAATCCTCAGAATGCAAATGGAGGGGCTGACACTGTGTTTTAATTGGATTTTACATACCAGTTTGGAGTCACTTCCATTTAAATATGACTTCAATGTGGGTGACAGTTTGAATATCACTATGCTGTAAGCCAAGAAGACGAACCAGTCAACCACAGCCCTGCTAACTATATGGATTTCCCATATTGCTAATGTCATTCCCTCCAGTTTACACATCTTGTAAGCAGTATTTTTGGAAGTAAGTGACGGCAGGAAGAAAACACCAGATTCAAAGAAGGCTTAGCTTATTTCCATTGAAGGAACTGGCCATGTGAGATCTGTAACCATGCTCTGGGGAGAGCAGAGCTGGCAGGTACAAGACCTTTGTTACATCTGGACCCACTGGTTATTTCCCTGTGAGTTGCTAAAGCTTTCTTAGCTCCAAATTAAATAAATATGAGCTAGTGTGCCCTGCTGCCCTGAAAATGTACAAGCCAAAGACAAGGTGTATGGAGCATGACATGTACACCACTGTCCCCCAAAACAAGGGAAGTGTGTCCTTCTCCTCATCAAA
This sequence comes from Acanthornis magna, assembly GCA_036785705.1. Taxonomy (NCBI): domain Eukaryota; kingdom Metazoa; phylum Chordata; class Aves; order Passeriformes; family Acanthizidae; genus Acanthornis; species Acanthornis magna. The sequence goes on along the minus strand of JAWUZG010000025.1, from coordinate 23,257,158 downwards.
TCTCCTCAATCATGGTTTAATTCAAATTGTGATCATATGCAGTCTGTTGAAAAAAAACCAGGTAATTCTTATTAACACACATCGGGGAATCAGCTGCCCTTTCAGAGCAATGTGTACTGGAACAACCTCCACTGTTGGTCTCTCTTTTTACCCTCTTTCCCTTCTTTTATTTTCAAAAACTTAATTTATACTATTTACTTTAGTGTATGAAACAACTGCTTCATAGTAAGACAAAATTGCCAAGTCTGAGGCATCGAAGCCTGGCCAGGTTTTGCAAGGTATGATTTATAGTTCCATATTTCTTGTACAGCATGTGGAGAAGCCAAGAGTAAACAATCCTTTTAGATATCAGGGATCCAACAGTCTTGCATCCTAGGATAGCCAGTGTGAGGCAACTGGTCTAAATATATTTTTGTTGGATTTTGGCAAGGCTCCATCTAAACCTGTAAAGATTATAGTATATTCCCAATTCATTTAAGTGGCCCATGTCAATAATTTGCCTATAGAACAGGCAGCTCACAAAAATTAGGGTATGACACCAGTGCAACAAATGCAAAATATTTTTAAGGGAAACCCATTCATTTTTAAAATAAATACTACAAATAGAAACTCCCATATACACTTGATTTTAGAAACTGGGGGAGACATATTCACTTGGAGTCATTTTGCATAGCTGCACAGCTTGTATTTTATTAGCTGGCTAGATTTTATTTAAAAGAGAAAAAAAAAGTTGGATTTTATAACAGCACTACCTTTTCGTTGTTGTTGTTTTTATTTGTTTGTTTGTGGTTTTATTTTTCTGTGTAGTCAGAAGTAGCACAAAACAATTCCAGCTAATTTGGGCCAAAAATATTGAATACATATTGTATTCTTTTTCCACATACCAGAAAACATTTTATTTTAAAACCAGCTTAACCAGAAAAGATCAGCACCTCTAGTACAAAAATACACATCAGAGACCCAGGATGTGAAGTTTGAAGCAGTTCTACTGAGATATTTATTTCATAAAGGGCTGTATATCGCAGGAGTCACTCTCAGCCTCCACCAGTGCCAGACAACACTGATGTCAGTGGCTCATCACTGCCACTCTCCTTGCTGAAACGTGACCCTCCTTGTGACAATAAAATGAAAGCAAAGCTCACAGTGAAAATGAAAACAAGGTTTACTGAGCTGAACGCTGCTCTGCAAATACCTGGGCATGTACAGCACAGAGAATTCTCCTGTGTCTGTGGCGCCACTGCTTCGCTGAACTCACCGAGAAGGGCAGTACGTTGCTCAAAGGGCTCTGTCTGCAAAACTGTGTGGGACACACAAGCAAAGTTATTCCCTCCAGAATCCCAATCAGTTCAGTAGGAAATAATTTCTTAAAGCTCAGAATGCTGGGACTGGTTTCAATGCCCTGTTTTATTGAATTTTGAAAGGTACCCCTTATATGCAGTCCTCACGTTTTTACTTGGATGCATGTGGAGCTCCTGAAAAGCAATGTGATTTTCAATGTGGATGGAAGGAGGTTTTATGCCTTCATGTCGATCTTTTGTAAATAGGGATTCCAAAAGTAAACCTGTATTGCCAAAAATAAGAAAAGGGATGACACCTGGAAGTCAGCTATTTGGATGTGAATTAAGAGCAAGGAAAAGAGCAGAAGTTGCTGGAGAGAGTGAGCAGAGATTCATGAAAAGAAAAGTGTAAATTTGGTATGTCTGTGTGGATGTCTGTAAACATTCTGCCATCTCAATTTAAAAAAACCCAAAAAAACCCAAAACATTATCAGCTTTTAGAAGACAGGGCTCTGTCTCTACGGCAACAACGCAAAGACCTGCAAGGACAGAGCTGCACCAGAGAGGGCAGGTACCCAGACCTGAGGTGGCTGTATGGAGACTAAAGCCTGACTATTTTTTTCTTATTTCCAAGTTGCACATCCAGGGATTGACAACATCTAATTAGAATAAGCACTCTTGTAAACCAAGCCCATTATAAGGCAGGGTAACTTTAAAAAATACCATTTTCTTTACAATGGAAATCCACTTCTACAGTTAAAATTAATTTTGCTTAGGAACTGAGGTCTCATGGTGAGACAGAAGCAGTGGAATGAGGAGGAAACGTGAGATCTGGTCACCAGGGGAATTCGCTTTTAGGTCTTGCTTTTGACTGTTCATGAGTAGGGTTTTACACCTTTCTCTGCCAAACATTTAGCAGGGAAGCTGGCACAGTCAATAGGCACAGTCTCTTCATCTGAACCTGCAAGACGCACCTGATGATAAAATATATGAAAAAACCTGTGTGCAAGACATGAGGTACTTGATAGGAAATAAAAGACTCTCTCACTCCTCACTCCACACACACATATTTGTGACAATAATCAGACTTTATTTAAGTCAAATTTATTTAAGAGAATTTCTTGGTCCAGAAAAGAATCATTTCTATGGGAAAGATGGGTAGAGTATGAAAAAAAATAAATGAGAGAAAAAAAAATTAGTTAATTAAAATAGAGAACTAGTAAAGACCAGGATCAGGAAACAGCAGTTTGTATCAACCTATTAGACTGACGGATAACAAGCTCCAGAGGGAGGAATTAAACTGGTTGAATGAGCCTTCAAGTCTCAGAAGAGAATTAAAAAGCATAATGTCTCATGTTGGGAAGATTGAGCCTTTCTTTTGGTTTAGACAAAATAAAATTTATAACTTTGTTTGGCAGCCATAAGTATTTTTTTAAAGACTAAAATAAACATTTTTATTCCATTTTTGCAGTTCTCATAAAAGCAAACTCTGTGTTTCAGCTGATGGGAATATTTCAAGAAATAATAGTGCCCTTCAACCTACAGGTACACAGACAAACATACAACTGCAAGATCAGCAGCTGCCCATTTTTCTCAGACTTCTGTGACCACAGTCATTGAAGCTGCCCCACAGAACCACATAATCAAAAACTCTTTAAAAACCCACAAACCCCAGACAACCAAGAAAAACAAAACTGCCCCAGAGAAAGATACAGCCATAGAGTGTAATTTTTCCCCCATTATGTGGTGGCTTAAGTGTACAAAATGTCACAAATGCAACCTGTGTGAACACAATCTCCCTAGGACATAACAGGAGGCAGCGGTGGCAGTAAACAAATGTTGTTCTTAATTCAAGGCCCCTTTTAGCAGAACACTGTGAAGCAGACTTGGTGCAAATGAGAAGGCCAGTGAAATCAGACACCCTTTGTGTCTCCTGAGCAAAATCACTCCTGAGAATTCATCAACAATCCATAATATGTTTAGAATGATGGAAGTGATTCTATACTGCCTGTGATATACAGGTGTCTTTAATTATATTTTCCAAGCATGAGAAACAGCAGTCATTGGCAGATAAAATAAGTAAGAAAATAAAAGATTAGAACACAAGAACTACTGAAGTTTGGCAACAAAGGACTCCAGTGTTCCCAAAGAAAGAGGTGCATTTCTTCATAGCCAGTACTGCCTGGAGAAGCCTGTCCTCTTCCATTTAGAGGAGGGTGGGTGGAAGGGTGAATGAACTGCCCTTTTGCACAAGCTTTTCCAGATGCCCCTGATTATCCCTCCAGATGTAAGGAATGCATCTGACTGACGTGGATAAGGATGAAAATCAGGAGGTTCTGTAAAAATCTCACTGAACTGCCACTGGATGTACAGATTTGTGCTTTTGTTTATCCTCTCTAAAGAAAAGACTTAGGTATTTACTTTTTATTAAGTGTCTGGATAGCAAATAACAAACAAGATGCTATTAATAAACAAGCACTGTTTACAACATTTTCCTGTTGTAAACCCCAAAATTAAAAATGCAGTTTACAGAAGGACCAAGCATATTTTGGTGATACAGTAAGGTAGATTTTTCCATCAGCAACTTGAAAGTGTTCCAGCTACAGAAATCAATAGCTTCAGAGGTCAACAATGCAGAAGTGCATAGGCTGAATCCTGAAGTGAAGAGGCAGCTAATGCTGGAAAAATGCCAAAGCTACATTGAAATTACTGGTGGCACCCTGACCTGACACAGCAAACAGAGGAGGGCATGTTGGTTAAGCTTTCAGTGAAATTGCCTGCAGTACTGGAAAAATGCAGACCCATAGCAGGAAAAGCAAGATATTATTAGCCCTTTCAGTCAAAATGGGTTCTTGTCAGGGCAACAGAACTGCTACAGTTAGAAAAAGGAAGTATTGCTTTCCCTGGCTGATACCATCTGTGAGGAGGAGAACCCAGAAGTAACAGGTAAGTAGGTAAGAATTTTTAGCTACAAAACTTACTGAAAACCATCTGTGTCAAAGAGCAGACAGTCTATCCCCATTTGAAAGAGTGCATTTATTCAGGAAAATGAAAAACTGGAGGACCGTGACAAGATGGACAGGTGAAAGTGGGGAATGGAAGCAATAGAGATAAGCAGAAATAGAGGGGGAGCCTTGTTTTGTTGTGGGACCCCTTGACTAAGCAGACAGCAAAGTGTGTCAGTGGCTATGTGCAACTCTTTTTTTACAGTGCTCTGCAGAAGGGACATTGCTATCCTACCCATTTTGGACCAACTCTCTTGCTAGAAGGTTATTTCAGCAACTTAATTCCCGAGGCCAATAACAGTGCCAAAACAACTATTCCCATGGGATGGTAGTATCAAAGCTGTTTAATTCTAGACAGGTCCCTTACTTCCACTGAGAGCATGGAGAAGGACAGTGCCACAGCCCTTTTCCCATGTCACGACAAAACACCTGCACCTGTGTCCTGTGGCTTTCCTGAACCAGGACCCCAGACCCGGTCAGAAAGCCCAGCCTAGCACATGCATGTGGAAGCTGTGGAGCAGACAGTTCCTTACCCAGAAGTTGCCCAAGAACAAGGGGAAGGACTTAGCTGCTGTAAGCAAAGGGCAATTCATGCTCTTTCTCTTAGCCACCACCTTTGCAGTTCCTCACAAGACCTACCTGGGGAACATGAATTTTCTCCTTTCAGCTGGGACCTTCCCCAGGGTCACCTCACTCCAGCATGATGGGCTGAATACCCCTCAAACAGTGAGGAAAGGAGTCCCCAGGAGGAGGACAGTGATTACAGAGAGGTGCTCACTTTCGCTGAGACAATCCATTTAATCACTGTGGAAAAAGGGGAGGAGTGATCACACTGGACACAAACCAGACGCTCCTGCTGTGGAACAAGTCTTCAATTAAGAATGAAATGCAGGAGTAGATACTTTTGCCATCTTTGTTAAACCGAGCAATACCTTTGTAGAGCCATTGATTTCCCCAGGATTTCCCCAGGGGACAGATACTTAGCATCAGAAAGAGTGGACCAGCCATTCGGGTTGTAGTGATATTTATGAATGCTTCACAGATCAAAGGCACCTTATACCAGGCACTGAGCTAACAAACCACAAAACTCACCCAGTGAGCTGCTGCATGCATATGTGCAGGAGCACTGGCAAATCCAGGTGCCTGGGTGGAACAGTGGGAGTAGCAGATTAGCAACACTGGCAGCACTGAGTGCCCTCATCCAGGTCCTGCTGCTGATTTTTGTAGGGCAATACACCCAGAGGGTCAGTGTACACTGACCCCAGCCAGACGGGGCAGCAAGAGGGGATGATCCAACTAAACAAAAAGTGATGGGAGGGTGGGGTGAGTAGAAATTTCTTCATGGAAAGGATTGTCAAGCACTGGACCAGGCTGCCCAGGGAAGTGGTTGAGTCACAATCCCTGTAGATATTGAAAAGATGTGTAGATGTGGGGCTTAGGGACAAGGTTTAGTGGTGAACTTGGAAGTGCTGGGTTAACAGTTGGACTTGATCACCTTAAAGATCTTTTCCAACATAGTCCATTCTATGATTTGCAGGATAAGCATCAATTTTCAGGACAAGCATACAATTTTTAGATCATGATCAAATTTTTAAAATTTTTCTTACAAGAGAAAAATTTAATCAACTTTAATATCCTTTAAATACATACCAATATAACTCTTTCTGGCCTTCAGTTTTCCATTTCAGCCAGCACTTAATGAATTTCTCTCCCCAACACATCCTCCCTATCTTGACCCCTCTCTTTCCCCACTCCTCCTCACCTCCCCTGTGAGAAAAATACACCTTTTTTAAAAAATACATTGTGTTAAGGTTTGACATTTTCTTTCTGGTTCCCCCCACTCATGTGCATGAGAACTCCTTCAGAGTGCAGCACCTTTCAGAATCGGGCATTAACCTCTACCAAACCACAGTACAATAATTTGGTATTTATTTAATTGCTAAAAACACAAAACTTTTCCTACATAATATGACAAAAGGTTTGCTCTGCTAATGAAAGAGACACCATTGTTACTGAACAAGCAAAGGCTTATTTTCTGACTCTAAAACTCAATATAACTAAGCAGAGAGGTTAATATCAGATTCCTAAGTAACATAGCTCTGCTAATGTCAATTATTTTTTGCAAACACACTATGAATTCTGATTAATGAAACAAATCTGTTCAATCTGCACCAGTGCACAAGCCCATCGTACTTTATATGACCTTGAGGTGATTCACTGTATGCTCCTTTCCCCAAAGGGTATTTTGTGGTTTTTACTTTCTTGTTCAACCTTTTCATGTTCATGGACTGCAGAGTCAGTTGCAACAGTAACACCCAAAAAGGGGAAAAAAAAAAAAAAAAAGCAAGCACACAGATGGCTTTTAGCTCATGCATCATGGCTCAGACTTTTCTAAAAAAAAAACAAAAAAAAAGACCTTCTTGAAGCAAAAGACCTGTATGTCAAAGAAGAAAATAATGTATCCTCCAGACTAAGATGCAAAGTGGGAGGCAACGTGGCACAGACAACACCTGTTTGTCCTCCTGAAGCCTTCAAACTCTCTGGTTATCTTCTCTGATCCTATTTTTGCTTTCCCTGGGGAAGTCAGTGCTTCATGTGTATTAAATTAATCACAAAGCTTTTACTGCACAAATGGGCCTTGCTGCTAAAGTGCCTCTAGCAATAGTTTGAGGTAGGTGGCTGCATCCTGGCAACATTTTCAGAATTACCCTACTGGGTAGGGAAAAGGGCAACATCCACTCATTTTTCAGAGGCTGTCAGGAGACTATAGGACAATGCTGCAGAAATTATCTTACACATATAGCACATCAGATATAAAAGCTAAGCTTTTACTGGGGATATTAGCATTCTCTACACCAAGCTTCTATCAAGGCAATGTCACAAAAGAGGCAGAAGAGATCCTTGATTTGATTTCTTCCAAAAGTGCCCAAGTCTAAAAGCCTTAAAAGAAAAGATTATTTTTTTCCTACCAAAAAGTCATATGTAATTTGGAGAAAAGAAGCTCACTTGTATGACAGAGTTTACTTGGCATGAAGTTTTTAAAATAAGCTGACTGCCATACCATGCATCTGCTATTCATGGTTACCTGAAGAGCAATATGTATATTCTGGGTCTGACTTGCTGTAGAAGACACAGGGCTGACAGGATTTCCTGGCACTTTCCAAATGCATGTAACCTTACTGAACTTTTCCATGTTTCATAAGACTGAATTTATTTGAGTGGTCCAGCCAAAACAGTTCAGCAATCTTTGGAAAAGTGCTAAGGAAAACCACTCCAGCCTTGCTGTGCTCCCTTCTGGGAAAAAGGAGGGGAGCACTCCCACTGGTACTGCACAGCCAGTGCAGTGCCTGACAAATACAATTCAGCAATACAAATTTAACTCAGTTCAGGAATGGGCCCAAGATCATATTTCCATTTGATTAGCCAAAGCATATGGATTTTATGCTTGCTACAGGAAGGCAGACAACGACTTGATCTGATAGTAAGACAAGTGGTCAAAATCCTAATCCCTCAACATTTTGGAAGAGATTTGAAAAGCTGGTGTGAGTTCATTCTGTGTCAGCACTCTGCATTACGTGGCTGAGGCATTTTTGATCTAGAGACCGTGAAATCCAACTTGCTGCCAAAACACAGACCCATACTGAACCCCTACTGCTATTGCTCTTAGACATATCTTATCTATTTCTGGCTGGGAAAGCTGGAAAAGGAAGGCCTAGGGAGCTTTTGTTCAAACTTTGCTGTCCTGTTCTTGTTCTGGGTGCCCATGCACTCAGGCAATTGAGCCAGAGAACTGAGCTGTGCAGCTCCTCTCAACCTCAAGAGCTCCTTGCCAAACTGAAACTATGTCTGAAAAGAATTTCATTTAGAGGGAAAAATAAATGTGCACATTGATCATGCAAGGTGCCCACAAGAAGTGCTTCAGTTTCCTTCCACATAATCCCAGATAAAAACATATTCTAGAGCACAGGGAGAGCCAAATTCACCTGCAGACAATATCTTGGCTGAGAGACTCCAAAGATGAACATGGCTCAGTTTGCTGTTCTATGCTCCCCTCCCCAGGCTCCAATACATTGCCAGCTGGGCTCAAAACACTACAGTGATAGTTTCTTGGCAAGGCTCTTTATAACATGTTTAAGAAAATTAATTATTAGAAACACAGCCCACCTGCTGCATATGTTCTTCTTCACTCCAAAATGAATTGAGGTATCAGACAGAAGGGAAATAACAGTAGGATCAACTATTACCTTGCAGGTTAAGAACAGCCTCATCGAAACCAAGGCAAATAACACTATCATGGATAATTACATGAATTTAGCATACCCCAGTAAAAATTATAAGAACAGGTGAGCTGTAATCTTCCTAAAAATTTGTTTCCCATTGAAATAAAAGCAGTAGATTTCTGAATGGCAGTTTAAAATAAAGACAATAATTTGTTTCCAGCTGGTACAATCATTTAATAAAATGCCTGTTGTGCCTCCAGGAAAAATATTCTTCTTCCCTTGGCAAGAAACATGATTACCCTGGTTTTGGACCACCGGTTAAATTCATCCACAAAGTGTTCTCACTCTAAGTACATGACATTGAAAAAGAATTATTTGCCATATGGAATATAAGAAATTTTAAAAAAGCATCCCAGAATGTGCAAATGATTTGGGGAAAACATTAAAAAGCTTAGCAGAAGGTTGAAATCCCTTCACTATTATAATTATTCACCTAATGTTTTAATAGTAAGAAGAAAAAGCATTCTTGCTCTCCTTGCAACCAAATCTAAACTCCATACTTTGAAGGTGTTAAAATTAGCACCTTCAAGCTGCAAGGAGGTAAGGAGAAGAGACAGCTTCCAAACAGCAATAGACCAGATGCAAATACTACCTGGAGCTGTAGTTAATTATCTTGCTGATGTTAATTGGCCTTGTTTGTCAACAGCCAAAGAAGAATGAGGTGCTAGGTGCTGCAGAAGGGTTAATGTTGCACTGTTTTAAGACTGCTTTCTTTAAAGATATAATTTACATAATGTATAAAAACTATTTCTCTTCTCCAGGCTCCAGAGCAAATATTTAAGTAATAAAAACAATAGTGATTATATTGTTTCTTTTTTTTTTTCCTAAAGCACAAATAATAGAAGAAAGAGGAATAAAGCTGTCTATGGCAGAACTGTCCCAGTGGTACAGTACATTTTTTAACATTTTGATGAAGCAGTTTGTTTCAGCAAAATAGCTGTGTGTTTATGAAACAAGGTTATTTAGCACTTCAAGCCTGGAGTTGACATGTATTGTTTCCAAACAGTAATTTGAATAGTATAAAGAACACACTTTATTTTCCTGTTTCATGTGTACTACTTGTAAAAATGAAAAATAAGATAAGGAGAGATACATCTGTTGGCATTTCCTAGAAATTCAATCAACAGCAGCTTCATAATAGCCAGAGTGTGGTGAGGTGATCGTAGCTCAAGCACACAAGCCTAACAAAGGGAACACACAGGGACAGGAGGATGGGAATAGCTGTAGGTTCTGAAATCCAGTGAGAGGGGAAGCTCTTGTGTGGTTAAACAAGGCCAAGTGCAAGGTCCTGCACCTGGGTTGGGGCAATCCCAAGCATAAATCTGTCTTGGTAGAGAATGGGTTGAGAGCATTCCTGAGGAGAAGGACTTGGAGTTGCTGGTGGATGAGATGCTGGACAATGAACTGGCAACTCCCAGCCCAGAAAGCAAATTCTGTCCTGGGCTACATCAAAAGCAGTGTGGGCTGCAGGGTGAGGGAGGGGATTCTCCCCCACTACTCCATTCTCGTGAGATCCCACCCGGAGTGCTGCATCCAGCTCTGGGGCCCCCAGCACAGGAAGGACATGGGGCTGTCAGAGCAGGTCCTGGAGGACCACTAAAATGATCAGATGGATAGAGCACCTCTGCTATGAGGAAACACTGAAAGGGCTGGGGTTATTCAGCCTGGAGAAGAGAAGGTTCTGGGGAGACCTTTTTGTGGCCTTTCAATACTTAAAGTGCACTTAAAAGAAAGATGGGGACAATTCTTTTTAGTAGGGTCTGTTACACTAGGTCAAAGATGAATGGTTTTAAATTACAAGACTAGATATAAGTAAAAAAAAGAAAAAATTACAAATATGTGGTAAAACATTGGAACAGATTGCCCAGAGAAGTTGTGGATGCCCCATGCCACGAAACGTTCCAGGGCAGGTTGGACAGGACTTGGTGCAACCCAGCTGAAGATGTCCCTGCTCTTTGCAGGGCTTGGACTAGATGAAACAAGCCACATGAATTCTGTGAAGAAATTAATAGTCCTCAGCAAAAGCATTCATCTCTCCTTTAGGAGGAATGTAGCAGCCATATAAAAAAATGGTGGGAAATAAATACTTCAGGAAATTTTTCTGAGTTACAGAACTGCACTGTAAAGTGGCAGGTATACAACAAGACAAAGACATATTCAAACCCCAGATATTTATTACTGACTACAACTTTACTGGGGAAAAAAAAAATGTTGTCCTGCTCCCTGTCAAGAGAAAAGCTTTTGATTAAATACCTGGTCTGATTTTTATGGTCCTAGCAGTCTAAGACAGCGACAACTTAAAAATTTACATACATTTCCTAAAATGAGCAACACCTAGGCTGTCTGCTAGCCCCATTGTGTGCTGGTGTTGCAGAAAAAAAAAGATCTCCAGGCTCTTCCAAGTGAAGACTGGCTGGAAAAAGCTAATGGTGTTGCTCATTTTGGGAAATGCATGTAAATTTTTACTGCCTTCTCAAAGGATAATTATCGAAACACAGAAGGGACCTGCCTGAGGTGGCCTGCATGTCCTCTAGCTGTTTCACACTGAGAGCAGTGGTACCCAGGCTAGCTGGAGCTGTGGCCCCTTGGAGCTCCAGGTATATCTGTCTAGCCAAGATATTCACAGGAGGCTACTCATACTATTTGTGCTTCAGCACTGAACGCAATTTGGATTATAGGGTTTCCCTCAAACCCTGGGCAAGCTCACTGTGATCTCAGATGAAATGATATTTTCCATAGCATAACGTTCCCCTGCTAATCTCTCACATTCCTTTTAAAATGAACTTGTCACAGGCCTATGCCACTTACTTTCTTGCCCTTTAACAAGGATCCATACACATGCCATTTTTTCCTATATTATTCAAATCCAACCATCCATAAAGTGAATAGTATGAAGAAACTCCAACAGACATAATGTGGAATAACCTTTGATTTAAGATAGAAAGGTCAGTAAGAAAAATCACACCCGCAGTTCTGCTTATTGCCAGTGACTTTGTGTTCACCAAGCCTCTTTAGAGTAGAGCTGGCCAAACGGGAAGTAATAATTTAGGCATAAATAACATATTCCATGGGAATGTAGCCATTTTGTCTAAATTCAGAGGAAATTATATAAAAATGAATATTCTTATAGAGGTAAAGATATTTCCTTTTGACACTTAGTATAAGTCACATATGACTGTGGGGGAATCGCAACCAATTGTACTCTGTACATATGAGGAAGTCATCCTTTCCCAGGGAGCTCCAAATCTAAATGGACAAGAAATATAAATGGGTATATAACATCCAAACATAGGACTAGATTGTAATACTTTCACTCACATAAAAGAATAATTTCTTATAAAAATAATCCCACTGATGCCAGGAGTACTGATGAAATAAAGGACCTTATTTGCCCAAAAAAGATGATGGCCTGACTTAATCAAATCAATCTCAGGAAAGGCAAATATCCCATGCAACCTGTGATTTGAATATATTTGATGACTTTATTTGTTTACTACTTTTTCATCATAATCCCTAAAGGTTCCACTCTGTATTTACTTTGGCCAACTTCAGCCAAAGGCCTGAGGTTTCATCCCTTCCTAATCTTTCACAAAGGGATGAGGTTCAGCTGTTCAGGTCTGTTTTACAGAGTTTTGGTAGTCCTCCCTTTACAAAGTCTCTTCTGAATGTGATTGAGGAGAAATAATTGGAATTAAATAACTTCAGGGAAACAATATTTTCTGGACCGCTATAACTCATGATTGTCTTTAAAGAAGGCACAATAAAAAAACACAGTCACTTAGTGAGAGAGTAATAGCGAAATTTAGCATTTGCAAGTAACTTCACAGAGATTCTGGCATCCACCAAGTGTCTAATTCATCATAGGTTTAGAGCTGCTCCATAGCTTTAATCATCTACAGCTTTGTATGTTCTGTCTTTGACAGGGTTTCCCAGTCCAAGCCAGTGGCCCTTCTGGAGAATGACTCCTCTCTTTCAGCAGCATTATTCTCTCACACTTGTATGGACTTGATGCTCACAATAGCACCAGACTTACCGTTCTTGAAACCAAACCTCCCTCTTCATGTGCCAAACAGACACAGCTCCAGCCTGCTCCCTGCCTGGCCTGGAGGCACATGGAACTCCCAACAGCCAGAATCTCACTCTTTAAACTATTCCTTATGCTTGCGCATGGTGGAGAGAAACATGAGCAAGTGGTGAAGCCACTGGGACAACTCAAATTCTCACCTCTGCTGGTGAGTTACCAACCAATTTCTAAATGACCGCTGCTTGGGTAAGGACTTTCGTTCAGTGGGAAGTGGGTATCACCTGTCTGTTTTACAGGAGTCAGTGGCTCTAACATGGCAAGCAAGCTACTGTGGCTGACATCCATCAAATTCAAGCCTGGAACATATAGAGCCTTTCACATCTAAATTGCTTTTCCTCTGTTGGCCATGACTTACTACAATCTTTTAGGCTAAGATTCCAGCTTTGCTGACATCAGGGGAGAATGGAGCTGAGATTTCACCTTCACTTCTCAGAATCACAGACTTACAGAACATTCAGGTTTGGAGGGACCTCCCTCAGTCCCCCCTTCAGGGAAGGGTCAGCTTCGAAGTCAGAGCTTTGTCAGCATAAAATCTTGGCTGTACTAGAAGGAGAAAAATGGACTGCTTTGTCTTCCTGGAAGAGGCTTCCAAATTAAGGCATTAACCTTTTATAATTTTATATATATATATATACATTTTAAAAAATATATATTCTCAGTTTCTGCTCTTAGGTATAGAGCACCTTTTATGCCAAAACCACTCACTGCAGTACAGCCACCTGAAACGAAATTGCTACAGCCTGTTTTTTGCACACTCTCCTGCCCCCAGCACTCCTTCAGAAGCTGCTTTTTGCCTCCAGCCCTCAGCAACCAAGATTCTGCCTTTCTGCCTGCCCACGGCTGACTTCCTTTTCTGTCCCTCGGGCCCAACGCCCAGCTTCTGCCCTTCCTCCCCCCGGGTGCAGCCACATCACCACAGAGTCTGAACGAGCAGCAGATTTATTAGGCTGGCCTCCGCTCTGCTCCAAACTCCACTTTTAATATTCGTGAGTCTCATTAGCGAGCACACGTGGCCAGCCCAGAAGAAAAGGAAATGCAGAGATCATTCAGGGCTCCCATTAACAAACATTTTAAAATTTTGCTTTAAGCATAGATGTGAGGGGGAGACTAAGGCATTTTATCTGTGCCTAAAGAAGTCAGTGGCAAAATTTGCCAACTCTAATCTATGCAGCGTACAGGTCTGTTATCTGCTGCAAAATGCAAGCTAAAACAAACAGCCCCCAGCAGAAATGCTGTGAAGAAACCCTCCAGTCAAATGTGTCATGAGAAATACAGCAAGGAAAGGTTTTCCCCAGATGAGGGGAAGGACAGAAGTGTAGAAAACAGAGGTTACACTTCCTTTTTTGGGAATGGTTCACTGTGGTTTCAAAGAACAAAAAATGTGGTGTGTCAGCCACTGGCAGAGGAAAATTTTAAGTTATACTATTTTCAGCTATATTTCTAAACCTTTGTTTAGTTTGGCTTCTTCCCCAGTCAGGTTACTCCTTAACCTCCTGTGCTCAGCAATGCTGCTCACTCCTCCTTCACTCTTAGGCAGCAAAGCACTTAAAGCAGAAGACATCCTTGGGGGGAGGGGTGGAACACACTCAGGAGCAAGGGTTCTTTTAAAAGATACCCAAAGCTCAGGCTGAGTCCTACTCTCTGTCTGCGCTTGAAGAATCTCTTCTGATAGTGTAGGGCTGTCTGTACTTATAACACAAAATGCTGGGGTTTTCTCATAAAGCTTGCAAGGTGATGCCATATTTACTCTAACTGAATTTTGAATACTGATTCCATTGTGACACTGTCCCTACACATCCCAGAAATTAGCACCTCAGAATTCTTGTTATCAAGCCTTGCAAAGATATTTTTTGGAAAATATTATTGCTTGTACCACACACACAAAATTTGCTGTCCTTGGAAATTACAGCCAATTTCAGCCTAAGGCTAAACAAACCAACCTCTTTGTAGGAAAATAAATGGGAAAAACTCAACTTAAAAGTATTACAGAAAATCAACATTCTCTTGTGCTCTTCCCTGTCAGATACACTGTTCTCTGGCTTTAACTACGTGCTTAGATTCTGATGACACGAAAGGGAAGAATTTCTGCTGCTGCTTCTCGCATGTCAATAGCATTAGTAACATCACTGTCTCATCACTGTCTATAATCTTGTCTCGCTGATGACACCAGATGCCAGTTTTATACAAGCATTCAGTTAAGAGTTTATATACCACAAAGCCCATAGGTTATTTTTTGAATGTAATGCGCACACACATTCTCTGTAAATTATTTTATCTGCTTTTATGACTGTGTTGGAGCTATCTATATCTCACAAGCAAAGAAAACAGTATTACAAATTAGCCATGAGTAAACACAGTGAAACCCACAATAGGACTTCAATATTAAAAATGGTCCTATTACCACATGAAACTCCTGGTGTTCAGCTTTCTTCTGGAGCTCTTCTCCTCTCCGACTTACATGACCTGCTTCAGGTCTTGGCTTTGAAGAAAAGCCTCCACCCCTCTGGGAGTAAACCTAAACCTTAGAGTGCTGGGCACCTGGGGGTAACTACATCTCCACTGTTCCTATGGGAACCTGCTCTGAGAGTTTTAGTGATGCTGAAGAAAGAGTTTGGTTCTGCACAGCAGGTTTGGCTCTTCCAGTAGTAGACCACCACCTAAAGCAGAGGTCCCACTTTCCACCCTCATACTCCAATTTTCTGCTCCTGGGGCTGAAAAAACTCCTAAAGCCACAAAGACCTTCAAATGCTGAGACCCTTCCCACTAGTAAAACTCCCTACTCACTGCAGAAGCAAAGGAATACAGCAAGGGAATAGCCTTTTTGAAGGCACCATGCCTTTAGACTGGTTTAACATTACCCATTTAGTGCACTCTCAACCCCTTGTGGACTCACTTCTTTTCACTCTTTCCCTTCAGTCAAGGACTCGGGCCCAGGAGCTTTCTCCCTAGCCCGGCACTGCTATGCTTGGTTTTCTCTGCAGTGTAATTCTGTGGTGTAAAATAGGGAATACATTTATTCTTCATAGTTAGGTAGAAGAAAAGGCAATTAATAAAAGGAAGGGTGGACAACAAACTTACTTGGATGCTTACTGCTCTCAATGCCTGTGAACAAGTCCTCTTTGCTCATTCTGTTTATCTGCTCAGTTGAGGATCTAGATCTCAGTTTGGAGGCTTTGCACATTGACCATTTGTTCCAATCTTTTCCTAAACTGTTCCTTGCCCCTTTATTTAGCCTGTGCTTCTCCAATGTTGTTCTTCTTGGTTACCTCAATTACTTCTGCAGAGGGCTCTGGGGGCATTGAGGAGCCACAACGCCATCCACCTGCAGTGACAAGGATGTGAAGGGCCTTCATTGCTCCATCAATAAGCCTCAGCAATGTCCTGTGCCCTGTGGGACCTCTAGGAAAGTTCCACATAACTGAAACTGTGAACTGAAAGTTCCTGAAAGTTCCACAGAGCCTGCTGGGAGTCAGCACTGTGTGGTGAGTGCTGGAAACAGGGTAAGGCCAGCATCACCACAGCCACAGGACTGCCATGGCAGAGGGGCAGCCTGCAATGACCACACCTATGCATCTGTCTGTCTGAAAAATACCCAACCAGTTGTAGTTAGGCAGTATTTTTCAGGAAGAAATAGGATCTCTTTGTGAGGTAAAGGCTGTCAAAAGAATACACATGGGCTGTATTCCAGTGATGGATAAAAAAAGATAGCTTTCACAAGAGCAGGAATAGTAATTCTCCAAGCTCGAGGTGATCCTGCCTTCAGAACAAGCTGTCTCACGTGGTCTTTGGTAGGAAGGAAACTGTGATGATGATGGACATGCATCAAGCTATCATTGAAAAGCAGTAGGAGGGGAAACACATCACCACCAGTTGGATGAGGAGAAGGATGTCATGAACATCAGAAAGGATTGTGTAAAAAATACCATTAATACCACTATAGCCTCCATGGGACTCAACCTTGAGGCACAAAGTTGAGCCCTGCTCATCCTTTACCTGTTCTTTATCACAAACACATCCTGAATAAACTAAGGACATGGCTAAACTTTCTGAAGTGTCAAGACTATGGCCACATCTACAATGTGGGGAACAGAGAATACATCTGTTGATCAGACAGGTCACTACACCTGTGGTCTAATAGGGAATATTGCATAGGAAAAAAGATGCCAGCCAGAAAGGTAGATGCTAGAGGGCTGATGATACACAATTGGTACCATCAGCACTAGGGTGAATAAATAATCCATGATGATCAGCAAGACTTCAGAATCTGACAGAAAAAAAATCATAATGGTTATTAATAATTGAGGCCATTCTCAAAGTGCCCTGGAGCACTACATGTATTCCCTGAAGGACCATGACAAAGTGTGGCAGTGATCCTGTCCTGCACATCTGAGGCAGTGACTGGCTGATAATCTGCAAGAGACCGGCGCTGGCGCCGGGGTTATCAAGTCAAGTCTCAAAGATAAGGCAGCCAACTGGCCCTGCAGCAACCACCAAGAGGCTGCTGCTCGCTGCAGTGTGTTTGCCTTTCTGCCTGTCTCCTGCTTCTCCCCTTCTGCTGGAGCTGCCCCAGCATGCTGGCAGGGCTGGAGGGTGCAGGCAAGGATCCAGGGAGTGCCAGCATCCCTGCTTAGTGTCAGGAGCACCCCATGCAGTGCACAGCGTGGGTGGCCCTGGTGCTGGTGAGGTGCCTTGGAAGCTCCTCTCATGGGCATATGTGGGGCAACAGCATGGCCATGATCACACATTTCTCATAGCCCTGTGTCTCTGCCTGGCTCGGTTCAGCAAGACACCCCATATCTTCATTTGCTCAGTCGGTCTCCCCACTCAGCCCAGCTCTCTAAATAAGCTCATTCCATAAGCATTCCCTGACATATTATAGTGGGAAGGGCACATCCTAGCCTGTCACAACTGACAGGTAGCATATTACACAAAATAAGGTCTGAAGTCCAGGCTCAGTTGAAATCTGCAGGGCAGCTCGCATATTTACATTACATCCAAACTCAGTTTTCCTCTTTTCTGCCAGCTTTTATTACTTCTTCTCTGGTTTTACTGCTTTATGTTGTACATTTTCTCAGGAAAGTGACACGTGGTGGGGGGGTACCGAAAAGGGCCATTTTTATTTCAACTATCAGCTTTTCCCTATGTGCCCTTACACCCTCTCACAGCACTGTCATTATCAAAACTGCAACAACATTTCAGGACCCACGTACAGACAATATATACTAACAGATTTAATGGTCTTAATTAGCAAAAAGTCAAAGGTTTCCCCACCCACCCACCTTTTTCGCTATTTGTTCCATTTGGTATCCAAATGTCAGCGTTCATTGTCTGCAAAATGACTGCTGAACCAATGATTATGGTGTGGCGTATTTCCTTTGAGTGACAGTGTCTGCACAATGACTTTTCTCCAACACACTCAGCAGTCAGCATTAAATATTCTTGGCATGCAGCCTGAATAACAACACACATACTGAGACCTGCCAGCATTGGAAAGTCCCTAAGTCCCAGGAGCTAAGATTAATTGCCAGCTATTCTTAAAATTTTCTCACCACTCCACCCAGTTTCTTGGGTCTTCCCACCCACTGCAATCTTACAACTACCTTTCTGGAGTTTCATAAACCTTCCCGAGACAGTTTCGGATGAGTGGAGAGCACTTAAACTCCCCCTTGAACTGATGATTTCACATACCAAGAGTGCTTTCCTTGACTTTACAGGGGGGAGGCTTGACAGGGTAAAGTTTTGCCCCTCTCTGTTACTGCTCATGACTTTTCCCAAACTGATTTGTTTCTGAAGCAGGGGATGGAAAAATATATCCCTTATGGAAAAGGCAGCAGAAAGCTTTCCTGTAACCTTCTTAACCCCTCTTTTAAACCAGGGTATGAAGGCAAGCCCTGCGAGATGCTAAGCATCATTTACTTCCATTAAGCACAGATGAGATGAGGGCATTTGTAGTGGACTACAGCCTCAGTACTTCTCACTGCTAAGCCCAAGTTCGTGCTAGTGGTGGGAAAAACACAGAAGGAATAATAATATCACCTATTTCTCAGCATAGGTCACCCTTTTGCTCCGGTCACATTGCCCTTTGAACAAGAAAAAGGTTTCACAATCATGAACCACAGCCCCTTTTTCACGAAGGTTTCCAAGTATGATGAGAAACAGGGGAAACAACCACATGGGAAACGAGAAAGTCCCTCCTCTGGCATTTCCAGCTAAAAGGAAAGCAGGAGGTATGAAAAACCTTCACATACTTTTCACTTTGGCTTTCTACCCACAGTGGTTATGATCAGCTTTGAAGAACCACCAAAGTTTTTGATCAAAGTTTTCTGGATAAGACAACTTGGCCCATTAAAGCAGAATGGCTTTCTTTTTTTTAATGAAACGTGTGGGTTTCCCTTAAACAGATGCCTGTAAAGGCATCTAATTCCTGAAGGCTCAAGCATCCTGGTTTAACCAGTTTTAGTCAATGAGTCAGTTCTCTGATAGAGCTTACCAAGAAAAGTGCAGCTCATTTTCTCTTTCTTTCAACAAGTTTCTCTCCACTGTTTGCTAGTTCACCTGCTATCACATTTAGGACTGATCTGAGCTGAAACTCTAACAGAGGCTTTATATTACTCACCAAAAAAGACTGTTATGTTGCCTGTTTCTATTTCTGACCTTTGGCTCCAACCCCAGGCTTTCGGCTATTAGAGCGAGCAATGCCAGATTTTTGTTTTCCTGTCAGCCTTTTTTTTTCCATAGGTGACTAAGAAGAACTTGCAAAACATTTCAAGTAGCTGCCCATGCAAAAGGTATTTCCTAGCTATCCTGTATGTATAATTCCAACAGCCTGACTGCAGTATTTCTAATTGCATTTGTATTTGTACATAACTTAAGCATCTACACCTGGAAAAAAACTCTCAAAATCAAACAAGGAAACAGGCATCATCAGGCTAACCTCCAAGCAACTTTTCCAGCAGAGTTTCCATAATGGCCTATGTACGCAAGCAGATGTAGATCTTTATTGTTTTACTATCTGATTGAAATACAATGCTTTTTAAAAGCAACTGCTGACAGGTAAAGAGACATAGCCACCTAAACCCTCATTCAGGCTTGGTTTATACTAGGTGGTGTTTTGAGTACACTGTCAAAAGTACAGGATCTACTTTCATCCTGCAACACCTGAGGTTAATGGATTATAAACCACACTTATTTAAAAGGATTTCCAGTCATAAGATACTATTTCAGCATAAATATTAAAGCAACTGGGTGCTGATTAACATATTTCTTTTAAGGTTCAGTCACCAAGGTGAAGGTAAAGAAACACATTTCTTTTCGCAATCTTCATGGATATAATGAGAAATGTTACCTATGGACCTTCTCAGTAAAGTACTAGTAAAAATCATTTACAAAATTGTCGAGGCTTGGAAGGCAATGAGGTTGAAACACAGCAGTAAAAAAAAAATTAGACTGCCAAAAGCCAACAACGTAAATTGTAGAAACAAACAGCTCAAATATTAATGATGAAGTGATGGTACCAAAGTACCACACTGATTCAAACTACTGGGCACATTTTGGAAGAGGAACACGTTTTGGTAGCAAACTGATCAAACAGACCAGGACTAAAAACTAGCATTTTGTGGAGAGCCCTCCCGTTAGCTACCTGCTATTTGGCATGATGTGCGTTTCAAAACCTTCTGATGTTTTGAGAGAGCCATCTTTACTCACTGCAGTGATTTCACCGACACCCTCTGGCAGGGATTAAAAATATGGGGCACAGAAAGCTTCCAGGACACCCCTTACCCATACTCAAACACACTGTAATGTATATCAACAGCCAATACTAGGCACCATACATTTAAATCTGGATTTCACACTTCCCTAAGGCAGAAATTCCCTACTTGTTTTCTCGCTCTTGCTCAGTGGACGAGCAAAATGGGTGAGCTCAGCAGCTGGTCTCGGAGGGCAGTGGATGTGGGCACTTTTCTGGGAGAGGTCTCTGTCTTTCTGGGAAAGACCTGAGTATGTTTGATCAAGTGGACTTGTTTTCTAGGAAGGACTCTTCCAGGCATCTGGCCCTCCTAAAGCAGGGAAGGCTTGATCACTCACATTGCACTGACAAGAAAAAACAGACCTGGTGGCAGTTCACACCAGAGAAATGGCTATTACATGGATCAATGCATTTCAATTTAGTATTTGAAAAATAAAAGGGCAAAAATTATCTCTTTTTTTGTGGTTCTTGGTTTAGTGGCCATTACTCTCCCTTTTAATAACCACATCACAGATGTTTTCAGACCCACAGAGTACCTAAGCAGTGTCATGGAGTGTTGCAACACTGAGTGCTCTCAAAATAGTGCTATTACTGTAATGGCACACAAGTTCAGGAAAGTTATGACCACTTCTGCAACAGAAGATGGACACAACCTTCCTAACAGAAGAATCAAAATCTAAAGCAACTCATTACCCATAACTTAAGAGCATGTGAATGTAAAGGACAAAAGATTTTTCCTCATATTAAAAAATATGGAATGTTACAATTACAAGCAAGGTCACCTTCTCCCTGTTCAAGCTGCTTGTAAGTATTACAACGTAAAAAGAAAGTATGGGACCTTAGAGTCACTTATCCTCTGGCTCTGTTTTTCTCTAATTAATTAAATGAGTGAAAAGCAGGATCTCAGGGCCCATAGATCAGCAATCACCACAATGCATTTCAAAACTGCTCTGTGAGGACAACTCCAAAAGCCAATCACAGGATACTTATTAAAGAGGCCTTCTGATGTAGCCCTTTATGGCAAAAACCTGCTGGATGCCCCAAATTACTCAGTTACACCTCATTAAATTATATCAGTTGTTTGTTGCCAGCATATTCTCCATGCAGCCCAATGGCTTTGCAACTGAAGCTGTTGGAAACCTATTTAATTGCTCAATTGGGTTTTTTAAAACTTCTTAGGCAATGGGTGGAATACTGTAATTTGTTAGAAAATACATTAAAATAGAAGAAAATGGGGGAAAAAAAAACAACAGGAAAAAAACCCAAACCAGAAAATCAATGTTACATTAAGGTTTTTACTAGGTTTCTTTAAGCTATATTTGCTTTCATGTTCTTGAACAAAGAGGTCTCGGTAAGGAAACATTCATAAGTTGTTTCCTGAACAAGTCTCCTCAATTACTGTGCTGCCTTTGCAATTCAAACACTTGCAGAATTCTTTCGAAGGGCAGCAGCAGCAGCATTAGCAGAGCAACTGGGGTGGTCTTGTTACTTTAAACCTCTTTGAAAATTCACAGCCTGCAATCATCTCACATGCCAGTGTCCACTCTGGCTTGGAGGCAGAGGGAAAAAACACTTTAGAGAGGCCTATTAAATAAATCCTGTTTTCACAACAGTAAAATCCCTAATAGTTTTGATTCACTGAAGCAGTGCTCCCAAACAACCCCCTTTGTTTTCAATCACTTTTATAACTGTCTCAAACTAAAAAGCCAGACCAGAATACCTGTCTGTGTGTGTACACACATATAAATTACCTCAACAGACCAATTTTTTAGGACTTCTTGTCAGCATGGAGTAATTTTTTATTTTTAATGTTTCGAAAAAATTTATTTGACTCCAAAAATAGATTTTAATCAATTTGCTCCTCCACACTTGACAACACTCCTTTGTTAGCATTTCTGTATTACTGGGAAGACATACATCACTTAATGAAAAATACAGACAATAAAGGCCTTGGAGTTGTGCTGCGGCAGATCCATTATCAGCCAGATACTCCTTCTGTGCTTATTCCATTTGAAAGGGGGAAAAGTAATCTCTAGTTCCTCTTCAGTGCAAACTCCAAGTACATTTTTTATATATTAAAAAAAGGAAGTTTAGGTCCAAAAGCAAAATTATTTAAAATGGATGGGCACTGAACACAATGCATTCCACTGAGTTTCTGTTCCTGCGCTTACCAATCTCCAGCTGAAACATTAAACACTTAACCCACAAGATGCAAAGGGATTTTGAAAGACCTCTCTTCAGGGATGAAAATAATTATCTCCCAAGCTTTAGGTTCCAAGGGCTTAGAAGTGGGACTGTACAAAGGACTAATTAAGTTAGAAATGGCACCAGAGTGTGGTCCTCTGAAAAGGTGAATTTGTGGGCTGCAGTGCACTGCGAGGAAAGAATTTTTGCACTGCTTGTATAAAAATAAAAGAGCTCTCTAGAAAGTGATAGATTTGTATTCTCAGCCCTGAAAACCACCAATCTCATGCTTGCTGGAGACATAGAAGTAAATGTTCACACAAGGAAGAGTGATTTTATGGGGTCAGGTAATCCTAAAGAAATACAGAGGAAACCCCAGAAGGCAGCCCCCCGGAAGGGTATACAAAGCAGCTGGGCAACAGGGGATCTAGAAAACCTTGCTTTGCTGGGTCACAGCCACATCTTCTGAATCTCTCTTTCTTACTCTTCAGGGTCCCAAATGGTAAATTAACACTAATGAGACATTTGGATATCTGGGAAAACCTTTTAACAAAATTAAAAAGTACATCATAAATGCAGGGAAAGGGGGGAAAAAGAAGGGAAAATATGTGTGTTTAATGGAATGCTTTTCACACCCTCATTCAACACCACATAGTACTAAGTAAAAATTATGATGTAAAAGACCAGCAACAGCTTCATTTATATCCTGACATCACATATATGCATGCAATGTACGTGCTTTACTGCAGCACCTATGTAATGAAGTAAGTGAACAAACTTAATTCTGTTTCACAAAATGGGCCAGATACTTAGTTGAGACAGCACAGGATCATTTCCACAGGGTTTGATATAAATTCTTTACTCCTGCCATGTCCTTCGGATTCACTGTTTTTGTTAAGCTTGGCAGGCAGAAGGAAAGAAGCTTCCACTTCTCTTATCAGCACAATTAATCACAGCGCCGCTTAAGCCACTGAAAGCTAACTAGGAGCAGGTCAGGAACTGCTGGCCATAAACTCACTGAAGATTAGTCATCTATTCTTAGTAAATATCTAATAGGAGGAAACAGGGAAGGAAACGGAAAATGGAAATGAGCTCAAGACTCCTGTGGACTTCCTCGGCACGTTACAGAGGTGCATTCCCTAACCAACTTTTCACAGAAAGCATTCCAATATTTGTGTACAATTTGACATATAACTGAGAAGCCATGTCAAAACTGACAGCATTTAAGTAAGAAGGCAATGTCAAAGTTGCCTGAAAATTCTGGGGGAATAAACATTGCAGATTGTTATCCATTTATGCAGTGAACTATATGTTCATCTGATATTTATGCAAGATTTCTAATTTAAAATAAAGAATAAGAGAAAGAGTGTGTTTGTGCTGGAGACAAAAGCATTTCTAGTATGAATCTGCATGGAGCTAGAGGTTAGCAGAAAAGGAGTGGCAGCATCAATCAATTTACTTTCCAGTTACGTGAAGCCCCAAAGTCAAATTTTAGTAAAAGTCAATAAAATTCACTTCCACTGAAACAGTACGGGCCACAGCAGTTGTGTAAAATCACACACTGGGCACACAGCCATAACAGATGCAAATAGCAATTTGCTATCAGCTGGAGAGTAGACATGAATTACAGCCCAAAACACGCAAAACAATTTTATCTTCAAGGTTTCACATAAAGGCATAGAAAAGCAGAAAAAGCAGCTAAAAAGAGCAAGGAGCCGAACTTATGCAGTCTTGTATATCCTTTACAGTGTGACTCCATTTTTTCTGTGCCGCAAAACTTTGCCATTAACTGAATGGGCACATCAGGATTGAAATAAATTGTGCTCATCATAGGAACTTAATTTATTCTCTGCAGTGTACCAAAAAAAGCCCATGGTCTGAAGACTAACCAGTGTCTGTGGTTTGTCTGTATGCACCTGCCTTCTGACCAAATTACAGTGAACAATGTTTATACAGTTATTTACCTCATTATCGACACAGACTTCCAGAATCTCAAGGGTCATCAAAAGTTTGCAGGAAGTGAGTAAGTAAAATTGTTTGACCGAACCAGACTGCCAGCTCTCCACCCAATCAAGGTCAAATAGCTGCAGGGTTGTGTATGGTGCAGTGGTTTGTGTCTTCTTTTCATCTGTGCTTTGGTGAAAACATTTTTCCTTGCTGGGAAAAAACCCCACAAAAAATGTATTCTGTCCCTATTACCTGATGGGATGTTAAAAAATAAATACAGGCATGTACAAAGGATGTCTGCAAGATCCTGGACAAGTAAAAAGGTTTTGACAAGGTACCACTAATAGTTCATGATGAGACAAAATTGTGACTTTGACCTTTTAGCTTAAACAAAAGGCGAAAGAATCTTTGGGGCAGCACAACCACTTACTCGTCTGAAAACGAGAAGCACTGATTATTATCCTAGCCTAGGGGGAAAAAGTGCAATTCAAAAATTGCTTGTTCTTCTGACAGTAAATCTTGACTGTTTTTAATGAAAGTTTCTCTCCTTCATGAAGTATTTCTTGCTAAAAAAACAGGACAGCACATTAATACAGGGCTTTAGATATCCTTAAAGTCAGGTTTAATTGGGGCAATTCCCTCCAGTGAATTGAAAGACAACATTCGTCTTCACTGCCTGTTTGGAATGCTAAACTGAAAGCAGGGCTGAAATGTCAAGGTAAAATAATGCTAATAATCATTCCAAATGTTACATTCCCCTTGACCTTGGAATTTAAGAGGCTGAGATGAAGGCCTTTTGTCAAAAGTCAGGAAGTCATCTGGAGACTTCATTGACATTTATGATTAATTCAATCTGGCAACATTAGGGGAGGAGATACAAAATATGTGATTAGCTTCCAGCACAGGGTAATTTCATCTTATATTGTTGTGGGATCTTCAGATAAAGAGTATGAAACAACACATCATCTGCAATATTACTGCTAGTGCTCTTAGGTGAGAACATGAGCAAGCTTAATGCAACAACCATAATTCCTATAAAACAAAATTCATACCACTTTCCATGAAGAAAATACTCTCCATTTCATACTGGTAATGATTTCTTGTAAGTCACAAAAACTGGGGCACAAAGCTTCGCTATTATTTGTTATCACCGAAGATTTTCCACTTAATTTGCAACTTAACACTAGAATGATACCTCTGTGGGGTGAAGATTTTATATATTAGTGTCCTGAAGATACGCTCGTAGACCTTATTTGCACCTCATATGTGACAGAAAACGCTTCTCCTTTAAGTTTTTTATGGTCAGTGTCAGAGGAGACTCTACCCTCAGCTTCCCTAAAAAACAGTGGAAGAGGACAGTGCTCCATTGATTAGAACATACTCCAGGTAAATAAATGACACAAGGGGGACAAAAGGCAGGAGGAAGGCAAGTATTTGTTAACATTTGCAGCGTTAACCCTTACCACAAGCTAAGTATTCACGGAGATAATTTACTGACACTTCAGGCTTGGCAGCTTACCCTTTTAAAAATCTCTTATGAAATTTAGCCATTTTAAGTTTATACAAAGAGGTGCATTTGAAGATACAACCCTATCGAGGATGCTGGCAAGTAAAGGTCTTCTCAGAACATGCCCTAAAATGCCCTAGCAATGACATGCAATAGTGAAAGCAGGTCTCATTCTCCGTCCTGATTCAAGGGTAGATCTTAACTGTTAGCCTTGGAAATAAAACAAGAGAGGGAAATTAAGGAAACACAGTATAAATGTGATTTTCTTAAGTTGCCTGTCTACTGGGATTCTTACCAGGAATGTAAAAATAACATATTTTCTCCAGCTATGTTTTTGACTGTGGTCCGTACAAATCTGAAATGGGTATTTGCATAATGAAATCCTACAGCTCATAAAGCCCATTTTAGACTATTCAATAAAAGGCAGAACTTTTAAAGATGGCCCAAATAATAATTCCAGTCCCTAGATGGAGTGTTTATAGTCTTTAGCTTATTAAATGCTCCATGTGGTCATCCTAGGAAACACTTGAAAAATCCCATTAATAAATTTTATTAAAAGGAGTTTGCAATTATTCCAGCATCTTGAGGACTTCTCATCTGATGCATCCTCTCTGAACTAGGCATCTTTATGAATTTCTTTTGCAAAATTCTTTTCACTCTTGAAATTTATTATTCAACATGTGAATTTTCTATTAAATGCAAACAAGATGAGACCACAGAAATGGTTAGTGTTCTTCAATTTATGAAAACTGAGTTAATATTTTGACTCATGAATTCAGTAAATATTGTACAGACATTCCAAAAAGAATAGAAATACATTGCCTAAATAAAGCAGACCAGATTTTTTAAAATGAGAGAAAACCTAGAGTGCTACATGACTGTTCAATTTTAATATTCAGTTACTGCTACACATATGTACATGAAGGAGCTCTCTGCATATGTCAGTACAGTGGTAGGCACTAAACCAGCCATCTGTGTATTCTATATCCTCTTTACATAAATATAGTAATTGCCAGTTTATTCTCTAGGAATATTTGCATAATTTTCCACATTCTTTTCTAAAAATAAAAATAAATAAATAAATAAACCTGTGTAAATTCAGCATGCAACTGAGTGTTTTCATATATACAGACCAGATCTTATAATTTACAACTAATTTGCATTGAAATATCAGTGCCATCAGGATTTCTCCAATGGAGGACTGATCTTTGCAAGGGCAGGTACCTTTCCAGTCACCTCAAAAATTAGGCATCAGCTGGAGCACTACCATGTGTGCCCCTTTCCAGCACTGGCAGCCTGAGGGTTTAGAGTGCAGAAAAAGCCAACTGCACCTTCACACTTCATTCCCCAGGAAACTGAGTGAGATCACAGAAGGATGAAAGCATGAGATTAACTGGAGCTGCCCAGAATGTGCTGTAAAAGTCATTAAGCATAGAAAAGAAGTTGGCTGGCAAAACACACGAACTCCTGAGTGAAACGGTCCACCTGGTCTAGTCTGTCGGACATGAAAGACCCCTGGAAGCTGCTGCCAGACTGTTTTCTAACCTCTCCCAGTTGGAAAATGGCCAAAGCAAGGCTTTACAAGAGATGGCTCTGCCCATATGAGACTAAAAGCCACAGACCCTTGCATTTTTTCCCAGTGACAGTTCCTGCAGCAGCAGGGACCACCAGTGGGAAGGGAGCACTGATCTCTTCCCCAGCTGGGCAGCATTTTGAACACATTTGGGTTCTGTGAGCAGCCAGCATACCACAGCTTGGAAACATTCAGAGATTCAACCAAGAGTAAAAGGCAAACATTTGAGTCAATAACCCATTGCCCAGATCAGAAATGCTCTTGGGAGCTGAACAGGAAGCTGGATGAGGAAGGAAGTGCAGGTTTAGTGACAAGTGCTCAGCCAAGGCTCCTAAGCCTGCCTTCCTCAGCTGCTGCCAGGAGCATTGGCTAATAATCCCCGTAATCTCTAATTCAAATGTTTTGCAATACTCACACACAGACACCTTACATGTAAGTAGTTGCAATACAGAGAGCACTATCATGGCTACAGACTTTTAGCAAGCATCTGCAAGTATATTTTGAGACAAAGCAAACCTGGGCTTAATCTGTGTTTTTGTACAAATAAAAATGTTAGTGAAGGGATGTTACCATGACAGATTGCAGGGGTGTAAGAGGTAGATGGGAGTATGTGGTTAAGGTCCCCTTATTTGAGTGGGGCAAATACATTGGCTGGGATCCAATTTTGAGGGGATGAGGCTGTGTAACAGAAGAGGGTGAGGGTTACCTTGTCATGAACATGCAACAAAGCAAAGAGTCCCTGGGCCAGTCACCCCACGAGGTATCTGTGGCTTCTGACATCTATGGATGCTGTGGGTACATTTGGCCACTGCTGGCTGCAGTGACATTAAGACTGGAGACTCCAGGCCTGAATTTCCAAAGGTAGATGTTTCCACAACTCTCTGTAATTTCTTCACAAGACTCAGAGAAAGGGCAGGGGAAGGGGAAACAAAAACCATTGGTACAGCACTTCAGAGCACAGCAAAAGCTGGATATCTACTTCTCCACAGATGATGATGACTTCTCCACAGCAGTAATATTTTGCTGCATGTGAAGAAATAGTTCATGAATTCAATTACTTTGGTGGGGAACAACCTAGATAAAATGACAATTACAACAACTGGTATTTTTCTACTGCGAAATTTTCAAGCACCAACCTTACAACTGAAGGTGTCTTTCACAAATTTCTTTCATTGATGAATCTTACCAAGTTTCCAAACAGCACAATGGACCACACAGTTGTGAGAAATTAATGTACTTGTTCCACAGAGGCTAAAACTACCTCAGTGGTTTCAATGTTCTCAGCAAAAGAACTCTAAGCAATTCAGTAGGAAACCCTGGAAGTGGAGCATGAATTTCCTGCTCCAATAGATACAGGACATTTCTACGGCCAGGAACACAACCTCTGGGACCAGTGGTTAAACATCTGCAAATTCAACACTGAGACAGCCTGAAGATTATTTAGGAGACAACTTTAAGAGACAACTACTATTGAAAAGTACCTGCAGCCAGTCAGCACATCTTGCTTTAACACCTGTGGCTAAAAAAGAAAAGAGCATTTATGCACAAAACATCAGCATTATGAAAGCATAAGTTCAATCAAAATAGCCAGTGCCAAAGTATTCAGACAAATTAACCCCCCCCAAAAAACAAATTAACTTAAAAAAAAATCAATGCCAACAAAGGTATTAAAGTTTAAAGAAATGTAGGCTGGGGTTTCTGAAAGATACTGCATACTTCTATGAGTTGCCTAAACCATATATATACCATTCAGGCAAAAACTTGAAACCTGAAAGAATTAAAAGTACATAAAAATGAAAACAATGCCTGGAGGGCTTCCCAAACACCCATGCTCTCCACAGTGTCCTCATTGCATCTTCTTAACTGACAAAACCTGATTCTTCACCAGTTCTCCTGGGAACTTTCAAGTTCTTCTCTGCTTAGGCTCTGGCATGGGTTTCAATGCCCAAGATGTCAACAGGGTTTATCCATGCGGGTCTGACAGGGTTCACTACTTCTGTTTCTTCCCTCTGTTCTTCTAACAAAGGGCAAGTACCACAGTATTGTCTGTCTGAATTGTAAGAACAGGACAAACTTCAAAGAAAAGGAGTTTTAGAGCTATAAATGGTCTCTCTACACAACTCTCCTACCTATTCCCTATGAAAAGAGTTTGGGAGCTTCAAGCTCCTCAGACCTTTCAGTAAGGTTTTCACATGAGGAAATAGCTTCTTAGCAATGCCTTTGCCCTGATCTGAAAGGCATTTTAAATTCTTTATAGTCCTTCTGCTTTCCAGTAAAAACAAAACAAGCTGTTTAACTTCATTGCAGCCTGACAGTTAATAGCTCCTGTATTGTCTCTTAATCACACTGAAATGTCTGTTGAAGGATGTATCATTGTTTTAACTTCCTGCTAGCTTTTTTCTTACACAGCCTGCCATTAAACTAAATTAACTGTATTCGTATTGTAACCATAATTTACAAGTTTTTAAAGAGACATGAGACAGTCCTTTTAAATCCTAAGTGGCCCACAAAGAAGGTGAATGAGAGAAGGGTTATTCTACGTCTCTGAAAAAAAAAGAACTAGGAGAGCATAAATGGAAAAGGCAGGTAGGGGGTTCAAAGCCAAGAGAAAGGGATGCTTCTTTACACACTGTGTTGAGAGGATTACTGCACTCTCCTTGCCACAGAATGTTAAAATTTACCTGGCTCAGAAAAATCTGGAAAATTCCTGGAAAAGAGTTTACACAAAGACATGCTTTGGCCCAGACTGTCCTTGAACTATGAGTCACTGGGGCCTGGGAAAATACTGTTGAGAAATATTGCTGCATACTCACCTTGTTTGCACCCTTTTGTCTCTGCAGTCACCAGTAGTCCCTCCTCCCATCACCCTGTTTCTGGGGACACTGCATTGCTATGTCCAGGCACATAGAAAGGTCCAAACTGACCTTCTGCTCCTCACACCCATGCAACACTGAGACCTCAAACCGAAGACAGGTCTGGCATTAAGTTGACAAGAATGAATATTACATTACATTTTGGCTAAAAGGCCAAGAAGTGATGTGGAGGCAAGACAGAAAGTCAGATCCAGAATGGCAGTTCCTATGGTCTCATTGTGGAGTTGGTTCATTCCCTGTCTGTGTCTCTGTGTAGAAAATCAAGGACTTCAAAGTACAAAGCCACAGTTCTGTTTTAATGCCATCACTGCTGTTACGAATGAATGGAAGAAATATGTGCCATCATCTTTCCCTCCATGTTTTAAAGTACACAAGATTGTATTCTACTACTTGATAATTCCTTTTGTTTCCATCCTAACTACTAATCTAATTTGCTTCTTTTCCTCATTTTTTCTTAGTTCCACAACATTTCAACACACCCTCAAAGAATCTCACTTGATTGCTATAATCACAGCTCTTCTGGAGCTCCTTCAATCTTAGACTCTCTGAAAATAAGAATATATTTGGCCCTTTGACATCCTTACAAGATTTGTATTGTATCAATCTGATTTTTAACAACGAAGCTTTGGTCAGAGAAAAATTAGTGCCTCATCCAAAGTCTGTGATACGTGTGGAAAAGAAGATAAGTAGGTACCAAACTGCTTGTCCTGTGCTCTTTCTATAATATATTGCTGCATCCTTGAGACTGGAACCCACACAAAAATCTGGTTATTATTAGTCTGAAGGCAGCTTCCTTCATCCCTTCTCCTTACCAGATGATGGCAAATCCAGCAATTCTAGGCTCCTGAACATAGTGACAAGGCTCAACCAGTACATCACATCCTAGTTGAAAAAGGATTTAAACCCCCCTATAACTGTGAGTAACTGGTCAGTGAAATAAACATATCCTAACACCATGGGACATAGCAATAAAATGCAGGAACTCTTTTACTCATACGTTCACAAATGCTCCTATATTCTTGGCTGAAACCAATGGGCAGGAAGGGTGGGATGCAAGAGGGACGTGAGGTGACCATGCACCCGTGCTGCTGCCAGTTAGCTGAACCTGCAACCTCCATATGCTGCAACCCACTTTGTGCGAACTATATAATATAGGTCCATGCTGTGTGAAACACCTGACTCAAAAAATGTTCCAACACCAGTTCACTTAATCTTTTTTGTACCAGACAATACACACGGCACCAACTTTGCACCAGATTTGCCCGTAAATATCCTTTCAACATTCCTTTTTTGAGATTCTTCTCAACCAGACTGAGTAGGAAACTGCAGATGGTGGGTAACAAATAAATCCTGATAGGTACCAGATATCTGCAGTCAAGATGTCATTTTCATTAAATGAGAAAAGACAAACATCCCATTTAAAAGAAAACTAATAACTTTTGAGAAAAAGGGAAAGGCTTGATAAAATGATACCATACTATAAGCTTTTGTTGTGGGCAAACAGAATCCTATAGTTCAAAGTAATTATCTCATCAAGTTCCACCTCATTAGGATTGAAACTAGACATCATAATGAACAGTGGACTAATAATTCACCAATGAGAATTTGGTTTTAGTCCAGCTTGATATCTTCTCTGTAATATATTTGTTGGTTTCAGCTCATCGCCCCCAACTTCATTGGACAAGATGACACACCTCTTCATTTTCTATTCATCATAAGCCTATGGGTGAATTAGTAAATTAGATTAAATTTCCTTTCCCAGTGCCAGAGGGGCACTGGGAAATTTGCATGAGCTCCCTTCCCAGGACAAGGCACGTGGAGAAAAGGGAGAAGCAGGAATTGTCAGAGCAAGTTCAGTTTTGCCCCCTGGACCGTCTGCATTTTTGTGGAGGAGGGCAGAATGCATCAACACACCCTCTCTTCCACTCCAAAAAGATAGTGCTGCGATGATAAGTGGGAGATGACTTCAGAAATTAAAGGTGGCTAAAAAATATTTTGGGACATTAAGAACTATTTGCAGCAGGACAACTTTGTGGCAGATAGGAAATGGCAGAGTACAGATTACAGAGTCATTAGTCATGCAATCACTAAGAGGATTAAATTTTGCTACTTTCTTTTCCTTAATATCCTTCTCCCCACTGTGATTTTTTTTTACCCCTGCACCTGCCCTCTTGATATTAGATAACCTGAACATGAAAGAGAAGAACCTTTTTGACAGTGAAGCTGAAATCCTCCTGTTTTGTCATGCATTCAAATGGGAACCAGACCAACTGAATCCTGACCTACTTATCAGACTGAAACTCCTGCTGGGAAGTATCAATAAAAAGACCCACTGGGAGGTCATTCAGACTGGTCACAGTTGTTATGGGAATTGTGAAAGAGAGGGTAGCTATACTAATAAAAATTCATTTTTATATGGCCTTATTTCTTTAGTATGTACCTATCCAAAGTGTGATAACTTTCCATTGCAGTTTTCCTTTAAAATAAGCTTCCAGGTCAAGTTCCAGTGACAATAAATAAGTCTGCCTCATTAATCAGACTACAGCACTTAATGGACCACTTAATAGGAATTGTTTCTCTGAGGGTGGCCGAGGGTCTTCACTGGCAGGAAACACAAAATGGCTGAGGGCCTGCACAGTATCCCACCATGTTTACCACACTCCTTAGAGGGCATGAAGTGATTTCAGGCTCTTTCAAAAATTATTTTTAGCTCACATAAGGCAAAGTAACATAATCTCACTGGAGCTTTCACTGAAAACTTTTTGAAGTGAGAGATGAAAGCCTGGCAACCCCAGCCCGGCGCAGAGGCAGTGCGCAGCAAAGCAGGCCCCGCCTTCGCTCCTCAGCCAGCGCGCTCCTCCCCGGCCTCTTCCCACTGCCGGCACGGGGAAGGGGTTGTCGACATCCCTGCGAGCAGCTCAGTGCCTGGCCTCTTTCTGCCTTTTTAAAACGAGCCCCAGCTGAGAAGTCTCTGTCCTGCATTGCATTTTTGGCAATTTCTGCAGGGTGAGGCAAGTTGTTTCTCTCTGCAGGCCTCTAATCCCTCCCTGCGCCGAGTTGACATCAAGGATAAACACCTCACCAGAGAGGCCCGAGATGAGTTGCATGTGACGGTCATGCCACCTTCTGCCATCCTTTCCCAATTCTCCTATGAGCCTGTGTTCCCTCTTAAATCTGAGGTCATCTCTATGGTGGTGCCAGCTATTATTACAAATGCAAAACATTTTAAATGTGTGTCTGCACACACACCTGTTTTTTTTGTATATATGTAGGAATGGATTTATGTACATATTCTGAAAACAAAACATAAATTAAGATTACAGTCTTTTAATTTTAAAAAAGAGCCAAATTCAGGCAGTTGAGCACACTGAGGGATCAAAAGAGAATCCTTTCTTTAAGGAATAAATCTCTCTCCACTTTTGAAATATAGCTGGAGGGTAGCAATCACTGAATTAAATCCTCTGGTCTTTGTTATGCATGAGGTCAAACTACATGGCTATAATGGTCCCTCTTGGCCTTAAATACCTATGAAAAAATATGGCACAGCTTTGCCTTTGCAGCAGATAGTAGGACATTTGCTTTACCCACCATGTCAGGAACCTGTGCCTGACATCTGCCAGGGCAACAGATATTTTCAATGGTAATTTCAGATTAAAAATATTAAGTGCAGCAGTCAAGAAATTCATAGAACCATTCAGTGTTGTTTTTAAAGGCCTTTTCTATGATCTCATAGTTTCTATTAAAGCTAATGCTGTTTCCATGGCATTTCTGATTAACCAGTGACCCACCTTCTAAACGGTTTAAATTTTATTAATATAAGTTGAAATATATTTGTGATTTATACAGTTTTTACCCATGTATTCTGACTGGAGCTCATTTAGAAGAAGTAGCCTTCAGTTTATTAGCTGAGAGCACTGTACCAGTCTCTAAGGCACAATACATCTTCCACAGCAGGAAGCTCCTGCTTTGTACAACCCAGGTAATATCCTCCACATCCCACCTTCTCTGTGTCTCATGATAAACCTCTCCCATTGGCAAAACAAGTTTAGCTGAAAATGCCCCAATAGCATCTGACTGTTTTCATTTTACCTTATCATTAAAATGTTTATTTTATGTTATGTTCAAAGGGTGGTGGGATCTAGAAACAAGTAAGGTTTTGACAGAAAATCCAAATCCAGAGTATTTTCTTCCAGCGTGGCCCTGGTAGCATGAAACAGCACTGCTGGCTTGTGATTTGGTAACATAATTTCTTGATTTTGAGTGACTTTAAATACACATTACATAAATATTTATCAGCATTTTATAATTTTGCACCTAATTTCAAACATCCTCCTCCACTACTCTGCCCCAGAGGCATAAGCATACCTCAAAAAGGTAGAACTAGGCAAATAGCAAGAGAAAATACCACAAGAACATACATAAACCACAAAGATAAGATTTTTTTTGTGCTTGGGGGAAAGGGGGAGAAGTGCAAGTGATAAGACACACATAGGGGCCAATATTTAGTTTAAAATACTTCTGCATTTCCTTCAGATTTTTGGAAGGGGGAAACAATATCCAAACCAGGTGGGCATGGACTGTGTCATTTGAATAACAGTTAAAATGCTGTCACCCTTCCAATTAATATGTTGCAGCACAAGGTAATGGAAGAATTTCCAATAGTATAGTTTCATCATGAGAGGGATGATTTTTTTTTCTGGGTCTTGGAAGGTAACATATTCATATATAACATATGGCTCTCAGGTCAAAATTCTTTCAGGGAGAAGATCGATACACCACTTTGAGCATCTAATGACATCTTTGCATGAGCCTAATTTTTTGGTTATAACTATATTGCCTCTCCTATTGTTCTTTGTGAAATAAAGTTGATGAGCAGGACAGATCTTAAAGGGATTTAACACTTCTTCTAGCAGGATTGCCAACTCCTTGCATTCAAACATCATGAGTCAATCTCTCTAAAATCATAAGATTTTATTAAATGTAAAAAGTAATTATGCTGTGGTTTAGCTTCTTTTTTTTGCTCATTCACTTTAGAAGAAAGGAAGGAACTCTTGTGTAGACACTTTAGCAGTGTTTCCAAGTATTTCTTGGCAACCACAAGGCACAGAAATGTGCTTCAAGAAAATGCAAGCTAAGATCCTCATAAATTCAGGTGATTGGTACTCCTCTAAGTCCTCCTTCTCTGTCAAAGAATTCCCTTCTTTCTTCTCTTATTCCAGCTAAGCAAATTCCCAAGCTCATTCCACAGGCTATGGCACTTCTGTCCCCATACAAACACCCACGGTGCTGACATTCAAGGAAATGGGGACATCTCTGATTTGCTCTTCAGAAAGCTCACTCACCTTGTTAAAATAAGCTTTGTAAAGTTTTCTAGGAATTAGGGATAAATCCACAAGAGCCCCAACATAAGACCCAGCAGAACTGCAGAGGCAATTCCAGCCCAAGCTTCCCGGACCATCACGAAGTACCACAACATTTTTATTGAGCAAAATGATGGGAGTTGCAAACCCAAACAGGTTTGCTACCCCAGCCGTGCAGACTGAACAGAGCAAGTGAAGAGCCAGCCAGTCTTGCAGCTGATGTGCCCCAAAGGCCACAGGTGAGGACAATACAGTACATTAAAAATTACCACTCAGCACCAGACTAATCAATGACATCTCTAAACTCTTTATTGAGGTTGACATAGCAGCATTCCCAAATGGAAAGTGCAGCTTCTCAGTGCACAGAGTACCACCTCCTTCTTTTTTTTGAAGACTTTCTGAATTTTCTATAGAGCCCTTTCTGAAATACTAATATTTTTTCTACTTCTATTTATTTTAACCAAGTTTCAGTAGTAGAGAAGATATGATAAAATGAAAAATTAACTCCTTTAACAGATAGGAGCAATTTTGTTTGACAAACAAAACACAGTTATGTTGAACTTTTTTTTGGTTTTTTTAAAATTTTGTTGGGTTGGTAGGTTTCTTCAACAATGAGCCTGATTGAATTAGAGGTCAATGAACAAGCTGTTCTGAGGCTGATACAGGTTTTTTTTCTTGATTTAGAAAATTGCGCAGTTGCAGGCAGGACTTCCCCCCTCACAAATTTGTTCCACAGTCCACACAATAATTGGATGTTAGTGCAGAATTGTTCCACACCTCTGACAGATGCTGTGCCTTCAAGAAGGAGTATTCAGCAGTCCTCCTGTGCACGAAGAGGCAGGCTGTGCAAATTCATTTTGAAGACTCCAGTATCATCAGCCTTTTATTTCTCTTATGATCATAAAGGCCATCATTAGAGCATGGAGGAGTCATACTCACAATGCCATTTAGAATGTTGTACTGACTACAGTGAAGAAGGGGTATGAAAAAACAAGGAAAGTAAATCTTCATGAAAAAAAAAGGCAAAATTTTTTAAACATTATTTTCAGAAATCTGAAATTGAACCACAAACTAAAATAGCTGGCCTGGAAAATAGTTCCAGGCCAGCTAACAGACTGGAGGGATAAATTGGGAAAGCAGGAAATACTTAACCCAGTTTCGCAGTCAGAGAAAACCTCAACTTTCACTAACAAGAGAAGAAACATACAGATGCCAGCGATGCCAGAGATGAGGAGAAATTGGAAGCACAAATCTTAAATATTCCAAATCATGATAATGACAAATCAAAAGGAGAAAATATTTATTTTTAATGCTATTTTCTTGTGATTATCTTAAGAAAGATACTGTCACATCCAAGTTATTTTTGAACAGAGCATTGTGTTTCTTGTATATTCAGGACTGCATCTGTTTCCCAGACCAAAACAGGCATTCGTTCTATATATTAACCGAATTCCTAGTTTGTAAAGTGCAAAAGAAACCTCCATGAGGGCCAAATGGATTTCTCCTGGTATGTACCTGAACACCACCCAAAGCCTTCACAGCTGAGCCCTTGTGTCCTCAGTGCAGCGATGCCCCACCTGTGACACCACAAGTTCACAAGACTTGCCAGCTACAGGCTCTACAACCACGTTAACATGGCAGCCCATCAAGTGCTCCTGTTGGGCATTATTTCACAATGTCCTTCTATTTGTTAATTTGATTTGTCCTTGCTTTCAGAACATAAATGAAGGGCTGTTTGGGTGGCTTTTTTTGCCAGGCCTGCTCCTGTTCCTCTCTGTTTTTTGGTATTTATAACTGCAACACTTTACAGTTGCATAAGTGTAAAGCAGGGTGTCCTTCTGGGTTTTCACATATCTGCCCACATGAAATTCCATCATTAGTAATTATCTCATTATTAAAGTAAAAATGAAGCTAATGTGGATTGCTATTGCAGCCTTGTTACTTCAGAATGTCTTAAGACAATATAGAAGGGTACATACCAGTAAAACGGGTTTTCCAGAAAAGGAAACTGATTTCCCTGTGTATTCCTTGCATGAGCTTTATCTCCTCCCCCATGTAATAAAACTTAATATGGGATGAGCCTTTTGTCACTTACTTTTAACTTACATTGAAATATGGCATGATTCTTACCTTGGGAATAAAAACCAATTTTTGTCAGACTAACAAAAGGTTTATCCATTTTATTTCTCAGAGGCCTTCTAAGATTGCAAGACCTTAACCTTTTGCTATCACATTTCTGTCCAATATGGCTGCAAAGAACATACAGGCTCTGATTTCTAACTTGTTTATACATATTTAACAGAGAAGAAAATGGAGAAGGCAGAAGGGAAAAAAAAAAAAAAAAGATTTTCCACGGTCACAAAAACCAGTCATAGAAGCACAGCTGGGTGTCGGATCAGGATCTCTTGGCAGCCAGCCACAAGAGATGCACAACAGAGAAAAAACATTTCCTGTAAGGAAGCATTTGATTTTCAAAGCTGCATGAAATGTTCACAAGAAAACCATGTAAATGCCCACTGGATTGGGGTGTGGGGAGGGGAGGATTTCATTAGTAACTGGAAGCACTCTCTTGTTTCACCAAAAGATTTGTTCGTCACAAGCACTGCCAGCTAGCCTGAGGTGATTTTCATGTTTTGTATCAAAACCAAGCAAACATGAAGTCTCTAGCAGTTTCGATGTGAATTTGCTTTGAAGTTCATTTCAATGCGACACTAGTCAAACTCCACGGATAATGAAGGATTTCAGTTCCTATAGAAAGGCAGCAATGTTTTCCTGAATCTCTGCAAAAAGAAAGGACAAGTTTTTGTGAAGTACCAGCAAGTGCAGTGGTGCTATAGATACCCAATTAAACCTCGTGCAGCTGCAAGGGCTGAAGACATTCCAGCTGCTCCGCCTCTCCCACACCCCAGCTGTTTGCCACCAACCCACTACTAGGATTTACTGCCCCAAAGGCACCCCAGCAGGCCCACATGTGCCCCCCCCAACCTGCAGCCATGCACACCCAGCCCTGCAAGTCTGAGACACCAATAAAGCGATTCAAGATATGCTGATGAATCTGTGCTGCAATAGATGAAGGCACGCTTGCACCATTTTTTCCATCAGCCCGGTAGGAGCAGAAAGAGATGGAACATCTTCTGACTGTGGATGAGCTGAGTGTGGGTATAAAGACACCAGTGACACCTCTTCCGGATTGCTTATTTCACCAGGAGGGTGACAACTTTATTGTATTATTACGCTTTGCTTTTACAGCCGCACTCCTGCTGCATAAGGATTTACTACCAAAGTGTTGTAGGAGCCCTTTCCACAGATCACATTCTCCTTGTGCTATGTGCTGTACCTGGGCAGAACAGTGTGACTGTCCCAGTTCCAAAGCATTCATGGCCTGTGCATAAAATGGTGGGACAGAATGGCCAGAGAAGGGAGTAAAATAAGAAAATGTCAATCAGCCAGCCAGAAAGTCTTTTAAGAGGCAACATGGAAAGTAAGAGCCTTATGAATGGATGCTAAGGGCCAAAAGAAGCTGCTTTGCAGAGCTCCACAGGATGCTCCTTCTGAGTATGAAAAACATTTATAAATGGAATGAGTGCTCAAAGAAGACCAGGACTGTGTGTTAACAGAGGTGGAAGCTAACTCTTCAATACTGAGGAGGTGAGAGAGGGAGAAGGCAGGTCATGATAAGCCTTGAAGTAAAAACAAGTAGCTTAAGTTTCCAGAGCAAGGCAGTGGGAAAGCACAGAGAACAGACAACATGGTTAAACTTAAGCGTTGGGAAAGTTATCTTTGCAGGAGCACTGGGGATTGGTACGGTACATCTGTCAGATTTATGACAGGATGAGTACAGTGATTGATCCATAAGATAACAAGAGCTGAAGTTATAACAGCAAAGTTGTAGTTGTCTGGGTAGAGAGAAAAGGATGTATTGCATAGAAGGCATGCAGAATGAACTTAGAACACTGGGTTATAAATGAAAGGGATGTCAAAAAGAGTG
The DNA here is from genome assembly GCA_036785705.1 of Acanthornis magna. NCBI lineage: Eukaryota > Metazoa > Chordata > Aves > Passeriformes > Acanthizidae > Acanthornis > Acanthornis magna. The sequence goes on along the minus strand of JAWUZG010000025.1, from coordinate 23,217,333 downwards.
AGCTTAAAAGAGGAGGAGGTAATTCAGTTTCACATTTTTCCTAATGAGGAAGGTGCATGGTACTCTTAATGCAAAAAAGCATACAAAAAAAGAGTACTGTGCCTTGGCCATACAGGCATTGCTGTGGCTTGCCACTGGAACACAAAAGAGCCAGTGCTAACAGGAAGGAAGGAGGGAAGGAGGGAAGGAGGGAAGGAGGGAAGGAGGGAAGGAGGGAAGGAGGGAGGGAGGGAGGGAGGGAGGGAGGGAGGGAGGGAGGGAGGGAAGGAAGGAAGGAAGGAAGGAAGGAAGGAAGGAAGGAAGGAAGGAAGGAAGGAAGGAAGGAAGGAAGGAAGGAAGGAAGGAAGGAAGGAAGGAAGGAAGGAAGGAAGGAAGGACATCTGCTCACTAGCTCTTGTGAGAAATTTGGAAAAACACACAAAAAGGACCTGGTCCAAGGGGCCAGTGTCTAAAAGACTGTCAGCAAGAATAAACACGCTTTACCTGTATAATAAAATTGTAGGTCTACACCTGTAAAACTCTCCTAAGGTAAGCTTACCTTAACCTTGCTGTTTAAAACCGTATCTGTCCAACATTCCTTTTCTGCTGCAGAAATACCAACACACAGCACAGTGTCCTGTAAGATGAATTTTGCATTAAAGACAAAGCTGCTGTTTTTAACAACTCAGCACTAACCCTTCCCTTGCTGGTCTTCCTTACAGACAAACAACAAAACCAGAGCGTCCCTCAACGTGTTTTCCACTTTCTGTGGGTTTGTGGCACAGGAGTGTCAGTCCAAAGTGGCACCATCACAGCCCTGCTCATGTCACACTTGTAACAACCTCGCTCTGTCACAGGCTGTGCCCCTGCTTACCTCCGTTGTGCTGGAGTCCTTGGCTTCCCACAGCTGTGTGGCCAGGCCACAGAGAAGGAAGGCAGGCCTTGTCACATCTCTCTGCCTTCAGAGACATCCCTGGTCCTGGATGTGTTTTCATCAGCTCCACCATACATGTTCCAGCCAAGTATCTCCATGCCTGGAGACCTGGCTTGGAGGACCCTGCAGGCACTATGCACCTCGGGAGTTCATTAGTGCTGTGATTAATCAGGATGCCAAGCACATGGTAAGTCAGTCACATAATATTAAGCTGAATTCTTGGTTCTCTGCTTTAAGAAATAGGGCTTCCAGCAATTTTTCCTCCTTGGATCTAGTGCTGTTCCTGTTTTACAAAGTTCCCCACTCCATGCTTACTTCAGCATGATCCCAGCTACAGAAAACAGAAGGGAGCAAACAACAGCTTCACTGAGTAAATAGTTTGGATGCAAAATATGGAGGTTGCACAAGATTTTTTTCACCTCTTGGCAAGAAAAAAAAAGAAAAAAAGAAGAGGATTGGGGAAAAAAGGTCTGAGAACAGAAAGTTTTTGCCTCTTAGAAGAGTTATTTCTTGATAAACTTGGATCCACACTACTCTTGGTTAGAGCACAAGCATACCTGAGTTATCTGCACCTTGGCTCATGTTTCCCCAGCAGACTAAGTTTCCACATTCCCCCAAGTTCTCCTGCTACCTCCTGCAGCACAATGGCACCAAATGACACCTGGTTATGCCCAAACTCTAAGTTCTGCCATGAGGATGAGGAATGGAGTACAATGTCAAAGGCATTGGGCCTATGTAGGACAAGAGATCTTTCTTTTTATTGCCTTGTATTTTTGTTGGGGTGTGAAACAGAAATCTGTCCATGCCTGTTCTGCTTCCTGCTGTTAGGAGGCTGCTCAATAATTCAGTTATCTCTCCCCAAAGGAAGCTCCGCTGGCCTGCTGCTTGCTCAAGCCAGTTACTGCTGCTCAGCAATGAAGTCTGAAGTGCCACAGACTTGCAGGGGGCCCTTTGGCACTAGCTCTTTTGTATTCCAGTGGCCAGCAGCAGATCCTTAACTCTTTGACAGCCAAAGCTCATTATCATTTTTATGTAATTAAACAGTGCTGCTCATTCCCCTCAGTAGATTATCACAGCAAATTGATGGTTATTTGAAGGAACTGCCACAATAGGAGACAAAACACTGGCAACAGATAAAACAAAAGGATGCACACAAAGCTCTTTAATTAAACTCCATGAAGGGATATGAATTCTAGCAGAGATTTTAGTTACCCTGCTGAGTGTCTTTCTGATTAGCTACAATGCATCTGCTGGCTTTCCTAGTATCCATCTGTACTGTTAAAGAGAAATTTATTCTGGCTGCGGAAGATGACCTCAAAGATGTCAGTTGTGGATAATAGTTTAATAGTTTAATAGTCTTATAGTTTATTTATGTTGACAAAGTGGTTCCGAGTTCTCCTTGATGTGCTGAAGTGAAGAACTATCCTCTTTACATATAACGATGTGCTTAATAGATGCACACACACACACAAATAACAATGCCCACACACAAAGAGCAATGAAAGGCTAACAAGAAAGCCAAAAGAAGCTGGAAAATTGTGAGGGGAAAGATTTTTTCTCCAAGTTGCTAAAACTTCTTACCACCACAATTACTCTTTCTTCTGGCATGTATCATCTGTTTTCCCCTCATCCTGCCCCACCTCCTTCCCTCCAGCATCCAGGTGCAGAAACTACAGCGAAGGCTAATGGATAGGACAAGGAAAAAAGTCATAGGATATATACTGTAAGGCATATTAATAACAAGTTAGGCTGTTACTTTGAAGTCTGACTTCCTTTCAAAAAATTAAAAAAAAAAAAAATCCAGTGTAAGAATAAGAATTGAAAACAGATCTGTCATGGAGCATTTTTAAGAGGCAGTGCCACAAAACCCTTTGGGGCTTTCCACTCAGGTCATAAGGGATCTGGTTCAAATCGCACTGGTCCTTAATCCACAGGTAATTGACAGCACAGCTCTTAGTGACTCAGTGTGGAATACTGCTGCAGTGCTCATTACTACTGCAGACCTTTAATCAGAATATTTTTAGTCACATGCACCTTTTTGGCTCTACAGAGCCTATTGAGACAATAGACAATTTGCATGTTTATCATAATTAATTACCTGCTGGCAGAATAAGAGCCATTATCTTCTAGTGTCCAGTTCAGAGGAAGGTACTTGATGGAACAAGGCCAGGCTATAAGATGCACACACACAGCCCCGAAACACTCATGTGAGATGGTTGCTCCCTGTGCTAACACCAGTGCAAGGTTTTATCCCTCAGAGCCCCAGGAATGTGGGTGGATGAAAGACCTCTCTTCCTCATCCCTTATGGAGCTGTGAAAATATCCCAATTCTGCCTAATTTATACAACCCGGTCCTCAGGGTCCTTCTCAGTTGCCAATACCCTACTGTGAAGGCTCCATTAAATCTTTTATTTATTTGTCCATAGAGGCCACTGAAGAATGTCGCAAGGTATTTCCAAAGTAGGTTCAGCTAAACATGACTGAGGCCCTCATATTATTTTGGATAAGGGTGTGTACTCATATTTTTGCCAGACTACTGACAGTCTGCAGGGAGTATATATTCCTGGGCTTGACTTCTGACCACCTTATGTGCAAGTAGGTGCAGATTTGTTACAGTCATGACTTGGCAGTATTTTATGTTCATTCTTTGTAATGTCACATGCAAATGAACACAAAGTTCAAAACAATGGGGGAAAAAGTATCACACCAATTCTCCCTACATAGGCCTCAACCTCTGCTGCCCGACTGAGCAAGCTGAAGTCTAGGGCCAGATTTTTTTAAAAATTATAATTAAATAGTAATTAAAAATGGAATGTTCCAGCACAGTTCTGGCAGTGAAATTTCATTTTAGCATTGAACAGTAGGTTTACTGGTAACTAAGACAACTGTACATGTACAAAAACTCTTTAGCTTAATCATCCCCAAGGATGTCTGTCCTGAACTATGTCCAGAAACAGCTGAACAAGAGACTCTGGCCAATTTTAAGTACCACTAGAAAGGACCAATATTTTCCCATTATGAAAACACAACTCTTTTTTTTTGTTGTTTTTTAATAATCACATGCAATTCTTATTACAAAACTAAAGCTGGTTTTCCATTTGACTCAGTCTGGGTAGAAAATACATTCCTCAGCTGTAAAGCTGGTAATGTTCTGCTGACTCAAAACCTAGCAATTCTGTTCAGGTATTCTGCACAGACAATAACTCCACCTCACCCCCAAAGGCCCCAAGTGCATTCGAGGTATGCTTGTAAAGCTTGGTTCCTTTGCAGCTCCTGTCTCCAACTTCTTATCCTCTAAGTTACTAAATTCTTGGCACCTCCTGCTTCATTAGGTTATAGAAGTCCAATGTCTGAAGGAGGGATTTTGGCACTATTACTGTAAATATCTGGAAGCCAGTGTGATGACTGGTTACTTGTATTTATTTAAGCGTTCCTGTGTAGCATCCAAAGTCTGTTGACACCCAGCAGCACCGCATTCTGCAAAATGCTTTAAAAGCAGGCAGAAAGTAAGTTTCTCTTGCTGGCAGCTAATTTTTTTAAACTTGGAAAACGATAAGCTAAGTAGTACATCTCTGGGTCACAGCAACCTTTTATAATAGCATAATCTAGAAGCATAATTTTCTCACATCAAGCAGTTTGAGGAAAATGAATCTGCTTCTCTCTCTATTTTCAGTGTTATGAAACCAGGATAAAGAAACAAGCCAATAGATGTACGTAGCTCAAAAACATGGTTGCAGTCTGGAACATCTGAGGTACTTGATGAAAACATTTGAGGACTTATGCATAATGTAAGCAATGCACTTCCCAATATAACATTAAAAACCAAGTTATATTGCTGAAAGAGATAATGGTGCAGATGATGTCTGTGACCAGCGACGCTGGCCTTCCTCCTGGACAGATCTCTTACTGCTGTTGAGTATGACAAAATCCCTGAGCTGTGAAGGACAGAAATTGTCCCTGGGACCTCAGATTCTGTGGGATGACATTTACAAGTTAAATACATTAGGTTTTGCAAATTCTGAAAAGTGGGATTGCAATGTATTAGCCCAAGAGGATTTTCCAGAAGGAGGTTTCAGTGTTGCACTGCAACGGGGTCTGAAGAAAGGGTCAACCCTGTTGTCCTGTTAGATTACGTATCTTTCCAAGAGTGAAAAGAAGGGGAAAAACAGTTCAGAAATTTTATGATGTGGTTAGTTTCTTCCAGCTATAGCACATCAAGCCTGTGTACTTTAGCTAGGTGAAAGACTGTCTGAAAAAAGCACTTTTGGGAGAGTTGTTCAGTAAATTGTTTTTCCATGTCTTTCTGAAGAAGAGCTCATGGTTCTCTGCAAAAGTTGGCATGGAAGTCCCCAGGTAGACTGATACATTCAGTATGTACAGCTACAAGAGCAATGGAAAGCTTTTTTCTATAGGAATTTGAGTACCTGTGGCAACAACTCCTCTCTAGTTTGGAAACTAAGCAGACACTTTTGTCTGTGTTTACTCCTAAGGGAAAGTAATGTGATCATCATAAGGCTGTGAGTTACACCAATTTTAAAAGATACTGCTTTGAATTAAGAGAAGTGACTAGGAAAATTCTTCCTCCTGGAAATCTAAATCTCATCTGATTATTTATGTGTTGATATTAATTCTTCCCAAGTAAACAAAGAAACAAGCTCTTTTTACTGGCCAAGTGAATCAACATTACTGGAATGAAAATCATTCTCTTACATTAATTGTTTTTCCCCTTCCTCCAAGCCCTTAAAACAAAGGCCAGAAAACCCACCTTAGGAAAAAAACCTGTATGTAGTGACCTTATAAATTAAAACAACAGGAGTGATAAAATTATAGGGAGAGAAGTGTTTAATCTTTCACTCAAAACATGCATTAGAAAAAATTCAATACTCCAGTGGATATTTGCAAAGAAGAATTATGAAAATATGCCCTTTCTGGTGGGCTAAAGAAATATGAGATCAGCAGATGTATCTGAAAATATGGATAAGTTAGTATTTAAAAAAATGTAACTCTGCATACTGTTCTGGTGCTGCCTCTCTACCCCAGGACTGCAGTAATTTTAGGAATCCTTGAGTCAGATAAATTCTATTTCAGAATAAGAGGGAAGCAGGTCCTCAACCCACTTTGCTGCAGTGGAATTAAAAGAGCCCACTCAGTCCTGTCATCAAGATTGTCTCATTCTGACAGCGATCCCCCACCACAACTGCTTTCTATAGAGTCCCAGGCTAAGTGCAGACACTGACATGTCACTAGAACTCGTCCAACTGTGTTTCACACAGATACCAAACAACCACCATAACAATGAAGTCTGTTGGTGAGTGATTTTTCATTGTCTGCAATATAAAAGTCAATAATGGTCCCAGATATTGGCAAAGTGCCATTTCTAGTAGACACAACTGAAGGGGGAATTCCCACTGCAGGAGATGCAGGACAACAGAGTGAAGTTTTTCTCCTCCTAAGGCTAAGGGAGGGGGGTGAGGGGTGGAGACTGTCCTTCCAAAATCTTAAGCGATTATATGGCATTTTAAGATGCCAAACTTCTTAGAATGGTTTTGCTCCAGTTCTAGGACAGCTAATTATGAAAGACACTACACACCAGAAGCCATCTGTGTAATTCAAGGACAGCAGAAAGCTGTGCCACAAAGTACGTGGTCAGATATAAAACAGGCAGTGATATAAAACACATCAGGAAGATTTTTTATTTTCTATTTGGAGCATAAGTAACTTAGAAGTTTACCAAAGTTTCATAATCACTGATCTTCTGTGAAGAACTGATCAGCTCAATGGAGAACACCACCTGCAACAGCCAAAGCAAAGATCACCAGCTCACCAGCACTGCTGTGCCTTTTTGTAATATCTGATCAGCCTGCTGGCTGCTAGATATGCCCTTATGCCTATGACATCTCCCATTTTTAAAACGGAAATGAAAATCTTCTTTTTTACAGCACTAAAATAAAAAATCTATATGCTCCTTCACAGCTTACCTTCAGCCTCAGCCTAGGCCCAGACTTCTGCAGAGTTGTGCAGTCCTTTGGAAAGCCTCCACAGCCCAGGTTCACCCCTTCCCAGCCCAGCCTCAGACCTGTGCTGTCTCCCAGCCTGCCTCCTCCACACCCCCAGAGCACCAGGTCACAAGACTCATGGATCATGTCAGGCACAAGAACATAACTGTGTTTCTGCACAAGATAGAAGGCTTATGGCAGCCTCAGGTTTTTAGGCTGGCTGTGGAGGGAAAAATGATACCTTATCTGGCACAAAGCCTCCTGGTAGAAAGCAGCTTGACATATTTGGATCCAGCAGAATGAGTATGTTTACACAAGCTCCGTGCTTTGTGTTTTTACTGTACCGCCAAAACACAGTTAGAGAGTACACAAGTCTTACCATTGCTGACTCCTTATCTTTAAAATCTTCTGTGTGTATTTCATCCAAGTCCTTTAAGCACCCACTCAGTGTGTGCAATCCTGACCTCCCAGGACCGGTGATATTTGCACACCACAGAAACAATGGAGCCATTTGTCTTGCAAGCAGGCCTGGGCAGGGGAGACAGCTCTCTCCCTCTGCTGGCCCCAAACAGGGCATTTGTTTCAAGAAATCGAAATGACTGAATTTCAGAGTCTTTAGAACAAGACACAGTACTGCTTCTTAAACCTTATTTTCCCCTTTCTAAACTCCCACAATCCTTCTCAAGACACTGGCTACAGAATGAACAGGAGAAAGACAAAAATATATCAGAATACATACACAGTGTATATACTCTTCAGTAAATGCAAGCCAATCCAGGGGAAACACTTGTAAAAAAAAAAAGTAGTGTTAGAAATAGCAGGATGCCCACAGTACGCCATTAAGAATATTGATCATAAACTGCTATTTTTTCCTGGTGTTTCACAATGCAAAAGTCTAGTCACTTGCTTTCCTCATACTTTGGGAACACTGGATAGACTGTCAAGGAAAGACCGTTTCTGTTCTCACGTATTTCCATGAAGCTCTCATTAAAAGTCATTGTTTTCCTAAATGCTCGCAAAAAACAAATTTGCATTTAATATCTATCTGGTGCAAACACAGTGTTTCCTCCTTTAGACTAATTAGGCTATTTAAAGATATTTTCATCAAATGCATGATAGGAACTTTTGGATTGTACCCCTTGAAATGTTCTGTTGAATTTTTGCTAACATTTGGTAACAAATCTCATGAGAGCCTTTAATGGAAGTTAACATTTTTTTCATGTGTCATACTGCAAGTCTTCAAAGCAGAAGTTTATAACAAAGTCTTAATGTGACTTTAAAGCTCCCAGTCCTTTTCTAGATATCTGCTTTATGTTTGCTCACATTGCTGACTGCCCAGAGTTTGGCTGGCTCTGACCAGATCTAAGCACAAAGGCAAACTGAAATGACGCAGAACTTACTTCTCCCTACTTTGAACTTCCTTAACAAATAGAAATTTAGCAGCATGTGCATCAGGAAAGTAAGCAACGAGAGAAAAGAATCCCCAAAACCATAAACAACCAAACCACCCACTCTCACGCCAGCTGTTTTTTAAACTGATTTCTATGGTTAATAAAAGACACAGATTGGGAGTCATGAAAGAGGAAATATGTTCTACCCACATGAACAGCACTTCCTGGAGCCAACTAGCAAATTGAACTCCCATTAAAAAAAAACAAAAAAAAACAAAGAAAGAAAAAAGCAAGTCATATTAGGTATGTACCTTTAGATATCAAAAAGGAGTTACTAGCCTAAGGGAGAGGACAGGTTGACAGTAACTTTATATGTCCTTTATGATCCACTAATCCTGAGCTGATCAGAAGAGATCACTGCAGAAAACCCTGTAGTTTAGCAACATCCTGCCTGCGCTATGGGCTGTGATCTTGGCTCTGCGATTCCCAAGCACACCTCACCTCTGAAGCTGTGTGGAGGTCTTCAAACAAGAAGTTTATGGCTCTGCTCCACAGTGCTTGCACAATAGTGATCTGTTTTCAGTCTCGTATTTGTGTGTCAACAGCATGCTACTGCAACTCTGGAATGGAAATAAAGTGGTGGAGTAAGGACCTTTCCAAAGCTCTACCAGCAAGAGCAGTTCTGCTTTTAAGATTCACCAAATCCTCTCTGGCAGCTCAAGGCAATACAAGTCAGCCCTTGCCTTGCAAAGATGCTCGCAGCAACAGGAGCCATCCCAAAATGAACCCCACCAAAACACTGTTTCAGTCAGATAAGCCACCCAAACTTCCCTTCACGCAGTCTCATGGCAGTACTGCTGGTGCAAGCAAGAGCTGTCAATAGAAGGACATAGGACAGAAAGGCAGCATCCTTAGTTTTAAATCTCTTTGGGCCACTGGACTCACTTCCTGAGGCTGGCACATTCATCCTCCCTTCTGGGAAATTAGTTTCAGCCTATAGAAACTACTATGACTCAGAATTTGTTTTCCTAAGAGTACCATGTGAGTTGCAGCCATTCTATTTTGAAATGGAAGTGTTTAATCTGCCAAGAACCATGAGGAAACATCACATTAAAAAGAGAGAAAAGTGAGTAAACCACCATAATAGAACTTCTCATGGATATAACTCTTAAACTGTAGCTTACTTTAAAACTATACTGCACAACAGAATATAGCACTTTATTTTAAATTCTTCTTTTGCTTAGGTCTTTGTATTATTTAAAACTTGTCCCATGTTGACAATTACAAGGTATGGAAAGAACTGTCTATAGCATTCCTTTTTGATAAGGCCAAAACTTTTGCTTTCCAACCAACTATGAAGTGTCTAAGAAAAGAGAAGTTTTATGCTTTCTTTGGCCATCACACCAGCTTGTTCTTACTGCCTGAAACATGAATAGCATGTCTAGATAAATGAACTCTGACAATTAGAAAATCAGACTAGTTAGAGAACTGTCATTTTTTTAAAGCAAGGAGACCGTGTCAATTTTACCTGTCAAGTGAGTTTGGACAGATTGATAAACATTTCCAGAAAACAGAATAAAACCTGTTCTCTCCATGAAGCAGACTTTCGTTTAATTTCTTTGCTCATGAGAGAGCACAGCACAAAACTGTCCACAGGACCAAACTATTACCAGAACTATTCCAGGTCTTTTGTTCAAGCTACTGCTGTGAAAAGCAATGACTCGAAATTCAGTTTCATGGATTTCCTGGCAGATAAGGTAGTATTTGAGTTGCCTTAGCATTCCTACGTTTGAAGCAATATGAAGTATGATTGGCAGCAACCCAATTTCATTATCCTTAGATGAGTCAATAAGTGTGGAAAGAGAAATGAAATGGGCAGCCAATCACACACAAAAAAAATCAGATATTCTGAGGCCAAGAAAGTATTTATATGCTGATGACTCAACTTCTGCAGCAGTGTATGCAGCAAGAACAGGAAATATACTATTGAACCCTCTTATGACAACAACTTTGATGTGAAACACCGAAATAGCTCATTCTCCCTGTTGTGATTCAGAAAGCCGGAGCTGTAATCCTGGATCTCTGCAGAATATACTCACCAGAGCTTCCGAGCTCATTAAAGGACACCAGAAATACAAGGCTCCTGCAGGACACATGGTAAGTAAATGTCTTTCAAAGTCTATGGAATAAAACACAGATGACAAAGGGCTGTCCCTGGAAGCTCTGCTGCTGCTTGACATACAGTGTGTGTATAAGGCTCATCTACCTCTACAGTGGTGGACGACTGCTGTTGTGGGGTTGGGGAAGAGAAGAGGTCCCCCATCCTTCTATCATGGCATGAACACTTCTATGCTGGAACACAGCTGATAGCTACTCTAGAACAAACTTTCTGAACTTAGAACCTAAAATTTACCAAATCCTTTTATGAGAATTTATGTTGAGGCTCAAGACAGCCACTTCTTTACAAAGTTTAGGAACTGCCTCTTATCTGCTGCTTATCGTTTGTTTTTCTTCTGGCACTGCAGATGTTGTGGAGGACATGGTGAGAGTATAAAACTGTCCTGCAGCAGTAATTCTTACAGCAGATATATGCTGGGGCAAGGCTATCAAATTAGCTGTGTGTCTGACTTTAATGACACTATAAATTGGTAGAAACCGAGAATTTATCAGTGAATTTAGATTAATTAGCTTCAACAATTTTTAGTATGCAATACTGGCAAATCTGTAGATAGAGACAGTAAATATATCAAATTGATTGCCAGCTAGGCTTAATTTTCTTGATACCAGTAGTACCTCACAAACCAACTGAAAACTTCCAGTTTAGTTTCAAATCAATATAAAAATTAATCCTACCCCTTCTACCAGTAAGATGCTGGTTGATGCAGGCTCACAGGGCATGCAACAAAATTCAAACAAGTTTGATCTTAAAACCAGAAGTGAACGATTTTTTTCAGTATTATTTCATTCAGATAAAATAAAAAAGGTTGGGGAACCTGAATATGTGTTTGCAGAAAAAAAAGCCAAATAAAACCAAATCAAAACAAGGTGTCTCTTCAGAGCAGCATAGAGAGGAGATACAGAAGTGCAGGAGGTTCAGATTTGTAGCGAATAATTTATTTCTCACAGATACAAAGCTGCTATCTGCTGTTAGGCTCTGTTTTATCCTTCTCCTGGAGAATGTCATTCAGATTGCCCTTTTCGCCTACTAAACAATCCAAGCAGGACAGAAGCAAATTAATGCTGCTGCAGCATGTCCAAGCTGCTATCTTTCTTTTCTAAATTTCCTTAATATTACCATAATACTTGGAGATTAAGCTGTCCCTTGAGTGTGAACATCTTTCTCACTGCCACTGGTTATCTGCACAGCTGACTTGGTAACTTGCTCTCTCGTTTCCTCCTTCAGTCTCATACTAACACTCTGCAGACCATGTCACACACAGCCCTTTGGTGATTTCAAGATACTAACTTTTACAGCTCATAAAGCCACTAGTGGATATCAAATTTAATATGTTCAGCTGACATCAGTGATGTATTTTATCTCTTACTGTGAATTACAGCATTTCTGGGGCTTGCAAGATCAAAACTAATACAGCACAGCAGAAGAGGCCTTTTAATCCTGCTTATTAGCAAATGGGAGTTTCTGACATAACCCAAAGGCTCTGGCAGACAGACACTACACAGTTAAAGGACAGACACTGCAACACAATGGCTTCCAAGCACTGATACCTCAGGCAAATCAGCTCCACTGCAGGAGCAGCATTCTTGTTTTCAGGGAAGAAGCCACCTTGCTCAGACTAATACTTACCCTTCTGAAGGCACATCATGTCCCATAAAACAAAATGAGCTGCTGATAGCTTGGATGAAGCAGCTGGAAGAAAGGGTAAGAGAGAATGCAGGCTTACAGTGGAATGGAGGTACTTAAAACCCAAACAAACAGTTGAAGCTTCCATCCACTAAAGACTGTGCATTATTTACCGAATGCCACCGGACTGAGCGAGATTCTACCTGTTTACCTGTTTCCCCCACCATGCAGCAAGAAATGCAATGCACTGACAAGGCAGGGTGAGAGGTGACGGGGCTGGAACGCCCTCCTCCATGAAACTGCGTGTGTCCAGTTCACAGCCAAAGGCCAGGTGAGCTGGGCTGCTCTTCTCTCCTGTGGTACCAGTGTGGTGGAACAGACTGCCCTAACACAGTACAGTAACCCAACAGCCATGAGCAGCTGGGAGGGGTGTCTGTGCAGCAAAGCCTTCCAAGCACCATAAAAGTTTTATTCTTTAGATTATGCAGTAATGATATCCTAACTATGGAAAGTCAAATTTCCCATCATGTCATGATTTTATCACATTAATTTCTCTCAGATCCCCAACTCTTACTATGTGCCAAACAATCATGGCCCTTTTTTGGTGTGTTTTATCATCTCCAAGCTTCTCCTGTAATCTGTAACCCATTGCCAGCTAACATTTGTACACCAATCCCCAAGAACACCACCCAGGAAGGGAGTAGACACAATATTTTATGCTCACTTGAGCAGAACTAGCCTGTTTTCACACTCAAAGACAGATGGGACATTCAAAGCATTGCAAGTTGTAGGCACAAATCTGCATCACACTCTGGTCACCAACATGGAAATTCACCCTATTACCTACAACCAGCATTCAGCAAACCATGCAGGGCAGATTGTCCTCTAATAAAACATCATGTTAAGACCACTTTTAAAGAAGAATGGCTATAACTGCTAAATATTTTCCAACAAAATAAAGATTGTTGAAAGGATACTCAAATATTACTCTTCCTCCATTCATAAGACATGATGGACAGCATTAATGATCCAAGTCCATAACCACAACTTCCCAAACGGGAGTTAACACTCTGGGATACCAGCAGGTGCAGTGACATGATTTTTTTTTCTTTTTTCTTTTTCTTTTCTTTTCTTTTTTTTTTTTTTTTTGTATTGGGCTTCTTTAAAATGAAAAGAGAGTATTCATAATTCATCTCCCTTCCACCAGCTACCGAAGCACCTTCATTTAAAGAAAAAAAGCATTCACTTGAATGTTAAGAGCATGCATGAATCAAATATGGAACTAAAAGACATTTAATGATATTTGCACACACACTTTCCAACAATGACTCTGATTTTAATTATCTAGTGGATGAACCCCGCCTGTGAACAAGTCAAATGATGTTCTGCAGCCAGTCCCTAACTCTGTGGTCTGTATCTCCTAGATCAAAATTGCTTTGCAGCTTTTGCACTGATATTTTTCATTTTGCACCCTAGTTTTACAGCCCCTCAATTTTTTCCTCTGTTTTTGATTTCTAAATGGTCTTTGTTTCTATCCATACAATCAAACACAGTGCATACAAAATATAATGTGGGATATAAAAATGCAAAAATAAAATCTGGAAAAGTTACAAGCAATTTTTCTAGCAAAAAATACATGTTTGAGAAGACATAAATAAAGATTTTAATAAGCCTCACACAAACAGGCACATGCCTACTCATTCCTCCAAATTGTCAGAGCTCTTGCATAAGATTTCTTTTATAGTCGTCTTAGTCCCTGAAGTTACACACGTCTTAAAGTTAAAAAAGATAGACTTGTTAATAACACACAAATGTTCATAGACATAACATCTTTACAGATATCCTCTGTGAGCAGATCAAGCCACTCTCCATATGTATTTAAATGTAGTGGAAGGCTGGAGTTTTTAAGTTGTCAGATCTGTGCCTGGGTAAGAGGGGCTCTATTTTCACTCTTGGAGCAGCGAGAGATTAGCAGCTTGAAATCACTTTGACAGTTTCAGTTACTCTCCTGCATACTGCAGGGAATTTTAATTCCAACCTGTGAAATTGTAATTGCTTCTCAAGAAGAGCAGGAGGATTCTGGGTAATGGCCACAGCCAAGCTCAGTGTCAGAGTTGCCAGTTGCTGCCACTTCAGATATTACTTGCTGTTATTCAAAAATCACTCCTGCTTTCCATATGGGAAGTTGAATTGGGGAACAAAACTAGATTACCAGTAGCTGTCAGATTTCAGAGATGTGCAAGGAATGATGTAACAGAGGTGAGTCTCCTCAAAAAAGCACATTTTCTTCTTTTTCTTGCTTCGTAGAACAAGCATTACATAAATGATTCTTCTATTTCATACTCTTTCCCCAAACCAGTATACCATTACTAGAAAGCTATAATGAAAAGATTAAATGGCAAAGTCCTCCTGCATACAATGCACAAGTAGAAAATAAAATGTGTGTACTTAACATTGTTCACAAGAGATTTAAGATGTTTGCTGCTCAGGGTTCTGTGGTTTGCAATATTCCTCATTGAAAACAGCCAAAGAGACCTCCAAGCTACCAACAAACATTTAAGAAAAACAGTTGAGGCTTTCTTGGTATCAAATGGAAATTATATTCTTTTCTTGCTCTGATTGCTCTGAGTGTAGATTGCTTATTAGCAGACACAATCTCTAGTGATGAGTGTGTTCAGCACGTGTAAAAGTGGGATCAGCTGACTGTGAGGTGACTTCTCCTGCAATAACCTCGTTAAGTTGGAGTGCAGCAGATTTCTCACCCACCCTGATGGCTTGTAAAAAGGGAATGCCCGATGGAAGGAGGTCTCAAACATGATGTTGATGTAAAAATTAAAAATGCCGCCTGGTAGGGCAGTTAGAAACATTCAGGGAGGCAAATAGAATAAAAAATCACAGATCTGATACGTTCAGGTCAACTCGTTCCATGAGACAGAGGTACAGCTCACTCCACACTCACTGAGGTTTCCCAAGCTGCTCCAGTAGCCCCAGGCAGTCCGGGCTTGGTCCAGGTGAGCTATTTGACCAGAACTGATTTGCTCAGCTCAGTGGCTTTGGAAGCTTTAGTTGCACATAAACAGAAAACAATGACAAACACAATACTGCTCGACAACACAAAGTGTCAAAACCCCCCCTCAAAATCTAAAGGAAGGCAACAAAATATGTGACAAACAACACTTCCTACTTACCAGATTAAAGCTCAGTTTAAGAATATACTGTGGGCAATGTCATTTACAAAGTCTTCTTTGGCCTCTTTCAATATATTGCACTATTTCTAAGAAAATAAGCTGGTCCCATTAAAGTCAACGATGCACAGAATCTAAATCACAAGCTTCGTAAATCTCCGTAATAGCTGATGCAATGAGTCTGTAATTGCCACGATTAGATAAGCTAGAGTGGCTGACAGAGATAATGCTAGAGGCACAGAACATATCTGCATAGATTATTCCCATCACATGCGAAAATTTGGCTCAGATATAATGATTTTGCCAATCCACAGTTTTCCTGAGAATCTTGCAATCTGTGGTACTTTCCTGAAAATTTCAACTCCCAGAGTCAAGTCGGTGGGGTTTTTGTTTTTGAGAATTTCTCAGATTTGTTAAAAAAGTAAATTACTGACTGTTATATATTCCTGTTGTACAGAAAAGCCTGAGGAAAAAAACCACCCCAAGAAACAGAAGCAAATCAAGGGCACGGTTGCTTTTTGGTTTGGGGGTTTTTTTTGTTTTCTTTTAAAACTCATAAATTTTGAGTCTTGGCTCATGACCTTCAGTGGTTGCTATAAGAAGTCATCACACACCCGATTTCCTGAAGACAGTTACATCTGTTGTTATAATTTACAGGCTGTACTGAAAGCATCATGGTGTAACTTCCTGATTAATTGTGTGTCATTATTATGAATCCCCAGTTCATAAAGTAGAAAGCACTCTTACTAGGGGATTATTCCTCTGCACTGTAGAGCCAGTGTACTGGTTTCGGCTGGGATAGAGTTAATTTTCTTCACTGCAACTGCTAAGGGGTTATATTTTGAATTTGCTGTTGCTGAGCAGGGCTTGCACAGAGTCAAGGCCTCTTCTGCATTTCTGGGAATGGCTGAACACCTGTCTGTCAAAGTAATGAATGAATTATTTCCTTGGTTTGCTTCGCTTGGGTATGCAGCTTTTGCTTCATCTATTTAAGTGTCTTTACCTCAACCCATAAGTTTTATCACTTTTACTCTTCTGACTCTTTCCCCCACCCCACTGCAGGGGAGTGAGCGAGTGGCTCTGTCTTCGCTGCCTACTGGGGTTAAACCACAACAGCCTAATGTAAAGTAGCTCAGATCCATCTGGGTATGACACAAACATTAAAAAAACCTCAACACTTCTTGCTCTTATGATTTTAAACAGTCTTTGCAAGTGGAAGTTTGGATGAAGATTGAAAAATGTGACAAGGTATGAAGAAACCAACAGTATCATATGGTAGGGTGCCAGAAGAACTGGGCACACAGTTCAGTCCCTGACTGACCAGCACATTCTCAGGAGGTGTGGAGGTCCTGTCATGACAAAAATGGCTTGAAGAAAGTAAATTTTCATTGTGCAAAATGTAACCTCCCCACTAACAGAGTAATAATTGTCTTATTGAGCCAATGTACAGCTAATAGAGATTCACACATAGTTCTCTATGCTTTGTATTAAACCTACAGACTGTATTAAATCCATCTTTTAACAGAACTCTTATCACCAAAACTACATCTTCCCATTCAGTTATTAAAACCCAACACCTTTAAAAGTATTTCTATGTAAAAGATAATTCTTGTTGTATTAACAAAGCCTAATAATTCATTGTGGAGTTGAGAGAGGCAAGATTGCAAAAATTCTTTCAGATATGACAGCAAAATAAATAGCAACAAAGGATGAACTTTAATGGCCTTGCAGTGTTCATTCTAATGCAAAAAGACAGATATCAAACCATCACACTGCATCAAACAAAATCTTTAGGAAAGCTTTAAATATCCTACCCATAAAAGATGACAAATATCACTCAATGGAGAGATTTCTTATAAACTTAACGCAATTTTACCTGATACAGCAATTATGAAAAGAGTATGTAATGCAAACATTGCAACATTTTAGGAAAAAAAGAAAAGGAAATATGCAATAAGCTGTTCTGCCAACCAAAGATCTCAGGTTTTGGCAAGATAGGCCTCCTCACAGCTTACTAACATTCTCTTCTTTGAATGACAGGAAAGGCATAGAGTGAGTACAAATTATTGCCCAATTTATATTAGCTTTTTTCATTTTTCTTCTTTTTTTTTTTTTTAGGAAAAAAGAGAATTGTTGGTAAAAGTGTTCCTTTTGAAGATTTTAAACAACCATTTCATTGTTTTCATAAAAACCCCATTCAGTTCACAGTTCTGTTTTCATTCCTCCGTAGTAAAACATAACAAGAACTGCCAGTAGAGCCAGGCTGACAGACAGGATCTTCAGTCCACCTCCTTCTTGTTGCCATGGGAGCTGCAAAGCCATCCATGAGCTGAGCCGTGTTTTCACTGGGATCTCAGCAGAAGGCTGTGCTTTCCAGTTTGTGCCATTCTGTGGTGCACGTCTGAACTCCTGTGAAGAAATGCACATATTAAGATTGAAACTGTTATGTATTTCTGACTGTACAAACCAGATGTAAGCTCCTCTTTATATTGAGGTTCAAATTAATGTCCTTTTCAAGACCAAAGATTCAACCTGCACTGCATCATCATCATCAGTTTTTCATACAGGAATCTTATAAATGCCATACAAAATCAGTATTTCTAATGAAACTGCCAAATCAATGCAGCTGTTAGCAGCAGAAACAAATGTCCAGACCTCACTGTCATAAGAGAGACTTGTTTGATGGTTATTTTTTAATTTGCTTTGCTGCTATCTCACTACCTTCTGATTTTTGGCTTCTCCAAAAGAAATGCCTTACCAGTGATAAAGGGGACCACAACATTCAATGCTTTGCACAGCAGGGATCTTCTAAAGTCAATCATCAACTCCTGGTGTGCCAGCTCAGTGGTGCTTGAAAATCCTCCCACAGGGCTTTTCCTTTCCCCTGACCCTCAGGAGGCAGCTGTGCTAAAACACTCACCTTCTCATTCAGCATATTGAATCCCAGCTCCCTGCTGTGCCTGCCATTACCATTCCCAACCTGACTGCAAAGCACCAAGATCCCCAAGAATATGAGGTCTTTTAACTGCAGCACAAGTTACAGATTTTGCGTTGCTATTTCAGCAGAAAATTCAAGTGAAAAGAATAAAAAGCTCTTTTCTCTCGCACCCTTGTTCAGTTCAGCATTGTAGATACTCAAAAGGAAAAGCATCCAGTGAAACTGTAATCTGATGACACTTGCAAGACATGTAAATGGTAAAGGTGAAATTAAACAAAGGTGTAACGATGCTGCATCATAAGATTCAATATTTCTGTTGATCATTTCTGTTTTCCTCTGTCTATTTTGGTAACGTTTTCGGAATTCAATTGAGGCCAGCTGGATTTTTAATTGGTTTGAAATATTCCCATTTAAAAAGTTTTTTGACTAAACCATTTTATTTTTTCCACCTCAGATTTTGTATAAAACAAATCAGGGACTCAGAAAGTACCTATCTGGATAATTTTGTATTGCCAAGAAGTTGAAACAGGACCACATAAAAATACAGACCAGATGCCCACTCCATCTTTTACCAAACATATTTCTGGGCAAACTCAAAGAAATATCAAAGCTCCAAGGAAGGTGCCTGCCCATGAAAGTGTGACAGCACAATTCAAACCTTCTGTAACTGCCTCCTGTTTTCCATTTCAGCAATCAGCTCCATTATAGTAATTGTAGAAGGAAAATAATGATTACTACTGGCATCAAGGTAAGTAAGCATCAAACGGGCAAATGACAGCCTGGAGTAAGTGCTATTCTAACATCTGAGTTATTACTGATTTAGTCCCCAGTTCACACAGGCAAAGGGTTACTGACCAAGTGAACTATGAAATGAGGATGATTTCTCACACACAGAAGACTATCAATGGGGTAAACAGAGGAAAGGAATGAGGTAAACACATTGGGGTGTAGTTGTTTGCAGTGTGAGGCACAGTAACAACTCTACTCCAGGACTTCAGTCTATATTGTGCAGTACATGTTAACTTAATCAAAAACTATTATTAAGTTATTAATTACAATCAATTTCTAAGGCATTTGAAATTTTAGTATTTGGCGACAGCTATTTTATCCTCCCAAATCAAAGCTGATTAATCTTTGCCTGCACATTAAACTGGAAAATGTACAGTATTAAGGATTGTTTACAAATGAATCGAAATTCTTTTGCAATTTATTCTTTCTAGACATTTATAAAGCCCATCTTTTCTTTGCAGGTCTCACAAAGCTCTACTAATCTAAAGTGCTTAATTTACGGTAATGACTTGTTTTTATGTGTCTTGTTGGTACATTAACCCTAAGGCTAAAGTGATTTAAAAGAATGGATAAGGCTGTAAAAATATCAGTGCAACTAAAGTCTTATTTATTCTGATATTTATTTTTCATTGATTCATGACTTAAATTTTGACTTACTACAGTCAGACTATTGAATTCTTATTAAATATTTCTGCACTGTCATGAATATTTAGTAGTACAAGACTAGATGCTATCCCTTGGCAAACAGATAAAAAGGGCAAGTATCCCAAAAATGATGTTGTAACTTTCTCCTTAGTGCTCCTCTTCACATTCAGCTTCAGTTCCTATCTACATGTCTTAGCAAGACTAGGGACAGCTAGCAAAAAACCCCAAACACAAGTTACAAGTTGTAAAATGTTTTGAGAGACTTTTTAAAAATTTTCCCCTTCACTAACAGTTAAGCACATCAATGTTTCATGTATTCAATCATGTTTCTGTGCTGTAATTTTCAGTAGTGATTTCACTGGCATTTGGTTTATGTTATACAGTTTTTCTGTTTTCCAACATAAAATCAAATAGTCTCATCTAGCTGGTATAATTTTGATCAGGCATAGCCTATACTGCTTTTTTTTGTTACCATACTGTTTTCTTACACCTCTATTGCAACATGTGCTGCATATGCATTAGGTAGTGCTGCACACTGTAGTAGGACAGAATGGCACAAGAGATTTTTGCAAGGTTTACAAAGTTCCAGTGATGGTGAATGCTACCCATGAGTTTTCTCAGTAGCATTTAATCTAAGTCAGCCTGTAAAGCCATGAGATACATTTTTTCCCTTCCTTTATAATATTTCCAATAAATGAGATGATCACACTGAGACACTAAAGCCATTTTTTATTTTCTTTCTGTAGAAAGACAAAAAGATCACAATTTGCAAACTGAAGTGACCCTTTTCTTAAAGGTGTACTTCACAGCTTATCACTTGAAATACTACTGCATTTCTGTTTGATAACGTACGTCTCTTCAGGTGATCCTGCCAAAAACTTCCTTTCGAGGAAAGTAAAGAGTATGTTCATCTGATCTGTGTTTTTTGAAGCACTATTCTCTAGTTTGGCCCAAAGTTCTCCCTGACACATGGTTAATACCACAGGCTTCCATGAAAATTTGCCTCATTATCATCACAGAATATGCATTTGTAAAAAAAGGGTACATCTGGCTCCCTGTGACTGAAAGGCTCCTGTAGAAAATGACAGTCTTTTTGTCCCCATCCCGAGATTCATACAGAGCTTTTAAACCCAGGATAATCACTCAGAGACACCTGCAGGTGGATGCCTCTTCCTCAGAGTCTGTCGTGCAGCTCAGTGAGACATGGCACAAATATCCCAGTGGAAAGAGGAGCTCTGCTAAGGGGACCATGTCACTGTGCCCTCTCTCCCTCCTGAGTAAGGGCTGAGTGGCCCTCACTGCAATCTAGACAGCAGGGAAGGGCCTGTCAAGAATATAAGCAGTTCTTTCAGATGCACAAATATCATATAAACAGCTGTATCGGTGTAAAACACCATATAGGTAATTTTATGCACCTCCGGTGTAAAAAACCTTGGCAATGGTAAAGATCTCATTTTTTTGAACTAGCATTTACCACTCGCCATGCTCTCACTTAATAGAAGCATTAATTCTGAAAAGCCCTTATTTGTATCTGTCTCTATATAACATATTCACAGTGTATTAACTTTCCAAGGAAATTTTTAAGTAATTTCTGTAATATTCTGAGCTGATATAGCTGTGATATTTACCATATAGGATCACTATTCAGAGTGCAACAGTTCCTTAAGCTGAGCCCAGAAATCACACTTTCATAGCTGCAAGAGTTAGAAAGATTATTATAATGATTCATTTCAGTGGAATTTAGAACTAAATTCAAAGCCTCTTTTAACCAAAAAATGCTTGGAGGAAGCCCTAAGGTAACAAAGTTCCAAAAATGTGTTTATACTAGTTTCAGTCTCAGTCGGCCACTAACTCTTTGTTAAACTCGTTAAGCATTGCTCTCACTAAACAGGACCACAATGAAGGAAGAGCTACTCTAAGATTTAAAACTATATACTATTAATCAAAATGAGGGGAGGAAGGGAAATTACCAAACTGAAATGAAAAGACAGATACTTTGAGCTAAGCATCTTGTATTTCCATGGAGGCAGCCTTTCATCTTGTTTTGGCAGTCACAAAGTAAACACAAGACTTTGCTAATAAGGTATAATATAAATTATTAAAACTTCCAGTGTATGATCAAATGCATTTCAGATTATTTTTTGAATAATTCTGCCTTGACAACTGCCAGGAGTAATATATTTTGTGTATTCTTGCACAGACCCATTGATTGCTGTCTTTCTGAAACTCCAGTCCCAGATTAAACCACCGTGCATGAAAGAAATATATAATCACATCAAAACCTAAGATTTGGCATCTGTCGATCATAGCCTAGCTTTTTGTAAGATCTCACTTCATGTTAGTCAACAAAGACATAAGAGAAACTCTTTAGCTCTGAGCTGAGGTTTTAATAGATTCAAAACATTTCTTACATGCAAATTTCTTCTATGGCTCAGGGGCACTGTTAGAGCTTGAAGTGTTAGCTAACTGCTGTGAAAAACTACTTGACTGAGCATATCTCAAGATAAATTAGACTTCTGAATCTTTTAGCCCAACCAAGTACATCACACACTTGTACTACTGGCTTTAAAAATATGGACTTTTATATAATCATGCACAACAAGTCTGTGTGACAAATTTAAAGAAAACATGTTAAAATATGCATTACATATCCTGCTGCACTATTTGAAACTCTGGGCTATTACACTTTTAAGGCATTTTTCAGATTTAAAAAAACAAACAGTTATGGAAGGTCACATAGATTACACATCCAAAAAATATGTAAATATAATTTTACTGAATAGTTCCGGAAGACACATTTAGTTCTGTAGGTATTAAGAGAGCTCCTTTGATTTATTACTTTAAAAATTCTACCAGCCTTCTGCACATGTGGAATGCTGACCTTAAATTACAAATAAATGACACAGAAAGTATCTTTTTCCTAATGGAATTAACATCGTGATTCCTGTAAGAAGCATCCCTGCCACCATGAATTCCAATGAATGCCCAGTACCATGCTGTTAAGAGAAAATGCTGTCTACAGGGCATGCTCGTGTCAGGTGTTATCAGCTGTACACCATTCCTAGGAATTCGTTGATTCCCAATACATACAGAGTTTACTCACCCATTTTAAAAAATGAGAAACCTTGGGGGGAAAAAAAGCAGCCAGGCCCTTTAGCAAAGGAATTTCCTATCATTTCTTCTTTTTGGGCTTTGGAAACATCCAAGGATGGAAAACACAACCTCTCTGGGCCTTTGTTTCCCTGCTGGACCACCTTGATGGGGAAAATGCTTCTCTTCATATCCAGTCTGAACCTCTCATTTCCACTTAGGCCCAGTCTCTCATCTTCCCACACGTGCCACTGGGAAGCACTTGGCTCCGTCTTCTCAGGAACGTCTGCACAGGCACTGAGGAGCCTCTGCTGGAGGCTCCTGAAGCCATGGCTTCTCCAGGCTTGAACAAGCCTGGTGCCTCAGCCTCTCCTCACAGGCCGGGGGCTCCAGCCCCTGAGCATCTCCATGCTACAAAGCTCAACTCATTACAGTTCCCAGTTCCAAATTTACATCAAGATCACCACAAATGACCCAGTCATTTGTAGTCAATGGAGGTCAGCAATACTCCTAGAAGCTGGATCATGGTTAAATGCAACTATACAGGTAAGAATGGGAGGCTGAGACTGATTCAGCTTCAGCTCATCTGCGTTAAATCTGACAGTTCCTTCCAGCTGTCATCCCTTATGGAGACCATCTTTACCTAGGGCCTTCCCCTGACCTGCACAGCAAGTCAGCAAAATCTGTGTTCTTTCCAGTAACACCTGCATGATCTGTCTGACTCCTTTGATCAGCATAAAAAAAACACCTTGCTCACTACTCAACTACCTTTTACCTTGATTACTACTTCAATCCCTCCTGTCCATTCTCTTTTCCTTCTGGTTCTCCCTGTTTCTCTCTTGCATCATCTGACCATCTGCCCGGTAAAATATACAAAGGCAGTGATGCCACTAGGAACACAAATTTCTCATGTCGTGTCACACAGACATTGGAACTTACAGATGCGTCACACGCATCTGGAACTTTCGCCTCCTACATTAACATTAAATTCGAATTTTAATATTCCTGTTTAAT
The DNA here is from genome assembly GCA_036785705.1 of Acanthornis magna. Taxonomy (NCBI): domain Eukaryota; kingdom Metazoa; phylum Chordata; class Aves; order Passeriformes; family Acanthizidae; genus Acanthornis; species Acanthornis magna. The sequence continues at coordinate 23,193,570 of JAWUZG010000025.1, read as the reverse complement.
GGTATAAAATGAATCAATTTTCTCTCTGTAAATTCCCACCATTACTGTAAGGTTGCATTGCTGTTTTTCTTGGCAGGCACCTCTCTGCACTCTTCCATGTTCTTACCTGAGGGTAAGCCCTTGCCTACCTACTTTTTTTTCCTCCCCCAGTCTTTCAGATTATTCCTCAATCAGCCCTCAAAACTCATAAAGCACTTAGATGCTACACAGAAGGCTGAGCAACTGGGGCTTATTAAATGACTTCCTTTATGATGTACACTTTGAGGAGGAAGGAAACAACCAAAAAGCTCAACAAAAGAAACAAAAACAAGAGAAACAACCATCTGAGAAAATGCAAGCCAAAAACCACCTCCAAAATGTTAAAAACACAGTCTTAGGCTGTTTTTCATCATCCCCACTTGTTCTAGCCTGTTTCTTTATATTTACCTATAAATGCTTCCTGCCAGGACTTGAGTCTTTTTTTACATATTTGTATTTTGTGCTGCAATTAAACTTAGTGACTCAGTATCCTTCCCCTACACAAACAATGCACTGTCAAAATAATCTGTCATTCAAGGTCAGACAGGACATCTTTAAAAAGTAGTGTGATGCCTGGATTCTGAGATCCTGAGCTTTTTTTTTCTGTAGTAAGGTGTGGGGGGTGTCAATCACTATGACAGAATCAAAGGACATGACAGCCAGCATTCCAGTCAGCACCTGCAACCACGACAGAACTGAGAGATCTTCTAAACAGAAAAAGTTTGCGATTCAAAAATCACAGTCATCCAAGTAAAGAAATGAAGAATGAACATAGCAGCACAATGTGGACAAGTTCAGGATGTCACTATTTATAATCTCCCTGTGCATAGCACAGTTTTGTGAAGGAGATGGCAGGTACTTGCTCTGGGCACTTATCTGGTAATTAGTTGGCTAACAGACAAATCTGTTTCCTAGAGATCACCAGCACAGGCTTCATGGCTTTGAAAATACATTATAGTGAATTACAGGATGTACATTAACTTGAAGTAACACTAGATAGCATTTTTCAGTGTGCATACCACAGCCTGTCTTATTAGATAACATTCCATAGGATTCCAGATTGCTCCTTCTTTAAAGGATCACTGAGATTTTTTTACTGGGGTTCTTTGGGGTGTTTTTTTTAAAAATAAGAATTTTAAGGTTGTGTTTATAATACAACAATTTCCCAGTTTATTTTGTTGGATGAAAGAATGCCAGCATGTGAATGTTCAAAAACTGCTCTACAAATGAGAAAATTAAATGAAATATGAAATACTTTTTTTACAGCACAAGCTTTCAGAGACCATCACCTTTTTGCTTCCCTTTTAAATCTTGAAACAACAATGACAATTATAGGGAGGGTCAACGGTAGCTACAGGCAAAGACACAAAAGGTTTCAGTCAGAAAGAGTGCCCCAGTAAAATGAATAGCTAGATCTGAAAATCTGTATTCATGTCACAAGAACCACCAATATAACTGAATGATATTCACATATCAACAGTGAAATGAGTAATACTGCTTTTACTCAGGGGGAATTGTCTCTCAAAATCAGGAAAGATTTCAAAGATCTTTCACATGGAGCAAAGTAGAATAAACTGATATATGTACATATTCCTGGCTAAAGCCTTCCCCTTAATCCTAGAATATGTCAAAATCCTGAATTTATGGTGTTTTCATTTCTTCCTACAGAACCAAGCATTAAAATGGAGTGTTCCAGGGAGACTTACAGAATACAACAACCTCCGAGACAAAAGATACAGCCCTTCTTACACTTCAATGTCGTGGATAATAAACATGGTTAAAAAAGAGCATTTTAAATACTTCGCAATTATACTAGGTTCCAGAGTTTTAAATTCCATACTAGTAGGTATCTGTGGGATCTATATGCCTCCCTTGTTTTACAGTGAGAGAAAAGAAGATTGAAGTGTCTCCAGTGCCACAATGCGAGTCAGCAATCAAGTCTCTACAATTCCTGTCTCAGATTCCAGCTGCCACCAGAAGCCAACATAGCTTGTAAAACCTTTTATGTCTGTCAAGTTTAAGTTTTAAAACCATTTTCTTAAAGCTAGGCAATGCCTTAATAAGCAGTCTCCTGACAATTTCTCTTACATGTATTTTCACAGACTTTTCTGCCTAGTATTAAACACCTCCAGTTCCTGGGACGGCAGATGTTCAGCAAGCACAGCTGGAACCAGACCCTGGCAAAAAGAAGCATTTCATGTAAGCCTGAAATTTAACAGTTAATACAGTGTGACTGATCTTGACCAACTTTGTGGGTTCAGTGATAATACAAAAGTTTTCTTTTCACATTGTCATGGCCTCTTTCCTTTAAGTATCCTTAGTTGTTTTAGGAGGTCTCCCACAGTGTCAGTTAGCATACTTTTGAGCACCTGAGGGAGTGTCTGGAAATCTGGGCCTCCTTTTTAATTTCACACTCAGTCAAGTTCAACAGCAGTTAATGGAGGGCTCTCTCATGGAAACATCAAACAATGGTTACTTTCTGTGATTAGCAAGCCTAACTTCTCTAACACAATCTCTCTATCCCCAGTCACTACAAATAATTCGTCAGCCCTTACCCACAAGAAAGATTACATGAGAAAAACCTTTCTTGGCTTGCAGTGTATTTTATGCTAGATAATCATGATAGCACCTTGGCGCTCTGTCTAAGACATCAAAGAGCAGCAAGTATCCAATCTGCAGGCTGGAACGAATATCTACCCTCAGGAAAGACTTCCTATCATTCAGAGGGTGGTCTGATTAAACTTCTGTAGTTGTACAGGATTGAGGTGCCTGAGCACAGACTTGCACACTGCCATGCTCCAATGCTGACCATTTGTACCCACTGGACCTCAGTCTTGTCCCATCAGGGTGTTACATGGTGTGCTCTGTCAGGTTGTATCTGGTAATTCCTAGGATTAGCTCATGAGGAGAAATTCAGTTCCTCTGGAATTAACCATGAAGTAACAAATACTAATTTTCACATTTTCTTTGAGATTTCACCTTCTGGAGTTGTCTTAAATGTTGAAAAGTCACCACTGCAACTTGCTTGAATACATGCTACAGAATTTTAATATTTTATAAGTATCTAGTTCCAAGCACCTTTAACTGGCCACCATCAAATTTGTTCTCCAGACTAACCCTCTAGCAGACACTTTGAACATCTGCCTCATCTTTATCTGTGAAATGGGAAGAGAAAAGCTGCATTTCAGGATGATAATGCAAATGTAAACTCATGCCTGTTTCTGAAGCACTCAGAAATTTAATTATAGGGGTCATAGGAAAGGTTAGAAAGAAGTAATTAAATCCCTTGAAAGTAAGGTTTAAACGACACGTAACAACACTAACATTATGTCATAAACAATAAAAGGAAAAATATCTAATAGTAGCTTATTAAATTGGATGCTAGGAAAACTTTCTTTACCCAAAAGGTTGTCAAACATTGGAACAGGCTTCCCAGGTAAGTGGCTAAGTCACTGTACCAGCAGGTATTTAAAAGATGTGGGGATGTGGCACTTGGGGCCATGGTTTATTGGTGGACTTGGCAGTGCTGGGTTAGTGATTGGACTTGATGATTTGCAAGGTTTTGTCCAACCTAAAAGATTCTGATCCTAAAGGAAGTCTCAGATCTGTGTACAGGGGAAACAAATTTGCATATGGATGTATATGAAAATAGTGTATAAGCACATAGTAAAAGGCTGGAACACAGTACAGTTGGCATTTCCACAGAAATGAGGAATGTTAAACTTTTCTCTATTTAGAAAAAGCAACTGGTCTGTGAAAATACAGCCCATAATATTGTAATACAGTTTTCTTTCATGTTTTGCTGTTGCCTTTGTCTCTAGGTGAATACAAATATTAACAGCAATTGACTCCTGGGTGTCCTCCAAACCATTTCAACATCTCTGCCTATCCTGGTAACTTTTGAGCCCACTCACTCCATCAGAGGGAGAACAGCAAGGGCTGGTGAAAACCCTCACCCAAATCTTAATCGGTGCTCCTGTTGAAGGGAAGGCCAGACTGCAGCCTCAACAAACTGTTTTATGCCATCACCCTGCTGACCAACTTGTACTCCTAAAACTCCAAATCACATGCGTTAGTTACATAAACCAGGAAGATAAATTACGAAAAAGTCAGAAAAACACAAATAAAAAAACAGAAGATGACCTGAAAGTGGCAAACATATACTAGGTGTGAGAAATATACAAGCGTGAGAAATGTAAACCCACAGGATGATAACTGAAGGGCTTAATCTAGTCTTTAACAAATTGATGGGTTTGGATTTTAAAATGTTTCATGTCTCCATACTAAAGCTTAACAGCACTACAACAGTTTTCTTTCATCACACAGATACTCCCCCAAGTACAATTCATTCCTTTCCAGCTATTAAGAGCTGCACATCTAGCTTTCCCCTGTGGTTCTGTGACAAAATCTGATTATGCTACAGAATCTTAAGCACTTCTCACTGAAAAAATAATGAACTAACATTTCTTTGGACAGAGACACATGAGCTGAAAAAGGAAAAGAATTCCTGTCATTCTAAGCACTACTTCCATCATTTCACCAAATTAAAGTTCTTGTATTTTGAAAAAACTATCTGTGTCAGAAATGGATATTCACAGCTGTCCTTTTTGTATGATAATTATGTTATCTGCACTTATCAGAGATTTTGTATGTGAGAATTGCAAAATAGTTTCCATACGGATAAGATAAATCATAGTCACACTGACTGAAATGACTTAACAATCACATGTGAAGTTATGTCAAAACAAGGACGAGATTTTAAAAAAAATCCTCTAGTCCTGATAACAAGACCCTTTCCTCAGGACCAGAAATCCATCTGGTCGATATTATGCATAGGTAGTTTTTGTAGTTACGAGATTTTTTTGACAAAAAGAGCTTGAATGTACTGCCTACACATCTCTGTTCCATCAAAAGTACTTTCACAAACATTTCCAAGCCACCCCAATTCAAAATGGAGCATTTGTTCAAATTCTGCCACAGTACACATATATAGGTATGAGGAAGAATCCATCCATTTTGAAAGCCAAGATATTTAGTGAAAAATTTTCTCATATAGTATTGTGTCAAGGACCCCCCGGTTATACTGAGACTAAAGAAAAATAAGTGATTTCCATGGGGCTTTTTCTTTTTGTTTTGCATTTGACATCTGGCTCTCTAGCCAGTCAGGTTTCATTCCTTTCACTATTTATCAATCACACATCCATCTCAGGCTGTAGCACTTGGGTGGTCAAACCTTTTGAGAGGTCGCGTGGGTCTACCAAGAGCCTACACTGCCAAGCCTTGCCAATCACCCAGCCAGACAGAAATGCATCATGTAATTAATAGCTACGAGCTCTCCTGCTCCACACATCACATATGCTCCCACATACATGACACTGACCTGGCAGCCTCTGGAAAGGAGGGTATTGGATAACACCAAATGAGCCAGGTGAACTCTTTAGGTTGTCCCACACCAGAGGCTGGCCATTTTGGCACTGGAATAATGACAACATGCTCACACGTGTGGAGAGGGCTTCTTTACAGGCCAAGTCTCACAAAACAGTGTTGCTACCGCTAATACCAGGTAAAAAGGCAAAATAAAAGCTGTCACAAAGAAGACATTGATAGTACAGTAAAATCAACACTCATTGCAGTATTTGCTGATTTGAGTCAGATGCTTGGGATTAACTATTTTCTTATGGGTTTATGAGCTACCTAGACCAAAAGTGGTCTGCCTTCAGGCCCTTAATTATTTTGTGTGATAGCCGTCACCAAGAACAACTAAAAATGTATATTCCTTCTAGAAAAAGATTTATGAAAGATTTTTAGATGCATGTTTTTATTTTACAAATGATTTGTCAGCCCTTTTCTACAATAATGAGTGAGAAAAATCCATATTATCTCTTTATAATGTGGTGGCATTAAGGAACGTGTAGTTCAACTTTGGTTGTGACTTTACACCACTGTATCTTAATTGAAAATTACTTCATGCTAGTGCTTGTGACCTAAGTGATAAAAAACTGAAGCACCACTGCAGTACATATATTCTCCTCATCATAATTCCAGTTTTTTATAATATCTAGGATGGAAGAAATATGCACTAGATCATGATTTTATTATTACACCAAATCTGAGTTGTTGTCCTGACTTGGGAAAGAAATGAAAGTAAATATGCTGGAACTTTAACATCCCATGGGCTTCAGTTTCAAGCACAGAAAAGCTGTGCTTTAAGCCCTCTGACTCTTGGAACCTCAAAACATGAACTGTTTCAGATACCAACCTGAGAATCGGCTTAGAGTCTATTCCCTGTGAAAATGATGAACAAGCTTTGGAATTTGTTGTGCTGAAAAAGAAAGGCTTAACACCTAAAGGACCCTGCAAGCAGATGTAGCACTAATTTTTACTTTGGTGGGAACATGTGTGGGATTTGGGCTATCTGCAGTAACCCCACCACACCCCCACCATAACCTTTCATGCTAACCTGACTAGATCTTTCAATGCAGAATTCCTTCATCCCAGTGCTGGATCACAATTACAATAAATCCAGTTGTAATTTCTGGCTAGAATGGCTGGCATTAGAATAAATCAGTAGAAAATCTTTTTGCATCTTTAAGCAGGATTCTAATCTCTGAAATAATAAATTATAGGTGGGGGAACTCTTCAAGTAATTTAAATACACAATGGGAAGTAATCAGAGGAAGGTTATCAAGATCAGTATACTGTACACTAACCACAAGTAAAGCTGTCTTTAATGAAGTACTTAAATAACCAGCAATTTTTGTAAGTGTTTCTTTTACTTAATGGTCTTTGATACAGCCCACAGGAACAGGTTGCTTTGAAACTTACTACAAATAAGAATTGATCCTAATGCTCAGCTTAGGAGTCAGGTCCCATGAAAACTAGTAGGCACTGAGCTAAGTTCCTTAAAGAGAGAATACAAACTTTTAAAGCTATTATTTCTCCTGTAGTTTGAGCAGACTCCTTTAAAAAATATCTCAGTGGGAGAGATTGTAGTAGGAAGGCAAGGGTTTATTTCTATTGTTTTTTGGTCCAGTAAAACTGCAACAACACACTTTAATAGCTAATGGCATGATAAAGGATCTGGAGGGAATGTTGAAATTGATATGGAATACAGCCTGCACAAACACAGTGTTACTGTATGTGACCTTTGAGTAAGCATCAGTTTCTAAGCTTGCTTAGATGCTGCAACGTTCTGTGGACTCTCTTTGAGAATAGAACTATTCTAATGTGTTCAACAGTCACAGTAAGTTCTTTGGCTATTCTAGTGCAGTTAGGAGTATATCCTTGGTGGACTAAATTTAAGGCTGTGAATTTCACATCCCCTTCACTGAAGTACAGTATTTGATTATTTTAAGCTACCTTTTCTCCATTGTATCCACCAAACAGAACTTCATCCTTACTACTCAATTGCAATTTAATTTCAGTCAAAGGTATAGCTCCTGCAAATTTGCCTTTGAATTTTTATATGCAGACATCTCCCACAACTATAATTTAGCAGTGACAAAACCTTACAAAATTTGTTTTTTTCTCTTACTGAAATGCCTTTCCGCCTTTTTCTTATTACCCTTGACACCACAAAATAAAAATAATCTCTAATGTTACTGACAAGTATATTAAAAACATAAATATAAATCAATATGTCCAAATACTATAAAAGTCTGACTGTACAATTATGATTAAAAATGGATCTGGGTATCCTACTATAATTCACAACTAATCCTAATATTGCCAGATCAGTTCAGCACTTTTTCAATAGATTTGTCAGAATAAAATAAAAGTTACTTGCAAAATTTATGTATACTTCAGCAACTCTCATTGTCATAAAGAGAATAAGTGAAAACACAAAGGATGATTATTAGACTATTAGAAACTCATTAATCTACTCAGAATCTAATAAAAATTTGGAACATGCAGTAATATGAAAGGATACAGAGCATGGCAGTTTAACATGGCTTGGTAATTTCTTTGAAATGAGATACACTTTTAAAACAGCTTTTAGTTAAAAAACAGCTTAATCTTGTGACTGCAATTTTTATTACCCTTCAAAACAATCTCAAAGGTAATGAATCATCTCACTTCAATGGTTTTGGCAACAAATACATTTCTAAGAGGCGGAAGTTCAACATTCCAGAACTTCATATGTATAAATTCAAACCTCCTACTGACCTTTCCTTAGGTGATGGGGAAAGCTGTATCATGAGCTCCATGTGCCTCTTTTGTGCTGTCCCTTTCAAGTATTTATGTAGAAAGACTATTCTGATTACAGCTTCAATACACGAGGAACAGACAGGAATAACATCTATTCTAGAAATAAATATCTGATGCCTCTGACTGTGTGTTTGCTTGCAGGAAAAGGAGGGACAGGGAAGGAATGGAGAGAGAAATACTGCCTATGTGTGTTTTTTGGTGATCTAAGGAGTACTAATAAAAAGAAAGGGGATGACTAAATACTACAAACAGAGATAAAATGTACACATGGGATGAATATCCTTCAACTTTCTTTGTATTAAAGTCTACTGGAGATGGACAAAATTCAAACCCATAATGATTTTTGCGGATTGGATGTAGATGACTTCCAAAACAACATAAAAATTGAGAGAAGTACTGGCTGCTATATTTTTCTCCTGAAAGCCAATTAAAACTCACTGGACATTGGTACATTATACAATAAGGGATTACTAAAAACAAATGCTATTTGATTCTTCCCAAAGAATCTGTTAGAGACCTGATGGGAAAGAAAAAACATTTTTAAAGGAACTCCTAAATATTACAGGGAGTGTCAAGCAGTCAAAATTACCATGGCTACACACTTCCAGTTTGTCCCTATGACAACAGAGAGCAGAACTCACTCACTCATCTTGCAGTGCAGCATCAGCAGGTTAAGTACTAGAAATAATACACAAAAATGGCAGAACTATTTTAGCACTTGGAGTTTTACTTCTGGAGGCAGAAGGGGTAGAACTTTTCTGTTTAACCTTTTCTTATTCTCCAGAAAATGACTTAAGAGTTGAATCCTCCCAACCATTACTATTTCCATTTATTGCATGCACTGAACAGGATTAACATAATTATGTAATTTCAAGTGATTAAACAGTGACATTCAGCAAAATAACACTGTCTGTTGAGGAAATGAAAAGTAAATAAATTAAAGCTCAGCTCTTTTCACCTGAAATGGACTGTGTTGAGCATTTGCTTGAAAAGAGTCTATGTAATATGTGTTGTTTCAGCTGAGCTTCGATCACTGTAGCTGAAATTCAGCCCTGCCAGAGGGATGGGCAGGAAGACAAAATGCCCATTAAATGAAAAACCTCAGGACAAAACTCCTACTTGATGAAGGTCTTATGCTGGCTCCTGGGTTTGCTGTCTAAAATCACCTCGATGTATTTTAGCCCTTGAAGCAGTGCAGAGAAATGTGTTAGATCAACACACTTGCACTACTTTCTGTTCCAGTTTGCGAGTCATCAAATGGCTGAATTAAAATGCTCATAGAATTATAAAGATAAGGCTGGAAACAAAGAGGTCACCTAGCCCATATCTATGACCCAAGGTGGCTGACCTACATCTCAAGTGTTTGTCACAGACATGGGCTAAGTATATTCCTAAAGACCAGCATTGATTAAAATTACTGAACCACTACATGAGATTCAAGTCAGTGCTTATTTAAATGCAGCAAGAAAAATTTAGTCCGCCCATAAGAAAGAATCCACCCTAAGCTTCAAATTTTAAGAAGAGAAATGGGCTTTCATGCAGAAGAAAAATTCAACTCAAATTCCCAAATAAACAAAGCCAACACAGCATGCAGATAATGTGTAGATCATGAAAATCAGCATCTAAGGTATAGCACATGACAAATTTTTGTTCCTTTTTCAGGAAAAAATAAGACTTTGGGAGGTCCTTTTGAGAAATATCCATAGGTGGCATTGAGCTCTGCTCTTCAAAAGGAATAATGTCTCTTATCACATTAACTTTATAGTGACCTTCACGAAATAACTGAAGAAAACATGAGAAAAAAAGATTAATTAAGAAGGATTTTACACCATCTTTTATGACCTCTACTTACAATCAGCAGGGAATACAAGTAACACATTAAATAAGACAGATTAATACATGCAAAAGCACTCAGTACTTGTACATCTTGCTCAGTTCTTTCAGAGAATCATTGATTCATAGAATGGTTTGCATTGGAATGAACCTTAAAGATCATCTGGTTCCAGCCCCCTTGCCATGGGCAGGGACACCTTCCACTAGACCAGGTCGCTAAGAGCCCCATCTGAGCTGGCCTTGAACACCTCCAGGGATGGGGCTTCCACAGCTTCTCTGGGCAACCTGTTCCACTGACTCATTCCCTCACAGTAAAGAATTTTTTTTTAATCTAATGTAAACCTCCTCTCCTTTACTTTGAATGCATTCCCCCTTGTCCTGTCACTACGTGCTCATGTAAAAAGTCCCTCTCCATCTTTGTTGCAGATTCCCTTCAGATACTGGAAGGCCACAATTAGGTCACCCCAAAGTTTCCTCCTTTCCAAGCTGAACAAACCCAGTTCTCTCAGCCTTTCCTCACAGCAGAGGTGCTTCATCCCTCTAATTGTCTTGGTGGCCTCCTTTGGACTTGCTCCAAAAGGCTGATGTCCCTCCTGTGCCAGGGACCCTGGAGCTGGACACTACAGGTGGGGTCTCACCAGAGCAGAGGGGCAGAATTCCCCCCCCGTCCCTGCTGCCCACACTGCTTTGGATGCAGCCCAGGACACATTTGGCTTTCTGGACTGTGAGAAGCCCAGAAAGCCAAATGCTGGCTCATGTCTGGCCTCTCATCCACCAGCAACCCCGAGTCCTTCTGGGGCAGGGCTGTCCTCTATCTGCTCCTCCCCCAGCCTGCGCTGACACCAGGGGTTGCCCTGCCCCAGGTGCAGCACCTTGTACTTGGTCTTGCCCAGTCCTCGGGCTTGTCCAAGTCCCTCTGGATAGCATCCCGTCCTTCAGATGTGACAACTGCACTGCTCAGCTTGGTGTCACAAAAGAGGTGTCAGAAAGTGGGAGAGAGTGCAACTGAGTTAACAAAAGGTATGTTCCTAAGAATGCAAGAGCACCAAGTAGTGCACCGTATTTTCTTAAAGCATTACTTGAAAATAATTTTACATAGATGTTCCTACTTTTTTCAGTATGCTTCTCTTTAATAGAAATTTCCCCCGCATGTTTCTCAAATTGCCCTTTCTTGGACTTTGTGATACAAAGATCCCTTTGCAAAGTAACTTTCTGAGAGGTAAAATGTATGCTATATATTAGTTTGTCTTTCTTCTGTGGAAATTCCAATCTTTCATTAGCATTTCTTACACTTTCTACACTGTCTGTTTCTGAAATTTTATGAAAGATTCCTCTACTCACACCTTTATGCCATTTTTTGATCTAAAATTTGCTTCCTCGTTCTTTTTTGCCCTAAATTTCTAATCTCTACTTCCTGTTCAGGAACCAAATTTTCCACCACTTTGAAACTCCAGCACATGTAAAAACTCTGTTTATTAATTAACACACATCTTCCACATTTCCTTCCAAGTCCTTGAAGGAAGTTTCCAATACAGAGATCTTAATTCTGACATGATTTCTTTCATTTCTGTTCCAGTAGAAGATAGTTTCTTCCCCCTTCTCCATTTTACTTTGCCTGCAAGTGAAGCACCCTTTCTACCTGAGATCAGAGAGTTTCCTTTAAGCTATGCTTTGCTGAAATTTCTTTCTGGCAGGCTATAAAGAAGTGTTTGATATATGCATCTTTCCTGTTTCTTAACATCAGAAAGAAGTAATGTTTAGAGGTCATGTTTTGCTAACATAAATAGAAAATACTGGTGGCTAACTGGACAACCAGGAACATAAAGCTTCTTCATTAGTATCCAGACGTACAAGGCCACAATGACCTACTGCAGGCTCTTGTGGCAGCTAAAATGCAGGCAGGACGGGGGAGAAAACAGAAACAAGCAGAATGACCAAATAATTGGTTGCTAACTGAAAATCAGTGGCTCATGCCTCCATTCCTCCAAAGATCCCAATGACTTGAATTGCTGTTAGCTTAACAGGCCAACTGTGGGCATTTCCAAGGCCTGGGAGCCACAGAGATGTGCACCAAGATCCCAGACTCACAAAAGCAGATATTGCAAATGGAGCTCCCAGCAGATGCCATTCACAGGGGAAGTGTTAGACATGGAGAATCTTATCACAGAAACCAATGGAAAACAGAAAACTGGAAGATGTGCCTGTATTTGTTTGAAAAGAAAGTCAGTCACAGACCCATTATAGAAACATCAACTATGAATATATAATAATCGTGACTGGGGATTAAACAGCCTGTTAAAATTATTTTTTTTTCTCTTGCCTTAATTTTCCATCTGATTAAAATTTCCCACCAAAGGCCCTCAGACTTATGGGGCTTTGATTCTGGCAATGCATTTCAACTCTGGCAGGTAGCCAGCCTTTTATTTTTATCCCTCAGCCCTTTGGTCTCTCCTTCATGTATTTCTCCTCTTACAGCATTTTTTTCCTCTAGTCACAGAACATATGTAAACAACCAGAATTATTTTTGGAGTACAGAAGCATAACATACCCTATTTCTGGTTCTAACAAGAGATCATATTCTTGCAGATTCTTACTTTTTTTCAATTATTAGTTTTGGGCAAACATTTGTCTGTAAACAGGATACATTTATTAGGTATTTTACTTTATGCTGCTGAGAAACAATTGAGATCCCTAAATATGGCCAAACAAAACTAATACAAATATAAAAATGTTTTCTTTTTAAATTAGATTACATTCAGACTGTTGAAACACACTGCTGACTTTTCAAAAATATTATCCAATGATAATATACTCAACACTATGTGCATTGCAAACTCACCTCCAAATCCTCAAAGACAAGTTTACCAGAGTGGTTAAGAACATAGAAGACATGCTAAATTGCTTTTCTGAATCTCAAAATGCTGAAGTGCATCCTTAATGCTTTGTCGACTCCAAGCCTACCTCAATGAAAGGATGAAATATCTACAGCATTTGCATGTTCCTGGGAAACTTAACAGAACTACATCTTGATTAAAGCTTTGAAATACTTATTCACTGATATTTGTAACTGCAATTAGTAACTCATGATAGGTTTGTTTTGTCTGAATGTTCATTTAAGGTTACTGTCACTACCTTTTAATGGCCAGTTCACATACATCTCATGTTAGACTTACTAGAACCAAATCTAAAAATGCCTTTATGCATGTGTTCATGCTTCATTGACTTCAACTTTCACCTATATATCCTTTGCAATGTATGTCTTCTAAACGTGGTTCTATTACTGGATCAGCAACTGCACATTTTAAACCCAAGTCTATAGTAGATCTCATTAAATTGAAATTTCCAAATGTGTCGGCCTCCCCAAATAGCCCACCTGTAAAATTGTACTGCTTGGAGACATCATTCCCTTTTGAGTGACTTTTTAAAAAAAATGCATGCTGAAGTAAAAAAAAAAACAACCCAAAACACCCTGGCTAATACTTACTGTGTCCACTACAATTGCTAAGTTTGATTGCTTTGACAGCTTTTTAACCCAAGCTGCTGACTCCAAGACTCTTCTTCCTGTCCCAAATTCTGCCACAGAGCCTAACATTACTGAATGTCAAGACCTTGTTCCAAGCCCATCTACATGGTTACACTTTTTTCCTTAAAGAATATAACTGTAAGACATTCTATATCATCAGTACATTAATGGATATACATATCAGCTGTGTTCTTCATAGACTGAAAAAGCATGAAATAAAGATATGCGAGAAATACTCTGAATTAATTCTATATATATTAGCCTACTTACTTGTCACAGATACGCAATGTGTGATATTTTATTGAATCTCTAAATTGCCCTTTGTGTTTTCGCATTTTGCATTCCCTCTTTTTCAGTCAAATCTGTTGACTCCAGTTGGTGACCTACTTCTTTTATTTCTTTGGACCAATTTGCCGCCACAGTCATGCAGCCAAAATGGTAAAAAAAGACCTACAACTGTTCCTTCAGACACACATGTTGCTTGTGGTGCTCCCTCCGAATTTGTCAGAAAAAATTATTGTGGGTTATGTATCAGATGAGAAAGAGAGCACACAGTAGCAGATAAGCTGAGATCCTTTGGAGGTACTTTTCCTCACAGCATTTATAGAAGTATCTTTTTGCTTAGGATGAGTTTATGACTTGCTTTGACATCCTCATATTATGGTCCTCTCCTTTTTTATAATTTTATTTTTTAGCCATATGATTAATTTCCCTAAAGACCACAGTTTTAGAAGCTTTCACTCTTTCTGCAAACATTCTGCATTACAGAGAAGTACAGCTGTGATGGATTTTGAAACATCTTTTACTGTGTCCTATGCAAGTTAATGAAAACACCATTAATAATGAGCAGACCCTAATTCTTGCTCATTTCTCTGCACAGTGGAAAAGTTATCCAAGACTTTATTTCTGCAAGCTGCAGAAAACCTAGCAGAGACACTTGGGATCTTGTTAAAGATCCAAGATATTTCACTACTTTTGAGTGAGCATCTGAATTCATCTGTTCTGAGTTGCCTCCATCTTTCCCCAACCTGCCATCCATGCATGGAACAAGCTATAAAGGGCTCACATGACATATGCTGCCCCTTTTATCTTGCTCAAAGCATCTTTGGTTAGAACTACGTGTCTTGAGCACATGTAGCAGAAGTATTTCCCAGCAGTCCAACCAAATTGCATCTCGCAGCCAGCCCAAAACCCAAAGTAACTTTTATGGCAAACTGACTTTTTTTTTCTGGAAGCCTAAAGGAAGTTGCTATTTATAGGTATAATTTTTCAGGAGGAACTTCCCACTAACAATTTCAGTTCATGTTCTATATATTATACATTGGCCAAGTGTGATTAAAAACTTTCAGCTGCAGCTTCTATGTATCAAAGGTGTTTCATTTACTGAAATTTACTGAGATTCTATTTTTTTCATTAAACAAAAGTTCCTAACATTTCCAGTGGACCCATCATAAATAAGATACTCCCTTGAAGGAGCACTGGTAACCACAAAAGTCATGAAAAGAAATTTGCCTTATCATTGCTTGCTGCAGCCATTTATGGGGGGATTCCAGGTACTTGGTCACGCTTATCCAAAGGGCAGGACCAGAGCTACGTATCTCAATGAGTCCTTATGGGAATTATCACTATCCTTGATTTTAATAATTTTATCTTTTAATTTTAACAACAAAAAAAAAATTCAGTCAAGAGACTGCTTGCTTGTCCCCATCTACAAGCTTCTGGCAGCACATACTCAGTTTAATGACAGTCTTGGTTCTGTTCCAGAGATTATTTAAAAAAAAAAATTGTTCTGATGACAAAATCAGCTGTGTTTAAATAGCTACAATAGTCCAACCAGACAATTTGAAGGGTTTGGCTGTTTTTTTCCCACTTACAGACCCTTATCAGGACAATATACACATACACACAGACAATATTAATGGAGAGCTTAGTAATGTGTTTGTGCTTAAGTGTCATGATCTGCTGAGCACATTACAGTAGGTGCATTACAGGGAGTGCATTATTGCTGTTCTGTGTTTGCACAGCCAGGCTTATTTAAGAGTGCTGGTCACCTCAGGTATGCCTTGATGGTGCATTTTAAATGTGACTACTTAGAACATAAACAAGGATATGTATATACTTTAATACTTGTCAGCAGTTTACTGTAAAACCAGTAAGATGGCTGATAAACTGCCAATTATCCTTCTTCCCTGCACTACATATTTTTTGGAGATCGTAAACTGGAGAAAGGACATCAAATGATGCTTAGAAATGTGATACACATTTTCATTTCACACTCCATCAGTTTTTACAACTGGAGCTCCATGAAATGTATGAGAATACTTGGCTAACAGCCATATCTACTGAGGTGTAAAATAAGAATCAGATCTCTTTTAAAAGAGTTTCATTTTCTTTACATGACTAAATCAGATGTTGACCTTTTTCCAAAATATATTGTAAATATTCTGTACATCTACCCATCAATTAATTTTGAATCTCTGAATCATGTTTAGACTTGTTTTAACAGATATGTAATCAATACACATTTTTTAAAAACAGCTTTGTAAAAAGAAGTAAACTGATTCATCCTTCCACAAAACTGAAATACATAGAATTATAGAATTCCAGGTTAATCTTTGCAATTCTAGTAATTTCTTTCCCCATCTTGCACCCTGAAACAAGAAACAAGTATATTATTGCTTTTGTAGTCAGCAAAGTAAAGCTACAGGCATCAGCAAAAACATATTTTTAATTCAGATTTCAATCTGTCAGAAAAGATTAAAGCTTCATGCATATATAAATGGGAACTATAAAATGATAACAGATACATAGCATGGAATCATTTTGCTTGAACGGCTGTGGATTTACCAGTGTAGTAAAGCAGAAAATGTCTTTTACTCACCTCTGTTAAACCAGAAACTTCTCCTTTTGCTAACGGTCTGGTGATGGATGCAGTCTGAACTCTGGCATCTGATACTGGCTGCCCCTTCATAAAATGTTTCCCAGCTTCATAAATATTCACTTCTACCATCTTACCCATTAACAGAGGATCTTTCGGCACAAGAACCTTTGAAATAAAATAAAGACATAGCTACTAAACATCACAAGGAATATTAGAATCTCTAGTATCTACTCAGAAAACAAATTTTTGATAAACATCAGAGAAAATCCTAAAACATTTTAGTCACCAGGGTCCCCTACAGCCCCTGACACACTTGACCAGTAAGACCTCCAACTTGCATTCTTCAAGAGCTTGGAACTGTTAGCTCAGCTCTTTTCAACTCCAACTGATTCCTTAAGTCATGTTTTTTGATTGATGAGGAAGTTGGGCCTGAGTTGCAGTTTTTGAATCCAGACTCACACAGTTCCCAAGGGCATTTGTTACTACACAGTTCTAACAGACTGCTGTAAAGCTTCTTATTTCCATGTCTGTCCCATGACACCTTTTTAAAAAAAAGTTTTTGAGTCTGTAAAGGCTTCAGGACAGAAATTATTACCCTTGTTTCTCTTTGCACAAGCCTTTATTTTGATTGTGCAGATCCTTTGCAGCTGAGATGCATGATTGACAATGAATGCCTGTAAAAACAGACAAGTGTGTTTCTTGGGTCAGCAACTAATGCCACCCTTTCCTGAATTTGCACAACCATGATATCAGACAGTCCCACTGCACAAAAAAGCATGTAACAGATGTTCCTAGGTCATGCATTTTAAAAAAGAAGAGCCCAACATACAGGAGCAACATTTTTTGCTGGAAGAATAAATGGAGTTAAAATCATTCTAAAATAGAAAAGCAGTTGAAAAAGAAAAGTGGAGTCATTTCCTAATGAAATCACATTTTTTACACTGTTTACAATGAAAATTGAGTCACAAGGACTTATTTAATCACATTTACTGGAAGCACATCCACACACAGAAACTCAGGATGGGTCATATTGGAAGAGACCTCAGAGGGGTCATCTGGTCCAACCCCCTGTTCAAGCAGGGTCATTCTAGAGCACATGGCACAGGATTGCACCCAGACAGTTCTGGAATTTCTCCAGTAAGGGAGACTCCACACCCCCTCTGGGCAATCTGTGTTCCAGTGCGTGGTCACCCGCACAGTAAAGAAGTTCTTCCTCATGTTCAGAGGAAACTTCCTGTGCATCAGTTTCTGCACATTGCCTTTTGTCCTACTGCTTGACACCAAGAAGAGCCTGGATCCATCCTCTTGGCACCCTCCCTTCAGATACCCATGGACATTAATGAGGTCACCTCTCAGCTGTCTCTTCTCGAGGCTGAACAGGCCCAGCTCCCTCAGCCTGTCCTTCTAAGAGATGCTCCAGTCCATTAATCATCTTTGTTGCCCTCCGCTAGACCTACTCCAAGACCTCCATGTCTCTCATGTCCTGAGGAGCCCAGAACTGGACAGAGAACTCCAGGTGTGGCCTCAACAGGGCTGAGTAGAGCTTTTCAAAGACAATGATCACATTTTTGTATCTTGATTCTTTGATGCTGAAATTGAAATGCCTTAAAATGGCTTAATTTTTAAGACTACATGTGCAGAGGATTTTCAGAGAAAAAGAACTGTGCCACCCACATTTGGAGAATGTTTTGTTGCCAAACACCACCTCTCCATTTTCACCTATCCCAACTGTTGATTGTCCCACTTGGAGGAAATCACCACCAGTGGTTTCCTTTCTTCCCTGAAGGCTCAAGGTATTCATGACTAGGCATTTCCTAGGCATTTCCAGATCCTAGGATTTTGCTGAGCTTCCTAAGCATCTTCCAAGAAAAGCAGACATCTTTGCCTTTCAGAGACAGGCAAGCTGAGTGAGACTCAGCAAACACAAAGCCAGGATCCTAATGCTGAGAGGGTGCTATGATGTGACTGGATCAGTTCTTCCCATATAATTTATCTTGGGCAAATTTAAAATGAGGTAGCAAAGTATATCACTGGGCTTGTGACACCTGTAAATGTATCTCCACATGCAATAGGGCAGCAACTAAACATAAACCCAGCTTCAGAAAGTGGTTAAGAGAAAATAACTGAGAGGTACTGTAAACAACCAAGCATCCAGGCTTGGCATACACTCGGACATTTTTTGATATAAGTATTTGTTACGAAAAAACCCTCAACCATATTTCTAAGAAACTAGGTTATACCTACAGAAACTCTCCCCTTGGCAGTTGATCTGGCAGAGTGCTCTTGGGTCACTTTAGACCACTCTGCTCAATGTAAACTGTATCACTTAAGCCTCCACAAATATCAGCTGCAGCTCTGCCACGAAGTCTGCCAGTGTAGCTCTATTGATCTGGATCTAATAGCAAATTCTTTCAGTATAGATGAGCTCAGTGAAGACAAGATATTTGATAACTATTTGAGTTAACAGAATACTACACCAGAACTCTGAGCTTCAGCTTCCAAAAATATATATGATATTTAGACTTAAGAGTGGTTTTCAATTTACTATCATTCTATCATGCTATTAGTTTTAGTTACTAGCACTGATTCTTGTGCTTACCTGGGTGAGAAGTAGGATATTATCCTTGTGAAACACACTCCACATTAGATTTTAGCGAAAAGATTTACATTGTCATAATGGAAAGCATTTCTTCCCTAATAGAATTTAAAATGACTCCCTATGTTACTATTTGTATTTCACAAATTCTTTACCAGTCCCAATCATGAGCCATCTTAGGTGCTGTACAAGCACATTACAAAACATCAACACTTTTTCTCCTGTACATATTGCTTTTCATTTAATTAATTAAGCTTCCATAAAATAAGCATTGAACAAAAAAGCCCCAAGAATTTTTTTTTAAAATCTCTATGTGGAAGACCACGCTCCTCAACCCTGACTGATAAGCTACAAAATCAAGGAGCAGTGATACATAACACTTAAAAAGAAGTTGGATATGTAACAAAAAAAAAAAAAAAAAAAAAAAAAAAATTATTAAAAAAAAATTAAAAAGGAGAAAGTGAGGAAAAAATAATTAGTGACCCAGATATCTAACAGAAACAGGTATTTCAAGAATATCAATGTTACTTACTACTAAGGAAAAATAAATAAATAAATGCTGTAACCTAGCACAAAACCAGAAGAAAGCACTATTGGTGACTCTAGAAGCACAGCCATTACCTAGTCTCTCCAGGTTCAGAAAACTGAATATCTAATGGTAGCAATAGCAAACTAGACAGCTTAGTGCAAGAAAATGGAGAATAAAATCATGATGATTCAGAAAAGACAATTTTATTGGTTTTGAGCAAGTCATCTGCTTTTGAGCAAAAACCACAATTTTGTGAAATAGATATTGTACTTCCTTTCTCAAAGATAATGTTTTGTGCGGGAAGAATTTACCTATAGAAAATACACAGAAGGAAATGACAAAAACTAGAAGGAAGGGATGCCATTCAGGGGGACTACATAAGCCTGAGAAGTGAACCCACAAGAACATAATGAGGTTCAACAAGTCCAAGTGCAAGGTGCTGCAGCTGGGTTGGGGCAATCCCAGACCTAAGAACAGACTGGGAGAAGAAGTCACGGAGAGCAGCCCTGCTGAGAAGGACTTGGGGGTTCTCCTGGGTGAGAGGCTGGACATGAGCTGGCAATGTGCGCTCTCAACACAGAAATCCAGTTGTATCCTGGGCTGCATCCAAAAAGGGGTGGCCAGCAGGGCCCCCTCCAAACCAAACTATTGCATGATTCTATGAAATACAACATATCACACTGAAGTGTTAATCTAAAGAAGCTTCTGACCCTTTTATTGTCAGAATTTCTTTTTCTTTTTTTTTTGGCAAATATCATTGCCTTAAAGACTTTTCAGAAAGATGTATGCAAATTGTCATGACTCAACTATTCAGAAACCAATGCTTTGGGGACAGAGAAATTAAAATTACTGCAATAATTAACAGTTTCTTAAACCATGCTGTACACTAAAACATCCACTTTATATTTCTTAACATAATTTCAGGTAAATTATATTTACAACACAGAAACAAAATATCTCATAAAAGTCTTGATGGTCACATGTTTCCTGGAAAATGCTTCTTATTTTTTCACTAGTTCTTTTTTACCCTGCCACACTGTCTTGCTGAGATTATCAGAAAGCAAAGATAAAACAAAAAGATGTTATTTAGTTTATTTAACTGTACCTGCTCATAGAAAGGATTGTGAGCAACATAGTAATTGGAGTCAAAGGATTCTTCTGTTACCAGAACTCTCTGCCTCTCACCAACCTGGAAAATAGAAGACAAGAGATGACTCAGAAAGAAAAACCAATGAATTATACTGAGAAGAGAACTGCAACTACAAACAAATATTCTTAGCAGGAATAATCTAATTCTCTGAGGAAATTCTGTATCAGCAAGAAAGTGGAGTAGAGAAAACCTTACTTACAAGAGTTTAAAACTGACAGGGTTTAAAGTCAGAATCAAGGGCTAGAACTATGGGGCTGTAATGGCTTAACATGAAAATCCAGTTCAGAAATAAAAACTGATTTTCACTTATTAACATGATAGCAAATAAAAATGTCAGATGTGAACAAAGTCCATTGCATCTTCATCCAACTAATGAAAAAATTCTGCAATTAATCACCAAAAGGGTATCTTTTCTTTAAAGGTCACACTTGTTATTTGCAATGCTGGTGCATCTCCTTATCCCTTCTTGGTGATCTCACTGCACTGTACTCATGAGATCACACTAATTTCCATGACAGTGGAATCAACACTGCATATTACAAAGACTCAAGAAGAAGAGTTAACAACTTACAGCATACTAAAAGAAAATAAACACTGGTCTAGAAAGACCTGTGTTCCAATTATACTTCCCAACCTCCAAATGCACTAACACAGTTTAAAGGAAGCACCGGTTTTAAACTTAAATGGAAGTTAAATGGAAGACACCAAGACAAATCAATTGCATTTAGGGGCCAAGCAGATATGGAACAAAATCTGACTTTCCCTGAAGTTCAGAATCCACCACATAATACCTCCGGTATTGTCCATTACTGAGGTTATAATGAAGTGTATAGCTTAATTTCTGCAAACCTGGCAGGACTTAGCTCACATTTTCAGTCTGAGCCCATCTCTACTTTTTCCATCTAAATGTGCCCTGGATTAATTCCAAACTATTTGACAAATGCATTCTGCAAATTACAACTGTCTAGCATGTTAAATTTACTCACTGCTTTTATTACTATTTTGAGACTCAAAAAGCTTTCACATTTTACTCTGAAGTTTTAATATCTATGAGCAAAGTTACATTCCCCTCCCCTCTCCCTGAAAGATTCCCACCACATCCTAGTGGCAGCTGTTGCATACAAGTTTTAAGACCTCCATCATAAATTCCATGTGAATTAGCAAGAGGCAGAGCAGATAATAACGTTTCGATTCCTTAAGGTACAAGCAGTATAAGATTAAGATTTTCTCTAACAGTTAATGGCAGAATAGAACACTAAGAAATAGGAACAGCAATATCACATCTACTCTACAGTACACACACACCCACACACACACACACACCCCCACACCATATATAATTCTCCACTCGCTAAACAGAAGGACTTCATAGAATAACTCTTGACTTCCCTTCCCTGTGCATTTATCTGGAACATTCCCAAAGTAAACCCTGAAGAGCAAGGGAGACAGCAAGCACCCAGCTCATTTCCCCAAAGGCAGTTAAACTTCACTCCCCAGGACCACAAGTTGTGGGGTACACAGCAGAAGGGCCAAAATCCCTGAGTTCCAGACCCAGTAACAGAATCCTAATAGTAGAAAACATGTATATTTTTGCATAATTTTAAGAGGTGTTTAAGACTTGTTTATAGCACATTTAGAATTTCCATTCTTTGGGAAGTCAGCAACTACAAATAACAACAGATAAAATATACTCAAATTTTAGTAAAAATGCAGTGTAACCAACAGTATGGTGTTTTTTTATTATTATTTTCAATGAAACAGTTATCAAATTCAAATCCCCAGAGGAGTTTTGAATAACATGCCAATAAGGCACTCAAGATAACTACTCCAGTAATAAGATTACGGAGAACATTTCCCCTAAACTGAGAGGTTTTGTTACTTCTGTAATACTTGACACCACAGCTTTTAAAAATCACAACTCAACATCTGCTGTAGCGCTGAAGTGCTCAAGTCTCAGATGTCCTGCAATATTATGGAAAAGAGGACAAAATGTTAGATAAGCAACATTCACCCTTGGGCAAACATGCTACCACTGAAAAACACCAAGGCCAATCACCAAGTCATGTCCTCACATCCTATTTTTTATTTACCAATACTGAAACTTAGCAAATATGGCTCAAAGCAATATTGGATCTGTAACTAATTTCTCAGTTGTCTTGTGGCTCCCTGGGTCTCTCTGGTCATAACAGTCTGCCTGTGTCATGGCTACGAATCCTGCCTGTGAGGCAGACTAAACTACATGTGCTATCTTCATACGCTCAGACGACAGTACGGCAAGCTTTTTATTTAAAAAAAAAAAAAAAAATCAGAGGGAAGAAGAAAAGAACACCTGTGTTAGATCATTTGATATAAGCTGTGGTTTCTTCGGAGACAAGTTGCCAGTTTTTCTCATCTTTGCTTCCAGGAGCCAAAAGAGGTCAGGTCTCCTCTCCATGTCTCAGTGGGCCAGAGAGAGAGCTTCTGGGCTCAGAAGTTCTTGGGAATGGGAGGAAATCAGGAATTCTAAATTTGTCACATAGCTTCAGAATCACGACACTTAAATTGTGGACCAGAAGTGCTAAGGAGCCAAACAGCCTATACCAATTCACAGTACATGCATACAGACAGACACACACACAGAAGACTAGCATGGCACACTGTAAGGAACAAAAAGTAAACCCAATAATTGTCCACTTCCTGAAGTTATGGATCTGTAGCCTTGGCCAAGGCCAAGCTCCCAGAGAGACACAATATTCAGCTATTTGCAGACTCTTTTGCCATAACAACAGAAAAGGAAAATTCCTTTTAATGAGTTAGGCCATTGCATATTCATGATCTACAAGACTAATTGGCTACATGCATTTGTAAGACAGAAAATTACTATCTATCCTGCATCCAAGTATAATTAAGAAGAAATGTAAGTACGCAGAACGCAGCTTTGGTATTGAAATTTGTTCAAAAAGTGGAATATGTCATCATTTCTGCAATTATTCCCCTGGGATCTCTAAGTGCCTAAGTTTCACCTCTCTCAGAATTTAAATATGCAGAAACCAGACATGATATCTAATAACAGTCATAATTATAATAACCTTTGATGATTTTTTTTTTTCAGGCATGTACCAGCAGAAGTAGTTCAGTATCTTATTTTTATTCCTATTCTTTCATCTGCTTCCACAGGTACACATGAGTTCCAGCTCTCAGGGAACTACAGTTCTGCCAAAGCATCTGGAACTGAGGGAACTCAGCCCTGGCATCTAGATTTGGAAAGGTTTCCTATAGAAGCATTATTTTTTTTTCTTGATGGATGACAACATGAAAATACTTATGAATGATAGCAAAAAAACCTTGCCCAGAAACCTCCCCCACCCCAAGGTGGATTGGTCACCTAATTTACACGAGGGCAATTTGTTTTTACCAAAAACAACGCAACAATGCAAGAAAGCTGCTGGTCTGATCACTTCCTGCACTGCAACAGTTACCAGGAAGTTTGTAAATCTCAGAGTTAGTAATCAAATCACTTAGGAACTTTTATTTCATTTTCATTTATCCTACAGGAAATTCTGACATGCTAATTCTTTAACTCAGTTTTTCCTTTACCGGAAACCACAAAAAGCAGTTTTTCCAGCTGGTTGATTTTATAAAATAAATGAATAGTAAGAAATGTCCAAAATCCTTCTTGGCTGCAGTCAAATGGTTTCTTTTTAAAACCAAAACTGACTGAATCACATAAAACACAAGACTGATTTTTAAACTCTCCAACAGTTTTGGTGCAAAGGACCATCCCTTTTAACATGCTTTGATAGAATATTGCTACGTAATGTCAAAAGTGGTGACTGCTGTGATTACTCTTAGGTAATGTATACCCCTAATTTTTTTTTTTAGTCAATGAAGACTATGATTGCACCAGTTTTGATTTGTTAATTCTTACAGCCAGAGCACATGGCACACTATATTTCTCAACGTCTCCTTATTGCTCTTTTATCTGAATTTTATTACCTTTGTTTTTAAGAGCCTCTGATTGGCTAAAAAGGTATATATTAATAAGCACAATATTTCTGTATTTCTTCCGTAGAAGAAAGCACACTGCCCATGCAGCATCTCCATTGATTTAGAGACAGTGGCCAAAGCCTCCTTCAGGCTTAGTTCAATTCACAGTGGATCTGATGAGCATCTTTTCATTCACTTTCAAGAAGGCTGGCACGGATTCTGACCCCAATCATCATGGAACATGCTTTGTACAAAGCTTGGAAGCCACATAAAAATCTGCTTTCTTGTATTTGTTATTTAAATATATCACAAAGTAGGCAATGAAGAATACACACCATCACAATTTATGTGTATGTGTTTTAGCAGCTTACTCTGATGTATAGAATATTTCTGGTAACCGTGCATATTTGACCTTTACTAAGTACAACAAAGTTTAAGCAAAAGCAATTTAGAAAGTGTTCATTCTACATCAGTTTTGGTTTACTTCTCTCCTGATTTTTCACTTGCGGTCTAATTATTTTGAATAAATTTTAGTAATTATGCAGATGATGTATTCTTCGCTATAAAGCAGAGATGAACTGCTGGACCTACTTTTTATAAATTATGTGAATCCTTCCACAAATAGAAGCCAAATTCCTTGAAAATTATAATTAAGCATTCTCTAGGTCTTCTGCTTACATATCGTAGGTGTTTTTTCCTCCTGACAGGGAAATCAAAGTGTGCCACAATCTCCCTGTAAAAGAGATAAAATTTCTAGAAACTTACGACATGGTCCTGTTTTGATGAGACCACAACACATCTTTTTAAAATCTCCTTTGTATTGCTTTGTTCTGCTATGCAGCACTGGTCCTCCAAAATTTAGGGTGTATATATCCCCCCCTTTCTGAAGGAAGTATTGGAGACAAGGAATGGACTTGTCTCTCTGAGCTTTTAGAAAGTTGTTAGGGATTTAAATGTGAATATTGGAAAGCAGTAACATTAAAATAGTTCAGCTCCTAAGCATGACAATTTTTATGCTGGGATAAAAATGCTTTTCTAGCACACAGCATAGACAGCTGCCACTTCACTAAGGCTCATGTTACAACTGTTGTCCAATTATAGATGGGTAAATGCCTCCTTTTTATTACGTTATGTTCAGTGCATAACCCTGCACAGAAATGCAGCAACAGAGTGACATGAATATTTAAGAGTTCTGTATCTTCTACATCATACAATGATCAGTTAGATTAATCTTTACAACATGTGTCTGGCCCATTTTACACCTGAGGAAAGAAACAGAGAAACTGATCACTCCAGTGCTGCAGAGTAAGCACTGAATTTACCACATGGATTTCGTGTATTCCTACTTTTTTCTCCTAAACCTAGACAATACTGTCTCAGTCCTACAATGCCACTAATTAGCAGCAAAACCAAAATTCTCAGTGTTTTTCCTGTACTTATATTGCCCAGGTTTTTTCACCCTTGGAAATGGCATTGGGTGGTTGTCTTCACACACAGGAAAGTATTTAGCTCTTAACTAGTGAACTTTGGAAACCCAAGTTAAAAGCAGACAGCGTTCAGCCAGGTGTCTTATTTCACTGTCAACCAATACAGCTGACTTTGTTAAATCATCATAATTAAACTGTCCATCTTTAAACAAAGCTGCAGATTTTTTTTTAAAGATGGCACGAAACGTATGACTTATGAAATAATACCTAAGCAAATGCCTTTTTTTGTTTTGTTTTAGGCACACTTTCTTCAGCCACACTGCTCTTTCCACAGCATCATTCAAAATTCAGAATGGACACAGGCAACAGATGCCCACCGAACAAACTCTTTCAACTATTTTCCAGGCTGGCTTGAGGCTGTGCAAGCTGGAAGGAAGGATTAGGTATAAATTAAAAGACAGCCAGGCCTAATAGTACACAATCAGCATAACAAAAAAGTGCCTCAAACCTTCAGCAGCAGGCACTGCAGCTCATTAACAGCAAGTGAACACCTTCTCTTTGGTCCCCCTATGAATTTGTTGGCACAGTTATGGGGGAGGGAAAAGGTAGGGAGAGAAGGAGGTGAGAGATAGAAGTAGACTGCTTCTGCTTTCTTGGCCCACTGCTCATGCTTCAGGGTAAATAGATCCTTTCTATTACTGTGCACCTGCATCTGACTGCTTCATTTTGATTTGGTCTCCTGCTGGGAAAATGTAGCTTCTCCCAGCACATACAAACCCTGCCATGCAGCTTAGATGAAAATCATATTCAGAGATGTGAGCGGTGACCTAAAAATGACAACTGGTCCTCAAAATATCTGATTCCTTTTAAATTCTGTAAGCTTGAATTTTGCTTGTCTCTCCTTTTCATTGCCTCGAAAAGGGGTAATAAAAGTAGTATGTTGACAACTCTGTCATACTACATTTCTAAATTTCATTGACTGTGTACAATATTATAAAAGGAAAATAAGTTTTCTGAAATGGGAGAAACACATTGCCCCTGAAAGCAGTCTCTCTCGTTGGATCTTTCTGTTGTAAACCTCAGCTTAAGCAGCAAAAGGATGAGGTGTCAGAATCTGGCTTTTTTTCTGGATCCAGCACATCGTTGCTAAGACACTGTTTTCTTGTGCTCTCTGAAACGCTGTTTCCACACATGCAAAATCCAATTCTGACTGTTACACAGAGGAGTCACCACAGAGCTGGGGAAGTTGCTACAGCAATATAAAATATGCTATGCAAAACTGATATTTGAGACTATCAGGCAGTCAAACAACTGCCTTAATGTAATACTGGCAAAAGCCTCCCCCCCACCTTTTTTAAATGATTAACAACCTCCACAAAACTATGGCAAGTATCTACAGAAAAAGTCTAAACAAAAAGATCGCCTCAAAGTAGGAACAAGAAACATCTGAGAAGGTAAAATATGTTTAAGGTCTTCCTTTCATACCCACAACATTTCACAAACAAAAAACTAGACCAAGAGTCTACCCTTAAGGAAACTTGACATTTAAAATAGAAGTATAGGAAAGCATACTATCAATGCTGATTTTATAGAATGGAAGATGGCCTTTAGGAGAATCTTTCAAAAATATTTTCAACTTCCAGCCAATCTGGCAATCAGATGGATTATGATGGCATAAGTAAACAAATATTTGGTTTCTTTAAATTTTATTGCGCTTTTTTTCTAATAACAAGCTAAGCCTGTAGTGAAATGAGGCAACCAAGCTTAAAAGAACGATGGTCTTTGTTAGGAAAGGCCATGCTTTATGCTTCTTCTGTGAAATTATTTAGAATTATTTAGATTGGGTGTTTTTGCTGGAAGCAATTCCTTAAGATACACTGCCTATTTCCAAGTGATTTAAGCACAACATGAAGTAGTAGTTGCTAAGGCAACAATATGCAATTCCTGTTTCACTGATCTCTCTTAACAGCTGCATAAGCCCAGGCAAGTATCAGTTATATGAGAATTTATAAATCAGCTTGGTAAATACCCTGTCAAATAGCTTCTCCAGGAATTGCTTTAGGAACTTGCAATACCAAACTGTTTACTCAGACTGAAGTCTTGTCTACACTACGGAAATAGAAGTGCTCAGCAGTGGCTCTGCCAGAGGGGCTCTGGTGGAGCACAGACCCAAGCGAGGCTGTGCTCAGCATCGGCAGCTGTGGGAGAGCATTGCCAGGAATAATAAAAGGCCCCAACCTAAGCATCACTTCAGTAAATCGCAGGCTGGACCACAGCTTGCTTCCTCACAGACAAAACAAAGCAGGAAAAAGTTAGGAATAGATGAAAATACTGGATTTGAGAACACAGATGACAAAGCGAGCACAGCACTAATACAAATCCATAGTCAGTTCTGTCTCCCCTGACGTGACGCTGGGATCCCCACAGTAAGACTGGGTGCTCCTAGTGATGCCTTAATAATTTCTAATTTTTTACTCTTCGTGTATCTGTAACATGCTGTAGTTCTGTGCTTCTTACAAAGTGCTACAAACCTCTGCTCCCAGCACCTTTAGCCAAAACAAGGCTCTCTGAATACAGACTCAAGGACATATTCGTTGCCCTAGAGCCCAAAAATATGTAAACTACAGTGGTATGGGGGGATCATGCCCGGGGTGGTTAACATCATCACCTAAGGGTATGACTGGAGAATTAAGAGCCAATATGCTAATGGAACAGAACTTATAAAAAGTGAAGGGCCATTGTCCATTTTGGGTGTAGTCCCTGAGGGGGACTTTTGCTTGCCCGAATGTACCTCAAAGACCCTGAATAAATTTGTCCACATTTTATGCTCCTAATTTGTTTTGGCCTCTGTTTCAGGTAGGCTGCTTCTCAGCATCACTACAATGTATCTATAGTCCAATATTTTTTAATCAAATACTCCAAAAAGACTGCTAAAAAAAGTCTGACTTCTCTCCAAATTATCCACTACAATTTTCCTGCTCATCCTACAGCTGAGGCCATTGTTCCCTGTTCATCTCATCTGAGAACAAAGGGAGAGCAGATGGGATAAAACAGAAAAAACAAAGGTCCAAAATGACCCTGCATGCAAAGCCAAACCCAACTCTCCCCCAAAATCCAGTAAAAGCTCTATTAATACATTTAACAACACACAAAATATGTAACATAACATTGCTGCAAGTTAATTAACTTAGAATACAAAATGGTGGCGCTAACTGAGAGTTAAAAAAGGGTATAAATATGGATCAGCTTTCTTTTCAAAAGAATATAAATATTCCTCTTGCCTACACGAATCACAGGCTACTAAAAAAAGCATCTGAGCATCATCAGAACCTGATAATGTTAATGAGAATAGATAGCATAATGATATTATTTTCTTTTATTTTGAAGGTAGACACTATATGATCAAAAATTATACACTTCAGGGGGTTTCTTCAGTCTAAGGCAAGGTAAGACCCTAGAACTGCTGACACTTCTAGTGGCATAATGCTGAATGACAAATAACATCAAGGGCTTACAGAGGGACCAAAGTGAATGAGTCATTAAATAATGATAAATGTAGTGTGACTTTATGCTGTTTAGAATTTAACAGCAACTACTGTCAAACTAGTTGAGATGCATTTTACTATTTTTAAACTGTATGCCAATTATTTGCATCAAAAAAGGTTAAGCAAAAGAAACATCTCTTCATTAGCATACCAGAATGATAACTCTGACCAATTATTTGCCATTCAAGGAAATGAAGAGAAATCAGTTCAAGAAAATTTTAAGATAAATCACATCTGTTCTAGAACAAAAAGAAAGACATTACTGCTATGGACTAAATACCTTTATAATGTCTCCTCCACAACCTACTCAGTTCTCAAGTCTACGCATAAAGTTAGCACGGAAACCTCACCTGAGTGCTGTTGTGTATGCCTCAGCACCTTTTGCATGACATCGGAAG
Organism: Acanthornis magna; assembly: GCA_036785705.1. NCBI lineage: Eukaryota > Metazoa > Chordata > Aves > Passeriformes > Acanthizidae > Acanthornis > Acanthornis magna. Next base: position 23,163,496 of record JAWUZG010000025.1, on the reverse strand, counting down.
AAATATGTCAGATTAAAGGCTCCACCACCTACACCACTGTGTGCAACCTTCTCTTTAAAAAAGTCCTTACATAGCTCAGACAGTAAGAAGTACTTAAAAATTGGAAGACACTATTGAGTTCCTCCAATCCTTCAAATTTAACAGCAACACCCTTTGCTGTAGTTGGATATTAACAAGACAGAAAGAGGAACCAGCTATACAATTTAACTGCAAGTGAAATTAATTATTGAGATGGGTCAACAAGAAACATGCTGTAATTTTTAACACAGGTGTTAAGACCACATTATAAACTTTTTAATAAAAAAAAATTACCGCTGATGTAAAATATTTTGTCTGCAGTTCTGTGCATATCACATCAATAATGAGACTATTGTGTTCTCACCTAGCAGGTTTCCAATTCCACACTAAGTGTACTGGTTATTTTATCAATTAAGCAAATAGAATGGTTTGGACACACTAAACACTTTGATACCTACACAGGCCTGAAACTTCTTACGGTACAAAGTCTTTGCTAACAGGAGAGTACTAATAAAAAGAATGATCAGCAATTGTGTGACAGATCTTTTTAATGCTCTGAGTTGGTATGGCAAGAGGGGGGATTTAAATGTACATGAAAATGGGGATTCAGAGGGAGATTTACAGATTGTTTACAGTCTTGAACAGTCAAGGAAAGAGCGGCCCTGACTGTCTCTATAATTTTTGCGAACCATTCACAAAGGAGGTTGATAGCTGTGAAACAGGGCTTCAAGAATAAAGGGTCTTCTTATGCCACTATGAAAAAAGCCTGCAAATACAAATAGAAATGTGCCATGTAAATAAAACAATTCTCCAAGGAAAAAATATTTCAAATTTCTATTTATGCTCCTTCCCTTTTGTAAGTAATCTCCAATTAATCATCGTCAAAATGCAACAGAAAATCAGAGGCACAGGAAACAAATCACCATTCATTAAAAGAAATGTATTAATGAATGTCGCACTCTAGGCAGAAATCACTGTTGTATTCCCACAACAGCTGTAAATCCTGTATTTTAATGTTCTCAAAGCCTGAATTATGAAGGTATCAAAATTAGGTAGAAATACTTGTGAGAAAAGTTCACACATTTGTTTTTGCCGTTGCCTTCATTCAATCTTGGATCATATCACAAGGCCAGTAGTATGCAGCATTTTTTTGTCCTACCCTGCCCTTTCTCCTCTTCTGTGTTTCCACCTTTCAGAGTATTACTTTCCCCATACTTGACTGGTATGAAAAACCTGAGTGAGACTAAACAATGTTCCCACTCCTGAGAAGATCTGTAGCAAGAGTAGACTACTAATCTTACTCAAGAGCAGCAAGATTTCTCCTAGCTTCTTTCCTCCTGCTTAGATCTTACTGAATTGCCCAAAGCATCATTTTATTATGCTTTTCTACTATGTCTGACCTAAGACAATTGTTCTTTTTATTTTCACTGAAAATTGTTCTGCTTCTGAAGGGACTCTGTGAACATGTCTCATGTATGCAAGAAGATGCACAAACTATTGTTTTAGTTTCCTCCGTGTTGAGATGTTTTAAACATGGAGGAGGAAAACTGATGCCCCCATGAAAAAAATGAAGCTTATTGTTTTTTACTTTTAAAATCTACTCCCCTTTCCTCACTTACACCTCTCCCTCTATTGTACACCAGTAAAGGCAACAAAATCACAAGCTGACAGTTTCCAAAGGCAAAATGCTAGTAATTAACTTGAAATCGCCTTTTAAACAACTGAGATGGGGCACATAATGAGCCAGGCCTAGGTCTTCTTAGTCCCTCTTATGCTTTAACCGCTAGCTAAGAATTCTCCAAAAAAAATTCTCAGTCAGAATCAGCCTTGCATCAATTGTGTTTTACCCCTCTGTCAGAAGCAGCAAGAAGTGTATAAGCTACTTTCTGTGAGGTGATCACATAAAACAGGTATGTAAGACAGGGGACAAGAATGATATTTAGATTTTACACTGTTTTGTGAAATCATGAAGACGAAGTAGCTTGGCTCTATATCTGTAGCTGGGTTCATCAGCTATAGTTGTGAACAGGTCTGGGCTGATGGACATTTCATATTGCACAAGCGAAAAATAATGTCAAGAGCGCCAGCATAGTGTCTGGAGTATTATTATAGCATACTATAATGAGAAAGAAATGAGGATGAAGCTAACTGTTCAAAAATAAGAAGGCTCCTGGTTAAAAAATCTTAGGACTGCTCCTTTCTCCTAAAGGCTGCGGTAGAAATGGCACAATTCACCACCCTAAAAAATGTCCTATCTTCATAATAAACTAGTTATTTTGATCAGTTCTAACTAACATAAAATTTTAGCCAGTATCTCCTACATCCAAGTGACTCTCCACATATTTGCACTTTCATCCTACTATCTTTCCTGGCTAATATGTCAAAAACTATACAAGCACCTCGGGGTCACAGGTTTTTTAGGCTCTAGAAACTTGATAGGGATTACAGTAAGGATGGTGATTGGTGATGGAAAACTGTGCAAATGGTGGCAACAGAACTCAGCAAAACAGAGGCTTTGCACTGGTTTTGCAGAATTAAAGGGCAATTTTTGTCCAAACAAAGAGAAACTCCACTCAGCATTCAAATCAACATTTTAACTGTGAATATCAGCAGTTTCATCATTACCAGGTATACTCTTATATTGCTTTTTAGTTTTCAAGATCATAAATTAAAACCACTTACAGACACGTCTGCCAAAAAAGCTCTGCCATTTTATATAGTGGATTTTGCTATATTTTGCTATATTCATATTCCATGATGCTTGAATGCCAGTAGAGAGAATAGAGCTTTTGCTGTATTTTTTAAGGAATACTGTTACACTTAAACTCTGAAAAGTGCTTCTGATAAAAGAAATATTTGCCCTTTCATTTGTTCTGCATAATCAAAGACAGAATTTCTTCAGGTAGTATGAGATAACTGGTCACATTTGTATTTGAAACACTTTTAAAATACATTTTTCAACTTTTGTCATAAAAATTCTGACCACGTGATAAATTTGCCAACAATTTTTCCAAATAAATTCCTTTACACTACAATGCAGCAAGAAAAGCCAGAATGTGTGCCAAAAGTGACCTGATGGTCCTTCTAAAGGCAAAAAAAAAAGGCTCTTAAAACAAGAATTCATTCAAGGTTTGTCCCAGGCTTTTTCCTTTCATCAAGGCCAGATGGCAAGACAGGAAATAGGCTGATGCCTGCTAGTACCCAGCAATCCTCTTGCCTGAGAAGCCTGACGCTGCTGAAGTCCAGTACTTATGAATGACATTAATAAATGGGACAGATTAAAAGAAAACAAGGACTTCATACAGAGGCAAGGGAGATGAGGGGTCTTGGTAAGTCATGCAATAATTTTTCTGTCATATAAAGAGTCCATTGCTAAGAAAGGGCCTAACTCACAGGTTTACCTTTACTAGTAATAATTGTGCACAGTTGATATTCCCTCTGCTCCAGGGTTGAAGAAGAGGTAATGCCTCACTTTCTAGGAAATTATTCATGACCCAGCTTCAGTGAAGAAGAGGTTAGCCTCTCAGAGAGGTTGAGATGAGTTATATGATCCAAACTCAAGAGAGCATGAAATAAATGCAGAACCTCCGAGAGAGGATATGACATTTCATTTACACAAAGGAGATTGAACGAGGAAAGAAGTCGGCAACAGAAAATCTGTTTATGAAGGAAGCGGATCAAGTAGAAAAGAGTATCTGGAAGGGCTTTTTGCAAAACACAGATCAAATAGCATTATCTGCTCATACTTCAGGTTTCTCATGCATCAAGTATAAATTATTGCATGGAAGAGAACATGCTTTCAGAATCTGTTTATTGAAGAGAGTCAGGCAAAGAGTTTGCTGCACAGCTCTCAGAGAGAATCAGCTTTAGGCCTTGTCACATCAATGATTTATAGGGTGACACTAGGGAAATCAATTAAGCTCTCTACGCGCCCCAGTTTTCCCATCTGTAAAACAGGGGCAAGCTGTTATTCAAGGAGAGTGCTTTTCCATTTTATAGCCTTCCTTCTTGTGTTTGGGTGTTCGTTATTTTGTTAGTTTCTACACTATTAAAAATATTAGCCTTATGTGGATGTGTTTTTATTTTAGCATTAGAATATACCCATTCTTACTTCATTTTAACTGCTTTGTTTTTATATAAATTTGTAAGTACTTCTATAATTTTAGCAGCAAGATCAAAAATATGGCATGCAGTGTGAAGGGAACACATACTTTTCCTAGAACAGAGATCCTTCAGGAAGCTATTAAAGAAATCTCATGGTAGGCATAAATAGAAAATCCAAAGATAATGAAGTCAGGCAAATGTGGAAAACTGCTATTTATTTTCATTTTAAATTGTTTAATGGTTTTGCAGTATTTAGCACTTCAATGTTTAGTGATTCTTTGAAAAAAACTGCATAGAAAAGAAAATTGACAGAATACAGTCTAATCCTCAGGCATCTTGGAAAAAAAATCCACATGGCTGTCTTTGGGCTACTTCTTTCATACATTTTCTTTGTCTGTTCTCTGGTGCCCACGCAGAGAACCTTCTAAAGGTTCCCTTTAGAAGGAACATCTAAATAAACTTTGTTGAGGTTTTAGACTGGAAAAGGAATCTCAGTCCAGGGCATTGGTAGCCTTTCTATTCCCACAGACAGACTTAAAATACACTGGTCACAGTTGCCTTCATTTTTATACTATTCTACACTGCTTAAAAATGGGGTAAGGATAGAAAAAAAAAGCAAAGTAGTTCAGAAGCACAAAGATCTAATTATTTATGAATGACTGTCAGGAGGGCTTATATCTATATAATGCTTTTGCCTGTACTAGGAAATTTACCCTTTTGCGTGTAGATATAATAATACATTCAACTTGTAAAGGGGGAAGAAAACAGCCAAGAAAATGTTTTAAAATATAGTTTCTGTTTCAGTATGAAATGCTGCAGTCTCTTCTTAGGAGGAAGCCAGTGCAAATGTGATTGGCAGATACAGTAATAAGGATTTTCTTCTGTCCCTGCCACCTGAGCCCTCTGTGACACTGTGACTTGCATGAAGGATAACCATGTAACTCTGAGGCCATCAGAGTCTGACTCCAGCCCTGCCATGGTTTTGAAATTCTCCAGCAGACAGCAAAATTTCAACAACCGGGTTCTTCAGTTATAGGAGGACTGGGAGATTAATTTAATGTATTTAGATACTTGTCTTGCCATTGCAAATGTAATCTTCTTACTCAAGACATACCAGCTGCCTTGGGCATTAGAAAGAAAATTATTATTCTGCTATGCATGGAATGGTGCACAGGACATTGGATGAAAATAAAGAGAAATGATGGTAAAGCAAACATCAGTTTGTGGTTACGTTGAATCCTTGGCAAATGGCAAGTGACTCTGAACTGGCAAATCCTTTTATCGTTGCAGTTTTTACAGTAATCTCAAATCTCTCCTTTATCTGCTTGTTTTTTGGCTTGTTTAACACAGAGACTGATGATCAGTGAAGCAAAAGATTTAGTTTAAAGGTGTCAGCTAATATCTACCACAGAGCTGCTATTGCTCTTCAAACTGGCTTTACAGATAAGAGCTGGCTGCTCACTGGGTGGCCACAACAATATTATTCGAGAAAATATCTTAAGGTGTTCATATTGGCAACTGGGTTACAATATACCATGCATGCGTCCAGAAATGTTATCTAAAGTCACTGAGAGGTTAACAGTAAATATGTATGCTTTGTACACAAGATACTATTCCAGGAGAACACCATGGCTGGGTGGTCTGATTTAGGCAGACCAAGTTGAGTCATATCATGGAGCTGTCTATTTTTATTGTTTTGTTTTGTCCTTAACAGATAATCCTTTTAGCTTTGTTGCTTATGAGGCACTTTCTGTTTTTAATCCCATGGCAACATATTTTTAAAGAAAACACGTCTCTGATCTTTGTAAACTTCCATTTAATTGATTTAGTCTCCCTTTTTCCACAGGTTGCTGCTCTTTACACAAACTGCACTTTCTCCTTCTTGGATAAAGTACTGTGAAATGCTGCTGCAGCTCATTTGGCCACTGCAATTTTATATCCAAAAGCAACAGTGTAAATTATAAACACATAAAGCCAGTCTTGAGCGTAACCTGGAGACCTGCAGTGTGTAGCTGGCCAGGTGACACTACATAGCCTTCAACAGTTCCTGATTACAGTGACAGTGTTTTGCATTTCTGACTGCTCCAGCTGAGCATTCACAAGCTGGAAGTCACTAAAGCTCACATGAAATTCTGAAAATACTGTATTATTGTTCACGTGTGGGTTACTGAAGTAACAGACCACACAGTAAAACTGATTTTACATTAGCCACTTAAGTTTGGATAACATTTTTGTCATTTAGGTTAAGATGGGATAAGGTATCTCAAATATCAACAGTCAATGTTTTCACAAAACCAGTCTGAATTAAGATCAAAGCAGCACCTACTTGTTTTCATTGCACTCATGGTTTGAAACTGATTTCTATTTCTTGTGCATTTGCTTGAGGCAGTTAAAAATAAATGATCAGTTTAAACAACCAAAAAAAAACCAGACAGAAAGGCGAACTCTATTCAGAACTTCAATGTATTCCAATTTCAGTGTTTCAGAATTTCAGTGAATGCACAGCAAAATCCCATAACTTAAACAATTTTAATTTTATGACACACTGATGCAGCTTTTCTGAGAATTATTTTCTTTAAAGATCACAAGTGTTGTAAAGGTGTATGACATACAAGAGAAAATGGATAGTGAGGACAAAATTCTCACCAGGAAATACTAAAATTAGAGTAGGAAGACCATTGTGTCTTTCAGTACTTTGCATTGCATACACCTGATATTTGGATTACGTAAAAAATACTCATCAGTTTCATCAAAAGTAATCTGTTTAAAAACAAAATTACAGTCTATACAATTATTTAATTATTTGAAGAACGTAGGGATTCCATAAGCCGTACATATGGACGCAATGCAATAAATCAGACACGAAAATGTAACACTTGAAAGTAGACAGACTGCTTCTTTACAAAATGTAATACCACAGATTTCCCTGCTTTCCTAGAATTCCACTGTCAACTTTAAGCTTTTAGAATAATGGGTTTCACCCCTTGAACACATGCCACAGAATGCTGAGAGAGGCACTGTGCACAATTCACTATATAGGCTGGAAACCTAAACATTTGGTTGCATCGTATAAAAGAAACACATGTACAGCAGATCCATCTGACATTTTCACACATATTTTAGAAGATCTCTTCAACTTCCTCATGATTTCAGTCTACATTTAGTTCATTACTAAGTCCTGCAATTGCAGAACTAAAATTAATCAGAATCCCATTTACTTTCTGAAGAGCACTCAAAAGTCTATGATTTTAAATTAATTTATGCAAAGAGAAAAGCTCTTGTCTTTGTAAGTATAATTCTAAGCCATATAAATCGAAAGTAAAGCTTTAAACCCGTAATGACCCCTTTTCCATCCAGTCTTAAATGGAATAATTAAGCAATAACTTCCATTCCATCTAAGTACATGCAGCAGTGATGGGTGTCTGCTTGCTGACTAAAGCCTGAAGCATTTAATTGACCTGTGGGAGCTGATTATTGCAAGTACAGTCATATGGCATAGAAGCTATGTACTTTTTGCTAGAAGAAATCTTTCAAAGTAATTAATAATTTTGGTAATTTAAAAAGATTATGCATAACTATTCACTATGAAGAGACTTAAGCTGTAGTCAGCAAGCCTGTTACAGATTTTTAAAGATAATAATATCTGTAGGTGTACTCATTTGGGTTGTAAATTTGACTCTTCAGAGTAATAGAACAAAAATGAGTCATTGGCCAAGGGCTCAGTTCAGAACTAATGAATTATCTCAGGATTTTCCTGGAGAGACTGACAATAAGGCATCCCTCACTGACTTTGCTACAATCTGATATTTGCTATTTATATCCTCACAGCAGTGTTTAGAAACCTCCTAGGTGAACGACATTCATACAGCTGCAAACAGAATACATGACGTTTCAAATACTCTTCACAGCTGCATAAGGAGAACAGGTCAGTATGAAAAAAGTCTTCTTGAAGCACGTGCTCCAAAGTCACGAGACCACTGAGCCTATAAAGAGATTACAGTCTTTACAGATAATGCAGAATAAATGCACTTTCTTTAGCCAACCTGCACAGCACACTCAAAGAGGATATATAACTGCTGGGGGAAAAATATTGAAAAAACTCTTCTACAAGAAGGTGACAGTGTGTGACAAAAAGGAACTTAGAAGACATTTGTTTGGAAGTTCTCCTATGTTTAAAGAATAGCAAAATAAATTCACTTTAAGTATTTTGTCCATTGCTTACTGTTAATAGAAGCTGCCTCTGGAGTACTGGGATCAAAAGCAGATTAATCTTTTCCTAGCATCTCAATGCCCAGCTGATGTTGAATGCCTCCTCAGCTAGACATTTTAAAACTAAGAAAAATTATGAAATGTAAATATCCAGTCACAGTCATGGAGTGCTTAGCATATTAGAAGATCAATACTACTTGGTTTTCCACCTAAAAAAGCTATTATGTCCTAACACATCTTAGAAGAGAGAAGAAAACTTGGCAGTAATTTTCACAAGTAAAGTAAGCTGTTTTTACCAAGCACTTTCCTCAAAACAAAACTTTTCTTATAGAGCAGCTGAAAAAGACCCAAAGGTCATTGAAAACCCAGTTTAGCAGTCCTCAAGGGATTGTCTGTCCCTTGTCCCTAATGCGGACCTTCAGATGGGAGTTGATCATCGTAAGCAGCTACTGAAGAGATAACACGACCACACAGAACTGGTGGAATTCAGGCTATCAGAACTCATGCCTTACAAAAATGACCATGCTCAATTAGAAAAAAGAAAGCTTAACAGCCAATTGTTTTCTTTTGATTGAAGACTGGGATATGGGAAGGAGGGGTATGGTGGGTTTGTTTGTTTTTGTTTTGCTATTTGCTTTTTTTTAAACATCTGTCAAAAGTCAGGGGATAAGAGAACAGTCATAAGTACAATAAATACTCCTTGGTAAAGCACTGTATACAGTATAGCATAAATTACCATTGAGTACGATTTTGCATATACATATATATATGGGACAAAAATACTGTCGCATCCTGGTAATGAAATGGGAATTGTTTCTAAGAGACAAGCTGCAATATCTCAATTTGTTGGAAGCATCAGATGGAAAACTTCAGCTATCAGTTACACATCCATCTTTATTTAATATATTCATATATGATCTGGCAAAAGGGAGTAGGTAATTGAGACTTGAAATCCATGGAGGAGATTAAAATGGAGGGGATATGCAAAAAACTGGTAAGAGAAAACAAATTGAACTATGTATAGAAAAACAAGATACCCATTTGAAAATGTCAACTAATCTTTTTGGAAATACATAATCTGAAACACAGATGCTCTCTGGGAAACTTGGAAAGCAGCAATGCTGAAAAATATTGTTGGGAGGACAGAACACTGGACATGAATTTGTAAAATGACACAGTAGTGGAAAATAACACAGATATACATTATATTAGAATAAATACACATAGTATTTATATTCATGAGTGTGGCAGTAAGCCATTGAGCCTAAATATTCCTCCAGGGCCTTGGAAAAAGAGAGTTGTATTTTTTTACTCTGAAAACCATTAAGTACTAACACTATCTCATTCCCCTTCCTTTGTTTTTGAAAGTTTTACTAAATTAAACCTACACTATACTAGAAACCATTGCAATTTTCTAAGGCTGGATTTGCCAGTATTGAAAAGAGCAAAATGCACAAACAAATGGCCCATCAGATGTGAGCAATGTTCTGCTTTGTGGTCACTGCACCTGGGCTAAGGCTTTCCCTTCCAGAGGCTAAATAACAGAAAGATTTTGGAATTCTGAGAAAAACAATTGGCATTGGAAATCTGAAGCTGACAAGTAAAGAGGCGAGATCACAAGGCTGACAAAGACAAGGAGAAAAGAATAACAAGAAGTAATGAGGGTGTGCAGCACCTTTGGAAGATATGGTAGGACCAAACCACTTTTTAAGGAACCTCAGCCTTACGGGTCAGTTAAAACTACATCAGTCAAAATACTAGAAAAAAATCCTGTGCCACGTCAGCCTTCATTATTGCATGATACATCACATAAATAGAATTCTTTAAAAATCTGTAGCTTTTTAAACTTTTGTTAAGTTTGAATAAGAATGGCATTTAAAAAATATAAGCATTTCTCAGTAAGCATTTAAAATTTTTCTTAAAATTTCTGCTGCTTTGGTTACCCTCTGAAGTATGTTCCTGCTGCAGCATGCCTTGCCTTTGAATGTCAGGTGGCACTGATGCCCTTCTGAAAGAATATAGAGTTTTACCTTGAAATTGGATTGTCATACTTTAAAGGAAAACTTTATTATTTTCTCTCCTCAATCCCACCAACTTCAAACATTGCTCAATACCTAAAGCCTGTCTACCATTCTTTCCACTCATATTCGCAGTTGGTTTGTCTTGTTTTCTTGGTTTTTGTTTGGGTTTTTTTGTGCTTGTTTTTTTTGTTTGGTTGGTTTTCTGTGTGTGTGGGGGGTTTTGTTTGTTTGTTTGTGTTTTGTGGGGTTTTTTACGGTTTTGTTTATTTGGGGTTTTTGGGTTTTTTTTTTTTGTTTGTTTGTTTGTTTTTTAATCAAAGTAACTTTTCTTTTTCACAGTTAAGGAATACTAGATGCAATTGTTTCATCCCCATTTGGGTTTGTGTAATAGTGGAGTGAATTTTCCAGTTTGTTATCTAATCTCTAGGGCACCACTTAAGTACAAGTGATCAGGAAGCTGCCTCAGAATTTTGTCCAAAAGAAAACTGGCCGAGACTGTTTTACCTAGCACTAATTTTTATCCCACTTAACTTGACTACAAGAGTTTATGTTAAAAAGAATCAAATAAATTGAGTGCATTTCTCAGAAATCCTTTTAGGTGAGAAATGGATGCTTAATCCCAACATATTTTGACCTCCCTTGATCAGCTTTACAATTTATATGGAGTAGAAACTGTTAAAACCATCTCCATCCTAATTATGTAGAGATAATAAGCAATATCTTTTTCAGCTTAAATATAGAAAGAACTTTGGCAGGGAAAAAGCAGCAATGCAATGGGAAGTCAGCATGTGCACATCTTTACTGACCAATCCTTTAACAACAGCATTTCTCTTTCATAGAAACCATCACAAATGAGGCCAGTTCTGTGTTTGCATTACACATACAGTTTTTCAGGCAGTACTGGTTCATATTCTCTGATGTGTTGGATGACAGGAGCTTTATAAGCTGTCAATCAACCAAACCATTCCAACTTTTAGATCATATATTCATTCAGCTGCTCAGATCATAATGAGAAGTAGTGGAGGAAATATATATTCTGGTATTTCTAATGCTAATTTGCTCACTGGCAGCTGCAAAAGTCAACTTTCTAGATTTTGGGGGCAAAGTGAAGATCTAGTCTAGCATTATTTTCCTCTGTGACATCAGCCAGCTCTCAGACAACGAGAGGTTCAAGTTGTCTAGCAGCTACAATTCACTTCGGATTCACTGAAACCTTACTGGAAATAGTTGCAAGAGTCACCTTCGACACAAAGTACTCTGTCCCAGCTGACAACCCAGCTGTATCCCCCAGAGGCACATTTGTATACTTTAGGGAGTAAGTAACAGTAATCTTTAGCTGGCAAAAGAGTGCAGCCACTCTTGGAAAGTTACTTAAGCTACAATTGCCTGTGTTTATCTTGCCAACTCGGCACTCACAAACTGTCCTCTAGCCCAGATGACAAATAAATAAAGGAATATTTTGGACCCTGTGCCTGGCTTGCAATTCAAATATCCAAAAAGGCATTAGCACAAGCACATATCAGTGTTGCCATTCTTCTTACTTTACAGATGGAGAAGCTGTGACTAAGCTGAGAACAAATATCTAAAATCTAAGAAAGCCCAGATACAGCTTCGCAGGCTTTTGACTCCATAGGTGTGCTAAGCACAGGCAATCTCTGAATCCAAGGATACTTGCTCTATACTGAATGTGCTGAACAGAATCACACAGTAGTTTGTCATCCTGAAATATTAAATTGTTTCTGAGTCTCACTACCCAAAACCTGTGTCCCAACAAGCCTTTTTAGAGACAAACAATGAAGTTATTTCCTGTCTTTTAATATCAGTCTTTTTAGACTATTTAATCTCAAACTACAGTGACTAGAAATATTTTTAGAATATGTAAATTGTACTAAAAATCCACTTACTTTGAAGGCACTGGAAAAAAATTCTACTTTGAAGTAGAAAAAGAGACGTGGTAACAAAAATACCCCCAAATCTTAGAAGTGCTTGATTTCTCTCCTAATTACATTTCTCAGTGATCAAACCAACATATAACTTCAGGGAGACTATCTGAAAGCAAAGATCATTTAGCCTCAGCAATAAACCCAAAATACATATTTTTATATTTCTTTATTCATACCCTCACATTTCAGTTCAATTTGTGTCTAAACAAGACATGTCCCTGTCAGTTTATGTTCACAGTTCACCCTCATCTTTAACCTTAAATCTAAGCAGAGCTGATAATCTCTCTTTCAAGTCAACATGTATTTTGTTGGATTGATCCAACCCCTCTGCCTTTAATAGAACCCAGCAGCAGCTGGCTTCAAACTGCTTGAAACCTTGGAGATCAAAGTTTGATGAACCCCTGTCATTCTCCCAAAGAATTAAGATCTGTGAAGAATGTATGTACCTCCTCAGGCTCAGATTTCAGAAATACAGCAACTGAAATGAAGAGAAATTGTTTATTAGAGAACCATGCCAACCATATTCACAATGCTAGCATAGGTATTTTCAATTAACACAAATAGATGCTTTCAACAAATGTGTACAGCCATCCTCACAACAAATTAATTTGCTGGAGTCTGCAAGGCAACTGGATTCTTCAGAGATAATATTGATGGAAATTGCTCACTACTAATAGTTTACATACAGAGCATGTGACTGTGCAGAATGATGCGATATCTGGGATTAGATTCAGATTTCACATATATATGTGAATTGCTCTTTTCCCTTTCTAAACCACCACTCAGTATGTGGAAGACTGACATACTGGCATAAACCACAGGCAACAATCTGAGGTTTCTCTTGTCAGCCAGATGTTATTTATCATGCTACCTTTCAGCAGTGCTCAATATACACACAGTTTTATTAATAATCATTAGGTTGCTCTTCATCATTCTATAGGAAACACCTACTACCTATTTTGATTGCAACCTAACTAACCAAAAAGCACAACTGTCAGGACCTGAATAAGTCTGATGAAATAAAGAGTGAAGCAAGACCCCATCAAAAGCATTTTAAGAAAAAAATCATAAATTAATCTCTGCAAACAATTCCTGGTTTTCCTATTGAAAGCTTTGAAGTCAGGGTAGACATTGGTATTTATGTGTTCAACTAGCAAAAAAGGTGTTTCATATTTGTTTTTGCTTTCAAATGAAAAGATATTTTCCTTTAACCCTAAAGTTAAGAAATTTTCTCCCTCTAAATGCACCTTTTGCTGTATGATGACAACAAATGCAGGTCTTATAGACCTACTATAGTCCTAAGTGACATAATACACAGCCTAATTAAGATAAATAGAAAGTACAGTCAGATTTGCATTTTTCACACGCCAGATTTATAAATAGCCATTCTCACAAATGTAAAATATTTTTCTTTTCAGCTACCTTCTTCTCTGAATTAAGACACGTGTGTGTGTGTGTACAACTCATCATCCATAATTTGAATTTGCTCTCCCACATATATATATATATATATATATATACACACACACACACCACATTAAAAAAATTCACACACAGGCATGCACTCTAAATCCCACCCTGAATGTGTAATTCTTCCATCATCACCATTTATTTATCATATGATCCTGGGAGACCAATCTCTCTTCAAAGTAATTCACATACCCTGTGCAATCTCCAGTGACAGAAAAAAAAACCCAACAAACCCCACCCTAAGAAAATAAACAAAAAAGCCAGTAAAAAGCACATTATCCTTTAAGGATCAAAAGCTGCAAAAAGGAGAACAACTGCATCAAGATTTTGTGTGCTGAACTTTACTCAGGATCCTCCTCCCCCCTCTGCATGCTGTGCAGATTCAGTCACCTTAACACAAGAATGGAGCTCATACATCAGACTCAGCAGGGTGCGTGAAACACAAGTTTCCTCTTCCAACACAGGGGAATTTTATAAAAAACCTGCACCACGTTACTGGACTTCTCATCCCCCAGATGTGTCTCCTCCATGCAACAACCACAACTAATGAGTTAGAGCCAGCAAACTGAACAACTGAAAAAACACCCATCATTCATAAACACAGCACCTGATGTGTGGGCTGTGCTGCTCACAGATCAGGCAACAATCAGTGACAAAGTGGATTTAGGTAGAAATTTGACTTTTTCAGTTAAAGGAAGAGAGCATATGTTGTGGGACACCAGGTCCTGGTATTCTTTACACGAAATCTCAATAATTATATTGTTTATTTCTGCTTGGTTTATTGCTGGTTTATTTTTTGTGTTGCTAGTATGCTATGTTTTGACTAAATTTTTTAATTGGCTTCCTTGCTAAGGATCCTTAACAGATGAAAAGCAGCAAAAGCAAATCTTACCTTGGCAGGAAACAATTTATTCACTACTCAGACACAAACAATGAAATCCTTATTCAGAATAAAAGGTAGTTCTGAATACCATATACTTTTTTGGTCTGGTGCTATTTGATACTGTCCAAATGTTCACAGTATAAGAGGGCAAATTAATTTTAATGAAGGTAGAAAAAAAAGAATTATTAGTATATGTCAAATCTACTTAGCTACTTTTTAGAGTGATAAATTTCACATTTAACTGTGAAATGCAATTTCCTCAGTGTTCTCACCTCCAATTATTTAAGTGTACAGAGTCCTGGAATTAATAAACAAAACATTACATTTGTTGAATTATTTTCTATAATGCACTTCCCATACTGATGATGTCTAAGAAGTTGTACAAATGGCAAACAGAAGGAAACAAATCTTTGTCAGCTCTGAAACTCCTATACTAATGGAATCTCCTGCCAGACTGTGATATGAGAACCTCCAATGCTAAACTCCGAGCTTGGATCTCCAACTTGAAGTCCAATTTCATTATGCAGCAAATCAAGATGCAAACTGAAACAAAACCTTTTTTTCTCTGCTGAACACACAAGCTCAGTATCTGCAAATCAGACTCTACAGTCATACTGCATACTGTCAGAAAAAATGCAAGGTAATTCTTAAAATTCTACTATCTAAATAAAATTATACATTTCTATACTAAGTAGATAACTGTAGTACAGTAGGGTATGTTACAGGTATTACTCTTAGAAAGACTAAAATCTTAGTAAGATCTACACTACACATTTCTAAATCAATCTACACTGAAGAACAAACTCATTAGTATCGCCTCTTAGTTAGTTTTATGACAAAAAAATGGCTAAAACACTTGTCAACAAACAACATGGTTGTAATAGCCTGAGTAGTATATGGAAACTTCAAATCCAGCCATGCTGTCCCTGTTTGCAAAACCAAGAACAACTTGGTCCATCCATGAAGCCACAGGTCACTGAAAACTAGAAGTGTATTGGGTCTGGCTGGGCTGGAGTTCACTTTCCCTTAGCAGCCCTCCCAGTGCTGTGCTTTGCACTGGCAGCCGGAAAGGTGCTGGTAACACTCAGTGTTTTGGCTCCTGCTGGGCAGGGCTGGCACAGCATCAGTGCTGCCCCTCTGACATTCCCTCTACATCCCAGGGCTGGGAGTGGGCATGATCCACTACAAGAAGTCACCTGTTATGTCCTGTCTGAGACTCAACATATCAAGTATTTCACAAGCAAGATGTTGGGTGGGGATGCAGAGCAGTGTGACACTGTAGGCACAGCAGTGCAACATGCAGGATGCAAGCTTCCTGTAGGGCAAGCGGAAGGAGGATGAGTTGGAGTCTGAGTCAAAATGTCTGAAGAAGATGGTTTAGTGACAAACTTACGATCTTAAAACATGCTTGAAGGCATTTATGTCTTTATGTTTCAGGACATTTTTATAGTAGAAGACCTTAAAACCGAGAGGAATATACTGCTAAAACCAGGCATGTGCATATGGAAAAATTCTGTACAAGTGTAAATGACAGTATTTTTTAAAAAGCATATACCCAAAGTATTTTTCATCAAGTTAAAGCTACAACAGTAGAAAAACTGCAGCACTGCTGGGCCTCAGCTTGAAGTAGGACTGGATGACTGCATAGACATTACAATTAATATCACTAGAAAAAATGAGAAAGGTAGAAGAGGCAATACAGTAAAACAGAACACTTTAGAACTGGGAATTCTGTGACAAGATTCCCCACTTTCACAGCTCATGCACATGAGCCAAGGTTCTCTGTAGCTTTGTGAACACATGCAAAAAAGTTTATATCATCCAGGGGAAACCACTAAAACCTGTGGAGAGAGAGGAAATAATAATGGCCCACACCTAGCAAAGCCATAACGTTCCATGCCATTACACTTCGGAACAATTTAGTAAAGGAGAAAAGACGGGCAAGAACCGCCCATCCTGTGAGAAGTCGGAAGGTTTGAGAAACTCACGCAGCGCGGGAGTGCCTGACAAGGGAAGGCACCGCTGCCACGCAGCCCCAGAGGTTCCCCAGAGGTTCCCCAGAGGTTCCCCAGGCCCGCAGCTCCCTGGCTCCGCTGCCTCACTGTTTGATGGTTCCCCCCTTCCCGGCTAAGGCAGGGGTAGCGTATCAGATCCCTGCAGATGCTGGGAGCTGAAGGCAACAGAAAGAAAAGCTTTGACATTCTGTCATGGAGATGACAGGCCAAAATGGCCTGCAATAAACAACAGTTTGAGCAGGATAATTTGATGCATTGAGTTCTTAAGCTTTTCCAGACGCTGAACTTAGCTTGGGATGTGAGATAAGGGGACAGCAATTACTTCACTGAATAGAGTGTGGTTGTGTGAAACCAAGAGAAAGGAACCTTTCTGTGAATGCAGAAGAAATAATCCACATGCTCTTTTTTCTTTTTTTTTTTTTTTTAAACCCTTTTTCTAGACATCAGCTTTTAAGAGGATTCATGTGTAGGTCATATACTCTGCAGACTGAAACAATCAATGTTTCTAATCAATTTTTAGTAATTTTATTTTACCATTGCTTCATTGCCACTGCAAAACAAAACAAAAAATTAAAGCCCAATAAAAACCAGCAAGCCTACATGAAAACGTCTTTTCCTCCTCCATCCTCCAGCAATCAGATTTACAAAAGTAGCTTTCTAACTGCTGCGTATGTTTTTAAATCTGTGTAAAGCCCCAGCTTCATACATCACTGTGGCAGTTTAGCATCTCTACACTCACAAAAGAATATATGAGTAGAGTTATGTTTCTCTGTAAATTGGCCCCTGTTACAGGCACATAGGCAGACTCACAAGAAAACCATGCTGCTGGAATACTTTCCATAAGTAACAAGTTGTTAACCCATGCCTGTTGGGTCCAGTCCATCCCTTCTAAGCACTTATGTAATGATATTCCACATGCAGGGGAGCTGTGAGTAAACATGCACGGAAACTGTCTCTCTGCAATCCAAATGACAGAAAAATTGTGAGCCCCAGATTTACATCACACTTGAAAAAATAATGAGCATCACGGGTAATTTTAAAGCTGAAAAAAAAAAAAAATTTGCAAGTCTAATGGGATTGTATATGCTCCTGCAAATAAATACCCAATAGGCAAGGATCATCTTATTGAACACTTGGACTGGCCTTTGTGTACTGCACTTAATATCTAAAATGTTTACTGATGTTTGAATTTTTTCTTGTGATACAGAAATTTAAAGACAATTTCCTTCTCATTTAACATACTGATTTTAATAATACTGCTTACACCATATTGTGAGTTTAATCTCAAAGACTCTTCACATATTCTAGGAGAAAATGAAAATCATATAGCATAAACTAATGTTATCACATCGATCCTCTAAAGAAGCTTATAAAATGCTTAACCTTATATTGTCATAGTGCAAGACAAAAAGGGAGACAGATCATAGTTACTTTAATGAATTCAGCATAATACAACTGACACCAGCTGTTGTCTAAATGGCCAGACTTGTAACACATCAAAGCCTTGCAGGAAGTTTTGCAGGACCAGGTAAGTATGACAATTTAAAATCTCTCCTCCACATTTCAACCACCTAGCAGTACAGTCACAAGAAACAGCTCTGTTGGCAGAACATTGTCATTAGTATGCCGGCTTTCATTAGAGGTCATAGTAGTTAAAAACTTGCATGCATTTAGAAAGTTGGAAATTGGTAAAATCAAAATGCAAAACTGCATCTTGAATACACAGACTCCTAGCTTTCTGATTACTAAATGTTTGGCAATAAACATTAAACTTAATTGACAGGACAATATAATAAATTAATTGGCAATATGTTTTCCAGCATGTATTAATAATTACTAGTAACCCACAACTCCTAGTCCCAATTCTCCCTGAAGAAAAATCCCCTTGTTGTTCACTCTTTGCCAAAGAAGCTTGCCAGAATTTCCAAATTTCAGCACTTGTTTTAAGGTCAAAGCCAGTATCCTAAGGGAAATATTTCAGAGCACTCAGAGAAAAATGATATTTGAAAATAAATTTTACACTTCATTTTTCAGGAACATCTTGAGGTGTTGTCAACACAAGAAGAATAATTTTCTAGAGATGTTTCTTTCATCACCTCAGTTCCAAATTTCCAGGGATGGAGAAATTAAGAAGATTAATATTCTAGCTAAGGCTATGTCCCTTCCTACATATCATGAAGGAGAAGAACAGGGTCTCCTTTCTATATGGGACATATACATGCCCACGTCTCCCTTTCAGTAACTGCTTGCAAATAAAGTTTTAGTGTGATTTTGCAAAATGGTCAACCATTTAAAATTTTTTATGCTTTCCCTGTACTTTTAAAAAAATAGTTGAAAAATAAACAAAAACCTTTATATATACTTCAGGCAGTATACATATATATAAAATAGATAAAGAGATAAGAAACATGGCTACAGCACCCCCCTCAGAGACTTAGTATTTTACATTAATGGTCCAATGACAACCTGCAAAATTTATACAGCATATTCAAATTTAGGAATTGAAAAAAACTTTAGAGCTTTCTTAAGTAACAAATATTCCTAAACAGCTTTTTCAATGTTTTTTGGGGGTTTTTTTTCAATACAAAGAGTAGGTGGACATAAATCCTTTTAAGGAAATGTTATTTTTACCACTTCATAAAACACATGGCTCTCAGAGACCGCTTGGTTACCTAAAACTGCTGAATTGTACTAGGGAGCCAAAATCAAATATCCAAAAGTTACCTAATTCACACCATAAACAGCGCTTCAAGGTTGAATCAGAATGACAGAGTTATTTAGGATTTTCTGCTGAGGATTTTCTCTTCCCTAGGTCAAGACAGCAGCAGAGGTAAATGGAGCTGAGTGCTATTAAGATTTTTATTTGCTAAGTATTAAAGACCTTATTTAGATATCACTGAAGTTTAACAGATGAATAAAAAGACCATCTCATTTTCTGCCTACTCAGCAGACAAAAGTTTTCTCCTTTCTGAATGACTGACTCCCTGCCAAATGCCCTTGTGACTCATTTTTATTTTTGTAAGGAAATAATACAATTTATGAGCTTACTTTTTAAGAACTCATTTGTGACTGAAGTTCTTCACATTATCTTTAATTTATAAAATACTACTCAATATACATATGCAAATAAATTCTGCAAAAAGCAGGCTTTAGGCACCTATAAGAGAGGTGTCTGCTCTGAGGCAGTGAGGTAAGGCACTTCTGTAAGGTTTGGTTATCAGTTCCCTGTACTTCAGATCCCTGATATTAAAACAGTGCTTTTTCAGTACTTCACAAGTCCTTGTGAAAAACTTGTGAATGCAGAGATGGCTGATGCCAAACAGAAATAGGTAGGAGGCCACATGCAAAAGGAGGATGATAAAAACCTAACAGACAATTCATTGTTCAGTGAGTACTGTGCACGCTATGCAGTACATATGATACCATGAGATCATGTAAATGTAATTCAAATGTACAACGGAGTAGGAATAAAAGCTGTCAGACAACCATAAACTTGGTCTTGCTGATTCAGGGAATCAGACCTTGTACAATGTACAAAACCCAGCAGAGGCGATGAACTTGCTGCACCAGTGAACACCTGAGTCAGGCATGTGGTGTCAGGGTTCTTTTTACACATCTCTCAAAAAATGGAGATTCACTAAACCTTGAAGGCTACTCATTCGAGTGGAAGCTTGGTGAAACAGTGGGAAGTTGGAAAAACTGGCCAGCCAAGCTTGCCTGAAGAGGAAGAAGTCTGGGGTATTGGACTACACTTGAAAGGAGGAAAAAGCCTACGTGCTACAGCTGGATCTTATACCTCAAGGCACTCAAAAGACTTAGAAAGAATGCATGAGAACTAAAAGAAATAAATGAAGCAAGGTAGAGGAGGGTGGGCCTTACTTTCTTGGCAAAGGTGTATAACCTATCTGTAGGATCAAACACAGACAAAAACGAAAGGTAAAAACTGGACAAGATAAGGACATATTCCATGAGAGGAAGAGCAATGAATAAGTAGAGAAAGAAATTCTGAGTTCAACAATGTGATTCTTCACCTAAGAGTGGTAGAGGAAATGAAGCTGTGAAATAGAAGCAGCCATTTATTACTTTGCCTGGGCTTGTACACTACTCACATAAAGAGTCTGGCATTTGGAACATTTACAATGTCCATGTGCTTGTTAAATT
Source organism: Acanthornis magna (assembly GCA_036785705.1). NCBI lineage: Eukaryota > Metazoa > Chordata > Aves > Passeriformes > Acanthizidae > Acanthornis > Acanthornis magna. The sequence continues at coordinate 23,142,672 of JAWUZG010000025.1, read as the reverse complement.
AAAAGATTGACCAGCCCTGAAAAAACAAGTTTTAATAAGAAGCAGCCACAGAGTTGTGCAACCTGAGTGTTTCTGAGCAAGTAATTTAATGCATGACAATGTATGCGACATACTCATATTAACAAATGTATGTTTGTGTTTAGATACGATGTCTGTATACATGTACTGGGGAAGCAAAAGAGAAAAAAGCATGTTTCTCTTGGCCAAATTCATTCCATGCAAGAGAAATTCCTTGTATTTGGTATTTTTTTCCTACAAGCTCTTCTGGTACAATTCCAGGCCTCCATTTAAGAATATTATTTCTGTTACTCTTTCTTACTAGAAATCACATGTAATCTGCTTTTACCTTCACTTGCTGATATTTTTTCATCCATTCCCTGCTAAAAGCTCTGCCACTCAAAAAGCTTTTTGTATGCCCCTAATCATATTATCTGTTTCCTTCCTTCTCCCAAAGTCATTGTTTTGTTTCTTCTCTTCCAGGGAACCACCATTACAAAACTACTGAAATAATGAACAGAACTGAGCTGTGGGAGTTGCTCTACTAGGAGATGTAAACAAGGCACAATCTGGGTGAAAGCGGACCAGATGACACATGAGGGAAAAACACAAGCTTTCCTCCAAGCACTCATCTTCAAGTCATGAAGGTGTTAATAACTGCTATCAATCAGGTCTTTCCTCTACAGGCAACTACAGAGGTGAGATGTTTATCTGCTAATTAGGTATCAGTACTTCAATACGTTCTACCTATTCTGACTGAAATAACAGCATTCTGTCCTCCAAAGCTTAAGAAATCCTTAACATGATCAGATACCACGTTCAACATTTGTTTGTGATATACAAAGGTCTGAGCAGAGAAATGTCATCTCATCACATGTACAGGATATGAATGCTTGCCCAGTTATGACCCCTATCAGTATCATACACACTCTGGCAAGACCCTTATTTTAACCATTTCCCTTTCACTAGATTTGTAGTTAGTTATTGTAATTGCTCATTTTGTAATTTGTAACTGTTGTTGTAATTACTTGCTGCTCTCCTTTGACTGACCTGTCAGCTTTACATAAATCATTTTTCGTAGGACCATGATTCTTTTTTCCACATCCAGTGAGACATTAGCTATGCTGGCACCTGAAGTGTCCCATAATAGACTTAAATGAGAATGGAAGACAAATCTTGCTAAGAGGTTTGCACTGCTCTTTGATGTCTCAGAATAAATCTGTAATGGCTGTAACTCCATGATAAAAACAGTTCATGAGCAATTAATATTTAATTTTGTTTCATTTCATTTTCACTCAGAGGGAGTATTCGCCCAATTTTTGTACTATAAGCACTTGGTACAGCTGTATGATAAGATGGGAGAGTTAAGCATAGCAAAGCAAACAAAAATTTCCTCCCACAGTTGCCTGCTAGACCCAGATCTACTGTCAGCACCATTATGCAAAAAACTTTTGTCTGCTTACCCTGTTTTCTGCACCTGTTTTTTTACCACAATACCATATTCAACAAGGCTGCAAAGGAGAGGACCACTCTGCTAGGGAGTAAAGCTTTGAGGAAACTGGGTGATACATTAGCTGTAAATAGATGAAATTGGGTATAATGTGAACTACTTACCTAATTACAAATTCAGACTGATTTATCATGCAAACTTCACCTCTGTCACTCTCCTTATTGCTAGTAAACTTCTGCACTACTACAACTGCAAGGGAAGCTTCAGCAGCCCTTGTCCCATCAACCCATATACATTTTGGAAAGGATCCTCACACGAGCTGGGCCATGATAGTTTTTTGGGGCCTTACTATACAGCAAATTTGGGAGGAAGGGAACACTACCTAATTACTTCAATGTTTGCCTTGATGCACAAGGAAGATGGAAACAACTTTCTTCTTAAGATGCCTTTCTCCATAAGTTATAAAAAAATAATGCTCACTTCCACCATGTAACACTTTAGTTGGCTTTGTTTGTTTGTTTTTTTTGGATTGAAAGTACAGAAAATGTTACTTTTTGTCACATACAAGGCTTTCCTTTTTATTTGTAACTTTCATTAAGTATTCCACTAAAACATCTGTTTGTGCATGCTTTCATCAAAAATGTTATCACAGTTTTCAAAGCACTGGAGGAGATTTGTCTACTCTCTGTGTTAATAAGGACATCCTGTGACCACTGATCGACCTTGCTGCAATTGAAATGATAATATTTATTTTAAATTTAGTTCTTACTGGTCAGAAGATACTTGCTGCTGATAAAGCACTGCAATTTGTACCGATGTTATAGTAATTTCTAATTAAAAAAAAACCAAAACCAACCAAACAAGCATTTGGTGTCTCAAACACTGTATTTCTTCCACAAGCAGTTTTTTATTGCCTGAACTCTTTAATGCTCTGTCAATGCAACGTGTTTTTCCCCACTAACAGTAATCACCATGAACTACTTACTACGTTTTAATTGCTTATGCATGTGTTCAATTTAATTTATATCACCATATACCTCCTTGCTGAAATCACACAAGTCTTTCAAAGTTGTAGCCACCTATTACCAATCCAATGATCAAAACTGCTCTATCAGATTTTTGTATTTAAAGGGTTTAAAGATAACAGCCATAATGTCCTATTAGACACAATGGCATGATTTCAAGGCTGTCCTATCAACTTCATCCTGACAGCTTTTCTATTTCCCACAGCTGCCTTGCTCACTTATTCCTTAGTGCACAGAAACAAAAGTATAAATCCAGGTAATGAAAACAGTCAAGCTGCTCATAAAATGTCATATTACTTTGAGACTGCACATCACTTCCCAAATAGTATCCTGTCAGTCACATGCTCATTCTTTAAGCAATGAAAGCACTGGCCTGAAACACACTTGGAAAAAAATCCACTCTAAAACAAACAAACACAGAGCCATCACCAGTAAAATTTAGAAATTTACCCCTTAATCCCATACTTACAAGGCATCCAATACTATTTAAAAAATAATTTTTAAGGCAGCCATATACAAAATGGAGGGGAGAAAAGGTGACAAGACATCACTGTTCTTATTGTGTCACTGACAAATCAATAACTGAGATGTGTGGATATGGAGATACAGCTCTTTTTTTTTTAAGACTATGATGGATGGAGTATGTGACACTAACAAATGTCAGTGCATTCCTTCAATAGAAATTTATGCAGTCAACAGCAGAGTTTTAAAGTGCTGGGTTTCGTTTGGGTTTTTTTGGTTTTTTTTTTTATCTCCAGGAAAGTGGAGTTAACAAGTTTGTAACTGCTGTGACTAATCTGCAAGCTTGTGATTAATGTCCCTATTTAATATCTATGATATTCCTAAAAGGATTTAACTCATCACATTTATTTCAAACTTGTAGCTTTGCTGTTAAATATGGCCTCTAAAATATTAACTTGTATCTCTCCAAAAGACATAAATCTGGTGACATGTAAAGACATTCAGAGAACTTGCAAGACTCATGGACAATTCCTGAAAGCACCTACTGGCCAGCATAACCTACTTCATTTTTTCTTTAGGGAAACACGCTCACCTTTAAGTAGGTTTGGGGAAGGGTGTACCTATTGGAAAGTGAGTAGCTCAGGAACCAAAAAGTGCCTCTGTGTACTCCTAACACAGTCACAGCTTTACACCGACTAGCATTGTACAGATTTTGGCTTGCTGGTTTATTTTATGAACTGAACACGTTAACGAATGCAAAAGCACCTCAAAGTCAGGACCAGTTTTCAAACTAACCTCACAGAACTGAGATTCACTTTTGTAATGTACACAAGGGAAACAAAAAATAAAGACTGAAAAGAATCCAAATCATCATTTGAGAACACTGAGAGGCTTCAGAGACATAACTGGAATGATGATCCAATTTCGTCCAGCCTGTAAATCTGTAAAAATATTCCTATGGTCACTGTTCTCTATAAAGCTCCAATGTTCCCAGGCTATGTACACATGCCTATTACAGGAAAAATTATCACAGTTGCTTTTAACTTCAAATCTTTCTAAATTCTTCCTTATGTGATTTCTATCTTGTACATTACAATATACACAATATAGTCTCCTTTTTATGGCAACAAAATCTATACTTCTGGAATGTCTTCTTTTGCAGACTTGATTTCTCACCATTAACGCTGCATTCATTAACATCTCTCACATGTATGCAATTAAAACAAATGCTGTTAAGCCAGTAGACTCTTTTGCAGCACAGCAGCCATGCTGGCCATCCTGGAAATTCATTGGCAAATACTTTAAATTCCACCTCAGTGCTCTGATATGACACAATTTTACTACAGAACAAGAGGAAATGGGCCATAAAAGCAGGCTTATGGCTGAGGCAACGAAACATGCCACTGCCATTGAAGCAAAACAACTTTAATGGTAAAATCAGTATATGGAAACTTGATAACTGTGATCCTAGTAGCAACAAGAAAATCGAGGCTGTAGATGTAGTGACAAGAGATGCTGCATTTCTGGAGCCAGCTGCTTTTTCAGGCACAGCCAGGGAGCTCACCTTGCCAGCTGAAGAAAACAGTCGCCTATATGGTTACATAGAAGAACCAAGAAGCAGTCTTAAAAATTAAGAGCTGTTACAGAAAATGGATAAAAGTATGTACCTTTCATTCATCAAATCCCAACATCCTCATCAACTAAAGCTTCAGCAACACCAAAACACACTCAGGAACATATTCCCAAGGAACTTTACATGCTTAACTGCTTCGTTAAAGCCTCCTCTTCACCACAGATCAGAAAGGATGAAGGAACATAAACACTTTTCAGGGTCTTGAAACTCATGTTACAGATCTTACAATTCTCCTCCTTTCTTTTCAGTTTAGTCCAACATTTCCAAGCAGTGCCTATGGACTATGAAGGACCCACAAGGCATCACTTAGCAGTCATATGAACAGAAGTATTTAAAAGTCAAGTCTCTCTGCATGTGGTTCAAAGGAGGCCCAAATACAAAAAAAATAATTCTTCCTTTAGGTCTGACTCTTATCAGGAATCATTAGAGTGGACTTTGTATACTGTCTTGCACAGGTTTAAGATGACACTAAAATGTTCTGCAGGATTAAAAAAGAAAACAGAAATATTGTTCCAAGAAACACATACGTCTAAAATTATCATTGTGAAATGCAATTGAGTGACTTCACAGTAGCTGAATTACCTAATGGTCACCAAATTCTCTTATTTATGAACATGAAAAAAAGGCTTTGGTGATGACCTTGGCCTGTTTTTCGTCATTAATCAAACTTTATTGCTTAAACTCCAAACAGAGCGGTTTGTCATTCAAGCAGGAGTAAAATATATATACACATCTACATTAAGAATGTAATAGGTATAGCTGATAACTTCCAAAATTTTCCATATTTTAAAATAATTACTGTTACATGGAAGAGTCCTTTGACCAGCCACATAAAAACAAGCCCCAGAATTAAAATTCACCATTGCAAATAACTTATGAAGTTGTTTTTTCTCTCTTTTCCCTTTTTTCTACAAACCCTAGATCCACTATAAAATCCACTGGGACCTGGACAAGCTTGAGTAGTGGGCCCATGAGAATCTCATGAGGTTTAAGAAAATCAAGTGCAATGCACCCGGGTTGGCACAACCCCTGGTTATCAGCACAGGTTGGGGGATGAACAGATTGAGAGCAGCCCTGCTGAGAAGGATTTGGGGGTACTGATGGATGAGAAGCTCAACATGACCCAGAACTGTGCACTTGCAGTCCAGAAAGCCAAACCATTCCGTGATTCTATGGTTCGAATTACTAAATATTTTGCAAATACAGTGAGAGAACATGGATCCACCACCAATGGTTTCCCAATACATGAAGCAATTTTCAGAAGATCAGAGGGCTAGGACAAGGGCTTTATTTGGTACAGTATTTAAATAAAAAAGAGCAAGCTCATAGTTGGAAGAAAACCAGGTAGGAATAGGAGTAAACAATTTCCACTGCACTCTCCCTCAATCTGCTGTAAATTAACCCAATTAGTTTAAGAATATTTTTCCCCTCAATTCAAACACCTCCCTAGATCAAAATCAAAAACATTTATTAACTGATGCTTCCAACTGTGACAGAAATTACAGTCATTTTTGTAGTAGAGATGGTGTAAAAATGCAATCTAAAAAGATTATTAAAAGCTCAAAATAGGAGTAACCCAAGTTCATCTTGAAAATGGCTGTTTGGATACTGCTAAAGAAATGCATTTGGAGTTAATTAGTTTGCTTTTTATCTGTTCCTCAATTAAGAACTTCCTAGTCTCCCTTAATCATGAAACAGCCATTAAATTTAACAGACCTGTCTAGATGACCTTACACGAGAAGAATAAATTAATTTTACAGATTTTCTTAAAAATATGAGAATCATTTTATGAAAATAAAATGCATACTAGCAATGTACCTGATCCTTCTAGACTTTGAATCATATCAAACCAATTCCATATATAACATTTTAAATTCTTCCTGTAACTCTCATAAAGTAAGTACTTTGGAACACTTGTTATTCACATATTTACTCAGAGTAGATTAATTCTTTCCACCCGTCACAGAAAAAAAAACCTGAAAAACCATGAAAAAGGTGCCAATTCCTAATGAGAGAGCACACAGGGGTAAAACATGCAGTATTTCAGTCATTAACACTACATCACAAAGAATTAACCTACGGGAAAAAGTTCTCTGGAAGATGTGATTAGAACACATTTCTATCTAGAAAACAAGGACTCATCCCCTCACTGTAGCTCCTTTACATCCTGCTGGAATCCCGTGTTGGAATGTGGGGGTTTTTGTCCAAGAAAAGTCTTCATGTGTCAGAGCAATTCCTTTAGAGTTTTCCCCTACAGAAAGCCATTTCAAGTTCCTATGCTGCACTTTCTCCATGTGTGAATATGGCAATAATGAACTAGAGACAGCTACAAAGCTGTACAGTGATGTTCACAGATACCTGCTGAGTTCTGATGTATTCTAGGAATACTTCTTTCAAAGGGCAGAAAAACCATGGCAGTAGATCTGCTGTGTGATCATCATTCACCCCACAATTAATTCACTCAACTAGCAGCTGGAATGCCCTGCTTAAACTTCAGTATTAAGTTAAAAAAATCAATCTTTTTTAAAGAAAGAGGCAATATTTTCTCAGATCTTAAAGAACTAAAACAATCCCACATAGTGTTGCTATGTTCTAGGTTTGCCAAAAATCATGGAAATACACTGTCATAAATATAGAATCATATTCCCACTCATGCTATGAGGATGGTGGTAACAGGAAAAAAAAAAAAAAGGACAAATATCCTAAACAAAGTCCAAAGCTACTTTACCCAACAGATGGGCAAGCAGGACCTTACATGCAGAAGCCCACCTCAGGAGGCTCGAACTGACTGAGATATATCAGAGTGGAGATGTGAGAAAAATTATTTTAAACACATTCAGTAAACTAAAAACAGGCTTTAAGATGTCCATTTGCCACTTCTATAATTTTAAAATCTGCCCAGAATGAAGCTTTGTCCATCATGCTGCAGTAGAACGGCTAGTTCTCGCTGGTTTAATACAGCAACAAAATTACTTTCAAGCACACAGCCTAATAAAATGATACTTTGCACCCCAAAGAAAAGTCTTCTAGGGACATCATAAACCAAATTTGATAGTGCTGTAAAATAAGATTCTCTTTAGATGTCCCTTAGAAGAAACAAGGTACTAAACACAGATGACAAAGGAACACCCTTTTAAGATTGGGGTGAAACAATACAGGAATGTGTCAAGATTTTTAATCTAGATGCCTGACCTCAAGGCTAATTGAGAATTCCTGCTGTCTGTACTGTCAGCGCCATTTTATACAGACAACAAAAATAACAATCAGAAGACAACAGTTGTAAAAAGGCATGTTATTCCGACTTGCAAATTCCACCTATTAAACAACTGCCCCTGTTGATGTTGCAAATAAAAAAACAATAGCATTCTTCACCTCAGAAAAAAATTATGATTTCATGAAGCTGCAAATGCAGCTGTGCCAGGCATAAGAGTTATACTGCGTTTGCCTGAAGGTTGCAAAAGAACAGCTTCAATAGTTCCTTGGCTTGCTTTACAGTAGTTCAGTACTGCTGACTATCAAAATAATTCCTGAAAGTATATGATGAAAATGAGGCAAGATTTGACTGTCTTAATAAATTCACTTTTCCTGAACCTAACTGCAGTGCGGAAGCCTGACTTTGGCTGTTCCACCACCACTGCTCTTACCAATTCATTCAATCTTTTTTATTCAGAAAAAATATTTTTATGATATGATTGTTACAGTCCCTTGCACTTGATGTATCTACTACTGTAGTGTTCTGCATGTTGACATCTATTGACAACATGGCTGAACTGAGTGAAGACCTTAGGACAATAACTTTTTGAAGTCAGGGCAAGATCTTAAGATACAAAATGTGTAAATCCAACTAGGCTCTCATGGTTCAAGTCATCTTAGTCAGCAGAACAGCACTGAGTAACCAATGGCTGTCTGAGCTCTAAGCCAATATAACTTTTAAGAAACATGATTTGAAGGACATTAATACCTTCGCACCACCATACCATTAATAACGATCTTCATTCAAAATCCCACTATGTAGGGTATTACTGCTATTATTTTAAACAAACACGCAATGCCTTTGATACACCTGGACCCCCATCCCAACAATTCTACAGAATTCAACAAATTTTTTTATTGTTAGTAGAAAAAAAACCTGGCCAAGTAAACAGGGATGAACAGGTGACGAATTTGCTTCATTCTTGGGCCTTGCAAGAACTGGAAGGATAAAAAAAGTAAGCCCCCTTTCTTTTTTAGATGGATGCAGACAGCAACAAATACAAACTGTTAATACAGGAAGCAAAGCAGCAAGGACAGCAAGAAATTTGCTCAAGTCCTTTTAGAGAGACCAGTGCTGGAGAGACAACTGAGGTTGCAGACTCCCTGAAGCCCAACAGTACAGTTTTGAAAGCAATCTTCTGGTACGGGATTTTGTTTAGTATTCTGGCTCTTTATTTCCATTGCCTCACTTCTTTCTTCCTCCTCTTCTCTCTTATCCTCCACTCCAGCAGGATAAGAGGAAATTTTCAAGGTGAGGTAGATGAAAGAGATGGGAATCTTAAGGGAAGACTCAGCCTCCACCAGACTGAATTGAGGGATTCTCACTCTCAGGGCTCTCCTGCAAGGAGTGCAGGACACCAAAAGATTGAGCTGTGCTAGCATTATCATACTTCTGTGTATTATTTGTGGATACAAGGAGGAAAGGAGTGTATATCTGTACTGTATATTCAAGGACAGGTCCCACCTCCAGCCCCTTTTAAACATTTCTCATGTGATCTGCTTAAAAGTCTCTTTTGAAACCCAAGTAAAGCACTGATTGTCCTAAATAATCACCCTAAACGTTCACTTTTACAGCTTCAGAAGCTGGCAAGTGTAAGAGAACACACCTAAGATAAAACATGTGGTTTCTACTCCAAAGAAAGAGAAAAGATAAATCAAGCCAAGCTGTTTCCATATTTTTCAATATGATTTAAATAACAGACATGTTTTCTAGGCCTGTACATATCCTCCAATGCACATGCTAGTACCATTTCCAAACTGGGGGGAAGACTATTTAGAAACTGCATTCCCTACCACCCACCCCCCATCTGAAAGTTTTTTCTTCTTTGACCCAATGCCAACACAATAATTTCACATAAAACGGGAGTGTAGGAGGATATTATTGGCACTAAAGCATGGGAATAACCTGCGGGAGGAAAAGCATTTCTCTTATTCCTTCCTTAAGCACAACTTCTGAAAATAAAGTAGGGGGAATTTGGACAGAAGACATCTCTGTTTTAGCACAAAAAGGCAGAAGGTAAAGAGAAATAAAATATGAGAGGATTAAAATGTTGACAAGTGATTGAATTGAATTCAGGGAAGCTGAATTCAAAGCAAGAAATTTATCCTAAGGAAAGCTTAATTTTTCTCCTTCCTTGCCTGAATCAGAAGAATTAGGGGGCTCACAAGGGTTTACAGAACACGGGTTAAATGTGCGTGGTAAAGGGGAGAGAAATGTCTGGCTACAGGGGGTGCCCATGAATGACCAATAAGGATTATTCACATTATATTCTAACCACCTGCACCTCTTACTCCAACAGACACCGTGACAAGGCCACTGTCAGCACAACAGTGTTGGGATTCTTCCTTGGCACAGACAGACCCCACTCCATGGGGGAAGCAGACATTTTTACAGAAGTCTGGAAGGTGCCTGCTAAAACCAGAGGAAGCTTTTTTACTACCTTTTAGCTTTTAGAACACCACCTGTGTATTTATACCACCCCTTCTCATTTCAAGCATTTTCCTGGGAGGAAAGTGCCCTGCACAGAAACATGATGAGGCTTCCTTGCCCATATTCTGAGTTTTTCCATTTAAAGGAGCATCTGGTCTAATGTGTGTGTTTTAATTAAATGCAATCATTTGTAGTTCAGAAAAACATATACAAAAGGCCATACTGAATCAACGTAACTGCGGCCAGTGACATCCAGATTCCATAGTAAAACAATAAATACTCCACAACAGTATAGTTCTAAGATTAAAAAGGGGGGGAAGCAATTTCAATGAATTATGATCTGTGGTTCCTGCAGCTATTTACAAAAAAAAAAAAGAAAAAATCCTTTGATCTTTGTTGTAAAGAACAAACAATACTTGTGCTACAGTGCAAAGAAAGCCTGGATTTCTACTGAGTTGAGGCTGTATTCATTTATTAAAAAAGGAAAAAGGTGACTGCACGGAAACCAGTGCCATGAATCATTCCAATAATTCAGAACTATGCCACCCAGCTGCACATATCTCTTAGAATCATATGCAAAACATTACTGTACACAACCAGGCAGATTAGCACAAATAATGGTCTAGCCTAGCAAGACAGACCTCTTTTTGTTGGCTTGAATAAGCTCATACAACTTCAAATATGCAAATCTGTGCCCAGCTTAATTGTACTTGATTGTAGGAGATGCTGTGTATGACAAGAGATAGAGTTGCTTCCAGTCAGGAAAAAAGTGCCAGTTACATCTATAAATCACAGTACTAATCAAATAAATGTAATCCAAATATCCCTTTGAGAAACTACCAAATTAACATGCTTCCTCTGGTGAATGTTTCTGTTTCCACTTTCTTCTAAATGCTTCCCTCTGGTTATGGCACCTTCTGAACTGCCTGACCCACTGCCCAACCTCAGCCCTGCACAACTTCTGTACTGCTCTCTTCCTCGTCAGGCACAAGTTCAGTAATTCTTCCTTACACTAACACTACTAAAAAACCAGTGGAAAGGGGAAAAAAAAGCTACAAAACATTCTAAAGTTGATTGTATTTGCTGTACTTTGGTACTTCATAAAAAAGTAGCAAGATAGGAAACAGATAATCCTCCTTGTTCCCCTAAAATTCAGTTCTGTCATCTTAAGTTACAAGGTAGCTCAGGAAATCCAAGATGACTCAGAAAATAAAGTTTAAAAAAAAATGTGTAGAAATAATCTATTTTTTTTTTTTTATTTTAAAATAGTGGTGGCATAGTCATAATGATCTAAGGATACAAAACCAGCAAAATTCATAGGATAAACTGTTTTTTAAAAAATAAACTGATATCAGCTGATACAGTTGGGAGAAACAGAAGAGCTTTCAACAGCCTGAGAATTTTTTTAACAGCAGCAATTTTCCTAATAAAGGACATTATCTCTGCATACAGACTGTCTCTACATACTCTGAAGTCATCTTTACCCAGAGGGTCTTTCCAAATGGCACAAGGCACATAGCCTGACCAGGATGAGGCTTAACACCAGTTTTACAGATACCAATTTCACTGGCTTTGATTGACCTTCCCATACCCTCCACCCAAGAGTCTCTTCCTGCAGAAATGAAGGGAAATTGTGGGAATACTCTGTGTGTTTCCTACAGTGATCTGCAACTCCACAGTGGCATTTAGCTGAGATTTTCAGACAACTGTGACCAAACTCAGAACTATTGCTCTGACCTGTATATTTGACATTTGATAGATGACTTCAATGAACTTCCTCTTCCACGACACTGCGTTTGTGAAAACAATGTGTTGGAATATTCTCTGCATGAGGTTTATGAAAGGCCAGTGAACTACCTTGGGCTTCTCTGAGGCAGCAGATGTCTGACTACTCATGAAAACATACAATAGTTAAACTTGGACAAGAAGGTGCAGAAGAGGAAAATGGACTTTCACGAAGTTTTATCCAAAAAAAAAATGAACACCCCAAGCAATATCAGTAGAGGTATTATCTCATTCAAGAGTCCTTCCAGTTAAAGCAAGATTTCAGTTTATATTAATTCTAATCCAAACTTTCTCCCATTCTGATACAGAAATGAAATCAATAATTAACTGTGCATCCACAAAAAGACTTTATATTTAGTTTGGCCTAGCAAATAAAAAACCAAAACATTTTAACCTTGTGTTCTAAAGTTAATTGGAAGTGAATTTTACTTCAGAAGATACAAATTTAAATAGATTAACTGCCTCATCAAGCAAGAATAAATAAGAAAAAAAACCCCACAAAATAAAATTAGTACTGAGATTCATCTATAAAAGCAAATGTACAAAGTTGAAGGTTGTGAAAAAAATACAATAAACATTTGGAACTCACTGGTATGGCTTTAAGTCAATGAAATACAAGCAAGAAGCTCCCCTTTATCTAAGAGCTGCATGTCAGGGCAGTGTTAACTGTTCTCTTCTGCTTAGTGAGGTTTGATGCATGCAAACATGGAGATTATTTGAAACAACTGAAATATGACTGTAAAAAAACAGTAGACGATGATTCAAACCTTCTTGGGACTTAGGATTAGCCAGAAGCAGCCAACTAATTACACATTCTGTTTGTTTTAGCTGAAAGAACAATGAAGGTTTTACAGTTGCTACATTCATCACACATTTTTCAGTGTTATATGGCAAACAATATTTATGTCTTTCCTCCAAGTGAAGCAGACAGTGAGTCTGGTAGGACTGTTTTTTCTTTCCTTAAGCATTTGTTTCTTCACTTGCTGTTTTTCTCATATATAAGTCTCTTGAGGTATATCTGAAGGCACATTCACCTTGGTATTCATAAGCAGTGTTTATATGAGGCACACCATGTACAAGGGCATTTCCTCATTCCCATCACTTTTTGAGGAGATAGGCCATTGACTATGATGGTTTTGTGTTTTCCAATCTTACCTTTTCTTCCTTTTTTTAAAATGTTTAACTGACTGCATTTGCAACATTGCTCCTTTCATCATTTGTACTTTTTTCTATGTTTCCTATATTCCTCTACCTGGAATAGTTCACTGAGGGCAGAGAAAGCATATAACATACATAGGCACAAGTTCTACTCTGTAGAATAGTTTAAAGACAGAACAGTGAAAGAAAGCAAGACCCTTTTGTGTTTTATAGAACAGGAGATCCAAGTGTATTCAAGGAGCAATTTTCTCTGGACCCCAGAGGGAAACTATTCCATGGTCAGGATGTGTGCAGCATGCTTTGAGAAAACTCAGCTGGGCTCTGCCCCATGCTGCATGAATATAGGACTCTCAGCATCTATAGGGATGAAATATTTACTCATTATCTCTATCCCTCTCTTTATTTCATTTTATAAAAGTAGCTATTTTTCCCAGCTGATGACTGTTGGATCTTTTTATGAATATCCAGAGAGAGCCCTGCACCATCTCCACCTGTCTCTCACCCTCCCTGCTCCACTGGGAGCAGCACCTACTGTAGATACACAACTGAGCATTCAGAGCAAGAACATCACATCTGAGAAGACACCTTCTTATCCCTCAAAACAATTTGCTCCCTCACCACTTCCTCTATGAAATTCTCACAAAATTTTTATATTTTCAGGAACAATAAAGGATTTCTTTCACTTGTGTAAGGAAAACAATGATACCAAACAGACATTTTCAAGAGGAAAATGTATTCACAAAATTTTCAGAAAATAATTTTAAGTGACCGATAAAAGTCATGAAGATAATTATGCCCATCTTCTAATTGCATAAGATAGCTTGTGTTCAGTTCTGAAGGTACAGTTTGCTGTCATTTGGTACATAAAACCAAGTAATTGGGATTCATGGCTTCACACACTGCTCTCATTATGCGTGCTCACTGCAAATGCTTGCAGTGTAGATATCACTTTCTTAAAATAGAGTGTTTGAAAATAATTTAGTCTTTTACACGAGGTCACCTTTTCTCAAGGCATAATGTAATTTTTAATTAATGCTGGAGATCCTGTATCTCTGACAGAAAGACTATGAATATGCAGACTTCATAAAAACGCTTAAATTAAAAAATGAAGCAGGTGCTTCAAGTTTCTGCAGAGACATGCGCAGATCTTTGGTTACAATTTTTAAGTGCCTATTCATTAGGCCCCTCATAGGACAAAGCCATGCATGGAGCCAGCTGGCTTTCAGGTACTTCTGCTGCTGTCCAATGTATTTAACTGTGGAAGTGGTGCAGCATAATAATTCAGGGTCTGAGACAACAAGTACAGTTACACCTTAACACAAGTGAAGATAATGAAAATGTCTGAAAGCAGAAAAAGCAGCAGTATGACAGTCACATAAACACTATTTCACCAGGAATTCTGGAAAAAAAAAATCTACCTTAAATGAATTTTGTTTATATTGAAGAAAATGTTGCATGTGAAGAATTATCCAGTAATTTCAAATCTCACTATGCTGAAATTAAAGCAAAGAAACAACAACAAAAAAAAAACCCTAAAAGACACTGCTCATAGCATACCGCCAGCAAAGAGTTTAAAATACAAAACGAAACAGAAATCCTCCCTCTCCCCATTCCCCGACCATTAGAATACATTTAATGGTATTAAATTAGAATACATTTAAAGTCTTCAGTTGTAAAATAATTACTTTATTGTGGATACAAATTACTGTGATTGTTAAAAAGATTTGTTGTTATATAGCATGTTTGTATACAGACTTGTATTTGTGGCATAGCACAGCATAAGCAGCAATAAATCTGTAATATTTATATACACACGCTTAGGTGTAAGCCCAAATTTACACCCCCAGAGACAAGGGATATCACTACTAGCAGGGCCTTACTTGGAATTTATCCAGCTTTTGAACTGTAGATTAAATACTATTTTTATTTTCTTGGGAAAATAAGGTAAAATTTATCATATTCAGGCAAGAACAGAATGGCAGGGTTCACAAGACAGATGGTGCCTGAGCACTACAGCAGTTATCACTTTGTTGTTCATTGCTGAGGAAATACAGAAGAACAATAACTTTGGACTGGTATTTGACTTAGACACACAAATATATGTCAGCGAAGTTTTCTCCATACACTCATACAGCCTCATATGCCTGTTATTCTTCCTATGAGATGAAAATTCTTTCTCCCCCCACAAATAAGCTGCTAGCAATTTTTGATTCTGGATAATTTATAGGCTTTAGCTTACTTTCCAGAAGAAAATATGATGATACCTCATTTCAAGTATTTCAGTGGAACTGGGATTTTGAAAGATAATGAAAGAGGAGACTGTTCATCAAAAGCCACAACTTCCACAACAAAACACACACAGATAGTGGCAATTAACTCTCTCTTCTCATTGGCTCTATGTTTTTCTTTTTGTGGAATTATGTTCTCAGAATCAGGTAAAGGAAAAAAATAAACAAAGGCCCAGCAGAGCTTTCTGAAGATAATTTGGAGAGCATTCTCCACAGAAATGACATATATATATGTGATACAGTGGCACATTATCTACCACTAAAGACACAATAGCTTTCTTGGCAATTACATTATTCTATTTCCAATATGAATAACTGTATTACTTTGATTTAGATATGAGGCATTACAAAGGTTTTACAGTAAGTAGCTTCACTTTCCATACTTCCACAAAGTGTTTTGATGTACAGACACAATTTCTCACCAGATACACTGAGCTTGCAGTGTGCACAGTTGCCAACCATTTTTCCTATGCCACATACCCCCAAAATCCAATCAATACAGGGCTTTCCCTCCCCTTAAAATTACATGCATCCCAAGAAAAGGAAGTGCTCAAAGACAGTATTTATAAAGGAGGTACTTTAAAAGCACCAAAAGCCTGTATGTAGTTTCAAGGACGCAAGACTCCTTTGTAATAATTTAAAAAATCTTTGCATGCATACTTTCCCAGATTATTATATCAAATTCATTCAAATGCTGTGGATTTTTAAATACAAATATGCAGAAATTTTAAAAGTAAGTACCAGTGGTATTTGTTTTCCTAACCCAAACATTCTACAATAAATTTCCTCTAGCTTTTGATACAAAATTGTTAATAATGAGAGCCAGAACAAAAAAAAGGATTCAGTATATTAAATATCCCTGGAAAGGAGTTCATTAAAAGTCATCCCATTTGCTGATTTGTTATTGGAAAGCTTAACAAAGAATGGAATATGCATATGGAATCAGGTAAAACTTAACAGATTTTAGAGTATTTATTTACTCCTTACATTTCTTTCAACATAGGGAATGACAAAAAAACTAAAAAAGAACATAACCCAAAATTCAAATTCCTCCTTCATCCCTATTGAAACAGAAACAAGAACCACGGTGGCCCTAAGAGCACATGCAGCATCACTACAGCAACGCAAGGCATATTTCTACAGAATTAATTGACTGCACTGACTTCAGGAAGCTAAGTCATTAAACCTGCATGGACTAAGAAAAGATTCACTGGAGCTGTTCAGCTAAAAAGGCAGGTCTTGCATTTCAGGAAATATGGTAATACAACATTTCTTCATATTGAGCTGCTTACTGAAAGTTAAAAATACCAGTAATCTATATGACAAGTTCATGTGGGCTGCTTTCCTAAGGTGGCATATACAGACTTGGAAAGAAATGAAAGGAGATCTACCATAAAAATGTTTCACTTGTTAGGGATTGCTATCAACCATCCCGCAGGCTCTGAACTACATCCCAGTGTTTGAATAACAGTATCAATGATTCTTCCATTCTCAGGAAGACACTGGCATATATGTTTTACCTTTTATATATTTTATCTTTCTGTCCAAGTTTTGAAGTGTAATGCAGAACATCTTTGTATTCTGTAACACAGAATATCTTGCTCATATCTACAAAGCTCAGAGGATCCTTTGCAGAATAGAAATATACAAATACATAAAAATACTGTCCTTTTCACTGCAGACCTTTGTTATCAACAGAGTGTTGGGTGGCTCCAGTTTCCACAAGCCTGTACAGTGATACTGCTATTCCAAGTTGGAAGTTGGGTAATGAGAACACCAGGGAGCAGTATGCATACTGAAGGCTTCTTCTGAGCTTGAGGATCCAGGCTTTTATGAACAGCTTAGGAGAGGATACTGATTATGCCTGTTGGCAAGACTAACTTTTAAACTTCAATAATGTCTCTATGTAAACTTTAATTACAATGATTCAGGCAAAATAAGATGGGAGTTCTGGATCTGTAAGGCCACAGCAAAATTACTCAAGATCAGTTGTTGATTTATTAGAGAACTGTAATTCAACACCAGGCACAGTTTGGTCAGGAGCAAGATTTTTTTAAAGATTTTTTTTAAATCCTCCCTGACAAGCAAATGAAGATTGTGCTTTTGTAAAAATGATGAGGCAGGTTTTCTTTATCCTAATTTTCAGCATCAATACTTAAACTCAGATTATTGGTGAATTATGGTTCTCTCAACCCCATATTTGGTCTCCAAAAAGCTGTTAAACTGCAAAAAAAGAACCAACCTTGTTTTTAAAATAAATGTACAAGAATCATGAATGCATTAGAAGGAGACAACAGAAAAAGCAGAGTTTTGCAGAAAACTGGAAACAAGCAAATGTGAGACAGGGTGCTCTCAGCATCTGCACAGTGCTAGACCTTATGAAGCTTTATTTCTTTCTTAAATACAGTGATTGACTTTTCTAAAATCTTCCTCAAAAACTGTTTCTTCTGTAGTATGTCAAACAATACATTCCAACACGCCATTAATTTGAACCCTAAGAACAGGCTTAAACTAAAGGAATTCATGCTGGCTATCTCAAAAGAAACCTCATCTACTCTACAGAGGGACATCATCAAGCCTGGCAGAAATAAAATTAGAACCAGAAATTTTGCTTTAGTTGGTGTTATGGATGAAGGTTGCTCCACCTTCCTGCTAAGTTATACATTGAATTCTTCCATACCTCATTCTCTTAAGGTATTATTTTCACAAGGAAAGCAGAGGGAAAGGAAAAAAAAATATACCCATATATATAAGATTCCAAAGTACCCTGCAAGCTCTGCTAATGAGACTACATGAGGAAAAGTGAGAGAAAACGGGACCGAAAAATGTAAACTAAACAAGAAACAAAACAACACACAATAATTCAATTCATAGCTGTCAATGAAAAATCAGTGGCAGTGATACCTCTACAGCATTTGACTGGAGAGGAACACCTCAGAAAGCACACCCCAGTGTGACCAGCAGATGTTGGACTTTGGGACAGAAGCAACTGCGCTCATTTGATTTCTTAGTAAGAGTCTAAAGCATTGCTGTCTGTCCACCATTTCAGGGAGTGTTAGATCCCTAGATGGAAGGGAATTCAGGACAGCTTCTCATCCTGTGGTCTTTGAAACTTTAAATGGTTAAGATTAAGCAGCTTCTAAAACCTAACAACTAGATCACTGCTTCAATGTCACACACTATATAACATATAGGCCAAATTTTCCCATTAATTTAAATTGTAAATTATGACAGAATGAAAGCAACCTAACGAGAAGGAGTTGCTCATAGATAATTGCTTACTTCTAAATTAGAAAACCAAATAAAATCTGGAACACTGAACAACTGCATTTTGGTTGTTTAATTCCATATTGGGAGCTTTAATTTTGCTAATCCATCAACACAATACCCTAAATATGCTATTGTCAGACTCTCTCAGAAGCTTTCAAATATGGCCAATTACTGATTCTTATATATTGCCGCTATAATTCAGATTACTATTTTTTCCCTAAGACGGAAATTTAAATATGACAATTTTAAGATGTTCTACACATGTAGAATTTAAAACCTGATGATATTTTGTTCCAGAGCACGGTGCTAACAACGCCAAGGTCACAGTTTCAATCCCTGTACCGGCTGTTCACTTAAAAGTTGGACTCTGTGGTCCTTGTGGGTCCTTTCCAACTCAGAATATTCAGTGATTCTTGGAACTCATGCTACGTTTACAAAGAAACAAGGAACTGCAGCATATTCTCAAAGCAGCAGAAAGAAATTTTAAGACATACTTGAAACACCTGAGATGTGATTCCAATACTTTAGACAAGTCCATTGCTCCTAACCAAAAATAATAATAAAAAACCCATAAGGCAGTGACTATAAACAGACGATAGAAAGCAAAATAAAATAAACTAGGAGTAAAATCAAAATATGGGCATTCATAAGTAGAGATTTATATAGAGACCTATGCAACTAAACACAATCTGCATGAGAGGCTTGTTGCTCTCTTTTGTATGACTGGAACTTATAGGAATTAAAACACAAACACACACAATCATGCACTTTTCAACATATATCATTAAAAAATCCTGTCTAAATTTTCATAGTTTGGAATATGATTAATGCAGCCTATCAGAAGCCAGATGGTGCAAAACCAGAGCCATCAATCAAAATGAAAAAACCACTGAGTGCTATCTCGAGCGATGTGCTCTCAAATGGAATTTCTGGTCACAGATCCTAACACACGATGTGCAGGGGAAGCCATAAACATCATGGCACTGCCCCTAAGGAACAGCCAGGAACAGAGCAAGCTTTGTTAAGCAAAAAACTTGCAGAATTAGTACTTGCTGCTGTAGGCTCTGACTTGGAAAGGCCCTGCAAGCCAAATAGATGTACTTTAAATAAAAAATTAAAAGCAGTGTCTTTAATGAGTTTAATAATGTTTGCACTGATGACAGTATCTGTCAAACTGTGCACTTGCCATTTGATTTAATATGGGATGGTGCCATACATAAACAAAGCAGCTGCCACTGTCTGTCTGACACGTGAATTGGTATTTAATATCTGTACCCACACAGGACTTACAAATGGTTCATGTTTTTAGCTTTATATTACACATTTTCTGCAAATGTTATACAGAAAACAAGGTTGGGGTTTGCAATGGAAAACAGTGATGGCTTACATCTTGTAAGGTTTTTTTTACCAAGCAGGCCTAGTATTTAAAAAATCAGCCTGTAAAAATAAAAGCATGAAGAAGCATAATTCACTATACACATGCTTCATAAATGATGCTAGCAATATTAAAGGAGATGCAAAAATGAGCAGCAGTAATAACACATAGGTGGTGTTTTTTCTGGAACTTGCATGACAGTATGAAATAAAGGATTTGTTAGCATGACTGCTTGTATTTGCAGCCTGAAGTGTTTTATCACAACACTTCTCTTATGTGTGTTACGTATACAAAATTTCACAGAAATTTATTTCGCAAAAAAAAACCAAACCAAAACCAAAACAACTCATGCTCTGTTCTAAAGACCTGCACAAACTACTTGCATATCAATCTCTTTTTCTATAAGCCTTGATGACTAGGTATGACTCTCATGATTGTACAAGAAATAGGTGAAAGAAAAATTAAACATGACCTAGAGCAGCATTTATACAAAATAAAACGTCATTTTTAAAGATCAACTTCATACTTGCTTACAGTGTTACTACAAAATGCCACATTTATCATGAAGAAACTGTAATGCTTTTGTTCCTTTAAGGAGATATAACCCCCCCCATTTTTATTCTGACGATCATGAGATAGGGAACCTTAAATTCACCTTTAGCCCCACAATCACCTTATACTTCACCTAATGCAAGTCAAAGACAGTTGGTTTCTAGAATCACAGGAAGAATCTGCAGTGTCTTGGAAGGATGATGTTTTGGATGTTGGAATCTTGTTTGGTAATGATAAGAAATGACAATTTGAAATGAGAAGAAAATTCCAGAGAAGATAGCACCATAAAAGCCTCTCATACTGGAGACTTTCCCTCAAAAAATGCAACGAAGGATTTGGAATTTATTTTATTCCTCTTTGGATGGGTACAGTTTTTTGGACGAAAACTCTCTTATGTTCATAAAATACCAGAATAAAGCAAAAAAAAAAAAAATGTATGAAGAGCATGTCATATCAAAGGAATGAAAAAGGCTTTGTTAAGGTGCACTTATAACAAAATCTGGGTTTGTACCTCTCTTCCTACTTCCTTCCTTCTTTCTGACACTCAGGCACAGATGAAATTGAATTGTGTTTTAGATGCTTCATTTGTCTTGAACTGCGACCCAAACCTCCATGCAGTCCACACTGCAGGCTGAACTCAAAGCCTACTGACTCAGTCTCCATCCTTGCCTGCGGTTTGAAAGTGTTTCAAGCCTACCGTCATTCCCACAAGGAGTACACGTCAGTACCTGGGACACTGAACTTAATGTTGTTAATCTTGCTGCAAGCATGCAGACAATGTCATCAGAGCACTGACATCCTCCAGCACCCAGCCCATGATTCTCAGAAAGGATGAGCGACTGGGCCAAGCCACAGGATGCTTTTCGAGTTACATCTGCAAAGAACCACACTCTGTCCCCTAAGATCACGGGAGTTTCCCTCCAACACAGGCACACCGAGTGCGAAACCACTGACAGCACGCTGGAGAGACCCCTAAATTTCACACACAGCTAGGACAAGCACCTAGATTATGCATGGAAAATCCTCGTGGTTTGCCGGCAGACTCTGAGACTCCTCCTCCAGCTGCCCTTCAAAGCAGAGCTCTTGGGCTCACGCTGAGAGTGGCCAAACTGTACTGCGTGGAGAGACAGCAGGAGAATTAGTTCCCTGTGTAGAGCAATCTAAAGCCCACATTGTATCTACTGTTTCACATGGCCACTTTACTGAGACTTGTCTTTTCAACTGTTTGATAACTAACCTCTCTTCATGCTTCTAAGTGGAATATAGTACAGAGAGGAAATTATGAGAAAATAAAAACTAATGGAGCGTTTCTAGTTCCAAGAGTTTAAATGACAGCAGAAGATGGAACAGTAGACAGCGTTGACTTATTACAAATAGGGAAAAATGCGATTCCATCCTTCTGTGACTTACGCAAAATATACCAGATTGTTTCTGGATGACACTTGGAATCAATCTCAAATCAAAGGTTTTGCCATGATGGCGTTTAGTGCATGTGTGTATGTGCATATATGCAAGTCTAAGCAGAAGAATATACCTTATTATCAGACACAAAGCCAGAAAGTCCACACTTCCTTTACAGCTTTATGTCAAAGGGTCATTAAAATACAATTTTAAATGGGAATAAGGAAGAAGAAAAATAAGTGGAATTTACCCCATGCAAGAAAGTAAAAATCTTACCCAAGATTTGGGGTACCAGACGATTACTCAAAATATTCCAGTAATAAAAGTACCTACTCGACATGCCTACTTGATTAACATCAAAAATTGTAAATAATATACCAAATTAATTAAGGTACACAGTTTCCCAGTGAGAAGATGGGGATCAGAACATAAAGACAGTTATCATATCTATTAGTGAAGTTCCCAAAACTTGGCTGTCTTGATAAGTGCTTAGTTAAAAGCAAGCAAGTCCATGAGCTTGGTCTTATGAATACTTACATCAACAGCAAGGTTTAAATAATGAGTAAGTTTACTACCACCTCCACAACACTGTGCTCATGCACTGCAACCTTTGATGCACTGATGCCTTGCCCTCCCACAGCCACTTTAATGCCATGACAAAGTATAGCTTAGAACCAGGGGGCTCTATAAAGAGGAAAGAAATCAAGAAAAACAGAAGGGCAGGTGAAAAAAATAGAGAGAATACAATGTTAATGCCTGAAGAAGATATTAAAGAAATAATAGTTAGGTAGGAGCAAACAGAAAAAAAAAAAAAGTAGAATACATGGTGGAAAATACACCCTTTTTTCTTTTTTTTTTTTTTTTTTTTTTTTTTTTTTTTTTTGAGGGGAGAAATGATGATACCATAAAGAAAGAGGAAGGGGTTGGAAATGGGAGAAGGTGGGGGATAACTAGGAAATCCAATCCACTAACTGCCCAGCCACAGAGAGATACAGGTCAAATGAGGTGTTAAGGAATAGAGAAGGAAAAATACCTGGACTTGAACTGTCCATAGAACTGCTAGTTATACACTCCATCCCATTGCTAATACAAGATTGAAGGAAGCTTAAAAAAATTGTAACAGGGTCAAGCCTGTTTATTTTTTGTGATGTCAAGGTTTTCCAGCAACTAATCTGAAAAACCTTAAAATACCTTTCTTTTTTTGTATTTTTGTCTCAGTATCAGATCAATGATGGACAAGGTACATAAATGATACAAGACATACAGCAAAAGGTAATGCCTTCCTCCAGAAAATAATAAGAGGATTAATCATCAAAGAATTGCATCAAAGAATTTGTTTAACTTGAGTTCATACGGCAGATATTTAATGTCACCATAAAACTTGTCTCTCATTTTATGTTTCAATATTTTTTGGAGGTAGAATATACATTTGAGGCAGTCTACTATAACAGGTAGCATTTGTGTGCTGTACCAAGGAGAAAAACTGTGAAGCAAATAACCACTATTTTCTTGATTGTTTAACTGAAAAAGTGTATATGTGTTTTTGCATGGGGTGAGGGGTATATGTGGATTTCATAAGTTTCATTTATTAAAACTGTTCTCAAGATCACTAATGAAAATATTTTAAAAATACATTGGTACCTGTGAAACCTGGTTCAACATCTAAGCACATACATCAACATACAGAACACATATACCTTCGTGTATAGATGCAAACATGATTTAATGGACTACTGTTAAACCATTTTTTGAAAGGTCATTTAAAAAAGATAGAAAAAATACCTCTCTACCCTAAAACAGGGAAAGCTTCCCTTCTGGAATAGAGGTAACAATCTCAAACAATTCAATTAGCATCAGACAGGGTTAGATGCTTTAAATATCCAACTACAGCAATAGTTACTAGCATTAAATATGGCTGTAACCAAAATATTAATGATATATACTTGTCTGTCTATATTCTAGGTTTTGTGTAAAACAAAACCAACAAAGCACTGGTTTTAGAGCAATAAATCAGGAATTGGGTTCTTTGTTTTTGATTTTCTGGATGCAGTATACACTTCAAATAAGACTGCAATTCTTTTATTGCAACACTTCAGCTACAGAATTAAGACAGAGCAAATACATATTTTTCTACAGCATATTTCATGGAGAAATAAGCCCTTTTGTTGCATTGCTTGCCTCGTTTCTTTGCCTATTCTCTATTAACCCTGAAACAATTCCTGGTATTTGAACAGCCTTTTCTAAACTATCTATATATTAGCTCACTCTGTGTTACAGATGGCATAAACTTCAATGTAGGTTAGAGTAAAGCAGGAGCTTTTGAGGCAATTAGATTTTCTTCACTATCATCAAGTAATGTTGAAGTGTGCCATTAGCAGGAGGCCACTGCACAGCAAATAGAAATTGCTTTTCTCTTTCAGTAGTCTTCTTTGAAGCCTCACATCATATCAAGGGCACAAAACAGCTTTATGTAACCTCCTCCAAAAAGCAGCTCTGAACATGAAGGAAGGGAACAAAGAATGGATGTAGGTTACAATAAGAGTATTTCCACAAAAACAGTCATATCTGGCATTTGAGATATTAAATTAAACCCAAAATCTATTTCAAGGCAGGACATAGCAAAAGGCTCTGTCCCTTTTCAGTAATAACCTAAAAAACCTTTTCATCTTACAAAACAACAATTCAGAGCACCTCCTTTAGAAAATTCAGATCATGGCTTATATCACAGGCATTGTAACCTCACACTTGCCTTACAATTTAGTATAATGATGTTCCTGGAACAAATAAAAACCAGGTTAAAAGGATTTTTGTTATTTTGCAGAATTATATAGCCAAGTAATTAATAAAAAAATCTGAAGAGTGACAGTACCTCAAAACTGCTTTATATTTTCTGGCTCAAAAGTAAAACCTACACATTCACAGTGCCTCCACCACACATCTTATAAAACATAGTTAATAACTGAGAAACATTACTGTCCTTCGGAAAGACAATTAGAATTACTTGTGGCTTTCAGCAGTTCTGTAATTCCCACTTCCAGACTCCAAAAAGCATTCAAACTTGGTTTACCTAAACATGCTAGCTGCCATGCTTCCCATGTAAAACAAACCACTTCCTATTGCCAGTGGCTATTAAAGACGACAGCAGCAAACACAGAAGATGTCAAAGTCTAAGAGATCTGGAACTATGAGCACACGAAGATGTAAATCTCACCTACCACATGTGTTTAATGCTGCAACTACATTTTAGTCCTTCTCCAGCTACTCTCATAGCAACACTTCCAACTCTACCAGTGTCCAACACCTCAATTTACATGTCCTCTTTATGAAACCACATTGTGCCACAGTGCAGACACATCTTCAAAAACAAAGCTTTTAGAACCTAATTAACAAGAGTGGTATGATAATGTCTACCATTACAAAGTTAGCCAACATCAGACGTTTTAGTTAGAGTGGTTTCTTTCAACAGACCAGAATTTCTGTTGCTCAAATTAGCTTATTTGGGAAGGAGTCCCTGTACACGGCAGAAAAATGGAAGGAAGTAGCTCATCAGTAGGAAAACTGGTCCCAACTTAAGTGCTTAACTTCCATCTCCCCGTTTCTCCTGTTGAACTAGGGTCCTCACCATGCAGTTTTGCTGGTTCTTGGTGCCACCACCGCGCCCTCCATTCCCCTGCTACAGCCTATTGTTCCCAGAGGCCACCAGCTAGAGCACACAGGTGGAAGGAATGCAGGACTTAAACAGGGGTTTTTTATCAGAAGCCAGCTGACTCCAAACCCTCACCCTTCACCTGGCACTTTACACTTGCTTTCACATACTTTATGTTTCACACAGGTGCCCATGGTGATTCCCAGACAATGCCACAGCCTCGGGGCATTGCTATGACTAATATGTTGTGTTATTGTCAATGAAAACCACTTACAACATACAGATATGCCTCCAAAAGCAGTGCCAAAAGAGATCGCACCTATTTGATAGTGGCTCCTCTCTGTTTCATGGTGAAAATAGTTTTACCTTCTCATCATTTACAGCCTATTTCAATGAAACTCTAACTCTTGAAAAATTTCTGACACAGTGTCAACTGTCCAGGAGAGCTAAAGAACTCAACAAAAGAAGCCTCAGTTTAAGCAAACTGACACTAGATTATTTCTTTTCCATTAAAAATAGGGTCTGTGTACTAGTGAAATAATTGTTTGAAAACATTGTAGGTCTGTAAGTGGCAGCAGCCATTAGTACCTTAAGAACAGCCTTACATAATCTTGCTATTAATGCTCCTTGAGTGAGTTAGGAACACATCTACCCTTATCAAAGACAACAGGGCATCACAACCTGCTTCCCAAAATTGTTTATGAAGCTAAGAGCTGACCAAAAAAAACCCCCATTTTTTTTTTTCCATTTAATGGTGTACCCTAATACAATGGTCCATTTAACTTGCCAAACACACAGGCATTGTCTAGGGGGTTTTGGTCTTTTAAGTGTTTTAACATTTCCAGAACACATTAATAAAGAACATTTAAAAGCATGAGGCTTAAAGATTTCACAATTATTTTAGTAGAATTGTATCAATTACAGCACATTTTGAAAAAGCAACTATTTTTTTTAATCCTGAGCACGCCTTCAGTTTGGGAGAAAATCTCTCAAAAAACTTTTTTCAAATCACATGAATGTTGACTTTTTCTTAAAGTCAACTGGCTGGACACAGTATAAGCTAAAATAAATCTCTAATGCTGTAAGACATGACCTTATTTTTTCATAGATCATGCCCTATTCTAGAGTGAGAGATTCAGGTTGAAAAAGGCAGAAACAAACACTGAGCTGAGTTTTAAGCACAGCTCTCAGGGGATTTCTCAGTGTAACAGCCCTGTGCTGCCAGAGGCATGAATGGACATGCCTGAAGGTATCCCTGGGTATCCTCCCAAGAAGGCAAAGCAGCAAAATGAGTAGCAGTTCTGATACACTGTGCTTACAGTATGTAAGAACATTCTTTTGCAGAGCATAAATTGAGGATTATAGTTTTAAACAACCACTCCAGGGCTAGACTGAATATTTAAATGTATCTGACAAAAAGAAGAAAAGGAACTAGGGCTCTGCACTTCTGAATTTGGACATTTGGTGCATACTGGATCCTGAAATTCCTATTAAGTTTATAAAACCTGTTGTTTTGACCAGGTAACCTATTATAACCACTACATTAATAGCTTTAAAAAAAAACTGGGTCACAAATTTTAAAGAGCAAGGGTCATTTAGGAGAGAGCTCCAACTCCATTATTTTTGAGTCACATATCTACTGCAGACAGAATAAAATTCTTGCCGTGTGCAAAGTGAAACCTCACAGTGTACACACAAAAAACATTCAGCAGAAATTACTTGTGTGCAAACAATCTTTTATTAAATGAGCTCATAGAAAACTGATCAGAATATAGCTCCTCATTTTAACTTCTTTTAAATTTTAAAACACTAAAGCTGTTGTTGGTACATCCTTTATGAGGATGTCAATTTTATCATCTTTTTCTGATGGTCCTAGAAAAAGATAAACTGTATATATAATTGGAAGTTATTTTATTGCTAACTAGAGAAAAGTTACACAGCAATCAGAACTTGATTCTCAGGAAAGCCAGACTATACATATTCCTACTCTACTTAAACAGAGGAGAAAGCAAGTATTTCAGAACAAGGAATGGCTTCATCTACAAACAGAGTTCTATGTATTTTTATACATACTAACTGATCTAAGTTTGAAAAATGGAAATCACACACCTGGAACAAGATATTGCTTAGCATTTCCTAAATAACTATTTAGTTTTGAACAGAATTAATTTTAGAAGAAACTTAATTTAACAACAACAACAAAAAATCTGAGAAAAGGGAATTTGTACGTGCCTGACATCAAGAATTCAATATATTTGCCAGGCATTCAAGACTGGTGCTAAAACAAGCTTTGTCTGTGGCACAGTATCTGAAAGACCCACAGGTTCTGTAGTCAGAAGCTCTGTAAAGCACTATAGTGACAGTAGGTTAAAGAGAGCAGGATCAAATCCCCATGGATAGGATAAGTATACAACCAAAGGGCCATTGCTGAGATTTGCTGTTGAATGGTTTCATCTGAACAATGAAAAGGGCAACTAGATGGTAACTTACACTTGTTTAGAGATTAAAGAACACAGGAGCTTAACTAATTCTCCCCGATATCAACAGAGGCAGAGTATCTCCTGCTTTTCCATCCCTTCTGCAGCAAGAATTTGAAAGCTCTGCCTCCTCTGCTATTGAATTAAAGCCCCAATGGATAAAAGGTAAGACTCAACACCTGGAAGTGGAAGGAAGAGTCAATCCTTGTTTCCACCTCTATAAAAGCACTGGCTTTTCATCTGGGAATGAAGAACGACAAACATTTAAATGTCTTTCAGGATGTTGTAAGTTAAACTAGAAGAGCAAACATATATTGAGGTAAAGTTGTCAAGAATAGCTACTGGTTCTAAGAGTTATTGCTGTCCTGACCATGCATAAATAGCAATAAGATTAGTAAGGTTAGTATAGCTACGTGCTCAAAACATCACTTTCTGGTTTAGTGAGTGAAATGCAAGCATGGAAGAATGAACATTTTCTGATTTTCTGACTGATTTTTCCCCATTTCTATGAGATATCCCATCATAAAAAGATGAAGTACTATCAAATCTTTGTAGCAAGTCCTGTTTCAGCCACTGTAGTTCATGAGATTTTTACATCTGTTTTAACTACTACTAATAAGCGGCAACTTATCCTTAAGTTTATCTCCTTTCTATTTTAGAAAGGTTCTCAGAGAAAAATATTTTTATCAACAAAGTAATAGTCCTGGAAGCCACTAATTCCAATCACTCATGCCATGATCCTGCATCACCAACACTCACAAAGCCATCATGAAATCTCCTTTTTATACTTCCTGAAAATAATCTACAAAATAGCCGACAACATGTACCTACACCCTCAAGTCCTTTGGCCATGTAAATCAAACAAAACAGAACTAGAGCAAAGCTAATCAGACCTCCACTTAAAATAACTGTATTCCTAACTAATGTTAGCTTTAATATAAGAATTAAAAGCCCTCCCCTAGACTGCAACAATTGTGGAATTGGAAGCTGAGATGGAAATTAAAAGCAAAGAGCAAGAGATCTGCAGTGAGCTTGTTGCAACCACTACAAATAGGAAGTAGTTAGGAGAAGAAAACCTTCACTGTCAAATGGAAAATAAGGAAAGGCCATAACTTTAATAAAAACTTTTGTTTGTCCTTTCCCCTCTACTTTTACTCTCAGATATACACACAGAATGTAAGCAACCTGGAAGCAACAAAAGAGTGGAGCTACAAAAATCACCCATCAAATAATTGTGCTACTTCTAATAATATATTAAAGGTCCTAAAACAAAGATCAAAAGGGAATAAATTTAAGCACTTATATTCAATTCCACATCGCCTGATGACTAATTTGTAAAGAGTGCAGAAGTCTTCACAACTGCAGCCAAAATCATTTGAGAATACTTTGATATAATGCCACAAAGGATATGAGCAGGAAGACAGCAGGAGTTACAAATGGCCAAGTTCCATTAAAAGTGGTAATAAAAGAATAATGAAATTTCCTTGTACTATGAATAAAAAGTGTTTCATACAGGAGAATTAAGACATGGAGAGGAATATCAAAGTTTCTAGTTCATCAGTTGCATCTCCTTATTAAATCTTAATTGACTTAGTATTACATTTACCTTAAAATGCTTCAATTCAAAAAAGCAACAATCTCATTCAAAATCTCATCACACTAATTTTCTTCATTCTCCATGTTTCTCCATTAACAGGCTGTTAATATCAGCTTTACCAACCCTTGTAAATAATGTGAGATTATTTATAAAAAAAGTACTAAGAAGAGATGAATTTAACTTGAAATTAGATATAATTCTTAAAATTATAGAATATAACTGCTGTTTCACAATGGTTTTTTAAACTAAATTTTCAAGTTGCTCGTAACTACAGAACTCTCACAGCAACAACATGCCTGATAAATTTAATCAATTAATTTACACACTGTATTTCTTTATCATATGTAGTTATACATATATTGCATATTTGTACGTGTTCATACAAAGGGATAGATGCACATACATACTTCTGCCACCTTCTTCTCCCAAATATAAAACCTAGCTGTTTTTCCCAATGTATTTGGTACATGGTCAGGAAAAGAAGAGATAGAGTTCAGAACTTCCCTTTGAAATGTCTAAACATCAATAACAGAAATGTTTCAAATCTTTCTTTGTTTTAATGGATGCTTGCAAAATCACTCACACTTCTCAAAGCAGAAGTAGCACAGACAGACAGCTCATACTGCTTACCAATTTTTAAAGGGTTTTGTACATTTGCTTAAAGAATATGCCCACAGTGGCATCCAAGATAGGAGGAACTCCATGAAAATATTTAAAAACCTACTTAACTCCCCTTCAATCTGCTGCTTAATGCTTTCTTTGGCATAACGTCTAAAAGAACCCCATGATGTAGTTATGGCACAGAAACACTGTGATTTCTTTTTCTTGGTTCTCCAAAATCTTCTTGTAACAACTTTATTTTTTTTATTTCATATTGCAGTATCCTTAGAGAAAGGACCTTCTTTTTTTTTTCCCTACAGGATGAAATACAATAAACAAGTTGGGTTATTTGTTGCTTTTTTTTAAAACCAGGGTTCCCAGATATTACAAATGAGGAGCAAGTTATAATGATGGTGTGTTTCTACTTCTTCCCCCAGACAACCACCAGGCTGTTCACACAGCAGCCTCTTCGAACAATGCTTCCATGATCAATAGATAATTCATTAGTATCATGTATCTCAGGGCCTAATTGACACACCAGGCTAAGCAACGTACTCTAGGGTAACATAGTTCCTAAACAGAGAGGAAAAAAAGAGGGGAATCCAATACCACATATGGTCACTTTGCAGGATTTAGTGTCAGTCTATAAATTACACTTCTATGAGGTTAATGCAAGTCATTGGTTTCACAAATCAGAAAATGCACCTTTTCAAGCTTGGCTTAAAGAAACAAAGAAACATTTATGTGAAAGGAGAATTTAAGTAACACGAATACCTCAGCACTTCCAATTTTATCACTTCTTCCCAATTTTGCATTAAAAAAGAAATATAATTACCAGAAATGTTTGCAAGTTTTCTTAACAACAAATATAGATAGTATATTTTTTTCTTACCTTATGATCATATGGATTGTATGAATGAAATAGCTGGGACAGATCCTTCGTTCTCTGTTTTTTCTATAAAGGAATATTAATAAATAAGCCATATTAGAAAAGTTACGGGAGAAAGAAGGAGACTACTAATTAAAAGAGTTGTATGCAGGTACAAACAGATTCTCTCCCCACCTTGTTAATGAAACTGTAGGTATGAAGAGCAGTGTATGCAGATTCAGATATTAAATATTACAGGAAATAATTAACATATATATTAACAATATTAAGGAAAATATCCTTAATAAATAATAAACACTAATCTGTGGAACATCAGTGGAATGTGTAAACAATTCAGATTAGGTTTAATTTTTGCACACTGTATCATAAATAATATTTTAGAACACAGATAACAAAATTCAGAGATCAGGCTACAAACTTGCAAAGACTTGTCTACTATTCTAGCATGTACATGCAGTCTTGCCTTATAGGAGATTAGGTGTAAAGGAAGTCAGTTTAAAGAAGAATAATTTATTATTTTTCCATTTCTTTTGATGCTAATACTCTCATTGCCTTGATTGTGGAAATTTAATAGGTGATATGCCATTTAATGCCAAGGCAAAGGAAAAAATATCTTCTGTTAAGAGCATAGTTCAAAGACAAAACTCGCTTAATCCAGCTCCTACTGAATGGAGTAAAACAGCTCTCAGTGATTTCAGCTGACGTTAAATAGAATTTTTCAGCTGTGTCCTATGGAAGGTGGGCAGGGACAGGAGAAAAACACCCTTTGTCTTTTATGCAGGGATGAGTCACAAATCAGTTCAAAGTTTTATTATGTCAAAATCAATGTCTACTTGTCTCATAGCTGGGGAAGGCAAAGCACTCCATGTTGGAAAATTTGTAATGGGGAAGCAACTGCAAGATCCCCTTGCTTGTAGTCTGTACCAGTGTCTTATTTAGCCATCATTTCTGTGAAAGTAGTTCCCAGCTAAACTGGAAAGATCTGTTTATGCTTCCAGCATGCTGGGAATTATACAGCTGCATGACTGCAGTATTTGTTTTAACTTCTGGAAACAATAGGGCAATTTAGTAATTTTTTATCATGCAAAATGAACTATGCATTTTCTTTCTTTGCATAGTTTTTATTTTCACTGAACCATTAAGCAACTTAGTCATAAAAGTGGTAACCTACAAATAAGAACAGTAAATTTTGTTTTCAGCATGAGAAAGTTACTTCTACCATAGACAATTCTTTTCAACTATCATAGGTAATATCTAATAGAATTTGATTCTCTGAGTTTAATGCAGGGCTTTAAAACTAACAGAAATTATATTTAAAAAGACATTTCTTTTAGTATAGATTTTCTCAGCAATTGAACATGCCTTTGTCACAGAAAAGTTCTCCCTTAGCAGAGGAATCTTCACCCTCTAACGTCCACTGATATTTCTTGTATTTCCAGTGGGGAAAAGAACCCCCCTCATATGAAAGCATCAATCCAAATTCCAAACCAACCAACCTACAATCCAAATCACCAACTAACAATGACTTCTTTTCTGGTACTACAGCTGCAACAGTCAAAGTACTTAAAATACTATAAAAATTATTTGGAGAAATGTGATAATAAATTTAAAAGAGATACCAAAATGATTACTAAAACGATTGCTTAAAAAAACCTAATTTAATGTAGTATCATGCAAGAAGAAGACAAAAGCTTTTGAGTTTGGATTATGAAAGCTTTGGATCTATGAAGAAAACCCTACAAAATCCAAAAAAAGTCCTACTCTTGCTTTTTGTTACTGAAGACTATTTCTCTTGTATTCATTTTGACTGCAATTACTTCAATAACATTCAATAAAATGATATGACAGAAAACCACTCATCTTTCACCCTCAAACTCTCACCAAAATGCTGGTTACACACTCAGCTAGACTAGATGAAGAATGAAGATGGCTTCCCTTACACAACACACTGACACAGTCTTCAACTTTTTATTATTATAGAAAATTATGGTTTCTTTCCTACCTTTCCACAAAAGCTTTATTTTTTTTGTACAAAAGCTCTCCTGACTGGGGAAATGCTGGAAACTCCTAAGACAGAAAAACTTTCAATGAAACTTCTCAAGATGCACATGAAGAAATGCCCCAAAATTCCCAGGATGCCCCATATGCGTAGTTGAGCTAAATCTAAACAACATTTGACTGTTTTGTATGGAATCTGAATATACAGAGACAGAAATGTCATAAGCACCGAGTTAAGGTTGCTTGGTGATAATTTCTATCTTTCTAGAACAAGTGTAGTTTTAACTCAGATCGCTAAAAACCAGAAATACGTAAAATTTCAAAACACAGAGACTCAGGACAGGACAAGGAATTCATGCTGCTCCAATGATAACCCCTTCAACTCCTATAGCTGGCATGAGTCCCATGGTATGAATAGTAAGTTTCTGAAATAAAGAAGCAGCACGGTTCCCAGATCTCCTCTATGCAATATAGAGCAGAGGGTAAAGGAGGCCTCTCCATGTCTAGACGTGACAGTGGAAAATAAGGAGTCCAAAAGCTCCTTCTCCTTTATCACCTCCAGTGAGGTGGACTATTTCAGTCCCTAAACTACGTATTTACACGCATCTCCCCAGAATTTCTTCCCTTGACATAGCTTCATACCCCTCAGCTTAGCCCAACATCCCTTTCAAGTATCCTTTGACCAGTAAAAAACTTTTCTTCCCCCGCTCTTTCTCTTCAGTGTTCTGATTCCCCAGTCCTTTGTTCTGTACCAATAACGCTGCCAAAATCACATCGTAAAAAGCCACTCAAAAACCCTCTCTGAACTTTGGCAAATGCACTATCACATCATATTGTTCCACATTCAGCAGCACTGTTGCTTTCAAACATCCTCACAGATCTGCATAGGATGTATTTTAATTCTTTCCAAAAAAATTCAATTCTCTTTCCAAAGTCACCATACAAATTAGCATGAAAAGACCTTCCAGGAGTCTGATAGCAACATTAGACTCATAGCTTATTCCTGTACTTTTCTCAGGTTTGCCATACAGGGACAAATTGTCCTTAGTTTGCAGCACTTAAAGAAACAAGTTTAGGGAGATGAGATACATAAAGAGAGCAATTCAGATCTTATGCTGATGTGGGCCACTAAAAATACATGCATATGCCTGTAAAAACAAATGTTGAGTTTTCTGTTTCAATAAGTTGTAAAAACACCACATTATACAGCAGATAAAAAGGAGACACTTTTTTTATCTTTAGGAGGAAAAGTATGTGAACATCTGATGAAAAAAGAACTAAAATGCTGCTGCAGGACCGACTTAAATACTGTAAAACCATACATATGCTCATACACAAAAGTATGCCAGGATGGACGGGTTTCTCTAAATAAAGCAATACTTACTTATTTCTAAGCGAGTTATTTCAAGCACGTTACTAAAATACACATAAGTAATTAATTGCTTCTCAAAACACAGGTAGTGTCAAAGGTATTTATAAGAACAAGAACCAGAAACCAACACCAACTGATGACATTTCTTAGGACAGCACACACAGACAATGTTAGCAGACAGGAAACAACACATTACCACAATTCCATTATTTCCACCCCCTGCAAGCGGATATGCAAGTAACACACACTTTGCTCTATTTATTTCCTTTCTCTCTCTCATTTTTCTGGACCTCAGACTTTTGATTACTGAGACTTATTAAAGGGATACTGGTCATCCAAGATGCATAGTATAGTATATAATAAAGGTATAGTAATAATAAAGGTTCCTTTTACAACAGTCTGCAACTATACATCAAAAAAGTTGAGTTAGTGACCTTGATGTTTTTACTCTTTTTCTTGTGCATTGATTTTAACAATAATGAAACATTTTCTAATGCTTTAAGTAGACTATACTGTGGATTATTATTCTACTTTCAACCATGAAATATCACTTAACAAGAGAATGCAAGAAAATCAACCAACCAACTAAAAAACCCAACAAACCCTGTAGCACAGAATGAATCTATAACTGTTTAAAATATTTCCTGCACAAATAAACCAGCACAGAATTTTGTGTTGACTACCTTAGAAAAGTATTTTCTGGTTTCCTGCAAGTAACAGTGTGAAAATAGGGTAAAAGTAGGGGTACCCTAATAATAAATTTTTATAAATAGAATATACTTTAGAAAAATAACTTTACAAATGAAATAGCTATAACAAAAGCTAAACATTTTAAGCTCACACACGTATATTGCACTTATCTTGTGATCCTCTTTTCATATTCAGGTGATAATTACCTGTCTTTCAGATGATTTTAATGTAGCCCAAAACTTGTTTGTTATCTTTTCAAGCATGGTATCATAGGTCTACAATGTTTATTGTGAAGGAGAACTACAATATCGCTGAGGTACTTATATTACAGATTACTTAGAAGCTACTTAAATGGAATATTCTCAGATTTTCATCTAGGAATAAAAGGGACAAAATTACTCCCAATAGAAGATATTACTGACTTCCTTTAGACTCAACTTTCATTTTATAAAGTCAATTTTCACCTGCAAAGTTCTTAATAATCCCTGCCTAATACTGTGACAGATCTGCAGATTCCAGCAGTTCCACTGAAGGTCTCAGCCTCAATATATCACCAGCAAAGTTCTCCTGCCTTTGTTTTCTTGCTCCCATGATTTAAAATCATTCCAATATACAGGGCTGCCTTCAGTAAAAATTACATGGATCTGTTTCTGTTCAAATGCTCTTATTTTCCTTCATGAGCACAGTGAATAATAATGTGTCAAGGCAGTCAGATTAATGTCTTTATTTCAGTTCTCTTCCCTCACCTACCAATCATCTCCCCCATTTCTCTTTTACATACTGCTGCTCAGAATTAAAAATCCAATTTTATTTTGCCACAGGAACCTTATTTAATTTAGAGTTTATAAAGCATCCCACCCCCATTCGTGAGCATGATAACAACCAATAGCAATATCGTCTTTTTCTTTCAAACAAGTCCGGCAGACCACATTATCTCCCTCTGCAGTATCTAATGGACTACATAATTTAAAGTCACATTAAACTTAGGGAGTCAAGGAAAAATTTACCCGCAGCTTTGACACACTTGGGGCAGAGAATGAAGCAGCTATGTAAGAACTTTCAGTTTTCTTCCCCAATAAAACTGAAAACACAGAGGCTCCAGAATAACAGATGCTTGCAAAACCATGAGATTGGAGCTTTCTTTTCTGAAACAGCACTTTCTAACACATTTTGTGTTATGGCATTCTCTGATTTCAGTCACATCCATTTTCTGACCAGTAACAAAGCTGTGTCTTTCTTTTCCCCTACCTTACATCTGTGATCTCAAAACCACAAAGGCCTCAGGTAGTTCCAAACTCTGAACTTTTATGAAACAGAACAGAGCAGGGAGCACCCTACCTAAAGACACCCACCGGACTAACTTTAGTCTCCACAGAATCATTTGGCAGAACACCAGTGAGGGAGATAGCAACTACTCCAACCAAGGTACATTTAAAAGCCTTGCTTGGAGATTCAATCCCTAAAGTCTTAAATCTATGTATCTATAACCACAAATGAGATATGAGCCAAGCCACTGGAACCTCCACATTATCAAAGTTTGCAGATTGCTTTTTGGTCAGCAAAACCGCTTTCAAAAAAGTGATCAGAAACCAGTGAACCATTCTCTTTGACCTCAGTTATTCAATGCATCACCCTCATAGAAATGATCCTGAAAAAAAACACTGTGCACCAGCCAGATTTCTTGATACAGTCATAGCTGGTGTTATGCACTTGTGTCCAAGCCCTGTAAGGTCTGAAAGAGCAGAAGTGACAATACAGGCCTGACAAGTTTTCTGCTTCCTATAGCTAACTCACCTCTGCTGACATAATTATTCCTGTCTTTCTGATCACATCTATAATGAAGCATACAAAATAATTTGGGGATTAGCTAGTCTTTTTGACCTGAAATTACTATGAATTTACCTGAATTACTATGTTAAAATAGACTCACCTGTTCCACTTCAACTGTTCTAATTCAGTTTTAAGAAATTACTTTCTCATAATTTTTGATCCATACATGGAAAATATAACTTTGTGTACAGTGTCTTATTCAGCAGTTCACCTCAGTGTTCCAGGATAGTGGACTTTTTTTCCAGTTCCAAATAACAACAGAACTATACATTCATAATTCACATTTTGTATACTTTTTTTTTTGCACACAATTATTTCTTAAAAAAAAAGGCAGAATGTGATTCTGTGATTCCACGTAATGTGTTTTTTGTCTAAAAGAGCAAAATATATAAAACTTCACACTCCTTTGCTGATAATTAATACTAGAAAATGATTGCAAATGTTAAAGTGATTCTGTCTTCAGGATTATAGCAGCAGAAATAGTTATGGTTTAGTTTATTTTACAATTTATGTAGAGATTCTGATTTATGGAAAATTACAGACGTTTCCAAAAAACAGCATAGGATCTTCATATGAACATCTGTCGACCTATTTGAAAATAATTTGTTGAAGGATCCATTTTCAATTAAACCATGTGCATTGCAATTTCCTCCTTAACTCCCATTTAATATTAGCTAAGTAATATAGACACTTCAAACTCATGTATTTTACAAATATTGCTGAATTTTATTCCGTCTAGTAAATTTGAGATATTTTAATTTATCTTACAATTAATGCATGTTATTCCTGTCACTTTTTATTAGACAGGCAATCACCAGCCATATGAAATTTAACAAAGGCAAGTGCTGGACTCTGCACCTGGGATGGGGCAACCCTGAATGTATGGAAAGACTGGAGAATGAGATGCTGGAGAGCAGTGCCATGGAAAGGGTCCTGGTCAATGGAAAGTTGAACATGAGCCAGCAGTGCCCTGGCAGCCAGGAGGGACAAGCCTGTCCTGGGGGGCATCAGGCACAGCATTGCCAGCCGGGCAAGGGAGGGGATTGTCCCCTCTGCTCTGCACTGGGGAGGCCTCACCTCCAGTGCTGGGGGCAGTTTTGGGGGCCACAATGTAAGAAAGATATTAAGCTATGAGAGAGTGTCCAAAGCAGGGCTGTGAGGATGGTGAAGGGCTTTGAGGGGAAGCTGTGTGAGGAGTGGCTGAGGTCACCTCTTCTGTTCAGCCTGGAGGAGACTGAGGGGAGACCTCATTGCAGTCTACAGCTTCCTGGTGAGGGGAAGAGGAGAGGCAGACACAGATCTCTGCGACAGGACTTGAGGAAATGACATAAAGCTGAGTCAGGGGAGGTTTAGGTTTGATATCAGGAAAAGGTTCTTCATCCGGACGGTGGCTGGGCACTGGAACAGGCTCCCCAGGGAGGAAAATGGTCAAAGCACCAAGCCTGACAGAGTTTAGACAATGCTGTCAGGCACATGGTGAGACTCTTGCGATGTCCTGCGCAGGGCCAGCAGTTGGACTCAGTAACCTTCCAACTCAGGATATTCTACAGTTCTGTGATTCTATAAATTACGCAAAATTTGTTCTGAAGACTTTCACAAAACAATTCTTAATTTCAGAAAAGGCCTTCAGCACTTGTTCATTTTGAGGGTCCATAAATTTGGTATAGTTTGTAAAACGCTGTGTCTCAGTCCTGGTACATTTTTATGTCTGAAATTCACGTAGAAATTTCACAATCTGTATTGGTGGGTATTTGGTATATTGGTGAGTATTCACATCTAAATGAGGTGGGTATTTCCTAAGGATGCCGCTATAACTGATTAGGAAGACTGTTTGGGTCAAAAACTATTTGTAGAACAAAATATCTAGCCAAAACTTGGTCCTGGGTATCAGCCATCTTTCAAATTAGACTGACACTAAATCAGAAATAAAGTGATTGGTTCCAAGGATAGACTGTTTTTGAATATGTATAGTTATTGCTGTCAGTTATAAAATAATTTAAAACAGAATGAACTGCAAACTACATCTTGGTAATGAAATGTAATTTTAAAGTATCTACATATCTATATCTATCGATATGTTAAGCCCAGAACAAACATGGTCTTACATAAATAAACCCAGGACAGACCTGCCTGCAGGGCACTTTTTGCCTTTTTATGATCTGGTGAGATATCTCTGATCTACCACTCATGAGCAGCCTTGAAAGCACCAGGTTTTCCAGCCTTCCAAGAACAGAAAGAGAAGTGCTGGAGAGGGCACAATGTAGTACAGACTGTGTGGAGCAGTGCTCGAGCGCTTGTTGTATGAGAGACCACAACAACACACCCACAACAACATGAATTCCCTAGAAACACAAAAAATGCTCTCACTGTTTTATCTTCATCTATTATTCAGTCCTCCACTCTACTTCCAGGTTTTCGGGATTTCCAGGTTCCAAGATTTTTAGCCCAATGACCAGAGGTGCAGGTGCAGCGATGAAAACAGTGGAAGATATGAGTTCCAAAGCTCTCACTGACCTGATTGACTGTGACGGTTTGAGGGAGTGTACTTGGATTATCAAAGACAGATGAAGTTCAAGAAAGGGTCACCAAGGACCCACCTCGGGATATTTCAGTATCTTTTTCTTCCAAAGCACTTTTTATGGGCCATCATAAATGTTACATTATTTGCAAATGTTGGTCAAGCTTAGTTGTCACCATGATACTAATTAATTCGCTATCTGTGTTAAGTCACAAATTATTACACCTAAACCATATTCTCATTTGAAGAAGTCCAGAATTTTGAAAATTTTCTGTTCTGATGCCTATATTCAGTTTCAGGGAATAAGTTATTATTAATTACTACAGCTGCTGGCACTGTTCATAGCTCTGAGCAGTCTGGTTTATAAAGTGAATTAAAATTCCAAATTAAAAAATAGATTTCTTTTTCATTTCTTTTCAGTTTTACATAAGTTACCTAACTGTAATTGAAGCAAAAATTACAAAAATTACAAAAGGGCACAGTTAAGACTTCTTCCATGGTTCTTCCACTTCATTATAAGCCAATGAACAGGACAGAAGAACAAAGAGCAGATTGGAGATAAAACAGTTTTCTCCCTTAAAATCAAAGGCTATTCTACCTTATCTCTAAAAATATCGTCTTCCCTTCTATTCAGCGTAGGAGTATGTGGTGTTCAAAAGTCCTGATGCTATTCCAGCTTCCTTGCAACTAAAAATCTCACAATTCCATCAGGATTTTCAGACAGACTCACAGGAGAGGGAGGATGGGTTAATGAACGCTCATGGCCACTACAAATCTTGGAGGACTACAGTTTCCAAAA
Source organism: Acanthornis magna (assembly GCA_036785705.1). Classification (NCBI taxonomy): domain Eukaryota; kingdom Metazoa; phylum Chordata; class Aves; order Passeriformes; family Acanthizidae; genus Acanthornis; species Acanthornis magna. Next base: position 23,102,177 of record JAWUZG010000025.1, on the reverse strand, counting down.
AGTAGGATTTTTTTAATACAACATATGTTCTGCACATGGCTGCAAGTATCAGCCCACAAAGTTACATGATGTTAACAGGTTTTATAATCCTTGCAAATTCTGTAACTACTTCTGATCTGACAGTGAAGTTTAGAAAGAACTCTACCTCTTCCTCCACATGTATATTCTCCACACTTTATTTTCCAATGTCCAGTAATTCTTTTTCTTAATAATATGGCCTAGACTGAACCCATAGTTATACTTCACTTGAAGATGCTCAGATTTTCAGATTGGATTTGTATAAAGTTTATGAGGAAGCTGTTGGTAATTTTCATTCCACCCAATTAAACAAAGCAAAATTCAAAAAAGTAAAACACCAACTAACTTGGTTTCCTAAGTGCATTTCCAGTCTAGCTTTGAATTCTGACTTGTTTTCTCAAGTAACACTGTGTGCTCCTTGAAAGGACAAGACTCTTATTCCTCACCAGTGTAAGATTTAAGAGCCACAGCGCCAGGCTACAGTAAAAATACTTTCATCCTTTCTCAAGGGTCTGACTCTGCACTGTCCAGCTGTTACTGTGCAATTTAACTCATTCCCTAGATTCAGCTATGAACTGAATTTTCAGCAGTTTCATAGGCAGATCATTTATAGCTTTCCAAAAGGGTTCAACCTATTTTAAAACCTACCAGCTCAACTGTCTCCCACAACAACAAAAACAGATTTTCATTTCAGCGCCTGGTCAAATAACTTAAAGAGGTTTGAGCTTGAGCTGATTCTAGCTCCAAAATAAAATGGTCTTTAAACATTTGTAAAATTCTATTTAGTAGTTTTGTCTAACCACAAAACCCCTATTCACAGGTAATTACCCTCCTTTGAACTCACTGCAAAAACCCACAGTTCTGGCTACACACTGAATGGTGAGCACTGGGCTAGATTTAAAGATACAGAGTAAAAGTAGTCAAATGTTTTGGCCATCTTTAAAACAGAGGAAAGGAGGAACCACGCTTTCAGGTCAAACAGTTTACATAGTTCCTGGAAAAAACACAGGAGGGAAAACATTCAAAACTATTTCTAAGCATCTAGAAGGTAACAAAAAGAACCGACACTGATATGGCACTAACAAACAGATACACCAATCAAAATAAAACCCATCAAAGAATAACTGGGTTTGTAGAGGAGAGAATTCATAGCTATCATGATGGTTTGTAGGGCTTTCTGCAGTACCTCACATGTGGTTCTCATAAAAATCATAAGGCAACATGATGTAAATAAAACTACTAGAAAGCAACTTGCTGGAAAATGTTAACGTGGAATACTACAATAGTTCAGTGAAAAATATGAACAATTATATATTGGGTTTTTATTTTGTGGTCTACCTTCCCCTCCAGCCTCCACATTTTTAACTCCCTAGTCCCAAAGTTGTCATGAAAGTCTTCACTCAGGTCTTTATTCTAGCAGAGTAGCAGACAGCAAATAAAAGTGTACTGTTGAAAAAACAAATTGTGGTACAGAGTTTCAGCAGTCAAACTCAGCTATTAATCAGTCTTGGCTTCTTCTCTTACACGTGAAGAACATTCTGCATGTTACACCATGCATTATTGCATGTGTTGGGGAGGGGAGGTGTGTGTCAGGGGCCAAGAATCTTTGATACACCAGAAACAGTTATCACAGCTGCATCTAATTCCTGGGGCATGTAATGCCTTTTAGTCACAGCACTTAACGGGGAGCTCATAGGCAGTGATGGTAGACTGGAGTAGCAGTACTGCTGAATAAGTGGCATTGTTCCTTTTTCTACTCCCTTTCCCCTTTCCTTTCCTTTCCTTTCCTTTCCTTTCCTTTCCTTTCCTTTCCTTTCCTTTCCTTTCCTTTCCTTTCCTTTCCTTTCCTTTCCTTTCCTCTCCTCTCCTCTCCTCTCCTCTCCTCTCCTCTCCTCTCCTCTCCTCCTACCTTATAATCTCCACAGCATTCCTCTTTAATTTTACAAGAAGAATATATCCCTACATAGTCCCATTGCATGATCTCTGGATTGGCCACTATTAATCTGACACAAAAAGTATTAGTGATTCTGGTACGCCTGTGAGAATTAGAAATGAGATGGTACCTTCCTTTCTGGGCATTTAAATCACATTAACTAATCAACTCCACCCAAAGTTGCACTCTCTTAACCTGCAAGTGCTTAACATTGCAGTTGGTTCTGTCATGTATCACAGAGTACATGAAACCTTATCAAGCTATTTCTAAATCCATGTCAGACGGCAGATGAATTCTTACCTTGCTTTCGCTCCACCTCTGGCCTCCCCAGGCACATTGCGCCACATTACTCCCCAATAAAGTCTGAAACATATGCTCAAAGGCAAGAGTGGTCCTCAGTTGCCATCTTTCCTCACTGCTCCACAGGGAGCTTACCAGCCTTTGCTTCGATATGACACCTGCAAGGTCCACCTGTGCTCCTTTCCTTTAGAGCTCTGAACACAGCAACAGGCATCCCTTGCACAAGCAATGCTATTCCATTTGCTGTCCAGCTGCCTGCAGTTAAAACATGAAGCAGAGGACAGCTCATATTGCCTAATACAGGACTGGTTATTTTTCAGTCAGGCTGGGACAGTTTGGTGACATATGGATAATTACGTATTTTTGAATAGGTAAGAACACATGAGTTACAACAGAAGATTCAGCTTTTTGTGGACAGAGATTCAGAATTACAAAACCTATATCCATCCACCCAGCAAAGGTGGATTTAAACATTACACTGTATCTGCTGGCACTCAAGAATGCCTATTTCTAGAGTTGCAGAATTCTAATAAAAAAGATATATGGTGGATTTGCAGCCACTCATTTATGAAAGGGTGTAATGAAATTTCTTAAAGACCTCCTTGAGGGAAGTAAAAGTAAAGCAGTCTAAGAAAAACAAGTAGCCATTATAGAATAAAGGCCTCAAAATTTCTGTTCCCACAGAGATGGTCAAATACAACTTGTCTGGCAGACAGCACTGAGGTGTATATCGCATTATGCTATCCTTATGGAAAAAATCTCTTACTGCATTATGTGCTGCTCGTACAACCGGTAAATATGGGAACAGATCTAAGTGACCTAAGTTTGATTAAATGCAGGGGGATACATATCTGATCACTGATTTTTTTTCTCCTAATAATGGTGAGTGTACTAACAGAGTGTTAGTTTTCTTCAGAGTGACCAAGCAGCTGCAGCAGCTGCCTCTGGCCAGCTCTGTACACTCAGCAGGACACCACATGGTATAGAATATCCCTTTGGCCAGCTTGGGGCAACTGTTCCAGCTGTGCAACCTCCCAGCTTCTTGTGCCCCTCCAGCCTTCTTGCTGGCAGGGCATGAGGAGCTGAGAAGTCCTTGAATTGGTATAAATACTACTTAACAACAACTAGCAATATCAGTGTGGTATCAACTTGATTCTCATATTAAATCCAAAACACAGCACCATACCAGCTACTAGGAAGAAAATTGACTCTATTGCAGCCAAAACCAGGACACTTATGAAGTTTGTAAATTGGTTATTCACTTCAGTACAGTAAGCATAGTGCTTAATACAACTAATACAGAGAGAAAAAAAGAGACAATTCAGAGGAATTTAAGATGTTCAATAGTTAACTGACAAAATTTTCTAGCTGGGAGTAACATAATTATCTGATGATATGAAGAAAGAGAGAAGGGAAGAGAAAGTGAATATATAGTCTTTCATCTAGATACCACTAAAAATGCTTTAAAAAAAAAATCTAATAATTACACCAATAATAGAAACCAAATTTCTTACACTACTGAGTATATATACAGAAAGATTAGAATCCACACTGCAGTTAATGGCAGTATAATCATGAAGCTGCAGTCACATTACTGCTCTCAAAACAGCTGCCATCTATTCTCAGTAGAGATGAACCTAATTGTACCTTGTTATGATCCTTATTTTCAAAATGGCTATTTCCTCATGTAATTTCCAAGTGACAGAAGTCAAGTTGATCCTGACATGATAATCTCCCCTAATGTTTCAGAAATTGTGATGGACCAAGTCACAAGGACAGAGAAAAAAATCTTGCAAGTCCCCATATGAAAAATAGCTAACTTGAAAAAATAAAGACCAGAGAAATTAAAACTATCAAAAACATAAGGTTTTACACACTCTTAATTTTAGAGAGAAAGAGTAATTTTCACACTTAGTATTATTCTGATCCTTTGCAATGCAGCTAAATGTGAATTCCCTACCTTCTGAATCATGTTCTCTTACATTGCTTATTATTAGTTTAACTAGAATCTGTAATTTGAGTTATGCAATTATCAGCACAATCACTTTTACAAGTAAACATAGTAAGGAAATGGAAAAAATCAGATACATAATTACAATAATAGCAGCAATAACAATGCACAAAGTAGCGTTTCATCATTAACACACTTCAGAGTGAAAATTTTCTACCCACTGGACATAAAGAGCATCCAGACTCATCTCTGAAACAGTGTATTTAGCAGAAGGTGGATAAAATGGGGGCAAAGGCAAGAAAAAAAATTGGGTAGCATTTAAGTTCCGGACAACACCTTGGCTCATTTTCCATGCACATGACTCGGCACTACTGTAATTGCTTATTAAAAAAAATAATGCCTAGGTTTGTTTTAACTTTTCTCTAAACTGGAGAGAGTATTTATGGTAAGCATAATCTAATTGATGGTTATGAAATGATGAGACCATTTAGACAGATGTCTGATTCTCCATGGACATTTTTTCTCCAGGAGAAATAGGAAAGGCCTGCAGTTTTAGCTGTCTTTTCTGAATTTATGGTGGCAGATCTGTCCATCTGGATTAGTGTCATCTGCCCTTTTAGCAAAATATTGGTGCCTGTAAGGCTTTCAATGATAAATTATCTATGTGAAGGGATGATTCCACATTGACCTACTGATTGTTTTTTCTATTAAGATAAACTCAAATGAGGATTTTCTCCAAAAGGGCAATTATATTTAAGATTCTCATCAAAACGATCCACTAAAAATATGAAAGTACTAAATATTACTAGGCTTAATGCTCTACAGACTGTCTCTAGAAGTGGTAAGGTCTTCCAAAAAAATGCTAACCTAAAAGGAACTGACACGGCAAGTATGTTATTATTGCAGCTGTGATACTTGGGCAGAATCACCAGAGCCATCTTGAACCAGAGTTGGTGAAGTGGACCTCACTAAAGTGGTGCAGTTTGCAATTAGCAATAGATTTGTCCATTGCAGAAGTATTTAAAAACTGAAATAACGTAGCAAATGCACCCAGTCTTTAGAAAAAAATAATAAAGAAGAAGAATAACAGTGGTCAAATAACTTGCTCACTGGCTCAGCATCTGCAGTTAAACAACAGAGACAAAATTCTTTTCCCATAGAGGATACTGTTATAAACATCCTGTGGAAGCACCAAGCTCACAAGTTCAGACAGGTGATCCAATGTACACTCAGACACTTGCACAGAGCAGCTGTATGGCAGTGCATGTGCTATTTCTTACCCAATGCACATACAATAAAATGAATTCATTAACATGGATAATATTTCATTAAAGGATGAAAGGGTCAGAGTGCATAACATGGATGGTTGTGTCCTACTTCCTTTTCCTAGCAAAGAAATGTAAGTTACTCAAAGCAAGGAATGACAAATTAAATGCCTGTCTATTTCTGGTAATGCAGGAAAGACCATCAGCTGCTGTCTAGAAGTAATGTGAATATAAAACATAGGAGATTAGCACAAGCTCTTCCTGCTCTGTTTGACTAGTTGCTCTCCATTTCTACTAAGAGATAAAAGAACAAAGGATCTCATAACACAGGATTTTTGAAGGACTACAGGGAAGAAAAAGAAAAAAGAGAAACAAAATCTATTAATTACAGATTTTCATCAGCCCTGGATTAGAGGGCCCATCTTCTTTGAAGGTTCTAATTCACTGAAAGCAATAAGCACTAGTGCTACAAATAAGAAGAAAGAATGTAAAACTGGGTTAAATTGACAATTATCATTTTCCAAGTAATACTTCTAACTACAGAACAGCTAATGTTCTTCTAATAATTCACCTCTTTGCATATTGTCTTCCCATAAGCACCCAGTTAAACAGAAGTGGGTAAATTAACTTAAGCGCTCTGCACCTCCCATGTAAATAGCATGCTTAAGAACTTGAGAATGAAGGAATACAAACCCAAAACATAAATCAATGTTTTGATTTTTAAACTTCCTACCTTCCAAAAATTACAGTTCTGAACTTCTTTTCATTCATTGAAGTATATAAAAAATGCTTAAAACTAAGAAAAATAATGCAACAGTGTGAATTTGCTACACTAAGGAGACTACTTCAGCAAGTATTTACATTTGAAAACTTATAATTTCCCATTATGATATTGTCTATAATAAATGAACAGTCATTGCTCAAGCTGCAGTACACTAAACAATAAACTGAAGAAGCCAGATATAATCTCATTTTATGTCTCCAGCAGCTGATACAGACTATGGAATTTATGGCATATGCTGAGAGTAAGCACAAATACTTTGTTTAGTTTTCAGACATATAAGCAAAGGGATACAAGTCCCAATATATTGTTTTGACTTCATGTTGGTATACCAGGATACATAAATTGAAAAAATAGGTTTTTATTTAAATTGATTTACATTGCTGACTTTCATTCTCACACTGAAAGGAAATATAAATGTTATTTATGCCCATAATAATAATATAATAATGAGTTGAATTACTACAGGCATCAATCTTGTATACTTTCCTGTTTTGAGATTCAGATTACAAAAATAACAAATTCAATTTTTTTGAAGTAAATCAAACCATGCCTTCTGATATGATTGCTATTCCTATTGCTTATAAATAGCTATTTATATCAAGCAAAATACAATCAATAGCCATGTACCTTCTGTATAAAAACAGGCTGTTTTTCACCTTGGAATTTAAGATGAGAATGTTGGCAGTCAGAAAGTGCTGGGAAGGAGGGAAGGAGGGAAGGAGGGAAGGAGGGAAGGAAGGAAGGAAGGAAGGAAGGAAGGAAGGAAGGAAGGAAGGAAGGAAGGAAGGAAGGAAGGAAGGAAGGAAGGAAGGAAGGAAGGAAGGAAGGAAGGAAGGAGGGAAGGAGGGAAGGAAGGAGGGAGGGAGGGAGGGAGGGAGGGAGGGAAGGGAGGAAGGGAGGAAGGGAGGAAGGGAGGAAGGAAGGAAGGAAGGAAGGAAGGAAGGAAGGAAGGAAGGAAGGAAGGAAGGAAGGAAGGAAGGAAGGAAGGAAGGAAGGAAGGAAGGAAGGAAGGAGGGAGGGAAGGAGGGAAGGAAGGAAGGAGGGAGGGAGGGAGGGAGGAAGGGAGGGAGGGAGGGAGGGAGGGAGGGAGGGAGGGAGGAAGGAAGGAAGGAAGGAAGGAAGGAAGGAAGGAAGGAAGGAAGGAAGGAAGGAAGGAAGGAAGGAAGGAAGGAAGGAAGGAAGGAAGGAAGGACTGAAAAAGAAAGATTAGATACAATTTTATTAATGACCTTTAACATGCAGGCTGAAGGAAGTAAAGTTTATGAGCAGTGCATAAGGAGAGTCTCAAGAAGAAGTGGCCTGTAAATTTGATATTTGACAAATAAATCAGAGACTATCACTGCTCTATTATTAATACTTTGCATAATTACTCACAATAAGCCTGAGATTGCTGGAGTCACAGAAGTTTTAAAATGGAAAAAAATTAATATGTGTAATCAATCTGCTACTGCTCTTGACAGTCATTCACCCCAAACTTGATAGAAAGCAGACCAGATCTTCAGTATAATGACTGTATTACCCTTCCTCACAATCTGAACAGTCATTTATATATGAAAACACATTCAGTGATCTAGCTAGCATCATTTTCCTTACTGGACTGAAAAAATCCTTCAATTGAACGCAGAACAGTTCTGCAGAAAATGTACATTTTCATGTACATGCTTTATGTATTAAAAGCATCTGAAAATGTACCTTACCACTGCAGCTGGAACTTGAGGCATTTTTGCAGCTGGAGTTCCTGGGCGTGGGTAGAATTGATTAATAAACAAGCTCGGAAACCTGTACAGTTCTACAAGTTTCATTGTTTCTTGAAAATCTTCCTCTGTCTCTCCTGGAAAACCACAAATGATGTCTGTAGCAATTGTTATTCCAGGCACTCTGTAAAGAAAGTAGAAATAAACACTTAACTAAGGACCTGTAAAAGTCTTGCTCCCTTAAAAGCTAGTGTACATAGACTTAAAACCTTCAACTTTACCTACAGAAATTAAGACCTAAAAGGTTCTTCAGGAAAAAAAAAGATTTTAACACCATTGCTTGATAATGAAAAATGCATTTGGTGCTCAGCTGAGAGCACAAGGAATAGAAGATGCCACAGCAAATACTGGATTAGGATTGTGACAGAAGAGTGAAAACATCTGGATCAACTCTTCCTTCATTCAAAATTAGAGGTAATCAGCAGACCTTGTTATTTCGTGAATTCTGATTGCTCAATCGATAAAATGTAAACCTTTGGAAACTTAGTCACTAGAAAATGTCAACTATTTAATGTTTTATAAAATTGCTTTTGAAGTAGAACGTGGCATCTGAAAGAGGGGACTGGCATGTCGTTCAGCCTAGCAAATTTGAACAAAATTGGCTTAGGAGCCAAAAAGACATCTTTAGTCCCAAGTTAATTTCTAACTCAGCATTCTAAAACATCAGCCTATGCTTTGCTTCATAAAGAAAACAAAACACTTAAGTTCACAAATGCACATGCACTGAATTCTGTTATTTAAGCAAGATCAACATTTCCTAACTGTTCCCTTTGGACTGAATATGCAGAACCCCTATACCCATCAGGTTAAGAGAGCACAGCTGACAGAGACAGCCCACAGACACAGAAGGACGCACAGAGGAGGGTGAAGTTGAAATTGTGCCACCATCCCAGTCTTGGACATGGCGGGAACATGCCAGGAACACTTTCCCCAGTAGATACTGGAGCAGCCATCAAGGCTTGCCCCCAGACCGAACTTCAGATGGTGGATGCAGACATTCAAGCTCCAGGCTGCAGGGAGGCCCTGGGGGCTATCTCTGACGCCAGCAGAGATAGCCCTCTGTCCTGCTGGAGCTGGGTTGTTTTGGAGGAGCTGTGCCTCCAAGTGCAGGAGTTACAGGAGGCTGAACAGCATCAGAGAAGATGAAAAGGAGATGGCAGTGCCAGGTTAATGGTTGGGCTTGACCTTACAGGTCTTTTCCAACCTATGGTTCTCTGCAACTCAACAGTCTGAAGAGCCTCAGCCCCTTGATCTGCAGTAGAGAAGCATGTAGTGTCAACCCCCACTACACCAAGGGAAGCAAGAGCTCTGAAAAAGGGGAAGGATGGAAGCTGCTGACTTCTGGGAGGAAAGATCTTGACCAACCTAAAGCCTTACAACTGCAATGTATGTTCATTACCCTCAAAGTTGGAGGCAGATGTGCTGACAAGCTAAGTATCTGCTCCCCCTAAACCCCACAGGGCTACCAAGAAGAAGCATCAAGTCACTGCAATGGGTGACCCCCTGCTCTGGCAGACACAGGCACTGTTAACCTCATCAGCCATCTAGAGAGGTTTGTTGTCTGCCAGGATCCAGGGTGCTGTGGGACTCATCTGGCCCTTTGACTACTACTCACTGCTGTTACTCCATGTGAGAACAAATGATCCTGCCAGTGGAAACTTGGACAATATTAAAAGTGACTACAGAGCTCTGGCAATAGTCAAGGGCATGTGGGCTCAAGTGGTGTGCTCCTCAGCAGGAACTGAGGATGACTAAGCACAGGCACATCTTGCCCTGGGAGCTTGAGGAGTCCCCTCCTTGCATATCTTCACAATTCATCTGGTAATGGTCCTGTGCCACAGGCTCCAGGTAGCACTGCTTGAGCAAGGGGGTTGGAAAAAATTACCTCCACAGTTCCCTCCCAACCTCAACCCTTCTGTGTTTCTGTGACATGGCCCTAAAAAGGCCCTTCAGCCAAGAGATAAATACCGCATAGTATTTACAGAGTACTCTCTGTGACCTAGGAGACACCAACTCGGTTTTCCAAATCTGACACTAGTCAGCTGGATGACCACTGCCTCGGGAGAAACTGTGAAGCCACAGCCCGGTTTTGTATTCAGCCTGCTTGTGTAGAGTGGGAACAATGATAAACATCTTCTGCAGAGAGGCAGAAATATACAGTGCTCAGTGCTCAGACAGTTTTCACAATGCAGAGTTGACTCTACACTGTCTGTAAGAACGATGAACTGGAGAAAATATGACTTATGGAGAAAAGTAAGAACTCTAAAAGATGACCTAGAACTGGTCCTGTTTCAAATAGGGGGAAGAGATGAGATGTCTTCCAGAGGTCCTTTCCAACCTAAATAATTCTACAGCACTTATGTAGGCTACAGGCAAGGGAACAGCTGAGAGAGATTGTTTTAGGGGTAAATGGCATAAAGACAACTGTCACAAGCAAAGTTCACACTTGAGCTTAAGAAGGGGTCTCCAAGACTGTCTTTAACATACAAAAATGGATGGAAGGCTTCTCTTCCCCTCATCAGGGTAAGAAAATGCAGAACTGTGAATGTCAATGCATGTAATCCAAACTACATTTATAAAGCATTTGAACAGCCAAAGAAAATTATAATTTCTTATTAGACAGTTCATAACCAGAGGAAAAAAAGATAATGTTGTGGTTATAGGCAGTGAAGAAACTTAAGTTTGAATAACTGAAATAACTGAAAGAAAAACTTCCTGAAAGAAGAACTTCCTGAAACTACGAGTTCTACTGGAAAAAGAGAATCTGTTGGCAAAAGACCCAAGAAAAATGGAAGCAGAGAATAGTGTTTTTATTAATTTGATTAGGTGTAATATTAGACCGTAGCTTATATTCACCACAGCAGCCTTCAGACAAATTGTATATGGCAGTGAATATATTTCATTATTTTTTTTAAACTTTTTTTTCTAAACTTAAATATTGCCAATATTTTAAGTATTGGCAATGAGCTTATATTAAAGTGAATGTATTGTCCCCTTTTTAACATGTGTCTGCAAATATAGGTAGCAGCATGGGAATTTTTTAGATATTACATTATTAGAATCTTCTTCCACCTTTTCCTTATCAAAAATCCCCACCAAAGAAACCAAATTCTATCAATTCCTTTTTGAGTCCATGAAGTCACACTCCATCATCTGAGATGAAGTTAAAAGATGTCATTTGAATGACAAATCAAAACCAGTATAAAACGGAACATTTTCGAGGACTTGATCCAATAACGGAAGTGGGAAACTCAAGCTGGATATTGTGCAGAACAGCAGAAACCCTCAGAGCTGTTGGCTCAACACCCTCAGTTACCTTTGCTTTCTTAAGACTGACAAGCATCAAGATATGAACTTCTGCTTGATATCAAGCAACAATAAAATTCCTTATCTTTAAGGGCCCAGTGAAGAGAGCAGCAGTGGATGCTGCAATATGATTTTGCTCATACCACAAATATCTTGTGCAGCAGTAGTAAGCTCATGGAAGAAAGGGCACATTACTTTATAAACCAATGCCACCTAACATCAGCTGCCATTTCTCAGAACATGAACAGAACATTCATTACGTTTGACAAAACCATTATAATGAAGTTATTTTATCCATTTTAATGACACTATTGGCAACAGTCAAAGCATTTATTACCAATGGTAGTAGTAATACCATCCTTTATAAAGGCCTGGTTGTTTCTATAGCAACATGAATTATAAGGTCCAATCAAGCTAGATACAATAAAATATGCTCTTTTTCTCCATAACACCAGTTGTCATTCAGTTAAAAGGAAATTACATATTTTAAAAATTCATAAACTCTACAAATGTCTGAACTCCATTTGCTGATAAGGTGTTAATTATCTTAGTAATTAGATTTCTTCCTGGATGGAATTATTACACACAAAGAAAAGCCTGGGTACAAAAAGAGAATAAGGACCACGGTGTATTCAGCAACAGCAATTAATTACAGTTCAATCCAGTGTAACTGCCTAAAATATGACATTGCAAAGCGCATTTTTATATCACTGCTGATTATATTGTTTAACAAGAAGTTTAAAAAGGGGGAGAAAAGCATGAGATTTCACTCAGAGTAAAATCCAAAATGACAAAAATCAAGCTCTTAAGACTTTTTCAAAGCAGTGATGAACAAAAATTTGTACAATTAGTTCCACATGCAAAATATAATTTCTTAATGAAAAAAAGAGGGGGAAAAAGACATAATTAAGGAAAAATATAGAACACATACACACTTGAAAATTAAAGTGACCTTTTCTCTGACCGCCTGAAAGAAAGAAGCACAAAATTCTTTATTACATAGATTCAGATGATGTTTAAGAATTGCCCCAGCTATGAAATATGATCCAAAATCACACAAAAACAAGTTCTTGTGCATCAGCCAATTTTTTTTTTACATGAAATGCTGCTTATCTATTCTGAAGCAAACAAAGAAAAAACTACTGAACATCCCCTGTAACATTTATTACATGAACGCATTTACAGTTAGTCTAAATATTCAGTTCCCACAAATGTTTTCTAGGGTGTAGGAAAGAAGCCCTAAAACACATGTTGACTCTTAATTGAAACATTTTACAATAAAACTGCGGAATTTCAGAAAAAGATGTATTGGAGGAACAACCAGTGCCATGCAGAAGATAATACAGCCCTAACACTTGGGGTTCCTGAATATTCCCTCCTCTATGTTCCTCTACATACATAAATTCCTTCCATCCTCTCACTCAGACTGATGTTTTGCTGTACTGAGCTAGACCAGCAATGCAAACACCAATGATCTTGGGCAATTCTGACCACCCAAAAAGAAGCAACTACTTCATCTTACAGTGTGACACTGTAAGGACCAGCACAGCCATGAACAAGTGCTGAGAGCACAGGTATCCAAACCTCACAGAAAGGAAAAACAAGATGTGTTTGAAAGAATACAGAAGAAAGAACAAGATGTGTTTGAAAGAATACAGAAGAAAAGCAACATCTTACCCTCTGCCTAAAGAGGAACCAAGTCAGCCTCTGGGGTCAGAGAAAAAAGTCAGACTCAAGGAAGAGACTGATGCCTGGAAGTCAAGTCATGGACAAATAACTTAGAAAGGAGACAAAAGTGTGAACCTGTCAAGAGTAAAATAGTAAAACCACCCATTCCCCCACCAATGCCCCCAACCCCATTTTCACAGAGCAGTATTTCTAAGAAAAGCAGCAAAAAAATTGTGAAAATTTCTAGGATTCACTTGTTACATGGACAATTTAATGTGATTTTAGGTACAGAAAATGTTTCCTTTAGCAAGAACCACTACAAACCAAATCCATGGGAAGAAATTATGTAAAGGAGCTAAAATTATCACCTTAAGCTATTCACATGACTACTTGAAATCCTTTTGCATGATCACATATTCTTCTCACTTCCATTTCAGCAATTAACATTTAAATCCAGAAATTACTTAAAGCCACCAACTTGCTCTTAAGCAAGATCAGCTGCCTCCACCCTTATAGTATAACAAACTACTGGATTAGAATAAATAGCAATATGAATAAAAAGAAAACACTATAGGGTCTTACAGAAGGGTATGAGAACTGCCTGAGTAATCTGTAGTAATTAAAGTCAAAACAAAAAATGTGATGACATAGCAACTTCTTGATTCATAAATTAGAAATCTGCATTGAAAAAACATTAGGGGGAAAAAAGTGGAATTTTTATGAAAATAAAACCAGTCTATTCTGAAATGTTTTTTCAGCATCATACAATATTTTATATTTTAGAACATTTCTGCAGTATATGTCCGTTCAGAGAACATGCGAATGAAATTGGGTTAATGGATGAAATAACTTGAAGGTATCTGAGTTGGTCTTTCAAGTGTATTTACAGAGCCTAACAGGCATCTCAACATGCCATTTGTGTTGGAGCTGAAGGACATGTTTGCATCTTCCCCATGACCACACACAGTCTTCCAGAAGCCCTTTTTCCCCCTCTTTCTCTTTTCTCCATGATTTCTGACTTCAGCTTGAATTGCTCACTGAGGAGTCACACAAGCTGGAGCTAGCGCAAGAGAAACAGAGTGCTCAGCTGGAAGCACTGCCTAGGCACAACAGGAAACTGCACCCCGCTTCTCTCTTGACTACATGGAGATTGACCTGAGGATTAAGCCATGGAAAAATCCCCACACTTTGAGAAAGGAATTCAGTCTATTTCTGTTCTGAAATCCTCTGGCACGTCTCTCTTCCTCTCTTGCTCTCCATAGACTGTGAACGCAGCACAGGAAAATATACTCCTAAATTAAGTGTCTGCAGTTAGGGGACTAAACCTGAACATAATTGCTGAAGCAGGGGGTTCTCCATCCTTTCCCATTTATGTTTTACTCTAAATTACACAATGGATGAACAGGCATCTAATAAATGGATATCCACTGAAAATGTTTTTCTTAGTAATCTTTTCCATATGTGTTTAAAAGTAGTCCAGGATGTGTGAGTTCAGAACCTCTGTGTCAGAAAAACAAGTTCTTTTGAACCCTCTGATCAATTGCTGAACTGATTTACACATGGAGTGAAACTGGAAAGTACCTTGGTTAAATGACAATAGACATGTCATAAACACTTCCGTGTAAAGTCTTTTAAATTATAACATACTGAGCCTTATGGCTAGATATAAACTATCTGGTGGTAAGACACATTATTAAAATGCAGCTATATGTATAATGAACATTAATATTTAAGAAAATTTGTATAGGAATTATATAGGATATAAGAAATTATTTTATTTCAAATATTTTTAAATGTTCTCTATTACTGCATAACACAACTCCAGGTTGCCTCACAAATCAGTTCTCCTTCACCTCAGTTTGCCTGAATTAAAGCAAAAATGGTAACTATGTTGATACTTCATGTAAAAGTCTTTAATGGCTTGATTTATAAATCAACTCACTTACTTTTACTCAACTATTGAGACAATGAATACTAGCAGATGTTTAAGTAAGTCATATTTTATGTGTGTAAAATTAATTATTTTAATACTTTTTTTAAAACTTATTTTCACAGCTTGGATCATATCTCTCTTAAACTGATGCCACACAAGAAGACACAAGAAACCAGAAAAATTAATTGTAATGCCATATTGTTTAATGCTTGTTTTGATTAGAAAATAAAAAAACCAGACACATGAAAGCCAGACATGACCCCAGAGTATTTTTTCAGAGTATTCTTGCAAATGTCCCTAAAAGAAGGTATATACACCCAGGAGAATAATTGGCAAGGCCATTAAATACTAGCAGTTAATTTGGAGGTGGTTCATAGTGAAACACTTCAAATTTCAAAGGCAGCAGAAACTACATATTAAGTCCAGCCTGACAGCTACAGACTCAGGGGATGTATCCTGCTTTTTGCATTCCACAGCTTACAGCACACTCGAGGCTGCTCCTGGTGGTGATTCCCACAGGGAACACATTACACCTGAGCTTTGAGATCTTCAGCAGTGTCCCACAGATTTGCAAGTGCAGCTTAATATGGGCTTGAATTTGGAGTCGTTAGTGGTTTTGACATAAGTCACCTTTAAAAGGCTGCAGAATAGGATCTGTGATCAAGAAGCACAATCTCGCAGCTCTCAAAGTTTAACTGAGAGTGGGAACAGGTATTTTTTAATGATGGTTCTTTTCTAAACCCACCTCCTGCCCCCAGAAGAGCTCTTTCAGAAACTGGGCTGAATGACACCTGGAGGCAGTGAGGAGACCTGATTTCCAGAACTCAACTTGAGAAGGTATAGGTGTGGAGGACTCTCTGCAAGTAGGGACTGGGCTGTCCTTGTTACCAGGGAATAGTGACCTAGATAAAAAGTATATCTCATAATTAGCATGGCTCACTGCCTGAGGATGAAAGAGTACACATGGTTTTGCTCTCTTCAAACAATTATAGTGAAGGTTGCCAGAGTTCCTACTAGATGCAGCCCAAATGGTTTAGGAGAAACATTATAATACTTCCCCTTATCAATTTTCCTTTATAAAAAAAAAAAAAAAAAAAGAAAAAGAAAAAGGCAAAAACTAAACCAAACAGTTAAGGCTTGGACTAACTTTACTCAAATATAAGGTGTTCTACTCTCCCCATAAACAAGAAACATTTTATAGAACTTCATTATGGATTTGTAACTTCAGATCATTATTGTTTTATGATTAAAAAATAAGCGACTTAAGACAAAAAGCTCAACATCCTTAAACTTCATTTCCATTCAATCTCTAATAAATACCATCTGCTGTGTGCTTTAGGGATATAATACCCGTCAAAAACTCAGCCGTATTATGAGAACCGGCACCAAGTTGATCTGAAATGCATATTTGAACAGATGTGTTTAAATTACATCTCTCCGTCTATCCACACACATAAATTCAGAATAAGCGTGTGTTGATTTAAAATGCATAAAAAAGGGATTTGGAGATGCATCAAAAGTGAACAGCATCTCAATGGATCAAGGCTTGCATTACTAAAGGTCATCCTAAAAATAAAGTTTGAATTTATTAAGGGTTGCACCAGGGAACTGTTCTTGGGAACTGACTTAATGTTTGCTGCACTAAAGCAGCCATTGAAATTACACTAATTTTCTATGACCCTTCACTGTTTAACATTAGAGCTGTCAGCATGGTCAGAAATAATAGGATCTCAGCCATTAATAACTGAAAATATGATAGATATACTTTTTCTCAGTCTGACACAATGCTTATCACCAATACTAAACATCTTGGGCTCTGAGGACCCATCCACGTCTGTTTCAGTGACAGTCATTTAGCTCTTCACTCTGACACAGAAATCAGGCATATAAAACAAAATTATTAACATGCCTTTTTGGCATGATGAAACCAAATGAAAAAATTGCAAGCAGGGCTCCATTAACAAATGCTAATTTAAAAAAAAAAAAAAAAAAAAAAAGAGATTTCTGAACATGTCTTTCTGCCCCTCTATAATCTACAGTCCTGCAATGTTTTAGGGATCTTGAAGATATTACACACTGGTCTAAAAGGTCCATCCAAGCCAGCAATCTACTTCTAGCAACAGGCATCAGAAGTAGCCCAGAAAAGCGTTTGAGATGTTGAGCCCCCCCAGAATCCCTTCATTCTCCCAACTGGATTTGGTCAGAGAGGTGATTTTGTAACCAGAAGTTTCTGATGGATTTCTTCTTCATTAACTTTTCAACAAGTCTCCCCTTGAATCTAAACCACTCCATATCAAAACCACTTGAAATAAAAAAAAAAGATTTCTGGTGAGCCTTCCACTTGCTAATTCCATTTGATGCCCCCTAATTGTTATGCTGGGAGAGACCTCTGCTCACCTTCTCAGTGCTCTTCATGATTTTACCGACCTCTGTTCTAGTCCCTCTCAATTAGCACTTTTCCAGACTGAAGAGTCCTTAATTTCCTTTGTATGAAGATCCGTCCTACCTCTGATAATCTCTGTTAGTCCTTACAGTAACATTGTCCATGATAACCTATCCTTTTTGAGAGGGGTGTTGACAGCATGCAACAATACAGGCACAACATGATAAAATTCTCTTAAAATAGTTCTAGAATTTGGATAAATGATCTGCTTTTAAATTTTTTCCTTTGGGTTTGGGTTAATTTGTTTTCTAGTAAGCAGGTAGGAAAAGGTAATAGACCTTACACAAGATAAGGGATGAGATAGAAATAAGTTTTAGAAAATAAATAAGCTAGAATTGAAAACAAAAACAAGGCCAAGCACATTACAAAGACAGGCCAAAGTCAGCAATGTGGTGGTAAAGGGGAACAGAAGAAATTGTCAAAGGAGTAGTAGTAGTATGAGAAGTTGCAAGACTTTAACAGAGAATATACGATTTCTGCTGGAAACACAGCCAAGAACTGATCAAGATTTTAAAAAAAGGAGGAACTAAAATTGCCACTGAGCCAGATGTTTTATTCCAAGGCTTTGGTTCAAGATCATTTATATTAATAATTTCTGCAGCACAGAGAAAGAGTAGAGAATGGCAGGACAGACATTAAGCAGATTCTGAGGAAAACATGCTCAGTCTGAAAGAGTTACCCCCAAACAGCTGATAGATTTAAAGGAGACACAACTCTTTCACATCACAACCTACACAAACGATTTGACTGGATCTTTTTTCTGTCTTATAACTTTGTGAGAAATCACCACATGAAAAATTCTCCAGTTGCAAACATCTACATGGAAAGGATCACCACTGTGAAGGAAACAGCAGTTAACAACACAGGCATGATGTGCACTAAAATTTAACATAACCTCCATTCCATTTTCAAAAGACCTAATGAAACACTTTTACTACACCAGCTGAACATCCAAAACATAGCAGCTAACATGCTACATCCTTATCGATACAGTAGTCAGAAAAGGTGTTGCCGTAATTAAATTTGAGAGTCACAGTTTTAACAGAACAGTAGGCAGGTCATCGTCCAGGGCAAGGTTTTAGCAGCCATAAGAAGTTTACCTGAATGTTAGCCAGAGACATTTAAATCACAGTTCATGTACTCTAACTAAACAATGCTGCAGTTTTACACCATGCAGTTTTTGCTGTACATTCCTATACATTTTTAAACATGGATTTTTCAGAGCCTGAATTCCTTATGTATCAAGTATCTGGTAGGCCAAAACCTTTTACTACCACCTCTCCAAAACTTTTTTTTTCCCTTAAAGAGCAATACATGTACAGGAAAGAGGCTGCATAGTGAACTACTGATTCTATCAGAAGCATAAGAAGTAAATTTGAACAATAATAAATTTCTCAGCCCTAAGAGTAAGCGTAGTATTTGGCTCAAAATTTCAGTAACATAAAGATTCATAAAGATTCAAAGCTGCTACCCTGTAACTTCGAAGTTTTTCATTTTTATTCCATGACACATTGGCAAATGTGGCTATATGGTCTTAACACTTCACTTGTGTGTGACACAAGGATTGGGATGTACTCAGAACACAACACCTATATAGCTTCAGAAGTAAATTTTCAGATGTAACACTTCAGACTCACAAGCACTGCTATTTCCTTATTAAGTCAAAACCCATGACCTTAACTTCAAAGAAATACAGTGTGCTTTACTAATTAAAGTGTGATAAGATAAAGTTAATTATATTTCAATATAATCATACTTCAATCAACATAATGCAAAATAACTTGGATCACTGGGAAACAGAATTTACCATGCAAGAATAAATTTAAAGAAATTATGAAGTAAATATATCAAAGGACATGTATAAAGAATTATTCATTCATTCATTCATGTAAAAGTTGAATAATTGAAACAATATACAGAAAGTAACGGGCATATCTGTTAACGTAATAATGGGTATCACCAGAGTGATAGCATACAACAAACACTGTCTGTAGATCACTGTCTCATGCCATTGGTGACCTGCTCTGATAACAATCTGAATTTAAAGAAATCACACCAGAAATAATATCCATCTTTATGAGCAAGCACAGTTCACTTGGCTTACTGAAAGGCAGCAGAATGCTTGTGAGACGTATCTCTTTTTTTCTCAGGTATACCCAAACAGCAAGTGAGTTCAGAATATAAGAGATTAGACAGGATTGGGCCATAAAAAATAAAATATTAATTTCTGTATCAGTTAATAAAATACAGTCTGGAGCAAAATACTGTGGCTTCTCTTCCAGGTGGAGGAATAGGCTCAGTCTGCTATGCAGCTGAAGACATGGGACAAAAAAGCAAAATCACTAGAACAATTCTAAAATATCCTAGTTAACCTCTCAGAAAGAGGGCCTCACCCACCCAAGTTCTTACACACTTCATGTTTATAATGTTTTGGTAGCAGCTTCCTTTGTCTAGAATTTCCACTAATTTAAGAACATTTCCTTGTAAAAGACAAAATCAGTTTAGAATATTGGAGTTAATGGACGTACTTAGTGCATGCATTCCTTCAAAAGTTCTGAAGGACTTTCAGATTCATACATGCACACCAAGCTACAAATACAGGACATCACAAGCAAAATCAGGAAGAGAAAAGATGGTATTTTAAACGCAGACTGTTAGCTTGCCAATGACAAAGTTAAAACAATACAAAATCAATAGACACTGTTGCCTCAGGGAAGCTCTTATCCATTTCACTCTGTTCAGTTCAGTGAACTATTTCACTTTCAGTGTGTCACTAAGTTGCAGATGCCTTAAAAATTACAATTAGGATAGCTTACCGTATCATTATCAGTGTATTTTGTCACAGTCAAAAGCTTTAAATAAAATAAAGGACTGTTAAACGTGTATAAGTTCAGGTGCCTTGTTTTTGGAGGACTCTGACAGGCTGTACACAGCCACAAATCTTAAAAGTAAGTCAAGCAGTAGCCTTGCTGCCTAAAGGTAGGGTTACTAAGTGGGAAATTAAAAAAAATTCAGACAAACGCAAAAGGAATAATGCACACCAATATTAGAAGAGGTATCAGTAAATAATAATAGCAAAGCTATTAATGAAATCCAAATAAAATTCAGAAGTTTAGAAAAGATAATGAAACCACCCCAACTATTCACACAGAAGGCTTGAAGATGGTCACCTGAAATATTTTGGGCCTGCATGTGTCAGATGTCCTCTCTTATGCCGGGGAGCACACACAACAGAAATGTGTTTCTACATTGTAAAGAAGGAAAATAGCCAGAAAATGAAGCTTTCAAAGTTAACAAACTTATACTGTGGAGAAATAATTAAGGCAACTTGATGTTGTGAGCAGCTACCTGATTTGACCTGCCAGTGACTGAAAGTTAAAAGAGAATTAGCGCAAAATCTAAAATACGCTGTTATCGTGGAAGAATCATCAAAGACAAAATTAAAAGTATGTTTTATGAAGAATTCAAAGATATGACAGCATTCCAATTACAGCAACTAAAGCTCTTTGGCATCACTGAACCATTAACATTGGATAGGTAATGTATGAAAATTGTACTTTGGGAGTAAGGTTTCAGGTAAATTTAACAGCAGTAGAAGATGAATAAAGATGTAACTGAGATGAATAACTTCTTTCTCACATATAAATTTATGTAATTAGATAAGAGATAGGATCAGTACCACATGGGTTTAGCAACCTGATTCAAAGCACAAGAGTAATATCTGAAGATTAAGGGAAACAGATTTTCTTATATCTTGACATGGTGAGACAGAAGGACCTGGCACAGGAAGTCCCCGAACCCAAACAGA
Source organism: Acanthornis magna (assembly GCA_036785705.1). Taxonomy (NCBI): domain Eukaryota; kingdom Metazoa; phylum Chordata; class Aves; order Passeriformes; family Acanthizidae; genus Acanthornis; species Acanthornis magna. The sequence goes on along the minus strand of JAWUZG010000025.1, from coordinate 23,081,014 downwards.
GTCTCTGAGGCTCCCACAATTAGTAAATTAGGCAGGACAGTTACCACTGAAAACAAAGTAAGAATCATGATGGAATAAGGCAACTGCTCAAGAACTAGCATTAGTCTTACACCAAGGAAAATTATAAACTTCAGGAAATCCCCAAATAGTTGGTAGAAGTCAAAAAGTAATACTTACGAAAGAGATGGAAGAGAACTGAAAACCTTCAAAAGCATCATTATAAAAGGACATCAGTGATGTCCTCAGACAGGAATATTAAATCTAATAGTTCCAATAAAGGCAAAAATTGAAAACTTTTGTCACTAAAGAGACAAGATAGAAACAGAGAGTATGTTGATAGCGAGACTGACAGAGAGGAAAAAAAAAGCTTTCTCAGAAGGTCCCAACATTCTAATGAGAGAATCATATTACAATTTGCAGGGGAAAAGACCTCCCCAAAAGCTGACAAACTTCTGGAGCAGGCTAAAGCTGCAGAATTAAATCAAATCAATACAGAGAGAACTGAAAAATGTCACAAATGAATGAAATAAGGTGGTTATAATGATTCAATTTTGCAAGCTGAACACAAGTTTGAATTTAATAGTGACCATGAACTCTTCCTGTTAAAGTCTACTTAAATGTAATGAATAATTTTATAAAATACGCACAGCATGATACAGAGGGAGTAGAATACAAAAATGGAATCTAATCAATTCAGCAGCAACAGCAGTGTTTGCATTCAGACCATATCACTGAAATCAATTTTATCAAATCACATAATGTTCCACAATAGCCTTTGGACATCAGTTAAAGAACCTGGAAAGCCTGTCAAATGCCTGCCAGGCACAACAGTACCCTTTTGGCTCTGCAACACCAACACAAGATACGAAGAATTCTTAGGCAGAAAGATCCACAAGGCTGGTGCAAAAAGTAAATTGCCAATCTGAAATCCAGTGTCTGGGTATAACTTGCAGGGCCTAACACAGACACTGGCTTTTCAATTTTGAGAAAAATAGAAGGCATGGTATAAAAGGATTTCTGAAGGAAGTGGAAAATTAGGATCATTAAGGACAAAACAAGCTTCATCTCAGACAATTTAAGCTAAATTATTACTGATACAATATTGAGCAATTGATGCAAAACTACCATCTAAGTAACAGCATTCCAAAAATGCTTATTCCATGTGGGTAGGAGTTTCAGACATGTTTGCAATAGGTAGGAAAAACACAGGATAACTTCAGAAATTATTTATTGATTTAACCTCTGAGTCCACTAATGAAAAAATATTTCATCCTCTGTGATCTATGACAAGTCTTTATAATTCACAACACCTCCCTTCCTTCAGTTTCAGTGCCAGAACTGAAGTTCCAGGAATTTCGGTAGGTTGGACCTTTTTATCAGCAGAGTAGAAGACATAGTAGTTAAGCATCTCACTAAAGTTTTTTATAAGGTTTTATCTTAGCAGAAAGAAAACACCGTTTGAAGATATTTATTACATTTTACAGTTCTCACTTTCTAGGACACTCATATTTTCTTCCAGAAGGTACTACAGTTTTCAGCCTAAGAATAGGTTTAAATGTTCATATTTCTCCCTTTAGGGAAAAACTCAATCTTGAAAACAGTAACAATAAAAAAATCTCTTTGGCATTTGATTTACCAGTAACAAAAAATAACAGAGCAGAAATATTCTGAGGAGAAGGCAAAGACCAGTTATGGACATAGACCACTTCAGATGAGTTACCTACATGTAATCACATGGTGGAGTATGCAAGCACCGAACTATGATGTGTTTTATGACAGCAGCATCCAAAGAAACATCCTTCATGTCCACATCTTTCAGCCAGCAATTCATGTAGCAACAGGAGTGGCTCAGATCCCCTCCGAGTCCACTGATTACACCTAACCGAGAAACACAGCTAAAAGGAAGGGTTAGATGTGTAGATGGCATATCTCAAAGTAAAATCTGTTATGGGCAAGTAACTAATCTCTCTTCTTCAGAGGGACTCCTGCAGTCACTGCAAATAATCCAAGAGTATGGAAAATCTGAAGGAAGGCACATTATGTCTCTAAATGAACCAAGACTAAAGGAGAGCTGTGGCAAATGCAGCTTTTTCCTAGGCAGCCTCCTCAGTATGGTAGCACTTAGCAGAGATGTAAGTGGTTTCAAATGTCCACTTCACATATAAAAAATACAAAGGTATGATGCAGAGCTCAGTTGTGAGGTTTAACTGAAGGAGCTATTGAAGAAGCAGCAGGTGAACCCTATTCATGACTTTGTAGTATCTACTGTGAGAGCCTGAGGAATCGGCTAACCTGCCTGAATTCTTCATCACCAGATACAAGATCTGCAGAGATTGCTCTTTAGGGTTCTCTCCTAACATACAGAAGGTAAAATGCAGGCAAGATACAAAATAAGCAGCTGTAAAAGAAAGCAGGTTTAAAGAGAAAAGCAAGGCACATTGATTTTACTAAAATTACTGAATGTTGCATGTCACCTTGGAAAAGGACTTCAGAAATGCTACATGGGCTACCTTGCCTTTATAGAAAACAGGAACAAAAGGAGAATCAATGATTAGAATCAATGATTAAATCCCCTTTTTCCTTCCAGCTAAAAAGCACGCTACCTTCACAGACAAGGATGGTAGTGAATTCCCAAAAGATAATGCAAGGCCTAAAATCCATTGTACCTGTGCCAAAGCAAATAGAAAGATGCAAGATTTTAAAATCCTGTGCTCCAGAATCACAGCTAATAATTCCAGAACAAACTTGTTTTGGTGATAAAGGTAGCTTTGCATTAACTGTGGCAGCCTGCAGTGTGCAAAAATGGCATCCCAGTATAACCATGGCCTATGAGTATCTATCAAACTTGCAAAGGCATCATTTCCCACAGCAAAAACATTTTTCTGGGCCTGCTTCATGTCTCAGAACTTGGCAGAAAGTTGCACAAAGAGAACTCACTTGAGTTGAGGTTGTGCCTCACCAAGCACCTTGAGGTTGTGCCTCACCAAGCCTTAAAGTCTGGCTTTCCGTGAAGTCAATGTAGATGCTACTGTAGTAATTGAGAACTTGAACTGTGAGTGATTTCCTTGACAAAACAACACACTGAATTTAGGAAGTAAATACTCTAAAGATGCCATTGCGAGTTTCTGGCTTAGGGCTCAATTATCAGAAAAATAAGGCATTTAGATGCAATGTGGTTTTTATCTCATAAAGTAAAGGCAGTTTATTTAATAATGAAGTCCATCAGAAAATTTTAAAAAACCCCACTTTCATGAAAATAGGAAAAGTCACATTTATACCAGGTCATTAAATGCATTCTTGTTGCAAGGGGAAAAAAAAACAAAACCGAAAAACAACTCAGCAGCTCAGAAGAAAAATCTCAGGATAGAAGTTTAAAATGAAAGGATAAACCAATACCAAGAACTCATCAAGAGTATTAGAAGAGGATTTATACTGAATGTGAAACAAGCTTTTGTGATAAGGTTAACAAGCAAAAGGAGGATGCTCAAACTTAACCAGAAGTTAGATGGAAAGAACAACTAATTTCTGTGTAGACTCTATGCATGGGATGGGAGCATATCCCATAGAGATGCTACTTCACAAAAAGAGAATTAAAAATCCCCAGCCATTGTCGTTGTATAAACATAATCACAGTCTGAATGCACATTTAGTTCAATCAACAATTTTTTGTTCTTAAGAATTATTTGAACATTTGTCTTAAGAAAAAAATATGTTTATTTGCATTATTAATGAAAACACAGAAATATCATCTCATCACTTAATGTCATAATTACTGTACTTCACTTAAATGCTGTCAAGTAAAAGCTGTATTTTGTGAAAACATACATTAAGAGACAGACTTCAGCTTCTGCTATTCTTGTAATGATGAAAACTCTCAAAATACCTCACAAATTTGCATTCTGTAGAAAATACAATTATCTAAGGTAATCAACAGCACAAAAGCATGTTATGACCTATTGCCATTAACTCCATATGATATTTAAGACATAGATGAAGCAGGAATGTAAATCTTAATACAATCATATTTGATCTTTTATATGCAATTTTAACATTTTTGAAGATAAAAACCAGACAACTTGGACATTCTTTTTGTTCATCACTCTGAAATAGTCTGGCTAAGCACTAACTGTTCCATTCCCTAAATTATGATAAATGGCAATAAGGACGTTTTTCCTGCAGAAAGATGTCTTGGGTTTGTGTGGCAAGGTTGTGGTAGTGGGGGAGACTGCAGGGGTGGAGTATGTTACCTGGAAAAAATACTTTGCTGGTCACAGTTGGGAGTTTAGCTGGCTGCCTTAGCCATTTCTAGGATTGAGTTTGTGACAGGTACTCCCTAAACCTTAAATCAGTAGTGTGGGAGTGGTCATCCCAGTGCAGTGGAGGAACCATGCCCGCTATTGATTGTGCAAACCTGAATCAGTATGTAACAGACCGTAGATTTCCCTTCACCAAGCACAGTGGCTAAAAAATAACTCTGGGACATGGACATACACACACACACTCACACACAAATTCAGCAGTAGCCCTATGATTGACCACATGATGCATTTTTCAGATGCATTTACCACTTCTGTACTAACTTGGAAGCTTATGTTGAAGTTTGTCTCAACAAAAATCTTTCAGTGGAGATAAATAGTTCAGAGAGATCAGTATTTTTCTCTAATACAAAGCTTTTTGTAGAAGACTGATTCAAATCTGTTGGGGTTTGTAATGTCCAAAAGGTATTAGCCCAGAGCTGACTGGAATGGAACTGCGTTCTGATCTCAGAATTGCCTCTCCGGCTAGGGACCAAGGCTCATGCAGAGGCCAACCAGGGAAGCATTTGACACAGCAAAACGTAAGACAATTCATTTCTATGGCCTCTGGGTTTTGCCAATAAATATTTTCTTCAGATTCAAGACAAAATGGCTTACAATCAGCCACTCTAGCTTTATATTCTATGTGTAAGGCATTTGGACACATTAGCATATTTTCCAGTTTGAACTTGCATCTGAACTGCAATATTCCAGTAGGTGAATGAGAAGAATTTACATTGCTTCTTGTGCCTTTACATATAACCATATTTGCAATATTGTCCTTCTGTTATGAAGCAATTTAACAGCTGTACTTCGTCAATTACTTCTACTAAACAAAATGAGAGTTCTACATAATGATAAGAAGCAAAATAGAAAGACAAAAATAATTACAAGTGCATGAGATGAGCAGTTCAGCTGGGGAAAATAAACTTTCATCTGTTTTAGTCACTACTCTTATGCACAAACCTTTTAAGATTTTGGGTCTGTGATTACTTTGCCAGGTAATACCAAGTTTATAATTATAAATTTCATTCTCATTAAAAAGAGGTGAATCATCAACTCTTGAGTACAATACACAGACCAATATAAGATGCATATGAACACAAAATTGAGCTTAGCCTAAGTAAGCTGTATCGCTGTCCTCAAATGGATGTACAGACAAAACTTCTGGGTAGCAGAATTATCATGCCTCTAGAATGTAACAGTGTTTTATTTGGATAGCTACACTTTTAAATGGGTTTAAAAGGTTTTGCATATTTCCATTTGCTAGTTTTCTTTTTTTAAGCAGTTTGTGTTTAAAGGAAATAACCATTAAAGGTACTGATCAGCTGTAGAAGTATTGCCTTTTTTCTTTCTTCATTCTTTTCAACTTATTTTCCCTGAAAGTTCCAAGCAAATGTAAATTCAATCAGCACTTATCAGCTGGTCAACTACCACCTTCATCAAAAACTCCTTTGTGCCACATTGCCCTACATGATCAGAATAACATAATTACAAAATTAATTTATGACCTAGTATTACACCAAAAATCTAAAAAATTTACACATTGAAATGAACAAATACTTCCAAAGGTATCAAATATGAAAATTTCATGCCATCATCAGAATTTTCTGATGCACATCTGGACATTATAAGGTGTACACATATCTTGGATTTATATGTGTGCTAATCTGCTACCACAAATACTTATGCATCTTAATATATGTTTGGATATGCTTAAAAGCTCAGGAGCAAATTAAAACTGAGAATTACATGCCAAATCAATCTGCCATTAACGAAATTGACATGAATAAAGTTATTGTTTTAAAAACAAATTAGACTCCCCTCCCCAAGTTCTAAGTTCTGTGTTTCAAGACAGTGAAACACAATGAAAATATTTATTCAGAAAAAAAACCTAAAGTGATTTTAGTTATTTTGTTTTAAAACACTAGATAAATATAGAGTCCCAGTAAGTACAAACAAGCATTTAAACTCATAAATATTAAATGCTTTAAGACTGATTTCCACTACTGCATGATGCTTACAATTCCTTCCTTGTATCCTAACTATGGATTTTATATTGTTCCTTCCAAAGAACACATTCATATGCCCTCAGGGGGAAAAGGGAAAAAAAGATACCATCTTGCTACACTTAAGAAATTGAATTGGATGTACTTTCCTAATTTCTACTCTATCATCTAACAATACTCCCACAGTAGGATTTTACAGAAGAAAACTGCAGATGAGGCTGCCCAGAAAAAGGCGAGCCTAACCATAACTGCATACAGAAAGTATCACTCCAAGCAACTTCACTACTTATATTTAGTAAGGAGTAAACCAGCTTGTATGCCAAGTATAATAATCAGATGAAATTGCTTTTGCATTTAATAAGAGCACATATCTTCTCTTTCCAGAAACCATTCAAAAAACAATTCCTCCAAATTTTGGCCAAAGAAGAGCACAACAGTGTTGTGACCTCAAAGGATTTGAACTGCAAATGCTCTGTGTGCTTCTTAAGTCTGCACTCAGCAAGCTGTGTTCATCCTGGGCACTTTATTTCCCAGGCTTCACCCTCCAGTTCTTACTATGGGAGTGGAACAGTAACAGGAGTACCAGGAGAAAAAAACACAAAACGAACCCCCTCATAATGATTCTCTTATCTCCAGAAAAGCATGTGTATTATTTAGAAGAAAATGCTGTAAAATAGGAGTATCATGTACATCCTGCTTATAACAGGTCAGGACGCAGACCCAAATTGCTCCAGAATCCAAAGAGACTTCACATAAATTACAGAGCATATAGAAATTCTGAAATCATAGTTTCCTATACAGTATCTTCCCCAAAAATAAACAGGTTGAAGTTACATTTTAGTGTCAACTAATCTCTAAAGTAATCTGTAAATTTAGAATTACTTTATGTTAATGTCACATTGTATGATTCTCTTTGGACTTCCGTATTTGTCTGTGGACATCCTCACACGTGAACACCACTCTGACAAGATGCACAAACAATGGAATAACTAAAAGCTACAGCCCAGAAAACTCCACTATCCTTGACACATTTGGCATGAAAGACTATGGCTAGCAAATGGTGACTAGTAATTTATAAAGTGGCAAAAGATCTAATCCTGTGAACTGTGGCAGTAAAGATGTCTCTCCATGAACTAACTGAAACCTAATTCAACAATCTGTAGAACTGTGAAGACAAAGATTAAGAAGATGCAGATGTTTCTTTCCATCCTTCCACTCCCCCTCTAGGAAAAGTATATCTCCTTGCTAGAAAGTAAGGGTTACAGTAGCATTAGCTGAGAAAAGGGCAAAGTGCTGTACAGGCCAAAATAGAAAGACTGCACTCCTAAAATAACATTGGTTGAAGTAATGTTACAGTTTAAAAAAAAAAAAAAAAAGATATCTTGAAATACCTAATGCTTGTCTCTCCACAGTCAGTTCTAAAGAAAAACATATTTTTGAAATGTAGGTTGTTGAATGCTGATATCCAAAATATCCTAATGAAATTAACGGATCTGCAAGTGTTCAGCACCTTTGAAACCTCTTACTTACTTATACCTCTTTCCAAGACCTTGTGAATCAAATGCAGGGCAGGAAGGGTTATAAACTTAGCAAAGTCCAAATTTAAATTTCAAGACAACTAGAGACAACTAATCCTGCAGCAAAAAGGAGTTTATCCATCAAAAGCTACACCATGAAACAACAAGGTCAAGTCTAGACACAAACCTGAATGTACCTTTGTGCTATGTGGTGAAAAACACCCACATTTTACTTTTTGGTGCTCATTCAATACCTTTTAAAGGCACTCAATTAATTTAAAACATTTAAAAAAAAAAGAAGGAGAGACACCTTTGGTAAAGTGATTAGTTCAGACTCCAAGAGCAGACAAAAGACAGAGTAAAGAGATAGAGTCTAGAGACTGCAGTATAAAATTACAGATAAGTACCAAATACACTCAGCAATTTCTTAGCAGAGAACGTCATAAGGATTTTAAACAGATGACATTTGCATTTGCAGTAGTCAGACTGACAGAACAGATGTGCTAAAACCCATCAAAAAAAGCCCAAATCTGAAAGACTTGTCAAGGTTTGTTAGGGACACGATTTGCACGTCTGCAAAATGAGCTCAACAACATCTCTCTCTGAGAAACAAAAGCGCATTTTGGGAAAGAAAATGAAACACATTCAAATTGTAAAAAAGTGAGGGAGTTGATATAGTCTACTTCATAATCACCTGCATTTTGAAAGTGAGTAGAAAAAGGTATACCAAAATAGTAAATGGTTATTTTAAAATTATTCTTTTCATTCCTTCAAATTCTAGTTTCAGTAAGTGTCACGATAATGTGATGAAGACAATACTACTGACACAAGGCTTGGGATAGCTTCAAAACTGCAGGTTGTCTGAAATAGCTGCAAATTTGATGATGATTCATTTAGCTGATTCAAGAGCTTACTATCTGGACATCTTTCAGAACAAAATTATTTACAGTTACAAGTTATTTATAGGGTTTGAAATGTCCTTGATCATCCAAATAATAGTATTTGAAAAAAAAGCTTTTGGGAAGATGTTTCTTCCCTGTACATTATTTCAGTCAGAATTGGCCGCTATAAAGTAGAGACAATTTTTCAGCCAAAGACTTCTGAATGGCAAAACACACACACAGCAAATACAGAAGGAGACCATGATAACCAGCTGATTGTTCACACAAGCTCTTACGGTATGTGTAACAATGCCAAGAATAAAAACAAAGTCACAATGAAAGACTGGAACCTGGGAAAAGAATTATAGTTCACGAAATTGTTCAGAAAGGCAAGAGCAGCCATACTGAAACATACTGGACAAAATTATATTGAGAAAGTGGACTGTGAAAAGTTCCATTCAGACACACAAGTATTGCTGTAAAAACTACTGTGACTAGGAGGAGACAGCACCAGAGTCCACTTTGCTGCCAGCCATGCTATTCCACCCTGAAGCAGCCTGACTAAGGCCCAAGCAGATGCAGCCTGGCTGCCACTGCAACAAAAGAGACATGAGACAGTAAATGCTGAGTCCACACCCAAACCCTTAAAAACAGAACTAGAGTGGCCTAGGAAGCTGCTGAAGCTACCATTTATCCGCTTAAGTCCTGGTAAAGCAACAGGGCCGTAGGGAGCCTCGCTGAAGCCAGCTGTCCCAAAAGGACTGTGTAACACCTTCTCTCAGTTTGGGCAACATCTCCAGCTGCTTCAGACATTGGGCAGCTGTCTGAAACTGCTGGGCAACTAGGTCTTGAGTGTGCACTTGAGTGATTAATTTCGTTCCAAGCTTGTGATTTATTTTCCACTGCACACATTTACTACTTTAGGTCTTTTACTGCCTTTTTCCAACTGCATGTAATTATGTGTCTACATATGCTGAAAAATCAAGGCTTGATTACAACTAAAAGTAATGGAGGCTTGGAGAGGCTTTTGAGTCAGTCTGATTTTAATGGAGAAGGGAGAACCAGTAAAAAGAAACCCCAGAACTTTCTGCCTGACAGAGCTGTGGCTTCTCCTCTGGCAGCTCAAGTTTGCTGGCTTTCTGATGATATTGGAAAGCTCTGATGTTTCCAGTCTGAATTATGAGACAGTCTCAAATGAACAGCAGCAGCCACCCACAAATAATGTTGCGCTTCTATCTCACAACACAAAACAAATAAACTGGGAGGCAAACCCAGCTTTTCCTCAGTACTACACTGTTTTCCAAAACAGAAAGGTATAGTGTTTCAGTCTGCCTCTAAATTTCCCTACATTTTTATTCATCTAGATTTTGGTTTTACAACTCTCTTATCACGCAGCAGTAACAGGAAAGCTGAATATAAACTTCGATGCACATCACAATCACTTCACAAACCAAAAAGGTGAGAGAATATAGTCTGGGCAACAAAAGCAAACAGTATTTGGAAAACACATTAACAGTCTAAGGATTTTTTAATGGGTATATATCCATATTGCTGATTATTCAAGCAATTACAGAATATGACATTCAGACTCAGGTTTCCTTAGCTAAAATATACTCCAATTGTTTGCTTTTATCATCAAAAGTAAATTTCAGGGGATTAAGTTTCAAAACTTCAAGATAATTAAAGCTGTCTTGCTCTTTTTGTAACTACAAACATCATCTTTCAGAAATATAATCTATGCTGAATCTTGAAAGTTGAGATCACTTGAAAAACAACTCACATTTTGATATAATGACACCAAAATGAAGACTTTCCGATAAAAGACTAAATTGCTCTCTTGATTAAATTTACTTAGCAGCAATTTCTAAAGTCCTGTATTCAGCTGCAAACACATTGAAACTAATATCTCATGAGGAATCAGTCCTGTGTCTAGTGCCTGCAGACTACTGTATCACTCCCCAGAGACCACAGACTAAGGCACTAGTCCTTAGTCCTTTTAGACCATGTACACCCTCTACATTGATCAATATATCCTCACTTCATGCTGTTGCTCCCTAGAATAGTTTACAAAGAAATCCTCAGCAAATACATAGATATAGATACAGATACAGATATAGATATAGATATATAGTATCTCCAGATATATGTAGGTTGATGTATCAACTGCTCAACAGTTATTTTCCTGAATGCTCAAATTTACTGAAATTTCTGTGCAAAATATGATAGAAGGAGTTTCTGAAAAAGGGTATAAGACAAGCCTTCTGTACTTCAGTTTTTCCCAGTGTAATGGATTTGCCTTTCTTGCTTTATATTCTATGCATTTTGATATAGATCTCCATAATAAACCAAAAATGTTGTCACCTGGCTGGGGAGAGTGGCTCTGAAATACAAAGAGTTGCATATCAAAAGCCAGCACTAGAACATGAATAATAATTTTTAAAGTTCATTTCTATTGCTCATGCCTGTAGAGAGTTCTCAAAAAGAGGAAAAACATGACATTTCTAACTTCACAGAAACAGTGTCAAGAACGCTACATTCTTTTAAAAACGTGAGTTTCAATATAAAGGGTACTCCGTCTAGAGTACTCTTGGAGAACTCTAACTTCTCAATAAGGTATTCTGTGCTCAGAAGGATATAAATAAATACCCACTCTGAAGAAGATACCTCTGCAATCACTCATAGCTCTCCAGAGGAAGGAAAAGCATTTGTTTCTGCTGCTAGAAAAAAGCCCCAGAGTGTTTTATTGGCCTAACTGAGAAAAAGATTCAGAAATCACTTGGTATGTCTTTGGGGTTCCAAAACAAAAATTATGACATGGCTGCTTCTTTTCCTTTTTCCTTTCATTTTTACTTGATTTTATGTGCTTAGATGTTTGAATGCAAATTATTAAACACTTAATGGATAACCATAACATTCCTTGTTGCATGGCTTCACTTCTTCAGCAGGTCAGCCGATATAATTATTGGTTTAATAAAACTTTTGGTGAAGTTATTATCAGAGCAGATGTCACATTCTAGAGATGAAGGTGGCATGTGGAATCTACTGATAAGTCCTTGTCCTTTTTGTGTAGGAAGCTTCTAGATGACTTTATGGTCCCAGCAATAGAGAAAGGAGATATAGGGGGTTCTACTTCTGGTTTATTTTACTTTTTTGATAAATGAGAGATAGAAATAATCCCTTCTGGCTATTAAAGTAGTTTAAACACATATTTAATTTTAGTTATTCTGGCTCTAGGCTCTGGAGTTGTCTGCAGCCATGTCAAGTTCTGGCAAATTTTGCGCCGAGATCTTTATGTGAATATCTACATGGGAATGTAAGAGCTGGCTGCTGTCACAAGAGTAAAGTGTACAAATGAAGCCTCTGCGCTCTTAAGTGCAAAGAAAAAAAAATTCATTTTACAGATGAGCACATGTTCAAATATCCAGAACATCTTCTCTGCCTTGCATAGCTTCTTTATCCTGCTGCCATATGGTACAAAGAATTTTCCATCTTAATATCTGGGGACTATTTTTGAGCTGGAACTACTAGATAATTTGGTAGTTTCTTAATAAGCAGGATAAATAAAGTTTATTATTCTTTAAAATCAAGACATCAAACCAGTTTTCTTCCTTGTTAAGTTCACTACAAAAAACGCCCTGGAAAAAGACGTATGACATACGTTACTGTACACTCAGTGACCAGCTGTTTTAAATTTAGGTATTAAGTAATTCACTCTTTTCTGTGTGCAAGAGCTGAATGATTTAATAAATCCCCATATGCCCCAACATGTGCCAGCTATACTAGGTTATCGAAAATCGAAAATCCAGCTGCTGCTATGATAATAGCTGCCAATGCTAAAACTACTGAAGAGAAAAATGAATCAGCTTCAAGTCAACTAAGACATAAACCAACACAGTTCCACTTAAGATACGTGGGAATACAATACATCTGCTAATTAAAAACTAACACTGATCCATAGTCACATGAAATTTAATGCCAAGAATTCATGGGCATTGTTTCTGGTGGAAAATTAATGCAAATCAACCTCTATGAAGACAAGCAGCTCCATTTCTATCAGTTGTTCTAGATGCATAGGAATGTTCTATAAATTACACATTCAGTTTGCAAAACAGATTCTATTGTTTATTATTCACAGTTTGTTTTTCTTTCTTATTATATTATACATATTATAACTCCCATGCAGCTATTACATGGCATGTTTTACATAGCTAGATTTCTGAATTTTTCAATTATCATAAAAAACTGATTATGAAAATGATTATGAAAATTTGATTGGTTTGATATACCAGTATTTTAATGCAATCTAAGAGTCAAAGGTACAATGCCACTGCCCTTAAGTCATTGAACAAGCACACAAATAAAGGAAGCAGAAAGAAAGTAGCCAAAGAAGGTGTCAGAAATGATTCTCCAGACATGTATTTTTTGGACACTCAGTGCAGAAATATCCATCAAAATATGTCACTATTAACTTTTCAAATGCAAAGAAAATACTTCCTTGGATAGTAAATTATTATTTGTAGTTACAAAAGCTTTGCAGGTGGTTGAAACTTTCATCTTGGTGTCAGCGTAAGTAAATACATTAATGATACATTCTTCATTTCTCACAATTAGCTCTGTTGTTAAGGGAAATAATTTTGAAATTAATCTAGAACTCATCAGTCCCCTAAGCAAGATTAGAGTATTATTATACTGATGTAAATTTACATAAGATATAGGACATAAAACACTTACTAGAACAAACAAACAAACACGAAACCAACCCATTTACATTTGCGGGAGCTGAATCATCTCTAGTACACAAAGTATGCAATGCTCAAAAGCCACATTAAAGACAACTTCAGTAACTCCAACTTCAAGCAATCTATATATAGTAGTTCATGTATAAAAATAATTTAAGAATGCATTATTTGAAAAAGATTAGGAATATACTGACAAATTAAAAGCATGTCATGCAGAGATTTAAGATGCTCATAAAAGCTCAAGCGAAGGGGGCCAACCACATCAAGGGGCTTACAGAAAACTCGAAGACTTTGAAAGCTTAAAGAACCTCATTTTTTTCATAACTTAATTATGAAGTTGCAAATAATTGTGTTTTCAGACACATGTTCTTGACATTGCAACAAACCCAACACTGTCATTTTCTCAAATATTAGTAGACTTACTTTTCTTTAAGGAAATCCACTACTTGTTTGAAGTCTGCCACACAGTATTCTCTTTTCATGTCCATGAGCACACTGTCAGAGGCTGACTGGACTGGTATGTGCAGAAAAGCATATACTCTTGGATGATTGAGAATCTTGGCCATTTCCTAAGAGTTATTAAAAGAAAAAGAAACTTTAAAGCATTATGAAACTACTAAGGAACCCCTCATTTAAATTAATATATGGGGTAAGTATCAGTAGTAATACTTTTAAAACCCAAATAATACTGAATTGTCACAGCCCAGTTTGAAACAGCAGGGAGAGGTGAAAATATCTGAAAGCAATTTTGTTTTAAGAGAAAATAAGAAGAAAGCAATGAAATGAAATTTCCTTTTCAGATAGGGATCACATTCCTTATGTAGCATCCATTACGCAATTAAAATTTTAGAGGCAAAGTATTGTGAAAATTGGTGATTTCAGACAGTGGCTCTTTTCAGAAGATGGTAAGGGTTAGCTTTGTTCTTGTCAGTGAAGTAACTTCTCAGATACAATATGAGAATGTCTATAATTGGAGCATCCCTAAAGTTGGTCAGTTGCTAATCAAAGTACACCTCATCATTTGCAAACCCGCTCCAATACTGGTCTGAAATGTTACCTGTGTTACTTCATAGGAAGAAGACAGAAATTAAAATGCTTGGCTATAAAATGAATAGAATTAATCAGGGGGTAGCTTAAAAATGGAGTGATGGCTAGGAAAGAGACATAGGATGTTACACATTTTGTACAAATGCGAAAAGTCAGAAAGAAAAAAAAGGTATAGGTAATAGCAAAATGCAAAAAGAAACCTCCTAATGAATGCCAAACCAAACCCCCAACTGAGGCTTGGCAAGGTGACGGAATGCGAGACGGAGAATAGAATATGGTGGTCCCATTTCTTTCATTTTTGTTTTTTACACAATTAAGCACTTACAGTCAAACAACTATTTTGAAAAGTTGAGACCAACCAGCATTTAGACGGTGTGCAATATGGTGCTATACTGCTTGTTAATCTTTGTCCTGCAACAAATAAGTGAACTTGGATAAAGAACCATATGCCATGAACAACCAGGTCTTCATGTAAGGTTTTCCTTTTCTCCCAGTGCTGTGGGCACACGGCAAATGGCCTGGGACTGAGTACTGTACTGCCTGCTCTTCTGCCAGGTGCATTCTGCATGCTCCAGTCAGGCTCACTCAGGCCATTTCTCCTGTTTTCTCTGATGGCACAGATACCCTGTCTGACAACACATACTGCTGCCAGATCTAGTTTTTAAGATGCAACTATTTACAAATTCTTTCCAGATCATTAATCAGCAATATTAACAACACATCTAGATTTTCTCTCTGTATTTCTACAAGGCTGGCCTTGATTGTTCAAAGAAAAGGCAGGCATCCTCATGCCTTTTCACTTGCAGGAACTCAGCTTTTAAAAGCACTGATTTTTAGAACAAGAAAAAAAAAGTTCTCTCAGTACTCACTTTTCATCTGACAAACATATGTGTACAAAACCCAAACTCTGTCAAATCACTTCTGAAAGCCGTTTTGAAAGTTTCTGTCTGAGATCCTATTACATAAATGCCTAAGAGAACTGGTGACGTTATTGAAGACAACAGCTTCTCCATCTCTGGTATGTAAACTCAACGTTACAGTAATGGCCATACTGATAATGGATGGCACATAATTTGATACACAGAAAGGCTGTGTGCAGTGAACCTGGCTCTCAGTGGAAGCCAGAGGTAGCTGGTTTCAGGAAAAAAGGGTAAAGGCCACCACGTATCCCCACAAAGTTTGTGGACAGTTGAAGTGGAACCATATTTACCTGTGCCCTTAATAATTGCAGATGTTCAGCTAGAATATCTTTTCAAAAATGAAATGGTACAGAACAAGTTCTGTAAAATAAAGTAATAAAACCTTCCCTTTTTATTTTTAAGCTTTAGAAAATCTTGTAAATGTAATTTATATGAAGCATCCTCGTAGTCATCTGTGATTATTCTGCTTATCAGTAATCAAGTATGTTCCTAAAATATGGGAAATATGAGCTGAAACTAAGCTATGGACCACAAGCCTATTATTCTACTTTTCTCTTGGTTCCAAGTACTTCATTCAATCTTCAAAAACAGATTTTTGATATAAGAAACCAATGAAAGTAATATTTCATAACATGTTTCTGAATCTGCCAAGTTCTTAAAAATAACTCGTCCTACAACACAGAGAAAAAATAATTCTTTGCCACTCCTCTTAAATTTTGTGTTTTCTGAATAACAGCTGCCTCAATATGAGATCATTTTGTGAATTCTTTTTGAAAGTAATAAATCATTTATCAGAATTTCTAAATATGAAAGTGTTATTTTCTTCCAGCTTTTGTAAGGCTGAGACCTATTTGATAGCAAAAAAAACCAAAGGATTCACTGTGTTTGTTTCGGATAGAAATATTACGTTTTGAAAAACCCTACCTTGTTTTACCACAAAGTTTTGTTTTTTAAAGTCATGAACGCGGAAATTCTCTAGTTATATGAAAATGTTGCTGTTATTTCTCATATTCACCTTAAAAAATGAAAATTTTGCTGTGAAGCATGAAGAGCAAAAACCAAATTCTAAAATATCAAAAGTGTTTTACTATCCAGAGGATTCAAAAAAACCAAAACCACCCAACCCCAAAGTCACTAGGTGCTGATCTGACATGCAGAATCCTGTTGGTATCACAGTTGATCTCCTTCAGGTGGATGTGGCCATGTGGGAGCTTTCGACTGCACTTCCTGTAAGAAGAACTAAACCAATGGTGTCCAACAGCCAGTGTTAAATAAGACTAATCAGAACTGCTTCTTCCAGTTCTCCCCCATGTAAAAGAAAGAAAACGCATGTTTTCTGCAATCACTGTTGTCAGTAACTTTCAAGATTAAGAACGCAACTTTTGTTATTTAAAGTAATTACCCTTGGTTCTGTACTAATGGGACACAAAATGCCTGGTATTAATTAACTGAACTTTTCAACTGTCACTACAGGTCCCTGCATACAGCAAAAGCTACAACCGTAAGCTCAAAAACACTACTGACTATTCCACTGCATCATTTTGGTTCAGAAGGTATACATCAGTCCCCCAATATCAAAAGAACTTGCATTCTTTAGAAAGTAAATCTCTTGTTGTGTGTATTAGAAATTCACATACAACACACACAGAGCCTATCTGGGAATACTAACATAGCCTGTCTGCTGTGATTGCAGTTTTCAGGGATGTTGTGGATGGTCAAAGCTCCTCCTAGAGATGAGGTGGTTGCAAACAGCTCTTTCTACTGTGAACTCCTTTCTTTGCTTACGATCCGTATCGAACGCTACACAAAATGCGCTGCATGTGCTTTGAATCAAAGGTCCTACTGATAAACTAACTTCCCAGCAGGTACTCAAGGATTCTAACGATTAACTTAGTGAATTTAGCAGAACACAAATTATTAACACAAACCAAACACAGGACAAAAATACCTGATGACGCACTGTTTCATTGTCATTCACTTTTAAGTACTGCTGGTGATCTTAAATTTACCTTTTATAACCAGAAACTCGCAGTGAGCCATTCAGAAGGAAACAGAATAATGAATTAAACAAAAGTTTTGCACGGCTGCATCAGAAACATGGATAAATCAATCTTCCAAACTTTGCAGTGTTCAGATAGAAATATCACATTCTAACCTGTAGCTTTAAGGTAAGATTGCTTCAGTCTTACCTTTCATCCTCCCTACGTCTAAAATAACACTGAAGTTCTTTACCACATAGGTTTGATTGAATTACAGCTACTTTGCACTGAGCAGTCATACTTAGTCAATGCTGACAGATTTTCCCATACCACAGATTGCACACAGAATAGCAGATTTCATCACTTAATAAAACTATTAGTTAATATCCCAAAGAGTATTTGAAGGACATCATGGGCTAATGCATATTCGTACTTCACAGTGTCTCAATATTCTAAACTTAACATCTGTATCCTGTTGGTTTTTCTATAAATATATATATATATTTTCTAAAGTGCTTTGCATTACTGGTTATAATGACATATTTCAGATAGAAGAAAAAATGCAATAAAGAATTTTATTTCCATCTGGAAACAATAAATGAACAACATTTTGAAACGACATCACTGTGAAAGAAACTTTCTGTCTTTCATCATGACTGAAACGGCTGATTGCCTTTTCTCACTATTGCCTGGAATCTGATAATGTGTCTATGAATGAAGTGATGCACTACACAAAAAATAACATTTAGTGTAGGAACTAAAAGGTCAAAGAGTAGCATAATTTGTTTTAACCTGACTCTACAAAAGTAGGAGTCATCCACATTTGGAAAATAACAATGTACGTGAAACATCCTTTAGGATACTGATCACATAGGAAATATTATTTTCCCAGTTCTTAGCAGCTGGAGTACATTAGAACACAAGGCACATTACCAGAAAGGTTTCTATCTAGTTAGTATATTTTATCCTAGCAATTACAATACACAAATTTAACCACCTAAGCAGAAAATCACACCTCCTGTTTGCAATGACACCATGTGCAACCATAGAGAATTGAAGAGACAATAAACATCAATATCTGTGCATCTTCATGTCAGTATCAGCAAGCTGTTTAGACAGCGGATTCTTTCCCCTAACCTAAAGCAGGCAAAAATCCAGTATTTCAATTCTGTCTCTTGTTTGAGTCACGATAATGTGAATAGCTTGCTTCCTAGCAAAAGGATTTTGTCCTCTGCCAGCAGTGAAGCCCAAAGAAACCCTCATCCATATGGAAACATGACAAAATGGCACTCCCTCAAAACTTCATCGCTTTGTGGCAGATGTTAGTTTGGGATATGTCACGAGGGGTGTCTGCCGACTGTTGTCTTTCAGAAGCCGAGTGGTGCCACCACCAGCACAGTCTGGATGAAAACCAAGTGGCTGTGGCCCATTTTATAAATTCCTCTGCTGCAGTGCAGCTCAGGAACAGATGTGATCTTGTGATGCAGGCAC
This sequence comes from Acanthornis magna, assembly GCA_036785705.1. Lineage (NCBI taxonomy): Eukaryota > Metazoa > Chordata > Aves > Passeriformes > Acanthizidae > Acanthornis > Acanthornis magna. The sequence goes on along the minus strand of JAWUZG010000025.1, from coordinate 23,062,136 downwards.
TGGAATGATGACACAGTTGCAATCCAGTCTGGAAAGCCTGTAGCAGTTTTGTTAAAATTAATGAACAGGGAACTCTCCCCCTTGAGTAATGGTTCTGTAAAAACCTAAGAACGTGTAGGATATATAACCACAAACCCCCCTCATGTATAATCACAAGCTCCCTGACACTGGTTGGAAGGCAGTGCCTCTCCCTCATCTGTGTATGAACTGGGGAAGACGCACTGAAGTCACACGATGGGCAAGCTTAGTGGCAACCCCTGCCCCATATAATATGACACGACATGCTCAGGCCTTTATCTGTCATTAGGATAAAGGCAGGTCACACTGGAGCAGTTAGAAGCCCATGCAATTCTTGCCAATGTAATTTGAACCTTAAAATCAAATCTTTGGGTTGCCAGATGGAGGGCAAAAATCTGTTTTGTCATATGGGAAAAATGTCTTCTACATTACCAAACAGAAAACTGGTATTAGCTCAGTCCACCCTTCGAAGTGGATATAAACCAGACTGCAAGCTGTGATTTGCTGATAGGAAAACTAGCCGTGAGAGCCATATGCTCAGCCCTAGCTGTTCCCAGCTGTTCTCCTAGGTGTGGGATCTTTTTACTGCTTCCAACCTCAGAAAACAAACCATGCATCGCTAAGCAACCTTTTCTCCCTCACAGCTACATATTAAGACTAATCTCTTAAAAAACTGAATCATGCCATACCAAAACCACCTAACATGCCTTCAAAAGCTTGCCACATCCTTCTTTATTAAATAAGAGGACAAGCTAACTTGAGTCCTGCACAAAAAGGGATATTCAGATTATATCACAATGCAATAACTATTTCACAGCCCAAAGCTTCCGATGAAGTTTGTTGCATCTCTTGTCATGAGTCAGTGCACAAAGGAAAAATAAAGCACCAAATACACTAGGTACCTGATTTGTAAACAAAAATATCAAGAACTCTCCATCTTTGTTAACAGGTACATATGCTTCTTTCCAAGATTATACATGGCATACCCAAGAATAAAAAGAGACTCCTTGCACAGTACCATTTTTTCACATTTTCTGACAAAACCAGTAACTCCCAGTACAGATAGCTTAGACCTCAGTTCCTGAAATTCTTCACAATAAGCAAGCTGGCATCCCCATCACAATGTGCTTCCAATATTAAAGTAGGACTGACTTTACGTTGGGTAAAATGTTAGGCGCATCAGCATCAACATTGGGTAGGTTGCTTATTAGTCAGTCTGTAGTGAACCACAAGCCCAAGAACATCTGAGTCTCTGCGTCACCAAAACACAGCTGATTCTGTGGCACATTCAGCATTAATACCACACTAATTTCTGTGCACCATGCAGTAAAATGGTTCAGTGCTTTCAAAGATAAGAACTGTTATTGTTGCTGCTGCAGCCATCATTACAATCCTAAAGAGACTTTGGGGAGCTTCAGAGTGCTGTTTGCCCAGTTCCAAAAATTGATTCACTTTAAGGTAAAGTGTACATTTCATTAATGGCTAGAGTGATTGTTTAATGACTTTAAACCAGCCAACCAAAGAGCTAATACTAATTCCTTGTGAAATTATTAATTCTGACATGCAAGAAAATACACATTTTTTCATTTTCTCTATGGTCCTCTCTAATTTCTCATCATTAAGTTCTCCTCAAATGAAATATTTTTTTTTCCAGAAGTAAATTAATATTCCTTTTTGCAGTATGTATTAGAAACACATATTGGAAGGTCCCTAAAAAGGTGATTTATTGCAACAGCACACTGCTACTTTAAATAACTCTCTGTCTCAATCATACTTTATGCTAATAAAACCTTGAAAATTAATTAAAGCATATAGAGACACACACAATAGGCAAGTAGGATTGTCACACTACCTTTTTGTCTTCAGAAAGCTGAATGAGTGAAATGGATTGTTAGTTTCATCCATACTATGAATTTGTTCTCCAGCTCAAAAATGAGAATCCCATAGGATAGAAAAGAATTGATGGCTTCTGCTCAGAAGGAAGTCATAGAATGAATTGCACACCCCTCCAGAGCTCATCTGTACCGAGACAGAGCAGTGCCAGGAAGCCTCTCTATTGTTTCCCTTCATTTCAAACAAGCAAGTACGATATCTAAAATAGCAACTGCTTTAGCAGGTTCCAGTGGAAGGAAAATAGTAGAAGGTTTTAATCAAAACTTAAACCTTTAGGCAAATATTATCACTTTCTTTTGTGAGCTGACCAAAATTTCACAGAATAAAAATATTCCAAATCATAACGACAAGATTGATATCACAGAAGTTATGTTCTTCAGTAGCCCTTGCACATTTAACAGAGCTAAACAAATTGAATTCAAAGACTGAGTAGAAGAGATTTTATGTCTTTTCCTCAATGAACAGTGGTACAGCAACCTAAAGCCAATATTACTGTGTAGTTTTATTGTTTCTAGAACACGTTTTTCCCTTTTCTCATTTTTAAAGAAAATCTTTACCTCAAGAAAATCAACCTTTTTTTAAACAAATGCCAAAGCCTAACGAAGCAAGCAGTCTTACTGAAGATTATGTAGATGATGCTTGCAAAGCACAGCGAATGTGACAGCTCATCTATCAAAGAAAACAAAAGGGTTTATGCATCTAAACTAAATAGAAGCTTTTGGAACAGCATGGAGAGTAGTTGGTAGAACTTTACTTATTATAATATAAATAACTAGGAAAGTGAGATGTTATTTGTTTAACAATGAAAGCAGAAATATTAAAAGAAGATGGCACAGTTAGTTATGCAAGTTCTATGTTTGACAATAGCTTCTACCTCAATGCCTTGAAGCACACGGCAACTGATAAAAATCCTACTTTTATTTAGCACAAATGCAGTATCCCATATATGCATTATCCATACTTTAAACATATTGCTCAATTAATTGTGATTTTTATTTTCTGCTAGTAATTCACCAGAAGTAAGCTCCAGCTCCAAAAGACTACTGGGATGAGACAGTATTATAAGTAATTGACAGACAGCCTGACACTCAGCACAAGATTGAGTGTGGATCTGTCTGCATTTAAATACTCTTCGTTCTTGGGCAATCTAACGAGCAAGAGAAACATTCATATGAGCAAATCATAATTAAAGCACATCTAATATGCATAGATTTAACTGGTCAGCAGTTGTGCTACTTAATGTTAACCCCTCTTTGCAATATCAGTTTTTATTCATAGATTATTAAATATAGAAGAGCACTAGATGCATGCATAAAATATTCTGTCTTGATAGAAAACTGAGTTTTGCATAAATAAAGCCAGTTCTTTATGTATCTCAAAGCATTTTTTCTACTAGCATTATAAAGAACATGAGCTTCATTCCCAACAACACAAATATTTCCTTCCCCATTGTGTGGAATGACACCTTTATTGTTCATTAAAGTTCCCAATTTGTTAAGGTTTTTGAGAGAATCCAAGACTCACAAATACAACATAAAGCCTTCAGGAAGAGTAAAATGGGCTCTTACTTTGACATTTATTAAGCCAAATCATATTCTACCAGCTGGAAACAAACATGTCATCAACCATTTACAGATGTTAGGATCTGTTGTGTCTGAGATGTTAAAATTCTAGATTAGAGAAAATGGTGTGACAAAATGCATTCCAAAGCACACCAGAGATTCGTCCATTTCTAAACCCCGTAATATCAAAAAATACATTGACTCTGGGGTGAGCTCATGCTCCCATGACACCATGTCTTAAGGAGTAATTTCAAGGAAATGTGCTATATTTGAAAACCCCAAAGACAAAGAACACTTTGAGAGGAAGAACAGGAAAAACAGACTATTTTAGTACTTAAAAATAAAAAGCAAGAATACACAGAGTAAGCAAAGATGCACACAGAGCTTCTATAGGACAAGTAAGAATTTAACATAATACCAAAGGAAACAGTAAACATTCCTTCATACCCCACTTTTTTTTTTTTTTTTTTTTTTTCAGAAGGATGGAGGCAATTGCCCTGTCCTCCTCCCTTCCCTTTAGTATCTGAGATTCCTTTCAATTATACTGCTAGCAAAACAGACTCAGTTTGCATAGAGACAACTTTGTAATTACAGCAAGAAAAAGTTGCATGGTCCACCGAGTACAAAACACTACAAAACGCACAGTAATAAGAAGTCAGGGGCTTAACTATTCATTTATTTAAATGTATGCTGCAGTTTTCTTTTTTTCTGGTCAAATCAACAGATTTTAATTGGCACTTTCAAAAGCAGCAGTCTATGAAAATGAAAAAAATAATACCAGAAACAAAGCAAATACATGCCCTAAAGTCCTTTTAATTCTTGAAATTATGCTGCCATTTTATTTGCCATTGAGGAATGTATGCATATTATTCCCTTTCTAAACGCATTTCAAATCAGCTTACACTCTAGGTTATTCAAAACTGGAGCTTATGCACAGCGCTCAAAAATACTTAGCGCACTCAGAGGGGAAAAAAGGAGAACAGAGAAAAAAGAAAAGTGAATTGGTAATTTTACTGTAATAGTGTAATAACTTCCTATGTGCTGTGTCAGGGCACGTTTGAGGGAGCCATCTGTAGGGTATCAGCTTCAATGAGGTTAAGGAACATAAACACCAAGCTGACACGAAAAATCAAAGCAAAAGAGCAAAGAAATACTACTGCGACTTGTGGTACACTTGGCACACCTTCTGCATTTAAAGACTCTGCTGCCATGCAGACTCCATCTCAATGGCTGGTGTATCACTCAAATGTCCTGAATTAATAACGGAGATACAGCCCACAGATGGCATATAGTATGGTTTGAGACAGACTCATTTTGACAGGTGACAAAGACGACTACTCATCTAGCCATGTGAAATTAAGCACTTACGGGAATGGCAGGTGTGAACTGCCTCCTTTATACAGATTTGGAAGCATCCCATCACTCACAGAAAGTGCCGTACTAAAATCCCAGACAACTCTGGAAGTACAGTTAGTGTTAAATCCACAAAGGAGGCAAGCTAAGGCTCAGATGTGAGTCCCTGCCCTTTTACGTCTGGATGATCTACAGTCCCTTGTGATTTGAACAGAGCCCCAGATACATAAAAAGAAAACTAAGTTTAAACCTAAGGAAAAGCGAAATATAGTCAAGGCAAAAATTAGTATCTAACACTATGCCATGAACATTAATTAATTTCAAGCTGCTATACATTTCGCCTTATTTTTTACTTTTCAGACTAATTCCCGTTCATCGTTTATCTACTACCATTGTTTTAATGGATTTTTCCCAACCCTCCCTCTCCATCAGTCACTGGAAGTGGATGTTAAACACTGTCTCACTAGAGCACTAGCGAGTAGCTTCATAATATGACTGGGGAAAAAAATGCCTGGAGGTTATCTCAAAAGCAGGGTGTATTCCTTATGTACTTTTGCTACATGTTGATACTATGAGGTGATAAAATCTTTGCCATCTGGCACTGTGTGTAATTAGAGCAGTAGCTCTGTGCAAAGACATACGGGCAAGAATACACAGGGTAACCACACACACATGCACTCCTTGCAGGTTTTTCTAGGACTATATAATGGATTCTAGCACTAACCTTCTCCTTCACCTTTAACATTATATAAAACAAAAATAAATTCTGAGGCAAATTGTTTTTCCCTGGCCATAGTTTGTCTGTTTATTAATTTTTTTTTCCATGTAGATAAAATCCCAAGTTTTCCTCCATTAAGACAGGACTGACACTGGACAAGGGCATATCTCAAAGTCTGTTTGAGACCAGCCTTCAAATAAGCAAGCTATATGCTTCATGATGTATACATTCAAAAAGACTGCTAAGACTGTGTGAGAGCACTTTGGGAAAAACAATACTACCTCCCTTGCTTGGCCAGACTTTCTCTTAGAGGAAAACTGAAGATGTCTCCTGCAGGTAAACACAGAATCCAACTTCTTCCTCAGTACCATGGTCAAGAGAAAGAATGTTGGCGTTTCTGGTCCTTCAGTTTCTTTAAACACGCCAAATAACCCTGTCACACCAACAAATCTCACGCTGGACAAGTCCTGCCAGGATTGGCTGTGTTCACTTCAATGTGCCCATTGAACGCAACAGTGAAATTTTGAAGTGCAGTTTCCCATGCTCCCTTCACGGCCATTGGTTTGTTCAGTCTGCAGGGTGAATTCCTAGTGGGCCAACTAAATTCACTTCCAAGGAAATCAGAGCAGTAGACGTACTTCACAGTCAATGTACTCCAAGATCTGGGTGGGAACAGGGGCATTCAAACTAATGGTATGTCTCTGAAACAGCTTTGGATCATGGGTAGTGGCAAAGTTTGATTAAGAGAATTAGTTTTAATTTGAAGTAAAGACTCCAAAATGCAGATAAATCTAGATATAGTGGCTTCACTACCAAATTCTGTGATTTCCTCATCTGCTCTTGCTACTTCATACTGTGCACTAATGTAAGCACAGACATCATCTGCGGCTAAAGAAAAAGCAGATAAAAAATTTAATGTTTTATATCCTGAATAATTGTGATAAAGGCTCTTTTTGCAACAACTTAGGTCAATATCCAGCACGGATATTGGTCAATATCCAGCAAAAAGTGTTTAATGTTTTGCATGACTATAAGACACTGCATGGTTCCAAACATATCTTTCTTTTCAGATAAGAAGGCCCAAGTGAATGCAAAATTTATAATTTGAAAACACATGGTTGCTTCTCATCCCAAGACTGTTCATGCTACACAAAGTACTATTAACCCCATAATTATGGAAAAAACCTAAAGTACTAAATTGTCAGACCACACGACACAAGCATAGTAAGGATTTTCATGAGATTAACAGTATCCTCGGAAATGACAAACATCTTCAAATATGGAATGACAGTTATCTGACAGCAGTACCTGAAGGCACTGGTTATGCTATTTTAAATCATATGAGAACTTAAACTGACTCTCTGCCTTAAACAAATGAGTTTGAATGGCCACTGGCCCAGGCCCCCACATCTACCAAGCCTTCCAGCATGAGAGCCTTAATGCCCATTACAAGCACTCACAGTTTTCCTTTGCCCCCTCCTCTGCTCTAATCCCACGACTCCTGACCCAAGGGAAGTTGTCTTCCTCCTCCTCTCCTTGTGCTGGCCTCCATCAGTGGAATGCCAGAGCTGTTAGCTACCACTTCTTAGTGGATACTAAGAAACTGATTCCCAAATATGGAGGCAGATGACACACCCTTAGATGCAGGTAAACTCCAATAAATACAGGGGGAAAAAGTAAACAAATCAAAATCATTGCTTTTAGGTTGAGTCTCTAGGGAAGCTCTGTCCAGGTCTTAAAATTAATTTCTACATTTAGATGACTACTGTTACTCTGTGCTACATATCATTTCCGAAGTGAAATAAACTCTTGCCAAGTAGTTGCATGTGTACAGTTGCATGCAACTGCCAAAAATGTCTGATTTTTTAAAAAGATACATGATTGGAATGACTTTGTCCTTTTCATCACATACAAAAAGTGACACAAGATTAATACGTTTTCCACAGCAAAATTTTTTCACAGAAAGCTGAACATCCTAATTAGCTGGTTTCTAACAAAATGAATTAATAAAATGCAGCACCTTTTCAAACAATTAATGAAAGCTGTTTGCAATGAATAATACAACTTCATACCTTTCTTAGGAGATAACAGATATACATCTGGATTTTATCCTAATCAACTGACATAAAGGTTAATTAGCTTCTCACTTAATTTTGGTTTTTAAACAATTTATAGTTTTACCCTTTCCTCAACTGGAAAGTTAAAACCTTGCTGGCCATAAAAAGTGTATTCTGTTTGGTGAAATGTATACAGGAGACTGCTTACATTCCCCAGTGATCCTTCAGAGACTAGTCTGGCAAACTTGGAAGAGGAGATTAGATAATGCAGAAGGTGAAAATTTTTTTACGAATTAATTGTGACAAATCACAAAATTATTGTCACTGAATTTCAATATCAGAAATTCTTGGTCACATGTGAAACACAGAAATGGGATTAAACAATCCTTAGAAAAATCATATAAACTGGAAATTCTATGGAGCACTGAAGAGGATGAGCAACAGCAGATGTTATTGCACAAAAAGGCTGGCACACACAAACACGTTCTGCACAGCAACATTCAAGACACACATTTTCAATAGGCCTCCATTAATACCTCTCACTTTGCCATGACACCTAAAGATCTGTTTTCAAAGAGATAAGAGTACTTTTCCTATATATGAGTCAGGTAAAAAAGTAAGTCCTGCCTACAACACCACCTGGAAAATTTAGAAACAGGAAGTCTAGAGATCATAAATTTACAGATTTGTGACATGCTCACACTTACTATGATGACTACTGATTGAAGGAAAGGAACATTCTTTCCACTTTTCTCAGATTATATCCACAGTGCCCCTTACCTCAGCAGAGCAGTTTGTTATTTACAGCAACTGATTTTTTTAAAAGCTTTGAGAGTACTCATACAATGACCAGCAGTGACAAAAGCAGCAGTCTACGCCAAAACACTTTTAATAATGTAAATCAAAAATGAAAGCAAAGACACTAACTGTGAAAATTGCTAAAAGCTTGATTTGCTTTTGTACAAGATGCTGGAAAACGTTAAAATAAAAAAAAAAATAAGAAGAAAAGCTTGTAGCAGATATGAGAGTCCAAGACAATGCAGTGCTCTCAAAACCACAACCACACCACTTCCTAAAGCTTCCTATTCAGTGTGCTGAGTTAAGACTCTATCTTAATGAAGCGTATGTTAAATCAAATAATAAAATAACAACCCAGGAAGTTTCTTGCAACTTTCTGCAGTTCGTCTTCTTCAGCTGATGAAGTGAAAATCTGTTTATTCATACCAAGGTGAGATTCCTCTGGCCCACATGCTTCAACAATAGGCAAAGATGCAGTTATAGTACTCTGATGAGAAAATACTGTCCTTGACATCTTAAGAAAACACAAGCGCAACTATTAATGTTCTAGTATCTTTGGGAAAGCAGATTGGATAACAGCTACTTATCTGGTTACTGCATATGCACATGGTTACAAAATTTATCTTTAACTACATCTTTCCCTCCTTTTTCCTCCTCTATAGGGCTATGTTCATTCTGTGGATAGTTCCTAGGAATTGTAATAAATTCTTTTGGTGACAGAATCCATCAAAACCAACCTACCTTTAAGAAGAAACTCTAACTTCCTCCTCTGCATGAATAGGATACTCTTTCAAATTCACACTGTTATATACTTCTAATTTCATTGAACTGCTTTGTTACATTTATTTTAAACACAGATATACACTTACATTTCTATTTCTTATCATGGAAGCTCTAAACATGCTAAAAATAGGATAATGGATGCATCATTGAGTGAGACCAGCATACAGTGTTTCTGGAAATATTTGTCTGAGGTGCAGCAGAAAGAAAAATTCAATCCCATAGTCTATCACTTGTTAATGACATTTCCTTTAGTTCTTGGAAACACTAGACATACACAAATGAACATCACCACAATAAAGTCCTACAGGTCAGAGATTTCAGTAATATTACAATTCCAAAATTATTTAAGTATCTTATTATCTCAATAACTTGCTGTCAGGCAAATGGTTTAACACTGTTAGTCTAATTTTGTAAATGTATTTTAAGTCTTTTTTTTTTTTTTTGAGCTACTGCTTAAAATGAAAGACACTTCACACAAGGTTCCACGCTGACTCACTCAATGAATGTTTATGTCGGCATATAAATGATTCCTTTTCTTCCTTACCTCCAGATGCTCTAAAATATAGGGAGGGTTTGTCATGCCAAGCCTCAGCATAGCTCCCTCAGGAATAACTTCAACCAGCTTCCACAGAAGCGTGGGGAGGTCTGTGCCAATGTCTCTGCCATAAGCCCCTGTGTCTTCACTGGTCAGCCATATCTCACAAACACCCTCTGTGAATAAAAGAAAGAGATAATTAACAAATCTGTTTTAGAGCTGTTTATTTTATCATACAGCTGCTCACTCTTTTACACGCAGTATTTCACATGGCTATTATGCAGCCAGACTGGGTATTCAATTGCAAAGGGGAGGGAATGAGAAGGAAGGCTTATCCCATGGGTAGCAGTGGGTTATTAAGTTCATTTTATGAGCACAAGAGTGCTACAACAATGCTGTAAATTATCATTGCTGTGGAGTGATTAACATTCACAGCCAATGACTAATTCTGTGCTGCTTCTACAGCAAGTCAGACAAGTTTAGTACTCTGTTTTATTTTTTGAGCCTAATTCATTAAACACCGCAAGCGACATCACCCAAGCAGAGTTTGCACTAATGGTTATTACAGTAGTTAGCTTATTAACTGGTAAGCTTCCAGTGAGCAAAACCAGCTCTAAAGTGCTGTGATTAACAATCTTCCTGAAGTAACTATTAAAATCTTGTATTCTTTAAATTATACAATTAGCAATGCAAAATTATGGTTGCATTGAAAAGGTTAGTGACCAGTGCACAACTGAGTGATAGTAGAGGAAAACCTGTTTCCTGGCAGTTAATGCTTCATTTTCCATCAACCGGAGCCTTAGGAAGTAGTGCATTTGATTTATATTGTAAATAGCAACCTTGAACACTGATATTTAAGGTAATAACATCCTCCTAGACAAAGAGGGGAAAGATTGTACCACCCTTTAATAATAGTTAAAGAACTGAGGTTTCATGCAGCCACTTCTGCCAGGCTGCCCAGCTTTCATCCTTTTTGCAATGCAATCCCTTTCCCCTTCCTTACCACCCCAAACAGGGAAAATAGGGCACCTGTGAGGAAAACACCTGTGACTCCTAGCAAGATAAGACACTATTAACTTAGTGAAGAGTTAAACTTTTAAAACCAATTATGAACTGGCAAAAGAAACACCAAACACTAGAAGGTGCATAATTCATCAAAGCACTCTTTGGACCAGCAGAGAATGTATAATAAAATGTAAATGTTTATGTTACAAATATATACTCAAATGAGGAAAACATAAACACATACACAGACTTTAATCACATACAAAGTAATAAACTTAGAAAGTGAAATGTTTTACAAAATGTAAATTCAAGACTGCTACTCTGAAATTCACACTGTAACAATAAAAGCAGAAAGCAAACTATGTTGAGCATCAAAATTAATCCTGCTTGTACAGAAATGTTTTCAAGGCAAGTTATTACTTAGAATGAAGAATGCTAAAAAAATTAAAGGTTAACGGGAAAACTCATCACTTCTTAAGTTTTGCTTCAAGAATAGGTTAATGAGAAAGATGCATAATTTGGATCTTGAGAGAAGTCTGGTGTAAAGCATTCCTGAAGTACTAAGGGCTCTTTGGTTGACCAGCTGCAGTGACAAGTTTGTAGTCACACTCAAACTGAGCCCCTGCACAGAATCTGCCTGCAGTACACAGTCACACAGTGGATTTCAGGACACTTGCCCACAGTTTTTGGAATTCATCTCACCACAGGCAGTACCCACCATGAAACATACTCTAGGGTTTGCTGCCTGCCCTACATTTTCCTGAAATAAGTGAAAAAAAGATTGATTTGCTAAGTTTCTACTGTAACAGAGTAATTCTCATTTGCAAGCTTTCAATCTAAAGAGTTGCATGGGGTTTGGGTTGGATTTCCTTTCTTTTTTTCATGAAAATGGCTAATGGAACACTGCCTCACAGTCACCAGATGAACACTGAGGAAAAAAAAATAAATCACTGGCTAGGAATGGAAATAACATTCCAGTGGAAAACAACAGCGAGCTTTTAAAGCTGCATAGGTGAGGACCATTAGCCCCCTGGTGGGCTGAAACTTCAAATTAAATCACAAGAAGAGGAAGCAGCTGTAATAGTAAATCAGCAAAAACAGGAATAACTATCTCATCTGCTCTCCGATCAGGGTGTTGAACAACAAGCAATGGGAATAATTCATGCTGAGAGACCCAAGGATGTCATCTTATTATAGGGGGGGCAGGGAAGGGGAAGAACACCTGTATTTTAGGAAAAAGTTCACGTCCCAATTTCAGGTTGACAAAATGGATCTTCAAATACTGAAAGCTACTGTGAGTGATAAATATTTACAAGTAGGATAAATAGGATAAATCAACTTTGTACATAACTGTGTATGATAGAGGTTTTGTGTCAACTGATTTTAGGCTACTTTTCCTAGTCCTTTGCATCCTCAGTTTAGGAGTCTAAATTTACACCAGGTAAGAGGAGAAAACAATAGACCTATTAAACAGTATTAACGAAGTCAGTCAACACTTCCTATTTTCATTCCAACCAGTTCCCTTCCAAACTCCAGCCCTACACAGGAACCTATATAAATCCACCGTCTAATCATGTACAGAATTTTTTTCTTTTGCAGTGAACCTCACTCGATCATTCAGCACTCTGTTACTGGGCAACTTTGGTGCTAATAAAGGCAAGCCGATTTTGTAAACAAGAGAATTGATCCAAACGGCAGACTTCAGATGTGCAAACTCAGAGCATTCGTTACAGTATTAAGGCCAATTATCATTATATCCAAGTAATTACAAGTCTGCCTTTGGTCACAGCTCGTGGTTGATTTCTCACTCTGCCATCCCTATCCAGCACAAAAGAGAAACCTTAACAGTTGGCCCCTGATCTCTGCTCTGCTGTAACTGGAGATTACTGAGAATGAAAAATGTTGGAAAAAGAATAGGTTCCAAGTAAATGAAGAAAGTTCTGAGCCTATTCCTTCTCACATGTCTCAATATAAAGAATACCCACTCCAGATTATGTGACATGGGCTTTAACATCATTTTTATGGGATAAACAATCCTTGTCATGAAGAAGATAAGAAATCCTAAAGCTATCACTTTTACAAAATATGTGCATTTCTGGTTTAGAGACTGCTTGAAATTATTTATTTCTTCAATTAAAAAAAACTTCTAGCATTTTTATTTTCCTTTATCTTCATGTCACTATTGTAAACACTGTTTTCAGCAGTACCAAGCATCCTTTAAACTGAAGGGAAGTCTACTTCATCAGAAAAAGGAATTTACTTCTATCTGCAAAAAGATCTGAAGATGTTAAAATATTGGACACCAATCCCAGTGAAATTCTCGTATTTGATAACTGACTTTGTACAAATGAAATTCAATCCCCAAATTCCCCTGTTTTTTCTCCTCCCCTTCTTGTTCTCCTCTTTCCTGGCAGATTTTTTTAACGTGAACAGGAGTCGCTTTTCCAACAGCACAATTCTCTGCAGGCTGCCTCAGTGGGAGACCCCTGACTCTGACCTTCTCAGTAGCCCACATATGCTTATCAATAACTGTCTGACCTCCTTCTCCAACAGTGAATTCTTATGGCAGCCTGCAGTGCTGTACAGATCACAGAAATACCTCTCCCAATGCACCACAGAAATCTAAAAGACCATCTGCCAAGGGGAGGCCTGACTTAAATGTTTGTCTAAAACTCTTGCAGACTTGAGGACAATCAATCTGACCATTCCTGATCACAACTTTAGAATTATTTAAAAACAAAAAAATCTTGGCCAAAGATAAAGGCTTAGAAAACACCAAACTCATTGTTCAGAATGAGCTTAGCCTACTTTATTTTTATTCAATTATTTCAGTTTCTTCTTATTGATTCGGCATGGATTTTACAGGCACCATTTACATACTTGATGCAGCACATGTGCTAGATTACTTTGCTGACTCAGTGCCTTACTGGGAAATTGTGAAGACATCTGTGCATATAGCGTATCACTGCACCAACCTGGATATAACGCAAGTTTAAACAGAAACTGAGATTTGGAGGAATCCGTTTCCTCCTGTAATTCTGCTTGCTACTCTGCAAGCATTGATTCACTGTCATCCAAGTGTTCTCTTAAGACAGTCAGTTCAACCACAGGGAGCAGCACCGAAGTATCCCATTGCACGGACTTCCTGAAAGAGAAAATCAAACTGGGAACAACTCACTGAATGCTAAGGGGGTTTTGGAAGGATTAATTTCCAGTTCACCAGGAAACCCTTATCCTTATTTCATCTGTATATATACAGGGCTTCTGGAGGATAGAGGGAATGGAGCTGGACACAATCCCGTACAAACCCTGGTTACTCAGAAAGTAACTCACTCCAAACTGTCACAATTAGAGAATGCAGGATATCTGGCAAGCAGATGACAAAAGAAGCAGATTGAGGTAAAAATACAGATCTAGGTTCAGGGCTGATGAAAGAGGCAAGCTGTCAGGCTATGACCTAAAGGATCAATGTTTTTTCTGTATTTTGTAAAGTGCAGGTCAGTTTATGGTTCAGCACTATATCATACAGACAAATGTAGTGCTGCAGTTCTGCTTGCAACACACTGCATATAAACTGTCTCACAGCCTGAATTTCTAGAGGGTCTTTATTAATGCTCAAAAGTATTTCCTCTTTTTCAAATATCTATTTTTTTTTACTCTTCTGGACAGCGTTAAGGACATGGAAGATGATTGTCCACTCCTGTTTTCTTAATGTTTGCCACAAAGAGGAGAACAAGATCTGATCATGATGAATGTGGGCTGACCTACTGAAATGCTTGGGGAACTTACTGGATTCGCAAAACTCCTATTTTTGCTAGAGAAAGTCTAGCAAAAGGAGGACTGCGATTCCTCAAACATCCACATCACAGGAGGACGCAATGGCTGGCTGAGTGGCCAGAGAAGGCTGTTCAGCATTAGTGCCCTTCAAAATGCAGACCAGGAAAATATTTCTCTGAGTTTTTCACTATTAGACTCATAATCAAGAGTTTTATAATACCTATTTAACAGCATGAATTGCTCTGAAACATTGATTAGTATTACATGAAGACCTACTACACACAGTTATTTCATCTAAAAGCCTGAACAAATTCCATTTTATGTGGTCACCAGGAAAGCCCAAAGGTAAAGACAATTCTGTACACACACTGTAAATTTATTTTCATTGAATCATAGAATAGCTTAGGTTGCAAGGGACCTCTGGAGGTCATCTAATCCAATCTCGTGCTTCAATCAGGTCCAATTAGATGAGATTGCTCAGGTCCTTGTGCAGTTGTGTTCTGAGTATTTCCAAGGACAGCAATACCATAGCCACTTTGGGTAATCTGTTCCAATATTTGACCACCCTAAGGGTAAAATACTTTTACTTGCACCTAATTGCAATTTCCTGTGTTCCAACTTGTCCTGTTACCTATCATCCTATCTCTGCAAGACCTGCCTGACTTCAAGACAATCTGTCTCTGTCTTCTCTATACCTTCCCATTAGGCAGTCATAAACAGCAATAATAACTCCTCAACTTTATTTTCAAATGCTCTACAAATCACTTTCTCCTCTTTATATGCTCCATCGTCCTGATCAGTTCCACATCTGTCTGCTGAATTGCTGCAGTGTATCAGCAGCCTTGTCCTGAGGCGCCCAAAAATGGACAGAGTGCTCTCGGTGACATTTCGTAATTGCCAAGTGCAAGGCACCAGTCGCTCCCCGGGGCCTGCAGCCACACTCTCCCACAGCAGCTGGGGCACAGCTGGCAACTGCAGAGGGGTTCCACTGCTGACTCATGTGCGCCAGCTTTCCCAGAGGAACTCCAAAGCTTGCAAAGATGCTTCCCAGACGGTCAGCTCAGCACGTCCGTACTGCAGCATGGTGTCATTTCATCCTAGATTCAGGACATTTTACCTGCCTTTGTTGAATTTCATGAAGTTACAGTCAGTTCATTTCTCCAGGCCATTGAGATCCCTTGCAATATTAGCTGTACCCTCCAGCCAGTCAAGTACTTCCCTAATTTGGGTATGATCTCCCAGATTCCTCAAAATTCACTCTGACTGTTCACTTTGCCAAAGACATGAAATACTAGCAGTACAATAAATTCTTTTAACCACCTCACCATCCACTAATCCAGTCTATATCTCACCACTGTAAGAACATTATGGGAGCCTACTCTGAAGTCATGCATGAATTTGAGGTAAACAAAACCAAACATACCACACCAAAACAAAACAGAAAACCTCAATGGAAAACAAAAACCCAAATCCACCCCAAACCCCCAAAACAAAAAAACTCTCAAACCACAAAAAAAACAACAGCCTATCCCCCCAAAAAACTCCAAACCAACCCACCCCAAAACACCATAACTCTGCTTTCCTCTCCTCCACAAAGCCAGACATCCCATTGGAAAAGTCACTCAGGCCCAACACACCGTTTGCCATTGGTAAACACATGCCACATGTTCCCAAGCACCCCCTTGTCCTTGCTGTGCCAGGAGGTGGCTTCTAGGAGGGTTTGCCCCATACAGAGTGAGGTTCTTCTGCCGTGTGGTTTCCCACTTCTCCCTTCTTGCTCTTCCTGGAGGGCAGGGTGACATTCCCCCTTCTCCGAGTCATCAGGAATCTCCCCTGGTTGTAATGTCCTTTGAATGATGAGAGACAACAGCCTCATAATGACATCAGCCAGCACTCTCGGCACACTTGGATGCCTCTCACTGCAGGATTATTTCTATTACTTCTGGATGTCAGTCTGCAGTTACAAAAACTAGAGCTGTGTTTTGCAAGTGCTTAGTTCAGTACAAGCCTTTAAAGCAGCTGTGGTTTCCACTACCCACGGGGTGACACATATATTAGAGTGCTTAGGAAATGAACACAGTAACTTTTATGGTCTACATATTTTTGAGAACAAATGTTTGGAAACTAATATGAAGTGACATGCGGATCAAGTTATACTGGCTGAGATCATTCCACCTATGTAGAAATAACATGTTATTTTAAAAGTAGAACACTAAACAGTATCACTTTGGAAGATTCTGTTTGGCTGTGTTGTCTACTACACTTAGTAACTAAATTAAAGACATTTTTTCTTTCTCCTTGCCAACATAATTCAGTAAATGTTTTCACTAACAAATGATTAAAGTTCTCATGTAATTATATAAAAATGCTATACATTAGTAGATATACATGGTATGATAATCTCAGACCTTATGAAGCCATTAACAGGAACTTGATTCGATGGATCATTTACTACAGATGTGACGTAGGTAATTACAATGAATTCCTAATCCTGCAAAACAATGCAAAAAAGTTTGGGCTATATTCACAAACTGCAAAATAGAAAAATTAATTGCACCTTGGGCCCCACCTTGAGCCCCCTTAACTCTTCCAGAAACTGCTTTTTCAAAAGTATGAAATGTATTTTGGATTTTGGCTAGATTAAGTTGTATTTTCAAAAAGTAAAACATACTCTTTCTCTCACCCACATAGTTAGTTGTAATCAGAGCTTAAATGACCTTTGATGGAAAAGAGCTGAAGAAACACCTCTTGCAAAATGCAAAAGAGATCAGGAAACAGCTTGGTTCTACTTCAATAAAAATGTGCTAATGAATTTTTTTAAATGTATGTTTTACACATTTTTCCCTCAAATGCATTCATATTTTTGTGTTATTTTATGTAATTTACAAAATCTAATCAGAGCCGATCCACAGTAAAAAGTAACAAGCATTGGGAACAAGAACTTTTCGCAATTACTTTTAGGTTAGAATAACAAAACACTGTGGTTTTGCACAAATTAGAAAACCTCCCCCTACCCTCCAAAAACACAACATATGCACGTACTTCTACTACCACCTTTCACACCAATTTTTAGGGCTACTTTGGAGATTTTACAAGAACAACTCCATACTGAAACTATGAGTTCTGGCCCAGCTACCCATCTACTCCTTAGTAACACCAAAGTAAGTTTTAGGTAATGATCCTCTACCATCTGCTTTATGTGAAGTCTGACAGAAGAATCTAATAGCCACATGACTAACAGCAGCTTTCCATTTTATCTTCTGCAGTGAAGAAAGTGGAAGCTGCAAATGGATTTATTCAAAATTTTACTTTTCCAAAGTCATGCATCTGAGAAATGAAACTGATGAAACCATTTAGAATATGAGTTCCCTGAATTTGCCTATTTATTTAAATCCATCGCATAAAAGTCTCAAAACCAGAACTGTTCCTTTTGCAGAAAATGCTTTGCCATCAAGGCATTTACAAAGGAAGTTCACTACCTGTGACTGTTGTAGGTTTTAGCAGTTCTACAATTTGTATCACAGTTGATTTTGCTCACTTCTGCTACTATACTGACAAGCAAAGTATTTTTATAAGAGGAGTTTTTCAAAACAAGGAATAAGAAAGCTTGTAACAGTACTAAAAGTTTCATTTAAATTATTCCTTCTTCCTGTGGTATTAAAAAAGAGTTTGAGTTCCCAATAAAAAGCATGCAGCAGATAGAGCCAACTAATCATTAAATACCAAAGAAAGCATAAAAGGTTTCTTTCTCCCACAAAGCAAACTCTTGTCCTTGCTTACAAAAGAGGTCATTCTACCCCTATAGGGCCCTCTGTTCCTAACAGCTTACTGCTAGAGCATAAACCAGCAGCCCTGTCTCGCTCATTTTGTAGCTGCAGTGCGTTAGCAAAGGGGAGAGGAGGAAGGGGAAGCAAAGGGAACAGGATAATAGGTCACTTGCTGCTGCAAACAGCATGATAGCTAAACTTATTATGAGTCCAGTTTCATTCTGCTAGAACAAGAGAGGCTCAAAGGGGCGTGAAGACAGTCAGGCCACAGAAGTTTGCTCAGTGCCAACACTGCAGCATTATGCATCTTGCTTTCAAGGAGGATTAATGATACCATACATCATGATGATAAATTGGGGTTTGAAGCCAGTTTGAAGAGAAAGGGGAGGAAAATATTTTTAAAAAATGGAGGGAAAAGCACAGTTGAATTTCATGAGTTGGTCCTATTTTTCAGGCTGAGGAAGTCGTTCTCTAAGAGAGAGGACTGTGCTTTTTCTATTGGTCACCTGCCTGTGACCCTCTTATTTCCAGGCATGTATGTTATGTACACAATGGCCTGTTTCGAAGGTTTGCTCTTGCACAAATGAAAGAATGGAAAATAAAATCCATTTAATCATTATACTTGCCAGCTGAAAAGAGATAAAACTAAAATTGCCATTCCATATACAGACATCCGACAAGAATTCAGTTGGTTTTCAGAGACAGCATACATCTACTGCCTGAGTAATCAGAATAAAAGTCTTATGTGTATTAATGATCACGGGCATAATTGTCCAATGCTAATTAGTTCTCTGCTGAACCAAGAGCATTATTCAAGGAGCAAGTTCAATGATAGGCAATGGTACGTGCATCAAGAAAATAAAGCATAAAGGACAGGGTGACTATAGGGAACAAATTTGCAAAAAGAGACTTAAACACATAGAAAAGCAATTTCAGAAAACACAGACAAGGCATGAGTTTAGAATTGTTCTGCACCCCTCTACGCAGCATATAGAAATGCAGGTTCCTGAAGCGTGGAATTATTGTTCTCCACTCTATGCCTCACAAATACACTTTGTGAAATATTGATATGCTCATGTTGTCCTGGTATTACAAGCAAGCAGAGAGTATTTGACCCTCCACCAGAATGGTCAGTCCAGCACCCTGCACAAATACTCTTTAGCTACTGAAAAGACAAAGAGCAAAATTTCCATAAACTTAAAAACTGAAGAAATAAAATTTAGTATTGCTATGCCTATTGTCAAAACACAAATGAAAAACCTGCACTGAGCTCTGAATTCAAAATTAAGTATATGAGAAACCTTGTTTATGACTTTGGAATTCATTGGGAAAAAGAGAGTAACATGCCACTCATTATAACATACGCTTGCTGTTTTAAACCCAAAACATGGGCTATCGTTCTGCCGTAGATGAATATCAGATGCAAAGGGTCACACACTGCACAAATTCAAGGAAATGGTCACGAGCTGTAGGCATATTACAGGATGCAGCGCTAATTAATGGAGGCTTTTTACTGAGTATCCATCTCTGTAGTGCTAATGAGTTTGGATTAATTTAAACAACATGTTTTCATGGAAACTGATTAATTCTTGGGAAGTAGCATGGCATACCAAGTTTCAATCATTAAAAATGTTTGTAGCCAAGCTAAATAACTCTCTGAATCTGAGTTTATCATCATATAAACTTCTACAGAAAGAGAATGACTTAAAAATTCTACAACAGGAGCTTGCACACAAGCTGTCAGGGTGTGCTGGAAGTATTTGACATGAAACTTCATCCTCCACAGAGCACTCTTCTGCTCAAATTTCTTGCATTTTCAAGAGCTGAAACCTATAGTCCTACTTCGTTCTGTGGTTTTGAGTTTTACTTTTTTTAATAGACGAACAGCAAGAGTAGAAAGAAAACACATTTTGGGCATTTACAAATGATATTTTAAAAATTAGCTGAAAAATAGTTAAAAATTATTTGGGCTACAGTAAAATGGTGAAATTTCAAAAATGTAATCAAAGAAAGGAGATACCTTATGTCAGACTGAAAAGCTAACTAAAGTGAATAATCTCTGTTCCGCGACATATACCAGGATTAGGGGAGACATCTTTTGAAATGTCTCATGTTCCAATCACAAAAAAACCCCCCAGAATTCAAAATAAAATACTGTAATAAGGGAGAAATATAAAAGTCTTAAATGCTTTATTTCACAGTAAGTTATGAGCCAAGATATAATACTTAAACGTCAAATGGCAGTACAGAAATACATTAATAAAGAAAGGCTCATTTTGCTTTTGTTTTCATCAATTTGTCAATATATCACAGTCATTTTAAATGGAAGTACTGAATCCTAGGGAAAAGACTGATCCTAATTACAACTATTCTTTGTATAAAGTGGGAAAATAGCTCAAGAATCTGTCAAACTGGTGTATCATAGAAGACAAGAAAGCAGGGAAAAGAGTCAGCATGTTCAAGGGCAAGGTGGTCAGCTAAACACAGAATACACTTAGGGGATTCCAATTCCATAAGCCAGCAATAGAGAGGAGTAAATATCATTTCTGAGGATAATAATCCTTATCTAAAGTTACCTTCTCCTGACAGCATAGATAACACCATTCATTCATTACGGCCTGTATCTACAGGTAAGGCAAGCTTGCTGCACCTGGTTATAAGCTAAAACAGTTCCTTAGTGAGTCATTAAGTAGCAAAACTTAGGTGGGTGTATCCTTTTCTTTTTGTTTTTTTTTCTTTTTTTTTAAATAAGAAAAATAATTGCCAGGAAAATATGCACTACAAATTAGAAAGTCTACAGATAGAAGTAACATCATAATCCCCTGATTTCTGTCAAACCCCTCTTTTAATATTCAGTGCTACTTAAAATATTTTCTCAAAGGAATCGTATTGTCTCTGCAACTCTAAATGGGTCAGTTTGACCAAAAAGGAGAACGGTTGCATTGCACTAGCAATATACCTTCCCCAGTCCTAAATGATGAAGTTCTTTAATTATATCCACTGAATTCTCACAGAGTGCTCAAAGCCTTTTTTGTTATGTAGCCACCTTAATCTAAATTTAAGTATTCAATGATAGACCACCAAAATATATTAGCAGCAGAATGCAATTAAAATCTGTTGGAGATGTCCACAGGGAGGTCAAAGTGAAATCATTCAAGGATTTCGAAGGCTATTAAGATATTTTTCTCAAACAGATTAAATGTCCATAAAGGTCTCAATTTAAACAATAATTTACCTTTTGATGAACTTATTATATGTCAACACAGGAACATGAATTAAATCTAAATAAAGAGAAATGAGCTTCTATCCGTGAATCTTCAACAAAAGAATACTGAGAATGAAATTACTGAGTCTTTTAAAGAGTAGAATTCAAACAAGAGCCTAGTCACTCAGAAAAAGTTTATTATTGCATCTATTAGAAAACCCCACTAAACAGATTACACTGAAAAAAAACCCTTAAAAATATTATTGAAATAATCCAAGAACATCAATTTGTTAAATACTTTTTCTTTAAACTCTTGATAACACAAGACTACAAGTGTTACACAAATTTACTGCTGTCTTCATTTAAAATTTTCTGAAATGTGTTCCTTAGACTTATTAGAAACACCTATATTTTGCTCTGAAAGACACAACCCAGCAATGAAACCTGAGGAGAAAAATTACCAAGGTATCAAACTTCACAAATCTTAAAACAGCTGCTCAACTGCATTAACTCTTAGAAACCCATCGTTAGGGAAATCTTGATGAAAAAAATAAGACACTTGTCTTAAAGACATCATTAATGAATTATCCCTAACACTAGGAGATCACATTTCCCTTCAAACCAGGTAATAGCATTTCAAATGCTACTTCTCTGCATGGCAGTTTTAATAGCTGAGGAATTGTGCTGCTGCTACTTGCTCTTTTGTTGTCTTTTGTTTCCCAAGATGGCTTTTCCATCAGGAGTACTTTCCATCATTTAATGGAGAGTTCAGTTTTAGGAAACTCATCCAGCCTGCCGGGGCATGCGGAAGCACCAGTTTATAGGTGACTATCAAGAGAATGTGTATTTGATGCAGGAAGGAGTGGAGCAGGGAGGAAAGGCCAGGTTCCAAAGCCTGGCTGAAATGCTCACACACAGTTAAAGGGACACATCCCTGGGAGAGGAACATGCAGAACATCCCAGTGGTTATAGGGGGATGGTGCTGCAGATGGTTTGTCTGGGATGGTGCTCTTGCCACTGCATTCCAGAAGTTTCAAGGGGCAGGGGAAAATTACTTCAGAGAAAAATCCTTCTAGGCAGCATCAGTTCTATCAGTTGGCACGGGCATGCATATGAAGTTGTATTAAAATGTAAAATATTCAGCCTTTCAACACTCAGAGTAATAGTACTACAGCATATTGACGACTAATCCATGTAATAGCAGAATTGCAATCAAGCTTCAGAATTCCACAACTACATTATTTTTAGAGGAACTTAAAAGAATCATTTTCTTTCAGAACCCTATGAGCCCTGAAAATGAATTCCAACCCGAACTTTCTAGAGGAATCGCAAATCAAACACAAATGCTATTCCAAAATGTTTCTCATTTTTCTGAAAGAAATAGGATCCAACAGATAACGGTGAACTTTTTTGCATATGTTCATGTTTTCTGATAATGATAGATGGGATATTTTGCAGAGCAGTTTTACTAAAACTGCAAAATGTGTATCACTCAGTCGGATAAAGAAATAAAGTACAGACAATGCCCTACAAAGTCATCAAATATCCAACCCAAAATATGACTAAAATAAATTAAATGTGTACTATAAAATACTCTGCCCTGCTGCAGAAGAAACTTGCTGGATGTTCATACACCATTTATCCCTTCTACATATGCAACAAACTTTAGCAATGCAAGAAACAGGAAGAAACCTAATGAAAGGTCTGGTTTTAGTCTGTTTCAGAAAAGGAGAAATGTCATTTCTTAAACAGCAGATCTTAATTGCCAATAATTTCTTTTTAAGAACATGAACTTTAGCCCTGGGCCATGTGCTGTAATTTCCAAATAATCTAATAAAGAGTTTATAGTAACTCTTAATTTGTAGCATAAGAAATCTTTTTGTCCCTACACAACACTAACAACAATTTGGCTGAAATTTGTATTGTGTTATATACCTTTACTTATTTTTTCTATGAACAGAAGTAGTTGGTTCATAGAGATGGGAATAAAGTGCCTTTGTGAGTTTACCATATTTTCAGAAAGATTCTTTCTAATATTTCCTCTCTCCTGTCTCCATCCTCTAGTAAAAAAATGAGAGCAATTACCTATTTCAGCCTCCTGCCTCAAAGAAAAATTAAAAGGATGTCATAAATTCTAAATACAGATCATAGAATGCAAAGAAACATATAAGCATTAACCCTAAAGTGATGCACAGAATGAAAACACTTCCCTGAAACCTACAGAGAAGCTCTAGACACACAAGTAGTATCTCAGCTCAGATACTGTTTGAGACTCAGACATGGGAAAGCAGCCTTTTAAGAATGAGTGCGAACACATGAACACAAACACAAATTAGAGAAAAGAGCAAAACATTGTGTATTCAATAACACCACAGAGTCTTAACTACAGATTGGCACAGAAAAATAAACTAAAACCTCTTAAAAGAAAATTTTCAAAAGAAATGCATTCCTTTCCTCCAGCTGAACAAAATATCCAGTCATTTTGGGATTACTATCTAGTTTTCCCTCATCTGTTTAGGTTTAGTTACTATTCAAACAAGAGTTTTGATGTCACTCTTACTTATGAACTATTAGTTTAAATCAATCACATCAGATTTTAGGAATACAGAAGAATGGGCAACATTCAGCTTCTATTTTTTTAAAACAATTTCTCTTTTATTTTTACTA
This sequence comes from Acanthornis magna, assembly GCA_036785705.1. Taxonomy (NCBI): domain Eukaryota; kingdom Metazoa; phylum Chordata; class Aves; order Passeriformes; family Acanthizidae; genus Acanthornis; species Acanthornis magna. The sequence goes on along the minus strand of JAWUZG010000025.1, from coordinate 23,037,998 downwards.
AGAATTCATTTACTAGATCCCAATACTGTAACTGAATCCCCCCTACGCAAGTCTCCAATGTGGATTGAGATTCCTTAAGCTTGTATTTAAGAAATACAGCTTTCATCAGGATACCTAAGAAAACAAGGCTTCCATGATGATGTTGTGCATATATCATTCTATTCCAGTAACTTCTGAATCCATTGACCAATTTCTATTAAATGTGACAAAAAAATAGAATTCTCAACAACAGTCAGTTCCCCCAAGTTTAATGAACAGTAACCAGCCAAAGAAGCATACCCCAATGTGTCCCACTTCAAGGGAAAGCAGGCAGGACTCTGCCTCAGTTTATTTGGGTATAGTCACCAGCCTGGAATATCACACAAGGAAAAAACTGGGGTTTATACTGGTGGAGAAGTCTATCAGCATCACAGCACACCAAACTTTAAGAAAGCAGGCTGTATCACATCACAAAAAAGCTGGTTTTCAAAAAAATATCCCAAGCATTGCATAAATAAAAGTACAAATGCATGAGAATTTGCAACTTGAAATTACATTTACTTGTGCAAGTACTTTAGTTTACTTCTACTTAAACCTGAAGAATAGTATGTGACAATAATCAATAGTATGGGGCAGTTAAATGATTTGCCATCTTTCAAGTTGTTAATATTCTTTATCACCAGGGCTCCAAGCAATTCATCAAACCATATGCTTGAATGCAAGCCACTGGAGCAATAGTTTTTCTGCATATTCTCTCTGTGTATGTTTCTATGCATGACAGAACAAATATTGAGACTATCTGACAGTCTCTATTTTATTTTGCAGGTCTGTTCCAACACATTTAACCACAATGCATATCTCCTCTTTCCTCCTCTCCAACCTGCCCTGTCAATGACCTTAAATGCAATTTAAATGAACCACTCTCTGCTAGTAATGAGAAATAATTCAGCCTCAATGATGGTTTGTTAAAGCTCCTCTCATAAAAGAAAGCGCACGTATCTTTTCAATCATTTTGAATCATACGAAGACATTTTGGCTTAAAAAAAAACATTCACTAGTGACGTTAGGGAGGCTGGATGTAAGTCAAATTTCAAAGTAAAATAATTTATTTGTTCCAGGCCTTAATTATAAATTTAACATAAGAAGCCATAGCCTGAGCATTTTCTGTGCTGCAGTTTCAAAATTATTAAGTTTTGCTGCTTTCCCAGATTGAGAGGAAGGATTTAATAATTCTCCCCACTACATATTAATGCCCTTTTCCCTCTATAAAACAGCACACAAAACACAAAAAATTAACAGCACAAATTGCACAAAAGAAGTTCACTCGTAAATAAGTCTAATAAAGACATTTAATGCCAAACTTTTCTCTAGTACTCTGAAATACTACAGACAGATCTACAAATGCTTTCAGCTTTCCAGCTCCCCATAATATCCTTGAGCACTGGTCTTTACAAAGGCATTTAAACACCTTTGAGTTTATTTTTGGGATACATGAACAGTGAACCTTGCTAGTGCATTTTGTATGCAGTATGTATTTCTTCTTCAACTTCACATGAGAGCTTCTGCTATCTTTTTTGTTTAATCCAACCACCGAAACAGAATGGTATAATAAGACAGAAATTCTGGATAAGAAGCAAAAATTTGCAAAAATGGACTCCACTTTAGCCCGAATAAACAATTTAACATGTAAGGATCACAATGTACAAGTGTTACTGATTTAGAGGAGGATAATTCTTATGAAAGTGTCTGCCTCATTAAAAACAGGATCATAAAACAAAAAGCTCTGTGCTGCTAGACAAACTCCATTGTGTCTTGCAGAAGTGTCAAGGCTTGGCAAACATCCAATTCCTGAAACATTGCCAGGCACATCAGATATATATTAATGCAGGATAATCTGTAAGAAAAGCATTCTTTCATAAACATTTTTTTCTTTGTAAAACCATCAATCAACTTCCTAGCTGAGCACCATGTGGCTCAGCTTAAGAGATCCTCAGGAATGCTTCAGTGTCTATAAACCACTGCCTTACTTCACAGACTTGGTGCCTTTCAGTGCCCATTGTCCTAAGTATTTGCTGAAGTTATTTGGCTGGCTGTCAGCAGCTAATTCTGATTTGTAACTTGGGAAACCAGCAGCAGGAGGTCCTCAGACCTGACTAGTGACATCCTCAGCACCAATTAGCCAAGGTGCAGACTGCCAGGAAAGAATTTTTTGCATTTCCAATTATTTAATAGGAGGAACAGCAAGATACAGGACCACCTAAATATCTATCAGAAAAAGAACTAACACGAGCATCTTGTTATTTAGCCCACCTTAAACAGCAAAGAGAAACAAAACAATACATGCTTTTGTTCCAAAGTTGTGTTTCCTAATAAAGATATATTCTAAAAAAGACAAGTGCATTGGCAATTTAAAACACCAGCATTGTAAAAAGAAAACAAAGCACAAAGTTTCCAAAGAAACCTTACTACAGAATGGTAAGTTTACATCACTTATAACTATTGAACTCGTCTATCTGGGGAATAAATACATTAAAAGAATGGTTGAAGTTATTTCTACACCTAAAGGAACTCTACTGATATTCTGTGGAGTTCATCTCTAATTATCAGTATCTGCCTCTCTGTTCCATAGGAAAAAGGAGGTTTACTTAAGCATCCGATCTTCAAGGCCACTCACTAGTTTCTAATCTGAAGCATTCCAATATTACTGCTTAAAATGTATGTTCAAATTTTATAACGTAAATTAAAACACTGGTATTTCTCCGTAAGTTCACAAGAGCCAGGACAAGGAAATTAGCATTGTTTAAGTCAGTGGGCGAAAATATAAACTTCACTATAGCTGCAACTACTGGATTTTTTGCCATCAGATTTATGAAACGTGAGGGACTGGATGACTCCACCTAAAGGCAATAGTGCATTTTATCTCAGATTAACTTGAATGCAATCCAATTTAGAGGAGTCTAGAAAGGTTTTTGGTGGCTTACATATCACCAATTTGCTGCCTGTATGAAGCTCTAAACAAAGTGCTAATTTAAAGGAATAATACAAACTAGTGCATACATCCTGCATTACGGTTTTTGCTTGGAAATGTCAAAATTACCTGGAGTGGCAACAGCTACTCCACACACCTATTTAAAGGAAATCTACTAGAGAATATTGAAAAATAAAATCATAGGCTGAAGTTAAAGCACTATGGGAAAAAAAAGGTGGCTTATTTCAAGCTAAATTCTGTGTGCGCTTATGCTGCAGCTGTGCCGGTAGTCTGGTCATATTTAATTTCTTTAAAGATGGTTCTTTCTTTAAAGAAGTCACATCACACTCTGTAATATTAACATTATTCGTTGATGCCTGAATGATCTCAGTAAATAAATAACATTCATCTTATGCTACAAAGAGCACTTAATTAGCTCTCCTTTAAACTGAAAACACTTCATGTCTATGTAACCCAATGGAGATATAATTTTTTATTTCAAATAATTAATGCATTTTAGGAATAAGAAAATTAAGTGCTTTTGAAAGAGCACCCTTCATCTTATTTCTCTTTCTATAACTAAAAAGTCAGTAGGTAAGTTTTCTTCTTACCATAATTAGTCCTAACATGGTAGGAATGCATGTGAGTCTAACCAGTGCCAGGTACAGTATAAACATCAACCCAATGCATCTTTTCTAGAAATCACACTCATATCACCAGTTTGGATACCGGAACTGAAAGGCATACACATGATAGCTCTCAGAAGTCACATTTGTCTGGAGCAGTTATTTCAGGAGATTATTTTTCCTTCACTCCTCTTTTCTAAGCCACCTTTATAGAGTGAAATTATGACACATCAGTTTCAGCCCTGCAGCAGTATAAAGAAAAGTCTAGGTAGACATTTATTCATCAAACATAAGCACTTCTTTGCAGACAAAGCCTGACAATCAAGTCTACTTGCCTTGCCAAGTCTGTTCTGCTTTTTCTAAGCCCTTGTTTTGTTTCGAAGGGTCCTATCCTACAAGAATCTTAAAAGGATCTCTATTGGATCTACAGTGGTCTCCCACTCCCATATGCTGGCTTATGTCCCCTATTTATCTTTGCACAAAATCAAACAACAAGCTGAGAAGATAAGCTTCTTCTCTTTCCCTTTTTTTTTTTTTGTCTTCCCCCTGCTTTCTTAATTGTTACGTTTTCTGTTGGGAAACAGCTTTCTTACATGGCCTCCTGTCTGGCTCTTCAGTAATGTAAACAAATGAAATCAGAAAAAGTAGTTGGAAGGAGAACATTTAACCGTAGACAGCCCTGACACTGACCAATGTAAACTTCTGCTTAGAAAGGATGGAAAGATGTATCATGGGGTAAAAAAATGATGAAAACAAAACAAAGAAGAATAGCATAGCATCTTAAAGAGTCACAACTTTTCTCCAGCCACCTATTTGTCTTCTCTTCCATCCTGCATTGAAAAGGATAAGGAAATTAATTGACTAACAATGACTAAACCTCACCTCTCTGCATCCTCATAAGGCGACTGCAATCTGGGGTAGCTTCCAGATGTTTAGAGAGCAGCCATACAGTGGCATAATAAAAGACATCATCCTAGGGGAGAGGGCAGTGTAAGAGCCAGGACAAAAGACTGACAGTGGGACGAGACTGAAGCCACCTCGTGGAGCCCACTGCGAGCTTCTGTTAGCTTTGAAAGTAAAACTTCACCTCTTGCCTGGTTATTTTAGGGCTTCTTTCCCCTTAAATCACATTTCTCAAGATCATGTCAGTAGTTGTTCAACAACAGAAGTAGCTACTGTGTTCAACTTACAGGTTCCAAAATTTCAGCTGTCACAGGTGCTTCAAGGTGTTTTCCTTACACATACAAATTTGACAAAGTTGATCTAGAAAAAGCTCTGTAATAGCTACAATTTCAAGTTCAAGCCTAGGGTGGTGCAAATCAAACCAGACCAGACCAAATCAAATCAAACCAGTACACAAAAGGATGTGAATGATATCTAACTTCTCCATTCCTGATGCAAGAGTGCAAGCCCTACCGAGCTTCACGGTGGCATGTTTTAATAATTGATATGCTGCAAAAACATTCTGCATAAAGAATGCATCTATTAAGTATTTAAACTAAGTATTTAAAATTAAGTATTAAAAATACTATGAAGAATTTAAAGCACACTAGATTAAATACCTTTGAGCCCCAAATTGCATGTTATATGAAGGTAAGTGTTACATTTTATTCTGGTACCATTCCATCTAAATTCTTAATGGAACTCCCAGCCACATTAAGGACAACTTGTATTTATGTCAATGTTAATCCTTATGCCTACATGAATTCACATGTTTATTATACTTATTCCATAATTCAGTTAACATATAGACAAAACAGTGCATATGGATTTTCAAACAGCTCTCAAATGCCCTTCACCAATAACTTGTAGAGGAAGTAATATCTCATGGGATAGAAGGACTGATGCCTCTTGTGTATTGCCTTGCTGCAGATATGAGGTAACTGTTAGAAATAATTTGCCAGCTTTTACAAGAGAGAGAAATTACCACATTTGTATGAGGATTGGTGTGTTCAAGAGACAAACAATCTGAAAAAACTGTGGAACAGGAGCACAAGAAAAATTTGTGATGACATAAAATTATGCACAGGAAGTCAAAACTAAACTCATTGTAACAACTTGCAGAGATTATAATGAACTAATGGGTAATAATAATAATACAGCCACTAAAAGCCTGTGCAGCTAAACACAAAATAACACACCACAAAAAAAATTAAATTAAACCCTGAAAAGGATGGACTCAAAATTATGTACTACAGCCCAGATAAGGGAGATAATTTTTTCTCTAGATATTTTTTTGAAAGCATTATCTAACTAATTAACACCAATCAAAAAAAAGTTGGCAGAATGTTAACACTGAATAAAGAGAGCATACAAAACTAAGGGGAAACTAATGCTATGCCTTTTCACACACCCTTGGTATTTCAGAACTCTGAATTCTATCACAGCATTTTTTCATAAAAGTTATCATTATGAAGATTGTAATAAAGCAGACACAAGAAAATGGAGCGAGTAATCCACACTTCAATTTGAGAATGCCAGAGGTAAGGGAGAATACAACCAAGATCTACAAAACCATGACCCTGCCAAGAAGATGATCAGGAAAATGATCATGCACGTATTTTCACTATTTCAGATTCCATATCTTAACAGAACCAGTGAGTGTCTTGGGCAATAGCTTTAAGTTAAAAAATTGATTATTGAAAACAGAAACTATGAAACTCATTGCTATGGGCTGCTGCAGAGACTGAAACTGTAACAGTATACAGGAAAATTTATGAAGAAGAGGCTATAAAGCATGATTTTCAGTCCACAATCTCTGACATGGGAGGCTCATGAAGATGGGAGGCTGCAAGGCTTAAGCTATGCCTCACCTCAAGCTGCCTCACTTCTTTCACTGTTCAAAAGCATCCAGTACTGACCACCACTGGAGAAATGCAGAACAAGCTCACTGAGTACCCACGGCAGTTCCCTGACACAACAGAGCAACACTTCCTCATGATACCTACTTCAGCCATCTGTCTAGGTGTAAACAAGGCAGGCGAAAATGCCAAGTTAACTGATTAGAGACGAATCCATGATTTTACAATAAAAGATAGCATACTGAACAGCAATACCAAAGACTGATACAATTTTCATATCCTCTCTTTTCCAGGCTTTGGTCTCAATTCAAGGAAAATGTGGGTTTTGGTGAAACATACTGGGGAATCCCATATTCTAAGGCAAAATCAAGTATAGATGTGGAGTTAGATTTTCCTCAAACACCTTGTCAGACTGAAAACATAAGTCAGCTGAAAGAGAAACTGGAATTTCACGTTAGGAAAACATGCAACAGCTGAGCTCTACCCAACCACTTACTAAGAAAGCTTTATCTAAACTATATCGCTCTTCTTAACAGAAGGAAATCTTCTTTATTTAAAGTATTAAAATATTTGCACTTGAAAAGCTGAGACAAAGACATGCAATTCAGATGCCTAAACGCTGGAGTTTCAATTCAATCTAGTGATGTGTACCACAATGTCATTAGGCTTCTAAACAGAGTAGGAACACCAAGAGCAATGAGAATAACATGTCACAGAGCATGATGTGATGCAAGCATGGCAGAAAGCAGCAGTGCTAAGTGCAGATAACTGTGCCACCTGGATCCAGGCAATAAGATGACCACCACTTTGCTTTATTCCAAGGAAAAAGAACTGCCAAAAACTAAGAGGTCTGGGCTTGCTTAAAAAATACTCATCCAACTGAGATGATTTTAGATGAAAGAAAATGGGAACTGTGTAATTATATACACTTACCTTGACAAATAGAAAGCAATCTGTGATTAGAACGTAGTAATTAGTTACAAAACGCTTCCCATGGATTTAATTACCCATCAGTCTACATGTTTCTTAATTACTTTTATCTCATTGAATCAGTAAAAATTTCTGCCTGAGGCAACTGCCACTCACTTATTTACACAGCTTCTAGTTTTTACAGTGAATATATTATAGCAACATGGCCAAACAATGCTAGAATTACAGTTTAAATTTCATGCATAAGAAATTTCTCCCTCAATTTTCTATGGAAATTATTTTCTTAGATTTGAATTCAGACCTAACTTTATCATCCATGTGTTCAGGAAACCTGAAAACATCCAACATGTCATTTAAAAGAAATTCTAAGACAAACCACAAGTTCTTAAGTAAAAAGAAAAAGAGCAACAAAAATGCATTATATTCACGTAAGTGAAAAAAACTGTTGAGAGGCAAAATTGCAAACCTAATATACACTTCTTAGAAATATTTGAAATTTCTAAATTTGAATCAAATCTTAAGATATAAGAACTTCTGAGGGAGTAAAACTGACCCCAAAACTGCCCTGTTATTGGTAACATCCTCCATCATTAGCATGTCCTCCTTGGTGTCAGTATTAGTTAAGGTCAAGAGATATGATTAAGTCACCCAACCTGCACAGAGTGCACAGATGCCATAATGATTCACATGGACAGAGAATAATTATGAAAAATGAAACCAAATTTGTAGGTGCAGAAGTAGTAACAATGTCTAATCTGTCTACACAAAACCTGGAAGGGTGAATTCACTTACCTGCATTTTGGGTATGGTGACTTCTGCTGTAGTTACATGCTGTTTGCTCTGACAACACTCTTTGCAGCAAGAACTTTGTCTTTCAATTGAACTGATGGGCACAATACTCCCAATATGAAATAAATAACTACTATGCATTGCATATATTTTTATAAGGTAAAGTGCAATGACAAAACTGATTTTTTCACAATTGAACTTCTCAGAATTTATGATTAGCAAAAGCACAAATATGGTTTAAGTGGAAAATGACAAAAAGTCCAAATAAAAAAAATTAATATAATTTTCAATGGGAAAACACTAGAGTTATTCTAACAAAGAACAAGAGCAAAAGGTAGGTTCCCCTAGCTGCTAACACATAAGTTACTATATTTTTTCCAAATCAACTTTCTTAAATGGCTACTATCCTGAAGCTTGATAGAAGTACTGCCTTCTCTAATGAGGATTTGGTGGGTTTTTTGTTGGTTTGGGTTGTTGGGGGGTTTTTTGTTTGTTTTTTGTTTTGTTTTTTGCTTTTTGTCTGTTTGGGTTTTGGTTGGGTTTTGGGGTTTTTTTTGTTTTGGTTTTTTGGGGGTTTTTTGGAGGGCTTTTTGTTGTTCTTTGGTTTTGGTTTGGTTTGGGTTTTGTTATTGTTTTGGGGTTTCTGTGTTTTTTTTGTTTTTTAAAAATATGACTAATATATCCTAGTGGATCTTTTCTGTCTCTCTATGCCAGCCTTTCTGCAATTTCTCTTTAACTTCATTATTTCAGACACCATCAATTTCATATCACGTTTGCATATGCTTATGAATTAACGAAGAATAAAAACACGAAAAATTGTCTATCAGATGCTATCCTACTGCGTGCTTTCCTAAATGTTCCTCCATCATTTTAAGTCTTATTTTTTAAAAAACATAAAGTTATCAAAAAAAGGCAGTTCCAGGATATGCCTTTAGTCCTATTAATTCAATGTGTAAAAGACTGCACCTCCTACACTATGTTCTTATTTCTGGAAAACACACCAGCTTAGATTTATTTTCTCATGCATATAGCTATGGAAAATATTTCCACTAGAGTGAAGGAAAAGGTGTTGAAGTAAAAGCTTCTACCAAGAAAGAAAAGCAAAATCATTGTATCAAAAAATCAGCAGGATTGCTCATGTCATCTTTTGGAGAAGCAGCAATATGAAGCAGCAAGGTCAGCTTGCTGAGGCAAAGTAGTAGCAAACATCAGCTGCAACCTTTGAGGACCTGGGACACCTCACCTGCCTGACATCTCATCCCCTCTGCTGGGCTCCTGTTACACCTGGCTCACAACAGTCCCAGGTTATCGGTGTGAGTCTGAAAATGTGCATCTCTGTCCTGTCATCAAAAGCCAGATTTTCCTCGTATCCATAGTAGTTAAAAATCAATGAGTAAAGTAATCTTAATGTGCAAAAGTTGCAGGTCTGTTGAATTATTAATAAGCAATACAACTGTAAATGCTTTTGTTCACCATTCTTCAGTGCACTTGCAAATGATTTCAAAACGAAAGGTGCTGAAGCATGAAGATTGTAGGCAGCCATTGCTTTTTGAAATCACAGTGCAGGGAATTGGTGGAATTCTTGCCTGCCTGGGTTATAATCAGACATTGTGAACTTTCCTTGAAAGCAGACTTCAAATTCACAGGGGTCCCCAGCCTTCAATCAAGAGAATGCTTGAAACGACCTCCATCTGCCATTTTAATGTATTCTTCCCAAAGACTTCCATAAATATTTAATATAAGAAACGCACTGTTTAAACACAATGAGTAGCTTGTGAAATTAAAATTGGCTGACGGATTACACGATATAATACACAGTAAACAATGGTAGAGAAACCATAGGCAGAGCCACACACTTTCCTTCTCCTCTTCAACTAAATGAATCAGAAAGGAACGTGAAGGCAAATTTCATGACACCCTTATTAAAGATATAGCAAGCCTTGTACAACAGCCTTAATACAGAGCACGTACCTAATCTCATATGTGCACAGGCACACAACAGACACTTGCCTGTCAGCTGGAGAGAAGACATATACAGAATCTTTTCTTTTTTTTTTCCCCCTGAATCGCTTCTTTGCAAGGCAGTAATAAGCCTTCCTCCCCAGCCTGTTCAAAGCCCGACAATGACAAAGCTGAGAAGACAAAGCTCTGTCCAAGATTTTAAGTTGAGGCTTAAAAGGGTGCATAATTAAACGACCCAATTTTGAAAAACACTAGACATCATATGACACTAAACCCACAGCAAATGCTTTGCAGGCTGCCTGACATATAGCCTCAACCAAATCACTGAGACAACTGCATTAGCAAATCTGTCAACAAAGCACATCCTGGCAGTTTTTTCACACATTTGCACTTTCTGGAAAAGCAGTTGTATGTAATTTACAAAATTCCCAAATTTAAACATTCACAAGGAGCTTAGCAATGTATGCTGCCTGCTGTGTGTGCCTGCATTTGATATTTACATACAGATACATATACATACATATACAGGAAAAGACACTTTTTTTTTTTACCCTACCACATTCACTCCTTATAACAGCTGAAACATATAAATAGAAAAGCACAAATACTAAAAATATTTGTATGTTTCCAATCCAAAATTACACCTCTTAAATATTTTGAAATACATCTGTGATACATAACATCAGAATATAGAGTGTTGCTTTATCAATAAATAAGACGTGAGTATTGTTTCTGTAAGAAAAATGGCTCTTTTCTTGAAAATATCATGCCCTTGGTGGGAAAAAACCAAACCAACCTAGGACAAGTATGAAAATAATTCTTAATCCTACATGGAAATGTGTATCTAGATAAGGCTTACCTCCATATGAAGACCCAAATATGACACAAATACAGGAATTCACTGAAGAAACCAACCCTAACATTATTTGTGTGTGAGAGGAATTCACTGAAGAAATCAATCCTAACATTACTTGCGTGTGTGTGTATATATATATATATATACACACAGACACATAAAAATGTGTTCATATGACATTAGTTGTTTTGCAGATTTCTCAAATCCAGCACCTTCTAATTCTGTGAAAGCACCAACAAAAACATACATACAGTATGTTTGCATGTAAACCACTGTAATTACAGTCCTAATTTTTATAGTAACCTTTCATACCCTTTTTAATAAACCAAAATTAATTTTAAAGCGTATGAATTTTAGACAAACAAATTGTTCTATCAGATGTAATTTTTTTATTAGTATTATTTTAATTCCTGTTTAACTGCAGTATCAGAAGAGGCTCATTTTCTTTTCTAAACCTCAAAACTCTTTAAGCAAGTAACCAAATTTTATTTAAAAGAGAGGTTACAGATCAAATTGATACCTACCCATTGCCAAAGTCAAGCCATCCCAACCCAACTGTCAATATTTAATCACTTTAAAATTTATACTTCATTTAATTCTAAATCTCAGTACATTTATTTTTTTCAAAAATTCACAAAATTTCACAAAAATTTACTTTGCTCTCCCCCACTCTCTCTCTGGATACACTTGCTTCTAAGAAAGCTCACTTACTGAGATTATCACACCAAATATATTTTCTGTAACATATGCAAACCAGAGTCTTGGAATCTAGGTAGATCATCCACTAAATAAGGTTTCTAATCACTCTTCATTCAATGACACAAAACCCAACAAAGAAAGTCCTATTACACATCCTTTGAAAATGATTCCTGATTCTCTTACCAGACATCACTATATACAATCATGTACACAAATGTGCGGTGACAAATATCTGTAATAGAAAGCAGTCTCTGGGAGACAGAAGAATGTGTGACAGGGCCCAAGATGATAATCAAGATAGCACTTTAAATCCCCTAACAAGTTTCAGCTCAGCCTGAAGCAGCATTAGAGTCTAATAAAATACAGAGCAATATGAAATGATGGGAAACGTCTGGTTTTCCTAGTTTTACTCACATGCATATATTGCTGGGTTGTTGGTCCAAAAAAAAAAAAAAAAAAAGAAAAGAAAAGGGAGGGAAATATAGTAATCTTTGGAAGAAGGAGAATAAAAACTAGTAACCCTGACCATGAAGAAAAACAGAGAGGAGGCAGAGTAGGAGGAATGCAAAAGTCACAGAATAACAGAGGTCATGAATCTGGTGTTTCCGAATGGCTCAGAGCACTAAATCTGAATTTACTGTTGACCCCAGAGAGTAAAAATGTTCTCCAGTTGTTCAGACCCATCAAGCAGATCATAAAAATTAAGATCTATAGAGATGCTCCTACTTATAAGGGCAACTGCTCTTTATCATCTTTACTGCAATTAATTCAAAATATTTAAAGAAGTCCATGAACTAGGAAATTACTGCTTTCAAGAACAGATTACAACATTAGATAGCACTGGCTTAATTTGCATTGCTGACAAGAAAATCCAGAAAACTCATTAATTTTACAACAGATACAACTCCTTATTTCATTACCTTGTTAACGCTTTTTTTCTGCTTTGTGTCTTCTTTTTGGAAGAAGAGCCTTGCTTCTCTCTCATTTAAACCTAATGATCTGATCCAGCAAAACCACTTAGCTACATTCATTTGGAATGAGTTTCTTGCAAGCTGTAATAAGTAAGCATCTAGCTGCAACTACTAATGCATTGACACTCCAAAAACACACAAGTTTTTAATGTCAAAGAGTATCACTTATATGTTATTTCCTTTTCGAGTTATTTGTAAAACAGTTAATAACTTTAAGTGCCAGAAGCAATCAAATTATGGGGATTTTTATAATGTTAAAGTGCCTAAATGCTTATTAACTTTTCCTTCCTTGCAAGCGAAATGTAAAAACATAATTTTGGAGAATTAAGCCATTGTATCACTTGAAAAAATTATCAGAGGACACAAACAGTGCTCCCGAATGACCAACCTGTATGAATGGAAAACTAGGTTTATTCTCTTGCTGGTAGAAATTGTAGCCTTGAGGGAGACGAAGACTGACAGCAGAGGCACAAATTTTGGCACCCTCATGGCTGGCAGCACAGGCCACTTAAAAAAGGGGTGCTCAATAGTTGCTGGTTTAAGTAAGTGGTGCCTGTAGACAGCAACTTACAACAAATTAAAAGTGGTACTGAAGACCAAGAGAGTACAATGCAATGAACACCAAAGGTAAAGGCATTTGTTGGTATTCTCAACATCCAAAATGCACTATATCTATCTCAGAGCAACTGAAAAAACATATATTCTGAAAACTATTCTTTCCTGAATAATATAAGGCATGTATGAAATTTTGCTGACTTATGAATCAAAGTCCATCTTTTCCTACCAGGTCAATATCTGGGACAGAAGTGTTTTATCTGAATTCTGGAACAGTAGAGATCCTCAAGAGGCTTATAAATTCACAATACTTAGTACCTTTAAATGATGCATTTTGTAAAAGAAAGTGATGCTAATAAAATAAATTTTCCAAGAGACTTGGGAATAATCATCAATAAAAGCAACTGAAACACACTAACTTCAGAAAAATAATAATATTCTGAATTAATAAAAGTTGGCAATGAATAACTTGTTAGTTTCTCCCTGAAACATTTTAAACTAGTTCTGGGAAAACAGTGTCCCTTCCCCCACTTTTTTAATTCTTGTTTTCAATTTACCACTCACTTGGAAAAGTGACCTTACTTTTACCCTGCATCCCCCTCTGGTGGTTTCCTTTTCTGTCTATTTAAATGCAATTGCAGTAAAGACATTCCTCTTGCCTTGTTCTAAAGCAAAACAGAGTCTTAAATTTCAACCATTTTCATCTCCTTCTCCTTTCACTAGAGCTGAATTAACACAATTAAACTGAAGTTGTCTAACTCAACTCTCCTTCCCCCACTGTCCCTGCTGAGCCTGCTTTGCTGTTTCTCTGCCTCTTTTTCTCTGGCCTTTCTCATTCCTTCAGACATACCCAAGAAAATCCATCAGTTTTCTAAGAGAGGGAACTAGCAGGATTAGAAAAACATACAGTCCATACTGCAAACATTAATGCTCTCTGAGGTATTTCCTTACGCACATCGGCATTACTGCAGTTGTCTTTTGATGAATTTGCATCACTGGGATTCACAAACTGGGATTGCCAGTATTCCCACGTTGTGGATCGACAGCAAAATGTGAAGGTTTTACTAACACAGTAAGAAGAAGAGATGTGAATGAGCCAACACCAGCCCTCACGTTTGTAAAGGATGTCAACCTGTTTGCTGACAGAATATAAAGCCACACACACAGGAGGAGGAATGCAAAATGTAAATCTCAACTAGCACTGAAAACCTGCTCCTACAAAAAAATAACACCAGCAAAGAGTGCATATAACTGTCAAATTTGCTACATTTCATGTTTCTTTATCTGGATTGTTTTGGGGTTTTGTCCTTGTAGAAGCTGTTTTTCCATCACTATTTTTTATATGCAGAATATTGCCAACAACATCTGATGCTTTCTGAACTTCAAAGGAATAAAGCCAAAGTTTCCAAGGACACAGGGTAACATTTTGAGAGGCTTTCTAGTACTTACCACTTTTTAACTATTAATCGTTTAAAGTGTTAAGTCATTACCAATGGTTATGAAACTTTTATCCAATACCTCATTTTCCTTAACTTGGTTATATTAAAATAATTCACTTTTCCTAACACATAAAAGAATTTCTAAAAGTGGAGAGTCACTTAAGATAAATGATTCCTCATGGAATCATGGCAGTAGGCAGCAGAAACCACTGCTGTAGCAAAAAAGAAATCCTTTAAAGTGATAGATGAGTAACTAACTACACAAGTTGTTTCAACTCAACAAGAAACATTCAGGAAAAATATTCACCAAGTGGAACATGAGAGCTTCCCTGGCTTCAGAAAAATATGGTAAACAATGGACAGAAAAATAAAACACATTGAAATGTTATGTAATGTTAGCACCATCCTCCCCTCACTTTTATGCTCCCGAGACACACGTCAGAGAAGCATCAATCATCAAGCAAGAGAAAAACATAAAACCTATCAAACTGTAGGGTGGTCTTTTCTCAGGAAAAATGTCAGAGCACTTCACTTTGATCTTTTTTTTTCTCTCTTTCAGAAACAGACCAGGAAAACTTCTCCACCCTATAAAAATAATAAAGCACAAAGCCACAATTTCCAGTCCAGTGCAGAAAATAATCTCCAATGAAAATTGTTTCTTTCCAGTGACACCAACAGACAAATTAACATCAAAAATGCTGGATCACAAATATTATAATAATAATTTCATTTGAAAGAATAAATTTCTGCTTCTAGCATTGGTCAACAAGGAAAAGGAAATAATGTTTTAATAATGACACTAATTATACATCTAATTTTCAGTGTCTAAAAAACCTACAGACTTCATTTTGTCATGTCCAGAAGCCTGTAAATTGAATATAATCAACACTATAATTAAGATTTCAAAATAGCTTCTATTGTAAGAGTTTGCCTTTGGTAATTAATTACTTTCCAGGAAAAAAGAAATCTTCTGGGATTAAGTGACCATTTCACTCAGGAAATAAAACAACACACACGCACTGTCTTCTATATATAATTTAAATAAGTCTGTATGTTCTACATAGAAAACTTTTCTCCTGGAAGTTTTTTTTCTAAGCTGAAAGCAGAATATAACACAGTAATTTTTTTAGCAGTGTGAGAATGCAACTGCTACATTTTAGTAAGAAACTGGCCACAGTCTTCTAAAGAGAGACCACTCTGTTGAGCAGACACCTGGAATGTCAGCAGTCACTTCTGGAAAGCACAACAGACCTTTAAAAACAGCTGATCAGAAATACAAGTCAGATGCACATTTTCAATAAAGTGCATAGGCCTGGGAGTGATGAGCAAAGTTTGAATCTCTTAACAAAAGTCAAGACTTTCCCTGAAGGTTTTTACACATACTAGGTGATTAACAGAATTTTAGAGCAAGACATCAACCCCTTAAAAAAATGGTCCCGAATCCTTGTATGCCTACAGTGAACTGGGAGAGCAAACCTCAGCACGTAAGTCTACGTAACATCTGAATGTTAAGAAATAGCTAGAAATCCAATTATTGTTTCTTTATCTGTATCATATTGAAAGCATTGAAGTAAATGGGTAATAGATTGCAAGAGTAAAAACTGAGTTTGCAAGTTTGCTTCACATAGAAGCCACTTTTCAAAAACCTCTCTTAGCTCCACTATTGCAGATCAAGTATTTACAGTATCTCATAAGACACTCTCCCTCTCAGAAAAACAAAGCAAGAAATGAACTCTTGAATTTTCAAAAGTTTATTTTCCTAATATTAGAATGCAGACAGATAGGCATAAGAATTGTTTGTTATATAAAAAGGCAAATGAAACATTTTTAACATAAGTTTCTTTCCTGTTCCAACCTCTGGCAAATAAAAACCCAAGTTAAGTAAGTAAACCGGGAAATGGTTTATGACTCAATATTGAATAAAATTGCACTATGTGAAATATACGGCCATTGGAGTCCCAATATACTGTTATTAAATGCATTTTGATACCGTATTTTGACAAGAATTAATCTTAGCATAAATATTTGTCTTCTATATGGAAAAGATTTTTATTGTGTGACTATTAAAAGAGCCTGTCATTCCTGTGCAGTAACTGATCTATAAAGGTATTCAATCACCTAATCTTCAATGAAATTAAAAAGCAATTGCACATAAATAGCAATCCAAACACCTTTACAGGACACATACTTAAATATTTGCTTGTTACTAGACACACAGAGCTAGGCTGATTTCACTGAAGGTGCATAAATGGCATAAGCAAATAAAGGAGGCCTGAAAGGTAACTGAAAATGTTGGTGTGGTTACAAATCCAATGGCATATTTTTTCCTTGCCTATCCAAATCAAGATACAGACTGCTAACTTAAAGCTCAGATGATGGTGAATCTGGACAAAAACATCCAGTTTTATTGGTTTCCCCCTCTTCCATTCAGATGGAGGAAATACAGGTCCACAAGGCTGAGGACAAATGCTCAGATTCAGCAAGGAGGAAGGAATCCCCTATACAATCAATATATTAGCCTCACTGGGGTTTTTTTACAGAGTCCTTTGAAACTGCTGACCCGAGCAAGAGCATATTCTGTTTGACAGCCCAACTCTGATTAAAGGAATTATGGGCAACATAAGTGACAGAAACAATATGAAAAGTAGCATGTCAGTACCTAGTGTTAGAGAAAGCTCTTACTGAATCAAAGTCTGATACAGTTTACAAATGTGAATATGGAAGGACTATAGAAAAACTTATTTCAGAAAATCTAACAGCTCAGCAGATCTGTATGAAGAAGCCTTTTACACTTATCCCTCAAGCATTTTTAATTCCAGTTGGGCAAATAATTATCAGTTTTATATAAGACACTTTACACAGAAACAGAAAACTAAAAGAAAAGAAAAATTGTACAGAAAAAATTCAGTAATTCTCCTTCAGCTTGAAGGAAAAGCCCACAAAATTACTCAGAGAGCTCTACAGCCAGCAATACAATCTCATGAGCTCTTAAGTTCTTCAAACTTAAAAAAAAATAAACTCTACAGAATTTTGAAGGGGCAGGAGATCTACACCTGAGCCAAAGAATCCTCAGCAGACTCACAGCCCCCCAGCAGAAGCCCTCCTTTTGCTTCTCAAAAAGTTGCCTGAAAAGGAAAATTTAGAATGAAAAATGCTTGGGAAAATTCCAAATTTAAAGTGCAATAACAATAAGTTGTACAACTACCATGCATTATGTACCACTACAAAAGTCCTGGAAGACTGCACAGAAAAATGGAAAGGAAGAGGTGGGCTTATGAAACTGTTGCCTACTAAGCAGAATCTGGTACATACGTAAAAAACAAATCTGCAATAAACAGTCATGGAGCCCTGTTTGAGCAGTTTACTGCCATAAAATAGCAACAGATACAATGTCACAAGTTCCGTATGTTCTTACTGAATCTCTAGTTACATCCCAAAAATCAGGATTTTACTATTTTGAACCAAGAGGGAATGCTGGAAGTACTAAATGCTGTAAGTATCTCCAATTCTAGGAGTTTACAAATTATCAATAGAAATTCGATAGAAATGACACTGATCAAAACGCACAACAAAACCCAAAGAAACTCCTCTATCAATGAAGTATAAATGTAAATACAACCAAAAGCGAATGTGCTCTGCCAGGACTCAGATAAATATCAGTTACCTCATCAGCTGCAATTTTCATTTGTGAGAAATTAGTCCAAGGCAGACTCAAGTTAATTCAATTTAGATTCCTCTGCAACAGGACAGTCTAAATCCTGTATCTGCCCATGCTACAGTGAAGTTCTAGCAGTTCTCACATGTAAACCTAATATATTTATGAAGAACCAATACAAATACAGTAATATGTAGATCAACACCTCAGTTATAGCTGTGAAAACCCCTTCTTAAGGAAACAGAAATGCTAAATTAATAAATTTAATATTAAAGCCTAACATGAATTTTATGAAGCTTAAAATCCTGGAAAATGGAAACAGCTATATATTACATATACTGTACTTCTCTTCTTCTTATTAGGTCTTATATTAGGTGTAATTAAATATTTCAAGGTAATAATGCTACAATAGTGATTTAATAACTACAGTAGAGTCACACATTCCTAAGAAGATCATGCAGAATTGAGTGGTTTATGCTGAAGCTTTTCATTGCCGTTTCTATAAAAATTACATTCGTATATTTGTATTGTCAGGTTTGGGGGTTTTGGTGCAGCTAAAGATATGTAAGTTTTTTTTTTTTTTGTTTTTAACCACATAAACATGGGACTGACAAGGACTTGTAACATCAGCCCAAAGGACACAATTAAACCTTTAAAACTAAAAGGCAGGTATGGACAGACAGTCTCTGGAGATTCAGATTAGTACACTGAAAAACTATTAGCCATTACAAAGACAATTCTATGATACAAAATAGATGATCAATGTAAGTCCTACACACTTCTACATTCTCTTGTTCAAAACCATTAGTTGCAAGTAAACAGTATTAATAAACAGCTTGTCATATCACAACCTGGGGACAGGATGACTGGATAGCCATTATTTTAGATCTAAATGCTTTCAAAATATTTTTAATATGGAACTTACTGTACAAAATTTGAAAACTTCTATTTAGTGGTGAGACTTTTCCAGCAAGTGAAGGAGTGATGTTTTTTGATAAGAAGTACTAATGGAAATGTTACTGTAAACCACAACTGCTCTCACTACATTCATCAGTAACTCAGAGAAGTTACATGGCAAAGAAGCTTTCCATTGGCCTATCAATGCCACTGAATTAATAGGCCTGTATTGTAACACCAGCAATGGCAGCAGATATTAACACAGCGAAAGCTTGTCAATACCGGCAGAAAACAACCCCAAACAACCTCCAGAGAAACCACATTCTTAAATCAAGGTTCAAGGATAGCAAACAAGAAAAACAAAACAGGACAAAAAAGCAACAACCATCAAAAAATATGTTAATAGCTCTGTAGCACCCTGAACCACAACAATTTAAATATCAGCATGCTATAAAACAAACAAGTACATTTTCTGCCACCTGACCTACACTAGTTATTCACAACTTAACTCTATGTGCAGTAAAACCTATTTACATGTCTGCTAAGACAAAGAGGAAAAGAATTGCTTTCCCATATATTTTCTAGTAGTTACAAAATTCAGCTATAGAGTCAACTATGCTTTCTACCACAGAGCTTATTTACTTCTTCAGGTTTTAGGACACATGGATACAATGGAACTCTGGTACATATTCAAATAATTCCCTGTGGTTTATGATAGACAGTGTCCATGATCCATGGGTAGCTTTAAAAAATTTTAAAGTTTGGATAAAATAAATTTGCACCTACAAATGGATTGTTTTAGATGCTAAGCCCTGCAGCTACCCTAACAAACACCTTGCAATGAGTTTTAGCATTTGCACAGGGAGATTATCACAGTAGGCTCCTTGACACAGCAGAGCTCACAGTGATAAAAAACAAAACGCGCCTTCCCCTTCTCCCTGGGGGTTTGCTGGATTCTGAACCATTAGCAAATACAACTCCATTATGTGGGAAGGAAGTGGGAAATGGTTGTGCTCTGCAGGTGTTCAAAAATACATTTTCAGTAAGGGAGCAGATGCTTGAAAAGAAACAATTCAAGTAAGCACATGGCACCATAATCAGTCTTACTACTGTATTTGAAAGCAACTGTCTTCCTCTCAAATATACAAGTTACTTGCTTTTGGCATCACATGTATTTATTGCACCTGCAAGTGCTTGAATATATTACACTTCTCCATTTCAATGTACGGTTCTTTTAAAGCAACAGGACACAAAAGATTACAAAAAACGATGAACAAGTCACAAGCCTGGTCACAATAAACCTTGACAATTCACATGGCACAGGGAGTTGCCGAAAATGCATTTTAATTTTCAAACTTTAATATTATTAATATATACAGACTGATGTGTAATAAAATACCATTACCTTTATTTTACATATTTTTGCTACCTTATATTGCCAGACAATTGCTTGTTATTGTACTCTGAATATGTGAAACATCCATTGTTACAGAACATTTTGGCTCAATTCATTTTGAGGAATCAATAAAGCTAGACAGATCCAAAGTGCATTTCTTCACAACTAAGTGTCAGGAAAATTAAGGTCTTTCCTTTCAAATAAACCCAACAAAAACTGGATCATTCGAAAAGTATTGAGTAAAACAGATATCCCTTAAGCAGAAACTCTGAAACAAAAACATAGCTTTGTGGCTGAATTTTCTTGTTAGCTGCACTAATCAGTGCACTTTTCTTTTACTCAGGAACAGGACCAAAAGGTTACAGAACAGCACTAGGCATGACTACTGACTTTTAACAAAGTTTCACTTTCTTCTGAATAGCAGAACTTGAGGACTTCTGAATAAGGCACTTAGAACCTGTGACCAAAGCCTCAACTAGTGTTAAAGGCATCTAAAGGCTATCTAAAGTATTGATTTATGATTAAATGATCTAGCACTGGGCCACTAGTACCAGTCAATGCACTAAGAACTGAACAGCTCAGGAGGCTGAACTATCCTGTCTATTCCCAGGTGGCCTTTGCTGGTGAAGACAGAAGGTTATGACCAGGCCAGAAATAGTCTGCCTCTTGTCATATTGAATTCACACTGAAGGAGAGACATCAGTCTCTAACTGCTATTCTGATACTTCTTGTAGATATCCAATCTTTTTTTTTTTTGCTGTTTTGCTTTTTAAAACTGTTTAATGACTTTCCTAAATAGCAATTTTTAACTACCTTAAAATCTGTTCAATATCTTACTCTTTGTAATTTAAGCATTTTCTGTTCCTGCATATATGTAGCTCCTTCGCATTAAAAACTCCTCTTTTTTATTTCCCTCAGATAGTACAACCTATCTAGGCACGCACCTGCCTTTATGCTAATAAAAATCAATTTTAACTCGAACCAGTTCCTCCTTCCTTTTTAACTTAGACTGGCAACATAACCCCAAATGTGAAGTTTAACTTCCTTATTCCTCCCTTTCTAGTTTGTTTTTTTTTCAGGTCCTCCAGGGACTATCTCCACCATGACTGTCCCCTAGAGTAAAATTCAATGTGAGAGCAGCTGCTTCTTTTATCTATTTGAATTCCTCCAACATCCAAAACCATTTTTACTCTACACTGATTGTTCAGATCTATTTCTAACAGGCCTACAAATGGCACTATCAACTTTGAAAGTAACTACAGCACACTTGTCCAACATGTTAAGTTACTAAATAGATATTGTGCTACCAAATCAAATTTTCACTAAATTCCAACCATATTTCAGCAGTGTCAACATCTTAATAGGTCCATATTCTTATTTCAAGAATTTTGTTTCAAAAATCAGGATAACTGTTGCATTTTCCACATTACTGTTCTGATCTATGTTCTTTACTTGCAACTATCTGTCAGTAGCATTTACTCTACCCAGAATCATAGTCTCCCTCAGATGTTACTCATATTCTGAAGCAGATAGTAACACACCAGATAGGTTTAATAATCTAGGCCATTCACTGCCCACTGCTTTAAAATTCTCTGTTTGCGGTGCTCTCAGAAGGATGCTCAAGAAAGGCATAGTTTGCTTTGACTTAAATTTTTTCTCACTATAGCTAATTACAGCTACAGCTCATTTAACATATGAATGATGCACGAAAACCTACAAAGTCCCAATGATGAAGAAATTTAAATTATAAACTTCCTTATGCTGAAGCATAATGAATTGTCCTGTGGTTTATTTACCAGCTGTCTACATTGGACTCTTCCCTAAACAGTACTATTGATATCTAAATACTGCGCACACAATTATGCATTAAGAAAGAAATTGTAAAAAGAGGGTGCCTTTTAAAAGTAAATATTTCTTAGGCCATGGTACTGACCCACAGTGGTATTTCTATGCTTAGTACACATAGTGCAGTGATACATTTTTTCCGCTGTAACTGTTTATCATTAATGTACTTCTGTTTTATAAGGGAAGGGTAACAGCAAGAAGGTCTCTTTCCATCGTTCAGTACTGATAACAAAGTAATTGCAGTCCTTTAGAGAAACAATAAAGCGGTATTGCTTTCTACTCTATCCTCTTTCCCCTTCCACCTATTGCTACACTGCCACAAGCCACACAAAGAAGTTAATGTTTTCTAAGTTAAACAACTGGCTGTCTGCTTATCTGAAAACTTCACCGTGGTGGTGCAACTTCAGCTACCTTTGGGCGAGCACAGCGCCCGGCAACCCTGCCAAGTGCGCAGGCTCCAGCTTTGAGTCCTGTCGCGTGCCTCCGAGTGAACATTCCCGGCCCCAGTAGGCACTGCCAGCCCCCTTCTCCCCCACTGCCTGCTTGCTCTGTGAACTGTGCCTCTAAACAGCCAATAAAACCAGGCTGCACATGGAGGAGGGAGGGGGAGAAAAGCAGATATTTGGGCCAGGGCCAGGCCCACCTACCGGATAATCCCGGTTTACATCCGACAGCTGTTTATACTTACCTGGCGTGCGGCAGGTGCGGGACAAAAAGGTCACACAGCCCCGCAGCACCTGCCGCCTCCACCCCTGCTGAGGCCACCAGGCAGCAGCCTGCACCTCCCAGCACCTCCTGGCAGCAGCTCCTGGGGAGCGTGGCCCACCACCCTGCCCTGGGCTCCCTGGGGAAGCAGCCCGTGACGCCCAGCTGAAGGAAGTGGCTCAGCTTCACCGGCTCCTGCTGCCCAGTTTGGGATGGGGCACAGTCCCCTCTCACCAGAGGGCTTCCTCCACCACAGCCACAGGCCAGGGCAGCTCCCCTCGCCCTTCACTAGACATCAGCGTGCAGGAATCACCAGCCCATCATGGCCTTCTCAGTGCCTCGTCCAAAACGCACTCAGAGAATCACTCTGGCTGTGGGGAGGAAAAGCCAGCTGCAGGTGCTCAAACATTTCCTTTGGCTCGATCTTAAAAACCACAGAAGGTTTTTTGCTTTACTATGCCCAAATTGCACAGTGAGCACAATTTTTGGAACAAGTTCTCAAGGAAAAATAATAATAATTTAGGTGCAACAGACAGAGGGCTGGAGATGTCACCACTCCTTGTTCCAAGCCAGCTGTTTAATCATCACTGTGTTGTGCTCATTTTGGTGCCCCTCTAATGCACTGTCACATACAGTTCTTGCTACATGAAGTATTACTGGCAATGGTATGTTATAGCCAACAATACTTTTAAACATTTTCCAGCCAGTCACAGTCAAGAGTCCTTGTTGAACAGAGCTGAAAGATTCTCTTCCTCTTCCACAGGTAAACCAGAAAAGTGGAGGATTTGTCAAATCTGAGAAATTAATGACCAGGCCTAAACATCATTACAAAGGCGCAGGACTGAGGCAACATAGGAAAGAGAGGGGAAAACAAAAACAAAAACAACAACAAAAACCCAAACCAGACATAATGGCCAAGGGTGCTACTTTTATACAGTTCCATGGCATGATGTTTTCATGAATGTCATTTAATAAACTAAAGTTATTTCACATACAGCTCTGAACAATTTTGTTCGCTTGAAATTTCATGAGATTGTTTCTTGGGCAGGCAACTGAACAAAGCCTTCTGCTTTTCTCCAGGGGAATTACAGAGCAAGTATCTGCAGATTAAGAATGAGAAACCAAGGTCCTTTGATTTAGTATCTCTCACTTCCATCACCAGAAGGAATAAACAGGGGAAAAAAAAAAAAAAAAAAAAGAAACAAAAAAGCTGATACGTTTAAAGCAAAAAAGTCAGGCTTCATCCTTAACACTATGAGCTCTACAAAAGAAGAGGGAGCAGTAACTTCTTATACCCGGGGGTTGAGCAGCACACATTGTCTGAAAAACATTTGTTCAAAGTGGTAAAGAGAGATGGTAAACCCAGCCCAGACTGCAGTTCATTTGACCAAATTCCCAGATATATTAATTATAAAATGTACCCACTTCAACTAGTCCTTGGCCCAAATGACACAAGTACATTATTCCATAACTGATTCCATCCAGAGGGAGCAAAAAAAACCCAAACCTCTAGATGCTATTAAAAAAGAGAAAAAACACGTGGAAGCACAAGAACACTGGGAGAAAACGAAAAAAAATAAATAAACCTCACTTAAGCACATGGAAAGGATTTTACTGTTAGAAGAATCAAACCTTATAGAAAACCACTAAGAACTCAAGGAGATATAGCTTTTACATCACGGTGTTAAAGATGTGAAACTTACTTGCTCAAGTACATACCTTAGCCCAAACAGTGTAATCAGTAATAATACAAAATTAACAAGCTCACTTTTTAAAGCATTTCATATATGATTCAGCATTTGTATTATGTATATTAGTTGCAGCATGGTCACAACAATTACATGAACAATTCTGAATGGCTAAGTAACCAAAATCAGCTGCTGGGACCAGAATACATTTGTCACAGAGCACTTTAAATGATAAACTGAAATTTATCCATTACTGCAGTGAAAACAGGAAAAGATGTTCTAAGTGTCCTATTTCATATGGAAACCATGAAAACAAGAAATAAAATACTTGAAAAGAAATCCAAAGGTAATCTTGCAACTAAACCTGAAATATTGCAATTAGCAATGCACTTAGAAAAAGGAAGTTTCCAGAAATCAGATAATGTAAATTTTGGTTATATTTATGCATTTTACATAGTATTAACATATACTATAACATTTTTCAACCCTATATCATAATACTATATAAACTCCTGTCATTTTGTAATATCAAATTAACTGTAACTTATACATTTCTAGAAGTGAATTGGCCAGGAGTGTGGGGACGTATATCCTACCAGGTACCTCTTCTGACTGAACAAGTTAAAATGCTTTGCAGCCTGCACTGCAGGTAAAGAGCTAGGACACCCCTTCAATTAAACCAGTCAATGATGAAAAAATCCCTTCACAGAAAGAACTTCAAAAATCTGTCCCTCCCTGAGCAGGAGGTTGGGACCAGAGAATATCCAGAGGTGCCTTCAGCCTCAACCCTACAGTTTTATTTCTAGGAAATAAAATTCTCCCAGCTTCCATATAGGAAAACATGACATCACCTTGGGTGTTATTTGAAGTCTCTAAGATGCTATGAAGGTAGTGTCATGTCTATTTTCATCTACAAGCTCTGCTAGGGAATTTTCCAAATACTTTGGGGAAAACACATAGATTCCCATTGATTGTAAGTAGCTCATTTAGGCATCGATTATTTACCTATCTAGTCAGTGGAGACTGGGCTTTAGTTCTTAATTCCTGCACATCTTGGGTAGGTAACCTAAGTGCATAGCATACTAAGAGAAGCCAGGAAGGGATTCTCTTGGAACAAACGATGTCATTTTAGAAAATGAAGCCACGGTAAATAACTTTGCCTGTGTTAGAATTCTGCTTTCTTGTGCCATTTTCTGTCAGTTTGACAAAAAGCTTGAAGAACTCTGCAAGATACAGACTTATGCACATCAAGCCAAAACAAGCTCAATGACACAGTAAAGTCAAATAAACACATCTTTTAAGACTGAAATCCACAGCATCAGATGAAGTCAACCACCGTTTTCTTTCCTTTAAATGTTCATTTAATGGCAAAAAATCCAACTTGAATCTCTGTGTTGAGAATAAAAACACCAAACCACTACTTAAAGTGGAAGAGCAAGATTCAGAAGACAGTAGAAACATGTAAGACTTGCAGGGATTTTGCAGGATTTAATTAAAAGCTGCAAGATATACTTACGGATAGGCCTTTCAAAAAGAATTCATGCCTTTGGCATGTAGTAATGTGTAAGACTTCAGCCACTCAATAGTTCCTTGTATTAGTGCCCAGTTTGTCTTACTGTGCATACATTATGGTTAATATTAAATGATTTCATCTTTAGCATGTACCTGGGGGGAGGGGGGAGCAGCCCACTGGGAGGAGCTTTTGTACCACACTAGCACATATTTCTGCCTTCTACAGCCTTGTCTGCATCAGAAATGGGGAACCAGAAATTCCCCAGAAGTAATCACAAGAATGACTGTGACAAGTAACACAGGTCAGGTATTCTTAAACAATGCCGTCATTGTAATATCTCCAAAGATTCTTGATTTCTAAATTTCCTCTTAGTCATGTCTTAGTCAAGACTGACACAGGACTAAGACAGTCTAGCCAGGAAGCAGCCTAGATAATTATATGTACCAAAACAATGGAAGAGTAAGTTTGTACTTCTTTCTCCAGTGGGCATACCCAATAGCAACCTGGATGCACAGTGCTATTTAATGTTGGCATGTTAGCATGCAATGTGTACCACATTCAGGAAACTATTAAGGATACTAATCACCACACAGACTAGTTTTAAAATTAACATATTAGGAGAAGCCCTCTAGTGTGTTCAGACAATGAGTCAGCTTCTAAAACCAGAACAGAAGCAGCTAATACAAATGAAATGCTAATTTTTCCCCAGACAGTGAAGCAACACTCTCTATGTATTTCAGTTCTTTTGTAGCATGTGAACATTTGAGTTTATTCTCTCAGACTACAGAACAGTGTGGACCCTTGAAGAGTTTTTCGCTATTTCTTTCCCATATGAATCAGCACCGGCAAAAAAGAAGGTTCAAACATTACGTTTCCACACATGCAATTGTACACAAGATGTGCATTTCCACAACTCTTAGTACCCACACACTGGTAATGCCACAAAAATAGCTCCAGTAACTCTTTAGATGTTCTCTCAGCACCAAAATAAGCAATGCAGACTTGTTTGCCTGTCTCCTCTTCACCCTCACTTATAAAACTGTATCAGCACTTCTGAGTGCTGAGGAGTAGCTCTGCTCTATAATAAGAATATGTAGGACATCACTTTCCTCAACAGACTTACTTTCCTGTATGTATGGAACACAAATTGAAACTATTCCTCTCCCTTACACTACCTCTTAGATCATACTCCAAAAAGAAGACACCACTTTTTTCCTACAACCAATGCATCATCAGAAAGAGCTAGACTTTAGTCCTGCATACCTAGGAACTATCTCACATTTAATATGGTCCCCACTCTACACACAGGTCCTTTTTATTGGTTTATATGCTCCAGTACATTTGTGCAACACAGACACATTCTGATTACAGTAAAGTTGTGAAAGCACCACATAATGTATTTGGCCAGCATAGCTTACTGCTAACAACATGTAGATCAAAAAGTATGCAGTTTGACATTTAATTTCCTAAAATGAATATGATTGTGACAACTAGAAAATGAAAGATTTTATTCTGAATCATCTAAGGACAGACATAGTAAAACCAGAAATCACCACAAAAATATCAAAAAATGATTTTTCATATTAGAAATAACTGTTAGAGAAAAGAAGTCAGCAGGTCCCCTACAAGTACTCTTCAAGTTAATACCTTTTGGCAGGATGAAGCTGTTCAAAGAAATAAAACTGAAATAATAACCACTGCAATGGTATTAACAGACTTTTTTTCAGGCTGCTTTAATCTTATAGTCTGTTCAAGAAATTAGCAGAGCACATACATGTGACTTACTGGCAAAAAAGAAAAAGGAAGGAAATTGAGCCAAAATTATTTTTTTATATCATTGCTGCCCTCTTCTGGTTTAAAATTTCTCATTTCCCATACTTCATATACTAACTAATCCATCTCAACTAATTACATTACATTCATATGGAACATGTTCAGAATTAAATTAATTTAGTCTAACACACAAGCAATTCTGGCATGATAAGAGTCCCACACACCTTTAAATATTATAATTTGAGAGTTGTGAATTAAAACCTATTATTAAAATTGATTGCTAGTATAATTTTTTTAAATTAACTGTTAGTCTAAAGTATAGGAGTCAGCTTTGACATCATGACAGGTGTCAACTTAAGGTTATCAGGAAAACAGAAAACCAACAGAAGAATTTGAAAATGCTTATTCAAAAGAAGCATAAGGAGAAGATAGAATCAAATTTTGTATCTATTCAGGCAGAGAGTTTTTACTTGTTTCATTACAGAAATACATCCAGGAAATGCAACTCAATATAAACATAGTAATTCATAATTAAAAGAGTTTATTGTGTGTTTTATTGTGAACTAAGCACTTTTCGTATTGTCAAGATTGAGAAAACCAGGCAGACATAAATAACATCTACCCTTCCTTCTTCCCAAAATATCAAACATCTTAAAAGTAAGATATTCTAAAGTACCGTACTAAAGTACAGAATTCCAGAATAAAAACAGTGAGTACAAGTTTATGCGTTGCTCAAAGGCCTGAGAAACTCAGCACAGTCTGTCTTCATGATGCATGTAGCATTGTCCATTCCCCTCCTTGTTCCCATACATACCTTTCCCTCCCACTAGCTTGGCATCATAACTTTTGTCACCTTTTGTTGCTCCTAAGAGCAGGCTCAAAGAACAACATACCCCAACAGTTCATCAGGGCTTCGTGTCCAACTCAAAATCAGGAGAGCCCTACATTTCACATTTAACATCACTTTTGCAGTTCTTTTTTCTCTGCATTAGTGGATGGCAATGGTTTCACTTCTTATTGTCAGGTCATTTCATGAGCTTTACCTGCACTACTCATATAATCATTCTACTGAAGACAGAAAAATTTAAATATATGTTCAAACAAATAAAATAAATTTATTCTAACTTTTTCAAAATTGCCACCAAGTATTTATAGCAACTGAGTCATTTGTCACACAGGGAAGCTGCACAGTAATGAATATTTTACTTGTGATGACCCTACAGATCCTAGGCAAGAACAAATTTCCTTTCTCTTGTTGTATAAAAGTTAAATTTCTTATGCTGCAAGTTTTTGATGTAACAGCTATTTTTATCCTAAGAATACAAAGAATATGAGTGAAAGCCACTATACTCCAAACTAGAAGTTTGCCAGAATCAACTATGTTTTGAAGCTATGCTTTGTTTCAGTTTGTTTGTTTGCTTATTTTTGTTGGCTCTTTCATCAGCTGTTATAGAATTAAAGGATTCATCTTGATCTTTTAAAACGTAGCATGTATACTTTGGAGGATGCAGGAGGAGGAGATCCCTGGAGTTTAAGAGCTGCTGCTTCCATTTAACTTGGAAATGCCATTGCTACTGACAGTTGCCACCTCATATCACAAACCAAGGCCAACAGAAACACTACCAGAGGCTTATGCCCGCAAGGACAAAATAAGCTCTTTTTCTCAAGAGAGAGACGTGTCTATCTAGGCAAGTATGACAGAGGGGATTGAGGTAGAAACTGCATTTGAAAGATAAACAACACATATACTAAAATCTTGCAAACTAAGGTCTTGTCTGAAAAAAATGGGAGGCTATTTTTCCCCCTCTCTGTCCAAAACTGAACTGCCCATAATTTAGGACAGAAACACTTACATATTTCTTGCCTAGTGGTAAGCACTTCACCAGCAAAGCTTTCTAAAAAAACCCAATAACAAACACTCAAAACCCAAAACAACCCAAATCAAAACCTTTTACATTTCAAATGCTGATTAAAAATAAAATCTTACCCCCAACCCCCAAAACAAACTACTTCTTGGTTTAAGTTTCCAAACAGAGTGCACTTAGGCCTTTCTCACTGGGTACGAAACAGGCAGAAAGGAGGAAAAGCTAACTGAACACCAAGTCCACATCAGGCATTAAAATTAAATTCCAAGGGTAGCTTATGGGGACAGTTCTCAGTGCCTGAAGTTACGATCATCAACAGCGTAACAATGCAGATAAAGGTAAGTGGGTAAATGGACTCCAGAGTTTTTGGAAGCATATGTGGTAGACACCTGTACATTGAAGTATCACCAACTCCAAGGCCATTTTAAAAGACTCATTCATATAAACATGGTATCTGTCTTGTGGTTGTTGTTAGAGAAGGAGAAGATCAAAAGAGTAATCTTAGACCCCATGCCCTGAAGAGAGAGAAAAAATAATATATGTGGTAACAGGACAAAAAAAAATCCTGAACCTTCCTTGTTTGTGTTACAAAATGTTCTACCTTAGTAAGATCAATGGGATAAACACAATACTCCAGTACTCCAATCAAAGGAACTATTTTAAGTATACTAAGAGCAGCACATCCAAGAGTTGTACAGCCTCTCAGGTCACAGGTTGCTGGGGTAATTTATCTACCAGGCCATGAGATGTTGATGCATTCCTCTGATAAAGGACTGCCACCAAATTAATTCTAAAAAATGGATCACTCATATTTTCATTCTGCAGGGGTTCCCAGAAGTGACATAAAGGGCTTAATAATGTTCAGAACTGACTGGCTTTTGTCAAGCTGATAAATTTGAATGTCTTTGCCATCCATAAATACTTTTCTCATTCAAAGTTTACAGTGATTAAACTTCTATGTTCTCCATATGTGCAGCATAGATTTTCATTCTACTTGTGCACATATCTATACTTAAAATTTCCACAGTTTCTCTCACTAAAGTAATCGGTTTAAGATGTGATTTTTTTTTGTATTTACCTCATAAATCAGCATTAGCTTATGTAAATCAGCATTAACTTCCAAAATCTGGATTTGTTTGGTTACTTAAGCTAAATAGCTACCAGAAGCTGCCTCAGACATACAGAATTGTTTTTATACCTAGACAGATAATTTTCCTAATTTTCAAAAGAATGTATCAGGTCAGGCTCCAGTTAAAAAAGCTGGGTGAAAACTAGCAAAAGCTGGGTGAAATTCATCCAAGGTATTACACCACTGACTTCCCTGCAGTTACATCAAGTATGAGCCTGTCCCCAGGGCACACTATTAAAATATTTTAAAAGTCAGATTCAGCAATGTAATATTTTTTTATTAGGGAACAATAAGTGCAAAATTTTATAATGACCTATATTCAGTGAGGTAAAACTGAGATTAATCAAAATGTCGAAGATGTATAAAAGATGCATTAAAATAGAAAAGCTGTATCAAGTACAAAACATTTCACCATAATACAATCTGACTATGGCCCTCAGTCCAGTAACTGCTTTGAAAACACTGCACACTCTCAGGCAGGTAAATGCACATGCCCAAATCAGTTACCAAGTGCAGATGAACACAGCATCTGAGATACATTAAACCTTCTCTACGTGAGACTGCAGCTGACCTGCACGTGTGGCATATCTACCACACTTGGAACATTTGGTGTTCTTGTGTGAACAGCGTCTTTGGAGGCACCAAGTTTGTATTCATTTTTTAAGTTGAAAATATGCATCCCCATTTCCCATAATAATTACTACAAATGGATGCCCATTCTCATTTTTTAGTTTGCACAGTGATTTCAAGGAGCAAAAGACACTTGTCATGTTTTCAACTATTTCAACCACATTTATTCCCATTATTTACTTAGGAAAAATGCAAGTAGTGTAAGCCTTACAGATTTTCACTTCAGTGAACAGAAAATACAGATGCCTGTCTGGAGGAATTCTTAGTATTTTTCATCACCCATTTTAGACATATACATATCAGTACAGACAACCCATACATGCACAAAGCCTTCAAGTATTAGATACTGCCTTAAACTATAACAAGAGCACATTTTCCTACAAGCCATTTTGAGAGAAGGTTAAAGAAGACTGCAACATATGTCCCAGCGAGCTCCAGAAGGGTGTATTAATACATTCCACTCACAAGAGCTGCTGTTTTGCATCACATTCACTCCAGTGTTTGGGGCTGTACCCAACGAGAAGGAGACGTGATACTGAACAGACCAAGGGCTGTTCCAAGTCTGTGCAGTCCAGGCTTGGGGGATAGAAGAATTAATGAGGAAATGAGAAAAAAGCAGATGGTGCTGCAGTACTTCTTCCTGCATATCTGCCACCTCAAGTGGTTTCTATACAGGCAAAGCCCCAGGGCCCCACCTGGTAGACATATAATTACCCTAAATGTGCACTTATATTTCATTACACCTTAACCATCACTATGCACACTGATTACAAGTATCAATCCATTTCATTTTCATACACCTCTGCGGTTGTACAGCATTCAACTGTGAAAATTCAGCACTCTCATCACTTCTAAAACAAGGCCCATGCTGATAAACAGCAGTGGGCAAATTATTTGTCACTCTGTAGGGTGCCAGTAGGGTTTGATAAGGATGACATCACTCCCATTTTACCAATAACAATGACACTAACAAGAACATGTAATCAGCAAGCCTCAGTGCTTGGTCTAGCTGTGGCAGGTGCAACTTTTTTTATGCTGTAAATAAGCCAGCCAGCATTAGCTTCCAGCACAAGTACAAAACTATTTATTTTATCAGAATGTTAAGCAGAAGTTGGCTTCCATAAGGCACTGCAGCTGCTGTCGCTGCTTCTACAGATGCTTTCATTAATTTTATCAAGGACATACTGAAGTAAGCGCTTGATCAGCACAATGGCTATTTAGGAACAGCTGGAGAAATGAAACAATTAACTTAAGGAGACTATGCAAGCCCAATATGCAAATTGAAATAATTAAATATTTT
This sequence comes from Acanthornis magna, assembly GCA_036785705.1. Classification (NCBI taxonomy): domain Eukaryota; kingdom Metazoa; phylum Chordata; class Aves; order Passeriformes; family Acanthizidae; genus Acanthornis; species Acanthornis magna. The sequence goes on along the minus strand of JAWUZG010000025.1, from coordinate 23,005,027 downwards.
TTTAAATGCATTAAAATACATGTAAGAATGGAGCACAAAGCTTTATAAAGCAAGAGCTGTGGTGGGGATGGAGCAGGGAAAGAAAATAAAATCTTCACAGCTCTCACTTTATTACATCTAAATAAAATTCCTGTAACCTTTAAAATTATCCATGTCTTAACATTATAATACCTACTTAGGTACTTTAAAAATTAAGTTACAGTGAAAGATATTGCAGTTTATAATAACCAAGCATGAAAAGGACTTTAATATCCTTATAGAACTTTATTATTTGCTGTGAAGAGATATTTTGCCACAGGAGACTAGAAATTTAAAAACATTACTGTTTTATGACACCTTTGCTGCTTGAAATACTTAAAGGAACAAACTCTGTACTTCATATATTATGTTTTATTTCTCCTCCTTCAGAAAAAAGCCTCATACCGTGCTCTAACAAAGCATTACAAAAAATCCACTTGCTTACTCCTCCTTTTTTAAAGTCTCATGGTGTCTGGTTGATTAAACCTCAAAGAAAATTTCTATCCCTATGTTTGCAAAAAACTTTCCACCTAACAGGGGAAGCTGAGTAGCTGAAGTTTCACCTCCCTGCATCTTCATGACCATCCAGTTACCACTCCTCAGATTTTGGAAAGAAAAGCAACAGAGAAACTAATACTAGTTTAATTACCTCTCTGCTTCTGCTCAGGATACTAAGGGTTTTCTGCAACACTACTGTTCTGTCTCATTGATGCAGCCTGGGGAAAATACGAGCAGATGCAGCTACTAGCATATTCACAAAGAAGAAAAAGGAAACAGTCCTAGGGAATGGTAAAAATAATAGTATTTTTCACAGCAGAAAATCTCGTGCAGGATGACAATAATTGCTTTTACAGAAGTGCTCTGGGTAGCTTTACTGAAGTCAGCTTAGCTGGATCTGCCCATGGCAGCTGCGACACACTACTCTAGATGATGTTTGCTGCCTTCAGTAGGGGTTATGATGGTGGGGAGCTGCAGCAGACACACCCAAAGAAATCACTCCCGTGATGTAAGTAAATTTTGTCCAGACATGCCATTTGAATCTCTCTTCTTTCTACACCCAAGAGGGATAAGAAGCTTCTTATATGGAAGACAAAATAATCTATTCGATTTGTAGAAGCCGGAAAATACTAAATGAGGAAGAAAAGACAAGTCTGTTACACCCTTCCAGTGTCTGAATGCACTCGACCTTTACAAGGTTTAGAAGAAAATGTATTTATTGTCAGTAATAATTGCAGTAGTCTGCAAGTACATGTATTTCCAGTGAATGTGAAATATACCTTCATATATTAACCACAAGGCCTTTAAAAAACAGAGTTTTGAGCAAGAATGTCTTCTCTACTGGTAATGAAACAAACTCCCTTGAACTTTTCATTAACCCTTCCTCTTTCATGTTCTCCAACCAGAAGCTCTACTTATTAAGCTTTGCTATGATAAAATGTGTTCTATACAAAATTCTGTTCACGTCATCTGTGTTTCAATAACAGTACCCAGCACAGCTGAAGGAGAATCACACACTAATATAACATTAATTTGTGTGAATAATGAAGCCCACACAAATTTGAGTTCAAATACATGAAGGTAAGCTTTACTATTCGAAGAGTGTTACTGACTACTTGCATTGGATAGATCTCTGTTAAATGAATGCTATCAGTATTTGTAGCTTTCTTTCAGTAAGACTCTGCAGGTTAAAAATTAAATTTTTTTAAAAGTGCTACTACTAATGTTCAACTCTTATTCGAAAAGTATGTCGGCTTACTGTTTATCCAAACCCAATGAAAACACCTACTCTGTAATGAGTAGGATTCCTACTGTGCAGCCAAAAAGGAATTGGGGGAAAAAAAAAAGGCAGCTGCAGAAACTGGATTTTCCTGCTCTGCAGAGTATTCATACAGATTAAAAATCATATATGTTTTATCTATATACAACAAATTTTATTTTGATATACACATCTATCAAACCCTCCAAACACCTTAATTTCCTTAGCCATTACCTATTCCTTTCCTTAAGTAATTTGGAAATTTTTGTGGTTTTACCACATACAGAAGGTTAAACAGTTTAGATTCTGGTGAGCTAACTGCACAGCAAACCTTCAAAAATCTAGTTAGAGGGAGAACACCTTGTTCTACTCCCAGAGGATGAAAATCCAAACTAAATGCCACTTCTTGCTCCTAGCAGGCCAGTATTATTTAGTTATATGAGAACTCCTTACTCAAACCACATAGACTTTTCAAAGGTGACAAAGACAACTGAGATTTCACCTTTACAAATTAGAAAAAATGTCCCAGATTTCTGAGGTCTGGTTTACATGGCACAGCCACAAAATTTCACTTGAGATATTTACACATTACTGTTCTAAAGTGACTCAGGTGTTGCACCCCACGCATTATAATCCTGAAACGAAAAAAGTAGTTTGACTAGCAAGATCTCCATTTAGGAGATCATGCAACAGGCACACTTAACTAGAAGTGACTGAAAGGAAGCTGGCACATGACAGATACGATCATTTCAGTGTCTAACATTGTGCTAACTTTCAAATCAATACCCATGTGAAGGAAACCAATCCAGAGCTTGCTGTCTCCTTCGATTGTTTCAGGACACTCTGCTTTACATGGTGGTATATTCAAAGGTTAACTTCTGCTGTCACATGGAAAGATAAAACCTGAAAAATGAACTAAACTTTCAGGCTTGGGGAGGTCTCATTTTTTCCATCATCACTGCCCTGCTTACCACAATTTGATATGAACTAGGTCTGGAATATTTTGCTAAAACTCACTTTCTGAGGAAACCATTAAGCCATTTTCATAACAGTGACGATGTGTTCAGGTTAAGGAATGAGATGCTTTCAAAATTATTCTCCCTCTTCATTGTGACAACAGCAGACACTTAATCTAAGAAATGCTTTCAAAGCTAAAGACATCAAATATAAAACTGACACCATTTAGCCTGTCCTCCACAACAGGTTCAGACAGGTGAGCCAATATCCATTTCACAGTGAATTTCAGTGCTAAAGGACAGGAGTTTATGCACATGCAAGTCAGCAATCCATGTCACTGTAACACATGGGCCTGCTGCAGTGTTCCAGTACAAATACATTAGTTACATGTACTCCACATTTGCTCAATCCTCAGACACAGGACCTGAACTTATTTCTATGACAAGCTGGACTAGTATTTTACCATCACTTTTTATAATTCACATTTGAAAAAAGAAAAATAAAATTACAAGGAGAAAGAAAGCAATATCCATGCACAAAAAGTGTAATTTGTACTAGAGCATCCTGTAAGTAATGACATGCTTTTCATGTCCTTTGCACTTGGTATATCTCCAGCATATACGGCATCAAGTTTTTGTCACCATCCTGACAGCTTCTGATAAACTGTTTTCACAGTGAAGTAAAAAAATAAAATGTCTCTGCTAAAAAGTTTCCAGTCAACTGATATATATTAAACTCAGAACTAAAAATTTATATAAAATACTTTCTAGACTACCTGAAAAAAGTCTCTGTGTGCAAAAGCCCATGAAGTTCATCGTTTACTATGTATATACAATTTTTCAAGTTGCATTCAGAATCAGTGCAACACTCGTGGACCTTCATCATTATCATCCACTAATATAGAAGACTGAAAGACTCATAAAAATAAGTAATGGATTTTGTTACAAGCATAAACTCCCATCATATTTTTGATTATTAATCAAGACTAAAGAAATTAGTTGTGTGGAAATAATTGAATGTATAAAAAAAATTGATTTCTCACCTACAAAGCAAATAACCACTTGTATATTTTAACATAGCAAGAAGTTCAAGGTTCTTGAATATTTTACATTAGATCCTCTCTCCCCTTTTGACCTGCTAAAAGTCAGTTTTGTGAAAAATTTTGGAAAAAATATCCCTATCCAGAATGCCTTGCAGCATGGCCATAGAGTATAAACACTTTCCACTTTGAGTACTTCTGATATTTGACAGCTCTACAAGCACTTGAACATCATTTATCACGTTTATTTTTAATAGCTCTCCCTGGGCACAGCTGCCTTGGATGCCAATCTTCCTTTCTTTTGCCTCCTGTAAATATTTGAAATAGCTATTCATTAACAGTTGCAGATTTATTCAGCACTGTTGTACTGCTTGTGAACTGGAAATAGCTTTTATTTTCTCCCCCTATCTTTTGGCTGATCTGAAAAAAGCCTGCTGTTTAGGTTCAATCTGTCAGGATTTAAATTATGCTCCAGCTGAGAGCTAATCAAGGGTATCTGACCTGGTTTACAAATAAACTAGGAGCAAGAGCATTATTTTTTCCTTTTTTTTCTTTAGGGCATTGGGCCCATATATGAAAACAAACCGTGAACAGGTCACAAATAGAGTTATCCTAAATTAAAGCAGAAGCAACTTGTCCAGGAACAACTTGTCCTCACGGGTACCTTTCTAGAGGTTCTGGAGTATTCTCACTGACAGCTCTTACACCTAGCTTATGTGCAGTATTTGAATTTCAGATTTCAGTACTTTCGCACAATATACACAGCATTAAAAAGGCATGTATTTAAGCTATCAAGACACCTAGTGTGCACATCAGGAGTCCCACATATCTGTACAAATCATAGCTTTTATTTTCACGGGGCGATATCACGGAAAAAAAAATTATGTCATTCATCATGATTGCTCCTAATCTATTTCCACATACAACCAAACTGTGCATAAAAGCCATCTCCCTAATATCTGAGCTTACCAAATTGTACAAAACTCTTAAGAAGTGTGTTTTAAGATCTATTTTCTTTGGATTTAGACTAGAGAGGCCACAGAGATCCCTAAAATGTACCGGTGCAAACTGCACCTAATTTGTCACTTCTGTAGCACATAATAACAACATCAAATTTTTGAACGTCAGACACTTACACATGTGAGAGAGTTTTAAGACAAGAAAAACTGCAGCCTTGTCTCATGAAAAAAGCCCCTAATGCACCCATACAATATAACTTTCTTCCTTCAGAAGGCTGCTATTGCTGGAGAATGTATTTTGTTTAAAAGAGGTGCTGCTCAACCAGTCTGACTTTATATTAAATGCTATGAGTAATGCTAGGGCAACATGCAAGTAGTGTTTACTTCTCTCTAGTCCTGCCCTGTTATTTCATAAACAATCACAATCACTATAGCATTATGCCTAATGCTGGCATCAAAATATTTTAACACATATTGACTTTTGTCTTAACATAGTAGGAGGTACTCGAGGGAAGGTTACAAAAAAGAAGGGACAACAATTAAACATGAGAGAGGTCCATCTAATCTCTGGGACCAAGCTTGCAAATTTATTTTTTATATGATACATTAAGTATTCTCTCAGCATTCTCTCCCTGTCGCAACTGGGCTCATCACCACCCAGAGTTTTACTCTCACTATGACTTCACTGAATACAGCATGAAAGATTAAACAATTTTTTTTTATAACTTACACTTCTTTACACTGGAGATACGCTGTGAGTTGAGTTGCTTGATGTTGAAGTCTCTTGCTTCTGTAAACTGCACCTTTATCATTTAATCACATAACAGTTTTAAAAGTCTTTGGAGGAAAGTTACCTCAGATCAAAACAGCTCTTAATTTCCTATTAATCTTAAAACTTGCACTCTTATATTAGCATAGATGTGGAGATGGCATGGCCTTGAGTCACAGTGGAATTGCACAACATGCCAAGAGGATCACCAACACTGCAAAACCCAACCTCCAGACGGAAGGTGAGCCCTCATTACAAAAGGTGATAGAGAGCAATACTAAAAGCATAAATGCACATTTTATCTAAAGTAAACCGGAGGAAATGAGTTACTTGCTGAAATACAGCTTAAGAATTGCTGCAAGTAAGCCCACTAGTCTGTTTAGCCTAGAGTCTTCTCCCACAAGATGCTTAGTGGAGAGTATAAATACAGGCAGCATAAACAATTTGCTGAATACTCAGAAAATTGCAACGCTTGACATAAGTTTAGTTATTTTTTAAAGAAAATGGATCCTTCTTCTGTGCCTCTGGCCTATTTCTTCCAAATGCTCAAACTTCCACTGTGTCCCATGCTAGGGGGTTTCTCAGCTTTAACCACACTATGAGATTAAGAATCCCACTGCACTTTGCTCAGAGCCTGGCCTTTGCTACCTTCCTTAATGCCTTGGGGAACCTGGTATAGGTTAAGATATCCAGCACTGCTGTTCATATAAAGAAGCAGTCAGCACACTGGACACCTTGCAGTAGAAGGGGTAGCGGGGCATCGATACCATGACTCATTTAGCCCACAAACAGAAATGCAGAAAGGTGGTGGGCAAGGCTTACACTGAGAGATCCTAGTTCTGTCACAATTCCTACTCTCCAAAAAATCTCTCCTTCACATCCCCACAGCAAAGAAAGAGAAGTTAGCAGAAGACATCATCTTGAGCAGTCTTGTGAGTAGGATGTTTCAGTGGCACAGAACAGTGAACACTCGTGCCTACAGAAGGTCAAGCTATCCAGTAGGAGACTACTTACCAAATGATAAAAGGAATCCTTGCTGCATTCTGATAAATTACATTTGGACACATTAAAAATGACCTAAACTTGGTAGGTGCCTGGTGCAACACAGTGCATCAGATTTGTTAAGTTAATGATTTGGATTCTGGTCACCCTATCTGTTCAACAGCAGAAATTGCTCATGATATTTTCACAGAAGCTATGGAAAGTTTCAAGCAGCTGACTGCAGCATAACATACAAAGCTGACCATGAGAATACTCTTATAATGTTTTGTAAGTATTTCTAATCCAGGTTTTACAAAATGAGCAGTAAATACATGAGTAAAATATGTATTATCAAAGAAATACAGTTTCTACAGCTGAACAAATATTTACAAGGAGCAAAAACATTCCATTACCTCCATGGTTAAGAAGCCACATAAAACCAAACTTTCATTTTCAAGTAAAATTAAATTACCCCCCCCCCCCCCAATTCAGATTTATTGAAAAGATACAGCATGCTTTAATTTCAATTCTTTTTAAATTCGAGACTAAATACACACAAAACCAACTTAATCTGCCTGGTAAAGAGTTAACTACTGGCTGTGGCATTACTGAACCTTGTGGTTTACACTCAATTTCAAATAATGCGTACTAAGCAAAAATAAATTTATAAATAAAATTAACAAGCAAGCAATGCTATCCAGCTTTTCTCTGCTGTTGTTCCACTAAATAAGCATGGGAAGAATATAATATACACTGCTCTTGTATAAGATAAACAAATTTTCAAAGAAAGAAGATAAAAACTAATTTCAAGCAAACATCAGATTGATGAGCTCTTCTGAAGAAGCCACAAATGAACCAAACATTCTGCTAAAGAGTATGAAGACTGGAGTGTGTTGCAACCCTCTCTTTTCCCCTTCCCCAGTTAAGCTGGAACAGGTATCTCCTGCCCTTAGAAGAGCAGGGAATTCACCCCAATGTGCCTAGTATCACATTAAGTTTTGTAGGACCATTTCCCGCCCCACAAGCCAATTAAACTGGCCTAGAAAAAAGTAACTCAGTGATGAGAGAGAGAAGCTTGGGCAGATCACCACATCTAGTTCCCCAGACATCTCTCCAGTCCCTTGCTCCAAAGGCCGAGTTTCATTAGGACACTGTAGAACTGTGGCACTTCTATAATGTCAGCATCTGGGAAGATTCAGCTTGTATCAGTTACTAACATAACCCTGTGAGGTTTCTAAAAACACATTCAGTTTTATCCCAGATCAGCCCCCCAGCCTGATTCATACAAGGAACTCTCTCCCAAAAAGCAGGTGGCCTGAGGAAAGCATGGGGGGGAAAAAAAAAAAAAAGGCGCGTGGGGACACGACCAGGCAGAGGATGGATGGGGAGGAAAGGAGGAAAGAGATGGCAAAAAATTGCTCCTTTTACTTGCAATGGTTGCTGAAAGCACAGCTGAAACTATAGCTTAAGGCTGAAGATCAAGTAGTAATTTTAATTGCATATATCTCTGCTTTGGCTCTTTTCTATTAAACTTTTATTTTGAACAAAAATAAAAGTGCACCTTTTTTCATAACAATACATCATTAAACTTGCTGGCTTTCATTCAAGGATTTAAACAGCACAAATGCAAATATTTGAGTAGGAAAATAAAAAGGAATGAGAAGAGTGAATTACACAGAGCAAATGTGACCAAAAATTGGGGTTTTCTTTCTGCTGAAGAAAAAAATACAACCTTTGTTAGACAGACTTTTCTTGTTCTTGAAGCTGCCAAAGCTAAGAGATTAGTGGAGTCTTATTGTCTGTAGGATTCTTAGTCAGGCATGCAAAATAAGCATTCGTGTATTCAATTTATAATCTTATTTCCAGCACTGTAAGCTACAGCAACCCATGCACAGTCAAAAAGACTTTATAAAAAGGAGTATTACCAGAAGAGGTTTGATGGAGACAAAAAGGTTATCTGGCAATGCCATCAGGCATTTTGGCAACAGAGTCAATTTATCTGGCAAATTATCTTCTGGACAATGCCTATGTACCTCTGGCAACACTTAGAGAGAGAACAGCATCCTAAAGCAGCAATTGTCCAGATGTAAAAAAAAAATATGCATTTGATTTCATGTTACAGCATTAATAGGCTTTATGTTTTGGAACAGACAACCATGATATGAACAACATTTCAAAGCATCTAAGGTATCTATTTAAAGCTATTCAAGCTTATAATAATCCCCATAGAGGAGAAAATATTACTTTCAGAAACACAAGCCAGCACACGGAGACTTTGACTCCTGATTAAAATCTTTATGGAAACATGATTTTTTGCAAATTCTAGGGTGACAGCTCCTCATTAAATGAATGACCACTCCTTGTTATGACATTATCTTCCTTCCAGTCTTCCCTGCACAACAAACTTTCCTCTGTCATCCCATACAAGACCTGAGACAAAGCCATGGTAGCAAATACAGTGCCCAACCATTTATTATCATGAATGCAATAATGTATTATTCTACTTAAATTGTTTACACTGCCGCATTACGAGCTCTTCGAGGCCACTTTTTTTTTTTTTTAACAGATACACAGTATTTGCACAGTAGAATCCCTGCTGGCAAAGGGCAAAGAGTGACAAAGGGGTTTTCTTTGAAAGCGAACGACCCAGTTATAGTTCTGCACCTTATGCTGCACGCTTGCAAAAGCTACTGCGATTCATTTGTGTCCTAATTGAGGCACAGGCACATCTTTTTGCCAAATTAGGTCTTACAGCATGATTGTTCTACAAGGCTGTTTGACAGGACTAAAACATCTATGAGCAGCAGAAGGCATTAATGCATGCAGTATAAAAGAAAGTGGTTTCCCTTCCTCATTTCTGATGCCCAGTACCACAGCAGACCTGGCAGCAAGGGAAAAAACCATAACACATAAAATCAAGCTGAGGTATGGAGCATGCTACAAAATCTAAAAGGCAAAATCAAGTGAGTCTCCACAAAACTCATTTGAACCAAGAACAAAAATCTAATTAAAAAAAAAAATAAAAAAAATAAAAAAAAAAAAAGGTGACCTGGGGCAAAGTATTTGCCACACTAAGGCATGAAGGCCTCCACAACTTTTTAATAAGAAATTTTTTTTTAATTTCTAAACCTGTCATGAATAACATGTTTTCCTAAAAGTAATTCTTGCAAATAATTTGACGATCTTAACTAGAAGTATTAATTAAAGTTTGACAAGAGTTATAAGGAAATGGAAGCAAGATTATATTACTGAAAGTTCTTGGCATCTATAAAATTAGAAGATGCCATGTTCTACACCCTTAATGAAAATATTAACAACATATTAAACTAAATATGAGCCTTCTGCTGATTCTTAGTGTTTCTGTGAAAAACAGTGGCATGTTGTGAATCCCAGAATCCTTTGTGGCCAGAGGGCACAGAGATGATCAGTATGTTTAATATTTTGATGACAACATCAAACATACCACAAGTGCACTGCAGAGTGATCAGCCTTTGGCAACAGATCTTGAAAACACCGAATTTATTCTGCATGAGTCTATCACCCAGCATGTGCAATAGGTTTGAAGCATTCTGACAGCAGTGGACTGACTGCACACACAACACACTACAAATGCACAAGAATGGCTACATGGCTTTTGGCTCAAAGTCAGCTCGCATCTGGCCATCTCAGAAGGAGACTTCAATGCTAACTACAAAGGCCAAGTAAAAACATGCAAAACAAAGGAAAAACATGCAGAGAAAATTGTATTTTTAAATGCAATACTTTTTAATAAATTAAAGGATTAGCATAGAACCCACACAGATACATTTTCACACTACTTAAATGTCATAATAAAATGAATGGCGGAATTTATTTAAAGCATGTTTATAAGAGTGTTGTTCAAATGCCTCTTCAACACTAGCCAGTTCAGGGCAATGACCACCACCGTAGGAAGTCTGTTCCAGAGGGTATGAATGCCCTCTCAGTAAAGAAATATTTCCTCGTGTGAAGTCCAAACCTCCCCTGAGGTATAAAGCTTTAAGCCATTCCCATGTGTCCTGACATTGGATGCCACAGAAAAAGCATCAGCACTGCCCTCTCCCACTCTCATTCTTGGAAAGCTGGAGAGAGCAATGAGGAAAAATAATTGAATGTAATTGCCACTACATTTCTGAAGTAAAATTTAAAACAATATAAAGGAACCTTTTATGCAACAAGACGTGCAGAAGACAACAGAAGTAACAGTAACACAGTGGTCAACTTGACTGAATAAAAAGTGTACCAAGAAGACTTGGAATTTCCATGACAGCCAAGAAGAAAGTTCACTGAACTAATTTGCTCATGCAAAATACACTTGAAAATATCTCCAAATTTGCAATTCACTACTGAAAAGACATTTTTGTCCTTTAAAATTTCTCTTTGCTATAAGATGTTGGTTATGTGTGTTTAAATATGTTACACAGCAGTTCTCACATGCTTGGAGACGCTGCTTTTACTCACTACTGATGGATTGTAATTACAACTTTTTTAAAAAATAAAAATTAAAAAATACATGCAAACAATGAAAACTAATTCATTATGTTATCCCATATAACTACAAAACGACAGGCTGGTACCAAAATATTTATCTTGGCCTAAGTATTCTGTGCATTAGCAAAGTCAGCAGGAAAAAACTTGAAACATTCATAAGAAACAAGAGATGATACAGAAAGAATTTTAATAAACTTAAGAACAACGAAAAAAACCCCATAGCTCTATAGCCATACCCAAAAAGCATAGGAGAACAAAGAGAAATTGTTTTTCAAAGTGTCTCAAATACAGCAGCCCAAGCTCCCTAGAACGCAATTTCAAATTATATTTCAGGAACAATGTTAGAATAAAGTCTATGTTCCCTAGAAGTCTGTAAAAAGACTGACAGAAAAGATTTGTTTTAGAAAAACAGTCACCATTCTCCTCCTTCCTCTCTCTAGGTCAGATCTGCACATGCAAGTGCTCTCTCTAGTGTTAGTTTCATCTCTGGAAGGACCCTGAGTGCACAGCCCAGGTTCCATCTGGATGGCTAACTGAGCAGCCATTCCCTGTCCGTGTGTTCAGAGACCAAACCCATTCCCAAGAGTGCAGCCTAAGCATCCTAGTCCAGTACTGCTTCTGCTGATCAACGGGAGACTAAAACATTGCTCATACTTAGTATTTGCCCATTCATGACTATCAGATGCCCTGAAATCATACAGAGCACTTACTGGGAGTTGTGCAGGGCAAAACAGCTACTAGGAATAAAGCAGAATGTCTTGACGGACCCTCATCAGAATTGCCAAAACCAAAGATCCTCAGCAAAGCTCACAGTCACCTGAAAAGCTCTGGGAACCAATCACATTTTATAAAATCAATCCTTATCATCACCAATAAACACCTGTTTACAACAAACTTGTGGAGAGAAAAATATTTCATGTTAATCACCTTTAAACTGTCAACACTACAAAATATATCAGATTAGGGATAATTGCTAAAGACAACTAATGAAACCCAAAACTCAGAATCATAGTTTTGGTATTCCCCTGCTTTGTAATGTTACATGTCCAAGTTTTTCTAACAGAAGTGCTATTCAGAATTCAACATTATCATTCATCATGCCTTCCAGTGAACTATCATGCAAATAATGGAATAAAAATAAATTATATTTTGCCACTACAATTATCCATCCTGAAGCAATTGTTCCACATAGTTTGAAGAAGAGTGTTTCCCAACAAATGTGACTTTCATTTGAGCCCCCTGATTGCTACCATAAAATAAGCTAATATAGTAGTTAATTATACAGTGTATATTTTAATAGCAGTACATTCCCTGCCATCTGCAAAAGGCATGCAATGCTGAAGAAGTATAGTTTTGTAGTGGTACATGCATAAGATTTGTATCCTAAACTAGAATGAAGTAACAGCTAATTCCATAAAAATGCTTTTATTTTTAACCTATTTTGCTGAATGAGCCAAAATTGCTTGAAATATAAAGTATTATCTTTGCCCAGAAAGTCTGTCACAATATGCAGGGTTTTTCATGATAATGAAAGTCCCACTTAAGGAAAAAAAATCAATTTAAAGTCCTGCAATTTAGCCAAAGGCATCCCAGGACACCAGTCCACGCAACATTCAAAGCTCAGGCTTGTTTAACTTTTGTGTCTCATTGGAGCACTGTTCACCAACAGCAGCTCCCCCAGCCTTCCACTTCATATCCTAAGCAAAACCACATTGTCATACATAAAATTGCTTTGGGCAGGAAAGAAAGAGCCCTCTCATAACTATAAATGCAATCCCCTAAAATACAGCATGGAACATGACACAGCACATTTTGAAAAAAACTTACTAATAAATTGATGACACAAAGAAAGTGCTGTACAATCAGCTGTAGAAAAACTGCACAAACAACCTTACAGTAGACATTTGTTCTCCACTCAAAGACCACTTTACTGTATTTCACAATACTTTTTCTTTTACTAGCTTTCTTACAGAAGTCTGCTATATATTCTTATTTGACAAGGCTGCCCATGGAAAAGAATTAAACAACTACTTACTAACAGTTGAAGTTTACGGAAAAAACCACTAAAAGTTAAAAAATTTAAAAACTCAACAAAGAACTTTCAACTTGAGATTATTTTGTTAATGACATTTTGTGAAATATTAAAGTTCATGTTACTTGTAACTTCAAAACTATTATGGACATCAGAGAGGAAATATAAACCCGTGCAAAGTATGTAAAAACCCCTCAATTTTGGTACACCTAACACTTAGTCCAACACATTATGTTGGACACAAAGTATGCAGCATGTACTAGAAATCTACAGCCGTTTTTGTGCACATTGAATTATATTGAATTCAAGATATTAAAATAATACATAAAAATAGAAATAACTTATTTCAGAAGCTGGAAAAGTACAAGAAATACGCTGATATTTGTTCAGCCATCTCTTTTTAATCAGTTTTCAATGTGGAAAAACTTTTCATGGCACATCTGTACTTCTCTGTATTTTTAACTACAGCTTCAACAATACATCTTCTGTGAAAACAGAAGTGATTGTTGAAGAGATTGTGGCTCAGTAACTCAGCAAGAAATTGAATAATGGCTTTGAATTGCTAAAGTCTTTCACTGGATTGATGAAGTTTCTGCAGCCCACAGCTGCAGCAAGCTGGCAGTAATAAATTCTCCATGCACTGCAAACTAAGTAACTGACTATTTCATCCATTTCTAAGTATGTGAAAGCTAGAGGCAAAGCCATTTTACAACTGACTAAATACTTGCTTCTTTCCTTATGTCTTCTAAAAGAGGTGGTAGTGTAAGGCCAGACAAGAATAGAACTCCCTGGAGATGCCTGATGTGAGAAACGTCACAGCACTTCTTCAAGAAATTTCCAAACAACAGCTTAAGGGCAACTTTTTCCATTAGAAATCAAATTTTTTTGAAAGAGTCAATATTTATAATAAAGGCCACAGTACAACAGATGAATTGAATTACTGATTTTTCAATCCAAATGTACAATAGTTAAGTTAAAAATACTTTCCAAAATTTCACATTTATTGTCTGCAAAGACAAACAAAACTTGAGTTTCCTTTCTTTTTATGCCAAGTAAATATATCTTTATGCTAATATAATGTGGAATTGATGCTACATAAGTACACCTATAACAGGACAGGCAAGTCTGGGCTTTCTTCTTTCCACACATACCATAAATCTAAATAAAATTTAGATATTTAACTTAAGCAAGGTCATAATCCTGACTTATTACCCATCTTATCTTTGTCACATTTCCTTGAAGAATAGTCCAAAGTTTCTTTAGAACTTTTGAACAGCTATATAATGCTATCTGAGTAGCACTTCTTATGCTACATAAAAATGGCAGCTTCTCCTCTGGCTAAGTAACTACTTGCCAATTTCAAAATTGTCCATCTTATATTACTGAAAACTTCTAGCTTTCTGAAACATGTTTCCTGAACTGCTTCTCCACCAAAATAATAAGTCTATTTAAGCATCCTCTATTTAATTTACTGATCATTTCATGATATGTATACAGGTTTTAGAAACATATCCTACTAAACCAAGAAATCTGGCACAACAGGATTCCTGTCAGACAATCCTAACAGACAACCCAATTCACAGCAGTGAGTGCATTAATTCGACAAACCTAAGCAATAGGGAAAATTTAGTGGCAACCACAGATAAGCTTCACAGAAGAAAAGAGGGGTGCTTGGCTTTAAACAAAAGTGAAAGAAAAGGGCATTTGCAACCTTAAGTGAGAACTTGCTGTGTTAATATAGATAATATAGAATTTATAAATTGTGAATATGGGCTTTGATTAGGAAAAGGTCTCTTCCTTGCATACTACTGATAGAAATAGACAAAAGTTCATCATTGGCCTAAATAAGGTTCATGAAGGATCTCTAAATAAGGATGGATTTGAAAACCACTTTTAACCATTGGAGACTTACTTCTTACTAGAATGGTTGCGACATTCTGAGCCATAAGTGAAATGCAATGGATGTACTGTCTATATTCACAGAGGATGCGACATCAAATGTTGCATTTGTTGCTCGACTTTTGATTCAAAGTATTTAATACAAAGATGGAAGGAGCTGCTACACCAGAATTACCCAAGTATTTTAAATGTACATTTTAATCCTTCAAAATGGCACACAAAAAAAACAAACACCACCTGTGCCTTCACAATGAATAGTGGCATAATTTGGAAATCTGTATTTTTGAAACACAGGTAAAATTTAGATATAAAGAACAAATAATAAGACAAAATAAAGCTATCACAACTACCAGACATACAAGAGATTTAGGCAGATACTGGCACAGAGAGTGTACTGCAGGGGAAACTTAATAGTTGATTGAATCCGTGTGATATTACAAATATCCTACTGAACGTAAAAGCTGATAAGCTTTGTATGGCTCTCAGAAACATCCCAGAACTTCTCCATTAAATTCAGCAAAAGAAATGCATCCCTAAACAGGGTTTGAAGAATTCTTGGGAGGTTCATGAAATTCACTTCAGTTGAATGAAAGGTTTCTGTCACTCTCTTAAGAAACCAGAGGTAGAGTAAAATGGCCAAATTTTACCATTTCCACATCTCAAAAAGATGCATGCATAGAACTTCATTTGAACAATCCTAAAATCAAATAAAATACTACTTAAAGACTTCATTTTGTAAATAGTGGTACACAGCGTAACAAAAGTATGGCTTACTACCACAAAGGCACCACAAGACAATTATGACTATTAAGAACATCAGAGTCATATTGTATCCCAACCATTATGTGTCAAAGTAAGCCCAGATATGCCTCAGTGGCTGACTTTTATTGTAGGGATAAAACTCCGTACCTTGAAAGGATTGTTTGGCTCTGTCCACCAGTTCTTCAATTGGGTAACTTGCTAGATCTCCTCTGGCATGCTTGGTTTTACAGTAGGTACATGCATTGAGACACCTGTTCAGAAAATTAAAATACTTAATTTCTAGCCAAGAAAGCCTTGATATGCACAGCTATATTTATTAAGCACATCTGGAAAAAAAAGGTTTTATATCTATGACTAGAAAATAGCATTCCATTTTAAAATCAATGAAATAGTTTGAAAAACATTTTTCTGTCCTAACTTCTTAAAGTATCTTTCACATCTATATAAGCAGTTGAAAACCAATCAGTGGGAACCACATACAAAACCCATGTGTGGGAATTTAAATATTTGTTAGAAAAATATAATAGTGCTAATAATTGTTTATTCCTAAAGATGAATCTCCAGGTTTCCGATCCCTGTATTACATAAAAAATCCAACCCGAACAAGAAAATAAAGGAAAGAAGTCTGAAAGACTGAAAGTAGATTTTTTAAAATGTGTATTCTTGAAAAGGCATTTCAATTACTTTCTCCTACTTTCCTTTGGCTTGTATAAACAGAATAAATAAGGTAATGAAGACAGAATCACCAGCGAGAAAGACAGGTTGACACAAAAGATTGGAACTAATGAAAACTCCTAAAAGAAAATGAAGGAATAATGTGATTGCTTTTAATTTATCTGACAATATACTAAAGGCAGATTAATTCAGAGTACAAGGATGCAAAGACCAAAACAAAAACTACCTCTCATGGCAAGCTTGCTGTGCTTTTTTTTGCATCTCCCCTTTTTAAAGCTGATATTCCTCTGGCTTTTTATCAGTTAAAGCATTTAATCTAAGCTCTAGAAATCCCACAGACCCCAAAAAACCCATTATAAATATTTCTATTACTCATGCTTATTAGAATACCATAAATTCTGTCCATTTTCATAATAAAAAGGCCACAGCTTCATAAAATCGTAGAATCTTTAAGGCTGGAAAATACCTCCAAGATCAAGTCCAACCTTTCAGCAATCACCACCATGTCAAATAAACTGCAGTACCACGTGCCACGTTCAGTCATTTCTTGAACGCTACCAAGAATGGCGACTCTACCACTTCCCAGGGCATCCTGTTTCAATGCCTGGCCACCCTTTCAGTGAAGCAGTTTTTCCTTAATCCTCCTCTGGCACAGCCTGAGGCCATTTCCTCTTGTCCCGTTGCTGGCTGCCTGGCAGAAGAGACCCCCACCTGGCTAGACCCTCCTTTCAGGGAGTTGCAGAGAGTGATAAGGTCCCCACTGAGCCTCCTTTTCTCCAGGCTAAATAACCCCAGCTTCCTCACCGCTCCTCAGAGGACTTGTGCTCCAGACCCTTCTGCAGCTCCACTGTCCTTCTCTGGAAATGCTCCAGACACCTCAATGTCTTTCTTGTAGTGAGGGGGCCAAGGTGTGGCCTCACCAGTGCTGAGTACAGAGGGCTATCACTGCCCAGCTCATGCTGGCCACACCATTGCTGATCCAGGCCAGGATGCCAGTGGCCTTTTGGCCACCTGGGCACTGCTGGCTCATGTTCAGCCACTGTGAACCAGCACACACAAGTCCTTTCCTATCAGACAGTGTTCTGTCCACTCTTCCCCCAGCCTGTAGCACTGCTGACTGAAGCGCAGCACTCAGCATTTGGCCTTTTTGAAATTCATATTGCTGGCCTTGACCCATCAATCCAGCCTGTTCAGCTCCCTCTGCAGACCCTTCATACCCTCCGGCAGATCTACACCCCAGCCCAACTTAGTGTCATCTGCACTTGATCCCCTCATCCAGATCACCAATCAAGATATTAAACAGGACAAGTAAAACATTTGGGTGCCAGAAAAGGTGAACATTCC
Organism: Acanthornis magna; assembly: GCA_036785705.1. Taxonomy (NCBI): domain Eukaryota; kingdom Metazoa; phylum Chordata; class Aves; order Passeriformes; family Acanthizidae; genus Acanthornis; species Acanthornis magna. The sequence continues at coordinate 22,987,327 of JAWUZG010000025.1, read as the reverse complement.
AAGTACAGGAGAACTTTCAAAACAATCCTGAAAAGGCGAAGACAGCAACAAGTGGGTTCTGATGAAGTCACCAGCTACAAGACTGTGCTTACTACTTGGATATATCTCATCTTCTCTTATGATGTCTAGCATTTCCATGACTAGGTGATTGCTGCTTTGCAAAAAGGTTTTCCTTCACAAAGACTCCCCTCACATGTTAGTTCGGCTTCATTTGCATAAACAGAGCTCAGGAAGGGCAGAATACTGCCCAGAACATTTGCTCAGGTGTCCTCCTGCCACTGCACATCCCCTCAGCTCTGAGATGTTCCACATTCAGCATAATCTTAATTTCTGCAAGACAACATCTAGGTAGTCTGTGATTCTCTCTGCTAGACTGCATATTTATATTATCTGTCGAGTCTATCAGACCAAAGCATCAGATTTTGGCATCCACTTCAGATCAGAAAACTAAAATATACTGCTTAACAGCAGCAGACTATTAGTTAATAGAACTATAGCTCTATTAACTAAAAATGTATATGAAAAAGGTTGCCAGCAAAATATCCAACTGGCTATTAAAAATAGAAAAAAATCCCTAAATCTGAACCTTTACAGCCTGTTCCAAATAAGTGATTCATTGCCACCCAAACACAACTTACTCAGATGTCTATCACCTTTCTTCTGCAAATCAAAAGCCTTTCATTGCACAGGATCTGAAGCCTGTGTAAAAGGTAGCACTTGAAATCAAGAAAGCATAAACAGATAGTTGGTTTATACTTTGTCTGTGTAACCTGCATAGCAAATGAAAACGTTTTTCTTCTGGGTCACTGTCATCTTAAGTTTGCCATAAATGGCTTTCCCTCAAAGCCCGTGGGTAGTACTTTCTCTCCTTACTCCCCTTACGCAAAGCATGTCTCCCTCCCTTTTTTTCCTTTTTTCTTTCCTTGACTTTATTTTTGTTAGTTTGTTTTTAAAGCACAACTCTCCATTCAACCCAACACTTCATTTCTATGCAGGGTCCCATCCAGATATCCCAATGTCACACTCCTCCCCCTCCACATCATTCATTCAGCTAAACCAGGCACATAGAAGAAAAGCATTACGGATCAGTCAAGGAAACATAAAATCAGTTTCAGTGCAAATATGTCTGCTCTTTTGGAACCAACACACAAAAGGTGCAATATTACATACCAACCTTTGTAATAACCTCTGTTTTCTCCAAAGAAAATAAAATTACCAACTATTTTGTCAAACTTCTCAGGTCATCAGGAAGAGCTTTTACTACAACAATCCTGCCCCTAGAACACTGAGCTACTTAAACACTTTCACCCACAGAAGCGAATTCTATCAGCCATCAGTAACAAAAGGATGCATCAAGATTTTTTCTTGGGATAAAGTAAATTTATTGGACTCAAATTTAAGCTCAGATTTGGGGGAAAAAAAAACCACAAAAAAACCCAAGGACAACTTTTATCATTTCCTTAAATTTGCAAATTCTAACTTGCTGTAAGAGTTTCAACAAGAACTTTATCATAATTTTTTGTTGCTTTGAACAGTAACCTTGAATGGAAACAATGCTTTTTGTAGACCTTCAAATGTGTCAATTCATCATAAGATTGATAAAAACTGTAATATTAGTAAGTTATTTAAAACAAACTTCTAAAATCACTCCTGTGTAACAGATCTAAATCGATCCAAAATCAAAACTGGTATTGATGTACAGTAAAAAGGTTTATTTATGCTATTTACATAGAATTTTTCTGTCTCCTTATTATGTATTAGTACATCTATAAAACAAACCATGTTACCTCATACTGTCTTCTCGTAATTTATGCATAAATCATATATATTCCTGACTATGTATTTTGCTCTGCATTGGATAGTACTATTTGAAAAGCTTTACAACAAGAATAGTAAACACTAGCAGTACTAAGTACTCTGCAGCAGTGCTAAATAGTGAAATTATTAATCTCCAAACCTTGAGCATAAGTTTCACATCTTCAATCAATGCTCTTGGGCTACCTGAAAAAACACAGTAACAGCAGCTCTTCTATGGTACTTCAGTAGACTTTGTCAAAAAGGATGCATGAAAATGTGGAGCAAGAAGCACAAATAAAAAAGGGGAAGATATTTTCCAAATATTCACAGTATTATTCTAATATTTTCCAATACTTTCACAGTATTATATTATTTTCCAAATATTCACAGAATTATGTGGTATTGTTTCCAAGACATTTACTACTATGGTCTTTAAGTACAACTTCAGGGAGTTTATGATTTGTTTTTGGGGTAGGAGCTGAAAGTTGGAATTTGGAGGCAGACTTCTTTCAAGTTTTGCTGTAGTAATCAACATATTCCTACTACAAAAAAAGAAGCATTTGGCATGTCTAGATAATTTAGTTTTTCCCTTTTTTTGGTACTTAAAGAGACTATATAACAAAACCAGAAAGAGACAGACTTAGACGCAACATAAAAAAGGATCCCTTTTTGAAAGCAAACCAAAAGAAACAAAACTTTTATATCCTGTTTGTACTGTATTTGTTAGTACCAGCTTGGAAAAGAAAATAATCTTCTGGGCTACAGCTGACCAACAAAAGGGTGCAGATTTAAACTACTTGTAAAAATGCTGAACTAACCACTTTTCACAGATATAAGAATTACCAATTCTTGAAAATATAAATTTAAACCAAACCACAATTATAATCAAAGATCTGTAGTGGTTTCTTCCCTAGTACACCAGCCTCCACTCCAAGTTTCCAGCATAACAAATTACTCATGTGTCCATGCTGCCACACACACAGACCACAGACAATCAAGTGGAAAAAGGCTTTTGGGAACTCTGAGAATCTGAGCACTGCCTCTTACTAAGTGGCAACCACTACCAAGAGGATCATCTAAAATCAACATCTCCTTAAAATCCAGCCTTCACCATGGCTGCAGCTCAAATGCATAGGACTAAACAGCCAACATGCCAGTAGTTGCAAAAGTGTATTTGCTGTGAATTAAACTGGGAACCTTCTTCAAGCATTTATAGCTGGTTTCTAAGTGTTAGTTTGTGTTAATATAGGTCAAAGCCTTTTTTGCACAAAGAAATCACAGACATTTGTAGAAAACAATAATTAAGGATCATTGGTTTTGTAATTACCAGTATGTTCTGGATAAATTTGATAGTGATTCCAGAAATAAAAACACTGAGTCCTCGTTTTCCAGCATGCTAAACTGATTAAGGTACTTTGAATTATTAACCTTTTGCTTTGAATTATTAACCTCTAATCAGCTATGTGGCTAATACACAGAACTATTCACAGCAAGGTAAAATACTATCCACAGATAAATTACTACCATGTGGCTAATTAAAAATTTGCGAACATTTTACCAAACTAAGTATCATCAAAATTTTGGTGAAGTGCCCAAAATTGTCTTGCAGACATAGGTAACAGTCATCTTCACAATGTTTAGCTAGTATGTGCTCATGTTGTGCATTATATTAACCAGACTCCTTATTTTCAAAACAGTAATATTCCTCATAAAACACATACTTAACATGAAAGGCTACCCCTTACAGATGGAACTAATTATGACTAAGAATGCTCATGACACAGCAGACAAATAAAGACTTTCCTTCAGTGGGACTAATCAGTGATTTCAGCAGCAGACAAGCATGAGAGTGCAGACACGAGGAACAAAATCCTGGTTCCTCTTAATAGGACTTATGCCACTAAGTTTAGTGAAGACAAGATTCCACCCTCAGATATGAAAAGTATAAAACATCTTTCATTCAAGGATCAGAAAACAGCTCAATTACAGACTGTGATGAGCCATTAGTGCATGTGTCACTCAAATTGAATGTGACTGATCAAGACCATACATCTGTGAGCAAGATGGGAGAGTTGAATGCTGTGACAGTGTCACATGATAGAAGATCTCTGCTGCTCTGCAGGTGGTTAGTCTTGGGGAAGTGTTCCTTCAATATCTGGAATAATCCAGTAAACTCCTGCTTGCTCCCTAGGTGGTCTACCAAATTATAAATTTGCATATAATCATTAATCACAATTCAGACTAAACACTAATAGTTGCCCTTAAGAGATCTGACTAGCTATACATATTCAAGATTTTACGAAGTTTGCCCTATTTTATTGCAATGCCCCTGACACCACTGGAACATTACATCAGTACAAATATGGAAAGATTGCTCATCACTGTCTCCCACACCATCTCTCTGCACCTATCAGACTTCCTCAGGTGGCCTCAATAGCTCCTGGTCAAGAATATTTTGTACTGAAACTACAGTCTTCCTGAAAGGGGAGTATCATTTGCTTGCATCAAAATACAGTTTAGAGAAGAGATTTATGCTTTTATAAGACACTTTTAGAGTTTCTACCAAATGCAATTTTGACAAAAATGCTCTGTAATGTGAATAACAAGAAAACTCCCTTTGCAGGCTTGACTGAGCAAAAGAAACATCCAAAATACATACTCCCAGCAGGTGAAAAGGAGATGGATACTAGTTACAAGTTACTAAACAAAAGCTAGTAGAATTCTACAAACATTTTTCTGCTTAGAATACAAAGTTTTGAAAACCTAACAACAGCACTTATAATGGATCAGGAAAAAAAATGTAGTTCACAGGAAAACTAAAAAAAGGAGGGGGGACATGCCTAATATGCCTGACTTCAGGAAACCATTCTTTTGCTTGAAGTTTTCACATTTTACAATAAAGCTTTTCAGCCCACAATGACAGGGAATATAATTTCCTGACAAATATTTGAGGCATGGGAGGTTGTTTTCACTTTAAAAATATTCAGGATTTAAAATACTTTTGAAATACTGGTAACCTATTTCTCATAAAGGCTAATTAGTCTAAGCAGCAAACCACATTATTACAGAAATACTGTTTCTGGTATCCCAGCTTGTTCAGACTGAGCTTGGACACCAGCCACAGGTACACACATGCACTCGAGGTTACAACATTTTAGATATGATAAGAACAGGACTTGTCTGAACTTATCTTTGTAGCCAAGTATTTTAGAGATATGCTCTGATAAAAATTCTTCTCTGAAAGTGCAATGCCAGCATAAAAAGTCTCTCAAAGGAGTTTTAGCAGAAAATAGTATGACCCTTCAAGTAATAATATACAACACATAGGACTGCACACGTTTTTCTCAAAGTAGGATGCAACCATGAGATGCTATTTTTTAATTCTGCTACTCATGCCACGCTCAGTAAAGTGGCAAGAAAGTGCATTACAGTTTTGTTCTTCTAAAGGTCTTTGAAGCCAGTGTTTTATTTGGTAATATCTCACCAGTTACTAATCAAAAGGAATTTGGAGAGAAGGTAGCTCCATTGGTTTGATAAGCCATAATATGATTTAATTTCATACTTCAAATATTTGCATTTTCTGAAACTGAATTCCTACAGTCAAGTGCAGGTGATTCAAAGGTCACAGCTGTGTAGTTATATCATCTACATTCACCTTGCTCACTTCAAGGCCAATGATTTAACATCAAGTGCATCAATCGCACTTTTCAGTGTTTGTCTAAAGAACTTCTTGATTAATTATTCTGGCTGCACAGTTTTGCAACTGAATTAATATATTAAGGCATTCTAAATTGATATTAGGAGATAAAACATTCCATTGCTAAGGTGCATATATCTGTGCTCCTTATCCTGACCCAAAACAGTGCAATGCTTGATGCTTCCTGGAAACTGCAATGTTTTTTTGCTCCACAATTCAAACCAAAGCTCTATAATTCACAGAGACATAACTTATTTTAGAAGTATTTCCAAGTAGCTGTTTGGCTATGCAGACCTCAGCTTTGGGGGAAGATCATGACAAGCATTAATATCAAGAAAGCAATTCACCTAAAACAGCACAGGGAGATAAATGAGGTTCTGTGGTTGCACAGAGCAGAAAATGCCATGGCATTGTAACTACAAGTCATCAATTCTTTTAGCACTTCATAAACAGCAATAGTATTTAGAAGATGATGATTCCTGGTCTCAGTCAAACGGTAGTAATGAAGGGGGTAGAAATGAAGAGCTATGGCAGAAAAATCTCCGATAGAAAAGATACTTTCTTAGAAATCTGCTCACAGCTAATCCCAGAGACGCAGTGGCAGAACAGCCCAACATCATTTTATCAGCATGCAAAAGGAACTATTACGCTCAGATCCCTCATAATGAACACCAGTGGTTGGAAAACAACCTCTGAGGACAGCATTCTTGGAGACTGGCTTTAATTTATAAAGTTTCAGAGGGCTGTGACTTGACAACTGCCTTAGTATTTAAAGCAACAAATAGTATAATTTTATTTAAAATATTCTACTGAGGGGCAGATGACTTAGCAAAACTTACACAGAATGTGCAGCAAAACATAATAGGGTTACTAATGAACAATTCCAAAAGCTTTTAAAAATCCAGCTTTTAAAGTTTTTTATTAAATACTACAGATTAAATTAAAATTGTGGGTTTTAGGGGTGTGGGTGTGTGTAATGAGCACATTTAAAGTTCTGTTTCAGGAATGAAGCATCTCAGCAGATCTCCATGACTGGATGAAGCACAAAGGGAGTCAAGTGTCCTTCTGTAAGCAATCCACTTAATTTGCCATGCATCTTCACAACATTAGCAGCTCCTGAATCACCCCCACAGAAAACATGGTTGAAAAGTAGACCCCTGCCTGCGATAAGAGCTATTGTTTTTACTTCCTGAATGGCTTTTGGGACAGACCCTTTTAGAGTGGTGAAATCTCACAGGAAACATTAGGCTGCAGTTAATTCTGTAGCATACAGCAGGTATTACACAGATTCTTGGGATAAAAGGTATTGTTTTTCTACTGGCCAAAACATCCTGGGGGAAAAAAAAGTTACATTTCAGCAGCATTATAACTACCAGGCTTAATTTAGACTTTATCTGAGATGGCCATCAGACCAATTTCCAAAAAAGCATTTGTAAAATGTCTGTGGGAAAGTGGATCTGAATTGTCTGGGTAAAATAATGGAAATAAGTGCATAATAAAAACAAACTCACCACTTACAATCTACAAAGAATCCCTTCCCAATGATTGCATCCACACAATGCTTTCTGCCCCAAAATATCCTACTGGTTGTGGTAGCAGTAGGAATGTTAGAAGGTTCAATGTGGACAAGGATCTAAGCATTATCTGCAATTAATACTATGCTGCTCCTCCTAAATATCACTTCTACCTTGCAATAAAGTTGTTATTCTTGCTGGAAAATAAAGGTGTCTGTGCAGCAGTACACACATACATGTTTCAAGTACATACTCTTCCCTATGTAATACTTTGCCAAAGTAAAATGAAAGAAGACCACACATTTCCACACCAATGCCCAATCCTAAATCTAAGATTTTCCAAGCAATTAAATGGACTGATTTAAACAGTTATTCTTATAAAAATCCAATGACTGGCTTATTTTAAAAATAGAAATTTAAACCAGGCCCCTTATGTTTGCCTTTAAGAGTCTCCAAAGGGATTTTCAGAAGCAAATTAATCCCCTTTTTGCACAGTTATAGAGCTGAGTCAGTCAAGCCATCGACATAACTTCCTTACTGCCCGTGTACCTCTAAAACAAAATGCAAGTTAAGGTACTTGCTTTTGAATAAATAGGAAAACAAAACAAACAGTTAGTAATTCTTTTATCTTCATTATTTTGTAATGACATTGTTTGAATGTATTCAACTATGTTTTGCAGAATTTAAAATAAGTGACAGTGCAGAAAAACAGGAAACCGTAGTTTTTCATTACTAATGATCATCAACTTCTCCATCTGCTTTACTTCTCTAAAATTCACCCATTCTAATGATTCCTCACATCTTTTCTTCTACTTGTCTTTTTTCCTTTCCTGCCATTTTCTTAACTTTTTCCTCTTGTCTTGCATTGGTGACCTCTAGGCTTCTAACTCTTCTTCAGTGTCCTCATGTCCCAGTGACTGGAATGGTCTGACATTCTTCCAAGCTAGCGGGCCACAGTTTGTATGCTTTGATTTCCTCTTTAACTACTAAAGTCTGCGGTGAGCCTGAAACTTTTCCAGTTTAACTGCTGCCAGCTCTGACAGAAACCATAATTTGCCAGCTTTTTTTTTTTTTTTTTTTTTTTTTTTTTTTTTTTTTTGTATAGCACTAAGCTGGACTATTAGCTTTAGACTTAAGATGATGAATTTTTTTTTTTTTTTTTTTTTTGCTTTGTCACCTCCATTGGAACTCAGACAGTTATGGTCAGTCATTTAAAAGAAAATCAGAAAGACCACGACTAAAGCACTTAATGCATAAATCAGAGCATTAAAAACAGGCCACAGAACCTCTTGGGGATTCAGGATCTAAACAGCCTTCTAGACATTACAGGTTGGAAAATACACAAGAGGCAGCTCTAGTCATCCAAAGCAAGACTTAACAATAAAAAGGAATGGACAGACAAAACACAAAGTAGCTCAGCAATTCAGCTGTTTACAGGCCTTATTCAATACTCAAATGGAAGCTTTTTTTGTATTTCCACATCGCCATCTGGCTACAACATTATGTTTGCAATGGTTGACTTAAACTATTTTTTCAACTTCCCCAAAGTTCTTAAAGAGACCCAGTCTTTGGGATGATGGGGGTTTTGCATGATGCGCCTATGAGCTGTTGAACAGAACCAACAAGCTAATAGACCAAGGAACACAAAGCAATTACTTCCCTGCAGGAATGCTTCCACAAATATGGTTGATGACATCAACTCCAAGATGTTTATATGCTTTCATAGACATGGGTTAAATTGACATTTTCCTTGAGTGGCTGAGTTGTCTGAAGAAAGAGACATGAACTGACCTTTCCTCGTACAAAGAGCTGACTGACCCTGTGAGATGGGGAAGACTGGGCATGTCATATGTCTATTTGTTGGGGTTTTTTTTTAATTTTTGACTTGCAAGGCTTCTCTAGAATCTAAAAAGTCAAACTGCTGGGACATGGATTGAGTAAGTGACATGGATTGAATAAGTGTTCAGCAAACTGGCTGGACTTCTGGGATAAGCAGTGCAAAGTCCAGCTGGTGGCTGGTTATTATTGGTGTATTTCAGGGACTGACTGATGCTGGGGACACTAATTTCACAACTTTATGGTCAACATAGGTGAAGGGATGTAATATATCTGCAGCAAATCCTTCCTAATTCTGGACGGCAGGTTTGCTATTCAGGGGGACATCAACAGCCTGGAGAAATGGGCTGACAGGAATCTCATGAATAACACTGGCTTGTTCCTTGTGGGGATGAGGACCTCTTATTGCTGTCTACAAACAGATGATGGGAGCATTCAGCGAAGGCACAGACAGGCTGCTCTTGGAGGTCCAAGATCTCAGGATTAGAATCAATGGACATGAGTTGCAAGACAGGAAAATACAATTAGACCAAAGAAATTATTTTACAATGACAGCGGTCAAGCACTGGAACAAGCTGCACCGCAGCTGATCTCATCTCTTTGAGACCCTGGAACCTAACAAGAACACTATTCCTTTCAAGAGACCAAGGATTTCTCTGCTCCAGGTTTATGTGTGTGTCCACATCTATGAGTGTGAGCAGACATGTGCCCATAATTTAGTTCTCTGAATAGGGGAGTGTGTTTGTGCTTCTCCATATTCCTTTGAAATGTTCAAATCAACCCAAAAATTGTAAAAAAGTCTTATCAGAAAACAAGACAAAAGGTTAAGTTTATCAGTTTTGTTATAAGTTACGTATGGCCATATTTAAACTTCTGAATTCACTTAACTTGAATTAATTCTAAAATCCTAAACTCTCTTCTGCAAACACACCTTTATCACATCTAAAATAAATGGATGCTGGGTCGGGGAAAGAACCTGAATGTATTGTATAAACAACAAAGAAAAGTCCCCCAATGAGCAGATATTGCCAATAAGCTGTTGTGCATGCTCATGTCTAAGACAGTTTATGCAAACTATAGAATCCAACTTGCTAGTCTCACTAGACTTGATGGAGATAGGTCTCTATGCTTTGCTTCACAGAGAAGCATTCATCCCATTGGAAAATAAAGCCATTGAGCTCCTCTAGACTAACATAAAAAAGCCACTGTATTTACTGAGTATTTATGGTATTACTCTCATAATTTCACTTCAAAAGGGAACTTCAGTTTTCTCCACGTATTGTTTGCATAAGAAAATAGTTCAGCATACAATATTCAACAACATTCATAAAATAATGCACACAGATATAAGACATATCATAAATCCTAAATTCCAAAAGAAAGAAGAGTAGGAGGACAGCAGAGACCAGATTTCTAAGTGGTTATAGGTGGAGCAATATTACCTTTGAGACCTAACCAGCAGTAAGTGCCATCTAAAAGAATATATAAAGACCAGACTGAAAGAAAGTAGGTTTTAGATTAGGTATGAGGAAGAAATTCTTCACTGTGAAGGTGGTACTGCACTGGAACAGGTTGCCCAGAGAAGTTTTTGATGCCCCATACCCTGGAGTGTTCAAGGCCAGGTTGCATGGGCCTTTGAGCAACCTGGTCTAGAGGAAGATGTCCCTTCCATGGCAGGAGGATTGGAACAAGATAGTCTTTAAGGTTCCTTCCAACCCAAACCATTCTGAGACTGTAACTTTCTATTCTAACTGACTTTTGTTTTATTAAGAGGCATAGCTTCACTCCTATATTTAACACTACAAGCTGTGCCTCCTCACTTCCACTCAAGGAAACAATGGTTGAAAAGTGCATAAGCTCCTGGAATGCTTACATGGAATGGAACATGAAGAGGGCCTAGTTTAAGTTTAATGATGAAAATTCCCATTATAATCTCTGCAGTAAGTTCAGCAGCTGTCTGAACCACAAAGAATGCCTGTGTTACATATTAGCTGGTTATAAAGTGTCTGCAGCAGCGTGACTTTCAGCACAGATGCAGGAGTCACATACTTATGAGTGTGTGAGTAAAACATTTACAGGAGAAAGGAACCTATAACAAACAAGCATATCTATATTACTTCGGTGCTTTCACATATACATATCTCTAAACTTGGAGTACATTGCCTGTTTCCACAAAAAATGCTGGATTAGGATTTGAACATGTCAAGGAAAAACTTTTGAGACCAGCTGCAGATACAGCAAGACACCCTTGCAAGCCTACAAACTGCAGACACAAGCCAACAAGCACCACATTATCTTCTTCCTTCTGTTCAAGCAAAATCATCAAACCTAGACAAGACATCACTTCTAACCCTTTAGTCAGAATCAAAGTTTATTTATATGTTTATGGTGTGCTTGTTGAACACACAAGCTAAGCTTTCCTAAAGATGTTGATACTTACATAAATAGTTTAACCTCCAATAATATTCTCTTTCTAACCTCTAATAATATCTCTCTCTATATATAAGCATAAAACTGTCCTTGAACTATTCCTAAGTGGCAAATTAAAGACAGTATCTCAAAATTTATTACATTTTCTTTTTCTGAAGAATTGTAATATACCTAAAGCAAAAGACAAAAGTTCCAATATGTATTTGACTAGTTAGAAATCACTACACTATTTTATCCATACTTGCCTTTAAAGGTAGTTGATGGGTAGCTTTGGATAGGAAAAACAAATTTTAAAAAATTCACTAAATACCCTAACTTGCAGGAAAAAGAGGTCTACACCAATAATAAAGGGAGTTCTTCTTTAAATTCTTTAACAAATTATCTAAACCAAACTGTTAGAAGACTGGAATGTGAATGACTAAACAAACCATTTGGTAAACATTCCCCAGCTGCAGTTTTCAACCTAATACCAAGTTCAAATGTGGAGACTCCATCTACCTTCTGCAAAACTATTAAACTTCAGAAGCAAAGCAACATTATATGAAATACATGACTCACAAATATAGTCACTGAAAACAAAAACCACTAGACATTTATCTCTTAAAAACAAAAAAGACACCAGGACTGGCACCAGTCTGCAATGCAAGAAAGACCATGTGATACTTAGACACTTGTGTATTAGTTTAAAAATAAGCTAGATAAGCATGTGATGAGTGACAATTTTGTACTTGACCTTTGCTTTAATAGCTCCTTTTCACAAAGTCCACACAGACACCAACAAAACTCCTAAAAAAAAAAAAAAGCTAAAACCTTACATCTCAACCAGTGTGTTGAAAATAAACCCTAAAACCAAAATTCTACATAGAAAAATAAAAAACATATGTTTTGAAGGACAAATTCAGAGAAAATATTTTTTCTTTAAAAAGCATTGAGCTCTTGTAAATCAAGCTGATGAAATTCAACATGTTAAGTTACAGAGACAGAGGCTTGGGGTGTGTATTTCCAGTGGGAATATTTCACTCTGCCTAGCAGGCAAGGAATTTGGAAATTCATGAGTTCCTCTTTCCTGAGGCTGACCAGGCCTACAGGATTGCACAGGAAATTCTTTTAAGTCAGGAAACGAGGATGCATTCTGCATGGGACAAGGAACCCTTATTTTAGGGTATTACTTTCTGAAGTGTGAAACCACAACATTCACCTCTGGAGTAAGGGTCTCCACCAGCATTAAGAAAATCCACTAAATCCATAGTATTTGTATCTAAATCTTCATGGATTTTTCTGTTGCTGTTTATATTTATTCAAAATATCACAGAATCACAGAGTGGCTGAGGTGGGAAGGGACCTCTGGAGATTATCTAGAGCAAACCCAAGCGGCTCAAAGCAGGAGCAACCAGAACAGGTCCAGATGGCTTTGATTATCTCTAAGGATGGACAGTCCAACCTCTGGGCAAGCTCTGCCAGCATTAAATCATTTCCACTGTAAAAGAAGTTTTTCTTACATTTAAATAAAATTTCTTGTATTTCAATTTGTGCCCAACTACCTTTTGTTCTGTCCCTGGAGACTACAAAGAACAGCCTGGCCCTGCTCTCGTTAGCCACACACACAGACTGAAAAGGTCACCTCCAGAGCCATTCAGTTTTGTGTTTTACCTAAACATATAGGATGGTGTCAGGGGTGATACTAAGTTTCAGGAGCAAAGCTGTTAACCATATTCCTAGCAGCACAACACACTCCTTTTTAGGCATCTTCTTCCACTTTAATTTAGTGTATTCAAGATACACAGTAAAGACTTAAGAGTCCCCAAGCACTCCTGATGTGGAGGCTGAGAATCTCTCTAAAAATGGCCAAACAACAGTAATTCTGAACAGAGTAATAAATCATTGTAATTAATCATGACCAAAAGAGGTAAAAAAATTAAAAATTGAATTTTCATTTACCACTACTCATCCAAGAGCAATCATTCTTTATCCTGAAGTCAAAATCAAATATAGCAACCTCAGAGAAAATTTCTCTCTGCCTCAAAAAAGTCAGACAACTAAACTCCATTTGTAAGGATAAAATCTGTTTTAAGTAACACTGACACAATCCCACCAACAGGCAGTCTGGTTTCTTGACTCCTTGGGAATGATAGGCAAACAGGAAAGCAGCAGCTTTCAGACTTGCAGTTGTGTCTGCAAGAAAGGACATTAACGAGAATCACACACAAAGTTCCACTTTCATCATGCCAGGACTATTTAGTTTGGATTCACATTTTTGCTATACAGGACAAGATGAGTCCCTGAAGATGTAAATAAGCCAAAGGAAAAAGAACAGATTAAACAGAGGTCTAAAGACCTGTCTCCTTCACATGATGATATACATGACTTAATGCTACACTGTTGACTGTTACTGTCAAATTTAGGCTCATTCCATATAGACCTTTCACATTTGGAGAGATGGTTTATGCAAACACGAGTCAGGAGCTCCATCGAACACCTGACATACTGATGTAAACTTTTACTTTGGGGAGTTTTATCTACCAGTACACTTCATTGGGATAGAGAGAAACATCTGATCTTAATTTTCTAGACACAGTAGCTGGTGACCACCCGACCGAAGCCTTCACATCAGAGCAGAAGGGAAGGCGAACACTTGTACAAGCCTCACTCCACACTCCTCAGAACTAGCATGCTGAAAAAAGTTATACAGTTACCTTTGGTTATAGTCTAAATATGGATCTAAGATCTTATTTTACCACCTTTTTTTCTTCCTCTCAATTGAGTCTGGTCTTAAGGAAAACAAGGATGACAGCTTAAGGGAAGTAATGGGTGATCTCTGTGAAGACAGAAGGAGCATCTGAAAGATGTTCTCTAGACAGGGAATTAATCCAGTTCAGTTAATCCCAAACACGACTATTAATAGTTGGGGTGGAACCAACTCCAGGCACTTCTCAAATGTTCACTTCTGCATTTGTATTTCTCTATTTGAAAAAAGACAAACCAAACATCCTCTAGGTAAAAACCCAAAAGAGACATGGTTTTCCACACCATCCCATAATTGGTATCCAGTTGACTGAGAAAGTGATTACTTTTTGATTGCCCTGACTTTGCAAGCCTCCCTGTTTAGTGCAGTACTGCTGCACAGAGCTCTGCAGCAAAGGAGTCCAGAAACACCTCAGCATTTTTCATGATCTGCTGAGTACTCTCAGCTTCTAAAGCAACAACTTGCCCAGAAATAGATGATCCTGAAGGGACCCGAACTCAGGAATTCAATCTCATCATAGCAGATGGTTAGTAAAAAAACACATGTGATTTATTAGATACGATTCATCTTGGTACAGTGGGGAAAAAAAACTAAAACAACTAGTCAAAACAAAATTTAAAGCAAATATTTCAACAGGTTTTTGTGAAGACTGCCTGTTGGACAAAAAGTTGTGTGTCCACAAAAATTTACCATTTATTGCCTAAATTGCACAACTGGGGATAGGGGACCCTTCAAGTGCCTCTTTTGAACTTATTTATTTTTGGTATAAACACTAACTCTTCTAACATGCATCTTGTAGTAAAAGCAAAGGGAGGAGCAACACAGAAATCTGCTCTAAGCATCTTACTTTTTTTTCATCTCTGAAGCACAAATAAAACTGTTACTCAGTTCAGTGTAACTTGTTTTTGCAATCAAGAATTCGATCCTTTTCAAGAATGACAGTCAAGAATAATAATACAGAAAATACACAAATTTTGAGACTTTTCAGTAGCATTAACATGTAAAGAACTAAGAGAGATAATGTACAAACAAGGGTCTTGTAAGGTAACAGGTTAAAAACTCACAACTTATTAGAAGTTTAGCATAAATATCAGAATTAAAGAGTGTTAAGTTTTGGGGGTTTTTTTCCCCACATAAATAAGCCATATAAAAAAAGATACCATCCCATACAAAACATTTGAAATAATATTAATAATCTTGGAACATGTTACATTTGATTTTTTTCCACCTATTATCTTCCAAGCACAATCTTAATATTCAACTTTTCATTTATTATTTGTTTGGATTCTTTTAAAAGTACCTTTTCCTCAGTGATTTTGCTTTTATGTTCCATACTGATGATCACAGTTTAAATGCCCTATTCCTCCCTATTTTTCAAATCTTACAAATTCAGACATTTCAATGAGATTACCATAAACATATGTCTTTGTGAACTTGTTAGATAATGCAAAAGAAAGATGTTTTGGAGCCCATACATCTTGGTCATGGAAAACTTTTTCCATTATAATTTGCTCCAGGCCAAGTCTAAGAACAAATTTAAGCACAAGACATTTCTCAAATCTGATTCTTATTTTTACACCTCCCTTAACACATCAGGTCTCCAAAAAAAATTCCATCTTGACCTGAAAGGGCACAAGAGACACTTCAACCAGACCCTTTGACAAGATGTTTTCATTTTTGGTGACATTTAAGAAGTCATACCAATGCCAGCAAATAAGCTATTGTTATTGTTATTATTATTAGGCAACTAAAAGTTACCCGATTCTGCTGATGAGCAGTAAAGGCATGAGCACTTAGCTTTAAACACTTAGGTTGTATAACACTTTGAAATAGGCCACTAAACCACCCAGAATTATGAGTACATAAAAGCCCAGGCATTTCTCATACTAACATTCAGCAAGACAGTATTTTTGAAAAACAATGGATTCTCTAGTGCTTGTCCTGTTTTTCTAGTTTGGGTCTTTTTATGTGAAAAGCTGGGACTAGAGGCAACACAATATCAATTATAAGTATGACATACGAGTTTATTTCTCAGTCTTTACTGTAATTTGAGAAATGAATAAAATGTTTCTCAGTGTTTTGTCCAGATTTCCCTGAGGAAATACGTATGTGGGTGTAAAGAGAAAGGACGTAGATGAATGCTCTGCTCAACAGGGAGGAATTTATCTCCAACCTCAGAGAGCATACTGATGTCAGAATTACGGATACATGAAACTGCAAACAACTTCAAAACGATCTCTTCTCAGATGGACTACAAAACGTAGCTTGTTGTGTGATCCAAAACCACTTCTGCAACTAAGCATCTGCCAAAGAGGTAGGCGGGAAGTCACCTTACGATACTGTGTGCTAACCTGCAACCAGGTTGTTAAACCAGGATGTTAAAGCTGTCTCAACTTCTGAATCAGCCTTCAAAATAATCAGGAATGTAGCATTGAAAGGAATGAGTTTTGTAGCATTGAAAGGAAAGCACAGGAAACTACATATTGTACTTACACAAGGCGAAATCAAACTTGGTTCCCCCCACTCTTAGCCTTTCCCCCATGTAGTTTAACTTGAAAACTGGGGATTGTATTAAATTCCAGTGATCTTCCTCTTGGGTTAAGCGAGTCACAGAACTGCGCAGTGTGGGAAGCCACCTAGTGACGGAGGAGCACAAATATGCCTGGAGCTGCCCAAAGTTTTAACGAGATGACGCAGTTGGGAGCATGTGATTACTGCTATTTTGCTCACTGACTTGCAAGTTGTGTGGCATACTAGAGTTTAGAGAATTGCACAGTGATTCCTGGCAACTTTTATGAGTCTTACTAAGTCTTGTAAATGAACTGTGAAATAGCAAATTTTCTCAAGATGAAATATGTAAGAGCAAACGGAATTGTATCAAAATGTATAAGGAGAAGGTCTGATGCAAATTTTAAACTCGTGGTGGCACTTTATGCAGAAAAAGTTAAAATTTGTGAGGCTGAAAGTAAATAACCTAAGGGAGGCAAAGGCACAAAAATGGAAACAATCAAAACAAACTATTTTCTTCTAACTCCATGCAGAAGTAATTCAGCAGACTTGACAGAGGAAGTTTTCATGACCCAGAAAAAAATAGCTCTAGAATTTAGATGTACTTAAACAGCATTTTTCAAAAACAGAGAACTCAGAAAATAGCATGAACACAAAACACTGCACAGCAAGCTTTCAAGGCCAGTAGTGCTCAGTGTGTACAAACAATGTGTCATAATGATTTTTGCCTATGGCAAAGAACTTTACCAACACGCACCTTCTGACTCCACTGAAAAATCTCACTGCATGAGAACTGCATATGATTGAATTATGAGAAGAGCCAAATGGATGATGCAGATTTAGAAGTCAGTTTACTTTGACATCATCAAATAGCACCACTGAAGAAACAGGCACAAAACCCATCATCACAACAACAGGGAAATTAAAAATACATGTTACATTACAGCAGGCAGTATTAGAATATAGCACACAATTTCCAGTGTACATCATTCTGCATAGCAGAACAAAGCCAAAGAAACACCTATTTACAGGAATAATTCTTAGGTGTCATATGTCAGCAAACTTAATGAAGGATTGGCCCAACATTTCTAGAAAGAGGACAAGATGCATGCCCTTCATCAAACACATGCCCTCCTAGAGGCATTCTAACAGCATTAAACAACAGCAATGAAAAGTACAATCCAAGAAATGAATACAGGGTTTTGAGTCATGCAATGAATGATGTCACAACTGCAGGTATTTGATGTACTAGTGAGAAAAGTCCTTTAAAGACTCTTTATACATTTTTTTTTCTATCAAAATTACTCTTGGCAGAGGATCATTCTCTAATCCGTACAGGGAAAGTAAAGAAGCCCAGTTCAGGATTACTTTGTCATTGAAAAAGACAGCATGACATCAGAGAAATACAGATCCTACAGCTAAGGGGTTTCACAAGTCCTGTACTTGAAATCCCAGGGATAGAACTGAAATTCAAAGAAGTGAGTTCAAGCAGTGAAGACTCAAATTGAGAAAGAAGTAGCATTGTAAAGAGAGTAATGGTGGCAGAAATCATGAAGGTATGTACAAAGCTGAAAAACAACAATTTTAAAGCACAGGAGAAAAAATTATTCCTTACAGGCAAATATTTAGTGAAAGGTTTGTATCCTAATTATATATTTAATACAGGTACGCAATAAACTTTTTTTGTATAAACTTATTTCTTTTTGTGAGGGATCATCTTGAATTCAAGACCATCTTCCTTTCAGGTTAGCATGGTAGCAGACATTTACTCTAGAGGGATCTGCAAAACATCTACATCATATTCCCTATTCATCCAAGCAAATTTGTATAATGCAGATCAGCACAAATAGCAGAAATACCATAGTCAACAGGAGGAGAAATTGAAGATATCAACAGCTTCCACCTTCCCAGCAGCACAAGGGAATTTATCACACTAAACTCCAGTTAGTCCAATGAAGCTGACCATGCCTGACGCTTCTGTGGAATGTGGAGGAGCACAATTACCTCCACCAATATAGACGAAGGGGTGCCTCCTCCTCCTGCCCTCACCTGTTGATTTCCATGAGCAATTAACCCCTGTAAGTTGCACCAGTGGATAGAGGTTTTGGCACTGAAGGAGATACAAGTCTACCCCACAAAATGAGCTGCAGAAGACAGAAAACAAGACACTCAGCAGGGAGGAAATGGTCTTTTCCTGGCCCAATCCACTTTCTTTCTTTCCTGCTTTCTTAAATGACCTTTCTGCATAAACTGCTCAAGGAAACTACCCAGTAAAACACACCACTTTTCTGCATGAGGAAGCTCAGATGAGCAGGCACATCCTCAGCAATGGGGACACAGAAACAAGACAGACACACAGAACAGAAATTACTACAAGCACCACAGCTGGTAAGATCAGAATATGAGCCACACTGATATATCACCTCTTTATAATAAACAATACAATTTTCCCAAGTTTTCAGTGAAATTGTTACCATGAAGCACCTAGAAATTTTGTAGCACATTTTGTAGCAGACTATTACATATAATTTCATATTCCTTCTACAAATGTAACTGTAATAATTGCAAGAAATTAGCAATAACCAAAAAAGAGAGAAATCTTTCAGAGAGTGTCATCAATATGCTATTTAAATATCTTATTAAGAGATAATTACCTTAGATGTGAGTTACAGTAAGTTGCAGTGGAAAGAGACCTTAGGCAAAAAAGTTGATTGTTAAGACCTTCTGTTGTAAACAACTGGTTTTCCTTTCCCCTCAGTTACAGCAATGTGGTTTCTGCAGGTTTTGGACTACTAGCTTTTCAGATTTTATTATTAAAATTTAAATGCCCAGATAGACACAACTATGTCATCCATAATTTTCATCATGTAAATTGTTTTGTGAATTGTGCCGAAAACCCCAGATTGATATGCGTTACATGCACATTTGAAATACATGCTTGGTAGATAGTATAGCTAAAATCTAAATATATGAACATGCAGATACTGATTAAAATATGAAAAAGTCTGATGCAGAGGTTTTCTTTCAAAAACACATATACTACCTTTCCAGACTTTCTACTGTCCCTGTTTTCTGAGGGTAACTGACATGATAGGCTCTAGCATGTCATCAATGTTTGAACTAAATAGTTATGAAAAGTGCCCATTTAAATATTATAAGCTAAGGTAGGGCCAAAGTAATTGTATAGCTTCATATTTCCTGGGGACTTCACTCTAAGCATTTAACTTGAACTCAAGTAGAAGTAAATACAACATGCGGTCATGTAATATGCAATTATATACTAACTGTATTTTTGTATCCGAAGAAATACTACTTGGCCTCTCAAAGCATCATATCAAACACAAATCAAAACATGTTTTCATCTTGTATTCTAAAAATAAAAATCTTCTTTTAACTGCAGTGTCACTTACATGAGTACCTTGAAAAGTAAAACATTAAAATATGGAAAATGTGTATGCTATTAATAAACAAAATAAATCAAGTAAATTGAAGATATGGAATTCATCCTTTTAAGTCCTCAAAGATTTTTGCAAAATATGAGCAGATTTGTAATGCAGACTCACCATTCATTCAAAATGGGGACAGCAGTATTTTAGATGGCAATTTAAAAACATTGTGTCATAGCTGGATAGATAAAAATACACAAGCAGTTGCCAGAAAAACAAGTCTGTCACTGTCAAACAGTAGGTGATCCAATTCTTCACATACCAGAAAGATTTTCATTTTCCATCTCTCTCTATATTTTTATCTAGAGATAACATTGTACTAAGGAATAGATTTCAGTTCACAAGAGTAAACACATAAAGCCAAAGAAATAGCTGTTCTGCTGAGCTGATGAGATTACTGAAATATCCCATGAATTTCAGCACAGAAAGGCACTGGCTTCACATGCTCTCACTTAAGCCACAACAGCCTTATCTGATAAATCAAAGATGTTTTGCTATGGTTTCAAGATGGTGACTCCAGAAAATTCATCCCTGTTACAAAGAAATCAGAGGTGATGTGAACACACAAAGCATTTTCAAAGGTGGACCCACAGGTGTAGGTGATGTTTGTTGAATGTCACAAAAAGGTAGAAATTGAGCTCAGACAGTTCAACTAGGCAAAAATCTGGACAGGCAACACATATCACTGCAAGAGCTCGAGGATTTAACCATCACAATTAAGGCCTCTTTTTATTTAATGAACAATAATTTTTAACTGAAATTAGAAAAAAAATCTAGTGGAGGCTAGTAGATCTTTGTACTAGTTTGCGAAATATTAATTTTAAATCACTCTTTAGATTGGCTAGACCATATTCAGGTATAATTAGATGCAGATTTCATTAACAAAAACCTGCAGTAGCATCTTAAAGTGTTCCCAAGGACTTCAGTATCTGTCAGTGGAGTATCTTATGCTGGCAAAGGAATAAATACAGTTCTGATTGGACTCTATGCATCTGTCAGTGTGCTGGCATCAAATGATTTGGAAGCAAAATCACCCATCAGAGAAGGCAAATAGAGCCCTGTGCTTCTCTTTTTGATGTCTCTGTTGACAATCCCATCATTTTGACACGATATCACTGTCCTCCTTACATACTGCTGTCTGGGGAAGCCTATTGATATTGCTTGTTCTTGAGACATCTCACCCAATGGCAGAAAAAAAATGGAATAAGAGCTCCTTTTAATGCCAAAAGCAGCCTGAAATAGGTGATGATTCAATGAAGACTACCTATAGCAAAATGAATCCATGCATACCACCAAAAACTCTCCAGACCTCTTACCAGCACTATTTTACCTTCTTTTCACAACCTAACACCTCACAGGTATATAGTTAATAAACACCAAAAGTAAGGAAGGAGAAAACCAGCTAATGCTGTGAAGTTTAAATGTGACAAAAGTTAAGTGAAACAAATATTTCAGATTAAAAAATACATCTAAAGAGTTAAAAGCATTTAATTTATGACCTCTTTTTTTGGGCACAATTAAAAAAAGAAACCAACCAAAAAAACAAAAAACCCAGAAAAACCAACAAAAACAAAACAAATAAACAAAAAAAACCCAAACCAAAACAAAAACACCAACAATGACACGA
This sequence comes from Acanthornis magna, assembly GCA_036785705.1. Classification (NCBI taxonomy): domain Eukaryota; kingdom Metazoa; phylum Chordata; class Aves; order Passeriformes; family Acanthizidae; genus Acanthornis; species Acanthornis magna. The sequence goes on along the minus strand of JAWUZG010000025.1, from coordinate 22,965,729 downwards.
AAAAAACCAAAAAAACAAAAAAAAAAAAAAAAAAAAAAAACCAAACAAAAAAAAACAAACAAAAAAAAAAAAACCCCAAAACTCAAATTACCTAGACTTTCATGGACATACAACTCCAGGGTATTTTATAGATTCAAACCTAAAGAATTGCTGAAAAGAAATATATTGAAAAATTATTATGCAACCTCATATAAAATTAAAATGCAACTCCTGGAGAAAATTTAATTCTCATACTCCCCAATTTATAAAACTGAAAAATCTGCTTTCAGCAGAAAATGAAGAAAAAGAGAACTTAAACTTTTCACTATTCATAACCACAGAAATATTCCTGCCTGGGAAAATCAGGACTGACAATAGTAACTCTTTAGCTTATTTTTTTAATGCTGAATTTTTGGTCACTCGCTTCATTAACAAACCAACTTCTGTATGTAAAACTACTTTATTTTTTTTTTTAAATTCTGCTAGATTCAGATCCTTCAGCAGCTTAGAAACACTTTGAACAACCACCACTACAGAACCTAACATGAGTTAAAAAACCCCTACAAAATTAGCAGGATGCATCAAGCTTCTAAGCACTACTATGTTCACTCTCAACATAAACTTTGCTAGCAAGGGCTGTCCCATGAGGAGAAAGGTTGCAGTTCTTCAACACTGAGAGTACCAAGCTTAGAGTGTTATGCTTTAAATAGCATTTAAGACACAAAAGCAGGTCTGAAAATCTTTCTGAGATAAGGTAATATGCTGACCTTCTCTAAGATGCTCCAGCACTGCTGGAATAATCTAGTCTAATACATGCATGTACACTGCTATGTTCCTTTTGGTTTTGAATTGCCAGCCAGTCATGTGAGCAGTGCAGTAAACTCGTCTACTGCAGAAGGAACAAATAAAGTCATATTTGAATGTATGTGAGTGGTAATAAGGGAGTTCAAGTCACACCGACAATAAAGATACATGAGTAATAGTCCAAGCTACAAAGCAGATACAGAATTAATTAACATGTGGAAGAACAAGTCTTGATCCTATTAAAGGGAGCTGTCTAGGTGGCCTCACGGGTTATGAAACTGGCACTAATGAAGATGAGACCACAAGGAGAAAAAGATTTTTCCCTAGACCTAAATGAAGCTGTAATGCAAAATGAATTTGAGAACATTTCTCTTTCTTACTTCAAACTAACAGATAGAATAATCACATTAGGAGATTAAAGATTTATGCCTTTTCTCTGAACAGCATTTAACATGCTTTTCTACTACTATTACCTGGCTTGTTCTAGTAAGATGATGACCTGTACAATACATGCTTATGACATAAATAAAAGTGGAAGAGATATAACCAAATGCCCTTAATTCAAAGCAGAAAATTATTTTGGAGTACAGGAACAAATCACTGTTTCTAGGTTCAGATCTACTAATAACACTGCAGAGCTTACTGATATTAAGACAGGTATCTGGGTACTATCACAATCACTGTTTTTTAACTGCCTATTTTAAAGAAAAAAAAAATAATTGATTTGAAAAATGTTGAAAAGTGTTTTCTAAACAATAACAGAGAAAGCAAACCATACAGGAAGAAAAGGCCACTTATTTCTTAGGGGAAAATCACAGAGGTCAGTCTACAGCTTGTATGGGATACTGGGATGGTAAGGACTTCTTATAAGGACTTCTTGTAAGGTAAGGACTTCTCTGCCACACGGAAAAATGAAGAGTCACTAATATATCTTTGCATGTCAAAGAAGTCTGGTTAGTCTCTTGTGGCCCCATTCTGGTAACTCACTATGGTCTCTGCAAACATACTGCGAAACTCTGAAAAACATATCACTCCTGGGACAGGAGTTTTTCTCTAGAGTCACAGTCTGTTGACAGAAACCACCAACTGACATGGTAAATTAAACAGATAGGCTGGATTTCTCAATGAGAAAACAACAACCCTTAGGACAATCAAAATTAACAGTAGAAAAAAACTGTCCATTACTTTAAAAAAAAATTTTTTTAAAAGCGCCAAACATTGACCAAGACCTAGGTCCCTGTAAGGGCAGAGCAACACCTTTTTAGGGACAAATGTGCCACTATGTAAAACCTCTGAGGTGGCTCACAACTGACAGAAGTAGCACCTAATCTTCACAGATATTCTGTACCAAGTGGGGTTTTGTTTTGGTTTATTTTTAATTATTGTTATTACAGACTGCAGAGTGTAGGGGAGACACAATATGTTTGTCCCTTGATAGGACAGATGCGATTCATGCAAACAGCTGAGAACACTCACGTGCAGCAGCAACCTGGGCTAAACAGAGGGACATGTGACTATGTAGGCATGCATTTGGGCATGGACAGGTACAGAACAAGTTCACAGCTCTACAAGAACAGAAGGTCAGGAAATTGCTTTTTCCCTCCATCTCTGCAAGAAGAAGGAATCAATAAAAGAAGTCGCAAGTCAAAATTCCCAAATTTGACACCATCTTGAGTTAAGAAACAGAAGCACAGTTGTATGGGTATGAGAGATACCTTAACAATCAGTGTTTTTGGAGATTTCTGAAAATGAAGTGGTCCTTCTGAACCCTCAGAAGAATAGTTCCAGCTGGCAGATGTCCATGTACATAAAGGAATTCATCCTACAGCAGAGGGAAAGGGGTCAGCATGAGCCATCATAGACTCTAGTGCTTTGGGGAGGAGGGATATACGTGTTCCAATAAGCCTTTTCCTCCCCCATAGAATTACAGAAGAGACCAAGGTTTCATTAAAACCCCAGCTGGAAATGGTAATTCAGCACCACCTGTCCCAGGCCCGTGGGCACCCCCAGGCCCTTGCTGACCTGCCCAGCCTCAGCTGCTGCCTCCACAGCCTGCTCTGCACCAGGAGCCCCAGTGAAGCTCAGCCCTTTGCTCCCAGACCTGGCTTGAGCTCAAGTACTACGTCTGCCTCCACTCCTGCACTTATCTCCTCAGAATTGTGTTATCTGTACCTTTCTCCCCAGGTCTGGAGAACCTTCTCTGGAGGTCTGTCTCCACCTCATACCCTTCTGATCCAAACTGGAGCCCCTGGATAGACCTAGGCTGTAGGTGATCATTTCATCACCCAGGCTCATGGTGTGACTCTTACGGATATCCTGTGCAGGGCTAAGAGTTGGGCACCACAATCCTTGTGGGTCCCTTTCAACTCAGCAGGAATTTCCTGCATCTGGGACTGCTGATGGGTCCTACTACCAGCCCCCAACCTTGTCCACACTGCTCAAGCCCCATGGGCTTCAAAGTTTCTCCAGCCTCTACACAGAGAAAACAACTCAGCTTCAATGTGGTGCTGGTACTAAAAATTGGCATAGCCAGACTACTAAGGCAAAGATGATAAAATTAAGACAGTCAAATCACAGTGACTAATACATTCTGTGTCTTGTTCTTCATTATATTTTCAGAAACTGTTGAGCACTGCTGCCTTTCTAAAGCTAGGCTTTGTTTTTCAAACCCAGAACAGTACCCAAAAAAGCCACCTACAATACACAGGTGGAGAGGCTGGAGAGGGGGAAGGGAAAGATAGGAAAACCCAAGAATCTGTATTTCAGGAGAGGAAAGCAGGCAATAGATAACACAGACTGAGAGAGTAGTTAATTTAGGTGTCTTATACAACTAACTGGTTTGTTTGAGGCTTTAAAAATGCTTTGGCCTTATCAAGTCATATTTTACTTCCTTCTCCATGAAACAGATATGTTATTGTGGTTTCCAGTAGTTTTTTATATTGTCTTATGGTAGAAAATACGTATTCTATTAACCTGAGAACAGCAATAACAACTAATTATTGTTTGCAAACTATCAGTCTCTAAAGGAAAGGGTTTCTGAGGGTAACTTCTTATGAGATGTTAACAGTCTGCAGTTTGATCAATTTGGGAAATAATTGGTTTTTCAAAACCTAGTATAAAAATACAGCTGTTCAAAATATATTAAAAAAAAATTTCAAATGGTTGCTACCCTCATCAGCCATGAGGGTAGCAACCAAGGATACATAATGTCATGGGTACAGTACCCTTGTATTAACATCTATAATTAGACTTGTAATAATCTGATATTAGAAATAACAGTATTTCTAATTTTCCTGTCTTAAAATTCATTACTACACATCAAAAGACATGAACAAGACCATAGCTCAATTAGCTTACAACCTTGACAACATTTACAATTAGAAAGATAATATAACATTAGATTGTGATATTAATGGAAAAGGAAAAATTACACCATCTGAAAGTCAGACACAGTCAAATGTAAAAGAATAGTTTTAATCAAGAAAAGGATTTTGATGAGCACAAACAGGATGTTGACAGGAAAGACAATAATGGAAAGAATATCAAACAGTTGAAGTAACTGCACCAGAAGAGCTTATATTCAGACTTCAAAAGTAATCCATGCACAAAAATGCAGTTTAAAAAGGTCTTATAATTCAGCAATATGACAAAATGTCACCCATATCTTTACCAGAAGTCAGAGGAAGAAAAAGCAACCACACTAAGCCTTGAACTGGCATTCTGACATAAACAGCACACTAGGTTTCCCAGCAATTATGAAGGCCATATTACTAAAAGACAACAAAGTAAGAAAGAAGATAGTATCAAAACTCTTCTATGAAACGTTTATGAACATGCTAATCTAAACTCAGAACTAAGTGGGCTGAGATACACCACATTTTTTTCATTCTAGGCAGTCAGTTCACGCCTACCTGGGATGCCCAGAGCAATGCAGTTTAAATTTTACCATCAAGGAAATTAGTACTTAAGTTGGAGAAGATGGGAAAATCACAAGAGGACTTGGTGGGAATTCTGTTGTTGGCTTTTTTTCTTTTTTTTTTTTTTTAGTAAACTGACATAATGGAAGGATACCAACTGGTGTTGGTAAAAGGAAAGCATCAACGGAAGGAAGATTAAAATAGAAGTCCTCAAAGTAGGAGTATAGAACAGAAAAAATGCTTGTAGTCTTATGGGAAAATGGGCATCCAGAGTTGATTGATAGAAGAGAGTAGATTGCACAGATGAAGAAAAGAATGAAACAGATATGTGATGATTCTTTACAAACAGGTTAGAGGGGAAAGAGAGAAATAACTATATCTAATTTAGTCATTAATACATCTGAGCTGACAATCACATCAGACAAATATTAACAACGTTTACAGATCATAATGGGTTACTAACAGTATTGCGGAACTACCATCTTAGAAATGAAAAGAACATGGGGGAAAGAACCCTATAAATGCTCTTTTCTTCCCGTAACCAAATAAGCAAGGATTTGTTTTCATAAATGAATGTCGTTTAACATCTTAAACGATTTAAAGGTGGACATCATGCCTTCTGTGTAGCTTAGGAGCTGTACACGAGACTTGCAGAGAGAGATAAATGGAATTTCTCTGCAGTACTCAACGTTTTCTAAGTTTGGAAGATTCTTACCCTGTATTGATGGAAATTATTTCTATCAGTGGATTCTTCCTAATCTTTGGCAAATCCAGTCGTGCTCCCCCCAAACGTTTTCCATTATCCTTTTTCTGACCCAGCAGTCTCACAGAATGACCTTCAAATTAAGCAAAAAAATGCAGTCAATACAAAGAACAAGTCTCATCATAGTTGTTTTGATTCGCTCTTCTTTAGAAGTAGTGTTTATATTTCAAAGACTGAAAATGAGAATGAAATGTAATAATATATTTCCAGCAGCTGGAGCATTTAAAAAGAGACATTGACAGGTAAAATAAATCATCTTAAAATGAGCAAATTATTTCATCCAATTATCTTTTCACACTTGCATTTTCTGTTTATATGATTAAAATTATCTAAGCAGTCTCATTTTCAGACTCTCTAGCAAATAACAACACAGCAATAATATTTAAATGAGTTGTATGGCAGGATTAAAAGATTCTTCCCCAAAATTTCATTCAAACCTGAATTAATAGGTAATAAACAACTAAATACTTTTTTAGCTTACTACATGGAGAACCAACACATTTCAAGATTACCTGACTCTGTAAGTCTGAGAGAAAGTGCTGCATATCCTCCTCACATGTCTCATGGCTAAGCTGACTACCAAGATTTGCACATACTGCCCCCACAACAAGACAACTGTAGGTCAGAAAACTGCCTCACAACTACTTTCCTGAAGCCATTAATATTCAGAGAATAAAATACAAATAATTTCACCACCTGCCTACAATAGTACATCAGCCATACCCTGACAAGTCCTGTATTTAAACAGCACAAATGACAGGGTTCGCTGATATTCAGAAGCAAGAACTAACAACGAAGAATCAAAACAATTGTGTGTATTATTGTGTAAGGTAGTCTAAAGTGTGTCCAAGTTAAGACTTGTGTCACTTACTCCACAAAGCCTAGAACAGGCAGATGAGAGACAGCAAGTGAAAGCTAATGGTAGATAGCTTAATAGAGCTGGAAAGCAACAACTCAAACTGGCAGGAAGAGAAAGCATGTCTCTGTTGAAGTTGGAACACTCCTTGATAGTAAACACTACAGCATCAATCTGCCAAATATTTCAGGAAAGAAAAAACTAACCTTAAAATAGCCTATAACAAAATCAATTAAAACCTGTATTACACCAAAGCTCCTAACTTATGTCACCAACAGCTATTTACAAAATTAATTCCTTCATCAGTCAAAGCCTTTCTTCACTGCCTCTTTTGAGGAGTCATAAATTAATTTTTGAATAATGTGGCATTCATGCTCTCAATTTATTTCCGTGATGTGGCAACAACAGCATGGAGAAAAACCCAACTACTTCTAGAATAACATCTTCCTCAAGTTGTTGTAAGATACACAAAAATTCTCAGTCAAAAATGTGATCTAAGAACAAGTGACCAGAACTGACCTGATAGCCCAAAGGTTAACACCAACAGGAGACATACTCGTTAATACTGATAGAAGACACCATAATGTTGACAGGAAACAAAAGGCATTACTTCTGCAGTTGCATCTGACAAAAATTTCATTATGTCCTGTGGTAAATTTAGTAATATGGTGCTTGTGCTACTAGCATTTGCTAAATTATTCACTTCTGCCTTTTCCTGAGAATAACAACAATATCCTTGTCTCACAATACCATCAGTTATTTTCCAATCCAATGCTTCACTGAGGAGCTGCAAGCATGGCACCATTTTATTTACTTATGTAACAAAAGTGATTGCCTTATATAAAGCATAAAAATTAAACTAGAAGCAGAGAACATTCCTTTTTGTATTTCTTAATACTGTAATTTATTTGGAATAAACCAGTTTATCAATTTTTTTAATACTCAACTGCATTACCATATTAAAGGTGTATTTGGATTTATGGCTGAAAATACAGTGGAACGATTCCAGTAGTCTTAAAACAATCAGGCTTAACAAGTTACCCAAAACTTAAAATTCACACACTTATATTTGGGGACAAACCACCATTCTTAAGCTTAAAAAACAAAATGAAAACAACAAACCACAAAACCAACCTGCCTCCCTCCCCAAGTAACATCTCAGAGCGCAGAATCAGGGAGGCCTCATGTCCTCGGAACACAGAGCCTCACAAAGAACAGCCACGTGAGTTACTGCTCTCTAACAGGAATTTAGCTCACACTCTCCCTTTCTTAAACTGAGAGCATTAATGAAACAGGCAACCACCCCAAAAAAAAACACCCCCACAACATTAGGATATTCTACACATAGAATATAACTTATAGGGAAAATAAGACTGACATTCTTCTATCTTCAGTGACTTCCTTTATTCAGGAAAGGAACCCCAGCTCTGTGACGATCTCCCAGGTGATCCACTGAATGCTAACATCCACCCCAACCCTGTACCTCAGCTCAGGAAATCTTTGGCCTGACAATCAAATACGGCAGCTTATTCTCACATAAAATACATTTCCAATATTCCTCCTGTATGACACTGAAGTTCCAATTAATATGACGCTTGTAAGACCTGTGGGGTACTCAAGAATAACAACATCCCTGTACTTTTCAGTCCAGACACCAGAGGCTAAAAAAATGCCTTACTGCAAGCTGACTCTTAGCAGAGAGCTTAATGCTTCCAGAAGGCAAGCAGCACACGCACATCCAACTACTGTGACTTGTATTGCAGGCATACTTAATTATTATTCTTAAGCAAAAAAACTCTCGTTTACAGTATTCGTGACCTTGAATCCCTTTTCCCCTACTCCATACAAGGACTATTTTGTTTCATTTTAAGTAATCACTAAAGCATCTGTTTACAGAATTGTTACTATTAATAAAACAAAACTTGATAAACACTGAATCATACTTTTTCACATGCTGTAAATCTTTTTTCCTCATACTTATTTTTAAAAAAACTTTAAAATAAACATTGTGCCATCTTCAACTAGGAAAAGGCTAAGTAACTTTTTTTTTAGATTGTCTAACCAGCACTATTAAGCCCAGACCAACATCAAGTTTAACAGAAAAAGCAGTAATTTTAAATCGCATTCATGACCTCCTTTCAAAGCTTAGAATGGGACAAAACGCTGCAATTAGGCTTTACTTCTAAAGCATTTTATCTGATTAAGTTACCTTCTCTCTGACTTTACAGGTTGCATAACTTACCTAAGCAAAGCAGGTGTCCCAAACTTAAAAGGAATCTTTCTTTTCATGTTTGTTTTCTTTCTTTTTTTTTTTAAGTTTTGTACAACATTTTTGTAAACTGAGTTAATCACAAGTCTATTACCATAATGGTGAGTGCTCCATCTCAGATATCAAACAAACACCACTCCTTTTTTGATGGTTTACTCTATGAAGCAAGCTTTGAAACACAGCTTAATGACAAACAGATCTAAGTCAGGTTAGACAGGAGAGCCTAAACAATCTTGGCCTATTAACCTCTTCTGCCATAAAAATAACTTTTCTGCTTCCACATCATCTACCAGCAGGTAAAATTCTAATAGGAAAAAAACAAAAGAAAACCTGAAAAGGTTAATTAGTGGTTTAGGTCATGCTTCAGAGCAGTTTTTCACTGATTAGTAGATAATTAATACAGATTACAACACAACAGAAGTACTAACCAAGTCCAGCAAAGGACACTTGCAGAGCAGAATCACTCACAGCAAGTGTAAATGAAATCAGGCTAGGAACAATTTAAAATTAATCAGAGCTCTCTAGTTTTCAGAACTGTTAAAATTAAACTCATCTTTACATAGAACTCAGTAGATGCAATTCACATTACCTGGCCCTGTCTGCAAGAAGGATGAGGTTAGAATGAATTAATCAGGATTTTAAATCCTATTGTTAGTCTAAAAGAGGGGATTTAAATGTGTCTAGTTTGATAATTCAGTTTGCAGAATGAAAATATTTTCAAGATACTTATTTTTACTTGTTAAAAAGGACATCAAAAAGTAGCACAGTTTTAATGGCATGCCTTTAATCATAAATGTATGCACTTCAGGACTGATGGAGAATGCCCAATTTTGAAATACAAATATATGCAGGGAACAGGTAATAGAATTGCTCTGCCATAAGATTATTAAATTAAATGTCCTGTGAACCTCAGGCTACCATCAGATCCCTGTGACCTAGAACCACAGAAGCACATTAATGATATTAGAGCAAACAGATTTAAATGGGACTAGTACTTTCCTAGTTTATTACAAGAATAAGTGAGGGGGAAGTGGCCCGGCTTAGTCAATTTTAGTCAACTTCACCTGGCTATCAGCAGCATATCAGATATTAGTAGAGCTATATTATGTTTAAAAATATAGCCGGCTTCATTCTGTCCATAGGCTGGCACCCCTCAAGAACTGCTGGGAAATTATATCTGCCTGAAAGATGGAAGAGGGCACCCCCTGAGAGTCCCTCTCCATCCCTGCACACCCCACTGGAGCCACACAGTGTGACTCTGAAACACAACTCCCAGCCAGACACAGAGCTTTCTTAGCTGTTAGCTTACAAGTTCAGTGCAGATATCTCCAGCAGCTCAAAACCACGATTTTACAGAAAATCCTCAAAGATGCAGGAAACCCCAGCCTTGGCGGCAACAATTTCTATTGTTTTCTGATTGTTCTGTTACCCATTCTTTCCCTTTCCCAGTTACATCACTACGCTTAGAGGTTATTCACCATTTCCTGAAAGACACTTTTTTCCTCACAGCACAGCTGCCAATGCACTGTTCTGCACCTCTCAGACGTCTCTCACCAACCTGTCTGATCTTCTCCAGCATCTTTAGGGAACAGGATTAAGCACAATTTCATGTACTCTTGCACACATTTCCTTCCACCACTGTTTGGTTCTTAATGAATAGAGAGTTTCCTTTCCTCAAGGTTAGCACTGGAAAAAATAGCACATAGGAGCAGTATAGCTAAGGAAAGGAAGGTAAAAGCATATGAAGGGAAAACAAAGTCATAAATTTCTTCAAAGAAAAATGAAAGGAAGAAGTGTAAAGAACCAAAAGCAGTAATAAAGACTGAAAGAAGCATCAAGAAAGGGCAGACTGTAAGCTCCTCTCCCATCTTTTCTCCCTGCCCTGCAGCACAAACATGCTGTCCCACAGCAGACATGACTGATTTCAAAGGAATTCCCAAGCTCCCCAGAGCAATCACATGCTGTCAGACACACACAAGTGCAAAAACAAGGACACTAATTGGTTTAGGACTTTGCTGCGTGGATGCTCCCACCCAAACCAACCCAAGCTGGCCAGCAGCACAAAGGCATCCCTGAATGTCATCAGTGGGATTTCCTGTTTCAAGTAAATACAGGGAGCAAAGAAAAGCCAAACCTAACTGAAAGGTATATGCCATGACCCTGGTCAAGCAATTAATATAAATTATTCCTCTTCTAGATCGGCGAAAATGGGAATGTTCTGTAACAGTCAAACTCCTTCAAATGGTGTAGGCAGGAACTAGGTCCATTACAAGAGACAGGGAAAAATTCAGACTAATGCTGTCAGAGTTACTGATTTTTCCTTGTGTGTCACTGCACCATGCCTTGGGCCAGGCGTCCAGTCCCATTAGGATGCTGATAGCAGGTGGTATGTTGGATCCAGTCTCTACATTCAAAAATCTTGCATAAAAAGATTGCCTTCCACCCTATATTGACTCAAAAAGCTTCATAGAAATGTGAAGGTATTCCTAAGCATACAGCACATGTAACTAGCTCGAACTACAGAGAACTACTAAGTGTTGCACTTGGAATTAACATCCAACAATATTACTGCTTTGGAAGATTCTGGAATTTGAGTGTCACACCAGTGAAGAGAGGAGCTTTTTAAAATTCATTTTATGTAATTTCAAAAATAAGATATTCAGTAGAAAAGGTCAGCAGGTGTCCCAGATTGCTAAAATTCATACACCACTTTCTCTCCATTAAACATGCAACACCTCTTTATTCTTGGTATGTCTCCAGTGTACGATTTAATCATAACAATATCTGTAAGCACTAAAACCGCACTGTACAAGTCATACAGAAAAAGAGATAGCTATTAATAAGGAATTACAGTCCATGTAAAAATTCCACCAAGTTAAATTAAGAGTATAAGTATTAAGAACATTTTTGACATATCCATAGTACTTTCCTCTCTCACAGCAAAAGCACTTGAAATGCCCTATTAAGGCACTATTTCTTTTTTCAGGATTCAATAGCTTCACCCTACTTATTCTGAGATCATGCAATGTTATTGTCTTTCTGAAAAAGTGCCTGAACATTAAATCTCCTGTGAGCTCAAAATGCCAGCTACAATTCCACAGCTCAGAAGGACAATACTAAGAATCAACTACAGGAAGAGTTCCCCTGACCCTCTGTCCTCACCTCTCTGTGAAGAAATGCATTTGATTAGGATCAAAGATTCTGCTCAAAACCTCAGGAGATCCTGGAGAGAAACTTCCAAGGGAAAAGACATTTTGAATCAGATAAAACAGGCTGCATTCTGAGGAAGGGAAGTGCTGAAAGGAGGATTTGTCAGAGCCAGCTGCAGCAGCACCAGTAACTTGCCTAATGTTTTGGGCTGAACAGAACGAATTTAGCCCTGTGAAACGCTGAGCTGAACTTCTCACTGTATGCAAAAGCAAGCTTTTACTAAATTTCCCTCATTTGAACAAGGTACTCTTTACATTTAACAGCTGTGAGGATCCTCTAACAGAGCTAAATCCAGCTGAGTCTAACCAATGTGAATTGAACAGAAAAATAGGGATGCTGTAAGATGGTCATTCATTCAAAGTGTGGAAAAGAGCATATACAAGTCTGGAAGAAAAGGCATCTTTTCCATGCACATCACAGGCTCACTTAATAACGAGCAATCACAATTTTGCTACTGAGATTTTCAATCTGTTTCCCCCCCAATTGCTTGTTTTCTTCTTCTGTGGCACTATTTATCTCTCATTCAGTTTCTGTGAGCTACTTAGAAAATAAAGCCATAAAAATGACAGTCATATATAATGACAGTCCTATCAGTTTTATAAATTAAATCAATGCAAATAACTACACTGAGAAAAATAATTACAAAACCTACCAAAAGTCCTGGATCATCTCACACACCTAATAGTCACTGCATACCCAAAAGCATTTGAACAGGCACAGCAAAAACAGCTATAAACTTCCTTGTAAGAACAGAAACCAATTCATGGTAACAGAAATCTCTTGCCCCAGCAGGGAAGATTTTAATGTTGAGCCACATCATTATTGATGTTTTACAAAAGCAATCAAAATCTGTCTTTGCAGAAACAGCTTCTCCACAATTACTGTATATTCCTCACCACGCTCTACATTTTTATTTAAATTACGGTCTACAAAGCTGAACTCTCCAAACTAATACTGGCACAGATCATGGTATTACTATTTTGAATTCATCAGTACCCTTCAGTACATCAGACTTTTAGCAAGCAGTCAGAAAGGAGCAATCAAAATGCAACGTGATGCTCTCATTGAAGCATCTGGCTGCATGAGAAAACCTTCATTTAACAGCCATACAGCAGGACACTTTCCAGCCAGGTCCTTTATAAGCCAATGCTTATTGTCAAAGTAGTTCTTAAATAACAGGAGAAAAAGAAAAAAGCTGTTGGTTTGAGTAATTACACTTTTTCTACCCATAACACCATTTTTTTAGATGACAACAAATAATTTATAATTTTGTTTAAACAGGACTAACTCCAAAATTTCCAATCTGGGGGACACAAAACAGGGGCAGGCGGTGATTCGTACCATATTATGCCATTAACCTCAGTGACAGATACATACAAATGGGTGATGGATGAATCTTTTAATCACAGTCATGTCCCCAAGTTACTGACTTGCTGTAGCTCTGTATATTGCCCACTGAAAACATTATTTCAACCCTGCCCAACCTTCTTCAGTCCACCAAACACAGCCCCTGGCACAAGTTCATAGAATATTAAGGGGTTGGAAAGGATCTTTAAGATCATCTAGTCCCAGTCCCTGTGCCATGGGCAGGTACATCTCCCACTAGACCAGGCTACTCAAGGCCTTATCCAACCTGCCTTGAACACAGTTTTTCCAGTTAGTACCTTTACTTTTCCACCATCTCAGTTCAAAAGGCAATTCTACCTCCTAGTAATAGCACTGGGGATGTGCTACTGCTCGCAGGGTGTATGGAGGGGCTGCAGGAGCCTCTGTGAGGAGAGGCCAGGGCTGCCAAGTGCCAGACACAGCTGGCTCCAGCTGGCTCCAAACGCCCTGCCACAGGGCACAGTGGAGCTCCACAGCTCTCGAAGGTGTAAGAAAGGGAAAAACACAGCCTGGCAGCAGGAAAAAAGCATGAGGGAAAGCCCTGTGAGCACCAAGGTGAGAAGAGGAGGAGGAGAAAGGGAGGAAGGAGGAGGTGCTGCAGGCACCCATCGGATTCCCCTGCAGCCACCGAGAAGAGCGCAGGGAAGCAGATGGTGGCCCTGCAGCGTGTGGGAGAGCCCGGGAGCAGCAGCCTGAGCACAGCTTCCAGCAGCACCTGTGGGACACCCACACGGGAGCAGCCTGCTCATGAAGGGCCGCACCCCGAGCAGAGGAGCCACGCGGGAGCAGCTCTTGGACGCCCACAGCCCACGGGAATGAATGCCGCAGGCTGGAGCAGGAGAACAGTGCGGGAAGCAGAAGCAGAAGCAGCAGAGAGGCGCTGCGCTGGGCTGCCCGCAGCCGCTGCTCCCTGTCCGCTGCACCGCTCCGGGGGAGGAGATGGAGGAGGCTGGGGTGAGGGAATGAAGCTGAGCCTGGGAAGAAGAGGGGTGGGGGAAGGTAGCTATCGTTTTCTCACCACTCTATTTTTAATTGGCAATAAATTAAATTAATTGCCCCCACATCGAGTCTGTTTTCCCCATGATGGTAACTGGTAAGTGATCTTCCTGTCCTTATCATAAGCCAAGAGTTATTCCATCTTATTTTCTCCGCTGCCCTCGTGAGGAGTGGGAGCAAGAGAGCAGCTGGATGGGGGTCTAGCAGCCAGACAAGGTCAACACACCACACAGTGAAATAAATAAAACAACCCACCCAAAACTGCCCCCCTCCCCCACCCTTTTCTATGTCCTTTCAAAGGAGATAGAAACAGAAACAGGGACTGGATGAGGCCACTACCCTCCCTCTGACCCTCTTTAAGCTGCACTTTGGCACAAACAGTCAGTTTCCTGACTGGGAGCCAAATGATACTTTTCCTCAAATAGGAACTCCTGACTCCTCCAATTTTTATTCTTCATTTGGCCTGTCATCAGCTTCTTAAGTCGAGGCGACTCTTCCCACAATCACAGAAACTGAGAAGAGACTATTTTATCTACTGTTATCAGCAGATTGTAGTGAAATCAAGAAGCACATACAAATATTATTTAACATTCTGGCATTCATGTATGTACATATAAATATACACATTCACTCTCAGGTGAAAAATCCAGTATAAATGCTACACATTAGCCTATATTATAATATAGGTACCATTTATTTCATTTTCATACAGGCAGACACTGCAACTATCATCAATCCGTAACTGCTGACCACATGAGCACAATTAAACAGTTTAGCAAATACTGGTTAATGTTTAAACCGGGAATGGATGGGCAGCTTCACCAGACAGGTCAATGTGACTGAAACCAAGAAAGGTTATGCTAAGTATAAAAGGCTCAACCCTGAAGTAATTTCCTTCGGTTGTTTTTTATAATCAGGTCTACTGACCCATTGTAAAGCTATGTTTTGTGAAAGCATTAGACAGACACAATATGGACTAAACTCAATTCAACCCATGTCCCTCATCTCCCTAAGGCCTAAGCTAAAACCAGACTGTACACAAATACTCTGGTCCCACG
Source organism: Acanthornis magna (assembly GCA_036785705.1). Lineage (NCBI taxonomy): Eukaryota > Metazoa > Chordata > Aves > Passeriformes > Acanthizidae > Acanthornis > Acanthornis magna. Next base: position 22,950,491 of record JAWUZG010000025.1, on the reverse strand, counting down.
CCTCCCACCCCCACAAACCCTTAATAACTTGGGATTTGAGAGCATGTCTAGAAAGGAAGAGGCAAAGACCTAAATCTCTGAAGACATAAATTCAAAGCAGAGGAATTTCTGCATTGAGCAGTTAACATTTCTCCTTTAAAATACAGAACGAATGTATTCTCTTGCCTACTATAAACTGTTTATAACCAAGTTTGTATACACATATACAGGTTTGTTTTAAAGATAGATTTTAGAGTGGTTCATAAAAAGCTGACTTGAGCAGTCACCATAAGACATTCTGCAGTTTCCACCGAGACAAAACTTCACCTTATTGGAGCATACTATAGAAACTGATCATCCCAAGTAACTTTTTTATTCTATACAGGAATTTTATTAAGTGATGGAACATACATCAATTATAGCCCTGTTTTCACCTAACTCACAGCTCCTTAGCAATACTTTCCTAGCAAACTATGTCATCATAACACATTACTGGAAAACTAAGCACATAAGTGGGAATGGGTGCCCTAATGTTGTAAAAATTGCTGTAATCCAGACTTAAAATTTGGGTAATGTGCAGATGAAGCAAGGTTTACTAAACTGTTAAATCAGAACCTTGCATGACAAAACCATTCTGTTTATCAAGAAGACTGAGACACACTGGCTACACAATTATGACTGTCACTTTGAGAAACTCAATTCTGAGACTGTGAATGAATTCTTTTTTCTAGTTCCTCACAGACAGTATAGAGGTTTCAGATTATAAATTACCATATCATATGAAAAGTACGTAAAGACACCTCTAGTTAAAACATATCTTGGGACACAGTATAAATATTAATAAGACATGACCTGCATACAAATACTGCACTGCTATTGAAGATCACTTCTGGAAGTGACAATTTACCTGCTAATTTACCTGATAATTAGAAAATTGCAAAGATTCAATTCAACACTTGTGATAAAAGTTAGGACAGCATAAAAATGAGAAATCACTAAGCCTCTTAAAAGTCTCTCTCTCTCTTTTGGCTAGTAGTGCAATAGCTAGTAGAGCAATAACAAACATACACGTTGTTATTTTCCATTTTCTGATGAAGAAGGATAAAACGATAAAGTCACATAAAAAGTGTATATCAGAATTATCTCGATGGAGAGTTGGGAACTAAAAATTACACACTGTCTTCACAGAGATGTGGTGAAGACCATCACAGGGGTTTATTTCCTGAAAGCATCATCTCTTGACCCAGCAGAATGGCATTGTTCTGAAAAGGTTTTCCTGACAATGCCCTTCAGATTGAGAAATAAAGCTAGAAGAAACCCTTTCATATTTCATACAAAGAGTTCTAAATAATTCCAAGAAATCAATTTTCTTTGGGAGTACAGTAAGCTTTTAATCAAATCCAACAGGGGAGGAATTTTCATGAAAAACTAAAAAGATTACTATTAGGGGGGAAAAAGGAGATAAGGCAAAAATTCTTTCTACAAACTTTTCTTTTTTGTAAACTGTGTACTACAAAATTCAAGCATTTAAGAAAAAGCTAAGGTACTACTTGAGAAATGGGAAGCCAGGGAAAGCTACACTTCTAGACTTAAAACTGGCAACAGGGTAACCACCTTGGAATTTGGACGGAAAATCCAGACAACTCAGTTAGGCTGACCAATCTACAGAGCTCTCCTACAGAGAGCGGACGCTATGAAGTTCCACTTATTCAGTCAAACATTTTTTAAATATTCAATACATAATATTTTTTAAGCTTTCAGTATATACATAACCACACTACATGCGTATACCACCCATGCAACTTTTAGCTTTTCTTTTAAAAAAACGTGAAAAAAATTGTGTAGTTCAACTATGACAGATACCCAACCTAAAAGTCACTGGTGTAAGCTGGCTCTAAACTCAGAATTTGTATTTAATCTCCTGTCCCACATCACCCCCATCTCCTGAAAGCATCAGCATCTTCAGAAGCTGTTACTTATGATGTAGACTCATGAAAACAAAGGGTTACATTTCATTTGATTTTACACTAATTTAATCTTCTACCATGTATCTACTTTATATAATAAAATGTTCTTAGCAACAGTCCTGTTATCTGTAGTATTTTACTTCACTTGGAAAATGAAAGTTCACAGTTAGAATCTTCATTAAACACAGTGACGAAGAGCTTCACATTCTTCTCCATTGGTAGATGATTCCCAAATACATAAATTAATGCAGCTTCTTTAAATAAATTTAAATAAATCTACTTTTATGGTTGGCTTTTACAGAAGTAAGCAATTACCATATGCTATGATGTCTACCAACTTGTTGATTCTCTTTCCAATTGTAATTTTATTGTCACAGATGAGTTACAATTGGAAAATACCTCTGGACACCATTTTGTCCGACGCTCTCCCTTAAGGAGAGGCACTGAGAGCCACTTCCCCAGGACCAGTATTTTAATACATCCAGGGATAGAGTCTCTACCACCTCCCTCAGAAACCTGAGCCAGTGCTTGGTCATCCTCACAGTCAAAATACATTTCCTGGTGTTCAGAGGGAACCTCCTGTGCTTTTTTGTGCCCATTTCCTCTGATCCTGTCTGTGGGCACTGCTGAAAAGAGTCGGTCTCACTTCTCTTTGCACCCTCTCTTCAGGTACTTATATACATTGATGTGATCCCCCTCCCTGAGCCTTCTCAGGCTCTCCTGTGAGAAGTGCTCCTGTCTCAGTCTCTTGAGCATCTCTGTTGGGCTCTCTCCACTATGTCAATGTCTCTCTCAACCCGGGGAGCTGGTTTTTGTTCATTTTTTTCCAATAAAACTTCAGAAATCCTGCATTCCATTACCTTTTGGGAAATCCCTGATGGAACTGGCACTATGTATGGAATTCAGCAGCCCACTTTCTAATTCAAATCACTTCTACTAAGCTAGAAAGGAACAAAAATCTTTCCAAAAATTCAAGTTTTTTGAAGTCTAAATGTTCGTTAATATGCCTATGAACATTATTTCTCAGAATTATATCAATGTTTAAAATGCAATCTAAAAATCCATTCAATAAAAATCATTATTTTAACAGCTGCTACTAGATTATTTGTACTCCTTTTAGTCCTATAACATTCAGTCACCATAACCTAAGTAATTATGTTATCAAAAAAACAGTAATATCTAGAGTCAGTATAAATATTACAAAGCCCATTTTTGTAAAGGGAGGGCATACTGACCCAGGTTATCATCTTACTCCCTTAAGAATGAATAAGATTCAAGAAAAAGCAGATAGGGATCTGAAATACTGTGCTCTTGTAAAAATCATGAAGTATCCTCATTTCCAACATACTGTCATGAACACCATGATGCTTCTGGGAAAACAGTTTGGCTTCTTAAATAACAAGTATGTGCTGAATATATTTCTTCTTTGCTTGTATGGTAAAGTAGGTTGTGACCCCAAAAAACAGATGCCATAAGTTAAGGACAAACTGGGAAAAATTTTGGTTGGGAGTACATAAAAGTACAGGTTTCACTTCTGAAAGCATTCAAAGCAACATGAAATCTTAAGGCCTTCAAATCACAAGCTCTAGAAGCCTTACACCACACTACACAATGTTTTGATAGAAGCTTTTCTTCCTTTTAAAATTTTGCACTACTTTAAATCTTCATGTTGTAGTTAACAAAAAAATCATACTCCAGCATTAAAGTTACAGACAATGTCTTGTGGACTAGACACTTGTTTATCTTGAAAGTACAGCAAATTAAACGAAACCTTATCATTTAAAGCTTCATGGAACAGTAATTTTTATGGTCTGATAAGTAATGGAGACAAACTTAGGTAACCCAGAAAGACCCAGACAAATATATTTATTTAACAGCAAATGTTTACTGGTCAGGCTACAGAAACAATACTGGTTTTTTCCCTCCTTCACTGCAAAGTATTTAGAGTACACACACATGAACAAAGCCAGAGAGAACAAGGAACACAGTTACAAAAGAACATTAAACCAGAACATAATTTATCTGTCCTGCTGAGAAGTGCTCAGGGAAGTAAGCCAAAACATTGGAAAAGAAGAAAATACCAGAGAACTAAACAAAAGAAAGTAGAAATATAACACTCAATTAAGATAGTGCAGGAGCTTTATATAATACTCTACACCAACCTACACTGATGAAATTATTTCTTGCAGTCTCCATTTGATCATTTACCTATGAAATCAACAGCCCACAGAGCTCCTGACAGAAAACATCTCTGAAATTATCACTTTCACAAAGCATACATGACAAAGTACAGCACTGCCCAAACATTCAGCTAGAGCACAAAGCAAGTGTTAGGCTGAGAAAGAGCACACCAGCAGTACTTCTGCTAATGCTTAAATGTTTCAGACTAGCTGCAATTAGTTCAAGTATGATGCTTACCTTTAATAGTTTCCTCCACAACTTCTACTACACGATCTATCTGCTGAACCTAAAAAAAGTCAGAGGGTAAATACCTAAGTAGTCAACAAGTGGACATAATTTTATATTATCTAGTCTTTCAAGAGTGTCTTCTTGTGGATTAAGGGGAATTAAAAATTTTGGGCTGTGTTTTTAGCCAGGTTTTTTTTTCCTTGCATCTTGGTCAATCTGCCGAAAGTAACTTAAAAATTCACCACCCAATTTAAACCAAATTTTGTCCTCAAAAATAGCAAGCTCCTGTAAGTTTGGCAAAAATCACCAAACAACTAGAAAAGAGTTCAGGCTTTAAGGATGTTCATGATGTGTAACAGGCAATGGTCACCCAGGCACTCAGCACCTGCGTGGCTCAAACAGTCCCTAAGCACTCCCTCATCCCAGTCTGCACAGCAAAATAGTAGATGGTGGAGAACACAACAAAAAGCTGAGCATATTTTCAGGGCAGACTATAGGGTAGAAAATTAAGGAGGTACTGCAGGAGAAACACACTGCAACATATGAAGAAATTAAAAATACTGTTGTGAAGTTTAAGGGAAAAAGACATCTCCAGAACTTAATGCAGGCTGTGTTTGGAAATGGAAAGAAAAGCCCTTATGCTTTTCACAAGACAGAATAATATTTAGTGACCATTACATAGCATCTGCAATGAAGACAACAGATTTATGGTTTAGTGTTACATTTGCCAAAATTCATTAATAATGAGATAAATAGTTCAATTATTTCTTACTAGATACTTATTAGATTAGTCTTTATTTAAAGTCAATGGCCAACACACTGTAGAGATTTTGGCATATAAAGTGGAAGGAATCAACATTAACACTGAGAAATTAAACACTCAGGAATTCTTGAAGCTGAGATTCTACCCAGAGCTTTCATCCAAACCCCCTATTCTGTGTATTGTCTACTACAGATATTTACATACAATGCAGGAGAGCCAACTTGTCCCATTTAAATTATTTTGTAGTTTTTCCACAATATTCCTTTTTAAACACTGCTTCTCTAAACTGTATGTTATATGAACTAGAATTAGTATGTTTTTTCTGTCTTGTCCTTGGAGTTTCTTTTCCAGTTTGTTTCCAAAACAAGCAGATAAGCACAAGTTGCAGAAGCTTCAAGAGAAGAACCTGGTCTGCAACAAGGAGCCTGGAACTTGGATCCCTTGTATCAAAGCCATGAAGTCTGCACACCCTAAACTACTAAGTTTGTCATTTCCTGCAAATACAAGACTTCACAATCTTGTATACTTCACATTCATTTTTCCAATCTGTCTAATAGAAGTTAAAAAAACCTCACCTGTAGTTGGAGTCTGATCTTAAATTCCCAACTGAAGTCAGTGGCAGTCAGTTCCTTTCCTTGTCTATGTGTTGGATCAAGTCCATATAAAAGCTTTTTACTTTTTTCTTTTCTTTTTTAAACCTTTTGAAATACAGGCTTTTTAAAATAGAAATGTCCACCATTTCAGATTCTTGAATACAGTATATTATGAATTCTAGAAATTAAGGTATAGTATGGCTAATACCTTCATTTTAATCATTTATTGAAAAAAAAATATATTTAAATAATTTTCTGAATCACAAGCATTCACATTATAGGCATATTGACATATCTAACAATCAACTTGTAAAGCAAGCACACATAAGCGGTTGTATGGAACACATGCATATTTACATACTTGTGTACATATCCATTTTAGATATAGTTTTAAAAATTATGACTCAAAATATTTAACGGACAGACCTTTTTACTAAATGTTTAAAAAATAAATAGAAAAATTCCTATAGAAAACAGAAGTGTACACCTTTACAACTACAATACAGACAAGGAACAAAGTCTGTGTTATATTACTTAAAATATTACTGCTATATGTCTCAATACTAGACTGTTTAAGTTCAGAACCATTTTAATAATTTAAAATATGAGGAATCTGGATGGTTCATAACCTGAGCTACCTATTACTTTCTGCATTATGCATCTGGGAGGAATTTTAGCATTGCTCCAAATCCCCTGTTGAATAAAGATAGAAAAAATATGCAAACCATTATATTGCATCTTCATTTTATTGGATAAATTAAATTATTCTCAATATGTCTGTCAAGAAGATGGCTCATGTAAGTAATTAAAATTATAGGTCTGAGAGATAATGAGATCTGCACCTAGAAATGGATGTTTGTTCTGCCTTACATGTTATTTCCCACATTAAATATTTTTCATTTGAAATTATTGGAAATTATTTGGCTAAAGCCCGAAGTGCTCAAGAAGAAAATGTGGAATGCTTCCAGTCTGCATTTATGAAGATAAAAGTATCTTTGAAAATCTGAGGTGAATCTGAAGTGAGAAGAGGGAAAAGTTTAGAAGATTCTTATTTGGAAAAAAGGCGGGGGGGGGGGGGGATGAAAAAGGAAAAAAAAATATTATAGAGTCACAGTAATGAAATTTTCTTGGGTATATAAAGGTCTGCTGGATTGTTTTCCTCACATCTTACTAACCTTATGGATAATTCTGCTCTGGAGTGGTATCAAAGATAACTGTAAACCTTCAGAGCAGAGCTCCAATAATGTCTCCATCAGGCATCAGAAGTCCATGAAGCACAGAGACATCTTGGTGGTGCATGAAGGCAAGTGACACCATTCCTCAACATTTCTTTGAAGAGTGCCTCAATAAACCAACCCCCCAGGACAGACAGCAGGTCACCACTGCTGGCTGTGGTTTTGGACTTAATGTCCATTACAAGTGGTTCTCCATTAGGGCTTGAACAGAACAAGAGCTACAGACAGACCAGAGTAGACAGCTGAGTAGAACTACGTAAGAAAAAAAATAAAAACCAACAAAAAACCCCACAAAACAAAACAAAACAAACAAACAAACCAACCAAAAAAACCACCCAAAAAGCAAAAACAAACCAAACCCCCCCCCCACAAAAACAAAAAAAAAAACCAAAACCCAAAAACCTGAAAACAACACCAAGCCAAAAACAAACCCCAGAACAACAACAAAACACTCAACCACCACAAATCAGGGTTGATACAGAAATCTGGGCTGAGATTGATATGGGCCAAGAGCACAGGCAAGGCCCACAAACCCATGAAAGAGTAGCCAAAGCAGGAAATTGCCAAGTGAAAAAGCAAAGAAAAAGAGAGTTGTATCAAAGCCTGAAGGCTGAGTTGAAACAAAGACCAGGAAAAATCTTCGACCCTTCCCAGTGGGATCAGAGCTCAGCAATCATACGTATCTGTAATAACCCAGTATTGCCAAGCCCACCACTAAACCACATCCCTAAGCACTCCATTCACATGACTTTCAAACACTTCCACAGATGGAAGTGTACTTCCCTGAGTAGCCTGGTCCAATGCATGACCACCCCTTCCATAAAGAAATTTTTCCTAAGATCCGATATGAACACCCTAGGAGTGAGCATACACATCTATACATAGCTACTTGAAGTAAAACAATCTTTTTTTTCCTCATCTAGGAAAAACCCTACACATTGATTCTCATTTACATAGCTAAGAAACAAAATGATCACTACATAGATAAAACAATCTGTCTTAGGTAATTAAAACATGTTATTTATAATCCTAAGGATTTTAACTCCAGTTCACCAACTCTCACTTTAATTTCACCTTGTTTAGGCAGCTCTGCCAAATGCTGGATGTTAAAAGACTATTCAGCCTATCCCCTCTCTAAAGTCAATAGAAGGGAAATACATAGCTTCAAAAGGTTCTTCAGGTCTTCCAAAAATCTAAATTATTTTAGAGATAATTATCTTCATTGACTATAAAGAGAGCTGAGCAAAACAGACTCTCAAATTACAGCTCTTAGGCAACATAAATCTAGGGCTTAATACATAACTTCAAAAGGCATGTGACTAGCCACCCTGGCTTCAGAGGGATAACATCTGTGTTTAAAACCACTGCTGACAATACTGACCATAGTAATGGGCAATACTCTGGCTTAGGAAGGAATTCTGAGAGAAGGATCTACGCAAACTTTAAAGGGAATGAGACTACCCCAGAGAAGCACATAAACAACTGATTTTCATTGCTAAACACTGACACAGCTGAAGGATAATTCTTATCTAAATTAATTCCTACACCCTTTGATTTATAGGATCAGCTGTAGAAATTAACAGTTGCTATTCACACATCCATTTTCAGTTTAAAAGCAGGGGCTTAACTGACACTCTTTTCTTACGTTCCAGGTTCAAGTGTCCTAACTGAATATCAACATGGGAATTCAAAAGCAAAAGCTGACCAGCTGAGAGGTACTGATGGAGCCGGAAATTTGTATGGAATCATTCTTAGCCGTAAGTTACAGAAGAACAGTGTGCACCTGCTCCCAGGTTTTCAGCATGCTTTCCAAGAAGTTCTGCTAATTCAAACAATTCAGAGTAAAATTCCATCAAATTTGTCTTTCATGAAGTACATATTGGATATTTGCATTTATGTAAGGCTCTGTTTTAAGGGCAGCACACAGGCTTGCAATCGTGAATGCAATCTGGCCGTATAAAACAGTGCTGGTTGGGCAAGTATCATTATCTCTGTTTTGCAAACATCATTGAAACTTTTATTAATTGAACCACAGAAATACCATACAATGTATCTTCCTCATTTATGAGGCCAAAGCAATAGGGATGTATGGACATTTGGCATCTTGGTAAGGTTCCACTGATTTCCTTTCACAATGGCACTGCTAAAGATCTGCTCAGTGGAGTGTTTTACAAATGAAGGAATAAGGTACATTAAACTTAAAAGTGTATACCAATTACAGACGTAGAGCTTGAGAAATAAAGTGCCTGTTTTTTGTAATGCACTTAGCATTTTTTATACTGCACCATCTATTTTAAAGCAGTGCTCCTAGTGTTACATGCTGCTACTGGGAGTGTTCAGAACTCCCACTAATCACATTCCAGAGTTTCAAACTGGATATGAAAAGAAAATTACTTAAAGCTTGCCTTATACAGTAGAACAGCCTGGGGAAAGGGTTAGTTGGAGGTCAGGAGAAGGCAAGGAGCCTTGGCAGAGGGCATTTCATGGCTATGTATTTCTCACGGAAGCAGTGGCTTCAGGCTCACCTTGGCCAAAGACCTGGCAGTACCCTGCCGGGCACAGGACCTGCACCTTCTGACTCAGTGGCAGCAAAGGGGGTGGGGGTTACAGCCTTGTAGAGCAGCAACACTGATTGTTTTTGTGAGTTTGTGCAGATGAAACAACAGGCTGAAACTCTTCCTTGGGTGATGGGTGTATGGCAGAAGGTGATAGGTCTTTGATGCTAGATGTTACACTGGGAAAAACAGGGAAGGAGAATTGGAGTTCTCATTCACAATTCACTCAACTATTGTATGCCTTTAATGGAATATATACGTGCATAAGCCCCATGGTTTCAGTATGTACAGCAAATTTGATGATTTCAAAGTACAGATACACAGGGCTTGTGAAGCCTCTTAGCACCTATAAAGCCCCAGCAACATGGCTGGGGGTTCCATCACATAGCATCATTTGGAGATCAAGTATCTTAAAACTCCAGACAAATGTCAATGAAATAAAATATCCCATTCCAATGCCTCAACTATCACCAGGAACAAGAGTTTTGTGTGTTCCTGTATGCAAATCAGGAACGGAGGAAACACTACAACTACCTGCATTCATTCACGAGTCCCAAAACGTAACCTGTCAGCTAAATTTTTCATTCCCCCTTGTCCCTCCTTTTCCTTTCCCTATAATCCCCTCAAAACAATCAGCACAAAGTCACACATCCTACTTTTTGACAACGTAATATGAAAAGTGAGAGATAACTCTACATAGGAGAGTTGATGTCTCTTTGTGCACTGTATGTGCGCTTGAGTTTGAAGTGAGTACACCACAAACACAAAGGAGTGAGCTTTGGAAAGCACCTGAGGGTAACTGGCTGTGAACCTCTGTAATGCATCATTATGTGCCTCAGGTACTTTTCATCCTTGGCAGGTTTATTAGTATCTCGAATTTTCCCGTTCCAGAAAAGAGCACTTGCCTTCACCTTGTCATGTTATGTTACGGTTTGCCTACATGGCCTATGGCAACGCCCCAACCCACATTATTTTTATAAAGTGGCAATTACTTGAAAGAAACCCAAAAGCACAGTAACATCACAAATGGTAAGAAGGATATGAAGTTGCCCTTCCTTTCCTTCTGCCCGAATCAGGCAATTAATAAAGAACAGTGGAAGACCAGTCCTGTATTTCTCAAATGCAGATCAAAACAAGCCTTGATTTACTATCACTTCTTTGGTAGCTAAATCGCAGCTTCCTCCTCCGTCATAACAAGAGGAGCAGAAGAGCCTCTGACACACTGCCTTCAGAAAGCCATGCCGAGGGACTTAAAGTTGCTGGTAAATAAACACATTCTCAGACAACACTGTCCTTTAAAATAAATTTTCAAAACAAAAAAAAAAGGGGGGGAGAAAAAAGAAAATACCAGAACTTACATAAGCAACAATAAATCAATGATGTCTCTCAGCCAAGTTGAAGATGAGACCAAACCAGTATTAAAGAAAGATTTCCCAAACTGTACTCTTAATGCTTAAAATTTTAAGGTAGAATCAATATCCTAGTGCCAACAGAACATTTTCTATTTCTTCATTCTGCAAAAACCGCCTTTCAAAAATATTTTGCAATAGTAAGATAAGAAGTCTTATCCTTTAAATACAGTCACCCTCTCACACACATTCTTTGTGCAATGGGAAGAAAACCTTAAATGTACAAAGTGAAAATATGGGTAATATGTGCTCTTAGCTTTGCCATTAATAGTTATGCCACAACTTTAAGACCTTTCTCAGCTGAGGGATCTCTTATAGCACAGTAAATTTTACCACAGCAATGAGAGCTAGACGACAGTGTGTCTTTATTGCAAAGACCACATTTCAGTATTTTCAGGTCTAGTTACAAAGTATCTGGGAACACTGCATTTAGAACCTAATTCATCTCCTAACAGAAGTCGTTCTGTAACAAACACAAAACTACAAATATTTTTCACCAAACACTGGTTCTAGGTACTCAAATTAAGACGATGAGGTCAATTTTCAGGAATTACATGTTACCTAAAAGAAAACTTTAAAAAAGAGGGAAAAAATGTTTAAAAATAAATAAATAAGTGAACTTCAGGCCCCTCAATTTTAATAAATTAAATTCATCAAAACTGAAACATCAAATTAGAGTCTTGATCAAAGGGCAGTGACTTGCTCACTTTTTAACCCCTCTGTCTACTTATGCGTAGATATTGTTATATTCACTCTAACAACCAATTATGGATCAGTAACTATGTGGCCTCTAAAGCAAGAGGAAATCCATTCACCAATTTTACTTTTTTCTTTTACAAAGGTGATTCAATGACACAGAAGAACTGCATCCCAAAGATTACTGAAGGCACTTTACTAACTGAGTCAAAGCTCTGTGGTTTCAAGGTAAAGCTTGGTAACTGTTTAAGTGTCTGAACTGTCACCAGCAGATTTAACTCTTCAGACTGCCTCAAATTTAAACAGAACAATCATTGCTGTTTGCCATTCTGTTAATAGTGTGAAGTAAAAAAACAACCACTCAGCTGTGTCTGTGTAATTAATATGCTCTAGGCCCCTACTCTTCTTCCACTGGTTTTAACAAAGGTCTTAATGCTTGTCTCAGAGCAAATAAACTGTGATATTTTTAAGAATATGGTAATTGATACCTTCATCCGGGATGAAGCCTAGAAATTTTCAGGCTGCAAAGGGCATTGGAAGTCACTTCCAAAAACAGCATCCCTTTCTTTCTCCCCTCATGCCACAATCAAAGCAAGTCACCCTCAGCTGAAGGAACGTTTAAATGTTGTATAATACAAGAAGATGAACAGGAGGGGGACATGGCAGGAAGCTTCTCTGCTGCTTTTTCCAAGAGAAAGGCAAGACAGTGCAGGTATTGACACCGACCTATTGAAAACATTTACAAAAACCTTTGATTTCTGAAGATACATACCCCTATAATACTCAAGCCTTTCAGGTACTCCTGGCGAGGTTGGGCTTGCGGTACACAGCCTGCTAGAACGACTTTCTTCTTCCCTTCTTGGGCTTTCCTAAAGGACAAACAGTGAGTTAGTATTTTTTGAAAATTATAATTTTCAACTTCAACATAGTCATATTATGCACGTGACAACAGAAAGCAACCACAATGAAAATCTCCCCAAATCAGAAGCAACTTGAACATGTTTAAGCCTGCAAAACCAACCAACCAAACACACCAAAAGAACCCCGTATGAAGCTACAGCACATGTGGTTCAGTTTGGGAAGTATCTACAGAGACCATAACCATTGCATATCTTGGACAAAAACACAACCTTGAAAGCCCTAATCAAGTGCACTTAAATTTTATTTGCCACAATGGTAGAACAGAAAGTGGCCAAGAAAGATGGGACAGAGTTATTAACCTCAATTCAGGAAGTTACAGAGAATGCAAGGGACAGAGGGACAGCCTATGCAGGCAGGAACCTCTAGCTCAGAACAGACCCATTTATGCAGCATCAGTCAGAGCTGACCAGTTACATTAGTCTTCTGATGTTTACTTAAAATGTTTATTTACTTTGAAATATGCAATTACTTTAACATGTTTAACTATTTAAGCATATCAAGCACTTTCAACCTTTAAATGCTTGTCTCTGGCTGAGAAGCATTTGTCCGGCTATTACATTACATAATTCCTTAGCTTTAATGCTACCTTAGTATCAAGCAGGAAATCAAAACACTAAGGTTAAATGGTTTCCACTGTTCATTTCATTAGTAACATTTTTACTCACTTTGAATTCAACAGTATCAAGCCAGCACTCAATCTCCAAACCAATGGAAGGCCTGCACAGAACTAGCAGCTGCACGCAGAACAGTGAGATGCAAAACCTGCTAATATTCATTGAACTTTGAAGATCATCCTTTAGCACATTAACCCAACCCAACTGCTGCATTACAATGTGCAAAACGTGAAAGAAGAAAAGCACTGAATAATTTTAGGAGATTGGCTAGACCTGATATATTATGGGCTGCTCCAAGAATGGTCTTTCACAGTTGCACATATCATGAGCACCTGGCAGTCTTCTGTCAAACTGGAACCTTGTACAGCCATCTTTTCTCCAGCAATGAATGAACTCATGAAGTGTTTACTCTTATGCTGGAATAGGCTAAGACGTGTCACAACACTTTTCAGAAAAAAATATCCAAAATACACAAGTACTTAGAGACAATTTTATACCCTTCAGCTTGCTTGAGCTGTCTCAAACCTGGATGCACTAAAGAAAGCGATGTTTAGCAAGTACACAGAGGCTACGTGAGTATCTTCCAATCTCCAGCAAAGGCAATTTTAACCAAAGAAACCCCAACCTAGACTGGTACCACACACAGTTCCACTGCTCACAATGTTCACTTCACACATGTAATAGGGACAAATCTATTTACAAATTACAGCTCAAAAGAATGCTCACAATAACACACAAATTATAATATCATGTGATCACTGGCCATTTTGCCAAATACCTTGTGTTGTCTGCTGCACTAAAATGAGGTACTTTAAAGGAAAGAAATAAATATCCTATACAAACACAAGTGAGACGTAACAGGAAAGCAGACTATGACTGGTACTTCGTATCCAATATAAATGCAGCAAATGTCTGTAAAATATCTGATTTTGTTTTAGTGTGACTTTCAGGAAATATTTGGACCTCTACTCGCATGCAAAGGTGTAAAATATAAATGTGAATCTTTTTATCTCTTCTTGGTAATATTTCTGTGGGTAAAGAACTCTGATGAAATGCTAATATAGTTTATTTCTTAGGCACAGAACGTAGCAAGATCTCCAAAACCTACAATCCCTCTTTTCTTCCAGTGGCAAATATTTAAGGGTTCTGCAAAACTTCAATGGAGGTTGCCTACTACATATCCAAGAAAAAAGAAGAAAACAAAAATCATACTTCATGCATTACCTAAAAATGTCACATAGCACCATGTGACACTCCACTAACTCAAAGGATAAAAATCACTACTTATATAGTCTAACAGACTCAGCCTAATGCCTGCAGGCAAGACAATAAGCCCTGTCTCCAGCAAACAAAGCACACATCCCTAGGCAACTTGGCATCTGGTATAATCTGCTGCGAGCAACAGCTCTCTCCATCTACTTGAAAACCTGTGAGCACTACAGAAGAAAAAGCTTTTATTCACGTCTTTTTATCGGAGAAAAAAAAAATAAACAAAGTTTCCCTTGACACATTAAATGGCATTTTAATGTTATTTCACAGCTTTAACATTTTGCCATATCTTCTGGGACTATAACTAGAGCTGGGGGGAAAAAGTTAAAATGAATATTCTTCATAATAAGCATTGCCTTCATTTAACTTTAAAAAAGTTGTACAGGTCTCTACAGAATAAAGAATTTTGTACACTGAGAGTTTTTTCTTCAAAATGCAATTAAGTGGAAATGCCAGAACTAAATTTTCAATCATAGCCAATTTTCATTACCTTCATAATACACCATACAATACAAGAAACTCACCATAAACGAAAAGCCATTGTAAGGAAATTATGAATTTTTTGCCTCATTTTCAAGAAACCACTTCTCAAAATATGCATTCCAGTGTTATATTGTCACCTCCTTTTAATATTGTTTAATGAGCCCTACTCATATTAACAAAAGCCTGAAAAATTATGCTTCAGAAATCTAGTTAGCACGAGAACTGAATTAGAAGAGCCTTTATTCTTCAAAAACATGAATAGTAAGAAGAATAATACCTCATGGAATCTAGTAGGTGGCATGAATAAATACATCTTCTCTTTTAGAAGCCTTTATATTTTTAAGTTACATGAACCTTACCTTGAACTTTTAATTTAATTGACTCATGAAACATCTTCTAGAAATATTCTTTTCTAAAAACTACTTGCAAGATACACATCTGAATAGAAATTTAATTAGAGCAATTCATTTTTTTTATGAAAAGAATTATTCAAGCTACTTCCTAAGTAATGGGTGGGGAACAAAAAACAAGCAGGAAACAACAGGGGCGTGAAGTGCTGCATACACAGAGGACTTACACAAGATCACAGATTTATACTCCATTGCAGAGATACTGCCATTGCAACTGTAATTGCACTATCAGACTTAATGAAATACATCCAGCGTATTCTGCCTCTCAAAAAGCAAGTTTGAGAATGTAACTGGAGAATTCCTGCCTTGCTTATGTGCACTTCTATTTATGTTAGGATCCTTCCCAAACTGGAGTATTTTTCTCACAATTTTATGTAACATGCTGCGTGGTTGCTCTAATTTTTATTTTTTAAGCTCCAAGAAAATTTAGTCAGTAACACGACAAAGAAACACCTCCCACCCTCTAAAAAAAGCTTCCCATAAGCATTTGCTACTTCAGCACTGTGTGTATGGCAACACTGCTGGATACCATGGCAGCCAGTGCAGGAAGCTGTTCCACTTTTTCATGACTCACGCAGCTACTCGGGTGGAACCACCAAAAGAAAAAAGTTAGGGACATTTCCCTGAGCTTCAAACCTAAGGAAGGCAATAAAAAAGTGAAAGCAGAAAAGATGGGCCAAGTTCAACAGAAGACAATCTGTGATACTGAAAGTAATTGCTAACTTGGTCTTTGCTAGAGACAAGAGGAGCCAGACCTCCACTGCTTGCCTGCTTCATTTCCCTTTCCATAAGCACAGCTGCCCACTGGATTTCTGCAAGCTGTGAACTCTTAAGTAATTCGCAGCTTTCAGGGAGCCACCACTACTTCCCACCAAGGGATCCCAGCTGCACAGGAAGGCTTAATAGGCCTCTGAAATCAAAAGCAGTCTGGTCTGCAGGGAGGAAAGCTGAAAAACTACAGACGTGTCAGCATGAAACGTGCAATTTTTAAAGTGCTGCTCTAGTAACAGATATGTGAAACCAAGTATTATGCCTACAAACCCCACATTTTTTCCTCCAAAACCCATTGTTGGTGGAATTAAATAATGAAGAAGTGTATAAACAATGAGCAGAATGTTGCCTGCATAAGGACTAAGTAACAGTCAAATACAAGTAAAAGAAGAAGCAAAAGCAGAATTTTCAATGAAAGCAATAAAGTAAGGGGGAAAGTTCTTTACAGTGAGCTTCTTCAGCTTCTTCAGCAGTTGGAAAATGTTCATAAAATAATAAGAACTATTTCTAATGCTAAAGTACAACAGGAAGTAACTTTGTTATCTGAAATGAAAAAGTAATTACTTCAACCTGAATCCTCCTAGGCAGATGACAACTGACCATCCATGAACTATTCCTACCATATGCAGAACTCACCTCCTCATTTTTGTACCTGCACAAACCTGGCACCTTCCTCTTAAGACGTGTTCAATACTTAAATTGAACTGTGCGATGCATCACTGTAGTCTATTCACACCATTCTCATGCCCAACTATTACACAAAATCCACAACACTTCTTGTCAGGTGTTTTAGAAACGTGTGAAGCCATAAATAAAGGGGAACTTTGTGTATAGAAGTGCCCAAAGAAATGTCAGTATACATGAAAAAGTTCTGCTACAGCAGCTCTAGCTAAATAAAGTATTAGCTGGGTATATGATGAGATCAGCCTGCCAATGGTTATAAAAAGTAAAATTCAGGAGATACTACTTCCCAGGCTGCAGAAATGGTATTGTGATGCCTCTGGGGAAAAAGAAATGCTATTTGGCTAAAGATGCAAATATGTGAAAGATCTTCCAACTGCCTCATCTGCTGAATTAATCAGCAGAAAGCCACGAGTTTTAAAGAGAGTGCAACATCCATGGAATGAAAAAATGGTGCCTGTATAGCATTTAGAATACATTCCTGGAAATCCATAAAATCACACAGCTATTTTCTGTTTGAAAAATTACAAATGGTAAGTTGAACCATGGCTTTACAGGCTTTGAGCCAATCTGATGTCTCATTAGTACCCAAAGGCTGCTTCCCATCCTCTCTGTCTGCTGTTGTTGCTCTTACCTTTCTCCAACTTCAACGCCCCCTCTTTCTCACTTCTGGCCATCTGGTATCACTCCTCCTGTGCTCCAATCTCTGCAGCTCACTGGGCCCTGCCACAGCCCCATTTAACTCACTGATATAAGAGAAATTTATTGAGCCATGATTGGGGGGTTTAAACCATTTTGTTCCATTAAGTGAGATCATGAGAGAAGGGCTGCAGCAGAGCCAAAATAGAGGGCAAAGCAAAAGCTGTTGGGAAAGAAACAGAAAAAGAGAAGGACACAGGAACTCCTTGCTTGACTCTGGTGAGTTTAACAAGTGTCATGAAACCTTTGAGGTCACAATATGCTGAGTAGAGTGGGTGAGTAAGAAGCAAAAGGGATGTAAGGAACTTCTATGTGTTCTGCTTTCAAAGTTAGGAACAGCCCCATAGACAAAGGCTTGTGGAAAATCTGAGGAAAGTCTGTCAACATTATTAATCAGAGCAGAACCACTCAGAGAGCCTGCTTAGGCGTGTCAGCTTCCTTGTACACTTCCACAGCCCCCAAAGAATTGCTGCAATTTATCTGCGAGGCATGTGAAGGTGTCAAGGTCCTTTGAGGATGCTTATGCTGATTATTGGAGTTTACTGAACTGCCCTTGGAGGACCAATCCCTAGCAAAGCGGCCATCTCATTGCTATTCTGCATCCACCAAACTTGTCAAATAGCATTTCTTTTGGCAAAAACCATCAGGTAACATGCAAATATTCCAGGGCAAACATAAGTTGCATGTCCTCCTCCCAACAAAAGCAAACATGTCTTCGCTGAAAATATTTCAAAAATATAAAAATGCTTGCTTCATCGAACTCCAAACTGAGGTTGTAAAGACATGCTCCAAGCAAAAATTAATAAAAGCATAAAAATATCTTCCCCTAAGAGAGTTTTTTATAGAAGGTGTAATGTCAGCTCTGAGAATAACCCCAAGACTCATATGCTACATACCAAATTATTCCCCAAGTTTCTGAGATGAATGGAAACTTGTTTTCACCCAACTAACCTGGCATGCAAGTGAAGTCACTGAAGCTTTGTCTGCAAAAGACAATCTGATTTGAAACTCTAGACCCAGTCAAATCAGTGCCTGAGTTTTACTCAAATTTTCTGTAAATGTAACTTTATAGGCAGCAATTAAAGATACAACAGCTGTTCCAGAGCAGTCATTACTCACACAAATGTAGCATGTTAGTGGATATTATGGTCTTTTCTTCCTGCAAAAGCTTTCAAATTAATAGTTCAAAGACTTTATCAAACTGAAAAATCAGACCAGAGTATATTCAGGAAGAGGAAGGGACGAAGGAATAAATCCTCAATCTCACCTTGGCCCTGGCTAGTAATTTTTGTAGCCCCAAGCAAGGCTGAATTGATAAACATGAGGGAAAAACTTCCAGAATGTCTTTTGGTCAGGCTAGGCAAAAATGATTACAGGCCAGTTCCTGTCCCTCCAGATGATTAAGAAAACAGATTTTTAAAAATCAATATATCGTAACTATAAAGCAAATCTGCAAAAGCCATAATTAGAAGTTATCAGCCTTACAACTGTTCCTAAAAGGAAAGTGTAATTAATGACAATCTGCTCCTTAAAAAAATTCATCTTGGTGCTGGCAAACAGATTTTTACTTGTTGGCTAGAAAGCATATATATATTTTAAATTTTAATTTTTTTTCTCCTTATTGCAAAGTTGTTGGGTTTTTTTTCTTTTTCTGTTTATTGAGAAGATTGAGGGACCTTGTCATGTAACAGAAAATACTAGAAATAGCATTTGTCCTCTCAAGACTGTTAAGCAGACTGGGGCCCGGCAATCTGCTCAGGGGGTGCCAAGACACCCACGCCGGTTCAAACCTCCCCCAGCTCTTGTCAAGTGAACAGCACAGTGCCAGGACTTGTTAGACACTGACAAACCTTCACCGCCTAACACAGGTGACATTCATGCTTTGTAGAAGGTGTTCGCTAAAAGCTTGAGAGAAAATGTCTTTCTGCAGTAAGTATTTTTCAAGTGTTTAGGCTTCTGCCATTCTTCAGATAAAATGGACAAGTATTTGCCTTTGCTGCTCTACAGATTTGGGGCTTACGAGTTTTGTTTCAAGCACATTATTGGTAGGATGCACTCCTATGCTTCTCAGCTCCTTTTCTTCCTCCCTGCTGTCAGTTCTCATCTCTCTGCTGACAGCACGAGTATCCTGAACTTCTTGGAGGCACACAGTCCCAGATACACTGAAGTTCTGCCCACTCAGTCTTGCAAAAGCAGAGGCTGCTGGAAGCCAAACCGCCAGGGAACTGCTGCAGGTGGCAAAAGCCGGAACTGCCTTTAAAAAAAATTACCCATTTCTGAATATCCTCGAATCTTTATGTCCTTTAGCACATAGATGACAAGTTGTAGTAAGGTTGTAAAAATATTTCACTATCTTTCTACATCTCTAGTCTCATGCTAGCCTTTCTCCAGCAAGAATCTAAGAAGTGACAATGATGAGAGAGTTTTCAGAAACAGAAATAGTTCCAAAGCCCTAGCAGCAATTTTGTCCTGTCTCTTTGCCTTCTGATACTACTTTCCTCCTTCTTTCTACTACTACAAAAAAGACTTCATGCTCCCCCTTCAAATGTGAAAACTTAATCCTGTTCTGAATTTACTTTTTCATATTTAGATGAACTGTTTAAAGATACACTTCTCTCAAAAACAATGAAAGGAAATCTCATATAAATTCACATGGAAAGGGACACTAAACTTCTGACAGATTAAAGAAATGGAAGTCAAAATCATTACAGTGAACTTTTATATAACCCACACAGCTCTTACTCTACTCCTCTGTTCTTTCTGTAGATATTCCTGTAGGAATGACAATATTCTATCGTGGTATTTGTGGCATATCTCTCCTTTATGTTTAGTTAACTTAGTTTATTCTACTTCACCTTCCCAATCTTTCCCCCTCTTAGCTCTATTCATCTCTTTTTTAAAAAGTGCTGTTTAGGGCACAGAATAAAGATTATAATTAATGTGTGAAATACAACACTGCCTCTCAGGTTCAAAGTCCAGGCAGGCTTTAAGTTACATGCATGCATGGCCAACGATTGTAATAGAAAACCCTGTTGATACAATGACTAAAAAATGAAATTAGTGTTGAATGAAAATTAAATAATCCATCCCCCACCCCCCCCCCCGAGGTATAGCATGCTTCTCACTAACAGGCTACCTACAAAATTTTAAAAGTATTTGTTCTAGAAGCTGTTACGAGTACTCCTCCAGTTTTTTTGCTAAGTATAACACAGCAGGACTCTTTTTCCATAGGGTAAAGATGGTGAAAATCCAGGAAAAGAAAGAATTTACATGAACTAAACACACAGAGCAGTACATGATACCAACAGTGTTGTTTTACCAAGTCATCAGAACAAAGCCCCTGCAGGATTCTATGGTGTGTCTGACATGGAACATTCTGATAAAAAGTCGAGGATAACAAAAGAACTAAAAACCAATTCATTTTTTTCTTGGACTCCTCCAGGGCAGCTGAGGAAGAAAACCACAGACCTGAAAGGCAGCCAAAATTCTGAACATCCAGGCTTTTTTTTACTCAAAATCAGGTGGCTAGAACTACTACATGAAAGAAACCAAAATAACTTCTTGAGAGCCACTAAATATAGTTTTCATTTTATGTGCACAGAAGACTGTCAGAATTTATCCAACAAAGAAAAGGAAACAAAATCAATGAAGTAATTTTTCAAAACAGTAAGCTGCATGTTCTTTTTCCCATATGGAAATGCTATGCAAGCAGCCACATCGTGCCTAGTTTTTGTCAGGAATTACAAAATGGATAAGGACTATAGCATAGTGTGATAAACCAGGAAAAAAAGCAACAAAGAACAGAGAAGAAAAAAGAAAAAAAAAAAAAAAAGAGGTTTAGCTCCTCAACACTGGAGCCTTCATTCTGTCGAAATTGAGCGGTATCACATTCTTATTAATCTTTGGGTTTTTGTTTGCTTTAAATTCTTCTAATAACGCCCAGCAAGCTCTTCCTAATCTACATAGATAAGAACTGATCATAGTATCTGAATAGCAACAGAAATTACCCACTAACCTCCTACATGCCAGACTCATGACAGCCTGACCATTTTAGCCATTCTACAATGCACATACTGCAGTCTCCTCCTCAACTGCCTCTGCTACACTCAAAACACAGTAATCCAGGTGAAGCCCCACCAAGTAAAGAGCAATAAATGCCTCGTCTCAATATCTTGTTAGTGTTTTACTTATTCACAGCTGAGAGTGACTCATGAGAGTTGGCTCATGTTTCTTGGTCTTCACCACACATCCCACATTCTCTGCAACAGGTCACTTAGCCATCATCCGTCTCTCTGTAAATCATGAAGCTGTGTCAACTAACTATTCATTGATATCTTTAATTTCTCATTGTTTCATACCACACCTGGAAGAGTGGTAAAGATCCAAACAATTATCTGTGGACTACATTTTGACATACAATTTGTTTGTATGGTTTCTGTATTGCTAGAACATCTTAGTGGTTTCTACACTCACAGAAATTCATCAGTCCCTGAAAGCAACAGACTCCTGCACTGCTTTATGCTTTAGAAGGGCCTTTCACCATACACTATGATACAAATTGATGAGATATTACTATTTTATTTCCTTCAGAGACTGAAGCTTTGGGTCTGTGGCTACATATATAGATTCAAAAGTGTAATCCTGCTTCTGAAAAAAAAAAGGATTTTGTCTTTTTCAATTCAGGCATTTTTAACTACAATATCAAAAATAAAACAAAAATTATTGGGTGATTTGAATGACAACTGCACTTCACTTCTGCTTGTACTGTGGGAAAAATTCTCCACTCAGTTGTTGTCACTAATGCTTAGGCAGGGGAAGGGAGAAGATGCTATTAGAAAGGAGAAAGCTCAAAAGTGCATCAAGCAGTGTAAGATGGCTTTAGAGCACTCCCCACTGTGAGGTGGGACTGATCAGAGTAGCTACATCTGCTCCTTGCTTACAATTTATGCAGCACGCTTCCTTCCATTCTGGTTTAGGCTTTTTGATGTATATAGATGGGAAAACATTTCCAGGGTGGCTGCTGAGAGGAAGAAGACAAAAAGACAAGTCCTAGAAGTAGCTCTGAGAAATTACCAGTTTAGACATCTAAATCTAGTTCAAAATATATTATTTAGAGAGCTAAAAATTGTAATTTCTGACAGAGCTGAAGGGGTAATTTCTCTAAGCATATTAGCTTGCCTGAGAATGTTTCCTAAAATAACCAAGATATCATTCCAGCAGTTTTCACAATAGATGATCTTCTAGAAGTTTAATATGCTACCAGGCATTTTATAGGGATAATAATAAATGCATGGGTCCACGAAAGTTGTAGGTCACGTGCATATCTGAAAGGTCGGAACAATTTAAAGGATTCTAGCAACAAAAGTCTTAATTTCTAACAGACAGCAATCCAGTGTGGATTGATTACAGCACCAAGCCTGACAGAGTTCAAGGAGCATTTGGACAATGCTCTTAGGCACCTGGTGGGACTCTTGGGGATGGTGCTGCGCAGGGCTGGGAGCTGGACTCGATGATCCTTGTAGATCCCTTCCAATTCAGCATAACCTGTGTCATTCTTTATGTGTGAGTGAACACAAACAGATGCATGGGGATGACAGCTACTTCACTCCCAAAGCTTTTATCCCCTCCAAATTTTCCATACCATTCCATACAGTGCCTCTTTACCTGCATATAGATGGAACAAGCTATTTTTGAAGAATAAGCAGGCTCTAATACTGCACAGCACTAACAATGCCATATCTAACCAGCAGCAGTAAACCACATATAATACTTCACCACAATTTCACAGTTTTATTGCCCATCCCAGTGATCAGGACGGTCAGGACAAAGGCCTCAGTGCAGCATTGATCTCTTCAGAGATAATAATTGATCAGAAGAGTAAGTAATCATTTTTTAAAGTTGTTTTGCAAGTCCTTGGTAAAATGAGCTAGCTGCTTTACAGACAAAGTTTTGGTCACCATCGCTAACCTTTTTCTCAGTCTCGTTTCTGATGCATGATCACCCACAGGTGAGAACAGGAAATGGAGGCAGTCTCCAGCTGCATGTTCCAAACTTTCCTTGTGCAATGGATTTGTGTTCGTATTAAAGCTCTAATGAAAAAGGCCCTCCACATTAAACCTCCTGCCCTGGACTTCAGACACACAGTAAATTCATACCAAAGTTGTAATGTTCATGTTTCTCTGTAACATATAAACAGTTCGTAACAATGATTATATCAACCTTTAAATACCTTTAAGAAATATGAATTGCTCAAACAGCATTTTGTATGCAACCACTTCATATTTTTAATTCATTTCTATTTTTAATACAACATGCATCTCTGTGGACTACAAGACACCTCACACCAGGAAACTATACTAAATAATGCAGTGCTCTGCATTAAGCTCACTTAACTCATATCAGAAGTCTACTGAATCTCATTGAAAATTGTCATCCTGTTATGAAACTTCAGAAAAGAAATCCCTCTGCTCCCACCAGCAATTTCAAAGAAATTCTGTTCTACGGCTCCCAAACTCTGCAGAATTTGAGAGGATGGGAGAAGCACTAACTGCACAACTTAGGCCTTTGAAATCTGCTCTAAAAGATTTCTCATGTCTTTCTTCCAAATTTTTATAGCAACTCAAGTACATTTTTCAGACTCTGATTGCACTAAGTGTAGGTTTTCTTTGAAATACTACTTCATTAATATACATCATGAATTTTTCCCTACCATAGCCTATATACAAAGATTCAAAGTATTAAATAGGCAATTGAGCCTTTCTTTCCAAATAGTCTGCACACAGGAAGATCTTCGCCTGTCAGCAAGCAGAAGTTTGTCTTTAAAACAGGTGCCAGAGGAAGCCAGAACTTTTCTTTTGAATTAAATTCAAATTAGAAAATTGAGCACCGTGCTCCCTGAAACGCCCTTCAAAATCTGCGCCCTATTCATCAACTTTTCACATCTCTTGTATCAGTCAACACACTCCAGGTATCCCTAAAACTCAGGGGAGCGAAGTGTGTGTTAAATGCATAACACATTCCACAATATGGAGTTTTGTATCAAAACTCCATATCTGTACAATCCAGGCCTATCTGTATCAGCAGAAGGCAGGTTAATTCTTCAGTAAGGGACAGGACACACGAGCTTACTTGTACTTCAAAATACACTACAGAATTACAGCACCAATAGGTAAGTTCTGCATTGCTGTTATAGCAGCAGCTCAACCTGGTTTTTTTTAAGGTGTCTTAGATTTAACAGTATAAAACAGCAAGGAGCAAACATCTTAGGCTCCTAACCGGGTTTTAATAACACCCTTTTTACATAGAGCTAAATAGTGCTGTACTGCTCACTTGTCTTCTTTTCTTATTGTTGTTCTTTTCCTCAAATTTAAGCTTTTACCCTGTTCTGTGCCCTGATCATGGGTCAAGCGAAGGCCAGATCGACTCTGGTGACCTTCAGAAGACTTGAGAGCCTTCACTCCCCACTGCACTCTCCTTAAAATGTTGTTATAGCTACATTCTCCCTCCCTACTCCCATGGGCTTGCCAAAAATTGCTCTTACTTTCCGCCTCCATTCACAATATATATCAATTTATTTCTGCCAGTATTTGCCACTTTCTGAAAAAGCTATCAGATGTTGCATGCAAGAGTGTGTTCCCTCTGACGGGAATTAGGCAGGCCCAGACAAGACCCTATGAGTAAAGCAAGGTTAGCTTAAAGAGACCCTGCATTACTATATTCATCTTGCTCTGTGGAAATAGTTGCATCTAAAATTAACACTGAGATGGATAAACTGTGTTTCCATCCAGTTTGAAACGTCATCAGTACCAGAAAATCACAATGTCAATAATAGCGGTACCAAATCAGAAAACACAGACACCAAGAATTATTTGCTGCGGCAAACTTCTCCCAAACCGTGCCTCTAACAACTTCTACTTTAAAAAGTAACCCAGGAGAAAATGCAGGTAATTATTTTACTATTCATACATTGGCTTTATCAATTTTAATGCACAAAACCAGAGCACATGTGGTGTTCACAATGAATTCTAACATTCAACAGGACTGCTCAAGCTCTGAAAATACATTAATAATTTGACACTTTTCACATAACTCTCAAAAGTTATAAATTTTAACAAGCCAACTCCTTAATTTCATTTTCTGTATTCTAAAGTATTTGCACTTGACCTTGACATCAGAGTGGGCAATGATACTCTCCACATTTTCAACTTGCATACAGTTTAATTAATATGTTACCAGCTATTCCTACTCTTGGTATTCTACATGCTCGTATTAGAGAATGTGCAACACATTTACTTCATTTAATACTGCCCAATACAACACAAAATATTTTTATTTTTATTATGACTTTTCTTTCTGCGAAACCAGACATAATAAAAGGAATGCATAAATTGAAAGAAGTGTTCAAGATGCCAATGTTTTCCTGAAAACAGTATTTGCTGACCGTTACTACAAAAAGAAGACACATAATGCTAATTTAGAGAAACCACTGCTGAGGCTGTGGTCTACAGTTGGTGCCTATCCAGCTATCATCTTCCAGAATTTATCCAATCTATAAAACACACACTTCAATTTCTATTTGTACCACAGAAAGTGCTTGGGAGCTGTTTGAAAACCTATCTTTTTTCTCCTGTTCTTCTCAGACTCCCCAGCTATACACACTCTTCCTTCTATAAATGCAGCACTTCACCTGCCATGTGACCACCAGCCAATATCCCAGAAAGAGCACAAATACCAGACTGGCAGTTCTGTACAAGCCCAAGCAACACCGGATGTTTTTTCCATGATTATCAACAATAGTTTTCTCTATGGACTATAAATTATGCTCTCATATCTTTTGCTTAGCTTACAGTTCTCTCTAGGACAAAGAGAGCTTGTGAGTAAATCAACAATCTGGAGCATCATGTTTTCCTGTTGATATTGTTTCTTTTATTATTAACCCAGTATTAGCATTGCCCTGATCTAATGGAACTTTTTCAGCATTGCTACTTTTGTTCAATTTAACATCCATCAATTGTTAACACAGCCAATGGCATTTTAAAATGGTAGCATTTACATGCTTTGTGTAGGAAATACTAAAGATACATAATAAATATACATCTTTAATGCCACTTTGAAATTGGTAGGCTCTCTCTTCTTAGTTCTAATGCACATAGCCTTTCTCTTATTCTTAGAGCTCTCCACCCTATATAGTCCCTTAATAACATTAGTGTCTCCTTGCCAAAATTCTAGATTTTTACTCTTCATCTTGTAACATTTTTCCACTTTCCTATGGATATCTAAAAAAGCTGCCTTAACATCACCCAATTAGACCTTTATTCCACATTTCTCACTCTTCTTGATTACACAATTGTGGACTAGCTAAGGAAGTGTATTCACATAAATCTCAGTGTAGTCTAAATTTTACTCCTCTGACAATTTTACTGGCTTCTTTATTTCTTTCGAAATGACAAACACCTTATTCACTGAGGTAATCTCCACTGAAGATAATCAGGTTCATAAAGTCCCTAATCCTTCTCAGTCTATCAGTTTGAAATTCATTCATGATTTCATCTTCACCTGACACAGTCAGGTCAAAAATAGCTATCAATTTCTTCTAGGCAGAAAACACTTATGGTAAAAATATAGGCTTAATTAAACGTGATATTTTAAGTTTTCTGAAAAACACTGTTCAGTTCAGGAACCAGATGAAGAGTCCAAACAGGTCAGAGGGACAAATAGTTGTGTAGGAAGGCAGCTTGTAACACTGAACTTGTATTTGTCAAGCACATCTCACTCCAGCCGAAGTTGCCCATCTGTTGCATATAAAAATAGCAAAACCAGCTTGTTTGCATTCCCAGTAAAAGCTAATCCGTGTGGGGGAGCAAGACACATCTTTGCTTACAAACAGGCTTCCTGGAAGAGTGATGCAGAAGTTACTATTGACAAGGACTCCTCGCAAGTGACAGCGAAGAGGAAGGAGAGCTTCCCAGTTTTACTGAAAATCACCACTGATAGCTAGGATAACAGGGTGAAAACAATGAAATCCAGTAAAACAACAACCTCAAAGTAAAATTGTATGGGTTTATGGTGAGAATTTTAGAAATTCTCATAACAACATCACAGATTATGGTTTTACTTGGGGACAGAAGAAAAACTCTCTCTTTGGGAAGCCGAGGAAAGTACTATTTGTCCGAGGTTACAAAAAAAAAAGTACTCTTGGTAAATAAAAAAACTATTGAAATTATAGACTGATAGTTAAGTAGCTCTTTTCCCACTATATAACAAGTCACTTGCCTTCAAGAAAAATTTGATTTTTGCCTTAAAAATTATGTGCCTGAGAAGCTGACTGGGTAAACCTTCCCAATTTATTGCAATGTGCGACAAAGAAGTGCTGTTTAGAAAATATTCCAAAGACAGGAAACAATTTGAGAAGAAACACAAACACCACTGTATGGTATCAAATATTTTTAAGCATCACCTGCAGCAAAGGGAAGCAGCAGAGCAGCGAAATTTCTAATCACCTGCTGTAACAAAAACCACACAATACTTGAAATTATCATGGGTAAATAAGCCCTCAAAGAAAAAGTTCGTCTTTTTGTTACATCTGTTATCCCAAACCACAGTTTTGATTAATAATTTAACATACTTGAATGGTTAACACAACATTTATTGCTCTATATTCTAAATAATCAACAACCTTTCCTAAAGGAGGGCAATTACCAACCATCAATTGTCTGAACATTTTAAGTTCATTCTATTCCTCTCAGAAGCCTGTGGTTATTGATGCAGGATCTCAGACACCATTACTTTCACAAGGATTTTGAATAAAGTGAAATTTTCTTAACCAGGAGAAGTAAAAGCTACAAAGTCAATTGACACAAAGCACAAAAATCTAACTCTTGCACATGTGAGCCTCTGGAAAATACGGCCTCATTTCATACCAAAGCAGTATTTACAATAAAATGAATGTGCTGAATAGGCTGAAGGCTCGTGACTGATACCAGCTGATTTTCAACTAAGGTTATGAAGGGTCAACATCTGATCCTGAACTATTAGAAGACATCATTAGCAAAACAAAAGCTCCCAAGTACCAAAACAACTGACATTCACTAACACGTATTGCTCTCTAAATAAGAATTAAACTGAGCTCTGAGAATTCTAGTGAAACATGAAGATATTACCACACTAAAGAACAATTCATGGCATATATAAAGGTTTAGTTATAGAATGTTTTGGGTTGGAAGGGACCTTAAAGATGACCTAGTTTCAACGCCCTGCCATGGTCAGGGACACCTTCCACTAGACCAGGTTGCTCAGAGCCCCATGCAAACTGGCCTTGAATGCTTCCAGGGAACAGGGCATCTACAACTTCTCTGAGCAACCTGTTCCAGTGCCTCACCACCCTCACAGTAAAGAATTTCTTCCTAATATCTCATCTAAACCTACTCTCAGTTTGAAGCCCTTCCCACTTGTCTTGTCATTACACGCCCTTGTAGATAGTCTCCCTCCATCCTACTTGTATAAAACACATCAGATAAAAGAAATTTTCCTTTTGCAGTATTTATTAGGTGCACACATACTTTTGTGAGTGTAAAGAGTGAAAAAGTGAGGGGGAAAAGTAACTTCTTCACATTATTATCCAATTCTAAAATGCCAGGTACCTGAGTAATAAACAAATGCAGAAGCTGAATTAAGAATTTCTAGTTTGCCAAAAAGATCTTGTAAAAAAACAGCAATCAAAATTTTTATTATTCTGAATGCAAAATCTCATTATTTGTGTACTTTTTCCCCAAGACCTGGGATATTTTAGAATTGCACTGTTGTAAAAACTATTTTATGTCAATTTGGTTTAGAACTGAGGTCTCTCTCAAAAGGTGAAGCTGTGTGTGGGCTCTGAATAGTTCACCTAAGTCAGGTCAGAGTTCCTTGTCTCACAGCAAGGTGGATCTGTCCATGTTAAAAAGTTTGGCAATTTACAGTAGTAACACAGAGGGGGGCAACCCCATACCTTGGCTGCAGGGGTGAACAGCTTCTGGAATGTTGCTTTCCAGCTCAGACCTGGCAGTGTTTACATTTGAAACCATGAGTTAGGAACCCTTTTATCAGACTATAGATAAACCAAGAATAAAGCTACAATGTGGAATAGAGGAGTCATTTGTAAAATCTTACATGAAAACAAAACCACTATCCCTCAAACACCCTCTCAACAATGCTGGATACAAGAGCTAGCCTCAGGGAAAAAATTCTGAGATCAACATCAACTGGTAAAACAAAATAAGAGGTCATGTCAGCTTGTATTTGCATGTTTAGTATGTTGTTAAACATAGTTAAGATTTACTACCTTATCAGACAAATTTAAGAGACCTTGAACTCCTCTTGCACTAACTGAGGGCACCTTCTTTATTTGACTTTTATATGTTGCTTCTCACATGATCTCCTTCCCATTAAAAATAGGGTTTTGGAACTGACAAACAAAAAACCCTCAGTAAGTAAGCAGTACAAACTAAGAGCTTTGTAACTCTGTACAAAAACCATCTATGTGGACATAGGCAGCACAGCTACCAAGCACCTTCTGCAACAGTGTATTTTATAACCTCAACATTCTAAAAAAACATGGAGGGGTGGGCGAACACCAGGACTATTAAAAAATTCATTTTTCAGTGGCAATACAGTATGCCTACGTAATACACAATATCTTTCACTTAAATCTTTAAGTGTTCTTTTAAATACTAAATCTCCTCATACCTATCTGGTTAGTTATTATCAAATTCTTATGGCGGCACATATCTGTGCAAAGGCTGAAGTGGGCTGAAGGGGCAGTAAGGCAGTAAAAGAATTATTATACCTGAAATCTTTACTGTGAATCCTATAACCTTAGTCAAGAGCATTCTCTGTTAACACATCTGATCTCCATTCTAGCTCTTGAAACATTTCATCCACTTTTACAGTGAAGGAAGAGTAGGGGGAAAGAAACCTCAAAATTCCATCCAAATAAGTTATTGCTCTAAATTAATCAAGGATTACTGATAGAAAGCAAAACACATCATTTCAGCACACAGAAACATGGGCTGGCAGTTGAATGAAAGACCATCTCAAGCATCCCATTAATACTCAAATTTATTTGTTATGCTGACTTCAATAAAGATGCGGTAACTATTGAGTAAAAAGTAAGAATCTACTTGATTAAATGAAAGCTTAAACTCAGAGGGGACCTCTCATTTAGCCATTTTTCACCAAAACTCCATTATTTAAAGATGCTAGCATTTAAAGTCACTCATTCTGTTGTCTTCCCTTTACATTCCCCATTCCCAACAGAAGAGATTGCATGAACACTTCCAAAGAATGCCTTGAAGATTAGTTCAGATCCTTTGGCTGGAAGTTCCCCATTTCACTGTTTCACTTCTGAACTGCCTGGCATAGCTAGAAGGCTGATCAAGCTCACCCTTGCTGTCAGTGTGCCAGGTACAAAGAGGAAGACACTTAACAAGGAATCCTCAGTACTCTGTGTTAGAACACTGCCCATTCAGATCAAGGTCCTTGCGCACTGTATTTTCCAAAGATTTTGGTTTTGGAGGTGGATGAGGTGGGAATCATAATTTTAAAAATATATAAATAAATAAATAAATCTAAAAGTATGTTGACAGGAGGTTGGCCTGCCAGCCATGACCAACATTCAGATGTGCCAGGCCAAGAAAAGGAAAACAGAGGGCACCAGGGTGAGCCAGTATGCAGAGGAAGCAGCAAGTGATACAGGGGTGGGTAGGGCAGCAGGGATGCAAAGAAGGATGGCCAAGACGGCAAGATATGATGGGGTAAGTATATAACAGGAAATGTTTAGTGATTTACCAATGCCTAATGAGATCTGTCATCCTGCCTTCAAGTTTCACAAGTGCTACTGGAATCCATTCCCTCCAGGCTGACAATCTGGAGTGACTCAAGGCAACTGAATTACAATGCTATACTGGCGAGTTCCTAAATGCTCCCCCAGAAGAGCTTGAAGATACTGTCCACCTTTACAGAGCACCATCATAAGCTTTTAGTCTAATGCCAAAATCCAGAACAAGTAGTTGTTACACTGTTTTAAAAAGAAAAGGCAGAAAGATCACACATCTTCGCCTGAAGTAAAATACTTGGTGAAACAATTCAACATATTTCAACAGTGGTACATAATATCACCTACAGATATATTAAAACACTACAGGTAAGCAATGGATTATTGCTGATTTACTATCACTGTGAAATCTAGCAATGTGTAAAATAAGTGAAAAATGCAGTAAGTAGTGTAACATTATTTCCTGGAGAGCAGGGCAGTCATCCTCCATGCAAAACCAGACTGCACCTCACACATTCATTTAGACTGCTGCGTAATAACTGCACTTAACTAAGTCCCCAAACCAGACAGAGTTCTCAGAATGCACACATGCAACTCAGAATAACAAGTGCTCTGCATTTCACAGTTCAACCAGTACAAAAGACCTAATATTTTCTTAAGACTGTGGTGTGCAGACTTGCAATTATCATCAACAGGACTTCTAAAACCCCATCCATGTTATTTCAGAATCAGCTTGATTTAAAACATTTTCATTCAGGACGTTTGTGTTTTCACTGAATGGTTATCTGGTCTGTATCTGTCATCAATTACTTGCCACTGGCTCAATACTGCAACTTCAAACAAAAGACAGTGCCCTACCAAGTTACATATCAAAGTAAGAAAAAGAACAGAATTTGTGATAAGGGGCAATTCTCATGAGCTAAAGTCAACAAAGTATGACTTTTCATGTATCTAATAATGCACTAACATTTTATAGAAATTTTGTTTGCTACATAAAAACAGTGCTGCTCGAAGCAGAAGATTACACCCTGCAATAATTGTAAAAAGTATTTTACAGAACAATTAAATTACTATCTATTTGTTTATCTCAAAACATAAACACACTGTGAAGGTTACCAACTTCTCAAAATGCACTTTTCCTGTAACGATGAATAAACATAAAGGGACTGCCCGGTACCACCCAGATACTCCTGTTCTAGTGCTGCATGTACAATAAGGCAAATAAAAGCAGTGCATACTTCATTCCAGCAATTCATTAATGTTTTCCAGAGAGCACACTGCCTAGAAGCCCAGTTCTCCCCACCATACTGCTTACTTTCCTTCACTCCAGCTTTTTGACTTTCTCTACGTGTGCTAAATTTTGCCACTCCATTCCCAGAAAACCATGAGACTCAGAGTGAAACACAAACAAGTAGAGGATGTGAACAGATGCCCAATGAGGAAGTCTACTGAAAGGGGAAGAGTAAGTTGTTAAAACTCACCAAAAGGGTGGCTAGAATTATTTCCTTTTGACCCCATCAGTGGACAGGTTTTTGTTTGTTTTTAATGTAGAGAAATGCAGCATTTTTATCTATTTGGTAATATCTCTCTGTTGTAAGTTTACCGTCTACCTTCTCTTCATTCCCACTCAAAAGTCGACTAAAATGACTAATTATAATTTGTTGTAGGTAAGCAATTAAAAACAAGAAGCTAGGATCACGGTTGTATTAAGTCAACATACCACTGGTGTATGTGCAAAAACAGAATTTCAGTGGGGCCAGCTGCCGAGAGTTCTACCCAGTGACCATTTTCAAATGGATCACCTTCTTTACTTCAGTTGTTTGAAAACAAATCCATGAAAAAAAAAATTAGGTGAAGCCCGTAATGTATTCATCATCATCACTGTGAAAACCTGTGCCTAAAGGGGAATTTTTAAGTGCTTAAATTTGGTCTTGTAGATTTGAAAAGTTGGTCTCTAGAGAACTGTATTTCTAGAGTTTGTGGGTTATCATTAAGGAGAAGACAGATGGCAGATACAGAGATCTTTCAGATTACTTCTATAAAGCATGGTCTTTGTCTTTCCTTCCCAGCAGTCAGCTGAATGAGTTTTTAGGATAAAACCCACCAAGCAGCATAGATGAGGTGAAGAGAGGACACAGGTGGAACAGGAAAGAATGCATTTCTTGACCAAAAGCAATTCTGGCTTGCAAAACAGAAAGGTGACCAGCAGACCCCTGGTCAGCTCACATGTCCAGCTATACAGGCAAGGGTCATTTCTGGATGCATTTGCATTTGCATTTACACAGTGCAGGAACAGCCAAGCTGAAACCTTAAAATCAGTCTTATCTGTAACTTTATCTGAAGCTCTAGCTAGAAGCCCTGCTAAGTGTTTATAAGTACTAGTGAGGAAAAAAAGCACAGTAGTCATAACAATTTAAAATTAACAAAGTTCTTTGCAATGTAAATCATAGAACCACAGAATGGTTTGGGTTGGAAGGGACCTTAAGGATCTTCTAGTCCCAACCCCCTGCCATCCTCCAGAACACCTTCCACTAGACCAGGTTGCTCAGGGCCCCATCCAACCTGGCCTTGAACACTTTCAGAGATGGGACATCCACAGCTCTGGGCAACCTGTTCCAGTGTCTCATCATCCTCACAGTAAAGAATTTCTTCCTAATATCTAATCTAAAATTACTCTGTTTCACTTTGAAGCCATTCCCGCTTGTCCTATCACTACACACTCTTGTAAATAGTCTCTCCATCTTTGTTGTTGGCTCCCTTCTGGGAGCTGTAATTTTCACCAGATCTACCTACACACACAGAGAATACACACAGATAATTTTGATACAAAAATACTTACTTTCTCTGCCTCATTTGATAGTTCAGCATTAGAGAATAGAGCCAGAGTAATGGTAGCTATGAACTTTTTATTTTGGAAGTTAAAAAATTCAATTTGAACAGTAGGACAGATGGGGAAACTGCTAAGCTTACATAAAATTGCATATTTCAAAGGCTGTTTTCTGGCATGATAATAAAAAAAGATAAATCTGCTAGAAACCATGCCAGAGGCAAGTGGAAATATAATCAAATCAGCGTCTGTAAAGCCCACCTTTTGAAGACTATTTGCTCTATTTCCAAGCAAAAGATTATAATTACCTTCTCAAATACCTACAGCATGCTCTTAAGTTTAATAAATTTCATGGTTTGCAAAAGAGTTAACTGCATCACAGTAAGAGTGAATACATTCCCTTTTATAAATAAATCAACAACTGTCTCCTGAAACATCCCTTAAAAAGTCATAATAGCTAGGAATAACCTGGTAGCCCTCTGGCTCAGTGAGACCCTTACTAAAAGGCTCTTCTTCAATATCACTATGCATACATGGAAACTTGCTTGGTAACCATACATAGCAGACAGATATTGCAGCATATATGCTAGAGCTGACTATCCCATTGCATACTAGAATTATCTTGATTTTTTTTAAAAAAGGCTCAGAATGGTGCTGCTTTACATTTTATGTATCAGCTTTCATCTGAGGATCATAAATCCTTCCTTTGTCCAAAAACCATTTTTCTAACCTCATATCCACAAGGTGGATATCCTTCTTTATCACTATTGTACAACCCCGAAAAGTAAAGACTGACTTGTTCAAAGTCACTCAAGCAGTAAAACCAAAACCATGTTCAAAATCCAGACCATCATCCTGTTGTCAAAATTAAGCCAGCCTCGATTGGTGCGAAACAAGAGACAGACTGGCTGCAACTTTTTCCAGTTCAGTGGACAAAGCTTTCCCTTTAAGTGTGTTACAACATCGGAGCCAACAGAGCCAAAAAACTGCCTAACATAAAATGAACCACATTCAGACTTTCACTGCCCGAGTGTTGCACAAAGCCTCCATCTCAGAAAGACGACTGGCACACGTTCAAAGTGATGAGTAAACCTATCTCCTTCAATATGCCATTTCTGATACGGCGTGAGGGACAAACAAAACCCTTTGTGCTTATGAGGGAGTGAGTTTGGGTTTGAATAACTCAGACTTCATTTTACCTACCTCACATGACTGATTTAACTTTACAAAGTTAAACTGAAGAAACCTTTTAGGAAATAAGACAGTGTCAAGGACATTCTCTTTTCCAGGAAAAAAATCCCGAAAAATGCATAATAGTGCAAATGAGGAGTTGCTAATTGTCTGGCTCCAGCCAGCTGGCAAACTTGTAACCCTGAGGGCAGACCTCAGGCTCAACCCATTGGGTTCAAGATGAACAATTCACAACCACCTGAGAAAAAACACAGGGATGCACCCAAAAAACAGTCGGGCACATTCTCCTTCCCAAATCCATGCTAGGCAACAACTCCATGGAGCTTATTCACAATGTTTATACACCAAAACAGTTTAGCTGTGCCCAGCCACAGTTCCTGGGCTCTTCCATGTGTTTTAGATAAATTGACAATGGGCTCTCAATGGCAAATTGTCCTGAGAGACAACAAGCACTTATTAAGCCTACAGCCTTCACACATACACTGCTCCAGTAAAGACTGTGGATTTAACTGCTATGTGGATTTAACTTCACACAAGCATTTCCAAGATGTCAGTATCAACCAAAAGGAAGAGTTTTCAAAATTATTTCTTTTTCCTCAAAATAATGAGCATGACATTTTTAAACTAGAGTTACAGTTCAGCGCTAGAGAACCATGGTATGGGCCTTTTTGTTATCAAATTGTTAGTAATTTTTGTTTTATCAAGGACTTGTAGCAAAGGTAAAGCACCTTTTTTCATATCCACCCCAGTGCACTTCAAGTGCATTTGATAGATTTCTCAAAAAAAATAATGGTGGGTTTTTTTCAACAAGTAATTTAAGAAAATTATCAGTTTTTCTGCCAACTGAAATGTTAAGTTGCCCATATCTTAAAATTTCAGTGTCTTACCCCTACTATGCTTCTACTGTAACCAACCATACTCATGGTTTACAAAACCAAAACGAACTACTACCACAAAAATTTTTTTCTTGTCTGAACATTTTCTCACTTTTCTTTTGAAAGAAAACTGACGTGTTCAGGCTATGAGAAAGGAAATTCAGCTGGTATTTATTTCCACAACAATATTTAGCTGCCTTTAGAACTCAAGTTCCTATTGTGAAACTCTTCGTCCTTCAAAGCACGGGGGCTGCAGAGGCCAGGCTATCTGGCTAGAAAAAGCAAGGTGGTGTGGCTTTGAAGGGAGGCTACAGCAGGTACTGGAAGCAGACCCCCAGCCATACCATCAACACACTCCACATACGCTGAGCTATTTCGAGAAGACAAGGATTTTGCTGCAGCTGACTACTTCCAGTTTGCAAGTCATTTCCCTTTGAAATAAGCTGAGGTACCACTGGGTACCCCACCTCATGTTCCAAAAATGGCCATAGAGTGATTGAGTTAGTAGCTGATAAGCTGTTAGGATTCAAGGTACAGTACTTCTACCAAAGAAACAGCTGTAACATTGAAGCTTCCCAAAGACAGGAAATGGGGATCACAGCAGGAGCACAGGAAAGGGACAAAATCAGGAACACAGGAAAGGGACAAGATCTGATCTAACTAACAAATGTGATATTCTAAACTTCTATACTTCTAAACAAGGCAATTTGTGAAATGACTTGACATCCCATCCAAGCCTAAAACATTGTTTGTTTATATAATCCATAGCCACATGAGAGCTGAAAGCTATTTAAATGCCTACTGGTTTGGTGCAGACAGAACTGACTCAAGTTAAGCTGCTTCCAGGATGTGTCAAATAATGTTGGAAACAAGAATACAAGAGGCCAGCATTTGTCAGTTAACAAGCTGACACAGGAATGCATTTGTGATAGTTACTCAACACATGATTGTTTAATTTGTTTTTTTGTAAGCATCTAATTTGGGTCTCTGTAAGCAAGAACTTTTAAAAAACAACTGAAATAACCCCATAAAAACAAACAAAAACCCCAAAACTAGAAAAAAAACCCCAAACAAACCGCAACAAAAAGCACACACTAGTTTTCTGCTGATATTAAAATTACAGACATCTGCCAGTAATGCTCCTTTAAAAATCACAACAGACAAGTGCAAAGAAGTTTTCAAATAGCAACAGGAGTATGTACTTCACTGTCTTCCTCACGGTTTCTGACTGCACTTCTTAGGAAAAGAATATTAGCCTTCATAGTCAAAAATCATGTTGTTTCTGTAGTCTAAAGAAACAAGTACATGAAGACAACTCATTTGAAATTACCAAGATCTAAATACAGGCTACAAAATACTGCCAATGTACTTCAAAACAAAAACAGTAGGTAGAAACTAATTGTGTTATTTATTGCATTGAAAGGATTTCAGAATGCTTTTCCTTTGGAGCTTATTTACAGTAAATATTTCCTCCATTCTTATATAAATTTAAACATAACATACTAAAAAAAAACCAACCCTAATATACATGTGGTGCTTTATGGTAAAGTTTCCAGCAAATTACAGAAATAGATTCTTCTTGCCCTTTGGCTTCCTAATCAGTATGCAAACTCAAAAAGTCCCCAGAATGTAATGGTAAAAAAATTACATACCTACTAGCATTTCAATAATTCCCACGTTTATTTCCCTTATTAGTGGGAGCACCAAAACTTCCCTGTTTAAGAACCAAATAAGAGGAAGCTGAGGGTTACACCAGAAGACCACAGCTGCCAAATCTAGGCTGGGTGTTTTTGTCCAAATGGTTTGATGGTGAACAGTGTAACATGCTTTCTCTGAAGGAGAGATCATAAATAATTGAATTTTAAAGAAGAACAAAAAAATCCAAAGAAACAAAAACCCCCATCTAAACAAAAAACAACAAACCTCGTGTCAAGAGCTGTGTCTTGCCCTGACCCCACTCCCAAAAGAAGCCAACTACTCCAGCACCTCCCTGGTGACCTGGAACTACAGATCCATGAGGGCATAAGCAGCAAGTGTTGGGACAG
Organism: Acanthornis magna; assembly: GCA_036785705.1. Lineage (NCBI taxonomy): Eukaryota > Metazoa > Chordata > Aves > Passeriformes > Acanthizidae > Acanthornis > Acanthornis magna. The sequence continues at coordinate 22,912,289 of JAWUZG010000025.1, read as the reverse complement.
CACTGGGACTTACGTTACCTGAGAGTAGTGCAATCCTTTTTACTTTAATGATTAGCAAAAGGAAATAAATTAACCTATGATGACGTTATAGTTTACCTGTATGTGACAGCAACACAGTGATGCAGTTTGAGATCACTGAAAGAAACCTTAGCAGTTTGGGGTTCTGTTTGTATTCAAGGGGCCAGTGGCCAAGCACTCCCCCAAGCTGTGCCAGCCCAGTCAGTCTGCAGCTCTCCTGGACGAATCCTAACATATCTAACAAATAAAAGCACCGAAATAGTGCAGCCACTTGCCAGATTGCCACAAGAACAGAAGTACAGCAGGTGGCCATCCACAACTCCAAATTAAATCACATGCTGCTCAAAACTTTATACCAATCCCTGTGTAGTGTTGTATCTGTTTAATGTTATTCTTCATCCTCAATTTTCAAAATGAAAGGAAAATGGGTTTTGGTGACACACGAACCATGGCAGGAGACAATGATCCAAATGGTCTCATTCAGCACTCAATAAAACAGAGAACAACTATGGCATCTTTCCCCCTGCATTCTCCATTTTTTTTCCCTTTCAATATTTATTAAGTAAACCAGTGCTTATCTGGGCTAAATCCCCAGGCTCAGTGAAACACCAGGTGGTAGACTGGGGTAGTTTTTCTAGCAACAGATGGCTCAAACATTTTATGACAAACGGACACGGGACTATTGCTCGTCAGCCCATCTTTCAGTCACCCCTTTATGGAACAGCAGCAGCTCAGCCGGGGAGCTGCAGCAGCTGCTCACCTGCCCCAGGGCCCCCCCAGAACACAGGCAGGGCTGTGGGAGCCTCCCTGCCTGCTCCTGCCCCCTGCACAGGTGACACCACAGCAGGAGCCTGCAGTGGGCGCCGGGAGAAAACCCAGCGCTTGCCATCTCACACAGGAAACTTGGGCAACTCTGGTCCTACAGGAAAGATACAAAGTGCCACCTGTGACTCTCCTATTGTTTCTCAATTATTTTTATTTGCTCATTGTTTTATCTGCCCACATCCAAAGCAATCGTGAGCAGCTACTTTCAACCTTAAACAGGAAAGGAATTTACTGCCTTCCACACTTTGCAATACACCATAAAGGAAGGTTACTTAGTTCACCTGGTGAAGAAAAACATTCTGTCATTACAATTATGCCAGTCTGAATAAACAGAAAGAGAGAACAAACCATAAAAAGAAGCACTGAATACTCCATTAATTCAATTCATTTCTCACTGGTAATTTAATTCCAGTAGGTTTGTACCTGAAATGCATACTGCAATACTCCCTCTCAAGTCATTCAAGGGGGATGGGGATAGCACAGAAGCCACCCCTCTAGGCACTACCACACTTCCACATGCCCCCTTCTCCCTCCAGAATTTCTCAGACAGGGACATGGGAAAAACATCTGCCAGTCTCATGCTGGCATTATCTTGAAATCTGAAATAGCATTTGCATTTATTTGGCAAAGGTTAATAGTATGCTTGTAATATTTTTAGTCATATAACATTGCTGAACTGATGTGACAGAAGTAAGATATGACTATAAATAATCTCAACTCCCAGTACTATCGACTCTGAGATTTTGTTTTCTTGATTTCATTTATTTATTTATTTATTTATTTTTAAATAAAGGACATCACCACTTGCAGAACTGAAAAGGTTATGAATTAAAAGGTTTGCTACCTAAGAGAAAGAGCTAAGGGACAGAAAATAAGAGGCAGAAACCTAAAGATTTTTTACGCACCTAAAAATATAATATAGGTTTGTTGGCGCTTTTTTCTCTAAAATATATTAGTAAGATGAGATTAAACAAAATTTGTGTTACATACAGAAGCATTAAAATTACATAAAACTACATGGCATGAGAAAAAGATCATTGTTACCACCATTTTGTATTAGTTTTGATGTTTTCAATCTCTGGTTTTCCTGTTGCAATACTATTAACTCCCATTCTGCATACTGCAGAAGTTACCCATCTCAGCTGAGGAGGCATCAGCTCAGAAGGAGAATTAAAAACAGTTGCATAATCTAATTGATACTTAATAAATGGAAGTGTATTAAATAAATGCATTAATACTGTTGGAATAATGAATCACTCTACTAAACCAGATTATATTATTCAATTCCTCACTTGTTCCAGATAAAACGTTTATAGATGGTTCAATTGTTATTAAAATCAGAAAGTTGGACCCCAGTTTTGGCATCCAGGCCCATGGCATTTTTAACACTGCAGTATAATAAAATGAAACATTATTAAATGTTTGTTACATTAAGACACTACCACATTATGCTGATCAGTTACACAAACCAAGCCCAAATAAGACCATATTTATTTTTTCTTCAAGAAAAAACCCAAACCCAGAGAGTACTCAGTTGGTTCTTCTTGCCAAGAAATAAGTATCTCAATGTTGCATGGGTACATCTAGGTTGTATACAAACTTTCTGGCAAACAGGAGAAAACGTGTAAGATGGTCTATAAAACCAGGGTTGCAAGACGAATGTGGGAAATAAACAACCATATTTCTGCAGAAGTCCTAGTCTAACTCTGCAACCCTCAGTCTGTGTAAGGCAAAGAGGACCTAACAACAATGAAAGAAAGATGCTTTGAGGCCATGTTGCCTTCGTGAACTTTTAGGGCCCACCCTTGCAATGCTGAAGTGGTAGGAGGGAGGGAACAATCATATGCTCATGCCTTCCAATAATAACTAGCTCATCCCAATTTCACTGCTTCCACAAACTTGATGAAAACCAGAAAGGCACCACCTCCGTGAAGCCAACAGTAACACTTAGCTGCAATGTATTTACCTGCTGACCAGGGCTAGTACACAGCATTTACTAAACCTCAGCTGCAGGCGGCCTACAATACAATTCTTGCATTTCTTAAGCTATAGCAAGGATCATTCCTCCCCAAGACCACTAGTCAAAGTATTGAAAGCAAGACAAAATTCCAGTGGAAACAGCATCTGCACCAGTGTTTAATCCATATAGGTTTTTTCAGCCCTATATTGAGGTGGAGTGGTTTTGCAGCTCCTTAGCTAGCTAGTCTCCCTGGCCAAAAAAATAAGCCCTTTGCTCACATTGACCAACGAGCCTACCTAGTATATGGTATTTAATGTGGTGTTATACATGCTACACGACAATGTAGTTTTCCAAGGAAAACAAATACTTTGAGTAGTGAAGGATTCAGATTGCAGCAAAGAGAGTAAGCAAACATTGTGTTTGCACACCTGTGCAGCTTCGCCCAACGTTGCCTTTTATCACCTGCAGCTGTAAGGCCAGACAGGCACTAGTTTGACAAAAAACAGGAGGGCACTTGCTCACAAGACACAGGGCTTAAAACTGCTTGTCTAGATTTTGTCTAGATATTTTTTGATTGTGCTTTGAGGTGCATGCAAATATCTTTCTTTGATACTGAAGAGTCATTTTTAACCGTATACTGCAGATGTATTTTAATAAGTGGTACAAAGGTCCAGGGACAATATACCAAAGCATTGTCATGTACAAAGATATGGGGGTACGAAAATGAGAAATATGGTCATACCCTTACCAGTATTAGTCCAGACAGAAAAAAAGCAAGAGCCTGTCTCTCTACCCTTGTCAAGTGACTCGTATCTGTGCACCTCTCAAAGACGCGTATGTGTAGCTAATGAGGCACCTTCCAGCTCCAGAATGGATCTGGGGCACAGCTGCAGGCTGGTGGTGCTCGCAAGGAAAGGGAGGGGGGAGCCCAGCTTTCAGTTTTGAGCCTCAGGTCAAGTCACTCACAGGATTTTTAAATCATTAACTGCATGTCAGATCCGATCAGCCACCTGTCCTTGTGGGCTGGATACCCAAATACACTCCAACTTTTTTCTCTTTGAGTCATGTTTTTAAGTATCAAAAATGGCAAAGGAACAGACAAAATTCTAAGCTGTTCTTGAGTAAGTCCCTACTCAGACATCAATCCATAATAAAGGATTCAACACCAATAGCTGACTATATTCCAGACACACAGGAGCTTAACTTGAAACAAAGATGAAAGACAGGATAGCACAATCCTTGACTCAGAAAAGAGAAAAAAGTGGATATCATAAAGCCCACCAACTTCATGGACTAAGAGGATTCATTTCTGTTTAGACTTCAGGAAACAAGTTCTCTAGACATAGAGGCAGAAAGAAGTTTATAAAAAGTTAAAGATGTATTAAATATTTTAGAATAGTCCAGTTGGAAGTGACCTGCAATGTCCAACTAGTCATCTAGTCCAACCGCCTCCCCTGGACCTAACTTTACCTCTTCCCAAAATCAGGATGACAAGAACTTGCACATTCAAGGTACAGAAATTCTAAAGCAATACATTGAAAAATTGCTCTCTGAAATTCCTGCTTTAAGGATTAAGCATTTTCATTTTAGAAACTGTACTTTTAGGAAGACAGTGTCTGTAAACAGTTAACAATTATCTTGTTTACCCTTCTACACTTTTCCCTTGTGCCTCCCAGCCAGCATTACAAGTATGGTACTCTGGCCTTACTCGACAATGAGGCCATTTGAAAGTGTATACGGTCCTATCTTGCTACCTTCTTTTCTTAGGAAAAGGACAAAAACCGTATTTACAAGTATCTGGACTTTTGAACAAAAACAAACAAGGGAACAGCAGTGCTCCAGACTAGCTGTGTGAGCAAACAACTACTTTGTCACTGAGAGCATTTCTATTTGTAAGAATATTGTTTTGCAGCTCTTTTTGGCTCTACTCTTTGACATCAATGTTGTTCTCTAAAGATGCCAAAAGAAAACACCCCCACTCCTGTTCGCAGTCAACTAAGCTCTTTCCCAAGAAAAGAATTACTTGAAATTACATATACATACACACTCTGGAGCTAAAGTGGTGCAGTCTCCTGGCCTCAAAAACCAAGGCTCTGTAACGTATGCCTTGCGTAAGATAGTTAATATAGTTATACAGAAAGAGGTCTTCGAAAACCTTCATCAACAAGGGAGCTGTATAGGAATATAGAAAACCCCTAGTTAGATGGGATCTCTAGAGTCCCCTTTACCTTCCCATCTAGTTTCAACACATGCTTAAAACTGGGCTAATTCCAGAGTTCAGTAATGAAACCCAAACTTGTCCAGTTGAGCTTTGAGCATATGTGATGTGAGGGTGATCTGGCTGTGGTATCTGCCACCCCACTGGCTGCCAGGGCTGATTCAGCTGATGTGGCTGCTCAGGCAGGTGTGCCCTTCCTCCCTCAGCACTCCATGTGTGTCCCTCCCAAAGCTGTGCACTCAGTCAAACAGGACGCCTGCCTGACAGAGATGGTCTCATTCTAGGATCTCAGGCTGGAGGCTCCCAAAGCAGGATACAAGCCTCTCGGGCAACCTGTTCCTGCTACTTTATTCCCTCTTGCCATGAACATTTTTTTCTTTATAACCAGTCAGAATTACAATGAAATCATTACTCTCTTTGTTTCCAAAACTACATGCTGCTAAGAGCACTGATTGCGGTCCTGTCACTGGGCTCCTCTGAAAAATTTAGGTTTTACTTTCTCTGTACCTACAAATTAGGCAGTTGAAAACAGCAACGAGATCTCATATCTGGGTCACTGATACCCATTTTATTTTCTGAAGTCCTGCGATGGGTTCAGTTTTCCAGCTCAATTCTCCCAAATGGTTAGTAAGAGTAATCATTTTCACCAGTTTGCTGGCTACACTGTTGCTAATGCAGCCAAGACCTTGGCCTTTAATGTTGCAAGTGAACTGAGCTGACTCAACCTAGTCTCTATGAGTTTAATTTTCTTTAAAAAAAACAAAACCAAACAAAAATGAGAAAACCACACACACACAGCCCAAAAAACAAAACAGCCACAAACATAACCCACACACATGAAGCTGCTCCCTGCCCACACTGTTATCTGGAGGCTGTTCTATCCAAGGCGCACACATCTTCACTGAACCTCACGAGGTTCTGTTTGCCCATTCCTCCCATTTGCTGAGGTCCCACCTAATCACAGGCTGCTGTGCCATCAAGCCCTCTCCTCCCTTTGGTGCCATCTGCAAACCTGGTAAGGATGATCTCCATCCCATCATCCACATAAATGAAAAGAGCATGGAGTAGGACGAGCACCCAAGAAGCCCCACTGATACACCCATTATGACCATATACCTTGAAAAAATCACTTAAGAGTGTCCAGGATGTCACTATTAACTAAAAAATTAACAAACAGAATAAACTTTACAGTATACAGTGTATCTTTGTCTAAGCACACAGAGTTGGAAGGTCCTACACTGTTACAGGTATGGAAGATTAAGACTAGCTGACTATTATGGTAAATTCGCTGTGTAAAAACCAAGTAGGAAACAGCCAAACATGAAGCATTCAATACCATAAATTCAAAATTAATTATCAAGTGGTATTTATGATCTGTATAATCAAAAATTGTGGTGCAGTGCAGTGAGAGTCCCAGTGTACAGGAAAGGCTGCGTATTTTTACTGTAACACAGGAAAGGTGCACACAGGCCACGCAGTCCTAAAACAAGGAATGAGGAGAAAAAATCCTCACCCATATCTAACTGAAAGTATGGTCCTAGACCCAGAAAATCAGCTTGGCACTGAAATACTAAATCTTTGGAATCTTTGGATTTTTTCTCACATTTTTGGTTTTCCTTTAAAATAATAAACAATACAATTCAGAGTCTTAAAAACATAACTGGTTTTGGCTGTAAGGTCTGGCATACACAAGAGCAGAAAAACCTTAATGTTGATTGATATGAATTGCAGCGGGACTCGACTAAACCAGTTTGATTTTCTACCTCTGCCATCAACTTCCTATGAGAACCTTGTCAGTTCTTCTAATTCCTTTATTCTCTTAAAACAAAACTGATTATACTTTCCTTCCTCGCATGGCAGATTAACTTAATATTTGTTAGATGCTAATTATACAAAATGCATTTAAGTACATAAGTAAGGTTTTCTTTCTCGAGATGTCACATAATTCTCTCAGTGTCCTCATTCCTAAAACTCCTGCTAGCTTCAAAGATCAACTACTCCATGGAAGATGCTCCAAGAAATTTACTAGACAAAGCTACAGCCAGGCACCTAGACAGAATACGGATAATTTCACAGTCTTGAACATTTGCCTTGCTCCCAAATAACCTACACCTGGGTCAGTTACAGCTAAAAACCCTTTGGAGAGTACAGCTGTCCTTTTTCTCACCTCCTGTCTGACGCTGAAACCCAGTTTCCCTTTTTTGTCCATCCTAGAAGTCAGGCTTTCCAAGATACAATAAGAAACTCCACACGGAGAGCCAATATTTATTGGGCCACATCACTTTAGGGGTCCAGGTGTTCTCAGACTACATAAATAAATCACGTTTCATTGCTTAGTAAAGTACTGTAATTTTACATAGGAAGGAGAAAAGAAAATGAGCCTTAGTGGAGGAAGGGGGACTAACAGCTTATTTCCCTGCTAAACCTTGATGCAGGTTACTACTGCCTTGTTTAGTATGAGCAAGTACAACAGATTTATCGGACAATTTCACTTTTTTTTGTTTCCTTAAGCAATGAAAAGTACAAGCATCCTCAAATTACCTGTACTGACCAAGGAAATGAGTTACGCAAGAAGCTTAATATCAAAATTAATTAGGATAAAGCTAAAGCTTCTGCAAACACATGCCTTAACCAAGGACTCCTGGAGGTAATTCAGCTTTCATCCCACCACCTGTAAATTATTACCAGTCCCACCATTTTAATTTTAGATTTTCTTTCAGTACCAATGGGTTACTCCGACTGACACAGAAATGTCTGGAAATCACACAAAAAATAACTTTCTATCTTTAAAAACCTCATCAATTAGGGTTGAATTAAACCATGAGCAGCTTTCAAATTCCAGTGTCTGCACCCCTCTTTTCCCCTCCAGATTTTGAAGTGCTCATGAACGTATTTCTAGCAATAGAAGAGCAACATAGCTGATTAATTTCAGCAAAACAAGGGTGCCAATTCACAGCTACAAGAAAGTGTTAGTGTGTCATTCTCTCATTCCTATTACATGGGTGGGAGTGGAGAAAACACCTATACCTTTGCTAACGTGGCTCATGAGTGCGGAGTGGCTACACCTCTGACCTGAAGACACAGCCGAGGGAGGGTCCATGAGAGGAGAGGCTTCCTGCCTGTTACAAGATGGTTGAAAAAACTCTGAGCCATATTCAACTCAAGTTACAGCCAGGCTTCCCTACTTCCCGAGTGCAAACTCCCTTCATGACTGCTTGGGCTATCCTCTCCTGAGCAAACACCACACCTGTATCCCATGGTTTCCGCACAACAAAACACAACTCTGCACACCAAAAGCTCTGCTTCCTCAACCCGCTCAGCCCAGGTACCTGCATATACCCACACTCTGGGCTCGGCAGCTGCTGTACAGCTTGTGTTTAGGGTTTTTTGCTTTAGAACAGCAATTATTTCCAGCATTTGACAGGTGCAAAGCTAAGAAACCTCCTTTGTTTCTCCTGGCCTGTAGATAGTTAACCCCCACTGTTTAAACTTTAACTCATGAAAGGTGAGACAGATTTTTCTTTCATTGTTCAAGCTCAGTGAGCCTTCCACACCGACATGCAACTGAAGCAGAAAAAGCCCAAAACATATTAAATGTTGTCCTTACAACTACTGAGGTAAGTGTATCAAGTAGTCGTTAATTTTTCTGATTAAAGCTAAGCCATTACCATCATCTCCATTTGCAGGGTGGCAGTGATGAATGACTGGGGGTGTTTCTCAATTTCATCCATAAAAATAATATCACTGTTTTAAAAGCTCAAGGAACACCCAGAATCCATTGCACTTTCTTTACCCATTTTATAATTTTCAAGGACCAAAAAAACTAGCATTTACAGACACACTTCAAGCCACTGTGGCTATAGCTGTTCCTGAGTAATGTCAGTTGGCCAGCCTATTCATTAGTCATAATGAAACACCATTTAAATATGCCATTTGTTGAGCTTTAACTATTCCACTCAGTTATGAAACTGCCCCAGAAGTCACAGAGTTATTTCCTTAAGAAACCATTAACATTTGGTAAACAAAGTGTATCTGGTGACTACACCTCCATCTGCAAGAACACATACAACCCCCACTCCTTCCACCACCTGTCAGACCTTTGGGTTCACAGGTCACTGGGGTGTGGATGCAGAGCAGGAGAGGCCAGAGAGACTCCGACATCTCTGCACCTTCTGGCCTTCTTCCTTGTAAAAATATAATTATTCTATTAGTGGTCATTTAAAAACAATTTTAGGATTACCAAACTCAAATCAAGTACTATTCAGCTGCTGTATTTTTCAGATTGCTTACAAACAGTATTCTACCAGTTGGCCAATACCTTATTTTTCAGCTCAAAACCCCTCCCACTCCAGGAAGCTGTAATTTCTAGAGTATCTAATTAGTCCTGGAAACTCCAGCATGAAATCCCAACTCTCGGAAGTGTGAAATCACAGTTCTCTTTCAAGAATAACACAGAAGACCCAATAGAGACTGACTGCACTGAGTACATCCAGCTAGGAAAGCTTTCTCTCCAAACAATTCAAGGATTCAGCAGGCTGCATCCCAAACACCCAACCTGCAAATAGTAAGGCTCTGCTGCCTCTGCTTTCAGTGATTCAAGACTGTTTAAACAACAGCTGAACCACGCAGCACAAACACAGAATAAAGTTGAACCAGGGAATGGCGTTGAGGGGAACAGCAACCAGCTTGGCAGCCTGGAAAAGACATTCCAGTGATGCATTGAGCGCAGCATTATGTAACAAATTGCTGTTGGTTTGTTTTCTATCTTACAAAACAATGCACACAAAACCGTGGGCAAAACACACCATTTAGGTTGCAAAGTCAAAGACTCAAAATGCAAAAATGCCAGAAGTGAGTCTGCCCCTATACATTAATGCTTCCTCCTGGTGCACTTGTAACACAATTATTTACACGGGCCCGTAAATTTCCCCAGGAAATCTCATCCCATGCTGAGTAAGATCGATTTCCCCTGTTTGTGTAATGAGGCAACTGTACTTTCTTTACCAGTCATGGCAAACATGCTTTAGTGGTCTCCAGAAGGAAAAAACTTAGTGCCCTAGTGAAGATCGCTGATTATCCTCAGAAAAAACCCACCACCTCCCAAAACCAGCAAATAAACAACAACAAAACCAGAAACCCACCCACAACCCAATTTTGAAGGATGTTCCTGCTCCAGAATTCATTTATACTTGCAAATTGTACCTTATTCGTTTTAGAACACACTAGCCTGGGTGGAGCCTGTCTGACTTGCAGCACCAGCTTTCAGCAACAGGCACTGGGCATGGAAGGTCACAGCTACAGCTTAAGGTTCAAAAGCAAGAAACCTGTGGGAGCCACACATCAGATGACTAAATTTGGATACATTTGACCCTATTCCCACTCACTAAATCTCCAAACAGTAAGGAACAAGGAATACCATGAAGCTCTGACCAGAAAGAATACTGTGAAAATAAATTAAACCGTTTGGTAAAGCACTTGCATATTACAGGGATGGGAAGTATGGGAAGACCTTAAGAACATTAAAAACCATGCCCTCTGTAAGAGTTTGCAGGTGTTAAAAAGAATTATATACCAGTAAATAGCACTTGAGAATGTGCCATGGAAATTGCACCACAGCACTGAAAATGGAAGTAACCTTCAGAAAACACCAGCAGGTAATCACTGAGCAAGAATTGTCACAACGTAAAGAAAACAATGCTGCATAGCTCTTCTTCATATTGATGTTCATTTCTGAGCGCTCGATTCTGCAAATTCAGTAATACTCTCTATAGCTGTACATCTGCAGCTATGAGAGAAAGGAATTGTCACCAATACAGAGTGAAGACTGCAGTGACAGCGACTAACCAAAGCTTTAGGTCTGAAATTATATGACAAATTTCAGGTTATGACACTTACAGAGTGACCTCAGTCCTTCACTCTACAGACTTTCAATCCCTTTATTGTTTTTTATGGAAGCCTAAACAACCACTTGAAAGAATGGAAGAAAATTGGCTACAGATTTTTCCTCTGCTAAATCTGATGTAGGTGCAGTAACAGGTCTTAAACCATCAGAAATGTTTTTGTTGAGCCAGGGGCAGGGTAGTTTGACCAAAGCCTTCAGCTCAACACACTCCAGGCAAAAGGGTGGTGTCACAGTAAAACACTTCAAGAGTAAAATACAATTACTTTGTTTGTTTTTTTTCTCTCCCGGCTCAGTCAATCTGTGTCTAACAAAGCAGCCATTCACATTCCTGTTTCAAATTTACTCCTGTTTTTCTGTATTTTTACCTGTTGAGTTTTATGTTCCTTAAATAGCTTCCCTATGATGTAACAGAAGGCATGAAATACAAACAGAAAATTTTTATTAAAATGTTTGTCCACACTTGATTTTTTAAAACTATTAGATATTTAACTAAAGATCTGGTAAAAACCTGCCTCAATGCATTTTATGGGAAGAGTTACAAGGAAAATCACCTGCTCCAAACTAGAACCATTTGTAATCACAAGCACACACAAAAATATCTTTTACCAATACATCAGAAGTAAAAGTCAGTTCTTATTCTGATATCCATCATGTTTGAAGAAACTTATCTTCAAAGAATGCATAGTTCATGGATTTGCCATATTCCATGTAAAGCAAAAGTCTGTCCTTCTCTAAGCCTACCACACATGAAAAATTTACCAAAAAATTGTGCAATTACTAACAAGAGAGAGCTGATGACATGAGATTTGCAAGAAAATCTAAAACTTTCCTAAATAATTGGTACTACAGAAGAAACTATCACAATCTCCTTAGTATTTCTGTTAAAACACATGTTCCCTGGTTGCCATTTACATAACATAACTCGGTGTTGGTAAAGAACATCGCAGACAATGGAGACCTGACATTTTTCGCATATTCAGGTGATTCCTGGAATCACCTGAAATCCATCACCTTGACATGAGATAGACACTGATAAACCAGGGTGCCTGCTTCACCCTCCACAAACCAGAAAAAAAATTCTGCTTTTAATTTGACAGGATAGTTTAAGGCTAATTTTGCCAGTGTTTCTGAATTACTAACAGCCACAAGAACTCCTGAGTTAAGGACCAGAAGGTTTGTTACATCTGCACCTTTTGAGGAGATTTTACCTTGAGACCAGAAATGGAGTTGTTAGATACATCAGCAGTTTACCCTAAGATCACTTTATGTCAGGAAGAAAGGCTGTATCAAACGTCCCAGGCCTCTCTAGAAGTGACTGAATGGGGATTTTTCAATGTCTTGCTTCCAGTCTTTGCTAAGGAACATCTGTAAGCTATCTGGGACTCCTTTGCATAAGTGAGCAAACAGGATGGAAGCAGCTCAGTGCCAAGAAGTTTCATTAGCAGTTTTCAAGCATTAACATCAAAGATTAGATCAACACAGAGCAACAACTTCAATTCAGCATTAGGGCAGAGGTGCAGTGCTTCCTAGTGAACTTTACTTACTGATAATACCTTATCAGTATTCCTTCCCCTCTGTATTTTGAATATACTTTCAATTGAGAGTTACACAAGGATGCAAATTTCATAATGACTCCCAAGGCATTAGTAACCCCTAATAACAAAAGTCATGTATATGTTTATGGGAAAATATTATGAGTATGAATCTGACCTGCAATTTATGTTTCACACATGACTTCTCTGGAAATTGCCATAACAAAGTGCTAATTGTGACTGCTGACAAAGCTACCCATGTTTCTTACTGCTGTGGCTCTTATCACCCCAATATCTCCTTTTTTAAGGCCATTAGGTAAGTCTGGAAGGCTTACAGCAGTGGGAAGGCTCCTTGTCTCTTCAATAGTAAGTCCTTAGAGTCAGTTACTGTCACTAAGCTTCCACAGAATAAAGCCTGCTCTACATCCATAAGGAAGTGGAAGACAGACACAACCACTCTGCTTAAGAATGTAATGCCTTAATCCTTCCCAATGGTACCATTTTTGATAAAAAAGTAAAATTTTGCTCTCAAAGAGACATCTAACAATGTCCTTGGGTGATATAAAGCTAGCACATAAGCAGGAACCTTAATAGATAGATATATATATATAGATATATATATATATATATAGGCAGACACAGGGGCATATACATTTTTTATGTTACACATAAAAACATTTTTAAGTAATATACAAACCTGCAGAGCTTGATGTAGCAGTGTTTTTCTAATTGTGATACTATAAGTACAGAAGAACTTGGGGATTGGAACTAGATGATCTCGAAGGTCCCTTCCAACACAGGCCATTCATGATTCATTCTAAGAAGGGGGTGGTTTGTTTGTTCTTTTCATTTGTTGGTTCTGGTTTGTTTGGGTTTAGGGTTTTTTTGGGTTCCCCGCCCCCCAACTGCCAAATGCTGTATTTCTCTGCAGACAACTATGGACATTATAAACACACAGATCAGCATAACCAGCCCATGCTTACGTGCAGAGAGAGTAAAGCAACAAATAAAGTCTACTTAAATTACATGAGGAACTACTCTATTTTGCACACACAATAGTAACAAGGAAGTTGGATAACCTACAACAGTGAAGAGGGACTATCTGTGTTTGGCATTGTTTGGCTATGGGGGACTGCTCAGAACATTACCAAATTTGATAAGGAAAACAGACAAGAGACCTTAGGAATTACTGATCCATACTTGTATGTTCCAGTTGTACTTATTTAATTTCTCAACCTGCATGGAGGCTACTACCAAAGAACAAAATAATTCAACATATCAGATATCAAAAACTATAAACAAACAAGTTTGGCTTAAGTTAATTTTTAAAAAATATTTAAACAGTTGCAGTAATTTTATTAAAGTAGTTTGTTTAAACATACTAGGGAAAGCAATGGTCCTATGCTATTTTTGAGTATTTTCTTTTTCTCCATCTATGATACAAACTCCTTACAACCCAGATTTAGCCTAAGCCTTCCTAATACCAGGGTTCCTCTTGTAAAGCCTTGGGAATTCTAGGAGACAAAGTACCAGAAACAAAGGTAAGGTATTTAATAAGGCACAGCTGCCTTTGAACTACCTACGTTCTCAGCTCTCCTTTCAGTCTTGAGGATAGGTTATACAGGATGACAGAGAGCCATGGCCTTGTAGAACGGCTCAGTAAGAAGAGATCCAGAAGCAGAAGGAGAGCTGTTCATCTGTGGCCATGGAGAGCTGTTTGACCTGAAGATGGCTGCTTTATTTCCCTACCTGTCTCAGAGTTCTTGGACAGTTAACTGTGATATACAAATACAAGCACAATAACTTTCACTGCTAGTGTAACTCAAATTCACCAACCCTAGCTAATAATACACCTTTATCCACATCCCTCACCTGCAGGGATATCCTGGAAAACAGTCCTACTTCTGAGTATGCAGCTATGAAACAGTATGAGTTTTTCCAAAATATAATCTTTTTCCCCAGAAGGTCTTTCATCAGGTTTTGTTGCACTATTGTTACAACACTGTGCCATTAATTTCTATGTAGGATCCAGCATATTAGTCAAAGATGGAGTGAAATCACTTATCCAATAAGAGGTTCTGCAAATATACTCAGCTTGGATTTTGGGTTCCAAATAGACAGAGTCTTCCCTGTCTCTTAAAAGCAAACACCAAGAGAAACACACTACAACCATAACGAATCAGCTTGTAATAGCTACTAGCCATGCCCCCTTTTGTATGCATTCACATAGCAATGTATTTTTTTCCTCAGAAACACAAACTGAATCCCTGTGCAGTTGAATAAATTATGGTTGGGCTAATGGTTCAGTGTGTGCACGTCACTGCTATTGATAAGTGTCCTTTTAAAAAAATTAAGCCAACCAAAGAAATAACAATAACATAAGCCAAATTTTCTGTGGGTCAGTAACAAAACCTTTCATAATGGAACTTCAGATCTCAATGCTGAGAAAAAGGTAACCTTGTTAAAACATACTGCAAGCTTCTCATTATCATCAAGTCAAAGTAAGAAAAAATATTCTTATTGAAAAGGTTTGCCTCTCCCTGTTTTAAACATATCAAAATTAGAAACGAAGAAGAAAAGCATTACAAATCAACACTGCAGAAGTCAAAAAACCCCTCAGACAGTGAGGTAATGATTTTCTAACTCTATTTCAAACCTCAAATCCTCAGGACAGTGGGCAAAGGTTAACAAAAGAGCACCAAGGCTGCAAACAGATGCATGGCCCTATCAGGGAAGACGTGGGAAAGGAACATGTAGCAGCCACAACTAGAGCTACTTGAAGCATATTTTGAGAAGACAAAATAAAGCTGCTCCCTCTCTCCAGCCTGCTACCTGCCATCTGCCCATGAGGCCACAAAGCAAAGCCACATCTTTGGCAGGGGGTGAAGCTGGTAGCAGCTGCGTCACCACAACAGCTCCAGCAGGGAGCAGGGCAAAGAGAAGGGAAATGGAGCAACTCAGTGTGTTCTCTTCACATGGAAATTTGCACCAAGCAATGATTCCCAGCTGGAAACCTCGTTATGTAAGTAATATCATTTAGGACGTTAGAGGAAGCCAGTTACAGCCCATTCTCCTCAATCCAAACATACTCCCTGACCATTTTCTTAGAATATGACAATGTCATCCGAGCATGTGGTTTCTGAGCAATAGCCACAAGAAATTCAAGATCACACTGCATCTCAATCACAGCATCAGTAAAGAATCACAGCAACAGAGTGCGCAATACCTGGTTTATTCTCATTAAATGTCCTTCCTATAATAGTTGTAATATGTTAAGCAGCATTTCACAACAGCTCAACTTAAAAATTTTGCAACAAGCATGCTTAACTAGTGTCTTTTGTGAAATACAAATGGAAACCACAAATTCAAGAGCATGCACTGCTTGCTGTAAAAACTGTGAACTGTTGACTTAAAAAACATGTTGCTCAAGAGATATTTTAACACTGCATGATGCCATTAACACTGAAAACCAATGTATTTCAAATATGAAGCAAATAATCCTTTTCCTCATGAGAGGAAGCCAAAAGGGACTTGGGGGTGCTGCTGGATGAAATACTGGACTTCAGCCATCACTGAGCTCTTGCAGCCCAGAAACCAGCTGCATCTTGGGCTGTATCCAAAGCAGTGTGGGCTGCAGGGTGAGGGAGGGGTTCTGCCTCTCTGCCCTGCTCTGATGAGATTCTGAGCTGGAGTGCTGCATCAGCTCTGGGGTCCCCGGCACTGGAAGGACATGGACCTGTTGGAGTGGGTTCAGAGGATGCCACAAAGGTGATCAGAGGGCTAGAGCACCTCTCCTATGAGGAAAGGCTGAGAGAGCTGGAGTTGTTCAGCCTGGAGAGAAGAAGGCTCCTGGGAGGCCTTTTAGTACATAACAAGGGCTTATAGGAAAGATGGGGACACACATTGTAATAGGGTCTGTTGCGACAGGAGAAAGGGTAATGGGTTTAAACTGAAGAGGTTGTCTAGAGATATGGTGGATAATCCATCCCTGGAAACATTTAAAGCCAGGCTGGACAGGACTCTGAGCAACCTGATCTAGTTTAAGATGTTCCCGTTCATTGCAGGGGGTTGGACAAGGTGATCTTTAAAGGCCCCTTCCAACCCAGACCATTCTGTGATTCTGTGATAGTCAATCCTACAAACTTAACCACATTCTGAAGCTCCAGGTTTACCATACCTTGAATTTATATTAGTTCAGGACTAAATTAGAAGCAACTCTGCTGAGCCATAGAAAGAAGGTCAAAACAAAGTCTGTGCAAGAACATGTTTGACCTGTTTTCTAGAATGCTTGAGTATACATGTTACATCAATGTATAAATAAACACTTAAATTCACAGGTTATAAATGCAATTACAAGCTATAGGACCAAAAAAGGCCACATAAATTTCATATGTGTAAAAACAAAATAACCATAGCTTCCACTTCTCATGTAAAAGTTCATCCATTTCAAAAATCCTTCCATTTTTGTTCTTTCCCTTTGAACAGCTTAAATGACTTTACTGTTTCAGTCCAGCACAGTTCATATAACTAAGCTAGCAAATGTGTCCAATACTAGCTAAACAAGAGACCTCCTACTAATAGCAAGAAATAAAGTATGAAAAGAGGAAATATTTAAAAGAATAATTTCAAGTTCAGATATTATGTATTAAAAAGGGAGCATCAGAAGTTAAGAGCAATCTGAAGTAAAAATTCCATTTCTTGCAACTTTCCATGTGTAAGAAGTTTTACAGACTGGATTCAGGATTCTAATTAAACATGGTATTCTTTTCTGACAGGATGTGAAAGAAAATTCTTCATTGTATTTAGGATATATCCATCATTGCATCTTTTCTGACTCTAAATAATGTTTTCACTCACCTTCATTTTTTGGAGTTACAGGTATCAATTTGACAGCTCCACGAAGTAAATGCTCCTATTTGATGACTGCTATAAGGTATACGCATACAAACTAGACATCTATTACACAAATGGGCTACATTTAAAATGCACAGAGAAAGACAAAATAAAAACTGGAGGCATATAAAGTATTTTTGAAAAAAAATCCATGCTACTCAATTGGATTTAGGTAATCAGACTGCTTCCACACTGAGTTTTGCTATATTTTAGATAATTTTATTTAACACCATACTTATGTAAAAAAGAGCCTCTGCCTCTCCACTACTGAGCTTCCCTTGAGATTATGCTAATAAACGATAATAGACCCAAGGAAAACAATAGGGTTTTTCCTATTTGGAGTAAACACATACAAAATTTGTTGGCATTTGTGTTACATTGGTAGCTAGAGGCACTAACAAGGGTCAGTTTCCATTGTGCTGTGAGCTGTAAAACCAATACATGAAAAAAGTTTACTATTTATCCTGTTAAAAGTAGTTACCAGACATTATCTCTTAGTAAAGTTTCAAATTCAAACACATACTTGGAATGAAGCAATTCTGTGCTCAATGATGTCTTCCTGTTGGCCTGCGTTTTTGCATTTTTTCTCATTGAAAGTTGAAAAGAAGATTTTACAGGTAAATAAAAAATGCTGGATAAAAAGATAAATACAAAAGAAACAGTTGTCTATGCTCATGTCCCTCCCAAGAGTGGTGCACCAAGGGGCAGGACAGCAGCTGAGGTGTACAATGCCAAATGTGAACTGCTGGACTGCACTGGTAGTATCCCAACTTGCCTTGACTAAATACGCCACAATAAAATCTGAGTATACCATCAATTTTTGCAGATGCTTGTTAAACAGAGACAGGGATTATAACAAAACTAAGTGTAAAAAGCAAGAGCTTGTTGAATACAGACAAAACAGATAAATCACTAACACTATTTTTGCTCTTTGTGGGTTAGCATCTAACATAACCATGAGATAAAACCCTTTCAGAAGCATGAGAGAAGATGCTTTTTACACCCAAGCTCACTCAAGCATTCTCTGTTTCAGCACAAACACCTATGAAGTATTAGTAGATAGTCTTTTGAACCAAAAACAAATATAATCATACTTGTCAGTAAGGACAAGTTTAGATCAGGTTGATTTCTGCATTAATCCTGCTACACCAAGTTTCTGCATGCTTTCTTATGCTGCCTCCCTAGGAAAAGTCAGGCCTGCTAGGACAACAGCCAACATGCAGTTAAGTAGATAAATAGTCAAAGCTACCAACCACCTGCTTCCAGCACTCAAAGCATTAACCTTTTCTGCTCAATTCATCTGTCTGAAATAGTAAAACAAAACACCTGTTAACATAGGAGTTCATATAATATGCAAAACACTGATTCTGTAAAGCTCATATAACCCGTCTTAAAACCAGATAACAAGAGCTCCTCTTCATATTACTGAATCACCCTTTTATCATTGCACTGTATTTCATATATTCTGGTCTACTGATTAAAAGCTCAGAAGAGCAAGGGGAAAAAGGAAAACAAAAGCAATAAAACTTTCCATTCTTTTTCACTTTTTATGACTGTACTTCCTGTATGCAGGCAAACCAAACCAAGCAGAGCTCAATCCTGATCCTGTCCCATGTTATTTCAATGGTCATCAATTAATACTGTGTTCTCTCTCTGTAATGCTATTGCACATTTCAGGAAAATCTAAAATCTCTTAGTATCTCCTGCACTTTTTAGTGCTGGAGCAAGTAATTTGGTTACCTCTCAAGAGAAAGAAACAAGAAATTCCCCAACAGATGGGAGGTGAATGTCACATAGCAGAAGCAGCAAGAATTCCGACTGCACATCCCCAAATTAATTGCAACATAAAGTTCAGCTTCAGTAGTCCACTACTGGGCACAGTCTGCTCAGATAAGTCATAAATATTGTTCCAAGGACAAGAAAGTATACACAGCCTACTGTTTGAAGTAATAAAAAACACACTGCAATGTCTCAGACTGCTGCTGTTTCCAGCAGTTGTCCGCTATCTCACCACTGTTTGAATCACAAGTTCCTCAGGAATCCTCACCAGCTCTTTGCTTTGGCAAACTCCATAGGGGCATTTTCCACCTGAAGGCATGCTGACTTACAAACTGTTAATATTCTAATTCCATTTGCATTCCTTAAATGGACATACACAGTGGTGTATTTTATTCTTTTGCACACCATAACCCAAACTAGACTTTTAGAATCTTTATTTAGTAGCCTATTTTTTGAACTGAGAACAGAAAACACTCCAATCCAGTAAGGACACACAAGACGTTAAGGTGCTAATCTGAAGTGTGCGTTAAATCAAGGGAGGAACTTGATCATGAGAAATCATTGTCCCCATCCCGTTAAAACAGGACATTTCAAATAGGTTTCAACATGTTTCTCATGCACATGCCCATAGTGGGAAACCAAGCATAGTTTTGTTCAAGTGTCTCCCATCCCTCAAAAAGCCTCTTCTTTAAAGCCCTTGATTAAGTAACAAAAGAAACCTGAAACTTCTGGCCCAAAACAGTGCCTCCATCTTCCTGATGGTTTCTACTGTATCTGTCCCTGGTCAGGGCAAAGAGGGGGTCACCAGCACTACGAGCCCAAGAGAACACCCCATCCCCAAAGCAAGCACATGGCAGAACAGCACGAGAAACACTAGGAATGGCCAATACTTACTTTTGCTGTTTTACTAACTCTGTTTGGAGAGGTTTCCTAAAATTATGCAATTTGACCAAGTCTGAGAGGAGGGGGAAGAACTGTTTCGGTTTTTAACTAAAGATAACACCCGCAAAGCAGTCTGAAGAGAATTACATATCCTTTTCAGAGTTGCTCCTTTTCTTAAAACAGGTTTCAGATGGTTATATATGCATGCAAGTTCTCGTTCTAAAATGCTGAAAAAAGACCAAGTGACAAGACCCAAGGCAATGGCATGAAGCTCTGTCAGGAGAGTCTTAGGCTAGATATTAGGTTGTATAGTGAAAGGTTCTTCATCCTGAGGGTGGTTGGGCACTGGAACAGGCTCCCCAGGGAAGTGGTCACCAAGCCTTACAGAGTTCAAGAAGTGTTTGGACAATGCTCTCCGGCACAGGGTGTGACTCTTGGGGTGTCCTGTGCAGGGCAAGGATGCAATAACCTTATAGGTCCATTCCAACTCTGGATATTCTACAGTTCTGTGATACCTGTATCCCCATTTGAGTTGACAGGGAGAAAGGTGAAAGCATTACTCCATGAACTACCAGGAGAGCTATACTTTTGAAATCAGAAGTCTTCCTTGTTTACCCATATCACTGAAGTGTAATGGTTGATTGCATTTGTTTGCAAAGCAAAGTGTATCTTGTATGTTTAGCAATGAACTTAACTGATTTTCAATGTCTGTAAACACTGCCAGTGAAGCAGTTGAGGACCTGTAACTACAGCCTCATCAAAAAGTTCAAATACAGATATATGAAGTCATATACAGATACATGAAATAGAGTTGGCCTCTCATGTCCTGGCAATATTTTCTTCTTTAAAATGGCGATCAAATGTACATCAGTCCCCAATGATCTGGCTCAAGACATAAAGAGTATCTAAAAGCTAATTAGCCCACTAAAGCATCTGAGGCATAATCAGCACTGTGCTAACATCTCAAAGCATCAATACCATGGAGTGCTTAAAGCAGTCCCAAATGCATTCATATCAGAATAGACAAAATTTCTAGAATCGCATTTAGAAGTCGATTTTAACAGGCACTGTTCTTGTACTTTTTTTAAACCTTTTAAAATATTAAACTAAAGTGCATACAAGTTTATAACCCAGGCTTTTGCAAATGTCTGCAAAATGTGGCCACGTAACACATGCAATCACAAGCAGTCCATAATCCTTTTATCTTCTAAATACTATGCAATGGAAAGCACTCAGTTCTATATGGTGTGGTTTTTCTCTGCATTTTACAACATCATGTCAACCAGCTTTTACCATTCTCTTTTCTGGCAGAGATAAGTGCAAGAAAAAGAACATACTCAAATCTAGAAAAAAAATTTCCACTAACAAACATCATTTAAATCACAGAATTCTTCACCAACAGTTATGTCTTCCATCAGCTTAAGACACTAAAAGTATGGATGACAATATTCAGTAAGTCTAAAAAGAAGAAAAAAATTCTTACTAGATTGGTAAGGTTTTGAATAAAGACTTCAGTTTAATAACATTTTTGTCTTAAGCCTATAACAGCCCTCTGCAGCATTTGGAAGTGAGAAAGCATTTGGAGACAGCTATGCTCCTTGGTAAAGCTTGACCAACTATGTAAGTGTGAAATTGGTATTGCTTAAGCTGAGAAATTTTAATCAGTAGAATGAACATAAAAATAAAATCCATTGTTTTGTAATATGGATGGGCACAGCCGTACAAAAGCCCAAATCTCTAACACTCAAGTAGAAAACCCTTCTAGAAATTTTTGCCAGGAAAACACTGAAAATCAAAAAAAAAAAAAAATCTGTTGAACACAAAAGAAATATTCCGTTTTTTTCAGCTAATTAATTTGTACACACTACATCAAAGATTAAAGCGCTTCCTAAAAAAAAAAAAAAAATTATCTCTTTACAAAATAGAATGAGCTCCAAAACTAATTTTAAAACTAATTTTGGTTAATGGTGTGTGATTGCTGAGATCTTAGTAGACATCCCACATCTGTAAACATGTAAATGTTGTCCCTAAATCTATTCCAATCAAGGTTTTGATGAAGCAATTTCAGCAGTCACCTAAGCTTCTCTGGTTGTACTTAGAAAAGAATTGTGATTTTAAATTCTAGTTAACTGATTTACAGCCTCCACTCAAAACCAAGTAACTTCCTATTATCTGGGAAAGAAGTTCCTCTTGCACTGTGAACAGAAATAAATCTTGAATGTAAGCACTTCATCAATCTCTAAGTGTGTAAGCCTTTCATCCTGACAAAACGTAAGATTTTCATCAAGATTATCTGGACTAGTTTAGAGAGTCTGAGCAAGGAGTATTACTGGTAACAGTCTTAGAGGGGAAAAAAACAAAAACAAGTGCCAAACCTCCTCTCACCCAATGAAGTTTGTTTTGTAGGCATTTTTACTTCAGAGGATTGAGCTCTTCCTCAGATTTCTTCAGTACAAGTGGAAAACAGCAGTACCCCTACCTGCTTTCTCAGTGGTGCCCTGTTACCTTAAGTACTCCAGTACAAACACCAAAAGTCGTGGGAACACGCTGCTTCTGTAAAATGCAATAAACAGCCAGGCTATGACACTCATCTCAAAAACCTACACCTGGTGGAAGTGATCTTCTTATGCTAACAGGATCTATAAAATAAACAGCTTTGAAATACGTATGTTTCCTCTTCTAGAAGTACATCACAGCTTAGATTTTATTGCATGAACGGTATAAACAACTGTAAATCACAGTCTCCTTCTACACTGGAAATGTATTAGTAACAGCAAAAGGATTAATGCTGCATTAAACAAAGTGATAACCCTGCACAGTGTGCAATTTTTCATTTTGCTCAATTTGCAAAATGCATCATATAAATTACATTCATAAATGTTGAAAACAAGAAACAAAAAACCTTCTTCCAGGGTTATTTTCACTTGCAAACATGTCAAGCAGCAGAAAATTATTCTTATCTCTGAACAAGCTTTTGTATTTCTTAAAGAATAACCTCCTTCTGTACTTATCATCAACACAATTGCATTTGGTGAACAGAAATCCAGTGGCATCCAAAAGCAGTCTTGCCTTTTACTCTTCAATTTAATCCACTGAGAGCTTTAAACAACTTGCAGGGTCTACAGTCACAGTCCTCTTAAACTAACATTTCCACAAATTCTACAGTTTTTGATGTTCATTCTAGCATAAAAGTGAGATCCCACACACTGTTTATTCATGAATTGGTGAAAACTGAAGCAAGAACAGAACCGAAGCCACATTGCTACTTCAGGGCTAAAAGCCCTCACATCTCTCTCACAACTCATAGCTATCAGAAAGAAAAGGGCTGAACACACACTGGAGCATGCCTTAAAGTGAATGCAGCAACAAATACAGCAGAGATTGTGTGTTAATGCTATATGTTAATTATATATAGTAGCAAAGATGATTATTTATGGTGGTCAAACTTATTCTATACCATGAGACAAGCCATGAACACCTCAACAGCATAACTGCATTGTTCTTCCCAGACAACATCATTCTGGCTATTTTGATAAGAGAGACACCAAGTTCCCATCCATAATACTTCAACAAGCAGGAGAATTCCTTAAGGAAAAGCTGAAGTCCCTGAACACAAGAGTAACTTATCCCAGCACTCGGGAATGGATCAAGCAAGGGAAAAGACTGCTAGCTAGAAACACACAACAGTCTCTGAATCTTCAGAGGCATCAGGGAAACTGAGTAAGATATCTCAGATGGAACAGTCAAGAAAAGAGTATCAGAGCACACAGAAATTTATGTAGTATGAAACCAAGGAGCAAAATAACTTTATTTTAAAGGAAGTGAGCTCCTCTGGAACACGCTCTTGGGCTTAATTCTCTTCATCACACCGTCTTACCAGATTTACAGTGGTTTACAGACGTTAAAGTTAGTAACTTACTTCTTAAATGTTTATTCTTGTTATTACTAACAGCTAAGTTTTAAGAAAGCTATTTTTGAATAAAATAAATGATAGCAGAAAATGTTACCTGACAGCTTTCTGCAACTGAGGGAAAAAAACCCCAAAACACAAAAACAATAAGGAGAGGCACTTAAATGAACCACAAAGAAACTACCCAACATCCCCCAAAACAAATAAATAGTGACATCTCTCTGGAAGAACTTTAATGACACTTTACTTATTATTTATTATTTATACTGTTTATAAAACCCATATATATATGTACACTTAACTCATCTAAGTTGGTCACACTGACTGATGATCAGGTCCAGAAAAAAGATATACTGAAACATTATTGGCAAAAAAAGATGTGACTGACTTTTAAATACTGGGGTTTTTTAAAGTATTATTTCATTTTAAATTCTAAGGCAAAATAACATCAACTTCAAAAAATGGAATTTTCAAAAACCTGCTGATTTCCTGGAATGCCCAACAACTACTCTACTAAAGCACAAGAGGTATACCCATCACCAGCCAAAACACAAGCCTTAATCACTATTTTTGTAAACTCATCTACTTAATTATAGTGGGAATTCTTTACTGCTATTGCCTATCTCTACTTTTATTTTATGATTAACCAAGAATAAAATCTGCACAGGAAAATCTCTTGATTTCCATCCATAAGCTAATGTATTTAAGCAATTCTTTGCCCTCTGTACCATCGACTTGGCCCAGCAATTTCAACTTTTTTGATAGTGAAGAACAGTAGACTATTCCTAAGAGCTATAAGAAAAAAAAACAGCATAATGATTATACTGTCAGTCAGCTTGTATCAGCTGTATACATATCTGCAAAGGTTCAGCAAGTCTGGGAGTGGTTTTGTTTCTTTTTTAGAAGAAAATCTTAGACCAATTTAGACCAAAAAAGGTTGAACCTACAGGACTTGTTGGATTCTGGTACATCCTTTAGCACATGGTTAGTGAGGGATCAGCTTTTCACAGTCATTCTTTAACTACCAGTGTGAGCACACTACCACTGGTTTGAATCAGTGCATTTTGAAGTCATATATGCAAGCAAGGTAGCAGGAACTGCTGCAGTGGGCAGAGAATAAACAAACCCGAAATGCTTTTCTCACATAACATTCATAATACTATGAAACACTTTCAGACTGATTTTTTTTTAAAGACTAATTTTACAGTGCTGAGTATTAATTTTTCCACTCCAAGTATGTTTGCTTTGACAACACACACACTACATGTTTATTTTGTTACTCAATTGAGAAAAATAAAGCTCTCCATAGCTACCAACAAGCTGCTATGACAGGATGCAATGGCAGTTCATTTTGTATCACCAAAACTTCATGCATTGGGTTTTTGCTACAATAAATTAAGAAGTATTTGGAAGAAGTAGTGTTCCTTAGAGAGAGAAGCTTTCCTCATGACTGTAAAACCCAAATACAGTAGTTACTTTTCTCTGAGAGTGAAGATGTTTAATCTTTCAGTTCCAAGTCCCATGAATGTGCACTCACATGTGGTCACCTCCCCTATGTTTAATGACCCTTATAAAAGAAGGTCAGAAACAACTACAAAAATTGTCATTCTCCATGGCTGGGAACTGCCAGGATCTGAGATTAAAGAAGGAACAATGCATGCTATAGGAAAGGAGCAAGTACAGGCTGATGTAAGGATAAAAAAGAATAAATCCAGGCTGTAAGTAACATCAGATTCATGAACAGAGCAGCAATAGAAACATGTTCTTCATAGAAATATTTCTGATCATTTGCTTTCAGTTAGGCCCTGTTTCTTAACCAACTCTATTCTACTGGCTAGGACACACACCATACCACATCAATTCTGGCACAGGATTAGTAAAATAGAAGGATGGCCACAACTGAACTGGAAACTATCTTGTCATCAGTTCTGTTGGTCAACACACACTAACTGCTGGAGGTATTCTGGGAATAGCTTTTTTTTTTTTTTTTTTTTTCCCCTGGCAACAGAGAAGAAAAGGCAAAAAGCCATCCCGATCACCAAGTGCAACACCAGTAGCCAGGAAGTGAAGCACTCCGAGTGGTGGAGGAAATTTCTGCAGTGCCACCTACAGTAGGCAGGTGGTTTCTGTTCCAGCTTACAGCCATGAGACTCTGTTAGTAACTCCAGCATTGCAAGCAGGTAGCTTATATCCGGCTTCTCTCTCCTCTCTCCCTTCCCAACAACTATATTTTCCTAACCAAAATGAATTTCAACAACCAGTCCATCCCTGGTGCACCACACTAAACAAATGACTGCAGTCAAACAGCCAACCTTGTTTACTAAAGATAAAATCTACAAGACACATACAACAATATTTCTTTATACTGGGCAATGACAGCTGTACATGTACAGGTTTTCCAGTTACTCTCATCACAACTACACTTCTGCAGAAACTGGAGGCAAAAGTCACTTCCATGTCATTTTTTATGACATCACTGGAATGGTACTGAGTAAAACACATTCTTCACATGACTTCTATTATAAGCTAATCAGTTAACCTTTTAAGAAAATTTTTAGTGAAATCGCTAGTTTTAAGTACACACCTTTTCAAAGAATCACAGAATTGGTAGGGTTGGAAGGGACTTCTGGACATCATCTTGTCCAATTCCCCTACCAAGGCAGGGTAACCCAGAGCAGGTGACAGAGAAACACATCCAGGTGGGTTTTCAATGTCTCCAGAGAGGGAGACTCCACAACCCCCCTGGGCAGCCTGTTCCAGTGCTCTGCCACGTAAAGAAGTTCTTTCTCATGTTGAGGTACTTCTTGTCACTTAATTTAGGGCCATTGCTGGGCACCACTGAAAAGAAGGTCTCAGTTAGGCTATATTTTAGTAGAGGAAAAAAGAAACAACCTAACAATTCACATATTAAAAAAAAAAAAATCAAAAAACCAAAAGCACAGTCAACTCTTCAGAAAACTATTATAAAATTGCCTTGGTGATATAAAAGCCACTATCTAAAAGGGGCAGCAGTTCATCTAAGTGTAGTGATAAGCACTTGCAAGTTACAGCTAACTAAAAAAAATCCACCATAACTTACAAATCCATCCTCGAGAACTGACCATTGTAACACTCAAACTCAGCACATTTCTTGCTCTAAAACAAAATTACTTCTAGACTGAAAACACAAAGCTTTAAGATATGCAATATTCATTGACAGTTAAATACCTTTTGTAAGGAAACAACTTACTTGATAGAGTTTCTGAAGTGGTCCTCGGCAGGATTTTTTACTGTACAACTGTTCAGCAACCATAAATCTGCTTCAGCAGAGTTGTCTACAAAACAGAAAGAAACAAAACTGTGTTAAGAATTATTTAACCTGTCAACTCCTAACATGTATCATATTTAAAAAAAAAAATCTCAAACTGAGCCATTACCAATAAGCTGGTTATTTGCAAGATTACTTTATATTCAATTACATTCTTGGAAGGGGTTTTTTGTTGTTCTTTGTTTTGTGTTTTAGAAAAAATAGGCACACGAGAATTTCCATTGTAATTTCTTTTTATTTTTTTTGCCAATGGGGAATGAATTGTTATTTCATTTACCAGCTGAGATGTCATAAGGTTGCACATCATGGAAAACAAAATTAAGAAGAATGGTCACTACTCCAGAAATGCCTACTCCCAGAAAGATCTTGCTAGACAAAGGCAAAATTAAGTGGTCAGCAAAAGCAGGTTTCACTAAGAAAACAAAATCCCTGCTTCAGCTCTACTGTGAATTAATACTACAAAAGAAATAAATCAGAATTTATAAAACATGGACCTCTACTAAAGAGAAAAGTCAATGTAGCTAGTTTGAAAAGAAACATACATATTTCTAGTTTTGATTGTATCTCAGTTATGGTATAATTATAGCTCAGCAATTTTCAGTCAAAAGATATCCATGCAACCAATATCCGCCTCCATTCAGATAAGGAAATTATTTTCTTCAGGATCCAAACCTTTCTGTATGTTCAGAACCTATTGATACTTAAATTCAGTAACAGAACTGAATCCCAGAATTATCTGCAGAAGCACATATATAAACTCTAATCCTGTAAAACATGACCTATAGTACAGAATTACTAGCGTAGTTTTTATTCTTGTGAAGTTAGAGCTTCTTTTTTCCAACAAAAGAATAAAGATAATCTATCTCAAATAGTTTAGTGCTTTAGCATTCATGAGAATAGCTTGTATCAGTCTGGATAAGAAAATTCATGTAATTCACTACTATTTACTACATTGAGCATTGAAGTATTGACAGAGGTATCTTTAAATAACATAAGCCAGTGAGCAATGAATACAGGTAAAACATAATTTTTAGGATTCCTTATTCAAATTGATATCCTGCTAAAGCAGGAGAAAGCCTGCCAAGACTTAGGCATATTTACATATGCACTCATCATGCATGTGTCCATACAGGCATGAATATCCTTTTCCTCCATGCACACACTTACGACTAAATGCTAAAACTGAAAAAGCTTTCTGTATCACTGACATTTTCTTCAAAGAAATCATCATTTACAATTAACTATCAGTCACTTAACCTATGAAGCAGGTAAACTGAAAATAATACATAAAATGCAACTAATGCTAAATAAGGGAAAACATTCAGGGATGTTCTAATCATTGTTTACCAAAATTACACTATTAATTTGACTCAAACACAACTTCTATGACAGGGAAAGGCCACAAAGCAGTCATTAAAATACCATTCAGACCTTTAGCTACTAAACAAAACAAATATCTGACCCTGTCAGGTTGGGAAAGAGCACCCAGTTCAATTGTAGCCTTCACAGAAATCAAAATAAAAATGGAACAAGACAAAGAACCACTCCTCCAACCCAGGCTGCTTGAAAACTGAGTTTTTAGATTAATAAACAAACTCATTCACTATTAGAAAGATAATTAGAGGTTAAAAAAAATTAGGAATTATTTACAGAAAAGCAAAGAAACAGAGTCTCAAAGTCAGAAAAAGAATGATCTCTTGGCCTAGTCAGATGCACCAAGTATGAAAACAAACACATTTTTAAAGTAGTTTTCCAGTAACACTGCCAAAACTTTGTATTTCTTATTCTTTTCAGCAGCATAAAATGTTTATAAATTCAGCCCCACACCCATAACACACCCACCTGAGAATTAGGGGTGGGACACACACACTCGCACTAAACAGCAAGAGGCCAACATTTAAGTGAGACATTACATTTAACAGACAACAGATGCAGTAGCACTCATACACCACTGTAAAGCACAACCATTTTCAAGAGATGTCTTTATTCAGAGCAGAAATGCCCTGACACAGAGAACACTAGTTCTGGGCTTGCTTTCAGTTCCTCCTTTGCCATGATTTCCAGGTGTGCAGGAAGAGACTCCACTGTGGCAATACTTCTCCCCTAAAGCCAAAAGCCCTCTCTTCAAAACAGCACTGGAAAAAGTAACACATTTAAATTTACAAAGACTCTGCATACTAAGCCAACAGGAATCATTTCATACAGCAGTTTGGTTTAATAGGCTATTAATACACTGGCTCCTTGACTGACAGCCTGAGGGACAACTGTAACACTTCATATAATTTTACACATACAAAAATGTCTCCCAAATACATATAAATTCGTTCCTTCAGAGGTTTCACCCTCTGCAGAACAGATGATGCAAAGCAAATGCTTTTACAGAATAGAATCTCCTGAGCAGTTTGAGGAAAAGGAGTCTCATTCAGGTACACATCTAAAAATCATTTAAGAAAAATGAAAGTGTAGTTGAGGTTTGTCCTCCTCTCACAGCAACAGTATTGTTTTATCATATTTAGTTGTTCTTTTTCTGTATTTATTTTTAAATCTTTTTTTCCTAATTGACTCTCATGCTCTCTCATACAAACACATGTACATACAAGTTTTTATTATGCATATATATAAATATATAGACACACACATGCATTATATACATTTATTAAGTAAGAGTTCATATCACAACTCTTCAAAATGATAGCTGAATTTTCTCAATCCTTTACTGCCCTATTCACATGTAAAATAATTGCGTGCACTGGTGTAAACTCATCACAATCTACTGCATTTTCTGAAGAAAATTTTAGTTTAAAAAAAAATTGCCAACGGAGCCCTTTTGTATCAGATTGCAGGAAGATCTGAACATTTGCAACATTGTGGGAATAACTTGTCAGTGGTCACATTTTGCTTTGCAAGGCCTTGATGGATGTGTCGAAACAAACATGGACCAAAACAGCATACTGGGCTTGGCATGCATAAACAGGATCTCCAGGCTTCATAAGTACTAAATGTTAAGCAACACCACGGTAACAACTCTTTATTCAGGACAGGAGGACTGGAGCAACTGGCTACCTATATATATAGGTATATCTGTGTGTGTACAGATATACACACACACACCCACACACACATATATATATATATATGTAGATTACTCAGTGTCCTGGCATGAGTAGTTGCTACTGTTCAGCGTTGTCCCCAAATAAAGAGTCAAATAGCTTTGACAAATAAGCTGAGGCTTCGAAATACATGCCTGCAGGGGCAGACAGCCCTGAGGTTTCCCTGTTTATACTCCAGGCAGACAGGAAGTGTATAGGTCTGGATGGGAAGCACCACGTGAATGTGGTAGCCCATGAACCCTTCCTTGGAAGGTCCCCTCCACCTGCCACCTTCTCCAACTCCATAAGGTTTTTGAGAAACCCCCGACATTTCAGTGAAGAACAGAGGCCTGGGTTTGGGAGCTCACACAGATCTGAGTGAACAGGACAATCTAAACTTTACAGGAAGTTTTCCAGCAAGTCATAGAGACTGTGACAGGCAAAACTGAAGCAAGAACTGTAAGTACTGTGGATATCAATTACGGTAGTGAATATGATATAGGTGCATATATCCTGCAACCAGGTTCTCTATGAGTATCGTCTTTCTTCAACTTATTTTTGCTGTATTTTCAGCCTAATGATACTTTTTAGCCTATGAGATTTTGCTGCTGACCCTTTTTTATGAGCTACTTTAAACAGTACGTTAAGACATTTTTAGAAAAAGAAAGTAAGACAATTCAGTCTTGTATTAAATGCTCAAAAACACAACTCAAAACCATGGTCTTTTTGCATTGTGACATCTTTTCCATTAAAAAAAGCTACACTGGAAGTAAACCACAAAGTCTATCACACTGTCTGAAAAACAACATAGAGTACAAAGGAACCTAAAGGTCATGGAAACTTCTGAACACTTAACTTAATTGGTAAGCTCTGGAAAACATGAATTGGCTGCATTATGCAATACTAAGATGATAAAATGGCAAGAGTCTGAAACATCAGTATACCTACAGAGGAAAACAATATTTACAATTCTTTTCTAACTAGGACTGCCAGGTTTGTTATCATTACAGAAATCATAAATCAGCAGAATTTCTTAAGAAGACTGTAGTAATACTATCAGTTGAATATTAAGCAACTGACTTGGGTTTGCCCTGGTCTCTCAACTTTTAGTCTTTTTTCTTTCAATTCTTTTTCCAAAACTTTGTTTTCTTCCAATCCCCTTGCAAACCACATCTCCCTGAAAAATCAAAACACACATAGAGCAAAAAAGTAGAAGAAACACAGCTAGTAAAGCCCTAAAAGAACAGCCCTTCTTTACTTTCTTCAGCACATCAGTCCTCTTTCTGCACTGAAACCGCTATCAAATTGCTTAGCACTGTTTGCTAAAAAAACATGACTCATAACTTGTATGACATCCTTTTAAATACTGTACATCCATCTGAGAACTTCAATCTGAAAGCAGATCTTAGTAATCATAAAGTCTCTCCCAGGGCCTTTCCTGCAGCTGTCCTTATCCTGTTCCTAATCTCTCTGCAAGTCTTCCTTCTCCCCTTTCTGATTTTCTTACTTCTAACTCTCTTACACAACAAATACACCTCCAGTTTCTCTGTTTCCATGTGCTGTATTCTAGCCTCTGTTCCCATTTACGGACCTCCCCATTAAATGCTTTGTCTTGTGTATTCTTACCTCCAAAACAGCTCTGCTCCCTCCCTTGATACCCTGGTTGACATTTTATGCTCTGGAGCCACATTCAGTGACATCCAAGTTAGGGATCTGGAATGTGTGCCTGCAACTGGACTCCATGGGAATCATCTGCCCCCAAAAGACACAAATATCTAAGCAAGAGGACACCTCACAGCCAGTTACAGAAGTCATGGAGCATCTTGACTGGAAAAAAGTTGCCAAACTAATTCTTTTCTTTCAACATCCCTGTGTCACAGAAACACACTGTCGCTCAAATTAGGTTACTGAAATTAGGAGCTGGTTAATTTAATGATTTCTTGGACCACTGGGTATTGAGAGACCTCAACAAGTATTGGGAAACAATCTCCTCATAAGTACTAGATCAGAAATGCTGTGAATCATCAGCGCAGGAGGAAGGTACATCTTCCTCTGGGGACATGGAGTTTGGTTATTTGTTTGCAGACAATAGGCTTTGCTTGGCAGAAGAAAAAAGCAAAAAGGTTGACAATAACAAGAAAAAGTTTGGGGTTTTATTTGTGTGCTGTTCCTTGGCACTACAAAAACTACCATGTGCTAGTTCTCAATATTTTATATCAGCTATAGTTAATATCAACTTTCATGTAACTTGTCCTACAGAAAAGATTCCAAGCAAGCAAGCTCTTTCCTTGTGTCTGCACCCTCGACAGCAACTACAAATCAAAACCACAAGTTATCATGAGTTTCCAGATGGTATTTGCTTGAAATCTCAGAGACACATTATCAGTTCCCACCTCTGAAGACGTACCATGCATTTGCCAATGATACAAAACACTTAAAGGAATGCTGAAAATACTAACTTTGCAGATTGCAAATGTCTTTCAAAACAGTCCCACTCATCTCTCATCAACAGTATCAGGATGTAAAATATAAAAGGATCTACTTGATTGCAACATGACTTCTGTTTTCTCATTAAATTTCTGAGATATGCTGGACATAACAAATTACTTCATTCACAATTAATAAAAACACAGTTTGGTTCACCCTGCAAATATGTTATTTAAAGTTCCAAAAGGAAAGCCAGGCTGCTTATCAAAACAGGTGACAGAGACAAGACTTCATGAAAAAATAATTCTCCCATCATGCCTCTTGCCCTGATTTAAACTCCAAATATGTAAACTTGCCGTTTTTATTCTCCATTAACATTTCCATTACTGAGCTAATTGTGCAAGTGAGCTTTTTTGGTTTTTCTGGTTTTTAAGAAATCAAGTAATTTTAGTAAATTCATTCTTGAGCAGGCAGACATCTCAACAGCAGCAACTGATGGACTATGAACAGGTTTATAAAGCCTTTCAGACCAGGATGTTGTGTCTGCTATCAAAGGATATTCCTCACCATCCAGCACCAAAACACGGGTGCACAGGGACTGTTCACTGAACACATCAAATAAGCAGGAACTGAGCACATTTAAACACACAAGATCTAGCCAGTTAAAACCCCGTAATACACTATTGGATTCAAAATACGACATGTTAAATTATTGCCTCTCCTCATTTCAGTATAAGAGACAAATAATGCAATTTTATTTATTCATGCATACTTTCACAACTAAAAGTTTTCTAAAAACACACTGGGTTATTTCCAGTCACCTTTGAAAACCCACTGCCAAAAAAGAAGCACATACACCTCTCTTTTCAGCTGTTTAGGTGCAGTTACTAGGACAAATTACTAAATTATCAGTTGATGTCCATTCAATCTGTTCATGACCTGGAACTTTGCCTTACCACTCCTTCCAAACAACAAACTCCATCAAAATACATTAAGTTTCCCAGAATTTACCAAGGCCAGCAGAATAGTTTATGGCTTCTGCCACCATCACGAAAACTAAAGAGTAACTTTGAGATCACTGAGAACATGAAACTGGAACTTCAAAAATTACAATAGATGAACACCTGAACTAACATTAATATATTTATAAATAGTGCAGACAAAAGAATCTGTATTCCAGAGCATGCCCATTAACAGAATACTTCAAGCCTGGCATAGGGGTACTGAACACCAGACAGCACAGAAGAAAAAGTACATGAAAGAATAAATTTAGCTTCAAAACATCGATGATGATGATAAACTTTACTTCCCACTTCTACTCTGCAACCAGCAGGAGCACTTACTCTCATTTATATCAGGATTTTGAAGTGAGTAATCCATTCTCTAAATACTTTTCATCTCTGCTCTAGACACAGCACAGACTGCAGTTTGGGTCTGAGATGATCCTTGGAGAAAGCCACCTTTTTCTCCCACTTTCTATACACTTGTGTCAGAGCAGCAGGATACTCCAGCTACACTCCTGTTTGCAGCAGCCCAGGGTCGGCACTGCAGCGCCCAGCACACAGAGTTGGGTAGGAAGGCTTCAGCCCATCCATCCTAAGCAACACCTAAGATCCACAAAGTAAAGAACAGGAGAATTAAACATACTTTAAAGGTTTACCTTTTAACAATGTAAAAAATCCAATTATACTATAAATTGTATTTTCACTCCTTCTGCAATGTCCAGCTGATTTTTCTGCCGCTGCACCCAGCACAGGCAACATGAATTGACAAATTACTTTGGTATTTTGTTCATCTTACTCTAACTCAATAGATTTTCCATCCGTTAAGGCACCTAAGAGTAACCTGAAGTTGCAAAACAATTTTAGGTTTAAACAGGCTAAACCTAGAAATGTTTCTTTTTGAAAAGCATCAGGTAATTATACTTTAAAATTGCAGTACCTGTAAGACATTTCAATGATTTCCCCATATGAATGAGAATTTTCCAAGCCTGTAGCCACTGAACAGCTCATACTTGTTCCAATCAAGAAAGGGACTGATCACTTCTGCATCTTACTTGCTTGCTATCTTTGTTGATCAGAAAAAAAATTACATACTTCAGCCGAACTCTGGGTACAGTTCTCTGTGCCATAACCTGCTACATTTTAGTCTACATTCCACAGTTCCACTTGTCTTGTCAAACAGCTCCCAGACAGACATTTTAAAGGAAAAGTACCCCACTTACAAGTATACAACCATGACCATGTTCTAAAGGAAGCTTATTCCAACCTGACATAACCTTAATGGGCTACCCTTTTCTCATGACTCTTTTTTGATACAAAATAGTCAAAGCTTACTCTGCACATGATATATACCAAAGGTGGAAAATGCAGGCAGAATTTTAGCTCATTCCTTCAAAATACTTTACTACTTTTAGAAAAGTGGATCATGCAACCTGTTCTTGAACAAAACAAAATCTTAAAACAAGAGAGGATAAATCTCACCGCTAGTAGCTAAGAGGTGTGTTGGCAGAAAGCCTAAGCACAGCCAATGTCTGCTCAGCACAATAACACCTAATATTAAGGTACCCAAATTATCCTGGGCAGCAGCAGACACAGGTGCCATAGCATGGCACTCTAAGCTGGGCATTTCACCCAGCTCTTGAGCACAGGCATCATCCTGATGCCTTCCAAGAGTCAACTGCTCCTTTCACTTCACTGAAGACTTAATGATCAGTGTAAATAATTTTGGTATGCGAAGGAGTGAAGAGTGATTTATCAGTCTCTCAGGAAAAGTCCCATTACATTAGAAACAAGGTCAAGTAGCCTGTTTCAGCCAGGCTATGCTACAACAACACACAAATAACTCCAACTCATTCTGATGATTAATGCGAGTAGAATTTGTTTTGTTGACAGAATTTGGAAAAATCCCAGAAATCCCTCCTCCTCTGAGTCTTAAGCCTGCTTGATATTCCAGAAATAGCACACACAGTACAACTCAGTGCTTTTCTGTCCCTACATACAGCTTCATACGCAAAACACAAGGTATTCAAATGAGCAAATACAGACTGATGGCTTCTTAAGTCACTCACAATCCAAAGCCAACCACCAACAAAACGTCTTGCACAATACCGTGCAGCTGAAGTTTCAAAGCACATTGCAAATATTAATTGATTTACCTTCAACACCCACATATTAAATATGCACCCTTCCCTACACCAATTCCTTTTCATCTCATAAATGTAGACAAGTAGTTTCAGAGTTTCCATAACTCAATCAAGCCACACAGGATGTTTATGCAAACAAGCCAAGATCCTAGCCAAGTTTTCCCTGCCTTCAGGCCTGTCCCTGAACACAAAGCCATTGCCTAGATTCATATGCCCAAGCTATTTCAGTCTACATCACTTAGAGGCCAGATGGGTGATATCCAGTAAGTTTTTGACAAGTTTAAAGGTAATCACAAAAACCAACTTTTCAGTAATTTGGGTTGCACAGCAAATCAACAGAAAACATTGAACAGCAGATCAAATTGACTTCTTCCTAAAGGACAAGGTAAAAAAAAAAAAAAAAATTAAAAATCCCCTCCTCCCCCTCAAATAAACAACCCAAAGAGATTACAAAGCTCTAACTCCCCATGTGTGCTCCAACACAATTCTTGTCAATGTGTTACCAACTGTCTTTGAGCATCTACTGAAGTTTAACTACAGCCCTAGAAGGATGACAGCTGATGTGGGAGCTCCAAAAGAATCTCCAGATTTCACACAGCTCACTGAAAAACAACTGTGTTCTCATTTTTGATCCAACACTTCAGAAATCTCCACTTGCTTTATCAGTAGTCTCAGAATTAGACTTACCTGGTAAAAATTATTAAGAGGATTTGATTATTTTGCAGATCAGAGTTTCTAAAAAATTGCTAAAATATAAATGAAACTGCTGATGTTGAGACCCACAAGACACAAACTGCAAGTCAGAAATGTCGTCTAAAATACTTATTTGAAAATATCACATACTGTGATGTTTAAGGTACAAAAAAACCACTGCAGTCAAGCATAAGCAGGTATTTCATATGATGACAGCAAAGACATGGGTAAATGAAAAATAAAAATTTTATGTTTTCCAGTGCATATAATTTGATACCATATGAATTTACTGTAAACAGCAATGAGTATTTCAGAATCAAGAAAGATTGACTGGAACCTGCCCCGGGAATATTATTTAAATCTCCTTTAGGTGCAATACTCTGACCAATCTCATTTACACAAATGCTTCTATCTGCAGAGCTAATGGAATGTTAATGGCTCTTCCTCAGCGTGTATATGGGGTAGAACGAAAAAAATATAAAGTGAGGGTTGTTCAGTCCTATCATGCACCCAGGTACAACCTGTTGGGCTACGCATAGTAAAGAGAAACCAAGGGCCTTTATAAAATGCAATTGCATCACTTGAATTACCTACCCAGAGGAGCCTCTTGCACTTACAGTCCCTGCAAGCCACTAGTAAGTCCAACAAAAGGAAACTCAAAGCAGTGAAGTAGAATATTCTCAAGCACAACACAATTCCCAGGCAAATGGGGAAAAAAATCTTTGCTTAATTTCCAGTGTAATATAAAATAGATCTTAGGTATTTAGCATTATTCATTTATGGTCTCATTTAAGGCATAAAGAGAGCAGCTTTACTCCACAGATTTCTCACTTTTTCAGTTCATCTAATTCTGTACAAGTTGGCTCATAGCACTGAATTTCCACATTTCCACAACTTTCTAACCTCCATTCATTTTCACAACAGCCAGGATTAGGACTTTGCTAAAGTCTGCAAAATAAAGCTAAATTTTGTTCCTGTATCTGTTTCACAATCTTTTTTCTCTAAATTCTGTCTGCATTAAGTTGTACCTAGAAGCCATTTATTGATTTCAAATGCCTTGCTTCCACTTATTTCTCCTGATACCTAATGCCACAGGGAATATGGATTTAGGCTCTATCCATCACTTTTAAAAGAGTTAAAATTATAAGCTATTTGAGCCAGATATGTCTAAACACTTATTAAATTGTAGCTTCCGGCTACTTATTGACTTTTTCAGAACTACCTTCACACCTCATCTATTTTCTACTTTATCAGTTTTCTGAAAAGCAGGAGATATGGGCTTAAGGTACCATACCCAGCAGCCAGATAAGCCCTTGCTGTGGCTAATTCCCAACCATCATCCCCAGTTCAGACTATCAGCAGAATTCAGTGCTTGTGAAAGCTCCAGACTGAGCACAGCAGAAATTAAAGCTCACTCTTCACATACACAACCAATAAATGCAGCACTGCAATCAGCAGCACAAGCTTCACAGAATCCCACCAATAGGCTTGAAATAAGCTTCATCTGGAAACATTTAGGACAAAGTAGCAAATCTATTTCTCTGTCCCTTTAGCCCAATAGTAAGGAGTCTGTTCATGGCTGAGGAGTAAAGATGCACTGGGAAAGAAAAGCAAAGACAGAGGGTATAGGCAGTTTTGAAAAGGTGTATCCCAGCCCCTCCTGCCCTTTCTCCATGCCCTGACTCAATACTGAGCAGACACACCAGTCCATGAAGCTGCTACAGAGCAGTGCCTTAGAGAGGCTGAATAGTTCTGTACAAAATACTGAAATACCCATTACAGCCTCACACATTATTTCTGTTCTGTCTCTTCTTGATTTTGACTGCAGGTTCAATATCCTTGTTAGAGACAGTTTTTTTAGATTATTATCATTTGTACAAAAAAAAAGAGTCATAAAATATTCTTCCAGTACTAATAAAGATGTGTGCAATAAGACAAGCCTATTTTGAAACTTTCAGCAGCACTTAAAAGTGCCAGAAGTTAAAACACACCAGTTTTGCAAAGAAAAATGTAGTTTTATGCCTCAGAGTGGTTCAATTTCATTAAGCACAAACCAGTTCAAACATTAGTTTGAGACATGTATTACTTGATGTAACAGCAGCTCCCAAAAATAAAAAGAACATTTTGACAAACATGAGAAGGTGGGTGAGGATCTGTTTTCTCATCTTATTTGGAAGCCACATCTCAAGATTTCAAAGACTGTCACAAGCAGTGATGTTGGTGTATTACAGCAGGGAGAGCTGCACTTTCAGAGTGCACGGTGCTGTCTAACAGTTCTCCATTTCCTTCAAGGCAGAAGATTTGCTGGAAGAGCTCCACAAGTCAATGACATAAGGAGCCAAAATTTTTTGGGTTGTTATCTTCTTCCTGCCCCAGGCTACACACTGGGAGTATCTTCCTTTGGCTGGATTTACCTCTGTCTTTCCTACTTTGAAGACAAGGTAAAAAGTAACAACAGAAAACCTACATTTCATTACACAGCTCAAGGTATTGAAGCCATTTTGACATTTCTCCTTTCCAAAAACTGAAGATATTTCACTTCCTTACTTTGAAGACTTCAAGCCCTGTAGTTAGCCACAATTTAATTTTTATTTTCTGATGTGAGAAAGATCGTTATGCAAACTCCTCTTTTTTCTATGTCAATAACTGAAGCTTAATCTGGTATGTCCCATGATCACTATCTTTCTTTGCATATTTATACCTTATGACTTCAGAGTCTTTACAGATGTTTTCATTTACCACGTGTTTTCTAATTTACCTTTTCCTTGCCTTCAAAGATGAATTTTAAAAAACAGCATATCAAGTTCCTGCAAGTCACATAACCCATCCCATTCTGGCACATTATCTGCCCAACTGCTTGATACTGACAATATTTTTCAGAAAGCTTTTGGTGAACTCTTGTGGTAAAGCTTAAAAAAAAGTCAAAAAACAAAATCAAACTATTTTTTTTAAAATACATACTTTACAGAAGTAAAAATGCTTATGGCTATAAACTCCCTTGGCTAAACGGTTATGGTCACTTCCAGTAGGAAAAGATATTATCTGTTTCTCATATCACACCTTTAGTCGTTTAAACATTTCAGAAGAGAAAAGCCCAACAGTAATTAATCAAAAATTGCTACATATAAGGGGAAGTGGGATGGTGGCAACAGAGGACACCAGGAGGTGCATGACTACATGGAAAGCCTAGACTACCTACCTTTGGAGGTTACCAGCTTGTAGCCAGTGGTACTGGTTGGTAGTTAGTCTTTATTTCAGCTGGCCTTGAAACCATAGCCCTGAGAAAACCATACAACCTCTAAGTGCATTAACAGACCCCTCTAGGTAAGAAAAATTTTTAAAAAGTCATCCGTGAGTGCCACCCTGTCAGGATGCATCCAGGAAGATAGAGAAACACAACTGTTAAATCAGCTTTCGGGCCATCAGCACAGCTGAGCAGTCAGGATCCATCTAAATTGAACCAAAGCTGGTAATCCAGCCTATCAACACAGCATGGGTCACGCAGCAGAGTCCCAGCAACAAACAACATGGAATCATCAAGTTCTCCCACAAATACAGCCAGAGCAGACCGTTTCCTGTCTTTGAAAACACTTCATTTCAGGTTCATCCACACATTTAACCTTTATAAAGTACAGAAGTTAGCTGCCACAAAGTGCTTAACCCTTTGCACTTAACTAGAAGTCCTGCTCTAAGGTCTTGAGACTAAAATTGAACTCAGATAAAAGCATTTACTATTTTTCTACTTCTAAAACCAGGAAAATAAAGTTAGCATGAAACAACCATGTTAAGTTCACATTTTCACGCTGCCCTCTTCCTCAGTCACACCAGCTCTCTGCTAGCATTTCTTTAAAGTTTTGTCAACATAGGTATTTAGCTAACAAGGTTGCAATTTAGATTTAATTTGAGCTCTATACATTTAAGCTCTATAAAGCTAAGTTGCTTTAATATTTAGTATATAAGACAATATATATGGCACCCTGCCTATCGCTCCCTTGGCCCTTCTCTTACTGAAAATCAATAACCAACATAAAGTAACAAGTACTTCAAATATACAGCATCAACTTTTAACTGTGGGGGGAAAGGGCTGTGGCATTACTTTATTTTAAAGGTTAAGCGCAGAGAACAAAAAGTGCACGCTTGATGTAAACAACAATTAAAATTAAATGTCTTCCAAATGTCAGGGATGAGAATACAACATCTTTGATTTAAATCAGATTCGTAAGAATACTATCATGTGCAAATACTTTACAGTTACCATCACATTCCATCTGACTCCAGGAAATGCTGTGATGCTTTCCAACAGATACAGTTAAGAGGACACTTCTCTCCTGGCTGAGGAATCACAGGAGCCAGAATGAACTACATGAAGTGTATGGACAATTGCTTAATACCCACACAAAAAGATGTGGTCTAATGGTTGCTTGAAAGTGTTCACCACAGCCATCCATCCAGAGATGTTTACATTTATTTTTAATAATTTATTTCACAAACCAAACAGCATTAGCACTGACCTGCATAGTCAAAAATGATGCCATGAGGGCAAGAGAGGATTTATACATGTAATGGTAGTGGTGAAGAGGCAACTGTAATGGAGAGGGAACAAAGGCAGCACACAGACTGATAGGAAAAAATCAGGAAATAAAACCACTACCTACCACTCCAGGACAATTTCCAACTGTATTTTTTCATGTTTGAAAGCGAAGTATTTGTTATATCCTGGATACAATCTGCCAATGCTGCTTGTTAAAAATGACAGACATTTTATCACCAAAAAAAGAAATAATTTTTTTAAAAAACAATGAAGTTTGTTTGTTGTTTTCACCAAGTCTGGATTTTTTAAAAAAATAAAATATCTGTACTCAAACTTACATTAATATATATAGAAAACAAACACCACAGCACTTTCAGAGAATCATTTAGGTTGGAAAAGACCTCTAAGATCTTAGAGAGCTTAGTACTGCCAAGTCCATTACTAAACCATGTCCCTTAGTGCCACATCTGTGGGCCTTTTAAGTACCTCCAGGGATGGTGACTCAATTACTTCCCTGGGCAGCCTGTTCCAGTGTTTGACAACCCCTTCTGTGAAGAAATTTTTCCTCATATCTAATCTGACCCTCCCCTGGTGCAACTTGAGGCCATTTCATCTTGTCCTGTTGCTGCTACTTGCCTGCAAGAAGAGACCGACCCCCAGCTGGCTACAGCCTCCTCGGTACAGGCAGTTGTACAGAGTGATGAGGTCCCCTCTGAGCTTCCTTTTCTCCAGGCTAAACAACCCCAGCTCCCTTAGCTGTTCCTCATGACACCTGTGCTCCTGACCCTCCCCCAGCTCCACTGCCCTTCTCTGGACACACTCCAGCCCCTCAGTGTCTTTCTTGTGGCGAGGAACCCAAAACTGGATACAGGACTTGAGGCACAGCCTCACTGCTGAGTGCAGAAGGACAATCTCTGCCCTGGTCCCGCTGGCCACACTATTGCTGATCCAGGCCAGGATGCCATTGGCTTTTTGGGCACTTGGGCACTGCTGGCTCATGTTCAGCTGCTGTTGACCAGCACCCCCAGGTCCTTTTCTGCTGGGCAGCTTTCCAGTCCCTCTGCCCCCAGCCTGTGGCACTGCCTGGGGTTGTTGTGACCCAAGGGCAGGACCTGGCACTTGGCCTTGAACCTCATACAGTTTGCCTCAGCCCATCGATCCAGCCTGTCCAGATGCCTCAGCAGAGCCTTCCTACCATCCAGCAGATCTATACTCCTGCATAGCATGGTCCAAAAACTGACTGAGGATGCACTTGATCCACTTGTTCAAATCATTGATAAAGGACGGGCCCCAACACGTAGCCCTGGGGAACAGCACTTGTGACCAGCTACCAGCAGGATCGAGCTCCCTTCACTACCACTCTCCAGGCACACAGCTTTTAATCCAGCGAACAGTGCACCCATTTAAACCATGAGCAGCTCGTTTCTCCAGGAGAATGCTGTGGGAGACAATACCAAAGGCAAACCAGAAAGACAACAACATCCATAGCCTTTCCCTCACCCTCTAATGGGGTCACTTGGTCAGAGAATGTGAGCGCTTCTGCCAGCTCCCTCAGTACCCTCACATGGATCCCACACAACCCAGCCGACTTATATCTACACGGCATAGTAGGTCACTGACCATTTCCCCTTGGATTATGGGAACTTCATTCTGTTCTCTGTGTCCCTATCTTCCCCCTCAGGGGGCTGGGTACACTGAGATCAACTGATTGTTAAAGACTAAGCAAAGAAAGCATTAAGTACCTCACCCTTCTCCTCTTCCTTTATTTGTTTACAGGGTTTATTTGTTACAAGCTTTCAGTAGCTATTAATCATCACTGAGTCCTGCAAGCACACACAGTGTATTTTCCATTAATCACCCGGCACTTAATACACAACGTTGGAAGTGGCTTTGAGCAGACATATTTTGCTAATACTTCCTAGTTGTAAAACCAACAAAGCATCCACTTCATTGCAGAGGTTCCTGCACTTGCCACACCTGAAGTTCCTGTATCAGGCCTCCCTGCAAGCCAGGTGTTTTCGGTGTCCACCCCCGCGATAACCCATCCATGCCAGAACTTCCATCATCTCTCAGTACAAAAACCCACTTTCCGCTCCAAGAACATCAGCAGACTTTGATAATTTTTATCCAAGCTCCACAAGAGCCGTGAGATAAGCCCCAAACATTTGTAGCTCTGAGACTGCTGCACATGAGGTGACTGCAGTTCTTCTGGACTTTCCAGCCTGCTGGCACCCTGCCCTGCCTGTACCCCCAGGCAGCAGGTAGAACCAGCAGCTGCACTCAAATCCAGAAGCCCTGCACAGCCTGGTATTCCTGATGCTGAGCAATGTATTTTTGTCACATTCTGTATCATCCTTAAATTCACAATTGGTATGGGTTCATCAAAATAATTACTACAATTGTTGTATTTGATCTTACACTTTACACAGTCAGAATTTCCCAACAAATGCAAACTCTTACACACCAAGCAGAA
Organism: Acanthornis magna; assembly: GCA_036785705.1. Lineage (NCBI taxonomy): Eukaryota > Metazoa > Chordata > Aves > Passeriformes > Acanthizidae > Acanthornis > Acanthornis magna. The sequence continues at coordinate 22,868,705 of JAWUZG010000025.1, read as the reverse complement.
TTACATCCTCAGACCAAAGAAAACACTCAAGGTAACAGGCATAATTTCCTCAAAAATGTCCTGCAAAAAAGGACATGAATTATTCACAACTTAGCCCATGTTATTAAGTAAAAACAAGATCAATCTACACCAAATGGATTGAAGAAACCATTTTTTGAACACTGTAAAAAAAAAACCAACTTAAAAGCAAATGTCTGCAGCTTCTAATACCATCAGGATTCTTGTAACGTCCTCATTTTTTGCTGAGGTACTTGAGATCCAGCATTACATTTACTTTCAAAAGCAATATTCAGCACTAACGACAAATAGGTTACTAATCCCTTTGTAAAACATTGAGTGACTTCCTCTCTTTTGTTCCCCACTCTCTTTTTACAGTATTAATATATAGTTCACTTTTTTTCCTTAAAAATAAACGTTAACATTTCAGTAAAGCCTTACTTAAGTGTCATAAAATAAACAGCTGACTCACTTTTCTTACACTTTCTGATTTGTTGCAACATTTATTGAAGTCCTAACTGAGGATGTTTAATGAAGGTCTCTATTCCTTCGGGCAGGGTGTAACTTCAAGAAATTCTTGCAAGGCTTAAACAATCCAAATGTTAAGGCATGCACTAAAAAGGTACATATCAGTCATCATTAAGCTCAGGCTGAAGATTTAAATTAAGTATGGGCAATAACTGTGTATCACAAGTACATGAAAGATGACACCAATGGCTTCTGAATTTTCACAGGGCCTCTGAGATTAGGAAGGAAGCAGACTCAGGTTAAGACCATGTTTAGGAAGCACACAGTAAAATCACAGAAGGGTACATTTCTTTCAACACATCCACAGTAAAACCCATACAAAATTAATGACTGGAAAAAGTGCCACTAGCAGATATAAACAGGTATGTTTACTGACCTGTCCATTTAAAACAGATGGTTAGTGAAATAAATAATTAAGTGGTAGAATTTAATTGCTTAAAACCATTTACGAAAGTAAGCAAAAGCCACACATAACATTCCCATTCCACTGACACACAAGAGTACTCTGAGAAGTATGAAGAGTTGACTATTTTCTATAAAACAAACTCGTAAAATCTCTGTCAAATGCAGACATTCTGTATATCCTAACCTTCATTCCACAGGAAGATTTCAATTTCAACATAGGCACTTAAGGGGTCTCTACTGCACTACAGAAGCAATCTGATATTACGATGACTGCCTCTAAGAGGAAAACTCACTACACCTGTTTCGAGCAGATGTATATTTACCACCAGTGCCTCTGAAAAAAGATATGCATTGTTCCTTTTAAAAGTCAGTATTCATAAATGGTTTTTTACTTCATTTTAATAATACACTGCAAATAATATGGTAACAAAGTCTTCAAGTTTTTTTTGTTTCCTTATTTATTTTCTAATTGTATGTCCAATTCTTTTTTATCATGCATGAAAATATTAAAGGAATCTTAATAGAAGAAGTAATCCTAGCTGGATATTATATTTGTTGCCCACATATGGAAAAAAAAATTAATATAAATACAAATAACCAACACATCTCAGTCTAGAAGTAAAATCCAATATGAGCTATAAGGTTGTTTGGGTTTGGCAGGTTTTTTAATCCCTTCAAAGAAACTGCCATTGCATTTAAAAGAAATATTCTATATGAAGTCCCTAAATCCTTTATTTTATGCATGCATTACCACAAGAGACAGTCACTAGCCAGAATATTGTCTCCAGTGCGTTTTGTATTATTTTCTGATGCATTAAATAAAGCCTGAATAGCCATGTATCTTCTGTTTTTCAATACACTACTTTTGCTTAAAAAGTGTATCCAAACATGCCATGTCAGTTTCAGTGCTCCCAGCCTCAAAACACAAAGCACTACCAGAAACACTTTGCAGAGCTACAGTACAAGTATTTAGGCAACTAGAGGAATCTTGCAAGAAATGTGATTAAGAACTAATGATGAAAAATTTTAAATGGTAGCATTTAAACCATACCAAACTGGCACTGAATTTGACCGAAAAAATAAATAAATGTTTATTTACGAAAACAGTCCTGCCACTGAGGTTATAGTAAGGTCTACGAGCAAATGGGAAACTAATTCTCTGCCCACCAGACCTCTCAGGAAACTGAATTAACAAACTAATATAAGGCATATGGGTTTCAGAAATATAAGTACCACCTTACTAGGGGGAATATTTCATAGAGAAATTGCAAGGTATAAATTATTTCCCTCAGGAAGCAAGCAAGTTTCTGACAAATCTTTTAGAACTAAGGACCCTTAACAACCTTAAGGACTAGCAGACTCATCCAGCAATGCCTACAACTTTATTTCATCAGCACCCTGAGCTGCCTAGCATACAGCAGTATTTCCAGACATTTAACAGAGACTCACTGGCCAGCAATGCCTACCAACAGTATCCTTGCACACACCAGAAAAGCCAAAACAGCCACCATCCTACACCTTGTAATCCCCCAGGTGAGGCAATTCACCAGCTCTGGAAGCCAGATCAACTACCACCCATCACACAGAAAAGCAAGCGGCTGTGCACCTGCACTTTTCACTCCACATGAGAACTTCAAATCAGCATCTATGAGAGACAAGTAAACTCTCTTCTTCCCCCAAAGAGAATCCTTTTATCATCCCTTATCATTGGCCACACCATAAATTCCGCCATCCTTTTTTTTCAAGGATATGCGACTGAGCAGCAGTTCTCAACCTTTATTTACCTTTTAAGTCAACTGTTTTTATTTCAGACTTAATGTCTGTGTATCCAAAAGTATGTCTTCAATGCTTATGTAATAAAACAGAATCAGCCTTACCCATAAATGTTGCACAGATTATAAAGACTTCTATGGGTTGTATTTTTCTAATCGTCTGTTAACACTTCCAAAGGTAATTAATCACCTTTGAATGAAAATAAAAACAGGAACAGCCACCAAGACTCCTCACAAAAGAAGCAGTCCAATCTGGTGGGGCACTCACCAAATCATAAAGCATCCCAAAAAGACACAGTGGCCTTTAAAAATTTACAAAGTATGATTAGGTTAAAACCAATGTTTAGCTACTATTACCTGAAAACAATGAATTCTCTCAGAAACAATGTTAAAACTTTATTCCTATCCTCCCATGGCTTTTCTGTTTTATGAAATTAATATTATAAGATCCTAGAATGTTGCTGAGTTACGAGTATGTAATTTTGGTAATTAATGAACCAGCTCACAAATGTCAAGAACAGGTTGGTATTTGCTCCAGATAATCTGTCTCCTGCCCTCCAAATATCTGTCATTACATCAGTTTATAACACACTGTGGAATATTATGTCACAAGTCAAGTACCCACAAGCTGTGAAACGCATTACAGTTCAACTGGATATGGCTTCTAACAATGTAAATTGATTCTTGAATCCCAAAACAATCCCCTTCTGCCCCCAACAAATTCTAGAGCTGATGGAAATAAGACAATAAACATATTTTTTGGTTTAAATGAAAATATTTCTAAGTCACATATACTGACCTTGAGTCATGTAAATGCCCACCAACTCTACAGCAAACTGGAAAAATTGGTTCAGATCAAAATTATATTGAACACTAGAATTCAAGTAAGTTGCCTTTCACTACATAAATATTAGTCAGTCTTCTTTCTTTCTTTCCTATACTAATCATATACACACAGCACATTCCTGCTTTAGACCCTTACCAAAAAACCTAGGATAGGCTTATCACACTAAAAACATAAAAACATGTGGTAGTTAGTTAAGAGCCTCCCTGCTGACTGATTTTTTTTTTGTGGGAGAAGTAAACAATAAACACAACACTTGGGCAGGGTTAAGGCTGTTACCTTGATGCAGCACAAACACATCCTCCAATCTGAATCCTGTATAAGGAAGCAATTCATGGAAGATGCAGCACAAGAGTTTCCCCCACAGGTAAAAATCAACAGAAAGCCGGGCTTGAAAGTGACCTCTGGAGGTCATCTGGTCCAAATCCTCTGATCCAGAAGGGCCAGCCACAGCCAACTGCCCAGGACCATGTCCAGATGGCTTTTGAATATCTCCAGGCATGGAGACTCCACCACCACCCTGGGCAACCCGTGCCCATGTTCAGTCACCTTCACAGGAAAAGAAGTGTCTCCTGATGTTCAGAAGGAACCTGCTGCGTGTCACTGCATGCCCACTGGCTCCTGGTCTGTCACTGGGGACCTCTGAAGAGAGCCTGGCTCCAGTCTCATTGCACCCTTCCTTAAGGTATTTAATACACATGAGATTCCTTTGAGCCTTCTCCAGGTTGAACAATCCCAGCTCTCTCAGCTTCTCCTCGTAGGAGATGCTCCAGTTCCTTAATTGTCTCCATGGTCCTTCACTGGACCGTCTCCATCATGTCCATGTCTCTCTGCTGGGGTGCCCAGAACTGGACACGGCACTCCAGGTGTGCCCTCACCAGTGCTAAGGATGGGGGCAGGAACCACCTAAGAACCTATACATTTTGAAATCAGGTTCATTACCTATGCAATCCTTTCAATTACATCTCTACAGTGTAACACAAGCCTTAAAAGCCGTTGCAATAATTAAAATATAGTTGCAATATACCTATACCTATAATGTATAATGTATACCTATAATGAAAAATGGAACTGCTATTTAGTCTCAAGAAGCAGATGCTAAACACCACAGAATAAGTAATTTCAGTTCCAGAGATCTGACTGAAATAGGTAACTTCTACTGAGACAGATTTCAAGGGTTCTGTTATCCTCTTCCTACAGTGTGGATGTCCAAGTTGTTTGTAAAACAGATCCCAGGCAGCCCAATATTTTAAAACAAAACTAGCTACTAGCTAAATAAAATGCAACATAAGTTTTCCCTGCTCTTGCACCAGAGTCCTCAGTGAAAAACTAGACACTCTTAAGTAGACCGTGGTGTTTGCAATGCTCATAAAACCATATTCAGCCACAACAGGTAATGGGAGACGATTATTTTTATCTTTTTCACTCTCCAGGAAAGAGGAGCCATAATGCTAAAATACACAATACAGGTTTGGCCTACGTGGTGATTAATTTAAAAACCCTGCTCAGATTCTCTTCCAGAAGACTTAAAATTTTACACAGTGCAGAGGATAAAAGCAAGAAGTAACACCTTCTAAAAAGTGATATAACAAAATTTTAATTTGTAGGACACTATTCAGACAAGAAAGATTACGAGGCAAGTTGGAACAGGGTCTTCACCCGTGATCTTTTGTTGACACTTTCCACCACTGCAGAATGAGTTCAAAAACACCAAGATGATGTAAGGACACATGTAAGGAAGCATGAACCAGCTCCCAGAACACTGCTTGACTACAGGTGCGACATCCAGAGGCTTTAAACGCAAAGTGCTTGGGCATCTGAGGAGAAGAAATTTAAATCAAGGTCTATCCCAAAGAACACCCTCCCTATAAAAGACAGTTTTGTGTTTACTGTAGTGCTACTGTTACTAAATATTGCCTTCTATGACACCATTCAATATGTCTCTATTTAAACATACTGTGTAAATGTAACTGTTACAAACTATACAAATAATTCAACCAAACGCCTAGAATCCAGCTCTTTGGATTATGGCACTTCTCCCATGCTCACAGAATGGCAAGAAAAGCAGCCTGGTCACAGTTACTAATAGGAGTCCATTGAGGAAATCAGCAGAAACGGAACAAAAAAAAGTCTCTAATGATTTTTGGTCAGCTTTCTCACTCACTGCTGCTATTATTTTTGTACAATCAAGATAATGAAACATTTTAAACACCCTTTTAAATAACATCTTTTACATATACTGTGTTGATGTGACCAGAAACACTGCTACCCATTCACTAAAAATGGCTATCAATCTGTACAAGAGTAATTCTTAAATCTCAGTAGTTAATTCCCACAGCATTTTTACTACAGATATGAAAACTATTTCTGGAATCACTAACAATGACATTCAGATACAAAAGTTAAAGAACATTTCTTGGAGAAAATGCATATTTATCTGTTTTGTAATAAGTTTCAAAACACATTTCCCCTTCAAGGTACACCGATAGACTACATAATATACTTTCTCCTGCATAATCATATCTACTTTGAATTTCTGATGTTCATACAGTGTAGATATCAACCAATGTAATGAAAAAGTTATTATTTGTTCCTGTTAATCACTTAAATAGGGAAAATAAATTAATATTTCAAGATCAGCATGAGCATGTGAAAAAAGAAAAGTTACTTTCTTTGAACTTAGTCTTATGAACTCCAAGTACGTATTCAAAGATAAAATATGCAAACTGCAGGCAAAACTCAGGCTTTCAAACACAGCTTATTGTTCTGCCCAGTGCAGTGTGTAAAGCTAAAGAAACATGAAGCCATCAGCAACAGCAGTAAATCATTGTGAAAAACCAGCTATTTCATTCCTTACAGAAATTCTTTGGTCCTCTCTCCTACTGGCAAGCCAGTTCTGGCACACACACACAAGCTGCAGTTAATTTGCACACTGAACAGACTTGGAGCACAGCTTTACAAAGCTTCCCTTTAGCAGCAGCCCAAGGTTTAGCAGCTTTCCTCTTTCTCATACCACCCTTTCCCAGGAATGATACAACTATAAGATTAGCTGGATATCTGACCTGGGATTAAAAAAAAATGCACCAGGCGAAACAACAGCCTCTGTTGGTAGGGAACTGTGGATGCAGCACATCTGCAGCGGCCCAGCTGGGCAGGCAAGGGAGCACAGCAGCAGCTGCTCACACTGGCGTTGCTGCCTGAAGCAAGAGCCATGCAGCCAAAGCAGGGAAAATCACTTTCCAGTACCATGAAGATGCAGGTAAGGGCACAGGAACCCATGGAAATGTTTTAAAAAGTTGACTGTCCTATATGCTAATAGGCAAATTAGTTACTGTTTAGCAAGCGTACTTGAAATTACCAAAATAATACAGTTACCACAACTTAGAATTTACTAAAAGCAAATCAAGCTCAAAAAGAACTTTATACACACACACATGGCTGGATTATTTTTACATGTGGAGGTAGGATTTTTACACATAGATTGTAGAACTACAAAGCACCACACAGCAAAATTTGTTAGCCTGACAGTCAGGCTTCAAGTACAATTATTTTCTTCCGGTCTTTGAAACAGTGTAGGATTTTTAGTAACTTTTCAAAGATTCAAGTAATATCAATTCAAGCCTGTAGAACTGTTCTGCAAGAACAATGAATATTGATTATGTTTCAAAGAAAGCCAAAATTAACTAGGAAATATTCTGAACACAAATGGCAACTTACTGTCAAGAACACAACAAATCGACAGCTCATGCTATCTGTCATGAAAGTGGCAATGAATCAGTGCTTTTGCAGCAAATGAATGGAAGAACCAAGGGAGAAAAAAAAACTAAACCCCCCCCCCCCACAAACAATCTATCCCCTGTATCTATTTTTCTGCATCTGCTCTGAAGAACAAGCTTCAAATTTGAGTCCTTGGTAAGGTACAAATGCAATTAAATCTGGAAACGTGCCACCCAGCACATGCACGTGCTCTTGAAAGGTATTACTGATGGAAATGCTTCATACTCATGTTGCCCTTTTAAATCCTGTGTTTGTTACAAAATGCTAAGTAGTACCAGATTTTTTTCAAGTGCCTTCCACCCAGTAATAGGTCATGCATAAAAAGAGTTAATGCCCTGAATTCTGTGTAAAGCTTATTTCACTCAACAGAAAGCAAATCATATGCAAATTTCTCAACTGCAAGTATAGAGTGAGGCTAATAAGCACATGAATGCTTCACTATGCAAAATCCATGCAAATACCTGCAGAAGTTTTTAACCTGGGAATATTCAACATTCAAAATGCATGCAAATACCTATGAAAGATTTTAACCTGAGAACACTGCCTGTCACACTACCTTTCTGTGTTTTGTGCACATTGCAATATTTTTCATAAGAATAACATCCGCACTCCTGATAACACAAAATACCAAGTCAAGTGATTAGGCAAATTCCAAAAAAAAACCACTTTGAAAAACAGAAAACAATAAAGGAGGTAATATTTATATAACACACAGACTGTTTGCATATGAACATAAGTTTGCACAGGTTGGGTCAAACTGAAACATTCAGAAGGGATGCTTCCTCCACGAGGACATACTAATGCTGGATTAAGAGAGGTTTGTTAGACTGTTTTCAATGAACACAATTTTTCTCCAAATGAAGCACGTGTAGCACCACCTCCTAAAGTCCTTAAACAATGCAACTTGAGTACACAGTAAAGTAAGAAATAAATCAGTACAAAACAGTGCAAGAAAAAAAATAATCCTAAAATGCCATGCAAACCTCAAATTAGGTACTTCAGGTACCACTGCAGATTTACTGAGATATCATAATGATTAATTTCATCAAATGACACAATTTTATTAGATAAATTAACTCTATTTATAGTTTTTATCGGGCAGTAGCATCAGAGTCCCCACATGTTAACAAATATGATAAAAGGTTTCTGTTTCAGTTACACATCTGTCACTAAGACTTCTTCAGCAAATACTGACAAGGAAGTCTGGAACTATACTGAAGCGGAAGTGTTTCATGAACCTCAACACACAATAACAGTCTCACCAAAAGAGAAATAATCACCGTAAGACTAAGAAAGTGGTGGACTTCTGAAATTACGGACTTCTATTAATTAGCTATTGCTAGAAGAAAAGTGAATTTTGAATTAGAATTACAGACTTGGATTTTACTATTTTTTCCTTAGATTTGCTGTTCCCCATTTTCATCTTCTACTTCAGAGGAATAATGCAATTGGCTACCAGCATTATTAAAAAGCACACGAATGTTTAACATCTAATAGAAAAAAAACAAACAGACTGAATAAAGCTTAAAAGGTGTGAAGTGACGAAAACTTTAAAATCAAAATGATTTGCATATGAATCATTTAGATCAGTTTTTACAGATTAATACTGAAGTAATGCGTTTTCCATTAAGTGTTTCTTACACATTTCAAGTTCCCTTTACATTTGTCTTCTTCCATTACATGTCTGCATTTGCTGACTTCTGTTTTGCCACTATGTGCTATGCAGGCAACATGATGCAGTTATAATGTGGGCTGCAAGCGTATCACTGTTCTTAAAATTATGACGTTCTTTTAGTCACCGGTGTAAAGATCATGAAAGCCAGAGTCAACTACAGCACTGTGAACTTTCAGTGCTGAGGCTAATATCGGCTCCTGCAACAATGCACTGGACTGTAAAGTTTGAAATAAAAGCTAGCATTTAACTGTCCTGCAACCAATGGCTCAAAACTCTCCTGCTTTCTGTACCACTCTTCACTGAATATTGCTAAACTGCTATTGTTAGAAGGCTTTTCAGAGACCAGCCTGTTCTACATCAGCGTGCTATTCACATCATAGCAACAGATCTACATCTCCCATCAGCGCTGCAACATTACCTATTGAGGCAATGCATCAAGCAAGCCTAGTTTAGCCCTCAGAGGGCTCTCCTCTGAAAGACATACAGAATTTAAAACAATCTTGGTCAATATTTTTTTGCCAAAAAGACCAGTATATCTTGCTCTTCTTAACATTCCAGTAACCTGGCCTCCTTGCACAAACTGAGCAGCCCAGAAGCTGGAACAGTAGCACAAGAGCTTCCATCTTGTCGCTGTTCCTGTTAGCCAAGTACAGCAGGTGATGCCACAAGATTAAGTCAATACTCCTCCTTGAAGGACAAATGACTCACTAAGTCCACTACCAGACTTCTCTTCAGCTCCTTTTATTTTACAAGGAGGTATCAGTCAAGCCTCAAAGGAGGCTTTCTCACTATTGTAGAAATCTGCCTGTATTGCCCAAGACCTCTGAAACAGCAACAAATCAGCCTGGCTATGAATAACCAGGAGACTGAAATCTATGAATAGGAGGAGATATTTTTTATCCACTAAATGAGCTGCATTTGTGGAAGACTAAGGTAAAGAGAATAGTTTCCATTATAACAGCATGAATAGAAGCCTTTTTCTTTAGGCTGGTAACTTGCCAAGTGGAAACTATAACCCACATCTCTTATTAAGGATTTGGAATAAATCCAACATCTGTTGTAACTTAACGTCAAAAGGCAATCTCAAACCTGCACTTGAAACTTTTCAAACTTACTGCACACCCTCTCCCATGATAACTGATTTACTGAAGGTGCCATCTCACCTTCAATGCTATTTACAAAGAAGAGCTTATATACAAAAGTAGATGATTGGCAGGAAAGCTGTACATCAACAGGCAGCACGAACACGTTCCCCAGCTAGTGTGCCATTACAGTTCAAGCCAGTGTTTTAAATGTTTGCTGCAGGCAAATGTGCAGGCACATTACTGTAGCTCAGTTTCCCATGCTATGTCATCAAGTCCCAGTAACTCCAGCAGACTTTTGAGCACAAGAACCACCTTGTCGATGAGCTGGCCGGATAAGCTGCTCAAATGAATTTCTATCAAGTCTGCACCAGCAAATTGTTTACCTCATGGCACTGTAAGTTTAATTTCCCTTTACTTAAAAAAATATATATTTAAGTTTCAAATTGTTTCATTTTCAAATTCAGTGGCAACATATTTCAAACACAGGAATACTGAAGTTCAACAGAAAATCTATCTTCCATTTGAAAAAATACAGGAAGTGAAACACTTAAAATTTCATTAAATACCAATTCACAAAAAAGTGGAAAAGGTCCTTACGGTGTTACAAACTATACTTTCAGTGGTTTTCAAATAGAACTTTCTTCCTCTTTTATATATCAATCAATATTAAATGTTTAAGAAATTCTTATTAAATGTCATTTAAAATATTTCAAGTTACTATTTGATTTTGGAGAAAAATGTAATTTTTCTACATCATTCCTAACTGGAACTATGAAGCTCACTATCTCTCATTTCAGTCTTAGTGTTCTATTCATTTCAGACTAGCAGCTTGTTGAATCCGAAAAATGGCCCAAAACACATCAAAAACTTAAATTAACACTTCATTGAAGAAGAACGGATATTTTCCTCCTTTGCTGAAAGCCTGCCTTTCTCTTCCAATCAAACTGTAACATTTGACACAGTGGAACATTTCAGTCAGAACAAAAAATGCCAAAAAATAAATCTGTTTTTCTTTAAACAATCTTAATCATGAACAGTAGCTTCTGACAAAATAATATAAAGTAACATGCTGAAGTTTATGCCACCACATGAATAATAGCAAAATCTTAACCATTACAGTCTTTCAACAACACTAGCCACAAAACATGTCACCACTTCAACACTTGCAAAGATTAAATGTTATCTCTAGGATGACTCTGCTGCTTTGAAGCAGCTTTGAATATCAGCTTGGTTTGAAAAGTAAGACAGCAAGGCTTCAAGGTTAAGCATAGTTATGAAAAGCTCCTTGCTTTCTGTTTTACTGTAATCAAGAAACACTACTTAAAATCAAACTTCAAACTCATGTAATAAAATAATAGCCTGCTCTGAACTTAGGTCTCTAAGTAAGTTATAACCTATATCAAAATCCTTATTTGCTAACCACAAAATATACTTCTTTATATACTTAAGTAGTTGCACAACTTTAAGACACACTTTTGCTGATTCTAAAATTTCACATTTTCACATGTTAAGAATAATTGCTAAGTATTTTTCTTTACCAAGTAATTAATGGTTAACTTCTCCTTTGTCATTTATGTAAATCTGTATTTTGGACGGAAACCAAAGGACACCGCTCAATAGCATGCACAGAAAAGTCTCCACTTGCTCCTCCCTTCACCTGAGCAGCTCTAGGAAGAGAATGTGCTCAGGGGGTGTCACAGTCTTTCATTCCTTCAGCTTTTGGCCCACTGTGAACAACTTACTTATAAAACTTTAAGAAACTCTACACAACATAAGGGTTTTCATGCTAGATAGCACCATCCCATTTCTCTACACTAGACCACATGTCAATTGGAAATTACTTCTGTACCAAACAGGCTGCAGTTAGGAGAATAATACTTTAAATTTTACTCTATAGTATTTTCATTCAAAGAGGTATAGGCACAGGTACAAAGAACATAACGACAGAGATCAGAAAATCTCTTTCTCCAGCTGGCTTTGGGATCAGGCAGTGGTTAATATACATCTCTATTTCACACACAGCCACATGTTTTAGGAATACAAAAGCCAAGAAGTTTAGCCCAACACTCATCTGATGAAGACAGAAAAAGCAGTACAGTATGAAACAAAGGTTTGCGTACAGGTTGTAAATGTTAAATATTACAAAGAGCTTTAACATCTTCCTGACAGGCAAATACCAGCTACATTTATGAAAGTTGCAGAAATCGTTCTGAAACTGTCCAAGAAGTACTCTTCATGAAGAAAACAAATTTTCTTAAGAATTTTCACACTTACTTAATATTATTGCCGTTTGTTAAAACCCAGTGATCTCATAAAATAGGCAGTTTTTTGCTCTCCACACTGAAAGCTGCACAAATTACCACAATATTATCTGAATAACAAATAATCCTTACAACTTCTTCCACATACTCTTTGGACAGTTAGCTGATGTAAAATAATGGCAGTATAGGATAAGCTCTTTTTGCTTAGCAATTTCCTCCCAGTTGAAACGTTGGCCAGTCTCTCTTTGTCTAACAGTCTGGCAGAAGGGCACACAGGCTCTTTCACAAGAAGGTGTCAGAAACATGTGAGCAAGTGACTTATGAAAGAAGCTGCTTCTAGGCCCATAGGTAATGATACCTCACCGAATTTATGAGGTAAGAAAATACTTTGTTATTTATAAACACTGAATTCATTCCTCAATCTTTGCCCCTGAAGATACTTCCAGTAATGAAACTCAGGAGCTAAGCTTTCAGCATATACAAAAGCACTGTATTTTAAAATTTCGCTTTTTGTGGTTTTAGCTTAGCTGCCTGTCACAACAGTAGCAACACAGTAGTGTAACAAGTCATATCCTTTCCAATGTTTCTCACCTAGCATGAGCTCAAACTCTCATTTTTGAGCATTTTCTAACTGATCATTCCCTACATCAAACCTCATTTTCACAGCCCCCTTAATTAGCTGTGTCTGTCCAGTAACTCAGAAAACACTGCTCATACCACTTTAATCATAGGCACTACTTTAAATCAATGTAAAAAGCATTCATAGGACCACAAAAGCAACACAAAAGAATTGGTCATTTCTCACCAAGAATGAGCCACGTGCCATAACAGAGAAGAACAAAGTGCAATCAAACTGTAAATTAAAATTATTACAGACAAATCACCATACTGATAGACCTGATTTTTTTGTTACTATTATCCTTTTAAAAAGAAGGGAAAACTAGCTTGTTAGCTTTAGCAATCCTGGTCCTTTTTATACCAGTAAGAAAAACACAGCTTTGCTCTTTTCCTTTCACCGTCTTTCAAATCAGACATTTTCAACACAAAACCAAGCATTTTCAGACTCTTGATCAGAGCAAAGTTTCAGCTTGCTCCTCCTGTCTCTCTTCCCTCTATGTCTCACCAACAACTTTCTATGCCTCCCCATAAGTTTCTTCGAAGCAAGCCCTAACATGTTGTATATGCAGCTTTTGTCTGAATATACTAAGGAAACCATCCACTGACAGAAAGTGTAGTTTCAAAAAAGGAAAAAAAAAAACCAAACAAAAAACCAAACCAAAACTAGAACTTTAATCTCTTGAGAATTTATCTAGAATTAACTTAATTATATTACTGCATACAACTATTCCTTCCGGAATCTTTGCAGGAGATCTCAGTGTCCACAGAAGGCCAATGGATCACACCTGATTATTTACTATTTTTCCCCTCTCTTCTTTCCTTTTGACTCTGCGCCTTGGAAAGTAATGATATCTAAGCCATGTTTGGTGGATGACTATTTCAGTGCTCTGGCAGGGACAGAGAGGCTCAGCTTGGGCAAGGCAGCAGCTCAGGTGGACAGTTCTGAAGGTCACCTTGCACCAAAGAAGCGAGAATCCAAGTTGGTATGCACAGGCCAACACACATGGAAAAGCCTTTACACGTGCCCAAGGGAGAGCCGCTTAGCTGCTGCCGAACACTAGAACCAAGGCAATACAGATGGAAAGTGCTGCTTCCTCTGGGGCAGCCTAGCCCCTCTCTGTTGCTCAATGCAAACAGCACGTATGTAACTGAATGTACAGAATGCGAGGGATGAAGGGATACCTGTCCCACAGCAGTGCCCCAAGGCAGGCTGCGTGTTCCTGAGGAGCAGCGCTCCCAACGCCAGCTTTTCATCTCACAGCAACTCCGACATGTGCCTCCCCTCCAATACAAAGCAGTACAATCCAGCAGCTGGCCATCACAGATGGCACGCAGGGGGGCCAACTATCCTCTTGCTATTACTACTTTGTTATTTGGATGCCTTAACTATGAAGAGAAGACATATTTTACTCTGTTACCTCAGGGCTCATCAATCCAAAAGAAAACAAATCAAGTAAAACTTAGTTGCGCTTAGGATAACTTTTAGGAGAAATCCTGCAGATTTAAAATAACAATTCTATCTAATAATAAAAGAACCAGTGAATAATAGCAAACAAAGAGCATCTCTTTAAAAAAGTATAAAAAACCCCATTTTTTTATAGATACACAAAATTAATTATTTTAGAACTTCAAGGATTTAATACAGAAATATAAAACTGCTTTGTGCCAATCTCTGGATAGACAGCATCTCACAGTAAAATTTCGACTGTCAACAGCTAACGCTCAAAATTTCTGAGACTATTACCTATTTAGCAATGAAAGCCTCTGTCCTTTTACTTCACATAAAAACAAAAATCATTAGTTCATTAGGAAGCAGATTTTCAGTAATTTATTAAGACTTATTTGATTAAACGTTAGAAAATGTGTTCAAAACTCAAACAAACTAAATAGCAAATGCTTTCAGAACTGGAAACTACAAGAATGGAATTTTCATGACAACAATCATCATCTGATTTTAGAGCCATTCATTATTTAGCTATTCAAAAAACAAATTTGAAACAACATGCACTAAAAATAACATTTCCAAAATAGTAAATTGCACCCATGCTGCTTTGTCATTTAAGCAATCACATTTTTCAAATAATGAAGCTAATTTATTATACATTTATAAAAAACACATGTAATTCTTTGCATGGCCCTCTTACAGACTCCCACTATGCTGCCTAACTCATTAACTGGAAAGAAGCAAATCCTGTGGCATAAATGATAAAAAATGTGCAATTTCGGAAGACGTTTGTCATACATTCTTTACAAGAATAAAAGTTCTAAAACTGAAGTTTCTTCTCTTGACTAGTGCTCAGCTCTCACAAAAACTACCAGTCCTAGGAAGATCTCAAATCCTAACCTATCAGCACAGATTCCACAAACAGCAGGTTTCGGTAGGTCTTCTGCTTAGGTTTTTGTTTATTTGGTTGGTTTAAATCTCAGCTCATACTCTACAAAAGGAAAAAAACTGAAGCAGATGTCTTCAAGAGCTAGAATAAAAGTGTGCGAGATATGTATATGGCTTATTTTTCAAAAAATGCTTAAATAGGTCCCTGCAACCTTAGCTCTCTGCAAACTACAACTGTGTGATTAAAAGAAAAACCCTCATTAGATTGACAGAATATTGGGGTTTTTCCTGCCCTTTATTCAGCATTCAGGGTGTCAAAGAAAAGAGAAGCACATTTAATTACAGTTGTTACCACCTCCACCTTGTTAGCGTGGCTGGTGAGCTTGGGAGAGTCCAAGCCAATATCCAAAAACTCATTCAGCTTTTAATGTGTTGGCCGTAGGAGCTGAGCAGAGGCTAAAGGGGTTATAGGCTGTGAGACTGGATGTGCCTGACGGATATTAAATCATGGAATTGTGACACCATGAAGGCCCTGTGGCAAGGTGAGCGCGTAGGAGGCACAAGTCTTTCATGCTGTGTCGTGCATCACAATGTTCTGTCTGGTGCTATCATTAATACTTCTGCACTGCTTTCTAATTTCAAGTTATGCAATTGACTTTCAAAAGACACTTGCATGTCATCTGTCTTTAAAAGAAGGTGCTGAATAATCTAGTCAAAAGGACTAGAAGGAAATTCACAGACTCAAACTGACTTCTCCCCCACTGATGATGTACTGTCAAGTACTTAAAGCACTTTTAAATCATTATGCAAGCACTTTTCAAAATTAAATTACAAGTGTGACATATGGCATGAAATGAAGGAACCAGACCACAATGCTGTCACTGCTGTTAAAATCCTGTATCATTCAAAACGTGAACAAATAAGTTATGCCACACTTTTTCAGAATTGGTACATTCTGAAACAGCAGTATCAAAGCTACAGTTTTTGGCATCATGTAGGTCACAGTTTAAGGTTCATGTACTCTGGCAGAACAGTGCTGGTGCAAGAGCTGGTGAGGCTTGAGCACTGGGGCACTCCGAGCTACACAAACCAGACATCAGGTCCTGCTCTCCCAATTCCCTAACGACAGCCACTTCCATTCCCACTGCTTCCTCCTGGTCCCTAATTGAGATACATACACTGCCCATGTACAGGGTCTGCCTGGCTCTCCTCCTACATGGTGGTAGCTCTCCTTCCCCTCAGACACTCCCTCAAAACAGTCTACTCACAAACTAAACCCCAGTACAGAGCTGCCCCCTATTTTCAACTCAACAGCAGCTATCAAACTCACCCTCCTGGATCCTGCAGAAGAAACATTTTTTCTTGTACACATAAATTTAAATTTCTAGTCAAACATTGCTGAATTTTATTTTAGAGAACTGCCCACTGTGGTAGACTATGGATAAAGGATTAATCATGTTATCCATACTGCTATTTAATTAAGATGCATCAAAAAACCCCACACGCACACACACACACACAAAGATAAATGTTTTGCAGATTACCTGCAATGTGTTTCACAGCTCTTCTATAATTCCTAAGTTAAATACAAGCAAATGGGAAAAGCTGCTTTGTGCCTTAAAACGAACAGCAAAACTGCTTCCATGAGTTTTTATGAAAGTCATGGGACTTTATGTGCCCTGTTGAGCAATCTGCCTCAGAGAGCACAGAAGCAGAGACCTATATTCTAGAACAAAAATACAACTGCAAGATATATTCTTTGTAGTCCAGGAAGGCTGAAGATACAGGACCAATGTGTAAAAAAGTAATCCTTCCTAGCTTTCCAGGGTCTGACACACAAATGGGTGGCCCGTGAGGTGACAGAGCAGGAGAGTGCGGCACCAGCTGGGAGCAACATCCCACAGCTGATGGCCAGGCCCAGCACTGGGCAGTGGCTGTGAGCTGCCTGCTCCCCTAAACACTCCTGTCAGCAGCCCACACCCTCTTCCCATTTGCACCAGACACTGGACCTGTGCTACCACAAGGAAGGGATTGGTGCGCCAATCACCTCCTCCTGCTTCCCAGCCACCAGCAGCAGAAATCAGGTGGCCATGATTTGGAACAGCAGTGAAGGAAGGTGTCTGACTGCACATTTTCATTATTTGATCATCTTTGTTGCTTCTCTTACCGAAGCTCTCAATACACTACTTAGGTCAGCATATAGTAATTGAGTAACTTAAACCAATTTTAAAACTGATTGAAATTCAAGACAAGAGAACTTTTCAGTTTGATAATCACAACTTCTTTAAATTTTTTCCATCTATAAAGGCTTCTTTAGTCTTACTAAACGGACCAATGAATTACATTTTTGTGATATCTTTCATACACTGATTTTTAAAGTCAGCACAAATAAAAGATGACTTGAAAGAGGGAAGAATACGGAAAAAATGAGCTATCCAAAAGATTATTTCTCCATCAGTCCGCATTCCCTTCTATTAGTCCACCTCTCCACCACCCAAGCTAGAGAAGGACATGTGGTCTTTCCCCACACACAATTCATCTTTTAGACAGCTTACATTGTCAGAATATTCCAGGTATACAGCAGGCTGACAGACTCCACTCATTTGGCAATTACTTTCAATGGAAACTAAATTACTCAGTTGTAAAAGCAAAAACCACACTCTTCAAGTTTTAATTAGTTTTATTAGTAGAAGCAGCAAATCTCAGAACAACTGCAGGAACTGAAACAGAGCAAACAGAAAGCTGAACTCAATGTTGAAACTATTTAAAGGTCTCCAGCACATTAAATAATGCCTGGAAAGGTTAACTTTATTTCTTCAAGTGAGAAAAAGCAGACAGGAGCTTGAGTGCAGGTTTTGGCTACATAGCTTCCAATATTTGGCTTCAAAACATGAAAAGATTACAACATAATTAGGACAGATGTGTTTACAAAGAAACAAGCACCTAACATATGCTGTTGCAGGTAAGATAGACTTTCAAAACCACTACAAAAATTTAGTCCATAGCAAATCAGAATAAAGAATAAAATATCCTGCATCTGACTCTCAATACTCTCCTCTGGTAATCTTTCTAACATAGCAGACCAGAGATAAGGACAGATTTTTAATATTGTTCTCATGGTTATATGAAACAGAATCCACTGTTCCATAATGCATGGGGTTTGCAGTAAGCCAAAATGAAATTATAGCAAAAGAAAGTATTAATAAATAAATGCTGCAGATGACAGAGGAACAATGTGCAAAATAACTTCACAGTTAGTTCAGCTTGCAATTGCTTTCTCTCACTCACTCTAATTGTAAAAGAATTATTAAAGTGTCATTAATTAAACCACCAATTTATTCATAATTATGTACATGTAGTTAAGCAGAATCTCAATAATTTAAAGCACTTAGATTTTTTTTAATATCCTAAGGAGAGTAAGTTATTTGTAGCATACCAGATGTTTGCTGACAAGAAAGAAAATACGCTAAATCAGCATTTTAAGCAACATGAAGAAATACATCCACATAATTTATCTTGTTCAGATGATGACCAGGTACCCACTTAAATTCTAAGGGTCACATTTTCTGCCTCTGAAAGAACCTTGCTCTTTCTACAGGGATATACCAGCAGTGAGCCATTTCACACATATTTTCTACAACAAAAGACAAGCTCTTCACATCATCTTCTTGCAAGATCCAAGAAAAACCAGCAACTTCTACCACTTAGCAAGTGTCCCATTAATGTCAGTCAACGTTCTGTGTAGAGCCTTACAATACGAAATTCTTTATACAAAGTATAATATTCTACTAAGATGAGAATCAATAAAAGTATAACTAAGCCCTAGCAATAAAAGGTCAAAGTCTGCATAGCACGAAGGTAAAAGGCTGTCAGAAAAAGAGGAAAACCTTCACAAATCAAAAAACAGTATAAAAGAGACATCAATTGGTTTAATAAAGACAAAGTGCTGCATTCAGCCTTGAAAATTTATTTTAAGAGGTAGTTTATGCTCATTTTGAGTTCTTTCTCATCCTTCAATAGTATTTCACACATAATCAATAACTAAGCCTGAACTGAAAGAAAAAAAATGAAGCCACTCTTCCAAACAAGTACATCATTTCTAAAGTTTTGATCATAGTTTGATCAAAGGAAATGGCAGCAGAATCACATTTCTCCTTACTATTACTGAGACTTGGGCAGTTTAATTTAAAAAGTGATAAAGACAGTAGCACTAGGTCAGTGCAGAATTCAACTTCATAAGTACTACCTAAAGATGAGTTAGAAAACACTTTCCATGAGATAAAGGAAAATTATGTAAAATTCTTATCTGTCTTCCCTCACTTCCCATAAGTGCAAGAAAACCAGCCTCCCTCCTCCGCAAGAGAGATAAAGACACCTCATGAAATCCTAGTAACCCAAGTGCAGACCCACAGACTGAAAATATAAACACCAAGGAAAATTTTGGCAAATAAGATAACCAGAATAAAAAAACACCCACAACTCAAAAGATTTCATATAAAAATGAAAAAAAAAATTATTTTACACTCCCCAACATCTTCCTCCTTACCTAGAAGCTTCTGAACCTTACAGTATTTTGTAGAATCACAGAGTGGCTGATCCTATGGAGGTCCTCCAGTCCAACCTCCATCCTCAGCCACAGGAGCAACAGAAGCAGATTGCTCAGGGTTGTGGTTAGTTAGGCTTTAAATGTCTTCATGGATGGAGACTCTACACCTCAAGAGACATGCTACAGGATTTGATCAAAATCACTATAAAAAGGAAGTAGTTTCTAATGTTTAAATGGAATTTCTTGTATTTCAGTTTGTGCTCACTACCTCTTGTCCTATCACTGGGCACCATGGATGCAAATCTTATCACAGACTGGCACCACTTACTTGCACATGCAGCAGGGACATCAGTCAAGCCCCGCACAGAAAGGCCTGGGAGAATTTATCATAGAAAGCAGCAGATGTATTTTAAACAGGGCTCTTTAAACCTGCTGCCAGATCCCAAAGTTAGGAAAATAATACATTTATGCTCTTACTGGCTCAATAATAAGCAACAGAAATCTTCACATCTTATATAGTCACCAGAAAGTAAACAGACCTGCAGGTCAGCTCTGCTCAAACTTCTCTCACATTTGACAATTTCCTTCTTTCTCACAAAGGTTTGAGACAGAGCCCAGCTTCCAGCCTCTTCCAAACCTCTGCACCTCAGATTCCAGGAATCAAGCCCTCACGGAGGGTAATAGTTTATAGCAACTACTCCACCCCAAAGGAGTAATACGACATACCCGCTGGTCAACATTCACCCAGGCTAAGTCTCCCCAAATGTGGCATATCCCATTCCAGCAGTTAGCAAAGCAAAGGTATTGGCACCTTTTCAGTTTCCACACATCATCACCAACTGAAAGAAATCATTGCCTTCTCAACGCAGCTACTAGAGAGGAGAGTTTGTGCGATGGAAAGGGAGACAGTCCTGGATCAAGTCGTAAGCAGCTCATCATACTTTCCTTCCCTCACAACATTATTCTATGTGCGGTTTTCCCAAAGAGTTGATCCCTACTAGCCCTTACACATGGCTGAAGGAATCTTAGTAGTAAAAGCCACACATTAACCAAAAAAATTCCAAATTGTGCACATTTCCCCTAAACACTGTGGTAAGTAGCCAGAAACTGACAGATGAAAAGTTTAACTTCATTTTTAAAGCAAAACTGCTCCCCATTTTCCAGTACTTCAGTCACTATAAAACCAAACACATCAGTGACCCCAACACAGAAATTTAAACTGGAACTAGCTACTTATAGGGGCCTTAGTAACAGATGCCTGACTTAGTCCAGACAGACCTAAGGTTCTTTGATGCATGCAGCATTCCGTACACTGCAGGTGGACTGGCAGCCACCTGCACCCCACCCTGCTGTAATGAGCACCCACTGTGTGGCTAACAAGAGGCTCAGGAAAACCCCTCTACTTCCAGAGGCAGGCTCTTTCTATTTCACATTTTTCCAAAGGTCTAAGATATACACATCAAATTGAGATACACGAGAGACACCTGTGGCCAGGTGAGTAGTCACCAATCAGCTTATCCTCTGACTTCATATGGGCATGCTTATTCTGCCACCTGGCTATTACCTCCCCAAAAATCAAACATTTATTAGCGTTGTTGGTCATTCTTCAAATCTATATCTATTTTTGCTGATTAAGCACTAATACAAACAGTTAGTGAACATTTCCAAAACACAAGAAAGTGTCAGCATTTTGTACTAATATTTGGATTAACCACACAACTCATCTGTATTTTCTGTTTGTAGAAGTCCCAATAAATCAGAAGAAAGCTACAGAAGTTAGTCCAAAGGCAAACTCACGCTAATAAGCTACATCTGGAGTTTTAGATTAAATACATCACTCCTCTGCTTAACAGACTTTTACTCTAAGATCCCTGACTTTCTAAGGCTGTTATCAACCCAAATCCAAATCGTACATATGCCTCCCTGAACCGGGCCTACCTTTTTTTGTGGTACCTCTGTTTACACAGCTTATCCCTTATCACACTGCCAACACTGGGAACCACAGCAGATGGTCCCCTCAGACACAACTCTAACAGGTTTTCTCCACTCCCCCATTCCACTTATTTTTTTGTGCAAACAACTGATAAGGAAGGCTGCTGCAATGATTTACTGATATCTGAAGTTGAAAATTGACAAAATGCAAACTGCTTTTGTTCGCCCCCACCACCCCCCGTGAACTGCTTAACCTCTTAACTACTAAGCAACACAGACAAAGAGTATTAATAATTGTACGAACTATAGAGTCTGTTGGATTAGCATTTCAACCACAAGCAGTATTGGTGAATTTAAAGATCATTACTACCTTTAAAAGTTATGCCAGTTACAACAAGCAGCCTACTACTAGTAAAGGAGAAAATATAAAGCAGTCTCCTTTACTATTAAAATCCACTGGATTGGAAATGCATTGAAATTATGTTCAAAACCATTACCAACAGTCTACTGACAACAGGCTCTCAAGCAGAATTTAGAATAGAGACCGGACACTTCATTTGTAAATACATATTTACAACCCAGAACAACCTGAAGCTCAGTGACATAAAAATGAAAATGCTCTCAATAGTGCTATTAGAAAGACAGAAAGATGTTTAAAACTAAGCTCCACGTAAATTCTATTAAGCAAGCCAGGCACTTACTACTGGAGAACATGAATTTGCAAAACCACTGTAGCAAAATGTTGCAAAAAAAAAAAACCTAGAGGTCCGCAAGAGCATCTCAACTAACCATCTATGAAGAAGCATCTGCAAGTAGACAGTAATGAACCAGACAGACCCAGAGGGCTTTCTTAAATGTAGGTCATGCCTGTCAGACCATAGCAAAAGACACAGTAACATTTGCTGAAGAGAACCCAGAGTTATTATTGCTCTACTCTGTAGGCAGACATTAATAGTTACATATTTACAATGATCACTATCTGATGCTAAAGAGGAACAAGAAGGAAAATCTGCATAAATTCAACAGCTGTATTGAATTTAAGAATAAGAGTCATAAAGCATTCCTTATAACATTTCACACTTTACATGCTTCTCTCTTCATAAAGTGGTAACACAGGAAAAAAATTTCTGTTGAAATGTGATGTTTGTTTTACACCAGGGATTGGGAGACCAGTGAAGAAGTAGGCCAAAAGGTGGATCAGGAAAAGTAACTTCTGCTCATTTATGCCACATTACGATGAAGTCTTAAATTATCTAATTACTGAAATGACATAGTTAAAACCTTGAAAATTATTACTCTTGATATCTGCAGTGTTCTCTTTCCTTAACTGATGTTTTCAGTATGTTATTCTGGTACCTTGTATTTTATTAGAACAGAATCCCTTAATAACTTAAAATGTAGATACAGATATAAGAACATGAGATGGCATAACGGAGGTACACATACCAATAGCTTGATCCCTGGCTGGGTTTTGTTGGGTTATTTCACTTACAGCAAAAAAACCACCATCAGAATTTAAGAAAAACTCCTGACAACCAAGAGAGTCAGCAGATTAGAAATGCAGTTATTTTTCACCTGAAGATCAAAAAATTACATAGCTAAAACATTAATATTTCAAAGCATAACACAATGAAACCAGCATTACTCAAAAACGCATGGTGCTGCAATCAGACATATGCATCTCCTGCTGTAAAATCAAGAACACAAAGCAGTATTTATTTCTTTCTAGAGGCAAGTAAGACAAGAAAAAGTGAGAAATCTCTTTTTGCCCTGCAGATAGCTTAAAAACAGATTCACAAACAACTAGGAAACAAGAAAAACTGCTTTAAGATTCACCACAGATTAATCTTTCTGGAAGCAAGGTATCAGGTGAACCCATAAACACTATAAATAGGACACAGTAAAAGACTGGAACAGAAAATTTAACCAATAAATCTCCATACTCAAGAAATTCTATAATTAGTGAAACTTGAATTCAAGCTAGAAAGTTATCCAATAAAGGAACAATTAAGAACTACAAAAAATCTGTTTGCTCATTCTTTGTTCAGTTAGCAGTCATCAATCATGAGTTCAAAACAAGAAGAAAGAGATTCTTCATTGGCCAGCAGCAAAACTGCCCATTCAGAGCTCACTTATTACAGGTTATCAGTGTTTACATTTCTCCTGTGAATCTGCTGAGATGACATTTACCAACAAAAACCAGCATCAGGGTAACTCCTCTTTTCGATTCAAACACAATCCACATGCAGATGCAGTTACACTAACACAAACATTTTTATATTTGTTTATAATTCAAAATAAATTGGGGGGTTTTGGAGGAATGGGATGGTCTGCTTTGTTTGACTGATTTTCACAAGTTTATGTTCTTGGTAAGTTTCAGATTTTAAAACACTGTCTGCTTCTCTGAACTACTTAGAGCTGAACACTGCTCTACAGGTAAAAGCTCTAGACCTAGGTTCATTATCATCTCAACAGAAGTAAAACAGATAATATCCGAATGGGCTTTTCAGTCTTAGAATCTTTTAGCATGACCTCCATTAATCATCAGGGTTATTTATTAATTTTTAACAAACAAAAAGAAAAGAATCACTGGAAATATTTCCCACTGTCATGTTAATGTAAAAGCAATTGATGCAGCAGTACATCGATCAGTTTTCTTGCCAATAATTGTCATTTCTGCAGACACAAGCACGAACCTCAGTATTGCAACATTTGAAGTTTTGTGCTGAAAAGTACTTAAGTGCTTGAACTTCACTTGACTTACAATCAAACAAAAATTAGTGTCAAAATGTTTGTGTTGTCAGAGCTGCAGCTTTCTTACAAGTTAAAATAATTTTGCTGTAGTGTGATCAGGGATACATTGAATAGCAATATTTAGACTAATTACCTTCATCTGGGAGGTTTAAGAATACACAAATGAAGGGAGGGGATATTGTGGTCAATCAAATCTCTGAAAGGCCACAATGCTCTTCATTGGAAAATGTTTCTTCTGAGGTAGAAGTTTACTGTCTGAACACAAAATCTACAACAATTTAGACCTTCCTCAAACAAAATAAAAATTTCTAAAACTAACTGCATGTATATACTCAATTAGAAAATAAATTAGATCCATTTTTCAAGATACATGAAAAAACCCCACACAGTGCACACTGAACCAAGCAGAATGTGAACTCTGTCACTGAAATGTTTTAGTCTTTTAATAAATACTGTTCACAATCAGGAAGAAAACAAGTTAACATAATTAACTTATCTACTATTATCACAAATTTTACCTGTACATACTGTAAATAAAGAATAAAAATAGCATATGCATTTCCATTTAAACTTGCCTGAAGATAATTATGAATGCACTCTGGCTGAACTTCAAGTATTCAGATTTTAAACATTAATTTACTTTGACTACGTGCATGTCAAAATGAAAGACTGCTGTCTGGATCCAGACATGCAGTATTAATACTGAACACGTGCATTCATTTCAGGTCAGCAGACATTCCAACTCTACTTCAGCAGGTGGTAGGAATAGCACTCTAATTAAAATCTATATTAAAAAAGTTCACAATGGCCTATCTATTCTGAATAGCTCCCATACAGAAACATCACTGCAACCAAAGTACTTAGACCACCTTCACTCAAAAAAACTGAATTGCCCCTCACATAAGCCATCTTTCTGAACTATTTCTACTTTTTCAACCTACCAAGAGATTTTTCAAGGCAGCCCACTAAATATTTCAGGACCCATTTAAGATACTAAGAAAGGTACTAAAAATTTTTCTTCAAAATAATCTCACATTTAGATATTAAAGCAATGAAAAAGAGCTAAATTGAGCTCATTCCCTATTAGATAATCATCTCTGGTCACTTCAGAAAATGATGGCACTTCATAAGTGCATAAGTGATACATCTGAGAACAGTGTAAACGAAGTCAAGGCAACCTCAGCCCAGATTACCTGGTAAAACAATTATTTAGTCACAGTTTTAGGGTAAACATCTACTTATTTGGGATTTGTTTTTTTCTAACTTAACATTTTTACATTACACTTTCAGGGTGGGTTTTTTGGTTTGTACTCAATATATACTATACTGAAGCCCAGAAATATCCTAACATTTAACAACGCACAAAGCGTTTCAGTTACAGTCTTTCTTACAAACAAAAGGGAGCACTAATTCCACACAACACGCGCAGTCCACTTACTAACTTCACTCCTTGTATCTCACTTCTGCTGCTGAATGAGGTGATGGTATGACCACCAGGCTGAATGCAAGCACTTGGAATTTTATGGCAACCACAGGAAATGAACTGGATAGGGAGATACCCAAAAACCCTGAAATGGAACATTTAAACCAAAGTTTTTAACAGTGACTGCTCTTCATTCCTCAAATGTAACTGATAATTGCATTCAATACCTTCCAGGAAAAGAGTGATATTGGTCTTCTAACTCAGAAGACGAATAGATCCTTTTCCTTCTTCAGATTTGAAAGCGATTAAGGATAAAGTGAAGAACTATTCTATTACTGATAGCAAAACAAGAATCTTTCTCTTTTTTTTAAATTACCATTCCCCTAGAAACACTAATCCTTCCACAGGGAACATAAAGATGATGACTATTCCAAAAGTATTCTGTCTTTCAGAAACCACTTGTTTCTCTGCACTCACACTGATGCCCTATGAAGTGAGACCTAAAGTGTGGCCTAATCCATCCTCTTGAAAACCACCCACAGCAGATACCCTTATGGCTCCTTCACCTTTTTACTGAGTAATAAGATCACACTGATTATCACATTATGATGCACATTGTAGCCAGGGACAAATTTAAAGAATGTTGTATCCCACACATTTTGCTGTATTTAATGAGACTGTCACGTGTAGTGATTAAAGTCTGAAGTGCACGTGCAGACCAACCAATATTGGATAGCACCTTGATAACAGCTGCCACTTTAGATCTATAAATTCAAATATTATAAACAACAGTGACAGGAGTTTAAGCTTCTTCTGAACAGCTGATCATTACTAGATGCCTGTGAAGTTTTCAGCACTTCAGTTTTCAGCACTTTGCAAGTGTAAGCAGAAATAAAGGGGCCTTTTCCTTCCTTGGGTACAGTATCTTATTTTTCTCATGTGTGGGACTACCCATTATACTTCCTTTTAACCCAACCAGCCCAGAAGCTCAGAATGACAGTTTGTCTAGTGCAAAGCTATAAACATATGAAAAAGTATATTTGACCTGCTACTTTCTCCTAGTAAACAGAGTCTTATCATACCCTTCTATTTAAAACTATTTTGGTACCTAGTGAGAAACATCCATTGCCAAACAGCAAGAAAATCTACATATAATAGTTAATTACTAATGTTGCATTGAACTTTTGTTACAAAACAGCATGTTTCAGCTTGACTATTTATTTACAAAACAAAAACATCATGTCCATATAACCCCTAACATACAGGGACATACTAAGAATATTTAAAAAACATCATATTAGAGAAAAACTTTGATAGTCTTATTCTTTTCATAGACACAAAAAGAAAGCATGTGTGAATTTTGACATCATGGATAGAATTCAGTGAAACAGAGTGCTGGTTTTACCAGACAAACATGTTCACAGCTCCATCACAGAATGTTAGACTGGTGTCATTCCACCAAGTGGTTCTTCCACTTTCTGTTTTGTTTCTTTTAGCCTATAGGATACTGTTCACTGTATAAATACAGTGTATATATACAGAACTGGACTGAATCCATTTCTTTTCAGACAGAGATAGCATTTTAAGAGCAAGTGGCAAGACAGTCCAATAAGCAGATACTGTCTACTGTCAGATGCACATAGATCTGCAACTGTTTACAGGATGTGTCAAGGAACTGTGTACCTCCTTCTCTGCTTTCATGGTGATGTATGGATCCACAAATAAAATTATCACATGAGGCACATCAGAAAAGCATAGCAATTACACTTGCCAAAGCAGAACTGGAACAAGGATCATTTTTATCAACTTATTCATGGTTTACTAAGTACATTGTAGAAGCTCTGAACTTAAAACACAAAACCTTGAGCCAACCCAAAAAATCAAGTATCAACTAACAAGAAATAGAAAACTTGAAAGTTGAACTGAACTTGAAAACTGTCAGCCCTGACTACATTACTTTCATGGTAACTTATTAACACACTTCACATGCTTACCCATACACACAAGAACTGTAGAACTGTAAGGCTGACTAAACATTGAAAGGATTTATGCAATTTGAGAGAAGATAAGGTTAAAACAAAATACTTGGTATTGCTGCATTAATAACTAGGTATTCATACCATTTCAAACTATGTATCTCTCTTAGGTGTCTTGCCTAAGATAGGAACAGAACTCCCCATATAATCAAAGGAAAAAAGCCAACATTGTTGAATTCCTTACCTCCAGGGGGTGCTTCAGGAAAGCAAGTATATTTTCACTTAGCTAATCAGACTTAGAAACCTAAATTATGGAATGTATGGTAAAAATCATTTTTGAATACCTATTTTGATAGATACTTCAGCATTCTCAAGGTCATCCTTTGTTTATCATCCCTTTGATGTAGCAGCTAAATATACCTTTAAACAAGGACAGAAAGCCCCATTTTAACAGTTTTTTGCTTGGGGGCTTTTTGCCAAAGAAGTCTTTTCATTGTTTATTCCAGACTGACATTTTCAAAGACACTACTCTATTTTCAAGGTGTAACTATGAAAACATTTGTGAAACAATGCTATAGAAATTGATGCTAAAAACCAGTAGACTCTGTAGAGGTTAAAAAAATACATGTTTTAGCATATAGAAAGCTATACGAGTAGTTCCATTTAAAACGCATCTTAAATCCATCTCATTCATCAGGGTTTAAATCCTTCATTTTAAGAATCTGTTTGTTGAGGATACAGTTTGCAACATAGATGGCACATGTGTTTTCAATAACGAAATGTGTCTAAAGTAACTGGGTACAATTCAGTATCAAATACCGCAGAGTTTGTTTCGCAAGTTGCACACTCCTTGATGTTAGCAAGATATTAACTAGTTCCACACTTCCCACACATCTAAGCGTATTCCTGATTTAGTTCCTGGTACCTGAAGTACACGTTAGCGGGAATGGAATTGCTTTTACAAAAAGTTAGGCCGTATTAATGAAAATGAAAAAAATACAGCTATGAAAGCTTGAAACAAGGTTTTACAGGGATAAGATGCTAATTAGCACGCATTTCTGTGTCTCAGGTTTCATAAAAACAACAAATCCAACCCTAGTCCATAGAGGTTTTCAATTTTTTTTTTCCTTTGTATATATATCAAAACTTAGAAAAATGTTTACAGTTTGCATTAATTTTCCTTTTTTCTGTGTCCACCAACATTAAGTTCAAAAAATGCAGACTCCTTCAATTACCTTCTTGAATCACAATTGGGGCACACATATCTAGAAAAAAATATAATAGTCCTTCAGCAGGTTGTTCTTGCAAAGGAGTAAGAACCTATATATCAGTTCATACAAAAACATTATTTCCCTTATAAAACCATTTTCCTGCAGAACCAAATTAATTGAGATACAGGAGAAAAGACCTCAGCTTGAATCAACTACATGTTATTAATTCATCCTAGAAGCTGCCTTAGTGCTTCAAACCAAAGGCTGTGAAAACCTGCAAAATAAGAAAGAGAATTATGTTAAACTAATTCTTAAATATTTTAAACTGAAACTGAACTACTTTTGAGGACCTGCATCATGATCGAGGATCATCAGCTATGGGTATATTCACTGGAGTTATGCATATTTTTCTAAACTGAGGAAAGTTTCACCTAAGACAGCAGATCTTCTTTGGTGTTCCACTGTTTAAAGACACAAATATCTTATTTTTGCCATCCAACCATATATTGCAAACCAATCCAGATCACCATGACTTCATCTTCTTGAGTTATATATGAAACTACTTTTCATTTCATTCTGGTATACAGTATTCTTAAGACCACTTCTTCAATACAAATGAGCTTTCCCAAAAAACTGTGAAAAAGAATTGCTTTATTAAAGTTTTTGCAGCTAAAGAAAAGCAATTTTTTTTTTGCTGCTCAGTATTTCCTTAGAATCTTCTTTAAGAGTTCTTCTGTTAATATATTTCTTTTTTTTTTAACCTAAGTGTTATGCCAAATATCACATTTCCTCTTTAGTATGTGCTAGGTAGCACACCTGGAACTTCAAGTACAAAGTTATCAACTGATTTCAATTAGTGCCAGGAGGTGAGTCAGACTAGAAAGGTTGTATGCACACAATGCAAATAATCACTGATGCACCAGTACAGGTGTGATCAAAGAGAGCAACCAGCAAGATCTCAGGAAGTGCATGAAGAATATACTCTAACAATTAAATAAGTCCACGTAATCATTACTGTAAAGAAACAACTACAGCATTCACCAACTTTATCTGTTCCCCCTTCCCAAAAACAAGAAGTAAAACACACTAAAAAATGGAAAAAAAAAATCATACATGCACACAGAAAACATGCAGTCTGGTAACATAAATGCCATTTTTGCACTTCACAGACCCTTTGGAGTTTGGTTGGGGTTTTTTTAATGAAACATAACCGCAGCTGAAGCAAACTTTCTTCTTTTGCTGGAAGAATCCACATCTTTAAGAGATGCAAACTTTCCTGGGGTACGTACCTGAGACCCATGAAAATCTGCCTTGCCAGAATTTCTAAAATGTTTTTAAGCATGACAGTAAAGGAAACGGACTGCTTAGCACATTGTACCTCCCGCGCAGTGAAAACCTCTTGCTAATGCTGATCATTATGAAAAAACCTCACGCCATCCTGATTGGACACACAAAACCCTGGCTGCATCACGTTGCAAGCGTCTTAGTACCACACCCAGAAAGCTTTATTTGGATATGATTTTTTCCATGAATGAACAACTACTTGCTTACAATTATATAGCACACTCTGAAACCAAAAGTCCAATTTTAAGATAGAAAAAAAATTAAAACTATTTTAAACTTCCCCAGCTAAGATTCTGAAAATAAAGAGTTCATATAACTAGCATAAACATATGTGGATGATGATCAATTAATAAAAATCATACAAATCCCTCTAATCTCAAAAGACTTTTATACTAATCACTTCTTCATTTCCTTTGCAACCATATTCGAACTGACAGTGGATCTCGTTTTTTCAGAATAATCTTCTAGGATATTTACACAAGCCTAATGTATGTAATGCTCCTGCATTATTAATAATTTCTGTGGGAAACGAATGAAAATTTCACCTCACTCGCTAGGGTTTCTTCTTAACTTTTGAGTCCTTTCAAACAATGCAAAGCAAGGCCCTGAGCCAA
The DNA here is from genome assembly GCA_036785705.1 of Acanthornis magna. NCBI lineage: Eukaryota > Metazoa > Chordata > Aves > Passeriformes > Acanthizidae > Acanthornis > Acanthornis magna. Next base: position 22,837,611 of record JAWUZG010000025.1, on the reverse strand, counting down.
GAGATCATTTGTAGTGGGATCAATTAAGAGACTAAATTGAAAATAAAATTCAACAAATGCCATTTTTAACCTAAATGTTACTTTAAACGGTTCTCAAGAAGAGCTTTCAGCACACATCTCGTGGCAAGCGCGGTCACACAGCGCCATCTAGCAGTGACTCACAGTACGGCAGGGACTGTGACACCGACTCTGACACTCAGATTCGTGAAGTCCTCACTCATTTAAATAAATTCAAAGAAACAGGGAAGTGACCCACACAATTGCTATAAGCAAACCTAAAGCTGGAGCTGTACAGACCGAATCCACGCCAACTGCTGCAATTGTCTTCTCATCGGCCAAACTCTGGCCCCACAAAAACGAGAAGATGTTTAAAACATCTTTAATAGCTTATTACTTCTGCAAAAAAGCCTTCTAAAAATGCTCTGGAAAAGCTAAGTAAGCATTAGTAGAACTCTTATTGTAATGCAGTCCTGTGTAGTTCTTATTGCAAGTCTGGTATCAAACTCTGATCTAATGTTTCTCCAAAGTGCTACCCTCACTTACTTTAAGTGGTCAAGTTTTCTCTGCTTGTCATGACTAAAGAACTGTTGAAACATCTCAAGTTACATACACCAATAAATTCAGGATTTCTAACATACTGTGTGGGGGGAGGATCCTTTAAAGCCCCAACAAATGGCATCAAGATGGATTCTTTACCAGATCAAGTTGCACAAAATACTTGCAGAAATCTATCATGGCACAAAACACTAAAACAAAGCATTCCAAGTCTAAAGCTCCAGTTTCACGAGCACATACTTTAGCTCAGCACAAGGAAGCCTTAGTGCTAAATGAAAGACAAGCCATCTCTTGTAAGCCACCTCTTGCTCACTCAGTCCAGGTAATGCTCTGCCTTCTTTCTTTCTCAATGTCTCAATGCATATGCATAGACACAGTGTTTTGCAGTGAATCAAACCAAAAAACTATATGATTTTAGACTAAAATGTCCAAAAAATAAACCAAAAGGTGTCAGAGTATTTTTGAAGCTACACTGGGGAAAAAAAAGAAGCAAATAACAGAAGTGTGATGATAATCCTTGGCTTAGCAGTTCAGAGTTAGTAATACTAAGAACAGTTATGAACAACAGTGGTAGCCCTAAATGAGCTGTGACAGTAAATCCTTTAAAAAAAAACCGTTGTGTATCTCTATAAATTAGCAGCATTCCCTTCAGACACATTAAAAAAAAGAAGCAGAGAAGCAAGCTATTCTGACCAGGATAGTAGACAAGCTAGGACCAAGACTTCAACTTCCCCATCTCCAACAGTTTTATTCCAAAAACTATTTCCTGTAAGTATTTTTCTGTTTAAGTGTATTTCAGAATTTCCCATCTTATATTAAAAAACCATTAAGTCAATTATGACAGTGTTATTCTCTAACAGATTCTGATTGAGATTTCAGCTGTCCTGGGACCTAAATTTGAAGGTTTCATAAACTATTTTGAATAAGGCAACAAAAACCTGCCTCCTACACATTCATCAAAATTGTACATGCTAGATAAACATACTAATGCACTTGAAGATTGATGCAAATAAACTGGATAATGTCCAGAGAAACGGAACAAGAAAGGTCAGAGCTCTAGAGAACACGACCTATGAGAGAAGCTTGTAGGAATTAGGTCTATTTAGGCTAAACACAAGACGCCTATAGGGAGAAGGCATAACAGCATTCAAATATGTGAAAGGTTGCTATGCAGAAGAAAAGAATCAGATGTTCTCCATACCCACAAAACAAAACACAGGCAGCTATAGGCTTAACTGTGCTAAAAGGTCTAGGTCACACACTCGGAACACTTTTCAACCAGAAAGGTAGTTAATCATCCAAAAGGGGTTATGAATTCTCCATCACTGGAGGGTTACAACACCCAGCTAAAACAAAAGCTGGTGAATGGCCCAGCCCTGGGAAGAGAGCTCACCATGCAGGTGCCTTTTGGCCTATGATCTTTGACAGAACGCAGCAGTCTAAGAGGAGGCTCTGACAGTCATGAACACAGACTTACATCCTACTCCCTGGAGGTGGTCAGGGAAAACAGTTCCACTTAAAATTCCTCTCCCAGTCCTTCTCTGCATCAGTTTACACCTCAGAACTAAACTCCTGTTCCTGCACCTGGCAGCTGGACTGCCTGCAGCAGGTGAGCAACGTCACACTGAGGTGCTGATAAACTATGAGAATTTCTCCCCAGTGCACTGAAGAGCAAAGGCAAAGTTCACAGCCCCCTACATTTAAATGTAATTCTGTCTCAGTAAAGGGAAAAACCACTGACAGCATTGAAAAGCTACACCTGTAAAGCAACTGGCAGTCACCTACAGAAGACACTGTTTTTCTTGCTCTGCTGTGTTTTTATTTGGAACATCACTAACAGACTCAAACACAATTCTGAACATGTAAATTTTCCAACAAGCCATTTTTAACAAAAGACACAAGTGTCACGGCAAATGAGTTTGTGGAGAAAATTTTTTTCCTCTAATAAGCTTCCTGGAGTTTGGAGCTTTATGAAAAACTAGACAAAAAAACCCTTTCACAATCACATTTTACTCCTGTAACAGAAAATTCTGGTAGTGCTTTTCTTATTCTACTCTAATGTTACAAAGAGTATCTGGAACCATTAGCAATGTATCAAGGTGACTGTCTTACAGCTGAACTTGTTATTTTATTTTCTAGTTAGACTTCCAAAGCATATTCACTTGATATTCTCCTTCCATCACTACCAATTATAAGACTCAAACTTCTGGTTGAATAAATACTGGATGATCAAATTTACCATCATCCTTACATTCACAAAGAAAAATTAACATTTCCAACGGTAAGTGAATTTTTCAAAGCATGATAAAGATAAGCAGAAAAGTGGCGACCAATGAACAAACAACAGAACCTCAAAAGTCGACTCTCGCTAAGGGAATCAATTACAAACAAGCACACTTTTACCCTTAAAACCCAGCCAACAAAAGCTGAGGGTCCAAAATGCCTAATAAAATCAGCAGCCAAGTGTTCTGTCTTCTATTAAATTTCAAGCCAAAAAAATCACTTCTCTATACACCAGTGTCTTGTACCAATCAACAGCAATTCAGTTTTGGCACAATTAACTCAAAGTCTATTTATAGTTATCCAAGACAAAGTTTCTGCTTAGCTTCTTTTTGTAAGCAAATTCCAAAGCCGGGATTTGAGACGAGACAAATGCTGTCTTCTGCTTAAATAGCCTGTTTCTCAGCCCCAACATTTGATCCGCTAACTGGTAGCACACAAAAACTACAGGATTCATGGCAGTGAATACAAGTTTGAAGGATGTGCATTTCTGCAGGCCCATCATGCCCTCGCTAAGCAGGAGTGTTAGAAAAACTGTACCACCTCAGACAGCTTGAGATCCCCATGGGTGTTAGGCTGTTTAGCCACGACAGCTATTCCACTTTTCTCAAGTGGTTGAAAAGAGCACAAAAATCACAGACACTGACTAGGACAAGGCCTAAGTTCCCTATGAACTGCAGAAATAGGTTATGACAATATAAAACATTCTAGCATGCAGTTTTATGATGCAATAGTCATTTCTCTGCACCTCTTGAGATACAGAGCAGCCTTACCACTTCTCTCATGGTGAAAAAATTCATTATCTAGTACTGCTGGGACAAATTAATTACTCCATTTCCGTGAAATATTATGAGTCTGTTCACAACTCACTTGATTTCAAATTAAGCTTTGGAGTACAGCAATGCCAGAAAAGAGCAGGACTGAATGGTTGTTCCATGAAGACCATGAAGAGGATACAGGTCACATGGGAGTCTGCACCAGCTTTGCTTCAGACTGCAGCACAATGTCATTCCACTATTACAGAGATCCTTCCCTGCAAACTTAAGGGCCACCTGAGTTACAGCTCTACAGCCCCAAGAGGTACAAGGGACACACTGTCCTTTGACAATTTGCCTCAGCTATTTCAAACATTATTCACAATAAAAGATTTTACAAAACTAAATTTAAAATAATATTTAGATGGAAAAAGCAAAAAAATTACACAACTCAGAAGTTCCTGAAGATAAGCTCAAGAAAATTATATACACTCAACATGAACAAATTAATTAAAAAAAAAAAAAAAGGTAAGTACTTCCACAAACCTTAAGCACACAAAATACCCAAGCTAAGTATGCAGTTAGGCCTTACCCACAGTCAGCTTGGGATGTTAATTCACAGCAGGTGGCATTTTCCCTCAAAAAACACATGAAATCAGATCCTGTATATTGTTTAGAATTAGCGTGAACAAATGAAAAACCTAGTTTTGGAAACTTAGGATAGCACTGCACTGGTGACAACAGTTACCAAATGCTAGCCCTAAGAAGCTGTTAGGCCCCCAAACAATTAATTACTGATGTCCAACCTGAACACCATCAGCTTTTACACTCACAGTTTTATTTATGCTGTAGTTATGCATTTCAACAAGCAGTATTTGTTCAGACGACCTTAAAGTTTTTAGTGTCTTGGTGAAACACACACGGTAAGACAGTGTACATAAGACTATTAAAATTAAACAATTTTTTAAATCATTCCTCAATGAAAATAATATGCTGATCATTATAAGCAAACTCCTCAAACAATGTTTCAAAGAGAAGTCCTTATATAAAAGTAAACCAGCCTACTCAGACCAACAAACATAAAGTAATAAGTGCTTCCAAATGAAACCGTGCTTCAAAAAAGTGCATTTAGGCAATTACACTTCATGAACCTCAACTCCTTAAAACAGACTCTCTGGAAGGGAAATTGAGTCCAACACAAAACATAACTGAAGCTAAAAAGTGGTAACTCTCGAGACAAAAGAGAAGTACAAAAGACAGACCTTAATAATCACAACAACAAAGTTGCCAACTAAATGGGTGTAAGGTCAGAATGACAGCAAATAATTTAACTTAAAAGCGATTTAGGTAAATGCATATGACCGTACTTCAATTGTGACTCACGCTCCGGGATCCTCAATTCCATCGTTCGGAGCCCAGGAGGGATGGGAAGGCTCGGTGCCCGCCCAGCCCCGCACTCCTTAGGCGCTGCTGCCCCCTCTCGGCCGCTCCCGGCACGGCACCACTGCGCTCCTGCCCACTCATCACTGCGGAGCGCCTCACCTTTTAAACCTTCTGCAGCTGAAAAAAGCCTAAACTATCTCACGCATTACCATATCCCGAGTGCGTGTGTGTGTGCGCGCGTGTGTGTGAGACCACTGTATAAACTTTCTTTTAGAAAGAAATCAGAAGGGGAACATCTGAACTCATACGGCCAAATGGGCCTGGGGAGACACAGTGCTGTATCCATCTAAAAAATTAAAAAGCATAAATTAAAAGCACAGACAAGCTAAGACAGCAGCAGACACACTCCAAGGATGGGACGGGAATCGAGGAGAGATAAAAAAACACTACACGTTTCATTACTTGCTCACTCAGAGACAGGACCTGTTTTAACACCTGAGAGCGACAGAATCACTTATCAGGCTTACATGAACATAACCAAAGACAGCCATGAAGAAACAAACAAAAATTACACTCAGGTCTGATAGCCCTTTTCTCTCTCTCTCTCTGTTTTTTTCCTGTCTTTCTTTATTTGCTCCCATCAAGGCAGAAAAGCACCAAAACCAATTTGTGTCTATTATGTTTAGTGTGTTTCTACTGTCTCCAGCCAGCCTCCATAATCACTTGGCAGTCTTTTCTCTTAGTATGCCCCCAGGCCTAACAGAGGGACAACAATACTGATTAATGTTCTCTATTCAGAGACAAAGAACAGTTCGAGATGTGCTACATTCAAAATTCTTACAAGCAACAAGCCAGAAAGCAACTCACTCAACCTTGCCTTGCCTCCCTAGAGTAACTTACAGCAACTCACACACAGGCATCCACATTGCAGACAAAAACCCATTCCCAAAATGTATTTAAAGCATCTTAATGCAAAGCCGTGACCATGGCAAGTTCAGAGAACTCCGTCCTCATACGCAATTTCTCAAACCCAAGCAGCTGGCAACTAAGCTTCATCCTTCCTAGCAAATGAAACTGCAGTCCAACTGAAGCAAGAGCCAGCAGTGAACATTAACCCTCCACACCATGATTCCCCAGTCATCCAGGGTAAAAAAAAAAGTCTTTTTCAAGTGCTCCTCCAAATGTTCCTGATCAAAATATAATCCTACTCCTATCATTGAGAGTACATGGTCAAAGAAACCTCTTCAGGTTATAAAAAAATGGTCTCTTCTCCCATTTGCTTTTATAAATCTACTGTAAATTTTCCTTAAGCATGAAGAATCACGAGACATGTGAAACAAATGTCCCCATAGAACACCCTACAAAGCTCTTCATCATCTATATGTCTATGCTGAAGTCACTTCATCATGCTATTTATGCTTCATTTGCTGATTGCTCAACCATCTACTACAGGGGCATATTCCACATAGGAGGATGGATGTTACCAGGAGTTGAAATTTACCTTTCATGATTCAATCCTTTTCAAATTCATTCTTCTGGATTACATGAAGATCAGCATTGCCAGAACTAAACGCCACTGCACAACCACCAGAGCATGCAGCTAATGCTTTGTCACTAGAATTAACCCTAAAAATATCATGCATGCTTAAATTTACCTATGTGAGCTCTCTACAAGTGTCTCTGAAGACAGTGTACACATAGAGTTTATTTAGGTCCTTCAGCATGCTCTCAACTTGGCAGCAACTCTCACGGTTGCCAGGCCTGTGACTGTGAAATAAAAACACACCAAAATTAAAAAAAAAAAAAAAAAGCCACTCATAGATGGATAGGTCATTTTAAAGGATAAAGAAAGCACACACTTGTCACATCAAGCACTAATGGCAGGGGTGCCATTACGAGGAGAAAACAGACTCTAGTTCTTATCTTATCCCCCCACAAACCGGGGACACATTTCCCAGTTTGAGAACTAGGAGTTCTATCCTGTAACAGAGATAATATCCTCAAAGCTGGACTCCCCACTTAACAGAAAGTTGCCCAACAGGAATAAGAAGCTGATGCTGAGGAAGCTGAGGTAGGAAAAACTCACCGCAAAGAGGTCGTATATCAAGCACTGTGCTGCGAGTCAGAAGTGATAAGTAACAGAAGTCTAGCCACACACGGGTTAGGAAGTTTTACAGGGAACACTGGAGCAGTAATACACAGCTGCCAAAACCACAATTATACGTTAGTTTACAGAGACTCAGGGAACACGCAGTGCTGCAGATGAGTCACAACATGATGCTGTATGAACTCTACACTGCAAGAAACTGTCCCAACAATATTCAGACTCGTCATCCCAATCACTGGCTTGTAGGACACTTCTGGTTGCACTGGGAATATCTGTTTCTCCCAAAGATCTGTAAAATCTTGATCCTGCACAGTTGTGCAACTCCATGTGCTACATCCCGTAAGCCTCACCTGTTTTCTTCCCCGCTATGTCCCATTTCACCCTCTCTCCTCATCCTCCTAACCATCTCACCATAAAAGTTTCAGATTTTAAAAAGAAGAAAACCTCCACACCCACATCCCAAGTATTCCCATACTATCTGCATGTCAGAGCATGCTCTTCAAGCCTGACCACCAAGAATCAGCACACAAAACAAACTTGTGACAAGCAGAAACCCAGATCTTCTAAAAGCAGGAATCCACACCACTGGAACTACATGTAAGGCAATTATCTCAAGATAACAGGTACAAAAATAAGTTAGTTTACTGCCTCTTTTAGTATCAACATCCAAAAGCTTTTACATCCAGATTATGAGTCAGCTTGAATCTGTTGCAGAACAGGTATGCTGGTAAGGTTATCAAGCAATGCAAAAACCATACAGGGCTGTGACTCTACAAGTTATGGACAATGGGGGAATTCTTCAGCGAGAGTACAAAACACCAGAGTTTACATCTCTGTTCACTTTTCTTCATTGCTCAGCTGCTTCAGACAGTTTCATAACTGCAGTGTTGTCAGAGAAAATGGAAACACATCTACCAAAGTAGTTTGGGGTATTTTGCGTATTTAAACATACACCATACATACCCTGCCCTTCGAAAAAGGACCGTAAATTAACTTTTTTTCTAAATTGGAACTGCACTCACAACCATTTGAAAAGTACAAACACAAACACAAGGACTAACCTTGAATTCTCTGACTGATAAGACACTTAATGAGCAGCTAATAAAGATTTGTCTTTTAGCTTAGTAAAGAATACTAAAAATACCTCACAATGAGGATGGCTCACGCCAAAAATTACACAGTAGTCACTACCATTTTACATGATACTTATGAAGGAACATATGAGCATTATCAGCAGGGTGGAGAGCAAAAAATGGAATGACCAACTGCTGATTCTGAGCAACTGAAAGAAAAGCATACACTGGACACCAGAAGAGATCTTAGTCAAAATACTTCATCAACCACTATGCAGGCCGCAGAGAGCTTATTTTAATAATACAGTAACCTATTTAAGAGATCTCTACTTTAAAACAATAAAAGAAATCAAAATCTAATATTAAAATTTTATTGTGTAGTAGAAAAATACTTTTAAAGCAACACTTGAAACAAAGGACCAGATTCTGAAGGGATTCACAACCCATGAATCAATACCTGTAAGGTCTTAGTAATTTCCTTTATTTTGCACTTGGATGAATAAAACTCATGCTGCAGCATGCTTTGCTGTGTCTGCACAGGGATGGCCAAAGTCTAAGCAAGCATGGCTTATGCAACACAATGAACACGAGACAATGCCTTTGAATGCCGAAGTCCATATTAGATTGTAGCACCTCATCTACTTTTCAACAGCAGACTCTTTCCTTTTACACCTGTCTTCTTTTCAACATGAGGTCTTAAGGAGATCAAGAGCATTTTTTCTTCGTCTTCTTCCTTCTTTCTTCTACTCAAATGTGCTGTTTAAGCAGATGAAGAGTCTTAATGATACCTCAGTTATATCCACTAGTAAACAAAACTGACAAGTGTTTAGAAAATTAACAAGTAGAAGAGGCAAAAATCCCCAGATAATTTCTTTAATGGGATTTCAAAATACTATTTGATATTTGTTTTAGAGAAATATGTAAATTCTCTGCACAGGGAGGTATAGAGCTGTGAGACATATAACTTGGACTATAAACACAAAGATTCAATAGGAATTGGCAAGTATCACTGATATGTGTCCTGCCAACTAATACCATAAACACAATAATGGAGTGAGCTCTGCACAGCAACTTTCCATCCAACACTTGCAGAAGAAATTCCTGAGACAGTGAATAGGATGCCTGAACTAATTTTAGATTAGTTTAAAATTGCACAAGTAAAGCTAAAGGTGTGTAACATAACCCATAACCCTGAGTGCTACATCAAAGTTCAGCCCACTGAATTAGCAACAAAACAAATCCACACCTTATTTCTAGAATCCCATGATAGACGAAGATTAAATACTTTGCTAGCACTTATTTCTAAAATCCACAAAAGTGTAGTCCAGATAAGCTGTTATTGGTTTAGCTTCACTGAATAGTTAATAAGTTTTTGCTTCGTCTTCATAACAGAAAAAGTTAGTGTTCATTCTTCTGATATTTCTAAGTAATTAGCAATGCCTTTCTTGCCCCCAGCATGTTTTACAATGGCTGAAAAGGGAATGCTTTGGACCTTAACAGGCCCAAGCCAGAAGTGATCTGTACGAAATAACAAGCAATGTCTTGATCCATCAAAATGCATTCAAAGCTGGCCCAAAACCCATTAATTCCACAGAACTAGAAACATATAGATGCCAACATAAGTGAATACAACTACCCACTTCAGAAGTCAAAGCATCCTATGTCTGACTACACATGTGCAGTTCCATTTTGCAGAAAGAAAGTGCAGCTAACATGGTACACATACTGAACTCCCTTCCCAAATAAAAATCTTGCTCACAATATTTGAAAGCTCCCAGCTCGCCCACTTCCTGTTTTTCACAGCAGGCATTACTCGTCTGTACCATGAGAGTTTCTTCCTCCAGGGCGTATCTCACAGGGAGCACTCCAGCAGGTCTGCAGGCATATCTAAACTATACAGCAAGCCATGCTGCCAAGAAACCAAAACCAGTTTTAGAACCAGTAAAGCCACCATCAGCTACACTGTTTTCAGAATATGAACAAGTACCCATGGTACAGCCCTACACTGACAGCAGCTGGTCCACACATTTCTGTGTGGCTCAGGCTCACAAAGCAGCGTTGTGTTCCTACAGGATGGTATGCAAGATTTGTTCAGAATGCTGCCCACCTTCACACTGTAAAAGCAGATACAAATGTAGGTTCAGCTCTTCTGCTGGTTTCCCTTTGCCTATTTTTAAGCTGATGCAGTCCCTGACTTTTAATCACCATTGCTGTTGTTGCAGTATCTGTATATTGCTGATTCACTCTGGTTTCTCCCCAGACAAAGGAGTCTTTGCTGTGAAAAACACAGCCCTCAGTTTTCACCTTTGGATATAGACACTCCTGGAAGAAACAAAAGGTGCTTGCACAGAAAGAACATTTCTGAAACACATGAAAAGCAAGGAGGGCATTATATCCACGTTCAGTTTCAGATAAGTCAACTTGTAAGGCAGATTGCATTGTTACAACTTCTAGTCAGCAACAGGAGTCTGTCTGACACTGCTTTTCTTCCTTCTATGTTTTTTTCCAATCTTGCAATTAGACAGCAGACACTAGAAACAGTGCTTGACTCCTTCATAATGGAGCAGTAACTGCTAGTAAAGCACACACCTTATTTTCTAAAGCCAGAACTTTATTCCAGCATCTTTTCAGTTTGAGTGTTGTCTCAAAAGCTTAGGAACATGTAGGAAACAAGCTAATCCAAACACTTATTTAAGTAATAACTGTCCAAGACACTGTGACAACAATCTTTAACCTTAGTAAATATTTCTATCTTTTCCTCAAGATTATAACAGTTTTACACAAAACTAACAAATTCTAGCAACAGAGGCACTGATTTAAAAAATAGCTCTTGCAAAACATTTTCTTCTTATTTTGTGCATACCATAAACAGTATTAAGTTCAATTTCAAGAAATATTTGAAATTTGGATCACGTTAAGCAACAGTTCCTATTACCGAGTAACTGCTTCACTGTACAGGACAAAGAGATTAAATCCCTATTTGACATTCAATCTGAACCTCCCAGATGACGTAATATAAAAAAAGCCAAACGTGCTTTCTTAAGAGATTGACAAGAACTACCTAATTCTGAAAAGAAGAAACTACACTGTGTAATTTCTGCCTATAATCTAGCACTGAGGGTTTTTAACTTGTTCCATTTTATGTATGTACATACATACATAGAAATAAACTAAATCAAGACATAGATTTAACAATGACTAGAAACTAGAGATAAATTTCATGTACAACTACCAAAATTACTCTGGGACTCCTATTCGAGCAATTGCAACTTCTGTTCAGTTTTTAGTTCTCCGTTTCAGATTCTAGACGTAGACTTACTTCTATTCTAATGTTAAGAACAGTTAATTTTCTAAAAAGATAAGGTATCAAAAAATTAAGGTAATTGCTTCCTTCACCGCACTCACATCTTTCCTACATCTCTTCCAAAAGCACAGAACAGCCGCCTGAAAATTGACAAGCCAGAAGTAGCTTCTGGAGCAATATGCATTAGAAAAACTAAGGTAAAGAGGAGTTAAACTTAAGACAGCCATAATGAGAACTCATTTGAAGTCTTAAACAAACAGCTGTCACAAATAAGGCTTTTAGGACCAGCACTCCACTTGTCTGTGGAAAGAGCATACCTACTCCAGAGTTGTACTACTAATTAATAATCACCTGGGTTCTGTAAAATAGTTCAGCACTTGAATATTTCAGTGTCTGACTTCTACTTAAGAAAGATCAATGGCAATAAAGGAAAATGAGATGCAACTGTTTAACGGTATTGTAAGACGTTCAAGAAAATAAACAGCCATTTTGTGAAATCAGGAATCAAATGTTTTTAGAAAACTGTCAGGACAGACAATTTTGTAGTCTTTCAGTATACAAGTTTTAAGTGCAAGACACACCTGAACTTGAATTAATTAATAAAATTTAAATTTCTATTTTGACTAGTCAGACGCTACAGTAAAGTATTCAGATAATACCTGTCCATTGAAACATGGTATTAATCCAACTTTTCAATTTTTTGTCAACATATTTTGTATTAAGGAGTTGAAATGCAGTCAGCACAACCACAAGTTTGGGAGTATTTTTAGGACTGGAGAGGCAGAACAAGGTAATGGGGAGCTTTTTAAAGTACTTGGAAGGGAAGGAAAAAGAGCATTCTCAGCTCTTTGGAACCTACAAGGTACAATCCTGTATCATCCTACCTCCATCATACTAATCGTCTCTCCTGAAACAAAAGATCATTCACCTGGAGTAGATCACCTCTGCTCCAGCGCAAACACACACATCACCAAGTGAAAACACACTGCCTTGCTCTCTCTCCCCCTTGGGGTCCAGAGATTACAATTAAAAACCAAGAATTAATGTATTTCCTATCCACTCATATGAAAACTTTTCAATTCAGTTTAGTAAGCAGAATGTCCAAAAAAGGCACTACATGACATCTATTTGATGTCTGGCCTGTCAAGAAAATCTAACCATTCTGAAAGCACTCATCCTGTAATCATTCTGCATAATGCCAGGAAAATACTTTACCTCCTCACCTTCAGATCAGAGGGGATTTTAAAAGCATAATTAAGACTGAAAACAATTGATGACAGCTTGACAGCTCTGAACATTCACCCCAGAAAAACTGAATTATGGGGCTCACTCATATGTTACCTGTAATTTTGTATCCATACGCAGCCAGCTGTCCAGCCATGTATTCACCATCTGAATTATTGTGAGAACATCCCCATGTACGAATCCAGATTTTCTGAACACCAGGAATAATGCTGTCAAGTAAAAAGAAATGAAAAATACAAGTTAAATGATGAACACTGTAAATGTAAGCCCACTGTGCTGACACAATGAACTGTAATTCTTCAAACATAAAATAAGCAACACAAACAGTAACAACTCCAAACCAGCAAAGGAAAAACAATACTTACATGGTTTTAGTGTAATGGATATTAGGTCTTGCTGGGATAGAGTAACTTTCCTCACAGAAACCCATATAGTGCTGTGTTTTGTATTTTGTAACAGTGCTGGTAACACACCTGTGTTTGTGCTACCATTGAACAGTGCTTGCTTGTTTCCCACTGTGCCCCATCCTGTGAAAAGCACGCTGCAGATGGATAACAGGTTGGGAGGAAAGTGAACAGACTAGCTGACCAAAAGGATAATTCATTCCAGATGACATCATGTTCAGTAGTAAAAACTGTGGGTTTGGTCTTTCCAAAATAACCATTGTTCTGAGACTGTTCGGGTACCAGTCTGCTTGTGGGAGGTGGCAAATGGTTGCTTTTGCATCACTTGGGGTTTTTCCCTGCTCCTTCCTTCACTGTATCTGTCTTCAATCTCAACCCACCAGTTTTCTCACTTTTACTCTTCCAGTTCTCTCCCTTGTGGTAGAGACAAACCACCACAAGTAGCAAGAAAAGAGTTAGAAAAGAGTTTTAAAATGGAGAAGTTACAAGAGCTGTAGGATAACAACAGATTCAGTACACTGCAGTTATGTTAAAACAACAACAAAAACCCAAATAAAACACACAACTAAACACAAAAATTTTTAAAAATCCCAAACCTAAACTCCCCAACTTTCTCAAAATTATCATACCATGTAACAAGTAACCTTCAAGTGACAGCACTGAAATTAGACCACCAGCAAATAAACTGCAACCTTTTGCTATTACAGCATGCATTGATTGCAGTTCCCTCCATACAAGCCAGCTCTACAAATTTGTAACTTGATGGCCACTGGCCACATGAACAGCAGAAAGCTCCCATCCCAACCTTTCCGGGCTACAGAAGTAGCATGGCAGACATGCAGTGTGGAGCTAGCACATACAATCCTCCAAGAACCAACAAAAAGTTCTGCAAGAAGCTCTCATTGAAATTCCTGGGATAACTGCCAATAAGCTAAAGATGCCAGTACAAGAACACCACACATCCTGGAACACAATACTGCACCCTGCCTACAGCTTTTTTTTCTGCCTCTCCCTCCACACTTCTTTTTTAAACGACACTTCCCCTAGCTAAAAATAGAAATTTGTTGATGGAACATTAATGATCAATAAGTGTAAACACAGTGTATTTAGACTTCCTGCTGTCTAAACAACACATGTTCAATGTGCTGTCTTCGGTACAAAACACTAAAACACAGCCTGTTAGAGAATATATAGTACCTGAACACTTTGGGGCATGAAGTACTAGTGTGAAGTATCTACAGAGCACCAGTTCAGCTTTCCATACACTCCTGGCAGACTGGGGCCAATGCACTTTTAGGGGCATGCAAATAAAGATGCATTGTTATGCTCAAAAAATCTCTTTTGAACGCCAATGAAAACCCAAAGTTTAATTTCTCCACAGGAAATTAAATTTCCAAAAACAATTTATTTTCATCTTTGTCATACAGGGAAATTATATCCACCAACTTGAAACTAATATGTGAAAAAAGAAAAAAAGAAAAAAACCAGATCTCAGAACTGCAATAGAAACTATAATCAATAACTGAATTGACCTATATTCTAATCAATTCCACTGCAGCAGAAGCTGATTCTGTTCTTATGGGAATCACAAGTAAGAAAAATGGAAGCATACATTCCATGGTTATTGCATACTATTTCCACTGAAATAAAACAGAAAGTCCAAAAGAAGTTTCACTATGTCACTTGCAGGATGTACACACAAAAAGTACAGCCTTTGGAAATCCCAGGAACCAGAAAACAGGTTGAAACACTGAAGCAAGGATGATGCACCCTTTATGAAAGCAGATTGTGTCAGGGAATAGTTAAGCACACTGAGCATAGGTAAGCCCCTGGGCCCTGACAGGATGCACCCACAAGAGAGATGGGGACATACTGGAGACAGTCCAACAAAGGGCCATAAAGATCACGAAGGGACTGGAACCTGTCTCGTAAGAGGAAAGGCTGAGGGCGCTGGGATTGTTCTGCCTGGAGGAGAGAAGGCTCAGAGGGATTTCATCCCAGTATATAAATACCTGAAGGATGAGTGCAAAGAAGACATAGCCAGGATTTTTTTTTAGTGGTGCCCAGTGACAGAATCAGAGGCAAGAGGCACAAACTAAAACATGGGAGGTTCCCTCTGACATCAGGAAACACTTTTTTCACGCCAAGAATGACCAAGAACTGGCACAGGTTACCCCAGGGAGGTCATAGAATTTCCATTTCCTGGAGATACTCAAAAGCTACCTAGTCGGAGTCCTGCCAACTGATTCTTTGTGGCCATGCTCTAGCAGGGTGTTTTGACAAGATGACCTTCCAGCCTCAACCCTTCTTCCACTCTCAGGATTTTTTTCTTATTTCTCATTTCAGATGTCAAAAGGCTACTCCAGGACTGCATTTTGAAGAGCTCAGATTGTATTAAGGCAATTAAGATGAAACAATTTTTCAGACATGTTTTACACATAAAAGCATAACAGAAACCATTTTTGCAGTCTGATTATACCATTCACCAACATCTTAGCAGTAACTGATTTCTACAGAAAATCTAAGAAGAGAAATTTGCTTAGGATTTATTATTATTCTCTCTATATTCTATAAGGACTATTTTAGTCATTTTTATCTTGTATTCAGATTTTACATAATGAGATAACACGAACTTTCACCTTATTTTTAAAAGCTGACAAGTGCATACGAGATACAAGAAAAGCAACAACATAGGGTCTATGTAAGACTTTACCTGTCACTTGGGGGCTCATCATCTGTCTGAACATTTTTTTGGGAGTTGCGTTTTCGCACTTTGGGAAAAACATTCTTTCTCACAAACTGCCGATCGTGTGGCTTCAAATCTTCTGCTGACACGATGTCCTCGATATCCTCAAGCA
Source organism: Acanthornis magna (assembly GCA_036785705.1). Taxonomy (NCBI): domain Eukaryota; kingdom Metazoa; phylum Chordata; class Aves; order Passeriformes; family Acanthizidae; genus Acanthornis; species Acanthornis magna. Next base: position 22,821,647 of record JAWUZG010000025.1, on the reverse strand, counting down.
CTGACTCACAGGCAGCAGGCATCTTCAAGAAGTGTTGGAGAAGATTGGCATTAGCAAAGCATTTGAATACTAAACCAAGGCCTAGTATCTAGTGCACATTTCTCATAAAGAAAAGTCAGATGTATTTCTATGCATGTGTGTAATATATCACATGTATGAAGGATACTGCGGGCATAAAAACAGCCCACTCTCCAGAGACATTTCCTGAATGCCCTCTTCCCCTGATACCTCAAATGCAGGCAGGGAGAAAGTCACAAACCATACAGATTCTTAAGAACTTGCTTATAAATCATCTGTACCTTGTCACCTTCTAATTCAAAAACCCTTCATCTCCTCTGGCACAACATATCCAAGATACAGATATTTTTAATCACGTCAGCATCATAACAAAAGAATGAGTTCATGTTATTTGATGGATGCACTTCCACTCACATCACAGAAGAAGAATGAAGGATACAGAATCCAAGTGACTGCTTCAGAGGCCATTCTGGCTCTCTTAATTTGTGTGTGGACAATACATAAATATGTTTGCATAGTACTTTTGAAAACAAACCAAACTATTCCTAGAATTCCTAATCCCATGGGCCTTTTGTCTGAATTACTTCATTGATCAGGACAGTAAAGTAAAAATTTCTGTCTTCAGGTACAAAACATTAAACAACAATACCTAATAAAAAATAAATATATTATAATCCGGCTAGTATAATATTGTAAAAGATTGCTACAATCTAACTATATTTTCCACAAGAAAATAAATATATATACGCATATGTATTACCGGCAGATGTCAAAATCCAGATTAGTTTTCAGGAATTGAAAAAAAAGCCGTTTGCTAGAAGAGTCTATAAAAAAATCTACTGCATTCATTATATGCCACGCTGTGCTGTAACTCTTAATTAAAATAAGGTCTGAAGTACCATTGGAAATTTGGGTTTTTTACATATCCCAACAGTTTACTAAGGAAATCACACAAGGGCATGTCACAGAGTTTACAAGGAAAATACAACACTTTCCTAATTTTAATGAAGAAAAAAAAAACCTAAGGCTTTAATTTCTTTAAAATTAGATTTCAGGAGCGAAAGATTTGCTACTGCATAAAAACACTTCCAGATGTTGCAAACGAATTACTGGAGAACATAAGAAGTTAAACACCTGTGCACTTTCCCAGCATGTCAATCTTCAGTCAATCTTAGAAAATATATTTTAAAATAAAACTTCATGTAAGCTGAACCATCACACATCTACATTTAACTTAAGAATTAAGAGAATGATGTCACAAAGAGGATGCATCTGTCCCAGCTATTTAGGCAATTAGCATTCTTCTAGATTAAAAAAAAAATAGGATCTACAAAATAATGCAGCTAAAGATGAACAAAAATAAACATCTGTGAGAAGTCTAACAATAAAGAATATGAGGGAGAGATGACATTTCTTACACTACTTTATACCACTGACAATATGTACAAATAAGTAAAGTCATCAAATGAATTCCCAGAAAGGAATAAAATGTTTTGATTTGTTGTTTTTTCTCTCTTACAGAAAAATATCCAATGTAACAGAGCAGCTGGAAAAACAAATAAGCTTAGCTTATTTCAATGGCCCGTGAAAGAAAGAATACAGCCAAACTAAAAATCTTACCTTTTTAAGCAATGTCTAAATCCTCTTGGATAGGAAACCTGCACAGGCAGGGAGGGGGAAAAGGAAAAAACACATGGCATGAACAAGCAGAACTAGCAGAGAGAAAACCATAAATTCATGTTATTGCACAACAAGCATTCATCCTTTCTTTGCAGAAATACATTTCTTGCTCAGCTAGACCTCATGTGGACTGGGTTCACACGCTGGGTTGGCAAGATGGAAGAGCAGCCATGTTTTTCCTGCCTCCTGAGGAGTGGTACTGATCTTTTTAGCCTTCTTCTACACAGTCTTTTTTTTTTATCAAAGTCATATGTATTTAACTTAATCTCAGACTTCCTCCAGATCCTGTCTTCAATCGGTTTAAAATTTTGAATGAAAGAAGGGAGAGAGATTACAAGTAAATTTTAGTTCAAGTCATTCATAATTTTTTTTAATTAAAACACTGTGAAGTTATTTTAAAACAGATTATTTGATATCTGCACTAGTTCCATATGCATGCATGAGCTCTTGTTCACAGGCAAAAAAAAAAACAAATACAGATTCCTGCAGCTATTCTGGTAGATTGACTGAAATAAGAAGGAATAACAAAATTAGAAGTTAACGTATTCTTCACATACAGCCAAGCAGCATCTACAGAACTCTATATTTCTCTTAAAAAATGTTAGTAAGTAAATTAAAAACTATAGTTCTTTTAACATCTTGTCACAAACCAAACTTTCCTGGTGCCAGTCTGTTTTGGACACCCTCCTCAGTCTCCTTGCACACACCAATGGAGGTCTTCCATCCAGCTGGAAGAGGACCGCTCTCTTCCTCTATTTACCAACAGGTATCTCCAGTAAAACCCCTGGATTTTATCCCAGGGCTCACACGGAGCAGAAGAAAACTGCAGCGTTAATACACAGTGAGACCAAGTACTACGTACATGTATATATACGTGTGAGTGTGTATGTGTGTATGTACATATCACAGAGCGATACAGTTGTTAGCAGTTGGAAGTGACCTCCATTGATCATCCAGCCCTGCCAAGGCAGGGCCACCTGGAGCAGGTTACAAGGGAATATGTCCACGTGGGTTTGGAATGCCTCCAGAGAGGGAGACGCCACAACCTCCCTGGGCGGCTTTTTCCAGTGCTCTGCCACCCTCAATGTAAAGTTCTTCGTGTCAAGGTGAAACTCCCTGCGTTTTAGTTTATGGCCACTTCTCCTCGTCCTGTCACCGGGCACCTGAAGAGTCTGGCACAGTCCTCTTGGCACCCGCCTCTAAGATACTTATATGCATTAATGAAATCTCTTCTCAGGATGCTGTTCTCCATACTAAACGGACCCAATTCCCGCAGCCTCTCCTCATATAAAGAAATATGTAAACAACATAGATATAAACAAATATGTAAGTACAGCCCACGGACGAGGGGCAGCTGGGCCGCCGCCTGCATCACGCACACCGCGGAGCCCGGCTGGTCCCGGCCCCCTACCCGGCTTCCACCCCACTGAGGGCACCCCATCCCCGAGCTGCATCCCGGTCCCGGCCGCGGCCCCGACCCCTCCGGAGATTCCCGCCAGGCGATCCGTCTCCCGCTCCCGACATTAACGCGGAGCCCTGGGAAGGCCCCACAGGGGACGGGAACATCGCGCGGGCAGCAAACGGGGAATTCGACCAGACCGTCACCGCCGGGCCGGGGAGGGAAGGACGGGAGAGGAGAGAAGCGGAGGGAAGAGGGCCGGGGCCCATCCCGACGCCGACACTCACCCGCGTCTCACCCGGGCTCCGCCATCGCGCCCCGCCCCGCGGCCCCGCGCGCGCAGCGGCGCCAGGACGGTGGCCGGCCGGGGCCAGAATGGCGCGGCGGACGCGGCGCTTCGCCACCGGGAGCGCGGGCCCGGCGGGAGAGCCTCCGCACCCTCCGAGACTCACCTTTGTTGTAATGGGAAGTAGCTATCCCAGCAATACGTGTCCGGTTCAAGCGGTTGCGATGCTGACGTAACTGATCCAAATGGATGATGAGCTATTCAGTCCTCTTCTGGCCACAACGCCCTTTTTTAGTGATTATTTTTAATCGTTAATTTCCTCAAAATACAATGGTTGCTAGTAGCAACTTCGCTGAACAGTCTAAAAGATATTAGTCAAAATATTTAGTATCAGATGGCTAGAGTTTCTGGCACTTTTTCTCCAAATGTTTTTGATTGCTATTTAGTAAAACTCCAATGTGATTGTTTGGACTTGGATGGCTGAAGCTAAAGCTCTGAGCAGATTAAGTGTGCAGTGTCCTTGGTGATCAAAGTGTTGTAGAGAGTGAGCATAATATTATTGCTTTGGCTTTAATATACACAGTTAACCTAAAAAGATTATTTATATTGTATCTCTAACATATTTTATTTTGAGGTAGTCAGCTTGGGAATGTAAAAGTCACCATTTCCTCTAGCTGCATTTTGAACATTAAGTTTCTCTCTTTAGAAGGAGCCTTTAGAATCAGTTTATTCTTTAAAAAAGCGCATTATAATCTCCCTGGAACTAGAGGGAAAGTGAAGGAAAATGCTGAGTGTATTCCATAATAGGTCTGTTACTCCACTGACAGATAAAACTTAGCAACCTCTAATTATGAATATCACTTCTCTCTCCTTTTTCTTAAAAACTAGTGCTTATTTTACGTAATGCTTATCTGACAATGCTCACAGAAAAAAAAAAATAATAGAAGAAGAGAACTGGGACAGAAAGAAGTACTTCCTTTAAATCCATCTTTAAGAACAAATCATTCTGGGCAGGACTGAGCACTATTAATATCACCCTGGTCTCATGATAGAGTCATTGTTACAGTTCAAGATATATTTGCCTTCCTGTTTGGGTCTTTGTTTAAGCACGTAAGTGCTTTCCAGAGATTCTCTCAGTGAGACACTCTGTGATGTGTAATTTGTAATTTTTGTGGCATTTTTAGTCCAGGAGAGAATGGAGAAAAATATTTCAAAATGGGTGGCCACGTTGATCTATTTCAGACCTCCTCCTATGGTGAAAATGTCCTTACTAGGTCAGTAGTAATGGTATCTGTATCACCAATCAGCATTTTAACTGCTGCCCAATAAGGTTAGCAATTCTCTTCCTTTTTTCTTTTTGGTTTCCCATGTTCCAGGTATTTCACATGCAGTTCTTGAATCCAGTTTCTCTGTCCTGGGAGCACTGCACTGCCTCTCAGCTGTCCCCACCAGCCAAGTGTTCGTGCTCTGGTTAAACCCGGCTAGGCACACACCGGTGCTGGTTTACAGCTGATTAAAAGAGCAAAGCACAGACAGCCTGTGAGACATACCCAAAAATCTCCAAATGGCCAACATTGACAAACACTACTCGTTAAGGAGAGGCAGTGATCTCCAAGAGCAGCTCCCAGGCAGGAATAACCCATGAGTCCCTTACCTAGTGACATAAATAGGCCACACTGATCAGTTCCAGCATGATCCGGCAGAGCCTTTACTTTGTCCCGCTGCCAAGAATTCATAGTCTCAAGCAGTCCTGGTGCCAGCACAGCCCTGTTCAGTCCTACGATGTAGCCACAACATGGAAGGCACTCTCCCAGTGCTTTTGAAGCTCACAAACCTAAATTGCTTTGCAGCATATTCATAGTAACAAGTAAAGCTGCATGCAGACTGCAGGTAGAACAGCAGGTAGAGAAGGAAGCAGATGATTCCCTACCACCTCCTGATCACAGGAAGGAAGTTTATCCATATTTACCTTGGGAAACCACTTTCTATGTGACAGTGGCTGGGAGTACAACTTCCAGAACTGGCCTTCTATGGGCAGCCAGCATACGTGCTCCAGTTCCTTGAGTGTCCAAAGAAAAGCTTTAGATTACATCCTTTCCAAGTTGCCTGCAGACCTTACTTCCTTCTCTTCAGGGGCGGGACACTCAAAGTCACCAGCCTCGAGCTGGGCTACCAACTGAAGCCATGGGTTTTGCTGGAGCAGGTAGTTGGAAAAATACAAAAACTACTGGGAAAATAAAATCCAGATCTCAAATTCAGCTCCTGGTGAGTAGAAGATGCATCCTTATATCTTTCAGAGCACCTCAACATCCTTAGGGAAGGGAAACAACCGGGGTGGTGAGGGCTCTATTTTTATATGGCAACCTTATTCTCTGATAACTACCATCAGTTTTGGGTGGAAATAAGTGGGAAGGTATTCAGAAAAAAATGGGGAGTCCTAAGATATACAAGAAATTAATTTTTTTTTCTCTATTCTTTAAATTCAGAAGAATCTGTGAGCAACATTCAGACTCAGAATTGGTAACAATCCACTTTTTTGTTATAGATGACTCTTCCTGTCAAGTTTTAGAAAGAAAATAGTGGGTAAAGAAACTCCCAGACTCAATAAAGGCCAAGCATTCTTCTCATCATTACTTAGCTGTAGAGTGATATCCAGGCAGATATTGCTTCAGCAAGAAAAACAGAATGGGGACTTGTTTGTACTTTGGTTAATATCACTCCATTGACTTTGCTATACAGGCCCCTGGTTCACTTAATGTTGAGAATTGTTTGCTCCAGGAACACTAACGGTATTGTGCATTAACTGTGTTTCATACAGGGGAAAAAAAAAGATGTACTAAATTTGGTGCTTTTAAACACAGCTATGTTTCACGTTACAAAAAGTATCTTACATATCTTTCATGTTTTCTTTCTAGAACAAAAATGTTCATGTCTGCATCAAGACCAAGGTGCGATTTATTCTTTCAGGTATAAGTCAAAAGGAATAGAAAGTGACTGTTTCTTGTCATTTGTAGGCGGATGAGTTCTTACTGTAGGGTCAAGGGCATGAACCCACTTTTTTTTTTCCTAACTCCTTTCCTGTGTGTAAAGGAATAAATAGTTGCCTATCATTCAGGCCATTTTGACAGATTTTTCCAAAACCTTTTCCATCTGCTGGCAGCCAAGGAATGCAGCACATACAGGCCCCAATAAAACCTCCCTGAAACTAATACTTGTACACTGAATAATGTTGAGGTACACCAAGCTAGCCCAGAGGAGCACATATAAGTATTTTAACTGGCTGGATTTTTAATCCTGCACCTCAGCACATCCCAAGTTTGCAAAGCAGATACAGAAAGCAGAAGGAAGGAGAGGGAAAATGACATGAAAAGTGGTAATCAGGAGCAGATTCTAGGGGCAAATAAAAAAGTGCTTATGGCAGCTGTAGAATAGCGAAACTGAGAACAGGCCAGGGAGATACAGCAGATATTTACTGTCATCTCTGCTTCAGAGGGAGATCAGAGAACTCAGCCCTCTAGCCCTACTTCATATTTTATAGAGAGGACCTTTGTAATCTTCCTTTCAGTACTGCTGTGTGCAGATGTTAGAATATGTACAGGTGCATAGAGAAAGTAGTAGCCTTCTCCTAGTGTGGAGGAAGTAGACAAGATGCAAATGACATGCTCAGAAGTGCAACATTTAAGCAATCAACCATATTACTGTGATTTTATTATCATGATGGGGTTTTTTGGTTTTGTTTTTCTTGTTTGATTTTGTTGGGTTTTGGGGGGAGTGGTTTTTTGAAACTTTTGTTTTTAGGGTTTTTGTTTGTTTGTTTTTGTCTTTTGCAATTTATGGATGGCCATGTATCTAGAAAGGTGCAGCACCAATATGAGAAACGAAATACAAGTTTGTAAATATAGGTCTAGTGCAAGGGACTGTGGGAGGTGACTCAAGAAAACAGAAGTTCTTTTCAAAGCTACTATTAGGAAACTTCTGGACAATTATCAGTAGGATGATTAAGCAGATCCTCAACAACTGCTTTCATTTGATTTCATCCTACAATGACACAGTTTCTATGAAGTTTGCAAGAAGTCTGTTTCTAATTCATAAGAGAGGAGAGGGAATAAATAAAAATAAACTTGTGTTATCCCAACCTCTGGATCACCTACTGTGTCTTACATGTGTCTTCTATTCTTGTTTCACTCTGGCTTAAAAAAACTCGCTGAACTTATTGTTGGCATCATAAAAAATGGGATTGAAACTATCTGGTGTCAAATGAGTGTTTGCCCTAATAACGAAAACAGTAACAGGTTTCAAGAAACAGTATGACAGGCACCAAGAGTAAGAAAAATTAAATAGCTGTATACACAAATATAAAGTCTTTAAAAAATTTCATTTTTATTGATTCAATACCATACAAAATTTATTCAAATTACATCCATTTGAAGTGGTAAGATCACAGCTAGAGAACAGGTCACCCTTTAATAAATCTATTTACAAAACTCACCATAAAAGCTTTTTTTGTTGTTTTTTTTCTTTTTTTTTTTACAGTATTTTACAGAGGTTTGTTTTGTTTTTTTTTTAAACTAGCATACAATGCAAAGCTAAATTAGATTAGTATTTTGCCCACACACATTGGGACAAGTGTTTAATTTGTACAAAAAAAAGATGGTCTGTGTTAGTCTTCATTTTCTCTTCCCTTGCCAAAGTGCCCCTTTGTCTCACAAATCTTCATGCTCACACAACTTTTACTTTCCTCTTCCACAAGACAAAAACTTTAAATACTACAATTTTATTTACAGATCCACATCTAAAAAAACTCTTAAAAAATTACAAACCAGCTAGAAAATATTCTGGCAGTGTTTACAAATTAATTCTATTGTACAAAACTGCTAGATAACTAAAGTGTGAGTTGAGAACATATATCAAATTAAATACAACTGCTGAATGATCTATGCAAACATTTGTACATATAAACACACACTTAACACTGTTTAACAGTTCTTTATGTGTTGCCCTTTATACATTTGTTATATTCCAAAACCCACACAGTCATACAGTTTCCTTATTAGTACTGTGACTTCTTGCCTTTTCATGTGTGAGCTTTCATAGCAGCACTCAATGGTACCAGAAAACCTGCATACATAATATTCTACTACAGTACAAATAGTACTAATTTTCTGTATGTCAGATAAGCACAACAGTAATGCAAACAAAAAGATTATATGGGCATCATCTAATCAACATTACATTAATTTAGCCCAGAACATGGCAAAATATTTTACACTCAAGAAAAAAAAATTATTTAAGACTTCTTAGAATTCCTCTGACGTTCAAAAAATAAATATTGGTACTATACTATACTAGCAAAGATCTTCAAAAAATAAATGCAATTCAGTTGATGTGGTACTTACAGTTACGTACTTTGGAAAAAAATTAGTTCCATTTTGCTGGCGAAGAGAATTATAAAAAGCTGTAAGCAGAGGAAGCTAACCCACTGAGATAAATATGATATATTGAACAAACAAAGCTTGGCATAAGTGTTTTCCATAGAGGGAAAAACCCACAGTGCATCTCTAGTAGGCACTTAACATGAAGCCCCACTTAGTACCACAAAAATTCATGTACCAGTTCTAATGCACACTGGGGGCAGTAAAATTGAACTGTGCATCTTCGTTCTAGTTTAAAAAAAACAACCAACAAAAACTACTGTCACACACACATACACACACACACACACACACACACACACAAGCATTTTTAAAAATCTGCAATTACTACGAGAAGTGGCAGAACTTTATACTTTTCAATATCTGCAATATACACTACATTTACAGTGTATTTTTTTTTTCATTAAAAGCTTTTAAGGACATAAGTATTTGACCTCATAATGAGACATATACACAGCTCAAAATGAGCATTATGACAGCAATTTAAACATTCCCACAAGTAGCTGAAGAATCCCATTTCACTCTTTTGCATTTCTTCATATTTACGTTCACTGCATGTACAATCCATGTTGTGACACTCAAAAGACATGCATTCTCTGCAGAAGGCACGACCTGAAATACTATTATAAAATTGTTATTTAGGACTAAACCAGTTCATTAAGCCCTTCTCCATAAGCCCACTTGTCACAGTAAGCAGAGACTGGGGGAGTGTGAAGACAAAACATTTACGGTCACCTGCTTGCACCTGCTAACTCGCAAGGCACTGGAGCTCAGGGTCAAGGAGAAGGCTCTGCTGTAAAAGCCTTCCGTTGTTTCTTATAGTATTACAATTAAAATATCAGCACTGTTCAGGAGCCTAGTTTATTTAATAATGCTATTTTATGGTAAGTAGAGGACAACTCTGAATGATGGCAGGTTTTTTGATTCCATTAAAAACATAGTTTAGATATGGACAGCACTTAAGACAATCAGCTGTATATAAATTCATCCATCAGTGAAGGAAGTTTCTCTAAATCATAAGCATCAAAGAGGTCACTGATGCCTTCTTCATCCCCAAGGCTCAGCAGATAATCTTCCTGAAGCAGAGGAGGCAGCAAATTCACAAATGGTCCTTCAAAGTTTGAGGGAATTTGGTCCTCGGTCTGCTGTAGAAGGTTGGCTGGAGAAGCCAATGGAGATATTGTTGCCATATTTACTGAGCAGTCACCTTGTCCTGAGTTAGCAGAAGCCACTTCTGTGAGAGGAGCGAGGGGAAAAAAAAATAAAAGACACCATGTTTAATCTCAGTAGAACTACCAGACACAGATCAAACAAAGGAACCACTGCATAAAGGGCCTTTCAAAAAGGATCGTTTCAACAATTAAAAAAATGGCCTCCATATAATTTCTAGCTTGTTTTTGATATGTTACAATGGGCTTCTCAAAAATGATCATCTATCATTGCTATCATCTGACTTTGCTATAAAAAAGTTATTTTACAAGGTTTAGACAACTACAGGGGGTAATAAATCAAGCACAGTGAGATGCTCATTTTTCAGTGGAGTTCGTAGTCAAAACTGAGAACTTTCTAGGCACCGTACGTCATCAGTGACGCAATGCAGCTTCACATAAACCCATACACAGAGATTTCTGCCTCTTGTGTTGAAGGGGAATCTTTACTGCTACTGTCCTATTTGAAAACTTAAAAGGAACAATATTGCATTCTTTCTTCAGTAGTGCATACACTCTGGTAATGTAAGATATGCAAATAGGAAATTTATTTTAAACAAATGATGCAAAGGAAAACATATTTTCCACTATATAAACCAGAAATGCAAGTGAAAAATTGATACCTTAGCTTTTCACTTCTTAGAAAAATAAAGCCAAAGAGAAAGAGCTGGAAATCCGAAGTTCAAAATGAAAAACCTTGAATGTGAGCTTGAAGAAAGGCCATTAGAATTGCAAAGAAATAATTTTACCTTTGGAAATGGTTTTGGAAATATTTCCATTGTGGTCCTGACTATAGGTTTTCATTGGACTGAGGGCATCATTTTCTTCTGGGCACAGATAAACTTCAATAGGTCCTTGAGTACTAGATAAATGTATCAATGCACTCTGCTAACAAAACAAACATCAGAATGGCGTTACACAAATGAACACAAGAGAATATTGATGATACTGAGTAAATTCCTACTGGGGTGTGAGTGTTTGAGTACAGTTTTACTAATACAAAGAACCTTAAAAAAACTCCAAGCCTTTTCAAGATGTGAAAGGTTTGGCTGATGTATCTTGCAGACTAGAGCATAAAACTTCCCACTGTGGTGCACGAATCTCAGAATCCCACCATTTTGTATGTCATATCATAAAGAGGGAGGTATAAATGATTCAACTCCTAACATTTTCTTACAACCACAATCGCCTGGAGCATTCCGATGGAATGGAACTGTGGGATGCAAGTCACAGGTTTTATTATTATTCATAACAATAATATTGGATGCATTTGTGTAAATGTTTCTGCTTTAAAAAAGATGCCAAAACATCTTTCCCACTCTCCCAAAAGCCTTCAGCAGTTATTCAATTCAACTGAACTCAAATATCTGTATGTAAGTTCACCTATTTATCAGGCAACATTTTGAAATAACAAAAAACTCCAAACCAGATGCCACTTTCTTCACCCAAACTGATTTATGTAAGTCCTTCTGCACCCTTAAGGCAGTGATTTGGATGATGGTTCTGAATAGGAACTGCTAATTTGTTGCAAGAAGTTACATTTCTCTTAACTTCCACACACCCATGCAATTAACATGACCTACACATAGCAAACCTGCAAAGCTGCTCTTGGCGTTATGATGGAAAATCATAAATTACTCTGGTTACAAATAAACCTGCTCCTGCCCTATTGCATTAATAGTTTTCTAAAAAGCATGAATACAGGCATTAGGTACCTCTTCGCAGACTTGTTTAAAATACTTCCTTTTGTGCCCTTTGACAAAATGTTCCCCATATTATTTGGGTTCTGACAGTTATGTAACATAATAGACAGCATCTACAAATGCAGAGAACAGCAACTGAATGGGAATTTCCCAGGGCAGAGAAAACAGTTAAGAGTACTTAGGGCAATGCTATAGATAATTAGGAAAAAAATGGAGATGGGGAGAGCAGGAGTTGAAGGAGGAAGGTATTATTGAGTGACTGAGGTATGCGAAAAAAGAGTACTGAAATGTAACTGCATGTGACAGAAAGAAATAGGACCTTACTGCCTGAAGCTGAAAATTAAATAAGTTGGGTACAGAGGATAAGGGAGGTCTAAGCACTAATTTTAATGATGGTGTGCATCTCTCTCTGCCTGCCTGATTTCACTGAATTAAAAATCAAAGCATAATGCCCAGGGGAAAGAAACAGGAAAGCAAGCAACAATAGTGGTATATATTTATGAATACTGATAAAAGAGATCCTTTCCTCATTGCAGCAAAATGATTTATTCTTCCTGCCAAAACCTGCAACAAGGTTCAAAGGGGAAATTAAGGACAAAGGCAGACAAAAGAAAAAAAGGATGGAAACCATAATGGGCCTAAACAAGTGCAGAATAATCTTAGGAAAAAAAAGTGACATGGAATCCAGAGTCTGTTCCTGGCTACAGGGCAGCAGATATCACTGAGCTCAATGGCCCAGCATACAGATGGACTAATGCACAGGTGTGAACAAAACATAGCAGTGTTTGTGGGGTTAGACCCCTCTCTAGTTGCTCATTGAGTGAAGAAATTAGGTACATTTTTTTAATCTCTAAACCAGTGGTTCGTGTCAATTATGCCCATTTGCCCAACATATTTGGGTCTGTCTTCACCAGTGACAGTTGAAATAAGTGCCAATGAAGCAAAGATGATGATGGAAGAAGGAAGGGAAAGGATGTGTTCCAGGGGTAAAACACAAATTTCTACAATAACTATAATACTTCAGAAAAGCAATTCCTACATGAAAACATATGTTTCAATAAATTAGGGTATCAGTTATATGAGTTGTCAAGATGCTTAAGGCGTTGAGTTATCCATTAACTTTTTAACTAAAACAACAAAGCTGAATTTCTTGAGAAAGATTTTATGTTGCTACAAACCAAGGAAATTTCAATTGTCAAAAAAGAGATTTTCTTTATATAAAGTATGGCAAAAGAAAATATCTGTAAATAGTGTGGGTTACTCTGAAGAAATTTGAAAGGGAGTGAAAAGGAACAAATAACAATTGTTCTGTGTAAATTGATTTTTAAAGCTTCCCCGTTTTTAAAGAAACATCCCTAAAATTTGTAAGAATATAGGACTGTGTGCCTGGGCACATACCTCAATAAGATTCAGAAGACACTTGCTGTTCTTCAGAAAAATGACACATAACCTGGCAGAAAATGCCAGGTTCTCCTTACCTCCACTGGGTCAGGCACTTCAAGTCTTGTTTCTGGAGGAGCTTTCACAACTATAACAGTTTGGTCTTTAAGGCCACTAATTTTTCGAATATCTTGGTACGTCACATAAGCTAATGTAATCACTGTTAAGGAACTTTCCAACCCAGGTTACAATACATCCAGACTATTAGAAGAGGCAGAAGTCTTTGAATTATTTTTCCATTTTCTCACGGCTACATAGCTCTTAGCCCAAGGTTTTCTGTTCTCTACACTGTGATTGCCATGAAGTCCTGTCAGAACTTCCCTTTGATGTAACAGCTGGGGCCACTACTCAGTGAACAAAAGGGATTCTCTGCTGAGTGCTTCTCTCCTCCTCCAAATGCAGGAACCTTAGCTTACATAAGCTTACATAAGCTAAGGTTCAACAACCTGCAATTACTCACAGACTCCATGAAGCAAAAATTTTTATGCACTTGCTATCAGAATGCAGAGAACTGAAAATCACTGAAAAAGTATATAGGAATTTATAGATGCATGCTATAGAAGTGCATACACAGTATCATTGAATCACAGAATGGTTTGGGCTGGAAAGGACCTTAAAGATCATTTAGTTCCAACCCCTCTGCCATGGCCAGGGACACCTTTCACTAGACCAGGTTGCCCAGGCCCCCATCCAACCTGGCCTGGAACAATTCCAGGGATGGGACATCCACAACTTCTCTGGACAACCTATCCAAGTGCCTCACCACCCTCACAGTCAAGAATTTCTGCCTAATATTTCATCTAAACTCACCTTCTTTCAGTTTAAAGCGATTCCCCCTTGTCCTCTCACTGCATGTGTCCTTATAAAACTCCATCTCCAGCTCTCCCACAGGCCCCTTTAGGTACTAGAATGTGATATAGCATCTGCCTAGAGGCTTTTCTTCTCCAGGCTGATAAAAATCATAATTTCAGTTTAAATTCGAGGGGCTTTGCAAACATAAATATATAATACATACAACATATATAAAGTATATATAAATATATAAACATTTATGCAACATTCATATATTTATATATTGATATATATTTTATAGAATTATTTTAAAAGCCTGTTTAAGCAGCTGCTTTAAACCTCTAGAGTGCAGAAGGTCAATTCCTGCATAAGCACAGAATAAATATGAATATTTTGCTGTTGAACATGTATTTGCCAAAATGACAGTGTTTTGGGGGTTACTACATGGTGAAGCCTCACGTACTGATCCATGTAACTGAGGTGTCAAAGTGCTTTTGGCTGTGAAAAGAACCGTGAAACAGCCATGATCACATGCACGTGGTTCCAGCTCTTTAGTTTTGTCATCTGTGAGGTACCTGGCATAACATTTATGCCAGAGAAATAAAAAACCTGACTTATTATACATTTTGGTAGTGAGAACGTGTGCTGCTACTGAGCAGTATAGCAAGACAGACTGCCCAAGCTCAAACCACCAATATATCTTGCATCTATCTTGAAGCAAATAGGTTAAGAGGCAAAGTGACAGGTCATCTTTCACCCAAATGGCTTTTATCAAGGCTTTTACCACTCGTTAAGTAAGGTTTGCAAAAGCAGAGTTCATCGCCACAGGATTCAGTACTACAAAAATTGAGAATTGCCATGTTCAGTTTTGCCTTGCTTATGTCTCTTCATGGATCGTGCTCTCAGATGAAGGCAGTGCTGACCCTACTCTCCATGCCACTTGGTGATCTTTGGTTACATCAAAACGCCTATGAAATCCAGTCAAAAGACAATGTTCACACAGACCATTTACTTTTCACTGGTACTCCCATAGTTATTTCCTATCCCTCAGAACAGAGAATAAATCCACTTTATTAGATGCTATTTAAACACATCTTATTATATACAGCAATAAGTTTTCACATCGGCATTTAATAAAATGCTTTCTTGTGTTGCTAATAGGTGGGAAATTTAAGGAAAATGACTACTGGTTAATTACAAAGGGCATTAACAGCCAAAGTAAATCATATGAATCTTATGTAATTTAGTATTGCTACTACATTAAATAATTCAGTCCAAGGTATTTTGAGAACTTATACAACCTTTATCTATGATATTCTATTATAGATTCTCTAAGCAGAGGAATCTGAAAATTTGTTGCAAGTTTCAGACTAACTGAATCCTAACTTTATTTTCCTCTCTGTGCCTGTAATTTACATACATATCAGTTAAAAGTAAAATAAAAAAATTAAGAATTAAGTCATGACTACTCAACACTGTTTCCTTATCAAACACTTTCTCCTAATGCCATTATAATTTCTGAACACATGAAACTAGGGTTTGCTCTAGACTCAAAATACTTGAAAAAAATGCAGGGCTGTTGTATATTATCATTCAGTTAAGTTCTTGGTTCTACTCTGTGCAAACACAAATGTTAACAGCCTTCTTCATATACCACCTTTCCTTTTTTTTTTTTCTTTTCACACTCCAGAAGCATTACAGGTGCAAGCTGCTTAAGTAACTTTTCTATCAAACTACGTTAAAAACTTTTCAACTTCTGAAGCTTCTGATGCTTTCTTTCTATCACATCACACAGAGGAAATCTCCTAGTATTACAGGGCACAGCAAGGAGGCTGAGCACCTTTGAGGTTTTGGGAAAAAGGATATCTCTGATTCTCTGAGTCCTCCGTTAGCAGCTTGAGGTCCAGGGTGCAGCTTTGGATTAGCTCATCCAGTTTCTTCTCTTCCTGAGTCAGTTCGGTCACCTCCTTTGTGAGGCCTTGGCGCTGTGCCAGCATCCCACCATCCTCTGACAGACTGCAGCCCCTACAGGCACAGAGAAGGAGCCCTTCAGCATCTGTAAAATCTGACCCTATGCCACGGTTAAGGGGAGAGGCAGGATTTTATACTGCAGATCAAGTTCTTAGTGCTTTCTCCCTAAACCCACCCATAGCGATTCAACATACACTACGCTTTCCAGAAAAAGCATCTTTTCATCACAACAACACATTTTAGAACTGCCACCAAGATGGAAGAGTCGAATATTTCTAAGCACTTCCAAAATCTTGTTTCTAACCATGCCCTTAAAAAACCCAAGGAAGGCAGTAGGTAGAGACACATACCTAAAAACTTACTCCACCTGCAGAAGTAAATTAATTAATCCAGTTTTCAAACAAAATGCTGGTTTCTAATTTTCCTGACAAATTTTTTTTTGTAAACCTTTCTTAACAGAAAAATAGAACTTTATCCTGTTGGATGGCATTTTGGATGATTGCTTGGAGCTAAGTGTTAGAATGGAAGGAGGGAGAAGAAAAGAACTGCTGCCCTGTGATAGTGAAATTAGCCAGCAGGGATGGAAAAGGATAATGAATACTTACATCCACTGAATGTTATTTTTGGATTTTTTCTTAATGAGATGGATGCCTTCCAGTACATTGGTGATATCGTAAATCCTCCTTTTTTGCACCTTGAGGACCTCTGCTGCTCTGTTTAAATCTAGGACCCCATCAGGAGATTGGCTCAGCAACTGAATGAACTTCTTTGTAAGAAGGCCAAGGGATGTATCATACCGAGTCTTTTCTGAAGGAGATTTTGGAGCTTGGAAGGAAAAGGAAAAAGAAAGTTAAATCTGTTTTTTCTCATTTTGGTTCTGAAAGTAGCAACCAAAAATGAAAGGATAGATATTACAGTTATTTCTTTCATTTGTATTAAAGAAATCTCTCATACCCCTCCATTAAGACACAACTTACCACTACATACTTGTATTTCAAGATGTACTTTTCCAAAAGTCACAGGTACATGAGCAAATATATATGTTCTTTAAAATGCAAATATTCCCAGTAGTCTGACAGATACATATAGCAATATTCTGCTTAGGCTTTTACTATGTGAATTCATAATAGTATTTTTAGCATCTATTTATCCTGGCAGTAAACCCAAAAATTCCCCAGTGGCTCTCCTTCATCAGGCTGATAGCCAGCTTTCATCAGGGTTTGATTTTCCCCTCATGTGAGATAAGTGTTTCATATGCAATTAAGCGGGACTTAGGTGTACTTCAGTGGGTGAACAAAATGACAGATTCCATCAGTGTCAGACTCCACAGCTTGAGAAAACTGTAGTGAATTAGAGGAGACTGACGTAAAATACAATTTATAATCATCATTGCTCCATAACCAAACAGTGCTCAAACTGGGAGAGAGTATCCATTTCTTCTAAATTAGAAGTCAGCAAATGGTTTGGACCAATTCATGGTTTCCATGCACAAATGCAGCATCTATATACTTAACAGATGTGCTTTTAAGAGTTTAAATACTTGGATCAGAATGATTTCTAATTCTAAATTTTCAAGGCCTTTCTGTCAAGGGAAATGAGGCTGCCATTATTACAAGTCTGCTGGGCTGGTACATCTCAAACCTTTCATTTGCTTCCAGTATTATGCAGGATGGAACTTAGGCTGATCTGGTGGTCTCTTCCATGTTTTCAAGGGTCAGGTCACACATTAAAGTGCAGAAGTCAGTCAAAACTGAAAGTCCTGCCTGAGAGTGAACCTCAGACTACCCTGAAATACTTTGAAGAATACGATGGCTTTTCAATGAAAACCAAAACATTGCATCTTTGCAAAGAGAACCAGCTAGCTGTATTTCTTTGGGTAGATTAAGGGCTTGTCTGCTCTGGGAAATGGAAGAATATTCAAAGAAAGGCTTGAGTTGGAAGGGAACTTAGAGATCATCTAGTTCCACCCTCCCTGCCATGGGTAGGGACACCTCCCACTAGACCAGATTGCTCAGAGCCCTATCCAACCTGGCCTTGAAACACTTCCAGGGATGAGACATCCACAGCTTCTCTGGGCAACCTGCGCCAGTGCCTCACCACCCTGTGAGGAAAGAATTTCTTCCCAACAGCTCATCTAAATCTCATTCACATCACTTACATGACCTTGTGGATTTAGAGCAGGGTGGTTGGTTTGTTTGGATTTTGTCTGGGGTTTGGAAAATAGTAAGAGGATCAGAGTGATAAGGGCAAGAAGCGACTGGACTCCCACCTAAAATGGCACATGCTCCTCATCACACACCAAGTTCTTTGTACAGGCTTATCAACACTGCAGTAGCATCCTATGCACCAGACAGTACTGAATTTCTACAAGAATCCACTTCAATTTAAAATAGGCTTCATTTAGCTTAATGAAGTTTAGTTTAATTAAATCAACTGTGGTTGTTTAACTTCTGTGCTTTAGGTTTGTGTTTCTAAATTCACTTTTCCTATCTGCCTCAATAGAAACCAGCAGAGTAGTGAGGAGGGAGCCCTTGGCATCTCTTGCTCTGACATCACTACCACTGCTGCCCCAGTGGTCTCCTTGCCTCATCTGGATCTCTCTGCCAGCCTAACTCTCCTGCTGAAATCCCCCAAACAAGACAGCAAGGCTACAGCCCCCAGCTCCTGTTGCAAGAAGCCCACTGCCCAAGGCAATGCACATGTGCAAAAATTAGTACTCAGAGCAACGAGGCAGTGGCAGTAATTACCCAGAGTCACACTGCAGGGAGAGAAGGAGCTCGGATCCCGCAAAGAGCATTTATGGTGCAGCGCTGCTGAGGCGCAGCTCCACTCTTTGCAAATGCCTGCCCAGGGAAAGAAGGCCTGGCAGCCAGCTGCTGTAGTGCCAGCAGGGAAGGAGGAGTCTGGCCTGGTGAGCCTGGCCTAAGAACTGCACATTGATCCCATCACACCACCCTCATTCCTCAGCATCCACCTCCCTGAGCATCCCAGCATCATGTCCTTGGCTCAAGGGGAGGCCCTGGGCAGAGAGGCTGCCCAGCAGCCAGAGGGACACAGCTGGCAGCCAGGAGCCTCTGCAGCCTCTCAGGAGCTCTGCAGCAACCCCTGCATACTGCATGCTAAGCTCCCTAATGCAGACTGATGGCAGCATCTTACAAGTTCCCTTACTTTTTGGACTGTCAGGACTTCTTGTTGCAGCTCTTCCTTTCCCTTTTGGAGTCTTTAGTCCTTCCGCAAGATACTGGTGGCCACTTTCTCCTAGCTCCAGCCTTCGTTTTGCCTGTTAAAAAAATTTTTTTTTTTTTTTAATTCATGGATTGTTAAGAAGTGTATTTAGCTTTATCAAACACAGTATTGGGACTATAGGAAAGGCAGAGAGCAGCGAACTTTTCACAGCAAGGTATCAGTATAGGTTCATAGCCCACAGGCATCACAATGGAATCAAAATATTTACTGGAATCCTAAGGCAGACATAAATATGTCACTCAAAGGCTAGGCTGATGAAGTTTTTTTTTTTTTAATTTAGTAATTTTTTTAGATTTTAAAAGCTGAGTGACAACTGCATTGCGTATTTCAATCTAGTCTGGACTTTCTTAAACAGGTATGAAAGACTTTGGCCCTCACTTGAGTTGAGAACATTTCATTTAAGAAAAAACAAAGACAGTCAGCCTCTCAAGCACCTACATGTATGAACCCACAAAGCTGCATTTCTTTTGAAAAACTCCTTATATCCATCTAAGTTTGCGCAAAAGACTGTTAGTGCAAGTTATATTTTCCCCTTCACCATTTGAAAGGATAGCTTTGAGAGGACCAATAATTTCCACTACTATGAACTTTCCATCAGTGAAACACAAGACATGACATCAAGAGCAGCACTGGACAAGTTCTCTCCTCTGCCTTTCAAAAACTTGTCCTCATTGAAAGCACAACCACTACATTTATTTCGACATTAACTAGCACATGTTCTGCCTACATAAAAGCAAGGTGGAGCAAAAGTAGTATTAGAAAGATGATGCCTGAAAATCAGCTAAATGTTGCATTCAGCTCAAAAGAAAGCTGTGTACATCTTGAGTAACAAAAATAGCGAATGAAACTGTTTAACTATGCAACACAGAGACCAATTGCGATGAAAACCACCACCAGTATGAATTCTGTTCCTAGACAGAAACACAATATACTATCTTTGGAAACAATTCTATACCCTTCCCTGCCACTCAGGTTACTGAAATTAAATCTGGGGATACTTGTTATCCTAACAATAGAAAGCACATAACCTGGAAGACACAGGAAAAAGAAGAAAAAGAAGTTTTATATCTAATCAAGTTTAGGCAAATAACTGCTTCTGAAGAATGTTGTTTATTCACTTAGGCAGAGTAATTCAGAGTACTTTATTTGCTTGTTTTTTAAGATTCACCCCAAAGGGCTGGATAATGTTTTGCTCCGCAGTGAACCCAGACAAAACAATACATTCTGATGTGGAGCTGTAGACAGGTATTTCTGTACTGTGGATTTGTCTTACGCATTTTAGTTTGGGTCTGTGACCAACAGAAGGTGCTAAATAAATTAATTTTTATGCATTTATTTATGGATAGCTAACTAATATATTTCTATTGGACTCTGCTTGCAAACCTCAAACTTATTAAAAGGCAAGTTAAAGCACATGAAACTCAAACAAGCCCATGGTGTAACAGCACATGCAGAGCACTCAAGCCACTCTTCTCTACATTTTGTGTGAAGGGGCACAAAATTCACTGGTGACAGAGCAAAACTGAACTGCATCCTTCTAACCAACACAGGTACCACACTCCCAGCACACCACTAGTGGCAGCTTCTAATGGCATGAAACACCTCTGCTCCCTTCAGCTCTGTAATCCAAGGGCACTGATTTCTAGAAGGTCAGCTGTTAACAAAAGCATCCAGCTCATATGTTTAGCCAACATAACTGGATTAAATTAAGATTACAGCTATTCCACAGGGAGAAATATATTTCACACTTCTTTATGTAAGTGTTTTTCCACTCTGAGAACTGTAAGAGCAAAGGAAGGAGGGGTGAAAAGGGAACAATTCAGGGCGTGGGAAGACTAGGCCAAAGGGATACAATTAAAGATAAAAGAGATCTCAAAACCAGGTGTAAGAAGGAGGGGCAATGTTTAAGACGTAAAATCCGGAGATTTGCAGCTCTCTCCATCAGATGAGAAACTTAGGTTTGGATTATACATCAAAACTTTTTGTCTCAACTTGTTTGCAAGACACAAACAACAGTATTTTGCCTCTGCTTTTGTGGTCAAAGACTTATGTAAGTTTATCCCATGAACTTCAAATAATCGGAGAGAACACAGACAGCATCCTTTGGCTGCACAGAGCAGCACAAGCCTGCCTGCTTGCGCTGGGGCTGTTACAAACAACAAGCTCTTGTCAGGCTCACCAGCATCCTGCACCTACAGACAGCATAGGGCTAGTGGAAAAAATACCACATGACAGAGAGAGCTCTACAAGATAGTTGGGTTTTAGGGTACAAAGTATACAGAAAACCTGAGAGAGATATAGAGCAAAATATTTTAGTGGGATTTAAAAGACTCGATTACTGACAGTGAATTTTAGCAAATCCTGAGGCATGTTTAATTTCAGGCCAGATGTTACACGTCACTCAGCAAGTGCTCACTTCCCCTTCCTGTTTTACAAACTTCATAACTGATAAGATGCAGGGCTGAAGTGGTGTATTCTCTCAATTTATTCTTTCATGAATTACAGACTAAAGATTTTCTAGTGCTATTTTGTTTGCACTAGAGATCCTGGGTGACTCACAGTTTCTCTCTCCCATCTCCAAAATTATCCATAGTGCCTTCCAATATCCTCAGAAATCTCAAGATCTGTGATCAGCAGAATCAGTGAGCCTTTTAAAAGCACATCTTTATATGTGTCACTTATTTTTGCTATAGCACACTATTCATTATTTGCATTGTTTGTACAAATTAGTATTATTTGTCCTTACTGCATTATTTGATCCATCGTAGCATGTACAACCATCTGACAGAGTATGTGGGACCTGCTAGAAGTAAAAAGCCAAAGGACACAGCATAAAGCATCCCAATGGCAGGGAGAGAAAGGAAGCATGGGGACTAAAAATTTCTCAGTGACGTGAAATCTGAGCGTAATAAATGGAAGTCAGATTCCGTAGGGGGACTGTGAAAGGAGCACAAAATACATGGAGCAATGAGACAAGTAAAGCCACAAACTGATACATTCCAGCAACAGACATTAAAGCAACAGGAAAGCATCCCATGGAGCTGAACCAGGCACCTACCTAACCCCTTGGTCAAGACATAAAAATTGTGGCATCAACTGTTTTAACTCAAGTTTCTCTCCCAATACTGTGAGCAATCCCTGATACAGATACAACTACAGATCCACTGTTCAGTGCAGAACACTAAAAACTGGTGGTACCTTGAGTCCTATGTAGTTTTGCCCTTTTAGCTTCAATCCCTTTTTAAAAAAATCAAAGAAACCCCGATAGCTACCACAATCAACATCAGAGGCAAACCCACAAGAATGTCTTTCATAAGGACACTTGTCTCTAGAGGAAAATAGTTTAAAGACTCCTAGGATAAGCTAAGTATTTTCAAGTAGGCAGGACCTGATGCAATTCAATACTCAGTCTCATGGATTAACTTTTAAGTGGAGGTTGGAAGCAGGTTATGCTCATAGGAGAAAAGGAGTAAATGCAGTATGTATTAATTGAAAAAAGGGGTGGAAAAGGTGCAAACAGGAACTTATAGCCCATTCCCTTTAAGGAGCTGGTTTTACTCCATGGCTACATGGGTCTATCAGGTTGCTGACACCACCTCTTTCTGCATCCTCCTTCCATGCCTGCTCTCTCCCTGCTCCCCTGGTGCAGACCTGACTGATATGTCCTCATCAGCCCCTACAGAAAGCTGGTTCAAGAGGTCCCTACTAGCAGTAACTTGGTCCTGCTCCAAAACAGAAGTGATTTTTCTGCTGGCTTGTCCCTTGTGGGTGATGAGCCTACACTGAGAGCTGCTGAGCAGAAGCGGTGTGACACTCACCCATGCCCCTTGAGACATCAGACTGGCATTTGAGCAGCTTCACTATCACATCACACAGCAATCAACTTCAGTTCTTTGGGAAAGAAACTGGCAGCAATTAGAAATAAAGAAATAAATTCAGAGTGTTACCTTGTAACAGACAAGTAAGTGTTAAGCATCAGGAAAGGGCCAGGACAGGGTTTTGTCAAGATAGCAGAACACAGTGCCCAGGTAGGGCAGACAACATCAGTTTTTGAGGACTGCATCATATCTAACCGAAGCCTTACTTTCTATGAGAATTATATTTCTAAGTTTGAGGGGAAAAGCAGTAAAACACCCTCTAATTCTTTCCAGTGATAAAATAATGGGGAATAACCTTGTCAAACTATGCACACTACGATGTTTCCTGCTAGATGTGCCTGTTTCAGCCGTATTACTGTAGGCAAGTTAGTTGCACTGTTTGCAAGAGACAGACCTGAGAAAAATTACATTTTGAAAAATCTTTTGTCTGAAATATTCCTGCACCCATTAGGCTTTAGCAAGCACATAAAACTTGCCAGAAGAATGATCTGAGTTGGGGATATTCTATTACCCCAAAACCCTACATTTAAAAACACTTGGAAAAATGAAGTCAGTACATTTTCATTACAAGTGCAAAGAGCCAAATTCCACTTCAAACTCCTGTCACAGCTCTTGGGCCTGCACATTCCATCTCCTTGGAGGTCCCATCCAGGTCCAAAAACACATTAAGCCCCCTGCTCCCCTAACAGGCATTAAAGGTGTATTAGAGGAGCAGCAGTCTGATTTAAATACAAAAGGACAAAAGTTGACCTCAGAATGAGTATGAAAGTAAGCTGGGCCAAACCTGCTGAGATGGGGACAGAAGAAGAACTTGTTCCAAAATACAATAGGATGAGGAGTTGAAAAGAAACTCCAGCTTACGATTGACTGGGCTGGAAAAACAGGAAGATTGGAAATGACCATGCCCGGCAAGGAATAAATTGTTTATATTAAGTGATAGCTGACGGTGAATTAAGCAGCAAGTCAGAGAACTGTGTCTCGGGGCTCAGCAGTGGGTGTCTCAGAGCAAGGAGTAAGATGGGCAAGTTAAGCAAGGGACGATGACTAAGCCTGGCGTAGTGTCTAGAAGATATTACAATTGCTAGGGGCAGATAAAATGGCAGCATTTCTGTATGTCACCACAATGCTGATATTACTGGGGAGGGGATGTGTGCCTTTCCAGGGAGCACAGATAAATTTTGACTGCAGCAAGGAAGCCATAGCATAGGTTCTTTACCACATACTTTGCACAGGCTTTCTTCCACATTTTCTAAATTAAGCAGTCACTTAAAAATACAATTTAAAAGTGGAGGTTCTGGAGGCATGAATTCTAGAAAGCTGTTCCAGAGGTCAGGAGCTGCAGAGAAGAAAGCAAATACATTACACGAAAGGGTAAATTAAACTGGAGCATGATGAGGAAGGAATACAAGAGAGGAAGCAAAGGAAAAAAGACACCTTGGGGTGAATGCAGAGAAATATTCATGCACTAAGGAAATGTTTCCACCGAATGAAGGGATAGAGGCTGAGCATTTAGAACAGACTGAAATGAACAAACCCTGATATGTGGAGAGCCGTGAGTGCCTGCCAGAGGGCTGCACCCAGATGAGGGCACGGCAAACATTCGGGAAGACTAGGAAATAGGGAAAGGTGCAGAGAGGAGAGCAGAGGAGCTCCCAGCAAGGAAGGGCTCAGCTCTGCTGGTCAGCTCACAAGCAAGGAAACATCCCAGGTCAGCAAAAACATGCAAGAGGAGTATCAGAGCTCCTGCCTTTAAACTCCTACTGACTGCTCATTTCATACCCACCTCCTCATTGCTCAACAGAAAAAAATTTGGAGTTCGAACTCCTGGAAGGGAGAGAGTCTTCCATCTTCCATGAAGAAGTATTTACCCCCGTGGTCTACACACAGATACTAATAATTTGTACCATACTACCCTTGGTTTCAGTAGTTAACTCTGACAGTATAAAAGATTTAAAAGGAGGTTTAAGGAAAGAATAGGAAGATAAAGAAATAGCTGGGAATTAAACTATTTGCATGTAAAATACAACAAAGTATGTCCTTAAAAGGAAAGTTCTAAAAGTCCTCTCAACTCTTTTAAAAAATATTACTTCTCTATCAAAAGTAGGCATTCCTATACAGAGGAAGAAGAGGAACAAGACCAGGAATGGCACTTCTAATGAAAACATGACCTCAAAATTCAGTTTTACTCATAGCCATTCATAAGACTGAGGTAAAGGAATACAAAAAGATATATAAAAATAGTGCCTTGAAAATTGAATACATTGTAAAATCAACACAAGGCAGAAAAGGAATCTGAAATAAGAGCTACTTATTCATCAGGACTATTAGTTGAGTGACAAGCAGCTTATAGTTAAAGTAAAATCTAAAGAATCATTTTAAAGCAAATGAAAACACAGCTTACAGAAATCATCCTGATCAATCTAATCCAACACAAAAGCCCCAAATTTTCTTCTCATGAAACAGCAACTGTATTTAGAAAATGGACCAAAAGTACTCTCTATTATAGCAAGTTCTGTTTCACAAATTATCACCTTATTTTTCAGCATATTATAGTTTTGACTAAGGGAAATTCTTCTCTAGCTCTTTTATTGAAATTATTATTTCAGCTACAGTCAAATTGTTTGTTTTCAATGCAGATGAATATTAAAAGAAAGTCCCTTTTGTAAGTCTTAATTTGGTTTATAATTCAATAAGTGGCACCTCACAATTACCAAATTAAATGACATTCTGGTCATACGCAGCCCTTCCCCATTAGCCATTTGACACTGAGGGCTGAAGGCTGATCTGTTACTCTGGTGAAGTTTCTTTCAAGGCCTAATTAAACCATCCTATTTCTATCAATTTTTCATTTTCATTATTTCCTCAGAATTATCCAAGAGTCACGGAAGCTATGAACTATAAGCACTTAAAGCCTACGACTTTTATTTAGCTCCAAAAAGTTAAAATGTGGGTGGCCAAGTTTCAGTGGCAAATTCTTGTTTGAAAGAGCCAAGGCAGAGGAACTGAGCGATGGCTTTCCCTTCTCAGGATGAATGTGCAGGAAGAAGCAATGCAAGTGCCATAAGTGCCTCCCAGTCGCTGCTGCAGAACATCCCACAAAGCCATTTTTAACACCCACTGAAAGGAATACATCAGCTTTCAGGCATGCTCAGCAATTTGAGCACGGCTAGCTCGCTCCGTGTTAGTGGTGCTGTGCAGCGATGCCACCCCACTGAGGCACTTCACACTCTCATCTCCAGCCTGGCTGAACAGAACATTTTCAACCACTTTTAAATGAAACACAATGGCCTGAACCAAATCAAGAAAGTACTGAAGAATAGCAATGAAAAATGGCAGTTTCTCCTATACTTTTACTGAAGCAGGATTATAATCTTAATGTGCTAATTACCTTCGATTTTCATCCTGATATCTCATGTGACCTGACCTGCATTCTGGTCAGATTATCTCACTAACATAGTGTTACCAACACTAATATAATTCTGACACCAAGGTAAGTGGACAACCCTGTTTGACATTACTCCATTTTCTGCTCATAGGTCTACTGGAATGCCATGGGATCAGCCCACACCCCACCAGACTTGCACTCAGTATAGCAGCCACTGGCAAAACGTGCAGCTTTATCTTGTTTTCCTACTCTGCTGCAGTACTTCATATTTTCTTTGCACTAAAAGAGGAAGGACATTACAACAGTTGTGCAAGACATAAACCAAAGCATAAGCCACGTTTCTGGCCTCAAACCAAGAGAATTACACCTATGCTGCATAGGAAATGAATCATCTGAGATCTTTCTTATTGCAATTTTTTCCACCAAATACGAAACAATTACTTCTTACTGGAAGCAATGGCTTTGCACTGTACTAAGCTTGAAAGCTCCAGTTACTACTTCGTGTTGAAATATGAAAAGCTGCTTTCAGGAAACTACACCCAGTTTTCATCGCAACTGCTAAACTGCCCAAGGTGAGGAGCGCGTGTGTCTCTGGGCAGTCCTGAAACACCTCCGTGCAACCTCCTCATCCCAACATCTGCCTGAGCCTGAGCTGCACCTGCCTCGTTAAGGTGGAAGCTCCAGAGACAAATCTTCCAGAAAACATAATGACGAACAGCCAACACTCACATGCAGAAACACAGACCAAGCAGCATCTGGTGGGTGCAATCCTGCCCACAGGTTTTTGGGGATGCCTGGGTGCAGCAGGACAGCTTCCCTCCCCTTCCCTGGGAAGCATGGCGGTAAGACCAGCCCTGCCCCTAGCAGGCTCTAATGCCAGCCTCATCCCACAAGCTGGTGTCACAGCCAGCAGCCCATTTGCCCAGCCCTGTTCCCAAAGACACCCCTTCAGCAAGGCTGCTGCCTCCGGAGCAGAGCTCGGGGATTTTCAGCTGTGGTTTGTGTCAGTGATTTCTCACCACACACATTCTTCGAAGAAAACAAGGCTGCCATAAAAGAGGCCTGAAGCTGAACTTGCAAACTGATGGCAAGCAGATGGGAGAGTGGGGAACGCGATGGGACACAGAGAGAGAGCGGACAGGATATGACAGCAGACCGGCTATGTAGGAGACTTTCTCGGTGTAATTTCTTTGTATTGCATTTATATGCAACAATTACACCGATACAGGTCCACTTTTCATGTTATCCATTGAGACCAAAGTAAGCCATGAAGAAAGTGATGGTTAAATTCATGGTGTACAATAGGGCACAACCTCTCCATGTGGCTACAGAGTTCCTTCCAGTGTTTCAGCTCTTCAGGAGACTTTCAGCCTCCTGACTAGTAAGGCTAAAGTTGAACTGGACCAAGGGAAAGAAATCTTTTGTATTATTTTAAGGTTGATCCCAAAGAAAAACCATTGCGAAGCAGTCAGTCTCAAAATATATCCCAGAGATTATTTTGTCTTATGTATTTAAGGACTATTTTTTAAAGTACTCTTTTTTAAAAGTCATTAACTTCAAAATAAGATTGTGATTGGATTTGTTCCACTGAGTAGCTTCCACTCTATGTGTGGAAATTAGCACAGCTACTTAAAAAAGGAAAACTTTCAAACACTGTCAGATGTCTGCCAAATTGTCTATTAAACAAACAAGCCCCAAGATTGGGGGAGGAAGGACACTGAGAGCTGGAGAATATAATAGGATGAACTTCCTTGTAGGAAATTCCAGTAAATGCCATGGAGTATTAGACAAACAGGTTAAAAATTACAGTAGCAGCATACTGGGCACATATATTGACTCAGGAATCAGAAAAAGTGTTTTTCCTCACTTACAGAACATAGAGAATATAGTCATAAACCTCTCCAGAAAGATGTAATTAATAAGACTGGATATATAGAAAGTGAAGAGTGAGGAGAAGGAGGAACCATGCCAGTGCTATCTCAGTGTAGGTGCTCTGTAATGGTGCAAGATTGGGCTTGCATCACAAAGTTCACTTGCTAAATTGCCAGCCTAAGCCACAGCATCTTGAGCTTTGTTTTCCTTGGATACAGGATACCTACAAGAAAGGACTACGTCTGGGGAATTTCACAAATGAAGTTTCTGGAGTGCAAGTGTTCGTGTCTACACAAGTCTGCGGTTCAAGATTTCCCACCCTGGCACCCCAAACCTTCCTGTACTCCATACAAAATACCCATACCAAGTTACACCAGAACAGTGCCAAGGGACTGCATCATTTGACTCTCTGAGAGGTGATTCATAGCGAACCAAGAAACTTACACAATCTTTCAAAAATTAATGACGAAAAGGATCTGTATGTAAACACTTCAGAAACTACAGCAGATAGCTACAAACTAGAAGGTAACAAGTTTTAAATACTCAGGTGCACATGAGCATTAGTGTTGGGTATTCACATCCCCAGAGCAGGTGAATCCTTCCTTTAAAAAAGTCAACACCGATCTCAGCTCCATATTTTTAATTCACTGCCTGAGGTACGATGGCTCTTACATCTATCTACTTTTTCAATTCATGTAATTAGTAATAAGAAGTCAGATCTGAAGTAGCAAAACCTTTTATTTTGAAGTACTTTCTTAACTCAGTTCCACCCAAGTATAAAAGCATACAGCAGGGTTCCCCAAAAGTAATAAATGGACTTTGAACCCATTTAGGGTGATAAAAATATTATCTTTTTTCCAAAGGTCATCGTCAAAGTTGACAAAAAACATTCAGAAGACCCAGGTGAGATGAAACGATTTGCATTTACAGAATCAGACAATGAGAAATAACATGGGGTCCTAAGCATTTACTGTAATACAGAGTAGTTCTGTACATTATGTAAATTGAGAGAGTATTAGTTCACTTTAAAGAAGTCTCAGCATTGTTCAAACAGATTAACCTTGGTAAGTTATTTCTGCACCTACAAGTAACTACAATACTGACTTTGCACAAGAGATCGATGTATCATTCACAAGTAAATTAAGTATAGTTTTGAAAATTAAATTAGCAGCATTGAAAAAGAAAAAATCCTTAAATAACCTTGATGAAGTTAACACAATAACCTCCTCCACATACCAAACCTCAGAGTAACAAAAATAAATAACAAGTGCCCAAGAAACAAGAAAACATGGTTTACATATCCAAAAGCAGCTATTCCTAGAAGAAGTAGAAAAGGAGGCTCCAGATTAGCAGAAAGTCACAGAAATAGACAAAAGATTATAAGAAGAGAGTGAGGGAGAGAATCACAGGTAGCAGGGACCTAAAGACCCCAATTGTGGCTGACAGCCTCCTCCATCCTAGATCTGGAGCTGGTACTGCCGTCAGAAGGCTTCTCTTCACAGCACATTTCTTTGACTACAAACTGAACTTGGTTTTCACCCAGCCTGGGTTGATAAACTCTAGGAACTGAGGACCTCCTCCCTCCCTACATCAAGGTAGGCAGCTGCTGCATTCACTTTTATTGCACAGGTCAGTTTGGCCACAGCTTACACAAATGACAGAGATAGCCAAGCTCCTGATGTTTTAAATACTGTGTAATGTCACAAAGAACAAGTAATCCACTGAGCTTTCACTGTGATGCACATTCTACCTTGGCAGTATTTTATCAATCCATCAGCCACACCACAGAGCAGAACAACCTGAGAGTGCTGGCAAAATGATGGCAAATTCAGCTCAAATAGGAAGTTTTACTTATTCGCACTGACAGAGAGGGAATTTAAAAAAAAGACAAGAAGGCAACAGGTCTTAAGTGTTGGTAGACGAAAAAATTTTCTTTTTTACATTTAGGAAAATTTTGTCATGCACAAGACAATCTAAAACAACTGATATGACAGCCTAATTTACAAAACAACAACCAAAACAGATGGTTTTCCAGGGAATCACGGGTAATAAATTTCTAGGAGAAAAGATGTTAAAGTTGCTATTCTTTCTAGATTGTATAGGATATTTTTAAAAGGTTATCCCTTTTGGCTCTCGTGAAGCAGAAAAGTTCCAGTCATAGAGTCAAGCAAGGACTTGAACCTATATGGAAACTGACCCACACCGGACACAATCAGTCCCTTCTACTTTGTCTTCTTTACTATGTATTCCCTAAACTAAATACCTTGAGATGACTTCTCCAAAAAATTAGTAGCACCTTGAAGTCTCAAATTTTAAAATTAAGTCAATTTGCATTTTTCACTCTAATCTACCCTTTCTTTGATGAAAGAAAAGAATCTGACTTTAATATGACCTCCTACATATCATGGACCCTAGTTGCTGTGCTATTGTAGCCAAGGAGAGGAATGCAATTTTAGAATCTTTGTTATGAAAATGAAATGAACAAGCACCTGTTGTGCTTGGTCAGGAAGGACCATAAACACAGTTGCTCCTACCAAAAAGTAGGTAGATGGACTTGGTAACCTCAAGGCTGCTCAGATTTGAAATTACAGAGCATAACTCTACAGAGAAATTAGAGCAAAACAGTCATTGTGTCAAAACTTGAAGACATCAACTCATTATTTTCCCCTCACTTAAAAAAGCAAACTAATTTCCACTTTAATTTTACATTGTTTAAGCTTTCAATATTAAATTCCCAATGTGCTCAAGTTCCACAACTTAAGAAGTCCTTTAACACCAGAATAATCTTGAGGAGTGGCTGAGGTGGGAAAGCACCCCTGGAGATCATCTAGTCCACCTGCCGCTGCTCAAAGAGAAGGCAGCTGGAACAGGATGTTCAGGGCTGTATTGTTAGGTTTTTAATGTGGCCAGTGAATGTAACTCCACAACCTAAGGGACCTGTTCCAGCGCGTGATCACCTTTGTTGCATAGCCTTCTGTGCAAATGGAATTTCTTCATTTCAGTTAGTGTTCATTGCCTTTCATCCCATCACTGGCCACCACTGAGAACAGCCTGGCTCCATCTCCTTCACTCCCTCCAATCCTGTCCTTAAACACCTCCAGGCTCAACAGTCCCAGCTCTCTCAGCCTCTTCTTCTATAGGAGATGCTCTGAGGCCTTAATTACCTTCATAGCCCTTCACTGGACCTGCTCCAGGATGTCCACAGCCTCTCCTAATGGGGAGCCCAGAACCAGACCCAGCACATGAGATGTGCCTCACCAGGGCCGAGCAGAAGGAAAGGATCATCTCATTCTGCAGAGCTGTTTTACAGCAGGTTCGTCCCAGCCCATTCTGGGACCTGGAATTATTCCTCCACAGACGCAGGACGTGGCAGGACTTTGCACTTCCTTTTGCTGAACTTCATGAGGTTCCTGTCAGCCCATTCCTCAAGCCTGTCAAGGTCCCTCTGGACAGCAGTGCAACCATCAGCTATATCAACTTCCACCCCCAATTCTGTATCTCATGTATCAGTCAAGTCATTCCTTAATATTAATTTCATAAGCAAAATATTGCTTAAGTTGCACCGAAGGGCATTTCCTTCAGACCTCAAATAGTTTCTGCAGCCTTGTTTAACATCATCTTCTATTTTCAAGATTTTTCCCTTGCAAATATGAGCACTGAATTGCATGTTATTTTAAGTATCAGCCACACCAAAACTGTTGACTGAGGCAGAAGTATCCCCGCTATTGTTCTTTTTTTTGTACATGCCAGGATGTAAGCCACAGTGCCATTGCCTCTCAGCGTTGTGCTGGAAGCTGGTGTGCAGTTGCCTGTCCACTGCAGACTTCTCAGAAGTGCTGCTTTCCAGGATACAGGCCCCCTTTCATAAGGCATGGCTTGCATTCCCTGCTCTCTGGCGTACAACTTTGCCTTTCGCCGTATTAAAGACACAGTGTCTGAATGTGCCTACAGAGCAAGTTGTGAGAGCTCCATTATTATTTACTATTCTGTTGGCAATTACTATCAGTAACAGCTTTTTTGTTTACTTCTGTGACAATGATGAAAGCACTCCATAGTTTTGGGATTAGTGCAAATACTCACTGGAATCAATCAAAAGGACTCTTTCCCTGCCACTTAGCCAGTTTTTGAACCAATTTCATATTGACAGTTACTTTTGTTAATCAAAATGCTTTACAAAATTCAGTATTTTCTATCAGCCTCATGCACATGTCAGACAGCTGTACCTTTGTTAACTTCTAGCTTTTGGTTGAAAGGCAGGAGAAGGGGGAAGGCAGGAAGAGCTGGCTGTGGGATACTGCTGGTAAACACTTTTGGAAACACCACAGGCACTCTTTGCAGTGCTGTATACAGAAGAACTCCATCCTCATAATTACACACTACTTAAACCCACCAGAAAGGTGTATTTCAAAACTATTGGCCATCCCAAGTATTCTGGAAGTTTTATGGGTGCTGGCACAAGGCTGGAAGAACAGAACATTACCAGAGGGGTAAAAGAGACAACCCCTGGACTGAAAGCAGGAATTTGTGTGTCTGTTCATGAGCTTTAATTTCTATTCATTGTAGCCTAAAGTTCAGAGAAAGTCCATTTGGCTTCTTGTACTGCTGCCTTCCCCCTTTTTCCCTTTCTCCTACCTGTCCTGCTGTATAACCATGCAGCTATTACAACTATCCCATAGGCAATGGACAGCTAAATGGGATTTTCCAGAAGCCTGGGGAAGTCTTCCAGTGGAGTCTAGCACTAAAATATCACCTATTAAAGGCTGCACTAAAAATTCCTTTCTTTAAATAACTTTGAAGAGAGAAGAAATCTATCTACTCAGTTTGGGCCCATGGATTCCTCCTTAATCTGTTCATAAGATAAATGACCATATGGTTTAATTGAGCCTTCTTCACAGAAGTCCTAACTTTCTCTCTTATGATCAGTACACCTTGATCCTTTTCATTTTCAAATGCAGTCCCACTTATGAGTCATCTTTCCCTCCTCTCACACACACTTTTCAGTCTCTCCTTTTCATCCTTTTCCTCTTGTTTTAGTAAAAGCTGTAGGTAGGGCGAACTAAAATAGCAAGTTTCACAACTGGACATGAGACATCCTTAAATTTAGATCAAATAAGCCCTTCCAAAGTACACGAGAGCTTTCCATCCAGACAGATTTATAAAAGCTACATATAATTATGGAAAGGAATAGGAACAAAAATAGCCTGTGGACGATGCCCTCTCTCAACAGTATATGGATAGGAAGGAGGACAGCCTTATTCTCTTAGAAGCAGGAGACAAGGTAAGATAACTTGAGGCAGCCGTGGGAAGCCTCCACCAGCCTGTAGGCTTGCTAGATTGCTAAAAATCCTTAAGCGTGATAGATTCCCATAGAAACCCTCATTTTCTACTCTAATTGTTTTCCCAACCCTAATTCCAAGCTATAATCAAACTGTAAAGCTAAGATTACCCCAGAAAACTTGACTACATCTCACTGTCTGAGACTGCTCCAAACTAAAGCAAAGGCAGTCTTGGAAGAAACCTGCTTTGCCAGTCATCGGTTTGTCTTGGACGTCTAAAATTCAAGAAAGCACAAAAACCTGTTGTCTTGCCTTGACATCCATAACTCGTAGCCTTTCAACAGGCGCCTGCTGATGATAGCAGCAAGAGTTGTCTTACTCCCGACTTTCCTCCCACGCTTTGCACTGGCAAGAAGCCCTCACGCACTCTGTCCTGACTTGGAACGAGCTCTGCAGCCTGGTCCTACGCTTTCCACCGCAAACTGGAAATTTCGTGTCCACTTCAGGTAAATACATTTTATTGAATTAAATACAAGAAAGTAAATATGGCAGAGTTACAGGGCTCCTTGTGTAAAACGTTGACTTCCAAGATAAACAGGAATGCTACACAGCTTTCACATATTGCTATCCTGCAGGCGTTTCAAAGCACAATGGTGCTAAAGAAAGTATCAGGAGAAAGATGGAAATTTTGGCAGCTGCTTAGGGGAGAGCTGAGGCTACTGGCAGTGGGCAGCACGTGTAAGGATTGAGAGATAAACACATCAGACCTTTTCACAAGGAATCAATAACAAAATAGTTACATTTGAAATCAGAAAACAGATTAAAGTGAAACTCTTACTTCACAGCCCTATGAGTTACAGGCTGTCTCTAGAAATAGCTCCACACTAGTTGAATTTGTAGTGGAGGTTGATACAATGATACACCTTCTTTTAAGCCAAAGCTGAAATTCAGCAGTACATGCTGGTCACAAAGGCAGAATTCTGCTGTGGCATGGAATAAGCAGGGCCCTGGGTGCTCTTGCTGCCACGCAGGCTGGCTCCACCTCACTGTTTGAGGGGCAGAAAGGAGACTTTCCTATGAGCGCAGTCATTAAACTCAACCTTCCACAGCCAACTTTGCATGTGACTGGCATTCATTACCACTCATCTGACCAGAAGCCCTACAAGCCTTCCCACTTTCAGAAGCTATGCAACATAAGACCCTTGGCCGCGGCTGCTGCGGCTGTTGGTTGTAAAAGCCATCCCAATTGCTATCTCCAAGGATTCTGTGATCTTTCATGCAAGACCACAACTCCTTTACTTTCACCTATTAATGATCAGTCACATTAAAGCCCTGCTCAGTGCTGTACCTGTCAGACTGTACCTGCCAGAGCAGCACAGCCAGTCTTTCCTCTGGAGGCATTCCCTGATAGCAGTGGTTGCCGAGAAGGCCCTCCAGAATTGCAAGCTCACTACATACATAACTTCTAGGCACAAATTACATTTATATCTTCGCCTACTTCAGTGCCAGCCATCAGACTGTAATTAAATTACACGTAGCCTGGGAGCCTCGGTCAGGGGCTGGAAGACAAGCGTGCAAGGCGTGGCACAAACAGCACCGAGCAGATTCTTAATTGAGGCAAATACGGCTTTCCTCCATGAACTGAGGATGTTTTCAGCCATATTTACTCCTCCATGTGCTCACAAACCCGCTAAACTGCCCCCCAGCCCTTCAAAGCTGGAGATGGAGAGAGCGTGCGAGTTCCCTC
Organism: Acanthornis magna; assembly: GCA_036785705.1. Classification (NCBI taxonomy): domain Eukaryota; kingdom Metazoa; phylum Chordata; class Aves; order Passeriformes; family Acanthizidae; genus Acanthornis; species Acanthornis magna. The sequence continues at coordinate 22,786,314 of JAWUZG010000025.1, read as the reverse complement.
CAGCCCTTGGGCACTGCTGGCCGGGCTCCGGCAGCTGCACGCCCTTGGTAACCTAAGCAGAGAGGAGCAGCACAAAAGCCGCCTATTCCTTTAGGGAGCCATCTGTTAGGGCTTCATTCCGCACAACTCCGCTGCCTTCGAGGAGATGCTGAGGTCACACACACAGCAAGGCTCTTGGGCTGCTGCCACTCCAAGCGAGCGAGGGGAGAGGGCATGGCCAAGGGGCAGCATCTGCTGGCCATCTCCACCCTAACCACGCAGCCGGCTGGGCAGGGAGCTCTCTGGGCTGAAAACTAATCACTCAGGCAGTGTTAGCTTTCAGCCGGAGCAGTCCCCGGTGTGACAAGCGCAGAGAGGTACGAGGGCAGGCGCCAAAGCATGGAGGGAGGGAGGGCAGCATGACCCTATTTGTGGCGGCACCAACCTGGATCACTGCGAGTCGACTGTGAAACCACATCTCCAAAGTGTCTCCCAGCATGGTTCTGGGAAATACCTTCTGTCACGGGAGGCACTTCTAGTAGCATAGACCCGGGTCCAAAATCATCTTTTCCTTCCTATACCATCAGGGAATTAAGGCTTCTCTGATGATGAAAGGATTATATTTCATTTCCAAGAACATGCAGATAGTGTCTGAGACAGAGAGCCATTCTCGTGCTGCTGAACTGAATGAATCCAACATGTTGGTCTAGGCCACAATGGTGAGGAGCAATGGGAAGACCTCTGTCCCTCAATAACCTCCTGCAGAAACCCATCATGACTGAATTGCATTGCATTTCAACCCCTGCATGAAGCTAGCGACCACCTGAAGGATCTTGATGGGGTATTTAATCCTCTTCTCCATGTTATCACCTTCAGAAATACCCCACAGTTTACCAGCTGCACAACTGCTTAACAACGGGGTGTGACTATTGAATTTTAAATGCTGAAAGGAAGTCTTGTCGTATCTACCCTAATGGAGTATCCTCAAAATGTAACAAGGAAGAAACTGGAGCCATCAGTTAGCAATATTATCACTCTTTCCTCACAGCAGAAAACAAGGAGAAAAAAGCTAATCAAATACTACCACCTTTCTTCCCCCCTGCTATTGCTTCTCCTTACATTGACCACATTTGTGGTTAAATGCAGGGAGTCAAACTTCCTATAAGCAGTGTTGTTATGGTTCCAGATTTCCACTGTGGTTCAGCTGTATCACAGCTCTGGAAGGGCAAACTGGCACGTGCTCAAACCGCCACCTTCCCTGGTTAGGGTGAAACAATTCCATATTGTGACTCTAAAAAGGTCCTTTACCTGAAACACCTTGCTGGCCTTCCTTCTAAGATTAAAGGTCTTAACTGTGAACTTAAAAAATCACTTTGTTGAAATTGATATTCTGGATAAAAATGTTTAGTCAAAATACTGATGCCATTTCACCATGCTAGGGAGAGATGCAAGTAGCCAGTTAAAATGTACCTTCCCATTAAGACAACACTTTTAATTCAAAGTTCTGGCTGGGAAGATCACTTCACCTGCTCCATGCTGGGGCTCATGCCCATGCAGTCATGGGGAGGCACTCAAACATGAGGCAGAGCAACAAAGAGGACAAAAAGCATCGTCTCTCAGGGAGAGGTGAAGTACTTGTAGAAGGTGTTCAGCATTACTTTGCAGCAGAAGGAACAATACATTTTCATATGATTTGAGCAACACTAACCAAAGAGACTGGGGCTGAATCTGGACATCTGACATCAACTTTTCAGGAGGAAAGCAAACCTCCCAGGATCATTACAGGCAGGCAGGCTATACCTAATCTTTCAGGCATGCCACACTTGCACGACCACTGGGAAAGCTGGGGTAGCTGTGGTGGGCAAGCACATTTGCTGGCACCCTCTTATGCCATTGTACTATTATGCAAAGCTCCCAGTCTGTTGGCTTTTTCCATTTCCACAAGGCACTGCCATCCAACAAGTCAATAAGGCAAGCTCAAGTATCTGATATTTTTAGCTAGATATACTATAGCATCTCACAGATGCCTAGAGTTTTCTCCCTGCAAGGTCTGAAGCAGATCCCCCCTTCTCTGTGGCTGGTCAAGCTGAGTTTGGGGACTGCTCTTCACATGCTGAGGGAACTGAGCTTATCAAACAGCTGGGAAAGCCACATTTCTCCACTTCAAATGAAGTACTTAGAACAGATACAATTCCTATCTAGCACAACTGGTGCTGCTTCCCCACCTTGCCAGAAGTACAGAAGTGTTTTGAAAATGGCATTGAGGCCATCAAAAAGTGAAAGAATAGTCAAAAAAACCCCACAACTTCACAAATCTGAAGGGGAAAGAAAAAGGCTGAAATGCTGATCCTTTCTTATTGAAAAACATAATGATAACTCTTGATTCACTTCAAAACAGAAGACCTGATGCTGGCCTTAAAGAAAGGAGTCCATCTTAGTCTCTGCATTGCAGATGAGAACAATCACATTTTTGCTTGCTCTGACTTATTGCTAAATTGATTATTCTCCAGGACTAGGAAAGAGGGAGAAAGGAGGGAGATTGTAATCATCCTTATAAAATTCTTTTAGGTGAAAGAAGTGAATTCATCCTACTTTTCCTAGCAACCCTCTTTCCTAATTCTGAAGCAAATAAATCACACTAAGGATAGTATCCTGAACATATGGCTCTGAATAAGGGGGATTTGCCTGCTTTTCTCTTCTCTATTTTTCTCCTCTAAATTAAATATATCAGTCTCTGGAATTCCCTACACATTCCCTTTCACAGCAAAAGGGGTTTCTGTCCCCCTAAAACACAAAATACCACCAAAAAATTCCTTTGTAACTACTAACTTAATTCTGCCACAGAAGGCTGTACCTAAGTTTAATATCTAGCCAACAGCACACAACCTGTTCACTACTGTTGCACTCACTTCCCACATATTCAGCAAACACGATGCTACCAAGACGAGAATAGGGGAAGGATTTCAGTGCGCCAAGACCAGCAGCAACATAAAGAGGATCTTCATAGATGAACAGGTCATAACAACGCTGGAGGCTGCCAAATTATCTTGCATCTTTCTTTGCCATCTCTCTTGTAAACACAAAGCACACAGCTCCAAGTACAGAAACTCATGGGGATGTGTTTCTATTTTGCACTTCCCTTCTCCATGCACAAGACAGCCCATGTTGCAAGGTCTGAGCTTTGAATGCTTCCGTCTTTCTGCAGAGCAGCTGAAGCAGAGGATCACTGGGAAGGATGCTGCTAACCCCTAGATCTGGAAGAGGCCTCCCACAGGCACCCTGCAGGAAGGGGGAAACACCCCCTGAAGTTCCTCACTCCCCTGCCTGCAATCCAAGAAGGCAGCTGGTGACACTGCATGGAAGACTATCACAGAGAAGTTTGCCAGCAGAAACGAAAGGGTAACAAGGATGCCAAAAGCCAATGGTCTGCGGTTTTTTTTAAAGCAAAAATAAAACCAAGCAACACAAATGTGACTAGCAACAGAAATCAGGAAGGCAATGTAAATGATTTTATAGAAAGCGTGAATCAAAGTCATACCAAAAGCCACCTGAATGTTTCCCTATCATAGGCAATTTCTCATGTTCTTTTATGTCATCTTTGCAGTGTCAGTGTTCGAGAGAACAATTCTCAGCTCAGCACGACAGAACAGTAATACCAATGGGCATGCAGAACATTAGCATGTTATAAATAAACTGCTAATTTGAGGTGGGAAAAATCATCAAGGCAGATCTTATGATTAAAAACCAGAGAGAAAGCAAATGAGCAATTTGCTTATGCTTTCAGGACACTGTATTTCCCCCCCCCCCAAAAAAAGAGCTTTTTCTAACCTTAATTCCTGAGGGAAAAAAAGAATAAACCCAGTGAAATACCCTCTGTTGAGACAAAGAAGCCAGTGAAAATGCTATTATAATTTTTAAAGCCCTCCCTGCACCCACCTCAAGTAGTAAGTTGTCTTTTTTACCAGCTCAAAGAGGTTAGTGCTTAGAGTACTACAGCCGGGTTGTGAAGTTTCAGTTTCCTCTCACCCGACTTGCAGTTTTACATAACTCCCAAGAGACACTTTTTGGCCACAGATACCACGCAGCTGAAAAACAACCAAAAAAACCCACCCAAAAAAGTACGAGGTGCAGAAGCATTATACAGCAATTCAGATCTCAGTTACTTAGAGCAGCTTGGTAAAACTCTTACCATGAAAAGTAAAACTTTATTCCGCTGAGCCGACGGCCAGGATTATTCGTGCCTGCGATAGCCCTGATCACCACCCTCCGTCTGCCCCGCATGGGGTTCCCTTCCCACCCTGTCCCCAAGTCTGCAAGGACAGATAACTCCCTGCCGCGGCACGGCTGCCACCTCGGGTATTATTTCTGTACGGCTCCAGCATTGTCGCTCTGTACCAGCATGACACTTACTAAGCATTGCTATAAAAATTTCTGCGAATATCTATGTTTTCCACGAGCGGGGATAATGGCCTCATTGCAATAGCCTTGATAAAAGCTCCAACAAGACAGCTTTCAGATATCGCCACACAAAAGCCTTCTGTGAGAGCTGTAACCAACATCAATTCCCGCTACGCGAAGACATTAGACAAAGTGTGAACTAGCTTACTGTATGGGGACAAAAAACTGACTGTCAATGTGTGGGACCAACGCTGTCTAAAAACACAACACTGGCAAGGCAAAATAGCAGCAGCATATATACATGGTAATTGCCATTTAATTCCAGAATTAGCAGCACAAGACAACAAGTACTGAAGGCACTATTAGGTTACTGACATCACTCAAAACATTATAATTCCATATAATTCCATTTCTAGTGTCCATGGTAGGCAAAATGACTTTAAAAACAGCAGATGTTAAAAACACTCAAGCAGAAGGTGAAGGAAAGCCCAGTTTCCATTACAGAAGCACTCAGAGAACGCAGCAAACCCTTCAGATCTGCTCCTTAGTGCATGTATTTTCCCGCAGAACCACAGAATAGCTTGGGTTGAAAGAGATCTTTAAAGGCCATGTACATCTAGTCCAACCCCCCTGCAATGAGCAGTGACATCTAACTAGATCAGGTTGCTCAGAGCCCCATCCAACCTGGCCTTGACTGTTTCCAGAAATGGGTACCAATCACCTGTCTGAGCAACCTATTCCAGTGTTCCACTAGCCCTGCTGTAAAAAGCTTCTTACATCTGGCCTAAACCCATATTCTTTTAGTTTAAAACCGTTACACTTAAAAATCATAGAATACCCTGAGTTGGAACAGACGCATAGGATCACTGAGTCCAACTCCTGGCTCTGCACAGGAAGGACAGCCCTGACAATCACACCATGTGCCTGACAGCATTGTCCAAAGGCTTCTTGAACTCCGCCAGGCTTGGTGCTGTGACTGTTTCCCTGGGGAGCCTGTTCCAGTGTCCAATGAGCCTCTGGGTGAAGGCCATTTTCCTAATACCCAGCCCAAGCCTTGGCAGACAACCTGGGACACACAAACCACCATTCCACCTATGGTACAAGATGAAACCTTTTCTGTGCATCATTTTGTACTTTTTACATACTTAATCTGCTTACACTCGGGTAGCATCCGAAAAGTCAGAAGCCTATTGTCAACATCAGTGGACTGCACCAATATAATTGCTGGGCCAAGAGATAAGGTTTTTACTTCCAGACCTCAAATTTGCCAGATGACACCTCTCAAATGGGAGTCTAGGAAGGAGGGATGCAAACAAGTCTACATGTCAGTTTGTTTCTGAAAAACATTTGAAAGGCAAATTTGAAAGCTAAGTTTTATAGACAGCATAGTACACTCACCCTATGGAGAAGTGTTTCACTCTAAAATTACATCTGTACTTTAAAATGTGTAAAAATTATGAAATCCTACAGTGCATATTCAGTGGCTTGCAAAAAAAAAAAAACATATCTGTTACTGCACTCCAGTTTTAGTAAGATTTTATAACTAACGGGTAGAACCAAAATTAAGACGTAGTTATATTCAGAGAGAACTAGCAGAGTGGACCAATGAGCCTGACATGATATATAAGAATTACACTCTTGCACTGCATGGTGTGCACCATTGAGTCCTAAACCAAAGACTTTTAATGTCACTTTAATTAACAAGGAAGGAAGTTTACCAATGAGTTTCTTCCCCCGCCCCCCTTTCCTAGCACTAACTTATGCAATATGCAACAACCTTTGAACCAACAGCTGTACAACAAGCAAAAAAACCAAACCCAGAATAGCATGGTTAAGACAAGAATGTCTTTCAAGAAGTTCATTAATGAAAATTACTTTTAGAATCTATGCATACATAACCAACACACATACCACAGCTCGGGGCAGGAATGCTGAAGCTGAAGCAGGCAAGGCTAAGCAAACATCTCGTTGTCCAGATTCCCAATACAACTTATTTTTACCAAATATAGTTCTTTACATGTTTTCTACAAGTTTTCATAGATCTTTGCAAAACAACTAGTGGCTTGCAAGGTCTGTGTGACAGGACTGTAAAATTTCAGTGTAAAGATAAAGAAATGGGAGCCAAAATAATAGCAGCCTCTGCTCTTAACAGTGACTTGTTCATATAAAGCTCAGGATACCAAGGACCCAACATCTGCAGTACTGCAAGTGTGCATCACAGGAAACAGCCCATATCTTGGTAAACATCAGATTCTAGACCCTTGAAGTAAGGCACCTGAATATGTCACCAGTCTTAGGTAGCAGACACTCCCGGGCCTAGATGCAGCCACATACAAGCTGGATGAAATCTTGAAAGCAGCTGCAAGAAAGCAATGAAACAGGGTACTGGTTTTACTCTTAGGAAGCAGGAATAAAGAAAAGCCATATTTGCCCACATAACACACTCAAGGAAGAGATGCCAGCTGATTCTGAAAAGTTGATCTTTAATGCTCCACTTCTTCCTAGATTAGTCCTAGACCAAAGACCTTGGGCACAAAACACCCGAGAGCTGCAGGGCATGCACGTGCAGCAGTGACAGCATTAGCATGTTAGTTTTCACACTGTCACAGGTCAGGTCAGCGACTGTCCATATTCATAAGAGGGAGAGGAGACTCATGACACACGCCATTAACCTCAGGCAAGCTCAGTTAGCAAACAACTACCAGCACATTTGCTATGCATTCATGTAAGTATAAAAGGGAGGCTAAAACCCATGAAGCAGTACTCTCCTACCACACAACAGAGGATGTTTTCATTAAGCTCTGGCTTAATCAACACCTAGCCAAGCTCCTGCCTTCTCCCTTTACAGGTCTTGCAGATGCAAATATTTACCACAGCTCATGTTGAGCTCACAAGGCATTAAGAACTCCATGAATGCCACTAGATCCAGCAAATAGCAGCATCATCCAAGCAGACAGCATAGTACTTCAAGAGACACCCATGCCAGGCATAGCACTTCCAAGTGTGGTTTTGGACCAACTTACTTGAGGAAAACAGAAGTTAAATAGTTCCTTTTTAAAGATGTGATAAATTGGGCAATTTTGCCAAGCCTGTCTTCAAACACAACTGAAATTGAAACAGAATCCAAATACCTCACCAACAGCACCTCCAGCATGGCAGCAGCCCCATCCCAGAGGCATGGGCAGCATCACTCCCACTGCACACCACTGCCCCAAGGAATATGATGGGGGTTTCTTCTCCCGAGAACTACAAACACAATCCTGGTCTTGAAAAAAAATGCAGGAAGCAATTAACTCTGCCAGCCAAAACAAAAGCCTGAAGTCCAACTTAGTCATTTGTAAGGATGAGAGTTACCACCGTATATACACACTCAGTACTGCCAGCTGCAAATGATATTGTTAGCAGAGACAAGAAAACCTGAAGATTCAGTTATACTAAGAGCTTTCCATCTGCTGAAGCCCTGCACTGGGCAGGGCTGGATCTACATTACCACCACTGGCACAAGAAATCCACTGGAACTAAAGTCAGAGTCTCCAACCCATCTTCAGTAGGCAGCTCCACCACATGCCAGGACTAAAGCCTGAGCCACCTTCCCACACCTCCACACCAGCACCAGGACCAGCCCTGTACCAGAGCCATGGCCATCAGCCCAGCAGAAACCTTCCAAGGTGAAGCCTGAAAGATGCCATCCATTAAGCTTCCAAGAAAAGCTCCTGCCTTCATTTCCCATGCACCAATCTCATTCTTGGTGCTCACAATAGGAGGGATAGGCTGAATTTCCTTCCCACAACCACACCAGGCCGACTGGCCTGCACAGGACTGGGCTCAAAGGAGGAATGGTGCTACTTCACTTTCCTGTTTGCAACCTACACTCCATGATGAGCCATTCCCAAAGCAATCACGCCCAGTCATCCCCTCTGTCCCACACCTCCCATTCACCTCCCCAGGGCCAGGTTAAGACCTCATGAAACAAGCTGGGTCTGAAAGGGTCTCTGGCTCCTACTAGACCTGCAAAGTGGGTCTACCTTGTGTTCAAAACATCTTTCAAAGCTGCAAGTCCACAGAAGCAAAAACTCACAATTACAGACACGCTTGTTTTCACACCCTTGTGGTTCCTTTATAAAGAGACAATTTTATCTTTACATTAATGGCTTTCATTTCAGGAGAAATGAATTGTCTGACACTCTTAAGCCTGGAGAAGACATCTGAGGACAGAAGATAATTTATCATAAACTGCAGAGAAAAATGTATCAGAAAATCATTTTTCTCTACCACAGTATCTAGGATCACCCAAGAACACTATAGACAGCAAGTTCAAAATGAAAAAAAAACCCCTCAAAATGCAAGGCAAGAAACAAAGAAAATTGCTTTTCCCTTTCATATGAGATAGCTAAATCATGGCTAGAACTTGTTGCTACATAAGGTCAGAACTACAGCTAGATTCAAACAGGGATCACAAAAACCACAGGCCAGTGGTAGCTATGAAACTCATTGTAACCCCTGACCAAGAAAGCACTCTCTTGAAGCAAGAAGGGCTTCCCTGTGCAAGCCCACTTCCCATGTTCTTTCTTCAAACACTTGCCACAGTTGTAGCCAGAGAAGTAGTGGGGGACCCCTTCATCTTGCAAAATACAGCTGTTCCTAAGTTCAAAGATTATTTTCCTTTTAAATGCTTGCACATACTCACAGATGAGCACACAGTAAAAATTAACAAAACAGTACCAACACACCTGGCATAAAACAATGGGAAAGAAAAGGCCTCTCATTGCTCAACCAGGTGGATCATCCTCTACGGAAGAATAAACTGGCCATAAAGTGACCCCTATCCAGCTTTTGGTAAGCAGGCTGGTGCTGCAAGGAAAATGCATTTGCAGCAAGAACAAGTAAGACCAACATCATGAAATGGAGGCTTGCTGGGACAATTTAACACCTCTTTACCACTGCATGGGCAAATTTCCGTCTCCTTCCTTCATCTCACTCACCCCATCTTGGGCCCAAGATGCACGCCAGACCTAATGCTCAGGCCCTTCTACCTTGTTAAAGCAGCAGGAAACCAACCTGTCCGTGCAGCCAGATGCTCCCCAGGCACAGTGGCAGGGGAAGAACACTGTCTGGCCATGGGCAGAGCAAAGGAGATGATACACAGGAGGCAGTGAGGGAGAAGCAAGCCTACTCTTTCCAGCAACAGTAAAGCCTTTGAGCAGCTCAGCTGTTCATGGAACCTTGCCAAAAGCCCTTATCATCGTGGGGCTACCATACTCAGGAGTTCTGGTGCAGAAGGAGCCACACCAGCACAGCTGGACTCTGCACAAGGATAGCAAAGCCACCATCAGCAAGCTACAGCCTATTCCTGAAGGGTTTTCTTAGGATGCCCACTTCTCAAAAGATGTTTGTCGGCGTGGTGAGGGCAATCAGAATTTATACTTCTTTGAACTCGCCTCAGACAGCTGCACCCAAAGGGCCATGTGGTACCTCCTCAGGCTCAAGAAACAGTGTGCTGCTGGAGAAGAGGGATTTAAACCAAATAAAATCCCTTAAATGCTACTCAAAAAGCAAAGGTCCCAGACTCATACTAACATTCATTTCTAGTAACACAAACTATCAGGCAAAGAAAACAAGTCCGAATATGAAAATACCTTGTCTTTACTTACAAACCTTTTCATTCCTGCAAAACAGTGAAAAGCTACTAAATTAACTGCCTGCTTCCTTTATGCAACTTACATGTTCTTCTCCCATACCTTAAATCCTCGTTCATTATTTATGTCCTATTTGGCTTGCTCCTTTACATAAGACCCAGGAGAAAGATTGTGGGTTACCCCATTTTTCGGCCTTTCCAGCTGTGTCTTGCTGAGAAGAAGGGAGGAAGGAAGAGGTACTTTCTAAACCACCAGAAAAATGAGAGAAGTACTAAGTATTCAGTTTGGAAATGTAAATCCTCCTGCCCCCTTCTGAAGTATGCCGAACCAGCCTCTCCACAGCTCATGTCATCTAAAGGCCACAGGAGTTCTCTAAAGATATTGTTGTTAAGAGGATTTAGCCCCTTTTAAAAAGGACTTAACATGTGGGTGGTGTCTCCATTTAAGCATTTTCTCATGGCTAAGAAAATGGCCTTCTTCTTAAAGGCTTATCTTTATAACCCAAAGACAGTAAGAAATTCTCTATTTGAATTAGAAACATTTTGAGCAGCTTGCTTTTATAGCAGCCCCATTTCTGAGTACAGGGATTTGCAAATGGTAGTGACTTTCTCACACCAAGTGAGAAGGCAACACCAGCAAGAACACTTTTGGGGTACCTCATCAAACATTAATTTCTCCTGTGTTCTCACGAGGATCCAAGTTGATTCACAAACTCACAGACACCAAAACAGCACGGTGTCACAACTCCTGTGCCACATCCCTGGCCACCACTTTCCCTTGATGGTCCCTGGCACTTCCCAGACCTGCCTTTAGCTGGTTCAACCTGCTTGCCCAGCAGAAAACCTTTATTTAGGTCAGGGTTAATTTTCCATCCTCAGAAGCATGAGATTCCAGAAGGAAAATGGTACCAGCCCCCAGCAGGGTGCAGGAGAGCAGGGGGGCATGCAGACCACTGGCCCCTTGCCACAGCACGGACCCTGTCTCCAGAAGCTCAGGCTGTCCCCAGAGGTGCAAGCTGATGGCTGTTTTGCAAGGGTTAATTCATCATTACTGCTTGTGTTTAAGCCATGGCAGGGGCTCAGATCCACCTGGTAACACTTTCTATTAACTCCCCAGGAACGGTGTAGAAGCTCCTCAAGGTGAAAGGGCAGGCAGGCTGGGACACAGCCTCCCAGAGCCAGGGCTCTCCAGGGCACAAGGGCTAGGTTAGCAACCCTCAGCCACAGGAGCCACCAGGACAGGTGGCAACAGCAAGGAAGCAGCTCTGGACACTATGGAGACACTTGCTTGAGACATGGAAGAGTGTGCAAATTGTCATCAATGTAGGGCTGGAGAGGCCTGTTTTTACAGGCTAGGCCATTTTTCAAGGCTTTCTCAGCAGTGTTACACATATACTACCACAGATAAAATAACGAACAAATTCCCAAGGGCAAGCAGCTTACTTGGGCCAAAGAACCTTTTTCATTGGCTCATATAGTTGAACACCTCCCTGAACAGCCTTAACTACACTGCTGTACTGAGTCTTTTCCAGTCATACCACAGTTTATATTTGGAAGTGATGGGTGGGTTGCCAGTGAAGTTACATCTGCAAGGCAAGAGTATTTTCATAATCCTAAGTGGTGCAGGTGTGCTGGCCAAATTTTAGACTTATCCCTACAGTTTTTTGCATAGCAAGGCCTTGTTTTCAGCTGGGGGTCTCAGACTCCAACCACTACTTGCAACTCAACTAATCAAGAGCTAAATTTATATTGGTGCTATTTGCCTGAGCTCACTGCCTCAACTACCCATCATTTTCTCACTCCTCTCACCAGTCCCTAGTATTTGTTTCTCAAAAATGCCTTGCTAGGAAGCAAGGGGAAAACACCCTCCCCTCCCAGTCCCAGAAAATCCTTTATGACTTTTGAGGAAACCTGGAGACCTTTGAAAGTGCTGCATAGTGTCTCCACCAAGCAGTCTGCAGTGCAAAAAGACAAGGCAGAGCGCAAGGGTGCTTCAGCCTGACTTGCCAAAAGATGGGCCTGCGGCAAACCAGCACAGCACCAAGAGGGGCACTCATGTGAGCACAGCTGTCAGGGCAGAGCAGGATGCACGGCCCCTTTCCTTTCCTGGTGTGTGCCATGGATGGCTTATCGCCCTGGGAGGGTGCCAGCCAGGGGCTGTAGATACTGCTGGCCTGACCACTCTCTTCCTCCCCCATCCCACATTCGTCCCCAGAGTTAGTATGAGGGCTGAGGGTATAAAACAAACTTGCAACTTGCACGAGGACTTCTTTGCAGGCAGAGCCCAAAATCACTTTGCCCACTTCCAAACCTTCACAGTGCAAATAAGCCTTCCCAGTTTTTTAAAGCCAGGAGTTCCTTCCATTAGAGAGGTGAGCAGCATAGAAAAAAAAATAAAATAAATAAATGCACTAAAATCATACATGAAGGTCTTATAGGACCCATTAATGAGAAATTTTAGGAGTTCCTATGACATCAACATCCCTCCCACAAAGCCAAAAAAGCCTGTATAATTATTCTCCCAGAATTATCGTGGAACATATGCTCCTCTTTGAATTCACTTACCACCACCTTCTAGGAATCAACCTTCACATAGGACAGCCAAATATTTACAAAGTGGCCTGCAGCAGCCTGCTTGACACTGAGTGTCATTAGGATATGCTGAAGACCAAGAGCACCAAAAAAAAAAAAAATCAATTATCTTTTGCAGTGAAGAACTAATTTTAAAATATAAAAATAATAATTATTAAAAATAAAAGCTTTGGATGGGATTTGATAAGCTTTGAAACTTCCAGCACTAGCTCAGCAACCAACACCTGCAAAAAACCACGTAAGAGGCAGCTCATGCCATCCTCACCAGTCTTCCAGCTGCTCCCAAAGCTCCTCCAGAAGTATTTCAGAATTACAGCACCATCCCATACCTGGACCATCACCGACTGGATGCAGGGAAGAGGAAGGGGGGAGGGGGGCGGGGGGAAGGGGTGTTAAACCCCATTTTGCCCTGGCAGGGGCGCACCGGGGCGGAGAGGTGGGAAGGAGTTTAGCAATCCCACGGCGCCGGGCGGGGGTCGTGGAGCCCGGGGGGGCGTGGGGGGGTAGGGGAGCCCCTCCCGACGCCCACGACCGCCGCGCGGCGGGGATGCCCCGCGCCCTCCCCCACTCTCCAACTCGGCGGAGCCCACGAGGGCCAAAGCGCGCACCCGAAATCGGCGAGGACAAAGAAAACCCCACGAGTGGGGGAGGCGGAATTTTTTTTTTTTTTTTTTTGAGGGGGGCGTAAATTTTAAGGAGGGGGCGTAAATTTTAAAGCGGGAGGAGAGGAGGGTTGGCGTTCGCCGCCGCCCCACGAGTCACTGACCTGCTGCAGGGGCATTTCGGAGAGCGGCGGGGGCCGGGGGCGGCCGGCCGGCGGTCGGGCTGTCCCAGGCCAGAGGGAGGAGGAGGAGGAGGAGGAGGAGGAGGAAGCGGCGTCCCCCTCCCCGCCCGCCCCGGCTCCCAGTCACAGCCGCGGCCTCCGCGCACGTGTGCCAGACGTCACCGGCGGCTCCGGGGGTGAAGCGGAGACACCGGCGGGGCACGGCCCGGCCCGGCCCCCTGCCCCGGGGGAACCGGGGCCCTTCCCCGCCGCCGGCTGCTCGCTCTTTGCACCCGTGCGGCAGGACGTGCCGGGGGATTATTATTTTTTCCCCCCCTTTTTTTCTCCTCTTTTTTTTTTTTTTTTTTTTTCCCTCTCCTTTTCAATAAGACCCGGCAGCGGGGGTTGGGAAGGAGGCAGGAAAGTTTATTGCAACAAAGCGCTGCCTCCGCCTTTCCTGCCCTCCCCCCCGCACCCCGCCCGCCCCCCGGGCCCGGCCGGCAGCGGGATCCCCCCCCGTCCCCTTCACCCTCCCCGCGGGGACGGGGGGAAAACACAAAATTACCGGGGGGCGGCCTCCGCCTCCGCCGAGAGCGGGCTGCAGCAGCGCCGTCCTGCCGGCGGGTCCGTGGGGGGTGCAGTACAGCGAGCTGCCAGCGGGCTGGCCCCCATCCGCCGCCGGGGCAAAGGCACCGGGAGCCTGGGAAGCGGCGGCGGCGGCGGAGGAGGAGACAACACAGGGCGCCCCCGCCACCGCGCCGGTGCTGCGGATCTGGATGAAGGTGCCGGCGGCAAAGCGGGCCGGGAAGCCCGCGGGGGCTGCTCTGGAGTCCGTGGACGGCGCGGGCGGCGGCGCTGCTGCCGGGGCCGAAGGCTGGAGTCCCCTTCTCATCCTTCCCTCCGGGTCTGTCCCCGCAGCCGCGTCTCCTCCTCCCCCCCGTCCCTCCTCCCCCCCCGGCCTTCCCAGCTCCTTTCCTCCTCGATGCCGAGGCCCCGCGCAAAATACTGGGGGCTGCGGGTGCCGGGGGGGCCCCGGCTGCAGGATGCGGGGTGCCGGGGGGGGATGGAGGCGGCGGGGCGGGCAGATGCGGCGGATGGAGCGGGGCCGCTCCCGCTGTGTGGGGCCGGCTGGAAAATGGCTCCAGGAAGCGGCGGCTGCTGACAATGAATGAAGGGAAAGGAGACGGGTTACGCGCCAAGGGCCTCCCGCGAAACTCGGATTTCCCGCCCTCTTTTCAAACCAAATTTGCATGTCCCCGCCCCCGGGGCGCGCCCCGCCCGCCTCGCAGCCTCATTGGCCCCCGCCGCCCTCCGCGCCCTCCAATGGAGCACCGCCTCCCCGCCCCTCGGCCTTCCCACTGGCCCGGGCGCGGCCGCGATTTGCATGCGGCGCGGCGATTGGCTGCGGGGGCGAGGCTGGGGGATTCCCCCTGCGCGCGGCCGGGATCCCGGTTCGCCGGCTCCGTGACAGTGACAGCTGCTCCCGCACGGAGCGCCCGGCCCGCCCCGGGCACCGCCTCGGGCCCGCCCCGACACTGACACTGCTGCCGCCGCCACCGCCGCCCGACGCCGCCGGGCTTTGCTGGGGCTCTCCCCGGCGCGGGGCGTGTGCGGCGAGCGCTGCTCCGCAGCCCTCGGAAGGCTCTCGCCCGCCCGCCCGGTGGGCGCGATCCCTGCCGCTGCCCCCGCTCCGGAGCTGCCGGGAGGTGCCGGTTCCTGCCCGGAACATTTGCGGCTAGGAAGGGGTCACCTGAGTTCCCGCCTCGGTTTGCTCGGAGAGACGCCGGCCTGCGCCAGTGGGGAAGTTCTCAGGCAGCCTTTTAAAGGCGTCCCGGCGCGGGATGTCACCTCCGGTAGCTGGAGAAGGGCTTTTCCGCTTTCTTCACGCGCCTGCATCCACAAATTTTCAAATCGGCCTGCCCGAGGAATTTAATTTATTTTTTCCTTAAAAAGTGAACGTTTAGCAAAATATTGCCTTCCATTGTGGTCTGTATTACCTCCAGGAGGTGAAAGTGGAACTATGCCCACTAGCCCTTTCCGCTCTCCTGTAGTGTCTTCCCTTATTAAACGCACCCTTAGAATCGTAAAATCATTAAGGTTGGAAAAGACCTCCAAGATTATCCAGTCCAACATTCGGCTGAACACCACCATGCCCCCTGAATTTAAGCTGCGTTGCCAACAAGCCCCCTTAACTTTAATTAAATGCCCCACCCTGCCCAGCACCCACCAGCCATGCCCCATTTTCCCGTGTTTCATCTCCAGACACTGCTGAGTCAGGCAGATAAGGATTCTTTTCCTTGGTAAAGTTCCTTGTTTCCATCTCTAGCAGGTACATGAACAAATTGCTCTATCAAATCCAAAGCCCTGGCTGAAGGTGCTCCGCTCTGGCCCCAGCTCATTCAAAGTGAATGGCTAAGGTACAACACTGTTGCATGTAAAACTAGGCCATCTTCCATTCTGGGCATGTTTTCCATCAAAGGAGTAAATTCTGCTCCATTTGGCACTGGAGAAGCCTTGATTAAGCTACTGGATGCAACTTTCAGCACTGCACCTTAGGAAAGATACCCCATGGAGAGAATCCATAGGAAAATGGGCAACAAAACTTGGTGAGAAAAATGTGTCATTCTACAAAGATTGGCTTTTGTTTTGTCAGAGGGAAAAGTAGGGGAAGAGGACATGGTAGCGGTGACCTGATACATAAAAGGTCACAGATTGCTCTTCCTCTCTAGAGAGGGTAACAAACTTATTAGGAAATATTAGATTTAATCTAGATAATTTGGCATCAATAAATTTTCTGGTAAGGAAATCCTGAAGTAGCTTAGCCAGGGGTACTAGAGTCTTTTTAATAGATGAGAAAGACTTCTTTTAGCAAGTCTTTTAGTCTTGCATTTGTGCTCAGCATCCAAGACCTAAAAGCTTTTCAAAGTCTTCATTATGGTCCTTTAAGCCCAGGCAGGAGCAGGGGTTGCCTGGAAAATTTAATGTATTTCTGCAGAACTTTAGCAGTCTAAAATTTCACCCAAATGTGCTATTGTGGACTGCTCTTAAGGACCTGGCCAGCAATGACCAACTTGGTGCCCACGCACATGGTGAAGCAGGTAAAAGCTGTGCTCAGCATGCCCTGGCCAGGTGCTTTTACCTGCTTCACCTACTGGGTGAGGTGTATCCTCAAGGACATGCAGGGAGAAACACAAACCTCTCCATACTGCAGAGTTCATCTCCAGTCTGCATCTGGAGAATCTTTTATGGTTTCCCTCTGCCATGGTTACTTCCATCTTTGGCTAGCTCCCCATCGTGTGAGGGTGTCCCACGCCAGGACTCACTGCCTCATGCAGAATTGAGGCACATCCAAGGGCCAAAGCAGGGAAGAGGCTGAGGAACAAGAACAACAGGTGAAGGGTGAGGGAAAAGTCCAGATATAAAGAAAAGTGCAGGCAGGCAGTCAATGTGCTTATAGTTCAAAGTAAAGATTTAATTTTTTTTACACGTATGGAAATTGTAGCACTACAGTGGTTTCAAGGATCCTGCAAGATGGAGAGAAGAAACGTGGGCCATGATGTTACATCATACGGAAAGAAAAACAATAAATAAAAAAACCCACAGCAAAATGATGATGGCAAAAATAGAAAGTCCTTAGAGCAGACCTTTAAAGAGAAAGAACAGCAAAAATTAGAGTATAAAAAGAGCCATGTAGATACAGTAGAACTAGCCAGGATCCCAGGAGCAGAAACAAAACACAGTCAAACCGAGGGAATAAAACAGACAGTGCATGGGCTAATCCATGGTACACTTCAGAATTCACTTTCATGTATTGGTTCTTTCACCATCTAAGTTTCTAGTAGCTCATTACTCTGTCAGGGGCATAAGTCAAGCAGTTGAAATAAAGTAAAACTAAGCTATTAACAAATATTATCTTGCTTCTTTGTGTGTTGTTTTTCATTTTGAAGGAAAAGGGCCTGGCTTAATGCATAAGAAAGTGTAGAAGTCTTCAAGAAGCCAGGAAAACAATTACACTCAGAAGCATACTTTAAATGAACTGCAATAAACCCAGAAAAACAACATCTATTTTTACATAAGAATAGAAAATAAATCCTTACTGCAGATTTACATCTGTAATCAGATGTTAAAAACTAGTCCCAAAATTGCACACCAGCCAAATGGGGTGGCCAGGAGACAGGGCCCATATCATCTGAATGGGAGGGTCGCATGTTCCTGGAAGTATGTTCTTCTAGAAGTGGAGTTGTGCTGGGACTGTGTGGTGGCTGGTGTAAAATCTTCAAATAAAAAGCGAGGGGTTCATCTGAACAGCAGCTTTGCAGTCTGTAAATTGAAATCTGCAGAAAATACTGTGGGAGAAGAAGTGTGTTGTTTTTTTGTTTAAACACAATTCTGTGACAGATATTTCAGTTTGCAGTGGGGCCTGTTAACCATGCAATTCACTTGCTGGAGCTAATGGAAGGAATCTAAAGAAAGTGGAAAGTAAAACATACAAAAGAAGTGTACAGAGAGCTACATAAAGGAAGCTAATTGCAGGCCCAAGGACCTCTGTTGGTCTATAAAAAACAAATTACTGCCTACAGGGATGTCATCATCCAGGTATCTGTTGCAGAGAAAATACCCTGCCAAACTCAAAGGCTTAGGAGGTACTATAATTAAGGCTGGTGTGCAGCTGTGATTTATCTTTCCTTGTGAGTATGGTTCTATGGTACTATACTGCTATCCTTGTGAATATGGTCTTTATCTGTGTGATGATAAGCAAGTTTTCCCACACAGTGTCATTTAGGGAGAAGGCTGCATTTGTCCTGAAAATAATGTGTAATACAAGTTACTTTCTTTGGGATTCTGACTTGTTGCAGGTAGTGGAAGCAATAAGAGAAGCTTTGCCTTGATGTTTAGATGGTTAAATCTGACTTGAAGATGTGGATTCCAATATGATTTCTCCCATGAAGAAGATTCTGAAGTGTTACAATGGAGACTGGAAAATATTCCTAAATGAAAAAAAAGGGTCTTCAAGAAAGTTCGTAATAGGAATAGATATTAAATCAGTGTATAGCCCTGAATAAGAAATAATTATGAGGGCAGCAAATACTCAACAGCTACTTACTCCATGAGACTTGCCCATCCTTCATACTGAATGAAGAATTGTGCAGGAAAAAAGTCCACATAACAAAAGACCATGTCATAATGCATATATGTGAGGGTAGAACTGACATTGTACAAACCCCCCCCCCCTTTGCTAATTATTAACCTTTAAGTAATTCATTTCCTAAATTCTGGAACTTGATTTCACAAGCATGCAAGGAAGAGTTGAGAAGGGAAGGATGAGATTGTGCTCAATATCACGCATCTGGAACACAACCTGCATGAGAGCAAATAGGCATCTGGAGGGAATACTGAGAGTGATGGGATATGTGTTTCCTGCTGTCACTGAAAGTGTGACATCCCATAATCCAGGTCATTAAAGAAGATGTTAAACACTGTGGGCCCCAGCATTACCCCTACCAGACACCACTAATGACTGGCCTCCAGCTGGACACTGTGCTCTGGCTGAGAACCCTCTGGGCCTCACAATTCAGTCAGTTTTCATTCCACTTCACTGCCCACTTCACACAGCCTACGGTTCATCCATTTTTCCATGAGGGTGTTACTGGAGACTCTGTCAAAAGCCTTAATGAAATCAAGATAAATATTATCCACTGCTCCATCCTCATGCATCAAACTAGTCTTACTGTAGAAGGCTATCACGTTGGTCAAGACGATCCTTGCCTTCATAAATCCAAATTGACTACTCCAAATCATCTTTCTGTGTTTGAAAATGGTTTCTGGGATAATTTGTTCCATTACCTTCCTTTTAGGGACTGAGGTGAGGCTGACAGACCTGTAGTTCCCCAGTCCTCCTTCTTGCCCTTCTGAAAGATAGAACTGATAATTACTTTTTTCTTGTTGTCAAGAACTTCTCCCAGCCTCCATGGCCTTTCACAGATTATCAACAATGGCCTCACAGCGACATTGGCTAGCTCCCTCTGCACTTGTGGGTACGTCCTGTCAGGTCCCATGAACCTGTATATATTTGGTTTGTTTAGATGTTCCCCAACTTGGTCCTCCTCTGCCTAGAGAAACTCCTCTTTTCTCTAGACATTTCCACTGGTGTCTCAGAAATCTGAGATTCCTGGAGGTAAATCTTGCTAGTGAAGTCTGGCAAGGAAGGCATTCTGTACCTCAGCCTGTTCCACGTCCTTTGTCACCAAGTCCCTTTCTCCTTTCTGCATGAGGCCCATATTTTCCTTCATCTTCTCTTTGCTGCTGACATACCTAGAGAAGCTCTTCTTCCTGCCATCCACATCCCTCTCCAGACTCAGCTTCACAAGAGCTTTGACTTTCCTAACCCCCTCCATGGATGCTTGGACAGCATCACCATATTATTGCCAGGCCACTTGTCACTGCTTCCACCTCCTACATTTTTCCTTTGAGTTTTGTCAGGAGCTCCTTGTTCATCTATGCCAGCCTCTTGTTGCCTTGCTTGATTTCTGGCACATTAGGGTGGGCCCATCTTTAAGGTGGAGGAGGTCATCCCTGAAAAGCAACTGATCTTCTGGTCTCCTCTCCAGGACAGTCTCCAATGGGATCCTTCCAGTCAGATAACTGAAAAAGCCAAAGTCTGCTCTCTTTCAGTCTGGGTTGTGATGTTGTTTTTTGCCTTGCTCCCTCCACGGATGATTGCCATCCTAGGATGACATCTTCTGAATCCCTGCTAAACAATTGTGAGCTGCGATGTTTAGTAAGTTTTACTTTAAGAAAAAAAACTATTTTCAGAAAAATTGTATTTGATTTATCCTTGACCAGATTTTAGGGCTTTGCTTCAAAGTAAACTCTGCCAAATTTTTTAAAGACGGCTGGTTTGCCTTGATTCTCAAGCGGTTTCTGTGTGACATTTCAGACCAAATTATTTAGCTTTTAGAAGGTGACTGATGATTGAAAACATGGGTCTCAGAATAAGAAATGCTGGATAACCTTAGGTATTGGTATGTCTACCCTCCCAGACAGTAATATACAGGCATCCTGTCTAGGGAGCCTTTTGAGAATTAACATAAGTACTTAAAGCCTGAGAAATTTCATGAATGACATCTACACTTCTAAAATCTACAAGGATTGTTATTATATTTTCTAGGATACAGACAAAATTTTAAAAATCAGAGAAATTAAACTAAAACTAAACTGACTTCCTTAGTCTGTAAATTCTTCTAAGAATGTGATCTGAGAGTTTAGAAGTGAAATGTCTGTTACGAGCAGCATGTGATCTAGTTACTGTGTGTATTTACTTAACGGTTTCTGGAAACATTTACAGCATTATAATCCTTTAATTTTTAAAAGGCATCAACCTTGAAATGTCACTTTGCCATAAAATTATTTATACATGAGCATTTTATTTTTTTTTTGCCAATCAGCTATCCCTCCTGTTTCAGTGGTTTCAGAGCAAGAGGTGACCACCTAAATAGAGCAAGGACATGCAGTTACAGAGCATCATTTGGCAACATCTCCTCCTTATTCCTGTGTAACATCCCTTAAACCTGATTATCAAAAGAACTGTATGGTTGGTTGTCTCAATCAGATGAGTTTACTTTTCAGGGTTAATGTTCGGGGTTTTTTCAAATTCTAGGCAAAGTTATCGGAGTCAGTTGATATTCCAAAAGAATATAAATTCTTTGAATGTAGCCATGTATTTATTTTTTTAAAAATCCTGTATACATCTATAAACTTATTAATGTCTTCCTTTTCTATACTTCACTACCTGCATACATTGGTAAACATATAGATTTGATTTGCAGCAAATGTTGCTTATGAAAATAAAACAAAAATCATGCATGCCTTATAAATTCTGTACGTCAGCATAGTTCTGCTTTGGGGAGGATTTTAGTGAGGAATGTCGAGCCTGACCATCTGCTTGATGAGATGGAAGGGCATTATGCCCCTATCATGGAAAGACAGAACATACACTTGACCTCATGCAGGCTAGTTATCACAAGGTGACTTTAAGTGTCTGTGTGTTGCAGGATTAGGGGATGGGCTATTTGCTGACTGCTGGTCCTTCTGTTGCAACTCTCTGCCTTTCCCTTTGTGAGATTACTGCACACTTCAGTTCTTGCCCTCTGAGAACATGGCCCAGCACAGGGGTTTCACTAAGAGTGAGGAGAAGAATCAGGTCTGCTCCTCTCTGTGCAGTTCCAACCCCATTTGTCAATTCAGTCCAACTCCACCTGAAGAGTTAATGTCCACAGTCGCCCCCTGCACCATGTCCCGTCACAGTAATCAATTGAAACCTTTTTCCTCTTGATCAAGTGTTATTTAAAACACAAAGCAATTTAATGTAAAGCTGCTTTCAAGCCATCTAACCTCTTAAATCTACTTCTCAAATCTTCAATCTTTAAGTTCTTTCAGCCTCTGTATAACTGAACCGTTTGCCTCCCTAAGAGCAAACAATCCCCTTGCAATAATCAAGCCTAAACAACTGTTTGTGAAAAGGCTCTACACCCAGAGGGGATTGCTTCACCTCGGCTCCTTGGCCTCTAGAGTATGCAGATGTCTGTCTCATGCTCTGAACTTCATGGGAACAACTGGTTTCAAAAAGTTCTTGATATCAGGTGTATAATACTGACAATATATTTGTCCATTTTTGTGTATTTTTGTATTAAAGGTTTTTGTTTTAAAGAACAAGTTGTTTAGTGACTTTTTTTTGGGTGAGTTATAGTTCCAGAGCATTCTGATTAAGAATCTGTTTCAAACTTCTGGAGTTTTCTCCAGTTTTCCACACTAGACCAAGGGCTTCAGTCCAGGTTTTTGGTTCAATTACTTGAAATCATTTGTTGAACATTTGCTCTGACAGTGGTCTGGCTGTCAGTGGAACAACTCCCTTGGAGGGTGCCCACAGCCCATGCACTTTCCTAGGACAGGCACATGTTCAAAGCTATGTTCCAAAGTTGGCAGAACATAAATTTGAACCCAGGCCTCTGATATCCTTTGTTGTGGGCAAACAATCAGAGAAAACTACAATTTCTGCTCAGCAACTTTCTGTGAAGAACTGGAGTAAGAGCCCCTCTGAAGCTTCCTGCTCATTTTGTTGGTTTTTTTTTTCTGAGTGTGTAAGGCCAGTTCTTAACTTTGAGTGCCTGTTTCTCTCCACTCAGTGGATAGGAAGAGCTTGAGTGTTTGGTTCAGGCCCAGAGGTTTCCCTAGGAGGCCAGGAATGTTGGCCGAGCACACAGCTGCATGGTGGGAGCCTGGGCTGGGGATGAGCTTAGGCTGGTGGCAGAGGATGAGGCAGAGTACCCAATGGCCAAGTGGCTGGGAAATGGCTTGCTTCCCAGAGTCAGGGCCTACAAGACAGGTACCACAGTGCTCAGTTTATATCCCCTCCATCAATCCAGATCAAAATTACCTCCAATTAGAGGATACACGAGCAGAACTGCTTTACTGGGGCACTTTCTCTTCCGTAACGAGAAGACTTTCATCTCTGTGTACACAAGGTCTCCTTTATCCTTCTTTAACTTATAAGCGGGCTTATTGTAGGAAAGTTATACTAGTGGAATGTCTTAATTCAATCCAGGTTTGTTAAGTCTCTTTTCCACATTCATCCAGATCAGATAAATCGCATGCTGTATTTACTTTTTTTGAGTGGTTGCCTAAAATGTCTAGGCACTGAGGCTGTTTCTCATAATGTGCTGACTTTTGGAACAGACTCTTTATTTACAGGCTTTGGCAAAATGGTTAGATTTATTATTTATTAACCAGAAAACCAACAACCCTTTCTCTTAATAAGGCGCAGAGTTGCATGAAGTATACTGTGCTATCAAAATTACAAATTTTGTTCTGGATTTTTTTGTAATTCCTATTATCTATGGTTTGATAGATGTAGTAATTACCATTTTTGGAGAAGGAAATCCTGTCCTTCCTTCTCTTTTATTTTCAAACTTCCCTAACACTTCAGGAACTCTTTTTGCATTGAGAATATTCAGGAAGTTCGCTTTGAGATCACAGTTAGATTTTTCTGTGCCTTGTGAAAAGGCATTTCTTTACTGCGTTATTAATCTTTATTCTGAAATAAATCCACTTTTCACCTCACAGTGGGTTTCTGTAAGTAAAGTTATGCTCATCGTTATCTTCCTCTTTAGTAAGCCTGGATATAATATCAGTTCATATTTTTCTTTGGTTTGAATTGATTTGCCAATATAGCTTTTGCAGGAATATGGCATTACTTCTCCAGTACCTGGCAGCTTGTGCAAAATCTCATACTTCATAATCACAGGAGTGCAGCTGTGAGAAATGCACTTTGGAGACATCAGAAGTATTTGCAACAAATAATAATACTTTCAAATGATACTTCAATATTATTTCAGCACATAACGGCTTCAGAAACTCATTCTGTTTAGCCTACAGTGGAAACCAAGTTAGTGAGAGACCAAGGTTTCCACATGTGGTCAGAACTACTCCTGTGGGACTATCTTCTGTCTTCCCTGGTGCCAATGTGCCATGATACTTATGAAGACATCTGGGAATTCCTGTTTTCTGACTTCAGGCCTCTTGCTTTGTCTAGGGCTGTTCAAATTAGGTACCTCCTGGAGACACATGAACATGGGGTACAGGCAAAGTAGCCCAACGTTGCTCCAACAATTCAGGCTCGAGCACTGAGCCTAAGAGCCTCTGCTCTGGGGCTGTAGTTGCATGCACAACTTGAGCAGGCAGAAGCTGTCACTGCCAACAGCAGGAGCAGTCCTGCCTTTCACTTATCAATTGTTCCTGTTCCTGTGCTACCCCTCCCTTTGCTTGTGGCTGGGGAGCTGATCTGAGTTAGAGCCAAATTTTACTTGGGTGGGTTAGGCTTAGCTAGTATCAGTTCCTGATCTCTTTTGCTGCAGTGCTGAATAGAATTTTTTTTGGTGCCAACACAAGGGCGGAAACAATGCAGAGACAGGGATGGTCAGGTACCTGGAAAAAAGGGAGCTGAGATGACACTGGCTAAAGGAGTTCATGAAACTCCAGACTTTTTCTCCACTGTTCTTTGCAAGAGTTCAGTTAATGAGGCCAATGAGTTGAATTTTTGCTGTCTCTCATCCGTCTGTGCACAACAGGTGACCCACACAACTTCCCATTCCTGTGGGCTTTTCTTGCCTACAGCTCCTGCCTGCCAGGGTGGGATGCTGGGAGCGCCGTGCTCAGCGGAGCCGCTGTGTCCCAGCTGCCTGCATCCCAGCAGGAGAGTGGAGTCTGGTGGCCAAGGAGGAAACTGCAGCCAGCGAGACCTCACCTGCCACCGCAGGGCTCTGCAAGCTCTGCCCCACCTGCGCCCCAGCCCCGCACAGGTTTCCTCTTGGCTGAGTCGCAGCTGGACACTCAGCACTGTGCTAACAGCAGTCTCGGCTCTCTGTAGGTGGGATCTTAACAGGGCTGATGCTTTCTCTTGTTGTGGTAGCTCTGGGCTGGGGTTGGTTTGCTGGAGAGCAGCTGCAGATTCCTGTTTCCTCAGACCTGGCAGTAAAAGCTGATACAGTAGAGACCAGCTTGCATTGTCCCCCTCTCCAGGACTCTTCTACATAAAATGCATGTAGGGGTGATACCATCTGTCCCCAAATTCGAGCGGAGAACCAGCTGCAGATGCAGCTGGAAGAACCACTCCAGGAGCAGCTGTTGATCAGTCTCTTACTCTCAGTTTTAATATATACCTATCCCTGGCAAGGCCTTGACTGCCTGCTTTTCTAATTATTAGGTTGGCTTTTCTCAGAACCTCCTCCCATCAAACCATACCATTTCCTGCCACCAATTCATTGCACTTGACTTTGCTTTGATCTCGCCAGTCTTTGGCTTTTTAAAATAAAAATAATCTCTATGTTACCAACTATCATTGCACTCCATGGTTACTGTTGCAAGAGCAAGGATCATAAATATTAGAATGGTTGGCTGTTGAGGTTGTGAGTGATAGCGGTGAGCTGGGAGAGGCTCTGAGTAATATCACAGAGATGGGCAAATCTTTCTCCCTTTCTTTGAGAATTTCCATATGCATAAGTGGCTGTCAAAGTCTTATAAAAAGATGAAGCTTGTAGAATGGACAGTTGTAAGATCAGACACTAATGCAAATTGTTCTGTACTTCTACTAGGGAACAGCATCTCTTGAGATGTGCTTCTACCCCACAAGGAAAACTTTGTCAGGTTTTCTGGTCCCTATATGTCCCCATGTTTGAGCACAATCTGGTCATGCATAAAGATTTTAGGATTTAGTTCTCAAAATGATCAATCTTGCTATGCATCTTTTAAAAGAACTGAAGAGATTCAAGTCCATGAGAATTTCATTAGCCAGGCATCAGTATTCTGAGACTAAAGACAGTAGCTTTTGGAGGAAGCATATAGTTACAAAGCATATTATTATTTATAAAGGCTTACAAATGGGAAATGCTTCTCTGATTCTAGCTCTTTTATTCTTTTAAATTTTTTAAGCAATCTTTTTCTTTTCTTATGAGAGCAAAGATAATTTTGGTCTCAGATTTAAACTCTAAGCTTAGCAGAATGGAAAATAGAGGCTTGTTCTCTGTTTTTCATAAACAATTTATCAATTCAATTTCAGAAAATTGTATGATGCAGGTTAAGTTAGCTGTGCTGGAGTAAAAATGCATTCTTGTTTTGGTCCTTAATGAACTTCTGTGTCTGAGTCATATGGGAAGATCTTGTCTTTCTGTGAAAGAGATGGCAGCAAATCAGTAGGGAAACAAGCAGATTTCTTCAGATCTCATATTCATCTGATTTTGCAGAATATCATTTCTAAGCCTGTGGGACAGATGGGAAACCTTAGGAGCTTGGAAACTTTGGAGACTGTTGCACAGAGATTAGTGAGATCTTCATGAACTAGTCAACCACTTCATCGATGTTGTATCAAATGTTATGTCTCTTTGCATTCCAGAAAACACCATGGGTAAACATGTAATCTCTCAGTGATACAAGGAATGGCATTTTTGAGGTAAAGGGCAGCAAAAACAATAGGATAATTACATACTCCTGATTTACCCAATGGGGCAGCACTACTGAAACATGCAAAAAGCCCGAGGAACTTTATAAAATGTGCTGTCTTAATATCTTTACTTGATCTAAGGACTGCCAGGAGCCTCTGGAAGGGTGCCATGCTGCTGAACAATGAACCAAGCTCCAAGCACATTGTGCTTTGCAGGTTTGTATGCTGGTGATAGAAGATGCTGGTGTTAATTTAGCAGAGAGCTGTAGAAGTAGAGAAGGCTGCCAGGACATGTGGTGGTTATGCAGGTCAGTCTCCTCCTTGGAGCTGAACTATTGCCTGACTAGATCCAGTCAGATGTGACCTTGAAATGGAAGTGTCATGGGAGACAGAAAGAACAATCCCCTGATTATTAACTCCCCAAAAACAAATTGTAGATTTTGTTTTTCTTCCACATGCGCTGGTCAGAACCTTACCCACACTTCCTCAACTCACTTACAGCTCTCTGTTCCCTTCCAATTTGTAGATCTCTACTCAGCTACCAATACACCTCCATACAAAATAGCAACAAACAAACAAAAAGACACATATCCAAGTTTTCTCCACTGTTTCTCAGAATCCCTTTCCACCCACTGTTAGTTGAATACAATTTTAAATTGTTGTGTACTTAAGGAAGCAAGGATTGCTACTGAGAAAATACCTAGAAACTTAGTAACTCAGTGCTAGCTAAGCTTTTTTAGCAACTAGGTTTCCTCTGTGGTGCCTATTTAGGCTGACTGTGATTTAAAGCTAAACAAAATCGGCTGTGCTAGTACAAGTCTGAGGTCAGTGAGTAATTCTGTGAATACTGATTTCGCAGGAATGACAGCAGAGTATGTTAATAAAGCGAATGCTGAGCAGTACAGCTTGCTCCTGCCTGCTGTTGAGGCTCTTTGTCTAAAGCAGGGCTGTCTGTTTCAAGTGCTTCTCCTTGTGCTCATCGAAATTACAAGTTAGAACTGTTGCTGCACCTGCTCACTGCGAGGCGTCTGAAGACAATGTCAAAGTGAAGTGACCCTTCAGACAGAGTTAACTGCTTACATCAAACTGACACACGAGCATTAGTGCTTTCAATTGGCATGTAAATGAGAGGAGTAGCACAAGTAACCCTGCTGTTAAGAGGTATGAAATGGGGTACAGGCTAAGGAACAAAAATCATCCTGTTTCTGAATTTTGATATTTCCTCATCTTTTGTTTCAACAGGACCCATTTACGTTCAGATGATGCATATCTTGAGATCTTTTGGCACGAAGTGTGCAATGTTACCTGTCTGGGCAGAGTACAATTAGAAAACAAGGATTGGGGGGTGTTGGGAAGGGCAGGGCTTTTCTTCTTCCCCTTCCCCAGTTGGCTGTAGGTGGGCCTGAAGAAGGTAGGATGAGGTGTGTGGGTGTGTCAGTTCAATGTTCTGTACTCATAAACTGTTCTGTTGTGTAATTATTTCCCCAGGTTTCGTCTAACAGTTTTGCTGAGGAAGAGCTTAATTTTTGTGCGCTACTGAATCTTGTGGTGTGGCATCTTAGGCCTGACTTTAATAAAACAGCCTAATTTGTGCCTTCTTCTATAAGAAAGAAATAAATTAAGAAACCTAGATGCAAAAATCTTTAGTGAGTTTATCTGTCCAGAGGCTTATGTGTTACTAAGATACTAAAGAGCGTCAGGGAACTATTTGGACCTTGGGTTTTTTGGGGTTTTTTGGTTGGGGTTTTTTTTTTTTTTTGTTGTTTTTTTTTTTTTGTTTGTTTTTTTGGGTTTGTTTTTGTTTTTGTTTTGGTTTTTTGGTGGTTGTTGTTGCTGTTTTTGGTGGGAGGGGGTTTGTTGTGGTTTTTTTTTTTACTTTTAAATTATTAGAATAGTTGTTGGCATGGTTGTGGTCCAGACTAACTAGCATTATCCCAAACTAGTTTTGGCCATAGTTCAGGACTTGCTACAGGTCCAGGACCATTCCTAGGAAACCATTTCAATGTTGCCATTCTGTTTTGGAGGATATGACGGACTCTTAGTTTAGACTGATACCTCCTATTAGTTCATTCAATGAGTAGTATTTTATTAGAATACTAAACTGCAATTCCTGAAAAAGATTTAAATTACATTTTAATATCAAAAGAGGTGCAACATTCCCCACTTTTTGGACAATTTATTCCTCTAAATCATTTGGGCTTACTATCTGTTTCAAAGTACATGGCTCCAATTTCCAGTCACCGATTGTTATTTTAATTTTCTTTTCAGTACTTCTTACTTCAGAAGATACTCATACACTGTAATCAAATGTGATTTTTATAACAGATTGTGTTTTTCAGGTCTCTGTTCATAAGGCATTTTCTATCACTCTATAATAAATATTGCTGCTCTTCTCAGTATCAACACCCATTTTTAACATCTTTTTAAATAATGATAAGTAATGCGGTTTTCAGAGAATCACAGAATGTTTTTGGTTGGAAGAGATCTTAAAGATCATCTGGTTCCAACCTCTCTGCCATGGTCAGGGATACTTTCACTAAACCAGGTTGCTCAGAGCCTCATCCAGCCTGACCTTGAACACTGCCAGGGGTGGGGCATCCGCAGCTTCTCTGGGAAACCTGTTTCAGGGCCTCTCCACCCCCACAGTAAAGACTTTCTGTCTAATATCTGCTCTCACACTTGTAAAAAGTCCCTCCCCATCCTGTAGGCCCCTGCAGGTACTGGGAGTCTGCTATAAGGTCTGCAGCTGTGCAGATTTCTAATGCTCTTAGTTCTGAACTCTCTCTCCTTCCTACCATTTCTCTCTGCATTATTTTCCAATCCATGCCAAACCTCACCATTGCCCTTGGAGGCTTTGTTCAGCTGCAGTTTCCTGCAGTTCCTCCCAGAGTCACCCCTGTCCAGCCTACAGCCTCCCATGCTGCAGGCAGAGCTCTGTTCCTTGTGAAATTCTGTATTTAGCTACAAGATGTGCAAAAAGTCCAGGTCATCCCAGAATGGCTCAGACCACTCTGTATGAGTGCCCTGTCTCTTCAAGTAACTCTAACCAGGGAAAACTGTCCACAAATCTTATGGGAAGTGATACTTACAGCCTTGAAACCATTTTTCTTTCCTCCTTTAATAATAGCCACAAATATAATAAAAATGTCAGACTAACAAGGCTTTGAAAAAATAGCTTTCTTCCACAGCAATTCACCGACCTTTATTTCCTTTTTTAAAAATTTATTTCATTTTTATTTTACATTGGGTTGCTATCTCTTCATCCCATTTCCATTTATTAAACATTTATTTGAATACAGTCTATTTTTTTGTTAATGTGGGCGTTTTTTTCTTTAAAAATTATTATTAATAAATGCATAGAATCATTAAAGTTGTAAAAGACCTCCAAGATCATCAAGTCCAACCTTCATTCAGCATATATTTTAAGAGCTACTACAAATCAGATGCTTAATGGTGAAATTCAAGCTTCAGCATGACATTTTTTGGGACAGATTTCTGTATGGATGGTTTCTTAAGGCTACAAAAGCCTTAGTGAGGGAAAGTTCTGAGCCAGTTTCACTGTGAACTATAAGGGGGAAATGTCAAAATGGAGCTATATGGCAGTAAAAAATAGTATTTGAAAATGCAGATAGTATTGTGGAGAAGTTATTGCATTTAATAAAGTATTCATCTAATTCTAAAAAGCAATGTATTAGAAAGCAAAAGCCCCACAATTTAATCTAAGTAACAGCTGATGATTGTGACTGGTTGTAAATCTGGAGTAGAGGTTAAAACTTTTTTCCTCATGTATTCTGATATGCCAAACACAGAGCAGAGCCTTCCATGAAGTTCAAGGTTCTCAAGTTTCCCTAGGCCAAAGACATAAACATAGTTTATAGAGTCAAAATAAACAATTAGCACAGCTTTTTTTAAAATGGCTAATGTGTTTCTATTTGTCATTAGCCCACCTGGTCAGTTATTTGCTGAGAAGCCTGCTAACCATCCAGAAGTTCCTACTGTTATGCCCCTGACTATGTATAACATACAACATTCAGAGCTAACTATTTACAGGAGACTTTACACTTTAGCTGTTAAATAGGCTCTTGAAATATTTGCTTGGAGTAATAAGTACTTTCCAGACTGTAGTTTCTAGCTTTTCCTGTTCATGGTCTGGAATTCCGACATGAACTTCAAGTGCTACGAGATGTTAATTTGGCCTCTCGGCCCTAAATAAATGGGTCTATCTCCTAAGTTACAGAAATTTGCACCGTATAAGCTGCAAGTAAAACAATCCTCAAGTACAGTCACATACTTAGGAAAGAATTTCTGGTCTTTCCTTACAGCTGTGAAGCAGTAGCTAGGTTTTCTTGTGCTCGGGCTTCTCAGGCCTGAGGAACCCCAAAGATGATGCCAGAAACTAGGAAGTTTTTCAGTGATGCGTGGGACAGCCTCAGACACATCTTGCAGAGGTACAGGATGGTTTGTTTATCTACAGAGAATATCCCTGCCAGTAAAACTCTTGCAATTTGCAGATGTTATACAACAGAGAGTTAGCACCTACTGAAAGGATCACGCTTTTCAGAACAGTGTGGTTTTTGGTTCCACGGCTTGTTTCAGAATTCTCAGTGAGCCATAATAACTTGAAATCACAAAAACATTTTAATAACTTAGTGGTTTTAATTTTGCTTTCTTTCTGTTGTGTCCCTTGGGAATATTAGAATTATCTGTGTGTTTTGCACTCTTTGCCACATCTAAAAGTGAGGATGAATGCTATACCTGCAAGGATCTTGAAACAACAAAATTTGGACTTTGTAATTTTTTTTTCTATTTCATGGTACCAGCATATGTGAGAAACCAAAGAAACAGTTTGAGCAAGCAGTCAGCTCTTAATTATCTGCACACCCAACCTGAGCTGAATTAGGCAGAGGCAAATTAGAATGGGAGTTGGAACATTAGGTCACAATTTACCATACTGTAAATACTAGCACAGTCTAGTTTTAACCTTCCAGAAGTCTAATGTAAAGCTCTGGGATGCTTTTGCCAACCTGCCCTGCCACTCCTATGACCAGAAAAATCTTTCAGGAGGAAGACTTGCAAAGAGGACAAACAACTTTTCCTTCCCTCCCTTAGAGTCAAAACTGCAGTGTGGGGACACATGGAAAAGTTGGCAAACCCAATTGAAAGAGGAATCAGGGACTCCTCAGAGTTAATATACCTTCAGCAGTGTTAATTCTCTGTTACACTCTATTGTTTTCTTCTGGACATCACAGGAGTCAGAGTGCCTTGTGGGGGGAGTCAGACCACGACAGCCCAGTCACTGAGGAAGCTCCTCCAAGGTGGCTGAGGAGGTAAAGCTGAAGGCTTTGCCTTTAGACATGTGAGTTCAGGGCTGAAGTCCTGAGTATTGCTGTGTTTCACATACTGTCCCACTGCCTCTTCATTCCCCTGACCCCACAGCATGGGTGTGGAGAAGATGCTTCCCCCTGGGAGACACAGTGAAGCAGTGGAGCTGAAACCGTTCTTTGTCCTCTTCAAGACGAACGAATGGCTGCATCCCTCAGTTTACATGGCAGATATAAACTGTGATCCTCTGTGGTTTGAATTTAAACCAAAATCATTACATGGCTTGCTTTCAAGAAGTCAGGAAGCTCTCTCTAAAAATCCAAGGCCCGCCCCTAAAATCAGTAGGGGCATTTGAAAATATGTCGCCGATAGTGGCACTGAGCAGCAATCTATAAGCCATTATCTGCAGTCTAGCTTGAGAAGAAAAATTCAGGTTAGATCAGAAGCCTAAACCCTTCCTTATAGGGATAACTCGGGCGAGCCGCAGACATCAATGGAAACTACAGGAGTACAATAACTATGTAATGGTGATCCCTCTCATTGTCAGCCTTGCCTATGCATGAGATGGAAAAGGAGACCTTTCATTAACCATATAGGAGGCTGGCACTACAGCAGATCCATATCATACCCTGTCACATAGAATGCAGTTTGTCAGTTCCTGTGTAGCAAATTACGATGATATCTGTTTAAGAACACGTTTGCAAGCAGTCAGCTGGCAAGTGCATTGTACACTGGCCCATCTGTTACCACAGTAATTGGGTCATCCACTTCAGAAGAAGCTGTTTTGCCCGTACAGTGACAGAAGCAATGACCTCATATAAAGAAAGCCTGCACTGGACCAAGGATTCTAACAATGGGATAGAGGAAAGAAAGTATTCCTATGGAACCAGCTGGAAACGGCAGAACCCCGTTAGGCACGTGTACAGCTGAGGCTCTGGAGCAGGTCTAATTGCACCTCAGAAATGATGCTGAAGGAAAACACAGAAAAAGGTTCTGAGAGCTATTATTACTGAGGGAACTGCAACCTGTCAGAGAGAAGATTGCCAGGACTGGCTGTCTTCTTGCCCATGTCCACAGATCACAAACTTCAGCACCCTTCTGTAAACACCTGATGCTGTCCATGTGAAAAAATGGTAATGGGAAGGTACTGGAGGGTATTTTTAATTTGTAGGTTGGCATTATTGTTTTGGAATTTCCTATTTAATAAGAGTTAATAACAGAGTTGGTTTCTGATTTAAAGATAATCAGGATTGTGGTTACAAATATTACAAAGTTTAACTTCTGTTTTACCTGTTCATGGCAGGAGAATCAGTCCTTCCTCTACATTAAGTACTCATTTTTCACCTCTCCGTCTGTCTCTCAGGGCAATTATCCATTAAAGTAACTACAATAGGATTATAACTCTTTTCTCTCCCTAGCAATTTTAAAAGCTAGAGAATCTGCCTTTCATAAAGTTAGGCTGTAGTCTGAACAAGAAATACTTGTCACAAGAAGCTTGTTTTACCTCATCAGATGGATTTTTGCCCCCAATCTTTAACCCCTAAACCTTTTAATTTTCTGAGGAAAGCTCCATTACCATGTGTGCAGGATGAGTTTCTGAGAGTTCAGTCATCCATGATGCCTTGGTCACTTCTGCAGTACAAAGTCAGGTAAAAGCTTTTTGTAGTGAAACTCAACAGCTTCTCACTAATGCAGACATAGGGAAAACGTGCAAAGCAAACTGAAAAACTGAGCAAAACTTGTCTTTAAGTGTAAGGGAAACATCTTATGCCTATAATTTTTGGTGCTTTATCTCTACATATAGCACATATTCTCCAAATGAAGTCCTGAACTGATTAAGTGGAAAGAAAGCTAAAGAAGGAAGAGAAAAGGAAAGATGAATCATTCTAAAATGAAGCTTGTTCAGACTTTGTGACCATCAGGGTCACTCTGGCCTTGTAGCCAGCAAATCTCTACCAGCGATGTGTGAGTGAAGCTTTCAGCTACATTAGCCATTTCCATCACTTATTTCACACTGGACTTTTAAATCCCCCAAAGTATTTAAGAGAGTCATCACTTGAACAAGACAACATTTGCTGAAAATCAGTAATGTTTGACCTAATCTACAAGAGTACATCATTGCCAATCAACCTATTTCTTAGATTAGCTGTAAAATATGCAGTGAAAAACATTCAGCGAAGACAAGCTCATGACATTTCTGCCAGCTTAGGCAAAAGGCTTGCTGCTAGTGGTAAAGGAGCTGACTTTTGAAAGAGGAGCTGACTGAGGCAGACAGAGAAATACTCAAACATCTTTCCAATAGATCCAATCATGTTATACATGTAACATCAAGCCCCTCGGTGTGGAGGATCTTTGTGTACTCTTCTGTTGCACCATTCTGATGGCACTTGGAGGCCCAGTTTTCTATGTATCATCTTAGCCTTGTTGAAAATGTATGCTGTGCTATGAGATTGGTCTAGCTGGACCAGTAGTTCAGCTAAACTGTTATTTGGATGCCCAGCTTTATAGTAGGACAGATGATTGCTTTTTTATTTTCTTCCACTGCTAAGAAACCTGGAATTTGTTCCCTTAATACTGTAGGCATGGTGCTCTCTCTGAGCAACTGCTAAAGCAGACAGTGGTCATCTTCATCTAAATTATTTTCCTTAATCAGGCCTCCTTTCTAAAATAGAAGTAGTCTCACACTTATGAGACAGCCAGAAGGTGTGCCAACATCCACAATAAGTTTATAAAGTGTCTGCTGACAGATGTGATTGACATGAGACTTTGAATAAGAACATCTCAGTTTCTCTTTCTTAAGAGAATCCACAATTTTTCTTTGATTATCCTGGCATGAGGCAGAAACAAGAACTGATCCATCCAGGAGGGTCTAGTAAGTGGTTGCCTTTAAAACAAACATCATCAATGTTTTACAGATCGATCAGCAGGGGTCCTGCCTTTGCCAGTGATGAAAATACACCTAAAGGTTTCATTGTTAAGTGGGTCATGTTCTTTCTGGTAGGAATTTACTGGGTGTTGAATCCAGTCCTTTTCCCCACACATATAAATATTACATGCATAATAATAATCACAGCGGTAATATGTTTATTATGTTTATTATCACTGTGCCAAGCAGCTGCATTCATGGAGGAAGACCCTGTTTTGCTGGATGTTACACAATCCCAGAATAAAGCAGGCGGCTCTGGCTGAAGGGGCTAATGATCTAAGTAGGAGGCAGGATTCAAAGCTGGATATAGACCAGCTGGCATAGAAGGCCAAGGAAACAATAAGACAGCACTAATCAGTGAATATGCTGTGATCTCAGCATAACAAGCCTCTGTTGACAAGCTTTCAGTAGAAAAGCATTTCCCCCTCCCCCTTGAAACAATAAGAAAAGAAAAAGTTTTAAGAAGTAATTAAAAAGAGGATAGTATTTTAATCTTGCATGGTTATTGGGGTCAACTCCTAATTGTAAAATGGCAAGTTCAGAAGAAAACCCAAGAGTGCTCATTTGAAAATCTAACATAAGGGTTAACGCTTGTCTTAGGACGGATGAATAGACAATGGGAACCTAGAAAAGGAAGAATGACATGAGATGGGGCAAAAGGGAATATGCAAAAATAAGAGTGACGTGTTCAAAGGAGTGAATTTGGGAAATACACTTTGCGGTAGCTTTCTGATAGGACAAGGGTCCAATTTGCCAATGCTGGATTGAAAAAAGTTTCAGTAATTACCACGAGAGAGTGAGAGGATGGATGAGATTTTAGC
The DNA here is from genome assembly GCA_036785705.1 of Acanthornis magna. NCBI lineage: Eukaryota > Metazoa > Chordata > Aves > Passeriformes > Acanthizidae > Acanthornis > Acanthornis magna. The sequence continues at coordinate 22,750,887 of JAWUZG010000025.1, read as the reverse complement.
TGAGCAGGTGTTAAACAGGTCTCTAGAGGTATTCACTCAAGCAGAGTAATGAAGTACTAATTTAAAGTAGAAAAAGGCAAAAAAATAGTTAGAAAATCTTTACAACCCAGAATTTCTTGTAATTACATAATTAATATATTGGTCATCATAAATAACACTTATCAGTTTCAAACCCTGCTTATTCCTAATTTCTTTTTTCCTTTGGTTGTTATTTGAAAAAGTTTTGACGATCCACAACTGAAACAGTAATGCACACAATTAAACCTCTTTAACAGTGTACTGAGGGACAAAGTGTTCAGGTAGCACTGGTATTACTAGATATCTTATTCAGGCTACATATGTTGTTGAACACTGTCATCTGATAGCATTAGTGGACAAAAAGCTTTGTGGATCTTGGCTCTCTGAATCTGTGCACTGGTACTGAATGACTTCTGCAATGTAATTGAATCTTTCCATGAGACCTATAATTGCAGTTGAAAGGGCTTGTTTGATTACACCAGTTTATTTTCTCCTTCTATAAAACTATAGTATTACATCTACAGCTTTAAAAGCACTGAAATATCTTTCTGTTGACTCTCAGTCTTGACTGATTTCAACACCTTTTTTTACCCATCTATTATAATTACTGCAAAAAGGATTCCTGGGGCAAAAAAAAATTAAGGAATTGAAACTATTTATCTAACTTTCTGATAAAGTTAAAATTATTTTTCTCTGTGCTGTACAGTTTTCCCTCTAGATGGTAGTAGAGAACAAACTCTAAGGGACTTACGCTGTGAAGACTGGGATGATGTTAAATAAAAACCTGCTGCTGGTGAGTTATAGTTTATAGGATCTGAAAAGCCACTCTATATTAAATTATCTTCATGTTCAGTTTTCATTTGTCATAGGTAAGAAGAGTTATTCTGGATACACCAATGATTCCTAGTAAGCTTAAACCTGGAATTTTGAAGGAATTTTATTATCAAAAACCTTGATGCACTATGATTTGCCTTTACACAACTGTTATGCAAACCTTTCCTTAGAAATACAGACATCATTATTTTAATAGCCCTAGACATTGTCTGTTTTTTTAATAAAACCTCTTAGGTTTCCTTAAATGTAGTAGAACTGAAACCTCCACATGTCCAATAGTTACTGGATCCTGAAGTATTTGCATGAACAAAGGTTCATGCAAAATTTTTTTCATATTAGCTATGAGTAATTCATATTAAACCTCAATTTTTGCAATTTCTTATTTTGTGCATCACAAAATGCCCTTCTGGGTGTTTAGTTTCAAGCTGTATTACACAGGCCTCTACATCTCAAAATGCTCTGGAATGAAGAGGAGTAGAGTTCACAAAAAGATCCCATATAAACCACCTTCTTTTCAATTGTCTAGTAAATGAAAAAAGAGAATCCTTCTATAGGTACATGTGTCTGCCTTATGACCACTGCTTTTATTAAAGTCAAGAGATCCCACTGAGCAGTGGGAAAAGAAACTAAGGTGCAAAATTATCTCAGGCCTGGACACAGAAGGTCTCATGTTGGTAGAATGAATCACAAGCTAAAAAGTATATGTAAGCCTCTATTCACTGTCTTCTGTTGTCTTTAATTTTGCATCAACAGATCCACATTCGAATGCACTATTATTCAAAAATATTAAAAATCATTATCCTGTGATCTCTGAAGACTCCTTCAGCAGGTAACATTCCTTTTTGACAATGCTGAGTGCTCCTTCATTCGGGAGGAGGAGGAAGGGGCTGTGCTGGCCCTTTGCTGCGCTGTGCAGTGCAACCCAGTGGCCTTGCCCAAGTCCCAGGCCAGGTGTGCTCCAGCTGCAGCAGGGCGCTCTTGGGGTGCCTGGCATCCCTCTGCAAGGAGGATAGCATGCCACCCTGGCCCATCCAGCTCCGGGGCATTCTGCAGCATGAGGGACTGGTGACAGCTGACCGCTGTCCGAGCTGCCAGCGGGTTTGCCCTTCGTGAGCTGACGGAGACCCTGGACATCGGCAAAGCCAGGCTGTGCTGCCCCTGGCTGTCCTCAAGGTGAGCCTGCCTCTGGAAGAGCTCCCATCTGGCCTGGAGTCTCCACAGGCTCACTGGGAACCCTTGCAGGACTTCCTGCAGAGTATTCCTGGCAGAGTTTCTCATGATGGAGCCCTGCAAGGAGTGGATGGCAGCCATGCAGAAGAGCAGTGAGCAGGCACAGCAGGAGGAATTGAAAGCATAAGCGTGGATCGCAGCCTGCCGGGTGAGCAGGGACTGGGAGGGGTCTGGAACTTGCCTGCCAAGGGACTGCCTCCTTCAAAAGCTGGTGTTTCTGGCAGCTCACCTTTGCTGGGGTGGACATGCATATTGGGGGAAAAGGCAAGGACAGGGAGCCTTCCCTAGTGTGGGCTTGGCTGGAATGATGTGCTGGGAAGCAATGCTGGGCTTCCTTCCTTCCTTCCTCAAGGACAAAGCCCTGATGGCTGGCTGAGAGCACCTGCACAGCTGTGCAGCACAGCTGCAGGCTGCTTCCTGCCCCAGGCCAGCTCTGGGGACGACTTGGTGAACACTGTGTTGCTGTTCCCTCAGCATGGCCAAAAAAATCACTGGCAGCCAACCTCTTCCTGAAGCAGCTGCTGGCCTTCCTTCAGCACATTGGCCACGACACCTGCAAAATCCCTCCAGAAAAACAGCTTTCCGAAGCAAAATCTTCCACCATAGAAGGTGGTGTGGCACCATAGGGCTCTTTGCAAAGCTCTGTCTCAGGAGGGCAGAGGAAATCCTGTCAGAATAAAGTAGGCAAGACTTTCCCTTCCCAGAGAGTGACTGCAGGCTCCCTAACCCATGTTGCCTCCAAATGAACCGAGGATCCCATCCCCAGTGTGTGAACATTGTGTTCCCAAGGGAGGCCCTTGAAGAAAGGGCTGATGCAAATCAGCAAAGCAGAGACAACAGTGGGACAGTCTCTTCCTGCTCTGGACTGTCCCTTGCCACCTGCAGACTCCAACACTTCTGCTTTAGGCACCTGTCACTTTGTCTCCAACCAGCCCAGAGACCATGGTTAGGCTACCTGGGATGTGCAGGAGAACTTAGAGAACCTGGCAGAAGAAAGAAGGGAAAGGGAGGCACCTTTGGTTAAACCAAGAGCTGACTGCAGTTGACCCTACCTTCCCCTATCTTATCCCACTGCAGGGTGAAAAGTTTTGCAGGCTCCTCACAAGAAAACAAAAAAAACCAAGAAAAAGGAAAAGAAGTGAGTCCTGGGCAGAGGAGAGGGAATGACATCCAACAAGGAAGAAGAAAAGGAGTCTGAAACAAAGCATGAAGGTCCAGAAGAGGAAGGGATCCAGTTGCGTACCAGGCTCTGCTGCCCATTTTTCCCAACTCTCAACCCTGCTCCAAGTCAGTTCAGCTTGCTGGCAAGGGATGGTGCTGCACAGGGTTTGGGAAGAACTCCATGGCAGCTCCCCAGGGGACTCCATTGAGTCCTATGCCTTGGGATTGGGGCACTGTGCATCTCTGCACGTTCATGGATCCCTAAGGACATTACTTCCAACGGGGATGGGGTGCCAGAGCCAGCCTGTCACCAATGTCAGCACTAACTCTCTCTTCTGGGTGGTAAAAGATTCCTTGTCAACCACGTTTCCCAGAGAAATGGGAACAAAGTTGTGCCTATTCCTGCCACTGGGGGGTTTTCAGTGCTTTCTGGCTCTGTCGTTGCAGGTGCCAATTTTCTGTCCCTGGCTGGACGCCGTGACCCCTGGGCTCCCACACCTGATATCCACCAAAATAAAAGCGGCTTTTCTCTCTCTCTGTTTTACTTTCTCTCTTGTCTTTTAGTTTGTGCCTGTTGCCTCTGGTGCTCTCAGTGGGCACTCTCAAGAAGAGCCTGGCTCCCTCACCTTTATTTCCTCCCAGCATATTTAGAAAGAGACATATATTTTAGTTTTTAGTTTATGTTTCTAGAGAGATACATATTGATGACACATACACCCTGTCCTGCAGAGACAGAGGAAAGGCTTTCACTGGGGAAGAGCTGGCAGTGAGTGGCTGAGAGGGAGGAAGTCCTCACCATGGTTTTGGTGGTAGATGGAAAGCTCTGAATCAGACAGGAATTCTCCATCTTCTAGAGCACAGCACAGGTGGCTGTACCACAAGTGCCCTAAAGACCTGGCTGGTGCTTTTTTACACACCTAGAAGCCTGTAATGTAGCAGAACCATTTTCCTGGAAATCACCAGTGTTGAGGCTGTAACTTGGGTGTTCTGGAGAAGAAATTAGCCTCAGACAAACATTTTCATCATTTATTTTGGAGTATGGAGAAAGTTAATGGCTTGAAAAATTCTACAGAGGGAATTTGGGTTAGGAGCTTTTCTTCATCTGCTGCACATGCATATCAGTGCTGATACAAAAGCTGGGGTCCAGTTTGTAAAAGTGAGGGTCCAGTCAAACTATCTTAAAAAAGACTTTTGTAAGACAGTGGTTTATACATTGAAATTCATTGACACTAATCAGAGACTTCACTGTATGAATATTATGCATAAAACTTGTGTCTTTGAAAATCTGTTAACCATAGTAATGAAAATACACGTTCTTGATATACAAATTGTGAATTTTTTTATAGAGAATTAGTTTCCTTCTAGTTTATTCCAAAGAAGAGATTTTTGAAACCTTTTTAGAATTAAAGAGAAGAAGCTCTCAACTAACAAAATATGCATTTTAAATTAAATTTTGGTCCCACTGAGGACAAGAGAAAGGCAGGGATTCATTTACAAAATTGCAAATATTTGTGCTAAGTATCATCACAGGTGTAGGTGATGGCAAGAAAAAATATGAATATTTAAAGGCATTCCTGGTAACCACAGGGGTTGTTGGAAGTCTGCCTACTGTTTTAAAATACCCCTTTGCTTAAGTCAGATGTTCCCTGCACTATAGTTAACATCGAAGACCTTTCAGTGTTTTGGTATCACGTGTGGTGGTTAAGACTTGTACTTTCTTCCTTGAATTTTCCAAATCCTGTCCATTTCCTTGGACATGACCCATGTAGCTCCCAATTGGTTTTAGGCTGCGATTTCCATTTTACTTCAAGTCTTCAAGAGTTCTGAGCTTGGTTCAGCAAAGCACCAAAGTGTTCAAATAGCATAAGAAGACAGAGCAGCCCTTTCATGAGGTTATTACTAGATTTAGGTATATTTGCTTGTGTAATTATAGCAAATTTCAGCTACAAGCAATAATATTTTCCCATCACTAACATCATAGGAAGATTAAACTATTAATATGCACATGCTTTATGTGTGCAGTGTGTGTGAGCACACAGCAAATGCCTTCAGTTACAGCATTCACACACATCCATAAGCTGATGGATACAAATGTGCACACTCTCAATAATCTGCAGAGAGCAGATGGCTCCACTGTCTATTGCCATGTCCGTAACACTTCTTTTAATCAAAACTTAGATTGAAGGCTGTCAGCCACACAAAACAAAACATCCTTGAGTGCATCCCATTCAATCATTCTGATTGCAACTACTTAATAAATACACCCTTCCTGGAGATACTTCATTTGGTACTTACATTTATTATCTAATGGTTGTTTTCATGTGCATTTGGGGCAATCAGTCAAAAGACCCAAGCAACAATCCTTTCCCTGTATTTTCAAATAATCAGAATACTCACACTTACTCCTCTGCACACAGGTTTATTTCATTTTACTTTAGATGAGACTGAGTGGGGATTATATTTTCCTTATTTGCACCCATTTGTTTCTGCAAACTAACTTTATTTTGGCTCTGACATGTCAAAGCACCAAAGCATTAGTTAAAATTCAATGAAAACTGCAGTCCTGTGGGATTTAAGCCTATGCTTTAATGCTTTGCTGAAATTAGGAATCTCAGCAGGGAGACACATAGAAGTTTGGTAATTTTCCCAGGAATTGCCAGTGAACAGATAAAACTCATGTCATTTGCTGAGTATTGCCTGAACAGTACACACATACCAATAACCCAGGACTAACCTGAATTATGACATTAAAAAAACCCTGGGCAAGTTTAACTGTGCCATTTAGCCTTACATTTATAACTATGTAACAGCTACATTGCCAACATATTTTCTTTCACAGTTGCAACATGAAAAGTACCAAATCTTTTTGGGATTTTTCCAAGTTTTATCTATGGGAGAATCCTATCAGCTGCAAAATTGCCAGGTTTATAAAGTTAGTCACCCAAAGATAGATTTAATATCAAACAGTCCTCGATATGAAAGAAAACACAGGAATATCTGTATGCTAGTTCTCTTTAATAGCAAATTATTTAAAAAAAAAAAAAAACAAAACAATAAAATAAATCTTAAAAAGACCACAGAACTGCTGCATGTAAGTTTAATAATACTAGACAAGCTTAATAAAATAATGTATTTCTCAAGTAAAACTGAGCTAAGCCATCACCCACAGCAGATTCAGACAGAAAAACTATTAGCAAGACCTCCTTTAAGTTTCTTGCTTAATTTCTGATTTTAATTCAGAATTATTTGTTAGTCATAAACAGTTAGTTTCCCTAAGAAAAAAGAACCTGATACAAAAATCATGTTGTCAGTGTTGTAAGGTCAATGATAAAATGGTTATATCTCTATTTTCAAACAGTCTGATCTGCTTTTCTGAAGAAATATATCCTGTCTTTCTTCCAAGAAAGCAGAGGGGGGATTTCATGTTCTCATGAAAGAAAATGGTGATATTGGACTGTACTAGAATTTAGTGTAAACTTTAAAATTATTCTTATTGATATCTGTCTTTTAAACATGAAAGACACACAAGAAACTATGATATAATGGGGAAATGATAGTCATTGTACAGAAGTTATACATCACAAGTCTATTATTGTTTTCTAAACACTAACGGTGACTGTGTCAAGAAAGTATATTTGTATTTCCAGATACAAGAAGGGGTGAGGTTTTGTACCCAAAGACATTAAATAATCACAGAATCATGGGAAATATTCCCCCTGGTTTACTAGATGTTTAAATGAAAATAAATTAAGGATGAGAATAAATGTTGAATTGAAAATTAACACAAAGAAATCTGTCCTGTAAAACATATTAAGTTTTTGGAAAGGACGATAAGAAGACCAAGTTAGCAAGCATATGAAGTAATTCAGCATATTCAGAGCTTTGTTACTGAGTGGCAACAGATTTTGCAATGTCATATGTGGTACAGTTTAAAGACTGTTAACATTTAATATTGGTTAATGCAAGCAGGAAAAAGCAAATCTTGATTATACACACACATTAGGCTGTAAATTACCTACTGCCTCTGAGAAAACAGACTTTGAAATCACTGGAGATTATATTAGGAACTCTTGGTAAAGGAATACAGAACAACATATTATGTTGCCACAAAACTTCAGTCTCTTTCTTTCAAAAAAACCAGAAAAGGGTGAAAAGGAAGAACAAAGATACCAATAGCTTCCATGTAATGTGAGATTAGCTAGAGTCCTCAGTGAGGACAAGAGGCAACTGGGGGTATACGAAGTTACAAATAGCATGGGGAGGTGATTAAGCAATGATTACTTGTTTATTTCTCATAGCACAAGAACAAGACAGCCCTCAATGAAATTACAAGGCAGCTGCTTTAAAACAAACCAAGGGAAGTACTTTTTCATACAGCACATAATTAAACAACAGAACCCATGGGATATTGTGGAGGCCAAAAATATAAGTTAATTCAAAATATATTAAAAATATAAGATAGACCTATGAGTGGCTATTAAACATGATATTCCAGTTGAAATTTCCATCTCGGAAGTCCTGATGGCTAGAGTACAAGATAAAGAGATTGCTCTGCTCCTCTGCATCTGTAGCCAGCTTTGTTCTAGTTCCCTTCACTGGGCTTCTTGTGCTAACCCACTTCAGAGTTGCCATCTCCTTCCTTCTTGTGCTCTTGCGCCCGACTTTCTCCATCTGTCTTTCCCTCCTTCCAGCTGTTTTCCGGATCAGCTGTTTTCACCACTGCACAAAGCCCAGATGGCTGAGCACTGAATACAGAGAGACATACAGTTCCTGTGCCTAGAGCTGTGTGATATCCCATCCTGCTCCTCCAGTGGCAGAAATAGGTGGAGTCCAGTCACACAGAGGAAATACGAAGGGGAGAAGAATGCTTATGGTCTCTAGAAATGTTATATGCTGACCCTCTGAGTAACCACATGGATTATGTATGGCTTCCCCCTCAGAACTCTGGCAGTTGATGACTCTTGAGTAGTTTCACAAAGACTATGAAAGGCATTTCCTTGATTCCAGAAAAACTACCATGTCTAAACTTGAAGTCACCCTCCCAGAGGTACAAGATTTCCACAGTGAAAAAAGCTTTGATATTATCTGTACTGTGTGTGTAATAAATCACTTTTATTCTGTTCCCAAAAGTGGATCAATGTTTTTTGCCAAAGCTCAACAAGCAGCCTGCTTGTGGCAGACACAGCCCGTGGAAAGTTACATCCGGATAGTTTCAGACTGGCAAATTTTAAACTGGAAAGAGCAAATTATAATGGAAAACGTTAAGAATTCTCATGCATGACTATCCAGTTCTTCCAAACTTACTTTCTTTACTTTTCCTACTTAAATTATCTGTGTGCGTGTGTGTATGTATGTATTTTCACATATATTCAAACTGGCACCAGTAAAACGATTCTATTAAGAGAATGTTGTTTCTGTAATTCCCCTTCCCCACTGAACTGCTTTTGCCTGGGTTTTCCAGCACAGCGCTCCCTTGCACAGAATAAGCAGGGCACTTTGGACATGGTACAATACCATTTTAAGCCACTATTACAGTTTCAGCTACCACAGTTGGCAAATACTTGGAGAAAAGGACCGGCCTATTGAAGAGTGTGAAACCAAGCCCGCAGGGACCCTTTGGGATATTCCAGGTTCTGAACATGCCAGCAGCGAGAGCTGAGCAGAAAGCTTGCAGCGCTGACCGAGATCTCCTTGCAACACAATACCACATTGTCCAGGGCAAGCGTAAGAAGATAAGATGAGCTTGGCAGAAGTACTTTTTAATGACCATATTTTGCTTGCAAAATAAACATATCACTTAAAACTTACCACTCATTTTTCCATTTTTTCCCCCCTGGGAAGCGCCTCAGCATAAGTAAATAAAGAAAGAAAGAAGTAAATACTTCATCCTGCGACTGTTTTGGGGGCGATACCCCAGCTCTCCTCTGCTTGGGGCAGCTGTGAGCGGGCGCCTTGGCCCTGCGGGTGCCGGGCAAGTTTGTGCCTCGGGGAAGAACCGGGGCCGGGAGGCGCCGCGGCGGCAGCGGCTGTGTGTGTACGCGCCCCCGGGCGGGCCGAGCGCGCTGCCACCGCGCGTGGGTGCCGCGCCCGTGTCGCGCCCCGGGCGGCGACACACGGCAGATGCGGCCCCGGGCATGGCGAGGGCTCCCCACTCCCCGCCCCCGGAGCCCGTCCCGCCCCGCCCCGGCCGTCGGCGGCGGCCCCGCCCCGCGGAGGGCCCCGGGGCGGGCGCTGCGCGGCGCGGAGCGGAGCGGGGCGGGACGGGCGCGGCGGCGGCGGGCGCTGCGCGGAGCGGGCGCGGCGGCGGCGAGAGGTGCGCGCAGGTGGCGCCGGGGCCGTGCGGCGGCGGGAGGGGGGATGCGGCATGGCCGAGCCGCCCGGAGCCCCGCACCGCACCACCGGCTCCACCCTGCTGCACCCGCTGAGCGCGCTGCTCGGCATCCCGCTGGACCAGGTGAGGCTGCGAGCCGCGCCGGGGGAGCCGGGCCGCATCCTCAGCGGGGCTCCCTGGCCGGCAGGACGGGAGGGCTGTCGCTGTCACGCCGTGCCTGCCCAAGGGCCTCGGGAGCAGCGCGGGGAGCCCGCGGTAGGAGCGGGTTTGGGCGGGGGTCGGGGCGAGCCGCGCTGCCGGGCGGGCGGGCTGCTGTCACCGGGGCAGCGCTCTATTCTCCCCGGCGATGCCTGGCGCTTTTCCTGATCGCGCAAGAAGTCGCTGCTGGATGCTGCTGGATGCTGTCAGTCGCGGTGCTGGGCTGATTGCGGCAGAGTTTGGAATGCTTCAGGAGCTCGGGTGCTGGCCCACCTCTGGGAACCGCGTGGGAAGGTGCGGGGTGCCCTATAGGGAATCCTTACGTTCGGGCGCTGTTTTAGGGAGCCTCAAAAGTCACTTCCAGCCTAGTCCAAGTGCCTGATGGAATTGCAAAGTGCATATATGGAGATAGGCAGAGCACACACACGCACAAGTGGTCTTATGGGAGAGCAAGTTTACATTAAATCCTTAACAGCATCACAGATTTTTGGCTGTGGTGGTGTTTTCTAATTGTTTATTGTCTCCTAGTTAACTTTATCCCTAACAGGCAGAAAAACGTTTCTCTGCCCCCCACCCCTTTTATTGTCTCTCAAGCCTGAACGCACCTGCTGCCTTCCTGCATTCTTTCAGCAACAAGGAAGTTAGGTATGGAAGTTTGTGCTGACCAGAAAAAGACTCCACCAAGCTACTAGGAGGTTGAGTTGTGCTCTAAGAAACCAGGGCAGCAGAGGTGTGCTTGGTAAAAAATCAACAGAAGATTGAGATTTATTTGTTTTCTTCTGTTTGCAGAGTGAGTGGTGCTATGTGTCACTTTCTACTACTGTTTGTTTTTAAAGCTGAGTAAGGAATATGTCATTTTATCGACTAAACCCCTTTATCTAACCATGCCAGTTTTCCCTTTCTTTGACAAAAAACAGGTTTTGATGCAAGAAGAAAGATCTGTTGCTCAACATTAAAACAGTCAAACAATAAAGGCCTATAATTATCTGTGAGCTATTGGTTTAGGAGAAGGCACATGAATAGTGATAGCTTCTCTTTTGAGGTATTCCATGCCATGGTTGATGAATACAGGAACACCAAAGAAACCAGGAATAGCAAACGTTTACTGTTCCAGCTTGCTTGTGCTGCCACAGCATACGCACAGTGTTAGACTGACTCAGCTACCAAACGATGAAGTCTTGACAGACTTCAATTTTTCTTTCTAAGCTTTCAAAATCTTGCCCTTCCATTCAGCCAAGGTGATATAAAGATGATGTTGTCTGTGGAGAAAATTCTTCTCGTGCTCTTCTGGGCCTGAGGACACTTCACTGCCTCTGGTTATGTGCTGGTTTGTCCCTGGGCCCTGGTCTCGTGGGTGCAGATGGTGGGTACGTCGGTGTTTGGTGATTTGCGTCTCGAGCCCACAGCAGCAAGCAGGGGCCACGTGCTCTGGGGTCAGCAGTGTGGCTGGGCTATGTGAGCGTGTGCAGGTGTAGGTGCCATCCCTGTGGATGACCCTGCTGGCTCCAGTGGCATGGAGCAGTGATGGGCCAGGAGGAACCTCGCCTTGCTGGCGTTCATCACATAACTTCAGCATAGCCGCAACAAAATAGAGCTTTCCTCACCTGAAAATCCCCCCTATTTAATTGTCCCTGTGAGATTATGCCATCAATACTTTTTAAAAATTTCCCCCATTCCTCTTGCCCCACTGCAGTGTGCCAAACATCAGGGATTTCTGCTGTCCTGGAATAGGAAATACCTGGATCGTGGGTATGCGTGGAAGCATTGTGCCACCACTATTCCCTTAAGTCACATGAGTCTCAACTCTGACCTGCAGTGCTAATGCCCTCAGGAGCAAAATAAAAACATTTTCACACAGCTCTTCTGCCAGGTGGATTGGTTACCTTCCTCATTAGAATGAGAGAAGGTTTTTGCTGAAGGGGAAAAAGTTCAGTCACTTGCTCCTCTGCACAGAACGGAGCTCTGTGTGTGAAAGACAATTTTGCTGGATCTGAACCCCATGTGGAGCAGGGACTGGTTTTATATGAGTCCCTTATTGCAGTGCTGACAGACTTTCTGTGCCTTCTGCTTGGTGCCCAGGCTGCGGCAGGGGAGGCATCTCTGGTTTGTCACCCTGTGTCCCCATCATTGTGCTCAGTGTGTTGTGTGGTGACAGCCCCAAGCTCCCTCTGGTCCATGTGGCTGGCAGGTCCCCGTGGCTGGCCCTGAACCTTCAAAAATGCCAGGAAGTGCCTGGAGAGCAAGAGGCAAAGGTGGAGTTTAGACCCTCCAGGGGTATGTGAAAGCCATATGTGTTTGCCTCTGTGTTAAATGAACAGAGGACTTGTCCCTTCTTTTGTAGAGATGGTTTTCTGTGAGGACTGTGCTATGAGAGAGATTTCACTCTATGTAAAATACCAGAAGAAAAGTTGAGCTGAAGGTCTGAGAAAGAAAAGTTGTAATCATTACCCTTTCATCACCCAGGCAGAAAAGCTGTGGTAATGGCACCTGGAAAATGTGTTGTCATCTAAGAAGCAGCTGTTGTATCACTCACTATGGGAAGCATGGATGACTATGAAAATGTCATTTTTCACATTGGTGGTTTTCTTAAATAAAAAATCGCAACTTGGGTTTAAAAGCAGCGCAGAATTACGGAGGATGAAGTTTCTATCTGCACTGTGTACCTGGCAGACTGCTCACCTTTTGTTTAGCAGACAGTGCACTGCATGAGGACATAGCTGTGCTTTCTGCTTTAGGTGCTGAAACAATCCTGATGTCTCAGTGTGTATTTGCATGTCTCTTTAATGGATGATTGATCTTTGAATTTGGTATTGAAATACTGTTTTTTAAGAAGTGCTAAATTTGGTAACAAGATTAATGAGCTTGAAAGAGGATGAAAAGACTCTCTGTTCAATTCATTCTCATATCTCAGGAAAGCAGACTTTGAAGTTTAGCTGACTTGTGTTCTAAAAATATCTGTCTAGGTCAATGACATACCTTCAGCAGCAAAACAGTTTTGGGGTGTTTTTTATTTCCATACCACATATTCCCTAAACCACTAATGCTGGAATGTCATCCCTCCAGTTTGCTTATACAGTGACTTTTGGCAAAATATATACATTTTTTTGTTATATATGCCCAAAATCACCAATTTTTGGATATAGTCATCTACCATAAATCATGAGATATGGGAAGTTAAACATTAAACTTTTAATAGTGTAATTTATGTAAACAAATTGTGTGTGAATGTGAAAATACTGTGAGGAAATAAATATACTTTAAAAAGCTGTATTAAAAGAAAATTTAATGGCGTTGTTTATTCATGTGTAGTTTTACCATGCCTTCCTAAGCTCTAGGCATCTCTAGAAGTAATTCAGTCTGAGAGCCTTAAGACATAGGATTAAAAAGTTTAACTTCTCAAGGTTATTTTGTAGTACCCTTGATATGCCAGGTTACCTATTGCCTTAGAAGTAGCAACATTATTGCAAATGGTCAACTGCTGTACAGTAAACCTTACATTTTAACAGGCCTTATTACCCTGACCTATTGTCACACAGTACCAAGGTTGTGGACTTTGAGGGAAATATGTTCAGAGGAGAATCCCTCAAAAAACTGTATGCCCATCTTCTCATGTTTATATCAGAGAGCTTCTAATTTCAGTGTTTTCATTGATGAGGCCAGCCATGTTTCCCCAAAGAGGAAAATAAAATGTTCACTTGAACTTAATTTTGGTTTTGGCTGCTGGTGGCAATGAAAAAAATTTAATTTTAATTGATTTTCATTTATTTTTCATTTTAATTCTTTCATTGTAGGTCATCTGAATATTTCTATTTTGGTAGCAGTTTAAATAAAAAACTAACTGTGGAGGAATTCCAGGACATACCTCTGAGTTTTGGAGTATTAAAGATGTCTTTCCACCATTCCTTGAGTCTGAATAACTCTCTGCCCAAAGCATGCAGGTGAACTGGTTTAAAAAGGGGAAAGAAGAAAAAAGTATGTGTATCTTTTTTTCCTTTTACAAAAATCAACATGTGCTCTGATGCCAAAATTGGTGATGGTTTTGTTAACTTGTTTTGTTAACGTTTTTCATTTTTTTTGCTGTCTGACTTCAGTTTTACTTCTCTGCTTTCCAATATAACTAGTCAGCAGATCCTCTTTGTCCCAAGCCTCTTTGCTAGACTTACCCACTTTTTGGGCAGTGTAAAGAAAAATAACAAACTAGCTTTCTAGGAACTCAGCAGACTTTAGGCTGTGGAATTTCAGGATCCTTTAATGGTTGCAATAGAGACATTAGAAAATGTGATGCTGAGGAAAGAAAGATAATTTGTTACAGACCGAACAGAGATAACCGAAGATGGAAGTTCATTAAAGATTAAAGTGGGGTTAGTATCAGGTTTTTAACTGAAAAAAGCTCTTCTAAAGCAACGGCAACAACTGTCTGTCATACATGTTTGGTATGAGCTATGCTACATTTCAGTTTCCTAATGCCAGTCATTTTACAGTTGAAAATTCTGCATTTCCGTTTTGAATTGCAGCAGTATTTGTGACATTGAATTAGGCCTCCCTGCCTAACACACTGAACTGTGGGGGAAAAAAAAGAAAGCCACATACATTTTAGTTATTTGAGAAACAGCTAGAAAAAATGAAATTTGAATTCAACACATTTTTAGAGAAATATTACTTACAATGCCAAAACCAACTTTAATTTTGATATTTTCCAACTTTTGAGTACCTAGATTTTGTAAAACTGTTTTCTTTAAAAGAACCTCTTAGCTTTCTATTGTAATGTCATGAAGGACAAAGCATGCTGTAAACAACAGAGGAAGAATCTTGCTGACCCTGTTTTCGGTCCCCAGTTAAACAGGTGCCTCTGAATAGGGCAATTCAAAGGGCATTTAGAGCAAATCCAGTGTCTGGTGTGTTTCAGCCACTTGTACAAGGTCCAGGATTCTGTATCTTCCTGAGACAGTCCTGGGACAGAGGTATGGTACTTTCCAAAGATTAAGGCCATCTCCAAAGCATTTCTTTCTGTTCAGGTCAGCTATCACTAACAATTGCAATAATACATACTCTCCTCTGCTTTGGAGATGTGTGCTGCCTTTTTCAATGTGTTCTTACTGGGTTTGGCACGGTAGTCTTGAACCTTATGGCTGATGTCTTGATACTATGAGTGTAAATATTTCCACATCCCTCATGCCTTGAAAACAAAGTCTATCCTATTAACTTTTTAATTTGGCAAGGGACAAAAGTGCAACTGGAATCAGCTGCTTACAATTTTCCCCCTTTTAAGCACTTTCCTTCTCATTTGTGTTAAACAAGATCTGGAAAAATAAATGTTGAAGGGCTGCATAAAGTTTCCTGAAACCATTTCTGCACATTAATCATGCCAGCACTGATACAGTGGTGCTCTGCAACTATTTTGAGAAAATCTGAAGTAGTGATGAAGGGTCTTGGGCTCCAGCCTAGGGGTCTAGGCACTGAGCACAAAGCTGGCTCTGTGTTTTCGGGGGAGCCCCTGATGCTTAGGGATTTGCTGTGCGTTTGCCAGCCTGGCACAGTATTTAATACTCGGGCTGCTCCTTGGCTCCTCTTACAGTTCACAAAGACAGGCAGCACTGGAGGCAAGCTTGCCAAACTGCAAAGTGCTGCCACTGGTCCCTGGGCAGGGGAGGCTGCAGCACTGAGCTTGGCATTGCTGCAGGAATCCAACATTTTGTTCTTGTCCAAAATCAAGTAAAAACTCTGATATCAATGGGCCACGTTTTACTTTGGAGTGAAAAAATCCCTCTGTATGGGACTTAGTAATTACAAATAACCTTGAGGGTACCAAACCTCATCTCCTGAGTGCTTGGATAATCTCATGAGGGTGATTAAGGGGAGCTTCCAGAAACTCAGGCCTGCTCTTCAAAGTACAGCCCGATGCAAAACTTTCTACCGTTGTTTACTAATAGCGGCGAGAGTGTTTATGTTAATCTGCAGTTCGGATTGGGAGTGTCCTTTGGGAAGGAATCCCTTGGCTGTCCCCATTTGGCATGCTTTGGGCACAAAGTGGCCCCGGGGCATCTACGGAGGGTTACTTTCTGAGGACATGAAGCCAAGGGATGCTCCCCAGGGACCTGCAGCTGTTGAGGGGCACAGGGCACTTGAGTTCAGCTCCTCTGAGCTGGGACCCTCCAGGACTCACAGCAGTGAGCTCCTCACCCTCAGCTGCTTTGCTCCTCAGACCCATTTCTGCCGTGCCGCACGCTGCTGAGGTGGACAGAGCGGAATTCCCTGACCTTCACGGGGTGGTTTCTTCCGAGCGCGGCACTGGTCAGGCTTGTTTGGTCACTTGCGAAGGGGCACGATCCAGGCCCTTCTGCACAGGGCTCAGCCTGTCCTGCCTCTGCCGACAGAGAGAATGGCACGGGGAGAAACACAGCCAAGGGAAACCCTTTGGGTGGTCCTTTCCCAGAGCAAGATTGCGTCAGTGTCCCTTCGTATGACCTTGATTGGAAATGTGTATTTTCGCCAGTCCTTTTTTTTCCGGCTTAAAGCATTTTAAACAGCTCTTGCAAAATCACAGGTGAGCACGGAAGCAAAAACAAAAGCACAAGCAATAGTTTCTGACATAAATGTTTTTTAGGAGTTTTTTGGAGGGGGTCTACAGTACGTTACATCCTTAATTAAATCCTTAATTTCCTTGAGTGGAAATATTTTTCTCCTGTGTTTTGAGCTTCCCTCATGATAAGAAAATTCCAGGCTTTAAAGAAATAATAATGTGAGGAAAAAACCCCCTTGTAAACATATTTTTGAATCAAATATGTTGAAACATTTACAAATTTCCAAAGAATTTGTTCTCCATCATTCATCCAAGTGTTAGCAAAATACCCAAATAAAAGATAATTTTTAAAAACAAAATTCAAGGTATTAACTTGACAGCTTTTCCAGCCTGGAATGATTTTTATAGTTTTCTTTAACAGGAAATGGTACTCATTGTTCTGAAAACTTTTCTTAAAAGTTAATGAATCAGTCTGTAGCATGAATGTTGCCATGCTATCTGGTCTGAGGCAAAACAAATACTAAATATTAGAACAATTCTTCATTTCCCTCTCTCTGTATGCTTTGTCATCATGAGATCTGAGCACTCTCAGCATTTACCTGGTGCTCCTTGGTGGCAGAGTGGCTGGAAAATGTGTCCCCATGTGACACCCTGCAGTGTAGTGGGTGGGAAGCTGTCTCATAGCATGTGAGCTGCCTACCTAGATGACTTAAACAAAAGGCAAATAGACCTGAGTGTGGGTATCTGGCTGCTAGATCACAGGCAAAAACTTGGTAACCCTATGGAATAGCAAGTTTAAAATGTTTGATCAGTGTGAGATTGCATTCTGTGGTCTTCAGTGAGTGTGTCAGGCTGGGGACATCTGGGATGGAAAAGGGAGGCAAGAAAATACTCTTTAAAATAATTTCTTTGGATTAGGAGCAGAATACTAGAAAAACTAAATAACAATTTCCAAGGCCAAGAAACAGAGCTCAGCTGCTGAGTGTCATGGACTGGGTGAGTGTTTGCTGCTCCTATAGGCCCTGGTCTTGTGACAAAGCTCTAATTGGACTTGAGCAATTTCATCATTTGTGGTTTCTTGTTCAAGTGCAATTTGACCCTGGTATGCAGATAGGGCAGGAATGGGGAAGGCAAAATGACAAGGCAAAACCCAAAACATTTGAGGACCCCCTGCTTTCAACGTTTCTTGAATAACTCCAATGCTTGTTTTCGTGCTCATGTATTGGTTTTAAGTACAGCTCTTTCTCTTAAAAGGACCACTGAGTAGAAAAGTTTTAACTCTTATATCTGGCTTAAATGACCTTATAAACTGGTGAAAGTAATTTTTTTCCCTGTTACTGCTGTGAGGCAGTGTTAAAAAGAGTACAGTATGGACTGTTTATCTCATGTGTGCACACACAGAGGGCAGGTTCAAATCCCTGACTCCTACGGTTTGTATTAAGTATTTACACCAGCAAATTTGAGCTGATAGATCAATGATTTATCTGTTTTGGAGAGAGTTTTAGAATTACTCTGTTCACTCACAAGTGGAGTTTAAGTAGTCTGACATTTACACTTGTTGTGTTTCAGGGTTTCTCAGGATATTTTGCCAACTATGCTGTATTGAAGGTGTAAACAAAGTGTAGACAAACAGTTTAGAGGCAGCGACTGAGAAGTTATAGTTAATTTTTTAAAAATTAAATCCAATTTTTCATGGCAGCATTAGGCATCCACAATGAGTTGTAGGCACTGTTAGCACCCACAGCTGTTTGTGCCTTTCTCTGTGTGTTTGTGTTCATGCTAATTCTCTGGAGGCAATAAATCGTGGTCTGTAGTTGCCACAGCAACAAAAACACTGCACTCAGAGTAGGGATGGGTTTTCCCTACTTTGTACAAGTATGTTGAAAGTGTAGGCATATTGCTGTGAGACACTGTCAAACATGATAGACTCTTGAGAGAGGAAGTGTTTGTTTTTTGTTCAGAGAATAAATTTTGATTTTGTGTTACCTTTATTACCACTTCTCTGCTAAGGTGCTATTTCCCAATTTGCAAACCTAACATTGCAGAGAGGAAAATGGGCTCAGCAGTTTGGAAAAAGAAAGTTTCAGAGATGTTCTGCTGATGCTAATCAGTAAATAAAATGAGGATTAGAACAAAGAATGGTCAGGTCAGAGGGAAATGGGTGACATAATTATATTTGTGTTCCACTGTAGTTGTTTTTGTCAATCAAAAGATGGCTGTAGCTGTTCTTTGCCATGAACCAGAATGAAAATATGAGCTAGATAAAAGAGAAAAAACTTACAGGGTAAGCTTATTTTCTTAAACCTGCTAAAGCAAAGTGAAGGATCTGAGGGGTTTGCTTTAGAAATGTGACTTTTAAGAGGGATCATGGTGAAAATGTACGTGAGCAGCATAAAAGAAATAGATCTAGGCCTTAGAGTAGTGGAATGTGTTGAAAGGGACCTTAAAGATAATTTAGCTTCAACCCTTGTGCCAAGGAACCTTCCACTAGACCGTGTTACTCAAAGCCCCAGGCGGCCTTGAACACCTCCAGGGTTGGGGAGTTCACAACCTTTCTGGTCAAGGGAAGAAGGGACTTATTCCCTTATGTCTGCTAGTGTTTCTTCATGTTCAGAGAAACACGTGAGAGGCTGCAGATTCAACAGTGATTAAAATTAAAGTCTTTTTCATGCAGTCCAGACCTGGCTGTAAAACCCTTTCAACAGAAGGCTACTAAGGCCAAGAACTTGGCCAGAGCCAGGGTGGACTGGGATCTTTAAATGAAAAACATAAGTTTCTAGGGTAAGGTTAGCTTAAAATAAAGGGCTTTTGGAAGTACCTTTTTCTGGCTCCTTTCAGAGCCTGTCCCCTCTGCAGGCGTGGGTTTCTGTCAGCTCTGCCTCTGGTGTTGCTGATGCCTTTAGGATCCCAAATTGCTGCTGACAGTCCCAAGCATGGCTACTTCCATTATAGGTGAGTGGCTCTGCTAGAGTCATCATCCCCTCCCAGACCTTGACTGGATGCTGGATTTATTACTTGAGTTTCTTTACATAGTGATGATACAGCAGGAAGCACCAGAGCTCATCAGGGAAGATCAGCCAGCGCCCAGGAGAGGTCACTTCTCCAACATCCCACTTTCAGGCAGCCCTGGCTGCAGCTGTCCATTTATTAGTTTTATATAAAAAAGTAGCTGGCTCCTTACATGATTTGCAATGTATTTCCCTATTGGGTTATCCTCTTCTGTTCTGATTTTTAACTGCTAGGGGATTTTTGTCCACATGCTGAGCACTTCCCCTCTGTTCAGTTCATGCTGCATATCTTTAATGTTGTATTTGATAGTTTCGTGATCTGCATATATTCTTTGAACAGACTATGCTGGCAGGTGTCTGGTGAAGTCTGCCTTCATCCTTTGATAGGGTTCTGATATCCTGATCTATAGTCTGTTATCTGTCTGTTTATCAGTCATACATATTTATGTGCACCATTACCTCAGTTGCCTAGATATCTCAGGCTTCCTGGGTTTTCTTCACCTAGACAGAGTTGAGTTAGGTTTAAATGATTATCAGGAGAAAATTGGTTCTGTATCTGCCTTCTCTTTTCCCTTTTCCGGTGGCACTTCAGTTTTTGAGCATAGTCATAAGGGTGATGTACCTGTCCAGTTTAGAAGACCCTAAAAGGCAAGTGTTCCTGTTTACTGTGTCTAGGATCATGTTTTTGCAATCTCTGGGAGAATTTCTGTCTGCAAGATGGTGGCCTCATTTATTTGCTGACAGCTGGAACTAGTGGCTTGTGCCCTGGAGAGGCTTCAGGCGGTCATTGGGGACCCAGGTCCTGGTCACCTCCAGCTCTTGTCCTGTATAAACTCTGTGCTGCTCATTGCTTGGGTGCTTTCCAGCACCAGCAAAACTGAAATGCTCCCCAAATCTGAATCTGCACCTTAGTGCTACAGCAGCAGTGGGAAAGACACCATGTGCATTTTGAGATAGCAAAGTTTGCTAAAAATCAAACCTGAAATGCTTTGTCAAAGTGCCTCTGAGATATCCAGATGTTAGTGGTATAAAACCCTGTGATAGAGAGGTGGAAATACATTTTGTAAGCCAGCTGGGCATATCGTGCAATGTCCTAGTTCTTTTAAAGTATGCTTTTTTAGGCTTTATGTGTAAAGGGCTTGCTTAAAAGGGAAGTTATAATTGTTTATGCAACTTAAAGGATTGTTGAATTTCTTTTCCCTGGCTATGTTCAAATTCTTAGGGTATTTTGAGAAGAGTTCACTTGGAGTTTTTGGAATTTTGTTGTTGTACTTTGTATCTGGGATAATAAGTTGCCTGTCACTGCATAGTGGGAGCATCACTGAAAAATTTTAAAAGAACACTCTTCTCCTTTTTTCCTAACTATTGAAGAGGAAAAAGTGAGACTTATTCCTGTTGCCTAAGAAAAGTAAGTTTAGTTTCTGCGGCTGCTGACTCATAAGCATGGCAAGAATACAAAAATACTGTGATTAAGCAGACCTGAGTTTTTTCCTCCTGATATTGCAGTTATCTTTGGAAAATATCAGTGTTGTAACCCCAAGTTCTGCTGTACTGCATGCAAATAGAACTATGAAACTACAGTGGGGGGATATGTAAAGGCTTTAATGAGGCAAGGAAATTAAATCTTTTTTCCTCAAATATATTATAGTGCAAATAAAATTGATTTGTAGCAAAAGCCAAGTATCTCTCCTTTTTTTGTTTTTTGTTTGCATTTCTATATTCACCAACTGATACTTATTCATGTTGTGTATTTTCCTGTTAGTTTTTGTTTTGATTTGGTTGCTAAGTTTGAAAACTAGGAAATGTGGGCTTTTTTTGGTTTTTGTTTGTTTAATTTGAGGGGGCAACCTCTGAAATTCCTTCAGAGCATGACTTTTTTGAAAGGTACTGGTGGTTTCCAAATATGTTAGTTTAGTGGTGGCTGAAATGTTTGATTTGTGCCAAGTCCTGAGCACTTGTCATCTCCAAGTTACTTGTTTTCAATAGTGTCTGAAGTTGAGTGCCTAAAATTAGACATGCTCCAAAGTTCAGCTTCCAGAGATATTTGCTGTAGATGTAAGGTGCTTGTAACAGGCATAACTAAACAGCTGGGGTTATGCTCTTGTCTTTTTGCATGGTTCATGATCCAAAATAAAGTGATCATGAAGCAAGTATACTGCAAATTCTGGGTAGAAATAAGGAAGGAGAAAAAAAGCCGCAACAGGATATTGTCACTGCACACGTTTTGTTGGTGTCTTCTCTTCCTGCCACGGTTCTGAAGAGATTAAAAATAAGCCTGCAGCCCACGTGAATGAAGGTTAGATAAACTTGTCATATATTGAAAAGCACAGAGCAAGAATTTTAAACTCTAGAACAATAGGAAGGACCAGTATTTTATAGCTGTGGAATCTCATGGTTGTGAAAGTATCTGGAGCTGGCAGTTAACAGAGGTTTGCTGATTCTACATGGTCACTGTAACAGCAAAGGAACAAAACAAAGATAATTGTGCTTGAACTAAAAAAAAAAAAAAAAAAGTAGCACATACACAGCTCTTTGGCAATAGGCTAAAAATGAAGGAAATAGCTATCTAGAAAATCTACTGGCCAGCTGAATCAAGTGCCTTGGTGGAAATGGGTGACTCTGCAAGCCACTGGAGAATAAAAAGTTTTCATTGTTTTTGGAAGCTAAAAGAGTGAGTTTTATTGTCTCTTATGTTTGCAAATATAATTGTCTAAATGTAAACTGATTTTCCCAGATAAATGGTTCTGACTAAAGTTTACTGCTGAAAAATGCAGCTGTGCATATATTTCCTGCCCTTGAGCCATGCTCCTTTTTATTCCCATGTGAAAACCTCTCTATTGTGCATCTGCACAAGTTGAGCTGACTGAAAATGTGTCTTCGTTTGATAGACAGGTGTCTGCTTAGGAAGATGGGAACCTTCCTTAGAACAGAGAATGTGAATCCCCTTCCCTCCGAATTATTATAACTTTAGAATCAAGGGCTCTCAGGCAAAGGTATGGGAAAAGGAATAAGAGTTTTTTTACTAGTATCTATACTGAGGCAAACAATCAGTAACAAAAAACAGTAAACAAGGTAAAAAAACAGTAAACAAAACCAAAAAAACTCGGTGGCAAATGTCCCTGGACTGTCAGGCACTTTCCCGGTTGGTGCAGTCACGGTCACGGCCAGCAGGAGCGCTGTTGGGCTCCTAGACCAGCCGGACAGGTGCGATGACTCCCGGGAAGCTGCAGATGGCGCTGTGGCGCGAGGTTGGATCTGTGTCGCGCGTAATGGCCGACGGGCTGGAGCAGGGTGGAGCGCAGATGGACGGGGGGCGCAGCAGAGAGCCCAGAGCCGGGAGATGGAGCGGCTGGGTCAGCCCACCCGGGCCAGCCAGCAGAGGAGGCGGCAGGAAACTCCGCAGTTGGGGCAGGCAGGGTGGGGGGTGGCAGCAGGCAGGGCGCGGGGTGGTGGCAGGCGGGGGTCCCGTTCCGCTGCAGTGCAGCTGGGAGATGCACCCTCCCGGAGGGGAAGAGATGACTGGAGTCCCGTGCCCCGAGAACTCACCCACCAGGTAGAGAAAACTAGTGCAAAGCCGGGCTTTTCTTTTCCTGCAGTCGCAGCCAAAAAAAACGGAGAGCCGTTCCTTCCACTGCTGTCTCCTCCGAGACTTGTGAGCGAGTCCGTGTGTCGTTATCAAGTCTTGCTATCTCTTGTTCCCGTGCCCGCCCAGCCAAAAAAGTCTTTGTCTCTTTTGTGAGAGTAAAATGTCCTCTAAGTACCGATCGTTACTTGCCTAGCAACAGAATGGGAAAAATTCCACTTCCCCCCCCAACCTCCAACATTATCCACCCCGAATTTTTTCCATTCCAACATATTACATTGAACTTAAGCCTGTTAAACTATATACATACAAGCATTACTCTGAATATACACATACAGATATGCATACAGGCACCGTGTTATGGGCAGTTCAACCCCAACTGAGGTCTCCCTGAGGTATGCATCGTGTCTCTCCATCCTCTTGCATCACCCACCAGGTACACCCTGGTCCTTGAGCAAAGACAACCCCACGGGTGGGTCTATCTTTGCTCAAGGCAGAATTAATCCAAACAGTTTTCCCCAGCATGCCTCTCATTTGCACTACTGGAACCTTATCCCCGTCTGCTGTTTGCAAGGGTTCAGATTGGGCAGGGCCAGCCCTGTTGGTGGAGCCTCGGGTGTTAACTAGCCAGGTGGCCTTGGCTAAATGCTGTTCCCAATTTTTGAAAGTCCCCCCACCTAAAGCCTTCAAGGTGGTTTTTAGCAGGCCGTTGCATCGCTCTACTTTACAGCAGCAGGTGCATGATAAGGAATGTGGTACACCCACTCAATGCCATGTTCCTTAGCCCAGGTGTTTATGAGGCTATTTTTGAAATGAGTCCCGTTGTCCGACTCAATTCTCTCAGGGGTACCATGCCTCCAAAGGACTTGCCTTTCAAGGCCCAGGATGGTGTGTTGCGGGCAGTGGCATGAGGTACAGAGTAGGTCTCCAGCCACCCAGTGGTGGCCTCTACCATTGTGAGCACGTAGCGCTTGCCGTGGCGGGTTTGAGGCAGTGTGATGTAGTCAATCTGCCAGGCCTCCCCATACTTGTATTTGGTCCACCTTCCCCCATACCACAGGGGTTTCACCCGCTTGGCTTGCTTGATGGCAGCGCATGTCTCACAGTTATGGATCACCTGGGAGATACAGTCCATGGTTAGATCCACCCCTCGGTCTCGTGCCCACTTATAGGTGGCATCTCTGCCCTGATGGCCTGAGGCATCATGGCCCATCGGGCTAGGAACAACTCTCCTTTGTGCTGCCAATCTAAATCTACCTGTGACACCTGTATTTTTGCAGCCTGATCTACCTGTTCATTGTTTCGGTGTTCCTCATTAGCTCGGCTCTTGGGGACATGGGCATCCACATGACGGACTTTCACAGGTAGCTTCTCTACCCGACTGGCAATGTCTCGCCATTCGTCAGCAGCCCAGATTGGTCTTCCTCTACGTTGCCAGTTGGCCTTTTTCCACCTTTCCAACCAACCCCACAGAGCATTGGCTACCATCCATGAATCAGTGTACAGGTACAGCTTTGGCCACTTCTCTCTTTCAGCAATGTCCAGGGCCAGCTGAACGGCTTTGAGTTCGGCAAGTTGGCTTGATCCACCTTCTCCTTCTGTAGCCTCTGCGACCTGCCGTGTGGGGCTCCATACAGCTGCTTTCCATTTTCGGTTTGCCCCCACAATGCGACAGGAACCATCAGTGAAGAGAGCGTAGCATGTTTCATCTTGCGGCAGTTGGTTGTATGGTGGAGCTTCCTCTGCGCGAGTCACCTGTTCCTGCTCCTCTTCATCGGTGAGACCAAAGTTTTCACCTTCGGGCCAATTTGTAATTATTTCCAAGATCCCAGGGCGATTCGGGCTTCCAATACGGGCGCGCTGCGTGATGAGGGCAATCCATTTACTCCACGTGGCATCGGTGGCGTGGTGGGTAGAGGGAACCTTTCCCTTGAACATCCACCCCAGCACCGGTAGTCGGGGTGCAAGAAGAAGTTGTGCTTCCGTGCCAATAACTTCTGAGGCGGCTTGGACGCCTTCATAGGCTGCCAGAATTTCCTTCTCTGTGGGAGTGTAGTTGGCTTCGGACCCTCTGTAGCTTCGGCTCCAGAATCCCAGTGGACGACCTCGAGTCTCACCAGGCACCTTCTGCCAAAGGCTCCAGGACAGACCGTTGCCCCCGGCTGCAGAGTAGAGCACATTCTTCACTTCTGGTCCTGTCCTGACTGGGCCAAGGGCTACCGCATGAGCGATCTCTTGCTTGATCTGGGCGAAGGCTTGTTGTTGTTCAGGGCCCCAGCGGAAATCATTCTTCTTGCGTGTCACCAGGTAGAGAGGGCTCACAATCTGGCTGTACTCAGGGATGTGCATCCTCCAGAAGCCTATGGCACCTAGGAAAGCTTGTGTCTCCTTCTTGTTGGTTGGTGGGGACATCGCTGTGATTTTATTGATGACTTCGGTGGGAATCTGACGCCGTCCATCTTGCCACTTCACTCCCAGGAACTGGATCTCTTTGGCAGGCCCCTTGACTTTGCTCCTTTTGATGGCGAGACCGGCTTCCAGAAGAATCTGGATGATTTTCTCTCCTTTCTCAAACACTTCTTCTGCTGTGTCCCCCCACACAATGATGTCATCGATGTACTGCAGATGTTCTGGAGCCTCACCCTTTTCCAGTGCAGCCTGGATCAGTCCGTGGCAGATGGTGGGACTGTGTTTCCACCCCTGGGGCAGTCGGTTCCAGGTGTACTGCACGCCCCTCCAGGTGAAAGCAAACTGAGGCCTGCACTCTGCTGCCAGAGGAATGGAGAAAAATGCATTTGCAATGTCAATAGTGGCGTACCACTTTGCTGCTTTGGACTCCAGTTCATACTGGAGCTCCAGCATGTCTGGCACGGCAGCGCTCAGCGGTGGAGTCACCTCGTTCAAGGCTCGATAGTCCACAGTCAATCTCCAGTCTCCATCAGATCGGCGCACAGGCCAGATGGGGCTGTTGAAGGGTGAGTGGGCCTTGCTGACCACCCCTTGGCTCTCCAGCTCACGGATCAGCTTGTGGATGGGAATCACAGCATCTCGATTCGTTCGGTACTGCCGGCGGTGCACTGTCGAGGTGGCAATTGGTACATGTTGTTCCTCCTCCTTCAAGAGTCCAACTGCAGAAGGGTTCTCTGACAGTCCAGGCAAGGTGTTCAATTGCCTAACGCCCTCTGCCTCAACAGCAGCTATTCCAAAAGCCCACCTGAGTCCTTTCGGGTCTTTGAAATAGCCATTCCGGAGGAAGTCTATGCCCAGAATACACGGGGCCTTTGGACCAGTCACAATGGGATGTTTCTGCCACTCCTTCCCAGTCAGGCTCACCTCGGCTTCCACCAGCGTCAACTCTTGTGATCCCCCTGTCACCCCAGCAATAGAAATGGGTTCAGCCCCAACATGTCCCGATGGCATTAAGGTACACTGCGCACCTGTATCAACTAATGCTTCATATTTTTGTGGCTCTGATGTACCAGGCCATCGAATCCACACAGTCCAAAAGACACGGTTTTCCCATGCCTCTACCTGGCTAGAGGCAGGGCCCCTCTAGCCCTGGTTATCATTCCCTTCCTGAGCATGCATTCCACCGTCAAGGGAATCTGACACAACATTTTCCCTTCTGTTGTACTCAGCAGGTTGGCTACAGGAAGCTGAGGCTACCTTGGCTCTGGCAGAACCCCCTCGGCTAGCGTTGCCCTCCTTAAGCTGACGCACCCGTTCTGCCAGGACAGAGGTGGGCTTCCCATCCCACCTTTTCATGTCTTCCCCATGGTCATGCAGAAAGAACCACAACTCAGCTCGTGGGGTGTACCCTCTTTCTCTAGCTGGAGGACGTCGGGCTCCAGTGTTGGGGCCTGTGACTCTCACTGGTGCCACACTGTTTTTCCTCACCTCCTCCCTGATCTCCCTCATCTCTTCCTTCAACTCCTTAACCACAGCAGAGATCTGAGCCTGCAATGGGCCATTGATCACACTTGCATAATGCCTGAGCTTGTCAGCTACAGAGCCCACTGTCTCACGGTTGTCATCGGCATTAAACATTGCAATGTAGGTGGCATATTGGGTTGGCCCTAGACTTGCCAGGTTCCACAACATTTGCCCTGTGCATCTGACCTTGTCAGGATCATTTTCGTGCTGTCCATCCCTCCCAAAAAGCACCTCCTGTACTGCCACTTCTCTCAGCCGTTGGATCGCTTCCTCAACGGTCTTCCAGGGCAATCTACGGTAGTTCTCCTGCATTCTGTCTTTGTGAACAAACCTCTCTCTTACACTCATTAAAAGCCTCTCCCAGAGAGAAATGGGTCCCGCCTCCCTCACGAACACCTTTTCAACACCCGCATCCAGGGCCACGGAACCCAAATTCCTGGCCTCATTACCATCCAGCTGCACGCCTGGGCCCATGCGGTCCCAAACCCGAAGTAACCAGGTTGAGAAAGCCTCGCCCTTCCGCCGCACAATGTCATCGTGCAGATTACGGATAGTGTCGTATGGCAGGGACTCGGTGATGATTATAGGCCCAGGCTCCCCTGCGGGTTGTGAAGGCCCTGGTTCCCCATCATCATCAACTGGGCGTACCGATTTGGTCTTATACTTCCTCCGCTGTACAGGGGCAACTGCTGCTGACTGTGACTGCCCTTGAGGTTCAGCTGGAACCTGGACGGTTGTAATGTCCGTGGGTTCCGCTGCTGCACCATCTAACTCTTCCCCTGTGGGGCAAGGAGAGGGCTTCCCACCAGCTGAGGAAGTATATTCCTTCAACACCTGACGTATCTTTTCCCCTCTCACTTGGAATGCAAAGTTGAACAGGCCTATCAGCAACCCCAAGCACTGTAGGACGTCATTGGTATTTAGAGAGTATATGAACCCTCTGAGCCCTGGTAGGGTAGGCCCAAAGAGATGGGTGAAGGGTTGAGAAAAATCTTCCCCTAGTGTCGTCTCGTCACAAAAGGTACCATTACCAAACAGACTCCAAAAACATGTACTCACGGTGTTAAAGCCCTGTAACCAAGTGACCGCCGTCCAAAGGAAATGGAAAATCCATAGATTCCTCACCTTATTGACCCATTGTGAGAACTGGATAACAGCCACTATAGCCTTAGTTATAGGACCCATGTTTAGATAGGGAGCTGCAAATGGGAAAACCGTGGCCACGAGAATGTGCCAGCCAGACCAAGGTATGCTAGACCACATGGTGTCACTTAGTGAGGTTTCTATGTTCAGCACACTAAAAATGGGTCTCCCAGAAACTGTTATTCCTTTTGCACCCTTTTTTTTTTTCCCTCTCAATGCCCTCGAGCCCCACGTTGGGCGCCAAAATCTGTCTTCGTTTGATAGACAGGTGTCTGCTTAGGAAGATGGGAACCTTCCTTAGAACAGAGAATGTGAATCCCCTTCCCTCCGAATTATTATAACTTTAGAATCAAGGGCTCTCAGGCAAAGGTATGGGAAAAGGAATAAGAGTTTTTTTACTAGTATCTATACTGAGGCAAACAATCAGTAACAAAAAACAGTAAACAAGGTAAAAAAACAGTAAACAAAACCAAAAAAACTCGGTGGCAAATGTCCCTGGACTGTCAGGCACTTTCCCGGTTGGTGCAGTCACGGTCACGGCCAGCAGGAGCGCTGTTGGGCTCCTAGACCAGCCGGACAGGTGCGATGACTCCCGGGAAGCTGCAGATGGCGCTGTGGCGCGAGGTTGGATCTGTGTCGCGCGTAATGGCCGACGGGCTGGAGCAGGGTGGAGCGCAGATGGACGGGGGGCGCAGCAGAGAGCCCAGAGCCGGGAGATGGAGCGGCTGGGTCAGCCCACCCGGGCCAGCCAGCAGAGGAGGCGGCAGGAAACTCCGCAGTTGGGGCAGGCAGGGTGGGGGGTGGCAGCAGGCAGGGCGCGGGGTGGTGGCAGGCGGGGGTCCCGTTCCGCTGCAGTGCAGCTGGGAGATGCACCCTCCCGGAGGGGAAGAGATGACTGGAGTCCCGTGCCCCGAGAACTCACCCACCAGGTAGAGAAAACTAGTGCAAAGCCGGGCTTTTCTTTTCCTGCAGTCGCAGCCAAAAAAAAACGGAGAGCCGTTCCTTCCACTGCTGTCTCCTCCGAGACTTGTGAGCGAGTCCGTGTGTCGTTATCAAGTCTTGCTATCTCTTGTTCCCGTGCCCGCCCAGCCAAAAAAGTCTTTGTCTCTTTTGTGAGAGTAAAATGTCCTCTAAGTACCGATCGTTACTTGCCTAGCAACAGAATGGGAAAAATTCCACTTCCCCCCCCCAACCTCCAACAAAATGAAAGAAAAAAAATTCTCAGCAGATTCACTGCACATTTTCCCTGGCTCTTGCTGATGGTTTCCCAAAAGTTTTGTGAGTCCTCGTCTGCCTGTGAAAGGTAGCTGGGAACATTTCCTATACCTCTTTCAACAAATTCTGTTGACTGCATTATTGGAAAGGGTATGGTCACCCTTTATTTTGCTAGGCTGGAGCAAACATAGATCTTCACCTTTCCTTGTCAATGTACCCCAAAATTATGTTTTTATGCTTGTCTGAAAGCATTTTCTTTGTTCTTCCCTCCATCCGCAAGTGCTGTCACCGTGTATTTCAGAGACAGAAAACTGCCTAGGCAAGGAAGAAGTGAGGTGTGTAGCACCTACTTGGGGAAGCAGGAAACCGAGTTTGTTTGACTACACCCATTGTGTGGGAGCATTGTTACCCTAAAACTCTTCCACATATATCTAACTGTAGATACGCTAGTTTGCCTTTCTCCTGACTGGCTTTTTTTTTTTTTTTTTTTGTTGGTTGGTTTTAGGTTTGTGTTTTGTTTTGTTTTTTCCCAGTTCTGTTTCAGGCACTTAAAGTGGGCTTATTTTATTGCAGAGTACCAGCTTCTGGAATACGATACCTTTTCATGGTGTCTTTAAATGTTAAACCAAAAACTGAAGCATGAGAAACTACAGGTCATTTTTGAAAACTTCATTTCTTACAACTCAGTGAAGTCCAGTTTCACAATCCAGGGATTTCTTTTTGCTTCTGGTAAAGTTAGTGCATGTAGTATAAATAGTGTTTATAACTCTGCAATGTGCATTTCTGCATCTAAACTTACTCATCTAGATTACTTTTATAGTAGATGTACCTGTTTTAGACTTATGCTTCAGGATTTGATGTATTGCAATGTAGAATTGCCTTTCCTGCCCCCCCCCCCCCCCCCCAGTGAAATGAAAAGAAATTTAGATGGACTAGCTCTGGTATCAAGATGAGTTTTAGGACAGGTAAAATCTACCCTTTCCTTCAGCAATGTCTGTGCATAAATTTTTTAAGCATGTCCTAATAGGCCAATTTTTACAGTGCCCTTGTTTTAAGCTACTGTGAGCATGACTGAGCATTTAAGTACAGGATGTTCCAGATTTTCTGTGTGTAAGGGCCTAATAAAGTATTACATAATACCATTGCGATGTCTGAAAAGTTTAGTCTTTGATCAAGCCACTAATTCTAAGGATAATGTGCTTAAATTTAGCACAGTGCTGACAGTTTCTACAGCAGGGAAAAAAAATAACAACTTTCTTTTGGCTTAGAATAACTTGTCAAGTTGGCACTCTTTTCCTCTAACTGATATTTATTTCTTTCTGTTGTGTGCACTTTCTGGGATATCGCTGGGATAATGTGAACAAAACTGCTCTGTTTGTGTTGGTTTGTATTTCTAAAGACCACTGACATTTTTCTATGGAAAAGGAACTGAAAATAGAATTGCACAGACATTGCAACAGCAAGAATGGGGCAAGTTATTTTAGATGTGCCAGTTTCCATTCTAGTGATGGATTGCACTTTAAGCCTACTGTTTTATTTTTAAATTGATGAATATGTGCAAGCTCAAGGCTTTCATCTGGCCTCAAAGTTAAGCGTGTCTCTGAATTGGGACTTTAGAAACACTACTATAAATTCCTACATTCGTGCAACCCCCATTGGTATTTGGGGAAGATAATTTACATTGAAGTCACAGAAAGACATGCTAGCAGGATGGATGGGTAGACAAAAGTTTGTCTGTATTCCTTCCTTGTGTTTTGAATAAGTCAACTATGTACTTATCAGTTACACAGACAAAGTGAAAAGGTGCTTGCTGTGTTGTGTTCTAAGTTTTTAAAAACTAAACTTTTAAATGTGGGGGGAGAAAAATCAGGTCTATGTTGATGTTATTCTAAGTATGGCTACTTTGAAACTATTTACTGAAGAATGCAAATGTAGAAACTGGACTGAAATCTCAGGAGCAGTTAGTGCTTGAGGCTGGTGAACTCAAGCTGGATCATGTCTAATGAGACCTGTCTTGGTCCTGCTTCCTTTTTGTTGCTGTGGTGTCCATCCATTGGCTGTGGTGGATGAGGGGTCACAGTGTCATGGTCTCAGCAGTGCTTTTGAGAGGTGGTGTGGAAATAGCTGTTTGGGATTTGGGGCACTCATCAGATCTGAAAAGATCAGCTGGGGACAGTATCTGTTATCCAAGAATTCATTTGTGAGAAAAAGGTGGGGAAGTGGTGTATTTAATGATTATGGAAACTAAAGATCCAAACTCCAGATAGGTGCCTGAGCCCTGCAGGTGGCTTAGAAAGGGAGGGGAGAAGCAGTGCTGTGGTGTCCCCACCCTGGGAACTTCCTGGAGTTCTAGGGACTTTCAGAGAAGGCTTTGCAGGGACTCAAGTGTCTGCTTCGTTGTATTTTACTCTCCTGGAGTTGTTGTCTTCCTTGTTTCTGTTAATTTTCACTTAAGCATCTCTCTCCTAGCTTTTCATATGCTTAAATGGGGCCTTCTGAGCATGCCTGTGAGAAGAGCTGGAGCGAGGGAGTAATGTGATGAAAAGGTCAGCCTGTTCCCTCTTCATCAGTATGAATCTATGCATGAGCAAGGAGGGTGGATGGTACAGGATGCCTTCCTTCCTACGAGACATACTTGATCCAAGTGACTTTATTTTGTGAGGAAACAAGGCTGGTAGTTCTGGTATTGGGGTTTTTTTCTGCTTGTTAGTTTTGTTGGGATTTTTTTTTTTTTTGGTGTCTCAGCTTCTTGTTTGGATAACAACATTTCACTCCTCTTTTCCTTTTCTTATTAAAATATCCTCTATACTCTGACCTGCTGGCTGTAGTTCTGCTCTTAGACATGTCTGACACACAATACTGTGTGATACTCTACCTGCACAGAGGTATGTAAAATTATTCTTTGAAAAGTACTTTTTGGACTTAAAGGTACTGTAATTAGTGTGCTATCTCACTGCTGAGCAGCCTGAAGAAATGAGACAGATCTTCTAGTAACCCAAAGGCATTCTGGTTTAAAAGAGCCACCTGAATGACTAAAGGCTCCAGATTGTTTGATATTACTGCTGTTTCTATTACAGGTAGGAATTAGTGCTGGCTATCTTAGATTCAAGGGAATTCCATCATTTGGCATTACTCACTGAGAGAGCAATAATTAATGAATTGCAGGTAGTGGCAGAACATTGCTGCACATAAATGATCATGGCTTAAACATCTGTTCAACATACAGAGTCATTACAGCTCAATGTGAGAGCTGTTGACAGCGAACTAAAGCTATTTTTGGATCAGGTCCACGTGTTAAATGTATCAAAGCTAAGTGTAGGGGAGTCTGACTTAGCATTATGATGTAGGTTTGACTTCTCAAGCTTACTTTTGACTTAAATGTTTTTCTTTTAAAATTTTTGATGACTCAGGGTTTAGTCTGTTCTATAACTATATTTTGTGTCCTGCTAGTGATTATTCTGCTAGTGGCTTCATAGAGGTAATCCAGAAAGAACATCTGTTTCAAGTTTACAGCCTAAATCATGGAAGGATATTTGACCCTGTAAGTAGGGAAACAGAATTTACCCAGGAAAACAGCACAACAAGCCAAAATACTGTCAGTTTTGTATATTCTACTTCACCAACTCCATTTTCTGCGTGCAACTGCACCAAAAAAAAAGCCAAGGCTATGACAACTTAGTGCTGCTTCTGAAGAGGACAATAATCTTAAATTAGTCATGCATACATGCTTTTCTCTCTCTGTCTCTCCCATGAGAGAAATTCTATTTTCAAATCTTTGCTTCTGTTCCCCCAAAATCTTTCATAGCACTCCTACAACACAAAGCCAGAGAAATGAGTTCTTTCTGTATAGTATTGGAGATGTGACATGTCAGCAGTGGAATCAGTATTTCCCCAATGTAAATTAATTTGTCTCCTCTCTGTTCCATGCTGTTTGCAGTCCACAGTGCCTGGCTGTAAACAGAAAATTCAGCATCCTGCAAGTGACAGTCAGTTCTGCTTTTTTCACAAATGCCTGTTTGTGCTGGCTCTCAGTGCACCGAGTTCTGTGCAAAGCAATACCACTGTGGGCAGTAAGGGGAACTGCACAGATGATGTTACACAAATCCTTTTCCTTCATGGAAGCCTACGTCAGAATTCTAGCAGTGGGAAACTTGACATGGTCTCTATGATATTGCCCTCCTTTTTGGGGGTGCTTGTCCTCTCCCTGTGTAGAGTTAAGTGATCTCTGCAGAGAATATTTGTCCTTATAGTTCATAAAAATAGTCTGGAAGATCAAAATATTTTGAAAAATTTCAGTAAGTATCAGATATCTTTGAGATCTGATTAAAGACTATTCCATCTCTCATTCTTAACACGCCCCTTTTAAATATCCCACTTAGGATGTTACAAAATGCTATAAGAACAGCAGGTCTGTTTTTCAATATCAAAGTAGAAATGTCTCCAGTAAAGTGAACTTAAACATGTTGTGTGCCAGGTGTCTTTGGTGATATGTGCAAAATAATATTTTAAACGTGGAAAACAAATTACTGCATTTCTGTAGTCCTTGCTTTATTCTTCGCAAGAAAGACATCATCCTGAAAGATGGGGCTGATCTCTGGCAGAGCGGAATGCTTTGTTATGGCACCCCCTTTCTAAAAACTACCCAAGCACTGTTGCACTCCACAGACGGTTTGCCTTGAGGAGTTGCTATTGCTGTCAGTAGTTTCTACTAGCAAGGTTCTTTTTTCCCTTCCAAATACTGAAAACAGCTGTTTGGTAAGCCCCTGAATAGAGGACAACATCTAATTTACCAGATGAAAAACCCTGTAGCAGTCTCCTAAGCTAGTTCTCGGTTTCTCATTAGTATGTGGCAACAAATACAGAGTATCTTGACCAGGAGCTGCAACTTTGCCTTTATACTGAGCCACCCTGAGAGGCCTCTGTGCTTATCCTTTCATTCAGCAAGTGAAGTGCAGATTTAAACCCTTATTCTCTTATTTGGCTGACAAGTGCAAGGCCTGGAATAAAAGTAGAGGTACCTTCTGCTGTATTTTGACTGCTTCATCTGCTGCACATTGAGGTGGCCAAGGACCTGGATGCTAGCTGGGAGTATTCCGATGGACTGGCTGTGCTGTGACACACTTGTACCTCTGTCTGGGAACGTGTGTGGATGTGCAGCGTGTGTGGTTTTTATCCAAAGATTGTGTGCTGTTGGGGGCACAGCAGCACCTTGTCATCCAACAAGGGGCAAGTTAGCAGTGTGGCTTTTGGCAGTGATAGTCAGAGTGAAGGAATTACAGCATTAATAGGAATTTTGCTTACAGAGGACTGTCCGGTTTGGGTAACGGACTAAATTGCCATTTGGAGTTTGGAGAGAACTGCGTGGTCAATTTGTTATATCCTCCTAGATTTTTGGAATGTGAGATTAGATCTTCTGTTAGCATAAGGGAGGAAAAATGTAGTAGAGGAAAAACAAAGTATTTTTGTGGTCAAAACAGAATGAAGGATATTTCCTTCTGATACTTAACTATAAGGAAAATGTTCAAAGCACTAAAATAAGAGACTATGTGTTTGTACATCACTATTTCTTCCTAGAGTGTGATCTAGTAACTCTCAAATGTATATTGCCACTTTTTAAAATGAGGAGATTTGCAGATGAAAGGCTTATGGGGTGAGGGGAAGAAAAACTTCCCAAAGAGGGTTATTAGTAGCCTATCTTCAACTACAATAAGCAGTTACCAAGACTCTTTGTAATGATTTGGTTGAAGGGGTACAGTCAGGTTTTGTCTCCTCTCATATTTTCTGTTTCCTATCTCAAGAATTTCTAGCTAGGAAAAGCACTTTCTGTTTTCTCCTTTTAGGATTTTTGTGGGATTTTTCAGTAATTTTTCAGTGCACTGTTTACCTCTCTCTTTGAAAATTCTCTATGGGTCCATGGCTTTCCAGCTATAGGGATTTGACAAGTTACTACTTTCGTTTTCTTTTTTTTTTATCCCCCCCCAGACTTCACCATGGAGCCAGTTTGCTCCCAGAACAAAAGTGATGATTGTTCCTGTTCAGTGTTATTGGTATTGGGCTCATGTGTTCCAAATGGTGAGATTTTCAGATGCACCTATTTAACTCCAGGTATTTGGAACATTTATTTTGTGGTTTGCAAGCTGGCATTTGCCCTTAGAAGTGCCCACCTCTGCAGATGGTTCATTGGATCAAATAAAATATGAGCAAAAAATTTTATGTTTTTTCTCTGAGTGTGGTTAGGGAGTTGAGGAGATGACTTCCCTATGTAAAAGACCCTGCCTGTTGATGTAAATGACTGAAAAGGTGGTTCCAAATCCTTAGGAGTTCGTGTTTCCTCTTCCTTCAGTACCAGTCCAATGCTTGCCAAGTTTCACCCTGTTAAAAATGGGAGAAGACACAAAGGCTCAAGGCAGACGAAAGTGACCTTTTATGTACTTTGAGGGCTTGAATTGTAGCATAATAGTACAGGTGGACCTTGAAACCACTGTGTTTGGCTATTCTTGCATCAACATCGTGGGTGCTTGGTGGGTTGGTTTGACCTGATTGCTAGCGTTGTGTGAAACTCAGATTTGCAATCTAAATATCACTTCTGACTTATTGCTACTACAGAATCTGAAAGAATAAAGGGAGTAACTACAGTTAATTTTTTTTTCTTTGTTGCGCATACCTGCTCTGGATCCATCTAGTCTTTTAAAGTTGAGACTAATAAAGAATTAAAGGATTCATTAACCAGACAACAATAATGATCGACTCGGTTGCGCTGGAGCTGTTCCAGATTTTCTCTCTCTCCAAAAGTGCGGGTATCTTGTTTCTGCATTGCAAGGCTGTCTCCAGCTGGCTGTGACTCAGATACAAGTCTTCCAGATGTCGTTGCAGAATACTGTGATGAGACTGCCTTTCTGTCTTCCAGTGTTTAATCATGGAAAATGAAAGGAAGATACTGTCTTCTTTTGGCAGCATATCATGTACTCTGATTCCTAATGTTATTACATCTTACTCTCTAGAGCATGGAAGAAAGTGACTGTAAAAAGTAAAGGTGTTTCCTTTCTGCTACCAAAGTTGAAACCAGATGTGCAAAATTTTGGTGGCAACACCGAATAGATGTGACTAGCTAAAAACATAGGTCAAATGACTTGCAATGCTGAGAAGGGTAAATTTGCATATAATTTTTATTTCTGTGTTATTTTTGCCTGGACACCATTCATCAGTGTTCAGAAGCCCTCAATTTTCTGTTTATAAAGTGTTTTTAGCAACAGTGAAAATAACCAAAAGGGAATAGTATGAACCCTTTTCTCTTTGGAAAGGGAAAGGAAGGAAAGTGTGACTTAGTTCACTTGTAAGGCAACACAACATTTCTTAAATTCTTAGGGATCTGTTTACTTAGATGCCTTAAATATGTAGAATGAAGAATAAAATTAATGTCAAATGGAATGCAGTAAAGTCACTGGCAGATGAACTGTCAGCCTTTGTGTGTACACATGTGAATGCTGCATGTGTTTAAATGGTACACAGAAATAACTAAATAGAGGTGGTATTTGTATGAAAACCTGTTGTGTCCCCCTATTCCTCTGTGTAGAGCAGAGCAAATCTTGTCTATTGCCAGAACATTGCTTGCTGAGTGCATTGGGTCTGTGATGTTTGGCTGCTCTGCAGAAGCAGCCCTTATGAACCAAAAACTGATTGAAACATAAGGGTGACATACTTTGCTTTTGTCTTGGTACGAGGCTTTGCACCAACACTTGCAAAAAGAGCACAGAGAAGGAATTGTCTTGGTTAATTTCCTCAACAAAATGAAGGTGTTTTAGTGGCATGTTTGGTGCACCCATTCTGACTTTAATCCTGGTAGCACAGCTAACACATGCTCAAAGGAGCTGATGGTGAAGGCAAGCAGCAGCACATGTATGTGAGGCTGCTCAGCTGTCCTTTGCTGGATGTTAGCTTGTGATGAAATCTCTGATATTTTTTTTGCTGCTGGTGCCACTGTCCTTACCTGCCTTAGCTGTTTAAATGCTATTGCAAATCTGTCTGCTCTGGAATCTTGCACTTTCCTTGCACTGTGTGTGTGAACCGCTGAGATCCCAGCATCCTTAACACCTCAAACTGGGCATAGGAGAGCCGGATGAAAGTAAAGAGCAAATGCCTTCTTATCTTGATGGCTTTTACTGGTGTAAAGCTTCCGTGAGTGACTCTGCACAGAAGGGGCTATTGTCTTTCAAACAATCAGCCATATCAGTTTCTGGGAGTCTTTGTACTTTTCTTCTTTATGCCAAATCAGAGAAACTCCGCATGCCACAGAGTTGAGCAGCTCTGGATGTGCTAGTGAGACCCTAAGTGGGAGCAGGATGGGGGGGATTAAGATTCGCTGAATTGTCACTGATGAGTTGGCAGCCATCAGTCTTGGGAACTTGCTTAGAAAGGATGCAATCAGAGCAGTCCTGTAGGGGCTTCAGCAATTTCTGCTGCACCTCTGTCTGTGGAAGGGTGGGAGCGAGGTGTTAGTATTCTGAATGTAACTCTGTGGTAACAGACAAGTTCAGGTTTCTACTACAGCATCTGGGTTTTGTGACACCAGGGCAATTTTGGTCTCTTACTTTGTAAATCTTGTACTAAAAATAAGAATTACTTGCTTCAGTTATAGTTCTATGATACTATTTGTTAGAAATGCTGGTTCCTTACATAAGCAAGAAATAAATTGATATTGTCTCTGTTCCACATAACTAAAATTCAGCATACCTAAGTATTTAAATTATTGCATTATTCTATTACGTGACTGCCTGCACCACTGAAATAAAACAACTGCACCAATGAAGCCAACAAACCTTTAATAAAAGTATTTGCATGACCAGCTAACACCATGTTGGATGTATTCTACCAGAATAAAAGCACTTTAGGGCTATAGTATCTTGTTAAACACATTGTAAATGTTTTTGACAAGAAGCCTGGCAGAACACAACCACCCCTGGACATCCAGCATGTCAGAGCATTTCCGAGTGAGATCTATCATCCTGTCCTGGATTGATAGCTTTGGATAATCCTCTAATCCAAGTGATTGCTTAAATGTTGCAGCCTATTTAGTTTTGCTTGGTCTGGGATGACTTGCTGCTGGAGAGCTCAGGGTGATTTGTTTAAAAAAAAAAAAAGATCAGAAAAAAACAGAAAAAAGGACTGTGACTAAATAAATGAATTTACCTCCAGCTGTCTAGGGTCCAGGCTGGACTTAAGGATGTTGTATCCCAATGGTGTATTTGGTCTGTTAAGAGACAGCTCCTGAGTTCTGTTTTGACTCTGACTTTGATCTGTTTTTCCTCTGACTTCTGGGATTTTTGCTGAGGCTGTAAAAGAGAAGGTGACTTGCAGAAGGCAGCGTGATGTCAGTTTTGCTCTGAGGACATTGCAGCTTTTGCTTGTCCTTGTATCTGACAAGAGTAGCCTCTAGTCCTGCACTGTTTGCCCTCTCAATGTCTTGTGCTCCCACTGCCATTGCTACTACCTTGCACTGAGGCCAGACTGATTTTCACATGCAGTAGCCAAAGAACATTTGAGAAGCATATCCCTTTAGGTCTCTGCTTGATGGTAGAGCGAAGTTGTCTTCTTTGCACTCAAACCACAAAAAAAGGGTGAGTCGGAAGGTCTGTATGGAAGATGCTGTGAGGCGGAGGAATTCAGCTAAGGTGGCTGCCCTGTCCCCACTGCTTGTGAGCAGTGTCACATCAGGATTGTTGGTTTTGCCCTTGTGCTGGCCTGGGGGAAAGTCAGGTGCTGCAGTGATGTTTCAGAGTCCCAGGCTGCTTCCTGGCCCCTGCCTCTCACCTGAGAAGGGAGATGATGTGCCCTGCACCTGGGCCGGGCTGGCAGCAGAGCAGAGCCTTCCTCCGAGGACTGTGAGAACCACCAGAGCCCACCTGTGCCCTGGGGTAGCTGGAGCCTGCCCTTCTCGTCTGTTTTTGGGTGGCTGTGTGCTTGTTTAATCCCCTCTGTCACTGGCCAAGGAAAGTTGCCACATGAGTTCACAAGTGAGAATGCTGAGAAGCAAAAGATTCATAACTCATGTTTTCCCCACCTTTTCCTGCCTGTACTTTCAGTCTCTGAGAAGAGAGAGAGAGAATCCTTCCCCTCCTCCTCCAAAAATCAAAACAAATTTTTTTTTGCTTGTCTCTTACAGATCAATTTTGTAGCCTGTCAACTGTTCGCACTTTTGGCTGCATTTTGGTTTCGTATTTACTTGAGTCCCAGTCATGCCAGCTCTGCTGTTCGCCATGCATTTGCCACCCTCTTTGGAATATACTTTGCTGTCTTCTGCTTTGGGTGGTGAGTATGTAGTCACCATTTAGACAAGGTGTGGGTTAAAATATTTTTAAACTTCATATCAGCTTTTCTGGATTACATATTTTTAATCTTAAGGCTCCTAATGATACCTTAAAAAAACTCCTAACCAACATAACCATTTCCAAACCCTCAAAGTAAAATGACTCATGAAAGTATTTTAAAGTGAATTATTTAATTTAATTTGCAATGTTTGTTCTGGAAGTTGAAGCCACACCAGTCTGCTGTGAACCTCTTCTGGAAAAGATGTATCCAACTTGAAGGGGTACTTTGAGCCAGGCTACTCTTTCAGTTAAACATAT
The DNA here is from genome assembly GCA_036785705.1 of Acanthornis magna. Classification (NCBI taxonomy): domain Eukaryota; kingdom Metazoa; phylum Chordata; class Aves; order Passeriformes; family Acanthizidae; genus Acanthornis; species Acanthornis magna. Next base: position 22,711,091 of record JAWUZG010000025.1, on the reverse strand, counting down.
GGATAATACATCTTCAATAAGTATCAGTCTGTGTTGGATAGTCAGGCTATAAAGATGTGGTGTGGTAATCCCTGTTTACTGGTACCCTGATATGGCATCACATTTATGTCATTTGTGCAGAAAAAAAATCGCTTGCTCTGAACTGTCAGCACTCCCAGGTAACGTAGAAATTGTCTAAATACTCACTTTGTTGTCTTCAAGGTATTCCATTCATCTTTTTGTCCTGGTGATGATGAACTATGGCATTATGAATATGGCAAGTATCCCCAACATCCACAGGTGAGCTTATGTGGCTGCAAGTCTGCTGCTGCTCCTCTGACAACTTCTCTGCTTTCAGGGACAATGAGGAGGGGTTTTTAGAACCACCTTCTCTGCTTTCCTTGTTCTCTTTCCCAGTTACTTGCAGGAGCTTTGTTCATGGAGTTACAGAAGCAGCTGTAATCTCAGTTTGTGGTTTTTTTGGATTGATGTGTTGCATTTTCCTATGAAATTGCTGGCCTCAAAATTTGACTTTTGCAGGCTTAATAATTTATGGACAAACCTTTGGTTTTTTAAACATAATGAAGTCATGTTCTCCTTGGTCTTGTATTCTTCTGGATTGCATTTGATAATCCTTTTTAATGTGTTTTCCCCTTTGCTGTTTGGCCTTCAGGTATTTTCCACTTATTCTTGAGTTAGGTAGTTCAATTAAGGTCGCTGTGGCAGCTTAGCTTAGTGATCCACAAAATGAGGTCTTGCTTTTGGTACTGGGCTTTGTGCAAAAGTAGAAAATACCAGAACTGTTATTGCTTCGAAGCAGAAGCTTATGGTTTGGGCGTGTTACAGGTGATTTCTGTCTCTGCAATGTCTGGCTGTTTCTGTAGCTGCTGCTCAATGCTCATAATCCACATAAGTCTGGGATGGGGAGCAGAAACCCTTTCTTCACTTGCCTTCAAGGCCAGGGCTGTCTGAGGGTCTGATGTTCAGATAATCATCTTGCCTTCCTTTTTTTCTGAAAAAACCCCTCTCTAATATCTAAATGGGAACCCTGCTTATGATTTTTCTAAGATTATTTAGAAATATGAGCTGTAAACAACAAGCCTGTCTACAGCATTTACCAGCATTTTGCATAAGCAAGATAAGGTATTAGGAAGGTATTTTTTCCACTCCTTTACAGAATGCAAAGTCTAGAAGTCCAGAGGTAAATTAATAATTTAAAAAAGAAAAGAAAAGGTAACTGGGCAATGTTCTTTTAAGAAATGCCATTCAGAGACCAAAATAAAAAGGTGTTAAAAATTTGTGTTATGGTTTCCTGGTCATTGTCCCTGCCTGTCACTTGAGGGAAATGCAGGAGTTGGTGACTGTAGATCAGAGGAACCAAGTCTACAAAGGAATCATCCAATAGTTATTTACATCTTCCTAGACAAGCTGGGGTGGTGGTAAGGAAAAGGACACAACTTTAACAGGAAAACCCTCACTCATCCTCTTTAGCCAATTAGCCACAATGGGAAAAACAGCTGTATAGTAAAACACAAATTAAGCCAGTTCCTATAATGTTGCAACTGCTGCAAGATCGTCATGTGTTGATTTGAGTCAATGTGAAATGTCAGTCGAACATGCTGAAAAACCTCAGAAGGTCTGGGGGAGGATTGAGTTAGTACTTTTCTATTGTATTCCACTAGCCATAGAAATGTGACTCAAACTGCATCCACATTATTAATTTTGGCAAAATAACAATGTATTCAGACCGCTTGAGAGTAAGCTTGAACAATGCCAGTTTAAGGTCTGGGACCTTTTTATACAGGGGGTCTGTAAAAGTACTGCATCCTACAGGGCGGGGCATCAAGACTTGACTTTTTGCCCTGGCCCCCAAAAAATGCAGTGGAAGAGAACAAGTGAAATAAACTGCATAATTTAACCTTCATACTCTTTTCCCTGGTTATTTTCTGCTGGTTTGCTCTCTGGTGAAGCTGCTAGCCTTCAAGGCCTATAAATGGACTAATTAATCCAGCATCAGAAATGCTCCCGGCTACAGCAGCAGTTCAGTGTATCTCTCCCTGTTTGCCCCCCTTTCAATCTAAATGCTTTACACTTCAGCATGGAGGTTTATTTTAGATCCTTCATCCTGTGTGTTGCTGTTACATGTCTGAGCTGGGTGCCTTGCCTTTGGACGGATGCTTGCCATTCTCTGTTGATGAGGGGGGAATCCAAGGACCTTGCTGAGGCAGGACTGGTTGCCTGACCCAGATAAAATACAATAAATTCTACCCAGAATCTCCTGAAGAATCTGTCATGTCCCTTCAGTCTGCCTTTCATCCAGATGTTTGCCCTGGGCCACATGACCTGCAGGTTGCCTTGCGATCCATCACTGTCACTCACACTGCAGTTTATTAGTCCCCAGGGAGGAAAAACTCATTTCTTTTAAAAGCAGCCATAATTTGACAAAGGCCTGGCTCTTTTTCAGTTGTCTGCTGACTGATCCTCTTGTCTGATTTCACCTTTCATTCTCCCCTGTGGTGGATGCTCTCATGGGTCCCGAGGGGACCCTGCTTGGCCATGTGTGCTTTCCAAGGCTGGGCCCTAGCAGGCATGCAGGATGTGCCATCTTGTTCTGTCGGCTGTTGCTCTTTGTCTCTTCTCCGCCGCATGGATAAGCTCTGCTGCAGGGAACATCGTAGAGCTGGTCCTGGCCTGTCCTTGTGGGGCAAGCCTTTCTTTCTGGTGTCCCAGCTCTCCACTGCACTGCATAGTTTGCTTCACATGTCAATCTCTAAACATCCATAGCATCTTTCCTCCCCAGTATCCTCTTTCTTGCTCACATAAATACAGGGAGAAGTTACTTGTATGAAAGGTTGCATCTACCCCTGCAGACACTGCAATATTTCCCATCTTCAGACTGTTCAACTGTTAAAATAAAAAGAATCATGCTACTGCCCTGCCTAACAGAAATTTGCTAACATCTTGAAACACAGGGAGTGAATTTGTCACATCCTACCTGAGGGACGCATCTTCAGTTGGACACAGCGATCTTACAGGTCTTTTCCAACCTATATGAGTCTATGATTTTTCTGGAGGATGGTGTGCTTCAGCATGGAGAGCTGAAAAGATTAGGCTATGTGACATCACCTACCTTTATACAAAATCACAAGGGAAAGATTACCTTAAATTTGAAATATTTTAGTCTCTGCTAGATCTGAGGAAGAGTTGTAAATAAAGAACATTTATGGATAAAAAATGCAGTGGATAACTTCCGTGACTGACATACAGTATCATCTGGTTTCAAATACTTGAGTCAATCAGAAATTTAAAAATAATATGTGAAAATGGGAGCTTTGAAATGGAATGGTGCAAACTGAATTGATCCTATTTCTTCTTTCATTTTTTCCCCATCCCCAGAATGAGGAGACACCTCTGTAAGGTTTTAGCTGGGTATACAAAACCATCAGTCCCCTTTGAGAATTTCTTCCAGGTCTTGTAGCATAGCTTCAGACTTGTTAATGATCTGATTTGAAAAAATCAAAACAAGCCCAACCCAATTTGAGTGATTCTAGTTCTTGTTGGTACTTGTCTTGGTAACTATGTGTTCTGTGTTATGTTTTTAGGTACTCCTTTGTCGTAGCTATGGGATACCTCACATTGTGCCACATAAGCCGAATATACATATTTCATTATGGTATTCTCACTACAGATTTTTCCGGGTGAGTGAGTCTGCAAACTGGTTCCTGTGTCAATCAGTATTAGTTGGTTTCAGTAAGTTGTAAGAATAATTTTTATGTTATTTGTGGAGCACCTGCAGTTTTGTTTCCCTTAAGCTTTTTCCAAGGCTTTTGTTGTCATTTTGGTTTTTTGTTTTTTTTGTTTGTTTGTTGTTTTCTTTTTTAAAGAAGGAATAAACATGGTATGATTTTTGCACTGACTCATTGTTCCTACTGTTTTCTTGCTAGGCACTATGTAGTTAGGAAGGGAGAGCTTAGTTAGCTAGGCTTCCAAGAAGAGCAGCCTGGGAGGATAAATTGCACAACCTCTCCCTGGAGCTGTAGGAATTCTTGTATGGCTGGTGCTCTTCTCCCTGGTGGTCTGTCCTGAGAGGTGGGGTGGGCTGCTCTCCTTCCAACTGCCTGAGCACAGCTGTCAGCTCTGTGTCTCCTTTCCCCCATCCTGATTTACCTTGAAGCCCCAGCTGGGAAGGTGTTTCCCAGCCCAGGCACTCCAGTGGGTGTGAGGGCAGGATTTGGGCAGGGGTGAGTTGCTGGTGGAGCTGGGTGAGTAACCCGGGCAGAGAGACAAGAGATCAGCTTGGGTTGTCGGCACTGGTCTTACAGGTTCTCTCGTGGGGGCAGGTTGTGGCTGCTGCTTAAATAGCACAGCTTTTTGTGTGCCATGATTTCTGTGAAACAGTGATTTTCACGTATGCTGTAGTCTCTGATTCCACTCAGAGGAGCAGCAGAGGATCTTTGCAAAGGTAGAGAAAGCTAACCCTATGTGTTTTGTTTGTGAGAGGAAGGTATGCTTTTGCATGATTTAAAACCAGTGTGGTAATCTGTATTCCAGTTGTTTAATTGAATGTCTGAATACAGAGTAATTAGTAACATACCATGAAAAATTTCTCTAGACTCACATAGTATGTTGTGCATAATTCTTCCAAGTCTCTGTCACCCTACAGGCACAGAGTAGGAGACTGAAGTTTATTGCTGTCTTTGTGCATGTGTCTCTCTCTTTGAGGTGGTGGCTTTAAGCATTTAATTACATTTTAGGTGGTGGAGGGGAAGTTTTCCTCAAACTCCTGAGGTTTTTCTATTAAGGAGGCTGCAGTAATGGGAACTCACATGTTTAAAGAAATTTAGTTCCGTAGTTTTTTCTGCAGTTCTTTTAATACAAAAAAGCATGTCCTCAAAGTGCATGACATGCCAAGAAGTCTATAAATGGGATTGGAATGCTGTAGCTCTGTGTGTGTAAAAGACAGAGAGAGAAATGTGGGAGATCATGATTTTCTGAATAGTGTGTTCAGAAGTGCATTGCGAGGCATATTAGCTCTCTCTCTCTGAATATATTTAATAAAGATCCAGCTGAGACTGGGGGTGGAAGAAGAGGAATGGTGGTTGTTTGTTATAGACTAGGTAGCGTTTTCTGCTCCCTTGATGAAAAGGGAACTACTCCTATTTAATGATGAGCTCCAGGATAATAATGGTGGTGAAAGAATAAGATCTGAACTTACTCTGTTATTTGATTTTGTCTTGCTGCTTCAAGATACACATCAATTCCTAAATTTCACTCAAACATAAAACTGCCAAGTAGTAAACAAGTGGAAAATATATTATGGATATGAACTGCACCTTCATGGTATATTTTAAAAGCTAAGAATAAATAAAAATACTGTAGTGGTATCAATAACAACTTGCAATCCAAAGTGTTGAAACCCAGATCAGCCTCATAAAACTGTCTTAAAACCTGTTTTTCTCGGCTGTATGTGCCCATTGAGGCTTTGTGCACGTACCTGAACAGATGTGATAACCTAGAGAGAGACAAAATATACTCCCTGGCCACAGTTTTATCATGTATGAGCAACAACTGCATCTCCTCTTGCTTGTTTTCCCATATTTGAGGGTTCCTCATCTCTTGCATGTGGTAATAGGGAAGCATTAGGACAGGGACCTGTTTGGGAGGATGGCATTAAAGTTCTCCCTCAGGCCTTCAGAAACAACTGAGGCAGAATCCTTGGATTTATGCCCATCTCTCTGCAGCCTCCCACCATTTTTGGTGATGGTGGCTAGTGGTTCTGGTGCCATCAGCTTTCCAATGTCCGTTCCCTAAAGCAACGAGCCAGATGATCAGTGAGGGTTTCTCAGTGTCAGTGCTGAATGCAAGCATCCCTCATTTGCTCTCTTGACCTGCTTTGTTCACTTAACTTGCATGCATAACCCTTTTGATGTGTGCTTGCAAATACATTTTTGGGGCTGTTTTTAGAAGCAGTAGTTGGTTGGGCTATTTGTTTGGAGCCCTCCCATTTTGAGAACAGAGCTTGTAAAATGCAGGTAGAGATGGAGAGAACAAGGTAACTTTGGAGTCATATGTTAAGCAAACTGAAAAATGGAAGATCACACTGTGGCACATCACCTCCAGGTTATGAAATAAGAAATAGGGGACTTGTTTCCTGCTGGTGACTAGTTAATCCTTAACTCCTGCAAAGGGTAGGTTTGGTCACTGAATCCCACAGTCAGAACTATACTCAAGCTGCTTGCAGCAATTTCTTGATTTAAGAGTTTTTTTATGTACTGCACAGTACTTAAGGATTTTTTTTTTAAACTACTGTCAGGTTTTAAGGAAAACCAGTTCCAGCTCATTGCGCTTCAATTTTAATTATTTTTTAAAAATGTGTATATATTTCACCAGATTTCTTTCTATTATATTATTTCTCAAATAAGTGGTGATATAATTTAGGAATTTTCTCTTTACTACTTTCTCAATAAAACTATTCATTTTTGAACACTAGCTGTACAGTAATTGAATCCTGTGCTTCCCCCTTAATTCAAATCAGTCTTTGAGAGAAACATGCATGTTTTATTTTGCTTGGTTTGCCATGACATTTGTACATCGTACCTGGAAAAACTAAATCCTAACTCTTTCTTATTTCTTCTTTATGCTAAGAGGATTATGCTGGTAAGTTGCCTGCCTATACAACTTTATAAAAACAGTAATAATGTCATAAGGTTTGTGTTTTTTCCCATTGCATCATAGGCTTGGATTGAGAATGGTAATATGATACCTTTAAAGAAAAAATTAGTTCAAAATAAGGAATCTTGATTCTGATTTTCGGAAACTAGTAATAGGTAGGGTTTCAGTCTAGCAAGCTTCATGAACAAATGCCAGATGTGTATGATTGTCTGGATGAAATTCAGAAGATATGGAACTTGTGTCTGTTTCAATCCTTTGCTTGATTAAGGCAGTAGAGCTTTTTAGTTTCTTCTTTGAATTCTTGCAGTGTCTTAGTAAAATTTCCTAATATTGTGGGTTATTCAGTGAAATGTTAGAGAATGATGGTGCATATGTGAGTTTCTTTCATATATGAGTAGAGGCTGAGAGAGCTGTGGTTGTTTAGCCTGGAGAGCAGGAGGGGCCTTATTGCTCTTTATAACTGCTTGAAAGGAGATTGTAGCAAGGCTAGGGTAAGTAATTTCTCCCATGTAACAGGTGACAGGACCAGGGGAAATGGCCTCAGGTTATGCCAGGGGAGGTTTAGATTGGATATTAGGAAAAGTTTCTTCATGGAAAATGTTTTCAAGCATTGGAACAGCTGCCCAAGGAAGTGTTCCAAAAACGTGTAGTTATGGCACTTGGGGACATGTTTTAGTTGTGACGATGGCAGTGCCGGGTTAACAGCTGGACTTAATGATCCCAGAGGACTTTTCCAGTCTCAGTGATTGTATGACTCTTGCTGCCATTCTTTACAGAAAAGAAACTCAGTTTATGAAAATCACCACACACACTGGCACAGCTTTCGATCTTCTGTTGGTCTTAGACCACAGCTGAATTATCTGGGAGACTTGAGCAGTTTTCCCCGCCACATGTCAAACCTGTAGCTCTTTCGTGAGTGCTTTGCTGGACATCACTCTCCAGACACCTTTGTGTTTGCCCTATCCCAAATGCAGAACAGCAGCAGCATTCTCAGCAAACCATGCAGAAAGGGATGATCGTAGAGAGCCCTCTCAAAGCCATATATATAAGCAGATACTTCAGTAACAAGTGTCACTTCAGGCAGTGAATTTTTGCTGGATGGTTAGTGCTTTGTTGCTGTTTTTTCTGTCTCTCAGTGGCTTTTGGTATCAACCACAAAAGGAAGGAATAAAAGTACAGCAACCAATTTTCACAAAGGAAATACATTTGCTGATGAAAGCAAAGATAGATGTACTCTATTAAAACACAGTGCAGAAATGTTGTCTGGTCCTTCAGGTTCAGTTGGTTATTTTTATTTTCTTGTTTTCTAAATGTATGACATGCAGTACATTGCTGCAGTGTCTGTTCCAGCAGCGCAGGGTTACTTTGGTGTGCAGCTGGTCCCCAGACACAATGCAGCGGTGCAGGTGCAGGGGGAGTAAGGGGAAGTCAGTCTGTTTTCCATGCCTGTTTGCTGCTTTGCTGCTTGGCTGGGTGCTTGTCCACTGGAAAGAGCCCTGAGATCACTTACCACTGGATAGACAGGAGCCCTGCAAGAACTGCAGTGTGGGAACTAGGCAAAATTCAAGCAGGCAATCACTGCTAGAGAGCTCCACACATCTAGTGCATCCCAGGACACTTCTCCAGAAGTAAACACTCTTTAGAATGAAATGCTTCTAGCATGAAGGCTTAAGAAATACTGTTTGGGAGCTTGCATACACACACATACACAAAGGGCAGCACATCAGCCCATGAAGGAAATTGTGAGCTGCTTTGGAGGTGCAAGTGTGTTTAGTGAAGTGTTTTTCCTCTGATGTACTTCAGTACCTCTTCCTCTTACTGTCGAAAGCAAAAGTACGAGCCCACTGCCAGCTTGGCCATCCCCCTGTCAGCATGGTTACAGTCACAGCAGGGTGTGACTGTGTGAACTTCTTGTCATGGCTTCAGCACTACAGAGGTAACCCTGAAATAAATGTTCGCTGTTTTGGAGTCTTGTCTGCTGTGAGCCTTTTGACTCCACCTCCTCTCTTAGTGAAATCAGGTCAGTGGAAACTATTTCTAGCAAGCGTGTGCCAGACTCCTCCATGGGATTACCTAAGGTCAAGCAGACTGTGCTTGGAAAACGTCTTTTCTCTCGTAAGCATCGAAGCTCACTCGGTGCAGGAGCCAGCCTGTGATGTGGTGAGAATCCCCACAGCAGTCTACAAACAAAATATCTTTACTTCCACTGGCCTGTGCTTGTGGCAAATTCATTGCATGGGGCAAGCTGTACTTAAAAATTACATTAACTGCTATCCTAATATAAAGTTACATTACCTGCATTAATTACAAAACTGCTATGTTTTTGTTTGGAAGGTTTATTTAGGGGAGTAAACCCCTCTATTGAGCATTCTCTGTAAACTGTTGCATCTTAGTCTTGTGTTATTTTTCAAAGCATCTAACATGAAGTAAATAAAACCCCAAATCTGTCTTTACCTTATGTAAGATACCTTGAAAAATAAAATTGTCCCTGGATCAGTTTCTTGATATTTTATTTTATTTTATTTTGTTTTGTTTTGTTTTGTTTTGTTTTGTTTTGTTTTTTGTTTTAAAGTTGGCCACTATGGTTTGTGTGTAGGAGATAAAATACAGCTACAACCTAAGATTAAACTCATAGCCAATATATAAAACATGGGAAGGGAGGGGAGATCACACCACATATAAATCAAATTTTGTGTTTCTGAGGTAGTTTGTAGCTGTAGTATTTAACAGGACAGATGGAAAGGGTGTGGAATCCCCACTCAGCATATGGCTACAAAGCAATCAGTAGGTGTTCAAATATGATGAATTGCAAGTTGTTTAGGCTTCTAAATGTGTTTTATTTCAAATGCTTCCTTCCTAGGGATAAGTCTTTGTGCTTCATCTCTAAGTGCAAGTGTAGTAGGTAGATTTTATTTTAAAAATTCCACCTAATTGCCCTTCCAATAACCTGTGCATCACAATATTTGGAAGTAAGAAAAGGGATTGGAAGTTTTATAGTTTTGTTAACTTCCTTTCTTGTTTTTAGCACTATTGACTTTTCCCAGTAGAGTCTAAGGGTTAAACAGTGTCATGTTGGAAACGGTTGACTGTGTGTGATATGGTGCTGTATTTAATGTATTGCTGTTTAAAGTTAGAGCTTGCCTGAAAGGCTGAATACTAGTGACAATTCAATGCTCTGCTATTTCAAAATTTTAATAATCAAAACTCAAATGTTTAGGAATTTATGATTCTCCCTCCCCCTTCCTCCTCCCCCCGCCTCATTAAGGGAAAGCTCCAGTACTGTCATCATTTTGTTGTGCTCTGCCTTTTCCTTCAGCAAAGACATGCCCCCCCTGAGATCAAGTCGGTGGGGAATGGTAGGCAGGTGAGGGAGGAAGATGCTCCTTGTTCACCTGAAACCTTGCTTACCCTTTTTGTGAAGTGTTAACTGATGCCTGACACTGATCTCGTGAAAGATTTAGTGTGTGTCATCCCATTGCCACTGTACAGCAGGTTTCCACCTTCCTGAGTAGGGTAGAGAACAGATCACAGAATCAATTATGTTGGAAAAGACCTCTGAGATCGTCAACTCCAACCTAGGACTGATCATCCACCCTGTCAGCCAGACCATAGCACTGAGTGCCACGTCCAGTCTTTCCTTAAACACCTCCAGGCATGGTGACTTAACCACTTTCCTGGGAAGTCCATTCCAATGTCTAATCACCCTTTCTGTGAAAAATTTCCTTGAATGTCTAACCTAAACCTCTCTTGGTGCAGCTTAAGGCTATGTCCTCTGATTCTATCCCTGTTTGCCTGGGAGAAGAGACCAAGCCTCACCTGGCTATGGCCTTCTTTCTGTTAGGTGTACGGAGTGGTAAGAGCCCCCCTGAGCCTCCTTTTCTCCAGGCTCAACACCCCCAGCTCCCTCAGTCGCTCCTCACAGCACTTGTGCTCCAGACCCTTCCCCATCTTTGTTGCCCTTCTCTGGACACGCTCCAGCACCTCAATGTCCCCTGAACTGAGGGGCCCAGAACTGAACACAGGACTTGAGGTGCAGCCTCACCAGTGCCGAGTACAGGGGAAGAATCACTGCCCTAGTCCTGCTGGCCACACTACTCCTGACATAGACCAGGATGCCATTGGCCTTCTTGGCCACCTGGGCACTGCTGGCTCATGTTCAGCTGCTCTTGACCAGCACTCCCAGATCCTTTTCTGCTGGGCCACTTTCCAACCACTCTGGAAAGTATGTATGACGTGTAACATGATGATGTCAGGAGGGAGAACAGAAGGTATCTAATGCACTCAATGGCTCTCCTTCCCACTAACCTTGTCAGAATCATCACTTTTGTCCTCCCTTGTCTCCTGTGGTGCTGGGATTTGAGGGAGACAGACTGTTCATCTTTGCTGATTAAAATGCAGGAAAGGCTGACTTGTTCTGTTGGCTTACAATGTGCCATCCATGAGGCAATGAATTCCTAATATAGATGAGGAGAACCTCTCTCCTCAGTGTTTATGTGTAGTATGACTTCAGTGCAGGTTTTAATCCTGCTGCCCTCACATTGTTTGCATTTTGGTTCTCTCTGTTTTACCATGGGGGCCTTGTCTAAGACAAGTGTCTAAATTTAGACACTTAAAGTCATACAGTTTTGGCTCAGAGCCTGAGGTTTAAAGTTACCCACTTCAATATTGGCATGAAGTGCTTGCTGTAAGAAACATACGCAGCAAATTGAACCAATTTGAAACAAGTGTTAATGTTTCCTCGTAAAGCAAAAAGGTCAAACTGACAAAATAAAAAATTGTGTTTATTGCAGTAGAGCTGCTTGGTTCACTGACAGCCACTGTCTTTCTTAAGGATTAAAAAAAATCTGCCTTTTCATATGCTTAAAGGATTAGGATTTATGGATCTTTGAAAGCAACGCTAAATTTTTTTCTGGGAAAATCTACTTTGAGAAACAGGATGTTGAAGATAATGGTAAAAACAGCTTATAAATCTCTTTTCTTGAAAGATTAATTGGAATAAAGTTTAGAATGACTATTTGACAATAGTGCAGTTATCTGGAAGGTGAAAAGTCATTATTAAATTTGTCCATTCCTTAGCTGCAATCAGTGGTCTAGGTGACCCAAGGACAGCTGCTGTACAAACCCCTGTGTTACAATTCAAGTTCTGCCTATATTTAAGCCTATTCTGAATTTTATGTGCAAACACTTTTTACCGACATTTCAAGTAGGGACTTCTGAAATGATAAAAGCAGTTTTTGATTAAGTAATCGGCTGATATTTCACGTTCTGGTTTTGGATAGCAAATGCAAATTACCCACACAAAATTACTTGTGGACTCTTGAAAAAGATGAGCCATAGTGTTAAAAAAGAGACCAGAATGAAAGAATGTCTTTTGCCAGTGATTGTGTGTTTACCATGCTCAGCATATGAATTATCTTAAAAATCTGTTTGATTTATCTTAGGGGGATAATCAGGTTGTAAACAGTTTATCTTAGCCATTTGATTTACATTTGATTGTAACCAGTAGGTTGATTTAGTCATGGATGATCCAGAATCTCTTGAAAATCTCTGTAGAACATAAGTATTTGACTCTTATTTTAGACAGAGACATCACTGAATGTAACTTTAGCTTTTTTTTTCCCCTTACCTTGAGAAATTGGTGGGGCAAACTCTGTGCTTGAACTGAGAAAAACCCTCAACATTTTTCTTTAATTGTGTTCCAGAAAATATAATAGAATAGTTAAAATTAATAGCTGTAATATTTGGAATAATCTACGTCTCTTAATAAAGTTCCATATACTGGTGAAACTGTGTAAATAGTTAAATAAATGTGTACAAACTCGAGTTTTAATTTCCATTTGTATTCGAACAGAAACCTCCATATGGTTAATGTTGTTAATTTGTTTTCAAATTGAGAAACAACCCATTGTATTAATCCTCAGTGAAGACAGAGCTCTTTTGCTGGACTGGTTTTACATATAGTCATCAAAACTAATGCTTTTAAAATATGGGTGTATCCTTATCAACCATTCCCATCTCGTGGCTATTGTGGTTGTGAGAGGTCTGAGCACCCTGTGCTGGTGTCCCCAGTGGCAGACAGAGAGGGAGAAGCAATGTGAGCAGTTGGTCATCCCTTGCTTTGCCTGCCATGGGTTCTTCCAGATTGCAGATGTTCAGTGCCAGGTTTTGTGTTTAGGGCTCCACAGGAGGAAGCGGTCGGTTGTCCCCATGGTTTTCCTCCCATCTTTCCTCTTACCCACCTCTAAATGCTCTTGGCTGTGTCCTTTACCCTTGTGGGAACCAGCTCCTGATACCACCAAGCTGAGTTTTGTCTTTTTTCCCATTCCTTAGCTGCAGCAGCTCGCATTTGCCTTCAGTGCCAAGAAGCTCTGTAAAGCTGGATGCGGGGAGTATGAGCGGCCCTACTGGGCATAGTGGCTATTTCTCTGCTGCGTGTTTAGTTGGCGACAAAGCTGCTGTAAGCCTGGCTCAGGTACAGCCAGCTCCTGTTTTCAGAGGCTCCAGATCCCACATGCCCATAGACTCCCAGTTGGATGGTGTGTCTTGTGCAGGCTGCACAGATGCACGGCCAAGAAGCAACGGGGAAACTGCTGTGCTGACAGCTATTCTGGTATTTGCACACAGCCCTAATTGATAGAGCTATTCATGTGGGGAAATAAGCATCTGTATCTGCAGAGTCAACATTTTTTTAGGGTGCTGAGGAGACAGACAATAGGAGAGTAACAGTAAGAAGAGCCAGAGTTGTGTTACAGCAGCACTGCTGTATTCTAGTGTTGCATTGTATGGGGCTTCAGTTTGGTCTTTGCCTGAAAGGAAGCTCAGTGGGCTGCAGAAGCTGGTATTTCCTAGTGGTGTGATTTCTTCTGAGCTACAATTTGCACTGCTGCACGATAGGGGGACATAAAATAAGGCTTTGTGTGCACTTAGCAATTAAAAATTCCAGTGCAAGTTACTGTGGGGTTGTTTTGAACCCAGGCAATTGTCTTATGCCTGAGTGCCTCCTTCAGCTTTAATTGGATGTTTTCCACTTGTTGCTAATACAGTTATGCCTTTTAAAGGGATAAAGACATTCAGTGAGAAAGTTGGGAATAATTTGTATTACAAGACATGTAACTGTTGTTCCTGTCTTTGTTATAGTCCGCTGATGATAATTACACAGAAGATCACAACACTTGCATGCCAGCTACATGATGGTAAGAAATGGAATCTCTTCCCATGTCCTGATGACAGCCTTTTTATTCCAGTGCATTCTATGGTTGATTTATGGAGTGAATGAATGTAGTTCAGTGAGTTGTTCCAAATGAAGAAGAAAAATGCTTTGTGGAGGAAAACAAGAAACTTAAAGTTTTGATCAGTTTTTAGGATCATATGGTCTTTGCAGTATCAGAGACAACTGTTTTCCCCTTTGGATATTCTGCTTCCTTGGGCCCCAGTTTGGATTTTAGCTGGTACCAGTATCTCCTGTTTAGATGCTACTGTGCATCTCCAGTAAGCTCTCTGAAGCTGTTGCTGATTCTCAAAAGTCAAGAGTTGTGTTTGTTGCATAGGTTCAGTCATTAATGTTAATTTAGCAAAAAATGTGCTATCACTGATATATTCAGTGGTAATATACTCCATGAGTTGTGAGAGATAGAATCCAGTAGCTTTTCCTCAGCTCAGAGAGAAGCACAGTTGCAAGCAAAATAACATTGTCTTCAGTCTTGTGCTGTGCTGTGACAAAGAGCACCATTATTTCCCAGTGAAATGCCCATGTCTAGTATGGTGCAAAGGCTAGAAATGTCGGCGATCAGCAGCATTATTGCTTGTGCCTACTGATGTTGCAGTGCAAATTTCTGATGATCTGAGGCCCATTGCCTTACAAGCTGTGGGTGACTGAATAAGTGGCTTGCTATAGAGTTGTTGTGAGCAAGGATTTAGGTGATTGCCACACGGGGGTCTGGCATTGTTTGCAAGTCAGGTTTATACAAGTGAATCTAATTCTTTTAGCTGGCTATAATAGGTACAGCTGGAAGCTTGGCTCTTTGACCTTGTTGTTACTCATTTTGCTGAGGCTTCTCTGCTTCTGTTAGTTAGGTCAGCTCAGGTATTGCTGCAATGCCACAGCAGTGGACAGCCTAGGTACACACCTAGGATGTTGATGGTAAACATACAGACAGAAAGGAAAAAGACAACAGCAGAGGCAGGAGCATTTTAAATGGACCAGAAATCCTACAGATTAATGATGGTGGAAAAGGCTCATTACATTGTGAACATCCGTATATGGAGCAGTTGATCAAATGAAGGCAGCTTGAAGTTCAAGCATCTGTGACAAATTTCTATTTGTAAAAATTTAACGCGACAAATTTCTACTTGTAAAAATTTAACATAGCTGTCCATAAATGGAAACAGACAAACAAAATACACAGCCCTTTAAGTAATTAAGTGTTTAATTGTTTCTCTGAAACTGAGGTCCTCCCAGCATTTGCAAACTGAAACAGCGAGGAAATGGAAATGAGCAGCTTATCAGCAGTTGTTTTAGGAAGTGGGTCCTGTGTGTGTATTGGTAATTATGGCCAATGTCTTTAGAACTGTGGTGTCAATTGGTGCCAAGCCCCTGATCTTTCTGAGCTGTGCACATGGAGCTGTACACCTGCATGCTCTGCATCAAATGCTGTGCCTCATCCCATGTTGTTCTGCTGAAGCCAGTGGGATTCCTGGCAGTATGTGCAGCTAAAGCTTTGGGGTGAAGGTTGTGAGGTATTTGCTATAAGCAACATCTGTTTACCATTGGCCATCACACAAGATTTTTCCATTTTTTTTTCCCGTTTTTCCTGGGACGTTGAGGCTGTGCGCTACCTCTGGCCCCAGAGGTCTTGTGCACTCAACAGGAGGTCATCCTTCCAGTCTGGACCTTGCACAATCCCAGATTATTACCGATGTGTGCATTTAGGCTTGCTCCAGCAGCAGGCAGCTGGGCTGCTCGTTCACACCAGTGGAGCTTCTGTTCCCTGAGCGCCTGTTTCCCTTCCCCTGCCCACTCCTCCTGCTGTGAAATGCTCCATTTCTCACCGAAGAGCCAGCAGGAGGCTTGTGCTTAAATGAGCCACAGGCTTCTGGCAACAGAGGTTTTTCTAGCCCAGGACAGTTTGTAGAGGCTGTTGGGGGTCGCTGCCAGTTGGTGGCATTGCCGCTTCCATTGTGTGTGTGGGAATGCTATGGCTGCTCTTCCTGACAGTATAGCCAGGGTGAGAAAGAGGGAATGAGGTAAGGAACTGGGTAAAGAGGTAGAGTAGAACTTGACCTAAAAGTTAGGGGTTGAGCTGTATTGCAACCACCTGTGACAAATTTGAAATTATGGCTTTAGAAATTTATCTGTGGGGTGCAATCATAAGGCTTTGGGGATAGTTTTTATTGTTTGTCTTTTGGAAAGATCTAATGTGACTTTTCTTTCCAGGAATAGGGCGACAAGCTGAGGAACTCACTGCTGAGCAAAATCGGCTTGCTGTAAAGTAAGGATGTAATTCTCTTAGTGATTTGTGTCCAATTTCTTCCAAAGAAGTTGAGTGTTTATGTTGTTTGTTTTTCTTGTTTGGTGTTTGTTTGTTTGTTTGTTTGTTTGTTTGTTTGTTTGTTTGTTTGTTTTTCCCATTGCAATGTCAGGGACAACATAGTGGTCCAGCCATGAAAATGTTTCCTGCTACTTTGCGGTCCATGATATGCCAAAAGTCCTACCTGCTTTTTCTATTTGCATGAGCAGTTCTGTTTTTGTAATGCTGCTGTCCTTGCCCTCCTTACACAAACATACCTTCTCTCCTGTATTCCTTATTTCTTCAGTTCAGGGCTTCTGCCTTTATCACCCTGTGCTGGTCAGTAAAGTACTGAAGTACTTGGCAATGTCTCATTGACTTAAATATATACTCCACAGTCTTTGCTGAATTAACTCTTAAATTCAGGGTAGGACTATACTAAATGGACTTATTGGCTGTAATCTTCATCTGATCTGTGATATGTTATTTTTCCAAGTAGATACTCCTCCCCTGTCAGCAATCCACTGCACAGTAAAAGTCCATTTTGGTTTGCCTGACACTTCAAGTGCTGTTTTTCTTTGCCATAAATTTTGAATGCTGGAATTTTATTTTTTTTGTCTCCCTCCATAATGTTAATACTCCTAGTTCTCCATGTTATGTAACTAGTCTTCTCCTTTTTCAGATGGAGAGAGCATGTTGATCGTCTCTTGGAGCACCTTTTTTTTTTGTATTTTGTCTCTCAGTACAGGTGCAACATGTAGTTAAATTTGTTGGGGTTTTTTTAAAATGAAGAGTAAGTGTTACAGAATTACTCTTAGAACCATAATTACTTTTCACCATGACATATTTGTTTAAGGCCAAGGAAATGATTTCCTTACTTTCCAAGGTAGGAGATTCAGCCATCAGAAAATCTACCTATGAACTTCAAAAAATAAGGGAGTCCTTTCTTGAAAATCAAAAATCTTGTAGGTAGCCTTGTATAACTTTGCTGTGACCCCATAGTGTCTATTTTTAAAGCTCACGGCATATTTTTAAACTGCACTTGGCCCTTAATTCTAGTCAAATTCTCATCAAACATGCTTGGGTTTTTTTCTTGTACAGTAGATGAGTTCATAATAGAAAAGCAGATGCCAATAGCTTAAGTGTCAGTGGCAGACAAGTCCTAACTGAAGAGTTTTAAATCCCCTTTGGTAATACAGCCTTTTGTCTTCCCTCCTCTTCTTGGTCTGTTTTTGTTTCTCACTCATCCTCCGTACATTCCTTCATGCATTGCTCATGTCTCCCCACCCAACCATGTGCAGAATCCAAGCTGAAACTAATGACTTTATTTTTAATCTTGCTGTAGAGCTAGGAAGCCCAAATCATGAACCTGATTTTGCAGGACAGAAAGATGACCCTTACCCCAAATTGTTTGCTGCATCTTCCTGTGAAACACTTCCGTCAGTGAACATACCATTCAGGCACTAACATCTACAAAAACCAGTAGGGTGAATGCAGAAAATCCCAGCTAATCTAACTGTTTATTCAAACTAATTCCACTTCAGAATAGAAGTAGGCAACAGAAAATGTTTAACTGTTGCTTAGTTTTTCTGCTAGAAATTTGTTTTAGTCTTAGGGAATTTTAAGTGTGTTTTGGTTTATGCGTGTCCATCTGTGTCTTGGGGAGGAGAGGCCTCAAGCACTGTGCCCAAGTTTGTGTTCTCATTTGAGGGCTCCATATTTACTTGGCTGGTGACAATTAGGACAATTGTGGAGAGCACTCAGTAATGCAGTGCAGAACACAGTGCACAATTTGGATGTTGGCATTTTCTATCACATAAAAAACCCGAACCCAACAATTTAAAAATTATGCTAGTGGTGAGAGGCCTGTGCATCTTCCTTTTCCATCCTACTGATCTGTAGCGAGGACAGTGGATCTTCTTCATATTTTACATCACATGTACAACCCCAGAAGGAACTGGTGGGATATGCACTTGCAAAATGGAAAAAAAAATGAATGACAGATTTTCTTTGACTTTCATCTTCAGCCATCTTTCAATTCATGTGTTTTTCCCCCCTTAGTTCCTTTTCCTGTTTGTGATGCAATACAGGCAATTACTTCCTTTATTTGAACAGTAGGAGAGTGCTTCTTCATTCTCTTCCCGTATGTCTCACTTGACACTTCCCATTTTTCAAAAGGCTGGACTGAAGGGTGGATGAGAGCTCCTCCCAAGACTGAGAGCCGTGGTTTTAGAGACTCCCTGCCCTGTGGTTTGTGTAACAAGGCGGGATGGTCCCTGACATCCTGGACAGAGGTGCAAAACCAGTTACCAACTTCTCACTCCTGATACTGCTGACTGGTTCAAAATGCACAATTTTATTAGTGTTTTTAGCTAAAATGTTTCTAAGATGACAACATTTCAAATCATTAGCATTAGTTCACCTGTAGGGTAAGCACTTCCACGATACCTTTGTTCTGACTGCCATCTACCAGACATCACCAGAATGTGACAGGCTGGGTTTCATCTTCCCCAGAACAGATCTAGAGAGTTTTCAGCTGAGGGGAAAGGCATAGGAGAGAGGTGGGGACTGAGGCAGACAATGCAACAAAAAACATTGGTGAAAGCCTTTGCTGTGTTTTACCTTGTTTTTGTTTTTTATTGTTTGTTCTGTTGTGTGTGGCTGATTTTTCACAGGTCAAGACCTTCTTTACTGGAGTATTTAAGTTATCTCCTCAATTTTATGAGCATCATAGCGGGGCCTTGCAGCAATTACAAGGATTATATCGCCTTCATTGAAGGGAGGCATGTGCACATGAAACTGTTAGAAGTGAACTGGAAGCAGAAGGGTTATGACAGACTTCCTGATCCTTCTCCAACTGTAAGTTCTAAAACGACAAAGATTGATTGCAGAGGGCAGGAAAGTACAGCTTTCTACATGATTCTTATAATTAAAAGCTAAGAAGGAAAACCAGTTTTGGGTTATCTTGCCAGTAAAGGTTACAGTGAGTTTTTTCTGTGAGTGGTTGCTGTTTTTATCACAGGGTCAGGGGTGAAGTGGGTAGTGAATTCCCCAAATGGGTTTGGCATGCAAAACAGGTCAGTTGTTAATGGGTGTCCTTTGTGCAGCGATGGGAATGGTCTGCAGGTTCTGACAATGACAAGTTGCAGTTCAGCTCCGGACAGAAGAGGACAGAAAAAAACAAAAAAGTAAAATCTCTCTCTCGTAGTGCAGGGGATGTTAGAAGTACATGAACCATGGCTAATCAGAAACTGTATTCTGTCCAGGTGATTTGCAAGAGTATCTCACACTTTGAAATGACTCAAGAGGAAATTTTTTTGCATACTTTTAACACTAATTTTGTTTTATATTTCTTTAATATTACTTAGAACCTTCTTATAAAATGACCTCCTTGTAAAGCAGGATAGCATAGCATGAGATCCAGATTTCTCTCTCTTATCTTAAGGTGACACTGAATATGTAGCTTTGTGTGTGCAGAATGTCTCCTCTGAAGGTGAGCATGTGCTTATGTATAATGATCCCTGTGGCACACAGCTGTTTTTCTACTGACTCTAGTGGTGTTCTGATTTGCATTAGTCTGACTGAGGTCAGAATAAGGCCTATATTGTGTAAGATGCAAGTCAGGAGAGAGTATTAAAATCTGCATAAAAACAAATTTCACATTACTTTATTCCAGAATATGGAGAATATATAAAAAGAGATCAGAAAATCAAAAGGGATCAAAAACCACATTATTATTTTAATAGTATATTGCATTTTTATTTGTCTTTTGAGAACATGAGTCAATTTTTACATGGTATCCAAGTGCCAGATTACTTTTAATTATGACTGTATCAAGAAGGGCTTACTCATGGTGTGTATTTGCAAACAAGTTTTGAACTACTGCCGTGATTGTCAATAATAGGAAGCTGGGGAGCTGGAATAGAAAATGCTGTAGCAGAGCACATACTGTGGGTACAAGTGTGCTGTACAACACTTTTACTTTTTGGACAAGTGCTTTTTAGCAAGACCTCTTGGTGGTATCTGGTTAGCAAGACCTACTTTTGCACTGAATACCAATGCTTTTGGATTCCAGGAGGAACCCAGGAGATGACAGTACATATGGAGAGGATTTCTGCTGATTTTTCTGGTTTTGACTTGTGACTGTCCTACCTATCTGTAGGTAGTTCAGTAAACCAAGTTCGAATAAAGCTGTAACTCTGGCCTTTTCTTGGCCACCTCTTCTAAATTAATTAGCATCAATTTTGTCACTGCTAACTTTAATGGCTCTTGAAGCCCATTGTTTTTGTATGTCATGGGCACTGCCTTGTTCTTCCCCTTAAGCAAATGTTTCTAATGAATGTTTCATTGTTTGTGCTTTTTAGGGAGCAGTGATGTACAAGCTGTGTATCACACTAGTATCTCTCATTTTATTCTTGACTCTTACCAAGAATTTTCCTATGGCATACATCATTGATAATGAATTTCTTGAAAAAACTCCCTTCTTGTCAAGACTTGGTTACCTGTACGTTGTAACACAGGCAGCAAAACCAAAGTATTATTTTGCATGGACGTTGGGTAAGTCTGGTTGCATCATGTATTTTGTGTGTAGCAAATAAGTTCCTAAATGGGGGGGGGGGTTCTGAAATGCCGTGGGGGGGATTAAAATTGTCTCTAAACCTATAGTTCCTGTGGGAGATGTGTTCCTTTGGGCAGTGGACTCTGTGCTTGTTGGGGAGCTGATGTTAGCCTTTGCCTCTAAAGCACTCTGGGGTCTGGTATACACCTTGGCTTTGAGCGGTCCAGAGGAGAGGTTGGAGAATGGTGGGGAGGAAAGGAAGTGTTGGGAAGGACCAAAATCTCTGCAAGGAAAAGCGAGAGGAGAAGTAAGAGGGCTCACTAGAGAGAGAAACAAATTTTTTTAGGAACCAGCTAGACTGCTGGTCAAAATAATCTTTTTGCATTTTACCTTTTTCCTTTTACATGTCACCTTTCACATCTGTGTGAGGACTCAAATCCTTTAGGCCAGGCTGAAAATATCCTGAATTTTTTTGCTGGTATTACAAGACACCGTGTCTTCCAGGGAAGATCCTGGAAGCCCAACAAGCAATGCATGTTCCTGAGGCTGAGCAGGGTGTCACTGAGATGGGATGGAAACAGCCAGGGAGATTCATTGCAAGGCTGTGATTAAACTGCTGGGAATAAAACTGTCAGATCCAGGGAAGGCAGCCAGGGCTGGCATGTGTGCGATGGCAAAGGCTTTGAGATAAAGAATGGCTTGCTCACAAACTTATTTTTGTGGGATCCAATGTTAAATCTTTGCCTCCATTTTTTCTGGCATTATACTTAATTGAAAGTCCATTATTGAAAAGAGAAACGGAACTTGCGTTTGTGATGTGACCAAGCTGTAGAGGCTGTGGAAATGTCTTACAAATGAGGTGGCTCAGGATGGGGGGGAGAGTATGCATTGCGTAGTGGAGGGTGAGGCCTCCTCTATTCACATCCCGAATCCCGGCACCAGAACAGCAAGCACTTTATCATTTCCCAGCGCTGCTCCCGGTGCCATGGCCCAGGGCATGACAAAAGCGCCTGCTGAAAGGGCCGAAAAACGCTTCCCGTCCTCAGGACAGCACAGGCACGCTATTGTGTGCGGGCTGTGCTGCCGGATTCCTCCAGATCCATGGAAAGAACATTCGGCTTCTCGCCGCATTAGCAATGGTCCTGGGAGCAGGGCCGCAAACCTAACTCCGAGCTGTCCGTGAGAACGCCTGGGGCCCGAGTGCCTCCATCCACGGAGCTGGGAAAGGACACACAGGAAAAGCAACACACAGCCAGAGCTGTTCAGCTCTGCGGGGAAACCAGCCTCTGCGGAGCTTTGTGGAGATTTGGGTTTTGGGAGCAGTTTGGGTGTGCACAATTGTGGTCTTTCTGTGCTTCACACTTTGCTCTGAAGACAGCAGCTTGGGAAGCGAAAGGCTAAGGGCTCTGCTGTATTATTATTGCTCATCCCATGATTCCTGGTTTCTTGTTTTTGGCAAAGAAACACTAATTAGTTGATCTCTGCAACCCTTGGAGCAAGGAGGAGCAAATCCAGGAGTCCCCTGCCCTGGGGCGATGGTTATGTGCAGCTCCAGTCTCTGAGATTGGGCAGGCTCCTTTGGGCCAGCTGCAGGCAGGGCTGTTGTTTGTTGTTTGGGTTTTTTTGAAACAGGAAGAGAATTAAAAACATGGAGACCTTTCTTTCCATCAATAAATCTATCTCATTTAGGAAAGTGGAAAACAAAGCAGAAAGTTCAGGTTAGAGAAGGTTGCTTGTTTATTTATTTATTGTTAGTCTTGTTGTCTTTAAGATATTACAGTTTTTTTTTAAATTCTGGAAAATGCTATGACATCCAGGTGCCCTTTTGAGGAAAATAGTCATTCATTTTATGCCAACATCTATCTCAGATGAATAATAAAGGCAAAATAATAGGAAAAGTGATTTATACTCAATTTATTATTTTGTTTCTTCCGCACAAGGAGTAGCTAGGCTTGCCTCTTGAGGAAATAACTCTTGTGTAGCTCTGTAGTAATGGCCTTTTGCAAAGAAGAAGCTTTTCTTTGAAAGAGAGGTTGCTAAATCCTACAAAGCTGGCTTGAATGTTTGTTTAATGCCATAGTGACTTGTAAGAAAACTCTTCCAGCAGTCTGATTTTGACCTGTTTTGCTTTGACATTGCAGCAGATGCAGTCAACAATGCAGCTGGTTATGGATTCAGTGGAGTTGATGAGAGAGGCACTTTCCGCTGGGACCTGTTGTCCAATTTGAATATCTGGAACATTGAGGTGAGATAAAGGAGTGGCTGCATTGGCATAATGATAGAGAAATGAGCATGATAATGGGTAGGGGCTTTACTGAAAGGAAAATAAATCTATGCCACCAGGATGCTTCCCTTTAGAATGAAGAGGTTTTGTATTTTATCTGTTGGACATATAAAAAGCATCTGACTCACAGGCTTCCTCAAGGTCTGTATTCAGGTTGTACTTCTAAATAGTTTAGCGAGGGCTAATAAATAATTATATCAGTTATTTAATAAATGAGCAGTCAATTACTGTAGATCGTGGCTGAGCTCAGTGGGTCAGTAAATTGTTCACAGCTATGATTCTTCACCATCTGTGGTGTATTCTGTTTATTTACTTCTAACAATCTTTCACTTTTGTAGCCCAGTTCAGATGAGTGGTGGCAGTGAAAGAGGCTGCCACAAGTCACACAAACACGTGCAAGGGCTGAGCTGCCTCTTGTACGTGGAGAAAAGCAAGGGCAGGTGACATAACAGGTACAAAACCAAGCAACCCGAGTGGGAGCTGCCAGGGGCACACAGAGAGAGCTTAGATGGATGCTGATCTAGAGCACTGTGCAGCAAGTTCAAAAACATCTGTCACTCCTTTCTTGTGACTGCAGTATACTTTTAAGATCCATTAGCCTTTTGAAAACTATTCATGTTTGTGTCTCTAATGCGAAAGATGGCCGATATAATTTGTTTGCCCTGAAGAATATTTTGTGAGTGCCAGTGAGATGTGGAAATATTTATGTCTGAGACTGCTTTCTAAAGGCTTCTTTTTTAGAAATAAGAGTACCTTCCCTCTGCAATTCTGTAGTTACGATTTTAAAAGTAATCACAGATGAAAATATGTTGACTGCTTTATTGTTGAACAATCTGTGACTAAGTAAATATGCTGTAATAGCTCTTCTCAAAAATGAAAGCACCACTGTAATTCTTCACTGAAGATGCCAAAACTGGAAGTATCATTATACATTCCTTGTTCTTTCAACATTCTTTCTCTTTTTCCTTTTTAACCAAAATTAATCCTTAGTGTACGTCTCTCCTTGACAAGTACAGGATACACATCCCAGAAATGCTTTACATTTCTTGATGATAGCAGCACCCTAGATACCACTCTGAGTCTGAATCAGTATTTGATTCAGTTTTGGGGCAGGAGATGATTCTTACTTTGATGGGCCAAGGCAACTTCTGTTTGAGGGAGGAAAGCAGAATGCAGGCAGTGCTCTTTAGTCAAGTCAAATGAAGGAAACAGAAGCCTTTGCTCCTCTCTACCCGCTGAACTGCTGGCCTCTCAAAATTTACTTCCTTTACTGGTCACATTGGAAAAAGAGATCAGAAATTTTTTCCAAGAGCATAAAATAGAGTGCTGTCTGATTTGATCATGTGTGCAATGAGAAAAAGAGAGACCATGACTTTGAAGTCATGAAGCCTTGAAACCATCACTTTATGTGCCAAGTGTGCACATTGAAGTGTGATTGTACAGTGTGTACAGGTAGAGTCTATATATTCAGCAAGTTTAGTCACCTGCATGTGTAAAATTACCTCAGAGTTGGGAACTTGTGTGCTAAATGTGACTATCTGATCTGTAGTAAAGATAAGCATATGGAAGGAGTTGTGTGGGCATTAAAACATGACAGGGGCTAAGTGCACGTGGGGGACTTGAAAGCCTTGGCAGACTGCTTGTTTTGACAGCCAGCAACTACTTCCTCTCTTGGTAATGTAACAGGGGAACTTCAAGGAGGCCAGAAGAGAGTGACAATATTAGTTGGAAGAGAAACTATATTTTTCTTGGCTTCTCCTGGTGCAGTAATGCAATTAAAATGTGGTGGTGCTGCATTGGGAATTGCTAATCATTTTAATTCTTTAAATGCAGAGGATGAAGTGCTAGCTTTAAGGATTCTGAGTGGAAGTGCACAGATTTCTGCACATTCCCCTTGGAAGCCTTTGCCCTTAATCCATCTTTTCAGTGTGCCATTGCCTCAGCTGATAGGGCAAAATCATGTGGTGTCGCTGAATCCTGTCCCCACTTGGCGAGGGTGTCCTTGGAGGTTTCTGCCAGCAGGCAGATGGAACCAAGATGTAGTTGGGAGGTGAAATTGATCTGCAGTAGGGAAACTGGTGCTGAACAACAGAGTCCAGCAGTCCCCTAAAGCTGGGGGAACTCAGAGGAGGTGTGGTGGTTCTCTCAGGACCCTGGAGTCCGCTCTGGTTTCTCAAGCTTAGCAGTGGGCTGAGAATTGGCTTCTAAATTTAGTCCTAATTTTTTTGCCCATGTTTTTTAGTCTCCCCCCTTCCTTCTCCAATAAATAATAATAATAAAAATAAAAATAATTTAAAAAAGATAATATGCTGCATTCTTTTTTTTAAATAACACATTGTTTTAGTAGTACCGTAGGGAAGTCCAGATTGCATAATGGGTGGCAAGATAGCTCTTCCAGAAATGGAGCTGTTTATGAACTGAAAGAAAGGCCAAGCATATAAAACAAGAAAGCCTTTCAGATTTCCCATTATTTGAAAAGTAACCAAACACTGTATTTAATTATACGAAACAAAGTGAGATTTTAGAGCAAGTGCCAAGTGTTAGCGGTGAGCCATCAGCCTGGTTAATATCCCTCCCAAGTCATATTAGTATAATGATGGATTGTGGCACAGTCTTCATAAAAGTTAGCTGCTAGAATTAATATTTTCCATGTACCTCCTCACTAATGTAAATAATAATACTTAAAATGTAAGTATTATTTTACAGGTTTCATTAATAACATTTTATGTGAACTTCTTTCTTAGACTGCAACAAGTTTTAAAATGTACATTGAAAACTGGAACATTCAGACAGCTGCCTGGCTGAAACGGTAAGAGTAATGAAACAGTAACATGCTTGTGAGATCCAAAAGCTCTGCATGGCCTGGAAAAATGCTGACTGGTAACGCTTATACATGTATATAGCCTCTTGTTCTTTCTTTGTTTCCTATGTCTGTAACAGTTGGTGCAGTACAAGGGTATTTGCTGTTGTAAAGTTTTATTGCAGCAAGTGTAAAATGCTCCTGTTTTATATATGAGCAGCAAAGTTATAAATGAACTGTTCAAATCTTCCATAATAGAAAGTAATAGCAGTTTGTTGTTTCCCTCCATTATTCTTCCTGTACTGTTTTGCTTTGCTATGTTATGTTTCCCACACAGAAGTGAGTCTTGCTGTGTCACTGGGATCCAGAAATTCAGCTAGAAATAAAGTCAAAATCTTCAGAGCCCCAGTGTGGTCTGGTTTGAAGTTACCCTAAGATGCTTGCCAAGGAGTCCTTGTTTAGGATATGGGGAAGAGACTTATAGCGCTGAGATGATCTGATTTTAACCTGTGACTGTTAACCCACATATTATAAATACTGTCATACGTGTAAATTTTGTAGATTGGACTGTGTCTCATTACTCATTACACTTTCTGATGTGATTAAAACTCAGCATACAATCAACACAGTGTCTGAAATGCAGGCACAAATTTATGGTAGTTATAACAGTAACAGTACAGTTATTGTAATTATAATGATGTTAAATCTATACATCTTAAAAGCCAGTATCTACTATTTTTCATTATTCAAATAATTCCTGGTAAGAAATGTATTATCTTGACTTGTGTCTTTGGAACACAGCATTTGACTTAAACTTCAGCTAGCCAAACAGAGTGGGTGTTGTTTTCTTGAACTGTTATCCTTGCATCTTGGGAGTAAGATTTTTGCTGCTAAAGTTAGCTGGAATCCCCTGTTTTGCAATAGTTTACGGCACTCCCTGTTGTTCCCAGCATCTGCCAGATAACTGTGCCTAAAAATACCTCTGTTCACTGGAGTGAAGGGTGGGGTCACATCTCTTTGTCTTTCAACTTGCTCTTGATCTGTCATCAGAGTTTTGAAGGGTAATGTATGATTCCAGATGGAGATGTAAAGGTGAACGAAGTCTAGCCTGCCCTTTATTCCATTATTTATTTAAATGCTTTGAGCACCAGAAATATTTGTATAGGCACTCTTTGGATACTTATTTGCATATAAGCATGCTTCCTCATTCCATCTAAACCTCCATTTAAATGAAGGGAGAGTGTCCCATGCCTTAGTCTGTAACTGAGCCAAGATAAGACTGGTAAGAAAACAGAGTAAAACCTTAGAAACAGAGAAGGATTTCAAGTGCCGAGGCCATTATTCATCCTCTTGTGTTTTGTTTTCGTTTTTGCAGTGTCTGCTATGACAGAGCTCCCTGGTACCCCACGGCTTTAACATTTATCCTGTCGGCCCTGTGGCATGGTATCTATCCTGGATATTATTTTACGTTTCTCACTGGAATCCTTATCACACTCGCAGCCAGAGCAGTATGTACCTTTCATTGTTCTCTTCTAAGGCCCGTGCTAGACACCATCCAGCTGTCAACTGCTCCCTCACATGGTCAAGCAGCTTGTGCCTGCTGTGAGCCCTCTTTCATGCCTTTGCAGTCTTGATATTCACTGAAACTTTGTTCTGTATTGATGCTAATTGCCAAGTACCCAGCACTTACAACCAGCACCAATTCTGGACGTGATGCACTGCTGTGCCTGGCTGTCAGAGGAAATGTTGCTTGAGGATATGAAGTTAGGAGTGCCACCAGCTATGTCCATGCAGTCAAATTAGGTTGGGATTCCAGGTCATGTTGGATTCTAGACTTCTGCTGGGTCATGTTGCCTGTATGGTGGCTTGTAATTAACTCTGGGCCCAGTCTTACACAAGAAGCTGCTGTGGGTTGAGCATTAGCCCAAACTTGAACAACTTATGTGGATGCAATTGATGCAGTAAAATGGTCTCTATGCTTATGGGCCTCATTTTGTGTAGAGACACCAAAGGCAGAACAGGGTTCATGTCTCACTGTTGTTAAATTTATCACTGCTGATCTTTCAGGCTGAACCAGCCAGTTGAGCAAGGCTGAGAAGTACCACTGTTGTCTTTTAGAGTTTGACTACAGATAAATAACCAGGTCAATTTGGAAGGTGAATTAAACTAGAGACCGGTATTAACCATTATTGCTAGAGCAGGTTGCTGAACATGTGCTTTGCCTCTCATTTATTAGGATATCACAGATGTGAAACTAACTTAAAATCTCTAGGGAACAGCACACACTTGTAGGTATGAACACTAACTTGTTCATTTAAAGTAACTTTGTTCTACTGTTGATAACAGTAAGAAATGAAAACCAGAAGGGAGGAAGATTAAAACATAACAACTCCCCTCCCCAAAAATATTGTGCCAGACACCCAGAATGAGAGGGTCTGCTCCTGTGGTTATGACAGAGTAAACTGGGGGCCACTTCTCTGTTTTCCACTTGTTGACTGTGAGATTTTGGATATGCCAGTCCATACACTTCTGTATTCCTGCTCTCAGTGCTTTCTAACTGGTGTATAAACCTTCCTGTGATACTAATGTTGATGGTAAGTGCACAGTCATGTACTGCAACGCGTCCGCGTGACTTTGCCTAAGAAATGAATTGATAAAATTTTCTGTTTACTTTTCCCTGCAGATACGAAACAACTGCAGACATTACTTCCTCTCGTCAGTGCCTCTTAAAATAGCCTATGATGTTGTTACCTGGGCTGTCACTCAGCTGGCTGTGTGCTATACTGTTGCACCCTTTGTTATGCTGGCTGTGGAGCCCACCATTAAGTTTTACAAGTAAGTCCTCTCCCCTTGACTTTATTCTCCAGGCTGGCATAGACTTTTGTTAAATAACCCAAACCGCACTGAAAAGCAGTTAGCATTTCATCAAATTTGAAAGGAGTTCAGACAGGATGCTTGTTGAAGTATAAGGGGTGATTTTTGCACTCCTGTAATGTAATGAGGTTATAGCAATGCCAAGGCAGAGAAATTTGGTTGTTCTTCTCATTCTGTGCCCTTACCTGGCATTTCATAGACTCGGTTTCCATTTTCAAAACAGCTGGATCTCAACCATTAGCAGTAGCCAAGGCTGAAGAGGTTAAGAATAATGAGAGCTGGCAGTAGGAGGGAGGTGCTGAGCAAAGACCAGGCTCCTAGCTGCTGAATGCATATAACAGGAGGTGTGATCCACCAGCAGGAGATATGGAGGGTTCCTGGCACAGCATTGCTCCTTGAAATGAGTATGCTTTTCGTTATGGAAGTATGCTTCTTTTCCTACAGAATGAGTACTTCCCTAGATTCCTTAAAAATAAGAAAACACTGGTGTTGCAGAGTACATTGAATGTGCTCTAATAAAAGCAAGTAGAAATAGAGAAACAGAGAAAATAATTAGAAAAGGGAGACTGGACTACATTGCTTTACTTTTCTTTCATTTTACTGTCAATACAGAGTCACAGCTTTTGGTTCACAAGAAAGACATTTCCCTCCTCTAACTTAAAAGACAAAAAACTGGTAGTCAAGATAGCTGCTGTCTGTTTGGAGGAGATTGAATTTTGACATTTTCTATTCCTGTTTCTTAAAACATTTGATTTCAACACAGAAAACTTACTATGTAAAAATTACTCCAAATCTTTATTAGCTCCATGTCTTAATAATTTTTGCCCTGCTGACTTTGAACATAGTTAATATTTAAACTTAGAGACTTGTAAGCAAGGAAATTTTATGCCTTTGGACTAGGGCATGAATTTTTTGGGCACTTCACACCAAAAGCAGTGGTCTTAAGCACCTCACAGGGATATGAAGAACTATGGTAAGAAGCATAAATGGGACCACAGAAATGCGTATTGCTATGTTTAACAGCTGGACCATACTGTTCCCAAACATCATCTTTCCCAAGCTGCCAGAACCTTGTCTATTTGGTTTAAGTATTTTTTATTTCTCTTCAATCTTGTGCATACTGAATTATTTGAAATAAAAATATTTGATGTTTAGTTACATACCAAATACAGATATCTCTGAGCAGTTACCTTCAAAAATGCAAGCCTTCTGTAAACATCATTACCTGACCTTCTCCAGTTAAAAGCCGAGTGTTTTATTTCAGATCTCAGCACTTTGATTGATTTTTTTTCTTTCTGTCACTTTTTAAAATTTTTTGAAGCATGAAGGATATTTCTTCAGAAAGTGGCCTTGTATACTCTAACATTAAAGGAGAGATGGGCTGAGTAAGTCTGGGTTGAATTACATGGGTTTTTCTGAGCTGTCAGACTTTGAATTCTAGGGTGTGCTGATGGTTTCCTTGCCTCATTATCTTCCACAGCAGCATTTTCATCCATGCCAGCAGACACCATATTCATAGACTGTGTGAAATTCAAGGGTGTATTTTTGTGCTTTCTAGGTCAGGTTCATACATTCTGCATTCATCCCTTAGCACTAAATTCTGCGTATTGGCGTTGCACAATTCATGTTACTCCCAACAAAAATATGATATTCTCTTTCTGTTTTTGTTCCCAGATCTGTGTATTTTCACATGCACATTCTAAGCATCCTGGTGTTGCTCCTGTTACCGATCAGACCTCAAACCCACTCTGTAAGAAGGGCTCAGAATCAGGCCATGCTGAACTCTGTTAAAAGCAAAGACAAATGATGCCTCCAAAGAAAACTGCCAGCATTGGGAAATCAAACTGTTGTATTGTAAACAAGCAAGGAAGAAAAACGGGTTGCAGGAGGATCAAAGTACAAGACAAGTGGCATTTCTGTAGGCTATCTTAAAATCTTACTGGAGAGGGCAGAGAAGAGCCTGAATGACTGTATTTCAAATTATTCCAGTTAATGGAGATTTTACAGGCAACGTTTACAGGCTCATGGGGCATTTCATTTTTATAATAAATATTTTTATGAAGTGTTTTTATATATTTAAACTTTTTCACAGAGAGGCATTTTTTTCTCTTTTACAGAAATACACAACTATTAATCAGCCAATAATCTTGTGATTAGAGTGAGGGACAGAAAGCAGCTAGAAAAGAGTTAGACCAGCAGCCTGATAGCCTGGCACTGCGGGCAGCTGGCAGGGGAAACTTTTCATCTCTTGGTTGTGGAGAGAGATGGTGCAAGTAGAAGACTTGAGCATGGGGTTGCTCAAGGTGCTGGCACTGAGTTGTGCCCCAGCAGGGGGAAGGGGGAGCGGGGCTTTCCCCGGCAATCCCCGGAGCAGGGACTGCAGCCTGAGCTGGGCAGCAAAGGTACTTCACATCCTTTAGTGTGACACCTGCTGGTGATGAGGGCAAGACAAGTCCCCTGGGAATCGGTATCTAGGAGCACTGGTAACTGGCTAAGCGAAAATTTAAAGCCAAGTAAAAGAAAAACAAAAGGCAGAAGGGGGAACTCAATCTAGAGTAAAAGAAGGGACATAGAGCCTGTGGTCTGTAGAGTTCTGCTTCTCTAATGACAAAGCTGGTGCTCATTGCTACATCAGCCTTACTTTGTCGTCTTAGAGTGATGCAGCACTTCCTTTTTGGTATCAAAATAAGTGAGGAGCCATGCAGGGTTAGTGTTTTAAAGCTTGCAGCTATGGGTTAAATCTGAAAAAGCTTTGTAGTACATCAGACTGTTCTACTCAAAAACATCCCATCTTATGGAGGGGTTACATTCCAGCAGATAACACTAATAAGAAATCTGAACAGTAATTATCAGTCATAATAAATCATTCTCTACAAAATATTGTGATGTGATATGATCACCACAAGAGTCAAGACTGAGTCCTTGTATGATCTTGACATCTGACTTAACTGTTGATGCAAGTTTCCCTCCTTGTAAAGTCCTTGACTTACAGGGATGTTTTCAGGCTTAACTCCTAAGTATTTCTTGTACATTAAGATAACCTGCTGCAAAATGCTGTGTCAGGGTTTTTAATTATTTTTTTTTCTTAAATCCACTTACCCCAATAAAATAGACTGGTGCCACACATCAAAACCAACTAAAACATTTTTTAAATGTTTCCAGGAATGTTTTTATCAGGATTTTGTAGAAAATTGTTCCCTTGTTAAAGTATTGGTATTGCTTTATGAAAATTTAACTAATGTGTGATTGAGCAAAGAATCTGCTGTTTATTGCATTCTGATTTTCGTGTCAGATTAAAATTCTGCAGGATCCTAATGTTTTGAGAAGAAACAAATCAGTAAAAACTAGACGAGTTCCAAAAAAAGTGGTTTTTTTTTCTCTGATGGGAAGTTTTTGTCCTGTGACCACATAATGATTTAGAGCATAGTTAATGGAAGAGTTTATTTGGTAATTTATTTTAAAGGGCAAGATGGGATTAAAAGATTGATCTGAATAAACAATTTGCTTTGTGTCACTGCCTGGCATTATTGATCACTAACGTCTAATGTGAAAATGGGTGAGTGGGTGGGTGAAATCCCTCATGCTTGTGAGGGAAGGTGTTCAGTCTGCTGGATTTTACACAGCAGCTGAGCTTTCCTTCCTTCTGCTGAAACAGAGACAAGGTGACCCTGTCCGTTTTCATGGCAGCTTTGCCCTTAACTTGGTCTGTCCTTTTTTGTCCTTGTGCGTGTGTTCTCCTTGTGACACCAGCCTCAGTTGCATCTTGGGCATCTAATGTTCCCCTTGAGGTCTGGCTGTGCCATCCTTGTTTCCTGTGGGAGGCTTTCAGGGCGCATCCCCAGAAAGGGATGGGGACTTGGGTGCTGCTGGCCCTGGAATCCTGTAGGCTGAAGCCAACCTGCAATTACCTCCCGGAGACCGGAATGAATCGCTGTGAGCTCTGGCAGAGCCAGCAAAATGCACATCAGCTCTGGGCTTTGGCAAGATTGCGGAAGGCAAGTGTTCCCAGCAGGTTGGCTTTAGCACCTCCTTTGGAAAATGAGTGCACTCGAAGGGCTTTTGGGTCTGTACCTACTGCTCTGTGCCCTGAGATCTGCCTGCACAGCCCGTGCCCTGTTCTGCAGTCCTTCCTGAGCTGTACAGTCAAGAAAGCCCAGGTATGATGATTGGGTTTCTCTTCTAGTGTTGCCCTAAGTGAAACTGTTTATATCTAATGCCATTGACTTGTGTTGGAGTTTCAGCTCCTACAATGTGATACATTAGTCAGGGCTAGTGAGCAAACTCTGAACTTTCCTGTCATGTCTTCTCAGCCTGAACCTCTCCCTGCAAACAGGCATTCTGGGAATCAAAGAGAATCGGTCAGTCGCATTTAATGTGATATGTTACATGAACTAAAATGAAAACTGTCTTTTTGAAACATTGCATTTGCAGGGAAACTTGCTGGTTGAATTAGTCTTAAAGCTGGGTGGAAAAGAAGAAAATTATCTAAAGTCTTTGCTGTACTGTGTTACTGTGGACTAGGGAGCTTACCTAGCCAAATGTAGCAGTCTTGCAAAGCTAACACAGAGTGGATTTAAACAGCTGTAAAACATCCCCTCGAAAAAAAAGGCTGATAGCTTCGGAACTACCTTGATCAATCTGCTGTATTGAGGCTTCCCCTCCTTTTCTTCTCAGGGAGATATTTTGTTTTATAGAAAGACTGCAAACAGCTGCTACTATTTAAAGGAGACTCGGGCTAGTAACATGCATCTACCTTGCACAGGAGTGTGTAACTCAAAGAGCCAAGGTAGAAATTCAGGTTAGAAAAGGGTGATGTCAGGAACTCGAATTCTGGTAATTCTAATTCTAGTGTAATTTGAGAGCACGCTTCAGTGATTAAAATACATGGTGGTGATTACCACCATGTTATTAGTTTCTAATCCCTCTCTGGGTTCTTATTGCTGCAAAAAGCTCAAGAGCTCCAGAGAGATTGTGAAGACAAAAACAATCTTGACGGCTTGTAAGAGAGAAATACAGGACTATCAGACAGAAATGAGAAAGGTAGATTGTACTGGATGGGCAAAGGCTGATTTTAAATAAGAGAATACCAAAAAAACACTACCTTGGATTGAAGGCAAATTCTAGCTGCTATTTTCCAGCATATTTTGATTTTTTTTAAACTAGAAGTTGAGATGAATGAAGAGTAAAACCTCATTTCAACTTAACTATGGGTCTGGTATTTAAAGAAGCAACAGCTCAGCAATTTCTTCAGTGAACTGAATGCACAATGTACAATTTTACTGCCCTGTAAGCTGTCCCCTGCCTTAAGTACATTACTGCATGTGCCCTTGGAGCTTGCCAAGCAATGGAGGCAGCACAGAAGTGGGATACAAGATGGGCAGATATTTTTTCTCCCTGTTTGGCTGCTCTGTTTTGTGTGCATACATTGCACATAGCTGGGATTTTTGTATCACTTAAAATGAAGTAGGTGGGTGAGAAGGCTGTAGATTTTTGCTCTATTGGTAGGTGTTTGCATAAATCTGCACTTACCTCTCTACCCATGTAAAACCAAGCTCAGCAAACCAGATCTAGGGTCTTTCATAGAAATACAGGTTGAAATGCCAACACACAAGGAAGTTACGGGGTAAAATTCCTATCAGTGAGGTTAGTGACTCTCATATTTAAAGCCTTTATCTTCTTATCCCTAAACTGAGGACTTCAGAAAAATTATCTACTGGCTGCTGTAGTAAATAAAAATTTGTCTTTAACATTTAGGAGTGGAATCTCTATAGTCCACCTGCTGTGGAATGAGGAAGAGCATGTGTGTCTCATCCTTGCCCAAGATGAAGTGACATGCATGGTTGCATATGGAAATACCAGATATCCTTTGAGGTACCATTCTCTTTCCTTATGTCACTGAACTGATGTAGTTCAGCTCTCAGGGGCTGGAGGCGTTCCACAGCGATACAGAATGGGAAGCCTTGCCTGACATCTCAGCATGAGCGCGAATGCACAGTGTGCGCTTTAAAAACATATCCTTTTGTGCTCCATCAGCCTGCTGCTCCCTTTCTTCCCAGAGATGACAGTAATGATATGCATGAAGGGTTTGGATTTGTGCTGGTGAGACATGAAGTGGCAGCGCCTTTACTCAGATACATTTACGAGTGGTGCCCTCTGTGGGTGAGCACTTGAGAGAAGATTCTCCTCCTGTGCCGAGTGGGGGACACTGCAAAGGCGAAGGGTTTTGAAGCAGCACAGGCACTGAATTCATGACTGTGATAATATAGGTGTGCTGCTTTGGGCAGGAGGATGGGAGAAATCGAAGACCTTAGATAAAATGGGGAAAAAACGTATGGTTACAGGAGGAAATGCTGCTTTGTTCATAGAAAAAATGGTGTTTATATGCCTTGACAACTTGGGGTATGCTTTCGTTCACCTGACTCAAATATAGTCTTTGGAAGGGGATCACAGGATGGGGGAAAATCAGTTCTGAAAAGTACCCTGAGAGTGTCCTTGGGACCCAATTTATTGTCCATCCATAGAACAGCTCTGAAAGTGAGACCCTGGGCTTGCCTGGAGGCTGTTCTACTGGAGCATGGCTCCCTGTGCTGGATGAGGGGCTGTGCAGCTGCCCTCTGAAGCCCTGGCATCAATGGCAGGCAGCTGATCCAGGAGCATGCCATGCTCACACTCGGTTTTCCTGATCCTTCTGTCAGATGGCGTACAGGTAAATACTGTGCCCACCAGTAGCGGAAAAAGAGCATGGAACACATCGAGGCCGAACCAGTCGTGGCAGGATAGGATGAAGAGAAATGCTGCTACAGCCCAGACATATTATGCAACCCTAGCCTTGCCCAGGAATGGAAACCCCTCTTCATGAGAAACATCTTCAGATGCTCTGAGACACATGGATTTCTCTTTGTCCATACTCATTCTTGCCTTGATGTCTTCTGCATTAGTGCACTTCAGTTTTTCTGCTTGGATTATTTTATTTGTTTTTGAGGAAGATGGTGTTTTGTAGCCATTTTATATTTGGTCAGGCTGATACACTGCTAAGGGAAACCTCAAAAGTAGTGAGTAACGTGAGTATTGGAAGAGACCATGTGAACACATTCTATTAATTGATTTACCTGTCTGTTACCTGATGTGAGGTTTTATTTCCTCCAAGTACTCTTAAATGACACCTTCCAGTGTGGAGCAAATGGTGCAGTTTCCCTTGGAGGTGTCTTGGGAAGCAGCTTGGACAAAAGAAGCCCATTTTTGACACCCAGAGGCCACTCTGGCTGGCCTGGTGAGTGGCTGCACAGGAGACTTTGTGATAGCGTGGGGTACCATGTGCTTCCGCCTTTTCTCCACTCTGGGAACACGTGTGTGATCCACAGCAGGCGCGAGAGAGAGAAAGCCTCAGCCGCAGCTCTCAGTGTGTAAACCAGGGTGAAGGCCCTTCGGTTGTGAAATAAGGAGTGATCCTCAAACAAATAATTGCATAGGTGGGGACTGGAGGCACAGAGAGGTTGGGACAACTGACTGTGAGCAGGCAGCTCAATACCACAAGAAGGAGCAAAAGGCAAGTTTTTCACCGTGCCAGCCTATGGCTTCACGTGTCTGCTGCCAGGGACGGTGGTAAGGTTTGTCTGCTGTTTTGAAGGGCTCCATGTTGGACCCAGCACCTGCGGGGCTGGACACAGCCCCCATGGGAACAACTGTGTGCCACAGCACAGCCATAAGACCTGGGTGGCACTGAGGGAAGGACTGCAGCCCCATTAGCTGCACTGCTTTAGGGGTAGGTGTCTGTGCCTGACTGCCAGTCCTGGGCATTTCGGCTCCTGGCCTTGACTCTCCCATGCTTCCCCCCACCCCAGTGAAATCAAGAGATGCTCTTGAAATATGAAATGTCATCGGGAATCTTTAGTGTCTCTATATTCACCTTCTGATTTTGGCGCCTTTGAAGCCTGCGCATCCAAGCTGTTCCCAGCTGCCAAGGCCAGAGCGGCATTTGGAAAACGCAGCTGTCAATAAAACCATTTCCACGCTGCGCGCAGTCCCCCGGTGTGTTTTGCAAATGATGTAAAGCCGTGATGATGGGCACGGGAGCTCTCCTCTCTCCTTCCTGCCTGGAGTTTCAGCTGGCAGGAGTGGCAGTGGCAGAAGTGCCCAGAGGATGGGAAGTGGCATTACTGGCGGCTTTCAGAGAGCTGGCTTCTGCGGAGCGGATTTGTTTGCAGCCAGTGCGTGGTCCCAGCGGCACAATATGGGCCTTCCTCAATTAGACTTCTTGACTGATGGCCAGTTTAATGAGCCTATGTACAGAGGGTCATTCAACATGGCAATTATACCTATAAATCTATTTGCAGCAGGGCTCGAATAACCTTTTGCACACAGTTCCCCATAAAATGACTGTCTGATTAATTAACATTAATTTATCCACTGTGTGTAACCAGATGCAGTCTGTATGAAAGCCTCCGCTCTGATGTGCAGGGCGCTGTGTGAACTGGGAGGATTTGGGGATGGGAATGGCTCTGATGTTGTTTAAAGGCTCTCTTTTAGTTTTTTTTCCCCCCTCTTTCTTCCTCTCTCTCTCTCTCTCTGGTCCCAGTTGATTAACATTCCAGGGCAGCATCGTATAACAGGGGGCAAAATTCAATTAATTGAATATGAAATATTTATAACCCTACTCTATGTGTCTATCAGAGAAGGGTCCTTAATAGATCTTCTCATTAGCATGGACTGGTGACTCACTTCTCTGCTTTCACAGTCATTTGGAATTAAAATCCAATTAATCTAATGTCCCTGTGAATATTATTAAACTATTTGAAAAACTGCATAGAAGAGATATGAGGCAGGGGGTGAGGGGCTAAGAGAAGAAGAGGGAATATGTCTTGAGCTCATGAAGATTCATTTCTTCTCTGTTAAACACGTAGTCTGGAAAGACTAATTCCCTGTTTTCTGGAAAGTGGATAGCTAATTCTTGATATCAAAAGCCCAAGAATAGAAAAATAGCTTGCTTTCTACAAGCAGAACTGTGTCAGCTTTGAACAGGCAAAAATATGTCCTTACATCCTTCTGCCTTTCAAGTTGCTCCTACTTCTTGGGTGCCTGAAGCAATGGACAGATTTACACAAGGTATTTAAACACCATGAGATAATTTTGGGGCTTATGTCCAGCTCTTCAGCAGTGCTCTGCTGCTGTAAGCTGTGGGGCTGGATCTGTGGCCAGAAACCCCAGCTGAGTACCAGGAGGGCACTGTGTGTCCTTCCTGACCCTTGCAGAGAATTCCTATGGGAAGGGGAGTGTGGGGCCAGGCAGGGTGAGACCATTCCGCCAGGGAGTGAAAACAGTCAGGGCACGTAGACCCCTGGGCTGGGAGGCACTCCTGGACTGCCTCGTATGGATGTAGCCTAGAGGAGTATTTAATTGTTAAATATCTCTCTCTCTTCAGTGGATAGGGCACTGACCTGAAACTCAGTGAGGAGGGATCTTAACTGTGAATTTCACATGTGAACCTTGAGCAGGAGGCAAGTTTCTAAATTGAATATTCCCCTAATGGGAATGACTCGAGGACAAAATCCTTTAATGGCTCAAAGGAATTCAGAGACTGCTGCAAGAAAGTGTAAGTCAGGAGATAAGTATTTCTGAGCTGGAAGAATATTCTGGATATCCAGATAAAAAAATGTTCCTCCTCTGTTTTAAAAACAACAAAATAAAGGATCTAGTCACAAAGTTTGTTCTGGTTTTGTTTGCTTGCTTTTGGTTTAGGGGAAAGTGGCCTATTCCTTTGAATATTACCCTCTTCTTTTTTCCCCCTTTGTTAGAAGTTTTGTCCAAACATTATCACAGAACATAAACACAAATTAGGATACAACTACTATACATCTGAACGTCTTTATGAAGCCTTAGAAAGCCAGACTGTGGAGAGACCAAACATACTTCCTCTGTCACAGAGATACAAACC
This sequence comes from Acanthornis magna, assembly GCA_036785705.1. Lineage (NCBI taxonomy): Eukaryota > Metazoa > Chordata > Aves > Passeriformes > Acanthizidae > Acanthornis > Acanthornis magna. Next base: position 22,672,487 of record JAWUZG010000025.1, on the reverse strand, counting down.
ATGCAAATCTCATCTGCTCTGGACTCAATGCAGCAAATAGATAATAGGTGAATATATGTGTTTTGAATTTATGGAGGGAAATTTATACCTAACATGCCCCTTTGCCCATTGTCATAAACGTAAAGGTCACCTGGGTATGTTTAAATTTCTTAATTTACTAGTAGGGCAACTCTCATGAACAGTTTGATTTGGTGCTCCCCTGCACTGAGGAGCTGAAGACAGAAACATATTCCCATCCACAGCAAATGTGAGCAAGATGCCTCCTAATTCAACCCACAGCTTTTCAGAGAGCAGAAACCTAGAACTGAAATCTTAACCCTCTTCACTCTGGAGAAACTGCAGCACCTGAAATGTGGTGGTACCTCACAGGACAACCCCAAACACCCTGAGAGTACACTGTTGGTCTGCTGAAAGCTGGTGCGACTGCCAAAAGCTGCTGGTTGGCCTTGGTGGCATTTCATACCTGATTTGTATGCCTGTCTTTCAATCTTTGTTCATTTATTGCTACTGACTTGCAATGATGGATATAGAGAAGTGACTGAATCTGAAATACAGGCTTAAAATGTTATTATCTAAGGGTCTAATTTGGTTTGCTTTTGATATTAGAAGAGATTGATTATGGCAAAACTCTGGAGCACAATCAAATTAAGAGAAGGAACAAGTTTTTCTTTTCTGTAACTGCACTTTTTCTGCAGCTGGTCACTGGGTGTTTTCCCCAGTTTATTCTTATTGCCTCTTCCATCCTAGCCAGTGATAAACGTGGTCGCTCTTCTCAGTGATTTCCCTCTCCCTTTGTCCGTTGTTTATGGTCTCTGTCCTAGCTTAGGCTCCAAGCCCCAGTGGTCAGGGACAAATGGTCTTGATTGCCCCTTTCCCTGGGAGCTTTGCAGCAGGAAAATAGAGAGAAAGGCAACATAAAGTGCACTTGTTCTGTGCCGTGAAGATTGCACTCCCTCTTTGTGCTGGTATAAAATGACTGCTGCTGATGAAGGGCAGTGGAAAATCAAATCTCTGGGTCTTTTTTTTCAATCTTTTGTGGCTCCCCTGCACACTTCAGGCACTGTATTAATCATTATAATTTCTTCCACATTGCCACTTTGTCTGCGAGCTTCCTTTGAGCAGTGTTTCCTGTTTTGTGCTCTCTTCCAGCAGGCTCCAGCTTTTCTGGAAGTGGCTGCCTGAGCTCTTTCCCAGAGCGAGGGTATGCCAGCCAGTGCATCAATCCACTTTTGTTTTCATTATGCCAGCTTCCTGCAAAGTTTTCAAATTAATTTTACTGCCTTCCTCAATTTTAAGGCCTATAAAAAGAACTTGGTTCTGCTTACCTTGGTGAACTGGGACCTGTTCAGGAATCCGAAGGATGCTTTTGCCTTGGTGCCGGGGTAGCTGTTTCCACTGCCTGCATTCAGTGGGTTTCTGGCACTATCAGTCCGAAAACATCCGGACCCTTCCCCAGCATCCTCTGGGTGAGAGGATGGAGCTATGCCTCGGATGTCACAGCCCTGTCCCACGCTGTGCTGGATCAGGCAATCCCAGCAGGGCAGTCCCAAGCCTCACACCCATGTCTCCATGCTCAACTGGCTCATTCCAAAAAAGCCCAGCTGAAGCTGGTGGGTAGCAGTGAGGCTGAGGTGACAAGTGATTTGATTTTCCTATGCAAAATAAATAAATTTTAAAAATTAATAAAAGGTTAGGTCTGTATCTGGACTGCAAGTTGAAAGGGTGCAGTATGTGGTAGAGTTATTTACTTAGCTTTAAATTATCTGGCTCTGCGGCAATATGGACCTTGGTGTGGGCTCAGAGCTGACAGAGGAAAGGGGCATGAGAACACCCTTGTACCTGTGACAGCTGCCTGCATTGCACACGAAGCCAGGTGTCTGTGACTTGTGGATGCTTGTGGGTCTGTGGACAGCTGCCAAGACCTCCATGAGGAAAAGACAAACCTGATGCTAGCTTACATTTGTGATTCAGACATCTTCACCACCAGTGGGAAAATGTTTAGTGGCCTACAGGTCAGAAATATAAAAGCTCACCCTGGGGCAGGATGCCTGGTTGCACTGGATAACCCCTATTCTGCTTTTCTCTTAGCTCTCTGCTAAGTATCTTTTAAATAGCTCCCCTTTCTGATGAAAGGATGTGTGTGTAGTGAAACACTTTGGAAAGCATTTGGTTTGCTTGCAAGAGGTTGGTAAGTGTGCGATTCCCTCTCCCTTTCTAAGCCGTGTCTCTAAGATTTAGGGGGACAAAGCAGACTGCAGAGAAGTAACCAGCCTGTGCCCCTGGGGTCACAGATCCATGCCAGTACAGAGTGGCTGAGAGCTGCAATAGATCACAATGGATCCAAACAAGATTCAGTCACTTTGCACCAGAGGGAGGTCACAGGAGCAGCATAACTGAGGTTGGGGCAACCTCTGGAGGTCAGGCTGCCCAGGCCCCCTTGCTGCCGCATGGGGCTGACACAGGGATGGGGTGGAGGAAAAGGGCAAAATATTGATGGATGGGTCCCATGGCTGCCTTCCTGTGTCTGAGTCTCCCTTGTTCGCACCAGAAAGAGACCCTGCCACTGAAGTCAGCAGAGTGGCACTGCCAGTGCTGTGTGGAAGAGATCAGAAGAGAGATGCCTCTCCCCTCCTCTCAAGAACCTTTTGCATGTTTTAAATAATGGGAAAGGAAGAAACTTCTAAAAACTTTCTATTCACAACAAAGAAAGCAAAAAAGCTGCCAGTTTTCCAGTTGGCTAAAGCTTCGTGGTCTCGACTCAGACATTACCTGGTTTCCCCAGTCAGATGATGAAAGGAGCTTCTCTGCCAGTTCCCACCTGCCCACCTGGTGCTCCAGATAAGGCTGAGACCTGGGTGGCTGAGAGACAGCCTACTTATTATGCCTTTTTCCTTCCCAACGTCAGGCTGCAAATGAAAATACCTTTTCAGCCCCGGTATTATTGGCCGTGTGGATGGCACCTTTAGTGTGTGCTATTCATTGCTGTAATAGCTGCACCTGTGTGTAGCCCTCGCGCTGGTGCTGCGGCAGCTGCAGGCCATAATTGCAAAACATTATTTTCTGTTTCCTGTTGTTGTTGCTGTGAAGGTCCATTTATAATGACTGCAGAGCTCTCTCGTGCTGCAGGACTCCCTGTTACACCTATTCCTGGATGCTGGAGTTCTTCAAAGAGCGCTGTCTCACGTGGGCTTGTGCCTGCCTGCCTCCATGTGTGTGTCCAGCAGTGTCCGGAGCAGACGGGACGCTTGCTGGGGGAGCCCGTGCTGTGTGGTCAGCTGAGGGGCCAGGCTGAGCCCCTCATCACCGCCACTCTGGGCAGTGGGCTTTTATGTGGGTTAGCATGGAGGCTCTGAGATGATTAATTCATTTGTTCCTGGAATATTCTGCCCCTGGGTGCCTGCGTTACTGTGAATCAATTTAGTACTTTCGGGCCTGGATTAATGCAAGTGCCGATGGAGCATGCACAGGAGGAAGGAGGGGGGGTGGAGTGGGGGAAGCGGGGGGATACCCAAGACACAGCTAGCAACTCTTAAAAATGAAAAATACGGAGATGGAGTGTTTTAAGAGTAAAATTTGTTCGTTTGTTTTTCACTCCCCTCAGCTATCGTGCTAAATCCGGTTCACTGAGAGGCAACGAGCTAGTCAGTGTTTCAGGTTGTGCCTTATAAATCAAGGCTGTAGTAAGGAATTTGAAATGTATATTGAGGCTGGCTGTTCTCTTACCTCCTGCTGTAATGAATTCATGTCTGCAGACAACAGACACAATTATTATGGAAATTGCGCACACACACACACACACACACACACACACATACATACACACACCCACACCCACACACACAAACACTCAGAGGAAAATGTGTTTTTTCAGAGCTCTTGCTTTAGTGCTCCTAGTGCAGGCCTCCTGTGCCTGACTGGGCTGTCACAGCTGGTGGCAGGATTTTGCCCACCTTGTCAGGCATCCGCTGGAGGGCATCACCCACGGCCTGCTGTGCATCCAGGGTGCCACTGCTCCCAGCCCGCTGCCCTAGGGCAGATGCACCAAATCCGGGTGTGCATATTTAGGCTGAGAAGTGGCTCAGCAGTGCAGGGGGCAGTGGGGGACATGACCACACATCCCCCCACCTGCTCCGAGGAAGCTGACTGTAATTAAATTAAGTAAACAAATAAAGTAAATAAACCCAAATCCTGCTAAGAGTTCAAACGCGATATTGTGGTGAAGAGGATCAAACAGTGAGTGAACAGGACTGAAGCAATGAAAAGTTGACCCTTCCGGGCTTCCATTTTGAAAGCTGGGGAGCGACTTTGAACGCTGGAAAGGGACTTCTTACAAAAGCATGCAGTGACAGAACAAGGGGCAATGGCTTTAAACAAGAAGAACAGGTTTAGATTAGCTGCGATGAAGAATTTCTTGGCTGTGAGAGTGGCGATGCACAGGAACAGGTTTCCCGGAGCAGCTGTGAGTGTCCATCCCTGGAAGTGTCCAGGGCCAGGTTGGATGCTGGGGGCCTGCAGTGCCCGCTGTGCCCGGCAGGGGGCAGTGCTCCCCCAAGAATTCGGCGGCTGATGCCTAAAACCCAAACCCAAACCCCAACCCAGCGCTTTCTTTACAGAGGCGGCTGCAAAACCAAAGGAAAACGAGGGCAGAGCGCTAGGATTCTTTCCCCTTCCTTTCCTGCTTTTTTTTTTTTTTTAATTTTTAAAATTTTAAAATTTTTCTTTCTTTTTAATTTTTTCTTTATCCCCCCCCCCCCCCCCCCCGGCGACCGTAGAAGTATTTATCTCTCTGCTGCGTTTAAAATAAACACCGAAGGTTTCCTTTCTGTGCCTAAAAGTGAGCAGACCTTCAGCTCGCTAGCAGGTTAGGGATGAGAAGGTGTTCTCAGTATTGCCAACCACTAATGCTACTATATTTTGTATCACTGATAGGGCACCAATGGCTAAAATCCTGTAGCTTGCACATAAATGGATTTAGTTCTCCTTCACCTGAGGCAAATGCATTTCTTTCTCTTTCAGCCCCAAAGACAAATTATGCAGCTTTTTGTAAAACCTCGGGTTGTGTTTTGTTTGGTTTTTCCTTCCTTTTGCACGTGTTCTTTTTCATATTTTATTTCAAAGAATCACAGAATTTTTAGGGTTGGAATGGACCTTAAAGATCATCTCATTCCAAGCCCTCTGCTGTGGTCAGGGACATCTTCCACTAAACCAGGTTGCTCAGAGCCCAATCTGACCTGGTCTTGAGCACTTCCCAACACGGGCAATCCACCTGTTCCTGCGCCTCACCATGCTCCAAGTAACAAATTTCTTCCCAATATCTAACCTAAATCTCTCCTCATTTAATTAAAAACTGTTCTCCCTTTTTCTATCACTGTCTGCCCTTTATTTATCCATCATGATGGACTGTTCCTCGCTTACTCTGTATTAGTGCCCCAAATATTAAGGGAAGGACAGGAGTACAGTGGAGGCACTTCAATGATATAGGGAAAAAAATAAGCCTCGCAAGAAATATTGTCCAGATAACGATATATCTGAGTGCTGCCAACAAATCCTCCTTGAATGCCACAGCTTCATGAGAGCTGCTGCAACAGAAGCTAGAAAACATCAGTATATCAAAGGAAATTTTTTTTAGAGTAGTTTATATTGGAGTTTCTGCATGCATACATGGAGGCTGTTCTGGAAGCGCACGTGAGATAGAGAAGGGGCTGGATGGAGGCATGGTGCAAAGGGTGCATTGTAATGCTCTGTGTATTCCATGGCTGCCTGTATTTCTGACTCGAAAGTGCTAGCCAGGAGCATTTGCAAATGTTTGCTTTTCTTCCAGGTCCTTTGAAAGTGGCACCCAAAATCCATTCTAGACATTTTCCTGAGGAGGCCAAACATCTGTGAGGGACAAGGCTGAGGGTTCACGGCCAACTCACCTCTGCGTAGCGCATTGCTTTTCCATCTCCTGTGAATTCAGCGAGTGTAGCAGCAGCAGGGCAGGGAGCCCCAGCAGGGAAAGGAAAACCCTCTGTACACAAAGCCAGCACAGCAGCAGGGGCAGCTTCCCTCACATGCACTGCTTCCCTCTGGAGGCACCTCACACCTGCACGCAGGATTTTCGCTTGGTCCATCCCTTGAGGTGCTTGGACACAGTTCTGAGCCTGCCAGAGATGGTGTTAGCTGGAGTTACCTGTCTCAGACATAAGACCAAGGCCATGAATTTCTTCCAAAGAGGCTGTTGAGTGACCATTGCTGTTTGCAAGCAGCTTGCCAGGCTGAAACTGGAAAACAGTGCACAGAGGCAATGAATGGTAGATTCCCGCATAGTCTTGTTCACCCCTATGCCCCTTGGCCTTTTCCTGGCTTGCCTCCTCTGGAAGAAATCATTTTACGAAACAACACGACAATACTGATAAATCTTTCCTGTGGTGGAGAACAGCTTCATCTGGATTCCAAAAACTGTCCTGAGCATTTGAAAGTTCTCATCTTGCTGCTCACATTTTTCTGTGTGCTGGGTAATTCAGTTAGGGGGAAACCGAAAGAGGGAATCCTAATTTCCCCCTCTAAAAAAAAAAAAAAATTAATTCCTAATTAAGAAATTAATTGCAACGCAGAGTAAAGCAAGGGGGTAAGCTGGCTTTACCCGTGAGTTGTGTGACGGCAGCTTTTTTGTGCCATTATTTCAGAGAGGAAATCTTAAAAGATGGACGAGGTGCGCAGGGTTTGATCATGATACAGCAGTTCTTACCTCCACATCTCTGGCTAAAACCAGCTCAGGGCTGCACGGATGGCTGTTAGCATCTGTCAGTTGTGAAACTATTTGATGGTTTCGAGTTGTGTTTCCATGGGACGAGTTTCTATTTAACAAGAAAACACCAGTGAAACAGGCGCTTTTGCTAATCGTTAGAGAGGCCAGAGATTGAATAGATGATGGAAACTGAATTTCTTTCTCATCTTGCTCTTGTCAACACTGCGTGAAAAATAGAGCAGGCCTCAACTCGGGAAAACAGCTTCATCAAATTTTGAACTTCCAAAGTTATTTTCATTGTGCCGGGACCAGAATGGACTTTTTTTTATTTCTTGTGAAATAGGCCATAGTATCCTTTAATTAAATTTGTTAGCAGGATAACTCTTGAGATATTTAATTTACTGAAAGCAGTCTTTTTTTTCAGAAAGCAAAACCACTCAGCAGAAACTTTGGTGCTAATTTTGCTAAAATGATGGCAAATTTTTGCCAAAAGGAGGGAAAACCTTGAAAAACGTATTTTTTTCAACTAAAAAGTATTCAATGTGAAATTCTCCATTGTTCCCAGGTGAAAAATGTGTCCTGGCCATTATTCATTGATCATTCAGAGACAGGTTTTGGGGTTTTTTTATTTGCAATAATTAGTAACAGCACTGAAAATCATATCTTTAGCTGAGGTTCATTTGAACTCCCTGCAGTTGCTGGTCTTTGAATATTTCTACAGATTTTGAAGTGTTTACACTTTTTTTCCTCTCAGGTTTTTAACGATTTTTTTCATTAGATCCACCCCAGCAGACTTGAAGGAGGATTAGGATCCTGTTGTGAGCAGCGTTGCACAAGAGTGTAGCAAGAGCCAGTTGCTGCCCCAAAGAGCTTTATAAACAGTGCAATGAAGGCAGATGACATTTGGGAGTGGAAGCAGGCAAATGGAGACAGAGGATCTTGTCCAAGGTCAAGGCTGGGATGAAATCCAGATTTCCAGAGTCCTTCTCCAGGGCCTGAGTCACGACTGGCTCTGGCTTTTCCACCCTGACCCCTTCTTCAGTTGGGTGCACTTTTCCAGGAGCCTTCTCTCCTGTCTGGCAGTACTGTTCGGGGAGCCACGTCCTTCGTGGTCAGAACTGAGAGGAGAGGTCAGACGTCAGGAGAGATGGCTCAGCTGAGCTCTGAGCTCTGAGCCTGTGGCCAGCAGTTGCTGGAGCCATGTGCTTTGAGGGGATAGAGGAGAATCCCACAGCAGGCAGTTATGAAATGGCTCACCCCTGGGAAAGTTTCCTTTGAACTGCTGTCAATTAAAGGGTGACTTATGGCCTCAAGCACTAGCTGATTTTTTTTTCTTAATATTTACCATCTAAATTCTAGATGTTCTTGTTACCCAGACTTGTTTGTGCTTGGTCTGCCTAATTTAGGCTAAACCAGTTCCTCAGGGCAGAATTCTGGTCTTCTTATGTTTGTTAATTGTTGTGTCCCCCCTGAAATCATGCAGATTTTAATAAATAGAATAGCAATGCTGGGTCCTTCTGGTTTCAGCCAGTCATTCCCAATCTTTCCCTCCCTTTTGGTGTTGGTTAGGCATACTCCTTGTGTTAAAATCATCTTTGTTCCAGATTTGAAAACAAAAGAAAATGGTATTTAAATAAACCAAATCTCATCCAAGGAGATGAGGACCGTATTTGGGATGTCTGTATCTTTGTTTCTGTGACCTTTGTGGTTTGGGCACCTGGTTCATCGAAAATTCCACAGCAGTGAAATTCAGTATCAAGAGTCAGACCTTCAGGCAGGATAAATCAGGCTGCTTCCCCGAAGGAGGGGGCAATTGAGGACATGGCACCTTTGAAGCTGCTCCAGGGGCACCTGCCAGACAAGACCCATTTTGGGATGGCTTCTCGGGTGGAATGGGTTCCTTAGGAAAGAGCTCCAGGGAAGCCACAGCTATCTTCATTCCCGCTCCTGGCACAGCAGCCAGACTGGCTGCAGCCCGTGCCTGGTGGGAGAGGTGGGTAACTCAGCTCCTCTCTAGATGAGGCAAAGAAGATGGAGCTCTTATCGGGTCTTTTCAAAGCTGTGGTTTTGGATGGCTTGGATGCAATCTATCCTGGAGCTTGCACATGCTGAGGTGTGTGTATGTTGTATGTGAGATCAGCCGCCCCTGCTTTGGAAAAGGAAGGGATAGCACCTCGCCTGTGACACTTTTGGACCTCATGAAGGCGTACTCAGCTTATGAAGGCTTTGGCACATTTATCATAACTCTTTGGATCATACACCTCCACCACAATATTGTGAATGGCCTCTTCCCGGAGCACAATGAAGAAAAAAGGTTTTTCAGGGCAAAATGAGTGTATTTGATGTGGTAGCTTGAGTTTACACTTAGCTGTGCTTGTCTAATGTCGCTAACCCAACTGTGAAGTGATCGAGGAAACCACATTGCAGCTACACAAATGTTGTGATGTGAAAAAACAAACCTGCCACCCAAATCCAACTCTCCCTGGTCCAGCCTGAGAAAAATGAAGATAAAATCTCACGTGAATTCTGGTCCAACCCCTGTCTTCAGGTCAGGCTTAGATTGAAGATGACTCATTTGCTGTGATGTGATGGTGAAAACGAGCATCTGGATTGGCTTTCTAGCATGCAAAAAGTCACACTGTGCATGCTGCAGTCCTGCACGCTGAAGTGTGATCAAACACTGATTGTTCCAACAAATGGATTTCTAGAGCTCTTATCCATCTTCCTGCACCCCTTTCCCTCTCCTACAGCCCCAAGACCAAGCTGGGAGAGGTCAGGCAGAGGACCTCCTTCCCCAATGCATGCTAGCCTGCATCCTCAGAGAGAAGCAAGCACGCTGCCTGCCTGCTTGGGAGCAGTGCTCAGATGCAAGCCTTCACCACAGATGGCTGAGACAGAGTTTTCAGTTCACTGGTCTGTTATTTCTACCCTGTTTGAACCAGAAATATGTTTGTTTAAATATTTTCTCAGAAATTTCACTTTTGGAAATTTGCCTTGTAGCGTTTCAGAACTAGATCACTTGGTCATTTATTTAATTTGGAAGCTCATTATTACAATTTTATGGTGTTCCTTGATGTCAGTTATCACAACTATCCCAATAAGAAATACAAATAATACAATCCCCAAAATAAACCACCTAAATACATTTTGACATTAGATTCTCAAACTTCAAAACTCAAAAATCTGACCTCAAAATGCCAACATGTTCTGTCTTGAAAGCACCTAACTAATTTTTATTGCATTCCAGTATCTTTTTAATGAGACTTTTATTGAGATCATTGCTAAAAGGATTAAATTGGGTAAAGGCTTCAGTTTTGCATTAGATTTTCACTCTTAAATTCTGTTGCCACTACCCTGCACCTGCAGCAGAGACATTTATGCGAGGTAAATGTTTCCATTGATTCTGGATGAGAGGCTTTTGCCTGGGTCTTAGAGAAATGTTAAATGAAACATCCTGTTAAGAGTTTGATTTAATGCCACAGTGAATTTATCTTAATGTATCTTTATTTTCTCAGACCTATCTGGGCTCCAGCTCTTTTCATTAGGGGCAAATGCTCAGAAACTAAGTCACTGCCTACTTACGTGTCATACCTGACTGAGCCAAGCCAAGAGGGATTTATGATGTCAATATTAAATAGGATATGAAATATTAACATGTAAATATGGTGATGGAGAGTACCAAGAGAAAGCTTCTCCTGTATTATCATGTACCTTTCATCACACCTGAGAGGAAAGAGCTGAAGGAGGGATCAGGAGAACACAGGGTTGGGAGGTAGGGCATCAAGGCTCTAGGTTTAATGTTGGATGTGGCAAATCTTGTGGTCATTTTAATTTCTGATGGTGGCGAGTTCCACACCACATAAATCACGGGAGTGTGGGAGAGCGGCCATGCACTGCTGCCAGGAGGAGATGGATGGCAGGTGGGATAGGTGGGCTCCCAGGTGAGCCTGGGGGGCCACGCGCACCCGCAGCAGGCAGCCAAAGCCTCTCTGGCTGTGCCGAGGAGTCTGCACCCGCTAGCAGGATGAGGGCGGAGGTTTGCTCCCAGGGACCTGCTTTGCTGAGTTGATGTGCTGCTCTGCTGCCTTCTTTTTTTTTTTTTTGTGTAACAGCAGGAAGCATCAAAACGTGCCCACCTCACTCAGTCTCCAGGGCACAAGGACTGACCCCACCAGTCGAGTGGGCACTGGCAGGCAGAGGAAGACAGCTGAAACTGAAGAAGCTTCTCCCACAGGTGGCTAATATTGCCAATGTCCTGTCAGGACACACATGGGAACAACACAAAGCTGTTCACAACCCATCCCTGCAGAGACTCACCACTCCTCCTGCCAGCCCGCGAGCCTGGCATCCAGAAACCCTTCTCCCGACTGGACCAAGAGCTGGGGTTAAACCCCGGGATGGCTGAGGCTTGCAGAGGGCCTGCACAATTCACAGAGAGTGCTGCCCTTCACATTAGGCTCCTCATCACAGGACAGCAGCAGGGTGGCAGGGCTGTACTTCATCTCATCCTTGGTTGTCCCCTCCTGTCTCTGCACTCCTTGCCCTGTGCTGAACATGATAGCAGAGTGAAGATAATGATCCTCATTTGTATCAGTTAAGGTCTCAGCCCACTTTGGAATTTACTTCATTAGGACTGTAGGCTGAATTTATTTTCATTTCTCCTACTCTAATGCCTTGCTGCAGTGTAACTGAAGCATCTCTTTTTAGTGTACTAAAGTACCAGACTTGTCTCTTTTCATTTCTTTTAACCTTCTTCAGGTTTCTCTTCTGCCACTTCCCACTTCTCTTTCCCTATCTTCTTTTTGCAAGCTATTTACCCACCTCTTTGTTCCTCCAGCCTCTGGTGCTGGGCATCATCTGGATTCATCCTCTGCTAGCAATGGAAAGGCAGCTGGGAAAGATACCTGACACACTTGGTACATCACTTAGTCTGTGGGTCAAACCCTAATCTCGCTGCAGGGGACAGGTATGTATTGCTTTTCCCCCAAACATGGAGGGTCAGAAGATGTACTTAAAGTAAGAGGCTGAGGGAGTGCAGAAAGCTCCCACTGCCTCTGGGGCATGGAATAAAAAAGCAGGAGAGACAAGAGTCGAGATTTAAGAAGCAGGGAAGCAGGTGGGACACTGGGCGTGGGGATCAGGGCCCATTGCACAGAGGTGTACCTGTCCATGGGGCAATGCCGCTGTGCAGACCCTACCCTGGTGTGGTCAAAAGCCATTCTTCTGTGCAGCCCTGCTCTCCCCCCACCCAGGGGCTGGGATGGGAGTGGCCTTTGAGAAGCTGCCCAGTTTGCAAGGCGGCTGCGTCCTCCCACTGCCCCCTACTTGCATTTGTGCCTTTGATGGAGGAAAAGCAAGACAAAGGAAATGTTGAAGTGGCCTTCTGTGGGTCGCAGCCTCTCAGCACTTTGGCCCTGTGCTCCCTCTGCTGGGAAAAGTAAAGAGATGAAAATCAACACAAATAGGCAGAATTGGTCTGGAAAGTGCTAACATCATGTTACACTTTCCACTCTGTCATACGCCTTTGTAGCTGTAGTTGCAGCCACCGACTGCCTGTGGACATGCACAGAAGTTTGTTCTTTGTTCCCTTAGGCTTTCCTTTGAGTCTATGCTTTAAAAGAGATGTACGGCCTTCTTTCATGGCAGCCTGGCTTTACTGTATCTGGTCTGGTCCCTATGTTTGGCTCTATCATGGGACTCTTCCCAAATCCTCACCCTAAACTCGGTGTGCTGGGGGCTGGTGTTCAGCTCAGCACACCTATCAATTCTTGCTCTCACACCTGGTACAAGACCCTTAGAAGTCCCCTAGAGGCAAAGAAGTCCTTCATTGTGGGTTATCAAGTAGCACCAGTGCTGCCTTATAACACTAGAAATACCTGTTTTGAATAAGGGAAATGGCAAGGTTTAAGTATGTGTTCTTGTGTGTTGCAAAAGCCTGCATCTGCCTGTGTGCTGTCAGTGGACGAGGGGAAAGTGTGTGCCAAGCTCTTCATCTGTTTTGGAGGTGGTGGCAGCACGTTTGCTTCTACTGAAAGCTTTACAGACTTTTTTTCCCATCAGTGGGCACTCCCTAACTGCATTTATTCATTCCATTGAAACAAATGAGTCTGTGGCTGGATCTGGCTGCATGGCCTTCAAGGGAATTTATTCCGTATCTTTCGTGTTAGTGATATCTGTGAAAAACAGGAAACTGTTTTCCCATCTCATTCACATAATAGATAAGATGAGGAATTAGCTGCTGGATGAGCATCCCAGGGGCTGTTCATTTTGTCACAATAACTAAGGCTCTGCTGCCTCCTGTGCACACACACACGTGCACCAACACACACATACACACACACACACACACACACACACACACACACACACGCACACACACACACACACACACACACACACACACACACGTGTGCACAAACACACACACACACCCACGTGCACACACTCCCGCTGTCTCTATCTCAGTCGTTTTCTCACCTGAGAGCATCTCTGCCTCATTGTTACAGACATCCTGATTTGGAAAGATTTTCCTGCCTCAATTTCTCTTCTCTCTTGCTTCCTCCCAGGGCTGCTGCCTGTGGACTGCCTGGGCTACTGGCAACTGTGCACCCCTCAAGGGGGAAGGTTTGGGTGAGGAGTGGAACTTAACCCCTCCCGCTGGCTACTCTTCTTCCTTCAACATCCGGGGCCGGAGTCTAGACAGGAGGCCCCATGTACCACTGTCGTGAGCCCCAGGCAGTGATCCCCTTGGATGACTACCACAGCTTGGTTTTTCCCCAGCACCATGAGGACCACACACCACCTTCTGCACTTCTCCCCCTGCACACAGGGACCAATGCCATGTCCAGGTACCAGGTAACCCACAGGGGACAGGCAGCACCTTCTTTCTTTTGAAATTTGCTTTTCCCACCACCTAACTTTCACACCACCTCACATTTTGCACTCTTTCAGACAGTAAAATGAAGTCAACAACAGGCAGAATTTATCACGTCCAAGAGATGCAGTTAGTCTTTCGGATGAAACAAAAGTATTCCCGGGAGGATGCTGGAGAAGGAAAGGGTGCTTTTACCCTCCCAGTTGTCTTCCTGCAGACCTGGCTTGGGGGAAAGCTCACAGCCTTGGAGCAAATCCAAAAAAAGGAAAGTGTAGTCAAAGCAGAGGTTGGGTTTTTTTTTTTTTTGTTTTGTTTAATGTTTAGAAAACTAAAGAAAAGGAAATCAATTATGAGGCCTACCTGAATTTTATTTCCTCACCAAAAACCAAATTACTCAGCAAACTTATCGCTTGCTATTGCAGGCCTTGGTATTAAAGAAAACAATCAGGCCAGCAGGATTAATCTCTGACAGCTGCCTTATCTTTAACTTGCACCTTTGTTATTTTCTGATGAGCTTCTCTTTTTTTGCTGCCACGTTGTACCATACCTCACTGGTTCCTTTCATTTTATCATCAGGCAGGAGCGGAGGACCTTTCAGTTTATTAAAAAACCTTTATTTGTGAAGAACAAAGAGAGGGGAAAAAAGGCAAACAATGAGGTCAGACAATCTCCTTCTTGCCAGGAGTCACTCACCTGTTATTTAGAGTGTTATCAGTTAGAGAAGACTTGCATCATTGAAAATCAGTCCCTGACAGCACACTCTGTAAATGCACACACACACACATGTACGTGCACACACACAAAAGACCCTCACGATTGACTCATACCAACCTCCAGACAAGGTCCTCTCTTGCCAAGGCTGTAATATTTTCAGTGGGGGAAGTCGATTCTTGCTCTGGCTCAGGGGTGGCAGTCAGGGTTTCGGTGCAGGAGTATGGCTTTGGCAAGTCTAGCTGTACCAGGCTACCTGAGTCTCAAATAGTGTCCTCTGCCCCCCAGGAAAGCCTCCTGCCCTAACCTGCTTCGTGCACTCCTGACAGTGCCTCTTGGCACACAGTGGGACTTGGAGATTTTCAAACAACAGCCTTCCCTTCTGCTGTGCCTCTCCAGTACTGCTTTGCTAAAGAGGTTGATTCAGGTAGCACCCAAAATGACTTTGTCAGGTAGGAAGGTGTCATTTCTCAGCTGCAGTCCTCAGTCATGCAGATGCCAATCCCTTCAGTGCAGGAAATGCCTCCTGCCTTTGTCCTGCTGCTGGGTACTGCTGTGGAAGTTTTCACTGATGCTGGTATGGGTGAGATGTACTCTGACTGCACAATGTAGGGCTATTTTCCAGCTCTTGATGTAACAATTCCAGCTTGCAGAGTGTTTTTGCTTCCTTTCATTCCATGGAGTCCTGGACTTGTAGGCTGTGAGCTTGCAAATGAATGAATTCAAGTTAGTGACATCATGCTGGTCCCCGAGGATGGAGAGCTGCACATATAAAAACACAGTTACAAACCCAGACTTCTCTTCCTGGAGTTTGAAGAGCAAACCAACTTTGAAGCTGTCTTTAAGGAAGAACTTGTTGAAGATGTTGAGATTATTGATGACTACTTTGTGACATTTGGCAATGGAGTTAGTGCCACTGAGAAATTTTTCAACATTTAAAGAGAGCTAACAAGAGAATCAAAGAACAAACCCCAACCAGCCCAAAAATAATAATAAAATGGTGTTACTCAACTCCCACAGAAATAAAAAAGGCCTGGAACACAGGCTCTGGATACATACCTTAACCCTGCTGTGTCGGTGTGGTTGCAGACATAGCCGTGTACATGATGATAGAAGACATGATGATCTAGCAGCATAAACACTTCACTGGCAGAAGTTTAAATTGGTCTCTTGTAAATCAAGCTGCCAAGAGTGGTGCACGGCATTCTTGTCCTTTGCCTCTCCTCTGAACCAGAGGGGGAAGCAGATGGTATAAATCTGTTTGTCCCAGAACTATGCCAATCCTCATCACAGGTAAAGAGACCAAACCTTCTGCTGCCTGTTTGAGGCAGCTTTCAGTCCTCTTTATACCACTGGAGACTCCTTCAATAAAGCTTTTCTAAGGTAAAGAAAACACAGCTCCAAAGGGCTGACATCTCCTGCTCTTTCCTGGTTAAACGCTTTGGGGCCTTGGGTTTATCTCCTTTCCTGGGTCCTGGAGTGACTTCTGCAGTATGTTTTGTCCATGGTTTTGTCCTGTAAGCTCTAGGCAAGAAGTCTTCTCTGCGACACATGGCTACACAAATCAAAGCAAGACAACTGTCACTGCATACCCAAAAGCAAACATGAATTGTAGCTGGTTTATTAAATAAAACCATACACAGATCTCTAGATAGGAAAGATATAAGTGTCCATAAAATGATTAGGTGTGTTTCCAGACTCTGGAATCACACAAAGAAATGCTTTTAGAAATAAAATTTTAGAAAAATTTAACTCTGTGTGTGTGTACATGTATATACATGTGCCTTTCAAGAGAATCAGATCTATCATCTGGATATTTCAGCAATCTGCCTCTCTTCTAGGAGTTTTCATTTCTGCTCTGGAAGTATTATTTAGTTTGACTGCTCAGTTCAAATCTGCAGTTCTGGAACGCAGCTGAAAAGAACCTGAGAAAACTAGCAGAGACAGTCACACAAAAGGGGGGAGTAAAATCAGAAGAAAAGTAGGATAGTTCTTTGACAAAGCAGACTTTGAGATCTTTTTTATTGTGTTCTGTTTTTGCATCCCAGGCTTTGTTGATGGTTGCTACCCTTCCCTTCCTTTCTCTTTTCTTCTTTTCTTTTCTTTTCTTTTCTTTTCTTTTCTTTTCTTTTCTTTTCTTTTCTTTTCTTTTCTTTTCTTTTCTTTTCTTTTCTTTTCTTTTCTCTTCTTTTCTCTTCTTTTCTTTTCTTCTTTTCTTTTCTTTTCTTTTCTTTTCTTTTCTTTTCTTTTCTTTTCTTTTCTTTTCTTTTCTTTTCTTTTCTTTTCTTTTTTCTTTTCTTTTCTTTTCTTTTCTTTTCTTTCTTTTCTTTTCTTTTCTTTTCTTTTCTTTTCTTTTCTTTTCTTTTCTTTTCTTTTCTTTTCTTTTCTTTTCTTTTCTTTTCTTTCTTTTCTCTGTGTCTTGGTCACTGTCTCTGTCCTTTTCTCTCCAGACCAATGGCAGTCACATACTGCACTGAGCTCTCAATATGAGCTTGAAGGACACGTAAGCCCTCAAGAATCCCCTTGCAAGGGACTCATCAGTGGCATCCCATAACATGAACTAAGGGAGGTAACCTGTTTAAATCCCTTTTGTTTGGCCATACCAACTTAGTCCTTTCTGGAAATACGCTGTTCTTGTCTTTCCTTCCCTGGCTCTCCAGTAAACAGCACTGGCCTGAAACAACTGCAATTATTTATTTGATTGCATTTATGCTGTGCACAATCTTAGATTTCATTAGCTGCAGTTAAAATAAAAACAAATCAAACCTCATATTCCCTACTGAATTATACTGCCATGACAACAATGAAAGTAAAAGTGTCCTCATCAAAACCTCCCCTTCCCAGCCCACACCAGTATTTTAAACTAAAGCTTAACAAAAGAGACAAGTTTTGCAATGTGCCCTGAAGGTCTGCCACACAAGAAAGCGAATTCAAGAGTGTGGGCCTTCTTCTGCTGAGAAAAAAATGCAAAGCAAAGCCATTTCCAAATGTGCTGTTCCAAGGACTTTCAGTTCAAATGCATCAACTCATCTCCATAGTGGACCTAGTGTTTGTAGGCAGAGGTATTCTCTGGGGAATGAGCAGGTTCAAATCACAAGGAGATTTAGAAACTAAGGCCTGAATTGCACCTGGAAATGAACTGAAAATTGGCGCAGCCTGTGTGCCATCTGCGCTCTATGGTTTGTGTCTGAAATGTGGATATGTAAGCAGGCAGCTGCATACTGCAATTAGCTGAAGTTTCTGAGTGGTCCTCAGACGTAGAGCTGAGCAGACCACATGGCAGCGATCCAGTCTGGAGATGAGAAAAGCACAGACAATGGCGACACAGTCCAACAGGACAAGAGGTTGAAATCTCCTCACCAAGCAGATAGGAGAAGGGGAAATAAACACTCGTAGCTCCTGCTGCCACTGGAACATTCAAAAGCATCTGGAAATCCAGGAGGCCTTCTCCAGCCGGGCAACAAAGGGCAAGGCTTCCCTCCATCCAGATGGCGAGCATCACTTTTGCCATCTCCCCCAATTATTTCCTGCCACCATTATCGTTTTGATTTCATGTGCAGTCAGCTCTTGTCTTCCAAAACCTGGATTTGGATTGAGCCTGAGAAAGCCAAATGTCTGCAAAACCTGAAGTCCCATGAAATAGGAGTCACAGTTGCTGAACAACATGAGCATTTTCATGGCATTGTTTTCCAGCACTGTGATGGTCCCTTTGTGAGCACCACGAGCCATCTGTGAAAAAAAGCAATGAAATAACCCTCTAATAACATCACAATACGTGTAATTTTTTTATTCACATGGCAGAACCTCTTGACCATAAACTAGCTGGGTGCAGACTATAAATGCTCTGTAGCTTTCTGTTAGGGAAGACGCCGTCTGGAGTTTGTCTCAGAGGTGATGGTCTCCTTGATGCACTGAACAAAACCTATAGCAGGCCTGCTGGGGCTATCACACCCAGGACTCAGTTTTAGTAATAGTATAGAAGTGAGGAAGACTGCAGAAACTTTTCCAAAGGAATTTTTAGGAGGAAAATAGTGGCTCAAAGGGGGAAGTTGAGGTTGGAGCTTTACTGTTGGCCAAGAATTGCACTGTTCTGAGAGCCCGAGTAGACTGTACTGTGGGAGACTGGTGTATAGAAGGGATGCAGAAGAGATGGATTACATCACAAGGGGACAACTGTATTATCAGGAACCCAGTGTGTTCAACCTGCCCTGCTTTGCTCAGATTTTAGGCTGGCATAGCTCTTTTAAAGCTACTTCTCCCTGCTGAGGAATCCTGGAGCAGTGCATTGCCCTGGAGCTGTGTGATGATGCGGCCAGTGCTGCTTCTTGAGGGACAAAGAGCAATCGTGTTACTGGGGTGAATAAGTAAAATTCCTGCACCTCAGAGTTTTGACAGTTGTGCAATCTGATGCCAGCCACTCATACTGAAAGGAGTTTCAT
Source organism: Acanthornis magna (assembly GCA_036785705.1). Taxonomy (NCBI): domain Eukaryota; kingdom Metazoa; phylum Chordata; class Aves; order Passeriformes; family Acanthizidae; genus Acanthornis; species Acanthornis magna. Next base: position 22,653,733 of record JAWUZG010000025.1, on the reverse strand, counting down.
CAATAAAACAAGGAACACATGGAAACTCAGACAAACTCACACAGGGAGCAGACTCCAGTTTTTGGAGAATGATTGTACATCATGAACAGTAATATAGAAATGCACCTTACTATATCACCTAGATGTGAAAGGTTTGTGTAAAGTTAGATCTACTCCCTGTGTTAGCTGGAATGGAAAGTATGCTCCTTTTTTCCAGGAAACACTGAATACCCAGCCCAGTGCTTGATTTTGTTCCGACACACCCAGCATCCTGAGGACTGGCAGCTAATTTCAAATTGGATGGCTCTGATTGTTACTGGTGTGTGAGACAGAATGGCAGTGCAGGCTGAGGCCGCTGTTGACAGTTAAAATAATGAGCTTTTTACTGGTGAACTGTGCACATCTTGAGTCACTGAGAGAAAATGGCTTGGAGAGAGATCCAGAAGGCAGCTTGTGTACTCCTTTTTGTAATACAATGGCAGGGGAGATCCACACTTGAGATTTCTGCTCACTTGATACCAGTTTCGATTTTGTCCAGCTTTGACTTGGTTCCTTGCACAAACTGCACCTTGGTTCAGACCTGCTAGTTCACATTTATGCCTAGGAGACCAATGTAATTTGTGTCAGTGCAATTTTCTGGGTAATGAATTTGGAAGTCTTGATTTTAAAATTTTCTTTTTTGAGTTCTGTGACTTTCTGAAACTTTGGGAGCATGCTGTCTACCAGGTCACCCATCTACCCAGATGTCCCAACACATCAAATCACTTGACCAGCATGATCCAAGCTTTCTATGGCTTGTTGTGTGGACCATTCCAGTCTGTCTTGAGGGATCTCTCCCACCTGCTTGTGTTCCCATGCTTCATTGAAATCAGTTACATACCTTAGTTTTCAAGGCCTGATTCCCCAGTTAGAACATCAGTGGTTCTTGTGTACACCATCTCTTGTGTACTCATGAAATATCTGCTTCCACCTCCAGTCAGGCAATTTTCTGGTGTCTATTGCTCATTTGTTAAATGTTCAAACAAGGGCCTCTGTGTTTTCTTCCCTGTTGCATTGTTAAAGTTTAAAACAAGTGTTTCTCTGTTTTCTTTCCTGCTGCCTTTTGAGCTCAAGATGCATCCCCTGCAGCCAAATCCAAACTTGCCTTATTATTGCCGTCCAACCCGCCTTCAAACTCTCCTTTATAATGGTATCTATAAAAGACTGAACAACTGCTTGTGGGTGTGCTGGAGTGACTGCCTGCCCAGCTGACTATTATTTTCCTGTTACTCCCTCATATTTCCTTCCTGTCTACATTTGCCTGACATCTTCTTTCTCCCATTATGCCTCATTTCTTTGTATTTTAGACCATTTTCTTGTGTTGTGCTCATACAATGCATGCCACAGTGTGAGCCTTGCCTGGGGCAAGGGATCTTGGACTTGGTGATGGTTTGCATCAGGTGGAGATGTACTGCTGGGAGAAAGGAGGATCCCTGGGCTGCCTCTGCTAGCCCTGGTTAGTGTGAGACACGTGTTCCTCAATCCCCTGGCATGGCTGCGCAGCCTCCTGAGAGAGGAGGGAAGGGAAGGGAAGGGAAGGGAAGGGAAGGGAAGGGAAGGGAAGGGAAGGGAAGGGAAGGGAAGGGAAGGGAAGGGAAGGGAAGGGAAGGGAAGGGAAGGGAAGGGAAGGGAAGGGAAGGGAAGGGAAGGGAAGGGAAGGGAAGGGAAGGGAAGGGAAGGGAAGGGAAGGGAAGGAAGGGAAGGGAAGGGAAGGGAAGGAAGGGAAGGGAAGGGAAGGGAAGGGAAGGGAAGGGAAGGGAAGGGAAGGGAAGGGAAGGGAAGGGAAGGGAAGAGGAGAGGAGAGGAGAGGAGAGGAGAGGAGAGGAGAGGAGAGGAGAGGAGAGGAGAGGAGAGGAGAGGAGAGGAGAGGAGAGGAGAGGAGAGGAGAGGAGAGGAGAGGAGAGGAGAGGAGAGAAGAGAAGAGAAGAGAGAAGAGAAGAGAAGAGAAGAGAAGAGAAGAGAAGAGAAGAGAAGAGAAGAGAAGAGAAGAGAAGAGAAGAGAAGAGAAGAGGAGAAGAGAGGCATTGTTTAGAGCTATTGGTCAAACATGTTTAAAAAATATGACTGCATTTTTTCCACCTCAGTGGAACAGAGAAATTCCGTGAAAGTATTTTAAAGATAAGTACTAGTTAAGTAGCTCCCAAATAATCATATTTTTTATTTGAGCTTTATATTTCTCTTAAGTTAAATCCATTAGTAGATTAGGTTTTGCAGCGCTATTCATGGCTATTTGATCCTTGAATCCTTTCAAGAAAATCAATGTGTGGCTTTCCAGCTAATTAGCATAGCGTTAATAAAATGCATCAGGCGGCCGGGAGGGCTGCCGAACCCCCTCAGTCCGTCCGACACAGCCCGGGGAAGGTCAGCAGGCCGCCGGGCAGGGCCGGGGGCTCGGGGGCGCGGCGGGCACGGGCGGGTAGGCCCGGCCGCCCCTCCCTCCCCTCTTTTCCGCCCCCCTCCCGCTTTCTCCTGCAAATCAAAGCCGCCATCTGCTGTGACAAGTGTTCCCATTCACCTTTCCGCTGTTATCTGCTCCCTCGCAGGGAAGTGCTGCGGAGGCTGACAGCCTGGGCTCGCTGCTGAGGCGGCACTTCTGCAGCCATGGCCCCCGCCCCCCTCGGGCTGCGCTCCCTCACCGCCGGGCTCGGGGGGCTCCGGAGAGAGCCGGGCTGGGGACCTGTGGGCCTGGAGGGGCTCTGGAGGTGCTTCCCATGCCCGAGGCACGCCGCTGTTCTCCGGCATCCCTCAGCACGCAGCTGCAGCTGTTCGCTCCTCACTGTCTTACTCCCATTTTGGAAGCAGATGTTGGGGGGGACACGGGGAACGGACAGGCAGACCCTTTTCTTGTTTCCCTTTTGCCTTCTTTCCCACAAACTTGAGCGGCTCCCTGATGTTTTTCGTTTGCTGAGGGGAAATCATTTGGGTGACTGACAAGCTTAAGGTAAGATGTGTACCAGGCCCCAATAAATCACGGCAGTAATGGCAATGCAGCAGATCCCAGAAATGCTGGGGGTAAATATTTTTTTTCTTTTCCACCCAGTCAGCTCATGCTGACACGTCTGTGGTTGCATAGGTGTCAACAGAGAGAGAATTATTTCCCTGCATAAAGGAAACCTGAGAAGGAAAAAAAAAAATGATGGAGGAAAGGATAAGAAGCTCCTGTGAGTACTTTTTTTTCCCCTGCTGTAAGGGGAAAAAAACCCCTTTGTTTTGTTCTCTTGTCTGGATGTGACATTTTACACCGCTTCCCTTCTATTCTTTCTTATCCAGTTCTAAAGGCTATGGCTATCACACATAAGTGTTCCTATGGCAGTCTGTTAGCCCTCTGAGGGCTGCCAGCAGCAGCTCTGTCCTCAGGGCTTCACCCTTGCAGTCCCACAGCCTTCTCAGGAGGGTATCGAGACATTTCTCAGGAGCTAATGCCGATAGCCTGAGAGATGGTCTGCTTCATTGTGAGTAAATCCCACACTCTCAGCTTTTCACAGCCTTTGGCCCGAACTCCACTGTCCTGGTGTCTCCCTGCGCAGCTGCACAATAGGACTGTTCCCTTCATTTGAACCATTGGAGGGTGAAAGAACTTTGCAAGTTTAATAGGAGTGAAGAACAAAATAAATGTAATTAGAGTTACTGGTAACTGATAGAACAACATCCCTAGATGTGTTTACAGGAGCTGTGGATATTGGAATAAAATTGAGAGTGGGTGGGAAGCCTGCCTCTGCTGCTGCTAAACTTGGCTTGAGACTGGCTCCAGGTTTTGGAGCCTTTTGACCCTCATAGGTACTTTGTCCATGGGAATGTGCTGCTTAGTGCTTTTCTTTCATGAGCTGTTACTTAAAGTTTTCATTCATCACCTAGCAATGTTTAAGCTAATACAACAATCTTTAGGTTTCAGAGCTCCTGAAGACTGTGAGGAACTTCCGAGTAACTTGATAAATTCAGGTAGGTCAGTAGCTCAAACCCAATTATAAATAGTGAAAAAAGGTGAAAAACATCCATGAAAACAGTTGGAAAAAATCACATGGGCTTGTAGGGAATCCAGAAAAACAACAAAAAAAAGCAAGTAATGTGTTAGAGTCTGTAGAACTTAAAAAATCAACCTCCCTTGTGTAATTCTCTCTTCAGCCAAGAGAAGGAAAGTTAGTGTATCTTACAAAACTTTTCAGTTCATTGAATTTTAGGCAGAGACTTGTAAGGTGCTCACAGAGGTGTGCAACCCAAAGGATGTCTAAAGAGGAAGGAGAGCTGCACTCTGCCCAGTGGTACAAACCCTAACACTCCATGGCATAACTCAGAGACCCCACTGTCCAGCTCCAGAAGACATTTTCCAAATTGGCAAGTTATTTCATGACTCGTTACTACTAATAGATTTGCCTTGTCATTGGGATTGCTCATACTGGTCACTTGTGGAAGCATGATACTTGTCTCCTGTAACATAATTATATCCCATAACTGATGATTCTGTTATGGGATATAATTGCATGTCTCTGTGCCAAACCTCTAAGGGCTCTCAGTGGATGAATTCTTTTAAAAAGGTTCCTATCATTCTGTCATGTAAATGTCCTTGAAAATGGTTTCAAGGGCTTCTGTCCCTATATTTGGTGCTTTTACACAGTGCACTGTGTTCATGTGGGCACAGCCATGTGTCTCCATTTGAATGAATCAGGAGTATCTATGGGAGGACACTGATCTGGATGCAACATGTGCTTTTAAATAAAAGAACCTTTCCACAATAAAATAAAATGTGTTTGGCTAGTACAATGTCAAAGTGCTGAGCAGTACATTTTCTGAGCATGAAATATATTGACAAAAATTCCCTGTCTCGCTAGATGAGATTATGATAAAGTGCTGTGGCTTCATCACTATTACTGCCATGCTGGGTTTTTGCTTGTTGGTTTGTTTAGGTTAACATTTGTATTGTTGCGAAAAAGCAATTCTCTTCTTGTTCCTGATTCAGCTGCTCTCCTTGTGTGGGGTGGGCTATAGAAAAGTAAAAGGACGCAGGGTGGGAATGTTGTGAGATCTGGCTGGCTTGGATGGAACAGAGGGCAAGGCTTGAGAATGACTCTGCTGTTGGGTTGTAAAGTGTGTGCATGTCCTGCAGTGCTTTGGGGACATTGCCAGTGATACAGAGCTTTGGCTTTGATGTTTTCCATCGGACAGATGCAGACTGCTTTTCAGCTTTTGCTTGCTCTTGCACCCACAGCAGCCATGTCTCGGTCATGGCTCGGGTGGTCTAGCACATCAGCAGTGATGGGGTGACATGGGAAGGTCTGACCCAGCCCTATGGCTAGAGCAGAGGGAGCTGCTAGATGTCTGCGAGGATGGAAAACATTTATGTCATCTTTCAGGAAGCTTCTCTACCTTGAACTGGCTGGCAAAAGTTAGACTAAACTTTCTGTGCTGATTAATAAAGCCTCTGTGGATGGGGTCCAAGCCAAACCTGTGAACAGTCTCTATCTCTGAATTTCAGTTTGTTACAGCATTTACATTAAGTTGTAGATAATGTGCTCATAAAGCATTAATCTAATACTCTGAATTATGAAGTCGTTGCAGTTGAATTAATGCCTTTTTGCAATCGAGTCTTATTTACCCCTTATGTTCAACTTTGCAAAAGAAACTCCTTTCTACCTAAAATTTGCATATCTTTTTTAACAAATCTGGTAGAACTGTTAGATGGAAAGTATGAGGTAGATTAGAGAAGGTATTTCACAGGCTTGGGCATGTAAAATGAGCTGCAATATTTATTTTGCAATGGCTTCCTCCATTTTTAAACCGTGTCTCGAAGTTGTCGTGTTTTGGAAGCATGAGCTGTAAGAAAGATGCAGATTGCAGAGGATACATGCTGCTCACTTTGAATTTAAATCAGTTAGACATTCAGTCGCTCACCTCGTGAGTTTAGGGGGAAGTCAGTTCAAGGCTGGAAGATGAATTCGGCACGTATTTACAAAGGCGAAACTATAGGACCCATCAGCCAAGCATTTTATTAGAAAGACAAGTTAAATTCTGCTGGGGCATCCTAAAATAAGGTGGCCCTCAAGTCAGAAGTGTGCATAATCCTAATACTGAATGTAGTGGGGAAAATATATTTTCAAAAAATTAAATACCTTTCTGTGATGGAAAACCCCAAAGTATGTAGATCTGATTTTAAAAAATTTCACCAAGGGGTTATTCTGCTAATGAATTGTGAGACTGAAGTTTGAACATTACAGTATTTGTCAACAAATATGTTTTCCAGCCTGTTTTGTTTATCAGATAATTATTTGATTCAGATTGTCAGTAAGGTAGAATTATGATACAGCAAGTGGGGTAAAATCACAACACAATAAGAGTGATTTTCAATGGGTCCCTTTAAATCTTCAGGTTCACTGCCTCAAAATACCTCAAAATTTAAAAAAAAAGTTGTTGGTTATCTTTTATAACTGCAGGAACAAAAATGATAGCTTGGCAGGTTAGTTTTGTAATGCTATATATTTTTAAAATCTAAATAAACTTCTAATCCTACTGAATCCTTTTTTGGCTTCAGTCATATCAGTTGACATTTCGATCCCAAAGTTACTTGCATTTACTGTAGAAATAAATAAACCCTTTTATCAGTTTTCAGTTGAATGCTTTTCATTTTTTAAATCTCTTGTTCTTTCATTATGAGAAACAGTAGATAACTCAAAAGTAATTTTTTTTATTGTCACATAAAAAAATCCATTTTTGTCACTTGTCTAAACTAGAAGTCCTGTTCTTTTCAATCTCTCTTCCTATGGAAATTTTCCTTATATCTCTAATAACATGGCACTGAATTACACAATGATGAACTGAAACAGGATGTTTCCTGTTGTGCAAATAGCTTTGATGAGTGGGTCTGCCAGTATCACTGACTATCAATTGCCAGTTTATATTGAGTACGTGGGATTCAGGGTTAATGGCTGGAGTAGACAGTCTTCCTGGTAGGAAAAGGCCAGGAGGGATTTGCCAGTCTAATTTTGGAGCGGATGGTAAGTGGCACTGTTGAAGAGGCGAGGTTCCAAATTCTTTCAAAGAAGTAATTGTTGAACACTTTCTCAATAAACCATCTTTTGTTTCTGATAAACTCACCAGTGTTTGTTTTGCCTCTTCTTTTCCTGACAGGAGGATCAGGCTAAGCAGAGCCAGCATTATTGGGGCTTTTGGCCTTTCTTAACCTGAGAGATTGTTGCATGTTGTGAGATCTCTGTGGGAGTGGGGCTAGCCAGGCTGTTTGATAACACTGCAGAGGGTCCTCTTGGTTGTGCTGAATCCCCAGGGCATGGGGCAGCTGGGCACACCAAATTTGTCCCTTGTGGAAGTGCACGTGCTTTCCAAGAGAACAGAAACCTGGTGACCGTGGTGTTAGCACAAGCTCCCTGTTGGGCTATAGCTGTCCTTAGCCTTTCCCTAGGATCAGATACACTTTTGGTGGGCCTCAGTTCTGTTCCCACTCCTGTCTGTCATCTTCTGGACCATGTCAGCCTCAAGCCAGCTCCTTACCTGAGGAACTTCCAGGTGCTTCCTTCAGCACCACCTCCACCTTTCTCCCTCAGCCTATGATGGTGGCCCAGCGCTCCTCCAACCCCCTTACCTTTTCTAGGCGCTTTCCTCACAGCAGTTTCCTTTCCCCATCACTCATGACTCCCTCTGGAATCTTTTTCTCCAATGAGTCCCACAGCAACTCTTTATTTTGCATTGTAGCAGATATGCTGAGTGAATAGTTTGAGAGCTGCATCTCAAGAGTGTTTAGATGTTGTCTGAGCATTTTGTAAGACCAATAACCTTGGCTGTTGCTTTGCCTCCCCAAAAATGTACTTTTGTGAAATTCTGTGTCCAAATTATGAATACTCACTTCTTCCAAAACTCTTTCTTCTCCTGAAGTAGGTGAGAAGATAGCTCCTGTGGCTGTTTACTATTTACAGAAATGTCAAAAGTAGTCTTGACTAAAATGTAGACATTAGCAGAGACAGTTCTACAGTGGACATTTGATTGATACGGACATTGATTTAACTTCCGAACACCTTGGTTTTCATTCATAACCTCAGATGTGGGAATGTTTAATTTATATGTATGGATGCTTGGGAGATGGTGAGTGTCCTCTGTGGTAAACTGACTTCAGGCTGAGTGTGGTTGTTGATTTGTGTCATAACAACAATAAAATTCCATTATCCAGATACCATTTCTCAAACTTTGATCTGACATGAGTAAAATAGTGATACTGAATTAATTTAAAGTCATGGTTTCTGACTCCTACAATGTATGTGTGAAGAAATGTCCATAGGGTATTTTTTCCTATGGACATAAATGAATTTGTGGTTTCTATATTTCACTCTGGGTTTATTGCCTTAAATACAGCCCTCAGAGAAGCTTAAAGGCCAGAGAAGAAACATAAAAATGTTGCTTTCAACCCCTGTATGACCCTGCTAAAAGTAGCTATAGGAGTGGGCCTTCAATGCATCCTCTCAGGCTTCCTAATTCTGAGCAAATATTCTTATAAGAATCACTAAAAAGAGGAGCTTTTGTATAAAAAATAAGCATGTGTGTGTGCATGATAGAGGCAGTCAGAGAAAGTTTTTTAAAATTAGTATTTTAAGTCTTCTGTAGTTTGCAGCAAATCAAAACACATTCTGGTATGAATAATATGTAAATAGATAATATTATAAATGCATGTGACATTTCTGTATCTGAATACCCAAATAAAGTTTTATTCAATCCGATAATTTTTCTCACCCAATTGTTGTAAAAAAATTTCACTTCTCTTACATTTGTCACTATAGTATCTAAAATATGAATATATATTCAGACGGCAATGTCTGGGTAGATTGCAGAGAGGTTTCTGCTCTTCCCCAGCCAGTGGCAAAAATAGGTGTTTGACAAAATGCGTGTGTGGGGGGGAAGTCCTCTTTTGCTTTAGAATTCTTCTATTTTTATTTTACTAAGAACTGCTTTAATAGTTTTGTTTTCTGTTGGTTTTACTTCTTCTTTTACCTCGATTTTTTTTCCAGTAAAGACTAAAGCAGAGCTGTGGGTAAAGCAAAAGAAAGCAGGGAAAGAAGCAGGATTTACTCATCCCTAATTTTGACATATATCTTTAGAGAAAAGAGTGAATGAATGAAAAAGTTTGTCCCAGAGCTGTGAGAGGAAAACATTACTGGAAGCTGTTACAATTTTTGAGGAATTTGAATCATCACCACTTGCAAGGGAGCAATCAGCTGCATTCGCTTAGCAATGCAGTGAACTGAGGTTTTTTTTTCCTGACTGCTGATGCTGAATTACTGGCACTGTTCAGTTACTTTCTGAAATACTCCATTCCTAAGGCACAGCATTTTTTGGGATCCAAAATGTAGTGATGGTTTCTGTAGATTTGATTTATTTGAAATACCCTGGTGGAACTCTTTGCTTTGGAACAGAGGTTTCATCTGGTCCCTGCTTTTAACATGCACATTCCTAAATTGAGAAACCCATTGTTCTGCCTTAAACCATTAAGGACACAGATTAAACTACCCAAAACCAAAGCACTTAATGGGGAGTAGCCCTCAAAACATGTATACATGTGTTTGTGCTTGGGAAGCATCTGTATTTTGTGCCACCCAAATCTTTATTATTTTTAAAGGGGTGAGAATTGTTATTTCTGAAAACAAAGCTGATGGGGATGCGAGGTGGCACTGCTTACTGAGATCTTTGCAAAATTACAGGACCCAGAAATTTCAGTGTCCTCAGTGTTCCCAATGCATGGATTGCTGCAGGCAGATGTGTATGTATGCAAGTGGATTTAAAATGTTTGGTTATATATGTTTAAGTGCATATTTTTTTATATGTAGGACACATTTGCTCTTAGCAGCTAAAATCTATTAGAAGGCAAAGTGCCCTTTTCCAGACACAACAGGGTATATTAAACAGAATGAAATTTTTAAGTGCTGCAACTGCTTAATGTGCAAAGCCAGCAGATAAACTTTTTTTATGCTTCCCCTTGTCCTGTGACGTTTAAAATATCCTGCTTGCAGCCATCCTTACCTTGCCTAATTCTGGTGTTATATCTGACATGAAACACTTCTATCCTGAGGTGGGTCCTTGACAGTCTTTAATATGACAAAATGATTTGGGCTTCCTGTCATTCAGCTTAAATCACTTTTCTACCCACGCATAAAAAAAGCTCCAGTGCAATCCTTGATGGCCTCAAGAAAAACACGGCTGGTCCCAGCCTAACCCTCAGCTGCATGGCACCGCATTGTCACCATAATTGGATGTGATAGATTTTCACTCTGCTTTACTAAAATTTTGTTTGTAATTGAGTAAATGTGCTACTTGCAGTTGAAAATAAATTAGCCCAGAGCAACAGCAGCTCGAGTGTTTTTTAAGTGTGTGTGGGGGCTTTTTAAATACATACACACACATGTACATACATACATATAAATATAAATATAAGTATAAATAATATAGAACAGGTCAAGTGCATCGCTAGGATTAGAAAAATATCCCTTTCATTGTTAAATGGCGTCCTGAACTCCATTTTCTCCATGTGTGTTGTACATTTTCCCCCTCAGAGAGGGTGAAAACATAAAAGCAATACAGCAGACTGCAGCATGGGGGAGGGTTTCTTTCCTTTCTCACACTTTCTACTTTTGTCAAACCACCTGAGAAGTTGATATGAGAAGGGCATTTTAGAATAAAGACATTACTCTGACAGCAAATACAAATGAAATAAAATTGGCCTAAGGCTTTGATGCCAGAACCTGAATGGAGAGCTGAGACTTAGTAATGCACTAGTTTAATACACCAGAGAAATAGAACTAGAATAATTTGCAATGCAGGATGATGAAAGAAGAAAATATAACAAACCCAGAGATTAAAATAGAGTTTCCAGCCTGTGTATTTTTGCATTTTACACTTGAGTTGACCCATAAACATAGCAGGAGAAGTAAATATGCACTTTACTCTTCTTTTGGAACAAAGCTGTTTAACATGTGGAGATACCGTGTCCAGATCTCGACCTTGAGACTCCAGAGGGAAGGATTTGAGGCTCTCACAGTTTTGGATTAAGTCTTCTTCATGGACATCTCCTGACTATAGAAATAGCCATTACCAGCCACATTAAGCCATTGCTCTGGTCGCTGAGCAGACAAATGGGCTTTGTGGTGGTAGAGAAGGAATCCTTGAGAGAGGGCACCTTGTGCATACCCTTGGTGCTCTTTTTCCCTGTACATGTGTACACATATCCCTAGCTTTCTCATGATCCAATTACTTTCCTTAGTGTAAAAACTCTCAAGTTAAGGATTTTTTTGGGTTTCATGCTTGTACAGCATTTATAGCCAGAAGTGATCCTATGTGTTACCACAATGCAAAAAGAAAAATAATAGCCAGGAGCTTAAAGACTGAATTGTTTTGCATTAGCATAGGGGTCTGTTTATTTTCATATCCTCCAGAAGACCTCATTTATTGGTCTCTAATGTTTCTCAGGTTTGTATGACCCAAATATGAATTGTTTGACTTTTTTTGCAATAGGCATTTTGGCAAGTACTGAATTAATTTTATGGTATTAAGTCAGCTGTAGAGAAAAATAAATAAATTGCTGAAGTATCAGAGCCAATTATGGGCACTGGTTCATGTGCTGGATTCTGCATTTCTCTTTTAGATATTCAAATGATTTCAATGCACAGGGCCAGTCATTCCAAGTCTTTGGATGTATTTAAAGCAATTGAAAATCCCTTTTCAACACAAAAGTCAAATAATCTTATATCCCCTTTAACAAATAGTGATGATTACCTTAAGATTGTGACAGGATGCAAGTTTTAACATAAAATTTGACTTGCTGGTAGAGGAGTGTTTAACTTACACAGGAAAAGTGACATGAAGTACATATAATAACAACAACAACAACAACAACTACTCTTTAAAAAAAATCCTGGGTTCAAAGACTACACTATTTTCATCTTCTGGTATAAGTCACTTCAGTTTCTTCAGATATAGAGCTTGCTTGAAACAGAGAGTGATTTGCAGCAAATAAATATAAGTCATACAGAATTATATAGGTTTTTCCTAAAGGGAGACTTTGCTATCATACAAACTACCCTTAGGAAGGAAACTAACAATTCAAATAAACCAGTCATTAATTTACATCTAACTCATAAGTCTGAATCCTCCAAGTCATTCATTTTGGGTGGGATGGGCAAGAGTACTGCTCTTGTCTGATTCTGTCTGTAGAGTAAGAAGATAGTGCTGCTATCTCTTTCATCGGGAATTTATGCACATTAGAAAAGCAATAACTTTTTCACAAGTATTCCAACTATCACAAGTAAACAGCTTCTTCAAGCCTGATGGCAAAACCTCCAGCATGCCACAGCAGCAGTGCACTTGTTTATTATCATATAGAGTTTAACCTGTTTTTACACTAACTGTCTGATTTTCAGCTTTTCGCACAGAAATAAAAAATCTAGGCTAGGATGTAAAGGAAGGCAGCGCTTCTAAGCAAGAGCTGGCCAGCTGGTGATGGAGGTTATTAACTGAGGACAAAGCAGACATTTACAACAGTGGCACAGAAAATGAAGAATGAAACAGAGATCTTGAGTAGTGTTTTTCTCCTTCAAAAATATCACTGTCTACGGCCATTCAAACACTTGGGGAAAAGAAAGAAAAAAAAGTAATATGAATGTTTAGGCTTCCCCTAGGCATTTTCCATGCTCTAGATATCCCGACTGTAGCAGAGCATCCTAGCTCATCACTGAACAACGTCTCAAATATGCCCTTCCCCTCACTGGCTGGAGGGACTAATTTATAAAGAGAGATTAAAAGAATTAAATATAGATAGCTTCGCTAAGTGAAGACTACAGTGGGACAAAAGAATAGCCTGCAAATACATGGAGGGGGTAAATTCCTGAGGGAGGTGAATTATTTAGGACAATAGGAGTGGGTTTAACTAAGAGTAATGGGATGAAATTAAGAATAGGAAAAATTAGGCTGAATATATAAAAGAATCCTTCTTGACAGCTAGATCAATTTGGCCATGGACGACTGTCCCTTGGGAAGTGATGAAAGACCCATCGTTTGGTACATTTAGAGGCAGGCTTTGACAAAACATCATTTAATGCACTATGGGAAACCACTCAAAGGGAAATACGTGAGAGGAGTTGATAGGTATTCTTGGTCTCAATCTTCCTGTAAAACATTTCATCAAACCAACCCTCCAGCTCAGCACGCCAGCTTTGTCGTCACCACAGTCGGACCACACGGATCCCCGTTGCTGCATGAGAGCTGCACCACTGCTGTTCCCTTGCCCGGGGGAGGCTGGTAAATCCTGCAAGCTTTTCTCTTGGCCTGTGTTCGTTTGGCAGGTCAAGGTGTGAATGGGGGCCACCTCCATCACAGGGCTCCTTCCGTACTCTCAGATGCCATATTATTCTACACCTCCCGTTTCTCCTACACCACCCCATGGAGGCGCCGTGGCAATTTCTTAATTTTTAAAGTCCTCCAGCACAGATGGCTTCATGTTAGGAGACCCCTGAAACTGCAAGTGTTTGAAATGCCTGCCTCTCTTTCCAGTGTGATTGAGGAAGATAGTGCTAGTAGCCACCATCAGTGAGAGCAGTAAGCATTGCAGCTTAAGAATTACATTACCTTTTAGTTTTGTGACAGATATGAAAAGGTGGTGATGGCTTCATCTTATGTCTAGGAGGAGAAGAAATGTGGTTTCTGTAGCGACCTGCAAGATTCTCAACCCTGTCCTGTGTCTGTGCATAAGAAGGAGATGCAGTACAAGAAAATTTGTACATACGTTTATTATGATTAAAACGACATTGAATAGAGACTTGGAATCTATTACTTTTAAAGAAATGGGGCACAGAACTACACTCTACAGGGTTTTGCTGTTCATTCTGGCCCTCAAAACAGGAATAACGTGTTGCAATGGAAAGGTGTGGCTTTCCAGATGCATCTGGCTTCCGTCATACTGAGGAGCTCCATTTTGACACCTTAAAATGCTTAAACCTTCCTAGTGGAGACACAGAATATTTCCATATTATGTGGAATGTTTCCATATTACCCCTGCAAATCTCTCCCATCCAAAGTCTCGCTGTGACCCCGTCAATTCTTGATGACTGTGCCACCACCCTAAGGGATAAATACCCCAGGGAAAGGCAGCTTTGAGAAGGAGCAGTCTCACACAAAATGAATTCAGAAACTCTAGTTTGTCATTTTGCCCTTCTTTTGCAGGGAAAAAATACCCACCATCAACAAAAAAACCCACGCTAGTGATTTCTTTTGACTTAAACTGGGCATTCAAAAAGCTGTTTTTATTAATGAATCATATTAAGCCATCAGTGAAAGGCTCCCTGACTCTGTTTAAATAACAGGCTATGATTCCTCCCTCCCGCACCCCCCTTCCCTTTGGCTCCACTGCTATTAATTGAGGAGTTTCTTTGTTTCTTTTCTAATGAAGCTAACAGAACACATCTGTCAGGTGCTTGTATTCTTCACCCGTCTATAGTATGTAATAGCCCAGCTGGAGGCTATAATGCTACACAATACCCCTGGCCGTTACAGCAACTATTTATTCCTGGGCTTTTCCTCAGATAGGGATTTGAAAAAAGTCTGAAATTTGGGCCTAATTGCTATTTACACAGCGATAGACACCTGTTCTAGCTGAGACACTGGCTCATGAATCCCACACCTGAGACCTTAGGGAAAGGGAAGGGGAAAATTTCAAGCAGCTGCCAGTCCAGTTCAGAAACAGAGAGCTTTTCTATGAGATATGTATGTACAGTACATAAATCCGTGCCTGCGTATTGCCATAGCTACTGTTTCACGGCCAAATATTCATTTAAAGGCTTAACATATGCTGGTTGTGTGGACACATGTACACAACCGTGAGGAAAGAGTTTTCTGCCTTTGCTTCTACGTTTTTGTTGGACTCTCCCAAATTTGTGGTGCCAGGATTTATTTCTCCAAAGATCTGTGGCTGTGGGTTGCTGCCAGCCACCAAACTTCCACTCTTGCCTCATGTCGTGCAGCACAATCGCTCCATTTTCCTGTTGTTTGTGCAAAGGATCCTGCTCTTCCTCTTTGTTTTTGTTCAGGGGTGCTTTTCTTGCCCATGTGCTCCTCAGGAGCAATAGTCCATGGTGGCGGAGACGGTGGAGACTTTGTTCTTGTAAGGCTGCTAATAGCGAAGGAGCAGTGTAAAGCCTTCCATGAATCTAAGTTAGCAGCTTCTCCAATGCAGTTAAGAGCGAAAATTGATTAAAATGCAACTAGCTCATAAAACTCCCCGTTTATTACCTCAGATGTGCGTCAAAGACACAGAGCTGAAGAAAAGGTTTCTTTCCTTTTCTCTCCTCTCCTGGTCATTGTCATTCCTCCCCCACTATACATTTCTGTCATTCTTCCCCCACTATACGTTTCTGTTTTGTGCCAAACAGCCCCATTCATTAGGAGCAGGACAGAAATAAAATGTTATTGCCCTGCTGCCTTATCAGATGACAGTGTCCTCTGTTGCTGCCAGGGAGAGGAGCTGAGGTGTCAGCTTTTTACAGAACTTTTCCCTCCAGTCAGGGGGGCCCACAGATTTTCAGTCAAGACCTCTCTTTTGTGGAAAGACCTTTAATTCAGGCTGTTTCTTCAATCTGGCGATGCTCTGTCATCCCAAGCCCACCTTCATAACACTTTTGTTTGTGGGGGAGGGGAGAGGCAGGAGAAAGGGTTGAATAATTAACTGGAAAAATTGGTTCTCATGTCATGCGAAAGACTTCTGAGAGCTGCTGAACATCAAATGCAAGAAGGGAAGGTGAGGAATAGGAAGGTTAATAAATGGATTTAAAAAAAAAAAGTGAGAAAAGCTCACACAAGGGATGAAATAAGACTACTGAGCCAAGCAGAATATTCTAGAGGCTTTTAAAAACATGTATATCAGAAACAGAAAGATGAGTCAAGGAGCCAGCAGTGCTTTTAAGATGGGGTGGGGCACCCAGATTGGTGAGAGATGAAGGGGATACTGCTAATATTAATTATTTGCCGCGGGGCTCACAAAAGCAGTTCACTAGCTGAGGACAAAAACAGAAATTCATTTCCCAGAGGAGAAAGAAAGAAGTAGTGAGTGATCCCAGGGTCATTCCAGGACAGGTGATAATGAAATTAGAGTTAATGAAGATGAAGAAGACACCAGAACCAGATGAGCCTCCATCCCAAGATTATGAAGCTGATGCTGATAATAAATGCTCCCTGCACATGGAGAGGAACGTTAAAGGTAGATGGAAACCATGTCTGCATCTGATTTAACAGGAGCTTTGAGATAATAATAGATCTTAACCTTTTTCTTTTAAAGACTGAAGTTTTAGTAGCTGCTTAGTACCTAGGAGCACAGATTCACCCTGATAATGCTGTTAATGCACCTTCTCTGTCTATGGAATAGATTCCAGATTAAAGGGAACAGATAATACAAGATGGATTAGATATAATTTCCTTGCTTATTTGGCCCTGTATTGCACTGGGCCAACTTTCTGATGAAACTAAATCTTTAATCTGTATTAGAAATGAAACTATATATACACATACGTATAGGTATTTATATTCTTCACTGATGAAGCTGTATATGATTGTGAATATAAACCAGAGGAAACAAGATGAAAGCAAATAAATATTGTCTCTTTCAGAGACAATAAAGTGATGAGGACACTATGAAATTACAAGGAGACAGCTCTGATCCACTGCTGGCTTGTGCCAGGGTGATTTAGGGGGATTCTGCCTCCAGCTGTAGCCTAACCAGTACGTAGGGATGCAGTGAGTGAGTTTTCACTGTGGTGGCACTGATTCTGACTGCATGATATAATTTTATATTTAACAAAGGGGCAGCTTTGGGGATGTGCTGTCTGTTCTGCTGCATGTGTAGTCCCTCAGAAATGTGTGTGCGGTTATTTAACATGCCCAAAGAGAAGACTTTGGGTCTGTGACCCTTGCTGAACGACACTCCTGCTGATTCACACCCCATGTCTGGCAGAGCACACAGCTTTTCATCATTTGTAAGAGCCATGACAGGATGTTAGTACCCTACCAGCCTCATCCATGTTTCACCAGCGTGATGCTTTTACTGCTTTGTTCTGGACTTGTGGTTTTGTCCTCAGTACCAGACTCATCCACTGCTCCTCTCCATTTATGCCTATATATACTTTATTTCACCTGGTTTGATATATGAACTCTTTATGAAATTTTTATTCTTAACACCCTTGTATGTGTTGCAGATCAAATCATCTTCTTTCCCATTTCTGTTGCCACAGATGTCTTCACCTGAGCTACAATAAGCTGGTCTTCAGGACAATCCCTTGAAACACCTTTCTACTCTGAAGGTTTTGCAGGAGAGTGTCCTGATTTTTCTATCTTTTTTTTTTTTTTTTGTAATCAAGTAAATTGCTTCTCAATTGAGAATGAAAGCATTATGCTTTTGAGTACATTGCAGTTATCCTCTCATAAATCAGCTTTTTGCATGATGCTGCCTCAAAATCTTTTTTGTTGTCTAGGTAAATAATGCTCAATGGTCTTCCTCTCATTGATCCTGGGTGTTACTTCTGAGGGATTCCTTGAAGCTTTGCTGGCTACAATGTTCATCATTGCAAATATGCCTACACCTTTGGTTGGACTAAGCCCCACTGAGCATTGCATTACTATAGCTCTGTGTGGTTGGTGTCTTCCTTGTTGAGGAATTCAAATTTGCAGCTGTAAAATTATTTTTTCAATCATTAGTTGCACGTCTGAGTTTAGCAATTTCTCGTGTTCACCTTGCTTTCCTTTGTTATTTCTCTTACCAAAATGACTATACCAGGAAAACATAGTTGTCAGGATGCCATTTCTGGCTCTGTTTTCTTTGTCACATGCCAAGTTCAGGGTGAGTAGCACTGGCCTCAGTAATTGTAAAGAATATTTTAGGCAAGCAATGCATGTTTGTGGTGAACACGCAATCTGTGTGATACCATCATCACTTTGGTTTGGCTCATTATTAATGGGAGAAGTTCTAGATATAAGGGAAAGAAGAAGTTAATAAATTTTAAAAGTTAGCTGTTTATGAAAGCTCTGAGTTTGTCAGCAGTCAGAATAATCAGCAGTGGTTTATTTCCAGCTCTGTCTGGTTCTTGGATTTCTGTCTAAACTTGGTTAAATCTGAATTGCAGGTTACTTTCAACCTTTCCACCATATTCTTTTTAATGAAAAAGTGTAAAAAAAAAAAGTCAGTTTGTCACTCAGAAATTTGAAAGTTAAGAGAAATGCTTTGCAAGGCTTAAAATTATTTAAAACTCAACCAATTCTGATCATTATTGCAGTATAATCTTGCTACCTTTGTTGACAAATGCTTAGCCTTTGAGAACTCCTGCTTACTTTCAGCAGCACTGCACCCAAGATCAAACCCAGTTAGTTTTGGAGAGGGAGAATTTAATACTGTATGCTTCGATCTTCCTCTGTGAAATAGTCCCTAGACCAACATTTATGCCTGTAATAATCTGAAATACAGAATATACATACACATCCAAATGCATGTATACGTGTGCCTAAACCAAAAACACCTATATCTAAGAAATTGAAATCAGTGAGACTGTTCCCAGATAAAGGCATTGCACAAGGTATGCAAAGGTCTCTGATTTCAGAACTTTTAAACCCAGCTCTAGAAATCAAATGAAAAATAGGTGGGAAGAGGACGATGAGGACTTCTTTGGGCTAGGAACTTTCTGGAGCCGGGGTCACACCACACTCTCTGTTTGCACACTGCCTTGGACAATAGGATTTTGTTTTTCTGCTGACTCTTAGACACAGCAGTAGTGAAAATGATTAACACTGGCAACATGTTTTAGTGGGGCTCACCGGGTCAGTCCTTCCCACATGTGAAAGTCTGGTCACACAGACCATCTCCTTCTTACCAGGAACTGCAAAACATCCTTGTGGCCGAGACAGTAATTTCTTATCGACAAAATTAATGGTACTTTAAACTGCCCTTTAATCCTATTTAGCAGGTGGAAACAAGAAAGAGGTTTAGCAATATGTGAACTATCAGTTCTCAGTGGACCACCAAAAGGCTGGAGCAACCGAGTTGAGCTGTTGGAGACATTTGCAGATGTTGTCCAACAGCAGCCATTTGACCGATTATGTGAAATAATAGCAATCCAGATGTGATCGAGCTGCATCTGAGTTCTTAGGGCGAGAAACTTGCCTATACATGATATAGATATTACACAGTGGCTTGGCACAGTCCAGCAGTTTATTTTACATCCAGTGTTTAACCTCTTTTCCCCCCAAGGTACAAATGTCAATATTGGATTTTCTCTGGTTGAATGAATGTGTCACAGAGCAGATTAACCACTGGCAGTGAAAAAGGACTTCCACTTGCCAAAACTAAATTTCTCACAAATGGATCAAAACAGTCTGAGGTACAGAAAAGAAGCAAGACAGGAAACCTTGCCAAATTTATTCATGATGGTTCATTAAACTGAACTTAAGACCTCGGTGTATGTACTTTATCTAGAAGCTCCTGCTTTCAGCTGGCAGGAAGTAGAGGCTTGTGTCTGTGTGTGCAAGTACATGTGCACCTGGGGATGAGGTGGCAGGGCAGTAGCTAATGAGACAGATGAAGCTAATACTCATCACAGCAGAGTTCCTCAAAAGCTGACTACTCTCTTGGCTATCTCCATTTTCACAGCATAGACTGAATTTCGCCTCTCACTCTCCGGATAATGGTGCTGTTCCACCACTTAACGTTGTGCTTTGCTAATTGCAGAGCAGTGTGTGAGGCATGTGGGCTGGGGGAGGACCTGGTCCCTGCGAGCCAGGCTGGGTGGAACATTTGCTGCTGCAGGAGCCCAGGCTGCCTCTCCATGCTGGGTGCAGCTGCTAACACTCCTGGATGTCTGAGTGCCTGAGAAAATGTGTCTCCTTCCCCCCTCCCTAAACCTGAAAGGCATCTGTAATTCCAGCATTAAGGAATCTTTTTGCTCACATGACATAGTGTGTGGTGTAGTGGACACGTTGGAATGAAGTGACGCCATCCAGAGGGATAGGCTTGAGAGGTGGGCCTGTGTGAACTTCATGAAGTTCAAAAAAGCCAAGTGCAAGGTCCTGCACTAGATTGGGGAAATCCCAAGCACAAATACAGGCTGAAGGATGAATGGATTGAGAGCAGCTCTGTGGAGAAGGACTCATGGGAGTATTCATGGATGAAAAGCTGGACATGACCCAGCAATATGCACTTGCAGCCCAGAAAGCCAATTTTATCCTGTGTGGCCAGTCAGATGAAGGAGAGGATTCCCTCCCTCTACTCTGCTCTGTTGAGACCTCACTCTGGGATCCCAGTGTAAGAGGAGCACGGACCTGCTGGAGCCAGTCCAGAGGAGGGCCACAGAGAGGATCAGAAGAGGTCTGGAGGACCGCCCATGAAGACAGGCTGAGAGAGCTGGAGCTGTTCTGCTTGGAGAAGAGAAGGCTCCTGGAAGATCTTACAGCACCTTCCAGTACCTGAAGGACCTTCAGGAGAATCGGAGAGTGACTTTTCACAAGGGCATGCAGTGACAGGACAAGGGGGAATGGCTTCAAACTGACAGAGGATGAGTTTAGATTAGATATTAGGGAGAAATTCTTTACTGTAATGGTTGTGAGGCACTGGAACAGGTTGCCCAAAGTTCTGGATACCCCGTCCCTGGAAGTGTTCAAGCTCAATGAAACTTTGAACAACCTGGTCTAGTGGATGGCATCCCTGCCCGTGGCACGGGGTTTGAAACTAGATGATCTTTAAGGTCCCTTCCAACCCAAATCATTCCTTGAATCTATGGCAGGTTGTTTAAGTTAGCTTAGCTCACCTTGGATTCAGTTCTTGCTGGAAAACTTAATTGACCTTGTTATTTATTATTCTTTCAATTTTTCTGCTCTCTACAAAGCTCAGTGGCAATAACTTTATATGTTCTTCTGGTTCACTGATTCTTTTTTTCCTTGGTATCATTTCAGAGGCCTTTATCAGTTTTCCACTTCTGTGATTTCTAAGTTTTACATGTTTATTGCCTTGTTAATTATCATAAAAAGGGTAGGAGAGGAAAAAAAGGGAAGAAAAATAGGATACACATGCTTCTGTTGTTAATATATAATGGATGCAGTAATGTCCCAATTGTTCGCTACCAAGTACTAGCATCCACAGCAGTGAATTGCAATGCAATGTGTTGTTGAAGTGTGGTGACTGCAAGGTTCAAAGCACAGGTCTGCTTTCTGTTTCCTTTGTCTTTACATGATTGTTCACTGGGAGATAATTGCAAACACAGGCATCTACTGGGCTATGGAAAAGGATAAACCAAAGAGCTGGGGGTCTGATTTTTCTGGGCTGCTGGACTACACATGTAAGGTCAGAAGGGGTGTTGCTCTATGCTAAAAAACATAAAAAATTAATAAATATTTTAAAATTAGCAGTTCTATAGAATTCAAAGTAGAGGAGTTTTTAAAGCTGGCTAAGCCTTTCTTATCTTTGAAAAGTGGGGGAGCTCCAGTAGAGTGGAAGAAGGTCAGTATTGAAAGAGAATCCTTTCTCCATCCAGATGATTAAAATTATTTTTAACTTATAGAAGATTCTGGACCAATAAAATCAGGGTTGTTACTGGCATCAGTACATAGTAAAATGAGTATCAAAACTATGAAATGGCTAATTTTTATTTTTTTTAAGGCAAACTAGGTACCTTTCAGTGGCAAGATTTCAAGCGCAATGGGTAAAAGTACCTGTAGAGTCATGATGAGCAGCTCTAAATTGCTTGATGCATGCTGGATCTGATTTGGTTCAGGACTCTGGTGCCGCAGAAGCCCAGGGTGGTTCAGCTGGACAGGCAGTGGAGCAGGACATGTGGAACTTGCATCAAATCTTGCTGCATCCAGACCATGTCTTGGATGAAATGGTCTTGTCTTAACTGAAGAATGTGCTGATCTAAAATCAGTAGAGCGCAAGTGAAACAGATTCAGTTTTTCTATTTTAAGTAACCTAAGAGCAACTGTATCACTACTCTAAGTGTATATTGGAGTGAAATACTGGTATATATAGTAGATTGTAATGACATTTTTATTACAGTCAGAATCAACTTGACAGATCCAATAATTTAATGGGGAATCAGTATCTACTTGATCCTAAAATGATCTAGTGAGGACATCCCTGCCACTGGAGGCACAGAAGGTAATTAACAGCAGCAGTCTGATCCTGGTAGTCTGAAGCTAGGTCAAAAGTTGTTAGCAGCTCAGAACCCTTCCTTTGAGTACTGAGAAGTGCAAAGGGAAATGCTGGAGCAATGCCCTTTGCATTTAGGCTGATTTTTTCAGTTCCATGTCTATGTCAGGCTGACAGCAATCAGACAGCTGTGTTACTCAGAGATTTTCTGGATAATATCTGTTCCTCAGGAGCACTGATTTACAAAGTTTTACCAAAGTCTTGGATATAGCATAAGCAGGAAATACCACCCTGAAAGGTAGAAGTGGTGTAATTATTAGAAAATGCAAATGAAATTGTAAATATAAAGGAGAGGGTGATATGGCCAATAGTTAGGGGCTGCTCCAGGGGCAGGTGAGTGAGGACAGAGTAGTCATCTCATGCCAGGCAAGAGGAAATTCAAAGCAAGAAACTGTGGCATAAACCAAGAAGCACAACCCTTGAAGAGCAGCCAAGCTGACTGCCTCCAGTGGATGTGTCTAGTTCAAGCAGCTGGTGCAATATTGCAGGACGTGACAGTTCTCAGGTCCCCACGCCTTGGGCGAGAACTTGAACAAGGGGCTCTGTAGCCCTGACCTAAGCATTTGGTTTCCTCCTCACAGGGGTGCAGGAGGTGGTGCTGGGGAGAGGATCTGTATTAGAGTAGGGTGAAATGAGATCCAGTCCTCTCTGGTGTTGTCTAAATTAGCTGAAGTTTGATCTTGAGATGTAGTATAACGTTTAGTTCCTGTGTGGCTGCTCGCAGGTTTGCAATTGAATGTTTGACCCTAAATGAACAATACATGAGGGAGCTTTTCTGCCTCCAGTTTTTACCCATCATGTTGCTTTGCAATAAACATGTCTGGTGTAATCTGTTGCTGAAAACTGAGGTATGGTTTGTAGGGAGAAATTAGTATAAAAGGCAGCTCTAGTGCCTGTCACCCAGCATGAGCTGGGCAGGTCTCAAAAGCGGGGTTGTGCTCTCTGCCAGCCTGCCTGTGTGCCAAAACAGCGCCAGGGAGCTGCTCCTTGCAGATGTCTTTGACCTCCTGCATGGCTCTTTCACAAACAGTCCAGTCTGGGTCCTACAAGCTGTGAGCACTGTGCCTCAGAAGAGAGGCAGTGCTCAGGGGTTCACTGTGCTTGGTCTGCAAGGAGAGCCCTTCCCTCTCCCAGTGCCATCAGCCCTGCTTTTCCATCAGCACTCAACTTGCATGTGAAAAAATTTATATTGATAACTTAAAAAGTCAACATCAATGACTGGAGTCAGAGCAATAAAAGTGAAGTGCATGGCTGCTGCCAGGCTTCTTTCTCGCTCCTTGGTGTTCTGGCTCCAGCATTCAAGCGATAGATTTAAATATAAAACAGATCATTAACGGCTGGCTCAACATCTGCTAATATTATTTTCCTTGCATTGTCTGTACGTCTTTGTTTATCTCAGTGTGCTACTTTGTTTTTCCCCTCTTATAATAAAGATCATTCCTTTTTTTTAAAGCGCCGCATCAATTTTCAATTGCTTGGGCTCTTGGAGCCTCCCACGCTTTGCCCACATGCTTGCACCGCACGAAGAGGTGGAGAAACAAAGGGAATGCGAAGCGTGGGATGATTGTTGCTTCAAAAAACAGTAATTAAGAATCTGTTAGAAAAATAACAACTGAGTTTAATAAGAGCTTAACTTAGCTGCGTGAGCTGGACAGAGAGAGACTCCTGGGCTGTCTCATAGAAACCAAGCAGCTCAGCTCCTCAGGAGTCTTTCAAGTGACATTGAAGTGGATTCATGAAACTCCAGTAAGAGGCATTGTTCTTGCTTCTATTGGAGAGATGACTTGCCTTTTTCTTTTGAAAGAAATTATAATAACCAACACTGTGATGAAAAGTCAAATACAAAAAGTGAAAACTTTGGTATAAAATCTACCCTTATACTAAGATAGCTGATTTACATCCACAAAATCCTAGCCAATTCTCAGTTAAGTCCCAAAGCCTCTTGTTATTATCCATATCCCTCCACCTCCATACCATGGTGCAGATGATGTGATATGCAAAATCACCAGCTGTTCACATATTCGTAAAGTACTTAAGCTGAGTGAATTGAGGATGAAGTGTACTTTTTTACCTTGAAATTCATCTATATTTCTTTTGCCCCCGCTCTCCCAACTTCATACCTCTAAAAGTTCATAACATTTATCCTGATGAAAAAGAACTAAAGAGAGAAATTAGATCTGTAAATACCTACTGAACATAACTTTCTGGGAAGCAGATGGATCGATAATATGTTATCGTGTGACTAGAGCTGTCTTCTGCTTAGAGTTTTTCAAGACGATCTCACTCTTTTCTTGCCAGAGACAAGTAAAAGAGTCTTTCAAGTGGTCTTTCCATTTTTTTTCTCATAGGCAGAAGTAAAAAGCTCCTTTCCTCTTCCTAGACCTCAATGGGTCTAATATCTCAAGAGATCTTTCACTGAATGAGAGGGTTTCTGGTTATCCAGAGTGGTCCTCAACCCTGAAAGAACAGGGAATCTCCACCACTTTTAAGACCCTTTTAGTTCAGGAAATCCAGGTTCAGTACTTTATTGCTGGTCCTGGGGCCAGGAAACACTGCATCTCCTTTTGTGCGCCTCATCTGGGCTTGAGACAGCGGTCTTGAGGTGCTGGCACGCTTACTCTCCCTATCTTGGAGACAAATGCCAGAAAATGACTGTAAAGCATGGCCAAATTCCCCTTCTGTACCATCTGTGTCTTCAAAGATCTCCTGTGCCTGTTTTCATCTTTGGTGCTTGCTGGGACTTAGCTGGGACTGCTAGCAATTACTGTATATCTGCCTTAGGAGAAGTCTCCCACCAGTGTAATAAAGACATGGACTGTTTAGTGTCATCCAGAGAGCTCGGGACAGTCCTTCTCTATGGCAACATATTGCCATTGTTTTTTAGGGCCCTTAAATTTGTGAGAGGTGACAGTAATACGTTCATGGTGACTCCGTAAGTAAGAATGAAACTTACTGATGTAATGAAACTGC
Source organism: Acanthornis magna (assembly GCA_036785705.1). NCBI lineage: Eukaryota > Metazoa > Chordata > Aves > Passeriformes > Acanthizidae > Acanthornis > Acanthornis magna. Next base: position 22,628,532 of record JAWUZG010000025.1, on the reverse strand, counting down.
TCTGCCTTGGTATTACTAGTTCCTTTCTGCCACCTTTGTCATGCTGAAATTTTATTTGGGAATGCCACGTTTTCAAGAGGTTTGATCAATAAATTGTTGCCCCAAGTGTTATGATGGCTGGTAGCAAGTTTAAGCCAGAGAGAAGTGCAAGTTATATTATTTAGTGTTTCAGGATGGTTGGGCCGGAGAAGAAATGGACTACTTGCAAAAGCCATCCCCGGAGTGACAAAATTTGGAATAGTTTCTGGTGCTCACCCACCCTTTGGCTTAAGGAGGTCTAGCAAGACCCTCCTTGCTGTTGACTTAAATATGACCTTGTTACAGTGAAATGTGAGGACAAATAGTAGCTGCAGCAGTTCAGTTATGATAACTCAGTAGTCTGAAAATTTCCTTTGGGTATCTCACACAAAACACTTCAAAAGCTGAGGCACGTCATTCTCAGTATTAAGCAATAATTTGAAATACTGCAGATCCAGATGCTGACTTCCCACTGAATCCATTGTAAATCACATGCATTTGTACTGTCTAAATCTGGGCAAACAGCTCTCACCCGAGGAAACAAGTTATGCTCAAGTCTGCATAAACAAACCCACACACCAAGCTCATTTTACAAGGCTAAAGTCCCCTCCTAAACACAGGTGGGGAGATCAGACTGTTGACTGCCCTACACAGAGAACAAAAAGGCTGTGCTTCATTGTTGTGGAAAGCCAGAATGTCTTCACTACAGTCCTTTGACCATCATCCATCTGGTTCCATGGTTTGCATTCATAGAAAAAGTGGTTTTGGTTCAGGGTCACAATTTTTTCACCAGCAACTTATGAAGTGCCTGGCATATATTTGGAAAATGCATGGAAGTGGAGGATAAAGTTCATCCATGAAAGGAGTGTTGGAGGAGGATCACCAGAAATCAGGTGGATCTCAAGCTGTTGGAGCCCATCACAAGCCTGAGCAGACTCCATGAAATAGCCTAAACTAAGGTTTCCCATCTGCTCAAGGCCTGGCAGCTGCTTCACTGCATGACAAAACTGAGGACATGACACCATTTTGCTTCTGTGCTTCCACAGTGATTCTCTCATGTTTTAAATAAACTTTTGACTTCTGTCCAAATGCAGTATCTGGGAGGAAAAGGAAAGCTCAAACTGCTTGCAAACACATGAAATAGGTGATAAATAGATGCAGTCTGCATGATATTATGTGGTAACTGAGCTTGCATTAAATCAAACTTTTTGATCTTTCATTAATCTAGTGGGATTCAGTTTTAGCACACTTTTAAAAGACTGATAGTAATTTAGCTATGGTGAGGAATAGATCACTCACGCCAAATTTGTTCTGGTTCACCACAGTCCAACTTCTCATGTGTTACTTGTTGATAATTTTTCAGAAATCAACCTGGAATACTACCTGAACATCTGAGGAAAGCATCTGCTTCCAAAACATGTGAAAGGCTTCAGCATGCAAATAATTGAGAGCTCCTGGACAGAGTTTCAAAGGTTCTAATTCTTCCCACTGCTTTGAACTGAGGTTGTATATCTCAGACTGCTCTCATCCATGGGTCTTCCTGAGTGAGCTCCCATAAAGCAGGTGCCTGTTGGTCAAGCTCTCACAGCTTTTCTTGAAAGCACCTTTTGTCATTGTAGAAAAGGGTTTTAGGGAAAATTATTGATGTATGAGAAGAAAATTTCTTTGCTGTAGCTGCCAGCCATGTAGATGGAGAAGGTTAAGCCTAAAACCCCATGGAGGTTTCCTGAAAATGTGAGCCTGTTAGATCCACACATTTTTGCAGGGGGGCAGACACTTGCTCTGAGTTCTGACTGTTCTCATACACACTTTTTCTCATCTGGGCAGATTCTCTGAGGTTTGGCACCATACTGGTATAGCCACATGTTTCCTGGCTGGCTTGGAGTGCGGTCAAATGAAGCTTGAGTCTGCCTGCAAAACGCTGTGTAGACATAGCTTTTGATGTGTTCCTGAGCCAGATGTAGCACTTTCCAGCACGAGGAATGTGGAATAGCAAGTTTTATGACATCTGGTGGTGCAAATGTTACCCCAGATTGAAAACTGATTCCTGTCCAAAATTATAATCTCATTTTGTGAGCTGTACTTATTTAGGGTCTGTATCTCCAATACTTGAGAGTTTTCCTCACAGTTTGCATTTGCCTATTCAAAATAGAGTGTGCCTTGCGTGGATATGCATGAAAACAGTTGATTTGCAGGTGGAAATGAACTGCTCCTAATAGCTGGAAATAATGAGAAAAATGAAGAATCACAGAGAAGCTGATATTTTTGTCTGAAATGCCGTGTAAACAAAACAAAGAAAAGAAGTAGCAGCATATGTAATAGGGCTGTTTATTGTCCCAAAGTTATGGAATGTTTTCTTGACTGAGCAATGTCTCTGCCAAATGTCTCATGAAGAGCTTTATTGTGACATAAGTTGAAGTCAAGGAAAATGCGTATTGTTATGGGCATTTTGATGTCATGGACTGTGTCTGCGGAGTGACTGGACTGTGTTCTCTGCAGTGAAGTACACATGTCAATGCCCACAAGTCAATGCAGACTGGGGCAGAACCAAGATAATAAAAAAAGCTGTGAAAACTTCTGGGAAAGAAACTGAGCAGGGAGAATCTGTACGTGATATCTCTGGGACTTGTGGGCGCTCAGCAGCTCCAAAAAAACTGACCACTAATGGTGGTTCTTACTATATTGACTTAGTTGCTGAGCTGCAGGCAGAAAAACAGAAGTTCTGGGGGGATCTGGCAGTCTGCGCTTGTTTGTCCTCCTTGAATGCATGGCAGGAGACATCTAAGCACATGCTCATCATTCTGTAAGAGAGCTTGGAGGGATAAACAGAAGCATGAAAAGGTTGCTGAAACCTCCGATGTAATTTTTCTCTTCTCAAACAATTGTGCATCAGTTCATTTACTTTGAGCAGGATGTGGTGTAGTATGGTGTGAACCTGACATGAAAAGCATATCAAGCCAGTCAGGAAGAGTCAGTTTTGCCATCTTAGATATTCCTGGAAATCTGTGATCATCCTGACACAGAAGTGCCACTGCACACGCTGTTGGGATAGGTAGCCAGGAAAATTCTGGGAATAGATCAGATGCAGTCACTTGTCCTAAAAGTGCTGTGTCATGTGAGCTCCAATACCTCTCATCTTGCTGATTAAGTGTGAGAGAACAAAGAGTACCCCACCACCCCTCCCAAACTCAACAGCTGCTACTTGGAAGAGGCTTTTTTCCCCCATAATTGGTATTAGATGATGATGATGCCACAGGCTTTGAAATATTGGAAGCCAGCACTGATCACGCTTACAGATAGCTGAACAATGCAGTGCAATGTAAACTAGGCAAACAAATCCATCTGGGTTGCCAGAGAAGGCAGAGAAAAGCTCTAATCTTCTAGAAGCAGCTGTTGGCCAAGCTGACATTGAAAGGCATTATTTTTAAAATGAAAGCTTCTGTGCGGGTGATGAAAGCTGCTGCATTTCTTGCTTTGGACTGGAAGCACTTGTCGTTAGCCCAGACAGAGATCAAAATTATTGAGTGCTGCAGAGCAAGAGTGATAAACAGGACCCTCTTCAGTGGGTAATGGATTCCTGTCCGCTCTGGGACGTGATGGGTTTTGCTAGGAATGTCTGCTTGCTGGAGCAGGGTGGGAGCAATGCTGAGCCAGGGCAGGACAGCTGATGGTGCACCTGAGCTGGCTGAGAGGTGGTGGAATGTATCCTGCCTCTGATGCTCACCAGACTGAATAAGGCAGAGAGGCTGGTTTCCCCACCTGATTCCTCCTGGAGAAGTCCCAAAGCATGGGGAGTTTAGAGCCAGACTTATTAGCCCATGCCAAGGCCTAGGTGGACCTTGTCAAGAGGGTTAGGTGAATAAAACCTTCCTTGGGTAGTTACAGCCTGTGGCAGAAAACAAGTAACGCCAGGAGTCTGGATGTGCCATTCATGTAAACCAAGCTACATCTGTCCAAGCAGCTTAATTTCAGGACAAGTGAGTCAAATATAGGAGTTTGCCAATATAACCTTATAAAGGTAGAAGAAAAAGCCCTCAAAGCCTAAAATTACATTATCGTACTGGCAGGTGTCTTTAGAGAACTAATCTTAGTGCCTGAAAAAAATTCTGTTTAAAAAAAAAGGTGAAAAAAGATAGGATAATTTCATTTATGAGGACAGCATTGTTAGCATCAGTAAACTGGGTTTTCATCCAAGGTGAGATGATCCAGTTCAAATGTGGAAGAGCAAAGGAGAAGAGATCTCCTGTTCATACAGTGCTCTCAGGAGGCTGGTGCTAGCTTACCAATGGCAGCAGCAGCGAGTGAAATAGTTGTAATTTGTATTGGTTTTAACAATCTGTGATGCCTGAGGGATGCTACAAAGATGCGTATTTTTCTTTTGTACACTGTGACTGACAGAGAAATAAAAGCCACCCCTACCAGGATAAGTAGCATCATTATCCATGCTGCAGACAGGGACACTGGACCACGGAGGGGTTTTCTCAGAGCTGTGGAGTCATGGCAGGGCTGTCAGCTGTTGGTAGGGGCCAGGACCCAGGCCTCCTTCACAGAGAAGAGACAGGCACCGGAGGATGCTGTGCCAGGGTCTATTGTGGCACCTGACAAAAAAAGAAGAGTATTCTTGACTTAAGGTTTGTTGGCTTGAAGGCTGGAAGGAGGAGAATAATATCCAGGGTTAGTGCTAAGCCCCCTCTCTGAAAGTACGTTGTCCTTTAGGAATTGGTACTGGTGGCTTGCTTGGCAGAACAAACATGGGAGCGGAGGAGCAAGTAAAACGGTTCATTATCCTTTTTGCCAGAACGTTGAAAGAATCTGACAGGGAGACTTGTTTAGCTGCAAAGCCATATAGACCATATTGTCTAAATACATTTTGTTTTCCTGTTAAACTCCATTTATAAGACTGACAAGAAGAGTAATAAAATCTACTAAGAACAAGGATGGTAATTTAGCACTCAGAGAGTGAGAGAGAGGAGCTGTGTCTGAGGAATGCCTATGCTGCTCTCAATGTCTTCAAGCCATGCCTGAAGCAGAGATATTTCTTCTGATGAGCTATGAGCCTGCACAGAAGGGGTTTTTTTATCTCTTTATTTCTTCTGGACAGCATCTACTGCCTATGTTCTGAGGCTTTTCATGTGAAGTTGTTGCCAGCCATCTTCACAGAGAAAAGTGAAAAGGCTCCGTAGGTACCGCAGTGTTCTGTGAGACGAAAAATGAAACACCCCAGACTCAAAGGTTACTTTTGGAAGAGGTCTCTCCTCAATTTGCACTGGTTTGGGGTGGCTTTCGTCACAGCCTTTTCAGCCAAACATGAGATGTCTTGTTTGTGAAACTGTGTCCATCAGCAGACATGCATGGGTCTTACCTGTCTATCGTCTGCTTGGCAATGGCCAGTCGATGCACTGCACAGTCAGATGCAACCTTAAACAGGGTCAAAGCTTTAACCAAACTTCCAACAGCTTTGTTCTTTCCTATTTTCTTTGGTCTTCCATTTTTTGGGCACAATTTTTGAACAAGAAAATGGATACATTTTTAACGAACATTAAAATAACTAATTCAATATTCTTATTTAAACATGTCAGTGTGGATAGCGAAAAACAAGGGGGAAAACCACCAGAGAAATGAAAACCCAAATCCAAAATGTAGTTTTGTTGGAATGACTCAGACTTGAGATTTTTATTTTGGTGTCCGGAATTTTCCCTGAGATCAGCCTTTATCTTAATAGTTCCTGCCCAGCACTGCTGTGTGAGGTGAGCTTGTGTGTGGTTAAACAGCTGCTGTACTCCGACCAGAGGTGGAAGCATTTCCATGATGGTCTGAAAAGAACTAGTGTACGGCATTTGTACAGCTCTTTGGGGATCTTTCTGGATGAAAGGCGCTATTATACGGGTAAGATCATTATCATTATCATGAAAAACCTTCTCAAGGAAGCAATTCCACCTTCTGCTTCTGACACCTCATTTCTCTGTTGTCTCAGGAGCCTCTTTTGTATCTCCTAGGAGTGTCAGTTCACATCTTAATCTCTTTGTATGTAATCTCATTACAGATAATCCCATTTGCTAGAGATGTCAGTACTTCTCCACCATGTGAGGAAGGATTTCTACACCGCTCATTTTGTAACTGAACCCAGCTACATTCACTGTACAAAACAGGCTGGCTGTAGCTGGAATCTCTCTTAGATCAGGTTTGCTGTGGGAAGGGAAATTCAAGGGAGGAAAAAAGGAGGAAATGAGGAAGGAAAGAAGGAAAGAAATGAAGAAAGGAAGAGAAGAGAGGAAGAAAAGAGAGGAAGGAAGGAAGGAAGGAAGGAAGGAAGGAAGGAAGGAAGGAAGGAAGGAAGGAAGGAAGGAAGGAAGGAAGGAAGGAAGGAAGGAAGGAAGGAAGGAAGGAAGGAAGGAAGGAAGGAAGGAAGGAAGGAAGGAAGGAACACCTTTCTGCTAATAAAATCTAATTACTTTTTCTTTTCTCCATTTCATTGTTTACATGAAAGAGAAATTTCCCCTTAAAAAAATTCCAAGTTTATTAAGAAATGATAAAAGGAGTTTGGAAATTACTTTCACAGCCATCCATCTTCAGTCAGGTCTGCCTGGTAGAGGCAGATGCACTGTGAGCTTTCCCCACTTTGATTCCTTATCTTTTAGTAACTCTTGTCAATTAAGGAGGGTATAGTCTACTCTCAATTCATTAAATGCACCACAATTATCAGTTAGTGACAGGCTCAGGGGAGGCCAGGACTAAGTAAACATAAGGGATAAATTATACAAGAAGAACACAGTTTGGAGAAAAATGAGGCCCCCTTTATATAACACGTTTATACTTAAAATCTTGAGTAAGCTACTATGGTTGATAAAAGTCCAAACCCTTATATTCTTAAAGGGAAGAGTGGGGAAAAAAAAAAAGCAGTTGCTCTCCTTTGACGGTTTGAAAAAAGAAAAGATGTTTGTACCACTCACTGACTGGCTAATGAATAATCAGATTTCACAGCTTGAGTGCTGGGGTGGTAATTTGGTTGCACGCCATGCTCCAAATCCATGGAATAGTGCTTCATTAATGTGAAGACCTGTATAATCAAACAATTAGCAGTCTCTCTGCTGCTAAAGCAGCTTTTCATCAGCATATATACTTCGTTGTAAGATGAGTCTCAAATTACTGGATCTGACAGCAACTAGTCTTTTACTAAATCACAGCAGTAGTAAAGTAGGGTGGACAGAACATTCATTTTTTAACCCATTTCTACATATGCAAGAGATTCATTCTATCCATGCCACATGCCATATATAACTATCCTTGAGAAGGTCATGACATTGTAGGTGAACGGAAATTGCACTTAAATGAGTAAATCACAGATTAGATTTTTCTTTAACTGAGTATTCAAGTGCCGTAAATTGTCTGTGATATGTTGCTACTTCTCGCTTCACCTACTTCTTGCTTTGTTTATCTTCCAGGAAGGAAGAAGAGACTTCTACCTGTATTCCAGTACCTGAATGTCACCCCTGTACCTTCATTGTAGGGGGTTTAACTGTACAGGCTGAAGGAAGCGCCACAAGTTTCAACTCTTTCTACACTTCGACCTTGGATTTGTTAAGGTTCAAAGGCAACTACTCTCTGCTCTCCAGTCCATATACCAACATGACAGCTAGGGAAGAGGAGGTGGAAAAAGTGAACATGAGTTGAGAGTGCATCTTCATGTATGGATCTGAGTCTCCTGCCTATTTCAAGCTCAGAAAGCCCTGGTGCATAGAGTCTCTTATGCCTTTCATCTCCATGCCAGCCTGGGATGTGGCTGGCACCTTCCAGGGGACAGAAGCATCGATATGGGCCTGAGCAACTGCTCATGCACCTGCTGCCACCAGCCTGGTGGGCAATGGAGCTGTTTGTTGGAAGGATAGGACAATGCATAGTATCAGAATAAGCTAGAAAAGCGTACAGAATGATAAAGTCATTTGTGTATAGATGGTTTGTAGAGCAAGCCTTTCTTTAATTACAGACAAATAAGGCTTAATATTATTTATTTATGTACAGGCTACTTGGCTTTTTTGTTTCCTTTCATACTGCCTTGATTTTTCCGGAAATGCAGTGAGCGCCAGTGGGTTTGTTTTGCTCTGTGGCCCAGCAGGTGCTAGCTGCTGAGTGTACTGGAAACATCCAGCAAGTGTTTATGATGTTGGCAAAGACATTGCACCAGAACCTCAGCTTGTGTGACACAGCGCAATGAAGTTCATTTGTGTCAGCTGAGACATTGATCCATTACATTTAAGATCTAATCAGCAATAGCTGATTTATGGTGAAACAATGCCAGACTGTTTTCATGACTGCAGTGTTTTATTTGGTTTTCTTTTCTTTCCTGTTTGCCGAAAATAAAATCAGGATGACAAAAACCATCTTGAAGGTGCTGTACCTGTTCCAGGACCCAAATGTCTGAAGTGAAACTTGTTGATAGCTGAAAGGTAGCTCAAAGTACCTGTTAGTCTGCCCTATGTGAATAGGTGTTTTCTAAATATCAGATATAGTAGTGATGATGAGTTCAGGTTCACTCTAGGGAAGGCTTTCTCTAGTAACAATCTCAAACCTGACCATTTCAGAAAAGATGAAAGGAGAGGTCTCCTGCTTTCAATATCTCTGTCAGTCTAATACCAGCTTGAGAAGTGTGTGTTGCAGAGGTCATCCTCTTTTTTTATCAGAAAGAGAGAGATGGAAAGTGGAAAAGGTCAAAATATCCCTCAAGCTGACTACCTGGTTTTTGAGCAAGAGCTGTGAGATACTAACACATAATCGCTTTTAATACAGCTGACCTCCACCAGCATTTTCACCCAAGCTGTGATCTCCTTTTGACTTCCAAGACTCTGTAATCACTGAATTCAGAAAACCTGTCACACTTCAGTGGTTATTTGTTGATCCAGGAGCTGCCCTCACTGTCAGGAGCAAAAGAGAACAGGACACAGCCCAGGATTCGTCCCCTGCTCCTTGCTTGTATGTGCTGTCACTGACTCATGAGGGGCACCCCTGGGTCAAAATGGGTTCAGTTTCTACAAAAATGAAATCTCTAACTAAACAAACAGGTGGTATTTTTCTTATTTTTTTTTTTAATAATAGGATTTATCTTAATGCCTCTCTCCAGTGCACACCAAACATCTCTCTAGCACAGGCCATGTCTCTGCCATTGTACGATAAATGTACAAATTTAGTAAAGTACTGCAGCAAAGAACTGCACAAATAAAGATATGCATTTCAGGTGACGGGGTTGGCTGGTTTGAAAGCATTAATGCCTGGATTTAAGAAAAAAAAATCCAACATGTGGCTTTGAAATGCCGATGATTTAAAAAATCTTTGCAATGGTATAACTTGTGAGGTCTCATGCAGTGTTCTCTTCATTGTCCCAGGCAGAGGAAACAGAGTCCATTACTAAATGCTAAATATGCTCATTAATTTTCTCAGGCATTCATTTTGTGTATAACAATTTGGATGTATATGCTGAAACTTATGAACACATTCATAAAGCTGTTGTTGCTTTATGAAATGATCTTGTGATAAGTTTCCTCCAGAAACTGTTCTTTGTCCAATCCTTGCCTAAAAACCAATTAGGAATATTTTTCCATTGGATTCCTTTACAAATGCCCTCGATTTTTTACTTCACAGAAATAAACCAGAAAGGGCTCTAATCCACCTGGGAAAGGAGCCCCTGTTTTGGGACAGGCTCTCTTCAGCCTCTCAAGCAGAGGTGGTGTATTTTCTTCTCCACCCTGCACTGGGGAGTCCCTCATTCGGAGGCACTGTCCTGCAGGGGATGGCAGTCCATCACTGCTGCTGCTCACCAGCATGCCCAGGGCATTCCCTACTTGGGGCAGCTGCTGCTGCCTAAAATTTCAGGGTTTTTCTAGAGCGCAGCCATGAGAAGAGGGTAGAGCTGTGACCACCTGCTGACAGGCTACGATGCCATGGGCTCTGGCAGGGCTAGCATTTATCTTCAGAAGGACAGAGTGTGAAAGAGGCTCAGGAAATTCATAAGGAGGGGTAAGCTTTAACAAATGCCCTAAAGGAACTAGGCATAAAGTCTCCTCACAGGGGTCATGTGTCTACATCTTACCAATGCTTTTATAATCTTACCCTTAAGCCAATTACTTGATCTCAGGTTCACCCTCCCTCCCTGCAAACCCCTGGAAGAGAAAAAATAAGAAGAAAACACAGGCAGAAATGCAATAAAAGCAGGGAGACAATGACTGTATTTTCTCCTTGCTTATGGTGATGCTGGGTGTCCCAATGTAGCAGGGGATGCAAACCCCTGCCAGGGGCTCCCAGCTCCCAGCTTCAGAAGGAAAGCAGAACCAGCACTGTGCACCTGCGGCTATGTTTTCTGCTTCAGAATGCTGTCCCTTGACACAGCAACATACTCTGCAAGTGTGACACTCTGTGAGGATGCAGGTAACACAGAGTGAATTTATAGTATGATATTACATTCACACCTACAGACCCCTACCATTTTCAGCCACACATTTTTTACCATGAATTGTATTCTATTGTCTATGCATTCCCTGGTTGTAAAAACTCTTCTCCTTGCAGGAGACCCCTGCCCCTGCCATACCCTACATTCTTCAGACACTTCTGTGTGCTTTCAGGTACAATTGTCTCTGCCACAAGAAAAACAAACTCCAATAGCAATAGGAGACAAATAACATGAAATAACAGAATTGTAAGTGCTGCGGTAATAGGGCCAAAAGGGATGGAAATATACATATGGTGCTACAAAAGATACAGTTACATGAACCTTAGATTGGAAAGAAATGAATGGATATATGTAAAAAAAATCAGTCATATTCTATTGTAGATTGATCACAACAAACACAACAGCTCTAAAAAAATGTGGTCCAATACTCTTATTAAATGAGTTTCATTTGTTGTTGATTTCTAAATAATAATAATGTTATTTTCAGGGCTAATTATTTAAACTCTGGCAATTGAAAATAAATTAACCCCCACAACATTTTTATAAAGATATAAATTTTACCCTATATTTTGAAAAACAGTTTCATTTTCCTTTTTTTTTTCTGTTTCATAAAACTTGTGTTTTAACAAATCACTGCCATGAGCTAACCCAGATCTGAATCCAGCAAATACTCTCAACATTATCCTTCTCTGTTCACATATATTTGAAGTAAATTACATCAAATTGTATTTGAAATACCAAACTGGCATTAATGGAAGCTTCTTTTGCTCCAGGCACCATTTTAAAATAGATGAGCATAAAAATGCAGTCTGCATCATTAAGTTTATATGAAACTAGTGAGAATAAAAATCACCATGTAAGTTCTAATAAGATGTGTTTTTCATTCCAGTTTAATAACCCAAGACTATATTCATCTTCCAGTATAATAAATACACTGAAAAGAATTCATTCTTTTGTGTTTTTTAACATGTTAAGGGTTTCAGAAGATGGAGTTTTCTGGGAAGCTGGGTGAAGAAAATTCTTTAATATGGCAGTGCGGAGTATTATTATCATAAATAATTAATGTGCACAGCAGAAGAAAGCCTAGCTTCATTAATAATTCTTATTTTTAGTTGGCATAAGCTAGAGGTGCTGTATCTTCTTTCATCCGATCTCTGTCAATTTCCTCAATTTAAATTTACTATATGTTAAAATTTTAAAGGTATGCTACATTTTGCAATGGATTTTTATTTGTGACTTTGCATTAATATCCTACCATTAATTCTTACCCGCTGAGATATTTTTAGTAACAAGCGAAAAAAAGAATCAAAAAACCCCCCGGTAGCATCCAGGCAAGGTAGAGTGGGCATCAGTGTCAGCTCCTTTCATCTTTCATTTCCCTTTGGGACCAGTTAAGATGCTTCTTTGATTAGAACCTCAGGAAATATTAAAAAGCTCTTCTGTGAATTTAAACTCATCAAACTTGTCTCTGTTTATTTTTTTGAATACTGAGATAATTCACCTCCCACATTTCAAGAACACAGGTTCCTTCCAACCCAACTGCGCTCCTCTGATCAGCAAAGTCACTTGTCAACATCGCTGAATCTCTCTCCTAACAAATGTTAGAGCTTCATTAATGCAGTGCCGGAGTCGGAGCCACTCCTAAATATTCCTTATTAGCACAGATGAGGAAGTGAGATGACACTAGGGATGGCACAGAGCTAGCATGCCACGAGGTGAGTGCAGGTACTGCTGGATTAAAACAAAGGAGTATGACAAAACATGTGACACCTGAAGGAAACAAAACACAGCATGGCGGGGAAACCATTTTCTCTTGTTGCAAAATGTTTGTGGGGAAGAGACCACAACTCTCCTTGCGACTTTGGAAAAACCAATACCATGGAAATATAATGTTAACCTGCATTATGCCTTTTAAACAGCATTGAGAATGTTCTTGTTAATCAGTGCAAATGTTAGACATAAATCAAAAGGGATGGGTTTTTTTTCCCTCCCTTTCCCTCTTTCCCTCAAAAGAGAATGTTTTTTTTCTTCCAGACTGTAGTGGGGTGGCTGTGAAGATATCCTCATGATTTTTATGCTTTTCTCTCCTTTTTAGAGGTTTACTTCCTTTTAGTTTGCTTGAGACCAGAAGAAGAAAAAAGAGGTGAAGAAGAAGAAGAAGAAGAAAAAGAAGAAGAAGAAGAAGAGAAAAAGAGAAGGAGAAGGAGAAGGAGAAGGAGAAGGAGAAGGAGAAGGAAGAAATCCCAGAGACCATGGGAGAAAGAAGCCAATAAAAAGCAAAATGCAGGAGGCTGCTCACTTGGGAAAAAGTCCATTTTAACCTAATTGATTTAGGCATGAAAATTTTCAGCTATTGGCAATGCTCCTAGCATCTGAAATAGCCCAGGTAGTAATTTCAGCTGTGTATCACAGCATTTTCAGTCAGACATTTGTGTTTCTTATAGAATCAATACAATTTTAAACATTTTCACAGCTTTTTCCTACATTAACACGTGGTTCATGTCATTGAACTTAGAGATGTGCTGCGGCTTGTGTCCTGTTGGGGTCCAAGGGCTGAGCTGTGCATATTGGAGGAATTAGGCCCTCATCAGTGAAGGGTTGATGCTTCTGCGTATTTGTGCACAGATAAACCCCAAAAATGAGTGATGTTATTGATCCCACATGGACAAACGCAGAAAATGAATTTAGACATGATGTTGAATGTGTCTTCAGAAGTGCCACGTAGCTGTCAAACATGAGAAGGAACCTGGACACTCACAGATGACTTAGGAGGGGACATGGAGCACATGGGCACCAAACGTTTTCCTTTCATTAGTGTCTGCATGGAATAACACACTTGGAGACTCATATCCATTGGGGTGTTGCTTTTGCTAAACTTCAACTTTGTCTCTAAGGCACTTAGTTGAAAGTATTTTCAGCTTTTTTTTTCCCCCTTTCTACTTTGTTCACTTCTCCTTCCTTTCTCCCTGGCAAATTGTCAGATTGTACCATTCCAGAACAGCATCATGTATCTGTCATCTTTCTTTTCAAGGTTTCAGGATATTTTAGAAAGCTGGTGGTCTGTGATTTTGCTGTGCTGTTGTCATGGGCTGCAAGAGGTAACATTCCTTTATTTTATTTGGGTATCCGTTACCACTAAAACGGAAAACGGGCAAAACTTTGTGTTCCCAAAGCATCATACCCACGAATCAGCTAACACAAACCAATTATACAATAGGTGAAAGACATGGGCTTGCATGCTAAAATCTGCATTTTTCTGCCTTCTTTATTTCCTATCAATCCGCTGTAACAATGGGTTTATTTTGCAGGAAAATATGCAAATACCTTAATCTGGTAGAACAGTATGACAGTCTGAATGTGAGTCTCTTCATGATATGTTGACAAACACTAGTTTAAGAGGACCAGCACTAGGAAGATGATAAATTTCTGAGTGCAAAATGAGAGAGAATCTCTGCAGAAAACTGCATAGCCCTTTGAAAAAAAGAATGGATGGGTACTGAGGATCAGTCTCTCAAAATAACGAATTCCCATCTTATCTGAAATGTAATATATTAGCAAATGAGTAGATGAAGGAATTTGGGAACTTTTGCTGCTTTCTTTCTGCACCCACATAATAAAAAAGCCCACCACTCTTTGGAAGGTCTGTTGTCTCTGTTTTGTTTTGTACATTAATTATATAGCATCAACTGTTGGAGAAATAGTTCTAAAATATTCCTGCAAATGTTGAAAATGTATCTGTGGAGACTTTTAGATTTTTTTTTTCCCAACATCCTAATTTCAAGAGTGATTTAAGAACTGATTGGCATTTGGCAAAAAATGAATGATAATGAACTCATTTCAATAGAGATGGACCAGATACCATGCCTGCTGTCGAAACTTTTCAAAGCTGGTTTCTCTCCAGTAAATGTGATCCTGCAGGCTCTGTCCATCTGCCTACAAGAAAAGAGACATTCACATTCTGCAGGAAATACTGCTGAGAAAATACCAGTGAGGATTATCGATTTTGTGATCTCTCATCGTTCTCAGCAAGGAAACTGGACGACGATAAACACCACAGCAAAACTACAGTGCTGAGCTACTTCACTTCCCCTTTCCCCTTTATTTTTTTTTTTTTTACCTGGGTTTTTTCCCCTTTTTGGGTCCTTTTTGTATTAACAGGTAACAGGCTTACTTCAGTATGTTTGCCAGGCAGAGAAGTAGCAGCTTGAACAAGTCTGAGCCCTCCCCATGGCAGGGATGCTCAGGAGTGACCTGAAGCTGTTGCTTACAAGGATGGTTTGCTTCTGGCCTCACCCTAATTTTTGCCGGTGCAAACTGAGCCACAGACACTGCATTAAACAGCTGAAGTGAAAAACTACACCAGCTGTTAAGCTTCTCCTGTTGCATGAAATTGAAATAGCTCTGAGATTTAAGGAAAACAGCATGAGTTCACCCCAGACACGACACCTGTGGGACAGGCTCTTCCTCACCCAGTGCCCACCAGCCCACCTTGTTCAAGTCCAATGTGGCCAGCGCTGGTGGAAGGGTGTCCAGCAGTGTTCTCCCGCAGGTGGCAGGGCCAGCAGAGGTGCCCCAGCCCCTGGCGTGAAGCCCACCCCAGCCCTCAGCCCTCAGGGCAGGTCAGCTCACAATGCTCATTTCTCAGTTATTTCATTTCTCCTCCGAAGTCTGTCACATTTCTCTCTTCCCCCATCCCCCTTCCACAACGAGACGGTTTCTCTTTCTCCCTCGGGTATTTTCTGCTGTTGCCAAGGTCCCAGTCCCCATCCCGGTCTCCACTGCAGACCCTCCCCAGCCTCTCTTTGGGCCTTTGTTTTCGAAGGTGGCTCTCAAATGCGGTGCCTGTAGGCTCACCTTTGCACAGCATCACTGCTAAATTTTTAATCAGTGGTAGTAAAACAAAGGAAATGAAGAAACTCACAGTATTTAACGAATGGCATGTGGCTAAGCCACAGGCCTTATCCTAGTTTACAGACATGAGCAGGGTGTCAAGCACCAATCCTACAAACCAGTTAGCAGCCCAGGAGATTTTGCTGTGGTGCATGGTCATGCAACTATCATTAATGTTTTGTGATGTTGTGGTTGCACATGGCCAAAACATAAGAGAGAGGAAGTGCTTCTGCATTTCATGCTGAATTCTCTGCTACATCAGTTGTTAATTAAAAAACTTGGCTCGCTTCTGTCCCTTTACACAATCAGAATGATGTAAATAAGAATCTTATCCAAAAGCTTTTAAAATTCATTTTAAAAAAGGCTGGCTACAATATTTGTACAATATTTGCAGCTCAGCAGAATGAAGCAGGGAATAACTAATTTTCAGCTTCCCAGTTTCCCCTCACAGCTTAGATCTGCCTGTTGCAGTGAGCAGGTTCCTGTGTCCGCGAGGCAGAAGGCTCACACCTGCCTTGGCGTGGAGTATTTGGGACCAGTCATGTGAGAGGCAGAAATCCATGTTCCCAGGGTTGTGGGTTGATTCATCTAATCAGAGAGCCCAATTCTCTTAATTATGCACAAGGAAGGGTGTTTCTGTGAGCTGAGTAACACCCCAGACCTCAGCACACCTGACTTATGTGTGGCCCTGGGTCATGTCTTGAATGGGTGATGCAAATGGGGGGTGGAATTCATAGCACAGAAGCCAGAGCCCTTCTTTTGCTCCTGGTTAATTCCCAAGAGTACAGAAGGGAGACCCTAACTCTTCAATCTTTATATTTTTGCCCAACTACTTTATTACCTATGAAACTCTCTGATTTGTGTGAAAGATATGAAAGATAGAGGTAGAGGAGTTTAAGTCATACAACAGCTTTTGAAATCAAAGACATGGTGCTAAAAACACCTGTTATGACCAAAAAGGTAGGGTATAAGAGTACGATTTATTACACGTATTATGGTAGCCGGACAAGAATTGAGCAAAAATGTTGCCTTTTTTGTGTTTTATTCACCCATGGGCATTTTAAAAGGCTTCAAAGACATATCGTGTGTCCCAAAGCATTAACTCAGCTCTTACTAACACTTTCATTTCTGTGTTCCTACAGCTTTGGCATACAGGCTTTGTTTCACCATGCCTTTGAGGGGCAATACCTGCTCAAAATGTGTGTTGGGCACAAGAAAGAAGCATACCACCATCCTGCAAAAAATATATAAGCTTCTCATTACAGTAAAGTGTCAGCCCTTGGCACAAAGGGCTCTGCAGGAGGCGAGCACGCGTGAAGGGTTATCCATCCCTGTCCTGAGATCCCAAGGGAAAGACAATGCACTTTGTGGTGTAAATGAGCAGCATCAGAAAGGACACCAGCACTGAATGTGTTTCTGGGATGTTGACTCCCCGTGCTGAGGACTGGTTCCCTCCTCTCAGGGAGTGCATTGCCCTCACCCTCTCACCACTCGACCACCTCCCATTTCTAGCATGGGAAAAGAAGTAGTAATTAACGGGGCTGCAGATAGGAAGCCTGCTAAGAAATATTTTAGCAATTAGTACAGTTGGGAATATAGTATCTTTTTTTTTTTCTTTCTTTTTTTTTTTTTTTTTTCCCCACGGAAAACCTATTTCCTCACTTCTTTTCCATCCAAGTGTAAAGTGGCATTTTTTTGCCATCGTGAGAGCGAGCCAGAGCCATCACTGGAGACAGAGAGAGGAATCGCTATAGTGTGGATTCATTAAACTCATCTCAGTCCATCTCTTTTTTTTTTTTTTTGGTATTAAAGGAGTATGGAGTAAAGCAGGGCAGAACGAAGTGTTCTGGAAAACTGATAATCAAATGGCCTAAAGCTAATGTTTACTTTTCTGAATGTTTTACAGCAGCATTACTTGGAGATGTATTAAAAACAGGGAGCGAGAGGGAGGGAGAGAGGGAGGGAGCCTAATAATAGCCTTCCAGTTACAGAAATAGAGAAGCAGCATAGATATGATAATTGAATTTGGTTTGGATGGGTGATAATCCGCCTTTATGCTACAGCTGTAGTTCTCAGATTTGAGCCTGGCTGGTGGCAGGTGTTGGGCAGCCTCCCCGGCCACGGGAAGGCTAGAGCACCATGTACTCCTGCATGCCCCCCATCCTCTCCCTCCTTGCCCCCCATTTCTCTCCTGGGGCCTGCAGGCAGGAGGCTTCAGGGTTATGAGTTTTGCATGTGTGGCTGTTTTTTCTCTGCGTTTATGGGGGCTGTCCTGAAAGTGACTCGGAACGTCCCTTCCCCATCGAGCCAGGAAAAGTCACCAGTGAATCTGAAGGGGAGCTCCTCTCCTCCCCAGCAAAATCCATGCTCAGCCATTCTCTTTTCCACTCTAAATTATTCAGCTCCACACATGGGGAGCTGACACTGCTAGTAAACCGAGGAGTTACATATTTTTGGTTGCACTTGGAGTTTAAGTGCCACTTGAGTTATAGTGTCTAGATTCCCAAATATTTGTGTAATTTTAGATCATGAATTCTCATTCCTGACTATGTTTAGTATCAATATTTATTCACACAGCTCTCTCTGTTAGATCCCATGGAAGCAACTGGGCGGGGGATGTAGGAAGGTGCCTCCAAGCTGTCTCTGTCACAGGCATGGATCCCCGTGCTGTTTTTCTTCCTGAAGCAAATTCCAGCATCTCTATGCCTTCTCTGTCATGGAAAATGTGGGATGGGAAGCAGTGGATGGGATAACTGGGTTGCAGTGGGTGGATAACATGGCCACCCACTTTCACAAGACGGCCTTAAAGATTTTGTGCCAGAGACATGGGGTTGTCAGTGTGCTGCTGTCACACTAGCAAGAGGAGTGGGAGAAGGGTAAAGACACTGAAGAAAAGTGAAAACATCCTTTCTGGGTGTTGGGAAGCCTCCCTGTCACCTCTGCTGCCTTCCATCTTCCTAATGTGATCCTCCAAGAAACTTTATCTCTTGGTTTGTTTGTTCACAAGCAAAAGCACTTCTGAAGAAAAAGCATTAATTAATTTCCTCTTTGTAAGAAGATGTGAGAAGATTTTGGTTTCTGCAGACGCTGAATTAAATTCTGGCTGCACAAGAGTTTGCATTTTTAATGAAGCTCTTTTGCAGGTCACCAAAATTGTTCCCCATTCAGCCACTCTCATCATCTGGGTCATTACAACAGATAGCCACAGCTGATGCCTGGATCCAGCTCCTGCCGTCCTCAGCTGGCATTCCAATGCCACTCCTAATGACAACGGAAAGCGTGGTGACTGCTATAGCACCTTTTCTCCAGCTGTCTCACAAGGTCTATATAGCTGTGATTAAATTAGCCTTGTCGCGTCATTGTGAGGTGGGTAAGGAGCATGCAAGTCTTGCAGGTGAGGAAACAGAGGCGTGAGGCAGTGTGCTGCTTCAGCTTCACAGCCAGGGAGCCCAGGTGAGGAATGAGGACCTGGGCTATGGGGGTCAGCAACCCAGCTCAGCTGAAAGCCAGTTCTGCTATTGGCAGGGAAACTAATCATGCTTATTCCAGTCCAGAGTATTTTAGATGAAGACTTTCTTGCCACACAAGACTTTTGGTTGCGCTGTTCATGCTGCATCCCTCAGTGAGAGTTCTCACTGTCCTTAGTGCATCTGCGTTGGCTCAGCCTTCCCATTTCCTTTTTCTTTTTCCACACAATAAAAACCTACTTATCACCCAAAGTGTATAGTGGGACTTGGTAGGGCAAAGTTTTGGAGAGATAAATGTCAGTGCAATGCTATTTGCTTGTACTGCTCATTAATTACTAGCTAGACAAGAAATACTCTCTGTATCCTAAGAGCAGATACCTGTGACTATGCCACAAAGACAGCATGGAAAATGCAAGATGTGTCTATGAACACTTCTTCCAGTACTCGGAAAATGTTGGAGTCTTTCCTGTTCAAATTCCAGATTAGCATTCCTGAAAGAGAACAAAAAAATTGTAATGCATTTTCTCCAAAACAGTGCCTAGCAATATAAAGTTGAATCCATCCCCTTCAGTCTTTGGCTTTGATGGATGTCTTTGGATTCTGAAAAGGATATGGTAGATGCCTTATTAGAATAATATTCCAGTGTCATGACAAGCAGCTTCAGATTTATATCACAACTTTCTTTTTTATGCCAACAGATATGTAATACCAAAGGACCGCAAAAGACATCATGCACTGTTATGACTTCTATTTTTTATTTTTATTTTTTTACTGGAAAGGTTGTTATAATCCAAGAATCCTTGTTTTTTCTTTCCTGTTGTGTTTTGGCACCTTTGTCACTTAGCGTTCTTCCTTTTGCTGTTGCTCCTCACAGTGAACACATCCATCTTTTCCAAAAACAGAGGAAAAAATGGTGAAAAACTGTCTCCATGCAGGTTTACTATTTGGGTACCCCTCCCTTGCCACTGACTTTACCAAGTTCCCCATGATCCCTGGACTCAGACAGCTAACTGGTAATTGGGAAAAAACTATGGTAGAGGTGAAGGGTTGGGGTGGGGGAGGAGGGAGAGAAATGCTTTTAGAACTGTTAATATTCATATTTTATTGCAATGTTAAACATGTAAGGTTAAGGTATATCTGGAATTACTACCAAACCTTCCATTTCAGTCTGTCTGAAATGGTGTGTCCTCCATGACCGCTGGTGGGAATCGCCACGTACCACTCCACTGAGCATTTTCACTGCTCACTCAGAAGGATGCCTGAATCACCTAAGCAAACACCAGCTTTGAAAGGGGTGAGGTGGAAATCTTCTCTCAGCTAACCTGTCCCTGTTTCTTCTACTGTTCCTTCTCCTCTGGGCAAATTTGGAGAGACTGTGAGCTGCCAGGAGTGCCTGTGTGTCTATAGTTCTGGCAGGCAGAAGACAAAGCCCAAGTCATGCCCCTACCTGGACTGATGTGCATCAGAGATGAGAGAACACCCCAAAATCTCTCCACTCTGGGTAGAAGATACCAAACAGCAGAAAGTACCCGCTTTTCATACTGGAAGATTATCCCTGACATCCTGTGAGCTAATAGCAGAAGCAGTAAGGAAAATGTATTTCAGACAAGAGAGAAAACGCCCATGTTTGTTCCCACATGGGAACAAACAGGTTCTGTCCTCCATATCCCCTCTCTCACACACATACTGACCCAGGAGAACACCTCTTGCACTCTAGTTTATTGGAATAGCCACCAAGAAAGTATTCCCAGCATTCCCACTCAAACCTCTGCATTTGTTTTTCTCCCAGAAAGAGACTGTGTTATGGGTTTTTAATCTTTATGGGAATAATTATTTTTTGAAAGGGAATCCAGTGTTCAAGTACAGAAACAAATTAAGGTCAGAGAGAAGCACCTAGCTTTCTGTAAGTGTTTAGTCTCTCCTTGTGAAGTGGCTGGTTCTGCATGAATTACCATTAATAATAGAACATATGTAAGATAGTGACATTCCCCGTGCATGTTCTTAGTTCCCCATTAAGCTGTGCTCCCTAAAAAGGTTTCCAGGTTTATTTAAACATGCAGGAAAGAATTTAATATTAAACAGAAATAAGATGTAATAGAATTATGTCAAAACACCTGAGGGAATTTTGGATACCTTTAAGGAATGAGCTCTGAAGTGATTCATAGCTAGGGCAAGTGATAATTGAGAAGAAGGGGGAAAAAAAAGGGAAAAATGAGTTAATTCTTCCACAGCTATGAAATCCACAGCTATGAAATGCTGTATTTCACAGACTTATCAGGAGTCTTACCTCAGTATAGGCATTATTTTACTTTCTGATGCTGAAAATTAATGTAGTGATCTTGCTAGCACTTTTGCATGCACTTAGCGTAAGCACAAGACTAGCTCCCTGGGGTTTGCCAATGCAAGGGGAGTTAACACATAATGTAAGTATTCAGAGGCTTGGATGCTATTCTACAGCTTCTGGAGATAAATGTATGATTTAGTCGCAGGCTAAATTACGGATCTCATTACATCATCCTTGAACATTTTAGATTGCAGAATTGCATCAGATCCTGTGATAGGATAAAAACTTTACCCTTCATAATTTGTGTAAGTTTTGACAGAAAACAGACGTTCTGTTTAGCACCAAAAGGGCCAAAGCATGGGGCACAGAAGCTTGACTCATTTGCATCTTAATGCAGTTATAGACTTAATGTAAGATATTCCTATTTAAATTAATATTTTCCGTGTCAGTTCAGCAGTATCAGCACACTGCTAATGATCTCCATATCCATTAAGATCAGTTCAAATGCACCTCAGTGTAGCTTTCTTACTCTATACTCCTGATGGTATTTTTTAAACTGATCTGTAGCTTATTATTTTTATTATTCACAAATGTCACAGGCCTTTTCTCTCCATTTTGGGATTGTTCTTCTCCTATTTTAGGTCTTTTCCTTTCTTCTAATGTTGCTTTGGGAAAGCTCTGGGGATATATAAAGCAAAATAGACAGATGCCTTCACCTACCAGATTGTTGTGAATAATAATAATCACCTCTTATATATCCCTTTTCATTTTCAAAGCACTTTGCAGCAATTAGCTAATTTGCCTTTACAACAGTCTCTGATAGATAGGTAGAGGCATTTGCATAGTGGCTATTTATTTATTTATTTATTTTACCTTGCAGAAAATTGTTGGGGTTTTGTTATTTTGTTGTTTTTTTTTTTTTTTTTTAAGTTCTCTTCTCTTTCTTTTTGTTCCTCTGCTGGATATTTTTGCTGCCCTTCTTTTTCTGAAAGGTAAATTTCTGTGGGATTGTTATGCCCATTAGCACTCCTAATCACTGAACCTAATTAGACTCTCACAGAAATGAAAGCACACACCAGCAACAGATGAACAACAATTTCCTTCAAGAGTAAGAGCCGTATCTCCACGGCAGCCAGATATTGCTGGAGAACTGGAAGCCAGACCCGAGCCACGCTCAAGGCTGCTGGTTCACACACCACCAAGGAAGATGACTGTGGTGCATCTATTCCTTTGCAAAGCGCTTGCACGGTCCAGCTTGCTGAAGACATTGACCGACAGAATATGTGAAGTAAGAAATGAAAAAACCCTGTGCTTTGAGGGGGGGGGCGGGGGGGAACCAACCAACCAAACCAGAAATGTCACAAAATCTGGTTTTGAAACTGCAATCTATCATGGAATTGCACACCTATTTTGGTTAATAGAAAAATGCACCCAAGCAGGGTCTCAGTGATTTTTACAGCCTGGTTCCCTAAAGAGAAAACTCTTGAATAAGAAGAGTAGGGCAGAAAATTTGATCCCTCTTGCCCCGTATTTTCCATCTAGTGCACACTACATTAAGTCTCTAACTCAAAACACTACCATTGCCCTTTGATGGAGCGAACCTGGGGCACTGTACCCTAGTCTGAAACACAGGTTACCACAGCCTAATCCAGAAGACTGCACCGGTGTGGTGGAGGATGATGGGAGTCCTGGAACAGCCTCCTCCACAGCCCATGCAACAGGGAGAAGGGCTCTGGAGCATGTTTTGTCCCACATCCTGCTGCAGGAAGGGACTGCTCTCTGCGTGCCGCTCATGTTGGGATGACCGTGACATCCTTGTCCTAACGCCAGTCCAGGCTGCACTGTGACAGCCATCCACTGCTACAGCACTTGTGCCAACCATTTTTGCCACTGCTTCATGGCCTTCTCTCTGCCTTTTGTCCCTATCCCTGAATAACTCTTTTCCATAATAACTCTCATCTTTTGGGCGTCAGAATGGACGATTTAAAACTTTCTCCAGAACAGAGCAAGGAATTGGTATGAATACTAACACCAGATACAGTCGTTGAGGAAAATGTCTTTAACATGTCTTTTACAACTCGCAGTGCTAATGGATTTTGTAGTGACAAAGCTGCAGTGAAGGTTTTACTGGCAAATCCTAACTTACATGGAAAAGAGCAAGGAAGCCCCCACTGTACTATCTTCCTGAAGTGTTAATGCAACAGGGATCCCCTGTACTTTGTGATAATTGAACCATAAAATAGTTCAGCTTTATCTATAAACTCTCCAGTGCAATGCTTTGAGTGTATAACCGTTTACATTATTCCCAGAAAATTAGGTCAGCTTTTCACAGAGAAAATGTCAAATTAAAAAAGAAAAAAAAAAAAGAAAAAAAAAAAAAGGAAGAAATAATGAGGGGGGGGGGAAAAGACAGAAGAGGCTTCCTCTAAAAGAACTTTTCCACCCCAGATTGGAAAATGTCACCGTATCCTCCCAACAGCACCAGCCCCACTTACGAGCCGGGGAGGGAGCAGGGGCCGAGGAACAGTGGGCAGCATCCGCACTCGGCTCCTTTGAGCTGGAACACAGCTGTGTTATGGCTGTGTCATCATTGCGAGCGAATTAAAAGAAATGGAAACATTAACTCTGTGGAATCTTTTCAGAAGCTGGTGGTGACTAAACCAGGAGGCGCTAACAAAGGAAAGCTTTCAGCAAGTGTTTGGCATTTGAAGTGCAGCACAGTCTTTCCATTAGGCTGTTGTGAGGGTTAAAATTAATCCACATTGTAAGGGAAGAAGGCTGTACAATGGATGTTTGTTGTGGGGAAAGGCACCTGGAGATGTGTTGTGTTGTCAGAAGGCTTAAATAGTTTCATTCCAAAATTTCACAGCCTATTAAAAGAACTACAAGAGTCTGGCAGGGAACATCCCTGAGATCCTGAGCATCTCTGCAAAACAACCAAAACCACTTGGAAGACAATGGTGGCCCTGCCAGCAGACTCGCAAATTCAACCACAGGTTTGGTCTGGCACACAGAAATGCAGATTGCACCCCTAAGAGAGGGAATTCAGCTGGCAGTCTGCTCCTTGCTGCACAGGAGTATCACCCAGTTTGACATTGAGCCTCTGAGATCCTCCCCATTGAAGAGAGAAAGCAGAGTCCTGGAGGAAAAGAGGTCAGGAGTGCAGGATGCTGCAACATTTGGCGACTCACCATGCCACTTCCAATTTCCCAAAACATCCACAGCACATTTAAATTTTCCAAAATGTGCAGCCTGCCTGTGCTCTGAAATGGAAGAGATGCTGAGGGATGCTGGAAAGGGAAGGAGCGTATTTGGAGGGATGCGCAGTATGCATTACCTGTACTGGGGACACATTATGCCTGTGCACTGCCAGGCTTTCTGCTCTGGAAATAGTCGTCGTAGGGTGGATAGGAAAAAGACCCTGAATACAGAGAAATTTGGCTATTAGAAAATATCTGCAAAGCTTTTGCGGACACAGGAAGGAGGAAGCTGGTGCTCGCACAGAGGTTGGCCACATACACACATGGCTGCAGAGCTCCTGTCTGATCCAATCCTGCATTCCTTGGCTTCTCTGACAGCTTTTTCCTCGGCCATTAGATTGCACCTATGGTTTATTTTTGGATGACATTACTTCTAGGCTGCCTGTGTCCCCTTGCCCCAGTGGCACCACGAGGCAGCAGTTGCTCCACAGGATGCAGCGTGCCATGGCTGGGCTAAGGCTTCCTGCCCAGCAGCCTGTGTGCTCGTGTCCTCTTCCCAGGTGGTCCCTCTGCTATTTAGCAGCTCTGACAGAGCTGGATGTCATAGCCATGGGATCACCAATGGCTTTGCTGTGCTGGAAAGGAGCTGGTGGTGGCAGAGGCGTTGCATTCAGGCAGCTACCACTGCGTGTTGCTATGGGCACTGATGCAGAGGCGAAACACAGGCTAAGCCATCACTTGATTTTCTATTCAAGCAACTCTTGAGTACTAAAGGAATGGCCATCTGCCAGTGTTTGTAATAGAAGGTCAGTATACACTGACATTCAGCAAATTGGTATTATATGCATTAGATCTGTGCTTTATGAGGTATTGCTCCATTTTGGAAATGTGTGTTTGACTGAAATCATGACTAAAATTTTAGAGATGCCAATCTGCAGCTGCAAGCACACTGACAGTGCCCAAATACCCAGGCAAAGCAGCAGGTCCAGCTATTTAAGACACAGAAAAAGCAAAAGTGTGTGTATGTGTGTGTGTGTTTCGAAGTTGCCACCAGCAGCAAACCCAACGCTGCAGCTCACTGCTGTCCCCAAGTGGGATCCTTCCCTTGGGGTGGGCAGTGGCCCCCGCTGAGGTCACCGCAAGCCCTATGTGCTGGCAGCAGGCAGACAGCTCTTGAAATGGGGCTCTTATAAACTGCCCTCTCCATCAGAGCCTGACAGCCCCAAACTCAGTCACAGTCCCTCCTGCCTCCACTACTTTCCCTGTGCTGGGTAGAATGTGGGAAGACAGGGGAAGGATCTTTCAGCCCCTAGCAGAGATACAAAGTCTATGGTGGCCGACAAAGAGCAAGGTTTTTTCCCATAGTCAAGCTTTTCTCTGGGAGAGCCAGGCAAGCTGGTCTGAAGCGATGTGGTCCCAGCACAGGCAGGCGCTGTGCTTGCATCCCATCATCCCTTCCCAGGCACAGCAGCAGTCTGCATCTGACTCCCAGCTCCAGTGCGTGGAACAGCTACTTAGTGATCCGCCTCCAGTGTTATGCCCCATTAACTCAAAGTTAGGCATGATTACTGATTATCTTTCCTTATTTTGTATGCATGTGCCAGGCGAGCAGTAAGAAACTGAGAGGATTTCCTGTTTGCAGCCTGAGCAGGGTTTTGGGACATGGCTCTTTCACAGGATGAAAGAGAGCTGGCATGTGGCACAGAGAATATGGTTCTTTCCCAAAAGCTGCCACAAAGAGAAGTTTGAAAGGCACTGACGTGACGAGTCAAGAGTTATGTTTGTCTGCCTTTCTCTCTCTACACCATGATGAATTGCATATTATTTCCTTCATTAGTTTTAGGCTTCAACCACTTTGCAGTGCAGACATGAATAAAAATACTGAGCGGTTTCAGTCTGGTGACGATTTTATTCATTGGTGCTACATGTCAGATAATAGCTGTATTCCACTTCTTTGCTCTGTGAGGTTTTCAAATATTTCACAGGCTGAGTCGTTTATTAGGTATCCTCATACAAAGTCCTCTGCCTCTTCCTCTGAAAGGTAATTGTTTAAGTGGATTAGCAGCTTTCCCTGAAGATGTGTAGGGAGTGGCATAAAAGAGCAACACGGCTGTGACACTTTTTTTCTGACCTTAGGAATATACCCAGAGGGTTGCTAAGATCATAGGCTGCTCCAATTATTGTCAGGGGAAATTAATATACCATTTTATTCCAGCTAATACCCATTGGACAGGCCAGGGAATACACTGTGGTATGAAATATTCCTCCGAAAACAGAAAAACAAGCCCTGCTGAAAATCCTATGTTTTAGTGGATTTACTCTGCCAAGTCTTATATTCTTTGGAGAAATGTTTTTTGTGTGCTGTTTCATATCATCATGACTTCATATTAAGTAAGCACTCACCTCACCTTGGGTGTCTGAAGGAGAAGTACAATAGGAGAAGATGCAGCCCCTGTATGAAAGAGCTTGAAGCTGTAATGGGGTAAATGCATTTAGCAGAGAGACTGAAAAATAAGATAGGAGGATTCAAAGGTGAGAGAAGATAAAGATTTGGGGGTTGACGCATTTGAGCTTCCCTGTGTATGCTTGTAGTGATTCTGGTAACATTTTCACATCCTCTCTAATACATCCTCCTGTTTCAAAACAAAAGATGGACTAAAGGCTGAGGCTGCTGGTTAGTAATGAAGAGGTAAAGACCAGCTGTTCTTCCTAAAGATGATGTTTCGCTCGGCAGTCATTCAGAAGGTTGTATGAGATCGTTAAAAAACACATCAGGGTTTTAACCCTCCTATTCCCCATTGCTGGTAAGGTGTCATGCAGGGAAGAAGAACTGTGTAGACTCGAGCACCTCCGTGGTATTTGTTAGGTGCTCTAGGCTGGTTGGGAAAGACGGTGCTGCAGAAGGAGCATCTGCAGGGGAGAGGCACATGAAAATGCCAGTGGGGAGTCAAATGAACAAGCAACGTCTGTGAAAGTTGATATTGCAGGTATTGCAATGAGTGGCGTTAATACAGATCTGTAAGGACTTTGTGTGTCTCAAAAGTGTTTGATATTGATGATATTTTTCAGCTTAGAAATGTAATTTAAGAGGTCATTAGTATTTATTAAAAATTGATAAGGTGTCTATTTCTTGTTGTTAAGTTGGACATTTAATATCTAGTATTATAATAGTGACATGTAAATGTCTTTTCATTTGAATTTTGAACATAAGGCATGTGTTCACTCTCATCTCCTTTGCTGTGTTTATTCCCAGTACCATCTAGCCCTCACCATGCACAGATGTTCCTTAACCCAGGGCCTATTCAGGTTCCACCAGGATCTTCAGAGATCAGCAGATTGTATTCATTTTCTCATTTCTCTCCCCCTGCCCTCATCTTTTGCTCTTCCTCTTAAGTCTGTGTGTCCCTGTTTGCTTTCCTGCTGTACTCCTTGATCAGTCCTCTCTGCTGCAGCTCAGACACGAGTACAGCTGCCTGTGCCCTGTCCCAGGTCAAAGGGAACATTTCCAAGGACCCTAGCTCATATGGAGCATCTTTCTGATTTTCCTCTCTTTGTGTAGCCACAATCTGGGGGGAAAACTGTTTGTAGGAGAAATGGTAACTGCTTTCCTCCCAGGAAGAGGGGAAAGGGGAAAGAACAACTGCTTCATGGCCAGCCTCAGCAGGTGCTCTTGTCCTACAGATAAACCCACAACACTTTCCAGCCAGCAATAAAGGACAACCTGAGCATCCTGAGCACACGTACCTGCTTGCTGCTGGGGTGCAGCAAGCGAAGGGGGTGCTTTGAGTTAAACAGCTCAGTTTCCCAGACTCTTGCTGAAAGTCTGAGTCTGGAATAAAGCAGTAGCCCTCCCTTATCCATGCTGCTTTTTGGCATAAGTGCTCAGAACTGCTTGTGGGGTGCCTGTCACACTGGTCTCTCTTTTCAGATGTTTTCTCTGCTAGTATTGCCCTGGCACTGCACTGAGCTCGGACAACCCCGGGGCCCCAGAGCCTTCCAATCCCCCATGGGGCTGCTGCCTAATGCACTGCATTTAAAAGAGGTTGCAGAGGTGAAGCAGAGCTGTGAATATAAGAAACCCCTGCTGTGTTTGCTGGAAACTGTGATGTCCCCTTTGATCCCCTGGCAGCTTGGTCTGGGAGCTGCTTGTCCGTGGTGTGGCCCGAGCTCTGCCAGGGGATCCACACAGCGTTTCCCTTGGGTGCTCACCTTGCTGCTGTGCTGAGACCCTTCCCACTAACCTGCTGCACTCTTTTTCCTCGTGGTGGTTTTGCATATGTCCCTTAGACTTTTGTGGTGCTTTTTTGAGTAGGACAGGCTGTGCTGGCATTTCAGTGACATGAGGAAAGATATAGCTTCCTTATACATCTCAGGATGGATTGTGTGTTGAAGTATATATTCAGATGCATGGAGCTGGTGCTCTCTCTCTTTTATCACAATTACTTGCATTAGTAATGCCAAACTCTGAATCTGGGGGGATTAAATGGCATTAATACTGCAGGGGTTTCACTGTGTCCTCGGATTTTAAGCAGAACTTCCCATTCATTGCAATAGGGACTTTCAGGGTGGCACTGCGCGGCCCATGGAAATTAATCTTGTATTCTTTTAAGTTTCCTGGACTACAAGAGGAGGATGGAGTGTCACCACTCCTGGTTGTTTGTGACACATGATTGTGTCCCTCACACAGGCATTGGCAGGTTGAGTGGTACAGGAGGCAGGGAAACCTAGCAGCATCTGCATAGCTCACTGCTTATCAGGAGTATGCACTGGCAGCCATACTGTAGGGCAGCAGCAGAAAAACAAAGCAACAATCAAGGGAGCCCTTTGTGATGGATTAAAAGGGTTTAGAAATGTCTGAGCCATGCAGTTTTCAAGCACTGACACTGCCAATGACTTCTTGACTGAAAACTAGAAAATGTGCTTACTGAGCGCACAGCCTGAGTTTTGCTTGTTTTCCCAAAGCCTGCCTTTTGTTAAAGGCCTTTTATCTGAACAAAGTTTAGACACAGTCGCTTCATAAAGTGACCCTTTCCTTGAAATAAATCAGGATAATTATATTAGAGCATTGCAGCCTGTGAACCGAACCAAGGGTCTGTGTGTTTCTCTATTATTGAGGCATAATTTTCTTTTACAATCCACACTGTGTCTCTCTTAGCCTCTGTGTGGCTCTCCTTTGTGTGCCCTGCACTGACTCTGCTCATTTTGGTCCCTGGCGTGGGGCCGTGATGGGGGAGACAAGGGATCCAGGGTAGGGACAGTCACCTGGGGGACCACCCATCCCACCACTTCTCTCTTCATTGCTCAAAAAATTCATGCATTCAGCCAGTGCTGAAGGCTTAAAACAATCCTCATCATCATCCTAAAATTTTCTTCAGCCTGAGTTTACATCACTGAAGTATCTTTAGCCTTTTAGGAGGGGAAAATAATCGGAGCAGGATGACTCACTCCTGGTACGATACAGCTCTCCTCTCTCCTTCCCTGAGGGGGATGTCAATCAAGATGCTTTTCCCACTGTCTCTCAGAAATACGGCTGACACAGCAGGGGAAGTGGGGCTGAGGGTGCATGTTTAGGTCTTGGACCTCAACAAAACTGCTCTCAGTGACTGTCACTTGTCGGAATGCCGCCAGCAATGGCATCCCTGCAAACAGAGAGGCCCCCGAGCCCCACATCACCAAAGACCCCCCAGAGAACTCAGGATCATAATCAGGAGTCCTCTACAGTGTCTCTAGGCATTCAGATTTTGGTGTTTAATTTCAAGAGAACTGTGTGTGACCCAGAGCCTCCATTGCCTGGGGTTTCCTGCAAAACCAAGGGCCAGAAAAGGTTGCAGAATTGGTGATGAATGGTCTGAATATGGTCTGTGCCCTTAAACTTGACTCAGCATTTAGTCAGGAGCTAGAGGAATGAAAAGAGAAGCAGGCAGTTTGTGCTTGCAGTGACCCATGCTGCTGAGCTGGTCAGCTGCTGTGCTACAGACATATTTTTGGCTTTTCCAGGGAAGCTCTTTTGTTATCACATCAAACTCTTCACTCAGCTGGCAGAAGGCATTCTAGCAGCTGTGAGTCTGGAAGAATCCAGCATACAAGAGATGACTGCAAAGTTTGTTGTTTTTTGTATTTTCTTCCCATTCCTGAAAGATTTGTATATAGTTTGGCTTTTTTTGGTGTGTGTGTGTGGGTTTTTTTGTGTTTTTTTAAAGCGTATGTTTGATATGTGTTTCTAAAATAAGTTAATTAGATAGCATTAATAAAAATACTCACTCTAAACTGACAAAACCTTTAATTCTCCCACCAGATACTAATATTCATACAGCATAAATTCTTCAGAAAAAGAGCCATTTCATTTGGCCAGGGGAGAAAAAAAAACAAACCAATATCTGGGGCTCCAGATGACATACTCAAAAGTAAAAATAGGTAAAACAAATTTTCTGCTTTTAGTGCAAGCAATGCAAAATGGAGATTGTATTCTGAATAAGCTGGTTAGGCCGGTCATATTCTAGTTGGTTAGGCCAGCAAAGTGCAGCCCATATAAACAGATTGCCTAAATAATTTTCAATTTTAATTTCTATCAGAACTGTTATGGTCTTTTTGAATAATGTGAACAAAATAATAGTCCATTTCCTTGGGGGTCTAAAGCACCAAGAGTGAAGAAGACATTGCTTCAATTACCTCTGAGATGGGCTGAGATGGACTTTTTTAACTTAGTACCTCGGGAGCAAAACCAAGCTGAAATAGAAAGGAATGGTTCTGTCACTGGAAATTAATAGGAGGGGTGATAAATTCGTATGAATCCCTATATGTTTTCTATCAGGGTTTGACTCAGATCAGTTTCAAAATAAAAGAACCCTTCAGTTACACTTGTGTAAAAGTTCTGTATCACCACCTTAATCAGTGGGGATTGTTCTGCAGCAATGCCTGTGCACCTCCGATCAGATGCCAGCCATCTTGTATACCTTAGGAGCATATAGGAATAAATCAGACTTGTGTAAACCTTTATCCCCTCTTTCCCAGTCCTTAAGCTTTCTGTCTTCTCTGGAGTTTGAAATGCCTGCAGAGAAAACAAGTGTCTCTGCTCCTGCCTTAAATGAATCAGTTCTTCCGAGGACAAGCTATAAAGAAGTTCAGGGCATGAATTAATGATTCTCAATGCCTTGCATCCCAATCCCACCAAATGGGACTTGGGAGTACAAGCACAGGCATGGTCTGGAAGCTGAAGAGATGCATACAATGAGGCCTTTAGCTGTAGACTTGCCCCAGAGATGATTGCCCACCATGGGGACACAGATTCCTGGACAGTATTACACACATGGTTGCCTCGGTGTGCATTGTCCAAAACTATCTGATGGGAGGATAGAGCAGAATAAAATGAGATAGGAATGTAAGGTAACACTGTGTGTGCTGAAACAAACGTTTCTTGCCATATTTTGGATTGAAAGAGGACCATCTATTGGCAATTTCACACTATAATTCCAACATCCATGCTTATGAGTTTAGAACAAGGCTGTTTCCTTGGGTCTGGAAAAAGAGTGTTATCTCACAAACCTGTACCTTTCCCCAGCTCACATTGCTTTGCTAAACTCTAAAGCCCAAAAGTGCAACAGGTAGAACATTGATTACTGGACTTACAAGCTTTTCCAGATTCCAGATGTGAATAAAAAGATTTTTCTGCTCTTCATCTTACAATAAATAGGCAACGAAGTAGACTGTATCCTTGACATGGAGATATTATCTGTGAAAATGGCAGGTTTTGGACTAACTCTGAAGTTTGGGAGTCAAAGACTTCAGCAGGGTAAAGCTGCTGGAGGCCTTAGAAGCCACCACAGTTTAGTACTTGAGGTACACGACTTGTGCTCCCTTACAGAGCTGCGGCATCAGGTTTCAGGGTGCAAGCCAGGCTGGGGGGGCTTCCTGCAGGGTTGGGGAACCTCTGCCACTGCTGCCCCAAGATTTTCTTTCCACCCAAATCAGGCATCACCATCAGGAATCTGGTCATGGTCAAAAATGAGCCTGTAAACATTGAATTTAGATGTTTAAACATGACAAGCATCTGAAAGTTTGCTCTTAATGGTTAGATAATGACAATGTTTCCAACCACTGTTCCAGCCCTCACCCCAGCCCAAAACACCCAAGACCCTTGCCCTTGTCCAAGGATACCTGGGGAATATCAGCCCAAACCTGAAGGCAGGAGCAATGTAGAAGCAGCTGAAAGTACATTGCTTATTGTAGTAAGTGCACATATAAGAAAACCCACAATATATGTTTTCTTCTTTAAGCCAGATCAAATCTCAAGTGAGCAGGAGTCAGTAATTGCTATCAACTTTGGGGAAATTTTCCTAGGAATCAGTTGTTGAGGGAAAATTTGGAATTTTTTTTTGGGGTACTTATTCCTGTTCATTTCCACAGTTTCAAAAATCTTAACATACCTGTTTGGATGTCATTAGGTGAGACACTTAAGGAAGTTTCCCTTCTTATTGGCTGTATGATTCCCAAAAAAGTGTATGGATGCAAGGACCTACAACATTTCCAAGTAATGGTGTTCTATTTAAGATGCTGTTTGTGTATGTGTCTCTCTTTTTGCACCCACCAAGTGCAATTCCTTTGACAGTATAATCCACAGGGCCCTCTAAAGAAGGTTCCCACCTGCTCTTCATACTGTCACTGGTTTGTGTGTGCTTTTAGATAATGCAGCTTCTGCATTTTTTCTTATATGACCCAGGAAAAATAATCTGTATGATCTTAAAGGTCTTTTACAATGGTAATGATTCTGTGATTCTATGTATACATGCTGTAGGCTCCTTTTTCTGCCCCATGTCTGAGCATGAACCCTGAAGCATTTGAATAACCCCTACACGACCTAAGGGGAGAGAACAGTGGAGTCTGAGGAATTCAGCTGCTATCTGATGGCTGAAGTTGCTTTGCAGAGACTGAAAAAATCAGTTCACCTTCTTTCTGTTTCTACCTTCTCTTTTGTCACCCATCCATACATGCAAAGAGAGCACAGAGATATACACACGCATAGCCAACCACCTTCTTGACAGTGAGATCACTTTAATGAACATCTCTCATCACAATGTATATGTTTGCAGAGCAATTCTGCTTCCACTGAAGTCTTCTATAATGTTCTTAACAATTTAAATGCACAGAAGTGCATGAGATCACCTACAGTAACTCACTAGAATGAAATAGAAAATGTTTATGTCTCCAAATTCCTTCAGGTGCTATTGAATGTAAAATTTGGCAAGGGAATCAAATGGAAGCCCATGTCTATTTTTCTTCCCTGACATGCACTTAGTGGCATCAGCTTAAGTGAGAGCTGCTTAAATGTATTGATCCAGGGAGCAAGTCCCCCCTTGGCCATCGAAAGATGTATGCTCTACTCAGGTCCTACGGAAACCTCAGTGTGTGCTGTGCTTTTTGCTGAACATCACGCATGAGTGAATGTTACTTTTCAGACAAAGGAAGCAAACCAGCTCCTTCTGAAGAGCAGAGCTGCTGCAGGATCGCTCCTGCTAACACAGCCCTATCTGAACGCAGCGTTCTCCTTTTAACACACTCATATTAAAGCGCACACGGGCGAGCAGCTACAGTCACTGCTGAAAAGGCACCTGTGCTGCTTTCCTTCACACAGGGTTCAGGATAATCTAAGCACGGATAGCATATATGATGCCCTAATTTTTCTACCTCTATCTGGTTTATTTCACCACATGGCAGCTGCAGAAGTCGGGACAGACATCCTGAAGTGTGGCGGCGCTCAGTTTAAATTCTCGGATCTGGATTTGCAATCAGTGCAGAGAGCCCTGCTCAGTAATCTGCTTGTAAAGGCTGCCTCTCCACCTCCCCATCCCCAATCCAGGAGCCTATTAAATTAATGAGACAGAAGTCAGCGCAACAGCAGTCAACATGTTATGTGTGTACAGCACTGGTGCTGTTACAATGTGCCTGTTTTTTCTCCTGGGATGTTTAATTTCCGCTTCTCAAATGAGCTGCAAAGCTGTGAAGCCTGGCAGTGTTCTTTCTAGACACTCTGTGATGCAGATAATGAGGATACTGATAGGTGCCTAGGAGACTGTGATGGCTCTAAGCACAGCTATGGTCTGATAATGCTTTATGCCAGTAGTGTCACAGCGGAACCACTATCATCCCTCAAGGAATGGTTCATCTTTATGTGTAATACAGCAGCTGTCACCTAAATGGCTAATGGGGAAGCAAAGTAGAACCTTAGTGCTAGTAATCTTTGTCACTTAATAATTTTAAAGGTATCAGACTTCGGTAGCTCCTGCAAGTTCCAATAAAAAGTGTGCTTGCAATTCTTTTTTTTTAATTTTGTTTGCCATGGATTAAATGTAAATTGAGAAATCCGTGATGCAGCTCCGTGTAGATCTAATTTAGTATAATTTGAATAGCCAAGTAATTAAAATGTATTATAGGTATATGGTGCTGGGATGGTGGAGTGTCTTCATTTAAGAGGAAGATTTATTGGGCTCACTGCATCCACGGTGAACCTTCTACAACCGCATTAGCCAACATCTGTTGGAAAATGTCAAGACACAGGGCATAAGACATATCCTCGTGGAGTGTATGGCTGCACTTATTTCAACAACAGGCTAGGAATATGTAGCAACATTCGCAAAAAAAAAGCTGCTTAGGAAGAAGGGGCTGTACTCAACTATATTAGAGCCTATACATGCAAAGAGCCTATACATGTGCCTACAAAATATATGCGTGTC
Source organism: Acanthornis magna (assembly GCA_036785705.1). Lineage (NCBI taxonomy): Eukaryota > Metazoa > Chordata > Aves > Passeriformes > Acanthizidae > Acanthornis > Acanthornis magna. The sequence continues at coordinate 22,593,508 of JAWUZG010000025.1, read as the reverse complement.
TACACACATGCATGCGAGGTAGAGTAGGTTAGTGGGTACATTTTGTATTGTAGATGCACGCAGGGAGAGAGGGAAAACATGCAAATATAGAGGGATGCTTCTGTAGACCTTTTCCCAATTAATGCTGGTTTCCCACAGTGCCAGAACTGCAGTTGCATTCAATTTATGAAGGCAGGTAATGATAATAATTAATAGGGCAGTTGACACACGTGATGTGAGTATTGACACTGCGCTATTAGTGTTTCCTAGAAGATTATTTTGTTTGTTTTTGCTTAAATGCTCAAGATTAGAGCTGGTGATTTAGCAGGCTAGGCCACTGCCTTCTTGAGAGGAGCAGAGCTCATTTCAATCACACCTTCAGACAGACTGATAATCTTTGGGGAGTTAACACACTTAGGCTGGTGAAGGTTAAGAGGAGAGAGGTGCTGGGATGTGTATGTCCAGTAATTGTCCGGGGGATGAGTTACAGATCCAGACAGCTCACAATTCAATCTGCACTCAGTGCTGCAAATGTTGAGAGGATAAATCAAAGAGTATTTCTCTGGGTCTGGGGAAGGAAAGAGGGGCTGAATAACCATTTACTCAGCGCCAGCGAAATAGCAGGATCGCTACAGGAATGTCAGAAAAAGCAGGCAATAGGAGAGGGATCATTATAACACAGATTGCTATGACCTACCCTGAATATTGAAGGGAATGCATGGAGTGGAAAACACCAGCAGCTTGCAGCACTGTGGCAAGCGGGGAGCTGAGTTTCCTGCTGGCCACTGCTCAGCTGTCTGTGCTGTTATCCTTTTGTCTGATGTGGGGACCCACGGGTCAGCTGCTCTGAGCAGCCACATGAGCTTGTGCTGCTGCAAAGGGGTGCCCAGCCCTCTCACGTGGCTGCTGCCTCACGGGTGGCCTGGACACTGGGGGACCCCTGCCACGTAGATATGGCAGAGGAATAAAAGCATGCAAGGCAGGGGTTTTCCTGTGAAAATCTGTGCTCAAGGTGTAAAGTACAAAGGGAAAACAGAAACAATAATGCAGGCCTTACAATATACTGTGGTTTTGGATTCCCCTGAACACTGCTACTCTTCCTCCGGACTGGGAGAAAGGCAAAAATATATAATTAAAATAATTCATTCACGTTTGATTATAAATTATAAAGTGGACCCTGAGTTTTCCAGAGGAAGATGACTGGCATGGTTATAATGGTTACCTTACAGAGAAAATGGGCACAAGAGGACACAGTGACAGAACAAAGAAGCAGAAAAAGGTGCTATTATTAACACTTTTTCATAAATGACAAATATTACTATACTTAGTTTTGTAAGCATACCTTATAACTACAAACAATAAAGACAGGCCTTTTATTCCCCACTGCATAACAAGTTCTTCAAATTCCCTTCCCCAGGACCACTTTGAAGGAAGGATGTACAAGCCCTGACTTGTCCCATAAGTAGAATTTGAGAACATCCACAGAGCTTCTGCCTGAGGTGGAAGAACATCTACGCTTGTGCTTCACGTGACACTGCTTCATCAGTTCTCAGAAAGACATTTAAGCAGGAGATCCTGCAGCCAGCCACTACACAGCTTCACACAACTCCCTGTAAAACTGCAGGTGCTGTTGGAAGGGAAACGGCCTGGAGATGCCAGAGGCCTTATTCAGCAAAATAATAAGGTTTTTTGCTTTTGTCACAGTTATGAGGGAGCACACCAAGCCTTCAAACCTCCCAGACAAGGAGCTTCAAAGCCCTCCTTTGCCGCTCAGCCCAGGAGATGTGCCTTGTGACATGTCCTTGACATTGGTGTTGGGATGCCCCTTCACACCTCTCTTGACAGAGACAGACAAAGAAACTTAGAGGACAACTGTGTGCCTGGGAGAGGTGACCTCTAGACAAGGCTTGCTAAAATAGGAGGGACATCTTGACACCAGTATCAGTAAGAGGTCACATCCTGCCCAGATGATAAAACCTCTCCTGTAGTTTCTAAATCTAGCTGAAGACCACTTTATGGCAGCCCTCACAGCTGGACCACCTCATCCGTATGCTCCTGGGGCTGGGATCTTTGTGCCATATCCATTCTCCCAGGCCTGCTATTCCCTTCCTTTATTCCTTCTTTCTCAAAAAGAGTGAGAGTGCAGCCTCTGGGGAGTCATCAGCTCTATTTCCACCATTTGGCAGATAGGAGGACACTTAAATAGGATACCACAGTGCATGCTTGTATTTCCTATTAAATTGGAGGTATGAATTTATGTTTCCAAAACCACAGGGTAACTATGTGCCTGGGGCACATCTTCAGAAAGGTGAATCATTGCAGTCCCCTCTCCTGGATGTTTTTGTCTTCACGTAGCAGGAAGCAGAGCAGGCAGAGGGAGGAACCTGGACTTCTCTCACCAGGGCAATCACCACATCTGGATTTCAGTCCAGTCCATCCCAGCTTCTCTGTTTCAGCATCTTTGAAGCAGAGATAGTAATACTTTCCACCCTTCTAAAATACGTGTATAAAGAGAGATTTGAAAGGAAAGAGACTGTTTTTTATTAGAATGACCAATTTAACTGGAAAAAGTTTCAGGCCCAGAGCCTTTCTTCAGGCGTGACATGGAAAGCCATTTGCAGCCATTGATTCAAAACTGAGAAAAACATTGTGAGCCTTAAACTTGTCCACTTTTTCCAGCTGCATCTGCTTCTCTAATAAGAGATACTGCCCCTCCCAAAGATCCTTGCCTCACTCAGACACTTTGTCTGTCGTAGCTACAGCAGCACTTCTGCAGCTGGAATTAGTGGAGCTCTGTCAGAGCTAAGTGCTATAGATGAGATAGTGGAGAAATGCACATGCAAAGCTCACAATTAAGAACAGGGGACAAACTAATTCTAAGGAACGCATCTCCCCTTCCCTCTGTTTTTCCACGTGTAAACCCTGGCTATTCACCGGAACATCATTAATCATGCTGAATTGTTGTGTTATGCCTACATATGTAAAGCATAAACTCCTGATGAGTTCTCCTGCAACTTAGCATTAATTAATGTCCACTTAGTATAAAATGTGACATCATATTTTAGGTCGGCTCTTCATTATTATTGTAAACTGCCAACATAGAGCGCAGAAAAAACCTGGAGGATATGATTTTCCTGCAGTATCTCTTTGACAGGTTTACATGAAATATAAAACTAATGTATTACTGGATATCAATTTTTTTTTGCCCTGCCTATATGGTGCAGTACTGTGTACTTTGTGTACTTTGTGCAGCACACACAGCTCTGTGGTACTTGTAGGGCACCAACTTCAACAGCAGAGTAAACTTTGTGAGAAACTGCTACCTGCAATTCAATAAAGTATATTTAAAATGTTCCCATTGCACCAAATATCAGCTGATGCACCTCTTATTAGTATAAATGGCATAGATTAGTGTCAGGCATTTTCAACAGTGAAGAAATTACAGAAGCCTGCATGGCTCATTAGTCTCTTGTTGCATGTTAAAGAGGGCCAGACCTTACTAATAAGAGAAAAAGGGGGGAAAAATAGAGCATAATGGGAAAAGTATAAAATAGCTTTTTTAAAAAAGAAAGCTTTCTGGTTTGGAGAAAAACAAAAGCATCAATTAAACTCTTCCAGTCTCTGAAAACTTTCTAAATGCCACTTAGCTGTGTTTCTACAGGATATGTAGATTACAAAGACTTCAAGCAGAGAAAAACTGCTCACAAACATACTGCACCACCAAGAAGGATTTTTGATGATTAAAAGTTTTGTACTGTTTATGTAGGTCATTGTTTACATCCTGCTTCAGGAAAGCATCACTGTTTAAGTTGGGATGTACAACCACATTTGAGTTGCAGCTCTTGCTTATATCATGCTGAAGTGAATATAATTTGAGCATTTGTTCCCGATTTAGCACCTGGTGTAAGCACATATTGAGGTGAAGACAGGATTTAAAATACTTCTGAGGGCTTACTGTAATTGGGGCCTCAATCACACAGGTCCTGAACCAGTGGAGACTGACACATCAGCTCTTTGCACAGACAGCCTTATCAGCTTCTTGTGGGCTGCATGTGAGGAAAACACAGGTGTGTACAGAAACACAGCTCTGTGAGGTGGAGGCTGTGGTGCTTGCTGCTTCCCTGTGGGGGTGGGCAAGGAGCACTCTTGCTCACATTTATACTCTCTTTGTCTGGGATTTGCTCAGCTGCCCAAGATAGTATTTCTGCTGGTGTTGTTGTGCAGAAGGAGGTGAAGGGGATCACAGAATCACAGAATGGTTTGGGTTGGAAGGGACCTTAAAGATCCCCTAGTTCCAATCCCCCTGCCATGAAGAGGGACAACTTCCCCTAGACCAGGTTGCTCAGAGCCCTATTCAGCCTGGCCTGGGACTGACCCACAGCTTCTGTGGGCAACACATTTCTGTGTCTTACCACCCTCACAGTAAAGAATTACTTCCTAATATCCTACCCTCTTTCAGCTTAAAGCCATTCCCCCTTGTCCTATCATTACATGCTGCTGCAAAAAGTCCCTCTCCAGCCTTTCTGTATGCCCCTTTATGCACTGGCAGACTTCTATAAAGTCTCCCTGAAACTTTCTCTTTTCCAGGCAGAACAGCCACAACTCTGTCAGCCTTTCTTCATGGAAGAGGTACTCCAGCCTTCAGGTCGTCCTAGCGGCCCTCCTCAAACTTGTTCCAGGTCTGTGTTTTTCTTGTGTTGGGGACCACAGTGCTGGTTGCAATATTACAGGTGGAATTCCAGGATGTGGAAGAGCTCCTCACAGAAATGCTAGTTAAAAGCCTGCTCTCCTGGGGGAAGTGAAGGACACCTTTCCTCCTCTTTGATGCAACAAAATTCAGTCTTGCTCTTGGATGCTGGGAGACCCAAAACCTGTCATACTCCTTACATACTCAGCAGCTGGCATTGCGCAAGCAACATGGCAGAGTCCGGTCACCTGCTGGTGTTGCACGAGCAGAGAGTGATCTGCTGTGTGTCTAGGTTTGCATTTCTAGGTTTGACATTTTTCCAAGCCCGCTTGCAATTTATTGTCATGGATGCCAGAACACACACTCTCATGTTAGACTTGTCCTAAGCAGGGAGTATGTGGCAGCCACCATTTTGGCAGAAAATAGATAAATATAAATGAGTTTGAAAATTATAGATCTAGGCAAATAGAGCTAAATATGCAATTTTTCTAGACTTTTTTTCCTCTGGGTGTCATGTGCCTCACAATGCGAGCCTAGAATAGGAACGTATTGTACCCTTGGCCAAAGAGGTCCGGGTTTTCAGGCACTGCATTAGGGGGGTGGAATTGCTTCCAATTTGAAGCTTAATTCAGAGCTAAGTTAGTGAGCTACTTCCAACGCCAAGAACCACAGATCAGTATATTGAGTTTTTTACAATTTTTCCCTGCGTGATTAGCATTTTACTTGAGTCTGAGACATTAATCAATAAAAGCAATACCCTGTAAACAGAGTAAAATTAAAAAGCAAGTGCTGCATTTTAATAATATAAATAGAAGACTGTGTGGCATGAGGGGCCAAGGCATAGCCTGCAATCTGAATACCATCAAAGGTAAAAGAATTGAAGGCAAAGGAAATTTTCAAGGCTGATTGCACACGGATGGAAAAAAAAAGTAAAGAAAGATAAAATATTGAACACTGGTTAGTATGGGGGATGTGACTGAAATATTTTATTCTGCCGTTTTTTAAAAATTTTGTCCTTGCTGATGTTGATTTTAAGGGCAGAGAAGAGGGGGGAGGGAGAACCCAACCCGTGGACTCAATAAATTAAGTAGAACAACACAGAAAAATATTTCAAACATTGTTGTTAAAGCAGGGTCAAGTTTTCAATAACATCTCCATTTCACAGTTTTTGTTCTTTAAAGAACACTTTTAATGGTTACTTAGAAAAAAATAAATTGGAATTTCTCTCATTGTATATGGCACAAAATACCATGCTGGAAGCCTGAAAATAATAGTCAGCTGCTGTTCAGCGCTCTTCATCTACAGAGCTCAAGTGCTCTGGGAAGCTGGTGAGTATTGGCTTTCAGACAGAAAGTGCTGAGGCCATGCCCTGGTGCCAGCGAGGTCGGGAAGGAAGCCAGCATGAAAGTCGACACCACCTGCCAACTCATTTCGTGCTGCATCCAACAGGTCACACTGCCACCAGGGAAAGCCATTCAATGCATTTCCCCACAGAGACCCCAACACCAGTGGCAGACCATCAGCATAGCGTGGCCAGGCAGTTCAGCCACTGGGACCAGGTCTGGGGGTCACTGAGGGAAGCTGGGCTGTTTTTCCAGCCATCTTGGGGCTCTGCCGTTGACCGGGTTCCCAGCAAGCCGGGATCTGCCCCATGGTGTCTTACCTCATTGGGGAGGAACCCTGAACTTTTAAAACCATGATACTTAGCTATGGGCAGCGGGATGGCCCTGCCCATAGCTAAGCCATACCTCGTCACCAGGAACTTATATTTAACTTTTCCTCTCAGTGCCTGCTAACTTCATGCACTACATTTCTTACTAAGCAGAAGTTAACATTTAGCTTGTTGTTTGCTTCCTTATTTTTGCCCTGTTGCCTTTTCCTCCTCCCTCTTCCCACCCTTCATATTCTTGGTGGTGTTACCACAACTTGGGAAACAGCTTTTATTCATGAACTGCTTTATTTATTAGCTTCTTTCAGAACTGCAGCAATTAGTGGGGTGAGCTTTCAACATTTGCCTCCTGGAGGCCCCATGCACAGACTTTTTCTTTTCAGGAAAAGACTGGGTTTTGATTTGAGAGAAGATTTAGAATAAAAAAGGTAAGGTGAGAAAATCAGGAGAGACATACAGCTCCTGGGAGTCCCCTCTATAAAGGAAAGGGTCAGTGAGCCTCATTTTCCTTCTATTGCAGCTTTACTTCCAACGTAGTTGCTACCTACCTTGTTTTTCCTCTCCTCATGTGGATTCTGGGATCGTAATGCTTTCTGTGACATGTTTAAAGGTCTTTTTGTTCCCATATGAGATAACCTAGGTGGATTTTAACTGTTTCTAATCTGTACACACCTAAAAATTTCTAGCAAAGATAAGGTGTCCTTCAGTGAACTCTTTAGGAGCAACAAGTGGTCCCTAAAAAGTCTGAGGAAGATTCTGTCAAAAGCCTCCAAGCTAGGGAGGCAACAGTGAAATAGGCTGATTTCTCAAAAGTCTGTGGGTAACTCTGTAGCTTTCTAAACAGAAAAGCATGGCTGCTTGTGGATTCCTCTCTTGGAAACAAAACGAAGCAAGCAGGGGTCTTGATGTGACTTGCTGATGGACTTCCTTCCTCCTCCTCATCTTCCTCCAAGTTTTGCCTGTTCTTCAGAAAATGGGCTGCTCATTACTTAAGCATGATCAAAATGTTTGCTACTACACAAAAATACCAATAAAAGGACATTGTAGGCAATACCAAAAGTGACACACTATTAGTTTGATCCTACAAGTGTAAGGCTGCAGCTGCAATGTTCAGACTGTGGGACTGAGGTAAAAAATAATAGCAGAGCAGATGTGTTTCCCTGCACAGCATGGAATAAAAAGAAACATCTGGCCCTTGGCCCCTAAAGGATATTTCTCAGGGAGAAGAGTAAATTAAGGGTGCATTGAAGATGTAGGGACTCAGCTAAAGGGAACTGCTGCCTTAGTAACCATCTCGAAACCAGGTCCTAGTTTCTGATGTGTAATGCCATTTAAAATATAGGGCAAAAATAACAGCATGCAAGATAATGCAACCAAGTACAGACATCAATGTAGCCACAAAATATATGTTGCTATCTTGTTCAAATAAATAAGTAAACAAACAAAGGAAATATTTTTAAACACTAAACATACGCCAGTTATATTGCTGCAGGATAAAACATGGGCTTTTAAAAAATCTATTGAGTCATAAATCTCCGTATTTCCCTTTGTGTTTGATCTCATATATTACTCGGAGTTTCTAAAATGATAACAAGGCATGCATTAAAAATATTTCTCTTATTGTTACATTTCAAGCACGTTTACTGTTAGCTGCTTAGCTTCATTATGTATCATAGTCTGAATCTACAAATCAAGTATAATTAGACTTGGAGAACTGATTGGATTTCTAATTAAGCTACATTGGAAACAACAATGCACAATCAGTAAATATTCTGACTAGGTACATTTTAAAGAGCAACTCTTGGGCTTTTTGCTGATGACTAGACACCAGTGTCATTAAATTTGTTGGTGGCAAGCAAATTTTAAAGCTAAAATAGAGGCAATTAGTAAAGATCTTGAAATATTTAATCACGTTTGTCCAATTAGTGTGCAATTAGGCAATGGTGTGGCGTGGGACAAACATTCTGCTTCACTGTTTGGTAGAGAAGGATCCCTTTGAAATTTTGCTATTTAGTTTATTGATATATAAAAAGGAAGTTATGGTTGTAATTTCCAATTTAAAAAAATACTGTGCAGATGGTCTGACTATATATTTAACAATGTTAAACAAAACTAAACAAGGGAAGCATGTTACCTGAAATTACACAGCTGTGATCAGTGAATAAGCTCCAGATCACATTAGATTACAGCTGTGGGCATCTTGATCACACAAAGCGCCAGGTAGTTATGCTGGTAAAATCAAAGCTAAGTAAGCTGGTGTGTCACATCTCACGATGATGTGATTGTTGTGTCCTTGACCGAAAATATTTTTTCTTCTTTGAGCTTTGCCTGGCTGTTTAGCATTCCTTCCATGAAGCTTTACATTGGCAAGTTTGTTGTGGAAAGTCAAGTGGTAGCTTTTCATGAATAAGCCACTTAAGTGTTATCTTGACTTGCCTTCACCTTGGGGCTTGGACTCCCTTTTTGGCAAATTTTAGACTCTCTCATAAAAACAATTGCTACCTTTATTAGCTGATTTGAGAAACTTCAGCATAATGTTTGGGGCAGCACGTGGAAGGCTGCTGCCATGCATTTCAACCCTGCACCAGAATCATCATCATTTTGGTATTTTATCAATGGGTCTGCTCTGTTTGGCCACGTGCAGTCAAGGAAACAGTGCCAGGGAACATCCCCAGGTGCTGGAGCTCAATTTTCCGGATTGTTAAATTGTTACAGCAGTCCTTGGCATGGTGTTGACTTGGGTCAAGTATGACTCTCCCCAGCCATCCCTGGACACAGCTCACAGTTAACACTTGCCAGGGACCATTCCCAACAGGCATTTTGGGAGGGAAGGGGGATTAGGAGAATGGATGTGGGCCATCTTGTACCAGCTGTCCTCCTCATCAAAGTGCACCTAACCTTCTACTCTTGGTAGTCCCTGTGGGTTCCAAAAGAGGGAAGTGGAGGAAAGGTGTATAACAGAACTATGATGCACCAGCCTGGCCCCCCGGCTTCCTTTCCACTTGTTTCCAACTCGTATTTAATATGGACTAAGAAACAAGAAGAGAATCCTTCTTCCCCAAGTGGTCATAGAAGAAAGAGAATTGGTTTAGCTGTTTAGATTTGATCACCAAATTTTTTTTTTTAACAGGAAATAGGGGATTGAACCTTAAAATGTCTTTCTATGTCTTTCTCATAAATGCTGCAACTTTTGAAATGCTGTTAATCCATTGTGAATTTAAACATTGTCACTTTTACTTTCATGTCTGAGAAATTTTTCTCTGATTTTAGTGTTGAAAAATGGCTGAAATAAATCAAATACTACTTTCCAGCATTGCTATGCCTTCTTTTTTTTTTTTTCTTTTTCTATTTTTTCTTTTTCTTTTTTCCCCCCTTCCTCTTTTTTTTCACTTTGATAGATACAGACTGGAAATTCAAAGTAGATAGTTTTGCCTTGTAATCAGGTTGGTGCTTGCAGGAATTTTATGAACACAGTTGTGTTCATTTCTTGAGCAACATTAAGTCAAAACAAAATATTTTTGAACTGAAAAAAAGAAATGATGCTAAGAGGAATATTGTATGGGTGAGAAATCAAACAGGTAAAAAAACAGATAATAGATAATTACACAGGCATTCATCTATTCCAAAACTGGAGGCTTGAAACAATTCACCTGAATTGAAGGCTAGATTTTAAGCCTTTGAAATTCAAAGGTTAAAAGCAAAATTTTTCGGATTTGCTACTTCCCACATCTTAGGACGGCATCAGGTTTTCCTGGGTGCTGTCTCTCAGGCAGAGAAGAGACAAATACTGTCCTGGGGGGACAGGACTCCATCAGCCCTCTCATGCCACATGATCATTGCTTTAAACCCTCTGTAAATCTGACTGCGGTGGAGAGATGTTGAGCCCTGTTTTGAAGTGAACTTAGAGTTAGTGTCTTGTGAAAATCACACAGGTCCCATAGGGGTTAATCAAACATTTAGGGCTGCGGCTTACAATGTTCTTCAGGCCCTGGTAGAAAACATTTTCACAGCTTTTGAACATTTAAGAAAAAAAGAGAGAAACTGCAACTGTAGTTGTAGAAAGTTAGTAAACCCAACTTTAAGCTGCATTTCAGTGTGAGTACTTGCGTGTTCATATCCAGGACTGTGTGCTCAACCTTCTCAAACTGTGACCTTCTACCCTCAGGTATATACATATATATGTGTGTGTGTGTAATATATATATATATATATATATATATATATAAAACTATATATATGTGTGTGTGTGTGATGTGTGTGTATATATATATATGTACACATACACATGAGTATCCATGTATACATATACATAGACTGTGTATGTATAGGAATCAAGAACTTCGAAAAGGAAAATAATGTTTGGGAAATTCAGAAAAGGAAACCCTTGTTTATTTGATAATGAAAACAAAACCATCACTTCAATAGCAATTCATACACCGCTGTCAAAGCAAGCTCCGGGTGGATGTGCAGACCCGCAGGTTCTCTGTAGTTGCTGAATTCCTCCCAGTGTTGTCTTTATCAAAGAGGTAAATGCAGATTCAAAAAAATTGCTTTGATGTGCAAGACATCACAGAACAGCAGCTCCATTCATTGCAGAGAGAGTCCATTATTTAAGTCTCTCAGGCAACTGTACAGATTCCCCATAAAGGGAAAAAATAACAGGACCGTGGAAATAAACCCCCAACAATATGTACTCTGCCTGCTTCTGGAGTATTTCCCTCCATTTTTCATGTCTTGATTCTGTGAAATGATATTAGGTTTGAGCTCATGCACTGACAGTTCTGATGGGCACTCACTCCTGACTGGAGCAGTACCTGTATTTCTGCCAGACTCTCCTGTCCCCAGCTGCAAAGGCGAAGGGAGGCATTGCTGAGAGGCACTGAAGGCTTGTCACCCGCCTTTTGTCCTTGAGCCTTCCCCTTGGCTCACCTTAGCTTTTGCTCCAGCGCTTGCAGCAGATCTCAGGGCCTTCTGCAACTCAGAGGGACGGGGCAGATCTGGCTCAATGCTAGTGGGGAGCTGCAGGATGAGCTGGGCTCGTCCCCAGGGCAGCATCCTCTATAGAGATGTTCATGTGCGGAGATGGGAAAGGCAGATGGGAGCTGGGGCAGAAGGAAAGGGGAAATCAAGCCCTGTCACCCCTACAATGGCAGGACTGCCGTGAGACCAGCCAGGTGACACATCATTCAGGCACTCTCCTGTGACAGCAGGAGGAACATAGTTTCCCAATCCCCCCTCTGTACTGTCATAAACCATGCCAACGTGTAGAAAGGGTCTGTGAAATTAATTATACTGTGAGTGCTTGGTAACCAAATGAATTGTAAATTGTACATTATTAAAACAGCATCAGAGCACCGACTGATCTATTATTCTTTAGAGAAATGTATGAAGATAAGAGCTTTATATGCTTTAGGGTTCTTTCCAGCCACCACACAGCCAGCTTTGTAAGAAAAAGTGTGGCAATATTTTGTTACTGCCTGAGTTGCAACTGACACAATACTGTATTGTTTATTTTTATTACTTTGTCTCATATTTAATATAGATGAGGTAGCATACAGTGTAAGTGACATGCACATGAGCAGTCTCCTTCTGTTTATCCTTTTTCAGATTGCATTTGGGATTAATCACCCTCACATTTGTGTAAAAAAATAAAACTGTAGGTGCAGAAAAGTGAGATAAATATTAAGTATGTCCTTTTGCACAAATCATGTAACTAGCAAGAAGCACAGCTATTGTTAGCCAGTCATTTTCCCTGCATATTGCTCCTTGCTGCCTACTTGTCTTTTAGTGTCTGAGAACTGTAAGAGGGCTGGGTGGGGACCCAGAAAAACCTTTTCAATAATAACAGCAAAGAAAAAGACCATGGGTTTAGATATGCATGTGTGTTTTTCTCCTTTTCTTCCATAGTGCATGCCCTGCTTCACCTTCCTCTCATGCAGTATCCGATATCCAGGAAACCTGGTTCTCATGTGTGCACTGGCATCTTCTGGGTTAATACAGACCAAAACCAGCATGTCTTCCCTCCTAGGGATGCTAGCTTGCTGTAGAACTACTTCCTAGGCAATCCCCCCGACACACCACATAATTGTCCTTTTCACCCCTTGCCTCCAGCAGAAAGGTACAGCTTTCTACAAGCAGCAGTGTCCATGGGAGAAGGGGAGAGCTTTATTTAAAAATTTGTTTTAATGCCCCTGTTGAAGAAATGGAGGCAGAAGCTACTCCAGAATAGCTTTTCGCACAAGATCTCCTGTGTAGTCCCTCCTTGAAGGAAGATGCATGAAGGGTATGCCCTATCCATGCTTGTCAGAGAAGAGGAGAAAAGCTGGAGAAACATCCTGCTCCCTCCAGCTAGAGATGCATCTCCTGACAAAGCTGTTCAAGGCAGTGACATGCTGGTTTCTAAAAGCAACACATCAGTGGTCCCATACCAGTAGGAAAGCTTTGGGGGTTGTCATACATTCGGGTGACCCCAAGTATTTATTTTCTGGTGCAGATGACCAGTGGCAGCAGTCACATCCTCCCTCCTTCAGAGAAGACCTATCAGAAAAAAGTTTCCTTTGACTGCAAGATGTAGATGGGCATTCAGCCAAACGCACAACTCAAACAGTCGAAGAAATAATTTAAATTTGAGTGAAGACTCATTTAAAGTAGTCCAAAGAATTTCAGGACTTGGCCTCCTCTCTATTCAGGCACAGGAGACAATGACATTTTCCTGGCTAAGGTATTTCCATAATGGAATAAGGCATCTTTTCTTGCTTTCCAATTTTTTTTCAGAAGAGAGAGAATTTATATTTTAGAGAATTTGCATTCTTCGGAACAACTCTCTTAACCCTATTTACTAGTCTAAAATACGGTGCTGCCTTTCTCGACACTCATCAGCCCCGCAGAAGTCACTACCATCTTTCAGGAATGCGCTGCCTCCCGCTCCCCGGGCAGCCTCTGCCAGGAGGTGCACTGCGTCCTCAAATTCAAGAGAGGGCAGCATTTTCCTTAGGCTGATCCAAAGGAAGGGGACGACTCCCAAGTGTGTAAAAGAATGTCAGCAAGTGAAAATCGTCAGTCACACAATACAGGAATATTCTGAAAAATTACGTTTAATGGAAGACATGCAATGTTCTTAGGAGTGTATATATATATGTGTGTGTGTGTGTGTAACCAAACCAAAAACAAACAAGCTCTTAATTGATTGATGATGCTAATGAATATATCCCATCTATGTTCAAGGAATTCCCCACACAGGCTGTTGTGCAGCTGTAATGCTGTCTCTGCAGCACACCACAATGACTTTGTCACCAACTTTTGCACTGCAATAGCCAAATAATAACAGACTGATGCACCCCAGATAAATACCATACATGAATGAAGTGCTAAATTGTGCATGAGGTAATTAAAGAATCCACTGCCCTCTCATTAAAGTCCGTACTCAATGAAATTCTTCAAACTATGCCTAAAATTCTACCAGGCTGTTATTTTTGATTACCTCAGTATTTGCTTAAAAATTGGCAAAACTAAACCAAAGCAAATAATCCGACTTTTGTGATGTAACCTCAAAATATGCGTCTTCTGGTGCGCAATAATCGTGCCTGCAAAGAAAGATCAAACTGCTTGTTTTAACCCAGAGACCCGGACACTTGTGATCAAGAGCACGCTCTTTTCAGCTGACTGTGACTTACCCACTGTTTGTGAAGAGTCCATCCAATGTTTGCTCTGCTGGAACAGCAGCACAGCATTGATTTCTACAAGGAAATTCCAAGGATCAAGGCATATTTAAAGTACACAGTGGATTGTAAAGAACTAGAGGGCACCCAAGTGTAATACAACACTTTCTAGTTTACCCCCTACTCAACTTTTGGTGCAATTTTACCCTCCTGAAATAACTGTACTGTCAGCACTGTCGCTGGCACATTCAGCCAGGTTGCCTGAATTACTTGAAGAGCCCAGCAAATACACATTTTCATTCTCTGTTTGCATCTAACAAATAACAGATGTTGTAATATTGAAGAAGCACACCTGATGTGACTAACAAGGGATTTCTAAAGTATTTGCCCTAAGATGACAACCACCCTGCTATTAAGCATTTACTTAATGAAATGTGTGCAAAGGGAAATGTTGTAGCAATTCTCCTTAAGACGGAGCAAGCTGCTGAAATAAAGGTTTCTTGTGTGACCTTGGGCTAAATCTGCAGTACCAGAAGAATGCAGACCCAAACTTGAGAATGCTTTCTTCCTACCAACCTTCAATACTCACTAAAGAATCCCTGACAGAGCCTGTCGAACCCAGGACTTGGTGCTGCTGCCCTCACAGCCACCAGCCCTGCATTCCCCCAGGCAGCAGCCCCTGCTGTGTGACTGTCCCCACGGTCCCTGGGATGTGCCAGCTGAACCCTCTTGCATCCACTGGAGGGAATCTGGCACAGCACTTCCCGGCAAACCTGCCAGGAAGCAGGGTCAGCCCTTTGCAAATAAACCCTGCCTGATCTGAGTAACACAAATGGACGCCTGGAAGATTAATTCATGCCCTGTAATAATACAACTACTGTTTGCACAAACCAGTGGCATGCAATAGTTTCTTATTAAAATGCTTAGGATACGCATTAAGACAGCTCTAAACAAAGTACAGCTTAAGGAGAGGAGAGAGTGAAAAATTTCCTTGCTTAAAATTTGCCTCTCTTTCATCAGATTTGATTTAAAGCAATGAGCAGCACTGTAAATGGACCAACGAGTTGTCTAATTGTCCAGAACACCCTCATGTAATTTATATCATCTCTTCATCTCTGTTTTGTAACCTCCATGGCTGTCTTCAGTGAATCATAGCATATAGCTCTACTTGGAGAGCATATCAGGGTATGATTTTTTCCCTTTGTTTCCCACTTTCCCACAATGGAAGCATGCAAATTTCAGCAAAGTATGTACCTACCTCATTAATCCTTTCTCATATGATTCCAGTTGTCTCCTTAAAAGCAGAATCTAAAAGATTATTTTTACTGTTCCCATTCTCTATTGTGGCACACAGTTTTCTTGCTGAAAGGATATTCATCTAACTCTATATACACAGAGATGAATATACATTTGAATCATAGATACATATCAATTTAACACACATCACAGGCTGGAAATACATTATTAAAATTAACTGCATTATGGAGAAAATGTATAGAAAAAACTGCTGAGGTACTCGACTCTCCCAATTCCACAGTGCCTTAACACTTGCCGCAAACCTGCCATCCCTTTGTAATGCAGTCCTGAGATGCTTAATCTGCTTTCTCTCTTCCACCAACGTAAATCAGCAGCAAAGTTGTCTGTGCAGGAGCGGAGTCTGGGGGATAATTGTGGCCTGGTGGGTTATCTATCTGTAGCTGTGTGCATGGTGGATCTGCTCACCAAATTTTTAGCGTGTGTATTTTTTCGGGCTCTTTTCCAGCAGGGAGTTAGGAAGTGAGAAACAACAAAACTAGTTTAGTGCACCGGGTAAATCAGACCAGCTTATTGTGAAACCCATCGCCACACATGATTGTTATGATAATACACGCGGGTGAGCTCTGGTTATTACATGCACAGCCCTGTACTAACTGCTCCCTACAGCTCGCCCGTTCTCTCACTTTAGCAACACCCCACACACCTGTTCAAATAATATTACTATTACCTTGTGTTGACACCACATCCACCCTTTCCTTTCATATAATAAGAGCTCCTGGTGAACTGTAAATGGAAAGCTTGCGGTAGCAGAAGCCAATTGTTTACTTGTCTCCAGTTTGTTGCCACAGATACTTGGTCAGGAGAAGGGAACAAAGATCAGTTTGACATCCTTGTTAAGCAGGATTTGCCCCTCACCTTACCCACAAAAGGTTACGAGTTGCTTTTCAAGCCTGAGCTCTGCAGGTGTGCCATCACACCTGTCTGAAAGAAAACAAAATACAGTTTGTTTCAATATGGCTATTGCCCCAGCAAAATAAAGAAGACCTTGCCCTGCAACACAGACACAAGCATTTGTTTTAATATTTCAATGAATCCAAGCAAACACTGACAGATAGCTCTGTTTATATTTAGCATACAAGCCAAATACAACATGAGCTTCCCCAGCAATGGATGGCAGTGAGCATCCAAACCCTGCCCTGCCCACTAAACTAACTCATGGGCAAACTCATGGCAAAACTCAACTCAAAACCCATCTGGCAATGGAAAAGAGAATTTTATAACTCTCAAGGTATTTCAAAGCCAGGTCACATGGGTTTTTGAGCAACCTGGTCTAATGGCCCTACCCATGGCAGAGGGGTTGGAACTAGATGATCTTTAAGGTCTCTTCCAACTCAAACTCTTCTATAATTCTGTGATTAACAGGAGACTGAGACCAAGGCTGAGCCAGGGACAGGTTTGGCCTCACAATTAATTTCCTTCACCGTTTAGCCCTGATGAAGCTGCTGCTATTGAATCACATGTAACTCTTTGCATAGAGAGCCATCATGGTTTTAGAATGGGGAAAGGTTAAAAGCTGTGGTCCTGGTCCTGTTCTGCTTGGTTGAAGTCTATGCTCAACTTCTTACACCAGTGACAACAGTGTAGGTCTAGGGTAAATTGGCGAAAACTGGCAAAATCTACCTCCTAATTGAGGCCTGGAGGAGGCATAATGGGATTTTGTCCATGGAAAGCAGTGCAATACAGAGACCTAAATGTAACCATTCATTCATGTGAATTCGCCATTTGACATCTGCTGAAGGTGATGGAAAGACTTCAGTGGGCATTTGATCCAAGAGCTGAGTCACTGGAGTTTCCAATGCTTTAGGTAAAAACATTTTTTACCAAAAAGGGCTAATAAAAATATTTTTCCCATTTTCCAGCTAAAGCAGTGCTCTATTTCTACTGCTTTATTTTCTTATTAGAATCCTTAGTCATATCTGCTTCCATCATGGTTTAAAGAGCATTGTCCATAGTCACCTTCTTACAAAGGTGTTCCTGAACTAGAATAAGATTAGAATAGGAAGTGTAGAACCAGCTGTTTTGGAAGGAGTTTGTATACTGGGCTGCAATTTGCACAGAGAAACGTCCTTGAGGCAGGGAGCATATTTTATTTATTGCTTTATTTATTGCATATGTCAAGTAAATGGAATCCCAAATTATGAAGATGCAAAACACACTGTGAGTATTTATCAGCACTGAATGTTTTTATGTGCTCCAAAATAACTTGGGGTTTCCCAGCTGACTGTGAGCAGCTTGCTGGTTTTGAAGATCTAGCACCTTTGGAACTGAAGGGACATGCTGAATTTTAAGCACTTGGAAAGAGAATTAATTGCTTGGACAGCACCACCTTTTTCTTTTTTTTTTTTTTGTGTATGCTCATCAATGGCAAATGATGAAGCCTCTGGGGGATATTAACACAAGTAAACTAAACACTGGAGTGGGACTTTTTAAACAAGGTGAGACAAAAGCCTTCATTCTACAAGCAAATGAATTTGATAGCAATTTTTTATGTTTTCACCTCCATTGCTGCAGATGTCTGCATTTAAATAAGAACTTAATCTTTCTTGGACCTGGTTTTCCTCCTTCATTAGCCCACATGGAGGTCAGAGACCCTCTTATCTCATGGGCTACTCCTTCAAGGACCTGAGAGCTCACTGGGTTCCCCTTGCAGCTTTCTTTTGAGGTGGGGATAGAACTACTTCCTGCTCCCCCACCCTCTGAGAACAGGAAAGGATTTGCCCTGGCTGCAAAAGCATGAAGCCATCTGTGTCCATGCTTTTGCTTCCATGTGCACTGCACCTTCACACCTGCCCCTGGCTCTGGCAGCTGCCCGGCATGGAGCCCCCACGCACCTCCAACAACACCGCAAACCCCCAAACCCTGCTGGCAGTGGAAACCCTGGGGCAGCTCACAAGGCAGGGCTGGTATATTGGCTCCTGCTTACCTAGTGAGCCTGTCCTGCACATGAACCAAGAAACTGCTTCCTCGTTAAAGCTGGAGAAGGCAGTATCCTTTTGCAATGTCCTTTTGCATAATTGTTGCCCCAGTACCATGATGCTCCTGCCAGGCTGGACCCCCCACTCTCTGAAGAGACATATCAGAAGCCAAGAAAAAATGTTGGCCTGCAGCACTGCGTCCACCTGCCCCCTGAGGCCAGGCACTGCCACCCTCCCAAACCCTCCCAGGGATTCACTGCCTGCACTGCAGCCCACACATGTCACCTGTTTCTGGTCCTGCGTGTTTCCAGGGCTGCTGGAGAAGGCAAAAGGGAACAGACGACAAGGTCTTAAAAAACTGATCCTAAATGGATGTATGTTTCAGTCTTCTTCATTTGAAGTATTCTTTCCTGTTATCACATTTTTATGGGAATCTTTCCAACCTACTGAAAAGACTAAGCAATATTGATTTTTAAATGTTCTAAACAAGATATGGATGCTCGACTGCTACAAATACAGACACCAGCATCTCTGAATGAAAACATAGCCTGTTGAATAAATAATGCATATTTTAAAATGTCTGAATAGGAACTTACAGGATAAACTGTAAGAGCTTCAAAGGAGCCATTGATCTATGGAGTACATAATATGCATGTTAAAAATTATTGGAATATTTATTTACATGACACATAGCTCAGAAGAAGCTATTATGGTCCTTAGGCAAATTATACATGTTGTGAAAATTGTCAAAGTGCTTCTTTTACCAGAAGCAAGTGTATTCTATCAGTTGATAAACACATCATCTTTGGGGAAAAAAACCCAAAATGCAATCAAATCTGAGGGTAAAAGAAGGTTAAAAGAGAAAAGGGGGGAAAAAAAGGGAAGAAAATAAAAACCAACCCTCGTACCGTGTCAAAGTGTGTTCCATGCCCATCAAAGGAAGAAAAGCCCGTGCTGCCCTGCCCCACATCCCGCACAGTGCTGCCGTCACACTTCATGTGGGGAGGGGATGCTCCTGTCTCTGTGTGCCAAAGCCCGGGGTGCCAGCTCTTCTCCCTACAGGCCAAGGAATTACAAACGGGGACTAATTCATTCCAGCCACTGCCATGCCCTTTACTTTAAATTAAGCTGCCAGAAGAGTGCTCTGCTTTCCTGGCCCGTGCTGCTCTGAGTGACATGGGGGACAGGCGGGGAACCCCAACCCGCTGGCATCGTTTGCACCTTGGTGTGTGGAGATCCGCTTTTTATGGCTCTGCTTAAAAGAGTCCTCCACTGCCTCGGCACAGCCAAGCACTGACTGAAAATAGTCTTGCATCCCCCCTCATACCTTCAAGAGGAACGAAACAGGGGGAAACACTGCCTCGCAGTACTTAGTGTGCCCAGGAGCCAGGTCCATGGCTCACCAGCATCTGGCTGATGGCTTAGCTGTGTGCTTGTGCCTGGGCACAGCACTCAGAAGGGTTTGCACTGCTCCTTCCCCTGTGCTCCATGGCTCTTCTCTGGCAGCTGTTTTGCTAAGGAGGAGGGATGCCAACTTAAAAAATTCCCCCACATGTCCATGTTGCTGTGATCATACTGCAGTTTACACCATAGCCTCGTCCCTGTGAATTTTTTTTTTTTTTTTAGGCTGTGAAGGGGAAAAAGGTTTTTGTCAAGGAGGCATGACCAGGATGGGGCGGCTCAGAGACTGGCTCTGGCCCACAAGATGCTGGCATCTGGCTGGCAACTGCCTGTAGCCAAGCCCCCAAGTATAGCCCCCAGGGTGCCCAGTCCCCAGAGCACCTCTGATGTGCTCCAGAGGCTGGTGCATGCATGTCTGCTTTGGACATTTGGGAAAGAAGGCTCTACTGGCAGGCAGAGCACGTAAGTTTTCTCTTACCCAGGAATGAGAGTAAAGGGTGGATTTTCTAATGTAAAAAAGCAAGCAGTTGTATGGGGGAATATATTTAGCCAGTGTTTTCAGATCACATGTTCTGGGACTGGAGAGCAGAACGTTTTCAATGTTGTTTTGGAGGCACGCTATTCAGTATTGCAAACCTTACTATTGGAGAAACCAGTAAATTGTGTTGCATCTAAAACAATTACTTGAATTACTTGTACCATGGTTTCTTCTTTCCAATTGCAAAGGTTTTACAGAAATGTGACTTCTATGGCTATAAAAGCCTTGAAAATACAAATAATAGTAAAGTGCTGCTCTGCATTTGCATAAACCTGTTTATCCTATACATGGTTTATTCATTAACTCTCAGAACAACCAGCAGGACAGCTATGGCATTCCTTATGACCACTTCGCTTGTGGCTGAAAATGCAACTGCTTAAAAGGAACACTACGTGGTTTAGAAAGTGAAAATAAATACCATTCCCATGTGAAACAGCAGGAAAAATGCCACAGCAGCTGGCATTTGGCTTTTACTTGGAATGAACCTTTCCTGTCACTTGGAAATTTCAGAGGGGAGTCTCAGCACCTGCAAGGATTGGGACCTCCATGCCGAAGCGCACCAAAACGGACATACAGCATTAGCAGTGTCCATCGCTGTGCTTTGCAGACAGCATTCCAGCGAGGGACGGAAAATACCTGGCTCCCTCATCTATTCCTCCTAGAGATTGTTTTCTAGTCCTTTACAATTTCAGTGTCCCATGAAAAGAAGTTCCTTGCAGCCTCTACTTGCAATGTAGTTCCCAACCAGCTCCTCCTTAGGAATGCTTTCCTGGTAATCACCCCAGGTTTCCCCATGCTTCCTTTCTTATCCAAAACTTGCTCCACATAAGAAAGGTGATAAAACAGGAATGCATTTCGCCTGTTTCATCTCCTTGCTTCTATGAAGATGGGTACATGTTACCACCGGTACAAGTGGAAAAGTGGAAGTTTGTTTGACAGCCGGTGACTTGCTCAAGGTCACAAAAGAGCCTCAGTAGCAGAGCTGGGAACAGAATTTGGTATCCTAATTCCTAATCTGGCAGCCTCACCACAACTCTCATCACGCAATCAAAAAGCTCCTTTTAAGGAACGCTTTTGTGACTAAGAGAAAATTCAAGGCATTAGAAGAAAGAGTCCTTTTAATTTGCCTTTGTTCAAACATTTATGCCTTTTGCTATACGGAAAACTTGATTTAAACAAGATACGGGATTACAATATGATGAAAGACTCTAAAATCTTTGAAAACCAAAAAATAATTATGGCTGCATTTAAGACTATACTGACTCCAGCCATTAGGAAGCAAGCGATTAGATATTCCTTTAGAGTTTTATACATGACATAAGGAATAAATAAAGACCAGCATCTATTGTGCTCTGGTAAGAGGTTTTTTGAGCGTTATATGTAGGCTTTCACATTTCTGAAGAATACTACATATAACACGAAACATTTTCACAGCTCTTTAATAAGACTTCATTTTCTAAAGGTCCTAACTTGTTGCACTGCAGCAGTTTTTTAAAAAGCAAACCCAAATCCTTAAGCCGCTAAACTCAACGGGAGATTGCCCCGACCTGAAACAATCCGGGGTTTGGTACGTTCTTCCTTGAAGAGCAGCTCAGTAATCTACCAGCTCTCCCAGGATACATCAGCTTTGATATTTAGAAACTCTACAGGATAGTTTTATATTTTAGGACAGCACCTTTTGCTTACTTCCTCTCCTGTGTAATGGAATACTATAATTTGGCAACAGTGGATAGAAACAAATGAGTGTACTGAGAACCACTGTTACTGAAAAACTGTATACAAAATAAGCTGAGCTGTTCAAGCTGAAGTAAGCAGAAGACTACAAATATGAACAGGATAAACAAAAAAATGAATGTAAATTTAAACCAATCCTTTGGAAAAAACCCCTTGCTTCTCTTTCTTTTCTTTTAACACAACAGAATGATGCCCGAAGTGCAGTAAAAATCCTATTGACAGCATTGTTACTGTCACCGAAGTAGTTGGGAGACTCAGGATGAGAGGTTTGTGA
Organism: Acanthornis magna; assembly: GCA_036785705.1. Lineage (NCBI taxonomy): Eukaryota > Metazoa > Chordata > Aves > Passeriformes > Acanthizidae > Acanthornis > Acanthornis magna. Next base: position 22,571,336 of record JAWUZG010000025.1, on the reverse strand, counting down.
CTTAATTTTACAAAAACCTGTATTTTTCTCATTAAATTACTAAAATGGCAAGAGCAAAGCTGGGGGTATACAATACAGGGACCCACTCCCCATCCCTGAAGTCCCGGCTCAGCCTGTAAAATGCCTGTGCCTTTAAAGCATTTGCAGGAACAGGAGGCCTTGTGTTTGCAGATGTGTTAGCCACTTTTTGATTTGATCTTGATGCAATTATTTTGATAAAGAAAGTGTTCATCTTGTTGACACTATCACTGTAGTCAATACCTAATGACCCCCGTAGTTAATTTCCTTATAAATATTTAATTTAATAGAAGTCTTCCCTTGGGTTATAGTACTTTTGACACTTGTATAATCTGAAACAAATCCTCTTTTTTAGTCAAACAGACCATGTTACACACACAGTTGGCTAGCTATTTACAAAGCACCCAATTAAATCCTACTTAATTCTCCCACTCTGAAAATCCCATTTCACTAGTGTGCAGGCTACTGATCACACAAGATGAGTATCTTTCACTGAGCCTGGACACAAGTTTACAGCCAGCAGGACTTGATTGTACAAGAGCTTGCTGTAAAAATAATTTGCCCGTCAAATGCTAGATACAAATAGTGAGGAGAATGTGCAAATTCAGAGGATTGAAGAAATAAGCTGAAGAATCACAGTTAAAGACAGGTAAATCTAGTTTAATGTTCACATGTAGTAGTTACACATCACAGAGATTAAACAGGATTTTAACTGTAACATAGCTGCAGTGAAATGTAAGTCATTTTGTACTAGAAAAATAATCTTGACGCAGTTATCCGATTTTTGGTCTACTTAAGTTCATTTTAAGATGAATTTACATCCTGATCATAATGACTTTGCCCATGTGCCTTTCTGCAGTTCGCTATTAATATTCTTTGGACGAAGGAAACAGCAACTGTTTTTGTTAATGGTTTGCCCTTTGGTTGCAAGCAGAGAACTGTTTTCAGTTTTTAAGCAATTAATAAGCTGTAGGAACACAAATTTGCAATAAAGTTTTTTGCTGCAAAATGAAGTTCCCAAACAAATTTCTTGCTCTAATTCAACAGCAGATTTTTTTTTTAAAAAAGCTGATTAGAGATCTAAAGCATTGCCCCCATAATGCAAAAAAACTATATAGAATGTTTTTCTATTCTCAGTAAAAAACACTACATCTTACTGCTACTTTTATAGAATGCACTAAAAACCCCTGTGCCTAAATGACAAAAGTGTAGTCTCGAAATGTATAATACACTTACAAACATTTTAAGTCTAGATTGAGGAAGACACATTGTATGGACTCCAAACACGTTTATTTGCAATTAGACATTTCATGCAATCATGCAGGACCACTAGCTATTGCTGCAACTTTTGAGTCTAAAGGACATTTGGGGACAAAAAAAGTCCTAAACATTTAAGATATTTCCATATTAGCAGCTCTTGAGCATACTTGAGCTGTGGTTTTCTAAAGAGATATTCCCACAGATTAAAAAAAACATACACACCTTTATAATATTTACAAAAAAATATTTAATTAAAAATATTTTATAATTACAGTAGTCTATTAAAGCATATACTTTTCTCACACTTATAGAACATCTCTATATATACACAGTATGAAATGTCACTCATTTGTCTATACAATATGTAACATTCCTGCAGGGAGAAGAAAGTTCCCTGGGCCCCAATAAAATCCATCTATTTTAAACAATAGATGTCAAATATATCTACAAATGCTCTGGTAGATTAGTAAAGCTTCAAGATTCGGCTGCTCGGTCCCCTAAGAGTTACAAGGTTTCTAAAGTCTGGTTTAGGCTCGGTCCTCTATCCCGGGGCAGAGTCGCAACTTTTCCCGCTGCCACCGTGGGACACGCCGCCGCTCACAGCTGGCCGGGAACGACGAGAAGAGACGGAACCGGGGGGGAAGGGGGGAAAGGACATGGGGAGCTGGGGAGGGGGGGGACCGCTACGGACGTGCAAAATGGTGAAAAGGCTTGGCTCTGCCGGGGTGAAGCATGGGAACTGCTCGGGGGGTTGGATGGCTCCTTCCTCCGGTGCGGCGGGGCAGGGCCGGGCCCCCCCCGCCGCTGCCCGCCCCCCGCGTTGCCTCTGCGCGGCGCGGCGCCGCCGCACACCTGTGGGAGAGGAATGAATAGAGGGGGTGTGTGAACCGCTCCGCTCCAGACCGACTGGCGCCACCAACAAAACACAAGACATGCTTGATCAACAACCCAAAACAAACCAGGTCAAACAACAACCGCAGCTCCCAGGCTGGGCCAGGCGGAGGGAGGGATGCGCAGCTGCACGCCGCAGCCAGAGGCGCTCCGGGAGGAGCGGGGGGGGTGCATGGAGGGGGGGGAGAAACCCAACCACCCGGTAATTACAGAAAATAAAATAACCATCCCGTAATTAAAAATAAAACCCCAAAGCCTCCTGCAAGTATTTCTCGCCGGGCTCTGGTGCCCTTTCGGCAGGCTTCCCGCAGGATGTGGCGCGGCCCCACCGAGCCCGGGCGCTGCGCCGCGGAGGGCTGCGCTCCCACCGCCCGCCGCCCCGCGCCCGCCCGGCACTCACCTGGGGAGCGGCGGTCAGCGGCAGAGGATGCTGTCCCCCGGCTTGTTAACAGAGCCTGCCTGCGCAGCAATCAAACACGGCAAATTAACAACTGGGGGGGAAAGGGCACAGAGACCCCCCCACCACTCCCCAGACTCCCTCCTCCTCCGCGTACCCAGGCACTACCATAGCCTCATCGGGAGCGCTCAGGGAAGCCCCCGGGGGGACAGAGCCACGGGGGTCGCCCCAGCGCTGCGGGAAGCCCCGGGGACTCGGGGTGCCGGGGCACGCCGCTTCCAGCACCGCCGGGCTTCTACCGGGGGTCCCGTACAAGGGAGTCGCTCCCCGATTCCCGCCTCCCCAAAGCACGCCGTGTTCCATGTGCACAGCCCCCACAGCCCCTCACACTCGCTACGCGGCGCGGAGGATGGGAAGCGCAGGAACAGCGCGCCTGTTCCCGTGTGTGCAAACACGCCGGCTACAGCTACTCCCTCGAGAGGCTGTAATTACACGGTACACACCGTGCGGCTGCCTGCCCGCACCGAGGGGATGCGGGCACCCACCGCGCACCGCCGGGGCGTTCCTGCGCCCGTCCGCCCCGTCCCCTTCGGGAGCTACGGCTTCTCGGCAGAGCCACGGGGTCGAGAGTGGCGACGCATCACCGGGGCGCTCCCACGGCGGCCGGCGCTGACCACCGCGCCACGCCGCTCCGCTCCGCACCCGCTCCCCGCGCTCGTGTGTCACGCACCTCTTACCGGGTCAGTGTTAAGGGCTGTCAGCGGGGTCCTGGGGGTGCCCGCGGGACAGCTGCCTGGGTGCAGAGCGGGCGGCGGCGGCTGCTGCCGGAGCAGCGCTGGGTGCGTCTCCAGAGCCAGCTGCAGGTCGAGGATATAGTCGATGACGTGCTGCAGGATCTCCACTTTGCTGACCCTCTTGTTGGGCGGGATGGTGGGCACCAGCTTCCTCAGCCGGCTGTAACAGTCATTCATATCGCACTGCAGGCACAGCGCCGCGGGCTCCTCGCCCGACGGCGGGCCCCCCTTGCAGCCGCTGTGCTCGGCCAGGCACCGCAGGGCCGGGTGCCCCCCGCCGCCGCCCGCCACGCCGGGCTGCGCCTTGCGACTGGGGTGCCGGACGGGGCTCACGGCTTTCATGGTTCCGCAGGGAGGGAGGGAAACCTCCCTCTCCACCACCGCCGCCTGCTGCTGCTGCCGCCGCGACCTCGGGAAGCCGCGCACGCACCGCCCGCAACGGGAGCGGAGCGCGGCCGCAGCGCCTCGATGGCGTTAACGGCGGCCGCCCCGGGGATGTAACGAGAGGCGCTCGCAGAACCGCGCAACAACAGCGGCACCGCAAACCGCCCGCTTCCCGGGCAGGAAGAAGGAAGAAAAAAAAATAAAATTCTTAAAATAAAAAGCTCACACTCCGCAGCCCACCAGCCACAACCGCGGCCGCCTCTGCCGCCGCCGCTGGCCGCGCCGCCCGCTATATAGCGCGAGGCGCGGGCGGGGCGGGCGGCGCCGGGGGGGGCGGGGGCGCCGCCGCGGCGGGGCCGAGAGAGCGCGGCGCGGGAGCGGGGGGGCGCCGCGGGGCCGCGCCGCAGCCAATCAGGGCGCGCCGGCCCCCCCCCCGGAGCGCGGCGGCGGCCAATGGCAGCGGGGCCGGGGGGCGGCGGCGCTGCTGGAGGGGGCGGGCGGTGCGCGCTGACCCCCCCGGGGAGGCGGCGGTGGCGGAGGAGGCGGGGGCGGTCCCGGGGAGGAAGGACTGCGGGAATGCGGGCGGGACCCGCCGCCCAGCGGCTCCCGGCGCCGTCCCCGCGGTCCGGAGCGTAGCCCCGCGCGACCGGCGCCGCTCCCCGCCGCCGGACCCGGAGGAAGGCGGCTGCACCCGCCCCCCATACCCCCCATCCTCTTCCCCGGGAGGGTTGGCATCTCCTCGGGTAGTGAAATGCCTTTTTATCCTCTCGGTGTAGGAGACTCATCCTGGCTTTACACATTTTTTGAGGGACTTGGGGACGCTGGTTTACAGGCAGGGAAAATCCCAAGCAAAACTTGAGGAATGTGGGGGAGAAAGAAGGAGGAGGGTTTAGGGACTTCAAGCAAAGCAATGCCAGGGAACATTAAATTAGAGCACATAACTATTAAAAATGCATGGAGATGGAGTATTTAAAATTCCTCCATGACATATAATATTAATCCGTTTTATGTAAAATTCATACCTGTAACTTAATTTGGTCCATTAATGCACCAGATCACGTATTAGTAGATGTACCATGTTTTAAATATGATGCTGGAAATGTCCAGAGTTCTGTACTTTGAGACAGAGCATTAAAATTAACAGACATATACTCCTGAGTCCTGCTTAAGTCATCTTGTGGCAGATTGTAACCTTTTAATTTAATAATGCAGTGTTGAAACTTCCTGTTAATTCCTGCTAAGGATTAAGAGCCACTGTGTATTTGAATGGGACGCTGGTGTAAGAAACTTGGCGCCCGATCCCACAGATGCTGCTATACCACAAGCTCTTAGCAAAGTAGGGCTGATTGCTCTGGCAAAGGACTGAAGGAAGGAGTAAAGGCTGCAGGATCTGCCCCTAAGCTTGCAAGTCAAACCCAACAGAAGGGAAGAAATCCATAATGGTGATTAATGATTACATGTCCCCTCAAAGCTTAGTCACAACGGGTGATATATAAAGGATACAGTGGGAAGCTGTCAAACCCAGAACTTGAATGAGCAGTGAGACTGGATCATCTGAAACGTATAACGAAGCACACTTACATTCTGTCTCACCTCTTAAAAATACGTTTTGAGGCTCTGCTTATAAATCCTCACACTTCTGTTTTCCTGATTTTGTCCTACACTGCCAGTGCCATCGATGGCAGTTAGGCTCCTCTCAGCTCAAAATCCAAGTGCGTGGTGTAAATCTTTGAGGTGCAAGTCTAGACTGAGGTCCAGATCTGTATGCTACGTCATGGCGATGTGACGGGAAGATGTATTTCCATTAGCTGGATGATTCCAATTCTGTTGTAGTCATTGCATTTATTCAGTGAAACTCCTTGCAGTTTCCTTGCAGGCACAGGCCTTAAAGCATACATTATTGTTACTTTGTCTGTCCTGGTAATATGGACAGATTTGATGTGTTGTCTAGAAAAAATAAATACATTGCAAATTATGGTGAAAACGCAGGCTCAAATCTTGCTGGTGCCATTTAATTAAAATCTGCATGAAACTAGATACCCTGTAATATTGGGCTGTTCTGTTTGTACTGAATCCCCTCTGGGAGCTCCTCTGATCTCACTGGAAATCTCTGGGAAACCCCAATAAGTAACTGGTTCCCCTTTAGCTCTCCTGGAGTTAATTGGGACAGATTATTTCTGTACATGCACACAAACACTCTCTCACACATACACACACAAACACGCACAGACCCTGGATCAGCACTATAGCAAATCCACTGAGACCACACTGGTTCGTAAAGATGACTCAGTATTTCTGTAAACTCATGAAGAACCATGAAATGCCTTACACTTCTTTTTCCATCAGGCTGCTCCCACTGCAGAGGGTACAAAGGAAAATCCGAGGGTCTGCAAGCCTTGAAGTTGCGAGAGGATTTCATGCACTCCTGTAGCTAACATATCACAGCAGAGGTATGTGGGAGAGGGAAAAACAGCCCTCCCCTTCAACTACCATATAAATATTCAGGGCTTTTCCTCTAGTAACTCCCTTTGATACCCATGAAGCTGATACATGCTAGTCCGACATGCTCGGCTGAACAATACGCACCAATTCCCTGTCAACAACAGGTCTGCTTTTGCTCTCCTTGAAGTCAATGGGGGTTTTGTCATTGACTTAAATGGGACCAGGTTAGGTTGGCTGCTTTTTCAAAATTTAGATTGGATGTGCTTAGTAAATTGCTTTAGAAATGTCTTGGAAAACCCAGAATGTTATCCATCTGGGTGGGCATAGTGAAATCTTCATCCCTAAAGAGGATTGTACACAAGAGAGAGGGGCAGTGGCTATTGTTCATGCTTTTGTCCTATTAATAGCAATATTTTTCATGACATGAGTACAGAGAGATTAGCACTTCTTTTTTCCACCAGACCAAGTTTGGATTTTTAAATAAATTCTGTGCATCTTTAAACATCTGGTCCCTTACTGGCTGGGTGGAGGAGTTTATCTGTCTTGGCTGGATTTTTCTGTGCTCTGTTCCCGTATCCAGAGTCAAGATTCATTTCCATTGTAAGCAGCTCTTGCAATATTACTACAAGATCCTTGATAATGCTTGAATGGACCAGTTTGGTCTATTAAAAGAGAATCAATGAGTTCAGATCACATCATAGGTGTTCTCTGAAGATTAGAAAAGTCACTTTTGATTCAAACCCAAAGTAAAACAAGTTGAAAATTAAAATGTAATGACTGGCTTTGTGTGCCCTGTGTCATGAGGATAATCCCATTGAATTTAACGAGACTGAGTAATGTATTCTGAATTTGTCAGCACAAGCTTGAGTATATGAATATGCCATTGACTCCAGGTGAAAAAATAAACCTGAGACATTGATGCTGTCTCTTGAGTCATGGCACCATGGAAGGGGGACAGTCCTTCCAAGCACAAAATGTGTGGCATTTCCTCTGACAGCACTCTGGATCCACAGATGTTTGTGCATGAAATGATGCAATTGAACCAACCATACCACATTAGTTAAAATAGTCCCCGGGTAGATAAAATTTGAAGGGAACACATTAAGGTACGCAGAGGGAACCAAGCAATCAATGTGGTTGCTGACACAAGGTTACTTGCTATACCTACCTTAAGAGGGCATGAAATGCACACAAATGCTCAATGCATTTTTATTCTTAAGCAGGTTATGAAACAGTGGTTGAGTCAAGTGTCCTCGTTTTTGAGCTTGGGGCAGAGCAGTGCAATAAAATCCCAAGCTTTCCATTGCTTGAGGCTGATAACTGGTGTGACAAGTTTCATCCTGGTGGGCACAAAGATATGTGATACTGAGACCCCCTGCTCCCTATTCCTGTTGACTTCAGCAAGCAGCCAGAAGACTCAGGATCTCAGAGGAGCTGCTCAACACCTAGAAGGGCTGATCATTAAAAAAGCATTATAAATCTCTGAATGGTTTATGGTTTATGAGGGAAATAGCAATTGATTCCTCAGTGGTGCCATTACTCTCCACTATTGCTATCATTCAAAAGGCAATAATGTTGGTTATTTACCTTCAATTAAAATATCTAGTTAGTTGTGATGTCATTTAAAATAGCAGTATAATGTGTTTAGTGCTCCCTTATCAAACACCATAGATAAACTCCTCTTGGCAACAGGGGATAGTGATATGAAATGAAAAATTGGGCGGGGGAGTGAGATGGAGGAAAGACTATGCAAATCTTTTACTGGATTATTATTCCTACATGCCTGTGTGCCTTTGGACAACAGACTGCAGACTCCTTTGCAGTGACGCCCCACGGATCCTCCAAATAGGTCAGGGAAGATCCATTGGGCATTCAGGGAGTACAGAGAAGTCACCTCACCCTGCAGTGTGAACCAATGGACTGAAATCCATTGGTCTTCTGGTACCACTCCTCTCCAGGGATGATTCATCACCAAAGCTCTCAAATCACCAAGACTTAACCTTTTCCCCAAATAACATGAGCCATCTTCAGTACTGTTCTCCCTACATTCCTCAAATCCAAAATCTAAATACAACTCATACACTTCACTATATGTGATTATTTTTTTTCTTATTGTCTGGTTGTGTTCATTACAGAAATTTCATATCAATAATAAAACCTAAGAGATTCTCAAGACCTTCAATTCCTCAGTGCCCCCTGTGCATGAAGTTTAGTGTGAAATAAAAAGAAAATGTTTGTTGATTGCTCACAATAGCTCTTCACAGACAAAAGAGAATTTTTTTTTTGCATGTTCATGTAGTTGTCCAGATTAGAGCATCCTTCTGTCAGGAGCATACTCCTACCCATTACTTTGTGCTTTCCTTCGGCTTTGTATGCTACAAGACAGTCACAGAACAACAAACATTATGGAGAGATGAGGAACAGAATTAAAAAAGCCCTTCTCCATGGCTTGATGCTTATGTACACTCTTTTTTACACAAACATGGAAATAAATGCATCAAGAAATATTTCATCTTAGTGGAGAGAACCAAAAAAGACTGTGATGAGGTTCATGTCTACGAGAGATTTTCTTGCTGTGCTGTCTCCAGCATGGTTGTGTTGTAGGAAACTGTTCAAACCCACCTCTTCCCTTTGAGAGTCTGCAGCAGCAGCAAACATTGGTATGTCACTGACAGGCGCCCTGGCATTTTGCTGGTGGTTGTATGTCAGCTAAAGGCTAATGTCATTTAAGAAGGTTGCTTTGTTCAGGTGACCAGAAACACTGGGTTTGTCGGATAATGTCAGATTTCTGCATTGACTAAAGCAAGCTTGTGGCAAGAAAGATAACTCATTTTGACAACCTTCTGCACTGTGGTCCAAATATAAGCAATCAAGATGCTTATTCTGGGGAAGGGGAAAATAATTTAGGAGTATTTGGAGCAGCTTCCTGAGGAACACTCCATTAAACTGAGTTACATAGTAACAGATTGAATTTAGAGTCCTAACTTTAATTTTATTTTGTGTAGATTTAGATCAGATTTATGTGCAATGTCATGCCCTTTGTTTGTAGACAGAAATCCTCAGCCAATCTGCCTGAAAACTGATGGTATGATACAACCTCATACTGCTTTTGTGTTTGTTATGAGTTTACATTAAGAGGTCTATAATCACACAAATAATGCAGCCTACAGGGACAATGAGCAAATCGACCTAAATTAAATAAGTATCTAGATGCGTACATGCTCATCTGCATATGTTATCATTACACCAATGATACTGGTATTTATTTTCAGGGGACCTGAAGAGCTTCATCAGCAAAAGCAGTCTAAGTTTGTGCCACAAAAAAGCCCTCAATAGCAATATTTTGCACTAATACAACATTTTACATTTTGAAAGCTAATACTATATACATGTTTGTTATTTGTCCTCTGTGAGTGTTTTAAGGAATTCTTCACAATCTTTGGAGTTTTTTGGGTTTTTTTTAATCTTTTAAATAATTGTTTTAAATTAAAAGAAGAAATCACCTCTTCTTCCCTGACTGTGAAAACAACCTTTCCCACAGTGGAAGGACATCCAGGGTAGATGGAGAGACCTTCGCTTCCTCTGTGTTGATGCAAGTGCATTGATGTGTTCTGTGACTGTAGTCATTGGTTCTCCAAGTACTTTTATGGGCCAGTGTCACTTTCAGACATAACATGCTTGCCAAATACTAGTTTCCAGTTCTGCATCTTTTTCGTGGTAGTGACAGCCTGACAAATATGTACACACTATAGAAAATGCTGTTTGCTGGATTTGGTTCAAGTCAAAGTGGTGCCACTGCTAGGAACAGAAGTTAGAAAGAATTAAATATTCGAGTCTGGTGGTTGTGTTTGTGGAGGGGAAGCTTTTCAATGCATCTTCAAATCCCCTGACTGCAGCTATTTATGAGCCACATCATGTACTTCCAATACCTGCTGAAATCTCTGTAATCTTATTATCTATTTATTTACCTGCTGTGGAGTTCCTGTTGCCATAACATGTGAGGATCTACCAAAGGCTTAGTAACAGAAGTAAAAGGCTCTTTCTCATTCTTCTGTTCCATCTTGCAGAAGAAATGTTAGAATCACAGGAAATTACTTGTAGGATGATAGCATCAGTTTAATTTGCTTATGTTCTTGTGTGTGTTTGAAAAAGCAGTCTGCTCAAAAGGTGAGTTTTGTTATTAATTTGTACCAGGTTGCTTCCTGTGATCATTCTTTATAGCCTGGGTGCTTCTGAGAAAGTTGTCACTTAAAAAAACAAGAGCCCTCAGCTTTTGTTGACTGAAAATAGCTCTTGCAGGATTTCATGTTTCGAGAGCATGAAAAAAGCATCGACAGGTAATGTCTCCTTTAGGCACACAGGATCACACTCATGAGTTTAATTTCAGCAACAGTATATGCTAAAGTGACCTTATAAATTTATTAGGACAACAGGATTGTCTAATGAAAACCACTGTATAGCACTGTGAATTTAAATCAAGATATAAATTGCAGACTGCAAGTGGCTGGAGATGCAGAAAAAAGAAAGATGGATGTAGGGAGAATATTGGACAGTGATCCATGAAGTGCAATTCTTCACAGTTAAATATATTCTATGACTTACTAATTTTCCTTTAGAAGAAATGGGAATGAATGTTATTTTCCATTTTGGAGTAATTGTATAGCAATTCTTCATGGTTTTGCTTCTTGTGCAGGGGGCAAACTATGCAAAAGTATTTTAAAGGCATATTTGAAATTGCTGTTAAAAATGCTTCAACATGCAAATTTCTTACAGTTTCACTTTGTTTTCTTTAAGCTAAATGATGTGCATATATAAGAATATTTTGGGTAATCACACAGCTTATGCTAAGTAACTATTCCAAGTTGTCCTTGATACCCGTATGTTTCCACATACTTACCTTGAAGTGTTAATGACATTTATTTTGGTAATTTTTACTCCACTAACGTGCTTTTTCAACACTTTAAAGCACTGATAAATTTTATTCAAGCAAATCTCTTAATTTACCTCAATGGAGAAATTGACTTGAAAAGCAGCACAAATCCTTACTTATATAGAAAGTTTGTCTTGAACTTAATGAGCTTATTTGCCTGAGTAAGGATATGGATATAGGGACTGCTCAAGTGAGCAGAAGTTTCACAACTGGATGCAAAATCATTAGCTTACTTCAGACCAGCCTCTTGAAATAGTTGCTGAACACTAAGCGCCTGAGAACTGGTTCTCAGAACAATATTTTGTAAAACGTGAAAATGCATATGCAAAAGAGTAAGAAAAATTAAAACTTTAAGCACAAAAGTTTAATTGAAAGACATTGTGGTTAGTGGTGATGATTATTTGAAGCAAATTTTATGTCCCCACGGCATTGTGCCCAATGTGCATTGCGCCCAATGTGCATTGCAGTCTTTTTCCACTGGGAGTAAGAGACTCCTTATAGATAAAAAGAGTTTTCTTTTGCATCCAGGAGCTTTTTAACACACACAATACATCAATCTTCCTTGTAGTATGGTATGAATTACTATTAGAAAAACATTAATAGAATATTATGTATTTGTAATCTTAGCATGAAGTATGATTTATTTACAACCTTGCAACTCAGCTTCTTTTTTTTATCCCCTCCCTGTCCCCTCTGTATCTTCTTTCTTCTGAACTGTCTTACACTTGCAGCATCAGGATTCTCTATGGTGTTTAATGTTTTAGTAAGGAGGCAGTCTCTCCTTTCACTGTTTAGGGTACTGTTTCATCCTCATGTGTTGAGAGATGCATGCTTTTACCTCTGCATCTCACAAAAGGTACTCCACCAAGAGTGTGAGCAACCAAATGGGGATGTGTGTGTGTGTATGTGTGTCCCTCCTTCCTCCATTGTTTCAGACAGGAGCTGAGGTAGTTGCAGCCCATAAAGAACTACGCCAGAGGAAATTTAACTGGCATTGCATAAAGAGGACACACAATGGGCAGGCACTGGATAAAACATTTATTTTCAGTTGTTATTGATGACCTCTCAGAAGTTGCTCGTGGCTCTACTTTGGCCTGTCACTTGTGAGCTAAAGGATCATCAATAACTTATGGAAATAAATATCTTACTGATAGTCTGGCTACTGCAAGTCCAGTATATTGTCTCACACACAGACATGCAGGCACAGAAAATACAAATCACAGAGAAACCAATTTTGATATTAGCTTCTGTCCTATCTTTAGAAGAATGTGGCTTTTTAGATTTTGTTTCCTTTCCATCTTCCTTCCTTCCTTCCTTCCTTCCTTCCTTCCTTCCTTCCTTCCTTCCTTCCTTCCTTCCTTCCTTCCTTCCTTCCTTCCTTCCTTCCTTCCTTCCTTCCTTCCTTCCTTCCTTCCTCCTTTCCTTCCTTTCCTTCCTTTCCTTCCTTCCTTTCCTTCCTTTCTTTCTTTCCTTTCTTTCTCCTTTCCTTTCTCTTCCTTTCTTTCTCTTCCTTTCTTCTCTCTTCCTTCCTTTCTTTCTCTCCTTTCTTTCTTTTTCTCATTTTTGTTCTTTCTCTTTTTTGTTCTTTCTCCCTCTCATATTCTTTTTCTTTCTGGTATTTCATAAAGATATGTCCCTAATTTATTTATAAGGATAAGTCTCCAGAACAAGGTAGCATTACTGAGCTGGCTTACCAGTTCCTCTGTACACATGAGTACATTCATAATTGATAGAATGGTCTATAGTGTTGGGGCTAAAATAAACTTAAGGTCAAATCTCTGGGAGAGCAAATCTTGCCATTATTCCTGATGAGAAATAAATACGTGCAGGAACTAAAAACTGTGGAGTTGAAAGGGAATAAAACTGAATGCATAAGGGCATTTTGAACAATTCATTCCAAAGTGAAAGTGCTTTTTCTTAGTTTTTCTTCATTGCCTTGATCTTCCTAAAACTGTTGTTGGGGCAGGTTAATGACTGACCTTTGAGGGAACCACATACCAGTCTTTGTTCCCTAGCAGTCAGGATCTTGCAGAGGCTTGAAACCTTTGAGGGAGAGAATAGGATTAAACTGCTGTATGAAGTCCAGCGCAGGTGATGATCAATGGGAGCGGAGGAGTGAGTTTCTCAGGACACTCTGTCCCTTCCCCCACCAGCTGGAATTTATTTCCTTTACTGCAAAGTTACCTGATGGAGACGGCTGACTGTCAGTGATTGTTGTCAGATTAATTTCCCTTGAAGAGTCATCAAAAACATTCAGTGTTAAAATCCCAATAAGATTTTAAATGTTAAAACCAGAGAGAATGAACTTGAGCCTCACACCAAAATCGTTTTTACATACACTCAGCTTACTTGCCACCCTCCAATTTTCAAGGTGTCCAGCAAACTAAAAGTGAGTGTTTGATCCTGCAACATGTGCATATAGTGAGTAACCTCTGGTAAACTGGTGTTTGCACGGCGAGTCCTTCATACCTGCCTGTCCCAATGTCCAGCTGTACACCCATGGATGAAGCCATTGGTCCTAATATGATACATTGACTGCAACATCCCTTTGCATGCAGATTTTTGCAGCGGATTAGCTTTCACCTTTCCTGCAGACCAAATCTGGGCTGCCTGAATTGGGGTAAAAATCTGTTGCCCCTGTGAGGATTGAGCTACTGGTGAAATGCATGGGTCCCCTCCCCATCCTTCCTACTCCCCACACCCTTGGTCCCTGTGCGGAGACACTGCCACTCTCCACATCTCTTCTCCTGCCGCCACTCTTGCTCGTTTGGGTGGCTGAACCTTTGCTGCGACAAGGTTCAGATAAAGGGTCTGCAGGCTGATGGGTGACATTTCAGCAACGGTTTCTGCTGCCTTTTGAGGCTTCTGTATGGCTGCAAGCAGCAGTTATTATCCCTAAAGGTTTGGAGTCAACCTCCTTTTGTTCCCTTAGAACTTGTGCACAGACCGATTTATTAATGGGAGAATTAAAATGAGCAGAATTTCAACGAAAACCACTGCAAGCGTCCCACCTGCGTGGCCTCAAACAGCTACTCAGCAAAAGCCAAGCAAAGCAAAAACACAAAGCTGTAATTTGAGTTGCTCCAAGATTTCACTGATAGGGGAACCTGATGTCACATCTCCTGGAAGAGATCCTATGCATGCAGGCTCTGAAGCCCACAGCTAGAGGTGCTGTGTGATGAAGATGAGATAAAATACGGAGGAGCTGTAGTTTCAGACTGACGGTCGAGAGGCCACTTCATTCACTGAGAAAAACCCTGCACTCTGCAACAGTTTAATGTCTATAAGGAGAGAAAATTATGTTTAAACCCAATCTGCATCTCCTGCTGAGTCACAAAAAGAGCTACGCTGGCTTTTGCTGAGGGGTCTTTGTCCTGAACCCTCCGAAACTAATGTAAAGAGTGGATCTATATAAACAACTTACATTAAGGAACAATCAGATTTTCCCACTGTGGGCCTAAGACATATCATTAGGAATGTATCCTCTCGTGAACAACTGCAGTAAGAAAGTAATGAAGAATTTCACATGTGAAGTAAACTTCCACTGCAAATTTGAAGAGATATTTTACCGAAACCGGCCAAATTATCAATATAATCGGGTATTCTGCAGTGTGGGAATCTCGCTGCTAAAAGCAGTGGGAAACTTCGAGGCTGAATGTGGGAAGTTTTCGAGCGTTGGCAGGGATTGTAAACCTTGCTGGAGCGCAGTGAAAAGCCCCTCATTCCTGCAGGAAAGAACTTTTCTAAAGTGCCTGCAAATGAATTGAGGATGGAAACAGAGACATCTCCATTCAAACAATGGGGAGCTGGCAAGCACCGAGGGAAGCGGCCGGCCCCCGCGGCCAGCGGGGCCCGAGCGGGAGCGGGCCGTGGAAAGGCCGGGACAGCGCTCGAGCAGGGGGAACACCGCGCGGCCGCGGGAAGCGCTGCCCGCCCCACGCGTGGCCGTGGGCTGGGGCTGGGGGCTGCAGGGGGGCCATTCCCGCCGCTCCCGCTCCCACCCCCGGCTCCCTCCGCCCCTCCCGGCCGCTGCCTTGGCCCGGGCGGCCCAGACTGGCCGGCGCCGGGCCCGTGACATCACCCATTCACACTGCGGCCCAGCTGGCGCCGCCGGGGCGGTCGCCGGGGCAACGCGGACGCCGCTCCGCGGGCAATGACTTCCAGCTGCCCGCCCGCGGGAGCGCGCCCGGCGCGCCCCCGCCGCGCGTCCCCGCGCCTGCCGTCCCCTTCTCCCGCAGCCCTTGGCTCCCCCTCGCTCACCCCCAGCCCCGCGGGTGTTCTACCCTGCCCTACGCCATGGGGAATGCTGGGGGACCAGAGGCGGCTCGGGGGTGGGGGGTCTCGCGAAACTCGTGTGGTCTAAAAAAATTCCACATTCACCTTTTTATTTACCGATTTTGCTGATCTCTACCGTACTCTCCCTAGTTGCTTTCCCTTCCACCCCCCCCCCCCCCCCCCAGCTGAAGAAAATAGCTTCCTGTAATCTCTCCCAGGCAAATCTCTCTCTCTGTTCTCTTTTCGTTCTGATGCTCCCTCCTCCCCGCACGCCTGTAGTTTTGTGATACCCTTTTAGAGATGGGAGGATTGCACGGACACGGCATACGGGAATGCCGAGTGCTCAGTACTCCTGGAAACTGGTTTCTCTCTAGCTGCCCAAGCGTGAAACATTTTTTACCCTAGTGTTGTGGTCCAGTACACGAAAATCTTGATACAGAGTGTTCTGGAAGCTTAAAGGCTGTAGTCTTTCTAACCTCATCGAGAAACTTAAAATGCTCGATGCCTCTGTGAAAGAGCTAGGGCTGATGTCAAACTTTGCAAATACCTTGTTTCATTGACCAAGTAGATATGCTTCTTATGCTTTGTGTTCACTAAGAAAACTTTTGAAGTCTGAGTTGACTGAAACTTGCAGCAGAAGCACCAGGAGACAAATAAAACAAACCTACAGTGGAACATTAAAACATTCTGTGGCTTTTGAAGTGAATATTGTGATTTTATATATACATATATATATATATAATTTTTTAAAATGTGATTCAGAAACTTCCCATGCTGCAGTTTGATACTGCTGCAGATTTGCCCTGTGTGACTTCCCAAGGTCCCAAAGGGCCCCTGAGTCAAATGAAGCATTAGAAGTGAGAGAGCTTCCCAGGTTTTCTGTACAGCCCTCTGGCAGGTAGCTCACAACACTTCCTTTGAGAATGAATAGTTACTACCTATTGCCTTGCAGTTTGTTGATTCACAGTTCCTACAGGAAACCATCTGTAAATATTAGCCTGTGTAATTTGTAGTGATATTAAACAAACGGATGAGAATCCCACTTAAGAAAAAAATTGATGGCTTTCCATATGGTTCCAAAAAGCTTAACACTGATACTAGTTAGCACAGTGTAGGAACAGCACAGTTCTGACTCAATTTATCTGTAAAAATGAAGGCTTAGTGAAACATTAATTTTCCAAAATTACGGAATGTTTTAATGTGATTGTAATTGCCCCTTAGTGCTTTTAATTTATTACCATTGTTATAACGAATTATAACTCATTGTAACCAAATGCTTTCGATGTGAAAAAGCCAGGCTGGTATGCTGGCATCTTGTTATGAAGATGGTCTCTGTATAATACAATGATAGCGTGTGCATTCTGATTTATGTGGGGTAAGTTACGCTGATTTGGGGGTTTCCTTTGCATCAGTATTGTGATGCTGTTATGTCTCAGGCGCCGTCTTTTACATCTTCATGTCTTACCTTTCTTTTTCCTGGGGAGTTGCGTTTGGATTCAGGACAGCTGGAAGAGCTGGGTGTTGTACAAAGGAGGAACAGAAAACTCACATAAGTGATGCTGGGGAGGAGAGCCCTGTGGAAACTCTGACGCGAGTTCTAAACTCTGAGTGTGTTGCAATGGTGTCTGATCTGCTGTTCCTCGGGAGCCAGAGTGACTCTGAACACCTAGCACTGAGTATGCACCTGGACACACTCCAGTGGCATTCCTACCCTAGGGAACCAAAGTGTTAAGTCTTGCTGAACCAGTTGCATGCCTGTTTGGGTGTGTCTACACTGTGTTCCTGTAATCAGGAGTGCTGAGGAGCCCAGTGGAGCCAATGTCCACACAGAGGCCTGATGCTGCATTGTGCTGAGTGGGAGCTACTGATTGAGCCCGAGCACAGAGCCTGCATGCTGTGCTCCACAGGGCACAGAGGTGAGCTCAGCAGCTATCCTGCATCCAGGCTGGATTTGCACCGTGCCCCACCAAAGCCCAGACTGAGTTCAGTCTGGGGTTAATAGCCCTAACTCCATCCCAAAGCCTCTCAAATCCATCTGGACTTTGCTCCCTGGCTCTCCTGGGAGCACAGCTCAGGGATAATTGGGCAAGCTCTGCAAGATGCTTTCGTATTCTGTGCTACATGAAAATACTTGCATGGATGTGACTCTTGCAGTGGCCTGGGATGCAGCCTTAGGTAATGAACTCAATCAGACCTGACCTGGCTCTGCACAGAGCTCATCCTTGTGTCTCTGTTGCTTCAGCATTCCTGATCTACAACTCATCACCTGTGGCATATCTGCAGATTGACTTCATCTGGTGGTGTGTCTGTAGATGCATAAGTTAAAATTTGATTGAGTACAAAATATCACAAAAAGCATTAACAGGAAAGTTTGTAGAGAGAGACTCAGAAGCACAAGAGAGTAGGTCCATACCCTGACACTTTACCATAATTTTTTCTTACGGGAAAGGGAGCAAATCCACAAGAACATGGGATTTGCTATAGGAAAAACTGACTGTAGTACTAAACTTCGACTGTGCTTGTATGTTCCCTTTTTCAGTGTTTGTAGTAGTCAGATATTTGTGTTCTCTTCCATTGCATGCTACAGTTCTAATCTAGCAAAGCGCTTAAATTATGTTCTTTAGAGCTTTACTGGATCAGGGCCATTTTCAGTACTTCCAAAAAGTAAAGCCTAAAACATTCTCTGAAATATTTGGCTAGAGATTGTCTAATATTATTCCTTACCCGTAAGGATCTTATCTTCACTCTCCCATAGGAACTGAAACAGCAAATGTCATGTATGCAGCCTTGGCAGGCAGTTTTGAACTTGGAGGACTTCTTCTGGTGAAGTAGTGTGGGCCAACATGCCTGAGACATGTTCAAAGCTTTTTATCCTTCCTCATCCATTTGAAATACAAATAGACAATTCCTAGTTCTCAAAACAGGGCTAGACATATATTGTGGTGGTGGCAGTGACTCGATAAGGAAATGTGGGAAGCATAGTCTTCAGCTGACTACATAGAATGTGCTTTATCCAAGAAGAAAAGAATCCCTGAGTGTAAAAATAAAAGAAATCATTATATTGAAAGTTTTTTGTGCGCTAGGAACTGTTTATTGATTCGTAAACAGTCTTTGGCACGCTTTCCTTGTCAGAACTGCAAAGTGCTTACCTTGGTAGATCAGTGACAGATGTCTAAGTTAGACATTTCTCTTCATCTTCGGAGTTTGTTTGCCTTAGTGGAGTCTCATGGCTCTTGCTTCTGGTAACTGGAATGTATTCAAACATGCTGTCTAATTCCCAACCAGATTTTTCTCTTCATCTTTGCTTAGAAGTCAAAGGGTGCTGGGTGCCAGTAAGTAGAGAGTTATTATTGGTTTTTGTGGGGTTAGATTGTCATGAACCCTCTACACCCATTCAAGAAAGTAGAGAGCTAAAAAATGTATTTTCAGGAAGCTTATGCTACGAGCTATAGCATAGAGGAAGAAGCTTCAGTGGAATGTTCACAGAGAGAACATAACTCCACAAAGGTGGACAAGTTGAGGATGTGGCTGTGCTTCCCAGTGGCAGGCCTACTGACTAATTACAAGAACCCAGTACAAGCCTCTTCCCCAGTACATCTTGGGGATGTTTTCAGTTTTTGAGACCCAGGTCACCTATAGAGTAGTGTGGGATCTGCCTTTCTCATGAAAGACACAACAGTGTCAGTTCAGAGTCTCTTACTGTGGTTTGTTAAAAATATATTTGCTTCATATTTTTTGGTATGCAAAGGTTTGTGAGATGTGCTGTTAGTGATTTGGGACAGGTGTGCACATTGCAACAAGCAAAGAACTGTCAGGTTTGACTTCACGTGGTCTTTGTGAAGTTTTGTGAGGTGGCCTTAGAGAAAAGATAGTGCTTGAGAGAATCTATGAAATAGGCAGGATTTTAGATTTCTCTTTATTGTTAAATGCGTTATATTCCAGGCTTTAAACTGGGATAAGGAATGAAAAATATCACATTTTCATTATGTGTCATTGCATCTGTAGAGTCACCCAATGAGTGGGCCTAGCCATGAGATGGCTCATATTAACTTTATGAACTGTATTAACTGAGTTAAAAAATGGTTTTTTGTGTGGTGTGGGCATGCATGGATACATAAAGTATCCAACACCCTCAAATTTGAATACTGTAATTATTTATTTATTCAATTAGTTGTTACTATTATTAATTACAATGTAACTAAGAAAAATTAATTTGTCAAAAAAATCCAATTACCAAATAAAGTACATTTCTCTGTAATGAATAGCAACAGGAAATTAAGATTTCAATTCTAACATTGAAATTCCAGTCTATTTATTGAACAAAATTTTCATATTCCTTTGTAATAAGGTGGCCTGTCCACCTAACTAGAGGTGATATGTTAATTCCAGCAGGTTGAAATGATACATCATGACAATAGAGATCCCTTTTCATGTCCTTCCTCCTGTACTTCTTATAGGGTCCACACAGGCCTCCTTCTCCCCACTTCATGAACAACCCTGCAAATATAGTCAAAGCTAATAATAGTCCACGTGGCTTGCAAATTATGGAAAATGGCTACTGATGTTCATAAGGCTCTTCAGAGGAAGAGCCAAGTTTCTTCTGCTGCATCTTTGTATGTTTCACCACTCCTGACATTCATCCTATCCAGTTAGCGCATCATTGGATATCTGTCTGGGCTCTTCACCTGTGGAGGATAACCAGCTGGACTTTCCCCTAGCAACAGAATTCCATCCAGGTTGTTCACAGTGGAAGCATGGAAGCATTAGCAGCTGGTGGTTCCCTCTGGTGATGTAGTCTTGTCCAGGTCTGTCACTAACTGGAACTCTGCTGTCTGGAAATTCCTGCCTTGGTGGCCAAGGTAGGGGTTGATGGCAATATGAAAGTACTGGCCAAGGTTGGGGAGAGAGGAGACTGCCCCAGGTAATGTGACCAAGCAGTCCCAGGGGAAGGGTGACACCATTCAGTTCAATATATTCTGAGTTAGAAACTCAGCCCTGCAAGATCAGTTTCCACTTCCTCTGGTCTGCCATAGCATACAGTACCCTCGAATGCTGTGTTGCAGCACAATTTCATGAGCTTCAACAAAACTGGTGCTGCACTTGGGTCACAACAACCCCAGGCAGTGCCACCGGCTGGGGGCAGAGGGACTGGAAAGCTGCCAGTGGAAAAGGACCTGGGAGTGCTGGTCAACAGCAGCTGAACATGAGCCAGCAGTGCCCAAGTGCCCAAAAAGCCAATGGCATCCTGGCCTGGATCAGCAATAGTGTGGCCAGCGGGACCAGGGCAGAGATTTTCCCTCTGTACTCAGCAGTGAGTCTGTGCCTCAAGTCCTGTATCCAGTTTTGGGTTCCTTGCTACAGGAAAGACGCTGAGGGGCTGGAAGGTGTCCACAGAAGGTCAGTGGAGCTGGGGAAGGGTCAGGAGCACAGGTCTGATGAGGAACAGCTAAGGGAGCTGGGGTTGTTTAGCCTGGAGAAAAGGAAGCTCGGGGAAGACCTTATCGCTCTCTACAATGGCGTGAAAGGAGGGTGTAGCCAGGTGGGGCGAGCAAGAGACAGGATGAGAAGTGGCCTCAAGTTGCATCAGGGGAGATTTAGACTGGATATTAGGAAAAAATTTATTTGCAGAAGGGGTGGTCAGGCACTGGAACAAGCTGCCCATGGACATCACCATCCCTAGAAACATTGAAAAAAACATGTGGATGTGGCACTTAGGGACATGGCTTAGTGCTGGGTTAACAATTGAACTCGATCATCTTGTAGGTCTTTTCCAACCTAAACAATTCAATGATTCTAAGTCAATAAACCCCATCACTGCTGCGTAGGAAGCAGGGACAGACAAAGCAAGGCAAGCTGAGCCCTCCCCAGATACCTGCTGGTCTACCCAACAGTAGCGATAGGCACAGACTCAGGGCGCTGATCTGTGTGACAGATTGCTGAAATTTCTCTTAGGATTTCGCCTAGGTGAAATCCTAAGAGAAAAACTATTGAGTAGTTGGTGAAGCCAGCAGATAGGGAGGAACTCTATAACTTTGGGGCAGATGCTAACTTGGTCATCCTGAAGGGCATCCTGCAGGCCCATGAGGAAGTGCAGCCTCAGCAGCAGAGCCCAGCAAATAACTATGGTCCTGTCTTAACAGAGCCATAGCTGCTCCTGGGGCTGAGGTAATCGGCTCCTCACTTAAATGCTGAGGCTATTAACAGTTTTCCTATTTCAGAGAGGAGGGAGAATAGATAATTTTTTTTCTCAGTACAGCTTATTTTATTTAGTAGAGGTTTTGTTTGTTTTCTGTTCTCCCTTCACGGAATAATAGAGACTTTTCTTTCAACTCTCAGGGATCTAATAGCATATATACAGATCCCTGTTTTTGTTTGGTTTTGATTGTTTTTGTTTGGCCAACCCATGCTGCACTATTTTTTCTTAGGAATCACAATTTCCAATGCAGATTTAAAATATTGAAGTTGAAAGTATGTAGCTGGTTACCTTAACATATGATAAATGCTGTGCATGTTTTCTCAACTAGAGACTTTTCTTTCTCCTTCCCCTTCCTCCCCGCACCCCCAATTTCTCTTTTCCTCTAGAGGACAGTTCAGAAGGGTGGTTATGGCAGATGTTTTAAAGTTAACAATTGAGAGTCTATCATAGTGCTTAATTTTGAATAGATTTATCCTTAAATACAATCTTACACACAGGTCAGCTTGTAAAATTGGAACCTTCATGTAGAATTTGCTCTGAATTTTCATGAAGATTTTAGCTGTCTGAAGTTAAGTTTTATTTTTCTAGCTATTGAAATAAAAACTGCATGTAACATTTTAAAGAACTTTGTTAGCTTCCTTTCAGATGTGGCAGCTGTGATTCCAGGTTGAGTGACAGATAAATGTAGATGATGTAGAGGGTCATCTGATCAGAACTATAAACTCTCAGAAGAAGACAAGACTAAGCATGGTGTGTTACAAGAAGCATCTCAACCTTTAATCTAACTTTTGGTTCCTCCAAGACAGTTTGCTCGTAAGTCTGGAACAAGAACAGAGAATTATTCTTTTTCTTAGGAGCTGTAATTAATTTTGATCAGTTAAAGACTTTCTGTTGGCCAGGCTGCCCTCTTCAAATACCTTATTTGATAAAGGAAAGATCATTCCTTGCTGGTGTGATTTTGTGTTTTCTGAAAACTTGACAGAATTCTTATTTCAGTAGATGGCAGAATTCTGGTTGAGGTCATTAATACAAGACAAGCTTAGAAATCTGCTTTTGTCTAGAAGCTCTTGCTCTTACAGTCCAACCTTCTTAGGAGCCAATTAATTGCAGTGTGAAACTGAAAAGAAGAAAGAAATTGGAATTTGTGTTTGCGTATGCATAAATATACTTCTGAAGGACACCTTTTTATGCTATTTGTCTCTAATTTTCCCCAAAACATTTTGCTTGTTCGGTTATGCAGCATTGTCTCTGCTCCAAAGAACAGATTTCACAGGGGTCATCCACGTATTTTAGATCAGTAAACCTGTTCCAACGAAAGTTTTTAATATGAATTCCTACTCATATAATTATGATTTATTAGATATTAATCTATAGTTATACATTAGCAATCTTTAATGACTCATTTTCTTTCTAAAGCTTGTGGGGGAAAATAGCTACACTTAGATACTTACAGAAAGTTATTCAGATAGTAGATTTACTCATAAAATTGTATTAATTGTCCATAAGCTCTTGGCAAAAATGTAATGTAAAACTGAGAACCTGTAAGCTGGGGTCAATTAGGGGTGATTTTCAAAATAGCTTATTTAGTTGTTTTGACCAACTACATCTCACTTAACTGTGTCCTGTGGTCATCATTCAATTCGGCGCCCTAAAGTCTGTTCTAATAGTAAAGCATCCATTGTCTTCAACAGTGGAAGGACTGGTGAAAATACCAGGAGTAAAGCACACATTTGGTGTGCATTTGGAGTGCATGCACACTCTGCATTTTTTCAGACTGCAGAATCTAAGCATAAGCAGAGTGTATTTATGTGAGTTACATATGTGTGCTTACACTGTGCGTGTGTATATATAATACAGTAAATGTGCAGTCACATTCTGAAAGTATTTATCATGTATCTTTGATCCTTTTAAGCATCGGCTACCTTTAGTCCATTGGTTCAACAAGACCAAGTCACTTGAGAGAAGTTCTTAATAACCTCAAGCAGAATTTGGCTATCTGTCGTTTGACTAAGTATAAAGAATGAAATCTGTAAGGTGCTTGAGTTTGGTTGGGTTTTTTTTTTTTGTTTTGTTATGTTTTGTTGTTTTTTGTTGTTTTTTGTTTGTTTGTTTGGGTTTTGGTTTTGGTTTTGGTTTTGTTTTTTGGGGTTTGTGTGTGTGTGTTTGTGTGTGTGTGTGTGTAAACTTTGGTTGGAGGGCTAGGTGGTATGTGAAAAGGCATATCTGCCTGATGTTTTTTCACTGCCCTTTCATATCCCAGCTTTTTGCTGGAGTCAAAATTCATGAAGTATTCATTTGGATATCACAAAATAAAGCATGTCCCCTCCTCCTACCTCCAGGTTTCACACATCCACATCATATTTCTACTTCTTCCTCTTTTTCTGTCTTCCTTTCCCACAGCTTCCTTTTGTGCAAGTTTGATCTCTAAATGGTCCTGGCCAAAGGCCTGTGATGGACAGTCTAACAATTTGCAACTTTAATGGCCATTTTCTTTGATCTTTAAGGAGACAAAAGGAGGACTATGAAATCCTAAAAATATCACAAGGAGATATGGTAAATCAGCTCCAGTCCTGTTGCTGGATGGAAAATCACTAACAGTTAACATGAAATGTGTGACTTAGGTGAGATATTACTACCTAACATCAGGTTTTGAAGTGTTTTTTGCATGTGTTTGGTTTAATTTCTTTTATTTTGAGAACTGAAAATTTAAACTGGTAGGAAAACCAACATTTAGCTTCAGAAGTGGTGAGATACGAGAAGGACTCCTGATCTGAAGTAGAGAAACTCTGGAAGTTTTAGAACTGTTTTGCCATTGAATGATTATGTTGCAACAGCAGTACATGATGACACCATGTTCTTCAGGTATGTGCTTTTTAATTATTTGAATAAAGCACACATTTTGCACTCATTAAGCTCCTGCCCCAACCATTCTAGACCACAGCATTACAGACTGAAGTTCATACATATATGTAAGCAAGTTCAAGGTCTAATTGTATATATGTACTCCCATGGGAAAATGGGGGGAGTGTTATCAGGAATACAGACATGATTTAATGTCATTGTACAGGAATAGGCAAACTGTAAGTACTGTCTGGATGACCTTTAAGTAAAATGAGAATTCATTAGTGTTAGCAGCCATGATTTTCAGAAAAAGCATCACAGTGTTGCTGTTAAGATTATTAGCTTCTTTAGAGATTTGTCAGCGTGGATAAACCAAAAAACCTCATGTCATTTGGCATACTACCAAATGCCAGTTACTGTACTTAGCAGAAACTAAAGAAGATAACCCCAAATCTTATGATACCCTTGCATGCCTCTGCATTATGTTCTGTGAGGATAGAGTGTTTTTCTTTAAATCTTTGCATGTAAGACTGTAAATTCAGAAGAAGGATTTGTGTACTAAACACCAGATTTAAATACTTAAAGCTGCACAAAATTACTTCAGTAATGCATGGATCAACCTACTGACAGGCTGCAGAACTCTTGCTTGCTCTACCTGGTGCAGGTCATGATTGTCTCAGTGTGCTAATCAGTAATAGCCATATGGGAAATGCCTGACAGCCTGGAATCAGCAGCGATTTTTCATTGGGAGAATCATCTCAGCATTTTGTGGTGGTTGTAAATCTACTACATGTATATGTATATATAATGCTATAGCTTCTGATTTTTATACAGATGTATTACTGATTTTAGATTCCAGGTTGTTTTCTGTCTCTCAGTTCAGGGAATTATTGCTTATGTATATGCAACTGTGGAAAAGAAGCAGTCAGGTGCTCAACAGTTATGAGGATAGAGTCTAAAATGAGTCACACTGGAATTTGACTGCTTCTTATAGTAACTTGTCAAAACATTGGATTGTAATAAAAAGCTTGTAGGAATACTTTCTGCACATGTAGAATGTGCTTTTCCTTTTGTTAATTTTCAAAGAAGTAGAATTAAAAATATGGACACAGTCATCTTAATTTTTTCTTTAGATCAGAAAATGTAATATTTTGTTCAAACATTTTAATAGAACAATTGTTCTTTTGTTTTTAAATAAAAATTTCAAGGAAATTAACTGCTTGTGACAGATGCATTTGGAACAGTTGTAGAGAATTAAGTCCTTTGCTACTACATCGTATAACCGTGCCAGTCAAAAATTTCTTTATCTGTTGTCTTTAGACATCACAGCTTTCTTTTGGAGTGACCATTCCTAAAAGTAAAGTAAAGGAGTAATACCAAAACCCCTTCTTTTTTTCTTTGCTGAAGTTGATAATTGTCTGTTAGGATAATTGATGCTTCTTCACCTTGAACTACACTGAGGTTGCTGGCTCACTTCTTGTCCTTGAAGAGCATAAACATCAGAACTTTTGACCCGGATTAGATTTTGAAGTTGTGATCTTGAAGTACAAGGACCAATATTGGGGTGACATTCTGCTGTTATTTTTGCTGCAATTATCATCTAAAATACTAAATAAACAGTATTCTCCAGTCCTTTTCCTCCCGTGCCTGTCATTAACAGTGTACAAAGGTTTAGTGCAATCTCCTTTAATAACAGGAATAGAAAAAAGAAGAAATAGCTACACGCTTATTAGAAACAAAATCAATTATTACTTTTAAAAATTACCTGCTTTCAATTAAGCAGGAAATTATCTAACCGGTTACTTAATTTGCTCTGGCTGGCAGTCTCTCAACTGCTTTATGCTGAGTGGAGCATGAAATTAAATATGTAACAAATATCCTAATGGTTATGTTTTTAGAAAACCAGCATTTAGAAATGGTATTTTGCATAGGTTCAAAAGAAATAATGACAAAAATAAATTACTACTGCTTCAATGCATTTGATACCTAAAAGAAAGATATTACTTAATTGTTGATTCTCTTATTCTGATTAATAACAAAACAATCTTTGGTTTGAGTGATGCAGATCTATACTTGGGATTTGGGTTATTGGTTTAGGTGGTTGTCTTCCCTCCTGCTTTCAGATTGTGTGTAATGGGTGAAATCATTGCTGTTTGTCTCTTGCTGTTTCAAGTGTTAAGATCCACCCCATGGGTATCTATTCTGTGTACAATGTGCCTTGTGGTAAATTTTTTGTAGGAATCTACAAGAGATTTTTAAGTTTTCTGTTTGATGCTATTTGCTGGATCTTTCTCAGGGTAGAGTTTCTGTATCCCAGTTGAAACCCATGCTTTTTTGCTGCTTAAGAATAATTTTTCATTTCAGAGGAAACCCCTTGGAATTCAATACTGGTTCACATGGATGCCTTTAAAAAAACTGGGAATCACATGCAGAATGCTTCTGATTTTGTGTTAGGAGAGAGGTGAAGCCGATGGTCCAAGATTAGGTGAGTCAACATGCTTGAATCATCCAGTTCGTTGTGTATATCAACATCAACCCACTGTACCTCTCCCCTGCCCCAAAATTTCACAAGCATTTACAATGGCAGAATGATCCACAAATTGTCACCATGTAAACTTGGCTATGTTTCCATCCAGGAAATTATATTTAGATTTGAATTTAATGCCTTTGATTTGATTAACTTCGTGACACAAATCCGCAGACTTCATTATATTTATCACTGTATAAAATTCACTGCATTTATCACTTTCAGTTTTATTTAGATTTAACAATAGAGAAATAATTTATATTAAAATCCTAAATTAGAATGAGTCTTTAAACGATATCAAACAGCTATATGGATCACAGAAGTTTTCCTTTTTTAACAACTGTTAAAAAATTTCTACTGCCATAATTATGATTTGGGAGGCTGTACCTTACTGCATTCCCCAAAAAACAGATTTAGACTATTTTGTTCTTCAGAAGGGTTTTAATCCTATCTGCCTTAGAAAGAAAATGTAATTTTGTAGATCTTTAATGGACACATTTCTGTTCTCTGAAAAACTGTGAATTTGAGCCTCCAAAGCAGTAAAATTTTTGGTTTTTGCTTTGAGTCTTGACTCAGACATTCATTGTCTGCCATAACCTCTGAAAAAGCTTTGAAATTTGGTAGAAAGTGGTAGTTCTTCCACAAAGTAATCCCACTCTTAGATTGCAGGAGTGATGGTTGTGATACCAACTGGCTGCATCTTATGAAAATTACTTGGTATTGTTAGTTGGCCATTAGTCTGCCAGGCCATTCTGTTCTGTTTCTTGAATGGAGGACACTTTTTAAATTGTCCCAAATAAGAAAAATTAAAAAAAACCAACCAAACAAACAAAAAATCTCTGATTAAGTTGCATTGGAATAAAAAAGGAATGTCTGGTTTTTCATTTATGGTTGGACCCCTTTACCCCTCTCTGTCATGCAACTGAGAAGCTGTCTCCAATTCTCCAACAGTCTAAAATGACTTCTGCATTCCAGCAACAGCTTGATGAAAAAAGTGGCAAAAAACCCTCAGCTTGAGGAAATGAGCTCAGACATTTGAAGTATTTAGACCAGCATCCCTATATGTCACCCCAATTTTCTCAGAATTCTCCAGTCACAATCTTGACTAAAAGTCACCTTTCCTTATCCATGTCTTTGGCATCAATTTTCTTTCGCTGTAGCCTGCAGTGGGAATCACTGAGCTGCAAACCAGCCTGCTCTCCCTCAGTGATGCCTTCCCTGGAAGTTGATGGTGTCCTGTCAGCAGCTCAGCCAGACAGAACCACCGGCGCCATCTTCATTAGGGGAAAAGCTAACATAAACAAATAAAGGCATTAGTGGAGATAGCAGAGTGAGGGGATTACTGAAAAATGCCTTGCAGTGTCAGTTGCTATGCCTTTAGTTTTAAAAATATATAAATGTTATATGAATCTCAAATCCACTTTTATTTACATAAAATATTTATACACCAAGCAAGACAATTTCACAACTTTAAAATGTATTTTCCTGTTAGATTAATCTTTTCATATGCTAACCACATTACAAGTAAACATTTTCATAGTCTCCGCTACATGAATGTGGCTAAAAGCTTCCTTGTTATTTTATAGTTACAGCATTTCAAATGTATCTTTTTTTGACGTGGTTAGGCAGCCTGCCAGTTTTACCACTAAATTATAGCAGAGAAAACACTCAGTAGAATTTGATTAGATTTCTTCCTTCTCCCCATGAGTAAGGCGAAGCAAATTTATGTTCAAAATGCAAGCTGGGTTCTGAAGAATTGAATGTAGATCTGTATTTGTAGTGTTAAAAATGCAGGCGAGTTTTGTAGTGGAAAATAGATCTTGTTTATAGTGCTGCTTTATATTACTGTTGTATATTGTTCTGTCACTATCTGTAGAATGATAGAAAATATTAGGCATACCAAAGTTGAGATTTGTATTTCAGAGAATTAGTGATGAATATGGCCTTATCTTTGCTACTAGTGAACAATTAGATTAATAGAATCGTAGAATGGCTCCGGTTGGAAGGGACCTTAGAGATCATCTGGTTCCAATCCCCCTTCCATGGGCAGGGACACCTTCCACTCGACCAGATTCCTCAGAGCCCCATGCGAGCTGGCCTTGAACGTTTCCAGGAATGGGGCATCCATGACTCCCCTGGGCAAACTATGCCAGTGCCTCACCACCCTCATAGTAAAGAATTCTTTCCTAATATCTAATCTAACTCTCTTTCAGTTTCAGTCAAGTCCCCCTTGTTCTGTCACTACCTGCTCTTGTTAATAGTCCCTCTCCACCCTTCCTGTAGGCTCCCTTCAGGTACTGGAAAGGCACAATTAGGTCATGGTGAGGCCTTCTCTTTTCCAGGCTGAATTAACCCAGTTCTCCCCCCCCCTTTCCTCATAGGAGAGGTTCTCCATCCCTCTGATCCTCTTGATGGCCTCCTCTGGACTCACCCCAAAAGGCTGATGTCCTTCCTGTGCCAGGGACCCCAGAGCTAGACACTGGAGGTGGGGTCTGAGCAGAGCAGAGGGGCAGAATGCCCTCCCTGGCCCTGCTGCCCACACTGCTTTGGATGCAGTCCAGGACACATTTGGCTTTCTGGGCTGTGAGTGCTCATTGCTGGATCATAACCAGCCTGTCATCCACCAGAAACCCCAAGTCCTTCTTGGCAGATTTGCTCTCAATCCATTCATCCCCCAGCCCCCCTGGCAAAAAGGGGGATTGCCCTGACCCATGTGTGGCACCTTCCACTTGATCTTGTTAAATTTCATGAGATTCTTGTGGGCCCACTTGAGCTTGTCTCGATCTCTCTGGATGGCATCCCATCCTTCAGGTGTGAAGTACCTATTGAGACTGTATTCATCCCAAGCAGTTACAAGCATTTACCCAAGGAGTCCAAGTTAGGTGCATGTTATCTCTAGACTGTACTTCTGAGGTGAAAGGCTGCATCTAACTGAGCTGTGAGTATGTGGTGGGGCATGTGTCCGAGCCATAAGGTTGATTTGTCCAAATCAGGGGTCTGGCTGGAGCATACTGTGGTGCCTCTTGGCCAAGAAGGTCAGATTTCCTTCTTGCAATAGTCAGGGCAGAAGGGAGAAGAGATCATATGTGCCTGATTTTGATCTGATACAGAGTTGGAACATGGGGTAAGGCAGCATCTGAAGCTGACAGGAATAATTTCCAGGTACACAGACCATTGTCCAAAGATCTGCAGCGGGCTGAAGTGCCTCTGTGTCTGTCTTTTCCCATGAACTACAAGCAGACTTATTTGCTAGACCTTATTCTCTGTCTCAGCATTCAAGCTGCTAACTTGAATTCCTAGGTTGGCTGGTTTGTGAATTATTAATGCCAGTGACCAAACCCCTTCAATAGATGTTTCTTAAAGACCATATCCAGTGTTTCTTTATTATATGTTTGATAGATAACTGCATGAACAACTAGCTCATGAGTGTGAATGATGATTATAATGACAGTAAAACTTCTTTATGTTATAGTTGTTACTCAGACACTAAAACTTCTTTATGTTATAGTTGTTACTCAGTAACACTGTTTTCATAATATATTTATATCCTTTAAGGGCAGGAGAGACCGTTGTGAACCACTGTTCCATAACATAAACCAAGAAATTTTAGTTATTAGTCTCTGCAGAAGCCCATTCTGGTGATTAGTTGAGTTTAAGTGTATATTTCACAAAAAAATAGTGCAAAAGCTTAAGATGGGTATAACTGCTTATTTAATCCCCATTCAAAGAGGCAAGCACAACAGCTGCATAGGAGTCCCTTATATTCTGTAAATCGTTTATAGGAACAGAAGGGTTCAGAATCTGACATTATAAGTCCAGCACATTTCACATTTCTCCTTACAAATGTACACTTGTTGCTGCTTACAAAGTGTTTTTAGTATTAAAGTGAACTAAAATACGTATTCATAGTTCCCTCACCTACTTCCCACAAAGGAATTAAATCAGTAACTTTAATGAATATAATTTCATTATGTACCACATATAGATATGACATTAAACAAATCTTTAAATTGTTCTTTGTGTGAGAATGTTAGTTAGTTAACAAAATTTAATAAATGTGACTATGATATATCTGATTCATTTAATTAGGGAAAAATTCTGTAAAACATGGGCATTTGATGTAAAGATGTTTCATCAGGATTAGCTTGGTTGTTAGGTTAAAAGAAACTAATGTAGGAGGTAGAGAGCTTCTATTTTTTTTTTTTTAATAAAGCCCATGAAAATCTTTGGATTTTCAATTTTAAAAATATTTGAATATTTGTTTTAGAAAATGTTCAGCAATACATCAGTTGGCTGTGCAAATGGTAAAAACAGTGAGTCAGTAAGCTACACTAGCCTAATTATTCTTAGCAGAGAGGTAGTGTATACAGCACAGCATGGATTACTTATTCATATGTTGTGAACAGCTTTCATGACAATGGACTGATTCAAAGCCTCTTGGCATCAGCCAGTGCACTCCTACTTTTATCGTCAACTTCCACTCCAACTTGGAGCCTGATCCAAAGCGTACTGAAGTTGATGAAAAAGTTAGAGCTGTGGTGGTGTAAGGACCTAAACAAGCTGTTCTGGAATTTAATATACTACCTCTTTTTACAACCTTTTGCTTGATTCTTCTGTTAATTTTGACAGCACACAGGTCTTGGGAGAACTTTTATTGAACAAATGTTGATTTTTAGATCTAACTCTCTAAATGGGTGTTATTCTACCGAATGTTCAAAATGTGTCCTGCCCATAATTATGAAGAATATGACACTGTCAGAAGGAGCACAAAAAAATGTTGTATATGTTTGTAGATAATTAAGTTTAAGTAAGGTAGCAGAGCATTAATTTAATTTATGACTTGTATACAAATAAAAGATGTAATTGATTTAATTTATATCACCATGGATCATTGGTAAATGTGTCTTAGAAAGATATATATTGTGATCTGAAGCTCAATGTGATCTTATTCCCTTTAAAGAGCTTAATAGTAATCAACAGCTTGTAGCCTTTGGGGTTTGAGGTACTGTCTGCTCCCTAAATGTTTTTATGCGTTTATTGACAATGGTCTTCTCGTTGTTCATTGGATGAAAGTTACAGTTTCTTTTACCTGTAAGGGTGTTCTCAGACACGAGGACATAATTTGTTGATCCATTTAAAAAATGTCAGTGTCCCACAAGCCTCACAACACGGGCAGTCCAAATGAACTGGAAAGGGAAAGAATGAAATGGAAAAGTAAACTTTTTTGCTATTTCTGTGAGGTTGATACAAAATGACACTGCAAGAGCATGTAGGGTTTCTCACTCAAGATGCAGTCAAGATAGATGATCTTCAGCTCGCTCATTAGTGTATTTGTGTATCGTCTTTCAGAGTGGGGGAACTCATCAGGTATGAATTAAAGGATGTTACCTATATATGAACTGATAAATAGCCACTTTCTCAGAAATGTCAAGTCTGGAGTGCAAATGGTAAAGAAAGACTACATAACTTTTGTCCATAGGATGTTGTATCATACAAATTCCACTTCGCTGCTTCAGCCAAATCCATTTCCCCTACAGTATTTCTCTGCAACAGAATTAAAACATGAAGGTTGTGTTCTTACTTTTATATTAGCTCCAAGCACAAACTCTCTGATCATCCTCTGCTAACATATGGGTTTGAGACTGGGCATAATCCCTGTTTCAGTGGGTGGGGAAAAGCAGGGGTAGGGATGGACTGACTCTCTTTTGAGCTGTGCATTTTCCAAAGGAAAGCACAGTGTTCCAGCCTTGAGATTCTGCACTTCCACAGGCCTCTTGGGTGCAGTGTCTTGGTTTGACCATGGGGCTTTTACTTCTCAGGCTATAATTTAACAACATCTTCTTGATACTTTCTTGCCTTAAAATCAGCAATAATAAAGAGCAATGGCCCCATCATATGCTCTAGAGCTGCAAAGAAAAGAGCCCCCAGTAGTCTAATAGCAGTGGGATTGCAAACAGATTCATGTAATTTTGCAAAGTATACAAGCTATAAATATAATGTTTACTCTAAAGAAGAAATGTGAAATGCAGTCAGCAGATAAAATGTTTATTTTATCACTGTCACATGTGTTCCTTCATCCTTTTGTGACCTCAGTGTGGTAATATCTAAATAGTTTCTTCTAAAACACAAGACATGCTGTGTGAAGAGGCAGGAACAGGAGCATTCACACCACACCAGGATCTTGACTGGCTGATCATCTCTTGCTACTTATGATAAAGCAGTAAGAAGAGAGGTACAGGGTATTTCCTGGGGATTAATAACTGATAGGGAGGAGTTAATGGCCTGAGGTGCAGCTGAGGGCCATTAACCCCAGCTGGTCATCAATCCTCATTAAAAACCTCTGCAACGCAGTTCACTGAACACGGTGAAGGGCAAACCAATGTTTTAAGCACCTTTGTGATTCCCCTCTCTGTTGTGTCCTTAAATTAGTTCTGATTTAATTTCTGTTACTTCCTGGGGTAGATGGTGCTTTTCTTACTGTAGCGGAAGTTCTAGTCAACTATGGGTTTATCTCACCAGTAGCTGGGCGAAGACTACAGAGTTCAGACATTTATGCGCAAGTGGGAATCCTCACTGCTGTAGCAGCAGACTAAGGCATGCTTTAGATACTCCTGCATTTAATTACAGGAAAAAGAAAGTAAGTAATACATTTCATAAAAGATTGGTTTGTGAAATCCAAATTTGTTTTATAATAATGTAGTATAACCTTTTCTGTTGTAACCAAAGGAATTTTTAAGGGAAGGGCCCATGGTTCTTCCAGTTCTGTTGTTAAACTTTCTTTTACTGTGTTTCAAAAAATTATTTCTTTGTGTTTGGTAGTATTTGATACATAAACCACCTCCTCATTCTAAAAAAAAAAAAAGCCAAGCATTGCAAATATAGTTTATATTAGATGACAAGCACTGGAATATGTGTCTTTTATAATGGATTTGGGGTTTCCTCAGGTTTTGAAATGCATAAAATTTTTTGTTATACCAGATATTTCTAGAAAGTTAATCTTCTTGTAAGGGAGGCCAATAGTCAGTGTGGTATTTACAACAGAGTACTTTTCTAAGGATGCTATTGCTCTTGGTTATTCCAAATTCATATTGTGGTAATAAAATATGAAGCTATAACAATAGTCCTGAGAGTATTTTTGGAAAGCAATAAAATCCTGAAGCCTCTTTTCCAGACCCTAGCCTTGGCTTCTCAGGGTAGCAATACAATACCTGAACGATATTGGAGAGTTCAGTTATCTGAACTCAGGGATAGATGATTGTCTGTGTTCATTGCAGATGTCTATCTGAAAGTCACCAGAAAGGTCTCTGCAGACCTTACAACTCTGTAGAGATACTGTCAAATGTGATTGGTAGACTTTTGGGGACAGAAGTCAGATAATAGAATGAAAGGATATAATCTGGCAGCAACACTGCAAAATCAATGAAAATTTTTTTCCTTTGTTAATAGTGAGAGCAAAATTAGTGTTTCACCTCCACTTAAAAGTGTATTTTGCCCTACAGCTGCTGATGAACTCTGCACCCTGTGCATGGGCTTATAAAATCAGAAGTCTTCTGAGTCTGCACAAATACCTGAGAGGTAAGTGACCTGAATGTTTGAAAGGGGAGCAGCACAGGGCACTCCAGTTTAAGAAATACTCTTTGTGTTATACCCTTTCCTGATGCTGTAGAAAACAAAACAGCCCCTCTGCAGAGAGTGGGAACATGGAGAAGAATGTTGCTGGGATCTACCGCCTTGAAAAGCTCGTCTGAGTCTGACACAGGGAAAGGGGTCTGTGCTGTTTCCATGCATCACCAGGAACTTGGATATGCAAGTGGGGACTGTACAGGAGAGACTGGAATCAAAGCAGCAGTTCTTTGAATGTAGTTATAGAACACATGTCTCAATACAGCCTTGTCTTTTATTCAAAAGACTCAAGGCAAATACGTATGGTGACTATAGCAAGCCTATTTCCCCTGGGTGGTTTAAAATGGCATTCCTTCATGTGTTGCAGGACTTCACTGTCATTATTCATCTGAGTGAAGATAGGCATTCACAGGCTTATTTGCAGAATCATCCCCCTGAAATAGATAGAGACTGATAGGGACTCCTGTTTTAGAAGAATTGAAAACCTTACCTGGGCCCTTGTGTTCTGCATTATAATAGCTGAAGAGAAAGTCTCTCTGCATTACTCTCTGCATGTGGGACTTGAGGAGGATTCTTAACCAGTCCAAGAGTATTTTGAAAGGAATTTCAGAAGTAAAAGATGTTTTGTAAAAGAAGTTTAGAGAGAAGCTCTTATCTTGTATAGTCAAGAGTAGTTCACTGTGTACAGGTTTGCTTATGGGAAGCTTCTGAATGCTATTTTACTGTATGGGATTATTTGGATTCCCTTACTAATTTTCAGGTTTCATGTCATATACCACTGCCAGAACAAAAGTCCCCTCTCCTATACTGTGTTCCTATGGCTATAAGTCTTACAGTGACTTGTATTTTCAATTCCAGGTATCAAGAGTAGAATCTCATTTTTAGGATCTGACAGTTACTAAACCAGCAAACTTGCTTTAAGTGTACGTTTTGAGACTGACTTATCCTGTAGCTCTTTTAGCACAAACCAATTTGCTGTGTTAGGCAAAATATCTGCATTTCTGTGACTTCTGCATGCCTTATAAAATCTGTCGCTCTCCATATTTTAAATGCTGTTAAATGCTCTCCTTGTTTCTGTTTTAAGGGACAATTAATACAGATTAAAAAATACATAATCTAAGGCATGTTTTGATGGTCCATCCCTCTATGCCTGTTTCATATAAAGAACATCCTTGCCTGTTCTCTAGATGCTATAGAGAAGACACTATCTGTGGAAAGGGAGCAAAGTGTGGCACTTTATTGCAGCGGGAGTCATGATTGCTCAGCTGTGAGATTGCTTCCTGGAAATCTGTAGTGGAGAATCAAGCACAGTGCAGCAGAAGCCCCATCTGAATGTGGTAAGTGAATAGCTGTGTTTGTGCATAGGGAATAGTTGAGGAACTTGGGGAACAGTGGTGTCCTTTTGAGCATGACTGGCCAATTGAGGATATACCAGTTAAATTGCTCTGAGAACCCAGCTGACAGATGACAGTGTGGGTTAGGGTAAATAATGTAAGTTGGAGATGGAAGGTTTCAAGGACGAAGCAAACAAGGAGACATCAGAGTTGCCCAATCATAGTGGTCTGCAAATAATTAAGTCCCTTTTCTCTAAGTTCTTTGGCATCCGTGTCCAAGTCAGAAAGTCATGTGAAAGTCTCTACTTCATGCATTTTCTTCACTTATCATTTATTAGTTCATGTTCTAGGAAACTATCTTTCCCTTGTTTGATGTGACAAGTCTATAGCCTTCAGCCTTTTTTGTATTCTTCAAAAAGGCCTTCACCTCAGTTGATGTCTCAGCAATTTATTTATGGCTCTACGGTGCTGTCTTTTTTTTTTTCTTTTGCTGAATGCCAATGACCATGCTATAAAATCTCTTTAAGGCCAAGATGTTAATGTTTTTGAGTTGCTGTTCACTTTTTACAATGGCTAGTCACCAACTAATATTTTTTCTCTCTCTCGTCCTAAATCTCTGGCTTGAAAGAGTGGGTGCTTTTCTTGGCTCACGGCTTAACACCTTCTGTGTTTTCCTGATCAACTGACCTTCGATGTTTATTTTAAGTATGAAGTTTCAGTGTTCGGTATTCATCCTGTTTCAGGCTGGTTATGGGCTTGCTGCACAGCTTTCTTTAAAAGCAGAAATATTTATTCTTTCTACACCTTGGCCTCCATGTATGAAATTGATGTGCTGAGCTGGCTTATGACTTACCAGTTTATTCTGTCTTGTGTATCTCCTCCTTTATGGTATAGGTTTTTCTGCCTTTTTCTTCATGCTGAGTAAATCTTGCCCTTTAAATTCTCAGTATAAAATGCTGGCATCATTATGGATTTCTACCATTTGATTATGGAGTGGTTTATTTTTCTCAGCTGTAGGTTTCAGGACAGGAGAAGTTAAAGCATTTTGGTAGGATAGTGGTACACTTGTGTTGCTTTGGCACTGCTGTGTAGGAGCTCTGACTTGAGTGGCAATACTCTAGATTTATGCTCATTGTAATGAAAAACCCAATCCATGTCTTTTTCTTGCTAAGTGTTTCAATGTGATATTTCAGTGGCCTAGACAATATAATTACTTGTAATAGTAGAAATCAACTCTTTTTGAGTATATATAGTTCTACTATACCTTCTTTACCTACTTGTAAAACTTTTTTTTATCCCATCAAGTCAAAATGTGTTAGAATGATTCCCTGTGCTTTCAGATTTCACAATAATGTGTTGTATTGACAGTCTTAGTAAGAATATGATTAATGGTTGAAACACACTGGATTTCTTATAATCCCCAAGTAACAGTTGGATATTGTTCTTGTTCCTTGTTTCACAGCTATGTGTAACAAGCAGTCTTATACCTGAAAGCTTTGATTGGAACTTAGTTGAACAGAGTATTTGAAGGTCCAGCTCAATTCTTGGTTATTTGTTGGAAACCTTTCTCCTGTTAGCAAAAGTTTATTTCTGTCTCTCTTCTAATCAGACTAGTGGATCAATGTGCAGAAAATGACATGCCTAGGCAAGATGCTGCTGAGTGTGGACAAATATTTAGAGATAAACAGAAGAAACTAGATGTGCTCAGAAGAATGTCACCTTCTTAAGCCTGGAATGTTTTCTTTGCAGCGTTTTTAGACCAGTGGGATTTCCGTTCCGCGGGATCTGAGATAGCATTGACGTGAACTCTTGTGGTGTTAAGGTCAGAATTATCCACTTCTTAGTTCTGCCTTTGAGCTGAGTATCTTGAAAGCCTTGCATCATCAGTCTTGTGGCACTCTGCTTGTCAGGATTCCAGATCGTGTGCTGTGCAGCAAACCTGCTAAGCAGGCTCTCTTGGGAATGGCAAATGTTGCAGAGCTATTGGATTGGATAGCTCAGCTAGACTTTCCATGCTTTACACTCCCATGCAAGGAACCAGATGAGATTGGTTTTCACATGGGTCTGGCCTTGTATCTATAGAAGGGAACTTGGAGATCTCAGAGGCAGGATTTTAGGAATGGCAAACCTGGGAAGTGTTTCCAAGGTCGGTGATTCTGAGACAGTATGCCTAATGGGGCTGATTGAAAGCTGGATTTATAGGGAGCCTATATACTGGGTCAAGAAAACTGAGAATATCACTTAATATAATAGCAGGTATTTAAGGAGGAGAAGGAAAATTAGCTAGGCTTAATTTCACTGAGATTCTGGAGAGTGCAGGAATTCTTCCCTGGGCAATATGACTGAAATCTCTCTCTATATTTCTGGTTTGTATAGAGGCTAATACGTCTGTATTCTAGTCTCACTTGTCCTGGAGTCTGGCATTTCCTGTCAATGAAAATCCCTGCTTTTTGGTAACTAGAGATGTTACCCCATGTCTAAATATGTTGCACATAAGACAATTTCCACCCCCCCACCCCAAATTTCTGTAGGGATTCTGACTTTGCAGAAATCCTTTCTTGTTGCTTTTGTGGCATATATGATATAATTTTACTATTTATTTGACATCTGAATAGAGAATGGTTCTGATATGTATGGTAGAAAATTTCTGTAGATACCTATGGGATAAGATTACTGTGATACATTTTAAATGATTACAGCTGTTGGAGGTGGGGGGCATTTCCTGCTGAGAGAAATGGAAAAATTTCTTGGTATGATTCAATGGTAGGTGTAGGAAAATATGTATTTTATTCTTTTTTTAAAAATCAAACTTACAGAAGAGAGCCAGGATTGCTGCATGTATTGCAGCACATAGCTTCAAAAAGGAAAAAGTGTAGTCTTATTTTTTTGCTATTTTGGGGGGCTAAGGGAATAAATGACCTTCAGCTTTAGGTAAATGGAAGGATTGCAGTTTGTAAATGATGATTTAAAAATAAAAGTAATCCCACTTTTCTGTTTTTGGCAAATGCCTTGTAGGATGCAAATGGTCAGATAATACTGTGGACCTTAAAAACATATTTAAGCACCAAAAGATTTCATATAAATTTGAAGACTTTATTCTTGTGTACTCCAGCATAAATCAGGAGTCTGTACAAAGACAGGGGAGTTACTGTCACATGCAACTAGCATGAACTCATAATAAGCTCCAAGATATTGTAGATATTAGAAGGTACTAATATATATTGTTGATTATAATTCCAGTCACTGGTTATAAACCTCATGAAATGAATTGCCTCATTTATAATGCATACCATGGGACAACATCTAATTTGGTGACAAGCATGGAGTCTAGCAAAGATTCAAGAGAAATATCTGCTTAAATGACCATGTTCTCACCTAATTACATATATTTTCTAAAGTATTGTTATTTAATATACCTGTTGTTATTATTAAATTAAACCTTCAAAAATTCTGGTAAATAAATGTCCTTTTCTCTGTGGGATGCAAGGTTAGTGTTTATTTTAAATTGTGATTTTTGTGAGAAAGATAAGAAAATCAACATATGCTGTTATCACTCCTCACTTTTGAAACAACAAGGTGAAGGCTATCCTTGAAAAGTAATTGATATTCCTGTACAGGTTGAAACCACCATACAAACAGATAAGTAGAATCCTTCTCATCTGTGCTTTAGCTGAAAATGCCATACCAATGGTTGTCTCACATGGCCTCCAGTTTCAGACCAGACCTTTGACCTTTTGGACCATTCTGCTGTTTACTCTGGCCATTTCAGATGCCTTGGGCCTGTGTAATTTTTAGCTGCATAAGTAGACCACAAAACTACTAAAGCGATGCTGTCTGAGTTAACATCGTGCAGTGAGTTGACCTTGGCTTGACACCAGGTACCTGCCAGGCTTCTCCGTCACTCCCCTCTGCAGCAGAAATGGGAGGAGAAAATAGGATGAAAAAAACCCCATAGGTCAAGATAAAGGCAGTTTAATAAAGCAAAAGTGAAGATCATGCATGTGCAAGCAAAGGGAAAGAAAGAAAAAAAACCAGCTGTTTTCTACTTCCCATAAGCAAGTGATGCCCTGTCACTTCCCAGGAAGTGGTTGTTCTGGAAGGCAAGTGTTGTAAATAACAAATGCTCCCCTGCCATTTCCTCCCCTTTTTCTTTTCTTTTTCTCTGAGCTGATGTCATATTGTATGGAATATCCATTTGGTCAGTTTGGAGCAGCTGTCCTGGCTGTGTCCCCTGCCAACATATCACTTGCCAGGAGCCTAGTGGTGATGAATTTTGGGGAGACGGTGCTGATGCTGTGCCAGCCCTGCTCAGCAGAGCCAAAACTCTGGTGTGGTATCAGCACCTTTCCAAACTGCAAAACACAGCACTGTGAGGGCTGCTGTGGGGAGAATTAACTCTGTCTCAGCCAGACCTAATACATATTGCCCACTAAATGATCCTATGAGTAGGCAAAGCAAAAAGGGCTCAATTGCATGTGATTATTTTGCGCTTAAAATGTCACCTTTACCTTGAATAACAGGTAGCTAAAATTCCTTTGCTTATCTAGATTAGCATGTAAAAAGTGCACAGTTTAATGGAGGAACTTGCAATGAAATCCGGTCTTCACAGATCATTATGGCTAGTTAGAAAGCATAAGGAATGCTTCGGCATCATTGGGAGATAGTGCAGTGGCCATTATTGTATAAGGTAAAGGCTGTAAAAGTATAGCTAAGTTTCATTCTTGGAATTCTGGAAACTAGTTCTGGTCTGTAATACAACCAGATCTGCTGTAAAATTCCAATACCTGTGGTCTGGTATAAAATGGCATTTTTTTAAATGATTTGTTTCTATGTAGTTTTGGTCATGGTTAATGGTGGTAATGGCAATGTGAGATATCACTGTTGTTCTGGCAAAATGTTCAAGACTAAGTGTGACCGTGGTGGAGTGAGCTGTAGGGTTGAATCCCTGTTTCCACCTGCAGAGTGTTTGCTTTGTTCCAGTCTGTTTTACCCATGGAAATTCATTGCAAACAAAATTATTGTACCAATGTTACTTTGAAGGGGGAAGTTGAGATGTAACAAACTAATTGCATGTGGCTTGTTGGAAAGAGAGATGAGAATGCTTTTCCTAAATGCATGTACAAAGTTTGGAACACAAACAGTGATTGCTGAAACTTGTTCAGGTGGGGGAATCTTATGTCACTGTTTTTGCAGAGTCACTCATTGAGTGAGAATTGTGCAGATGTTTTGTCTTTTAATTGAATAAATATTTTTGTTCTTTGAGCTCTTTATGCACATCTATGAAAGTTATTGGTTTGGGTTATTTTAAACAACACTTGTATTAAGACAAATAATTTTTTCATTTAATCAGTTGTTTATCTTCTGTACTATTCTGGAATGCTCTCCCAAAGCCCTGAAATTCTGCACCTGCAGCAGGCTTATGTTGTAGTTGCAGAACAGGTGCTGTGCCCTGAAAATATGGCCTTCGGGGGAGGTGTCAGACACAGCTTACCTATCTCTGTGCACAACGGGAAAGAGGAGGGTGGGAGTTGCTGGGGAATCTCTCGTGTGTGGGATGGAGGCACCTATCTACCACACCGACCTGACGTCTCAGTGGGTTTGCTGCTTACCTGGTGCTCAGACTTGGGATGTTGTGGAGAGTCTGCTGAGGTTTGTTTATCTTTTTGACTGTCACTTCCTGCTGCATATCCATCTGGGTGCCAGTGGTACTGCCAGGGTATGCTGAGTGTACCGAGATTAGCCACAAGGTTTGGGACAAGGATGGAGTGTGTGTGAATAGCCACAGGGTTTTGGGACAAGGATGGGGCTTGTTGCTGAGTGGGATATGTGAATTAGTGACAAAAGGCACAGGTGAGCCTGAGGTACTTGTGTCTCTTGTGCCTCAGTCCTCACTAGTGAGATTTCACAGGCCTCTGTTCTGAACAAAAGAGTTCAAGAAGGACAGTGAGCCCCACCAGGGGACAAGGACCTTGTCAGGGAATACTTGGGAGAACTTGACCCATGCAAGTCAATGGGACAAAACAGGCTGCATTCAAGATTGCTGAGAGAGCTTGGTTCATGCCTGTACAAAGCAGTTGTCTTTGAATAGTCACGGAGATTGGGGAAGAGCCCCAATTCCTGAACAAAGCCAAATGTTGTACCTATCTCCAGGAAAGGTTAAGAGTGCAAAACAGGGAACTGCAGGCTCCTCAGCCTTTCTTCACTCTGGGAAAAGCATGCAGAGAGTCCTCTAGGAGCACAGATGCAGGGAGTGAGTGAGAACTAATGTCATGGACTGTCTTGGAGGAAAATCACCTTCCCTGTGAGAACAGTCGGCAAATGAAGTAGATTGCTTGGAAACGATTAGAGCCTCCATTTCTGGGGGCTTTCAAGACTCATCTGGTTAAACCCTGAATAAGCTGGTTTGATTGTAGCTGACTTTTTGAGTGAGTGCTTGGATTGCGGGTTTCTTGAGGCCCTTCCCACCTGAATGAGTCCGAGTCAATGATTCTATAATGGACAAGATGTCAGAGGTGGCAGATTAATCCTGTTGTGCTATTTGGATGTTATAGCAGAATGCATCAACAAAGCAGAGGTGTTTCCTTAATTACATGAAGATGTGAGCATGTTGGTCTGCATCCACATTGCTGTTTAAGTAGGGGAGTAATTCAAGTGTTAGGAAAAGAGAACTGCAGGTGATGAGGAGCTCATGAATGTAAGTCTTACTACAGGGTCTTTTTATCTAATAGTTTTCTCTGTTGTTGTTTTTTCTTTTTGCTTTAATTTTCTTATTTAAAGGCCGTGACCCATTGTGTTAGGGATATAATTGCAAACAGAAAGCAGGTAAATCTGTATGGGATTTTTAAAAGGAGAAAATGGCATTAGTGAACATATGATGTCCATTTGTGAGAGTTGGGAAGGAAAAAAAAAATCACAGATTTGTAATTTAGAAATTAATGCAGTCATGCAAAACTTCTGTTCTGTGGACTCTGAGGATCTATCTACAGTTGAATTTTTATACGGTGATTGGCATTACACAGATGGGAAAGGAGGATAATATGGTGAGAGAAGTGTCAGGGCATGAAAGCATAGAAAAGTGTGCTAGTGGTTTTTCTGGTTTTGTGCTTTTCACAAATGCTGCTATTCATAGGCCATCTGAATGGAGGATTTATTTGACATTGCAGAAAATATTTTCTGCATTCAGTGTAGGAACATTCTCTGTAAGTCTATTCTAGCTGGTGGCAGTTTTGGACGCAATGCAATGTTGATAATTTAATTGTTTACCTAGTATGAATCTTGCATGAGAAACATGGGGACTACAAAGCAGCTTTCAGTTTGCACTTGTCAGTGAGGATTTTGAAAAGGCTATTCATATTGGCCTAGTAATGTGCAAAAAAATTTAATCCTT
This sequence comes from Acanthornis magna, assembly GCA_036785705.1. Lineage (NCBI taxonomy): Eukaryota > Metazoa > Chordata > Aves > Passeriformes > Acanthizidae > Acanthornis > Acanthornis magna. The sequence goes on along the minus strand of JAWUZG010000025.1, from coordinate 22,528,037 downwards.
TTAAATTAGGATTTATGAATAATCTGGATTTCTGTGTAATGGATCTATTCACCAAGATACTTGAGGAGAGAGCTTTTTTCTTTCTTTTTTTTCCTTTTCCTCCTAGAAAGGTGCATGTACTGCAGTCAGGCTCTGCATATGGGAACTTAAATACATGATGGAGCAGGAAACAATGTGAATTTTGAATGAGTTGCATTCCTTTTTTGGCCTCAATATACTGTCAGAGCAGACAGTTTTCAGAGAATTTGCTCTTGCCCAGAAGCTTCCAACTCCAGAAGTTCTTTTGGGTAGCAAAGAGCAGTTAATTTCTTCCCACTACTTGAGAGGAACAAGCATGCTACCCTCTGACTATTTAATTGATCTATTTTCTTAACAACAGCATAAGTATAGGAAGCATGCATGGTTGTGCTATGGGATGGAAAAAAGGGACTTATGCACTGTGGGATCTGACAACTGCAGCTCTGAGGGAGCTCACCTGTCATCTCTCCAAATGCACACACCTTCTGTGGAGTGGTGTTAGTGGGATAGATGGAAGAGATCCTAGTATTGCCTAAACAATCTTTCTGAAAGAAAGCATGTGGTTACAGGCAGAGGGAACTTTCTGGAATAACAAATTAGTTCCACATTGTTTCAAGGAATGAGTAAAGAGAGTTCATGCAAGGCCTTATTTTGATTCTGTATCAGCACACCAGTGCTGAGTTTCTAGGCAGCTCCAATTTTGGAGGATCGTTAGGGTCTGTATCCCAAAGGCACTACACTAGGATAACCTGCATTATGCCTTTTAGGGAGGTAGAGCAGGGGCTACAGAAGAAGTGACTAGTTTGTGGTAGTGCGATGTGCGTCGTAAAAAAGGAAAACATGCTCAGACTCCTATTTACTATCTTAAATGTTTTTTAACCATGTAGATGTTTTTCTGATGTGCAATTAAACTCAGCGACATTGTATGTTTTGATGTGTCAGTGTATTCTTCCTTCAGGCCTGAGCTGCACTGAAACATTTTCCATATTGGAACATGAACATGATGTTAGTTGAGACAATGGTGACATAGTTGGTGGTATGGTCAGGGCTGTGCAATCAGCACCTGAAGTACCTTATGATAATGGTCACAAGGCCACAAGAGCGGCCTGATCAGCAAAAACCAATAGAGTGTGCCTTTAACTTGTTTTTAACTTATTGATATCAAAAGCTTTTATTGTTGCATGCCATTTCATTATTTCATAGGTATTAACTCAGCAGTGGGGGTGTAATTGTGAAAGCATCTGAATAAATAACACTTAGCTTTCTGCCTATGGTGTGTGGAAGAATGTTCTTTTTAACCCTGGGAATCCTTTGTTTCTCACTCCCCAGGTCTGTATCTACTGGTTTTGGGAAAGGGAGGGGGAAGGAGGAGGAAAAAAAAAAAAGCAAGGTAATTATCTCCACTAATAGTCTGCCTGCTTGTACTTGATTGAAATTCAGGCTGGCTCTCCTGTATCACTGATTTTATTCCCAAAGAGAAGTTCCAGTTGTCTGCAAAGCCAACACCTTTGGACAGGCACCATCTGGCCAGCTGCTTATTAACTCCCATGGTCCTGCCTGATTCTACTGGTAAAGAGACCAGGCTCAGAGAAAGCCAACTAGAAGGATGCTGCCAGGGGCCCCAAGATCTCTCTTCCCTAAAGAAGAATGAATTCCATGCAGCCTCCCTAGTGGGTACCATGTAAAAATAATTAAAAGGGTACTGAGGAAAAACAGCTAATTAAAAAGACTAAAGACTGAGTCCTCTTATCCTTGAGGCTGGCCAGGCTTTTCCTGTGGGGAGGCCACAAGTCAATTGTGTCTTTATGCTGTCATTTCAGTGGCTCTGTTCTGAACCTGTGTGAATGCTCCTTTAAATCCAGGTACAAATCAGGGCGCCATGGTTCGCTATGCACCCTCACACTCAGGGGTTTGCTGCCTGGCAGTGCTGACCTAACACTCCCTGGTGACTTTTCTGTCCTTCTATAGCACCAGAGGTGGACTCCACTGAGCAGAATTTTCAACAGTTCAATTTTTTTAACTGCAGTGATCCTATGAGGGCAGAATCATAGGATGTCAAGGTGAGCAGGTTTGGAATCTGTTGTCCCATTTCTGCCATGTGTTTGAATGGAAGCATAAAAACGAGCGTTCCAGAATCTTTAAGAAAGATAGTATATTATAAGGAAATCTAAAATTGCTGCTGGCTGGAAGAAAAATGTTCATTGGTGGGGTATTTAATCAGAGTTCTATATATAGGGAGCTTTAACTTCTGTTGAAAATTCTTTTATATGAACAAAAGGAAGCCTTGGGTCTATTGCTGTATGCTACACCTGTCATCATAGGGATCTTACTGCATTTTTAAATTGAAGAAGGGTGATTTGCTTTAGTGAGGCATTAGAGGGTACTTGTAAATTCATAAATGTTCATATAGTGTCTCTGAAAATTTTCTTTCCCCAAAATCTTCTGAAAATTTGGACTTTACTGAAATAGGAAAAACATCTATGCTGTTTTTACAGAAATATCTTCACAATTAATATAAAAAGTAGCATAAGTAACTGTTACATGATCACTGCCTTAATCTGATTTTAAAAAAAGAAGATATTTTTTCCATTATCCGTCGCTAGGTAGCTTCATTGCTAGGCACTATGGTCCAAAAATATTTTCTTTGTTTGAAGTTCTCTGACATAAATTCAAAATGAATCCTCAGATCTTTTCAAAACTGTAAGTCTGATGGAAAAACATATGTTCTTTGATTTCTACTCCAATGTTCAATTATTTTGAAGATTGGGGAAAAAGAGTAAAGTTAACCAGAGATGTCTGTCAGCTTGTGAGAGTCATGCCATATCACAGTGTATGGCCACACTTAAATCCTCCTATTGTTCTGTCATAATGTTGGAACTGTGCAGGACTTGTTTTCACCTGCTTGCACTTGGAAACTTGCGCTGAACAAAAACAAAAAAAATGCAACAGACTCGGGTACCTGCTTTTTTTCCCCTGCTTTCATTCCCTTTTCTTTTTCCAGAGGGATTTCTATTTTTTGCCAAGCAAAACACACAGCAGAATTTCTGGCGCTGTTTCTCCTGCTGGGGAATGAATGGTACAACTCATAATCACTAACATTGTGCACAGATGCTCAGAGAGATGATAGAAATGGAAAACTGACCATAAAGCAGCTGCATTTTGCTGTGATTCCCCTAATGCAGGGTAATCAGAAGTTTTCTATTCTCAGTAATTAAACCAGGGAATATTACACAAAGAGGGCAATGACTAAATGAGTATCAGTAAGTTATCTGCAAAAAGGTGTGGGCATGTAAAATATTTTAGTCTTCAGGTTTCATTATTCTTTCAGTCTCATAGGTGTGGAACCACTTTTATCATCTGGAAAAAAAAAAAAAGGGTTACCAAATAAAGGGTGATAGAATTGTCCTCATCTTTAACCTCTGTCTTTTGCAACTTCACTTTTACTATCTTTTACAGCTGTGCTTGAGGACAAGCATTGGCAAGAAACATGCAATTGGGGTAAACTTTCATTTGAAGTCACTAGGGGCTTGAGCTATGTGAGATCATATGGGATCAAACAGCACACTGGAATAATCTCAGCTCATGTTCGGTGTTAAGCAGTTCCAATGTATAGTGCATACGAGGAACTTCCTTAGCAAATCTGCACAGATGAGCAAACCACAATTAGTCACCACAGCCAGATGATCTAGCACTGAGCTAATCTTCCCATTCAAGTAAACAGAAAGTGTGCTTACTCTGCTTTGCTTATTCTTTCGAGGGCCTGTGCCAATATATTATCACACCATGCCCAGAGTATTGCTGGAGCATCATTGTGTGTCATGGGGACCAAGGAGAATTGTGCTGCGAAGCATGGGATAGAAAGGTTTTGTTTAAAGGATAATTCCATGACAGAAAGATAAGAATATCAACTTGGGCAAGAACATTATATGCACAAATTTTTTTTATATTTAAGGTGATAATTAGGGTCTGGAAATCTTACTCTAAAAGAAGTTGAGGCTTACTAAAAGAATGTGTGTGTATGCCTATATACAAATTTTTTGCATTTATATAGATACAAATAAATCCTCTTGTCTCTGTCAGTGAGGTTAGCAGTGTTCACCTGTATAGTATTTTTTTGGAGGAGTCTAAATCGGAATAATGAGCACTAGTAAAAACAGATAACTGCTTCTTTATTTCTGTTTAACTGGCTATGCTTTTGTTTTGCCACAACACCTTTCAGATGCACTCCTTTTTCATCTTCAAATCTAGAGCATCTCTGAAGGATAGTATTACAAGCAAGAGTTAGGTGCAGGATTTTTACCTCTTTCCTTTGAAAACACATTTCAAGGCAGCCTTGACAGAGTAGTTGCTATATATATTAGTGGATGTCAGAAAATCTACTGTATGCTACCACAGAAACCTTAAAGTGAGTGACTAACTAGCGCTAGGCCTGTTAAGGCTTATTAATTGTAATTATATGGAAAGTCTTTTGTTGATTTGAAAGCCTGAGGGTGGTTGACTCTTCTACTCTTTAAATTCTTGCCTGATGATTTCCGATATTAAAGCCTGATCTTGAAAAATCTGAGTATTCAAGCTTACAGGTGATATTTCAGAGTCTTTGCTCTGCATTCATTCCTGCATTCAGAGTAGAGATCAGAATATCCAATAATGGATGATCTTGAAAATTTGACTAGGTCAGAGTCTCTCTAGCATGTAAAGCTTGAAACATCTTTGTTAATTCATTTCATTGCTGTAATGTTAATAGTCTTCAAGACCTCAGTGTCTGGCTTTGTCCATTCTTCAGTCCCATGCTTTCTCAGATGAATCCACCCAATCTCCTGCTCTTCTCCTCTCTGACTGATGAATCTTGAACATCCTGTGGCCAGCTCTTGAAGTCCAGTCCCCAATGTTCCAAACGGTCTAGTGACTCTGCATTCGTTCTGTTCAATGCTTCAACTGCATGATAAGACCCAAGCTCTTGAGACCTAAAAAGTAACTTTTGTCTGGTTTCTTAGAAAAACCTTCTGTTACCTCCAATCAAGCCAAAGACAAATGCTCTTAAGTCTGGCCAGTTTTCGTAAACTCAATTTTATTTTTGGGGCCAGTTTTCCAGTGGCTGATCCAACAGATAAATGAAACACACATGAGATGTCTTAGGCCAACAGGTGTTGCAGCTGCTTTTATAATGCGAAGCTGTAGAAAACAAAATGCCTCAATCATATATGAACCAATTGTTCTGGCATATCCTGTCTTCGAATAGTCTGCTTTGGGAGACATCACAAAGCATTACAGAATGTCTTTGAGTGACAATTATTTAGAGAAGTTACTGCCCTCATAATGTAATTTTCTAGTGTCAGTATGTAATTAGACAGAATGAATAAAGAAGAGTTTCCATTGTGAAATACAGAGAAGCTGCTGTGCCCCTCCCAGTCCAATGCTGCTGAATAAATCAAATTTAACTTCCAGTTGGGCAACTTCTGGCTTTCTGAGCTTTGAAGCCTGTACCGAGATTGCTGTACAAATGGACCAGCTGACTTCTGCCTTTGATCTTCAAGGAACCCTTGGAAACTTTATCTAAATGTTTAAAATTTTGGTTTTTTGTTTCTTTTTCCACATTTTGTTTAATTTGAACTCTGCACTTGTGGAACATGTGACCCACGTAATGCAGAGAGACAAAATTTTTAGCGACAGCAGCATTGCAACCTGCTGAAAGTCCCATTTTTCACCTCAGATGCATCTCAAACCCCATCTCATCCTCCTTGGGATATGTCAGAATCTTTGTTCCATCAATTCCTTCTAGCTGATGGAGGTTGGTGGCATTTAAGAAGCTGGATTATCAAGCAACTGTCAAATGCTGCTGTAAAAGACTTATTCCACACTGTGGAATCTGCATGGTGCTGTAGGTGAAAATGAAAGCTTCAGTTTGGCAATGCCTTCCAGGTGCTATTGAGCTATGCCAGTTTTGAACCTTGATCTGTGGTTTATATTTCACTGCTTTCCTTCTAAGAGGCCAAGTTTACCCAGTGCTCATGGATTTATTTAAATGTCCTTAAGAGCACTCCTTCTGTGTGCTGTCTGTGTTCAGGAGAGTTTGTGTAAGCAGTTCCTCAGCAGATACAGGCATTTGCTAATAACAGATCATAGCAACAGTTTCACTAATGAGACTTCAGGATGGGAAGGTGTTATTTGGGGATAATGTATCTTTGGTAAATGGATCAGAATGTCAAATACTTTGCTTGATTGCCCTTTGTGGTAGGAAACAAAATCCTGTTCTCTGTATGGAATGAGCTCATATCAGTTCAGGCCACAGGTTACAGAATGTGGTGTGGAACAGGAACGTGCCAGCAGAGTGCAACTTAAACAGGAGGTCCCTTTGTGGCTCGATGGCTGGAGGGTGATGGAGGAGATGTGCTGGCAGCTGCAGGTTTTCAATGACTCTAAAGATCAGTGAAAGACTTGCTTATTAGCCAACCCAGGAGCGATCCATGGTGTTCATGCTCTTCTGCAGCTGGAAAGCCAAATAACTGAACAACTAGAGAGCTCTGCTGCTTTACAAGGCTCTGTGAACAAGGTTCTGTAACATCTGTGTTAGACATTGCAGTAATGGCTGTGCTCTAGACAAACAGTCCTAAACGCTCTCACGAAGGAACAACAATCCACCAACGCCTAGAACATCATGTGGCCTGACAGCATGAGCTCTTAGGGTGGCTTTATAGTGCCTGTCTGTGGTGTTTTGTTGCACTTGGGGTGTTGTCAGCCTCTCAGCTACCTAGTTCTGAGCCTGCTGGGATGCAAGCACCTTGTGTTGTGATGTAGATCTATGTGGAGATGTGGTGATGCTGTGTAAGTATTTGTGAATGCTCATCAGGAAGGGCCCTTTCTGGTCAGGGAAGAGTGATCATGCCCTCCAGGTACCTCTGCAGGATGTGCCCCCCACCCCAGCTGAAATATTATTTTTATGGTGAGATGAATCACTGTCTGGAGATGCTTCTCCCTCTGTTGAGGCAGCCTAGATGTCTAGTTTAGATTAGATGCTGACTTTTGGACAGTTATAGATACTGAGATGAATGAAATTCTCTGGACCATTTCCTCTTTGTGCTTGGAGAATATACCCACATGCCACAGGGGATCTTGTTCCTGCAGGATTGTGATAAATAGGAAATAAAGGACTGATCTTTCTCTTTTGGATAAAACCCAGAATCAAGATGGAAAAAAAACCCTGTGTATATAATCCTTTCTTTTAGAGCAGACTTCCATTTTTAGTTTCCCAATCTTTGCCTTTGTGTTGGGAAGGGATCATATGCTTGCAGCTGCATAGTTACAGAGATACTGCAAATAGATTGAATAGTATCCTCTGTGTAGCAAGCCTGATTGAATTATCTTTTGAGGTGAAGTTTCTGCATTTTGCCTAATACGGAAAGATTTTTTTTTTCCTAAATATTTAAGAAAAACGGAGGTATAAAGATTTAGGAGAAGCCCCTGTACACTTAGAACTAGTGGGAATATGCCTCATATGCCCCTTTTGCTGGGATGCTCTTAGAAAGAACAAGCACTTGCTATAGTCTCAAACATTACTTTGAGATCTGCTTGATCTTTTGTAAGCAGTAGAATTTGCCTTATGATTAATCAGAAATGATAAAAAAATAAATTTAAAGCACTGCATTGGTTTTTCTCATGTGCAAGGAAGATGGAGGGAGTGTAAGTAGGGCAGAATTTAACTCATCTTGGTGGTTTGAAAACAAATAATCTATTTAGGATATTGGAGCTCAGAAATAAAATGCACAATAATGAAAAATCAATAAATATGAGAAGCCCTACAAATGCAGGCAACAAAGATATTTTTGCCAAGTGCAGCTTTTGAAGCTCCTTTTCCTGTGTATGTATAATAATTTGCGAACACTGCAGAACTTAAGTATGTTTTGGTGTATTTGTTTTGTGTATCTTCAGTCTACTGTCCTGGTCCAAAGCAATGTGTTGTATTCAATGTTTTGGAGTAATTCTTGACTGTGGTGTCAAGGAGATGTGTTAAATGATGTTTTACGCTTTCCTAACTGAAGAAGACTTAGATCCCTAGACCTAATTATGTAATACACAGACTTACATATTAAAATACATACATATATATCCTTATATATAAATATTTACATCCTACGAGCCTCAGATGAGAATGTAACTTCTATTTTTTCAGATTTCGCTCTAATTGATGAGTGGTCATAGAATGAAGTCTGTGTGCTGCAAATTGTCCTTACACCAACAACGGCTTTAGCAAACCTATTGGAATTCCTCTAGGGCTTGATCCTTCATTTAAAAAAAAACAAAACCACAAAGAAAAACCATAGCATTCAAACCAGAAATAGGGTGGTACTTGATGGTATTACAACTCAAGAAAGCGGGATCCAGAAAAGAAGATAAGAGAAATGATCTAATGGTCTTCTGGCTGTGATACTGCTCACAAAAGTCCTGGTTGACTATCATGGGAAGAGGGGTGGTAGAACTCTGTGGCTGCGGATGGCAGGAGTTTCACTTTTTGTTAGAAATATGCAGAAACGTGAGGATTTAAATTTTACTTTACAGAATCGAGAAAGGAAATACCAGGTCTGCCCTGCTCTTAATGACTTTTCAGAAATTTGAAGATTGAGCTTGGCATTTCTTGGAGAACTTGGAAGTGTGAAAGGGAAAATTGTCTGGAGGGCTGAGTTCAAGCGGGAAGCTGCATAGTGAGGAAGAAACTGTTTTTGCCGCTTTCCTCAGGAGGCACCCCACATGTTTCTTAGGATGTGTAATAGACCAGGAGATATCTTCTCACAGTCAGATCCTTCAGGGGTTTTTAGGGGTATCTTGAGCGTCAAACTAATTGCAGGGTTTAAAAATAAATGAGCTGAATAACTTCAACACAGCCTTCAAATGGCATTGGCATCATGAACTTTCAAACTGGAACTGCAATCCTGAATATGTTTTGTGAGGAAGTACTGGGTATTCCTGCTGAACTTCTTAGGATTTACGTGCAGGTGGCAAAGCCAATTATTTTAGGGGTTTGGTTGGTTGGGTTTTATTTATTTATTTTTAGTTCTCCTTTTCCTATAGGCCTTTGTGGTTTGAATAAAACTTTATGCTCTACCCACAACTTAACCAGATGCTTTTGAGGAGTCTATTGATGTTTGAAGTTTGCCAGAGGGGATGATTTATAGCAGAATTTAACATATAAGACCTTTGAAACGAAGCATTAAGAGCCAACACTTGTGATGATGTGTGTTAAACACTGGCTGCGAATTCCTTGGCATTTAGGACCATGAATCTTCCTGTATAGCCGCAGTGCCTGTGGGATACCTGCTGAAGGGGGTGTGTGAGTAAGAGAGAGTGATAAAAACTTTCTTTCCCCAAATTTTTGCCGTAAGTTACTACAGGATATAGCACAGAGTCGAGCAAAGTTCTGAGTGAAGTTCACCAAAGACAGTTTGTGTGTTGCAGGCATTGACACCACACTGTGTTTGGGCTAATGGGGCCAGCCCACAATCGGCTGCTTGTAATGTCACCATCGTGCCAACACCTCGGTGGCACTTCCAGCCCTGCGTTGAGAGAGGGACTGTGGCTGCCAAGGGATGTCAGGCTGTGAGGCTGCACCAGAGCAGAAGCCACAGCAGTTCTGAAAGCCCACTAGATAATGGCTCTTGAGCTGTGGGAGGAGCTCTTCAGCCTTTATCCCGCTTTCAAACTTGACGTGCCAAAAGCAGCGGGATCAAAGGCCTGTTTGATCATCCAGCCATGTGCTTGGGAGATGAGATCAAGAGCACTGCACCTTGGTGCTTATTGCTCAGTGCTGAGCCTGGGAGCTGGAAGCCCACTGCGTGACCCTTTCTCTCTGGGCTCCATTGTGACAATCTGTCTTGGTGGCAACCTGACCAAAATAATGGCAGGTACCCGGGCACCATATGCCTGTGAAAACATTGGCTTTGAGGCCAGCAGGAGGCAGTGAAAACCTGTAGAACATTCTTTAGTCTTGATTTGTTTTTAAATTCAAACTTTTTTCCCTTCTTGGTGGCAAGATGTCAATAAATCTTGTCATTTTAATCAGATTTTCATCATAATATATTCAAAAATATTAGTAAAAGTCAGTACAGAAAGAAGTGTGAAGTTCCATGTAAAAACTATTTAGATTCTAAATACGTATAAGTACCATTTTTGACTGAAGATCTGTGGGTTTGTAATAAAGCAGCCCTCACACCTACATTTACCATCAAACTGGGTGCAGAAATGTGGAAGCCTTATCTATATTTATGCAGACCCCATACATCCTGTATTGAGAGTCTTTTGATTTAATGATAAGTTTATCCTGTGCTAAAGTTGGGATAAAATGGACTTGGGGCTTCAGTTAAGATTTTGTATGCACTGGGAAATTAAAGAGCAATGCTATAATTGTAGATACTCTCTTTTTTCTGTTTTTTTTCTTCCTTTTTCCCCTTGCTGAGGAAGGAAGATGATTGGCTGCCAATTAATGCAGAAAGCCAGCAACTGTTCTCAAGGTATTCATAGCAGGGATTAAACTAATGGATAAAAGGTGCAAATTCTTTCTTAAGAAATGTAAATAATTTGTTAGGGGGTTGATAAATTTCTGATACATTAGTGTATTTGAAGACGGGTAAGACTATTCTCACATAAGCTGCATAGGTTTTAAAGCCAGAAGAGATCATTAAAATGTTGACACTGCATTATAACAAACTGTAGTATTTTAGCCAGGTGTTTTCTCAGTGTCTTTTGAAGAAGCTAAGCACATAGTTTAGGAGACCTAACCTTGATTTACTCTTCTAGTAACAGAGAATTCTCTATATTCTTCCCAAACTGAGGTTTTACCCTGATTAATTTCACAGATTATTACAGTAGTTCCTTGATCTGTTTTGTCTGGCATAATTCAATGTGCCTGCTGAAAAGGGCATTCCCACTGTCATCTATTGGCTGATTTCTGCCTCTCCCTTGTGCCAGCTCTGGCTTTTGTGCTTCCTGGGTGAAACTGATGTAGTTTGTTGCCAGATGAGTTTCCTAACCTCCAGAAACCAAACAATTATTTGGCTTTCAGCTTGCTCAGTTATTTAGTTTGGTTTATACTGATGCAATAGAGATAGTGGGGATGAATGGCCATAATATGAAGGAGAAATATGGGATTGGCCTCTATAATCAGCAGCACTGAGCAATGACAGATTAAATGGATTATGGAATAATGGTGTGAAACATAACAAGCAAGTAGCTAACAGCTGACACTAGACAAATTCAGGTGTGCAAAAGTACTTGTGTGGCCAATGAAGATAAAGAATCCTTTGCTATCTGACACAGTTAGAAAATTTTATTTCAGAGGCAGAGAATTTTTTGACCCTCACAGAGTATATGATGTCTTTTTTTTTTTTTTCTTTGACTGTTTGCACTGAATTTAGAATTTGGAAGGACTGCCAATATTCCTATGGCAGGGGTGGGTGTTTGGATACTATAAGAGGATACTATAGGAGGGAGTGGGGGTGGGGAGAAATAAAGACAACAGAGTCTTGAATCCTCATCCATGAGGTGCAATTCTTACTCTCTGCTGCCTGTTGTGTCAGCAGCTCACATTCACATGCCTCCCAACTCAGCTAGAAGTCAACTCTCTTGCTTCCTGACTTTGAACCTTATCCATGTGACAAAGCAAAACTGTCTTGTGGGGTTCTTGGCAGGCTGGTTCAGTCCAAGCTGGGCTGAAACTATGGTGATTTGTAATACACATTTGCAGGGAGATGTTTCTTTGTAATGTTTTCCTTTGCTATAATTGGAAACAATGCTGTGTGGGTGCTGACAATTGGAAGAGGGCAGACAAAAATCACCTTTTATTTATTTATTTATTTATGTATTTATTTTATTTTCAACCATCCATACCTTTGTTGAAGTAGAATTGGATGAAACTGACTGTTCTGAAGAACAGTTGACAGATGACAAATGTGTTATTGAAGAGCTCTGATGAAGGCTACTTTCATAAAACCCATTGTTTTCCAGGAGTGTTAAGCTCCTATTAATATCAAAGCTATTAGGTTAATCCTCACACAATAATGTGGTTAATACCTTTTGAACTGCACCTGTATTGGGTTTGAGGCATGAAAATACTGCCCATAAATGTCTGTTCCAAGAACTTGTATACATCTGTGATTCTAAATGCCCTGCAGTCTTTGGGGAATCATATTCTGTAGCTTTCTTTAAAATTAAACCAGCTATATCTTGAGGGAATTCCAAGCTCTGAAGTTGCTATTAAAATGTCTATTTAAATGATGCAATGATTTTTCTATGACTTATCAAACAACAAAAGTTGCAATCGGCTCAGGTAATTAGAGCCTTATTTTAAGTTTCTGCTATGATTTAACTTCTGTAAGAGTATACCTTTTATCATCAGTATGTGCTTGGCACCTTTTCATGCAAATCAGAGAAGATGCTACTAAGCATCTCTAAGCTTTTATTGCGTTTCAGAGGATGACAGATAATGCTCTGATGAAACCTGGGCACTGAGCTCACGGGGCACTTTGCCAGCATAGCATAGCTGGTTTTGTAGCTATCTGTGTTTCTAACATGACACAGGATCAGAATGGCAACTGGAGACTACGAAGACATGTAGAAACATGCTTTCTGTGTTGGGGGTTTTTTAGGTCCCTAAAGTCAGCTTAAACTTCAAACACATTTTCATCACTAATGCTCTCATTGGGTCTAACAGGAGCCTTAATGGGTCTCTTTGAGAAATGTGCTTGTATATTTTTGAATTCTAGTCAACAGGGTAGCCTTCCAATACATTTTTTCAAAGAATTGGTATCTTCAGGCACAAATACACAGAGAGACCGTATCAAAGAGACTGGAGAGTAATAGCCCCACAATATACAAACATATGCACTCTGCCCCATAGTTAAAAATGAAATTAACATCTTTAGGAGTTCTGGAAGTGAGCTGAAAGTGAAGAAAGCATGCTGGGGTGTGCTGCTTGTTGGGTGCTGCCTCTGTGAGAAAGGTAAGACAAAGTTAGCACGCTTTTTGCCATCCAGGCAGGACAGGCTTGGAAAGGGGAAAAAAAAAACAACTTTGGAATTGTTAATGCTACTCTGTTTGATGAGACTACGGTGGCAGGTTGCAGCATGCTATAATTTGGCTTTTGGTTTCCTTTTCTTCCTCTCTACCTGGAAACTGTTATTTCTTTGTTGAAGGAGGTATTCCAGTGGCGTGAGAAAACACCAGCAGCTTTGCAGGGATGCTTTCTGGGAGTTGGGAATAGTCAGTTAAATGACTAGCATATGGTTAAAAACATGCCGGGATTGAGGATAGCTATCAAGACCCTTGACCTAAAACTAAACTTGCAGGTCAAACATGTGAACTGAAGAAAGTGACTAAACTGGTTTTATAAAATGGGTTGCTAACCAGGCTGCGAATCTACCTTATTGATAGAAAGGTTGGAAGTTTACCTCTCTGACAAAACAGGTCAGTGATGAAGTCCTGATGCCCTGTTTCCTTGGGACTTGTCCTATGGGACAAAGAGAATCTGAATGCAGCAAACATAGTGTTTCATAGGCTTGGAACGTAGTGAGACATAGGGAAGCTTCCAAATTACCTGCATTCTTGTGTGGAAGCATTCTGTGTTTTAAAGTAGTTAACCTGACTAGGTCTGTGTCCATAAATATTCTTGTTGGTAACAGAAGCTAATTTTAAGGGGTCAGGTTTGTCAGTGTCCTGACCTAGCAAACTTTCAGAATTAAAAACAAACAAAAAGCCAAAAAAACCCCAAAGCCCACAAACCAACCAACCAACCTTCCTTTCTCCCCAGAAACCCCACCCCTTAATCTCACTTATATATGTATCATTTGGCTTCTGCTTGTGTATTATGAACAACTTATGTATTTGAAGTTTTTGCTCTTACATGTATACCTGTGCAAACATTAGATGTCCCAGATGGTAGTTTCATCTTTCCTATAGTTTATGATCAGTGTGTTTCAACTGGTTCTGGGGAAGAGATTAAGCTGCAAACAGCTGTATTGTGTTCAGAGCTTGAGGAATTTGATTTTTGCTCATACCTACTATTTCTTTGCCTCCTCATCTTCTACAGGCTGGTTCCAATCAAATTGAACTTCTGAGAACTGGCTGATGATAGTGGCTATAGACAAGATTTTTACATGCTGTTAAAAATGAATAAAAACTTAGAGCACTTGCGAGTACTTAATGTGTGTGGTATGCAAGCAACAGGTCATTCTGTTGCTAAAGGTTTTGGTGCTGAATGCTGCTATGGCTTGATTTATATGTGACTGTTTTTAAGTTGAACTAACTGTCCAATCTTGCTATCTTAAAAAAAAAAAAAAAGAAAAAAGCAAGTAATAAGAATTTGAAGCACGACTTCACTGTCCTACTTATTTTATATTTGAAATTATTGGTGAAAATGGTAATGCAGTGTTCTCCTGGAAGGATCCGTGTGCAATCTGACTGAAGTCAGTTACTCTAATCAAATAGCAGACTGGGACTGGTGTGCTTGCAGCAAAACTCAATTTGCATTTTCTCTGTTGGGCCAGATAGTGTCCAGCACTTCTAAAAGGAGTGAAATTGTGAGGAGACATATTGGTAAGTTGTCCTGTGGCAGTTTTTGGTTCTGTGGACACAACATTGTTACCTGTGGGCCTATGTAGACACAGGGTCTGCTCTTGGCAATAGAAGTGGTTTGTCTCCAGAATCAAATGCTCAGACATCCTGAAGTGCCTCCCCATCTGTGCAGCTGCTACTGCCAGAATGTTCTCTGCTTTCAGATTCAAACTGATTCACTTTCCTTAATTGAAAGTAATTCATATTTCTAATTTTATGTCATGTGTGTGCCTGTGTAATGGAAAAGTGCTGTTGCAGACATGATAATTAAAAAGAACCTACATATTTGTATAGAAGAGAAGAGAAACTGTCTATTAAGGAAGGTAATTAAAACCCTTTGGGAATTATTAATATATATTAAATATTTATTTATAAGTGATCCAGCATGTGCTTTTTTGCTTCCCTAAATATTAATAAAATACTCATAAATTGTTATTATGAGAAATGTATGGGCAAGAACTTTCTACCTAAAGAGCAGTCTGAAGTTCCGCAGATGGTGTTGCTGCTTTATGGGGAGCTCCTACACAATGTGTTAATTTTGGAAAGTTGTCCATGTAGCTAAGTACTGAACAATAAACCACCAACATTTGGAAAAAAACCTCTCAAACCTGAGAAATTAGATCCATATCCATCCTTGAAGGCAGAGGAATTCAGATTCTGTGGGCACAAGTCCAGTGGAGTTCTCCTACTCAGCCTCTTCTCGAAGGTTATGAAGTACAGTTTTGCTTGTGCTGGCAAACCAGTCCAGTGAGTGTGTAGAATTGCTAGGAGTATTCTCAAATAGCTGGATTTCATAAGCCTCTAAAGTATGATTTATCTCAACTAAGTACATGTGACTGTGCCAGGACAGGCAGAACCACTTCAGTTCACTAGGGGAGGACTAATGATTTCGGCTGTCTTGGTTGCAAACTAGAATTATAATCTTTGTCAGGAGCAAAATGAGCAGATTTTATTACCTGCATTTTTGGAGAGAGAGAGAAAGGAAGTCACTAGGTTCCTGTCCCAGAATGAGTAATTTTTGAATTCCTGGCCAGATTTCTTTTTCCTCTTGCAATCCATCAACATCTGGAGCTATTGTAATAGGCTGCATCCCTCTCTAGTCCTTTAAATACTTGTTTTAAGACTTTTTAAACAGAATCTTTTTGTGCATAGTGATTTTTACTTTTCCATTTGAAGGCAAAAGAAAACATAGGGAAATTGAGATTAGCCTTTGAAGGATATTTGTCCCATAACTTGCCTGATTTCAAGATCAATTTGCAAAAACCTGTTAGAACACATCAGTTTTGAGTACAATTGTTCAACTGTGTTGCAAAAATGAATGTTCTTGAATTTGCATGATTCATAATTTGATTTTTTTCTTCCTGAATTGATCCCAATGAAAGAATGAAGTTTTCTGATTTGCTTTCATTTTAGATGTGGTGTGCCAAGTCAAGAGATTAAGCACTTCTTGTTAATGTGCTCTTTTCCCCTCCAAACCTCAAGCAAAAAACCAAAACCACTGATGTTCTTTAGGGCAAAAGCAAATGATCCTCTTGGAGTCATTGTAGTACAAGTAATGACATAAAAAGGTACAGCCAAAATTTTTTTCAAAGCATCAAGGTGTCTGTTTACTGAGGAAGAATCTGGCATATGTATCTATAAAGTGGTCAGCTACGGATACAAATTCCATCTCCCTGCTCCCAAAGCTACTCTGTGCCACTCTTCCTCTGTACAAGGACAATTTGCTTTTCATGTAGTAATGAAGAATAATGTTTTAGCAGACAAAGGCATTTCTCGTGTATTATTGTGCTGTCTTTTAAGTAGCGCTAGATGCTGGGAAAAATGGTAATTCACAGTGTGAATGCTTCTCACCAGCAACGTGGGTAAGAACTGAGCATGTACAGTCTATGTTGCATAAGGTACAATGCTGAACATTGTGGGTGCGAGAAAAGCCCAAATTATAGCTCTTGCTGATGGCCAAGATACCAGCCTTTTGTAATTCTTTGAGACAAAAACAGCCGAAACAAAATCCAAAATATTGTCTCTCAAACTGTGTATGTTGCTGAATTTAGTAACAATATGTTCATTTTTAGTGTTTGCAAATTCATGCAAAAATACACAGCAATATTGCTGAAACACCTGTGTTCCTCTGCTTTTTCTTGTAAACTGATACAAGGCACAGGTGGCTTCTCATTAACTTATTTCACACAAATATAAATATGCTGCACAGTTTCTCTTGCTGTAACTACATAATCCAGGAAACATGATTGCTACTGATTTAATGTAATCAGTGTTGTGAGGGGATCATTCTGAGCTCTTTGTGAATGGCTCTATTCTGAGGGGATTTACACCCCATGTAAATCTGATTTAAATGGGAGAGTGGTGGAATGTGGCTTTCCTATTTAACCTATGCAAAAATCTATATTCTCCCACCTAGGTTTCTCACTGTGTGATGGGATACTCAGCTGGTACGTGATGGGGGAGGGGAAGAACACAAGTCCAATAAGGACAGGGAAAGTAGGTAAGGGACTATCTCAAACAGGCAAGTTATACATTTTGATTCAATATTCTGATATTCTTATCAAGGCTTTCCAGAATGTGACACTGACTCAAACCGCAAACAATAAGGAGAAAACAGGAAACATGTATCAATGTCTTTGTTGTTCTGAAATGGTTTCTTTTTTTTTAAAGGACCAATGTTACAGCAGAAATAAAAATCTAGAAAGGCAGCAAGCCATCTTAAGATGCAAAAGCAAATTAATTTTTAAAAATTATTTTAGTATTTTAAAGATATATTTCTGTTTAAATTTATTGAACTATAGCCAGATTTATTCAATTAAGATAATACACTTCAAGGCTAACTACCATTTGCTGTTCACTTAGGCAAGCTATTGTACAGTTATGTAAATTTCATGAACAGAGACACGACTTGAGTGTCTTAATTACAAGCAAAAAGTGTCATTTAAATATGAATAAGTGAATAGTTGCCTGTATTTCCTGTTCACATTCTGCTGTCATCTTTAAGACCAAGAGCTAACTAGCCATCTATATTGTGCTTTCAGTTTTTCCTTCTGTCTCTAAAATGAAGGAAAAAAAAAAAAGAGCCACCACAACAAAGCCTGTCATATAAATGCATGTAAAGCAGATGATGCGGGAATGTCCTACTCTTAGAGTTGTTATTAGCACAGTGAATTTTAATTTACTGAGATCACAATGAATAGCAGTAAATATGCAGCATTTTCTGTGGATTTCTCTGAATTTCAATATGATATCTATATTCAAATTGTACAATCTATAACTTACTTGTAACATCCTTTCATAGTTACTTTCTGACAAGCCTGCTAAGGGCTTATTTTGTATGCTTCTATTTTCAGTGCTTAGACCTATTATGAATTCTTCACATTTATTTATATACACATTGTTGTGTTCAAAATAGTCTGTCTCCTTTTTAATGTATAGCCAGTCTAAATCAAATTTTATGTAACAAAATGTTTGGTAGCAATATTGCCTCCTCGTCTTTACGACCAAATTCCCCGTGTTCCTGCCGTGTTGATAGTTTGGGATTTTTTTCCCATTGTTTTGATTTGTTTGTCTCTCCAAAAAATGACCTAGAAAGAAATCTGTTGTTAATCACATATCAGCGAGGGAGGGATGATTAGTTAATAAAAACCATGCCTTGTGTCTGTGGACCAAATGGCTAACTCTGGTTCTCAGTATGCACAGGGTCTTGAAAGACTGTTCCCATCCCTCAGTGATGTAGCTGCAGCTCTCCCCGAGGAATGAGAAGTTCACTATTCACTCTGTGCTTGCATCACCCTTTCCAACATGTTCCCACTGATACATTAAAAGAATTAATTGCTCATAATGATCTCACCATCTGTTAACAGAGGTTCATACCTACAGGCTGGTGGCATGTGGTGGTCCTATTCAGAAATCAATAGGCAATGCTGGGGTAACGCTTTCCCACATTGCCTTCCATTGCACTCTGAAAAGGGGAGGAGAGCTCAGTGTTGGCCATCTGCTCCGTGTCTTTCTGTGCGAGAGACCTTGATGCAGTCCAGCCTGGCTCTGATCTGACTCCAGTCTGATTGGAATGTGGCTGATCTGAGAGCCTCTCAAAGCTGTGAAAGTGAGTCAAAAGGAGATCCCCATTGTCCAGCGGGGCTGAAAGAAAATGATCACTTTAAAATTCATAACTCCCAGGTGCCTGCCATCTATTCATGGGAAAAACTCTCTGAACTTCTCTTCATTAAAAAGAGAGGGAGTCCAGCTAAAAAGAGAGAAAAGGAAGTAGTTTGTGGGAAATGTGCAAGGGATTTCAGGCTAAACAAATG
Source organism: Acanthornis magna (assembly GCA_036785705.1). Classification (NCBI taxonomy): domain Eukaryota; kingdom Metazoa; phylum Chordata; class Aves; order Passeriformes; family Acanthizidae; genus Acanthornis; species Acanthornis magna. Next base: position 22,509,111 of record JAWUZG010000025.1, on the reverse strand, counting down.
AGGAATTTGAAATTTTTACTTGTATTAAAGGAACCGTGTAAGGAAAGGGAAGCATTTGTAAAAGCAGGGCCTCTGCTTCAGGGGCCCTTCCCTGGGGTCCTTTAGCAAAATAAAAAGGCTTTTCCCACCACCCCCCCCATACCACCCCCCCAGGAGTTTTTCCTCCCTTTTTCTCTTTCTTACCTGTGTAAATGAGGGTAGGAATAGTACATGAATTAGGCTGTCCCTGCTTTATGTGATAAATTAGAATGCATTCAGTTTGCCCACCTCTCCTGCATGTATTTTATTGTTTAGGTTGCATGGAGAGCTGACCTGGTAACAAATGTAAACTGAAGCTGAATATCTTTGTAGAGAATTGGTCTAGCAAGGGGGTGGAAGGGCTGTTCTGTCAGCTTGCTGCCTAAACTCTTCCCTGCCCCCCTGTCTTGTAATCTGAGGCTTTACCGTATCACAGGAGGGATTTTGGTCTTCTTCCCCTCCCCCACTTCATCTTTTACCTCCTCTGAATGTGAGATAGTGCTGAATCCTTCCTCTTTCCTCAAACACATTACATGCGCTTCCCATTCTGTGCTTTTGCACAGGGCCTCACAATATCTGGGGTGGATTTATGCTTATTCCTACAATGTGAGATGTCTTTTCCTTCTGTTCCTGGGGCCAGAGGTAAGGAGGATTGGAGGGATCATGTAGTAGATTTCAAGGCAAGAATGGACTGTTTTGACCACTCTTCGTCCAGCTACCTCTTCAACAAAGGCCATTGAAATACTCCTGGCAATTCCAGTTCAGAGCCTGTAGCTATAAGCTAACTACTTATCTTTCAGAGTATCTTTCAGAAACATCCGATTTCAGTTCAATGATTTCCAGAGGGTTCTTCCATTGGTGAACTGCATAGGTATTTATCTGTGACCTTTTTCCAGTCTAGGGTATCCTGTCCCTTGTGACTACTGGGGTCGGACACATTTCATGCCTGACAGCAAGAAGTAAGCCACACTGTGTGTCTGATGGCACACGTATTTGCTGTCAGGATGTAGTCACTTATCTCCCACCGAAAGTGTTTGTGTAGTTTTTGGTGTGACACTGACCTGCATTCCCTGTTCCAGGAGTCTCTTACCTTATGATGCACCAATCTCCTTCATTTTCCTTGGGAGGTTATGTTTCAAGTCACACTTAACAGTTCACTTTAAAGCAAAGCAACAAAAACCCCAAGCCCCAACTAGTGAAAAATGAGAGCTTCCAGCAGTTTACACAATGTGTGAACGCTGTGTGTAAATAACTAGTGCCTGCCCAACAGAGTTTATAGTCAACAAGGCAGATGATCAGCATTTGGAAGAGGTATGATCATGTTTTGGCAGACTGTTCAAGCTGATCCTGGGTAACACAGAATCATTAAGGTTGGGGAAACCTCCAAGATCAGCAAGTCCAGCCTTCAACTGAGTCCCACCATACCCTATATACCATATCATGAAGTACCATGTAGACTTGTTTTTTGAAAATTTCCGGGGATGGTGACTACTGCACTTACCTCAGCAGCCTGTTCCAATGTTCAACCACTCTTTTGGTGGAGAATTTTTTCCTAATATCCAGCCTGAACTTCCCAAAATATGTAAACTTCACTCAAAAAAAAAAAAAAAAAAAAAAGTTATTTACTACTTCAGTTATTTGATGCTGAGATAGTACAAAACTGTGCATGAATTAATGTTTGAAAAGTGGTATATTAAAGAACTCTAAAGAACACCACTGCTAAAGCTAGGAGAAGGATCCACTCTTCCTCTAGGGAGGAATTTGGCAGGAAGGAGTGCATGATGATCAGAGATGGGGAGGAGAAAGCAAGGGGCCTATAATGTCAGGGCTATTATTCTGTGCTCATGACTTTTGAGGAGCAGATATGATATAGAGATTGCACAACATGATACTGCTTATCTTTGTTCACTTCCAGAATTTGCTTTCTCTCTGTTGCACAATTCAAATGATTGTACTGCAACATGTTAAGGAAGAACTGTTAAAATAATCTGTAGGGTTTTGGATTAACACTTTGCAAATTTGTGTGGTTTTAAAATTATTTCTTTGAGTTTTTCAAAAAATATTAATAATATTGACAGAATCCTATCATGAACACAGCTTGGTAAACACTTGAGTCATCACAATTGAAGGATAGTGGCCCACAGTAGGAGTACAAACCTCAAAAATAAATTATATAAAGGCTTGAATCCAATCTGTCATTGGTGGAATAGTAATGTGCAGTCACAGCTAAAGATCATGCATCTGCTATGAAAGATAGGGGCATATGCTGTTGGGTCTGGTAACTTAAGTTTCAGCTTATATGTTTGTAGCTTGCTTTGATTTTCTTGGTTTTTTTTGGTGTTTTGTTTGTTTGTTTTTTGTTTGTTTTTTGGGGGGGTATGGTTGTTTTTTGTTTTTAATGAGGTAGATTTTCTTTGGGGCATAAATATAATCTCATCCTGCCATTAACTATTTTTTCATTGTAAACACTTCATTTAAGAGGCAGAATAATTCCATGACTGTGACATAAAATTTGAGAAGTAAATGTGCCATACAATTGCTTTAGCATAAAATCTTACATACACAGTTTTATAATACTTTTCAAAGGAGCAGACATGGGAAGAATTCCCAGGAATGTCATTCCCAGAATCTGAGACACCTACCACTTTGAGAAAATGCCATGTGGTGATGCTTTAGTGTCAGTAAACACTGTACAGGTTGCCTTGGAGAATCTGCTTGCTGTCTTCTCCACTTTGTCTGTGAGGCGCTTCTCCATCTCTTGTTTATAGAACCTGCACGAAGCACTCGGGCACAGTTCTCAAGTGCAGGAAGACACACAAGCAACAACACTTCTGAGGATTTTTCAAGGACACTGAAGTGGGTGAAGTGCTGTTGAATCCCCTTTGACTTTGTGCTCTCCCTTGTAGACCCAGCAGGACTGCTACCTGCATCCGTGGGCCTCCACCTCTCTGCCCTCAATGTGCTGAACTTTTGTATCGAATTCTTCCACCTGGGGTAGGATGGAGGGAGCACAACATTGCAGAGGAGTCCATGGTCAGGATAATGTCTTAAGATACCTGGCTTGTGTTTATTGCCTTCCATAACCTCAGGGAAGTAACCAAGATGATTGCTTTTTTCCCTTTTTTTTTTTTTTTTTTTTTTGGTAGTGTATTTCCTGTTGCTAGTACAAGCTATAACAGCTCCAACAAGAACACTTGAAAAGGGAGATTCTTGGTGGTTAGATGGTCTTGTTGCTGTGAAACAGTCAGCTAGGCTGGGCGTTTGAATCTGGAGATGTACCCCAACTGAGTTTCCTAATTACGAGGCTTTAATAAAATTGGGATGGGCAGAAAGATCCCCAGTGAGGAATGGCATCTGGGCATGTGATACCTTCTGAGTGACTGGGTTTGTTGAATGAAAAATGTGCGTTTAGTGAGAAAATTTCACACAAGCTCTGTTCCAAGTCAGTTCACAGTAAAACTCTGTGTACATAACATACAACTTAAAGTGTGAACAGCAGTCAGGCTTCAGTTCCTTTCCATTCTTCTCTTCTTCCTTAGCTGTGCACTGTGAATGGCGGGGGGGGGGGGGGGGGGATGATGAAAATGTGTGGCTCTGTATTTGATATTTCAAAAGCTGTTAACTTACTCAAAACAAATTTATTTTGGAATGTATAAAAGCTCTTTCATTTCAACTTTAAATCTCTGCGATGTTCTGTGCTTCTCGTTTTATTTTGATCTTTATGATGAATATGAGAACAACTGGTACCTTTCCTCTCTTTCCCTTGCTCCTGAGGCATCAACACTTGGGTGACAGAGCCCAAGCTTTTTGCTTTAAAATAAAAAAGAAAATTTTATGTGTTAAAGCTTTAAGTGTAGAGAAAACTTGTAGTAACTAAAATGTATTACTAATTTAAAAGCTTTGGAATTCTTTACATTAGTTTCATGGATTTTGATGTCCGAGGGTGTATTTTGCATGTGTTCTTCATTCTGGATGTATACAGGAAATGACCAGTATTGCCTTAATCTGAAATACAGCTTTTGATTGGCAGGTGTCAGTGAATTTGTGAAAGTATTGAGGTGATTATGATAACTTGATAATTGTAGCAGTTTGTTAGGTTAGTTCAAAGTCAGAACTATTATTTGGGAAAAGAGAGGCTATAGGCTGAATTGTTCTATAAGAAAAACTTAGAGTAATGAAACAGTATAGTAAAATGTTTTGGGTTTTTTTTTCCTCAAACCCCATCTGTGGCAGGGACTGACTTTATAAACCTATGTACAGTATTGTTGCAGAAGTGAAGTATAAAACATGTACAAATGTAAATGAATAGTGTAATCTTGCATTTATTTTGTATAGATATATTCACTTAAATAATGTTTTCAAGGCAACATTAAGTGATAACAAGTCATTATTTTTATTCAGTTTTATTCACATTCAAAAGCAGCTCACCTGGTTTTGCTTGCAGTTGGGAGGAAATGTTTTCTCTGGTCTAGCATCTGCATTGAATCCACCTAAACTCAGCCTGAAGGGTCAAAGTTTTAGTATGATTTCTGACAAATAAGAAAATTACAGAATCATGTCCCTCATGACCTCTACTGGACATGGAGTTGTTGATTGTAGTCATGTGTTAGAAGAATTTTGACCATGCTCTAACCTCAGAACTGTGGTGCCCTCAAAACTCCTGTGGTGTTTTGGAGAACTTGCAAAATTGCTCTGTGCCTCAGTTCCTCAGAAACATCACATTTCTTCAGCTTATGTGAGTACAGGAAGTTTAGATGTCGCTGTGCTCTGCAATTCAAATATGCTCTATAAGCCTTTTGAATTGAAGAGCAAATTCAAAAACTGTGGCAGAGCTCTGACACAAGAATGTCTGAACCCCACCTCGTTTCTCTCCAACAGTGACCAGCAGCAGTTCTCCAGAGAGCAGTATGTTGAACAGGGTAGGCATGCAGCCATACTTTGCCAGAATATTCCCTCAGTCTTCTGTGCTTTTCTGCTCTCGGGTAGTGCTGAGATACAAGTGATATCTTTCTGTTTAATCAGCACAGCCAAAGCTTGTTTTCAGAGGAAACCTGAACTCATGTGCTGCTGTTGATCCTCTTATTTTTGGGAAAAGTGCAATGAAGTGAGTCATTCCATATGGAAAAAATATGAAAGGTTATTAGACATTAAAAGACATTTTTATATGGAGATTATTGGTGGGTTGGTTGTGTTTAATTATAATTCAAGTTATTAACTTCCATTTCATGTCCTTGCTTATACATAATTTTTTATTGTGATGGTTCTTGGCGTTATTCAAACACATAGTTGGATTTACAGCCTATTTATGCCACAGGCAGCCCCAGCCCCATTGAATGGCACCTTTCTTTTCATGCTTCTGCCTGAGTAGCCAGAGCATGTGGGATAGCACCCTTTGCTGGACTGCTGCTTCTCACCCTCTCCAGGCAGGGAAGAAATGCTGAAGATTATTTTTTTGTTCTCAACAGTTCACTGCTACTTAACAGTTTGACACAGTGTAGAAAGCAATTTGTGCCAAGCGTGAAGCTGAAATGAATCAGTTTTCTACTTCTCTTCAAATTCCAGAGTACAGATAAAGTTTCTGAATTGCAGGTTTCCAGTCCAGCCCTTTTGGCAGGCCATGGCCGGCTCATCTGTAAATAAGGAGAAAGTTGCAACTAGAAGTTCAAAGATTCTGGAGTCTTTAGGGCACAGTCATTTTCAGACAGTTTTTTTTTGCCAGGGTCTGCCTTTGTTCTCCAAAAGGAAAGGTGAGAGGAGCTGTGTAAACATCAGCAGTTTTTGATTGTGGGTGGTTTGGGAACCACCTCATTCTGGGAAGGCTCCGGACTGGATAGAGAATGTGCTCATCCAGCTGGGATACTTTGCCTTGCATGGAGTACCAGTAGATCCTGTTACTTGTTTTCAAAAGTGGGTACTAATATGAGCACGTAACCAGTGTAAAGCAGGAATACATGAAGATGCTTGTGAAGTTGAGAAAGGTCTGAACTGGACTTTATGCAGCTCACTTGGTCAATAGGCTAAAGAAGAGGAATAGTTTTGTACGGGGAGGACACTGTTTGTTGAATGAAGGGGCAATTTGGAAGAAAGTGAGAAAATAATTATGGAAGCAGTGGACAAGAGGGATGTAGCTGCTGGGAAATGGTTAAAATCGGGGAGTAGGTATATTTCAAGTGCGTTAAATAGCAAACTTTCTCGTTAGAGTGGAAAAATAAGGCTGAGTTTACAAGGGAAAATTTTAAGCTTCTGCTTTGAGCTGCTCAGAATTGGGACTGAGTGTGAGATGGTGTCTCCTGCTTACCTACAGACCCTTCCTTCACTGTGGTGATATTTTTGATTGGATAGTAAGAAAAAATTGTTCAATGAAAGGGTGTTCAGGCATTGGAACAGACTGGTCAAGGAAGTGGTGGAGCCACCATCCCTGGAAGCGTTCAAAAGATGTCTAAATGTGGCCCTTGAAGCCATGGTTCAGTGGTGAACGTGGCAGTGTGAGGTCAATGATTGCACTTGACCATCTTAGAGTTTCTTCCAGCCGTAAAGATTTGATGACTCTCTGATATGGCACGATCCACTGCCTGGCTGAAGCTGCCCAAATGCAAAGGCAAAAGAAAGCAAAAGTAGGTTTGTTCCATAGTGTGATTATACCCAATGATTTTGGGGATATAAATATTGACAAAAAGCAATTCGACTTCATTTTACTGGGAAAATAACAGGGCCTTGTAATAAAACCTGGCAGCAAAGTTGCTTCTCTCAGCTGTGTAGAATAGACTCGGAAAATCAGAAAGGTAAGCATGCTGTGGCCTGTCAGCAAAAGGATCAGAAGTTAGTCTATAATAATTATCTTCTTTCTAAACAAATCATATACTTCATTAAGATTTTTAATACTAAAAGAAAAACAATAATAACTTGCCCTGCTGTTTCTGGGGGAAAAGTACAAGAAAGTCCCTACTTCAGCTTTTCATAATAAATGCTTTACTTGTTTCTAGTGTGATATTTTAGCATATCCATCATAAAAATTAGGATGGTAGTATTTTTTCTTGACTACACCCTCTGTTTTATTAATAATGCAAGATTAATTTTATACTTTAGTGATATGCCTCTTTGTTCTTGCATATGGACTTCCTAAATGTTGGGAAGATGCTCAAGAATTTCCATATCATATTCCATTTGTTTATACATTTGTGCAACATGTTGTAGAAATAAATTTTTAAAAAAATTAAACAAAACCAATCAAAAAAATCAAAAAATATCCATCCCCAAAAACTCCAAGCAATAAAAAAACCCAACTGAAAAACCCCAGTCATTTTTAGACGCTTTTCAGAACTGCTTTTCAGATATAAAAGTGAGGAAAAAACCTGCAATGCAACAGAATATTCTGACTACAATAATAGGTGTATGGAAGCCTCAGTGTTACGTTTAGGACACTGGGGATAATATCAGACATTTCTTCAGAATCTCATTCTGTCTCTGACAATAGGGCCTTAGCGCTCACAGCAACAACCACCTAGGTCTGCAGCAAAAACAGAAGTGTGTCCTACCACTATACTATACCTTCACAACTGAGAAAAGCTGATTTTTGTGGCATTTTCAGGTGCTCAGTAAGGCTAGATTATTTCAATCTGGTAGAAGGAATGGAATCCTTCATTAAAGAATGTCTCTTAATAGTTTCCTTTCTAATACTCTTGATTACTCTGTGCGTATGCCTGTGTGCTAATTAGCTGGCAAGACCTAAATGCATTGGAATACCTGCGTCTGCTCTTTAAAACATGGTTTATAAATGGCCTTACTTTGGAGGGAGGTCTGAGAGGGTTCCAGTGGCAAAACAAGATACATTTGCTGGTCGCTAAATGTATACCAGTTTTGAGTCTAACCTGTGGATGTGTTGTTCTTGCATGATTTGGAATTTCCTTAAATCAAGCATATTGCTGCTCCAAATGAACAAACAGCACACCTCTCCCCACAGATACTCAGTGATGGAACTTGATCATCCAGGTTTATTGTCCTCTTTGCTTGAGAAACAATATTTAAAAAATGTTCCTCCAAGAACTATTATTTGTAAGAATATATGTGTAATTGTTAGTTCTATATTTACTGGCATCTGCACAGTGCCGTATTTCTCTACTGAGAAGTGTCTGTATTTTAGTGTCAAAAACTTAGCATAAAGGCTTGTTTTCAATAGTGGGGGTTTTTTTGGAGTAATTCTTCATCCTTTATAACCTACATAAAAGGTGAGGAATTATTAAAGAATCTATTTCAAATGTCTATTTTTAATTTCAGTGCAGTCTGGAATGGCTTGTATTTTCAAAGACAAGGAAATAATCATCAGTATCTTAGCTAGGACTTGAGTTAACATTTGCACCAGGCATAGATTTTTTTTTTTTTTTTTCAATTAGCACTCCCTTAGAAAACCCATTCCCCCAGCTTTTGTCAATGTGCTGTAGGAGAAGAAGAGCAAATAGATTGGAAATGCTCTGCAGCTCAGGCTCCTGGGAAAATGTAACAGGTGTTACAGCTCAGCTGGGTATGAGCTTTATGAAAAAGACCCTCTCAGACTTTACCCATAGAATTCCCTTTCCTAGCCAGAGCTTCAAGTAGGAAGAAACTAATGACTTCATTACCATCTCAATTCTGGGAAATGCTTGGTCCAGACCTGAATCATTAAAGGAAAGGTATAGCACTCTGCATGACCTTACAAGATCAAAATGTTATTTAGAGCAATTCCATTAGTCAAGGCTATAAACCTGAAAGAACACACCCTTTTGCGTTGGCTCTTAGGCCATAAAATGTGTGTGTATGTCATGAGGAGGAGGGCAGGAGGTGGAGGCTGGGGGTGGGGGGGAAGAGAGAAAAACATATTCTGCACTCATTGTGCTACACAATTTCCTATGCTTACTTTGAAAAGCCTCCACTTCCAGCACTTCTTCCCTTCACCCTGTGTTGTGACACATTTAATGGCTCTTGTCGTTCTCACTCTTCCATGGGTTTCTAATTGGGTATGATACTGAAGCCAAGAATGATGTCAAAATTTCAAACCATACAAAGTGAAATATATTTCTTTAATACTGTAGTAATTATAAGTAACTCCTTTTTAAATTATTGAATTTATTGAATCTTTTGCTAACTTTGAAAAAGAAAAAGAGAATAGCATGGCATACAGAAGAATGACTTTGGGGTTATTTTCATTTTCTCCATTGCTGCTTTTGCAGCCATGAGTAAAAGAAACCTTGCTTGGTTAAGCTATGTTTTTGCTAGCTGTCTGGAATTTCTTTTCATAATGATAACACTGGATTGGAAATCCTGGTGCAACAATCTTTCAGAAGGAGCACAGAATGCTTACCTTTGGAATAATTTTAATGGATTTGTTTAATGAGGAAAAGCTAAATGTGCCACACAAGCTGCTATGAAGTCTTTTCTCTCCCTGCACAAACATACCTCTACAGGTAAAGGTAGGCATGAGCTAACACAAAGAAATGCATTGTGCCTGCTTTAGGAAAAGCATTACCGAGACGAAATAGGGGCATGTTGCAATGTTTTGGAGGTTTGAAGCCACAACAATGCCTTCGTGTTTGCAACACCTGAATCTTGTGTGCAGAGGGAAACTGTGCCTGTATACACCAACCCAGTGATGCGAGTGGTCAGTCTGGTACTCATGTGCATGCAAAGAATGCTTGTTTTAGTCACCAAGTGTCTGTGTTGGTATTTCTTGAAAGTGAAGCCTTTAAATGGCAAGGCTTGTCCATGCAGTGCAGGACAGTTTACTGGTGGTATCAGAGATGGACTTCATCTGGATGTGTCTCTTAAAGGTTGCTGCAGTGGTTACCAATGCATTCTGCCCTCTTCCCCAGAGGATTCTTACCCTTAGCAGTCCATTTCTACACTAGAATTTTTACAACCCGTTACCACAGTTGTTTTAATGATCCTTTCTTGAACAGGTGAAATTGGAGATTGGCGCTTGAAAGAGATCTCACTGATTTATTTTTTTTTCATTAAAACCCCATAGGATTTCCTTTCCTTCTTGTTGCCCTATGACACTGGTTGCTCATTTTCATCCAGTGATCACCTTGTTTTCCCAGGTTCTCGTCCTTGTCCTTTTCTAATAATAAACTTGTAGTCTCAAGAATGGCACTAGCCCTGAACCATATGGCCTTGGGTGTCATACCATTGATGTTCACAGCTGTTTGGTCCCTTTAATCCTCAGTGGATCACAGTTAGTTTACCCCAGTGAGCAAATGCCACAGACACCTCTTACCACGAGAGTACGTGTGGTGTTTTTGTAGCCTCATGCTTATGCATTTTTTAGGCTATGGTTCCTAGGCAGTTAAGTTGGAAAACGCTGTATACTTACTAATGGTGGTTTTGATTTAAGGAAGTGGGTCCTTGAGCCTGAGCCTTCTACAGCAAGCCTGAAAACTGCTGTGCTCCATAGGTTAGGTTAACATGGCTGTAGGAGCAGGATAGCTGTGTCACCAGGATGTTGTTTTCTGTGTTATTACCTGCTATGATGCTGCACTTCAATGCTCACCCATAGTTTCCTTGTGTGTGTGTGTGTGTCTTTTTAATTTGGCTTTGCTTCCAAAGCCCCTCATTCTGTAAGTGCAGTTCTGTGTTTTATCTCTTAGGTTACTGTGGTGGGTGGCAGGCTGTTGTGTTGAGCTCTCAGAGAAGGATGAGAAGGCGTATGAGCTAACATCTATCGTCTCCCCAAAATATGCTGATGTGACAGCTTCTTGGACTGAAAATGCATGCTTCTGGTAGAATTCTTCTGACAGGAAAAGCAAGCAGTTCTGTCACTTAAAACCAGCACAAAACAAAACCCCCTCTGAATATTGATTTGTGATGTTAATTTGTTTTATGAAGAGAGTAGGTGGGTTATTGTGCAGAAATGCTGAATGGACTGTATGCTGCTGTTTGCAACCAAGAACAAAAAAATTCTTGCTTAGTTTAACCTCTAAAAGCCAGACCAACCCTTAGAAAACCCACACTGCAAATATTTGCTGTTTGGAGCACTGCTGAAACAAAATATTCAAGAAGAGAGATAGAAAATTGCTGAGTACCCATTAAGAAGAAATACTGGTGAAGACTTAATAATGGAACTTGCTGTCCTAGTTTGTACCTCACAGTGCCCTTTATCCAGGCACCCAGGAGGACTATTCTTATGGGAATTACTGAACCCTTTTCATGCCTCTCTGTGGCAGAACAGTTCTTCAGGTAGTTCAGGTGCTCTCATCCATTCTCCAGTGAATTGATTTTGCAGACCTAAATGAAAGCAACTTGCTCTTCTGGAGCTTCAGCACGGTTCTATGTTTTGAATGTATCCATTTATGAAGCCTTGTTGTGCTGAGTCCATTTTGAGGATGATGTGCCTTACAGGGGAAGATGAAATTTTAGGTTTTTCAGGCTGTGTCCTTATCTGTCCTTGCAAGGCATGGTGAACTGGAACTACTCAGTAACTGTTCAGTGATCAGTTTGTACAGAGTAATCCATAAGATAGGCTGGTCTTTAATTGCCATCCTGGATTTGATTATCCCTCTTGAAAGAACTTTTCTCTTGATATCAATAAATGCACGGCTAATCGTCTTGTTCTGCTTGTTTGCAGCTCACATATTCTTGATCTGTTTCTCACAAATTATATAAAAGCACCGTTGGCTTGGTCTAGGTGCTGCTTGTTAAAAATGGTGGTACAGCATGTCTCAGATCATATCACTGCTGGAATGGTCTAGAGCATCGGCATAGAATGCTAATGATAGAGTGCCTTAAAGGATTTGTTCTTCATCTCAGTATTGGTTGAAAGGCAAGACTTGCATAATAGCTTCTTTTTCCACTTGTGAAAAGATGACAACAATCTTTTCTTTAGCAGTTTACTGTGATGTGTACTTAAAAAAAATACAAACAAACAACCTCATTTAGGAGAGTCTAAGTATTGACTGGGTTTTTTTCTAATCAGGATAAATTTATGTATCTGTGTGTAGGATCGTTAAAGTAGCCATTTTCCCTTCACCTGATGATGCTTGCAGTTTGTATTTCCTGACACCAGAAGTTCATTGTATTTAATAAGCAACTTCCTATTGCATTAGCAAATTTCCATCTGGTTGGAAAGGTACCTGATTCTATTACTATATTTGTCTTCACGGCTATGATGCAAAACATAATTTGCTTATAGGTTAGTAAATATGGCTAATGCAATGATATGTACATCACATTACCCACAAAAGGATTTTGTGTTGTGCAGGGTACTTCTGAATTTATGAATGAACAGAGAACAGGAGCAGAGAGGGGAGAGAGCATCTGCTTCTATAAGCCTGGTGATGACCCAAAACTTTACAGAAGCTTTAGCAGGAAAATGAAATGAAAGGGTAAAAAGAGGAAATAACATTAATGTTTGAAAACGCCAATGCTGTCTGTGCATGAGGGAGAGGGGTAGTACCTACATTTTACATGTGAGAAGGATTTTTGGGAGGTATCTGCCCTTTGGAAACTCAGAGAATGCATGAGATAATGCTAGGATATCACCCTGACATCTATAAAGTAAAAATCTGTAAGTTAGTAGCATCATAAAATTCTCCTTTGAAGCTTTAGAAAGAGCAGGGGAGGAACTACTGAGTGAAGTGTTTTAAGAATGGGATTTTAGCACCTGCGTTTTATCAGTCTCCAAGAAACCTCGTCGAACAAGTTATCTTTGTGAATTGTGTAACTGATGGGACAATATGCTCTGTCCCTTTTAGACATAGAGGCTAAATGAGCTCTGGATGCCTTTACTGACCTGCCTGTTGTCACATATTAAGTCTGCAGCAGACAGGAAAGGAAATGGTGTCTGAAGCCCAGAGCTGACTCCCTGAGAGACTTACAACAAAATCCTGTGTGGGAAGTGCCATAGTGAAACATTCCTACTCCAAAGAACATACAAACAAAAGTTGTGAGGAGAACAGGAAGAAAACTGTTGCCCCAGGAAAAAGGAAAGCTGGTAGCAGAGTTTAGGTCTCCATGTTTTAAAGAAGCAAACAAAAAAACTCAGGCTGCATGAAATCATATTGGGCCTTTCTAACACATAATGTGGTAATAGCTGGCTCACGGCTTCCCCAGTGTACAGAAAGACCACAGAAAAGCAGATAAATTATTTGCAATGTGTTTTGCCACCACAAATTAGTGCATTGATGAGGCATCCTGCGAAAAGCAGTGTTTGTCTTCCTGAAGATATGCAAGTATATTTACCAGAGTACTAATGAAGGGTGCTTGTGAAGGAAATGAAGCCTCAAGTGTGTATAATTATGTCCCTTTACTTCTATGATAGCTGCCAAGTGCTAGACAACAAGAGTCCGTCACCTATAATAGCAACAGGGATTCTGATTGTTGTCTGCCATTTGCTCTGTATATTAAGAACCCTGCAGGAACCTTTTCTGTAAAAGATGATGGGTGTCAGGCTTAAATTCGAAAATACACCCATGTTGTTTTCAGAAATGCATTAGTTTAAAGGTAGAAGTCCCACGGGGTGTGTTATGCCACACTGAGCATTTGGCATCAAGCATGTCTTAAAAAAATTCATGTAAGAGCTCTAAATACATTCGAAAGTCTGTTGTTGAATTCATTCTTAATTAGGATCCATGCAACAGTAGCATACTCTGGTTGCTTAAAGCTGGGGCTGCAAAGGAAGTGTATGGTAGGGTCACTCTCCGGAAAAGGAATGCCTGCTTTAGTTGTCAAGATAAAGAGCTTGGAGCCTATCTTGGAGCAGCAATGTTTGACAGCTTTGACTGGAGCTTCCTTGTTTCATCATATGTTTCACAGAACAACCTAACTCTATATAAAGTCTATACACTAATGAAATCCTGTAGGATGTCAGGTTGCAACTGTACAACTGCACATACTGAGAAAGGAAATTGTTATGTGGGAAAACGTATGATGCTTCAGTTCAGAATTTGTCCAAACAGATGCATGTGTTGGCTGCATCACTGAAACTTTGAAAATAAATCAGTCCCAGAAATGGAATAATGTTCTTTGATTCTTTGTTAGCAACTAGGTACTGTATGAAGGGTATAGTCAAGCAGTAAAAAACAACTATCTCTATGAAAGAACTATACTGACAATCTTTCTTTCTTGATGAGGACAGTATTTTTTTTTTTTTTTTTTTTGAGGGAGATGATCCTTCTCTTATTAATGGGAGAGAGAGGGTGAAACAGTTTGGGAATAAAGACAACTTTAAGCCTGTTGCAAATTCTGGTTTCAACCATACATAGCCCTGTGTGTTCAGCATCAGTGTTTATCTAAGTGTAATTATGTTCAACTAGCTTGTTAAAATTTTTATTCTTTGGTCTTTATGTTAAACTGCCACTAATTATATCTTTTGGGTTAAAACTAGTCAAACTGAGCATCTGTTATGTTTTTGAGCAGCTGGCTAATGCATCTGGGAAAAGCTATCCCTGGATGTGAAGAGAGGTGGAGGATGGAATAGTTAATTGCCTGAGGATCAGCTCGCTGTCACTGGGGAGGCTGGTCTGTGCCTAAAGCAGTACCATGGTGGGCTGGGTAAGAAGCCTGGTGGGTTAAAGAGGACCATGTGAAATGTCACTGGTTACCAAAGTTACTGCAGAACGTGTTTTAGGAGGCAGTGGCCTCTTTTGGGCCAGTGACCGTAACTCCTGTGTGTGTGGCCATGGGTTCATTACAGTATATCCAGTGAAAGAGTATTGCTGTTTTGGTGCAAGAAATGAAGAATTTCCAGTTTTGCCTGGAATTGTACATTAACAAAGACATCAAAGGCTTTATTAATGACCATGTGGGCGGTGAACTGTTAATATCTTGATCTAGAACTGGCAAGAACTATCAGAAACAGAGTTGGGAAGAAATGGGAACTAAGAACAAATGACGAGGAGTGAGTTTTAGTTTCCTTCTTCTTGGTGTTTTGATGGTTTAACAATTTGGGAACCAAAACCTCAATCATTCAGCTAGCAAATATTGACTTAATTTCAACTAATTTCTAAACCATTCTGAAAAAATAGGTAACATTTGTTAGCTTTTTTTAAGAATGTTTGCCTTTTTGGAGGCATTGATAGGATTTGTGTCAGTCTGAGAGAAAAGAGGCCCTTTGCATGGAAAGGGAAACTCACATCATCCCTGTGAACTCTGAAACTCAGGTGTATCAGAATTAGCTGTTGGTGTGTGGTAGATCCCAACTCTTACAATATGCATTTATTGCCTCCTGCCCCTGCCTCCCCTGAAAATAAGTTAGTGAAACATGAATGAGGCAGAGCTGACTTTACACCCCTGACTTATCCAAGGAAACGGAACATCCACAACTGATAGCACAACTGAAAAAATGGTAGCTTGCGTGCATGTATACTGCTTAGTACAGGCGACAAGCAATGTACATAGATGCAGGTATGGTTCTTCATTCTGCTATCAATCCAAGAACAAAATAAGTATAAAAATCAGGGTTTAAATGTTTGGGGTTTTTTTTTCCCATAAATTGTGAAATTTGTTGCTGGAGTCCAATGTGTTCGGTAAAAAGTGTTATACTCTAAACCACAATAGAGCCTTTAAGACACTCTTCAGGGTGTTGGTAGGGAAAACATGCATGGCAATTTAATCTAATCCAATACCGCTTTTTTTCCATTTTGTTGTTCTTTTTACAGTGAGGGAGGCAAGGCATTATTTACTTATTGGTTAACAAAAAGGAGAACTTGTCGCAAGGCCTGGTGACAATTATGGGTGCATTTTTGTTTAGGATATATACTTTTCCTCACATCTGTCCACTTTCTTGCTGAGTAAAATTTTGGGAGACATGAAGTACACATCCTGTGCTTGTGCAGGTGAAGGCAAGGCTTGATCTTGTCTGCTTTTGTCTCTTTTTTGACCTCTCTAGTTAGAATTGCAGTGGGTTTAAATCCAACTATATACCTTGGCCTTTATGGGATGAATTTCCCATACACTTTGTGTACACTACCACAGAGATGATGCTTATGAATGCAGGGCTTTCTTGACTTCCTCCTGGGTTAAACTCATGTTCATAATCACATTTACAAGGATTCCTGGTAGTTTCAGGGAGTTTCTGCGGAATCCTCCTGGAAGCTACATCTCTTGCTTGGCACTGTACAGCTCTGGAATGAAACACAACAATTTATCTCAAGAGGAAAATGTACAAGTAGCATTTAATTATTGCCCTCCCTTTAGAAACTGGAGCCTTTACTGAAATTCAATCCTGAATGTCAATGTAACAGAAAATATCAAGAGAATTCTTTTCCTCATGTTATATATGACCAAGACACAGCAAATCTCACTTGCTGATTCAACCATTGGCTTGCTTCTGATGTTAACAGAAAATTCAGTGGAAATGTGGATCCATTGCTCTGCGAGGAAATGGATGGAAAATAGACAGAAACCAATAACACAGCGAGCACAAACTCAGTCATTCTGGCGTGTGATAATCTACTAATCCTTGCTCAATTTCCTTCCCGTACAATTAATTGTTTTTGTTTTTGTCATGAGAAAATGTGTTATGATAACTTCCTTTAGCAGCTCAAAATGTAACACCAAACTCCCTGCTGGCATGCCTTCAAGAGCAGAGTTGTGCCAGCAGATAATTTGGCCTAGATTATTTTTAAGAACGTTGTCAGTCTTGTTTTTCTCTATTACATGCTTACTGTGGTAATATCAAATATTTATTCTACTGATTACAGCTTTAACTCTGAACAGTTAGGGGAGTAATCTCTTGACCTGTGCAGTGATAGAGATGACCTCTCACACAGAGCTATTTGAAGAGAATGATTCCTCTTGTGAAATTTTTTTTATTTAAACTGCATTACTAGGAATCTCAGAACTGTGAGCTTTTCATTCAAGTGTTATCCTTTTTGTCCTTGCTGAAATACTTAATGAAATTCCCGTATCACAAAACTGGGACTGAAACCTGTGGCTGCTCACATATTTTTTCTTCCTTTTTTCCCCCTTTTTTTTTTAGTTCCTTTCTTTTTTCTTCTTTTCTTCCACATAGTCATTCTCTCACCTGAATACATATGCACATATGAGTATGCATGCACATGCAGTCAAAGAGTCCTCTCAGCTTCAGGCGGGTGAAAGAGGAAACATTAACATCCCATTAGCTGCAGGGTTCACACGCAGGGTCTATAAAGAAATCTGGCTCTGGGTTCCAGAACATGTTGAGAGAAAACCATAATAAAACATAGGTGCTCCTTACATCACTCACTAGCTCACTGATGTATTTGTGTCCCTGTTCCCTCCCCCCTGCCTACAACCTCTCACATCTCTTTGGAACACAGACTCCCCTCCCCTATAGGAAGTCTCATTCATTCATGTTTTGAAGGAATTTCTTAATTCTCTTTCAGCAAGATTACCACCATCCGTGCCCCTTTTCCTTCTCTCTGCCTTTGCCAGAGAGAGAGAGAGGAGCAGGGCCTGCCCAGATGGTTGAGGACCAAAAAGAAGGAACATTTTCTCATGCTTTTAAAAAGACCACTTTCTTTCCTGCCTAATATTTAGCTCCTTCAAATGCAAATGGAGAGGTTTCGCTCCAAGGTTAGCATAACAATTATGGGAAAGCTTTAAATCTGAAGCATTTGTTTACACGATGAAAGGAGTCCACAGTCCAAAAGCTCTGAGGCCAGGGCTTTTCAGTAGCTATTTTCTGACTAAGTAGTGAACTGCAAGTCAATTTTAGACCACAAAGAAAACCAATTTATATCAGTGTGTAAGCTAATTTTGGAGGGAGTTCTACATTATAAACGATGGTGGGGTTTTTTAATTTTTTTTTCTTTTAAGTGACTGTTACTGAAATAAACTGCTGATTTTCCCCTCCCCCAACTTTTTGCATCTTGCTGCTCAATGAGCTCCCAGATGTCTCAGAAGATGAGATGTGTAGGACCTGAGGAATCAGTTTCAGAAATGTCCAAGTGTGGTTGTCAAAAAACTTACTGATGCTCAGGAGTGAATTTCAGGTGGTCAGAATGTCTCTTAAATATGTATTTTCCTGTCCTGGTTTCTGTTTAATTTGCTTTCCTGGTTGTTCACTGTCTGAGTGCAAGTTCTTCTTAGCAATCTCTTCATTGGTAAAATGCTCTGGAGTGACAACTCTACGGATAGAGTGAATCCTTGGATGCTGCAAGGCTCTTCAGTTTTGAGGAGATTTATATTTCTCCATTGCTATGCTTTTAGTATGCCACAACTCTGAAAAAATATTAATGCCATGTAACACTACTTGACAACTAGATGCTTCCATTTCTTTCCTTGATTAGAACCTTCCTCCAAAAAAAAGCCTCTTGTCACTGTTCACACTGACTTTCGGTAGCATCAAAGCAGCTGTAAATCCCTCGAGTATTTTGATGAATTTCTTCTTTATAAGGCTGATATAGCAGGAATGTGACCGTCAAGCAGTAACTTGACCATCCTTGTGGCCCTCCTTTGCATGCTCTCTGGTAGCTTTATATCTTTCTTATGCTCTGTCACACAAAACTGTCCCCAGCCCTCGAGGTGAGGCTGCCCCAGTGCAGAGCAGAGCAGGACAATCCCCTCCCTTGCCAGGCTGGCAATGCTGTGCCTGATGCCCCCCAGAGCAGGGTTGGCCCTCCTGGCTGCCAGGGCACTGCTGGCTCATGTTCAACTTTCCAGCAGGACCCGCAGGTCCCTTTCCACAGCACCAATTTCCAGCATCTCATTCTCCAGCCTATGCACACACCCAGGGCTGCCCCATCTCAAATGCAGAATCTGGCACTTGCCCTTGTGAAACTTCATATGGTTGGTGATCATCCATTCCTCTGATTTTTTGAGGTCTCTCCGCCCTCGAGGGAGCTGACAGTTTACTCCTAATTTGGTGTTGTTGGCAAACTTACCGAGTGCTCCTTTGAGTTCTGTGTCCAAGTCATTCATGAAGAGGTCGAAGAGAACTGGGCCAAGGACAGAGCCCTGCAAAACCTCACTAGTGACCAGTTGCCAGCCTGACATTACCCCATTCCCTTTCACCCTTTGTGCCCAACCTGTGAGCCAGTTGCTCACCCATCGCCTAACCGAGTTGCTCAAGTGTGTGCTGGACATTTCGTTCAGAAGGATCCTGGGAGAGACAGCATCAAAAGCTTTGCTGAATTCCAAAAGGATTACCTCAACTGGGTTTCCTCTATCAGCCAAGTGGGTTGAATGCTACTGAACAAGGTGGCTGCTTTCTCTCACAGGAACGTTTATACAAATGCCTCAAAGTCCTGCAGTGCTTTTCTTACTGCCATGAGCTGTATATTGAGAAGCAAGCACTTGTTGGTTCATTCCCCTTAAGTTTTCAAGAGGTTAGAGAACAGAGAACCTTAGAAAGCATAGCTGGAGGGGCCCTCAGTACGCTCTCCAGTTCATCTCCCTGCTCTCTGGCAAAATCACCTGTAGCAGTGGCTTTCCTGACAAATGCTTGTCTAACCCATTGTCTGAAGCCATGAAACATTTTACAGCTGTCAAATCTGACTCCTAAATTATCACCCAACTCGTCTGCTTCTGTGGAAATAGAAATGAGTTGTTCCCTCGATTGTTAACTAGAATTAATGTATTTGTATTTGTTGACTTCATATATTGCTTTGAAAACATTGTTTGAAGTTGCAGGAAATAAAGCAAAACTCATTGGTAGGAGCAAGTGCAAAGCAGCAAGCAGCACTGAGTGAATCTCAGTGAAACCTCTCACTGATAAAAACCTGCAGAGTATGGAATTAATGCTGGGGTGTGAGAAGCCTTGGATTTTTGCCATTTCTGTGTGGTTAATATCTGTATTTAGTTTAATTAATCTGCTGATTCACTAAATGGATTGCAGATTGTTGTTTAGCAGGGGAGTTTGTATTTGGCTTCCAATATTGGTTGATTGAAAAACTGTGATGATATACTTTAGTGTAGGTGATGGTTGAAAGTTGGTATTAGAATCACTGTTAGTGGATTGCTAACCACCATATTGTTGTCCAGAAAGTTGTCTTCTATTGTTAGTTAGGTGTAACTGGTTTGTCTGTTGTTCATTGTTTGGGGTTGGTTAACTTCTGGGTGAAGGAATGAACTTTCTCTTCTGATGCCCCTTGTCATAAGATCATATTCGTGTGTGTCAAGGAGTGCCTTGACTCCACAGGAGTAAAGATCTAGCTCTACAGGTAAAGCACAGTAACCCAGCTTTATCCTTGTTGTTTTAGCAGCAGAAGTGGTGTGTGGTATCCAAGTGTATCCAGCATTTCATCGCTCACACCAAGGCACATGATGCAATATTGAGTATTGCAATATTGAGCTCCACTGCTGGAGCTGTTTCCTTTTTTAATAAGTAAATTGTTTTGGTTGATTCTATAGAGCAAAGAATGGAGCCAGCTCATCTGCTGACTCCAAAGCTTATAGCTCTGACAGGCATTCCTTGTTTCTTGCACCTGGAAGCCCCTGAAGCTCACTCTGCCCACTGTGTGAACTGGCCATATGTGAGTGAACTAGAATTTGAAAATAAGAAATCTTCGTTAATGCAGCGCCATGCTGAAGGTTTTTGTAAAGGATTTTCTTTGAAGTGATTAAAGTTCACTGAAAAAAAATTAGATAAACTATTTTTAGAAAAGATACGTGACTCAAGTTATTTTAGATGAATGCTATGTAATACACTGCTTATAACTTGCACTTTCAAAGAATGATTGGATTAACAAAACAATCTCTCCTGCAACTAACAACAGCTAATAATATACGTGACACTGACTCATTTGTAAAAGAATCACTGTCTTTTCCCTTGCTTTTCATTTCTTTTATTGCACTTATTGGAAATCCAAGCTCCTAATGCAGGTGAGCTAATGCATAAATCTACTGTGGAAATATTCATTACTTAGGTTCCTGGTTGGGGTGCTTGGGGTACATTTTGTTGTTAATGGCAAGAGAAGTTCTGCAAGAAGTGTATTAAGGTCTTAAGCTTTCTTAAGACTGCTGATCCCATTTGTTGCTGTAGGCAAGATCCTATTTTCTTTTAAAATGTGTTCAGTGGATCTTCTCCAAGGTTTGCAGATTATAATGACCTTATAGGAGTCATTGGAACTTGTCATTTTGGCAATTTCTAGTGTGAAGAGTTAGGACGTAGGCTAGCCTGCTGTAGATTTGGAGGTTATATAAAGTTTTGTAAGCTTTTTTTCGAGCTCGGCAGTGACAGCTTCAAAAAACAAAACCAAACAAAGATCCCCTCCCCCCTCAAAGCTGGGGTTACTAGCCTACTGAATGTGATTTAAAGAAATGCTTACAAAAACAGATAGCCTTCCTGCCACTGTAAGGCTGAAAGCCTGGATCTTTTAGACCTTTCTTTGCAGCAGTGGATAGGTTGTACAGCTCTTTTTTAACCTCTTAACCTTCTAGTTGGAATGTAAAACTGCTATGAAATCCTCAGCTATGAAAGTAGCTATAAGTAAGCCCATTTCTATTGCTTTAATAGAGGTTCTGTATGTTAATTCTCTGGTAATGTAATCAAGAAAGTGCTGGCATTCAGAACCAGCAAGTACCTAGTTCTCACTTCACCCCCTGACCGTAATGAATGTAAAATGCTGGTAGTAATAGATTGAAATGAAAAACTCCTTCATCTTGGCATGCAAGAAATTTGCAATCACATTTTTGATTTTCAGAGTGCTGCTTGATTGGGGGTTAATGCGTGGGTAGATTGACCTCTCTTGCAGGAGTGGTTGTTATTGTACTGACTGTGTGAAAAACAAATTTCAAATAGACGGCCTGTTGCATGTTTCTTGCAATCCATGTTATCTATCACCCCTTTGGGGTCTCAGTAGTGATACCTGCTCTGAACTCTTCAGGGATTTTCCTTCTTTTTACATCTTTCAGCGAGGAAGGTGAATTTTATTATCAACTGAAAGATCATCTTTCTTTTGTTTCCTTTATCGTCTTCAAATATGTCATCCCCGATTGACCTGGTTAATTTTCAAATTGATACTTTTTGCTTTTCAAAGCAAAATGAAGCTGTTGCCATATTTCCAAGCTACCTGAGAAATAACTTATGCTGTATGCATTGTATGCAAATCCATTTCTGTTCAGGTTAGATTTTTATGCATTTCCCTGGTTTTAACATATCAACTACCTTCAGTATCTGGTATTGGTTTTGTAGCGAGAGTATTGCTTGGGCTGTATTTTCTAGGACTGTCTAAACAATAGTAATGTGAGCTTCTGTGCTGCGACATTTGCCTGAGATCAGATTATGAGCCAAATTCTAATCTCATCCTGGTTTATTAAGCAAAATTAAACAAAGGTAAACATGCTGGCCTGGTCAAATTCTTCTTTTCTCTTTATGCTCACTACTAAGTGACCAAACAAAAGGGGAAGAAAGGAACAGCAAGTTCAGACCCATGTTTTGGCTCTATCTAGGAATTTCATGTCAGATTTTTGAATTTGCACCTCTACAATCTTAGGCAAAGTGTAAATAATGTTCCCGGAGATGGCAATCTCAGTTTATTTTTCACCAGTTGAGGATTACAAATGGACTGGAAAAACGTATTGTCCTTCCTTATTGCCTTACATCTTCTTGTCATCTCTGCAGATACCAAGTGTGTAGTGCTAACTGTTATACTAGCTAACCCATCTTTTATGTCTTTCCTTTCATTTCCTATTGTTTTAGAGCTATTAGTTTTAGAGCTATTAGTGTAGCCAAAGAGGTGAGCTCGTTATACTTTGAAAGCCAGGTAAGGTATGTTTAAGGTTAAAAGCGGTGATTCTGGTTTTAGAGCAACTTTGTGCAAGGCAAAATGATTTTAATGTGCTTAAGATAAACTGTAAACTGGGAGGGGAAAGAGGAGCTTTCAGTGTCCTACTTGGCTTGCAATAGGTGGGGTTTATCAAACTAACCTTTAAGATGTTCTCTTAGTGCAGGGAGACATTTCACAAAATAACTGCTATTGGAGACAAATCCTATCGGGAATCATGGAAAATTGGAGTTTGATTTGTGATGAGAGAAATTACAATCAGCTTTTTATTTTATATCTTTTCTAATGTTGAAATAGTGGGAAATGGCTGTGTACTCCCTAATCAATGGATGAAAACCACATCGACCTCACTCTCACACTGCAGTCCTTGGATCACATTTCCTGCAACACCAGCAACTACAGTTGGGATATAATGATAGGCAGTGCCTATCTTGGTCATAGATAAGTACTCTTTAGGAGTTTTTAGCTGTTTGTATTGAAGGCTCTCTAAAACTATTTGTTCTGCTTGTTTAGTGAAGCGTGAAGTCACATCTAATGTTGACTTTTGTAATGTTTGGTCTTTCTTGGGCTTTAACGGAGTGATCTGGAGTGATCTGTGTGTCTTTAATTATGGGCACTTGATATTTATTTTAATTTAGGACATCTAGTGCTAAAATGCCTTGAACCAGTGGTCTGCAAGTCTTGTCTGTGGCAGCCCTGATGCAGCCATTAAAAGCCATGTTCTGCAGTAGTCTGCATTTCCTGGGACAGAGGGATCAGAAATTGCTGGATCTGAGCCCCTGAGTGGCATAACAGGTTTGTCTTAGTAAGGATAGCTCAACAAACTGTGTCTGGAGCACTGTGGTTGTACCAGTCCTTCTGTCTGCTCTACTGCCTCGTGGCAGAGGCTGTTCCAAGACCGTAAATAGGGGAATACAGGCGCTGACTTTTGAGATGTGTGTGGAGCGCAGCTAGAAGTGAAATGAGGTCTCTGGATCCCGTGCCAAGAGCAGCTACGAACAGATCAGAAAACTGACTCCCATAAATTTGTCTGTTTCCTATTACAGGAAGCACTGAGAGCAAATTGTCAATTTATGGTGCCTAACGTACCAATATCAGCATTAAGTAGAACAGTTGCTTTTGCTCAGTAGCCTCGAAGGCTTTGAGAGATGTCTGTTGCAATTCTGGTAGGTAAATATCAGTGCTGTTCTATGGTAATCTTTTGCTTCTTCTTGTGTTTCCAAACTAATCCATTTTCAGAGAGCTGTAAATAGTGATTACAAATAAAACCTTTACCTTCTGCCAGCTAGTTAATGCTGCAGAAAATATTAATCCTTCATCATCTCCCACCTTTTCCCACACACAGAATGGTTGCCCATTTCCCCCAAATCCTAGTGCTGTTATTCAATTTGTTCATATACCAAAATATACTCTGTGAGTAGTAAAGTGAATTCCAATTAGGAAAGACTTGGGTGACAAATTCTATGCTAAAAGTCTTTAAGGATATGGGAAATGTTAAATCACAGGCCACCAGCTGATGTTAGTGTGTTAGAAAAAGAAAAAAACCAAAGTGTGAAATGTGTCAAAGGGGAAAAATCTACCACTGAAGGGGATTTCTCTTCACTTACACTAAGCTTTTAGTGCTGACCTGGCCAAATCTATGGTAATGCGAAACTTGAAGTATTTGAGATGCCCACTAGCAAAATGTGGAAATGAGATGACAAGCATTAATATTGGTGCAGCAAACACACCCCTTGCTTCAGATCTTGATTTTTTTTTAATGGGTCCCTTGTTGTTGGACCTTTACATATGAGGTGGGTGACTGCTGTCATTCCTGTCCTCTGTAACTCTGTTTATTCAGTCAGAGTTGCACTGCTGATGTTCAAAGTGTATTTTATTTAGGCCAGTTGATGCTCATCCTGGATGACTGGCCAATGAAAAGTACTGTGTGGAGAAGATCAAATATTTCTTTCTCTACATGCAGTGTAGATCTCTTATTACTAAAATCCAGGAAGAAAGGAAGGGGGATGTGGGGGTTGCTGCTGGATGAGAGGCCGGACGTGACCGAGTAACGTGCACTTACAGCCCAGAAAGCCAAACGTGTCCTGGGCTGCATCCAAAGCACTGTGGGCAGCAGGGCCAGGGAGGGGATTCTGCCCTTCTGCTCTGGTGAGACCGCACCTGCAGTGCCCAGCTCCGGGGTCCCTGGCACAGGAAGGACATCAACCTTTTGGAGCAAGTCCAAAGAAGGCCACCAAGACAATTAGAGGGATGAAGAACCTCTCCTATGAGAAAAGGCTGGGAGAATTTTGTTTGCTCAGCCTGGAAAAGGGAAGGCTTTGGGGTGACCTAATTGTGGCCTTCCAGTATCTGGAGGGAGCCTACAAGAAAGACAAGAGGGATTTTATACAAGAGCATGTAGTGACAGGACAAGGGGGAATGGATTTGAACTGGAAGAGAGTAGGTCTATATGAGATAGTATGAAGAAATTCTTTACTGTGAGGATGGTGAGGCAGTGGAACATGTTGCACAGGGAAGTTGTGGATTCCATCCCTGGAAGTGTTCAAGGCACGGCTGGATGGAGCTTTGCACAACCTGATCTAGTGGAAGGTGTCCCTGTCCACAGCAGAGAGGTTGTAACTACATGATCTTTAAGGTCTCTTCTAAACCAAGCCATTCCATGATTTTAAATCTACTGTGGGGTGGCTTTGTATAGATTTAAATCCTTGCTTTGAACACAGCAATTTGACAATATCCCTGTGGAGACCCAGAGAAATATGGGGCTTAGAATCAAGTTATGAGAGCCTGAGGTCTGGCTTTGTGTATTTGCCTGAAGTGAGGCAGTGTGAGAATTCAGCCTTCATACTCAAGTCCCCTAACAAATGGTCTCCTATCAAAGCTGCTGAATGCTTATGCTCCACAGTAATCAACATAGCTACTTCATGAGTGAGTTGTGATAGCAAAATGAAAAGTTTATGTACTCCCAAATATTTTTCATAATTCATGAAAATGGACAATAATCTGTACGCAAAATGCGGGTGGTAACACCAGGGAATTGGACATTGCAACTGGTAGACTGTCCATGTGTTGGACTCTGAGAGAATTTCAGCTTTTAATCCTGAAATCTAAGTTTGCCTGTGAGATTTACCTTCCAAAAAATGAGTTCTGAATAAGTGAACCTTTGTAACAGGTTTTTAGTATTTTATTACTACACACTATCATTTATTGTGACATACTTGAAGTTTGTTGAGTGTGATGTTAGAGCTAAATTGGCACCTGTTCAGAGTGATTGTATGATAGATCAGGGAAGAGTAAGTGAACTACAGCCAACTTGAGGTTAACTTTGCATACCAAGGAAGTTATCCAGGATCACTTTCCTTGCATGGCTTCTTCATTTTCTCAGATAATAATTTGTCAAGCACTGGGCTGTACTGTTAATCCTCTGCTCTAATACTAAGGTTATTTTTAAGTATGATTGTTGCTATTTGTATTGTTCTTTTTTTTAATCTTTTCAATGTATTGCAACCTCATTTCCCCTTTGCAACACCTTATAGTCTCAAGAATTTCAGTATTGTCTCTTATGTCTGGAGGTGAAAATTAAGAACTTAGACTTGGGATGACTGAGTTGCCATCAGAGGAGGAATTCACCTTCAAGGCTAAGATTTCAAACAGGAGAGTGGGATGAAATTTATCTTGGTGCTGTGTGTGTAATTTAGCAATATACTGAGCATTATCTACTCTGGTGGGAGAAGTGAATTTCAGTATCTTAGAGTATGATGTTATTTCTATATTTTAACACTTTGTGAAGATTCTTCAACATGTATGTAAAAAGAAACCTTTTTGATAAAGTTACATATATTTGTGCTGTACTAAAGATAAGGATAAGGAACGTAAAGCAATCCCAGCATTTGTGTAATGTGGATTCCCACGGTGGTATTCAAAGCAGTGTAAGGATCTTCCTCCGCTCTCATTTGGTACTGTTATTGTTTTTAAAGGTGAATCTGGCAGGTTGTCTGCATTCCGAGAGGGAGAGCCCCTGGAGACAAGTGGCTTGTTTTGAGTGTGGAACTCCATGAAAGAGCTAGCTCCTTTCATTGTGCTGCATCTTGCCTACAGCTTACTTCTCTAAATAGCAACTTGTGTATTAAAAATAAAACAAAAATTATAAAACCACACCAAAACAAAACCAACGAAACCCAAAAATTCTGTTACAGAAGAAGGGAAGGTGGGAGGTTTATTCCTTGGTTCCATTGCAGAGAGATATTTTGATGTCTATCTCCTTGTCTTTGCCCTCTTTTCTCCCCCTCCCACTATTTTTGAAAGCAACCTTTTACTTTCAGCTTGCCTAGCAACATCTGATTCTTGGCCTTTCTCACTGAATTGGGACTATGGTTTTACCCTGTCAGCAGGTAAATGGCCTTAAACCCCTCATGGTTTTGTCAGGGTAAAGTGGAGCTGAAAAGCATTACATATGTTCCAAGTTGAGAGGCAGCTCTTTTGCCATGTTCAAGTGGGTCTTTACCATCCCCCGCTTCTCCTTCTATTAAAGGGCTCAGTCACAATGAAGCTTTAATCAGCTTCATTGATTTAAAGCTAATTTGCACTTGGCTTCAAGGCTAAGGTCTGTAGCACAAGCTGAAGACCTTTAAATCAGAAGTCAGAATGAAAAGTCCTAGGTATATCATATTGTCTGCTGTTCAAAAGAATAGCAGCTTCTGAAAACTGCAAAGTAACTATAATAAAAAAGCACAAAGCAGTGTTTTCTTGTGTGTTAATGTAACCTCAGCTTGCTGAGTTACACAAGCTTTGCTATCAACATTTCTGCTTCATCATGTAAATTAATAGAGTCGGCTGAATATGTTTTAGCTCTGTGATGTTTTCAGCACTCAGATTCTCGTTGGTTTCAGTTGGATTTAACCTAATTGCCAAACTGATTCCCATCAGTAATAACTTAACATTTATTTGTCCCAAAGGGGAAAAAAGTCTTGTCTGTATTCTGCAATTAAGAAAGTGATGAAATATTCAGTGTATGCCTCCACTCCAACTTAAATTCTTTTGTTAACTTTATCAGATAAACCATAAAATATTAACCAGCCTACTGTCTGAGCATGTGTGAGCTGTATACTGTTTATCAGACATTTTAAGGTACTTATGATTTTTAGCATTGACTGCACGGAAGAGATTGCATTATCCTCCATTTTCAGAATCAATGCTGTTGACAAGGTTTGGTACACCAGAATGTGTGCCTCCAATTTCTTTAAAGCATGATCACAACACACAGGAAAGTGTCACTACTTACAAGCCTTTATTACCATTTAAACAGGTAGAGCAGAAATAACGTCTTTCCTTAATTTTTTCCTTTCACTCTGTTTTCTGATCATGTTGAGCTATAGTTTACAGTGTTGCTTGCTGGAATTTTGTAGGTAATTGCAAGTCTGGAACAGTCTAAGTTATACATGGATGTTGCATGCACCTAGTTTACGTAGATGGAGATAGGTACGAACTCCTCAACCAGATTAAAGCATGACTATGTAAAGTCTTGTTTGGAAATAACCTTATATTTGCATCCTTATGTAAACTTTTCCAAGCCTGAGACATAAGCAAAATTGTAAGGAGAGTATAATTGGCTTTGTGGCTGCTTGCAGTTGCTGTATTTTGTTATCTCTATTAAGAAGGAGATCATGGTTTTATGAAAGGTGCTGGCCTCTTCTGTGTGCATGGTTTTGAAACAATTTATGAGCTCACTGCAGTGATAGAATTTCAATGCATTCATTAAAAAAGTGACTCTGCCTTCTTGTCAGGTCTATGAAGTGGCCTGAACCATGACGATAAAAGCAGTAGCTTCTCCATAGAAATTCATACCTTTTTTTAAACTTTTCTAAAAAAACCCCAGTCTCATAAGTTTTGCAGTCAGAATCTGTGTATTGTCATTGAGAGAATGGCAAACAAGCAGCATTTAGAAGCTGGTGGGCACAGATACAGTAAGAAGAGGAAGAAATGGAACGTGTGGAACGCTGCGGGAGTGTTTCACACTGGCTGCTTAGGTATCTGCAGCAGGGAGGCGCAGCATTCCTCACCTACCCTGCACATTTACGTGTGCCTGATGGAGCCAGACAGAGGCCTCTCGGGTTTTTCCTGGCCTGGCACGTAAAGCTCTGTATACCAACTTATTTAAGTGGTCCTTGCCCTGTCCCATCCTTATTTCCCCTGCTCTCCTGTACCAGATTATGTGACACAAACAGGCTGCAGCCAGGAAGAGTCTGCTTTTTGCCAGGGCTCCCTCCCTGCATGTGCAGAGTGTTGCTGGGAGGCTGGTGCTCCCTGGTACAGGGTCTGGCTCTCCCTGGAAGCCCTGTGCCAGACACAGCTGCATCCCCCCGATTTCGGAGCGCAGCATTGCGCTGCCAGCCCTGGAGCTGAGGGAGATGAAGCAGTGAGGTGTGTGATGGACACAATAGGAGCCTCATCTGTAAGGAGTGAAACTGGATAGGTCTGTGTCTAGAATATGTGATGCTGTGGGTATTTAAAAAGCTTTACATTGCCAGAAATTCGAGACAAATATTGCATGGGGAATAACACAGGTCTGAGTGAGAAGCCTTTCTTTCCAGGCAGTTGGTAATAGACACTCCATCCCAGATCCATTTGTTTAAGATACTGATACCTGCTAGATTTGGTGAGGTATTATGGAGCTGTCTTCCTCTGTAAGTGAAGGGCATTTTATATGCCCTTGTGTTTGACAGTCTGACACATATGACCTTTGGGCCCCATATTGATTAAGAAAATTAATTTTTTTCATACAGAAATGGCTGTTCCCACAAACTATGCATTGCTGTGTGAACAGGCTTATTGCATAGCCTTTTCAAATTGAAAATTTGTCAGTGTGTGTGAGCGGAAGGATTTGGACTGTCAAAACATCTCACAATGACATTTTCATACCATAAAGTTCCAGCTTTACTTACAGAAACATTATCTCAGCAGAGGTTGAAAAGAGTTAAAATGGGAAAATGAAAAGAAAGGTTTTTTATTAGTTGGGATTTTTTTATTAGTTGGGATTTTTCTTCAGGATTTTGGCCTTTTTTCCCTTTAAATTTAAACTTTTATCTATACTGAAATCAGGACCATTTGTTAATTGTCGAATTTTCCTAGCACAGGTTTCTTTTTGTGACTTGCTTCCTAGATGTATAGTAAAGGTCAAAGTTAGAGTTATGAAAATACATATACTGAAAATGTATGGATTTTATTGGGGTTTTTTTCAGAGCAAATTGGAAAGATATGCAATGCAACAAAAATAATAACAAGAGATAAATCACAATGAGACAAGACTGCCTCAGAAGTCTAAAACAGACCACCAAAATGGTCAAACACCTTGAAGGGGTTTTGCATAAGTATCCCAATTATTCTTCTCTGAAGTCCTGGTACAGATATCCTGGTTAAGATACTTGTGGGTGTTTTTTGTTTGGTTTTTGGTCCCATCTTTTCATGGTCTAGCTGCTATTTGATGGGATGCTCTAAGCTCATTTTAAAAAAAAAACCACAAAAATACCCAGCGATCAGAGCCAATAGGTCCATTTGCAATATAACTAATAGGATATAGCCTTACCAAACTCTCTATTGATAATTATAGGGCAATTACAGTGCAAAGGCATTGGAGCAGCAGTTCAAAATCCATTCAGTTCTCTAACATGGTCCACTTGCCAATATGTTACCAGAAAACTCTTTCTGCTTTTGAACTTAAAGGATAAAATGCTGCAAACAAATGAATATTTAATCAGCCTCATTGCCTCCTCTAGTCTCTCCTCTGGGAGCAGGGTAACTCACATATGATAAGTGGCTGATGTTAAACTTAACATTTGCTAGACTTCTGTGGAAATCTTCTGTAAAATCGCATTTGGTACAAATTCAGTGATTTGTCTCTTTCATAAAATGCCCCAAACACTTCTCAAAACATCTAACACACTTTCTGATATCATTTAAAAATAATGAAGAGGAGGAATAAGGAGTCTCAGAGATTTGATTTTCGTTAACTGATTAGTAGGCTGAGGGTACTGTTGATTTGGTTTGATTCCCTTCATGTGAGAGGATTTTTCCCCAGCTGTAAGGACATCACAACATAAAAGCTGAGAGAGAGGGGTGGACTGACTGAATTCTGAATTTGGTACTAAAGTTCTTCAAGAATGTGATGTCAACTTTTGGTTATGTTTGGTTACCACTGCCTATGAACTTGTAAGGAAGACTATAGAATGTGACTTGCTCCTTGGAAGAAGGAAGCTAACATTTAACAAGGTCTCTTACAACCTGGGAATGTTTGTAACTTGTTATAGATTGTGATTGCAATGAACAGTGCTCACATTTAAGACCAGGAGTATATACAGACCTGTGTAATGTAGCAACCGTGGTATATATTACCAGAACGATGGAGGAGCTGCAACCAACAAAGCACTAATTCTAGGACACACTTAGCCTCCTTTTGCTATATTCTTGGAGTAAATAATTATTTCCTTTATTTTAACGTGTACCAAAGGCTAATGAGAAAATCAGATTCTTTAAGTCTATTGTGAGTGCCTAACTTAGCCTAGAGAAGCTTTTCTTCTTCCGCAGTGAATGAACAAACTTACAGGTTACATCAGGACGCCTGAGTTAATCATAGATAGGATATATCAGGTTGGCAGGGACCCATAAGGATTATTGAGCTCAACACCCTGCTTCTCACAGGACTAATAGTATGGCTAAGAGTATCATCCAGATGTTCTTTGGACTCTGGCAGGTCTGATGCCATGACCCATTTGCTGAGGGTCCTGTTCCAGTGACCAATTACCTCTCAGTAAGGAACCTTCTCCTCTTTCTCCTAATGCCTAATCCAAACTTCCCCTGGTGCTGCTTCATTCCAGTCCTTCATGTCCTATTGGTGGTTTCTAGAAAAAACCTGCTCTGCTTCTGCTTAGCCTTTCTCCCCAGAGCCTGAAGGACTGCACCTGTCCCACCTCCCCTCACTGTGTCTGGGCTGCGAGGAAAACCCCACACAAGAGCTGTGGGTGGTGTTTGTGAGTGTCCCGGGGTGGCCTTCCAGGTTGCGGAAGACCTGTAAATGGAAGCACTGCAAGGATGAATCCCTAACTGCAATATTGTGTGCAAGACCAGACCTAAGGGAAAATCAGGACACTGTACATAGTTGTACAAAATATTGAAATGGGTGCTGGGCTAGACTGACCTCATTTTAAACATTATTGAAGTGTGTGACTGAAGTACAAAGTAATTATTGAATGTCACTGTCATTGTTCCTCTAGGACCACTTCTAAGATCAAATCACACATTCATGGCAGTTTTCAGAGAATATCTTGTGGTGGCTTTCTGGAAAAATAAAAATGTTTCTTGTTGCTGGTGTGAAATGAGTGGGTGAGCTACTACAACTACTAACGCAATATTGCTCTTACCATTTAGCCAGATCATAATAACTAAAGTGACGTGTATCTTAACTGAAGATAGAATAAGTCTTCTCATCATTAAGGACTTGAAACAAAGCCACCGAAATTAATGAGATAAATTCCCACTTGCTACAGTGTTTGTTGGCAAAGGTGTAGAATCCTTAGTTCCTTTGAAACCCCCCCCCCCTAACACAGGAATTTGCCTGTTAATGAACTCATTTTGAATAAGTCATCCATTTTGCAAGGAGTGGATGTTTTTGGCACTGGTGTAGGACATTGAGTTGAAGACCTGTGCAACAGCATGGCATTCCTTGGCACCGAGTGCCAGAGAACTTGTTCTCTATTTGTCAGACAGAGGCAGCCCAGTGTACTTCATGCTTATTGATTCACCTTGTTGATAATTGCAGCATGCTGCTAATAAATGAACCTGTGGGAAACTAATCCTCCTATATTGTATCTTCATAGTTACACTCATTTAAGTTCAATTAAGTTCAAAGGTCACAGAAAGGTGGTTTGTATTTCCTTGAAAGTTTATGTTCTTTAGTATGTGCGAAAGGATGATAAACCTCCAGAAACTTCAGCTTTTTTGTAAGATTAACCTTTTTCATTTTCCGTATTTTCTACCTGCATGGTTTTTTACTTTATGTGAGAGCATTATACAGAAATAAGAGGGGGAGAGGGAAAAGAACACAAGACTTAATTTTATTTATTTCCCTTTTACCAGACTAATATGATTCATGCAGAATGCTGTTAATCGCTGTGCTCCTTTTCATTGGAAATACCATGTTAATGCATTCATGCTGTCTGTTGCAATCATGCTCTGAGAAGCTTTCTTTGGTTTCATAATTTGCTATTTCACTTGGAAAAAACCTGCACATTTTTGTAGAGAACCCGGAGCCAGACTTTTTCAGGTATGCTCAAAGCTTAAGTACTTTGAAGAGATTCAAACTTGAGGCATACCAGCTGCACTTGCTCAATCCCACCCCCAAACCACGGCCTCCTGCCTTGTCAATTGTGCTGATACAACTATTTGTCGGGCCATGGGCTGTTAATCTGTTCAGTGAGCTGGTTTAAGTTGTCCTCTGAAAGTGTTTATTTTTAACCCTGATCTGACTTGCAGCACATCTACAAATCATTTGTCAGCACAATGGGTGATCAATAACCACAACTTCAAGGGGGCCTGAGACTTCCAGAACGTGGAACACAGAGTGGTTGGATGTCTAAATACTTTCAAAATATCTGCACCTTAATGTCTTAATGCCTTTGTGTTTTGAAAGAGTGAGAATAGGTACAAAATTTCTTGTCTAACAAGCCATGGTCTACTGAAAATAAGACCTGAAGGAAATAGTGGCACTAATGTTTACCTGGTTCATTTGTCTTTCAAAGGTCTTAACAAGTAAGGTTTCAATAATGATTTACAATATAACATTGATTAAATGCTATTTTACTTGCATCCAAATAAGGAAAACAATATAAAATAAGTTATTAGCACACTACTAGAAAGGATTCTGTAGGATCTGCCTCATATTTTTCTGATGTACCTGAGTGGCAATATTCCAGCAGTCTCTATTGCCTAACCATGAGTGGTAATGTCCAAGGGTATCTGAGCCACCTGCGTGGGTCTGTGAAATACAACACGGTGTGTGGGATGGGCATGCTATCTGGGACAGGTAGGTAAAAGCAGTGTAAGATACTGTGTGACACCTACAAACATCACTTTGACATCTGAAACAGCCCATGACACCTGCGTGTAGGTGGTCGAGTGCCTTGTGTAACCTGTGCCGAGAATGAGGCAGACACTGGAGTCCCGTTAGGCGATCACAAGGCAGAGTGATTTCTGTCAGCTTTATATTTATACTATTGATTTGTATCAGAAGGTGGCTCAGTAAATGCTTAGATGAGCCACAGCTCCTTGGCCTGCATGCCAGGAGCCCAAACAAACAGGTGATTCCTGCTTCATGAAGCTCATAGTGAAAAAAAAAGACCAAAAGAGGAGTGCATGGAAAAGACATAAAGGTGGCCAGACACTGAGTGAACAATCAAACCAGGGCAGAACTTAAGTCTCTGCATCTTGAATCTGCTGTTCTACACATAAGATTGAAAATTCCAAAGCTGTCATGCTGAACACTTAAAAAATTATGCTGCCTGGTGTGCTAGTGATGCATCTGGATCTGAAGTTGCACAGACACACATAATGCACATGATACCCCCTGGATGTGTCAGATTTTTGGGCACGAGAAGCACATGAACAGTTGGTCTACTGGTGATATTTGTTGAACAGGTACTGTGCAGTTGAAAAGTGAATGCATGGTGGTACTCTGACAGTCATCTGGTCAACTAGGTGTGAAAAATATGTCTAGGGATAATGGGGTGATTCAGTAAACTTAGCAAATGAGAGTCACTCTATTGACATTCTCTGTAAAGTATTTGTTCTTTTATGCCTAAAATGCTGACAGACCCATCCAGGCCTCATTTTTCCCTCTTTGTATAATTGTGACCTATTTCTCAGTCTTATTGCAATGAAGAAATGCTTCATTAGCCAATGTTTATAGAGAGTTGTGTTCTCAGAGGAAAGGACTCCAGTATTCATGATACTGCAACATTGTGAAAGACAGACAGTCATGAAGTTTGAAGATCAAACTCAGTTCTGGAGTTATTGCCTTGACTCTTACCAGATCACTGCAGGTTACGAATTATGACAGAGTTGGT
Organism: Acanthornis magna; assembly: GCA_036785705.1. NCBI lineage: Eukaryota > Metazoa > Chordata > Aves > Passeriformes > Acanthizidae > Acanthornis > Acanthornis magna. The sequence continues at coordinate 22,474,310 of JAWUZG010000025.1, read as the reverse complement.
CTGTAGATTATCAACCCCATTGAGTGTATCTTTTTTACACGCTATGCATTGTGTTTGTCAGTAAGAGCCACAAAATATTTTAAAGCTACAAAAGCAGCAACTGCTCTGCTGAGATCAAAACATACCTACATGTGAAAGCAAATATGCCTGCTGAGTAAACACACAAAGGCTGTAAAGGCAGTGTGTACAGCTTTGAGCGCTTGTGCTTTACCAAATTATTTATGAATCCTTGCAGTACCTGGATAATAAAGAGGGTTTTTTTTCTGACCAAACTCAGTTACCCAATTCAGGTAACTGAAGCTTTGATAATTCCCACTGTGAGTCACCACTAGTTTGTTCCATGCTGCTTCCAATTCTTTCCCTGTTTCATTCTCTTATAGTATGCTATGGCTTTAATAATAATTTTGATGTTTAATTTTTGAATTCTGTATGCCATGCACTGAGAAGAATGGAAAGAGGGTTTTTTTTGCATATTTATTGTTGTTAATGCTAACTAGTGAGATTAATGTCTCATGCTGTGGCTGCTGTCTCACCCAGGCCCTGCAGAAGAAAAATGGGAGGAAAGCATGGAATTTGATGAGGAGCTCTAGTTTCTGTGCTTTGATGGGGGCTGATCTGGCTGATTATTGGGAACTGCACTGCTGATTACTTGCTTGCACGCTCTCTTCTTCTCAGCAGATACCACTGAATCATGTGCAATTTGTAATAGTAAATTAGAGGTGATAAATAGAAACCTTTTGCATCCAGTACTCTCAGAATTTTGGAAAATTAATTCAAATGTAATGAAACAGTGACTCAATCCCCTAAACCCTGACATCATATTTCTATTCCAGTTATTTGTTCAGTGGTTTATGTCTTTGGCCTGTGGCTAATTTTCCTGGCTGGTAAACTGCAAATTTGCTGACGATAGGACAGGACCTTCACACAGTGCTACAGAAGTCTTTATTTTTGTATAAGATGCAACAACTGATATAATTTCAAGTACGGTGTATATGGCTTTACTATCTAAATAAAACAAATGAATAAATAACTGATCCTATTTATTTTATGGGCTCTCTACAGGGTTGCAGTCCAAAGAAGGATACAGACAGCTCAAGAAAGACAGTTTTTCTATGAAATAGCATTTGGCTATTCTTAGTTGAGGAATTTCTGCCAATTTTGGTACGACAACATCTGTTTTGGTTGGTCATCTTGTGCAGCAGAAACATCGCTCTTTTGTAGGAACCTAAGGCATGCCAGACCCATAACTGTAGCTTAATGGGTATTGCAAACTGCTGGAAATCTGAAGGGTTCAAATTCAGTCGGAGGTAAATGGTCTAATGATGGCAAATTGCTCACCCTTAATTTGCTTCAAGCATGTCAGCTATAAAACTAAGAAGAAAAGACTACCACTCTGAAAAAAGCATTTCTGTGTCTGAGAGTGGGAGTTATCTTGCATAAACATTTTGTGTAGAACTGCTTACTGGTTGGTTGTTTTCTTCACTGTTGTTTTAGACTTTTTAAAAGCATTTCCTGGGTGCAGCAGGAAGACGACAAAATGTGACTTCTGAAATAGTGAAAGCAGTAGAAGAATGAATAAAAATAAAGGCTATCTCACGCTGGAAAAGCTGGTGAAAAGAAATAAGTCTTTGGTTTGGAGTGGAGAGGATAAAATGAAAGGATAAATCTGTTCTGTGGCATGCGCTCCTGTGCTGCTTTCTGCCCACATACCCTACGCAGGCTCCACCAGCACTCTTCGAACTGGGAGATTGGTTACTTGCAAGAAAATGCCTCAAAATCCTTCCGGGGCTATGCATTTGAATAGCATTAAGAGAAGGCTGCTGTTGCATGTGTTTTTTGTTGAATCAGAGCTCTTAAATTGAAGCATAGAGGCTCCATATGCCACCCGAGAAATTTCAAAACCCGTATGTAAACCCACCTGGATTTCTGGCATGGAAAAATCTCTAGAAGTGGGCTCTTTTTTTGTTGATGCCTTTGAAAAAGTTCTGGAGTTTGTTGCTGGTGGAGCCTGGGAGAGCTGGGAATTAATTAACTGCATCTGCTGCCCTTGTGCTAGACATCAGGTTGTCAGCCTTGTTTTGGACCCATGCTTGCAGAGGGTGCAAACAAGGATAATCCGTGGGTTCTGCCTTGCTCATTACAACTGTAGACTTTACCATTAACTCAAGAAGACTAAATGAGTTTTATTATGAACATGTGAGAACTGATTCAGGAAAATACCGCAAATTCTTCAAAATAAATGATGGGTGGGGGAATATTGGGCAAAACAAGGCCAAAAGGTCTGTAGTATGTCAACCCACATGTAGGTTCTATGAAACATTTTGAAACATCATATTAGTTGTTTTGATAATATCATTGACACCTAATATGCCTAACAGTGGCTCATTAAATTACTTTGCTTTGTTTTACTGAACATGTTTGGAATATTGGGCCTGACTGAGCTGGGTGGGAAACTGTAGTCATCTGCTATTGAGTGTTATGGGCTGAAAATGACCAGAGAGACTATGCTGTTGCCATCATATTACATATTAAATCTCTTTATTAAATATACCATATACTGTTGTGCCAGCAACACGAGTTTAACGAAGCCCATAAATGTCTCTTAGAATATTGCCAATATGGTAAAAGACTAGGATTGATTTCTCTGCTTTGGTACATACAAGGGACTTAAAATTTTCATAGTCTTCAGCTTGCTGTATGGTAACTGCATAACATGCTATTTTGAAGAGGGAGAGATGCTGTGATTCTTGTGGTACCGCTAATGGATTTGAAGAGGATGCTAATGCATTGTACCAGGAAGTGAATTGAGCTCTCATGTGTAAAGGGGGATTAGAAAATATAATTATGAAAAAGCAACAGTCACAGGCTTGAAGAAATTTCATTGATGTGTGGCTGCTACAAACAGCATTTTGTTGATGAGAAAGATGACTTTGATGGGTGTATGCTGCAATAGTAATCTTCTCTATGAAGTAACATGGAATGAACGATAGAAACAGACATTTTGTGGACTATGAAGGGAGAATTAAATATAAAGTCTTATATTGCCAACAACTCATGCAGCTTTTAATTTGAAATAGCAGTTGTCTCCAGAAAGCTAAGCTTTCACATCAAAAGCTGCATGAAGGCTTTGGGAGAGAAAAATACAACATGATATAACTGTCAAGCCAAAAGAAAACTAGGTCCCCCTGCTACACACACAAAGGCCCAAGAAATTAAATAATTCATGGTCTCCAACTGAGTATGGGAGACGGATCTGAGCTTTTTTGAATATCATTCTCTAGTTCAGAAGAATGAATGGCGTGCTGTTATGAGTTGTGAATATATTGATTTGGATGTCATAAGTCAGCTGCTTTGTGTGTGAATGCTGCTGCTGAGTGCTGATGACCCTAAATATCTGCTGTAACCACACTTGCTGGGTCAGATATCCCTTTTATTATTTGCATTTGGTGTGCTTATCCCTGTGTGTGGCAGTTGTAGTTCTGGCCTTCCACGAAGAGTTGTTCAGGCATCTTCATCTGAACAGATTTCTCTTGTAAAAAGTATTTTTGGATGGCAAGTTTATAAATGACTGAACTTTGAGGCTGCCTGGGAGATCCCAGGACATCTGGGTCCTCTCATTTTTTGATGTGGGTTTGACTACATTATTCTCCTGTGTTTGACATCAGAAGTCATTAGGATATTGGACATGCCCACAGCCCTGTTTGGGGGCTTGAAGCAGAAAATGAGGACTTGTGGGATGGTGACTCCTTTTTACCTGGTGAGAGGATCTAATGCCTATACCTGTGCAGTGTCCTGTGCATGGAGAAGGAATCTGACTAGGCTCTGGCTACATTTAACAGTGTAGCCAGAAACTCTGTCCATCACAATCTGCGGCATATTGCCAGTTTGTTAACCTCTTTTTACTGCTGAGAGTTTTTGTGCCGTCATGTAGTCCCTTTCTGTGGCACGGACATTTGGCTTCTAAAACCGGTACTCAAGGCGATGTATGGCCCCAAATACTTTAAGGGCAGCAGGATTTGGCCATCTAAATGCTAAACTTCTTAAGCAGTAAGACATAAGACACAGAACCTGCCCAGAGAAAAGAAATGTGCTTATACAGTGGCAGAACTGAACAAGATAAAAGTTAGCTTACCGTTCTTACCATGTCTTTCTCAGCATATACCAGTAGATGTGAATTACACTGAGATTTTTATCAAAAAATAATCTTAGCTCTTTTTCCATTGGTATGAAATGGTTTGTCTCTTGTAGAGTGTCGAATGTAAGTAGTGTAAAGGACAATATGATCTCATTATTTTAGAAAGCCCATTGAAACTATTCAGACTGGAGAAAGAGTCAGCAGCATTACTGACTGATGTTTTGACTGCGGTGTTACACCATTTTTGATCTGATGTAAATATATGGAGATAATCAGATTTGGAAACAAAAGAAAAATACTGTAAATGGGATGATTTCTGCAAAGTTAGTGAAGGCTGTAGTTCATTCAGAATGTTTTGGACTTACATAGCAATTTGAATAACTTTCTTGTTTGTTCACTGTTACCAAATTTGGAGAGGGAATTTAGACTGGATTGAACAGGTTTTGTTTATCAGCTGAACTTTAAAACAGCTGAAGCGATGATGTTCAAATGTAGTTATTTGACGAGAAATTACACCTTCCATTTCATTTTCAGGGAATTTTAAATGTTTGTAAAAGACTAAAAATGGATGGAAAATAATTTACTCGATTGTTTTCAGCTTTTATCACATTTTTTAGATTAATATGCAAAGCATCCTGCTGAAAGTTGAACAAGCTTGTAAAAATTTTTGTTGTTGCCTAATTTGGAGTGTCTTTAACAAAAATACTGGTACCCACTTGTGTGTAATCCCACTCATAAAGTATAAAAGCATGAAAATTGTTCCAACTTCTACCAAAATGTGCTGGACAAACTTCTGTTACAGAAGTTCTAAGTTGACCACAGATTATCCAATATACCTTTTCTATACTTTTGTTCCACATGTTCGTTCCTTTAGATGCCAAAACTGTGTTTACAGGCAGCAGTATAGTGCGAGGGCACAATAGTAGCCATGGAGCAGCTCAATTATCTAAACTATGCAAAGCCTGTTAAGTTGTGCAGTGTCTATTTTCTAAAAACTCTTATGCATTTATTTCTGCTTTTTGATTTCAAACGACTGAACCAACCTCCAATTACATTTTTATGGGAAGTGAACCACAATTACTGCCAGGTATAATATGACTCATTAGTTTCAGAAGGTTGAATTGTTAATATCAGTGTTCAGATTTGGTTGCTTGACCAAGCTATTGACTGAAACTTTTAAAGTTCCATATATTGTACCATGAAAAGCATGAATGAAGGACCTTATTCATGAAAGAAACTGGAGCTACTTCTGCTCATTCCTTGTGCTGTTTAAACAAAGAAAAATTCAGGCCTGGATTTCCAAGAGAAGTTCTTAAAGTACATTTGTTCCCTGGCAATGGGAACACTTTTGCTATAATATGCAAATAGGTGAAGATTTTTGGAGAATGCTGGAAACAGAAACACCTGTCCTTCAGCTCTCAATTCTCTGTCAGTCATGGAAAATGTTCAGCATAGAAAATCACACATTTACAAAAACTAGGTTTTAGAATTTTTCATAATAAAGGGAGCAGAAATACATGCAACTATGTGCTTTCTTTTTTTTCAGAGTACTTGTTCAATTAAAACTTTTTGATTCAGTAATTATAAGTTAATAACAAATTTAGCACATATATAATGAAATGTAATAGTAAGAAAACAATCTAAAAAAGAATGCACTTAATTTCGTGTGTAATGTTGATTTTAAAAATCCCTTTGCTACCCTGTATTTTTGTCCAAGTTATTCCTTTCTCTGCATCTTTCCTCTGTTTCTCCTTTTCCTGTTGTATGTAAGGTTAATCTTCATTCCCAAGGTGTTTTGGACTTCTGCCAGTTTTTAATCATCTCTTATTTGCTACTAAAATAACACTTTTGCTTTTCTATGGCCAGCTTCTGCATCCCTCACATTAAAGATTGAATAAATGTCTGTTTTTCCTTCCACACTGTGCCACTTGAGAAGAGTTCTTTATATGCACATTTGTTGCTTCATACTTTCCTTTTTCATTATGCCCGTTAAAACCAAACAAACAATGAAACAAAACCATTAAAATTGAGCTAGCCAACTTGTCAGCTGCTAGTTTGCTGTTGTCCTGAACTCTCCTCTCATGCTTCCAGGTTCCTCTTTCTGTATCACACGGCTTTTGTTTCTTTTGCTTCTTTAAAATTAAACTATCTTGGGATGAACTCCATTCCCTTCTCCCCTGTATGTTTCTATAATACTCCAGCTGAACAAAGCACTTCAGAGAAATAACACTCTGAAAGACATAGGAAGTCCATGAAGTTGCTTCCACATAGTTATTACCTTTGCAGTTGGATAGCTAAAATAATGTCTAAGCTTTTGTAGTGTGGGTGTTTGTCCCGGTGTTCATTGAGCTTTAAGAGATGACCATAGATGGTTGCTGCTGCCTGATAGTGAAAGAGCTTGTGCATGTGCCATGAGCAGGTAATGGCAGGTGACTGTGGGCTGCAAGGAGAAATAAAAGAGAAGGTAGGACCATCTACTGAGGTGTGTTGTGGCATTAACACCGCTATTGATATGTCTATCTGTTGTCAGGGCTCAATTTTATTCTTGCTTCCAGTTCAGCTGTGTGCTTGAGGATTCTGTGCCCTGTCAGTGTAAAACAGGTCTGTTGCTCTGTGGCTGTTTCTTCTCTGAAGATTGGGCTGGAGCACCTCTCCCATGAAGACAGACTGAGGGAGCTGGAGACATTCAGCCTGGAGAAATTTCCAGGGAGGCCTTAGGGCAGCCTTGCAGTATTAGTGCCTACAAGTGCCTAGAAGGAGCTGGAGAGGGATTATTAACCAAGGTCTAGTGACAGAACAAAAAGCATGGTTTTAAACTGAAAGAGGGTAGTTTTAGATTAGATATTAGCAAGAAACTCTTCACTATGAGGGTGGTGAGACACTGACACAGGTTGTCCAGAGAAGCTGTGGATGTCCCGTCTTTTAGAGTGTTCAAGGCCAGGTTGAATGGGGCTTTGAGCACCCTGGTCCAGTGAAAGGTGTCCCTCCCCATGGGGTTGGAAATGGATGATTTTCAAGGTATCTTTAGTGCCAAACCATTCTATGATGTTTTCATGAATTTCATTGGGAGCTGTGTCTGGTAGGCCATCTGCAAACATGCTGTTTGATTCAACATGTCACAAGTTGTTTACCTTGAAGCCTGTGGATTGTTCACGGAATGAATTAATGTATAGGATCCTCTGATCCTCTGGCACGTATCACTTAGGAGGTGTAATATATGAATGTAAAGCTGCTTGCTATCCATTTAAGTTAGTGCTATTGATACCCATGTAGTTTTGTTTGTGTGAAGAAAAGTGCCATTCATGATTTTATAGGATTTTCTGTCTTTGGGATGCATCCTTTTTTTCAGGGTTTGGAGGTCATAGAGCCTTTAGACAGAATAAGGAGAATGAAACCAAACTTTGTGCAACTTGGCATCTTTTTTACTGGACTGCAAAGAGTTGGGCAAGGGAATAAACAAAAGCAATCTGTTTTTTGTGGGTTTTTTGTGGGTGGGTTTTTTTTTTTAATACTTCCCTCCAGTTTCTCAAGACTGTCAAAATAACTGTTGATTCTTAGTTTATTCAAGGGCCTTTTCAAAATTTCCATTGGAAGTAATGTATGAACATCCCTTTGTTTTCAGTGGAAATTGGATATTCTCTGTAAGAAATCAGATACTTAACAAATGCAAGCAAAATCTCCCTTTGCTGGGTAGTACTTGGTGTCCATGTCAGTGGTTAGCTTCAAAAGATTTTCAATTTAAAGGTTTTTAATTCACAAATGGAAAATAAGGTTATTAATTCTTTCTGTGACATGATTTCTTCTACCTAGTCCTTTTTCTTTCCATTTTCATCCCCCTTTTCATTTTTCCCTTCCTCACAGAACATTGTAAACTAAACCGGGACATGAACACGGTCATTCAGGGCTTGTTACAGTGATAGAAATGGAAGTATTGTTCTGTCTGTGAGATGTTTTCCTCTTGCATTACGTTATCAAGCATTTGGTTCAGTTTAGGTTTTGATGTTCTAGTGTTAATGAACTCATTACAGTGGTATCTGAGCAAAAGCATTACAGGTAATGAGGTTTTGCTTCAGTTCCTCAGAGAGATTATTCCCCAATGAATAGATCAGTGTGTCAGGACATTAGTTTATTTGGCCCAATTCTAGTCTTCTTCCTCTCAATTTCACACCTTTTCTTCCATCCTTACTTTGCAAAATCGTTCATTTCTCCAACACTTACCTTTTTTTAATCTCCTTTCTTTCTCACCTTCCTGACTTTTCTATGGTTTTCCCCTTGTTGCTGAGGAGGTAAATATCTGTGTTTTGAATAGTCTTGGAATAGTATCTAGCCATTCCAATCCAAACTTTTATCTTGGGCTAGTTTGTCAACTTTTGTTTGCCTTTAGCTCTAGTAACAAGCATCACCTATAGTTTGTTCCTTCAGAATTTTATAATGATTATTTCTGGAATAAAACTTTCTATAATACACATAACGAGTCTGTAAGTTGTACTAATCTCTCTCTTCTAGAAGGATATTTGTTTGAGTACAGTCTACAGAGCGTTAGGCCTGGCTGGTACCCCTGTGGTGGCATTTCAGAGAGGTCCTTGCAATACTGATGCTGTCACCGGCAGGATCTCAGGTGCTTAAGACAGGAGTCAGTGCCTTGAAGGAACCATCAGTACAGAGAGTCTCTGGAAGCACTGAACAGCAGTCCTGTTGTGAAAGGGAAATCACCTCAAAGAAGGGAAAAAGTCTGAGGAATTAAGATCCTTTTCTGCATTTACTTTGTCTTGGGAGCCCTGACTGAGGAGAACTCTTAAATTATGTAGGACCATCCTTCAGCAAAGGACAAGTTAAAGTACAGTATTAAATTCCTCTCTGCCTCCAGATTTTGGGATTGATTTCCATGTTCTGCTTCTTAGTAGAAAAGATTGTTTTACTTGAGAGTTTCTCTTATTGAAGAGTGGTTTCTAAGGGGCTGGCAGATGCCATATATTCCTTTCTTTTTGTCGTGGGACTCTTGAATCTCTTGCAAGGGTTTGTTCTTGCAGTGTCCCTACATAAGGTGTTTGTGACCAGGTGCCCATGCAGCCTGAGGTGCAAGACTAAATTTGGAAACTTACAAAGTGGAAGTGAGGGAAAGGCATCTGTGGATAAAGTGCTAGCCAGAGCGCCCGTGTCAAGCAGGATGATAAGGGGAACATCTCTGAAATCTAGGAATCCTCTCAGCCCACTCCTTCCCCAGTACACACCAAGCCTCTGTGTCAGTGATGGACCTGAAACATTTTCCTGAATATGCCAAGTGAACCTTTCTGTCTTGGTGAGGCTTGGCTCTGATTTTGCTATGGGTGGGAACTCATCTGTTATGTGCAACTTCAGAAAACATTCTGAAAGCACCATTTTTCTGTCAAATTTGCTTGATGTTTTCCCTCTTCAATTCCTTTTCCAAAGTTGCTTGAAATTTTCCCTCTGATTCCTTTTCCTCTTGTCTTGGGTTTCACCAGCATGGGGAAAGAGGAGACCCCTGAATCTCAGAACCTCAAACTGTGGCTAATGTTGCAGGACTTTGCTTGGCTTTCTGGGGGGAGAGGTCTCATGCTGATGAGGGCTCACAGGAGCTTGCTTATACCAGGTGTGTCACTTATTGCTGTGATGAGACTGGCAGGTTGAAAGGGAATCTAGAAGAGAGATAAAAAATTGGTTGTCTGAATTGGATCTGAGAGAGGACTTGTAGGAAAAGTTCTCTGTCGGTTTGCTTGTAGAGAAATGGCAGTGGTTTGCTTCTGATGTTCGAGTTGTCAGATATAGGAACTGGGGTTGTTTTGGGTCACTAGTACAGGCTCAAACTGGACAATTCTTGATTTTTGTCATTTGCCTTTTAGGAAAATGTATTTGTTCAGCCTTTATTGAAGACTTTTTGCTTTCCTTATTGAGGAAGGAAGGGTAGAGGGAGATGAAGGAGGGAGAGACAATGGCATAGGATTAGAACTGTGTTTATTTTTAAAAAGTATTTTATTAAAAATGTGTTATGGAACTGAACTTCTGTCCAAGCTCATTTGCAAAGTGTTTCAAAATGACACAGCAGTGTGCATAAAACCTCTGCACCCTAAATTGTTTCACATAACACGAATGATCAGTGAAATATGTTAATGGACATGTAGAACAGGAATGGGAAAGGAAACCACATCATTTTATTCATATTTTACAGTGAATTCTTCCAGTGACTGAAAGCATAACTCACAATTCTCCTTCATTTATAACTCTGAGCTGTCTGTCCGTGCCTATGTGCTGAAAAGCATTGATGCACTATTGAAAGAGCACTCCACTGCTCATTTAATCAGTGTTGGCTGTGTATTTTACATAGAGCAGATCAAATCTGACTGATTTATCACAGACTTTGAGATAAATTTTCCTGTCTGTGAAGGCATATTGCCCACTAATGAGAAAGGGAGTTAGACATGTAAGGCGAGAGCCTTCTGTTATCTACTTACGGTAATGCTTCTCTAGACATGGTCCCATCTATAAAGTCAGCCTATAGGTAGGGGGTTTTGGTTTGGAGGATTAAACTTGTGTAGAGCTCTACAGAAGAAATAGATGCAAATGAAGCTATACACAGGTCAGAAGGAAAGACTTCTGCATGCATTTCCATGTGAATATATAAATAATTGGTGTAAATTTGTTTTCCCTGTGCCATTTGTTCTTGAAACTTACAGTTTGTTGATTTTTTTAAATGACATGGGGAAAGAATATACAAGTTATTTTTCTCCATTTATTTTCCATAAAATAGCACAAGTTTGTTTGTGCTGCAATACCACTAAGTGCTCTGCCATTTATCATCACTTTGCCATTATGTGCAACATGGTTTCTCTACGATGCCTAAAATATAGGATATACATATGATCAAAATCTGGAAACTGCCGGATACCCAGCCTGTAAGTTACTTAAAATATTTTAAGCGAGTAATAGTGGTGTGTTTATGTATTCATGGACAATGGAGTCCATTTTGTCCTCTTGTGAATATTTGCAATTTAACACTTAAAAACCTATGAAGAATATTTTGTATTGGATGTTCAGGTGGACCTATCAAGGAATGAGGCTTGCTTAGTCAGAGCAAATGTCTTCTATCTTGTGTCTACAATGAAGTAGGTTGCAGCTGATTTTTTGATGCACTGAGTCCCATTATTCTGACTGTGAGCATTTGGGAAATTACACGGTTATTAAGTAAAGCCAGCAAAAGAGATTTCCTCTGAATTTTGTCTATACTTGATGATGAAGAGTAGCTGTCATCACTAAAAGATTTCAGTGTATTTTTGTGGCTTATGTTACATGGAGTGCAGAGTAAGACTTATGTTTAGTCGGTGTCTGGATACCCTAAGCCGAGGATGAAGAAGTGTACATGTCTGGCTTCGTTTGAGCACAGGTAGGGATAGGATTTTAAAAATTTATACTAAATTCAAAAACATCCCATACCTTATAATCAGTGCTGTCTGCAGTGTATCTGATTGTTTAAAGCAGTTCTGTGAAAACCTGTGCTGTGTTTTGGGCTTTGCCATTGGCCTGCCAGCAACTCTAAGTCAGTACTTTCATTGGGTTACGCTTCAGTCTCTCTGTCTATAAAACTAAGATAATGTCTGTGACTAGCTTCATAAAAGATGCTCTGTTCAACTCATACCCACTTCACCCCTCAAAAAAAACCGAACCAAAATCCAACCAAAAAACAAAAAAAAACCAAAAAAAATGAAAAACCAAACCATGAAAACACCACCAGTGTATGAAAATGGGTTGGGTAGTAAAGCTGTGAATAAATTTTGTCCAGCTCTGTTATAGCGTAGGTTATGTCTCAAGTCAGGATGGACTTCATTTTAAAAGATGTTCACATAAATCCCTTATTGCTTCCAGAAATCCTCATAAACGAGTATCAGACTTTGGATAGGTGACTTGCAGGAGAAATGTCAGAGCTGTAAGTACTGTGGAGTCAGTGAAATACCACTCTTAATCCAGGTCAGTGCTGAATTCATTCTTTAAAAAGATAATGGTTAGTCTTCAGAAGGAATGACTCTATTGAAAACCAAAGCATCATTAACAGTCATGTAAAAACAGAGCTGTTAGTCTTGGTGTATTGTCTTGCATTCTCTCCTGGGAGACTAAATCACACCACCGTACATTTTCTATATGAACGAATTGAATAAAGCATAGATCTTCACTTTCTACTCTGAATGCCAGTGAAATTAGATCTCTGCTTAGTTCTTAAAATATTTTAGAATGACTCTGGGTGAAAGGTGTCGAGAAAGTGTAAGATATTTTCCGTATGTAACGTTTCCATTACTTAACACATACATGCCCTAGTTTTAACTGCCGTGGGTATGCAAATTCAGTATTCCATGTATTGAGAATTACCGGAATTATTTACTATCACTAGCCTGCAAAGCAATCAAAATTAGGGGACTGTATCTAACAGCTTTCAGCCGAGGTACATCTCTGCCTCTTGAAGAGGATTGTGCCTGTCTCCTGTAACATTCTCTCCTTAGACACCATTAGTTTTAGTGCTGAGTGAGAGTGTACTTGGGGATGCAGGTGTGACAACATCCCAGGGCTCCTACCTTCCACCTTCAGCCCAGGGAAAGCAGAGCCAGCACACTGTGCAGCACTCTGGTGGTCAGGTGCAGTTCAGGAGCCCTGCAGTGAGCATCACAGCTCCGGTACACTGATGTTACGGTACTCCATGATTCCAGTGGAGGCACATTTTCTCTGATTCCGTTTGCCAGAGGAGAGGTAATAATCCTTCTTCTGCATGCTCAAAGGAAACAGAATCCTGTAGGCTCTGGGCTGATTTTGGAGAGCATTTCTGTGGTCAGTACTTCACTCACATTGCCTAATGAATAAACAAAGAAGAAAGAGTATATCTAGGTTTATAGGCTCAGGAAGAAACTTGTGCTATTTGCCAAATTGTTTTGAAGATTTTTAGCATCAAAAGCCATAGAAATTTCATGTGTGAAATACCTCTGTTTATAGGAAGCACAGGTGAACAACATTTGCAGCAAGTGTTATACTCTTGCTAGGTTGGTTGGTATTTTTGGCTTAGGAAAAGACAAGATGTAGTTCCCTTAGAAAAATCTGTGGATGTTCTAAAGTATGTTTGCTATTTTTCTTACAATTTTCTGTTAAAGTGCTTTTGGACTTGCTTGTCAGTGACATTCACTGAGCTGCACTAATTTTGAAAAATTCAGAATAGAGTTTTGCCACTTTAGAGATAATCCATGAAAGCTCTCTTCCTGCAGACTGCAATAAATCATTCCCTCCACTAAAAGCCTGGATGTCATTTGAAATTTATTGCATGGAGCTGGTAGTGGACTTAAAAGCCATTTCACATGTCTTATTACTCCAGTCATCTAATTTATGGGTTTCAGCCACAATTGTAGTTGGAAAAGTATTTTCCTTCAACTGATTAATATGATTTCTCCTTTTGCATTCATTTCCCTTTTTATAGTTTTCTATAATCATTGCAAGAGACTTTGGCATCCAGTGTTTAGATATGAAACTGAAAGAAAGGTGCCAAGACAGACTGATGCAGACTGACTAAGCTTTGCTGGCTCTTAGCTGCACTTGTCAAAAGGTATCTTAGTTATTGTTAGTTGAGCAATCTTGCCCTAGGAAAGAGAGAGCTGTCAGGAGCTTCTGTGTTTAATATGAGAATTTGTAACTCTGTGAAGGGAGTATGAAGGCAACCTATTAAAGGCAGATGAGGTAAGCATGAGTAACACACTTCGTACAAATAATAACAAGATATTGGTGCTTTCTTTTCTGTTCGCTTTTTGGTGTGAAAATTAGTTTGCATTTACTGTGCTAGGTAAGAGTTCCCTTTGATTCTCAGGAGGCTGATCACCAGAAGGCAAAATGGCAGGAAGGACATGTGTAAACCGAATAAAGGTTTGTACAGGTATTAACCTCTGGATGGGACCATGTTATCTGTTTTATGAGCTCAGTCTTGTTCTCATTTCTGTTGATAAGAGTGCTATGTGAACTAGCAGTTCCACAACACAAAGTGCTGGTGTATGTGGCCTGTATGTATCCTTGCACAAATAATTTGTAAAGCTTACTATGAAATGAGCAGAATTTCTGCAGCCTTTCTTTTTCTGGAAGAAGAAGAAATACTGAGTAATTCTTGTCCTGACTAGCTTGCACTATTCTTAAAAGTGGACCATCCTATATTTGTATTAGTGTGTGCACGTGTGGTAATGGTGGTGAGGAACCTCATCAGTAATACCACAGCTCTTCCCTACCATGAGAACATGGTGTGAGGAATTAAATGCTCTCACTCTATTTATTTCATAAGTAAGTCAGTGCCACAGTGATGGGTCGGGCACAGACCTGTCCAGAACTGCCTAAATACAGTCCATGAGGCGTTGGATGGAGTTTGTCTGCAGCATAGGTGTGGCTGGGGAGGGTAGTCTTTCCCCTGCCTGGTGCCTGTGGCCTGAGTGCCCAAAGACAGGTGGCAGAAGGCAGAGCCAAGCTGTGTGTGATGCTCCTTGGTCAGCTGGGCAAAACTGTGTTTACTGGCCAGAGCGGTGACTTTACTACAGCAGCTAAAGTTGGCACGCTACAAACAGCTTTTTAAGACCCATGTATGCTTTCCTACTTGATTACAAAAATACCGTCTAATGGGGGGTGGGGAGGGAGGAGGAAGCCATAGAGCTCTGACTCCCTAATACCCATTGGCTCTGTTTCCTGAGAATTCATAAAGATTTAAAACAAGGATGGTATAAAGAGAATCCTACTGTGGTTTCTACAATGCATGTTTTCTGCTAATAACACCTGGGAGGCAGTGTGAAGTAACAGCTGAGGTGCTTAAGGGCACCTCTAGTGCCATCTACCTCCTGTGCACATCTGTGAATTTGGGCATACATCCAAAAGGAGGCTGGGAAGAAAATCAGCCAACTATGAGACCATTGCAACAGGAGGAGGAGATAGTCCTCTGCTGCTGAATCTGTAAGTTTCTGGGTGTAACCTGGGCACTCCGAGGTTCAGAATTTTTGCCAAGTGGTTAAGTCAGAGCAGAACTCAGAATATCAGTTTGATGCGAGGGAGTTGAAATTGCTCCTTGTGCTACCAGAAGGAAATATTGCACTGGAAGGCCTCCTGTTCCCCTTGAAACAAGCAGCTGCCAGCAAACAGATTCTGCAAGCCTTGGTAAGGTAGAAATACCACCTACCTCCTGCCCCAGCCTCTGCTGGGTGATGGGGTGTGTGGAGCCTCAGTGTCAGGGTTCAGTACAAGTGGACCTGGCAAGTGAAAATGGCAGTTTTGTAGGGAATTTGCTCTCAGATACCACTGCTGAATAGAAAGCTGATGCTATAATACAGAATACAATGCTGGAAGTCCCAAGATGATGAAAGATTAATGAGCAAGGGTTAGGCTTGCAACAGCTGTTTCTTTCTTTCCTGCACATAGACAGTAATGTCATGCAAAGATAAACATATTAGCCAAATATTAACTCTTTTTAAAAGGCAACAAAAAGCAGCATGTGACAGGTTCCTGTATCTAAATCAGAATAATACAGGTTGCCAGTTCCAAGCAGGGCTCAACTGAGCTGCTACTGGAAGTTCAAGAGAAGATTGTTTTGTATAGCACCATCAGTTCACATTAGGATTTAATAATGAAACAAAGGCTTGTTTTCCGTGCAGAGAAGTTTATCTAGGAACCAGATCTTGAGCAATTAATGCAGCTACTACAACCACAAGACCTAAGGTGATTTACCCGATTTGAGGTTTGCAAAGTAGGCACTGCATATTTTCTGTCATTAATTTTTCACAGTTCATACTTGAGCATAATGTCTGTAGCTGGACAATGTTTTTGGAATGTTCAATCTGAAAACTAATTTGCTTCGCCTGTAGAGATGTCTTTGTGTTTGCTTCCTGCAAATATTCTTGCTGTCAAGTTTTGCTGGGGCAAATATGTAAAGACACCAATTTTTTAAACTATATGCGCAATTATTTGTGCTGAAAGTGCATGTATGATCTTTCATTCAGGAAACAGAAAAGAGTGTAAATAGTCTCAATTAACTCTGATGAAGCTTAAAAAGAAAATATTGAACTGTCTGTGCTTGCATTTGCAGAGTAGAAATAGATTTGCTCTCAACTCAATTGAATACTTTCAAGTGAATTTTAGAAGAGGGGGGTGGGGAGCTGAATTAAGGTAATAAATTCTTCTACTGAATTATTTGTTCTACTGTTTTAACAGGCAATTCAACCTATTACATTTTAGTTATTTGTTTCTTCCGTTTGGCTTTTGTTTTTTAAAGCAACGTGGTCTTTTAACGAAATCATTATCTGTTCTCTTTTGTTTTTACTGTGAGAAGGTAAGTTTATAAGGCAAACGTACCAGCACTGTACTATTTCTTCACCTTGCCATACTGAAGGTGTCTTCTCTTCATTGCTTTCTGAGACAGAGACAAAAAAGACGCACTGGGAAGCGAGGCCCCAGAGCAGTGCAGCTCAGCAGACAGCAGATTGCTAATGGCACCTGTATTTCAGTTTACAGTACTGACTGCTAGCAACACACGCAGTGTGCTCTGCTTGATTTTTTTTTTAGTCCCCCCCCCTCCGCTCTTTTCCCCACTCCCACATGCTTAATTAGAAAATCTGATGCAGCCAGAGACGTTATCTGCCATACCGTGTGTGTTAGTGAGGAATGCATTCTTTGATGTTGCTGATAAGCTTTCCTGTGTTGTGGGTAGTTAATTGGTGGTGGAAAGGAAATGTCTGGACTAGTGTAAAAGGAAGCTTCCTAACTGTCTCTCCTGCAGCTGGTCTCACTGGTTGATGAGCCAAGGTGTGGTATTGATGTAGCAGTGGTGAGGAGGTTCTGCCAATATCGCCCACCCCCCAGCAGAACTGCGCAGAGCACCTGCACCTTTGGAACAGGTTCTGAATTCTTCTCCTCTTTCATCTTTGTAAGGGAACAAAAATAGGAATAAAACACAGTTCTTCCCAAAACCCGGAGGGCCAAATTTCCTGCCAGTATAAATCAGCATGTGCATTGTAATCTCTACTGGGTCATGCTAGTCCATGAGAGGAGGGGACGTGGATGGTGAAGCATTTTTTAAACAGTGAACTAGCCAGTGGGTTAGATCCTTGCAAAATTCAAAGTAAGAAACTCAGTTTTAATTGAGGTTTGTTTTCTGCATCTTTCAAGCTTTAATTTGCCTTTCAATCATATTACTCCTTTGTTGAATTTAGTTACTAATTCTTCCATTTTAGCTCCCCATTTACAATGCTACAAGCTAAATCTTGCTTTATTCTTCAATTTTAACCAGACAATGGAAGGATCATGATCTTTTTCTGGTGTGCAGGGCATATTTGGGAATTTTGGTTTTGGTTTGTTCAGCAGTATTTGATAATTTGGCTTTTTCTTAGGATTTCTGTCTTTTTGCTATTATTGCTCACAAGACAACTTTTTTTCATCCAGTAATAGATTATTGTCATTGTGAAGGTCCTTCTGTTCCTAATGAACTTCAATTTTTTTTTTCTAGTTCTTTGGTTCTGTTGGATATTGGTTTGTTATGTCTTTTTGTTTCCCTTCTCAATTTTCTACAATGCCTAGCTTCTGTTTTCTGCTTACCATTTTCACCTTCCTTTTTTTTCCCATTTGTTATAGGCCTTTGAAAAATTGCAGAAGCTTTCATTTCCATTGAAAGCCTGGCTGCATTTCTGTAACTAGTGTGATTCTATTTTGAATTACTAAATTGTGGCTTTTGGGGTATCTGGTACAAGATATTCTTAAACACTTGACAGTCATTGTCATCTTTCCATCATGTTTTGGTTTTTCCTTCTGGGTGAATTCAGGCCTAATTGTGTTCACTTTTTTAAAAGCTGACTATAGAAGAGCACCAGGTGGAAAGGTAAGTGGTTTCATGTGCTGTGCAAATGTAGCAGATGTGATGGAGCCCTGCTCACTTTTATGCAAGGAACACTAGTTCTAAATTCTGTTTCTATTCTTTCTCATCTGCCAAAATGATATGGAGTCTGGGATTAAGGTACTCCATGGGACACGGAGAACTTCCACCCCCCCTTAGGTTTACTGAATTATATTGACTTTGATGATTTTCCTATCCATCTCCCCAATGTGGAACTGACAGAATTGGTTAATAATTGATGTTTATCTTGCTGGGATTTCCATGTAGGCTTGGGTTAGTTGAATGGCTCTGGCAGAGTCGTGAGGCTCAGTTCTGCCCCTCCTTGCCTTCTACTGTGTGTTGGTAACAGACATGGTGTGCAGGCTGCTGCTTTCTCAGCTGCCCTGGTGTAGTGAATGGATGGCAATTACACTGAAGTCCAGCTATGTAAAAGAGATCCAGAGCAGCTCAGAACAGATTTTCTGCGTTAAACAATTAGAGGACTATTGACACGTTAGCCAGATGTGCTACCCTTTGGGCCAACTTTTGCAGATTGGTATGAGAGGAGATCCAACCTGTTTTCCCTCCTCATACAATAGCAAAGGAAAACCAGTATCCTGTGAATGCCAGTGTGGAGAGCCAGATGGCTATTCCTGGTCATGCACCTTTCACAATACTGTGCTGCCCTTCTTGCTTTGTTCCCATCTGTGTCTGCAGTGCTGCATTCCATGTTGAAGTGGAGCTGAAGCATCTAGAAATCATGGGAATGCAGCAGAGGAGAAAAACTGTTTTGTCCAAATTACCAGACTCAGAATTAAGGCTGAAGATGATTTAACCTTGGTGTTATCTTGGAGGTGACAGTATCTGGTTGTGTTAGGGATTTCTATTACCACTGGCAGTATGACCCTCCTAGAGAGGTCACCAAACTTCCAGGCTCTGTCAAAGGCTAATGAAATATTCAAGAAGGGTTCATCCAAACTAACTTGTTTGAGAAGAGAGGCTGACAAAAGCTTTGCAAAGAAAGTCTTGGGAAGAACAGCATAGGAAGCATCTTATTCTAATTCATCTGTCTGATCTCCAGCTCAGGTAGAGGGATGCTACAGCACTGATAACCTGAATGTCTGATTCCACTTTCACACCTTAGTTTCTGTGAAATAGGAAAGTAGGCAGCTCTGTTTGCAAGCTATGAAGGAAGCATGTTATGGCCTTGTTTGTGATCAACCCCAAACTTTCCCATCTTGGCAGAGTCAAGTGAGATCAGTGACTGCAAAAATAGTGTATGACAGGCCACATCACTTGCAGGGCGTATGGGATGATGACTTTTGGTAGTTTGTTCAATACACATATTTTCAATCTGAAATACAGAAGTCTGTGTAATGCACAACTTAGCTTATTAATAATTTGTATTTCAGATTGCTAAGTACATACAGTAGCATGCATACTCTCCAGATGGGTAACTCTTGTTGGTGTTTGACAAAAACACAACTCTTTTGCAGGTTTTTCAGTCACTTGAGAGGACATTTGAAGGCTGGAGTAGTGTGGCAATCCCTGCTAGGGCTGACAGTGTATGAGGAGGATTTTTATATTTTATCTTTTTTTCCTCCCTGATATTACTGACTCATCCACTCTTTTTGCTGTCTGTTTATGCTCATTTATATGCACTAATTCAGCTGACTGGTTAAGTTCCACCACCCACTTACAACTCCAATGAATAATGTTTTAGGCCCGGTGTCTCACAAGTGCAGGCCCCTCACACATCAATGTCATTACTGGAATTGCTTTTACTGATAGCAGCCACGTGGCAGGTGTGCAGAGAGCAGCCTGCAGAACGAGCAGCATGAAGAGCATCATTCATCAGGTTTGCTTACAAAAACTCCTCTTGTCTCTTAGCGTGAAAAAGTTGTGGTCCCCTTCCTCCTTCATTCTTTTCCTGCCTATGATCACAATGTGTGCCTTTTCTCACTGTCTTGGTTTTTCATGTCGTGGTTTCGAGTGAGGAATCCAGATAGGATTAGGTTGTGTCTTGCTGTTGTATAGAAACCTTTGAAAAAGATTAAAGGAATCTCTTGTGCTCTTGGAGATGGAGGAAGGTTCATTACTGCCATGTGCACCAGACCAGTTTGATTATCCCTAGAAAATATGTACTTGTCTGCAATACTTCGAGCGAGTTGCCCAACTTAAGCCATTGCTTAAGTTTAAACACGTGCACAAGTTTTGCCTGAGCTGGAGGCCCTCACAGGGACAGACTGCAACAGGTTTACAGCACCATCCCTGCGGAGCTACTTGTGGGAGGAGCAGTCCTTGCTTGGTTCTTCTGGCTATTGATGATTTATTTGGGCTCTTACTTTAACAAAGTGTCTCTGCTTCCCTGTTAGAATCACCACAATGAATCCAGTAAGCTTTCATGACCTTAAGAAGGGTAACTTAATATTGGCATTAGATTTTAAAAAGGGGGATTGTCGTGATTGTTCTTAATTGAACCTGAAAGACAAAAAAGACTTTAAAGATCTCAGCTGGCATTTGAAAGAATGCCCTCTTCTTGTTCTAGGTTGTATTTTCTCATTAAAATGCCCCCTTTCCTGTAATCACTATTTCACAGTTCAGCCATCTCCAGATACTGTGAAACAGCTGTGCAAAGGTCAAGTACAAGAGGGCAATGGGAGAAGAAAATGACACCACAGCTCCCAGGGTTTTCAACCACCCTGTTAACAAATTTACTGACACAGGGCATAATTTTCACTGACGCTGCCCATTTTTTACTGACACCGACTCTTAAGACTCCATAGGGAGCAGATGCTGACATCTCTCTTGACTTTGAAAAGCTCATTGCTGAAACAAAAGGGTTTTATGCAAAGATTTACGTAAAGTGTCTAAACATTAAGCAGGGGATCAATAGTTCTTCAAGTCTGAGTAATGATCCCACATGGCAGAGCTACATTTTAATTAATAAGAATGCATCCATACTTTTTCTTTGTATTTTCACCACATCACACCACAATCCGCCCGCCCCCCCCCCCCACCATCTTGGAGGCAACCAGGGCACCCAGGGTTTTTTCAAGCACATACTGTTTCTTATCACATCCTAGTCTGAGGCTCTTTGGGCTCTGATTCTGCTTTGAGACTTGTGCAGACAGACCTAACACCTTTATGGCTTTTTAGTGAGGCCAATGGAGCTGGGTGCACCTGCACATCCTTGCAGATATTACTGTAAGATCAAGCCCTTGGTTAAGAGATAAGGGTGGCTGGTATATCTCAAAGAGCTAATTCCCTCCTGGGTAGATTTAATTTCAAGTAGACCTTGCTGTTCAGAAATAAGAGTTGTCTGGTTCAGTACCACACTCAGATTTTGTCCTCTTGGTCTCTCCAGTTATTTGCTGTTGACTTGTCAATCCTACATAAACATGGTTTTGTCTAGTTCATCTCTTAAACTTGACTGCTAAACTGTGCTCTGTGTGGTGCACTTGTAATTCTTTCTCCTTTTGCTGCTTGTGTTCCCTCAGTTGTTGACTGTGACTGGAAAATAGGCGTACAAAGCATTTTGCATTCTCTGAATGTACCACACAGTAATTCTGCTGTCTGAAAACTCTGTAATGTCAATAATTGATGCACTTGAGAAGTGGTAATTAAATTAGTTAATTATGCTGGTAAAATTACATGCAATTATGTGACTGCAGGGTATGTTTAGTAAATTAGGCTTTCCCATACTCACTACATATTGTGGTGCCAATTTTGTTCCTTGATGATTAGGTAGCTTTTGATACTTCTTAATTGATTTAATACCTGGATCTTCATTAGCCCTCGATTGCTATGCAATGTATGTCTGACATTTTTCTCTCTGATATTTCACAGAATATCATTCATAAAAAAAAAAATCAATCCATATATATACACACACATTCCTGTCAGATGTTAAAACATCAAGACTTCAGGGAAAACGCTGTCTTCTACAAGTGTCTTGCGGTGACTTGCCCACTAGTACGAGATGCCGATCAACTAACTGTCCCTGGGAACCCTCTAATATAAAATGACTGATTTCATTTATGTTTCTCTTGAAAGATCCAAATAAATAGGTGTCTCAGGGAAGATTGGCACAGTGACAGCTGTTTTAATGACACCTGTTATCTTTGCAGAGAGTAGTGAAAGGTTATTAAAAGGTAACATTAACTCAAATAAAAATTTCAAGGGGGTCAGATTTGATTGTGTCTAGTGCTCGGGTGGGGTTTGATGTATTTCATTCATGCTTGCTCAATATTTTACATATCAGAATAGCCTCCCAGCAGATGGTTACCTTCATGCTGGCTATGTTTACTCTCATAAACCTTTCCCAAACCAGTTTGTCTCCACACCCTGTGTTTCCCCCACCAGCACGTGCTCTATTGCTGTCAAAAGTGATGCTTCTGAGTATGATCCCTGTTTAGGGCTGCTGGTGACAAACTGCATTAAAAGCTAAGAGACGGATCTTTCTCTTTTTTTGCTCATAGGGCAGAATCTCTGTGGGAGAAAGGAAAGGGTAGAGTGGAACTTGTTCTTTCGCTTTGGAGTCATGAAGCATAAGACATGGTCTGTACCTACAGCCAGTCCAGCAATGTGCCGGCATCAAAAGCAGAGGGGTCTGAGTGACAGAGCAGTTAAACAACTGTGCTAAACTGACCTGAGAAGAAAAGGCTCCACTGCTGTGATGACTTCAGGAAAACAGGAATGACTCTGTCCTGTTGATGTAATGGTTCTGGGGGACTTGATACAGATAGAGGCAGGCAGGACCCTTGGTTTGTCAGCTGTTTTGTGAGGCACACCTTCCTCTGTTTCTGTCTCTTCATGGTGCCATTTATGAGGCTGCTGGGGAGCATGGACTCAGTGCTTGTCTGAGAGCATGAAGGGTGCCCACGCTCATTAAAGCTTTACTCATCAGTAAACTCACATGTGCTGCTCAGAGAAATAACTCCCGAGGAAAGAGTTTTGGAGGTGTACAGGTAGCTTTGTCTGAGCTTTACTTATTAAAAGAAAATCAACTTTTCTGTAATTTTCTATGGCTGCTGGAGCATCTTTATGGTGGCTTGAATATTAACCCGGGGGGATCAGTTCATGTTGCTTCTGTTTGTTTTGTTTAGGCTTTTACTGTCTTTTCCATTTCCCACCTTCTTTTTCACAATATTTATTACGTAAATCCCTATTCTGCCCCTTCTCTCCTCCCAAGTCTAATTTTGGCCAACTCTTTTTATATGGCAAATACACAACTCAGGCGTAAAACTTTACAGGAAAGAATTTCCGGTATTGCCAGAGTGCTCAGTAACTCCTAGGGGTGGCAAACTGTCTGGCTTCTTAAACCCTGTGTATCATGGCTCTTCAGACTTCTTGGTCCTGGGGAACTGAGGCTGTGAGGTTGGTGAGCATATGTGAACTTCTGAAAAGAGGGAGTGTTCATTCCTCCAAGTGTCTAAATTAGTGCTTATAGGGAAGTTTCTACTTTTATGAGTACAACTATATCATAGATTCTTGAGCTCTTTCTGTAATTTTCAAGCTCACATTACAACTGAAGTTAAATGAGTACTAGTGGATATGAAAGCTTGCTTATACACTTACCAACAGCAAGAATTCTGGTTCTGTTTAAGAGGTTAATCAGTATTTGAAAAATCATTGTTTTGTTCTATGAGAAGAGCTGCTATTAAAATATGAAGGAGTCAATTAGGAAGAAAATAGTGAAGAAATGTGCAGATTTAGATGGGAAAGCTTTTCCCTAAGGATTTTAGTGAGGTATATAGATGGAAGGATAGGACTTCCTGTAGGTATGCAATGGTCTTACTAGTGAAACTGTTAAAAAACCACCTGCTTTTCCTGGCAATCTTTGGTATTTAACAATCTCATTCAGACTTCCATTTTTGTGAAGGTACTTGAATATTGAAAATACAGGGGAGATCAAGCTTAAAATAACTGTGGGAATGCTGGGGATGTGTAGAAGCTTCTTGCTGATTTTCTTCAGTGGTGACATGGCTCTTGCTGTCTTCTGAAAGCAGTGCATTCAAAAGAACCTATCTTTATTTGGCACATTTGTGCTAGTGAGGCTGGCGTGCTACCTTGTTAGCTGGCGTCCTGCCATCCCAACAGATGGACAGGAGTATAGACAGCCAGGAGACCATGTACAAGCATCAGTATGTGTGTTGAGGGCAAGATCCCCTAGCCAGAAGTGTTGAAATGCTTGTCTGTTCTGTGTGTCTGCGCTTGTGGCTAAGTAAGATGATGTACCAGCCCTGAGTGGAATCAGCTGCACTGGTATAAGCCAATCCTTCACCTGCAAGGCAGGAGCTGCTCATGCAGATTTTGGGTTGGTATTCCTGTGGGAAGTCTGAGGGTTCCTGGAAAACACTAGTGCTTTCTACATAACGTTCAGTTCAAAGTGTGGTGAAGGAGCTTTTCAAGACATATGTTCAATAGCTCATACTCAGAGAACAAACAGAGCTCCATCAATGGTGATGAAGCCAGAGGTGTAAATGACTGATTCCAGTTCTGACCAATTTATTGAGCCAAGGTTTCTGCTAAGCTTGGAGAGAGGAGAGAGCTTGTCTGTAGATTGCCACAGAAGTTCATTGTTAGACTTCTCTGGACACCTTTCACCCTGTTCGTCTTTGCCTGAAGAGGCAGTGTTTTCCCAGTGAGACACACAAAACCACATCTGTCAACATTAAGTGCCTTTGTGAATTCAAGTAGTAACTTGACTGAATTTATGGAATCAAAGATAAAGAAGACTGGATTCATCTAATGTTGAGTTTAAGGGGTGGAAAGAAAGCCATGCTTCCATAAGATTATGACATTAGTTGAACTCTAAACAACTTTAAATTTGGAATCAGGTAGTGGGTGTTTAGTTTGGGAATGGCCACTTTTGTGTTAGTTCAAATTTGTTTCCAGGTGCTGTAGAGCATACTGAAAAAAATCCCTGTTCATAACTGAATTAACACTTACTTGTAAATGTCTTGGTAACTAAATTGGTTTAAATTTACCAGAGTTAAACTGTAATCAAACTCCAAATACAGACTCTTTCCAGGCTTCTGCTTGAGTTTACTTCATTTAAAGAACTGGCAACCATTTCAGAAGTGTTGTAGGGTATTTTTAAAACCTTCTTTTATAGATGACACTGATAGAATTCTATGAGGCAGCACACAAGGGATTGAGATCTGTGGTTCAAAGGCCTGCACAACTGTGAGCTAAGACCGGCAGTGATATTAGCAATGATTCATTAAGCCAATATTCACTAAATTTTCTTCGCAGCCTTAAAGGCTGTACACTTAGGTTTTCTCTTCCACCAACAAAGTATTAGATTCAGCTATTAGCTGAAATATTTTCACTTGGAAAGCTCTGTCTTGCCATAGGTATCTCGATAGATATTTTTATCCCAGGGCTTCTGAGGTCAAAGTCTTTGGTACTTTGTCATGCAATACCTCTTCATTATCACGTACTAAGAGAAATTGTAGGATAACTTTGTGTGAAAGACATGTATTTATATTCTGCTAATTTTAGCAAGTGGGACTAGTTGAAATGGCAATATTCACATTTGTGCATAAGCAATCTAACATATGAATTAGTTCCCTTTAAGCATATATAAATGTAACACCCAGTATCTACCCGGTCTGAATTGCAGAGTCTTGCAGATAAGCTAGCAAAGACCCCAGTACGAGTAATGATCCTGTTTGTTGGATGAAATATTAAATTAATTGGTCCCAGTTTACTTCCAAATAGGTATATGTGTGTAGGTAGCAGAAATGTCTGTTAGCCTATACCCAGCTTTAAGAAAGATTGTTGAGCTGTCTCTTAGAATAGAGAAGGCTCAGGGATCATATTAAAGTATAAAAACACCTAAAGGGAGGGAGGGAGGAGGATAGAGCCAGACTATTTTCAGTGGTGCCCAGTGACAGAGGCAATGCACACAAACTGAAACGCAGGAGGCTCCCTCTGAACACCAGGAAACATTTTTCTTACTGTGAGGGTGATAGAGCACTGGCACAGGTTGTCCTCGCGGTCTCTCTCCTTAGAGATATTTAGAAGCCATCTGGATGTGGTCCTGAGCTCCAGGCTCTAGGTGACCCTGCTTTGAGTGGGAGTTTGGACAAGGTGATATCCAGAGTTTCCTTCCAGCCTCTGTGTGGAAACTAATTGCTGTTGAGATTGAGTTCAGATCACATGTGCCAGATGTCTCAGCCAAAGTGAATTTAGTTCTCTTTTTCCCTTTCTTTTTTTTTTTTTTTAATGCCACTTGGTTATGTGCAGAGGGTAGTGAGATGTATTCATCTTATCAGCATACTTCTTCCTTTTTTCTGCAGGAAGTGCTCAGCATCAAAGCATTGAAGAGCAGTTGAAATGTACTCAGCAGGTCCTTGATTCTCTATTAGTGCTGTTAGCGATTTTTTGTAAAGCAGGTCCTTATGTGAAGGCACAGGAGAAAGCTGTTCCTGTGATCTCTCTGATCGCTCTATCCAAGTGTTACAGCTCCCAGTGTGGGGCTATTTGGGTGTATCCCAGTGAGAGGTTCGGATCTTTATGTGATAATGGCCTCAGTTCCAGTCTTTCACCATGGCATGCTGATGAACTAGGTAGGAATACTCTTTGCCTACCGAATACTCTACATCATTACTTGCCGTGATAATATGATCACTTGTATATCCTTAAACCAAAAAGAGAAACCACTTAAGTATAATCTCCTCTACAAACCTGTGGGTAACCAATTTGATTTCACAGAGTCGTTCCAGGACCACTTAGATTCATAATGTCCCACATACAGTGTGACCAAACATGCAGTGGAGTACCAATGCACGTCAGTTTGCACAAATATGTGCACAGTAGATATTAAACATCCACAGTAGGCTTTCTACCAATATATCCTTGTGCTTTTCATTCTATGTTTTAAATTATAATTAGTAACAACAGGTGCAGACTAGATTCTCCCTGCAGAAAAGTAAAACGCAATTGGATAGCTAGCAAGGAGAAGGAATGCAGATTTCAGAGTGGTACACAGAGCAGCTACAGTACAATTCTGTGCTGGATTGGCTGTGGCTCTTCTGAGCCATCAGGACTTGTCTGCTATTTGTATCAAGTTCAAAGATATTTCCATAAGAAACATTCCATTTCCACACAAACCAAAGATGCTTGTTTACTCTTGCATCTCTCCTTTCATCTTTGTTACTTAATGATTCTTGGCTTTTCTTTCTCTGCTGTCTTCACTGTCATGTTGATGCAACTGATAGCAAATGCTGTCCTTATTTTAACCCCAGTCATTTTATGTTTGGCTTTTCAAGCACCCAACCCACAGTGACTCCAGAATCAGACATTTAGCTACATTAATTGCAATGTGGGTGCATTGCAGTAGCTTTGATACACTGGTTGGCTGTTTCATCATTTAGAGAACTTTCCTCTACTTGCCACTGCTCTAATATACAAGTGCAGACTGTTGGGCACCAGTAAATATGCTTTACTACCCTTTCAAACATTTTTTTCTTTTAAGTCTAAGATTTGCTACAACTAGTTTTTTGTCACATAGATTCCTTACACAAGTCCTGTCTACTTTATGGGTTCTGATGGGAAATATGACAGGGAAGTCTAGGCAGAGGGTTTTGAGAGGATTGACATTACACAGTTCAGAGTAACTGTAATGTCTCTGTTTACCACCACAGTTGAACAAATGACAGAACTGTTAGTATTCACCTAGAGCCACTATATATTGAAGCTTAATCTAGTCCTATCCCAGACACTCTGGAAACTCAAATTTGGATGCTACTGCTGTTCTATGATATCAGCAATACCTGTATAAACTGGTGGCTCAGCTTACAAAGGCCTTGGGTTCTGTTGGCTTGGACAGGGGGAGAGAAGAGATGGAAATCATGCAGGGTGAAGTCTCTAGATAGAGTCATTCAATGTCTTGTCTGCGTTCTGGTACCACCAGTCCCAGGTATTTAAAGGGTCGTAAGTTAATTCTCCAGAGGCTTTATGTTGTAAGATGCAGGACACTAAAGCAAATTATTAGATGATAAAGCGGCTTTATACTTTCTTTTTTTTTATACTTTCTTTTAACGTATTTTCTCCTTTTTGAGTTTAAAGGTGCCACTTAGGTCATGATTTGAAGTGATGGTCTTGTTTTCAGTTTTTTGTTGTTTGCGTTTTAATTTGCGTTCTGTTGGATTTGGGGTGTTTTTACACCACTGTTAGTTTTAAAGAGAACTTTTGGGTCTCACATAACTGCTAACCTTTGAGAGCTGGAACTTTAACCAGAGCATCAAAGATTGTAACACTTTTGATTGAAATTGTCAGAGCTGGCAAAACTGGGCTTTCTGATTGCCAGTTTATTTTATAGGCATGACCAATGGCAGTAGGTCATCTAAAATGCTGTAAAAAACAAACAAAAACCCCCCAAAAAACAACTAAAATTATTTATTTCTTCAGTCTGTTACAAAGTAGTTGAGGATATGCTATAGCCATCAAATATGTCCAGCCAAAACCTAAATGTGTTATACATGTTAATCTGTACTTACAGATCACAGTGCATATATACAGAATATTAGATTGTGAACTCTCTATGCATATTTGAAAAGATTTTTGTATCTTTTCATAAGTAATACTTCTATTTTACAGTGCATCAAAAGTAAGCCTAACTAAGCCATATAAAGGCATATCACATCTTTTGACTTTGTGACTCACTTATTTCTTCATTATATGCCAAACACAACTTCCAGTTCCTTGTGTTTTACTTACAATAACATTAGTGTTTAATTCTACAAACTCAATCAAAGCTACACTTAATATAAAGAAAACAGAGTCCCTATTTTATAGCTGCATTAAATACTTTCCCCTAAAATGGTTTAGGGGGTGGCTTTTTTTAAAATTTATTGATTTTTTTTCACAAAGCTAGACACTTTATTTTGTTTTTAGTACTTGTATTTATAGTTGTGGAATGATCATTTTCTGGTTGATTTCACATTGAGCTCTCTCAAAACTAGTTTTAATAGTTTCATGCCCTTTAAATCTTTTTCTTTCTATCACTGCTGTTAGAATATATTATACTTTATATTCTTAAGCTATTAACTTGGTGCTCAGTTAATGATTTGTTAGTGGTTTAAGGGAGTGTATCTGGATTGTTTGTATTGGTATTAGCTTTTTTTTTTTTTTTAAGAATGGCAAATAAAATAAATAATTCCAATAATGGAGAAGAATAAACCAGCAAGGAGTTTGTTTCATGAGGCTTAGATAAGATGAGACTACTCATAATATATCAATCAACCTATTTTTGTCTAAAAGCTTGCATGGTATTTGGTAGTTAATGATGGTTTGCTTTTCTTGGAGAGATACAAAGGATAAATGGGACTTTTTCTTTTCTTGATATCTCATCTCCAGTGTTTAAGGAAATTTGTGAATTACTTCAGGACTGTTTTCATTAATCTAGAGTGCCAGTTGGGTTTGGTCTGTGGGATGAGGTCTAAGCAGAAGATGGAGAGGGAGTAAAATAAAGCAGGAAAAGGGAATATAGGAAATGGAAAGAGAACTGCTTCCCCATTCCCATATTGTGCCTGTTGATGAAGCTTCACTTTATAAGGAACAATATCTTTGCTGTTCCTAGACTTTCAAAATTACATAATTATGTATGACAACATTACACCTGAAATTATGCACGACACAATGTTCTCTACATCCTCAGTTTTCACTGTATCCTAGGTTGGGGCAGTACTGGGATGCTTCCTTGAGGCACACTGACAATTGTTGTGACTTCACTGTGAACAGTAGCCAAGTGCCTCATGTGGAGTTCCTTTGTCAGGTACGGACCTGAATGTACTCCTGTGCCCAGTGCCTCATTTGCCAAGTGCTATTTGTTTTCCTCTTAGCTCCACTCTCCCTGCAGGACAAAATGCCATCTATCCTTTCTTGCTCTGGAACTGACTGCTGCTTTAATTCCTTAATTAAGTGCTACTCTTCCTTGTTTTTTGACAGGCCTCCTGTTTCCTAACGTCTAGTTTCTTCCTTCTCTTTAGCAAGTGTACATACACAGAGTAGTGTCACAACTTCGGGATGACAAGAAGATATTTTGGATAGACCAAACTCATGGCAGAGCTGTACTGAACCACAGACTTATGTTTTCTCTCTTGAGAAGCTGGATTGGTGTGGGAGATCTTTTTCAGGCTTGTGATAATTGGTACTTCATGAATATGTGCTTCCATGCAACACAATAACACATATGGTTATATTTATTGAATATTTATATTTTATTATGCTTACCCTGAATTGCTTTGTGTGAACATCTAAGTCATATAATAGCACAGATGATCAAATCAAATGTTGTACTTCCTTGAGTACAACATTTCCTTCCTTATTTTGAGAAGTGAGGTCTGAAAGACAAAACCTCTGAGTTGTTGCACAAACTGGAGAAGGTTTTACAGAGAAAGGTCAGAAAAGCACACCATAAAAAGGTGAAGTCAGAGGGGAGAATGGGCCATTGAAAGGTCTGATTTTTCAGCTGTTGGATTTACAAGCAAGCAGAAAAAATTAGTAAAATCGCATGGAGCAAGAAAAAGAAGTCAGTGTCCTTCGTTGCAATCTGTGTTTTGGCACTCCTCTTTCTCTTCATTACCAGGAGAATAATCCCATGAAATGCAGTTTTTCTGCTAATTTCCTATAGGATCTGGATCTAAGTCGGTATGGTAAGGATTCTCAACACTGCCTAGGTCCTGCATCTTTTGAAGAGTTGTTCTTCCTCTCCACCTGATGCAATTATCTGATATGTGGTAAACATGCACCTGGAGTTCCTGTCTATTGGCACTGTAAGCAACCCAAGCAGAGTTTACAGCTTTTTACCTGCATGGTGTTTTTTCCATCCTCCAGGTGGCCACAGAGGTGATGTTGGTGCAGGTCTTCCTTTGAGTCAAAATCTGCCACCTCAAATATAAATATATTTAATCTCCATAGTGCCGTCAAAATGACCATTTGCATAGAATGTTTTAAATTGTGAAACATGTGAGATACCTGGCCTCATCTTCCAAAATCAATAAAGTTTGTAAGTTATTTGCAAGTTATATATGTGTAGATATGCATCCTTGTGGCGCTCTTCCAGGGCTGTGCTAAACTGCTAAACATAAATGTGCTTGGGGAGAATTTAAAGTCTAATGCTCTTTTTGAAGCAGAGTCGCCAAGAGTTTACTATTCCCATACAAAAATGTTGCTGTCAGTGATGTTTTGTCAATGGGAGAAGATATTGCCATGCTGTTTCTGGGAAGCACTAAAATCTATCTATTTTTTAACTGTACTTTTCCCCACATTAGGAGTCTCTTGTCTAAGAAACATTATGTTTGTTTGGGTTTTTTTGTGGGTTTTGGTGTTCATTTTTTTTTTTCCAATCCTATTATTACTTCTTGATGATATATTTTATTTTGTAAAGCATCTCTCACGTGGTATCCACCATTACTCCAGGGATAAATAGGATAGCATGGGTCTGGTATAGGTATAGAGGTAACTATATTGAGTAGGAAATGGAAAGTGGAAATGGAGTGCTTCAAGTTTCCTTGTCTGAGAAGCCTTTTGCAGTCAGGACATCAGCAGAGGTACCAAAGCACTGGTGAACAATAGTGGAAGGGGAGAGAAATCAAAGGGAAAATAAGATGGCAAAAAGAGACTTTGTGGGAGTAGGACTTTGCTTTTTGTTGCTGCTGCTGGGTTTTGTCTGTGTGGGTAGATTGGAGAATCACCAAGCAGATGCAGGGAGTTGTGGGAGGGAAAGGCAAGAATGAGTGAAAGGACAGAAAGAAAGCCAGTATATGTTGAATACAGGGGGCACAGTTCACAGGTTGGCCAGATTAAGCCTGTGAAGGATTTTTGCAACAAGGAGATTGATTTTTATCTGAATCCCACAATGATGTGAAAGCCTGTGGAATTGTCCATGGTGGCCAAAATCAAGTATTCAAACCTCATGGCTTTTCTCTCCCTGTTCTCTCAAGATATCTTAAAATTGGTCTAAAAGTCACAATATTTTAAAAAATGATCCAAAGTAATTTTATTTCTTTTTTAAAAAACTTCATTCTTTTCATGCAGACTTATCAATTTTCAGCTTTCTCTGAGACCTTGCAGAGCACCAAAACCATCAGAAATTCTTATGCTGGTGTAGTCTAAGGTGTCTTAATTCTGTCTGGCAGAATCAGCTCAAATATTACACTGATTGTTTTCTAAATATGTCATGTCACAAATTATTTGCCAAAAGTATTCCTTTTGTTTCTCTCTTCAATTTATACAGAATGTTTCCATGATGAAGGGAAATAGTTTCTGTTTCTTTCCTTTTTTTCTTTTTTTTTTATTTTAAATTTTTACTTTTTTATTAACATATTGAGAGAACTATCTACAGCATGAATTTGTTCATGGACTACTTTTAATAGTCAGATTCTGCCAATTCCAAGTGAGACTCTGGAAACGTGCAGAGGCCTGAGCCTCTAAGCTATCGTAAATAATGTTGATCTATGCTTGGTTTATTTATTTTTTATAATGTTAGTGCAGCCAGCATACTGACAGAATATAGAACCTCTCACAAGCTGTCCAGGTAGTGGAGCTTTTTATAAGTGGTGCTGGCATGTGGTTATAGAGTTCTATAGTAGCACATCTGGGCAGGTTCAAATGCAAAGCTATTCTGACTTTTTTCAGCAAAGGTGTGTTTATGCAGTGCAAGTTTTCAACTGGCACATCAAAACCGACTTGATGCTTTTAATTGCCTCTGAACAGCAGACAGTAGTGATAGCAAATGATAATCGAGGAGAAACCTTTGCGTGTGCCACGTCAGGTCTGTGGTCCCTAGTTTCCAATTTTGACCTCCTATTTTGATAGGCTCTCAAAGTCTATGCACAAAGTCCTGGCTGTAGCTGCACTTCTTTAGGGCAAGCTGTGTGCACCTTTCACTGGTCCTGCAGTGACTACAGGAATGACTGCATGAATTCCAAGTGTATGTTTGGCACAGGTGCAAAACTTTTGATTTTGAAAAGAAGTTAAAACCTTGGCTCCTTTTAAAAGAGGGAGAGAGAGAGAAAAAAAAAAGATTAAATTTTCTATAGCAACTCAAAAATGAAGTACCTTTCTCTTGGTCTATTTTGATTTCACTTTGAAATAAAGCCTTAGAGCCCAAGCTGTAAGTCTCCTGCTTCAGCAGCAGCTCTATTTCTCAAATGTAGGCTGCTTGCCAACCATCCTAACTAAAGAGGATTTTGGAACCCAGAAGTCCTGGATCATCTGTGTGTGTGTTGTGCGATGTCATAGAGCTTTGGGTTCTACTCTAGTGCCAGGAGTGGGGACAGGAATATACTGATGTGCGGGGCAGGCAGCAGAATGACTCTGTGCTAATTTGGGGGCCAGAAGCCAACATCTGCCTTGCTTTTTGCACACTGCTTCCCAGCAGGGCTGGTGGAATGGCGTTGCTCTTGGTATTTCCTCATGCCCTATGGGCAAAGTGTCCCAGCTACTGCTGAGCCCCTCCAGCCCACAGAGCCGCTGTGTTAACCAGCTCCCTGGCAGCAAGCCTGCAAGCTCTGGAGCCCCTGACTATGGATGTGATTTGACTGTGAAAATGGTTGCCATAAGGCGTTGCTGAGGCCAGGGGATTTAGCAGGATTAAGCAAGAGATTGAATGCTCTTGTATAAATAACCAGAATATCCAGAATTATAGCTGTTAATGCTAACAAACATGTCAGGTGGAAATACTACCTCAAGATTAAGGTTTAAAATCTAGTGATCACCACAAAAAAAAGCCCCAAAAACCATCTAAGGAGTAGCACATCTGAAACCTTATGCCTAAGAGGTTTTCTAATTTCTTTTTCTAAGGCACTTGGTACATGGCTCAGGCCAGAGGCAGGATGTTAAAATAGACAGGTCCCAAGTAAGACTCTGTGTGTCAGTGTTTATGTCTCCAGTGGCTTCTTCTAGTCTTACTCACCATGAAGATTAAGTGATTTTGGTACATTTATTTATTTACAAAGCATTATCCAGCATTACTAAGGAGAAGTGCCTGTAAGTAAAGTGTGTATTGGCATGAGCCCCTCTCAATAGTTGGACAGCAATAGTGGATGCTCCCTGGCTGTACTTGTTCCAATAACTGGGCATTTTCACAGAAACATGTCAAAGGGTGGAAAGGAAAAGAAAAATCTCACCTTTCATTAGGTTTGCTTCTGTGGGCTGAAGTTATGACTCATGTTTCAGGCATGAAAAACAGCCACCGTACCACACCTCCCTGGCAAAGCCAGGTGCATGAGTGCTCCAGAGGCTAATTCTTGAGGGAAACCCTGGAAAGGCACTTGTTCTCCATGCCTGAATAACATCCAGTGTTGTTACCTCGAGCATTTTTCTGTCCAGCCCTGTTAGTAAAAGAGCATCATACAGAACTGTTGCTTTGCTTGGAATAGCCTTGCAGTACATAAAATAAAGGTCAGTAGCTGTGACCTAAAGAGTTTAACAAGAGAATGCACAGATTCTGAAAGCAAATGGGCTTTAGTCAGTGGTGCCTGGTTCTTATCTCTCTGGTGCAACTGAAAAATTTCCATCTTCCCTTTCCCAGTTTATAGGGAAACTGAAGACAAACACAGGGAAAGGAAATGCCGGAGCCCAGCACCGCATTCTGAGTAGTCTAGAAGTGGAGCTGCTGGTAGGGCTGTTCATATCATGGCCTGCTGCCCTTAAAAGAAACAAACCATGTTCTTCAGGATTTCATACGTGCACATGAGCTCCCAGTTCTATTTCTTCACGTCCTGTTTGTTTCTGATGAGTTAGGGTTCATTGTGGAACTACTAAATATATCACACAAACATAGGCTTACCAGACAGATTTTGTGCTTTTAATCAGTTAAACATTTAGTTCTATGGGAGGTGGTTCTTCTAGCTCCTGAACTGTGAACACAGGCCAAATGTCCTCAAACTAGGTAGAAAAGGACTCATAAAAGGCAGAATTAATGAGATTCTGTAATTTGAGCAAGGCTCATTGACTTGCCAGATCCTACATATCTAATGATTTAAGCAGAGTTACAGAGGCATTATCAGTGCAGGTTCAAACCCTATTCTGCCTGGTACAAGTTACTGCATTTCTCCATTTAATGGAGTTTGGGGTTAGAAAGTGCTCAGCAAGTGAAATTCTGTGATTGCTGCTAAGAAGCAGACTTTGCACAAAACTTTTTCTGTAAAGACAGAAGACAGACATATTTTTTCTACCTCTTCTGTCCTTGTGAATGAGCAAGTAAGGATGTTGGAGTGTTTAAATGTATATGCAAGAGTTCTACCTACCTGCAAGATCAGGGAGATGAATTAGGCTGCAGCTTGTTCTGCTACACTACAACTGCAAATGTCATGCTCCTTTCTTTGTCTTTTGTCCACTGACATGTGTGGCTAGGTGTCCATGACAGTCACATAGTTAAGCGACACACAGATAAAAAACTTCAAAGTAAAACCTTCTCTGTATTGTAATTCCTTAATCTATTACTGGCTCACAGCAAAAGCTTGGGGAACTTGAGCAAGGTCTTTATTTTATTTTTTTTTATTTTGCCACAGTGTGTGCTACCATACATTAAAGTATATCTTCAGTGCCAAAAGGGACATCCATTGAGATCTAAGCATATTTCCTTTAAAGTGGCTCTTTGTAAGCATACCTACTTATGCGGAGAGTGTAGATAAAGATGACAGCAGTGAGAAGGGAATCCAGACTTCCCTCCTTTTACAGATCAGGAATTTTAAACCCTATGGGACAGCACACAAATGCACCCTCTGGGATAGCTAATGACTTTGTTCTGTTCCTCACATGAAAAGCTATTTTGCCTTTATTTCAGCCTTTTTTTCCCCTAGAAGATGCTTATTCTAGTAAAAATGGTGAATAATGGAAATATCTTTTTATGTGCACATGCATTAATGGACCCAGGCCTCCCAGCTAACTGCATTTCTGGAAGTAAGGGGAGTATCCCACTTGCAAAATAATGCTGGAATTAGTAGTCGAAAGATTGCTCCCAAGTGGGCAGTTTCTTCTGTCCAGTTGAACTACTTCTGAAGTAGGAAATCAAGTGTTGATTTTCTTTCATATGCAAACAAGGCTAGGAGGATTCTAGCTAGAGCTCATTTTGTGCACATATTCTAGCTGTCCATGTAGTTGGTAGAGGGATGTTAGCCAATAAAAGGGTACAAATAGTTTCCTAATTGGACAGTTAGACTCTAATGCATGAGTCATCTTTTGTCCCTGTTGCTATTGTCCAGTGCCATTCCCATTTTCACATTCATTTCAGATTTCACAGGCTGTAG
Source organism: Acanthornis magna (assembly GCA_036785705.1). Taxonomy (NCBI): domain Eukaryota; kingdom Metazoa; phylum Chordata; class Aves; order Passeriformes; family Acanthizidae; genus Acanthornis; species Acanthornis magna. The sequence goes on along the minus strand of JAWUZG010000025.1, from coordinate 22,438,033 downwards.
CTTTCTGAAAACCTCTTTCATCCTCTTGTCCAGAAGTATCTATGAGATCTCTGCCAAGGGCTTCATTTGCTGGATCCAGGTCACACTGATGTGACATGATGTCCAGGAGAACACCTCCAGTGAGGTGAAGCAGTCAGAGCAACACTCCTTAGGCCTTTCTCTTGCATGAATTGACCTGTCTAGTGCAGGTGTGTTTCAGTGAGACCTGGCTGTCACTATTCCAGTTTCAGAACTCATTTATCCACAAGGATCTCTTTCCTGGTCTTTTCTGTGCAGTGTAACCAAAAGGCCAGTATCTCTTTTATGTTAGAAAATGATATAAAGTCCATTGGCTAGTTTTATGCATTTACAACCACTCCTCAGATTATATAATAAGTAATAAATGTTCCTGCTCAATTGAATACTTAAGCAGATATGTTCTCTTGTAGTTTATGATGCTAAAATTGCCAGCCAATTTCATGAGCCTTGTGTACAGCATCAGAGCTCTCTGGATAACACTGTGGTTCAGATAGAGCACTGTAACTGGTGAGTATATTATTTCAAGGTGTATGAACTGGTATCAAGTGTTTGGTTTTCTCTGCTGAAATATTGAAAATATATGCACAGCTATGACATATTTGACCACTCTTGCTAAGTGAGGCAGAAGGAGACTCCCTCATACACTTGTGTGGGATACCACCAGGAACAGAACAGTAAATCTGAGAGCTGGAATCTTGGTTGTGGTGGTGTGTTCCAATTCAAAGTATCTTGGTTAAATTAGGTTGGGACTAAGACATATAAAAACTGAATTAAGCCTCTGAAGGATTAGAAGTAGTAATTATAACCAGGCTAACATTTAATTATTTGCAACAAAAACAATGAATGTGTACTTCTTTAGCTTGTGATATATTAAATCTTCTGGTATGCTAAGCCAGTTCAGAATAGATTTTTTTGTTTAAGTCTTCTTTTCATGATTTGTCCTGTGAAGTTTATGATGATAAATAGAAATTTGTAATCGATTCTTCTTCTATTAGTGTGCAGATTCATCTAAACATAACTAGGGAAATCGGGAACTTGCTGCTGTCAAGCTTCCTTGAAAACCTGCTAGGGGCATAACGTGCTTTCCAACATCGCTGTTACCATGATGTCTAATCTAGAGGGTGAAAAAGGAATAGGAGGAAGGATGTGCTTAGCCAGAAAGTCATCAGAGCTCATTGCTTGAGGTGGTTAAGAAAGCTGACAACATAATTGCTGTGGAGACTTCTCTTCTGAGCTTCTTGGCCAAGACAGCATTGTTGGCCGGGCTGAGGTCAGTCCACTGTGCCAAGGAGGTACAGAGCAAAAGGATAAAAACCTGGAACCTGTCTGCAGGGCAAAACAGGCAGTGAAGAGTGGGGGCAAACTGAGCATGGTAGGAAACAGAGAGGAACCTCGGGAAGGGCATAGCCACAGACACAGTAAACTCGCCCTCATGAGATCCAAGAGAACTGCAGTACTCATCCACAGTGACTGGTTTTGGCCCAAATCTCCTGCCTGTGCTCCCAGTGTTAAAGGAAGGCAATGAAAAGGAAGAGTATAGCTGTCACCTTCCATTTGTTGGTGTGCCTAAAGGTTGCAGAGGTGAGTGCCTGGAGGCTGGACAGCTGGGGATTCAAGAAGAGACAATTTGGATGTTGCTGCTGCCCTTGGGGCATGTCTCATTGTGCAGGTCTGTGCCTCAGACATGAGGCTTTATCTTTTGCTTTATCTGCCTTACAGAAGTCTGCAACAGAGACATTCAACTTTATAGCATGTCTTAAGTGAGCCAAGAGACTCACCAAGGTTCGAGGCTGAAAATTTGTTCTTTCTGTCGGGGGCCTATACTCTGAAGGATACCTTGTGTTTTGGCTCTAGCTTGCATTTGTCATAAATACTCTTCTTGAACATTCTTCTTCACTTCTCAGGATCATTTTCCAGATGTGGCCCTGAAACATTGCTCTGCAAGTATTTCTTCACATCATTACCTTATTTATTACTTTTTAGTTCCCAAGGGATTATCTAAGTGGGGGATTTACCTCTGGTCCCTCCTATTTGTACCACCCATCCATTAGTCACGATGCTGATAAATACAGGGAGCTTTGCAGGGATGATGGGTTTAAATACTAAGGGTTTGCTCTGATAATTAAGTTCTCTTTGCTGTTTGAACCATATACCCAGTTGATATTATCATTTAACTCAGGACAGAATATCTGGAGTTTGTCTAAAAGCAAGGTGTGGGAAAACATGGAAATCAGTGAATGTTTCCAGTGAAGAATTAGAAGTCTGATAAGACATGGAGATGTTAATGTAGAAGGTCAATGTGCATATTGGAACATTGTTTATATTGATGATATTTCTCATGCTCATATTTTTCAAGTATTTTATCAAATTTTATTAATATTTTGACATGAGTGTTTTCTTCAAAGGTAGTTTAAAATATTGTCTATTTGGTGCTTCTAAGCCTAATTCCCCTATGTTTAAATGATTTTTGAACAGTGTAGGATTTTCATTAATTTATTCATCATTGAAATTGTCTTGATCTGTAGATTGTTCTCAAGCAGCTTGTCATGACTATATGGGATAAAAAATTTTAGCTGTGTTGGTTACTTTGATTGCATTAAACCAGTGCTTGGAATCAGAATTTGGATGCAGATACTTAAAATTTCAAGTTCCAAATTTGATTTCCACAAACATCTCCTAACATTGAGATTGTTCCTGCTTAATGGCTTTGCTTGCTTACCTCCTTACAGAGGCAGCTGAAAGTATTGTCTAGTTGTTACTGCCATAGTTATTTTGGGTATATTACACTATTTCATTTAAACATAGTCCTATTGCTACATAAATAATTAGAAAAAAGAAAACAAAAATTATACCTGATCTAGTGCCCGTAAAGCACATTGAGAAACTTCATCCAGAAGAAAGAAAATTAAGAAGCAAGTGGAAGACAGCACTGTTGTAGTGACATTGCCACAAACATTCATTCGTTTGAGCAGGGATTTCTAGAAAAAATAATCTTATACATAAGGTGATTAAGACAAGTAAACCCAGCATTGCTTCTTTGTTGTTAAACAAAGATGTTATTCTCGCTCGTGTAAGATTTAGTAAGACATTAAGCATGTGTGCATGATGTCAAGATATTGGCTCTAGCATGTGTTCTTACAGCCTTTATAGTTTGTGATGACATAATTAGGTACATTCTGTGAAAGTAACTTAAAATGTTACTGTCTGTTCCAGTGAATTGAAAGTGTTTGGTCCGGGATATCTTGCTGGAATATTTGCACAGCCTTTTGACTGGAGGCTTGAGGAGTTCAGAAGTGAAACCATCTTTCTTTTGTACAGTGTAGTCATGTGTCTGCAGGTTTCCATGTGTTTCCAGCATCCAGAGATGCTGTCACCACTCAGTGCCTCATAAAACCTCAAGATCCCTGGCGAGAATCCTCCTTTGGATTTCCTGGCCTGATGAGCAGCTGTACCTCATTGCAGTCTGCAGGCAAACTGGTGCTCAGCCTGTAGCTGAAACTGCTGGCTTAGATGTTCAGAGGTACAGATCCCCAAGCAGCACTGAGCTTGCTAAGCCCAAGCCTCTCTTTTTGTATTTCCTGCTTGTCCTCTCTTAAAACATCTGTGCAACTCTTGCAATTAGTTTGCCCTTCTGTTTCTGGTTCCCAGTTATTAAGTACTTTACACTTGGTACATTGCCTTCCTTTGCAGGATCTCAAAGCACTTGGAGACCTTAATTCACAACACCCTCTGAAACAGGTACTAAGTGCATCTATTACAGAAGTAGCTCAGCTGAGGGGCAAGAGGGTACCTCACCAAAGTAAGACAAGCAAGTCTGTACACAGCCAAGAATAGGCTGCAAGTGTCCAGGCTCCAACTTCTGCTATTGTACTCATTGTTTTTGTAATAATATTTACAACAAATGTATTGTAACTTTAAAAATAATATTAAAAAAAAAAAAAGGAATCATACAGTCAATGAGCTGTTGTTAAATTTCTAGTGCTCACTGAATAGTGCCACAAGGAAAAAAAAGGTAACTTGTTGGGTTATGGTTTGAAAACCAAGTTCAGTTTGTTTATCGATATTAAATCATACTAAGAATATATACAAGAACAAGAAATCCTGTTTCCCTCACCCAAGCTGTCTCTACAAGAGCTACATTTTTGGAAACTAGCAGTTTTTAAGACAGAGTGGACAAAACAGTAGTAATTTGCAGCTCAGGTCCTTCATCAGTCTGGAATTATTCTAGCTGTATCAACTCCTTGGTTGCTATAAATCACCTCTTACTCCTGCTCTGTGGTTGAGCTCAAAATGAGCAAGACTAGTTGTAAACGTTCTTTTTTAAAAAAATCAGACTTGGGACTCAGCAGGATCTTGACACCACACTATTTTATAAAAGAGTAATTGTGGTTAGATTTCATAATATAAGAGCTTGTGTTGGGAGGGGAACCAAAGCGAGATATGTGTGTGTGGTGCTCCCTGGATCCCAGAACAGCAAAGCAGTTCAAGCTGCTTTTTCAAATATGTTGCCACTCTGCTGTGAATGGAAAAAAACCCAGAACGTGCTCCAGTCTGGACTTGGCTGTGGTGCTTCTCTCCCTCAGGAGCTCAGCTGGCTTTGCACGTGTCTTGAGGGTGGAGACATACAGCTTTGGCTGGGCTCTCCAAAAAGCTGCAGCAGGTTGTGTTTGTGGATTTTTAAAAGCTGTGGTTGTTGTACCAAAACAGCTGGGCCCTGCACAGAGAATTTTCCATCTAAAGTCCTGATCTGGTCTGTTCAGAGCTCTGTGGGTGAATCACTTGCTGCTGGGTAGGGGAGGGACTCAGTGTTGAACTTGGGTCGTCCAAGGTGGGTGATCACACCTTGGGGGGTCTCTCTGTGGGTAGTGGTGAGAAGCAGTAAATCAGGTTTTGACATCGAATCACCTCTTGGAGGAAATGCTCTCTCTCTAGAGAACCTAAAGGATTCTATATCCTTGGAAAATATCTGACATGGAGTTCCCTATGTGACAGGGCTAGACAACACAGTCCTAAATGCAGATCTGTGAGTTGACAGCCTGGCTGCACCCACTGTGGATTGTTTTGAGAATGGTTGTCCCGTCTGCTCCATGTTTACTTGCATGTGGAATGCTGTTTGCACATAAAGGAAAGCTGTGGATATTTCAAAATAGCATGGCATCAAACTCTGCTATTCTAAAAGGGAAGAGAAGAGAAGAGAAGAGAAGAGAAGAGAAGAGAAGAGAAGAGAAGAGAAGAGAAGAGAAGAGAAGAGAAGAGAAGAGAAGAGAAGAGAAGAGAAGAGAAGAGAAGAGAAGAGAAGAGAAGAGAAGAGAAGAGAAGAGAAGAGAAGAGAAGAGAAAGCTGTGTCATCTTGGAAGCAATGACATGCATGCAGGTCTTGTGTTTATATTTATGCAAGGAACTATTCCCCAAGGTGCCTGCCTTGTCTGACTGTATGTCTGATATAATTCCCTTAAGGCTGACCTCCACTTCCAGCACAGAACATTGCAGGATTACTGCTGTAGCTGAAATATTCCATGCATCTAAGTGTCCTGCTTGCAAAGAAATTTGCTAAGTCTGTTCTCACTGTGGGAACGTTCCCAACTCCTTCAATTATTAAAAAGATATATTGCTTTCCTCATCCTTAGATCATCCTTTGGCCCATGTAGGACTGCTGTTACTTGACTTTCTAAATTTAGCAATATTAGGCACCTCAAAAAATTATTTTAGTGCCCTACAAAACTGACACTCAAAGGAGAAAAAAAGTATTTTTCTCTTCTTCATAATAGTTTATGTTCAAAGTGCTTTCATTTGATGAAAAATATTTTCTTTTAAACTGTTAAAATGAATGGAAAGTATGCCAGACAGCCTCACTAAAACAAATTGGCACAGAAAAGGCCAAGAAGAGAGAGGAGAGGGGGGGAAAACCCAAACACATGGAGCATTACTACTACTGGACTGAGAAACAGCACCACTTCACACCAAGAAACTAACTGGACCTTGAAAAAGGACACAGAAAATTGGCAGCATTTTAGGTCTTAATGCAGAGTTGGTGCTTTAATGGTGGCTGACTGAAAACTGAGCATTGATGTAGAGGTGATATATGAGCAGGACTTCTTTTGGGTCAACTTTTAATTTTAAAATAACGTAGCTTAAAATCTAAAACCAAATATGAAACACAATGGGAATTGGATATATATACATATTTAAGCTGCCATCTTCTCCTTTGTAACTAGCAGGTGGTGTGATAAGTGAGATCCTTTTAACCTGTGTATATGTAAAAAAACTTAATGTCTTTTTATTTAATAAATACTGCTCATATGTGTTGCAATGACATTACTTCATGGGCTGTCACCTCTGTTCTTTGATTTATGCATTTTACAGCACAATATCCCCTCATGATAAATACTGGGTTATCTTTTTTCCTACTTTGGTACCCACCTGTGTTGTGTCTGCTAGGCTCTTGGAATGCCCTGGAAACCTCCTGCCATGCAAAATCTAGTAGGATAAACATGAATCATTTCCTCTTTGCTGGTTTCCTGGTACTTTGTTGTGAGTCCCCAGGCACTAGTTTTGAGACCTTCCTGGAAGACATTGTTATTTCTGAATCAGTTTTGGTCTGGCTGTACTCTGTGTCCTGGGAGACTGCCCCAGAATTTTTTCTTGATCTGCTGGTTAACCACACAGTGCATGACTTGGTAGGAGCCAGGGCTCCCATTTGAAGAATGTGTTCCACCTCCACCTGAAATCCTAGGCATTGAGGGCAGGGAACTTGCATGTGCTGGCCGCACTCTTCCTTGCATTTTGGGTGAATGATGCTTGCTGGCAGACCTGTCGTCTGTATAACATGAATGTAAGTGGGTCATGCCCTCAGGCTTGGAAACTGATGTGTGCTGAGAGTGCATCCCTGTGCCAGAAAATTCTTCTCTCCTGGAAAGGTAACCCCTTTTTCTGAACATGTACTTTTTTCCCCTCTAATTACCCTCAGCCCTTTCAACAATACTGCTGGGAGTCTTTCCTTGCCTTTGGACCTGCACTTAGTAGGGAAGCAATTTAAACCATCCAAGCATGAGATGTAGCATAATCAGCATCTTCTCTCTCCCAGTTTGTCACCTGCAATGTATCTGCAGTAGCCCAAGGGGCTGTGTTCACACTGTCGTGCTGTGCTAGGGGAAGACCAGCTCTTCACTGAGTAGTCGTCCACATGCATCTCATGTTCTTGTCCCAGTGGTGATGTTCTGCTCCAACCTGAAGCTACCCACTTCCCACCTAGTTCCTGGGAATTTGTTTGGTTTCTTTACCTAATGTTTCCAGAATGGAATTGAGTCTTCAAATCACGACATTTCAGCTTGCTGCGTGGCCTGGATTTTCCTCCTACTTGTCCTCAGTGTGCCTACTAGGGCTTTGCATTTAACATCAAAATAACATGGCTTTTACTTGGTGCTTTCCATCTTTTGGGGTCCGAACATGTTAGGAAAGATGGTAATGACTCGTACACTGAGCATGTGAGGTGCTAAGAATAACTATAAATAGGGCTATAACGCTTAGCTATGGTTAAAAAAGTAGCTTGCAGGTGATCCTTCAAAAGATTCCAGTGATGAATGCAGGAGTTTAGGAGGCACCCTGAGGTGGTGGTGGAGTTACAAGTGGCTCTTTAATTTCTCTGTGGACATGCAAATGGTTAATTCCTAAATGCCAGTAGATGGCTCCCAAGAGCATTGTCTATAGGATATTTTTCCAACGCACATGAAGAAGGATTTTGGCACACTGATGACCAGCCTCCTGTGCTCCATAACGTACCAGCTGAAATTTGCGCAGCATCAGAACATCTGTCACCAGGCTCGTGGTGTTGTCCTGTGGCCACAAGGCAGCACAGATGCAGTGTGCTGTATGGGAAGAAGTCTGATTTCCCAGTGACAGGGGCATGTTGGGGTGCAAGAGTGGCCCACAAATGAGGCGATCGGTAGAGATCCTGAAATAACTGTTGTGTTGTGGAAACCCTCAGCTGGTTATACATCAATAATGCTGGCTGTGTGGAGGTGATCAGAGCAGGTGCAAACCCTTCAGAGTCTCTCTGTGTTGGCCAGCAGGACCTGACTGCTAGTTACATTTGTTGAATGCCTCCAAGAATGAGGGCCCTGATTTCTCTTCCAAAAATAGAGCTGATAAATAATTGTTATAACTGCCTCCTTTTTATAATTACCTCCAAATGGATTTTTTTCCCACGAAGATTCTAATTAAGTTTTATATTAATTCTAAGTGTGCAGAATCCTTTTACCAGAGGAAGAGCCTTCTGGGAATTTCTGGTCTGTTGCAGCTTTGAAGGCCTGGTTCTAGTCCATTTTCTGAGACCTGTACTCCTTGGGGCTACTATTCTGGTTGACTCCCTCATTAAATATCATGAGAACTCTTTCTTTCTCTGGGATTTGAAATCCTTAATAAGATTTGTGTTTTTGACGGCAACTGTGGTTCCCTGGGAAAGCTGGGAAGACATTTTATTTCGGCATTAGGGGAATTCTCCATCAACTGAAGTAAATCAGGAATACTGTCAGAAAGGGTTTTACTTGGGCATGGGAAATCTGAGAGCAGAGATATGCAGAGATTCATGAACTGGATAGCAGTTTTTTCATGGGTGGCTCTCTTTCAGTCTGGCTCCCATGTCCAAAACTGCCAAAGAGACGCCAGCTCAGAGCATAGGACTGCCTGGTCAGAACAAACAGAGGGAACGAGGGAAGGAGCTAAGGCTGAAGCACAGGGAGTTTAAAGGAAGAGTGCTGTGGCTGCCAGGTCTGTAGAGAAGGATTTCTCTATTTGTTCTGAAAATGATGGGAAGATTGGTGTGGATAAACTGCTTGGGGCAGTTTTAGTTCTGAGGTTGTTCAGTGGTTGAAACCGAAGGCTCTTTCTCTTTGCCTGCAGTTCCTAAACGTTATTATAATATGCTATAAACCTGCAAATAGTGTGGAGAAGAGGAAGGGACCCAGAAGCAAACTGCTCTTGCAGGAGAACCCCAGGCACTCTTTACTACAGGTCTCTCTTAGCAGTTGTCATAGCTGTGTTGATGTCCCCGTATTGCTGCTTTTTTTCTTCTGCAGCATCCTGGTCATGGCTGATGATGGGTTACCAGCAAGGAGCATCATGAAGCCATGCCACACTGCGCATACATCTTTGGTCTGGTGTCAAAAGACACATGGCTCTGTCTGGGAGTTAGGCAATGCTGCATTAGCTGAGTCAACATCTGGAATGGATCGGTGACATATGAGTGTGTACAGCACTTTAAAGTTAGGAATGTGATGCACGTGGGTGAAGATCAGCATGGTAGGTTATGGAGGCTGTAAGGTTAGAAACACTAAGATGCCCCCCCTGGCCTTCTAAATGAGGAATTTCTCCAGTCTTGATGAGTACTTGGAGGGAAGCTTTACATCTCTTTTTCTTATATATGCATTTGTACATACATGTATCTTGGGTGTTTAATAGAGACAGTGCACCTAGAATGAAGAGGCATTATTTCCTGTTACAATGCAAGTAGCTGAGTGAATAAAAGGTATTATTTTGTTGGTGGTAAGTAATGGCTGGAAATCTGACAAGTTTATGTGATGGTTTAATGAGAATTTTTGTGCAATGTGTTAGCCTTCAGTAGAAGTTTGGCTGCTGCTGCCTTAGAGGATGGCAGCTCAATGTATGGTTTAGTACATTATTTCTGAAATAAACCAGCCACCTAAGGGTAATTACCTTGTGTGGAGTGTCTTTTTACACAAATTTTTTTTAACCACAGTGTGGGGAGTGAAACTGAAGATAGGAGTTAAAGAGAAACAGTAAGCACTAGGTAAACCAGTACCTAATTAGTCTTCCTCATGTAGGTTTACTTGCTTTTCAGTACGTCTGAACACCCTTCTGGTGGTTGTAGCACTTCCTTTTGGTAAGTAGTCTGGTCCCAAGGAGTGAAATAGTCCCAAGGTTTCCTGCCAACTTCTGTCACTGCCACATGTTGTGGGGTGGAGACCATGAAAGCTTCTGTTCCGGGATCCACAGGAAGGCTGAGAAATTCACTGTCCAGGAATTCAGCTCTTTCTTACTAACTCATCTTCCTTCAGGAAATGTAGAATCAAGGGAGCTAGCTTGATTGCTCTGGGTGCTTTGCAGTCAACTTTATTATTTCGTTCTTAAGTTTGATGGTGGCAATGCCTGTCAAAAAAGAGTCCTGTTCATCAAACAGTGTTGAAGTGGTGGGACCATGACTGAGGTTCTTACCATAATCCTCAGATGCCTGAACTAGAGCATGATGCATGAAAAGTCAGCCAGGTCTGTGCTGTTTGGAGGCAGTGCTGTACAGTAGCTGAGAACATTGCCAAAACTGACCAAAGCTTTTTGGAAGCAAACAAATAGAATAAGTTGGCAGGGGGATGAGGCATTTTTTTTTGTTTGTTTGTTTTTTGTGTGTATTTGTTTTACATAGAAGTACATCATTGATACCTCTGCTCATGAAAATAAATAGCCTCACCCCATGTTATACTCACTGGATATCAAACTGTTAATTGAACATCTCCTCACAAAAATCTGACCTGCAATGGTGGGAATTTACAGTAATAAATAAGTTCTGTGGCCATCTTGGCGACATGTGTGTAAGTAAGTTGGTTGTGGTCATTGTGGCTCACTGGCTTAGTAAGCACACTGTGTTCATCTATACTGTGTTTAGCTCTTTTGGTTTTGGTGTAAGCTGCTTTTAAAATTCTTCTTTACAGGTACGGAGGTGGCACAGGAGAAATGAATATTTCCATTATTTATCTGCCATGAAGACAAGCTGTAAATGTTGCTTATTTCTGCCTTACGTATCTGAAATCAACTCTAAACAAAAATAGAGCCAGTCTAGATCTCTGAGAAACTGTCTTGATGAATTGCTCAACACAATCATAAACCCATCAGACTTGATGTACTGCTCTTGGTTATATAAATCTTCCAGTTGCTGTAGTGAAAAGGTTATGGATGATTACTAGCTCTTGCAGATCACTGGATTAATAACTTACATCCAAGTCCACCTTACAAAGTTGAGATCTAAGACGATAAAAATACAGTTCAGTCCTGTATTTGTTACCATATAAAAATTGGATGCATTAATGACACATCAAGCCTATCAAGTAGAAGTCAGTGCTAATGTAGCCCAGGTGAGAACTTTGAACCTAGTGATGGTGTTCTTGCTAAGTTAAAAAATAAATGCCTAATTTTAAAATCTTTTTATTTGATTGAACTGCTTTGATAAACCATTTGGTGAACTCTTGCATAGGAATAGATATGTATGGTATGTATGAAAATTCTCACCTAGTGTGTGTCTCAAAAGGATAATTCCTCATGTCTTGTGATTCTGCAAGTCTGGGATTTGCTGTCAGAGGAAATTGTTGCAGGGGAAGGCACCACCCAGTGTAGGGCTGGGCCAAGGATAGATCTGAAGAGCAGGCAATGAGCTGGAACAATTTACCCTTCATTTGGGATGCATGGATTTCTGGGAATGACCCCGATTGCGGAAGAGTAACCTGCCAGTCTAAGCACACGTGCACAACTCCCAGAGGAGAGGGTAGCAGTGACAGGAGACCTTGTTAGAGGGAAATGAGCATAAGCCTTTTCCACTGCTACAAGTTATCAGTGGCATATTAATGAATAAGCACTCTGAACTTGGTTGCAGTCATTATTTTTATAGCACTATTATTTTCCCTCAATCGTGTTTGCTTGGGTATCCCCATTAAGTGAAGAGACGAACTAAGGAGAAAATGGCTTGCAAAACACACAGTTCTGATGCTATGGTTTTCATAATTTGTGGAATTCAATAATCTCTGAAGATTACTAGAGGAAGGATGAACTATGGCTGTTAAGCATTTTAAAATTTGTAGATCTGCATTGTTTTAGCAGAAATTATCTCTGTAATGCAGGAATAAAAAACTAAGCTATCATAATTACCCTGATTGACCTTAGGATGGAAAAGATCTTCCTAAATCTGATTCTTATTCATTAATACCAAGTCACTAAGCAGCACAAATATGATCTGGATCAAGTGTCAAATTAAGTAGAACACAGAGCGGAATTTATGTTGGGATTGTGCCAGCTGTGGGTGGAAAGACAATACCTAATCTGGCATAAAGTATGCTAGAAATGAGATGCCCCTTCAGGTTTGTTTTTTTTTTTCTTTTAGAATATGCCTGCGTGGAATGAGTTTGCCATAGCTCAGCACTCTGCTTTTGGATTTGATCCAGCAAAAATTGCCTTAAAACCAAATGCTCTGCTATACGGAAGTGTGGTCTTGGTCAGAAGCTATGATCAAGACTTTTTAGTCTTGCTTGTGGGACGAGCTGCACTCTCTTCATTTTCAGAGGGATTTTCTGCTTCTCCCGCCAGTTGTGGAAGCACAGGAAATCAGGGAGTTTATCAGCAGGGTTGTACCACTTGCATTAAACTGAGTTTCTCACAGTTAGTGTTGATGGGTTCCTCTCCCTGCCAAGGCTGCTGGGCAGCCATAGCCTGTGGATTATTTTGCTTACAATGATGGTTCTAGCCCGTGGTCTTGCAGGCACGTCTAAGTGCTTGCAGGACCTGTGGATAGAGTTTGGTTGTCCCTCCCTCAAATGTATGTGTCTAAACTTAATAGATTCAATTAAACATCAGCCTTCCAAACTTGGAATTGGAGATCAGGGAGTGCTGGAAAAGAGCTAAGTGATTTTATAGGCACTTGGCATCGTCGTGTGCTCCAAGTTTCTGCATGAGCATAAAACTGAAAGCCATTGCTCCGTACTGCTGGCCTTATCCTCACAAGCTGTGCCTCTGGAGTGGATCCTGGGCTACTGTCACTGCTTGTACAGAAAACATGGAGTCATGCTGCTAAGCCTGCCTCTTCCCTTGGAATGGAAAACTGGCCACTTAGGGACAAAAGTCCTCTCAAATCAATAGTCTGAGAACATGGCTTGAGCATCCTTGTGAATTTGTACTGTGCTTGTCACAGGTCCCAAGTCCCGAAGCCTTCCCTGATGTTATAGAAAAATTTTGATGTGGGGCAAAGGCATGGATCAACTTCTCCAAGATACCAACATTAGGAAAGCAAGCTGCTCTCATTTGTCTGTGAGATGTATTTACAAAGGAGGTATGAGATGTTGACTTTGCTTTATTTTAGGGTAAAAAAAAGTACCTTTTGGACAAGTTTTATATATGGGGGATAGCTTCTGCATCCTAATATCTGCAAGGGTAAAACTACTGCTCTTTTTAGCTGCGAAGGAAAACTATACAACCAGTGCTAGAAGGGTATTTTATGTTGGTTTTGTTTTTCAAAAAACTTGTCCTTTTCCAGACAGCACAAATACATATATTGCAGAAGTTCAGTTTCCAAAATAGGCTCTTGTCTTAACTTTGGAGAGATGAGGTTTGGCTGGGAGTAGGGAGAAAGAGCAACTATATGTTGTTTCTATGGGATGTATTTATAGCTGTTTATGAATGCAACTGCGTTCCAATAGTTTAAAAAAGGCATGCTGAACAGGATATACAATGCATCTCCTTATTTGAACTAGCTTTGAAAAAACAACTGCCATACTCCTTTTTTAGCTTGTTTTCCTCAGGAAACATGGCTTAAAAGATCATGCTCTATGCTTGCTTGCACATCTGCACAGGTCTCCTTTTACTCTTCTCAGTGCTTTCACTGTTTTTAACCAATTTTGACAGAAGTTCTAAGGATAATTAGTTCCCACAGAGCCTACAAAACTGCATGACTCATGGAAGTAAGCAGAGGAGATATATTGTTCATGTCCACATTGACATAAAGGCAGCAACATAAATGTGTTACTGGGCAGTGGAGATCAGCAGAGGACAGTGATGTTATGAATGTCCTGAAAGCTGAGGGAAATCTGTGCCTCGAGCATATACAGATCTAGACAGAGTGTCTGTGGAATCCTGACTGATAGGAAACCAACCAGTTTTCATTAGTTTTCCTTCTCAAGGAACTTTTGTACTGCTGAGAGTTAGTAGTAAAAAAATGTCAACAGATTCCATAGCCATCTATTCAGCAAATGAATGTTTTTATAGCATAGCATAGCTCTGGAAAAATTAGCATTGTATTTAAAATATGTTTATATCTTTAGCTCATGCTTTCTGATGAAGTCTCTTATGTTTGTCCTCAAAAGAGCTATATAGCTCACTATGTGAAGACACAATATATAGGACTTTCCAGACTAATTGCACTCTAAATAAAGTCAGTTTAGCTAAAAAAAAAAACAAACAGATAATTTTAATGAAAAATATAATTTATTTTTCCTCTGGAAAGGAGTATAATGAAAAAAAATCTGAATTGGTTTTAATCATCATCATGCAATTCCATATTGAGCAGAGAGAGATACATATGGACCTTCACAGCAAGTTTCCATGACCCAGGGACTTGCTTCTTCCCTTCCCTGGTAAGAATCAACTGCAACTCTTCAAATAAAACCAAGTGTCACATCCAAGAAGTATATCCAAAGGGTAGGCTTTTGAATAGGCAACAGATACCCCGAGATCAGGGATAAGACTGCAACAACTGGAGAGGCTGTATGGCAGACAATCCAGTCTCTAGTTTTAGCATAGCCAGCACAGGGACATAAGATGATGGATTGTTCTCCCAGTATCCCTTCCAGTTCTGCAAGTGAAATCACACGGTTACCTAATGCTAATTTGGGCAACAGGGAGTTCAATCATTTCTTGCTGCCTGACCAAAAAATCTAGAAAGATGCATTTTGCTACCTTTTTAGACTTACTAGGACAAATCTACCTCTAAATGAACTCCCTAGCCTTTTCTGTTTTCATTTCCTGAAATTCCTTTAATATGGAAGTGGTTGCCTTCTTTGCACACTGAAAGGCATCCCATTTTCATCTTGCTGGGTGCTGACACTGCGTTCCTGTCTGTCTGCTGAGTTATTGTCTGGATTAATATTCATTAATGATGTTGCCTCAATGAGGGTCTGCTTGGTAAACAGCTTCTTGAGGACATGACACATTTTCCTGTGAATAGTGTTCAGCATCCAGAAGATTAAAACGTTAGACTGTGGGTATAATCCAAACCCAACAAACGCTAACCTTTTTTAGGGTGTTTTAGAGGATGCATAAGAGGACAGGAAGTGGAAGAAACTAGAGAGTTGCTCTCACATCTACAGCAGGGACTGCCCTGTTGCCGTGTTGAATGGCCAGTGCAGACCAGCCCACGGTATCTGGTGCTGATCAGCCATGGATAAAAGCAAGCGCACTAAAGCAACCTTTTCTGACTACAACTCAGAACTCCAAGATATGTTTTTTAATGCTATTCGTGTTCATTTGCATAATCAGTTTTTCTGAAAATGATTCAGGCATTAAGATGCATCTGAACAGGCCTCTTTCCTGCCTGCAAAGGTAAATCCCTCTGGTGAGCTGAGCACTATAAATTTAAATCCAGGATGTGGGCTTGGTTGACGCATTGTACTTAGCAAGACAGGTACAAATAGATTGAGAAGAAAAACTTGCTCTGAATCTCTCTGTGTTCCTGTACCCAAAGGATTTTGTTTTAAAGAAGATTACAAATGTTTTAAGATTATCTTAAGGTAATATGTTAGCAATTAAGGAACCATGAGCAGAGGAAAGTTGGGAGTTTTTCTAGCACAAATGTTGATTGACAGTAATCTTTAAAAAGAATAAAAGGTCTTGAGGATGATGAAAGTTCAAGTCAAACTTTCCTTCTCAAGTGGAAGATAACTCAGTAGGCAGCACTTGTTGGTATGAACATGACTTCTTGCATAACAGTAAAAGTTAACTTTGTAGCACTTGGAATCCAGGGATTTTAATCTCTACATATATTTTAATGACTGTTAGAGGTATGGTATTTACATTGTGTAGGGAGAGAGAATGCTGCCCAGGTCTTGCCTGGTTAAATCGACTTTGTCCATTCAGAAGGCATAGCTGCTTTTGGGTTTTTTTTCTTTTAATATGCAAATTATATTTCTCTCTATTTGTTTAAAACAAAGCCCAGTTATAAGCTTAGTTGTACTTTTAAGTCTTCTTTTAAAGTGTTTAAAAGTAGTAGCAGTAGTTAAAAGTAGCAGTACTTGTAAAAGTACTTTTATTTTCCTCTTTTTCGAATATATCTCTTAAAAGACAGCTACTGCTGGGAGGTTGCAACTAAACTCTTGGAAAAGTTAATACCTTACTCCATACTTGAAACTGTTGGTGTATTGCTTGATCCTGTGCCAGCTAGCCTCCTTCCAGACAGCAAGAGTCATAACTCTGTAAAATTCACTGGAAATTAAGCAAGTATTTCAAGCTGTGCTCAAGGATTCTGTGTTGTATTTGTAGCTGTATTTGACTCTTCAACTGTACTAAAAGCAAGACTACTCATAGGACAAACCTTTTGTCAACAGATGGCCTGGGGAAATGGGTTATTGTAAGAAAAAGGATCTTCTGAACAGGCCATCGCCCATTCTTTAACACACAAGCTCTGAGTAAGAAAGGACAGATGTCAAGAAAACTCTCTGCTTGCCCTGAAGGGGAAAGGGCAAAAGGTAACTACTGGAAATCTTCATTTTCATACAGTATATACATACAGTATTATTTATATTCAGCATGCATATGAAGCAGCATCATATTTGAGCTTTGTCCCCTGGAGTAGTGCACATTGTGTTGTGTAACCTTTCTTTGCACTCTGATTTTAGGAAAAAGTAGCAACTTCTTTCACTTAAACTGTGAAGGTTGGATAGCCTGGATTAACAGCTAGTGTGTTTGTGTTAGTAAGGGTTTGAGAAAACAAGGTAAGACAGGTGGGGTGACTGTTTCTGCTGGTCAGGAGGCCTCGTGCTGGAGAGACAGCTTCGGGGGAAGGCAAGCATTGGTTCAGAGCAGCTGCAGCTTTGGTGAATCAGCCTGTATATGTAAGAGATTGGTTTTTCATTGCATTTGGTTTCACTGTACATTTTCCTACGGCTGCTGAAATTGCTTCACCGGTCTGGCACCACTGCACCCCCAGTTTTTAAAAAGACGTGACCTTGTTGTTCCACAGCTTTAGACACTCATCAAGCTGCTTAAATGAGAAAGTGGTATCTTATGTTGTTATTTGCTTTTCTCTAAATAATTTTTTTTTGCTCCAGTTCAAAAACCCTTCCATATTTCTAATGTCTCTTGTGAACATTAATGACTTTGGAAGAGTACATGGAAAAAATAACCAGAAAGATTCACATTTGCATTTTTTAGACCTGAAAGTGAGCAATGATTCAGGTGTAACTTTGCAGGTGGAAGTTACTTGATAATCCCCCCCGCTTAAGGAACTACAGGATTTGGTCTGTAGAACTTTGGCAGGGTTATTGCTACTGATGTCAGGAATATTCTTCATAGGTATTACAAAGTCTAGCATAAATGTCCAATCTAAGCTTTCCTTAAGGAGAGGGTAAACTTAACATTCATTTTATGTTAACAGTTAAATCCCTTAGGCAATTGTGTCAATTGCTGACTTTTTTTTTTAAAACGTCCTTTTTTTGTCAGTAGCAAAGGCTGAGCTTTTCAGTTATTTCTTGATCAAACTGAAATGAATGGAAATATATAAACAGCATAAAAATAAATCAAGAGAGTTATGATGGATTACTGTTCTGAGAAGCCAGTTGGAAAATAGCAGCACGAACCTAAGCTGCAGTTAGTTCTGTTGAAACTAATGTTCTGATGACATTTTTAGAAAAATGCCCTGCCCCAACAAAACAACAACAAAACCAAAACAAAACAACAACTCCCCCCCCAACAAAACAACAACAAAAACACAAAAAAGAAGGAGAAAAACAGAAACCAACCAAACAAAAAAAACAAACAAAAAACACCCAAAACAAAACAAAAAATGCCCAGCAAAACAAAACCAAAACCCTACTCCATTTATGAGCTCATCAGGACAGGAACTTGTTATCCATGTGTTAATCTTCTCCAGAAGTAGTGTTTACATAGTAAAGATGCTTCCTAGTTTAGGCCAACTATGCTAAGGACCTTTTGTGGCTACAGTTTAGGATATAACAACTCTTCACAGTTTGTGTTTGAAGTGGCTAAAGCTATTTAGCTTTTGTGGGCAGATCCATTAACCCACACACTGCTCTGCCCATGTAACAATAACAGAAACTTAAACTTTCTTCTGACAATGAAATTCTTTTGTCTAATGCAAGCAAAACAAACCCTTTTATAGATAAACTGAATGTAACTAAAGTTGTGTGTTATCTATACAGTAGTGCATACACTCCATCATAAACCCTACAGAAAATTAACAAACATTATGCTACAAATGCCATTGCATTGTTGCAAGTAATATTCTGCTTGTAATGCAGTTTACTGATTTTCAGAAAGTTAGATCTC
Organism: Acanthornis magna; assembly: GCA_036785705.1. Lineage (NCBI taxonomy): Eukaryota > Metazoa > Chordata > Aves > Passeriformes > Acanthizidae > Acanthornis > Acanthornis magna. The sequence continues at coordinate 22,419,688 of JAWUZG010000025.1, read as the reverse complement.
AGTTCAGTTAGACTATCAGGGTAAGAGTCTATCTGCGTGATCTCATCATCTCAAAATAATGCAGAGGAAAAATGTAAGCAATGGTGAGGGTGGGGATATGTATCCACTGGGATCCTTTTTAGAATAAAACATTTGTTACTTTTTGTTTCGAATAGAGTTTCAGAAATGAACACTAACCTTCAGTAATAACATGAGTGCCTGCATAGAGTGAGCATCACAGATAACAGAGTCTGTGGCTGGAGCAGATGGAACCTTTTATAACACCAGCTGAGACAATGTGGGAGCTGAGGGTAACACTGCTTTTTCAGGCCTGGAAGGAAGCAAAGCACTCTTCTTTTGCTTCTGCAGAAGAGGGACTATTGTGTTCTCTATCATGTCCCTCTCAGGCTCCACTTGAACTCCGCAAAGGACTGTTTGGCAGCACAGAAGCTTTGGTTTATTTAATACAGAAGGACCTTTCTTCTTCACCAATAATGTTTTGATCTCAGCTGGGATTGAGAAGTGCTTCATTCATTACGACTGCCTGGCAGTGACATAAAGGCATCCAGTGTTTTAGCAGGTCTTCTGAACGCACATTGCTCGGAAAGAAAGCTGGGCTTCTTCATGTGTAAACATCTGTCTTAGTCCTGTGATGCCTGGACAGCTGTGAGTGTGTCAAGCTTCATCCCTCAATGTACCTCTTCACAAAACTTAAATTGTAGCACTTAATGAAGGGTGGAACAGCTTTTCTTTGACCCTGCTACTTGAAGGCTCTGCTGTGCATTTTCCACAAGCCTGGATCTTGTACTCAGTTTTGTTCCATTGTTTTTGATGATGTTGGGAGCTGTAAACAGCACCAAGAAAGCCAAGGAACATGTCTAATGTGGTTCCTAGTTTTATGGCTAAGCTCAATGGAGCAGGATATTCTTGAAGGGTCCATAAAGCATTTAGTCTGTTTGGGTCACTGTCCAAAGTAGATAAAAAATAAAAACATGATAAACTGTATGAGCATGTATTGTTTTCCTGTCTAGAGAGACAGATCTATACAGTGGTACTATTTGCTTTAGTCAGTCCAGGCAGTAGGATGTTACTTTGTGCACTATACTCTGGTCACTTAGAAGTCATCTCTAGAAACAGATGTTAAATAGCCCTAATATCATTAGTATGATTCTATTTCTGGAAACCCTTTTTCTCTCTTTGTTCAAGTCTTGTTGGAGGTTAAAGTCATTGTCTCGGCAAGTGACACTAAGTAGCCGTGTCACCTTTTGAGAAGCTGCAGTTGTTCATTGTTGCCAAATGGTGCATCCTATCAACATGTGGCCCCTTCTTCCTGTCCTACTGATACTGGCAGCTCTCAAATGTCCTAAACATCAGGGACTTTATTTGAGCCTACTGTCTCTATGGCATCACAAGAGACACAGCATTGTGCATGCCCTCCCTGCACTTAGGGGCACCTCTGCACGTACCATACTAGCCCTTTGCAATTTATAAATGAGGGAAAACACATAATTTGTCACACTTTTTCCAAGGCTGCATTTAATTCTGAACAGAATTGCAGATCTATCTCGAGAGAGTGAATATGATAGAGTATCTTTTCCAAGAGAATTATATGGAATTACCTGGAGGCTGCCTGCATGAAGCACTGCTGTCTGCTTCCTGGCAAGGGCGTGGTGCTCCACTGGCGACATGCCTGATTCACCATGGATGCTGGATTGGACCTCTCAAATGGCTTGGGGTTAATTTCTAGACCATGTGGGCAACTGTGAGCACCTGAGGCAGAGGGTACTGACAACCTGGGTGATTTTTGACAGGTGCAGTGTTTCACGGAGCAGTGCCTGATCGTGGGTGCTAAAAAATGACATGGGTACAATGGGTGCCATGGGCCTGTCGACTTTGGGTTTTAGGCTAAATCATCTCTGCAATTTTGCAGCTTCTCAAGCCATACTAATGCCCACTTCAAAGAATGCTCCAAAGTTTCTCTCTTCCTGCCTCTCACCCTTGGTGTGAGATTGTATTTTGGAACAATTTCAGATTAAGTGGCATTTCCTTGCAAGTTCTAAAATAGTAGGCATTTCCTTTGAAGGAATGATGTTAGGATGTTTGACAGAAATTGGTAAATCTTATGACCTTTGATTAAAGCCTGCAGCTGTATGAAAATACAGGCAAACACAACTTTGAAGATGGATTCAGAAGCCAGGAATTTAGAAACCATTTTCAACATCTCAGCCTACACAGATTACTAAATAAGGGATTTCAACAACTGAGACAATGTTTTTGTTTGTAAAAGTGGGTGCTTAGTACAGTTGGATGATGAATTAAGGACAGCCGGAATACATCAGAATATACTTTCCCACACATCCAGTACGGTTGAGCATTAATACATTTTCATCCCTTTGTAATTATTTTCTCTTTGCAGCTATTTCCAGATTGTTACCATCTGTAACTGTGACACTTTTACAAGAAAATTAATTTAGTCAATTCACTTTGTGTGATTTTTATTATTGTCATTGCTTCAAATCCAGAACCTTCTAACTTGGCTTGCATTCTTCAAACCTCTTATATTGTGCAACCAATAATCGGCACTTTTTTTGGGTCAGAAACCTGCATTTTTGTTTGTTTGCTCTTATGGCTTTAGATAGACCCCCTAACAGACAATGGTCAAGTCCTCTGGTGACATTCCAATAAAGAGATGAGCAGTTTTGCAAATGAAAGAGTTTGGGGACTAAGGAGGCAACCATTTAATAGCTGTTTTTGAAAGTTATGTGCTGGACAATGGAAAAATAGATGGATTGTAAACATGTATTGTATGACTGAGACAGGCTTTGGGGCTGACTAAATTGAATTCTTTCAAGACAAAGGTAGTTTGGAGAAACTGTCCTTTGAAAATCCAGTTGTGTGGTGGCAGTTACCTCCTTGTGAGATGCTAAAGTGTGTTGTTCCCATTGAATTCAAGGGAATTGGAGTCCATTAGCACATTCAGGGGTCTTGATAGAAATTATTGTAGGTTTAACTAGACAATCAGAAAGTCCAGAGTTTTTTTAAAACAGCACAATAGACACCATTTGAAATGAATCCTTCTCCAATGAACTTTTCTATGCTGTGTTACACTAAAAATTAGACTCCAAATAATTTTTGAATAATTTTCAAAACAACTTTTGAAAACGCCAATTCACGGAAAACAGCAGGGGTTACATTCTCTTTTAGCAAAGGCTAAGAAAAGACTGCTTCTCATGAAATAAAAATGTCAGTGATTTTGAAAATTGCTTCAAAATGATGTGAACATTTAAAATAAAATAATGGGGAAACATTTCTTGTGAAAGACGAAAAAAGAATTAGCAACAATTTTCCAGTAATGCTATTTCAGTGACAAAAATGGTGTGGGGACTATTTTAAAGACAAATGTGTACTGTGTGTGTAGGGAGGAAAAACCTTCTCTGTGACGCAGAGTTGAGTTGTGTGATTGCTTTGCTTGCTGATGCATGTACCATAATACCTTTAGAGATATATTATTATATATCTGAGTTAAATGGATATAGCTGCCTGTGGTACAGTGCTTTTCTAAGCCTGTCTAAGCCACTCTACTGAATGAGTAGCTCACGTACAAGCTCCAGATTGCAGAGAATCCCAGACTTTTGTGGACTTCTGGGTTTGGCCTGGGCAAACATGCTTGCGGATTTGCAATCTCCCACAAGAGCTTTCCCGTATGTGTATTGGTTGGAGGAGGTAAAAATGGGTTGACCTTTATTCCAGCAGTAAGGTATGAGCACCAAAAGATTTTCAGCCTCTGAAATCAGTAGTCTGACAGATAAAGCAAAACAAGACATTCTCCTACACAAAGACATGACATAGCAGATGTTATCTGTTATGATAGGTGATGTACTTTATGTATTGTGTAGGATGTACCATCCTCCTACCAAGCAGCCTTCCTGGTAGAAGTGTGTGTTATTTTTACTCTGTGGTGATATTCAGAGGGGTGGTTTCAGTGGCAGGTGAGCATTAAATGCCGATGTTCAGGTCAGATGTTATATTTGTAGTGGCTGCACATGTAAAACACAAGAGCAAAGAGTGAAGTGATTTACAGAGAAAGTCTTGTGATGGTCTCAGCAGCTTCAGTGATGAAGCAATTGCTGTAGGTTAAAGAAGTTGCTAAAATTATGAGTGTATAGATGTTATCTTGGAAAAAAAAATGAAGAAAAAAAGAGGCCAAGGAGGCTTTTTATTTGGAAATGGAGGAAACACAAGGAGGTAGCTGTTTGCCTGCCATGAAGGGGCAAAATGTGTACCTGTAAAGTTAGTGAATATTGTTGTGTTGTTGATTCAAAGGGAAGGAAGATCATTCCCAAGATCAGGCAATTAACATTGGCACCAAAAATGGTTTGAATGATGAGCCTTCCTGTAAGTGATGAATGTAGAATGGCTGGCTAATGATTAATGCATATTTCGTATTAATAAATCATATTAATTGTTCTCTTCTTCTCTCCCTTTGTGTTTTATTTCTCCCTGTATATAAAAAGCACTCTATATGGGTCGGAAACCAAAACAATACCTGAGAAGAGATTATTATGCTTAGGTCCAAAAAACATTAAAGGGGCTGTAGACCAAAATCTTATATTCCTTGTAAAACTACTAATCTAAATTAGGTATATGTTTGAGAATATTGAGAGTGTTGGACTGCAAACTGGCTGTTCACCAGTCTGGTTTTCTAACATGTGGCTTTTGTATTTCATATTGTTACATGACATTGCGTTATTTACAGCCATTAATTGCTATGGATATATATGACTCAGGTATTCCAAGGGGACATAAAATGGAGGTAAATATGAAAAACTGAATCCCAAATAAATAAATAAATGAAATATAAGACATGAGCATATTTTCCAGATTTTTTCCGAAACTGTAAAAAAGTTAACAGAAAAAGCCAGGATGAAAATAGAAGAGGTACTTATGAACAGATAATGTAAAATTGAGAAGAGTAATAAGATACTTGAAAAAAGTCTGAAGATTTGTCTATTCATCCAATCCCTGAATCAGGGAAATGCTTTAACCTGCCCTTGTCCCCTAAATTGTAAGGTTGGCATGTGAGCAAACCCTTCATTTAATCCTTTGCTTTGGAAGTTCAGCATCTGCTGAGTACTCTTCTGAAACTCATAAAAGCACAAGGGACACCTTTTGGGAAAAAGGAGGGGTAAGGTAATTGCTGTGTTAACCTGCAGTGACCTCAGATTTGTTCCTGTTTGTCCTCAGCCTCCTGCAGGAAGCCATGTAAAGCGATTACCCTCTTTCCTCCTTGTACTAACAGGGGGTGAATAGCTCTGCCTTCGTCCCTCAAGTATGTTAAAGATGATTGTTGGGCATCGGGCACTTGACATTTCTGTCCTTGAAAATTATTTCCTTCTATCAACTACCATGGCAACCCCCAAAAGACAACTTGCATACCTGGTTTCCATCAGAAAACATACCAGAGTACTGCAAAATATGCACGAAGTCTTCAAGCTGTTTCTTGTGTCCAATTTTACCCGAAGTTAAGATACTGACATTATTAAGACATATCTACCTGAGTAAGATATTGCAGGATTAAGTCTTTAGTCCACTCCTAACATTTGCTGCTGCTTTGTTTTTACTTTTGTACAGTGCCCTTTAGTTGTTACCCCCAACAGCCTGCAAGTTTCAGGCATGAAGTCTACGAAATTTGCAAAATGAGATACTAAAAAAAACAGAAGATTAACGTGTCTGATTTAGAACGTATTTCCACTGCATTTTTTTACTCCTTTATTGAGGAAAAGTGTCATAGTGGAACCTGAAGGCCAGGCCACATTGTAGGTTTTAAAGTGGGTCTTTTTTTGGTTTTTTTTTTTTTGGCCATCTCTGTGATGGCAAATCTGGAGATTCTATCTCCACAAATCCTATTAATTCTAATTCTTAAAAAAATTAGGAAAGCTTTTTAAGGAGGTAGTTAATGATAAAACAGATGAAAATAAGCAAACTGTGGCCATTTCCTAGACATCTGATTCATTAAAGGAATATCCAGATTTGGAAGTTCAAGAGGAAAATTTCAGAGGGTAATAAGAGTGCCATGGGAAAAAATTGTCTAATGTCTGAATAATCTTCCCTGTGTCCTTTAAGCTCATACTTCTCACAAGGAGTCTCCCATTCAAGGACAAATGACACTTAATTCTTATTAATCTTTGGCATTTGAGAAGGTTACATCTGGAGGCAGCAAAATGATGTCCTTAAAACAGTAAAGACCTGTTTTATTCATAGTAGTGAAGCATTATTAGATGAAGTAATTTAGATTTTCAATACTGACTTTTCCCGACACTGCCTCTTGATACTGCATTGACTACTGAAAATACCTTGCTGAAGGTGGTACTGAGGTGCTCTTGTGCATGGAGCAAAGTACCCTATCATGTGTTGAGGCAGGTAGAGAGTAGTAGACAATGTTTTCTTAACAATCGTGATGATGATCTCAGAAAACTTATTCGTTTATTGACACTGTGTTAAATATCACTTCTCTATCATCCAGAGGAAGGAGCAATATAGAATCTACAAATAGGTGGGGGTTTTTGTTTGTTTGGTTTTCTGGGTTTTTTTTGTTTGGTTTTTTCTGTTCATCTTACTCTTTCCTTGCTGGCTCTGGAGTCAACCTTCAAGTTCTTAGGGTTAATTAATCTAATTAATTTGTGTTATTTAACTTATATGATTTCACTACTTTCAGAATAGACATTATTTTAAATGTGTTCCAGCGGAGAAAACAGCACCCTGAATTATTTGTTGCAAATGAATTATACAATAAACAACCTACTTTCTGTTGTTTGCAGACCAAGTCTGTTATGCCTGTGCTGGTTATAAGCAATAGGTGCATCTGTTTTGGTCTATGGATTATTCATGACAGGTTCTCTTCAGCAAGACAATGCTTGTGATATATAATAGATTATCCAGTTCATATTCATTCTTCCCCTGTTTCCTCACTGGGTGACTGAAACTTTTTTTTAAGAAATGCGTATTTGTGAAATAATCATGAGCCAGAAATATTTTGCAAATGACCTGGCAATTACCTGCACACAATGAATAATGCAACTCAGTGAATAATATCAGAACTAGCTTATTTAATGACCTAGTTCTGAATTAGTTCACTGTTTGACCAGATCTACTTACTTTATCCAACTAGTATGGAATGCAGATGGATTCTATTTTCTCCCTCAGTGGCTCCACTGACGCTGATAGAAGTCTAATTCCCTGATCAGAGATGTAAATGATGAGTGCCATGTTCTCTGCACGCAACTGCCAAACAAGTGTGACCACACTGCACACTGGAAGTTGTGTTTATGCTCTCCTAGTGCAGCAATGACAGGTGAGAATGGCTCAAATCTTGCCCTAATACCACAGTGGTATCCCAGGGCTCAATTATGTAGACTAGTTTACATGCTATGTTAATTTAAAAGAACACAAACAAATATCCCAAAGGGTTTTGGTCTGTTAGGTATTAGTTCTGATTGACTGAAGTGCTGACATGGCACACGGATGACCCACTAGATTCTATTTGACCCACCAGTTAACACTTGAGATTTAAAGAATTTGAAGTTGTCTACTTTCTTGGCAGTTACCCCACAGGACTGAGATTTGAGAAAGCTTCTTGGTGAGAAAAACGTAAGCAATGGTTATATGAGAAGTGCCTGTCATGAAAAGTCTTCAAGATTTTGGCTCGGTGGTCAGAAAACAAACCCATTTCCTGTGAGTTTAGCAACTCTGTCATGAATTATCTCAGTTTGTTTAACACAGTTTTCAAAGGTGTGTTTTTTGTTAATACTGTGTATGATAAGTGCTACAATGTTCCTGACAGCTTGGATAAGAAGTGATGAACACAGTGAATAAGCTCCATCAAGTAAGGCCAGGAATTATATCTGTTCTAGTAAAGTCAGCTTGTCTTAATACTGCATTACTTGGCACTATACCTATATCACATTTCATAGCTTTCTTTGCCTCTCCAATCCCTGCCCCCAGTCAGGTTGTCTTCCAACACCTACATTTCTGTCACATTTCTGTATGCCTCTCGGTCGAATCCAAAGGAAGAGCAGAGCTGTTAAGGTATGATATAGATGATCAAATTACAGCAATTCTCAAGTTTGTTCCTTGTCAAAGCTTCATCTTTTGGAGATTTGCAAGAGATCTGCTTCTCTTACTTCTTCTTTTTTTTTTTTTTTTAATTCATCATTTCTTGGCAAGTCACTTGTTTTCCAGTGAAAGCTGTTGCCTTTACTGTAAATGACCATTCAGAACTTTGAGCACAGCAAGAATAATGTGTCTGTTTGGCTAGAAGGCATGAGCTTGGGGATAATCTTCTACCTCTTCTCGTACAAAGAGATCTGTTAATGAGCCAGCACATTACTCAAATGCTGGCAGCAGAGAGCCTGCATTTTAGAATGAGATCTAACTTTAAAAATATCCATCAACTCGACAATGTGTCAGGTGACTGCACCTCATGGCAAATCAAAGTCCAATTTGCTAGGTCATGAAGAATTAATTCTTGTAACACAGATTGCTCTGTAATTTCTGTAGAGCTTTTTTTAAACACAAAGTAAAATCTCTTGCAGCTTTCCTGTGTTACTCTTCAAAATACTATTGGTGGAAAGGAAAAATTCAGTTTTGTTCTATCTTTCGTGAACTATAATAGAATTTATCTCCCAAATGGATTAGGTCTGAATATTTGCAGAATCAAATATGGTCTCAGCCTAGCCTCACTGCTTATTTTCTCATGTGCATATGGCAGGAGCACAGGCCATGGTATAAAACTGAAGAAACTTTTCACAATTTATATGATCCCCCAGCTGTGAACTGATTTTACTTTCTAGATCTTATCCACTGATACTGAGCTGTTTTGAGGTCCTTGGCAGTGTAAGGAGCTACTTAAATAAATGCATCTCTTTGTTTAGGTAAATCATAGGACAGAAGTACCTTGTACAGTTTGGTATATATTTCAGAAGCAAGGTCTTCATTTGATTCAGTTTCACATGAACATATGGCAGTCCCTGCTGACTGGGAGAAGGACAGTAGAGAATCTGCAGGAACTATAGTGGAATTTGGAGGATATTTTTACTAACTTAAGTAAACTGTCTTGATTTTTGCTGTTTTTAATAATGGGTCTCATATTTCAGATAAGTTGCCTAGCTCAGCTGCATGTACATTCTACATCTAGAAGACAAGGAACGTTTTCCTTTTGTCAAGAGCCGCATGAGGGGCAGAAGAGTCATAGAGGGATCCTCATGGCAGGGGATGGTGCATAGCCACTGTTCATCTGCTTCCATTCTGAGTGTGACCATGCACAGAACTGTAGCTGTGCAGGTGATTTACTTACCTGAAAATTACTCTAAATTTTCATTTACAGATACAGCACTGGATGAGACGGCACTCTCATTCAGGTACCAACTGAGATGGTAATGATCCAAGCAAGGCCGAGATATGCAGTCCTAGAAACCAGGAGGTCACTTTACTGTTAGTGGCATGTTATGCAGTTTTTCCTTTACAGTTTAGCCCGTCTCCCTCTGTTATGAAGATAAAGCCAGAAGTGCTTCTGTGACTGAGAGCTCCTCTTCCCCGACCTCTGAGCTGTGTTACTCACATATGACCATGTAGCAGAGGTTCTGCCACCCCAGAAGGAGAATCAACGTTTGTGTTAGCAGCCAGAGAGAGTCAAGGCTTCCACTGACAATTCAAACAGATCTTCTGGTTGGAGAACCTCCCAACACAGCTGAAAGAGTCATCTTTTATCTGAGCTGAAATCCTGTTCTCTTTGAATACGACTGTTCTCTGACTGTTGCAAACCCCTTGCTGTTTTGGCATTTTTCCTGATGTTTTTATGATACTTATTTTAACATACTGCCCATTTTTTGTTCTGGGACAGTGCTCAAAAATTTGCCCATGAATGCCACTTCAACTGAGTGAATGCTGCTTTTTATCACTGAATTGCTAAAGCCATTGCTGGTGTTTTCCCAGACCACTGCTGTAGTTTGTTGATGTTGAAACCAATTTGAGCACAGGCACAATGGGTTAACATTTTCCTGCTTGTTTGTGTAGTGATTGATTGTTTTCACAGGTTGTGAGACCAGTCTGTAGCAGGCAACAGAGCACAGACATTTTATAAGTGAGACACGTAAAGACCTGCACACATTTATGAGAGGAGCATTCTGGGAACAGAGAGAGGCAAGATTGAAAGAAAGGAAAAACTATGGATATTGTCTGATGAGATACAATGGAACAGGATTAACATTCATTTTCTCATTTCATGCCCTTCACAATTTTTGTTATATGGGAAAGGCCTCTGTTTCAAGGCCTTAATAAGAGGTACACAACCTTCCATGCATTCAGCTGGGTTACAGAGCCCAGGAGCCTTGAGGCTGTGGAAAGGAAAGGAGGCACTCCACACCCATGTTGTACTGTGAACAGAGCAGCACTGAACCATTGCAGGATTCATTGCCATTTCTGCTTTTACAAATGAAAACTAAATGGCAACAGCCTTTTCTTTGGTCCCTTTAATTTCATCATTCGAGATTAGCTGTGCTGAACAGCCATAGAATCACAGAATGGTTTGGGTTGGAAGGAACCTTAAAGAGTCATCTAGTTCCAATCCCCCTGCCATGGGCAGTGACACCTTCTACTACACCAGGTAGAGGAAAAGAGCCAATATTATCTCCTCTAACCCTCTGTTAGAGGCACTTGGGTAGCGCAGGAAGGTCAGTCCCCTCCCTTCACAGTGGGAGCCTGTCAGTGAGAATAGTCCAGTGAGATTAGGAACAGCAACACTGGTTCCTGACAGCCGTAGTTCATGCCAAAGTTGTCTTCATCCCCATGGGCTGTTGAGATTTTCTTTATGAGTTTCTGTACGAAAAGCTACATCGCAAAAATCCCTCTGTTTTTCAACTAGCTCAAGCAGATATTTTAATTAAAAACTACCAGTGGCAGTACATAGTAGGGCACTAGGAACCCTTTCTCTGTGGCAGTTTCTCAGCACAAATGCTTCTGTGTGGTTGTGGTCACATGTTTGATTGACTTGGTTCCCAAGCTGATGTTCACAGTGCTGTATTCATCTTGTTCAGATGGCTGTGACATGCTGCCTGAATGCACTGATGCTGACAGTGAATGTGAGGAGAACCAGACAGTTGACAGCATCTCCATTTTTCAGAGCTGATGTAGGATGATCTGTCACATGATGCTAGGCCACAGCCTGTCATTTATACAGCTACAGCTGTAATGTGGGTAAAATGAGCAGAAATGAGAGAGAAGTGACAAGAGGGGAGAAAAAAAAAAGAGGTTGAGACTATTTTGCACAAGCATATTTTATTTGAATGAAGACTATATTCATCCTACATCTCAGGTCAACCTGTTATTTCTGTGGGTTGGAACAACATTGACAACCCATCCATGCCTGCTGTTTGGGGAACTGTGTCTGTCCAGGGCAGGAATTGAAGATCCTTTGGGCTGGTCCCGTGCCCCATCCATTATGGTTGTTAGGGAAGCCTTTCTCACTGTTGCTTGGGATGCACAAGCATCAGCCAGAAATGCAGGGAATTTAAAAAGAATTCTCTTGAGCTAAATAACTATGCTCAAGCTGAGAGCTTGTAACAACCTTGTATATTTTATAAGAGGTGTAGATGAGGGAGAACCCTAAGGATGCATTCAGTGCTGCTATTGAGCACCTAAGATGGATATGGGGACCTCTTCTGTAAGGAGATTAATAAGTGACTCAGGCCACACTTCTAGTTTAAGGATATCACCACTGCAGTTTCTGGGAAGACGAGTGTGGGGAGCAAGTAACAAGAACAAGTTTACAGTTCTTTATCTGTATTTTCTCTTGTGAATCAGCTAATGCTGTTCCTTGTTTTACTGATCTTCTCTGTAATTTGGGAAGAATAGTTCTTGTAGCACTGGATTCTCCAGAGTCATCTAAGGGAAATGTTACATTGTCAGGACAGTATACAGAAATGTCTTCCTGCCTGTTTGTCCACCTGCTCCCGTGTGATCCCTGAAACAGGAGGTTGAACCCTGTTGTCGAGTGGTGTGGCATGAGCTGGACTGTCCCAGGCTTTGTGCTAGGAGTTGTGAGGCTGAATGGTATCTTATGAACCCCAGTGGACCCCCTACTTCACTTTGTCTCTAGGATGTGTTGTAAATTGCTGGTGGCCTAAATGTGCAGGGAATGTGATGTGCACTGGCTGCCACACTGGGGGCTTGGGAGAGAAACAGAACAAAGTTCTTGCCCATTCCTCTCGTTCTCTGATCACCTTCTCACAAGTGAATGGAAAGTGAGTGTCAGCGTACTTAGCTCACTTGTCTCTGGTTATGGGGGTCAGACAGCTTGCAGAGGAGGGTGTGTATGTGTAAGGAAGGTTGTTCTTGTGCATCTTTAAAGTCTTGCTTGGCTCTGTCACTCATATTCCTGTGCCTAACTTAGGTTAAAAAGAAAGCCCCATGATGCCTGTGGTACTTCTGTGACAAATGTTACGTTTTTCTTAGAATCACTTACTTCTGTTGAGATGACTGGAGCACCACACTTGACAATGATGAATTATTTACAACAGACCGACAGCCATTTATCCTGTGGTACCATCTGCCATAAAGATCACATTTTTGTCTTAGCAGTTTTCTCCCTTTGTTGTTCTTTGAAAGAATACTTGAAGATGTGGTAGCAGTGAGGAATAGATAACCACCTCTGGGCCATGGTTTCAGTGGTGTGTTCAGATGCTTCTGGACAACAGTGCTAAAGGTTAAAGGCTCTTGGCATTTGATTGGAAAAACTAACAAAGGTGAAGTGAATGATGCAAGCCTAGCATGAGCTTTAACTGTTTAGGATGTTTCCCATGTGCATCCTTTGCTGGTCTCCTTGGTATAAGGGTCATGTTGTGGGCAAGGAGGAGGTGTGACTGGAGCAGAACTGGCAGATGGTCCCTTGAAGGTCGTTTCTTGTTGCTGTCTCCTGTAGTGCTGCCATATGCTGTGCAGGGGGATGTTTCCTTCCTCTTCATGGAGTGTAAACTCATCAAAACAGCAAGTGCAGCATGCCATCAACCCTCGGCTCTTGAAGTTTCTGAACAGGTCTGTGGCTTTAAAACATTTTTAGTATGTTGTGAAAGAGTACACAGAATAAGCATGTTTGAAAGGAAATTTTTAAAAAATCTGTCCATTTTGAAGGTGGAGGTTTCCTTTTAATGATTTAACATTTTTTTCTCCTGAAATTGTCTTTCTGCCTGTAGAAGTTTTTATTTTTATTTGTTTTCCCCTAAGACCTTTCTTCTAACCTGTGAACATCCAGAGCATGGACAGTACTACATAAATTTGGGGGGATTGAATGCTGCCACTGCTTCTGAAATCACAGCTGCTCCTCTCAGCTGCTGGTAACAGCAGGTGTTTCCCACAGAAAATACCTGAAGCAAACACCCACAGAAATTTGGGCGGGGGGGAAGTGCATCAAACAGAAGTTGTTGGTTATGTCTTGAATTAAGTTAGTATTTCTGAGCTGCTTGTGCAAATTTAACTTCATTTCACAGTGGAGGCTTTCTAAAACTGGGAGTGAAAGCATATTAAAACCATTGTTGCTCTATAGGGTACATGATCTTTAGATAATCAGCCTCTCCCTTCCCTCCTCCTTTTTTTTGTTAGCTGTGATTAATAGCATCAAGAGAAATTGTTTATCCTGAAAGAATAAGTAGAGGCACATATGAGTTCATAGAGGTACAAATCCTGGTATAATTTTTCAAGCAAATTTGTAACCAAAGTAAAATGCACCAAGTCTGAGTAAAGCAGAAGAATCAGGATGTCTTTGCCTATTCAGATGACTTGAAACCTTTTAGAAAGGGCTTGACTCTCTTAGTGTTATGCCACCTTATGCCACTGGAATCAGTGTTTAATATTACTCTGTTATCAGTCCTGGCTGTGACCTGGTTGGCCCAGACAATAACTAAAATCCTGAACTTTACAACTCTTAAGATGGAGGAGAAGTTTTGGTGAAATGACTCAATCCACTGACCTAGAACTAGGGTAAAGATCCAAGAGTTTCTTGCAGACAGGTCACCAAGGCTCAGCATGGTATAACTTTGCTTTACTTTACTCTTTAGCTCCTTAGGCTTCATTGATGTATCTGTGTCAGTCTGTTTATGGTTTGCTGTTAAAGCTACTTTTGAACACAGTATTTCATGATGTGAATAGCAATAGGTGGGTTTTGGATTGCAAGGACTGCACGTGAGGATAACAAATCAGTTAGGAAACAGTGATATTTGATACTACTATTTAAAGCTGTAATATCTGCCTGTGGGTTGTAATTGAATACTACAGAATTGCCGAATCAATTAGGTTGGAAAAGACCTCTGATATGATAGCATCCGACCTATGACTGAACACCATCATGTCAACCAGACCATGGCACTGTGTGCTATGACCAGTCTTTCCTTAAACACCTGACTCCACCACCTCCCTGGGCAGCCCATTCCAAAGTCTTATCACCTTTTCTGTGAAGAAATTCTTACTCCTGTCCAACCTAAACCTCCCCTGCCACAGTTTAAGACTGTGTCCTCTTGTCCTGTCACTTGTTACCTGCAAGAAGAGACCGACCCCCACCTGGCTACAGCATCCTTTCAGGCCATTGTAGAGAGTGATAAGGGTGCCCTGAGCCTCCTTTTCTCCAGAATAAACACCCCAGCTTCCTCTGGCACTCCTCATGAGACTCGTGCCCCAGACCCTTCCCCATCTTTGTGGTTCTTCTCTGGACATGCTCCAGCTCCTCAGTGTCCTTCTTGAGTTGAGGGGCCCAGAACTGGACACAGGACTGAAGGTGTGCCCTCACTGGTGCTGAGTACAAGGGGACAATCCCTGCCCTGGTCCTGCTGGCCACACTATTGCTGATCCAGGCCAGGATGCCATTGGCCTTCTTGGCTACCTGGGCACTGCTGGCTCATGTTCAACACCAGCACCCCCAGGTCCTTTTCTGCTGGGCAGCTTTCAAACCACTCTGACCCCAAGCTATAGAGCTGCATGGGGCTGTTGTGGCTAAAGTACACAGCCTGGTACTTAGTCTTGTTGAACTGCATACTTTTGGTCCCAGCCCATTGATCCAGCCTGTCCAGACCACCCTGCAGAGTCTTCCTGCCCTCCAGCAGATTGACACTCCCACTCAGCTTGGTGATACCCACAAATTTGCTAATAGTGCACTCAATCCCCTCATCCAGATTATCAATAAAGATATTAAGCAGGACATATATAAACAGGAATACTGACAGTGTATGCAGTTACACAATTTTTCTCAGCATCAGATATTTATAATTAATTTCCTCTATGTGTAAATATTGATCCAGTGGTGGGTATCATCCCATTTTACTGAATTACTAACCCTGTTAAATACCTATGTTTTTTTGAGTGGGTGGTGGTGGTGGTGTATTTAACAAGCTACATAATTTGTGCTGCTGAACTGACCCTTCTCTATGAGCCTTTTCTTCTTTGTATTCCAAAAAGCATATCCAGTGTTCGTGCAGCTTCCTTGATCACTTCTGCCTCTGTAGCAAGGCAATACTTTTGCACCCTGGAAAGATCAGACATGTGGAAACTGCAAAGCTGAAAGGAAAATAATGATCATATTAAATTTTACTTTCTTTATCTTTTGACTTTGAAAGATGATTATCACACAGATTCAAAGGTGTGGAAATTTAGAAATCACAGGCTGACTTATGTTTATTTCATTTTTTACTCTATAATATCAATTTGAAACACCACTGTGTTGTCATTTCTGACCACTCAAAGTACTACTTTAGATACTACTTTTGTCATGGCTTACTTTGTAGTGTTTTTGTTGAGGAGAAAAGTGATCTCTTTCTTATGAAGAAAATATGATATGGTCTGGCCTTCCTCTCTTTAGGAAAGAGGATTGTAGCCAACAGTTTAAGATGTGTTTCTGGGCTTTCCTTAGGTCTCAGAAATTTTGTTAGTTGGTCGAAGCAACTCCTGCGTTTAATTTGGCTGGGAATGTTGTAACTAGTATAATTGGCATGGCAGTGGAGAGGATGTTAGAAAAATTCAGAACACCCAGGTTCGAAGTATTGTACAGGAAGCTGGGGAGATGCAATTCATCTTCAGAAGAAACACAGCTTCTCTGGCTGAGTGTGTCGGTGGAGCATCTCAATATGAAAAGGCCACCTGTAGCACCTGCTCCCCATGCCCATCTTCCACAGCAGCCAGATTCTTCGTGAAGTGAAAGCCTTTGTGTTAATGGGAGTGTGTGACAATGTAATGTGACTTTTGGAAACATTACAACAAGTTCTGAATGATAGATGAAATGAAAAATCCCTGTCTGGTGAAGAGAAAGCATGTACTGCTCCGATGACACACTGCCAACAGTTCTAACAAGGGGCTCCTTCACAGATTTTCCACCTCAATCAGCAATGAAGTTGCTGTCCCCTAAGCAAAATCTCTTCTACTTTTTTTTTTTTTTCTGTACAAGGAAAAAAATATTCTTTAGCTTTATAGTATATGGACTGCCTAAAATATTCAATAATCTTTCTCTGCTTCTAGTTGGGACAGTCCCTGTAGGAAGCATAAGTCATTCCGCTTGTTCAGGTACTTTTACAGTAGTTTTACTGAGAGAGCGGGCCAGGCAAACCTTAATTAGTGATATAGTCAGTAATGCATAGCATCTGCTGATGTATAACATCAAGTTTGATGAAAAAGTTAGCAAGAAAATAAACAATAAGGCCAAGTAAAGAGTAATCACCTAGTTTAAAATTTCTGTTGCAACAAAAGAATGTTTTTTCCTACACTCAAGCCAGAGCTGATATATATATTGGTACGGAGACTGGACTAAATAACATTTTGGAAAACAGTGGTTTATGGATGGACTTACATCACATCACAGATAATTTCTTTAATTTTAATTTTTCCTGTTGTGTTGTGGCAAAAAGGGATGGTGTGATCCACGAAAAAGAGAAACATTTAGTTCTCTTTGTAGGCTTCCTCATCACGTGATGTGTCCTGTTCTGTCTGAGCTGGGCTATAATGTGAGTTAAACACTGGAAAACAAACATCAGGATGAGGGGTGTCAAGAATTCAGAGTATTCAGATAATTTGAGAGCAGGGCGAGAGGTCAGTCTGAAGACACCTGACAGTAGAGGCTTTTCCACCTGGCTGACAGAAGCTGGAGTTTCGCTAATTCAGTCTTGAAATAAGAAGCTGCTTTCTGGCTGCAAGGTCTGTTGATGATGAGAGCTCAATCCTGGCCTGGACAGCTTGCCTTTTTCATCCCTTTCCTTTATGGGAAAACATTCAACTCAAATCTTACAGCCAGCAACTCCCCATTAAGACAATTAACAGACCTGAATTTCATGGCTCAGATTTTCAGTGAGGTCTCTGAAGATGATCAGGGCAGATTTCTTTTCGTCTCCTCCCTTGCGCAAGGAACGAAGGTTTCTGTATGCGGCTTCTTTTCATTGTTATTAACTGCTTTCCCCTGCAGCACAAGAGATTGGCCAGAGCAGGAGATCTCTTTGTAGGTGGCAGAGAGAGTGATTACGGATTGCCTTAGCTGGTTTGGGAGGGAATTTTCCCTGGGTCAGGTTGGCAGGCTCTGTGGATCTTTCACCTCATATAGCATGAGGTGTGGTTCGTCTGCTAGGATCATTTGTGTACATCTCAGATGATTCATTCCTTGCCATTGCATTGCTTCCTCAGGTCTTGCCAACCCTGTGCCTGTAGCAGATAGTATTCTCAGCAGAGAAATGCTTTTCCCTCACTAAAGTCTTTGAGCATCAACTAGATGTCTTGGTTAAAATTAATGGTCTGTGAATACACAGTAGGTGCACCTGGTATCCTTTTTGGCCATAACTTCTAGGAAATTATATCTCTATGTGCTGTCTGATTGGTTAAGGCTGAGGTGATTATTTGGGAAAGCCCTCTTTTTTCTTCTGAAAAATGGCCTGACTCCCTGAGAGGTCTTGTTCTGACAGCCTGAGAAAATCTTACTCTCTACGGAGCAGAATCCAGCTTGCATTAGTTTAATTTCAAACAACATTCAACATACACAGTTCAAATTGTGCATTTCCATGTGTAAAAACCATGCAATTCTATAGACTGATCTTAACTGATCAGTCTGTACTGTCTGAAAGAATATCCTCTTCAATGAGCTTTCTGGCTCTGTATGGAAACTACCAGTGCAAAAGTAAAGGTAACTCACCTGAAGTGGTGTTCTGGTACTTAAAGTAGCTCAATAGCCAACGGATTCCTCTCTTGCTGTGTGCTGCTACTGGAGGAGCATCCTTTCTACAGTCAATTTTTCCATGTCAGTGAAACCAATGAAGTATTCCTGAGCCTGAATTCTTTTTCAAAATGTAGCCCTTAGATCTGTCTACTTCAGCAAAATAACAAATCCTGCCTTTAAAATACAGACTTTGCAGCCTCAGGGGCCCTGTGATATATGTGACGCGGAACCTGACCTGCTCTATACGCAAGCATTTGCGAAGGTTTATGTGCATAAGATTATAGTATAATATGCATTTTAAGAAAGCTTCTGCTTCACTGGAGCTAGAATTTCACCATACAGGTATATACAGGTGTGCAAAGGCAATGTGTGCATGAAATGTTAAATTGAAGTTGTGTGATTTGTAAAATATGCAGCAGCACCACAGAAACTCACATCATATAAGCACCAGCATTTGATAGTTGTCTTTCACTTTCTGAACAAAAAGAGAGATATTTCAGGGGTTTTTTGTGAAGGGGCCTTTTCAGGAACACCGTAAGTAATCAAGATTCACCCTGTGCATATCAGGAGAAACTGTGCCACATGCCTGTGACTGGCTTCATCCCGTAAAGTAGAAAACAGCAGCAATTGTGCAACTCTATTCAAGTGCTATCTGTTGTTCTGCATCTGTCTTCTTTGCACCCCAAACTAAAAACTTCCAAATAAAAAGAACTGAAAAACAGAATACTGTATTTCTAAGCTGAGTTGTCCTTAAAAATTCGAATGAGTCATTTAGATAACATTCACAATACCAGCAGCTCCAGGGCACTTTAGAGAATATGTTTCAGCACAGAGACATTTGAAACAAAAATTGTAATGTTCTAAATGGAATTAGATGAGCAAAACCGTGTCATACAGAGATGAAATATAAATAAGTGCTTTAGGCCCACTCCATGAAAAATGTATGTGCTTTTTTAAAAGCATTTTTCTTCTGCAATGGTTTAATTTCTGTAGAAACCAGTGGTTGGTTGTGAGTTGTTTTTGTTGTGTTTTCTTTTTTTCTTCCTTTTGCATTCTCCCAGAATGTGCTTTCACCACTCCATAAAACCTTCTTTCTACTAAATGTCTGTCTCTCTATTAAGCCCCCAAGGAACTGTACAAGCCAAAGGCAGATGGAAACAATAGGCATTCCATGTTCAAACGTACAACCTACAGAAAGTTCATTTGTCAAAAGTCTGAGGAACACTTCCAAGGAGGCTGCTTCATAAACAACATCCACATGGGGCAGATCTGACTTGTGCCACCACTTTTCATGCACACATTCCATAAGAATTTAATAGGATGTTTACTCTTCAATTAATAGTTAAAGCAACATTTACAGAATCTTGTTCCAAATCCCAGTCACATTTCTTCTTTCCTTCCTCTCCCGCCCTACATTTTAAGTGTCTTCATCTTTTACATGCACCGACTACTTCCCTTCTATTTACAGAAGACTTATCCTAACCCCTTCTCTTAAGACCAAATCAGTCTCAGACTTCTTGAACTCTTTATTTTCTTAGACTTTTTGAACTCTATTTTTGCACCTGTTGGAGTTGAGTTCCTTCAGTGGTGAGTATGCAAATCCCACCACGGTATCAGTCTTTGAGATATCAATAACAATTGTAGTGCTGGAAGTTAATCTAACCTTCTGACTCATGCCTGGAAGACAAACCTTACTCTGGTTGGTACTGTCTAGTAGACGGCATACCTGCTTTTTAAAGCTCTAATTACTTATGGTAAATGTTTGCCTTCATTCCTTGTCTTTGTCTTAATTAAATGTTTTTAATGTGATTAAGATGCAGATTCTCTGAAGTTGTGAAATCACTTTGGCTCCCATGGACTTCAACAGCTTCCTTGCTCAGACCTCAGATTAAGGGCAAGGAAAACAGGGAAGACTTTGTCAATACCTGGATATAGGAACCCTGGTTCGAGTACCTGAATTTGTTTGGGTGTAATCCAGAGCTGAGACCAGCAGAGCTGAAAAGCTATCAACCAGCTGTTCTACCCAAGCACCTTCTGAATATATAGATTGTCAGAGTAGGCAGCTGATTCAGAGGGGTCTCATCATACAAATGGTAGTAACCAGCTTCTGTATTAGGCAGATTTGAATTTACCTAGGACACCCAAATCCTGTATCTGATGCTTAAAATAGCAGGTAGTAGTTTCTGGTGCCAAAGAAAGATGATTAAATTGTGACATTAGAAAATTAGTCACCCACCAGATGCAAGATTCAGTTTTGGTTCTGTACTTAATCAATGGACGTGTATTGCTCTGCAAAATAATGAAGTGCTGGAAGGTGACTTAAAACCAGAGGTATATTACGTTTATTTCTACACATAATCCAGCACTAAAAAATGCATAACAAATTCTTAGCCTCTGGATTTCGAAAACAGCATTTGCAAATAATAGACCTGAAAGAGTGAAAACCACCCCAGAAGAGTGGAAGCAACTCAATGGCAGCATACCATGTGCCAAAGAACATTGTAATTTCTGCCCAAGAGGCACCAAATTAATCTGAATGAGCCATTACTCAGAACTTGGATTTCCCCCCTCCCCTGAGCTTTATGAAGGTGCAGGGGTATGAATAAGCATGAAGCCAATGGCATGGTGACAGCTCTGGGTAAGGTTTCTCAAGTGGAAGTACTTGCCTCATACACTAAGGCCACCAGTAAATTTTTGTCTGTTAGGACTATGGAAGTTGTTGGTTTTCCAAGGTTTGACCAGTGCAAGAAGAGAAGTTGCAGCCTGATCCTTGTGTAATGTTAGGTAGAAGTGCAGACTGGATGTGGTTTTTAAACGGATCTAAATCTCTTCATGGCAGCCGCTAGGTGTGTTTACGGCTGTCACAGGAGCTTTCACCTGCCAGACTTGGGGCCCAAAAGCTCCACCTGTAAGATGCTGACACAGTCTATGTGTTTCATTGCCCTCTGGTGGTGTGTCCACCAGAGCAGGAGGATATTGCTGTTCCCAGTTGCAGGAATGTGCTGCTTGTGTAAGAAGCAGGTGCTACAGGAAGCAAAGAAAAATCCAGCAAGTATCAGTCAGGGCCTTATTTCTAAGAATTTTTGTCTGCTGTTGCTTTAGTTTATTGTGAGAGTTGTAAAAGAAAAACAGTGGGCTAAAGTCTACCACCAGTTATCCCTGTGCAAACCCAGAGACCTCTGCTGCAGCCAGACTCACAGTCTGGATTTATATCTGTGCAAAAAGAGTTGGAAAGTGGCTTGAAAGGACAGGGAAACCTTTAAACTGCTTGACCATTACTGGTGTAAAGTTAGGAGTTTGTCCTTGCAGCACACAGGTAGCCTCTTAGAGCACAAGGAAGAAAAGAAAATTCTCAGTGATAATCCAAGTGCCTTCAGTACTGTATGGTTACTGAAGCCAATATTCAAGTGGGCTGAATCTGGAACCGCTTCTGTAATAGTCGCCATCTGCACTCTGAGGCTGGGCACCTCACCTTCAAGGTGCTGCAGCCTTAAACACTTACAGCCCTTGATAGACTGGATTTTAGCAGATGAGGTCATCTGCATCTTTCACTTGTGCTAGTGCTAGTGCGGTAAATCTATATTTACACCTATGGATCTGCTCTCTGAGATGCGGGAGAATATGAGTGTTATACTGTAAAACATTACTTTTCCATTCTTGCTAGAAATGGTTCTGAGGAGAAAAATTCTCTGAAAGTCCTGGAATTAGGAACTGTAGTTTTTATTTATGTTGGTTCATTGACTTCAGTGGCTGTCTACACATATATTATGGATCATTTGCATGTCTGTGGTATTTTTATAGGTGGGGAAGAAGTCAGATCTGTTTAAGTGTGCTTCCAGGAATAGGTCTTTACAGGCCATGGCAAAAGCATGGTAGGAAGTAATCCAGAGAAACAATGCTTTTTCCATTTATGCTAGAAGTTTTTTGTCTCCCCAAGGTTATCTGTTATCAGAAAGGAGTCCAGATCAGGAGAGGCAGTGGAGAATTTTCCTTGTAGATTGTTTGTATCTCAGCTACTTTTACTTGCATTTGTCATGGAATGTATTAAAGCAGTCATATTGCACAGTCCACACAGCATGTCAGCTTTGAGACAAGCACTCTGAAATGTGCTCACAGATGATAAATTGCACACTATGTCAACTACATCTTTGTCATGAGATTCTGTTTTCTATTTATAGTTGAAATGAAACACTTGAGAAAATTCTAAACCAAAGCAATTTCACAGAAATCTCGTAAATTTTTCCTTATGTGTATATCAGTGAAAAGGCCCTCCTGTGCTATCTCTTTGCTCTGTGGGATTCCAACAATCAGCTTCTGAGATCAAAGTAGGACGTTCTCAAGATTGTGAAACTTATAATGTGTCCATGTAATCTCGCTGGTGTGCCTTTGGAGTATGTTCCCTTTCAACCGTTAAGGGGAAGGAGCACGTAACCACAGCAGAGTGCAAATACATACAAAATTTGATGCAGTTTTTGGGAATTGAAACCCATTATCTCCATAAGAGAAGAGATTATTTAGTTACTTCTTTGGCTTGTCATGCTAGTTTTGTTTGAAGCTGCCTGTGAAGTACTTTGTGTTTGTTTTACCCTCTTTCTAGGATTTTTTTTTCACTTATGAATCTTAAACACATATACTGCTGCAACAGAGTTGTGGGTAGCAAAAATTGGAAAAAGGCACTAGGTATGCCTCAGAGCTAGAAATGCTGCTCTGGTTTTTTGAGGTTTGTTTTTCTTTTTTTCCTCTGATTACAGCAGCCTACTTTAGGAAAAGAGTGTCTGGATAGCAGTAATGATGCACTTGGATAGGACACTCCCAGCTCACACTGGTCTAGACAGGGCAGGACATTCTTTAATCTGCTGAATCATTATTTAAGTTAAATAGGCCTTGTGATGGCTTCCTTCTGCCTTGGGCACTCATATCTTCATGGACCGAAAGTACAAGGAAAGTTTCTTAGAGAGAATCATCCAAGCAAGGATGGTAAAGTACATGCAGGAGAGAGGAACTCATCAGTATCCTCTGTATGGGATTCAGACAAAGACTTGCTTGAGAAAGGACATGTATCTGTCCACATGGCGAACAGAGCATTCATCCAGGAGGATCCAGATCTCTGAGCCCCACATCCTGGGGAAGCCTGGAGCAAGAGCAAGTTACAGCTTCCTTGCAGTTGTGGAAGTGGTTTTGTATGTGATACTAATAGAAGTGTTTTCATTTCTGTGGCCTTTGTGGCTTTCCTTTACTTCTTCTGGGCTTCTCAAAGTATGCCTTCTACCCAGCTCTCCCTTCTTAAATCTAAAAGGAGATTTGGTGGTTTATTCCAGATTTGCATATATATGACTGATTTGAAAGGCAGCTCTAACTTGAGCAGTAGAAAGGCCTGTAAACCTGAAGATATCAAAACTTGTTCTAAATATGTGTTCCTATTTCCGACCCAGCTCTAAAATGGTAGTTTTAGAAGTAGGGAGGTTTTACATTTAAATTCCCTTCAGCTCTGTAACCTTAGCCATCCATTGATCAGAGTGCCATGATCTAGTTTGGAAGTGCATATGAGGAGCATTAACTAACAAAGAAACCATTGCAACATCAGCGTACCGTTCTGGAAAGACAGAGACAGTTACTGAAACTGTCAGTAAAGCTAATTGATGGTATTTAGTGACATTTTAACAAATAATGAGCTAATAACTTATGTCCTGTCTTGCAAGATGCCATATCCAGTGTCTTTCTTTAAAAATTGGAGGAAGAGATCTTCAGAAGCTACATATTAAGAAAAAGTTTTTCAAAAAAAATCCTGATTTTAAGTTATCAAGATCACCAAAGAGAATATAAAATCCGTTTTCCTTGTTTGGAGTCAATACTGTAAAAACAATTTGGCCTTTTTTTTAATAATTTCTTTTTCTCTTCCATCTCTCATTACTCATCTCTGGCTCTTTCTTTCTGTTCCTATCCAATACACTTGCTCTATGCACTCTTCTTTCATATTTTGGATGACCTTAGAAAGTGAGACTCCCTCCATTACACATTGGGTTTGCTCATACTGCCAGTTTTCTGCCAGCATTATGTTTAATCAGGCAACTTCCTTCTCTGCAACTGGTCTGTCCTGTTTAACTAAATCTTTTCACCCAGAGCAGCAACAGTATTTTGCCTAGCTGGTGGGTTGGCAGAGATTACTAAAGATATCTGTCTGGATGCTGATGTGATATGCACTTGGGTCAGCATCTTTAACTTTTCCTACACAGCTTTGTTGTTAGCTTCTTCCTTTAAAATAGTTGACTGTTATGTTTGCAGTGGTGAAAAAAAGCTAACTAGCAAAACTGTTGTGGGGGTAGGGTTACCCACTTGAAAACAAGCAAGAAGTCTTACAAATATTTGGACTGATTAATTCACCAGCTTTTCTTTGCAGAGCTCTATTGTGCTAAAAAGCCATTCATTGACCAAGAGAGTACATTGTCCATTTAGTTACTGTTTTGTATCTCATGTCAAACAAAAGACACTGCCTTCTACAACAGTAACAGCTGAATATTTTCACTGCTTATGCAGTTTCCTCTTCTAGCTGCTGGATCATCAAAAATTCTAATCAACTCTGATCTAATGCGAAGTACTACATGGCATTCATCATCTGTTTTAGCCTTTAATGCACCATGCAGGTTTTAATCAAAGGTATGCAACCATTAGCAAAAAAGAAAGACAAGAATTATGATGGTGTCCTAAGCAGAGCTCTTAAGCCAACATCACAGGCAGCAGATAAGTTCACCTCCCCCTGCTGAGTACAAATACAGGAGAATAAGATGGGTCTCTTTTGAAATAATTGCAGGAGAGAACTACTGAGGTTTCAGGGCCATGACTTCTGTTGTTTTCTCTCGGTACTAACTGCTAAGACTTATTTGCTTGGCTTTCCTGAATATTGAAAACAAATGTTGGCACTGTTGCCTTAGTGTGGGGGGGCTGCTGGATCCTCTACTTGGTTCAGCATACGCCTGTGTCTTCCACTGCTGCCAGAGGGAGCCAAGGGGATTGGTAGCGACCTGCAAAAGAGCCCCGAGCCTTCCTAGTGGCAGACAGGGCTTTGGTCTCTCACTCCTCCTAAGCAAACTCCAGTAGTCACCTTTCCTCTTTCCCTTAAATGCAGGACCAGATGTGCCACTGATGGATTCTGGGTAGAATTAGATCCATGTGCTCTTCTTCCATGCAAGAAGCACACTTACCCTGTTTCCTGCATTTGGCCTCTATTCCAGCACCTCTTGCTTCCCAGCTTGTTTAACTGGAGATATCCATCCCTAGCAGGATGGCAAGCAGCCCCCTCCTGCCTTTCCCTGACTCGTTGCTCACAAAGCACCATGTGAATGGAAGGGCACAGATTCTATACCAAGTCAAGGTGTTTCTCCTCCTGCTTCCCCACCCACACCAGCCCAGTAAATCAAAGCCAAGCAGCAACCAGCCACTTAGCATGGTGGTAGGCTTTGAATCCAGAGTGGCATGGGGACGGGCACTGGTCCATGCTGCAAAATTGTTTAATTTCTGCTGAATTGAGGAAAGGGAGAAAGTAGTCTTTTTGAGGAGGGGAGCAGGCTGTGGACACAGTAGTGTAATTTTTCTCCTGCCATGTAGACTCATGAATGCCACCTTGCTGGAAGTGGCTCACGTGAGGGTGACAGACCTGACCCTCCTCCACGCACCCTGAGCAATCTTATCGGATTTGAGGGTTCACTTCCCTAAGAAAACTGCAGTTGTTTTCTTAGCCTTCCCATTGCCCACTTCTTCCTTGATTCTGGTATTGGCAGAGCTGTTTCAGGTCCTGGCTTAAGAACAAGTGGTTGTGACCTGCGCCAGCTTGTAGCATTTCCTTGAAGCCGTGATGGCAACAGGGAATGAAGCCACGTGTCGTTCTTTGGCTGTGCTCCACAGAGCTGGTATGGGCAGAGTGGGGAGCCAACAATTACACAGGGAGTCACAATTTAAATGAGTGACCTGGAGGCCTTTGGGCCTGTGGATCCATGCAAATGGTGTTTGGGTGGAATTCCTCCTCAGGCCAGCTCATGCAAGGTATGAACTTCGGGAATTATGTTGACTTTGGGGAATGCAGGAGAATTTCCCTGTGCCATGGCAAATGTAGAGTACTTGCTGTGGGCTCAAATCCCCCTTACAAATCATTACCACTAGCTGGAGCTGGCTCTGGTCAGACATTAAAAATCGGCCTGTTTAATGTGTCGTCTGGGGACCGATTCTGCTTGTGTGCTTTGTTCGTAGCGCAGCTGCCGGCGGGGGACGGGGCTCAGTAGGACTCTGTGTGCGCTGCCTGCATCAGCTCCCGTGCTCAGCCTCCTGCCAGATGGAGGTCCCAGGCATGCCTGGGCTTTCACACTAGCAGAAACCCTATGTAAATTGCTGGCTTTGATTTCCACATGGCCTTTAATGTGCAACATGTGCGTCTTTTAATGACCACCTCTGGCAAAAGCTTAATTTGGTTGGGGGGTGGGAGGAATGGATGCTTTAAATCTACCTGTGCTTCCTGTGTCTGGCCTGTGCCCAGCTATGCATGGGAGCCAGAGATTTTCCACAGCACCAAACAGTGGGATTATATTTCCGATTTCCTATTTAACTAGGCTAAAAAATAAACAAGTTGCTGTTGTTTTAACCCAGGTAGGTCACTCGCTTTACCCGATTTCCAAGTACTGGTTCATCATTGCAGTGTATTGTTGTGGGTTCCAGAGGTGGATAATCAGCAGCAGTGTTGCAAGGATCTGGTTCCAGGTCACAGACAAGTAATGAAAAAACAGCAGTCACTGAGGATTTGATTTACACACTGCAATGACTACATGATAGCCCCTTTTGTGAGGAAGAAAGTGTCCCTCTGGAGACCACATTCTAACCAGTAGCAAACATTCAAGCTCCCTGGTGCTTCAGATGTCAATTATACCAAAGCCTCTTATTGTATAATGCGGGTCTGTTATAATAATACTGTCTGAGACAGCAATAATAATGTTGAATGAATTTTCAAACAGTGAAGATGGGAGGGGGAGGTTGATCAATACGGCACTAATGATGGCCTTGTCTTTCACTGAAATAATTGTGATAGGGTTTATAGCACTTCCTTCCTATACCATGCTGTGCAGCAGTGTTAGTTTACTACCTGCTGATACTGCTTTTGTATAAAAAGGTGTTAAAAAGAAACGTCTGTCAAGTTTCAAGGCTGTGAGTCTTTTTTAATGCAGCAGGGTTGTTCTAGCCAAGATGGTCTGAGGATATGAGAGGTACAACGCACACAGGGAGAAGTGAAATCTTTTATTAGACACACTGACACAGGGAGGAATAAAGAAGCTTTTGGGCTCAGAAATCAGAAGTAAGGTCCCAATTTTTATAGCGGATTACTCATATTTTATTGTAAAGGTGCCATTGGAAGGACAGATTTTTTTTCAAGTGGACCCATTCTGCTTGCTTGGATATACAAAGGTATCTGCTTTGAGAAAAAATGTGAGTTCTTGAACACATAAGAGTACAAAAGAAAAGCTCTCTGGCACTCTACAAATCTTTTTTATTTAAGTGACCCTATTTCTCACCTGATAATTGTATGGGGTTTTCTGTGCTATTCCACGATATGTATAGCATGCATGCAAAGACCTGTTGGACCTATGGGGAGTCATATCCATGTGTGTTCCTGAATGTTGGTGGAGAAAACAGAGAAAACCCTGTGAAGGAGGAAGATAACAGTATATTGGAATTTTAGTGTTGGGGTTTTTTTGTTTGTTTTATTTTGTTGTGTTTGTGTTGGGGTTTTTTGTTATATAATAAGTTCTAACATTTTCTGCAGTATTTCAGAGTTACTTTATTTCTCAATATGCCAGAATGATGAATTCCGTGCTTTTTTTTTGTGAAGTGAGAGAAATTGAAAGAAAATATAGCAAAAGTCTAATGATAAAAATCCTCTCTGTTGAAACTCTTCATTACAGTACTTTTCAGAACAGAAAAGACGAACTGCTTTTGCAGTGGCACGAGTCCAATCTCAAACTGGAATCAATTGCTTTGCCAATGCTGAACACAAAGGATGTTCATTGTTTGCAAACTGAATTTTTCTTAGTGTGTGTGCAAAACCAATGATCAGATTTTTTTTCCTTTAGAGAAACCCCTGCAGTGAAAAAACTGCA
The DNA here is from genome assembly GCA_036785705.1 of Acanthornis magna. Taxonomy (NCBI): domain Eukaryota; kingdom Metazoa; phylum Chordata; class Aves; order Passeriformes; family Acanthizidae; genus Acanthornis; species Acanthornis magna. The sequence continues at coordinate 22,391,347 of JAWUZG010000025.1, read as the reverse complement.
GCTGATTCTGTGCTTCCCATCCTGGTTTGAAGGAAGGCTTCTTGCTTCACAGTGTGATTTCTTCATAATAGCTGCATGACAACAGTATGCCAATATTTTGAAAAAACAACATCCAAAGTTATAACGCAGTTGCTTATGTTCGCTACTCACTGCTGGGTTTTTGTTTCTTTTCCTTGAGGAAATAAATTTGCTTTTGTTCGTATTCTTCTGAGGCTCACCTTGCTATGTATAACCAATCTTTTTCTATGTCTGTCTGTACATCTATGTATATAAATTTTGCCAGGAGTAGAGGGACCTTCCCAGGCCTGTCCCTTCCTGCAGCAAGTAACTGCATTGTCTTATGCTTAGCATCAATCATGTTGAAAATGGGGAAAGGATTTCTTCCCTTGTTATATTTATGCAATATATGCCCCAGGGTCACTTTTTCCCCTGAAGCTTATGACCTTTTTTTCTAACATCTAAACATATTTCTGGCTGACTTCTCCCTATTGCTGTGCCAACATTGTTTTTTATGTTCTTCTTTCCTCCTATCATATACTTCCTCCTTGGTATATTTGCAGAGAGTAATCACATCAACATCTTCTGATGCAGAGCCAGCATCTGAAAATATAAGGTCATCATGGGGTGGCAAAAACTCACCCAGACATTCATGTTTAAATCAGACATTCATGTTTAATCTACATAGTGGAGATGGCATCTCCCTGACTCTAACTGCAGGATTTTATCCCTCAGGGACTGGATCCTGACTGGAGGCCAGGGATGCTAATTTTGCAAAGTTATATTTATTTGCTGGCCGTACCCCTCCTGCAGAGCATTGCATGGGATTCCCTGATTCAGAAAGCTGCTCCATGTAAAAGCACAGGCTTTACATGTTCCATGGAAAACGATCCCACTTGCTAACACGAGAGTCAAAGTAATGTCAATGCTGCACTACCTTATGTAAGTATTAAAGCTGCCTCATTTGCTTGTTTGAATCTTGCCTCTTTATGCAACATCTCCCAGTTGGCAGCTGTTTCCTCAGAAGTCTTTGCAGCTGACTGACATGTTGTAAATTACTCTGTGGTTTGTGGAGGTGTTCAATATTGGTAAGTTAAGCTGTACTGCCTGTTTGTTGTTGGTCATGTGGCACAGTTTTTCTTCCCTGACTGAATGAGCTTAGCAGGTCAAAATTTTCTGTTGAATCCTCACAGGAAGTTATTTGAAAACTTTCTGCAGAATATGCAGAGTTAAAGATTTGCTGGCTCTTGCACATTTGCACTGGTATAACATGACCACAGAAATGCTGGTAGAAAGCTTAATGGGGGGCTGTGTATATAGTAGCACTAATTTGTTTTAGGGCATCCTGCAGAAAATTACTTGCAGTATTCCTGAACAGTCATGTCAATATATCAGCATAAAAGCTCCCCTTGCTATTTGCTGATATGTATCTCAAGCTGACATGCAACTCTTTTGAGAATCTTTGCTAAATATTTAACCCAGGGCTGTAATGAGAATTTCTTTCCTATGTGTTATGTATTTCTCATATATTTTCTGGTATCTATTGTTACAGGATATTCCCTGGTTCTCTTGTAAGATGTTACACAGTATCAGTTATGACATTTTTCAAATACAAGAACTAGCATACATTTTGTGAAGCATTCTGCTTTGCCTCTATTTGCAAATTTTTTTGCCCTGCTTGTTCACTAATTGGCAGCGCTGAGTAATTTGTAATCTGTCTTCCCACTGAACCAGTGAGTGTTCTGTGTGTGTATGCATATGTTTACAAAGTCCTAGGATTCATCTATGTGGTAACTAGAACCAAAGGAAATAACTGCATTCTAATTAATAATATTTTGATCAAGGTCTATTTGTAAACCCTAGTTTTGATGTAATTTAAGCTGATAAAAGAAATCACATTTAGCTGTACTGAAATGGCTCTGAAATCTCGTCTCATGCTAACTACTGATGAAATGTTAAGGGTGTGATTTACAACTGATTTAATTGGATTGGTTTCATTTACCATCTAAACAAGCCCTTAAATGTTGGAGTGTTTGCCACCTGTTGTGACTCCTACCTTACAGAGATGTTTTGTTCACAGGCAGGAGAGTGTGCACTGTAATGAGAGAGGAAAAGAATGGCTATAAATGTTCATCTTAGCTTATGCATCCTATTAAGCTTGCCCCTGGAAAAGTGTGAAGATTTTTCTAGAATTTACGATAAATTTTAATGTGTTGGTGGTGATTTCTTCTGGCTTCTGACAAGTAGTATGTTTACTTCTCATCAGCTGGGGTAATTAATGTGGAAAAATATTTCTTGTTTTAGTTGTGTTATATAATGTTCTCTGCTCTACTGCGGCTGCTGTACAGCTCTAAGTCTTGTAACAGGTTGTGAGCAACTCTGATAAACAGTCCTGAAAAATATGAAGGATTGAAAAAAATTTACTTGGCCTATTTGTTTTTCAGTGTTGAGTCTTCGCCATAGTCAGAGGGAAATACAAGGCAGAAAGGTCTATACTGTAGAAATCCTGTGAGATATTTTGGTGTAACCAGGTTACACCCTGCTTTTCTCATAGTCCTCTCTGAAAATGTATGTAATAAGTTGAGTCTTCCTTTGCTAACCTCCTGCAATAGTTCTGTCTTTTTTGCCGTGCTGCAGAACAGATGGGTCAAAGGAGATGGTCCCTCCCTCAGTCCTGGTGACAGCCACCTGGAATTCTGGGTCCAGTTCTGGGCTCCCCAGTGTCCAGCAAAGGGTTATGAGGATGATAGAAGTACTGGAGTATCTGACAATAAGAGAGAATGAGAGGGCTGGGACTATTTACCCTAGAGAAAAGAGAACTTGAGGCAGTTCTCAAGTTCAAATGTGTACAAATACTTGATGAGGCAGTGGTAAAGAAGACAGAACCAAATTCTTCTCAGTAATGCTCAGTGTAAGAAAAAGGGGTAATGAAGACAAACTGAAACACAGGAAACTCCGTGTAAACATAAAGGACAACTTTTGTAGTATAAAACTGGTTGAACAGTGGAACGAGTTGCCTAGAGAGACTGAGGAGCCTCCACCCTTTGAGTTACTCAAAAGCTTACTGGGCCAACCTCTCTATTTGTCCTTGCTTTGGACACAGCTGTTGTATTAGATGATCTCCAGAGGTTCCGTCACGCCTCGGCAGTTCTATGAATCCATCATTTTTTCAATGGTGTCTACTTAGGGTAAATTTGACTGTAGATTCTGGTAGATACATGTTTTTATAGGAAAACTAAAGTGAAATAATAACGAAAAAATCAGCCTGAACTTAAACTGAGATAGAAAAGGTCACAACACCACCAACAGATTTGGGAAAATATATGTAAAGAAATGCAAGAATCCAAAAGTAAGAAATCATTCTCCTTTCTCCAAGGTATGCTTGCCCTACTTCTGCCATCTACTTCCTTCCTCTTTGACCCCAGGTAACGCATTACTTTGTCACTTCTTTTCCTGTTTGATGTTCCACACTGCTCTGCATGTTCTCTCTCTGCAGTGTGAAATATTACCAGCCCATTGGGCTCACCATTTTCTGCTGGGCCAGCAATCACAATTAAAATGTCCCACATTAGAGTCTGATTCAAGCAGAAAGGCCTACTGGGACATGAGCTCAGTGGCAAAAGCAATGATCAAGGTTTCAATAAGATTTTCTCACAACCTTGTTGCATTCCTGAGATGCTGAGAAATTGGGTATCTTTAGGCACCAAATTCTGTCATCTTATTCAGGCTTTAAGTTCTTTCTTCACTTCTTCCATTTTCACCACTACTTAGTCCAAAATTCCCTGTGTTCTCTAGGATGCCATATCCTAATTACCACTTCCTTTATTATTTCCCAGAGTTCTTCAGAATTATGGATCTTTCTGCCTACAGACCACTGTTCAGCTCTTAACTACCTCCTTGTTCCATCCAGACTCAAGATGCAAAAATGGAACATATTATTTGGGCGGAGGTCCCTGTTGCTTGTATGCTGTCATCAGTGAACATCTCAAACTGCTTCATACATTGGTTTTCACAGCATTCTTCTTTAATGGCTTCCAGCACCTCTGTTTTCAAGCTTTAGTGGATTCAAGATGCTAGATTAAATCAGTAAATGATTCTCTAAGACCCATGTGTTTTTTGACCTTCATGTGTGCCCTCTCCTTAAGGTTGTTTGTTGTCTTTTTGTACTCAGAAATGTTGTGATTCATCTATAAGGTGGAGAGTAACCTAGATCATGTCTGCCTACCTTGGACACATTCTCTGTTCTTCCAGTCTATCCCTCCTCTTCTTTTCCATTCTTTCTAACCCTGGATGCATCTGCCATATATTTCATTTAGAATTTATATATATATTTTTTTTTTATATAGCTGCGTAGTTTATGTTTGTTAGTCTCTTTAAAATGCTTTGTAATTTTTTTCTTTCCTCCAGAACAGACCTTCAGAATTTCAGAAAGCCAGACACAGGTTTTAGGATGCCAAATGGAGTCTTTAAATGGATGACCCATTTGTGCCTGCAAGTAATCAGGCTGATTCTCTGTACAAACAGGTACCTTCTCATACATAGAGTCTGACAAACTATTAGTAGCATTACTTGGCAGTTTCACTGTTTCTTGCTGGCACAGGAGCCATTAAGAAAGAAACCAATTCAATTTATAAGTAGATTATTAATTCTACTGAAAAATAATCTGTCTATGTCCTCTTAATTCTCAGAACACTGAAGGTTTGTGTTCATGTTAAAATAATAGTAATTTTAAAAAATACCAACAAAAACCAAAACAAACCCCAAAACAACAAGAAAAAAAAAAAACAAAAAAAAACAAAAAAGCAAAACAACAACAACAACCAAACAAACAACCCCCCCAAAACAAACCAACCAAAAAAAACAGAAAAAAAAAGAAAATGCACAGGTTTTTGGGGAGCAACACCTCATTATGTTTGTAAAAGTGTGTGTATAGTGCTGGGTTTAAGATGTGTCTTTCCGTAAGAAAATATGTTCATATTTTCATGGTTTTAAAGGTTTTATTAATGTTAGATAGGACATTGTGCCTAGCAGTGTTGTCTCTATTTTGTGAGCCTACTGAATCCCAGAATTTTTGGAATGTTCTCCAAGTTGATGAGTAACTTCCTTCTACAGCTAGAGCCCATCATCACAGATTCGCTTTGCCATGAATTTTTTAGGGCCATCTAGAAACAAAAACTATAGCTCAATCTCTTACTTGGAGCCTAAAAGCAACTTGTTCTGTCAAGGTAATCATGTGTAAGCCTTTTACATACTTTTCACTTCTTGTCCTTTTTAGCAGACAGAAGGCAGGAAAATGTGGGTTTTTTTCTGATGTTTCTAGAAACAGCAAGACGTGTCATTTCATTTTGATACGATGCAGATAGGATTTCTCCTTCTGAAAGTTATACTGTGGGGAACAGGCCCACTGACTAAATTGATGATAAATCTGTATTTCTTTCTCTTTGGGTTAGGTTATGTTACAGGAACTCATGGGGAGACTTGTATTGTCTCAGATACACACAGGTGGAGCATGCAGGTATGAGGGCACTGAAGGTAAAACTCAAAGTGCAAACAAATCTTTGTGATAAAGCTCACCAAAATAAATGATAAAGATTTTAGATTTACACAGCAGTTTACATCAGGATGCTGATAGCAATTAGATTTTGCATACTTACCACTTTATAGCAGATTAAACCACTTTTATTTTGTCTTTTGAGTGGAAGGGGTAGTGTATTGAACTGAACTGAAATGCTATAATTCTTGATAAGACTGAAGGCCCTGGAAAGAGAAGAACACGATTGTGCTGTGGCATGCTATATGTAGTTAGGTACAATTGGTCTTTCTGAAATCTCTCTTGGCTTTTAGTTCTCCTCCACAGGCAACTTGTAAACATTTCAGCAGAGATTACATCGCAGTGAATCTCTTGCAAATTAAGTCTGATTTGACGAAGTTAAATTCTGTTTCCATTACTGTTTTAGATTTAGGACAATTAATTGCAGCAATGATAAAATCAAAGGAAGTTGCATGCAGAATGGGAATACTAGAGCAAAGGAATGAACACTATTGCAAATAATGGAGGGAGTCACTGCCTGGCAAATGTAGCCAGAACTCTCCTGGACTAGAATCCATCCTGAACAATGTACTTAAGTTGCTTAAATCTTTGTTAAATCAACACATTTTGAAATTGCAGGAGGATTTGACTGTTTACATCATCTTTGTAGCCAATTGATTGTAACTCACTTCCCACTGGGAAAAAAAAAAATTGTATCTGTCTAAAGGCTTCTCTCTTCCTCAAAACCCTTGTAATTCTATTGTTCTTAAAGCTATTTAATCACTTTAGCAAAATCAACATGGAAAAATGAATGAGGTCTGCCAATGGAGGAATGAGTTAGAAGAACTGATCTATAGAGAATGCTAATCTAAAAAGTATTATTTGTCTCATGTCTGTTGTCCTCTGCTAAAAAAACCCCAAAACCAGCCTACTTAAAATTTCTTTCAAAAGCAGAATAGAAATAACAAAAACAATCAATGCTGTCTGGAATGTTCCTGTTTGTCGGTCACATAATTACAGCATCATTACCTGGATTTTATTAAATGTTTTTGTAGAGTTGAAATAATCTTAAAAGCACAAACACACACCTATGCACAAGGTAAGTGACATTATCCAAGGAATATCTATACTTTGTGGGTTTAAATACCAGGTTAAAGTGAATAGGCAAAATACTTCTCATGAACATATGCCTCTCCAGATGTCAGTATGGTTGCTGATGAATCTTCTGTTGGTATCTTCCCTAAAAATCGCTACACTGCCAAGTCACACAGAAACAAGTGTACATGAAGTCCTTCACATGAGATGCAAAAAAAAAAAAGAGGGGTTTTTTTGGAATTTAGGTTACTTTTTTGGGTTGGGGTTTTTTTGTTGTTGGTTGGGGGTTTTTTTGCTTGTTTTGGGTTTGTTTTGTTTGTTTTGTTTGTTTGTTTGTTTGATTTTTTTCCTGCGGGATAATTTCTGCTGATTCGGTAAGGCTGTTGCTCCAGGTCAGTGGTGTTCAGAACCTCTGAAAAATCATTCCCATGGCTCTGCTTCTTCCCTTTTCTCCTTCTACCGTCAAATCCAACTAAGTCACTCATGCCTCTCTCTAGTGAGGGGATTTATGGTTAAACAGTCTTTCGGGCTTTGATCTGGCACGTTAGACTCCTGTCCACTTGCACATGGACAAGAGTAATGAGCTGCCTTTAATACCAGGTGGTCTTCAGAGTTTTTAAGGTCTACAAAACAAACCCAAATTGCTTGTTAATTCAAGGGAAGCTGTGGATGGCAAGGCTGTCTGCAATTTTAGCCTTTCTTTTAGTAGGGTTGGTTGTGGCCAGGTAAAAAAACATTGCTCCTTCAGGAGCACATTCAGATGATCTACTCCTTTTTGTAAGCTGCCAGTTGCAGTCAGTCTTCTGTTTCATGTACATCTAAATGCTTCATTGACTCGTGCCAAGCAATGGAAACTAGCCTGCTTGTTTTAATACATTCCTGATGATTTTGATGGAAAATCTAAATGTGTGAAGAACACAAGATCCTGCCCACTAGCAGCCAAAAGGATACCATTTCACATTTGTTACTCTCGGGAATCAGGGGAAAAAACAAACAAACAAACAAACAAACAAACAAACAAACAAACCACAAACAAACAAAAAACCCCCAAACCCAACAAAACAGTAAGAACAAGCTCTTGAAGTTAGAAAGAAACCAAGGAGGAATAGCTGTGGTTAATATGAGAGCCATTTATCAGAGACATCTTCCCATCTTACAGAATCCCAGAGAAGCCCAGGCTAGAAGGGATCTTGAAAAGTCCTTTTGTCCAGCCTTCCATGGAAGAGGGAGCTGAGATGAGATTTTTTACTACCATCTTCAATCTTCCCACACCGCAAAGTTTTCTGGTTCCCCATACACTGTAAGGGGGAGAGCTGCGTAGTACTTCCTTGCCTGCTTCATCAGATTGTTGTGTTGGTGGCTTTTGATCTGATAGTTATTCTTTTTTTATTTCATGTTTTTGTATTAGACACTTAGCTTTTCTTTGTAATTAGACATTGTGATTATAGTATCCTTTTATATTACACTGGAGTGTTCTTTTAATGCAGAAATCAAATAAACAAAACACATAAAACACAGAAAAAAAAATTGCAACAGTAATGCTTGGGTCCGAAGGAGCAAAGAAGCGGGAAAAAGCAAGTTGCAGTTATTGCTTTTGGCTTCAGCAACACAGTTCATATTTTTTATTATTCTCCAAATTAGGTTTATTCATCTATTACAATTCAGTGAATGAATTAAATATAAAACAAATCCAGATTTTTAAAGACAGACATGTGTTGTAGCTAAACACAACTTTTTTGTTGTTGTTCAAATGCTGGAAAACATTTTTCTTCTCAGTGTAAATGTTTTCTGAGGAAAGGGTTATGTGGGGTGAGAACACTCAGGGCGGAAGAATAAGTAGTAGAGTATTTAATAGCACAGAGCAGGGCTGTGCTGTTCGTCCACGGCAGCATCCACACAGTGATCAGCAGCCTAACGCCTTCCCTTTATCTAAGGAACAACGCGTTTATTCCACGTGGCCCCATCTGGGAGTTTGTTTCAGAACAGTATTACCTTCCCCATGATAAGAATCTTCGCTTGTGAAATTATTTTGGAAAAAGGCCATCTGCTAAGGAAAACAATAAAAATTTTTAAAAAAATGAATCCATGATTCAGATAATAAAACTTTGATTACTGCTCTCTTAGGAGGATGGATGAGGAAGCAACGGTCCAAGGAGCTGTCCCTGGAAGATGTTTTAGAACAAGCTGCTGGGACTGACTGTGATGTCGTGCAGAGGCTTGTTGTGCGAGGTGTGACACTCCGTTGGCTTCCGGGGAATGAATCAGGTCTCCTTCACCAGCCTTGGCTCCAAGTGGTTCCTGAACGGGGTGTGAGCAGTGAGGAGGGAAAGAGATTCCTTCCTGATACAAACACAATCAGTGCTTGGTGGCAGCTAGTGGGAGGGATGATAGAGTGGGACAGAACTGCCCTGAGGAGGCAAGTGGTCAGCTGTTTGCTGAACCAGACATGGGTCAAACTAAATTAGTTTTACAGTAGTTCAGTAGCTAATAGATCAGTGCTTCAACAGAAGCAGTAGTGAAGAGATGACATCTTATCAGTCAGATATTAGTCACACCTTCTACAAAATCCCTGATCCCATTCAGCATAGAATACTAAGTAATAGAAGATTTCAGTCCAAGAAACACTAAAAGTTGAATGAACTCTCATTTCTACATGATTTTAAAAATTGGTTTGATTCTCCCAGTTGCTTAAAAAAATATAAATTAGGAAAAACTTCTGGAGTGACTGCATTCCAGAGGAAGGTTCACAAATGAAATAAATCCTCTACTTTGTTGGAGACCTGGGTGGAGGAGGACACCCATCCTCATAAGTGCTGTGTTTGAAAGTGCACAGAAGATAAGATACACCAGCTGTGTTAAAACAAGCCATTTTCATCTTGCACATACACCCTGCAATTCTACTTTTTAATTTCTAGGCAATCACACTGCTGGAATCTTTTCCAGCCATTGAGTAAAATATATGTTTGTCTTGCAATTATGTAAATAAGGTAAGTGGTTAAGATTTAGATCTAGAATAATAATGTTAACATCATTGTCCCTTCAATAAACAGCAAGCAAGCTTTGGATGTAATGTTGTTTTTGCTCTATACGTTCCATGCCACAGAAAAACACAGGCTGACACAGAGATGATGTGGTACTCTTATTGTATTTAAAACAATATTTAGGCAGTGTAGCTCCTATTGCCTTTCACATGTGTTTGAAGGAAAGCCCTGTTTCATCAATGGGAATGTGTCAGAATTTTGTAATAAAGCATGCTCTGTAATATATTTAAACATAGTCCAAATTAATTAAAGTGTAGTGGACGTGAAAGATACATACTCAATGTGACATTTCAAATAGGGAGAAAATATGATAATGAGCTATTTCCATGTGTTGCCATCCTTCTGGTTAAATAATACTTCTGTTTTCAATGAAGCCACTGAGCAATAACATTCATTTTTGGAGTTCCACAGCGGTTAGAACTGATTGTATACAGGCTGTAATCATTATCCTAATTCTGCCCAGGAAACCCTCTCTCCCCACCATGGAGAAATTTGGAATAAAAAGTCTCGTTCCAGGAAAAAGAATTTCCAAATAATCCTGGGCACTGGATCAAAATATGAGCTCCAAATCCGTTCCTTTTTCTTAATAAGAATCAGCACTTTAAAAAATGCTGCTCCACAAGGAAATAATTGCATTAGTCAGCCTCTTGGCACTGGTGCGGGCTGGAACCTTCTCTTAAAATGAGGCCCAGCCTCACCCTGCAGCGCATCCAAATCCCCCAAAGATGCAAATAGCCCCAAGACCCTTGGCTTTGTTCTTACAGGCGGAAAACTAAAACACAGGACAAAAGGACAGAAAGTGACCTGGAAACATAACCTGTCTAATGCTGAGGCAGCCTTGAGTAAGATAGTCATCCTTTTGTGTGCTGAAGAGTAGAAACCAAAATAAGAACTGGAAATAAGAGGTTACTGTTTCCGTGCTATCCTTTCCTTAGGAAGGATCTGATCCCACAGATGCAGTGCCTTTAGCTAACGGTATAGCCCAAAGGACTGGTAATACCTGATTATGTATTTGCCTCTTGACAGGATTACAGTGCTTATGATCAGGACAACTCCAGTGCTCAGGACCTGACAAGCACTAGCAAGATTACTTTTTACTCCGGCTCTATGCTGGAGAGAGCTTGCATTTAGTCTGGAGAGTCAGCCTATGTGCCTTTCACTTGAGGGATTTTTAGAACCATACCAAAATATTCCTTTTTAGTAAGACTCTGGTTATCTGATTTTCAACAGTGAAAAGGCTGCACATCATTGGTGAGGGATGAAAGACAAGCAGTACACATTATTGGATATCAAAAGTGCAATGCTGGAAGCCTTCATCTACAGGAACAGAAACAAGCCTTGCCTGGCACCGAGACATTAAACCCTCCAAGAAACCATCTAAACTGACCAACACCCTGGAATTCACTGGGAGGTAGGTGTTGAAGTGTTTCTCACATGCTTATATTGTCCTTGCATTGTTTCAACTTGCTCATTTGAGTCCTCCACATCACCACCACCAGAACTATTTCCTTCCCAGCTGCTCTTTAACTAGACTAGTTGTAAGTAATGTAGTGGAGCCTGCAATGTAAACTATTAAGATTAGCGTGAAACAGAATGGACAACTCATTCTTTTGTTCAACAACTACCAAGAAACAGCTCTATTTCCTGAAATGCAGGAAGAGTAATATATTTCCAAGATAGTTGTATGCAAAACTTTGCATGTTAGCTCCGACGAGTTCTATTAAATACCTGGGAACTGAGTCCCTTGGAGAGGTTGATGAACAGGGCAGGCAGTCAGTGCCCACCCCCGATTCTGCTGCTAATTGCTTTGTTGGCAGTGCATTTCAGGCGCTCTATATTCCTCCCTCCTTGGGCTAATATTGTACCTATTGTTTTCTCCTATTCAGCTAAAGAACCAGAAGCAAATGTTCCTTTGTTGGCTGCTATTGACCTAATGGGAAAACACTATGCAGATGTAGCTTTCAGTCATCATCTGAATATAGCAGAGGAGGAAGATACTTTAACCTGTTCATGTTAAGACTAAAGACAGGAATGTACTTGTGTCAGTAGGGAAAGCATGTGACCTCAGTATGCCAAATCAAAGCTTGCCAGAGCCCTCAGCACCTGGTAAAATCATGGATGGAGTTAGACTTTGTGTGCTCAATCAGGATTGTGTGCTCTGTGCTTTAAATACTAGACTGTGCTGTTTTTTTCTGCATTTAAATAACTCTTCCGCTGCTGGAATGTTCTAATATTGTGGTCTCGGGCACTACAAGGTGCCTGAACAAAGAGACTCCAACCTGCCTTGAAGATGGTGGCTTCAGAAAGAAACACAATGGATAAAGTTCAGACTAATAGGATCGAAGTTAACCTTACAGCTCTGGTGTGCACCTGTCTGCCTGGCAGTGCCCAGCAAACACCCCCAGGGGTAGGAGTGCTGCTGGAAAAGGGACTGTCACGAGGTGTCTTGTCCTGAAGAAGGCAGGGTTATCCTCAGGTAAAATGCACATGCTGTGTGTTTGGGACAAGAGTGGAATAATAAGCCAGTAATAAACCTAACGTCTTCTGTCACCAAAGAAATAGTAACTCAGGAACAATTTCTAAATTGACAGAGGCATTACAGATGTCAGCGTGAGATGTTTATGGCATTAAGGGTGTGAGAGTCTAGTACTGCTCTGAAATTTTCCACCAAGGTGTTTTCTCTTAAGGGAAGATTATGCAGTAGCTTTTAAAGGGAAAGGGGTTTTTGTGAGGAGATTCTCATCCTCACATTCAGAGTGTGTTCAGTGTGATAAGGACATGTATGTACCTGTCCTTCCCAGTCTTTTCCTGCTTCCCAGTACCTGGGCCATAAATCTGATATTTAAATACTGCATGCCCTTTTTCCTACTGCAGATCAGACATTGGTAATTCACCACAGCATTTCTGCATGATTGTCCTTGTGCACAGGAGCTACACTGTCTCAGGCTGAATGACAGTTGTCCTTCTGGCATGGGTAGTTCAGAGATCTCTGCTCTTTACCAAATGGAGAATATGAAAAAAACCTGAGAAAGTGCAAAATCTGTAATGGAGTAATGGGAAAAATAGACTTGCTTCCTATCAATGCAGCTAGCCCTGGCAGAGGGATGGTGGGAGTTGACTGAACAGCAAGAAGAGAAGGTAGTGGGTTGCAAGGCAAGCCCAAGAAAGCTGTTTGATGCAGCAAAGGAGAGAGAACTGGTGGAATGATGCATGGAGGGAGTAGCGTGCAAGAGTAGAAATAACATAGCAATGTTAACTTGAGGAAGAACAGAAGTGCCAGCTCCACAGATCAACAACTCAGAGAAGTTAAAGGAACTAGCCCCAAAGAGGTTTAGAGAGAAGCAACCCAGTTCTTTTGCATTGGGCTCCCAGACTGTGCAAGAACGGCACCACATTGAATAAGGCCCGTGGGAGCGCAGAAGGCAGCTGTTGATTAAAACCTGTGCAAGAGAGAGAGATGAGGACCCTGGCAGAGCTGCTGGGTTCAGAAAAGGGAGGATTGAAGAGGGGTGCAAGGGCAGCAGTTAATTTGAAGCATTCTGAACATGGGGTAGGATCTAGGGACTATGTGGTGAGGGCATAAAATGGGTGAGACAGTAAGGAAATAAATCTAGCTGGGAGGGGAAAGGAAAAAAATAGCGCAGGACCTCTGGTAAGTGAGGGAGTGAGAGGACATGATATCTAGAGAACAGGCAGAAAAGAGACAGAAGGAGGGGGATTGCCTTTCTAATTATGGGTATCTGTAACTTCCCTGAGATATAATGGGCAGAGGATGACTAACAAATGGCTGAGTCACAGAAGCCATGTGACTGAGACTCTAAATTCATCTGCTAAGGGGTTTGAATATTGACACAAAGCTTAGAAATCTGCCTCTAATGCTACTCTGGTGCAGGTGATCCTAAACCTCCTATACAAAAACGCTTTCCAACTGCTATTTGGAAATATCTATCTCAGCAACTTGGTCAATATTTATGTTGGCAGGAAAGTATATTACCTTATTCCTCCATTCCTGGTGGAGAAAGCCACTTTTGGGCAACTAAATAATTGCCGATTTTTATCCATAGAACCTTCTGCAGGGAGTTTTAAATTGAAGGTTGTTTGAGCCTTCACCATAGCAATTTGGTGAATGATGTTGCTTAGAGTCAGAACAGTGTTCTGCCTGCCTCTGTAAGACAATTTATTACCACTAACTGTCTACTACTTGTAGGATTTTCAAGCACTTGATGTTTCATGAAATAAGGAGGATATGTGTCCTCTGTTTCAAGGTGCTGACTACTGGAAGTTTTTGTTTCATGCAACATTAATGTTGGCAAAAATTGGTAGAACCATCAAAAGAAGTTACTCATGCCTTCCACTCACCCTCCTCCTCCCACGTGACAGATTCAGGAACTGATGTAGGTTAAAATTATCTGTTGTCCTATCCACCATCTGATTAATCAGGTACAATCATAGTTGTCTGAACTATTTCAGATAATCTGTTTAAGGAAAACATATAAATGTGATATTCCACCCCCCCCCCCCCCACACACACTCCTAAAGAATGGGATAATTTATTTTCCCGATAGCAATTACTGAAGAAATACAGTCTGATGGAAACCAGGATTAATGTTCCTCCCCAGCTGAGCTGGAGTTTCTGAGTGCACAGTTAGGAGATTTGGGCAGCAGTGAGCTTTTGTGAGTACGATTAGATTAATGAAGTTTCCCTTCTTTTGATTTAGCAATCTCTAGTTTACTTGAGTGAGTTGACTCACTTCTCCCTTACCTTTTTGTCATGGGGAAAGAGCAATAAAACAAGCAAGCTGGCTACTAAGGGCAAATCTAGAGCAAGCAGGCTTTTAGCCTCAGGTCTAGGACATTAGTCACATGCAAATCGGTGATGATAAATCAGTGCCACCTGGCTCACAAAACTGCCTAGGAAATCAGCAAATGAAAACATGATTTTTAAAAGTACACAACTAATCCTTCTCCATAAAGAAACGGTCCCAACTTCCATGCGTAGCAGCATTTTTCAGAGCAGGAGCTGGGTTTTCCACGGGGTTCCCCTGGAAGTCCCAAGGAGTTACGTGACTCCTAATCCTTCATTAGTGTTCTTCCATCTCTTTTTCATAATAGCTAGAGTCTCAGCATCTGACGCTTTTATGAAACAGCAGAGAGGAGGTGGTTCTGATTCTGTTCCTTTGTAAAAAGTTTCACTGTCACAATTCCCTGGATGGTACACAGTGCTCTGAGCTTCTGCCTGCACAATAACTGGTTTTAAACACTTCTGTTTAATCAAGAGTGAAGTAAATGTCAGAGATTCAATGTTCTAGATCAGCAGTTTCCAACACTGATACATCTTAATCAAGCAATTAGGTGTCTTTTTTTTTTTTTTTTTTTTTGTTAGTGTTTGGTGTTTTCCAAGCTGGAGAAGGGAACAGATTTGCTGCTTTGCTCTGATGACTGCTAGCAGCAGTGTTTGCTGTTAACAGAGACATGTACACCTAACCACCAGTTGGCAGGTGTTAACACTTTGTTACTCGCTATTCCCACATGCTGAGGATTGTGGGAAAGCTGTCAAGCTCTCTGTCTTGTGTAACACTCGGCTTTTACAATAACAACAACAACATCAACAAGCTCTGAACAAATTCAGAAGCTCTGTAGGAATGCAGTGATGCAGCACTAGCAAGGGAAACAATAGGATGGATTCTCCTGGCTTTGATGGGAGACAATAAGAGGCTTTGTAGAAGTTTGAGATATTTCCTTATCTTGGCTTGGAAGCAGGTAGATGGAGACTGAGTGCTCTTTTTTTTTTTCTTCTTTCTCTTTTAATTGATGATATGGTCTGATGTTTAGAAGAAGCCAAGAATGCACTGTGTGTGCCCCAACATTCTAGTCTGCCTCTGACATTTGTACTTACCCATATTCAGGAAAGAAAGCTATAAATACAGCATAAAACCAGAGAAAATAACACAGAAAAGGATAGGAAAGCTTTGGGGTTTTTTGGGTGGGTTTTCTTTTGGGGGGAGGGGTGACTGGCAAGTCAGAAATGAGAATTTCTGGGGAGCTCAGATGTGCTTAGAAGAAAAGGCTCTCTGTGAATTTTAAGTATTATTAAAATACTTATTTTTCTCTTTTGCTTGCTCTCATCCAGGTACTCACATATACTCTGCCTTTGCAGCCACAAGGTCATGGTTTTATAGTCGAGTAATCTAAAAGATTGATTTCTTACTGAAGAAGTGAGGTTTGATGGATTTTTGATTTACATGAAGACAGTAAAGAAGGAGTGGGAGGTGCAAGGCAGCTGCAGAGTGGAGTACAAAGCAAAAACTCAAAAGAGCAAGTGGGCCAAGCAGTGTGATGAGTTAGATGAGAAATAAGTTTATATGGCTGATTTTAATAATGCCACACTGCATAATTGCACCCCTTCCACCCAAACTGCTTTATACTGATCATTTCTTGAACCTGTAGAATTATGCTCTGGGTGAGGAGGGATTTCATGCATTTGCTTTTTTATAAGAGTGCTTCAGATGAAGGGAGCATGATCAAAAGAGTGGTCATGGGTTTTCTGGCATGTAGGCTACGGCTGGGCTGGCTTTTGAGCACAGTTCCAGGTTTGGGGTCATTCTCCAGTTCATCTTGCATCCAAACTAAACAGTAGCTTTGGATCAACTTTATGGCGTGGTAGGAAAGAAATTTATCCTTGCACTATGGATGGGCTGGGTTCAGGATAGGGCATTTCTTGAGATATACCCATGCTGATTTGAATCCGCCATTGCCTGTCCTGTTAAACATGAGGAAATGTTTCCTGACAGGTGGGTTGGCCAAGTTCTTTCCCGGAAATGTTCCTACTGCATAACAAGGAAGCTCCATGGGATATGGAGGAGGCTGAGCAGCAGGTTCTTTACAATAGGGTTGCACAGTCATATTTTAAAGGCCTGCTCCCAGGTCTGTGTTACACAAGGCAGTGTTGACATGGCCTTGAAGACTGTGACTTTGAAGTTAATTTTAATTCTGGATATAGGTTTGGGGTTAGTCAAAAGTTAGGAGCCTAATGAAGTGGGATGTGCAAGACAGCTGCAGAAACGAATGGATGAAATCCCCTGGGTTGTGTTTTGCATTCGGTGGGACTCCAATGGTCTCTCCCAACTTCACAGGTCCCTGAATCACTGCAGTGAGCAGGTATTTTTTAATGGAGTTAGCATTATTTTCTTGACATGAAAATCATCCCTGTACCTGTGCACTGCTTTTAAAAGCCTTCCTGCTTGCAGAGCCACCCTCCTGCAAGCTGGTTCTGAAAGAGCTGCCTGCCAAACATGGGGGTGAGAGGGAGGTACTGGCTTGCATACATCTGCAGCATGTATTTCCTAACTTCAGATTTCTCTTAGAATTTTATTTGCTCTTGCTTGGCCACAGGAAGCCACTCAGGGGAGTCACTAATGTTGGTAAGATCAACATATACAGATCAAATATTGATAAACAATTGTGTGTAGACATGGTCCTGAATTTGTTCCTAGGTGTATTAAGGGATACTTTTGTCTTTTAAAAACCCTAGAGAGAAAAATCTTGTCACTTAGGGAAGCCATGGGGCAAATGAGAGAAGACTGATCATTTATGAAGGGGATTCATAAGGTAGGTTTGACTTCTGCAATGCACCCTCTCTTGTTTAATTAGTTTGTGCACTGCTAGTATTTTTTTAAGTGGGGACATGCAGTGTGATATGTAGACTTTTCAGGGTTTGTTTTTGAGGTGCTTTGGTGAGAAATAAGTGATTAATGCAATGAAATTGTAGATTTGATTTCAGGGTATGGCTACAGGCTGACAAAAGACCAAGTTAGCAGGCAATAAGAAGGTCCCTTCTTGAGACTGGAATTCTGTCCTCTCACCTGAAGGCCAGGCACAGCTGTGAGCACAGTCTCATCCACTGGCACTGGCAAAAATATGTTACATGATGGTTAATGGCATTTCACTCTGCTGTGCAACAGGTTGGAAAAGATGCTTGCAATCCCCTGTGTGTTCCTCTGCTGGGGGTGAGATCTCTCTGAAACGTGGCAGTGGCTTTGCTGTGATCCTGTGATCTCCTCTGCAGCTGCTGTTTCCTGCTTGTGCTGTGGAGGTGCCTGGAAGACTTGGATATAACTGGTTTGGGCTGTAGACATATCCAAGAGTCAGTTCCTCCTTAAGGATTGGAACTCTTGTGCTGATCCTGTAGACACGAGACCTATCACTTAAGCTACTTGCTTTTAGGAATTATCTGAAGGACTACAGCTGAGCATCATGTCTTCTCAGCACCTTAGCTGCCCTAGTTTGAGCAAAGTCATCGGCATTTTGCAAGGGAATTCGTATTTAATTTGGATCTTTTGATCTCCATAAGCGAAACAAGGAAGAAAAGATTTCCTGAACTTCTGGCAGGATTTCTGTTCCCTTTCTTTTATTTTTTTTCCCCCCTTCTTTAGCAACTTCATTTGTTTCTCTTTTTCCTTCTTCTTTTTCCCACCCCACCCAGCCTAAAACGGTGCCGGGAAATTCTGTACTTACCCAGCTGTACTGTCTGAGGAAAGCCAAATTATTTTTTTTTTCCATGCATCAAAATTATAATAGTTTGAAATTACTTATTAACTCTCTGAGTTTCCCAGAGAGAGGACATCAGATACTTAACTGATATGCCCCTTGTACTTAGACAAAAGGCCAAAGGTTAGGGCAAGGGGGTACAAATGACGACTTTACCCAACTCCTTGAGCATTTCCCATTGACTAAGTCACAGTTCCATTCTCTTTTTTCAAGCAAAAACAACTAGCACGGCTCAAGTAAAATGGGTTGAATTATTTTCATTGCAGCCCTTTCTAGTGCAAACTCTGCAGTCTGTGGGCAGAGAAGATATGGTTGTTACTCAGATGGCTGTCTTGCCTCAAAACATGCGGTGATCACCTCAAATAGCTCACCTCAAATTAGGTCATTGCAGAACACGTATTATGAAATAGTTTTAGAACAAGTTGATTTATATGTTTGCAAATGGATCAAATAAACATTTCCTTGTGTCTAACCACTGCTGCTGTGTTGATGACAAAAATGTGTTATGGATGTTTCTGTGTCACTTCATAGCAGTGTGACTTTTTCTTGCTACTATTACATGAAGTTCCAAAACACTGCTGTTCTGTGGGTTAGTACTCTTTTGCTCTGTTAGCGAGGGAAAAATGTTTGTTTGGACTGGCAGGAAACAGTTATTTAATTTACTCTGCTTTTTGGTGGGCACATTATATTTTGTGGGCTATGGCGAGTGATTGCTCGGTGTATATAATCCTGCAGCCTTCACAAGTGCCTGCACCCACAACGGGACAGTGAAACCTTTATCAGTAAAAACACTGTGACCTAAAACTAAGTATTATTGCATCTGGAGTTTCCAAAATGTCTGGGGAATGCTCAAGCAACAAAAAATGGTGCACCAAAATAGAATTCTGCATGAGAAAGCCTCCAGGCTGCAATAATATTTCCTCAGCCACCCTCACTGTTGGGCCCTTCCTGGCAGAGCTGGACCACGTCCACAGGTCATGTTGACTTTGTCTGGATTGATGGTGTTTCAGCAGCTGTCCCCTGCTGCTTTCAGGAAGCCAGGTTTGGAGCCATTAGGTGAAACAGCCCTGTAAGATTAAGAACAAGTGCCAGTGCCTGGCATCAGCAGCAGTATGATTTTACGTCTGAAAGAATAGCATCCAGGAACACACATTGTGCCCATACCCATGTCTGGGTGTGTCAGAGGACTCCATAGGAAGAAACGTGAAATTTGGGGGAAAATTTGGGGCAAATAGGTCTCTAGTTCCTTTGCACTTCTAACCCTATAGAGACCTGCAGCTGATGTGGTGCATGATTCCCAAGTCATTGTCCAGCTGTTGCCTTATGACCATAGGGGCTCCTTGCTCCGATGAGATCTGTGCCCACCCTTGAGGCTCTGGTGGCACAAAAGCTGTCCTCCCTAATGCACTGCTTGCAGTGTTGTGTAGGTTTCAGGAAAGTATCAGAAAATAAATGGAAAAGGGGTCTGAATTTCCCCAGAACTGGCAAATTAGTGAAAGCTGCTGAGCCTACAATAATGCCTAAGAAATCTCTCCCTTTCTCCTGTGTTTGTTTATATCTTACCTGCACTTCACTGCCAGACTAGCGGGACTTGGAGCTGGGAAATAGTTTTTCAAAGAAGCAAGTCTGAGCTGTAGGACTTGGGGAGTCAAGGAATGGTCTTCTCTCATCAAAAGGTCACTCCTTGAGTACAGATGTTTCACAGACCTTTGGTTTGATACTAATTAATTCTGTGGATTTTTGAATAGTTGGATCCTAAGTGGCAAATACTTGGATCCAGGTGGTAACTGGTACAGATAGCAGAAAGTGAAAAGCAACTGTGCTGCTTTTTTTTTTCCTTGGGAACTTAAAAATTCCAATCTTGCTGCATTAAGCTAAGTCATGCAGAAATGCTCCAGCTGTTCTTTGCACTGTGGAAGCCAAATTCAGCATTTTGATGGGGTTTTTTCCTTTGTTTTTGAGAGACCAGTTGTGAAACTATTTGATGTCTTAGGCAACAAAATCATACCTGTACTCTCCTTCCAGTTATTTGGGTTTTCCTAGTTATTTTATTTAAGGTGGACTCCTTACCGCTCATTGTGTAAAATACCAAGCTCACCAGGAGCTAAACTGGTCAGCCTTCTTTGGAAAGTGGGATGTCCAGTAGCAATGGCGGGTTATTAGTCTTTTGGACTCCCCTCTTCTTCATTTTCACTGAATACTCTGATGGCAGCTGAACTCACAAGAATTTTGGTCTAAAGCAGTAGAAAACACCAACAAATAATTCCTGTGGTATGCATTCTGTTTCTAATAAGAGCTTTATTTGGTAAAATGTGTGGCAAACCCTTCTCAGCTCCCTCCATTTGTAGGAAGAGGCAACGCTTATTTTAATACTCCTAAGGGAGAATCCATTGAAGGTTTTTTAAAAATCATTTTGCAAATTAGAAGTGTCCTATTTTTCCTAGCAATTTTCAGGTATGAGAGTTCTCTAAAAGGTAGATGATATTCATCATGATGTTGTAACAAAGGCTTATATCTCTGTTTAACAGTGAGTTTCCTGCCCCTCACTTCCCTCTCAGTGCATGCAGGAACAGGAACATTCAGTTTGGGAACACTTACTCCATAGCACTGGTGCCCAGAGCAATGCTTATTCTGTGGTTTCTGGGTGCAGGATCAGGAGAACAGTACGTGCTGTATGGAGCAGCTTGCATCTGAGCAGCTCCAAGGATTGACCTGGGCACTGGGTAACCTCATGCTTACATGCTACATGGGTTAGTCCCCTGTCCCTCGAGTAGGCATGGACTTACAGTGCTTGGTTCCTGCTAGTTTAATGGAGAAGAAAATGATCTGTGTCCATTATCAAATTACATACAGTCCTTTCCACAGGGCTAGCAATTTCGAAGTCATTCCTCTTGTTTCAGTGAAGCTATTTGAGGATTTCCAGGGTTACTAATAATTTTAATCTGAGCCTTTTTAACTTAAAAGTTAATCAGCTCTCATAAGGCTAGAACCAGGTGACTGAACCAGTGAAGGTCACAGCAAAGTGACAAGTACAGCGTTATCTAGCTTGTTATCAGTGACTGCACCAGGTACAGTTCAGTACCTGACCATATGACAGCACAGTAGCCTGTTTTGATCTTCATTTTCTCGCTTTAATTGGGTGGCCTTTCTCATGTCTCTCCCTGCCTCTAGTCTTATTAACTCGTGAGCATGGAATGAACTGACTGAGATATCAAAAGACTGAGTACTTAAGAGGAACAAAACCATACAGCAGTTTATAGTAATTCAAAGAATATGGAAACATTTGCACTTTCTGATACCACCTGCTTTGCATGCCAAAGATTGTAATGGGAACAAAAAGCTTACAAGGTTCAGGAGGGAAAAAAAAGCCATTTTGTGGGAAAAAAATTAAAGAAAAGGGCAACAGAAGTTGTCTCGGGATGTGAAACAGAAACATTGGTCATGATCTGAGTGAATGAGGTGGATCTAATTACTGTGTAAGAAAACAAAGGAAGATGGCTTAGCAGCCTTTCAAATCGAAGATACTTAGCCCTACTGCAGTGCTGTAGATTTGATTGTTGTAGGTAAATGTGGAAAATGTCAGTCCAGTCCTTTTTCTGGGATTTGCCAGGATCACAGAGATATTCACGGAGAAATTCATCAAATACTATTATCTCCAGATATGTGTTAATAATATTCTTAATCTTCACTATATTTTCTCTTGGGCCTATATGCTGCTTGAAAATTTCTTGGCATGCCTACACATCTCTAATTGTTTGTATATTTGACTTGCCTCAGGCCTACTTTAAATGAATGTATGCAAGAATCTTTG
Source organism: Acanthornis magna (assembly GCA_036785705.1). NCBI lineage: Eukaryota > Metazoa > Chordata > Aves > Passeriformes > Acanthizidae > Acanthornis > Acanthornis magna. The sequence continues at coordinate 22,369,326 of JAWUZG010000025.1, read as the reverse complement.
CTATGTATGGGATTATTTAAGTACCATTACCATATCTATGTGGTATTGTTTACCATGTGTCATACCATTCAAAAAAACCCCCCAAAAAACAACAACCCATAGAAAAGATGCAGAAGGGGAATCCTGTCAAGTTTTTGATCAACACGATATAGTGAGGAATACAGGCAGTGATATTCAAAGATGTTAGGGCTACCTCTGCACGCTTAAAATTCTGTTGGTAGAATTAACGTTAATATTTTTTCAGAGTTGCCTAAGAGGGTGTAGGGGTGTGCTTGCAACTCATCTGGAAATGCCCAAAGTACCTCTAAGCTACCTTGTCCAATAGCACAGATCTCAATGTGGACAGAAATCTTGCCTCTGACGCTTGATAAATACACAGGGGACACTTCCTCTCAGCTGATCTTATTCCTTAGTCTGAACGAGAACTGAGCTGTTGTTTTGTTTTTCCTCCCTCAGCAACCCTTCCTTTGGAGCCCAGCATTAAGCACTTTGCATGAAATTGTGTTTTATATGTACTGGAGGGCCCTAGGTGCCTCTGGGGATGGACAGCCGGTGGTCTGAATGCACCTGCAACAGTGGAGACTGAGTTTCTGAATGAATGGGGAGGTAGAGGCAGACATAGGTTAGGAAACTGGGCCCTCTAGGTAGCAAAAGAAGTTATGAAATGTGGCGCTATAAAAATTCTTGTGGGGGGGTCCTCAAACGACTGGAATGTCTCTTTTGTGGTTTATGACATTTCTGGCATGACAGAGAGTGGCAGCCCTATTTTTCAGTGTTCAGGGTTATTTATTGTGTGTCATTGTCTTTGAGTTGGCTGTTCCAGACTGGTACTTTCATGTCATTTCCTTATTCCTGCACTGTTGCTCTGCCTTGATGTTTCTGTGTGGAAAATAAAGAGAGGGTGAGAAAAATGTGCTGATGGTATTTGCCTGAATGGCACACTACAGGAGCCAGATTTCTCACAGGACTTCCGTGCCTGTGTGGCACCAGCACTTAAAGCAGGGCAGTTGAGTGTGCAGAGCAGAGCCTGTAGAAATCTGGTTGATCATGGCTGACACACTCTGATTCAGGCACAAATGCAGATCATGAGGCTCAGTGCTGCACCAGTGGCACACTCAGAAATGTTTGGCAATGATCCTGACAGTGCTGTTGTTGTTAAGATACTGATCTGCATGGATTTGCCACATAGACTGTACCTGGACCTTGGACCACCAGCTGATCCACCTTAACGAGTCATACCATGGTTGGTATCCCTGACTCAGTTCCTATTGTGTGTTCTCTCTGATGGGTCAAGCTGGACACAGTTCCAAACTGCTCCAAGTGATTTGAGTGCTGTGATGTGCTGAGTGGCCTGGCCTCAGTCATGCTGAGGGTGATTCATATTCACTCCTTCTGCATATAGGAGTCTCCAGCCCTAAAGCAATGGGCAGACTTCCTCACAGAGAGGGAGGAAAGCTAGAAAAGTGGCTGCTTGCCATTTCTTTTTGGTCCATTCAGGTTAAAAATCTGATTTGCACATGAAGAAAGAGAGGTGGTATCTGTTGGCTGCTTTTCAAGAGACTTGCACTTTTCTTCTCACTTCTGCTGCAGGGTGTTGTGACTTCTTTTCCCTTTCACGTACGCTTGCCCTGCCACAGACCTACTCTGTCACTAAAGCTATCACAAAGAACTTGTCACACGTCTCTCTGCCCTGACCCTCGTATCTTAACCCACTCTCCCTGTACTCCCTCACTTTTTGTTTTCCTCTTCCCTCTCTCCATTTCACCTCCTGTTCGGCAAAATCTGTGCTCTGTGGAACAGAGGCTGCGCGTGGGCTGAGAGAAGAGAAAGTATTTAGACACCTCTAAGCATAGTGTGTCTTCTTGACAAATAGCCTGGTTATTCTGGGTGAAGAAAGAGAAACAGATCTGATTCTTAGCCATCACCACGGAAGCCTGTGCTGCTGCCACACTTCCGGCAGCGCTCAGTTCCCGTAAGAGGAGCAGGTCGATGTGAAGGTTTCTGGGGCCAGGATCCAAAGCGCTCCCCAAGAGTCTCTGGGAGTGTCAGCAGATTCCTCAGTGAGCCAAGAGAAGGGCCTCTGTGCACAGCCGGGCTCGCTGACAGCACCTCTGAACTATGCGTAGGATTAGCTGCTGCCATACGCTCAGCCTTCCTGTAAACCCGCGGTGCTCAGCCCTGTCCACTCCCTCGGAGCCTCGCGAAGGACGGGGCTGTGGAGGCGTTGGATCCACTGGAGACTCTGTAACACAGTGTCTCTGAGTGGGGAAGGAGAAGGGCGAGGAGTTGTGAAGGAGGCTTTTTAATGTCATTACTTTCTTCCCATAACCTGTGTCCTGTTTGTGGAGAGCTCTTAGCAGACTCGTGGACCTGCACTGCTGTGTGAGATGAGAAAAAAGAAAAAGTGATGGAGAGTGAGAGTAAACCAAGGGAATCCATTAAAAAATGCCTCTGCTACCTCATTAATCTTTTGCAGCAAATAATATATGCAAAACTTGGGCTAGCAAAGTCTCCAAAGAATAACATTTTTTTTTTTTTGGTGAGGTTTTAACAAATTAAAGAAATAAATTAAGTCAATAGCACAGCAGGAAAGTGCTTGAGGCCTCCAGGATTTGTATGTTTTACCATTGTTCTAAAAATAAACTGGGGGGGGGGGGGGGAATTTAAAAGTCTTTCAGTTGAAAAATAATATTTGCTTTAAGTAGCCGTGTTTGGGTTTTGCTCCTGCACAGTGCTTCACCACCTTCCCTGGCCCTGAGGCTGACTTTTGGAAAAAGAAGCTGGAAAATAGCAGAAGCAGAGGTCGCAAAGCCATGTGGTGAAGGGAGAGGCATGCTGGGCGTTAGCGGGAAGGATGTAAAGCAGAAATTAAAACCCTTGTGCCTCACCCCACTGCGACTGCTGAGACAAGGCATGTGTTAGAGATTAGCAATCGGCTTACTGGCACCCTTAGGCCCAAACCAGTGGGAAAATTTCTGGCAGCTTTTTGGAAGAGAGGTGGCTGGCACCCTCCTCGCTTGCTATACTGTAGACTGGTCATTATTTTAATGATCAGAACAAGGCTTCTCAGGTTGCCAGAAATCAGAGCTGTTCAAATGTTGCCTTCTGATTTTTCTTTTCCGTACTCCTTTTTGTAATTTGCAGTAAAGTGACCAGAGTGAACAGCATTACTGCTCTGGCTTTTCTTCCCCCCTAAAACTGACCACTTCCCCCTTCATCCCAGCTGCTACCCACTAAGACAGGCTTCCACAGCCTCTCCTCCCTGGGCTACCTCCACTTCCCATCTGCTGCCTGCTGTCATTTTTTCCAGCTCCACCCAGGCCTTGCCTCACTCTCTAGCCTGTCCTAGAATTGGAACAACTACTTTTTGGTCTGTGATCATTTCGATCAATGATCTGCAGGCGAACAGCATTCTGGAGAGAGGTGTAAGAAAAAGGTGTACTAAAAGTTATCACTAGAAGAGAGGTATCATGAATTTCTCCTACTCCAACCATTGCTCATGCTGGAGCCGAACGCATACACATTTTAAAAGAAATTAATTAAAGGATGCCCTCAGAGTTGCAAAGGCAAGGCTGTTGTTTTCTAGCAGGTAACCTGCAACTTGACTTAAAATGCCCTGCTACCCACACAAATTCCTCAGTAGTGGGAATTATATATGTACATGAACAGTATAAGGAAACACTCTCTAATTCTGCACAGCTTTTTGTTGACAGACCTCTGATACTTGTCCTTCCAGCCTCAGTTCCCATCTCTCTAGCAGTCTCTCAACGGTCGTGGCTGCTGATTCTGTGTAGATGACCTGTGCATGGAGCACAGCATGTGCGCAGCAGGAATACACACACACACACAACCTCATACATGCACACGTGTGACATTTTCAAGTCAGCAAATCCAGAACTCCAGCTACCCCTAGCATCTTCTGTTAGCCCCTGTGGGAATGTTTTTCTGTTGTAGCCTTTAATTATATATGCTTCTGCTATTTTCCCCCCTTTCATCCCTGCCTTATTTCGTGCACAGAACAGGCTGTGCTCAATTACTGAGCAGCAACACAAGATTTATTTTTCTCCTTACTGCTCAGTGTGTGGCCCCTACCCTTATTTATGACACAATATTCAAGTATTTCTCTGACAACAAAATGCTTGATTTCCTCACGAACTTTTCTGTGTCCTCATCATTGAATGGGTATCTGTGGCTACACAAGTGCTTCATGGTGGAACTTTTTCTGACACTTATTCCCAGCCTCCTGATGGTGCCCACTTACTGCTTTCATTCTTGGGATGGTTTTAGAGTGGAAAAATATGCCAGACAAAGCTGTGTAATTTGCTGTAAAGGGAGGTAGCTATTTTGTTTTTCTGCTAGTGCATGCTCTGTTTTGTTAGGAAAGCTGTGGGTGAACAGCCAGGTGTTTTATTCTGCCTGCTTCAGTTCTGAAGAGAGGGGAAAACTGCCCCTTCTCAGAAGGCTGTAGGAAGGGCAGAAGAGCTTTTACAGAGGGCAGTGTGGGGCACCCCATTCTGCCCAACACATACCCTTAAAATTGGAGCAGAGCTCTTGGGAAACTCCCAAACACGGCACCGGGCCATGACATCCCCACGTGGACCTCACGGAGCATCTCCTGGGAGCCAGAAGGAATGGTTCAGGACTTGGAGCTGAGCATTGAAAACTGTTGGACTTACAGAAGATTTGGGAGCTTCCTTAGCATGTGAATACACAACAGCCGGAAAGATGAAGTGGGGAAGGAGTGGTGAGAACTGTTTTTTTCTGTTCCAAAATTTGTGTTCTCTTAGTTTGCAGTTGTCTGAACTCACATCTGTGCAGATCCTAACCCCTCTGGCATGCTTGTGCTGCTCACACTAAGGAAAAGGTGTGAGAAGACCACCTCAGAGTGCTGGCCAGTTTAAGATGCAGTTGCAAATGCAACCAGTTTGGCAGCAGCTGGATTTCTTTGGCCACGTCTGCCTGTGTTGGACACTGTTAAATCCTAGTGGCAGTCCTGGATCTGGGGCTCTGTAGAAAGCTTCTGGCTCTCACTGATGACTGTGCTGACTCCTGAGTATTTTGGGAGGCCAGGCTCTTCGTGGTGCTGGCATTTTCCCTGAGGAGAAAGGGAACACATTTGGCTCCTGTAGGGCTGCAATGGCAACTACTGCCTGTAAGAAAGACCTGAGACATTGCAGGGTATTGGACTTGAGTGACTAAGAAAAATGATGCTTGCTGGGCTGAGGATGACAAAGAATAATCCCCCTTTTCCTGCAGTTAGCTAATCAGCAAAGTGTTAAAGGTATTGCTGGCTGGAGGGGACTGAGGCCAGATCAGTATTTAGAATAAGCCCCAGGAGGCTGTGGAGAAGGTCTCTGAGACAGCAATGGACGGTTTTTAAGTGTGGACTTATGTGTGAGGATGGATGAAACCAGTGAGGAGGCTGCCAGGTGATCAGCGAAGGAGAAGAAGTGCTTTCCCATCTACAATGTTTTATTGAGGTTCTCCTTTCCATCACCTTAGGAGAATGTTGCACTTTAAAGGCCAGCAGGGGTATCCAATCTAAGACATTGTTGGAGATACATGACCTGACCCAAATTTTCCAGAGCAGGTGACAAGACAAAGGTTTTGGCTCAGCTTTCTGAAGTGTGGGAGACACCGTTTAGCAGCCATCATTTAAAACATGGGGAAACATGTTTACACTAATGATGTCTCAATTCCACCACTGTGGGAAAAAATAAATTCTTACTCATTGCCCTGGCCGCTGTGGTGTGAGGCCCAGGCTCAGCGGGAACAGTGGTTCAGTCTCCTTTGAACTGCCAGCTCTCTAAGCAAACTCTGTGTTACTGGAATGGAAGGACATATTTTCCACTGGGATTTAAAGCGATTTGTGCTGAGCCCTGGGAGTTTTCAAGCTACCAGATTTTGAAATTGTCTTTGTTAAAACAGGAAGGAAGGGGATCCTAGAGCACAGAGACTTTGAGTCAGTGCTCTGGATTTGCACATCATGGGAGTAGAGAGATGTGTGACTGGTTTAATATCCAGACAGCAATGTTTGTCAAAGTAGGGACAGAGGTGCTGTAGACTCCCCTGTAGCACTCACCATGAAAGCAGAGAGCAGTTGTGTTGTCGTGTGTTCCCCTCATCACTCTGATGGCTAATTCCAGCCCTGAGTACCAAAAATCTGTAGCAACATGTTTCTGGCCTTAGGGGGAGAAGGGGGAGGAGGTGGGCTTACAAGAGACTTAAAAGGTTATGTCACACTAGAAAACTAATGTTTGCTTTTGTGTCCTGAAGAGTGTATACTAACTTAGGACAGGTTCTCTAGAAGGATGCATAGGATGCATGTGGGAAGCCAGGCGATATTGAAATTGAGAAATGCTTTGTGGCCAGCAAGCTTAGAAAAATATTTAAATTTTTGTTAAAAGAGGGCAGCTTGGAATTTGGGGCTGGTTCTGAACCTGAGCTTAAGCTCTGTAAAGGGCAGCTGTGGGGTTAAAAAGGGCTAGTCTAGGTAAAGGATATTTCACATCTAGCCTTGGATTTAAGGCTGATTTCTGTAATAAGAACTGTCTTTAATGTAAAGCTGAAAAGATAGCATGAAGATGAAACAGTTGGAAATAAAAGAAGTCTGGCCAAATTTTTTATTTACATGGGCCATGTAAATCTGTCTCTTGAGCTGTAGTTACTGATCTATTTTTACTTTCTTTGCTTCCCAGAGGCAAAAGTAATCGCTCTATGCCAAAAAGACCAGTTTTCCCAGACTTACCAAAACCAACATGAGTTCTTCAACGGCAAATGTCACAAAATTTGCATGTCTAAAATTTTAGAGAGCTTTTTTAAGCATCAACGTGGTGGACAGAAAGGGGCCAACAAAACCCCAGGCCCTAGATGAGTTTGGATCTTTATCTACACTTGATATCACATTATTATGGTCTAGGTTCCTCTCTGCTTGATGTCTTTCCAAGATTCCCCTGCACTCATTTTGTCCTTGACAGGCTAGTGAACATCTACAGGCACTTGTATCAAAGGGTTTGGAAAGGCAACAGCTGAACATAATCTTCAGATAAATGCAACATACCATGGCCACATAAAAATTTTCTCTCTCATGAACAGAAAAGAGAGGCCTAGAGTTCTGAAAAGATGTGATTTAGATTTATCCCTAGAGAGTAGTGAATATCAAGTTATGACAGCTGTGATCCTGTAAAATGGTGAGCTGGGCTGTGGAAACTCTCAGGTCCATACCTGCAGCTTGGCTACTCAGGGGATTTTGAGGCTTGTGTCAGGAGTGTCCTGATGGGTGGTATGCTGCCAGGGCTTCATGACTTGAGCCCTCCCCAGATGAGCTAAGAGAAGAAATGAGCTGCATATTCCACCCCTGATGCAGTAGAAGCTTACAAACAAATGTATCTATCTCTGCAGGGCCACATTCAGAAGCACATGTTGGTTCCTCAGTGCCAGATCCTGCTGTGAGCTCTAGCTCTGCATGCTGTTAGAAATGGCAGAAGGAGACAGATATCTGTATCTCTACACATGTACAATATTTTTTTTTTTTGACTTGCAGCATATGGTGATGTTTGCTTAATCCATAGAAGACTCACATACCCATACATGATGTGACATGTATTTTCCTCACAGAACGCAAACCATAGTTCTGAACTGGGCTGTGTTTGTTCCCGAATCCTCTCCATTTCTGCTGCATAGATAGGCAGGTATGTTTGGTATTTCTGCTCTTCTTTTTTCTTCTTCTTTTTTTCCCTCATTTAAAAAAAAAATCCCCTAGAAAACATATAAATAATTTGGAACACATACTTTATGTCAACAGTTTGAACTATTTTATCTCTCTAAAGAGGGCAGAGGCAAACCCCATTCAAACAAGCAAGGGGAGGAAGATGCATTGCAAAATTATGGCTGGGGTTATGCACAGATGTATTTTTGACTGGAAAGTCCAGCTGAGAAATGTGATACCTGTGTTTTAATGCTTGGGCACTGGGAGTTGCTGAGTATGCATAAATAAAGTTGAGAGCACTCTGCCTGCATCTGTGCAGCCACTATTTGTCCATGAGTTTGGGTCAGGACAGGCTTCCAGATGTTCAGAAATCCCACGCAAGTATGCTGTGACAAGAGACTCCATTGGAGGGTGCTAAATTTCTTGGCATTCCCTAGGAATTCAGCCCCTTATAAAATACAAAGTTTGGGTCACTTTTGTAAGGGGGAAGCCAGGTCCAAGCTCCTGAAGTCAGATGGAAGTGCTCTGTTAAATTAAAAAAGGAGTTGAGTTGGACTCATAAGATCTCATCTTCCATGCAGATGTGGCTGCTTCATTTGCTTTTCCATCTCATGGATTCTTGACTGATTGGCTGATGAGAGAACTCCTGAAAGTTACTTTAGTTTTCAGCACACCTTACAAACTCCCTATAGTTCATGCCAGAGTCTTAGTTTCTTTATATGGAGGTGTTCCCTCGTGCCCACTGACTGTGTTCAACATTGCTGAGAGAGCCTGGCCCTTTGTGGCTGCATGGATTATTTTAATAACTTCATGAGGTATGTAATTTAGTATATCTTCTGACACAGTAGACTTAAACCATTTCTATTTTACCATGGCGATAATAAATGTCACCACTACTTGTCTACCACTCAAGTCCTGATATGACTGCAGAGCTAAGGACAGCAAAATAAACTAGGTAATACCCTAGGCTGTCATGTCCACAGCATAGAACACAGCAGGGCAATTCCATCTTTCAAAAGACCCATTCCCAAGGATTATTTATCAGCCTTTCTTAGAAAAGCTATTTGAAGGACAAGTTACAGTGTTGCTGTGAATATTCTGTCCCAGTATCTCATTTCTCTGCAGTTAGAAGATTCCCCTCATGTGCAACACAGTTGTCTTTGATGTAAATCTCGCTCCCTCCTCAGCAGCCACAGAGGCAATCAGGAACAGCCCCTCATGTACCAGACAGATGGGGGACCCTGTAACATACATGCTTCTGCTGTGGTTATGTGGAACCAGAGTCCTGGGGACCTTTCTCTGCCATATATTTTACATCTGTCCTCAGAGAGGTCTGTTAATCTCTGTATTTTGATACCTCAAAGGGGTGCTATGAGGGTGCCTTCATTGGTGTTTCCAGGGGCGTTCAGATACTGCACTGACAGAGGCTACATAGGTGAAAAGAGAGAGAGAGCAGGCATGCGTTTATTAATCTGGTAAAAGACTGATATTTAGCTCAGCAATGCTCGCAAACAGATGTCAAAGACTATATTATCAGCATGTCTCTTATCTCTGGAATTTTGTTTTGTGCTGTCCTACTTCACTTATTGGTTTATGGTTTGTTTTGCAGCTTCCTGGAAAAGAGAATTTCAAGAACAAGAACAGAAAAAAAGCCTGGTAAAAGTTGTAACTGGCTCTGCCTGTCTGTCTTCTGACAGCCAACAATATCACCTGCTGATGATTTACAGATTCCTGGGAGATGTGTTGTTGAGTCTCAAAGAACTGGAACAAGAACAGCTCTCTCAAATTGCTTCTCGTGAAACAGCATAATGTATCCACCCGCTTCATGCTCTCCTAATTTAGGACATGTGTAGTGGATAATGATGAACTGGCCAACTGATTATGTTGCTGTAAATCTCGTTCCCCACCTTACAAAACACCGCTGATTGACCCCTTCTTTCATGACAGTTCAGCGCAGCATTTCCAGTCCGCTTCTTGAGAGGGAGAAAAATCACACTAGCCACTTGCGAAAGCACTTCTCCAGAAAGAAAAATGCAACATTTCGTTGTTTTTATTTCATTGGGCAGCCTTTTCAAGTTCTGTGACCCACTTTTGCTTCCATTTAAACTGTGACCAGTATTTATTTATCCCTTTTTGAACACAATAACTTAATTAAGAAACTAATCAGCAGTGTTGAACTGATCTTTCAACTCACCCCTATCACTGATGGAAATTCATGAATGCATAATACAAGAAAGATCCTATTATCTAAAAAGCTTTCTACTAAAAGCATTTGGCATCTAAAAAGTAAGACTTGAAATTCTGCACTAAATTTACAATGTAAATATGCAAACATTATTTATAGAATCTGAAATGTATCCCAACTGAATCTAAAAATTTTGTCTGGATTATTTATTAAAAATAAAATTGGTACAGGTTAAGAGGATTTCAGAAGCAAATTGGATATTTTGGAGTCTGAAGGACAGATTGTAAAGGTACCTGTGTAACAGAGAGAAGTTTAATGGTCTAGGCTACCTCTTCCATCAGTGGAGAGAGGTTGGCATGTTCCATTTTCTTAGGCACTTATCTTTGGATGGAAATTTATTGGCTGATCACCTCAGGAGGGCATTAACAGGATGTCTGTAGTTAGTCATTATCATCATCTGTTATTTCCAGTTCCCTTGGCTTCAGACCAAGGGGATAATTCTGAATGCTACCTGGGATGGAGGCACCTTGGGCAGAAAGGGACCAGATCCCGAAAGGAGAGTCCCCTCTGGGCACTCTGACTCAGCCCTGGGAACTGAGCTGTTGCTGGCTGTCTAAGCAGACATATTCAGTAGGACTCTCTCCTCTCCACCAGCTGTGTACTGAGTGAATGTCAGCACTAGAGGACCTAGTTCATAAGTCCCAAAAGCCTTTTGGGGTAGGATGGCTCCAAGATGTTTGGCCCAATGTAGCCAAAACAATTATATTTCTGGGCATGCTCAGCAGAAAAATTAAAGGTGCCTCAGTGAGTGCTCTGGAGGAGAACTGAGTGGTTAGAGGAGGGAAAAAAGATCCCTTGCTCTCAGGCCTCTCCACTTATCCAAGTGGCTCTGTGGGCACCTAGCTGCAAGTTTAGATCCTGTCCTTTGTCCTCTGTGGACTTGAACAGACAGGTGGAGATAACAATTAGTTCTACCCAAAAGCAGGCTTAGAATTAGGGTCTGATGGCTGGCATTAATGAGTGGCACGTGAGAAGCCTGGTTTTCTATGGCTTTGGATCTTGTGACTGGATTATCCCGTGTCTAAGAAGGTATGAGCTCTATTCCAAGGTTTGCCTGCAGCTGGGAAACTCCTCAAAGTGCTTGGCTCTGGGAATTCTCTGGTGACTAAAAATATGGTGAAAGAGTTCTTAGAGGTCTCTTTTGTTAAAAGCACTACAATTATTTCCCGTACTGCCTTCTTACTTTCACACGATCTGTGTAATTTCATCTTTTACCTTCTAGTCCTCTAGTAGCTGGCTTGAAATGTGCCAACAGGCTCAAAAGGCTGGGGTGACATCCTGTGAAGCTTGCTGTGTTCCTAAAGGATGGGCTAAACACTAGAGAACGGACGGAGGGAGGTATGACATATTAAGGACTCATGTTGGAAAGAGCAGGTAATTCTTTTATTGTCTTGAGGAGTCCCCCAGTTCAGTTTGCCACTACCTACACTGCTGGGGTCTATTGAGCTTGCACAAAGCTGTGCTGCAGGAATTAATATCCTCACGCTTTCTGTTGCCCCATTTGCTTAGTTATGTATTATATACTCCACATGAGATATGTAGGGAAAAGAGAAATAAAGATGAAAAGAGAGGACTGCCATTTTTTTCCAGGGAGAGCAGATTGCAAGACTGTGGCATTTTTCCCACACATCTTGAATAGTTTTGTGCCTGGGCTTTTTGAGGAGTTTTTAATTAATTTATTGTTTAAATAACTGTAATGAGAAGAGCCCCTGCCACACTGATTCTAATGAGGATTACATGTGCTCTGTGTCTTTCTCATTGTGGCCTGTATAATTTAAATATCTTAGCCAACATGTGCCATGGCAGATTTCACTTATATCTGCTTAAATTAAAGCTTGTCAGTTTAGGAGCTAAGAAGCATGCAAATATTTGAGAGATATTTGACATTCACTGCTGAAATCACTGCACTAAATATCTGGCATCAATGACATTACTGAGAAGGGTTAGGAATTCTTGCTGTGTTGTATAGGCTGGACATTCTGGACTTAATGAAGAAAAATGTACTTATCCTTATGTGTTTGTAATTAAGGTCTCCACCAAAATTTCAGCTTGTTTTTCTTCTGTGTTTTCTCTGAGCAATATGTGACTGTTTGAGTATCTGAAAGTTGCTGCTAGGAGAACAAACAGTACCAATATCTCAGAAGTAGTTTGAGTAATAGCACGATTTAGCTGTAAAAGGAATGGCATTTCCTTATGTTCTCATCCCCTAGAAATGCAAAGGAAGATGGCGCAAAGCTGGAAGAGTCTGATGGAACCTTGGATGCTTGAACAGCTCCAGGAGATGAAGATTAATTTCCTGTGCATGTGTATTTTTTCCTCTTAAGGGTCACTATATCAAAACACCATGCTATATGTAGTATGTACAGGATGCAAACTTTCTGTGCTGAAAATTACTGGCTTGTTGACACACTGAAGTTGAAACTGGATATTAATATAGAGGTATTAGACATCTAGGTGTAATCTCAATTGTAATGTAATTGTAGCAGTACTCAATTGTCCATTACAAAAGGTAGAAGAACCCAAATATTCCAATACTGAGAGAGACAGGGTCCTTGCTGCCAATTATAGAGCTACTTTCTTTTCTAATACAGGCTCAATTACTATGCAAACCATTTCAGGACAAGTATGATCACAGGATAACTACGGTGGAAAACGTCTCAGGAGGTCCCTAGTCCAACATCCTGCTCTAAACAGGATCTGCCATAAGAAGTGACTAGATTGCTGAAGTATTTATCTAGGTGGGCCTTGAAAACCTCCAAGGAGGCTGCACAACCTCTGGGCAACTCTGGGTGATCTCAGGGGAAAAATAAATATCCTCACAGCCAATCTGAACTACTTTCCACATATGCCTTGCCTTCCCACCACACACTACTGTAGAGAGCTTGGCTCTTCTCTTCTTGGTGATCTCTTTGCTCAGCAATGGGGGGCTCTGCTGATCACCCATTTATGGTGACTGAGATGCAGAGAGGAATTCCAGGTGTTCTGACATCTTACTTGATATGAAGGCAAGTAACAGATGTTAAATACAGCATTTCCTCTTCTGAAGTCCATGTACTGACCCACTCCCTCACTCTAATCACTCCTTTCATTTCTTTGTTTAACCTTAGACTGGTGGGTCTCCTACTGTTCAAAGGTTTTGAGAGCTAGGGGGAAGGAACATTTTCTTTGAATTCTGTTGATTTATGTTGTTTGCTTAGGCACAGGACAAAACACGACTTCCCCCAGAGAATTTCAGTGTTCCGTTTTCCACAGTTTATTCCCAATTTCCTTTAGGGTCTGACTTTTAGCTCTAATCATGTCTTATTCATCATGAAACTTTGTGTAAGTGGTGGCATGAGCCCTGAGCATGTCCTACTCTGCACACTGTCATCAGAGCCAATGAGAAAAGTCATGAGCTCAGGTCTCGGCCCTGCTACCTGTTCACTCTAACATGCGTTGGCTCCAATTATTGTCCCTTTCACATATAGTCCACTGCCATGTCCAAGACACCAGCTTTGAAGGAGTCCCTCCACCGACTAAGCTCAGCCTAGGTGGAGGTCAGATCTGTCATGCTGAGATATTTATTATTGGAGTGAAACTGCAAAGGAAGTGGTGGGGAACTCTGGTGAAGAAAATGGAGTTGACAGAACTGGTGAGGAAGATGGAGTCAACATCTTTTGTAGCACTTGAACTTCCTTGTAAGGGAATTTTGCTTGGTGTTTGAATTCAGGACAGGTCCAAGTGGAGGTGTTAGTACAGCAGAAGCTGTATGGAGGAGTGGGTTCCTTCACCCTAAAACACTGTGCAACTCTAACACTTTGACAGCACTTCGTCATGATGTGGATTTTCTCTGTGATGCTCTCCCTTTCCCCCTGCTTGCCCAGTTTCCCATTGCTGGAACAATTCCTGTTGCCAGCCTTCTTTAGTACCGAAATGCTGAGTGTCTCAGGCAGGCTGGTAAATCTTCACTTTTTGGATAAGAAAACTGATATATAGAAAATTGAAATTACATGGTACTGCTCCGTGCACTTTTCAGAACTGCTGTTTTGTGTTGCCTGGGCCCCTATTAGTTGAAAAGCTTAGGAGGGGTTCAGGAGCTTCACACACTCAGGGTGCCTCTGCACTTTTTTCTCACTGATGGTATTCAATTAATTTGTTTCCTCTGAAGAGCTGGACAGGCTTTCTCCAGATTTGGTGCTGCACATTAATGCTTATGCATAATGTGGCTTAAAGAAAAGATGAATTGGTGAGCAGGCTGGAAACCTGAGGCACATTGCCCTTTTGAGTAATGATTCTGCATGTGGAAGGGGGAAGAAAACATTGCCATAGGGCCTCTGTGACCTGTTCGTGGGTAAATAATTATTTAGAAAACATTGATTTAGATTGAAAAGTCAGCTCAGAGGCCTGATGGTTATACAGTAGTCCACAGGGAAAATCTGGGAAGGTTGTGAAGTCAGTCAAAAATCAAATTAATCCCTGAAAAAAACTGGTCTGGTCAAGTTTTTATTTTGAGAAATAGAGAGAAAAACAAAGCATTGTTGATTGCTGTGAGTGGAGAAAAACATCCTCCAGGCTTGTGACAATTTTAAGACGCAATCTTGTACATCAGATTATGAAGCCCAATGCTCTATATATGCATAGAAACAGCATCCTTGTGAGTGGTGAGTGGGTAAGTGCAAGGGTTTCCAGGACATGAAAGACTTTAAAATGGACTCATCTAAGTTTTTATGTCATGCCATATGAGCCAGCCAAGTTGGAGAATTGGGCAAGGCACCTGGGAAGTCAGAGGTCTGGCAGTAATCTTTATTATCTTAGATGTCTCCTTTTCTTGGCTCCTGTTTCCCAGATGGAAAATCAGGATAATGCCAAGGTCCAATTAACAGTGTCTGCTTTATTCATCCTCAGTTTAGAGTTTAGATTTCTTTGTACTAAGATTTGGTTGACTCAACTGCAGCCCTTGTGAGAGGAAGATGGTTCCTTCTACTCTTTATATCCATGAAGGGTCAAGGAGGAGGTGACTTCATAGAAGAGGTAAGGTATGGCAGACAGGGAGGAGCAACCAATCAGTAAAAACGGCTTCCAGTAGGCAGGCTGGGACATGATGAAGAAAAGCAAGAATTAGATTCAGAATAAAGTGTCTTTGGGATGGGAAGGAGCAGCTTCATGAGGACCAGGGCTGGCTATGCATGGCCTGCTGCGGTCCAAAGATTGACTGAGTTGAATGAAACCAGGCTAGAAGGCATCCTTGTAAAGGTGCAGTGGGCAGGGGAAAATGGATTTATGTCATCCATTTTGTGATGATTGCATTTGACCTAGTCAGTCCAATTTGTGAAAAACTGGCTGCATGTTCTGGCCCAGAGAGTGGTGCTGAATGGAACTAAATCCATTTGGCGGCAGGTCGGCAGTGGTGTTCCACAGCACTCAGTGCTGGGGATGGTCCTGCTTAACATTTTATTGATGATTTGGACAAGGGAGCTGAGTGCACCTTCAGTAAGTTCACAGATAACATCAAGTTAGGTGAGAATGTTGGTTTGCTGGAGGGCGGGCAGGCTCTACAGAGAGGTCTTGACAGACAGAATCAATGGGCTGGGGCCAGCTGTGTGACCTTCAGTAAGGCAAAGTGCTGCGTCCTGCACTTGACTCACAGGTGCCCAAGTCAGCACTACAGGCCTTGGGCAGAGTGGCTTAAGGGCTGCCACTCTGAGAGAGCAGAAAGGGACTTGGGGTGCTGTTTGACAGCCACCGAACATGAGCCAGGGTGTGCTTGCGTGGCTAAGAAAGCCAATGGCATCCTGGCTACCATCAGCAATAGTGTGGCCGGCAGGACCAGGGCAGGGATTGTCCCTCTGTGCTTGGCACTGGTGAGGCCATGTCTCAAAATCTGTGTTCAGTTTTGGGCTACTCACTTCAAAAAGGACATTGAGGGGCTGGAACATGTCCAAAGCAGGGCAATGAAACCTGTGAAGGGTCTAGAAAACCTGTATTTTGAGGAGCAGGTGAGGGAGCCTGGAGAAAAGGAGGCTCAGGGAGGATCCCATTGCTCTCTACAATTGCCTGAAAAGAGGGTGTAGTGAGGTGGGCATCATCTCTTCTGCCTCGTATCAAGTGAAAGGACAAGAGAAAATGGCCTTAAATTGCACCAGGGGAGGTTCAGATTAGATATTAGAAAAAAAAAATAATTGAAAGAATGGCTAAGCATTGAATAAAATTGCCCAGGGAGGTGGTGGAGTCACACCTTTGGAAGTGTTCAAGAGGTTTGTGGGACATGGGGATAGGGTTTAAGGGTGACTGTGGTGGTGTTAGGTTGATGGTTGGATTAAATTATGTTCAAGGTCTCTTCCAGCCTTGATAATTCTGTGACAAATTAAGAATTCTCATTTATATTCTAGTAAAAGCCAGTGGTTTTATGTTCAAAAGCCTTTCTTTTGAGGGGCTCTGAACAAGGGAGGTTTACCTGCTGAATTGGGATCTCATAACACAAGAAAGTTCTTTCATCGCAAGATGATTTGAGGTTCTTGGAGTGAGAAGTACCAGAGAAGGGTGACATAGTAGTTATTGAACTACTGAATACTCCCTCAGGTCTAGAAGCCTGTTTCCTGTCCTCATACGCTGCTTCTCCTGGCTGATGAGAGCCTTGCTGAATTCTGCAGAGATTGTAGGACGTTAATCCTTGAAGGCATTCTCTTCTGTGTTTAAGCTGAATAGAAGCAAAAGCAGTGAAGGTTCTGCTTGTCTTGACTGCAGTGGAAACATTTTCAGTCAATTACACCATTAAAATTATCTTTTATTATTTGATCCCTATTTGTACCCACCTATCCCTTTGTTGTATCTTTTCCAATGCTGAAGAGAAGGCTCACCGGAGACAGGGCCACCTCTGCTGCTCCTGCACCTCCGAAGGTGGGCAGCTCACGGCATGGTGCTGCTATGGAATGGTTTCCATCAACTCCAGGTCCCTGTGGGGCGTATAGTTCTCCATAAATGGAAAGGCAACTTTCCAGACTTTGCCTCAAAGAAACAAAGGAAAGTGTGCAATATACGCTTTTTTTTCTTTTCATCCGTATTTCTGTAGATAATGTGTGTCAAATTTAGCTCGAATACTTCCAGTGAGATCCAGTTTATTAGCACTAATAATTTATATGTTTTACAGATATAAACCTCTCTTCTTGCTCATTTCTGAAGAAGCCAGTACACTAAATTCCCAAAATATAGTCTGAGCCTACACATCAAGGTCCTAGTAACTGGAACATGTTGTTTAAGTCAGTGGGAATTCTGGAAGTCTCTTAACACCCCAAATCAGTCATTGATCATAAGTAATAATATTAATTCTTATTAATTATGGCTATAGAATTATGTTGGACGCTTTCCATTTTTTAATGTTTTAGGCAATGCTCCATGACACTTTGACCAACATTTAGAAAAATGGCCCGTATATCTTTTTCTCAGAGCAAATAAATTAATTTTTATGGAATGGTAAGTGGAGGGTAGAACTGAATAAGCTAGTTGCAATGGAAATAGTCTCTCAAAACATTGGAAAAGTTAGACACTTGCAATAGCATGTGGTCTAATTTCCTGAACCTGTGAGAAAGGACATGAATTATGATATAGCTTACTGCTGAACATATGCCTGATTCCTTATGTGGGTAGAAAGCAAAGGTGGAATACGTGCATGGGTCAGGTCCAGCCTTTCTCATTCTGTCTCTTTCAAGTTTGAAACCAAAGCAGACATTGTGATTGACAGGAAGGCATGCCAAGAAGTGAGCCAGAGCAACTTTGAGTAGTCTAGATGCTTCTAAACCAAATTGGACAAGAAGAAATATAACTTTTGATAATGTTGCTAATTTGTAAATAGTTTTTATTGTATTTTGGTTTTTAAAAATCTCGTCTGAAGCTTTGGGATTATACTTTTTCAGCGTGTACCAAAATGGCCAGTGTGGTAATTTTTGCATATGGACCATACTCACCCACTGCTCCTCTGGCATGGCAGTCTTTCTCTGGTATTCCTGCACTATTTTCACAGTATTTACAAGTAAGTTTACTGAGCCTTGTCATAGGTGTGGGGTCAAAGATGATGCAATGGGGGTTTTTGAAGGGTTTTTTTGGTTGGTTGGTTTTGGTTTTAGGTGGGGGTTTTGTTTGTTTGGAGTTTTTTTGTAAGAAAGAAACATAAACTTGGGTTTAAAACTCAGATAGAACCTTGGCTCCTTTAAGGTCGCATCAAGGTGGGATCCCACAAACAGTTGCTCAGTTGCCATCTAGGGAATGTAGGACTTTCACAATTCACATTCAATTTACTGCTTTTACGTGAAAGGTTTCTGGATTTCAGAGCCGGATGGTGGGGTGACATTGAATACAAGATTGTGTAGCACTTTATAGAACTTTTCTTTTATTACCAGCTGTATAATCATATTAAGTTAGACTGAAAATTTGAACTAATTCTTTCCCTTGAGGCCCAGGCTCTAATAATGGTAAAAATCTGTGAAATAAGATGAATACAATTCAATAATTATATTGATAAATAAAACGAAAATCAACTAATTGTGTCATTCAGTCAGTTGCCTGCCTCCGTTGTTGCTGCCTTTCTGCATCAGCGACTGCTAAACTTTTTCTGTCACACTTCAATAAATTTAATTGTGCAGAATAAATGAGCTAATTTTTGAAGTCACAGGCTCTGTTTGCAAGATAAGGATGATGATTTATTGACCTCCTTCTAACTCCGTAAGAATGTCACCCTCCTTTTTCCTGACAACCATAAGAAGGGTTTTTTTCCCCTCTTCACCCAGCATCTTGCTAAATCCTACTTTGTATATTTACCTTCCCGTCTCATTTTCCTGAACTCACATAATACAGCACAATAGACCAAAGATCCCTGCTTGAGTTTGGTGGCTATACAGAATATTCCAAATGATTACCAGAACCATGGGGATTTTTTTCTTTCATTTAATACTACTTTCTTCTGATGACTTTTTTCACTCTCTGTATTTTGGAAGGTTGGGGGTTAACAGGAAGTACAAGAAAAAAGGCATCGATTAATGCCTGTTTTTTTTTCAGGAAGCTACATTCCAATCTCAGTCATGGTTCTATGAATTCATATACCTTTCCAGGATGGGCACTCACTCCAGTGCTCATTCATATGGGTAGTTTGACCAGGAACACATGAAAAAGGCTGATATTAGGCATTCAACCATTGGACACGTCTTGGAGAAAAAAAGCCAGCTTTTTAACTTTTGTTTCTGTTTCTTGGGCTTACATGCTGAGAAGATGAGATGATACTGACTATCTTGTCTGCTGATTCTGCTGCATTTTTGACAGCAATGAGTTTGTTAAACTGTCATGAAATGGTAGGGGTGAATAGGTTATACCCATTCTTTCCCACCTCTCTGATTTTCTTCGTGAGTTACGGTTTTTCAGCAAAACATCTGTATGTCAGCCACAACTACCCTTTTTCATAAGGCTGGATATTTTGTTCTGTTCTTTAAATTAAAGCCACCAAAAAAACTAACTATGTATGAAAAGGGATGACTGGATACTGTGGAACAGTTATGGTACAACTGTGTCTGTGTTACAGCAGACAAATCGTTGTCATGCTGTAGCAATGTGATCCCTGAATCTAAAATCTTGGTAATCTGTTGAGTCAATAAAACTCTTTAGAGAAAAATAAGATCAGCATCAATGTATCAACTGTGTCAAAAATGCTCTCAAAGCTCTCCCTCCCTACTTCTGTCAAATAAATCCAATAAATGCAAGGATGGGGGCACCTTCCTCTTGCATAAAATGGCTGCATCCTGAGCTGCACTGGGCTGTGCAGACCAGCTCAGTGTGTACTGTGTTTCTTCTTCACAGTGAAATTGAAACTACTATTCTTTGACTATGATGCTAGGAAGCACAGTGGGTCAAATGCATGTGGAAGCTAGCTAGACGTTGACAAACCTGGCCTCCTGGAAGTGCACAGCAAAAGACTTTTTATGGAGCCAGGATTTCAGCCAGGCACCTAGAACACAAACTGTGAGAAAGCTTTTTTTTCATGTTTTAGTTGTTATATTGGACCTCTTTCTGCTGTAATTTTCTTCTAAAGAAGACTTATAACCTCCTAAATATTTCCTGTCAGGTGTTGGCTAGGTGAAATGCATCCTAGGGAATTGCAGCTGGAGGAATCACAACATCCCACATACAGAGCAGTCCAAATTTCTGCCAAATTCTTTGCTGTGTCTTAAACTCAAACTGCTTGCACTCTTTGTGATTGATGCTTGTAGCAAAATGCAGACCTAACCCAGAAAACTCTTCTGCATCATAGCTCTGCCTTCCTTCTAACAAAAACTTATGCCTGATTTAACAGCCTGCCTGGGAGCTCGACACAAACCTAACACAGACAGCCTTTGCCAGATTTTGCTTTTTTGCTGGTAATTGCTGTCTCTCCACCCTTTTGCTGTGTAGTTGGTGTTTGTGCCTTGGTTGCTGTGGGTCACTTAATTTACACTATCTCAGGAACCTGTCAAACTGCACTGGAGTGATTACACTGATTTTGGGAGGAGTACTGAAAGCAAATTAAACCTGAAAAAAGCTTACTCTTTGACGAAGAAAGCTTTGCCAACTTTAAAAGGATAAAATTCCGCTAGCATGTAATGTTTTATTGCGCTGTAGAGAAATACTTTGGAGAAATATTTCCAGTTCATAAAGCACTTCCAAAACATTGATTGACCTTCTGTTTTGTGGACCATTATAATTTTTCTTTTTGCAAACCAGGTTTCAATTGTCCTGCAGATTTCTTGCACCAAGATCAAGAAAAGAAAGTTTGTACTGAACCTTAGACATTGTGGGAGGTGCAGAAGATTTCTGAAAATGCTGTCTGATTCAGATCAACATTTCTAAAGTCATTGTTTCCACTGAAGAAGGACTGTGTATTTCCTTTGAAAGGAAGAGGAAAGTCAGTAGTCTTGCAATTGAAGTAGTGCTAATTTTCTAGTTCAGATTTTTTTTTCTGCTGTGACCTTCGTCAGATCTTAGATTGTGAGTAGATGAATAGAACATACTCTATAATTAATCCAAATTGAACATATTCATCATGCTCTGTAAATTGTAACACAGTTCTGCCCTTCTTTATCCTTTTTTGTTTGTTTTCTGATTATGTGGGTATGACTGAGCGTTGCTGGTCTGCTCTGGAAGTGACTTGGCAAAATGCCACCTGCTTGTCACTCCAAGTCTGATTTACAGACTTGCTGAAGGGTACAAGCTTTGGTGAAGTAATTTGTCCGCAGATGAACCAAAGTTAGGCAAATAAGGGCTCTTCATGAAAGAAAACCTATCTTCCTTGTTCCTGAATGTAGAAGGTGAACTTCCCAGGTGTGGGGATAAATCTGAACCAAGTATAGAGATAAGATTTCATACTGCTGGTGAAATTTTGTTGTCTTTCTAAAATACCAGGCTTTTGGTTCATTCTGCTGAAGATGTGGAAGCCAGCTCCATTACTGAGGCACCGCATGGCCAAGACCTGGGTTTAGGTTTGGTATCTTCCTAAAAATACTGAGCTTTTGGTTTATTCTGCTGAATAAATGGAAGCCAGGAGCCAGGCCCGTTATTCAGGCAATGCCCGGATGTTTCTGTGTTCTTTGATGTTTGAAAACTAAGTTGGCAACAAAAAAGCCATCCAATTACATAAAAATCGGGAGCATGAGGGCATATTGAAGCCCAAGTTAAAACAAATAGAAAACAGTGTCTGGAGATAGGAGCCATTCACATAGGAGCCATTACTGGCTCGAGTTCCCCTATTGCCAGACCTTTTCCAGTCCTCAGGATAGACCAAATATTATTAGATCACAGCATCCCCTATTTCACAGTATATAGTTATTAAAAGACACTTGTTTCCAGTTGGGATTTTTAAAAAAAAATATGTTGTGGTTTTGAGACTGCCTTGGAATATTTTATATAACATCAGCCACTGTGCAGATTTGCCTATTGTACTGTAATTACTTAAATAGGGGATTTTGTATGCTACAGCCAGTGATTCATGAACTGCAGGGTATCTGCAAAAACAGGCTTTCATTGGGATTATGGGATGTAAAAAGCCTGAAGGTTTTTGCCTTTGATAGCAGACCTGCCATGGCATCCACACAGGGTTTGTCTAATAAATTATATTAGTGCTGATAACTTCCCTCCCCCAACTCTTTACTATTCTGAAGTGTTTGAAAGAAAGCTGTTTCTGTGTGAATTATTGCTGTGGCTATCATTAAAGCTAAGTTCAGCATGCTTGCTGTTGGCCATGAAGTATAAGGGAGAAGTTGAAAAAGTCCTTCAGAAATTATTTAATATTGTGATATTTGCAATTATTGATTCCTAACTTCCTAACTATAAGGGAGTTGTGGAACGTGTGGGGAGAAGAGCACAGTAGGATGTTCTCAATGTCTTCAAGGGGGTGTAGTTACTTATCTTCCGTCAGTTTAGGGTTAGGTAGCTAAATCTCCTACCAGCGTTGGGAAATAGTCTCAGCCACTGGAGAAAATGGAGCTACTGCTTGATTTAAGGTATTGTCTAATTCGCATATCGAATTATTTCAAGCCCACAAGAAGGAGGAGGACATGCTGATGACAGCATGTTCATGCCTGTGTATTCGACCAATGTGTTAGACTAGGGATCTGTGCCAGACACAGGTAGGCCTAAAGCTCTTTCCTTCTGCGAGATCCAGCAGGAACTGGGCAAGTGTAATAATAAATATTATGATAATGGCTTGCTGCCTGATAAAAATACCTAATTTTTCCAGGGGATAGAAGGTTTCTGGTGAAATTTCCTTGCTGAATTTTCTGCCAGCCCATTTCTGAATGTCTGCATGTTTCATGTCATAAAGACAGAAACAGTTGTGTTGTAGTTGCTCATGAGTTTTAATTATAGCAGGCAGAGAATTTCAGACATGCCGATGCTTGTTTTTATGTTGGGATCCAAATGGCTGCATTTTGTTTCCAGGGGTTGGGAAAGATCATTTTCTTAGTCATATTTCTCTGAGATCTAGAGCTGTGCAGATAAAAACAAAGCAAAAAAAGAACCCTTTGTGCTATTAACTCCCTTCTTTCTGAAGCCGTCACAGCTCAGGTAAAAGCAGTACAGTAGAGAGTAAATGCAAGTTGGGGTATGTCAAAATAAAGTGCGTGTTTGGTGCCTAAGATTGTTCACTGAGTTTTATTGCCATGCATAAGGGTCACATCAGACATTAGCAGCAAGAAAATTCTAGGTGTCCCATTACCCATCCTTGTTCATTTCTGGCTGTGCCTGCTTCGGGCTGCCTAGTGTGCAGCAGGTTGCTCGCTATTTTAAAAACTCACTAAAAATAGGAGGGCAGCGAGCAGTGAGTGTATAGCTGTGCATATACTGTGTATGTACAGACAGAGCTGCATATCATCAGCTGAAATCCTCTGCTCAGCAGCGGTTCCTTGGCTTAGGTACTTTGTAAAGGTTTGGTTTTAAAGTCCTGCCTGATTCTACTCTCACTATTCTCAGCTCTGTTTTGCAGCATTTGGCCATGCAAAGTGATGCTCCCAAACAGGGCATTGGAGGAGACTCAGCTCAGCAAAGCTGCAGGTAGAGCAGAACTCATTGCCACTGTTTTCCATATGTTCCTCTCTATGGGGGCCTGACTGGACCTCGACCTGAGGAAGATGCAGAACGGAAACTCAATGAAGAAGCGAGTCCCGCCCCCAGGTACATGGAGCAGCCAAACTCTTTTGTTCTCATTCTCTCTGGTTTAGGATGTTTCTGTCCTGGGGGGAGGAGCATGTGTGTGTGTACTAGAGGCAGCACATTCATCTCTTGCTCTGCTAATTCCATGAACACCTCTAATGTTCAGCCTTAATCTGCAGCCATTCAAAAAAAAACATTCCCGTATTTCCTCTTCTTTTTCCTTTTTTTTTTTTTTTCTTTTTTCTTTGTTTTGTTTTAAGTTAGTTCACATTGGTTAATCATTTTTTAAATGTTTAGGGCTGGGATTGTGAAACCTTTGTTGGCAAGAATTTTTCCCCTGGAGTCAAGGAGACTACTCATTAGCATGACTACTTGCCAGCATGAAGGAGGGATTCACAATCTGGACGTTTGTAGTTTTAAAAATATGTCTCTATTTAGCTGATTTGAGCAGCTGAACAGGGCTAGTTATGGAAATCAGGCTGTCACACTCTGGTGTTTTACTTCAGAATGCATCTTTGGTGAAGAAATGTATTTTTGCATAACACACACACACACACACACACACACACACACACACACACACACACACATTTAAACAGTATTTTCATTATCTGATTGGTGCCTTCACTTTTATGTACAAGCATTGTGTGATGCCCAGCATAAATCATATCTTTTGTTGATAAACCCCTGTTCTGTACCCCTCAGCTTACACACATTGCAAAAATGTATGTGGGTCAGTACTGACAAAAAAGACATTATGGGCAAACTATGCCAATCTCTTGCATGTGGATGGTGCTTATGGGACACCTGTTTTTGAGTCCAGAGGGTGGAGGAGGCAGAAGGTGAGGAGCTGGTTATGGTTGAGCCTGCGGGACATGAAGCTGGCATGGCTGTAGCTCTTGCTCCTGCTTGCAAGAAGCAAAACTCAGAGGAAAGAAGTCTGGCTCTGTGACAGGAAACCCTGCGCTTTATATTACACCAGTACCCTACTGTGAGTCAGTCACTCCCCCTTTTTTTTCTGAGGACAAGTGAAACAATTCTGCCTCTGCTCTGCATGGCTAACAGCAGCAGTGACCTTCAGGCTTGCCACTTAAAGCTGGTGTGGGATCATCCAAGGGAAATTTCAAAACAACGGTATCTTTCCCTTTCCCTCCTGCTCCTCCACCCCACTCTGCTGCGTGTCTCCTCTGCAGCCATCAGTGCTGGGCTGCTGGAGCACAGGAGTTCCCTCTTCTGCCTGCCTCTCCCTCCACCTTCCACAAAGCTGACAGGGGGATTTTTCACCTCCTCACTTTCCTTTTTCCTCTTTGATTAACTTTGGACCAGATGGCCAGTCCCCAATCTCTCAGCATGCATTTGACTGACAGGAGCCTTTGATAAACCTCATAAGAATGAAGTCATCTTCAGGTCACCTCCTCTGCCTGGCCTTTTGCATCCCACACATACCACCATTATCTGCTGAATAGGAGACAAAGGAAATTAGCTTCAAATCCCTATCATCCCCATTATTTTCACACTGATTTAAACAATGAGGCAATGAGATGCCCTTCACTTTTCTTCGAAAGGTACAAATGTCAGCTGTTAAGAAATGCAAACAAGAGGGTTCCCATGTTAATGGATGGGCTTCTTTGTAAAGCCATGAAGTGGTAAAGTGGATTTATTCACCGCCTGCCTGGAAAATGCTTAACACACTTCTAAACAAATTCTTTAATGACTTTTATTTTATACACAGGGTGGAGTGCTTGAGAAGTCCCATTGTTTTGATCTGGATATATACAACAAGGTGATATACTGCTCTGTTGTTTTTCCATATGCAGTTAGCAACTGAAATCTTGGAATCTGAATTCCCTGATATACAGAAAGGTTTAGCTATGGATGAATCCACATACTGTGATGTAGGAAACTACCTTTAATTTCAAGCGAGAGAAGAAATTTGTATACTCCGGACAGACAACCAAAGTGCATGAATCAAAACAGCATCTCTCCAGAGATTTGTAAGTAGTAACCTCATATCCATTTGGCTATTAGCATTCTATCTGAGTAGAAAAATAACAATACACCTTAGGAATTGTTGCCTCAGGGGCATTTTAAGGCAGGCTAGAAAATACCTGCAAAAATATTTATTTTGATGTAATTTCTTTCCCAAGATTGTGGTCTTCCACTTGAGTTGGTTTGACTGTCAGTTAATTCTGGTTTTTTGGCAACTGAAAGTATCTGGATGATTGGACGCTTGCATGAAAACTTTCTCCAGATCACTGGCACACCCACATACATTACAGGAGATTAAAACATCAATGGTCTCCAAATTAACACTTCGGAAAACTGGTCCCTAAGTTGGACCACATTAACTGGTCCAACACTTAATGTGCTTTACATTAAAATATAAGTTGTTTTTCCTTCTTTGCTTACTCTCTCTAGTAAAACAGTCAGCATCTTGCCTCCAAAGTGGGGATCACTACAAAGTCATCTCCTGCTGTTGAGTTGAAAAGCACCACACAAAAATGTACCTATATATTCCATAGAGTAACAATAATGCTGGGAACTAGAAACTGGGAGCTGTGCTCCTGTTGTGCACTATGAAACACAGGAGCAATGACAGAGTGTCAGGTCGAGGCACTGGTGAGCAATTCTGCACTCCTTGTCAAGTTGCTAGACCTTGGCTTCCTGTGCAGTCAGAGGAAAGAAAAGTCATCTTGGTTCCCAAGTTAGGCATGTAGAAAAGTCAGTCCTGCCTGTTTGATGCATGGTGGCTCCTGCTCAACAAAGGTAGAAGTCTGAATCGTTCCTTGATTATTCACCTTAGGTGCCACTGTAGTGGGGGTTTCTAAATTAGACTCTTACACTGAGCACTCTGAATGTGGTGGCACTGAAGATGATGGCCTGTGAAGGCCTTTCTGTTGTTTTAAAGTTCTAGGCAGTGCTTACCACGCACCTTTAGCCACTGATAAAGTCTGGTCTTTTTCTTCACAGTGTTATCACAAGAACCTTACTTCCCCAGTGGCAGAGAGAATTCAGATGATGTATTCTCTAGGCTGATTTATGCTTCTGGGCACCCCTGGCTACCCTTCACCAGTCTAGAGAATGACTGCAGAACTGGAGCATAAGAGGACATCTATCTTTTACATAAAGACACTTCTCCATGTGAATTCAAACTGACTCTTGCTGCTGAAGGAGGATGTTAATATGGAAGTCAGGTAGTACCTTTATTTCTTTGCTTTGTGAGAGTTTTGGGGGTTTTATGTCTTCTGTTACTAGTGTAAGCAGATCCATTCTGTGGCACTGCAGTAAATGATTCCCATTCAAAGCTGACCAACAGAAGTCCACTAGTTGAGAGAAGTCTTGAGAAAAGTGAGTTAAGCCTAATTAAAGTATTAATTCTTCAATCATTTCCGCAAAAAAATCATAAGAAATGTTTGCTTCTTTTTTCCTTCCAGCTAAAAAGCTTCCAGTGCAGCCTGTACCATCAAAGTATTCCAGCTGCTTTGCAATTATACCTTGTTCTTCTTTCCTCTCTATTTCATCTTATGGTGGTGAACCTTAAGCACCACAATGCTTTAGGGTGCTGACAATATAAGGACAGTCTTCTGGCAGCTCTCAAGAACCTGTAATTCATGTTACTTTTTGAAGCATTTGAATAGCTGACACAGAAGGCCAGATGCTTGCTTCCATTTATCAAGTCTCACCTTCTCCGTGTCGCGGTGTTTCTATCTTCATCATGACTGACTTTGTCACCAAGTTGCCTTTTTTTCTGAGCCCTTGATAGTCAATTCCCAGCCAGTCAAGGGCTGAAGATGGGCCCTGGGCTTAGCTAGCTAGAACACAGTGCAGGAACAGATGGCTTCTGCCCCAGCAGCCCTGATAGTATTTTAACACTTCTGAAGGCACCTTTGCACTGGTAAGGGTGGGAAGCTCAACACATTTCTGTGCATCCTGCTGCACGCTTTCTGATGGGAATCTGGAAGAGGAATTGAACTTCTGGCAGCAGTTACGAACTTGGCAGCCAGTCAGTTTCTTTTAAGGACCCTGCTGTGTCAGGGTGCAGATCAAGGTGCAAAACCAACCTTCTGAAAAGCTTATTTTCCTTAGATAGGGAAGAACGAGTTGTATGCAGCTAACCTATGGCAAGGATTGAAAACTGTCTGCAGTACTAAATATGATTTTTTTAAGCACCATTCTCTCCCCCAATTTGTTTTTCTCATGCAGCCTGTCTCTACTTGGTGTGTTTGGCTGTCCATCTCTGCTCATGAATGGATACACCAAGAAGATGGACTGATACACTGGCACCAACACAGTGTGACTTAGGTTGCATTACAGTAGAGACTCAATCTGAAGAAGCAAGAATGTGACAAAGCTTCTAATCTCAAGGTTTTGACTTTGGGGGATTTTTAAGCAGAAGTATTAGCTATCTGCAATTCAAAGTGAGGGGTTGAGGGTGGGGGGCTTATGCCTCCGATTTTGTTTTTAAGAAGGTCACAGTGAAAGCTTGTGATTGAATATTTTGCATGGAACTGCCTATGACAAAGACAAAGACGAGGGGTTTGTCAGAGTACTGTGAAAAGAGAGAAAGATCTGTGTTAGTTTTTTAAGGTATATTTGAAAGAATGAAATAAAAAAAATGCTTTCAAATCCTCAGGGACTTTCCAATTTATCAAGAAAGACACATTCTTCCTAATGAAAGGTTACTGACCTTCATGAATGTGACAGTTCAATTACAGCCCATTCATATGCAGAGCAGTCGTTGATAAAGGATTTAGGAAATGTGACTAGCATAGCAAAAAAAAAAAAGGGAGGGTGGAAAATGTCTAGAAAATTATTTTTTATTGTGGAGCAAGAAATATAAATAAGATTCAGTCAGGTAGTAGAACCTTTTCTTCTCTGGCCCAGCAACCCATTAGATTTGCTTCAGTGAATACATTGACTTTTTCCTCTTCTTTTTCTACTAATATTTCTGTCTTTTTAATCCTCTGAACTACTAAACCTAACAAATCATAAAGCCCTTGGGGTGCTGAGATGCAGGGTTTCAAACATTTTTTCCTTCTGACTGGCAGAGAAAGCTGGAATGTGTCCTAATGTTTTTTTAAGTGCTTGACTAGTATTTAAACTCTTAAATGGATGGAAAGTTAAAGCAGCAGCAAATGCACATGCACATACATGTACACCCCCCCCCTTACTTTTCCTTCCACCTTTTCCTCCCCCTGCTTCCCCACACACACTGAGCTTGGCCTCTCCGAGGCTGTTAATAGCCAAAGCAGATATTGGCTAGACTCTCTGGAGCCAGCCTTCAGCCAATGGAGGGTGACACCTGTGAGCTGATGTTTGTTGAACTCCTCCAGGTGTAGGAAAGATGCTTAAATTGACATAAGGCAGGAGCTGTGAAAACAGGCAAGTGTGTCACTCATACATACACACAGCTCCCTGGAAGATCCCAAGGCCAAGTTGTTGCAAAACAACTAGAAAAAAGAAAGAAAGAGAGAGAAATGTTTTACTGGCTTTGAAATAATTCCAGATTATCTGTTTATCTCTCCGCATGCACACACACTCGTGGATCCAGGCCAATGCGCACCTGAAGTGTGCACAGAAATAACCTGAGCTGTGTGTCCCAACACACACAGTTACAAACCCACCTTGTGTCTCAAGGTGAAAGCAGGCTGAGCACTTGTGGAGTGAGATCAGGACAGTCCTTTTCGCAGTGAAAACTCTCCTCACAAGTGGTCCCCACGGAGCAGCTGTGGTGCAGACTGAGCACTCAGTACCTTATATCTACCCTGGGTCAGGGTTATATGGAAGGCGTTGTCTTCCAGAGAGCAACAAACAGATCCCCTGCTCTAATCAAGTGCTTGAATTCAAGAGCAGTCAGGTGGGTGTGAAGAAGCGCTAAACCAGCCTTTGGAAGTCAGAGCCAGAAAAACATTTCCTTTACCTCTGCTCTGTATCTGTGAAATGTCACTGCCCAGATACAGGGCTGAGATTTTCTGCACTGCCCAGGCAGGGAAGAGCTGCACAGGGAAGAGACTGTGAGATGTCTCCTATTCTCAGAGGAGAAACTGCAGGCAGAAGAAGTCAGTGCAGAATACTTGCTACTTCTATTATGATCATTTGTGTTGTTTGGGAATCCAAAACCCCTCTGAGTCCTTCATGCTGCTGCACTGTCTCTCCCCCTCCCCTCTCCCCCCCCCAGTTACCTTCTCCGGGTAAATTCCAAGCCCTATCTCTAGTGAGCATTTTGAGCGCTTTGTTGACTGGGTGCTGAAATGCTGAAATTTGTATATGTTCTCAAGAAAGCCCTGAAGGGCTTGTTTGGAGGTCCTGTGGTTTTTCATCAGCAATCACCCACTGGTAGTACCTGCTTTTTTGGTCTCTCAGCCTTTGTTGGCTGAATTTAGGTGATCATTGTAGAGGAAAGAACACTTCCTTGTCCTTAATCTAATTTTAGATCAAGGGCTGGCATGGAACTGGTTTTGGCAGCATTGAGTGATAATGTCTCATAGCAATGTATACAAATAAAGTAATCAATCTATCTTTATTGGTACTTTCAGGTGACTTTGAAATGCATAATTGTAAGGTATTGAATTATGGAAGTCAGGGTAGAAGTTACAGGCATCCCCTTGGAATCATCACATTCTTTCTTCTCTTTTAAGCAGAAGTTAATCTGATCTTTTTTAAGGGCTTTTAAGGCAAGATTCTTTGTTCTCCCTTTTGTTTGGCACCTGCCTGAGACCTTCATGAGGGTGTTAGGAGGCCCCAAGAGAAATTAATTCAATACGTTCCCACAAGATTTGTGCATTCATTGATGCAGTGCAACAGGCAACCAAGCATCTGTCTGAGACACTCTGAAATTTTTTATATGCTTCTTGCTTTTCCTGGTGCCCAGACTGCCCTAGAAGCTCTGGGCAAGCTCTGACAAACAGATGACCATCTCCCCTGCCATAGCTTTTAGGGGTCTCATAGGGGGGCAAGATTGGAATTAAGGCCCTTTGAGCACTGGAAAAGAGTTTCTTAATAGCATGCGTATCACTTGCTTTTAATGTTGAAAAGAAAAAGAAGATAAAGGGATTGAAAATATTGTCATTTTTAAGTTCAGAAGACCTCTTTGGAGTCTGTTTATGCTGTTAGATTCATTGTAGGCAGGGTCACAAACCAGCAGAACAGTTAAACACTGAAGTTGGACTATTATTGTATCTGAATTGAGGACTGAAACAATTATATTTAACATGAAGAAAGTACAAGAACCAATCCAAGTATGTCCTATTAAATTGTGTATGTCATTCCTCAAATATGTTTTCTGCAACCTGCTATAGTCTATTTGGACTATGATACGATATAAAGGGTTTACTGGAATTCATGTGGGTTAACCTTTCTGCAATGTTTTGTCTTTGCCTGTTGTAGATAATGCATGCCATATAGGCTTTTTTTCTTTTTTGTAGGAGCCCCAAAACAAGACTAAAACATTTGTCACAGAAGGGCTTACTTTTCACCAGTAGTAAAAATGTATTTAAACTATTTACAATGGTCAGTGGACAATTTGATCAACTCTAATTTTTAGATACCTTCATTTTCATGATGGAATTTAATATTCAAATTGAATTAAAAGCCATCATTACTGAATGCAAAATAATAATAATTATCAGTGGCAGCAGCATGAGAACATTTCTGACCACATTTGCTTTGCTGAAAAATAAAGACTTTGTTTTCTGCTTACATTTAATTGGCAGGGTTCCTTCAAAGTTTACTCTTGGCCCTGAGACTTGAGAGTGCAGTCAGGCATGTGGCTGAGAGCAGTCCTAATAGGCAATGCTGCATAACCTCACCAGCTAAAGCTCAGGGACTGAGAGGGGGTTGCTCACCAGGGGAAAAACACAGCGCGCTGCCGCTCAAGCTAGCATGAACTTTACATACTGCATGCCTTGCTGATTGATTAAAAATGTAGTCATCCTTAAAGGCAAACCACCTAAGGACTTAGAGTAAGTCACAAATACAAAGATGGTTTTATGTCGTGCACTTTTATGCAACAGACCCTTTTGGGACGAGGACTTTACTTGAAGTCAGTGGGAGTTGGTTGGTGGCTCCTGCTGGTTGAGGCAGGTTCTCCTCATTCAGTCCACTTGGAAACCAAACTGCACCTGAGCAAACATTGGAAGGTGGAGAAAGAATTGCTTTCAGTTCACAGCCACAAAAGTCGGAGTGACTTATGCATGTTCCAGTAGGGAAAACTTTATCTCAGGGCCAATTGTTTGATAAGATACGGCACGAATTAATTGTAGTGGGGCTAGTAATCATGAATTATTGTATGGCTGGCCCCCTTTTAGCTGGATTTAGAGGTGTATCTGGAGGAAAAATATTGATCAGGTTTTGTCTCTCAGTTACTCTGGTGCCCTAGTCAAGTGGTATGAGATAACACACAGGAAAGCATTTGCATGTGTACTCTCTAGATACCAAAAAAAGAATAAACAGGGGGATGCATGTGACAGTCCATGAGCATCTTAGGGCAGGGTTAATGTCTTGTAGCCACAGTTTCAACTCAGCCTGGAAAACATGGGGAAGCGAATAGCAGGTCAATGTGCAAAAGCTCATTGTGTCAGGGTAGGAAAATGGCCTCTGAGGGAATACCCACACCACTGATAGTCACTGGAGTGAAGATTCTTTTTCCAAGCAGATGTGATGCACTACCACTGTGTCCTGGCACTCCTATTTTCATAGGGACATAAATTCTTTCAGGCGCTGTTCATTAAAACTGTGGTGAAGAAGGCAAAGGCACAGCAAGTTGAGTGTTTACTGTTATTTGTCTGGCCCAGTGCATACTCTACATGTTAGGGTAGACACCACTCTGTCTAATGTCTTACAACATACTGATAGGAAGAACTGGATCCAGAGAAGGCAATGTTGGCTCACATCCACAAAATGTTATAACTATATGCGTATATATGTCAAATGTGAAGTATTTAAACAGACCTCAATTCTGGTGTATCAAAGTGTCTAGAAAACACATTTCTTCAAAAGAACCTTTTCTACTTTGGAAGAAGCAAGAAAAATAGTAACAGGCAAGATATATTACAAAATCTGGGCCTCAATCCAGGAAAAGCACAAGTTTCCAAGATCCTCACTTTTTTACATTATGGCCTGTATTGAGGTCAAACCTTTTTAAGGTGCAGATTTTTCTTCTGGGTACTTCAAGAGGAAACAATGTGGGTTCATTTCCGTTTTGTTTCTTTATGGTGAGTAATGGAATCCTGTGATATTTGTTTTTTAAAAGGTTGTGACTTCTTTTTTGTTGCTGGCTTCTATTCTTGTCTTGTCTTCTGGTTTGCATTGGATCTTGATGGTGCTCTTAAGGGTTAAGGTTTGTGGATTACCCTTGAAGAGGAAGGATACTGAAACTTTAACAGGTTTTCTCCAACATGCTCTTTTAGCAATCAAAGAAAACCTATGAAAGCTGGAAACATCTGAGTGTTTGCTCATCTAAACCACATTTTGCTTTCGTTGTAGCTCATAATCCTACCAGTTTTCCTACAGTCTCACTATGCCAATGAGATAATTAAAGCATGAATTGCTATTGTCAGACAACGTGACACTGGAAAAATATCTCTAAAATCATATTAATGAAAATAAAAAAGTTGAAAAAAATACCCTATCATTTTGTTTATGACAGGGATGGCCCTTAAAGATTTTTGTAGGATAAAGAAAAATCTCCTCAGTGATTTTACCATTTCATCTCTGCTGATCACAGGAAAGGAAGGTGTAGCTGAGAGATCACTCTGCTCCAGCTGCCTTCCCCTTGAGAGAGCAAACTGGCACCAGCACAGGGCAGTATCCAAGGTAACTTTCCAGTCTATCTCTTCATTTCCTTGAGGGCAGTGCTGGGGTGACTCCAGATCAGGGCTGTGTTCGGCCTGCCAGGGCAGTTGGTCCAGCCGTACAGGTTTGTACAGGAAAGAGCAGAGGTCTATTATCTACCACTGTCTGCCCTTGGCCTTGCTGTGCAGACACCGATGAAAATCCTTTCCACTCATCCCCCTGCCTGCCACAGTTAATCCTATGCATTCATTCCTTTTAACTCTGTATGTGGATACATGAAAATGTCATTACTAAGGTGACTTGTGGCCTTTAATTGTAAAGGAGCACAAGGGACTTCAGACTGGGGCATGTAGTGACCATTCAGTGGTGCTATAAAAAAAGAGAAGTAAGACATAATGGAGGTGGGTCTCTTTCCAGCCAGCCAGCTACCTAGTGGTGGTACTTCCATGTTTGTCACGAATTGCTGTCTAGGAGTTTCATGTGGCTGCTCTCGTATACATTAGTACCATATGCAATCCTTGCAAAAGCAGCCCAGATACTGTTTGAGCATTTACAGGTATCGACAGTCTGTTGGAACAGCCAACAATCCTTATTTTCAGCCAGATTTCTGGACAGATGAAAGAGGACCTGTTTGGTAAAGCTGGCCCCTAGAGCAACCTCAGTAATCTGTCAGTTCCTGGCCTCCTGTCTCCCATTTTAATGACAAGAGGCCAAGACTCCACTGTGTCTTGGTGTCTTCTGTGATGCAGTTCTGGAGTGCCCCAGAACTGGTCTGCTTTTGCTCCATGCATCTCCTCTCCTGCAAGGAAGGCCAAGAGAAGGAACAGGTTAGTAGGGAATAGATTGTCTCATATTCCCCAGTGACTGGAGCAGCCCTGCAACCCTGCTAGAGACACGATCATTTTTAGTGAAAGCTGAAGGACTGCTGAAGTGGTGCAGAAGATTCCGTTTTCAGGTTTCAATCTTGAGCACTTTCCACGGTGATCTCTGTGCATTTCCACAGAGACCTTGTTGTTCCCATGTTTTTTTTCTGGCCTGTTCTTGAATTCAGTGACAACAGCAACTCCCAGTGTCTCTTACTGAGTAACCTGGGAAGCCCATGCCTTCTGCCTCATATCAAAGCTTGCTACCCACCGAATGAAAGACAAGGGTTTTGGTTTTTTTGTTTTTTTCTGCTAGAGAATGTGTGGGTAGGAAAACATCTAATCTGTCAAACTCTTCATGACTAATAAATATTAACTGCTTCAAGTATTCTAATTATCTCAGTTTTTTTTAATCTGTGGCCAACTACTTAAATATTTAACCATCTGCCAAAAAGCACTCTTGGAGGTTTATTCTACAACATAAAGGAACTGTTGTTGAAAATGGAAACTTTTAATATAGTGTTTAGATTAATATGATGTTGATTTTTTTTCTTCGCTGATGTAGATAGTGTTTTAAATTTTGTCAGGGTCTCCACATAATGACACTTCCAGTCTCCTCTAAACATTCCTCCATTTGAACATGCCTGAAGATCAAACTGGCACAACAAGGTTTAAAAACTCCCTGTGTTGGGATATTGGACAGTTGGTTAGCCTATGTTAAAAGCAATGGAGCTGGCCACAGGATACGCCCATTGCCTCTTCTGTGTGATGCAATAACCAAACACAGTAGGATGCACGCAGAACAATAATGATTCTCATTTTCAATTCAAGCTTAGCAAAGCAGATATATGCCAGCTGGGCTTCCAAGTCCTGCTCTTCTCACTTTCACTTTCTTTTCCGTTCTTTGCTTCTCTTGATCTGGCAATGTCTGTAAGACTGATGCCTTGGGGGGAAAAAGGGAGAAAGAGAGACTTTGAAACCCCAGGCAGCAAGTAGGAACAATCTAGACAGCAGGTGATATTTCAAAGCTTCAGGTCAAGAAGAGTCATCAAGCCCTGAGGCCTTATATCACTTCAGATCCCCAGAAATCTTCTGAATTCCAGAAGCTTCCTGACCTCTTTAAAGGTAATAATGAATAATCAATACTATATTTGATCCCTTGCATAAAGGCACTACAACAAATGGCACTAGAACTTTTGAAAGGAAGAATAACATTTTGATCTTACATTGTAAAATTGTCATGCTCAAGACTACCTCCTGGCTTAATTATGTAATGACATCCAGCTGGACTACAAAGAGCTCTTGCAGAAAGCCAGGCTCCTCTGGGAATAAAGTGTCTGATAGGAAATGTTTAGGCTCAGAGATCCTCTGGCACAAAATCATGTTTCTGAGGAGGATCCTATGTTGTATTACTTTTATGGTGTTCTACTTAGAACAGGGCAATCAAAACAAGCCCATTTTCAATGCAAAAAACAATGATTTTTGGGGGAGACAGTTGGCACCAACACATGAAGAAAACACTGTTATAGTGAGATTCTCTGATGGGTTACAGAAGCAATAAATTAAATAAAGTACATTAATAAATACATTAATGAAGTACACTTACTTCCCTCCTTTTCCACCAGTTATATTTTGCCTCCACTGTTATATTAGAATTGTCTGCTGAGAAACAAGAGGTGAGTTATAGCAGCTTGAGCTGTCACCTCACTCATCAGGGAAAGTAAGAGTGTCTTTTGGTTATGGAATAAACAGTGTTGTGTTATAGATTTCTGAGCACATGTGGACTTATGAATGTGCATTTGTTATCCGACCAAGTCAAGGAGCCCAGCTTAATTGAGGAAGAAATCCTGAAGAGGTGACTGCCTCTTTTCAAGATGTTGAGGTAGCATTTAATTTCCTTTTTCTTTTGGTTTCCTGGTGAAAGCTCTAAAAATGATCATTTTATTAGTTAGGACACTGGGATGCCTGCCACGTTGGGTAATGTTTAAATCTGAGTTACATGAGGGACTTGCATGTCTTCTCTGTTGTCTGGGTTAGGATATGTGTGTCTTTATTGGCTTCTATAACACAGTGTACAGCTGTCTCCTGTACATAATGAAGCGCTAAGGATGTACAGCCTTGAGTCTGGAGCTTGAGATTATAGTATTCCACTAGCAGTGCACCAACACTTCTACAGCACAAACTTTCTAGCATTGATCCAAACATGGACTTTATGCCATTCCTGCTGGTAGCAAAGTCCATAAGTGCAGCGTTGACTCTGGTCACGTGTTGTATTAATGGCTGAAAGCTTTGAATTCAGTGAAGAGGCAGAGCAGAGCAGCTTTGCTCCCCATCATTTTTGGCTGAGGGTAAGGACTGAATGATGCTTCACAAACAGTGACTTCACAGGTTCTCCAGATGAAGAGTCCTGCTTTTATAGCCTTTAATGACACTAAAAATTCTGTGCCCCGCTTATGAGGCACAGCAACTATCTGCAAGTGACTTCCTTTTCATTCATTGTGCTTGGAACTCACTGGATGAAAATCAGAATGTACTGTTACGACTCTTGTATATATTTCTAAGTTCAAACTAAGAGAGAACAGCTTTCTAAAATGCTCAGAAACCTACTGTTTTCTTAAGTCTTAGGGACAGAAGAGCTGACATCAAGTCTGGGAGACTCCTGTTGAATCACATTTCAAGCATGCATTTCTCTCCCGGGCCTATGTCTTCCTTGAGTGAAGTTTGCATCCATATTGCTGTTAGAAACAAACATATATGGAGGCAGGTATTGCATGGTAAAAAACTATAGCACAGGAACAAGTCCTAATGTTGGACCAAAGCGATTTGCAGTTGATGGGGACATGAACAATGACCTCACTGATCTGCCAATCTGGCATCGTTAGTTTGAATCTATTTGTGCTTTTCAGCTCCTGCTCAAAGACAAAGGCTCCATAGCTGTTACCACTCTCTACTGATTGTTTGGTATTCTTAACTTTACTTTAGGCTTGTTCTTTTCAGTCTCTTGACTCCAGTTTTGTCCTTTCCCTCTAAACCAACAAACTAGTCAAATCTTCCTCTGTGAGTATCCCAGTTCAGTGGGATCTTCCAGGGAGACTATCTTCCTGAAAGACAGGTATGCAA
Source organism: Acanthornis magna (assembly GCA_036785705.1). Taxonomy (NCBI): domain Eukaryota; kingdom Metazoa; phylum Chordata; class Aves; order Passeriformes; family Acanthizidae; genus Acanthornis; species Acanthornis magna. The sequence goes on along the minus strand of JAWUZG010000025.1, from coordinate 22,331,957 downwards.
GAAGTAAATGTCATAATCATAGTAACAGAATTTTGCCAGAAGAAAGAAATGCAAAATATGTCTAATATCTAAGCTGTATTTCTTATAATTCAGTGTTAATTTTTCCTGCTTCTGAATGTGCTAGTTTTTTCTTGCCTTTCAATTAATTCAGCTATTCACTGTCAGGCTTTATGTGTGTATATGTGTATTTGTGTAGGGGTCATATATATATATGGATGGGGGGAACATACAGAGAAAGATACACCACAATTTGCTTTAAGGTAAATTTATTATGTTGCTGATAGCTGAAGCAATAAATGGAGGGAAATTAATATATAAAGAAATAGAGTTATTAATGGTCCTATAAGGCCAAAATAAAGGAGCTTGTATTGTCTTTCTGTTTCAAAGAAAATTCCATGACTGTGCATCTAATAAACTCTTGAAAGTTGAGACACCAATGGGGTAGAATGCATTGACAAAGAATATAACCCTATTTCAACTGGTGATAGATTTTCTGTAGATGGTATCAGTAGGCACAGCAGAAATGAGATGCAATGTGTTCCTTCCCTAGAAGAGAGCTGAGGCTTTTAACTTCTGTGACTGGAATTTTTCAGTCTCCTTTTCTTGCTTTGCTAGTTTGGTTATGCTACCAACTTCATGGGAGATTTTTATTTAGGGTTGATTTTCCCCCTTCTCTCCATTTTCCCTCCATCCCCCAAGACCCCAGTATTTCCTTTCATGCTTTGGCTGAAAGTAAGTGGAACATTCTGACTGTCAAGCATAACCAAAACAAAACTTCATCTAAATGTTAAACAAAAATCAAAGAGGGCTCAGCCATGCCTTCTATGTCCAGATTCAAGGCTCTGATCTGGATGGTTCTACCTGTCTTGAAAGAATCTTTCCCAAGAAATAGCCTTTCCCTTCTCTGTGATCAACCATAAAAAAAAATACCAGGCTTTTCTCTCACTTTCACTAGTCATCTCTCTAAAATCCTATTTAGACTAAAAAAAAATCACAAATAATGTGCTGAGGACAAGGTTTTCAGTAAATAAAAATGTATCTTATAAGAATAGGGATAAAAGAGTTTAAAAAAGTAAAACATCGTCCATTCCAAGCCTTTACATTTTGAAAACATTGATGAAATTAGTTTTTCACAGTTTTACCAGCACTACTTTTAAGCTTGCTTCCCACGCTGTTGTGCAAGTTACTTGCAGACTACTCAGGGATACAAATCCTCACCAAGCCTGACTCCTAGTGCCTCTGACAAATGCTCACGCTGTGAAAGAAGAGGCATTCAGCTGCCCTGGATTGAGCAGGTTGTCAGGCATCTCCAGAGAACTTACCGTGAAAAGAAACTTCAAAACTTTGTTCAAAGTGAGGGTTGCTAATCAAGGCCTTGGTGCTCTCATTAGGGAGGGGAGGAACCATTTAAAGTCAGGAAGCTGCAGTGTATGAAAGTCATGAAATTGAAATGAACGCATCTTTTGCCAGCTGGTTTCACACCCCCAGTTGGCAATCCACAAAGTTTTAGAGGGGGAATTAAATCAATTTTTCAACAGATATAACTATTTTTGTGATTATCATATAGATTCCATGGCTGCACTTTGGTCCTATCAAGACAGGAAGGCAGCTGCATGAGAGGTGGAAAGAGAGAAGATGATTAAGATGAAATCACCACCAATAGCTATCACGGGCAGGGAAGGCAGCGTTGGATCCCAGCCACAATACCTTTGCAGCCTGGTTTGAATGGGCCTGATGGGATACCATAATGTAACCTACACTGCACAAGGTATGTGGAAAGTTGTCTGAAACAGGGCTCCATTTCAAAGAAAAAATACAGATTCCTTCCAGGCTCTGATTGTTTTTATTTTGCTTGTTTTGCTCTTGGGGCTAACAGTGCCTTCAATAAAATGAGATTAAAAAAGTAGAGTGAATTAACACTCTGAACCAGACTCAAGAGAGATGAACTTGGAGGAGAAAGAGGTTTTCTCAGCATCAGTCTTTAAACAAGCTGAAGGGCCATATATAAATGGTGACTGAAGCTTCTTATCACTCTATGAGGTACAGTTATATTCTTATTTGTTGTTTTGTTATTCCCTGGTTTATTTGGGTTTTTTCCCCCAAAAAATCACCAGCCACCCAAGTCCCTGAAGTATTATTAGGATTGGAGGTGATTTTGGTCAGGAAGCTGCTGCCTTAGTCTGAACTGATGACTCAACTCCCATTTTTATCAGCTCTGGGCAAAATCTTACCCTCCAAGCACAACTGAGTTTCCAGCCAAAGAACAAATTTGTTTTGTGTATCAAAGGTCAGGACCAAGTCCTCAGCTGTGAACTGCAGGAGTATAAATACTTCCTGGCAATTGGACTTTTGTCGTCTAGTGTGTCTTCCCAGCCAACAGTTGTGGCACCTGCTGTTTCTGACAGCAATTTCCCCAACCCCTTTTGGATTACCAGAAACCCATCCCTGGGCAAAGAGCACACGTATCTCTTGTAGTCCCAATTTATGTCCTGTTGTGATTATTTAAGAAGTGCCTGGGAGCCTTGTAGGGACACAGTCATGGGATGAGCTAAAGATTAGTTTCTATTTACTGCAAAGGACTAGAAAGTGTCATAGCAAAACATCTGTGTCAGGAAAGCAGAGAACAGCCAACTGTAGCACTCCAGCTGCCTCGCCACTGGTCTGACCTGAGTGCTCAAAATGGCTCTGGCTGCACAAACAGGTGGAAGATCAGTGTTTTTCCATGTTAAAACAGAGAAAAGGGAGGTTGAGAAGGAAAGAATAAAATAACTGACCTATTGGAGCTCTCTCTCAAAAAGTGCACTGATTTAGTCGGCAAAAAGTGAGGAGGTCTATGCATAAACACCAAGCATTGGTTTAGTAGTTACTAAATATTAGGGAGAAGAAAAGCTTTTCTGTCTCTTAAATGGCATATCAGATCTTGAAAGCTTACTAGTCTCCCTGGTACAACCCCATTTCTCAAAAGGCCCAATGTATGAGTATTTGTTCTATTGAGAAATAGAAATAAAAATAGCAGGTCATGGCTTCAGAAATGAGTTCTAGAGACTTGTTTTCAATCCTAGCTAGAGTCTAGAAGAGTCCTTGGTAAGCTAGTCAGACTCCAGAAAACTCCACTAGAGTGGAGCAAAAGTGAAAGACAAATATCCACAGTATCTTGTTGCTGGCTTGCCAGTTGTTGAATACTATACAAAAACTGCAGATCAGTAGTACACAACCTCTTCAGAACCCATGTGTCATTCTGACAACTTTCCAGGACCGAGGGGGGCAGACCTAATCTGCATAAATATTAACATAAATTTACATAGGAATTGAATCAGAGATGAATGTGCACAGTTGTTATTATTGTGTATTTACAATAAACTTCACTGTAAGTGTTGACAGCACTTCACAAAACAGAGGGGAAGACAAAACATTCTTTGAGAGTCAAAGAGTAAATGAAGCACCATTTTCCTGATAATGGTTCTTCATGGCTTCCCAAAAATTTGATATGGCCACAGACATTGAGGAATGCAGCTTTGAGGCTCTCAGATGGCAACTGCACTTGCATGAATGGCAAAATAAATCTGATTTTCCACAGACAGGAACTTGCTGTGGTCTGTGGTTGGAGAGACTGATTTTTCTTTCAGGGACAGAGATAAGAATTATGGAATTTCTGCATCTTCCTCCAACAGTGTATTTCAACACATACTTTTTTACTGGTCTACTTGAGTTCCACCTCCCTCTCTACTGCAAAAGGAAAGGTTTCACTTATCTCATGTTTTTGTCTACTTGCTGTTTATCCACTGGAACTGGCATTTGTGAGTCAGAGGTGTGTTCTGAGCCTGTGCTGGAAGAGGGGTTGCAACTGCAGATTCAAGGGCAAGACAGGGGAAATTTTCTGTCTCCTGATATGGAAAAGTCAGTGCTGAATAGTAGGATTACAAGTACAACTCTTTCATTCCAAAAGAAAGGACTCTCTCCGAAAAGACTTTTAAATAGAAGAGTTTTTGTATGTGAAGCAGAAGGAAAACATTCTAAGGTTGATTCCTTGCCTTCCTCACCTCCCCACCCCCCACCCCCAGTTAATCTGCAATGGGCATTGACATTTAATAAAATGGCCAGTAGCATCCCTGGCCCTAGAAGATCCTGGGAAAACCTCCAAACTGCCAACACAATTGCAGGATAAGCCAGCCTAACGGACCCAGAGGGCACTGCCAGAAGAAATATCCCCTTTAACTTTCAGCCATGGTGATGCTGGGCATTCATTACCAAGGAGGTGGAAGAACAGCACAACGTGCTTGAATAAATTGTTCAGTGTACTTGTTTTAGATCATGGAGTTAACTGTTATTTAGGGTTATTGCATTCAATGCCTTTTCTCTTTAGAAAGTGCAGAATAATAAGGAAAAGGATGTCTGTGTCCAGCACAGGTCTCTCTATACTACGTTTTTTGGGGTTAAGTTTTTTGGGGCTCAGTATAGGGAGGGAACTTAAACCTTGAAAACATGTTTCTGTCAGTTCAGATAAATCTGATTTAGACCCAGGGTTGAATGTGGCAGGTCAGGAAATGTTTTTATTGGAACTAAGTGCATCCCAGCAATGGTGTGAGGGTCAGAAGTGACAGGTATAAAACAGAGTAAGCCCTTGAAACCCCTATGGCAAATGTACCGCTATGGGAGTCTGGTGTTGTTCAGAACATCTTTTGGCAGTTCTGACCTCCATTAGGACCTCAGGAATGAGAGAAAAGTGTCTGTGAGTTGGGGCTCACAGTCCCAAGCATTTGCCATGGAAGATAAATGAGTCACCCTGCAGCAACTACTGTGAGCTCTTAGCCTGCAATGAGTATGAAGTACTGCAATTTATCCTAACCTTTTTTGACTCCAAGTTTTCTCTGTGAGCCTAGGTCTGAAGACAGGGACAATGGTCTTTTAAAATATTTCTTCAGAGGGTGCAACCTTAGTCTGTAACTGGACCTAGAGAAATAGGACATTGATATGGTAGCACACAGCTCTTTGTCAAGTTTTTCTGGGCTGTTTGATTTGTTTGACTGGCACATGTCTCTTTGTCAAGTTTTTCTGAGCTGATTCAAAAGCTCATCTTTTATACTGTATGAGTCACTTTTCTATTGGTACTCTAAAATAAGAGAAAAAAACCCATCTTCTTGCAAATTTTGGGACAATTATTTGCCACCCTAAAACATGTTCATGCCTGAATTAGAAATCATAAATAATATTATCCCTGTGTATCAGAGTATCCCAACTCAGGACTTTTGCTTACAAATCTTCTCATAAATTATTCAGCCAGTTCCAATTTTGGTGACTTGCTGAAGAGAATCTAGGTCATAAATTGATATATCCTAAACTGGGCCAGTGACAGGGTAGATTATAAAAGGACTTTTATTGCAGATCCTCAGGTTCTATACTCTGCTGAAATAAATACTTAATTTTTTTATGGCGTGTGAGAGAAATCCAAGAGATTGAGAAAGCTTTGGTTTGAAACACACTATAGACTAGTGGTAACATTTCCTGGGAGAGACAGGTGCAATTCTCTAGTCTGAGACAGGAGAGGGAGATGAAACTAATCTCCAGCCTCTCCAGGGACAGATCCAGCCACAAATAGACAGGAAGGTGGTCAAGTTTCTTCCAGGTGCTTTCTAGGAGGCACCCACCGAGGAGACAATTTCTGGGAATGTGAATGTGAGGCAGAGGAATGCTTAGTTTGAAAGGGCAGATACAAGCATCGAGCTCCTTAGGGCCAGTGTATCACATGTCTCCAGCAACTGAAATATGAGGTAATTCCATCGCGTCATGTTAAGCATCTGTAAGCTTAGTTGACCAAATGGGAGGGGCCTGGAAGATCTACATTTTAATTCAAGTGCCTAACATGGCAGCCTGTTACTTTAGCCTGTTTGGGAGTTTAGTATCATGTGCTTTTATGTTTACTATAATCTCTTCAGCTCTTTCCCCAGATTGCTATTTTGAGCTAACCTCAGTACCCACAGAGGGCTCCATGACCCATCCACCGACTGCTGAGTTTGCTATGAGACTAACTGCAACTCTGAGCCTGGTCTTCCCTTCCATCTGGCAGCAAAAATGAAGTGCTGCTGACTGAATGACCACTGATTCTCTTGGAAGCAGTGCTGTACAAACAGCAACAGCCAACTCTGTCACCATTTGTGAGGATTTGTAGCTTGGGCCCTGAGACATCTGGCTGAGATATTTACGCAGTCCCGTACTGCACTCACTGAGGCTCTGCGTTCACATCTGGAGTCTAGACTGAGTGACTCTATGGGCTGGCCTTCGAGCCTCTGAACAGCTCATGTCCCCATTGCTCTCCAGCTTGCTCTTTTTAGGGCTTTATTCGTTTATTCATTTGTTGTAGGTGCTTCTATCTCATCTGCTTAAACATTCCTGTCACAGCCACTTGGAAGCTTCAGGGACGAATAGCAGTGACTGACAGAGACCAGGTAAAGGCAGGTGGGATGGGCAGAGGGAAAAGGCTGTGCTGTGGCAAGGCTTCAGTCTCGTGGGTACGGTGATGGGGGATGCCTGGCGCTTGGTTACGCTGTTTCTTCAGAGCTCTACAGCTGTGCTGTGGGAAATGACAGTGCTCAGCTGCAGTTTGCATTCAGCACACGTGACAGGGAGCAGGGGTTTCTGTAAGCTTTTAGAGGTGGCCAAGTGGTTTAGCCAGGCCCACTGAGCCTGGGTTAGATCATCGGAGAGCTGCAGGTACCACCCTGGGCCATCAGAGCTGTTCTATCTCAAGCTGGTTGAAGTTGGTCCCATTAATTTTCTCAAGCCTGAAAAGGACACAGTGGTTAGTATTCAGTAGTCTAAATGTAATGATCTATCTGAGACATTGGCACAGGGACAGTAGACACATCACAGGTCCCCTGGGAGAGACTTAGGAATCTAAGGGACATGTAGGTTTAGAAAATTAATCCCTTCAGTTAGTCATATGTTCTGTCTCTGTGCTTAGTCGTGTATCGTTTTGAACATGGGAAGCTAATAACTTCAGCCCTGTGCTGGTGCTGTACTTTGAAAACAGGTGAATTCCTGGCTGATCTGACTGACACTGTCCCTGGCAGAACTGGCAGCTGCTCTTGTTGCCTGCCCTGGGAGCAAATCCTCTGAAATGTTGCTGCCCTTATTCCCAGTCTCAACCTAATTTCTTTCCCTTGGGCCTGTAGTCTGTTAGTTGCACTTGCTCCTCTGTCTGTCCCGTATTCTCCTTGTAACACTTTTCCTTTGTTTTAGATGCCCTGGTTGCCTAAGAGCCCTGTCTGCCTCTACTGAAGAAATACTGCTAGGGTGTCAGGGGCTAAGTAATGCTGACAACAGTGGGGTTATGACCTGGAAATGCAGTGGAGAAAAGGAATTGGCTAATAGTGAAAATATTTGTAGTGCTTGAAAAGATGGGTACTACGGATACCCAAACACAAATGGGCACACAACCGGTACAGGTTTGTGTGTCTTACATTGAAAAGCCAGAATCTACATTAAGAGAAAGTCACAAACTCTAGAATTTCAGGCACTGAAACACAGTTCAATTGACTCTTTAAAAAAGGGTGAAAAGGGATTTCAGATATTCTCTGTGTACCCAAAGCAGTCAGCAAGAGCATGATGGCAGTTCTAAGTAAAGGGCCTTAATCAAAGTATATAAAAAGACTGGAATGATGTTTGAACAACATGTCCAGCTCCCAAGCATTGTCTCTTTCCTGCTATCAACGACACCCATTGTGCAATAACAACATTTGCATAGAGATATGTCCCCTTTTGTGCACAGAGAATATATCAAAGCAGCCATAGGGCTGCACCAGCCTCAGCTAGAAAAGTCCCCAAGGGCCCGTCTGCCAGCTGCTGACTGATGTAGAGCTGCTGCTGCTGATAATAGGGTACATGTGCTGGCGTGGAGCTGAACTAGGCAATCTGGGGCACAGTCAGATGTGCTCAACGAGGATCGAGTTCAAGCCTGTTTAAGAAGTTAGTTCCCGTCAGTGGTGATTTAAGCTAAGTAGCTTTGCTTTGTATTGGAAAGGACAAGGAATGCTCACACAGTCAGCTGCTTCATCTTGGCTGTCACAGTGGTGATTTCAACACAGCCAGGGGAGTCAGAAAGACAACAAACAGCTGAGATCTGTGACATCCTAAATCATGCAGACACAAGGTGCTAAAGGTGTATTTCCATTAGATGTTTGCCTGCTCGTATGTAGCAGAATTATGCTACATGCTTCAGTTTCTGAGCAGTTGAAATCAAGAGGTGTGAATACTTCTTTTAAGATGTATATCATTGTTCCACACTGAAAATGGTTATTGTTAGTGGAACGTTGCTGATCCATTCAGGAGCAGGCAAAATGTCAGTGTAGGTGAGACTAGAAAATGCAGATTTTTTGCCATAGAGATTAACATACCATCACTGGAGAGCAAACATAAATTCCCCCACTCTACTAAATGCTCTCACCGGAGAGGAAATTAAAAAATGATCACCGCAATGTTCAAGAAACATAAATACACTATTAATTAGGCAAATGAGCACTGTAAATGACATTTGTGTTAATGTCATGTAAATTTATCATTAGCCATATTCCTCCTAGAGATATCTCACATGTGCTAAGCAGGATATACCATTGTGTGAACAGTTCACACCATCCAGTATCAAGAGATTGGTTATATTGCTTTCCAGGCTTAGAAGCCAGGGCTGGCGTTGTATCAGAATAGTCATACTGCAAAGCTGCTGAACACAGCTCCTCTGTGTTTCCCAAAAGTATTCAGTTCCTTCCTCTGAAGAGCATGTTGCACAGCAGGAAACACAACTAAAGATCTTCCTAGTGATTATATATTGCCTCCTGGAAGAACTAATGCTATATTAATTCTATGGAGAAACTGAGTTCCAGAGCAGCAGTTCAGCTGTTACTCAGCTTTCTCCTGGGAGATGCCCAGTGAGGGTGCCTTCAGGTAGATCCACAAATGTCTAAATCCTAGGTAGACCCTTGAGTTATAAGTAAAATCCAGTTTTGACATTCCAGCTGGTTGTGTCAACAGGACTTTGGATATTAATAATGATTTGGGGAAAAAAAAAAAAAAAAAGGAAGAGTAACTAAGTACCTTACTGGCTTGGACAAACTATGGCTGAAGCAAAGATGACTTCTTCCTGGAAAAAATTGCTCTGTCTGCTCGACAATCACTTTATTATTATTTACCACTTTACAGTGAAGTGGCAGTTGGATAAATACAAGGAAAGTGGTTTCAATCTTGTTGCCCTGGCAAGGATCCCCTGACCACAATAGTACTTTACCTTTGCGTGGATTAAGAGAACAGCAGGATCTGAACAGCTGGCCACTTACTTGGGTTGTTGGTATTTCTAAACCTATAATAAGGCAGTGCTGAATGCAAGTGTCTTGTAGTCTGAATACAGAGATCCTATAGCATCACTCAAGCCTCTTGAAGGCAATGCATACAACATATGAAAGGAAGCTCTAATCTATAATGCCACAAATCCTTTATGAGGATTATCTCTCTTATCTCATCTGGCATCAGAGAATTACATGTAATATAGACACATAAATGGCTTAGTCACAGAAAGATCCTTTAGAAAAAGGTAGCAGAGAGGAAGTTTTTTGTTTCTAAGCCAGAGAGAAGAGGGAAAGCTCTGCAAATGACAAGAGCATGGGAGCTAAAGTAGTGTTTGTGTTCACTTGGGAGAATTTGCCCAGAGAACTGAGTCCTCACAGCCTTGCTTTGCATGTAGTCATTTACAGCTGTGCAAAGGGATGCCTGTGCCTCAATTTCCCTAAATTCAGCCAGTCTGCCTGAGTGTCAGGGGCTATGGGAAGTGTAAGACAATGATTAAACCCTGTAGCTCCACATTGGTCAGACAAAAAACATAGATTTGAATAATGTGAGCTCAGGATAGGATTGCTTGATTTATGAGGCTCAGTTGCATACCTAAACAGATTTACTTACTGCAGAGCCAGCCTAGATTAATCTTTGGTAGTTCTCTCTTACTGCCTTCACTTATTTTTCTTTATAGGACCCTGCTGGTTTCTCCAAAGACAAAACTTACTAAGTATGATGCAGTTTACCTGCTTGTAACTTCTTTCCTTGTAACTCCTACCTACCTCGCCTCTTTTTCCATGTGTGAGATTCTAACCTAGACTTGCACACTTGTTCTAGTTCCCTTATTTCCCTCTTCTGTACTCTGCCTAACATCATATTTTTCTTCTTAAAATCTTACTCTTGCTTTCTTTTTTATAAAAATAAAGGAGATTTGGGCTTTCCCTTCTAAGAAATACTTAGCAACATCCTTTCCCTCTCCACTTGCCAGCCAGTTACCAACCCTTCCCATCCTTTCATGTCCAATTGCATCTCTAACTGTACTGGATGTGTTGTTTATTGTCTATAAGCCAATGTCAGGGTCTGTCTTAGAGCCTCTCCAGTCCAGCTTCTGTACTTCTCATTTATCTCAAACCACTCCCACCAAGCTCTCTAACAATGGAAGAAAAGAAAAGAAAGGACATGTTGGCATACCTTGATATTGTAAACACCTATTTTTGTATTCTGCTGTTCTGGGAACTCATTAAAATCACACTAAAATTAATGAAGACTTTCCATTGATGTAATGATCCTTTGATGAAGACCAGCAAAATCTTACATTATGTGAGTCAGAGTTCAAGAAGGAATTCCAGTATTTTCATTCATAGATGGCTCATTTCCTGTAGCTTTCACACTGTCCTTTCCACTCGACTGACCTCTGTCTGATCGTATACAATCTCCTTTATATTCCCTCTTACAGGATAAGTAGTTGGATGTGCATAGAAGAATGTTCCATTTTCTGAAAGAATTTCTTGGATTCCCTGAAGAGATTAGTTCAAAATTTTAATTAGGGGCATTGGCAGAGTTCCCAAACGCTGGTATATTAGGCTGTGGTTTTAATTTTCATCACCCATTTTGGTTCCTATACAATGCATAGGATTTCTGATGAGTAGTTTCCTTGAAATGATGCACATTTTTTCCCTTCAGTTTTTGTTCATCCCGTTAATACAGATGAGTCATGATTGGCAGCAATGTCTTGTTTTTTCCTTCCAAAGTCTGGGGAGGTTGCCCAATATTCTGAGGACAATTGTCCAAAAGATGTCAAAGTTTGAAGTGACCAGTAAAAGTTCCACTAAAACTCTGGAAGGCATACAGGATGCAAGTGTCATTAATTAAGCTCTAAAAACCTACAGTGCTGTGGGAACCTGGCATAAAATACACAAGCTGAACTTTGTTTGCAACTTCCTTCTATTTAGGAATTCATTAAAGAGCTGAAGCATTTGCAGAGATTTCAGGACCCAGTGCTAGAGTGGCTAATTGCTGGCTCAGTCTTTTGTATACAGTGCAGCACATAAAAGGACTGTGATCAAAGAATGCAGGTGCTGCTGAGGGCAATGAGAATGCAAGTACGGTGATTGCTTGCCGGATACAATATACAACGTTTCATTTAGCCGTGCTCTGCTTTGGTCCATGATAGGATTTTGTAGGAATTGCTGAATGATTTTGACTGGAGTGATTTAGCAAATGCGTTGTTTAAGCAGAACTAAAAGTTTACACTTCTTTAATCTTCCTCCTGCTTTTTCCTCTTTTAACACCTAAGGGAAACATAACCACTACTGCAGATCTCACTTAGATGAAGGTTTTAGTAAGTTTAAGTTGGTTTCATCTTCTTCGGTATGTTAGAGGTGGCTATCACAGTTAATTTTTTTGGACCCATGATCTTGTAGTGGAGGAGAGTGAAGTTACACAGTACAGCTTAGCTTACATATCTTCACAGTGAGAGCAGAAGTAGTCACAAATAATTTTATGGCTATATTTACCATACCTAGATTTTCTTCAGTTCTCACTCTGTTCTTATCCTGCCAATCTTTTCATATATTGTTCTCATCAAATAGCAAAGAGAAGTCTACTGTGAGGCTTTCTCCCGTTTTAACGACCATCCTATTTGATCACTCCCCAAAAATAGCACGAGCCATATGAAACAAGTGGAGCTGTGGACCCTGTCTTGGAGAGCATGCATGAGTAATTAAATAACATGTCCTTCTGTCACCATTTTTGCAGGGAAGGAGATTAAAATCTGTGTTCACAGGCTGAGAGCAGGTGTCTGTGATGAGACCCCATGCTGTGACATGGATGCAGCACATTCTTACATGAAAAGCCCTGGCTGATGAAATGACCATAGGAAGACAACATGGAACCCTCCCAGCACAATCAGAAGAAACCTAATTAAGCTCTGTGGTTAATTTTAAAGTGAGTGTGTGCCTGTTTTAGAAGAGCATTAAGAAAACTGAAAATGTGGCATTTTTAAAAATTATATTCTAGTCTTCCTGACATTCTTCAAGCAAACTGTCTTGTTTCTTGCATGGTCAAATGATACAGTGACTCAGAAATGAGCACACACGTGTTTACGTAGATGGGATTTAGTAACTTGTCCAATGTGGTTTTAGAGGTTTTTTCCTTAGCTGTGGACATTTTTTTCTTTGGCAGAAGGCAGCACTGAACCCACAGTTTCTGCAGTTATTCTTGACATAGTTGTTTTAGTTGTAATTATAGGACTGAAAGCATACAGAGACTACAAATTCCCTATAATCTTGTTAGAACTTTCATTAGAGAAGGTAAAAAAAAATAATTGGCAAGACTCAGAGAAAAGCTTAATGTTTGCATTAGAATTATTACCAAAAAAAAAAAAAAAAAAAAAAGCCAAACCCCAATAGGACTGATGGCAGAAGTACTTTGCCTTGTATTACCATGCTTTTCCACTTCAGAACTTAAAATGCTTTCCTGATTTCTGTGAAACAACTTGAGAAATTCTTTACATGTACACGTGCATGACTATGGCTATTGCAACAGTGGTAAAGCAGTGGTTTGAAACAGGAACCACTTGCTTTGACAATGCAGTGAGTCAGTGTTCAAACTGGAAAGTCAAAGTGCTCATGCCCACCTTAATGCAGAATATGGGGTGAAAAACTTACCTAGCTATATATGGATTGATGGAATGACACAGGACAGCTTAAAGCTTCAGAGGCACCTTTGCTTTTCTCAGTAGAAGAAGTTGCTCTTTCTTTCTGGCCTTATTTCTTTTTTGGTGTGGTTTGTTTTTTTTTTCTTTAGTCTCAATACAGGCAAGGTCCTTCTCAAACATGAAAGAAGGCTCTGTCTGAGAAATTCATTAGCCAAAGAAGACATAAAATAATGAGGGGGTGAGAAGGAGGCAGCAAGGGATGGGGGTGGGAGGGGAAATGTGGACAAGGATAGCTAGAGACAGTTCTCTGCTAGGGTAGCTGATTAAAACAATGGTACAGTGCCTTGACTAATGTAGAGCTAATTAAAACTGTATAGGACAAAGCACTTCTAAATATACTATAGGGATCAATCTTGCTATGGTAAATCCATCCCCAGTGAAATTTTACTGACTTCAATGGGTTTTCTTCTGGGATGAATTTGGGCTGATAACCTAATAATTCTTTTCTGTCTTTAATTTCTAAGGACTTTTTGTCAGAAGCATGGCAAGGAGCTTCAGTCTGGCTTTCAAAAGTGCTGAACACCCAAAACTCCTACCAAGGTCTCCTGGAACTACAGGTATTTGATACTACTGTTAATTTAAGATGAATTAACTGTTTCATGTTTGCTGTGGATTTGTTTTGTGTACCGTGCCAACTCATACACAAAATGACCCTAAGCTAACCTCCTAAATCTTCTGAGGAAGACACTTCCTATGCATAGGTGCAACACCTCACACAATGCAATGCAGAGCTTAGCAATGGCCTCTAGGCAATAATACAATAAAATTAATTAGTAAAAACAACAGTAAATTATAAATTCACAGGATCTGCATTTGCAGGGCAATGGAGAACATGTACTTGAGATGGTTATAGCATACTTTTGTTACCCAGTTTCCAACTGATTGTCCCTGGTCTGATTTGTCAGATAAATTATGTTCAGTGTGTTCATAGTTTCTGTGAACTTAAAAAAATTGGTTTTTTATTCCCCTGCAAAAGCTGCATTGTGAAACAGGAAAAAATAAACAAATGCATCTTACAGTGGAAGTTACAGCTGTCATCACTGAGGTGTCCAGGACTATCATGTAAAACCAAATCAGACTTTTTTTGAAAGCTTCAAGTGAAACAGAGAACATGCTTTTTGGAACATTTTTCCTTTTACTGCACTACAATTGAAAAGTCCTCTCTGCTTTGGCTTCCTCTCCATGGAAGATGTACATCATGTTGATAATGATAGTGTTTCAATAGCACACTTCTTTCTCTCATTTAACTTTTTGGATTTAACTGAGAAAAAAACCCCAAGCAAACAAATTTCCAACAACAGAAACCCCCACCATTCAATGAATTGTGCTCTGGTTTTATTCTGAAGGCTGGCTCTGAGAGGAGGATTACTAGTTTATCTCTCTTACTTCAAAAAACAGATCTGTTCGATTACCCAAATGTTTGGTTTTAAAAAGGGCAGCTCCTGGGGATCTTAAAGAAATCCATAATGCAACAGGGAAGGAATATAATAGACTGTTTTGGAAAAAAAGTACGAGGGGAAAACATAACATACAATACATTTGGTGTGAACTTTTCCCAGAAGATTGCTTGAGCCTCATAGTTCACTTACAACCGAAGTACAGCGATGCTGGGCAGCCTGCCAGTTCTTGTTATTGTAGTACTGTGTGAGCCAGTTCCCTGGTGAAGAAAGGAAAGGAGAGAGAGAGAGAAAGAGAGAGACTTTTCTTTGCCTTTTGTAAGTGTCCCATGCTTTCCTCTCTGCTCTCTCTGAACACCCAACCACTCTTTACCCCGAGGTGCTCTGGTGCACGCTACACTGTGCAGATGCCGTGCTACTCGTGTCGCATGTGGCACTGTCACAGTTCAAGAGGGCTGACACAGGGCTGCATCGCCTCACTGCGCTGGGGCTTTCAGCTGACAGCTCTGCCTGACAGTCTAACAGTAAGGCACCCTGTGATATGCGTAGTGAGGATGAGTAACACCTTGTCCTCACAACACAAGTATCTGGGAAGGGAAGCATTCCTAGGAGTGGGTGCCAGGCTAAGCTGCATGTCTACACTGAATTTTGCAGTCAGATGTGAGCCAGGATAGCTTCGGCTTAATACCATGCTACAGATGCCAGTGAGGCATCTCTGAGCTGCTCAGAGCACTGGCAGACCTCCTTCGTGTCAGCCTGAAAAACAGCGCACAGACACAGATGAGTTAAAGGCTCACAGTCTGGCCCTCAACGTATAGCAAAACTGAGCATGGATGAAAGAGGCCTCCCACGTTCCTGCATCTATGTTCTACCTGGAAATTCATCCAAGAACATTTCAAAATCAGCAAACATGGCATGGGGTTGTTTTTATTCCACCCCTCCACATCCCCACACCTCCTCTTCACGCTGATATGCTGCCTTGAACCCTGAAACTACAGCACTCTCTGGGAAGCACTTAGACAGCCTCTATCAGAAGCATGCTGGGCTCCCAAATGTGATAAGAAGCTGATAAAAATTATCTGGGCGTTAAAACAGCCTTAGTGGAAGAATGTTTAGCTAAATAGATACCATCTGTCCCTTACAGAGAGCACGTCCTTGTTCTGCCCTGGCCTGACCACTGTGAGCTATTGCTTTTGTGGTGCAGTCCATGTGTGAACGGGCTGTTGTTCCCAGGACCTGGGGCAACTGTTTATGTAATGTGGACTTTATGAGAAACAGTTACAGTTGAAGGATTGTTTTTGGTTGGTTTTTTTTAAGAGTTAAAGATTGGTAATGAAAACAACATTTTCGCCTAATACAGAAAAGTATTGGACTGGATCAGCTCAGCTGAATGCTCATATTGGCCCGTACAGCACATTTCTCTGGGGTAGCCAAAGAGGGAATGAATCCTGGAGAACTATAACCAGCACACAAATTACCAAGAGAACGTTCATGTCAATAACAAACAGTGCAAATATTTTCCAAGGGACACTAGCAGCTGGCACACAGCACTGACTACAGCTTTTTATCGCATTTTCTTTACCTTGTCATGACATAGTAGAACAGAACATGGATAGACTGGCACTACAGATGGCTCATTGAGCTGCTATGCAGATACCTAGGAAAGAGGTTAAAGACAAGAAATAGAGGGTAACTTGCTCTTAGAATGACTGAGGAAAACAGTGGCATTTGTGGGACAAAAGAGACAGTGTGGTCTACCTAGAGGAAAATCCAGCAGAGCATGAGGGTCCCAAGAACAGAACTATTATCATATTTCCCCAGAGAGAGACGGGTAGTAAGATCTGTAGTGGGGCAGTCACACCATCCAGCTAATTTAAGCAAATTCCAACTATGTTGTAAAAGGGAATCCAAATATCTGCCATGGGTGATATTGAGAGGTCAGGCTGGCTGAGCTAGCTCACTTAAAGGTAGACAGATCAATGCCCCGTGATGGATGTCAGAGTCCTGAGGGCACTAATGATCCTTAATGCTCATGATTAGCCTAACTTGCAGCCTCTGCTCACACCGCTTCCCATGGACCCAAGAGCTCCATCTCAGCTCAGGCCTGGGCCTCCATCTCTGTTTGAGGTGTGCCATAGGTAAAGAAGAGTGGAAGAGTCGCATTGGAAGGGACATACAATGACCATTGATTCCAACTGCTGGACCACTTCAGGGCTGACCGAAAGTTAAAGGGTTCTATTAAGGCCATTGTCCAAATGCCTCTTAAACACTGGCAGGCTCAGGGCATCGACCATCTCTCTAGGAAGCCTGTTCCAGGGTTTGACCCCCCGCTTGGTGAAGAACTGTTTCATAATGTCAAATCCAAGCTTGCCCTGATGCAGCTTTGTAACATTCCCACATGTCCTGTTCCTAGATCTCCAGTAGAAGAGCTCAGCACCTCCCTCTACACTTGCCCTCCTCAGGAAGCTGTAGGGAACAATGAAGTTGCCCCTCAAGCTCCTTCTCTCAAAACTAGACAAGCCCAAAGTCCTCAGCCACTCCTGTCCTCACAGGAGATGCCTTCCAGCCCCTTCTCCATCTTTGGTTCCCACCTCTGGGCACATTCAAGGACCTTCACGTCTGTCTTAAATTGCGGGGCCCAGAACTGCACACAGTGCTCAAGGTGAGACCATATCAATGCTAAACACAGCAGGAAACAGGTGTGCCTGTGTCTAATGCTGACTGGAGCTTTCGCCTTAGTGGACCTCAGACCTATGCTGTTGGTGGCTTCTTTCCTGGATGGCTCTCTCAGGCGTATGATTTTTTCACTCCTGTCTTTGGTCCTGTCTACTTTGAAACTGGCAGATTATTATGGCCAAAGTGTAGGACCTGACACTTCTCCTTGTTGAACCTCATACAATTGGCCTTGGTCTGTTAATTGAGCTTGTCCAGATCCCTGCTTAGAGTTAAAATCTCACACAGCACCTCTCCATCACTGGTTCACACCAGCTGCTGTGGGGTCCAGTGGTGGTATTTCTCAGCGCTAAGGATTTGCTAAAGGGGGAGGCAGGCTCCAGGGAACTGCTTGTCCCAGTTCATCAGCAGTGGGTTTTGAGCTTTAATTGCCTGGAGACACTGGGAAGCAGAGTGGCTGCTGCAAGAAATTGGGATCTTGGGAAAAGGGACAAGGTCTCTTTCATTCCATGCCTTAACATCTGCAGAGGAAAGGAGATCCCAGGGAGTCCCAAGAAGAGGGCCTTGGGTCTGCAGAGGATTGTGAAGGCTTTTGATGATTTACTTGAAGAGCTTTACTGCTTGTGTTGTTTGATAGTGGGGCTGCTGTGCAAGCCTGTGTTCCTTTTTCTCTTAATTACTTTTGATTCTAAAGTGAATCTACCACCCCGGAGGTGTGTGGCTTTGAGTAGGTTCTTCAGGCATGAGCTGTCTCAGCAGTGCTTTTAAGGCCTGGAGCAGGAGGATTGCAGAGGCATCTCTTCAAGGGAAGAGCAATCAGAAAGAGGATCATCACATACAAGCCACTCAGTGATTCTGGAGTTAGAAACACTTCAAAGGTACGGCACAGTCCCAGCTGCCTTGGGAATATGTGAGATCCCTATTCAGCCCAATTACACTGACAAAAAAGACCAAAGAGCATATGCAAAAATTTATGGAGGTTGTAAGTGTGTAGAACGCATATATTTTGGAAGAATGTTACAAGATGGAAAGGATATTCTGTAGCTCCGAAACAGGAATTTCTGATGTAAGGGACAGAAGAAGGAAATTCAGAATTCAAGTTCTTGGAATATTTTGTTTGTTTTGATTTTTCCTTTCCACCTTCACAACAGAAGATGACCTGTGCAAAGAGCCTCCAAAGTGCCCAGTGATTTTCCCATGAAGGGGATGCAATGGTTAGAAAAGTGGGTCCTTGAAAGCTGCTTCATTTCTGTGGCTACATAAGTAAAAAGTCCAGACGGGCTCTGATGAGGACAGATACCTGTGAAAGTGACATCGCTCTGGTCAGTTTGGGGGACTGTGGCACAGCACTAACAGGTTGTGCTTTACAAAGAGCATGTATAGCACTGATATTATTCAGAATAGTACTTTAATTAAAATAATCTTTTGATTAAAGCTCAAAAATCCAGGTCTTGGGGATGAAGTGCAGAAGCTGAAGACTGTTAGGCAGTTGACTGTTCATATAAGAAACTCTTTGAATGTTCGTGGCTATAGTCAGAGGACAGCCAGATAAGAGGTAAAATTCAGTTCTGTTGTTTGACATTTTCAGTATCAGACACTAGTGAGCACATTTCTTTCTGTTGGGGAGAGTAAAATGAAACTTCTCTTTGACGGGTGTCTCAGCTCACCCTTTATGAGCTGGTTAAAAAGGCTGATTGTAGGACCTGATCTATTTTCATTGCATGTGTTACGCAGATTTCCTTAAAAAGGAATCTTCTGCCTTAGCTAGGAAGATAAATAATGAGAAAACATCTGCTCTTTAAGCTCTGGACTGACCTATAAATCTTAATGACGTATGCAATCCCAGAAGCAGAAATCATCTACAGATTGCAAAATTCTCTCACTCTCATATTTTGGCTATTTTATTCTATTTGGGGGGGGGGGGGGAAGGTTTGGTTGGGTTTTTTTTTCCTTTTTCCTTTTTTTAAAGCAATTTTATTGTTGTTCCTCTAATTCCTGGTAATTTGGAAGCCTGAGTGTGGTTTTTTTCCCCTCACTGTCATTATAACTGATAGGAGCTGGTGAGAGGAGGGCATGGCAACCATAATAACACAAGAGGGGTGGAACAGGCAGCCCTTACAAGGAGCTGACAGGCAGAGAATAATGACAGAGTAGAGGATGGATAACTAATAGTTTGGATGATTTACTCTTGAGAAGCTCTGGAGGGTGGGATGTTTCTTTGCCCGTTTATTTCAGCCTCACATGCTGAAGAAATGAGCTTGCTTAGCTACTTTAATACTTTGCTGCATTTTCTGCTACCAGGGAATGAGAATCTGCTTCTCTCTTCAGTACTTCCACATGGCCTGCCTCACAAAAGCAAGGCTGCTCTTAAGGATGACAAGAGGTTCCTCTCTCTTTCTGCCGCTAGAGCTGCAATAGCAGCACACATTTAAAACAGTGGTAGCAGTGATGACCGTAAAATTAAAGAGGCTAGAATTCAAACTGCTGTGGAGAATGTCAGGTTCAGTGTTCAGAGAAGGATATTAGTGTGGGGCATGGCTCACCTGCAGATACGGAAACTCCAGACTCAATGATCCTTGTGGGTCCCTTCCAACTCAGAAAATCCTGTGATTCTGATCTTGAATTTCCCTGAGACGCTGCAAAGAAGTGGAGAGCCTCTCGTGCAGCAAGTCATTCTGTTATCTCTTTGCTTACTGCAAGGTCAGGCTAATTTTATTCTCCACTTCATGTTGCGTTAATCTAAACATTGGAAGAGATGATGTTGGGGCAAAAGTCTCAGGAGGCTCTGAGCAGCATATGGACCATTTCTCTCAATAAATCATAGAACCATCTGCATGCAAGTAGGCAGGGATGGAGTAATTCTTCTCCTGAAGCTCTTAAGATATCCTTGCTTCCCATGACTCAGTATCCTTGGTCTGAAATTTCACAGATAGGTTTGAGGGTAAGATGCCTATGGAAATCATTCACTTACTTGTCCCAGGCTGGGACAGGTGGGGCAAGTAAGGTAGGCTGGAGACTCAAGCATCTTCTGGGAGTGGTGCTCCCAGGGCAGAAACCACCCTATTCTGAATTACACTAGAGAGACACGACTTCAATTCCAGAATGGCAGGGCACACAAGCACACTAAAAGTAAGAGAGTGTTTTAGAGCTTGAACGGCAATTCAGGGAGCGAGAGCTAAAATTAAACACATGCTGATACTCTGTTTTGTTGTTTCCTGTGCCCTGAATACCATCTGCTTGAAAATCAGGTGAAGCAAAGTGTTATTCTGAAGGGCTGCTCTTATTAGATTGATATCTTCTTTAGGTGGAGCAAAGAATCTTGTCTAAGACAGGACATATTTAGGAGCCTAATCAGTAAATGCAGAAGAGACTGCAAACTGATCAGTGATCAGAGGAGGGTGAATGGGTTTCACTGACATCTGGAGTAGAGCAGTGCTGTGCTCTTTCAATTACAGGTTTAAGACTGCCACAATTGACAGATTAAAGGTGTTCACCCTAATCCAAAATTATACTTTCCTCAGTCAAATTGACCATTGTGTCAGCTTCAATTTGTTCAGATACGTCACCCACAGTGAGTGATTGGACTGATTCACTTGCACACTCTTTGACAAGGTCCCTGTTTTGTGTTCACTCCTTACTCTTGCTATTTCCCTTGTCAGGCAGATACTCCAGAGGCATTTCCATTATCTCCCATGTAGCTGTACCTCAGAAATGTACTGGACTGGAAAGAAAAATCCTCAGGCCAATTATTCTGACATAAACTCTACTTATCAAAAAGCACTAGAATATGAAGCATTGGTTAAAATAGCTCAAAAATAGGACACATCCATACACACATATACACCCCAGGCAGACACCTAAGTAAAGCTGTTCTCAGTGTCTGCCGTGACTGAGTATGGATGAGCACTTTTAAATAAGAAACAACAAAAATGTTGCCTCAACGTCCAGATCAAAACAGTCTCTCTGAGAATACAAGTGCTTTAATTTAAAACAAAAGCAAAGAATTGTTTGCAGGGATCTTCCCTATATGGGTTTTTTTTCTGTTAGAAGTGGCCTAAAGCTTGGAGGACAGTTACCCTGTAATCTTCCTAACTCCTTGAAAAAGGAAGAAAAACAATGTGTACAAATTTCTGAGAACCTTGCTGATGCTGATTCTCCTTGGGTGAGGAAACAGGTAAGAAGAGATAAGTTGCATTTCTTTCCCACAGCCTGAAGGAAATAGAGGTACCATGCCATAAGCATGGAGATGTGAAGTGGCATTTAGTTAGTGAGTTTTACCTTTAGCCAAGTTCATCAGGTGGGCTCTCCCTTATGAGCCTGATGGAAAGCACATCACATCCTCCTGCAGAAGCTTCACATGGGGAGCTTTTGGAGAGCTCTTAGTGATGTAACTCCCTTGAATCTTATTTTGAAGGGAGGTTGGTTCTTGTATAAATAATGTCATTGTCCTCTCATATTCTTTTGCACCTCTGCTAGTGTTTTGGTTTTGTTGGTTGGGGTCAGGGTGTTGTGGGTTTGGGGGGTTGTTTGGGTTTTTGGTTTTTTTTTTCTGTTATTTTCCTCCTCAAAGTATCCATGGATATAAAACTGAATTTTTTTTGATCGGGTTACAAGTACATAAAAATGTCCAGTGTTATCTATCTCTGTAATCCATCTGTCACAGTTTCGTGCACGCACACACACAGAGCCATTAGGAGAGTTTCCAGGCACAGCAATATGTAACCTTTAAAAGAGATGCTACAGCCAGAACAAACATTACTTGTGTATCCACCAAGAAAGTCGTCCACTAAAGCTGAAGGAAGATTTTTTCCCCTCTGCTTGCCACAGCAATGCTGAGAGGGATGCATGCACAGGTTCTGTGTAGTTTGCAGGTCAGTGGCATGCTACAGAGGCTTGTGAAGCAGGATACTAAGGACTGACTATGGCACCATGTGTTATCACTGCTAGAAAATCCTTTGCTTTCCATTCTGGAGATTCCCATAATTAAAGTGCTTTAATTCTACAGGGCATTTGCACAATGTTCATAATTCTGTAGACATTTTGCCCAAAATATTACATATTCCTTCAAGAACCTAGAGTGAAGTTGCTGGATTTTGTTTTGTAATTAAGGTTTGAATTTAGAAAATGGGAGGGGGGTGGAACTGAACTCTTTCTGTTATGCTTTTTAGGCAGTTTTAACACCTCAGGGAATTGGTGTAGCTCTTTGAACTTTGGCATATACATTATCCCCAACCATAGCCATGACTTTGAGTTTTCTGTGCAGTTAAAGTTATCAAGAGAGATATGAAATGTGAAATATAAGAGCACAGCAGTACCTAGTACTATTTATCCAATAGTTTCACCAATCTCTATGAGATCCTAATCACGTGCCTCATACATAACCCTCAGTATATATGCACAGGGGAAGAATTTATTTTCAATTACTGATTTCCAGCTTTCCATAGTCAAGGCACACATTACATGGGGGTAAGGAAGGTGGGAACCATTCCTTCTATCTCTTTGGATGTGCTTGCACCCCTCATGCATAAGAAGGCTGAGAAGATATTTTTCGTGAAGAGATACGTTCACATGGGATGCAATCCATGAGGGGAAGCCTCGGAGCAGATATAGGTCCTTGTGTTTTTGTTGACTGTAAAAACAAACGGTACCACTGGAACCATTTATGTGACTCGGGGTTCAGCTTTAACAGAGACGAGCTGTTGCTGTCACTCCCTCTTTAAGATGGAGGTGAGAGATTTTGATAAGCAAGTAGGCAGAAACAAAGAGGGACCACAGAGGTGAGCTTGTTAGGTCAGTAACAGTTCGTAATGGTCGGGAGCAGAGAAGTAAAAACGTCAGAGATTCAGCAGGGGGAAAAAGCAGAAAACCTTCATTGGCTTGTCAAGATCTAAAAACTTTATGAGAGGAGGCAGGCAGTGCATCAACAGGACTGAGCATCTGCATGTTCTAAGGAGAAACAAAGGTTGACACATCTCTGCTTGATTGACAGCACCTTGGCCAGCAGAGACTTGCAAGGTGGCTGCCCCATGGATACTGAGCATATGAATGCTTAGCCTAATAATGTTAGTCCTGGCCCACTGCTGCGTGCATTAGCAATAAATAAGACTATTTTTATATATGGACAATCCTGCTTTTGGTCCTCTATGCTGGTAAAAGATGTTCAAAACATCAAGGGTTACATTTAATGTGATCTGCTGTATTGTGCAGACTGCAGTACTGGCCTCAATTAATTCCTCCTTGAATCAGAGCATATCTGTTTGGAAAACAAAAATCCAGCCTCATTCTCTTTTGATTGAAAAGTTTTCCAGTGATGTATACTCTATTGTAGCCCTTGGGAAATAATTCCACTTTCATTATCCTGAATGTTAAAAATATGCATGTCAGTTTTATTCTCATTTTGACTGGTTTCAACTTCCAGCCACAGAATGTTGTTACATATCTGCTAAATTGAAAAGACCACACATTATCAGGTTTCTGCATCCTGTTTGAATGGTGATTAAATAAGTCTTTTGCCTTCTCCTTGACATGCTATCCACACCGTGCCCTTCAGTCTGTACCCTTGCGGTGTGCCCCAAGACCATCTTTACCCTGAGTGAATGCTTATCAGTGCTTCAACACCCAGAAATACAGTATTGCAGAGATCATGCCACTAGAAAACACAGGGAAGAGGCATGAATGGCAGGAAAAAAAGT
Source organism: Acanthornis magna (assembly GCA_036785705.1). Taxonomy (NCBI): domain Eukaryota; kingdom Metazoa; phylum Chordata; class Aves; order Passeriformes; family Acanthizidae; genus Acanthornis; species Acanthornis magna. The sequence goes on along the minus strand of JAWUZG010000025.1, from coordinate 22,308,162 downwards.
GTTTCTTGTTCACAGAGTCATAGAATCCTTAAAGTTGGAAAAGACCTGTAAGATCATCAAGTCCAACTGTTAACCAAGCCTCACTACCATGTTCACCCTTGAACCATGTCCTCAAATGCCCTATACGCATGGTTTTTTAACACTTCCCGGGATGGTGGCTACAACCACTTCCCTGGGCAGCCTGTTCCATTGCTTTACAACCTTTTCCACAAAAAACCCCATTTCCTAATGTCTAAACTGAACCTCCCCTGGCACAACTTGAGGCCATTTCATCCTGTCACTTGTAACCAGTGAGAAGAGACCAATTCCCACATCCTTTCAAGCAGTTGTAGAGAGTGATGAGGTCCCCACTGAGCCTCCTTTTTCCAGGCTAAACAATCTCAGCTCCCTCAGCTGCTCCTCATAGGACTTGTGCTCAAGACCCTTTCTTAGCTCCACTGCCCTTCTCTGGACACACTTCCACCACCTCAGTGTCTTTTGTGTAGTGAGGGGCCCAAAACAGAACACAAGATTCAAGATGTGGCCTCTTCAGTGCTGAGTACAGAGGGACAATCACTGCCCTGGTCCTGCTGGACACACTATTGCTGATACAGGGCAGGATGCCATTGGCCTTTTGGCCACCTGGGCACACCTGGCTCTTTTTCAGCCACTGTCAACCAGCACCCCCAGGTCCTTTTCTGCTGAGCAGCTTTACAGCCACTCTGCCCCCAGCCTGTAGTGTTTGATCATCAAAGAGTTCTTTTCCAAGTGTAATGACTCTGTGATTCTATGACAATCCATAATGCAGTTATGTTTCCACCCATATAGCTCATAAAAGTGTTGGATAGAAAAGTGGCAAAAATTAATTTTTAGGGTAGCTCACCTCCTTGACTGGTGTCACTCTGCTTTAACTCTTCTGAACTGACTCTCACAGGTGGCAGTGCTCTGCTTCCCTGGCACGTCTCTTGACACATGCTGAAGGAAACCTGGAGCCACGGCACACAGGCAATGCAGTGCACTGCGCAGCAAGCCAGGTGAAGTCCTGCACGCCTCTCAGACCAGACCAATACACTGATATTTCTTCTTACCTTTCTGATGTTGCTCCTCAAACCCTTGGACTGAAATACGGCCAAGAAATGATCCTTGGAGACTGGCACTCAAAACTAAGTGACTCCTGCTGCTCTTATGTTTACTGGTGCCAACAGGCTCATTTCAAGGTTGCCAGCTTATGTTCATGGGGCAAATGGTGACTTTCACATTTTCTGACTTCCTACTGCTTGTTCTTGCAACCTCTATGTTGTTATGGCATCTGTCATAAAATCAAAATTACATATAAATGTGAAAATCAGTCCTATAAAGCAGCAAGCAATGTAGAATACAATGAAGTGCAGGGGATTAGTTGCGTCTCACACAGGGAGTATGTTGCATTAACTAAATACAAACATACATTTTCCTCTGTTTCGTCTTTTGGAATGAGAAGGAGGGGGACAAATCAACAGAGCAGGGATACCCCAGTGAAACTTCACCGAAGTCGGTACAGTTACACACCAGGGATACATTTGGCTGATTCTTTTGCTAACGGCTGTATGAAAGCCTTAATATAGAGTTTCTGCATGTGTGAAGTGTATGCCAAGACAAACGCAATGTGCTAAATGGAACCTCTTGATTTATTTAAATAAAAAATATGTTACAAAAAAACAGTGGATAATTGCAGTGGAGTGGATCCAGACTGGAATCGTCTGTCTCATGTCTCCAGAGTGTCTGAGGGAGGGGCTGTAAGGAATATCTTGCTTGTATACCTAAGCAATGTCGGATATGCAGATAGCAGATAATTTCTTGAAACTGCTAAGATCCACCAAGGGACTCAGAGCTCCCTAGAAGACAAAGGTTATAATCAGATGTAAACCAGCTCTTTTGGTTGCAGCTGATATGAGCTAAGAGATTATCAAACACAGCCCATTTTCAGCTCTTAATCAGTTATCTTCCTTATAGGCGCTTGCCTCCCTGTCCCCTTGAGTTCAGATCTGCTGCCACTATTATCATTAATCCCTGCCTGGCCAAAATGGTCAAATTACCAAAAAAAAAAAAAAAAAAAAAAAAAAAAAAAAAAAAAAAAAATTATATCAAAAGTGTTAAGGATAAACAAGCAGAGTTTGTATTAACTGGGTTGGAGTATAATGCTGGAGATGTGCTGTGGTCGTGGTCGCCAACAGCCACGCCTCGGGCTGGGCTGGGAGAGGCAGTATCTTGGTGTGGATCAGCAGCAGCCTAAACAGCATCTCTGAGCAGTCTTACTTCAGTGTTGGGACACCATGGGTTTTCTCCTTACACCCCCTAACTGCTGACTGTGGAGGTAGCTACAGCCCTCCAGCAGCCTCCTCTCTGCCTGTGCTGACCTGCAAAACCCTTTAAGCCATGTAACTGTTGAGCTGTTCATCAGAAACCCACCTCACATCAAAGGTTTGGTGGGTTTCTCAAGCTCTGGGTTTCCCCTGTGTTTAATAGCTTGTATTAAAGCCCAGCCAAACAGGGGCTCCCAGAGCAGACCTAAATTCCACTTGAGGGCTAGTTCTGGGAAGAGGGAAGGGGAGAAGAGACACTGTACCCAATATCTTCAGATATGAGAGACCCAGTTTTGAAGGAACGCTAGAATCTAGTGCTCCCACGTGCACTGTTGGAAATGGTGCAAAGAAGCTTCTTTGAGACATGAAGCTGTTCTACTTAGCATGAATTAATTATGCAAATGCCTCTAGGAAGAGGTCAGAGTAATCGTAAAAGCTATTGCCCGTATTAACAGCGCATCAGGTACACTGAGTGCAGGCAGCTCCCATGAAGGAGCACAACAGAACAGAAATCCTCAGCAAAGTTCTCAGCCAAGATGGGTCACTGTTAGGGATAATAAGGCAACTTTGTGTCTACATATGCACTCACAGCCGGTGGCAGACTATTTTAGCTTTAAGGGACTGTCTGTGATAGGAGGCAACCAGCAAGAGGAGAGTGGGAAACCAGAGAGGAGCTAAAGCACTCCAGGAAATTCCATCGAATCCCTGGATAGACGTTGTCTCACATGTTGAGAAGTGTGATGCTGCAGTACTGGAGGAGTTATCTTGGTTACATATTTCAGTATTGCTGTCTTTGGTGAAAGTACCTGTTAGAAGAGCAAGATGGAGTGACGGTGCTTGCATAAATGTATTGGGATGGAAAAAACACTAAAATATGGTTCAGAGAAAGAATTAAAGGTGAGATTTTCAAAACTAGTTTTAGAAAGTTGGCACTCAATTTTCTCTCACTTCTAGTGGGAAAAGGGTATCTTAATTGGACACCTTTGAAAATGCCTTCTTTTTTTTTCAAAGGGACGTAAATTCATTTTAATTAGTTTGTATTCTTCAGCTGTTCAAGCACTTCAGAAAATGTCACCATGAGTCAACAAAGATGTGCTAATCAATTACATCAGTGAGTTTAACATTAGTATCCTGGTATTAAATTATTCTTCAACATTTATTGTATGGTTTCTAAAAGAAGTTGTCTTCTTTAAAACTGGGTTATATGAAAAATAGTGCTACCAAATCCAAATGCCTAGGGCAATGTAAATATCCTAATTTTGACATCCTGAAGTTTGAATACTGACATGTGAAATCATAATGTTCTTTCACAGCCACATCCAGGGTCCACAAAAGTCAGACAGAAAATTTCTGATGACTCATGCAGGTCTTGTCTCAAGCTTTTAAGATGGCTTTTTCCACCCTATTTAATGCCTGACCTCATACAGCTTTGTTCCTGTAACAAAAATCTTAGGGAATCTCATTCTGTCTGGTACCCAACTTCTGCCTGAATTCTTGGAAATGTCAAGGTAGTTTGCTAGCATGGTTGAACTCAGAAAAAAAGCCTAAAGGCTGGTGAACACTGAGCTTCTTTAAAAAAATACACATATAAACAATAAAGTTTTATAGATTATGCCATGCATTAGATTTTGGCTAATACTAAGCAACTGTTAGCTATGAGAGACTGAGGGCTTTCTGTTCCAGTTAAAGTTTGTGAGATATAAGAGTCATGCACATCTTAAAACACTAAGTAAGTGTGGTACAGATTGGGGCCTGGAATAACTTCTGATGTTGGGAGCCCATCCTGTGACAGGAGGGGATAACACTGCAGTTCAGCAGTTAAAGTGCTGGACTGGGCCCTTGGAGCTGCATACATCACTCCTGACCTATAAACCATATTGTATGAGTTACTACAACTCTGCCAGCCTGAATATTCCTCTGTTTAAAGGGAGCGAATGCTAATTTTTTCACAAAGCTCTATGGTAGGTGATTGTTTTGTTTGATTAGGACCAACTCGCTTATTATTACTCAGACAGCAAGAAAAATTCAAAGAAGCGAGAATTTTTTAGACAGTGCCATTAATTTTGTTTAGGGCATGTTTTGCATTGGTAGTGTAACAAACTGAAAAACCACAGCTCTCTTTGAACCTCTCTTTCTTCCTTCACACAGAGTTTTTCAATTTCACAGTGCACAACTGATTCTGGAGGAGGGGGGCAGAGGGGAGAAGAGAAGTGATGATTTTGGCAGCGACACCGTTATGATTTGCTAAAATAGCAGCTTGGCAAATTTGGTTTCTCAAATATCTCATGTTTTGTTAATTACTGACAGCTTTGTTTTTAACTGAACGTGAAACAATGTGGAGAAATGGGCAAGCATGGCCCCTGACTCACCACTGCCTGGCTAAGCTCGGCAGGTGGGAGCATGCTGTCTCCAAGAAGGGGCCCGAGCAGTAATTGCTGCCCCAGTTCATGAGGTTCAGCAGATAGATGCAAGCAGAGAGTTCCTGGAACCCAGCTATGAGATGCCCAAAAGGAACTCTTTCCACCCCATGCTCACTGGGCCAGCGAGAGATTAGAAACGTTGCCAAAAAGGAATGAGAAGCAGGCTGGAGGGGTACCCCCTTCCCCAGGCACAATCTGATCTGGGTAACAGTGAGGCACAGGATGACTTGGGGGAATTGTTGGCCTCGGTTCTGTCCCATGTGGAGAACTGGGGGGATCTAACTGCTCTAGCCCACTAGTACCAGGAAGCCTCCCTTCAGGAGCCAGGCATTTACCTGGAAATGCATCTTCAGGGGTAGGTGGAGCCCAGTCACTTCACCCATGTTTGCTTCAGAGTAGGGACCACATCCCATGAAAAGCTGCAAAGTGTGAGACTTCAGGATGTCTGAAGTAAGTGTGGGCAAACTGGGCCAGAGTAGACACTCCTCTTGCAGTTCATCTGTCAGCATGTCCTGGCCACCTGGAAGTTCATGTGGAGCAGTATCTCCACATACTTTCATCTCCACAAAATCTGAGTGATGCTCAGTTTTCCTGGGTCAACCAACACAGGGCATGCACAGAGCATGGACCCACTGGGCAAGCCTGAGAGCTGCACTTTGGAGGGGGATCTCTCAGGCAGAAATATGAGAGCTTTGTATGCGCAGGAGCTTGCTCTGCAGGTCCTGCCCTCCGTGCTCCTCTCCCAGTGAGCATGATGGACTCTGGTGCCAGAACATAGGGAAATTCAAAGACATAGAAAACTGGAAAATTCAAATCTAATGAAAGACAGATTATTTCTTCTGCCTGAATGCATGTAATTAATCTATTTTTTCTCCAGGAGATCTCAGAGGCCAAGAATATAGCTGGGGGGGGGGTTTTGTTTTGTTTTTTGGTCGGGTTTCTTTTGTTGGTTGGTTGGTTGGTTGGTTGGTTGGTTGGTTTGGGGGTTTTTTTTTTTGTTAGTTTGTTTTGGTTTTTTGGGGTTTATTTGGTTGGGTTTTTTTAATTGGTTTGGTTTGGTTTGGTTTGGTTTGGTTTGGTTTGGTTTGGGTTTTTTTTGAGGACCTGATACCTAATGATAAAACAAAAATATCAAGCTGGGTTAATAAATTTGACAAAAACAGAGGAAACCCTGCAAGGTTTATACCCATTTCTAATCAGTGGAGACCAGGACTAAAATATTACTGGGAACAAGGGCTCCTATGGTTGTTTGTGTGGTGACAAGATGCTGGACTAGCAAGACTGCTGGCCATGTAAAGCTATTCATGCATAACTGGGCTCCTAATGACCCCATGGCAATTTATTTTTTGACCTATGTTTATTGTATTGGGTAAATGTCACATCCGCTTTTTGTTTCTTTATTAGCATAGCTCATCAGGCTCTGTGTGTGTGTGTGTTTGTATATGCACAACACATAGACGTAATTACACATAAGTCCTTCGGTGACACTTTTCCCAGAGCAGAGTAACACTTTGCATATCAAATGAATTTTTATAGAAATAATGCTACAAAGATAATTTTTTCCAACCATCTTTTCCTCTTTACTAATATGTAAGAGAAATGGAAATAGTGAGTCAGAATATATCTGTAATCACATGGCATGAAGAGAAATTCAATTTCCAAATTGCTGAGCTTTGTGTCTCAGTGCAGAAGTCTGAAAACCTGAGCTGTACAATGCACATCACAGATCTGGCATTCATGACTGATAAACTGTTTTGAGAAGCAGCAGCATCTCAACCCTGAGTAGACAAAGATATTTTGCAACTGTCCTCTCACTGAAGTTAGCTGGAGCTAGGGAAGTGTTCTGGGAAATCAAGCTTGTACAGTGAAAGCAGAGTGCTGGGAATTACAGACAGCAGACTTTGGCTCTTCCACAAACCCTTTGCTTGACCTTCAGCAAAACAGAAGAAGGATAGGAGTCCAAAAGTGACCTGGGGTTGCTTTTCCATCACTGGGCTGTCCTGCTTTAACTTGTTTTTCTTGCCATGCATCAGGATCTCATTTCCTCAGCCCAAAACAAAAAGGCGGGTGGAGGGAAAAATTACCTACAAAGGGATCCTGAATTATGAAGCCCAAGCCCCAGGCCCAGAAAACCTCACTGACAGGTTTCCCCCTTTTTATACAACACAGAGGAGGAAGCATTACTCAGTGAACTAAGGTTTCACTGGATGAAGCACTGGATAATATTTCAGTCCAACTTCTCATCCTGCACAATCCCTTGTGCCTCCCGACGCTGTCTAGAGAAGAAAGGCAGCCCCCCTGCCCCACAGGTGGGGAAGCCTCCTTGTCCCACTGCCCGGCGCTCCTCTGGGATGCTGCTGCAGCTGCCCCGGCTCCTCTGCAGCATCGCAGGCACAGGCGCCTGCCACGCTTCCCTCTGGCAGGTCCTTGCCTTGACCTCTAAACAATGAAACTTTTTATGCAAAGAATGGAGGGAGAAAAAAAGAAAAAGAAAAAAAAAGAAGAAAAAAGAAAATAAAAAACTATGTGATGGCTGTGATTGAAGCAAAGAAAAAAATTACAGGAGTGCAAAGTACAAAGGGGGTTAAAAAAAGGAGAGAGAGAAAAAGAGAGGGGAGACTTGAATAGCATTGAATATTTGAATTTCTTTTGTTTGAGAGGGGTTTTTTTAAGGCTGCTTGGAAATGTAAAGGGCTTTTTTTTTTTCATACAGGTGTTCTCTATACATTTTTCCAATTAGAAGAATCTCCTTTATATATTTAGCACTATTTAGAGGGGACTGGGAAGATAATGCTGCTGAGGAATGCTGCAGGCTAAAGCTAGGTTCTCCAAACTGGCTTTTGTTGCACCAATGTGAATCACTTAATAATTCATATTTCAGAATACATTAATGCAAATGATAATTTTAGCTTGCTATTGAATTTTTAAATATGCACTACAAGCAATTTATGTTTCTGTTCATTTTGCCAGGTAAAACTGTTTAGACGTTTTTAACATATGCTTGGTTTCATTCATCATATATCATTCCATTGTTTTAATTTGGGGTAATTAAAAATTAGGAACATCACAAATAATACATGGAGCCCTATGTTCATGGGAAAATAACATGGAACTGATGCTTAATCTTGCAATTCGAATGAAATGCAATTTTCAGTGATCCCGCAGTAACAAAATAGCACTGTCCTACGTTTCTGAAGATAACCTATATATAAATAATAATTATTGTGATTAATTAGTATCTCTTTTTCTCTAAATCATTAGTGTTTTTTCTGGAAATTTTTTTTAGATTTACAAGGAATATTTGGTGTAGGAAGGACAAACATGTTGTTCCTCCCCTACTGAGCTTGCTAAATAATTAGAAGACTCAAAATCAGTGGTTATTGAAGATTCACGTTCTTTTTTTTGTTTCTGGAAACTAATTGTCAGCTTTGACCCCACATTTCAGAGACACAGTGGGAGCTCAAGTGGCACACAAGCTGTGGGACCCAGAGTGCCCAAGGTGGGCTTTGTCCAGGGAAAGGTAAGCAGCTCTGGGACTCTTGCTTTGTCCCTCATCCCTCCCAGGTCCCCAGAGGACACAGTCCTGCCTGCCCCAGTGACAGTGGCCCAGAAATGTGCCAGTTGGTAGGGATATATTTAAAGTAGTTGGGGACAGGGGTTGCAAAATCCTGCAGCATCTTTCTCTTTCATGAACAGTGTGTGTGCCCTCTGCAACTTGTTGCAGAGAAACAAAATGTCCCTAGAGAGGGCCAAGGAGTGAGGGAGGACATTCTGAGGCCCAGCTGTGCCTTCTCTTCCTCATGTTTCTGACTCTGGCTCTCCAGCTCCAGCATGTCTGGGAGGATGTTTACTTGGCTCTTGCCATGTTCAAGGGCTCACGTAACTTCTGTCCCATTCAACCATGCCTGTAACAAAGGACAAGAAAGAGACTTCTGCACCTCCTTCTACACCCCTGTGGAAGATGCACTACCACCTCACCTTCCCACTTTTCCCTGCTGGGCAAAGGAAATAAAAATTGCTGCCCTCCATCCCTTTTCAGGCCAGCAAACCCATCTTTTACCACCAATAGCGTCAGAATGCATTCCACAAACACCTACTCGCCCCTGGCTTTCCTTTGGCCACCATGAGTGCTCAGCTATGATAACGTGGTAGAATTTCCTAAATATGAGATCTACAGACAGATATGACCCACCTAACTGTGGGACATATCCCAGAGCTCCCGTATGCAAATCTCATCCTGTACTTAATCAAATATCATCCATCTGGGGAGGGGAGGAAAAGAAAAAAATGGAGGTGCTATTAGAAAAGAAATAGTAATGAGAAGAAAAGAGATATTAAGGAACAAAAACAATTTGCTATAAATTAATATTACAACCTGGGGATATAAATATGTCTGGTTATTGGAACGCACATTCTCCCCCTTAAACCATTGCTTGAAGCATAAAACTTCCCACGACATGCTGTATTGGTCAATGTATCTCTGTAAGAAGGTGCTTTGTATCTCAGAGGTAGCATAAGAGCCATTAGATGTGGGTGTTGCTATGGTAACTGCTCTTTTTTTTAATTGAATAGCATAGTAAGTAGTCTTGTAAAACCCACCAACCCGTAACTTGCTGGTGCCCTGAGGCAGCATTAATGCAAGCACCTTTTCTTTGTCTTATTTCCTTCCTAGAGAGACACAGGTATCTCGGCATAAGCTGCATCCTTACAAGGGCAGTAACTGAGCCAGGAGAATGTGCCCCAATGTCTTTTATTGAGGGGATGGTAAACAGAAGGTCAGGTAAGATATACCAGTTTTATTCCAGGTCGCTTTATATATCATGGGGTATGGTAGAAAGAAGACTCTCCCCTTCTTTTCCAGCTGAGAGGGAAAAGACAGAATCTTTTCCTAATGCGTCATCATTCACTTCTTTCACACACTGCACGCCCCCCACCCCCACCCCAAGCCACGGTGCTGTATTGCAGCCAGTCAGGGAACCATCCAGATGAAGTCTTCCAGCACACCAGCCATTTGGATGAGAGGACTTTTGTTTGGTGTAAGATTTTCTGTTTTTCTCTTTCTGATGACATGTGTCAAGTGGACCTGTGTCAGGTGTGACTTTCTAAATCTCTGAGACCTTCTGCTTCTATAGTGTTTTTCAGAAGATCAGTGATCTATTTGACTGCTGAGCTGGGTCACCTGCCTGGATTTTGGATCCTCCCTGTTCTTGCCTCCATTCATGTTTTAAGTCAATAGCAGAGTATTTTTCTAAGCACAAGGATACCAGTCCTTCTCCAGACAGGGAAGCTGTCTCTCTGGTTGAGACACTTGTTTAATTTGGTCAAACATCAATTTTTCAGCTTCAGCTCCAGAATTCTCCTTGCTACTGTTGATAAGCATGCCTTGTCACAGTTTTGCAGTGGGATTCTCTGCACGGGGCTGTATCTCCAGTTTGAACGCCCTTGTCATGTGAAGTGTGCTCATACACCCTCGCCCTTTCCCTCCCAGCCCAGGCCCTTGGCCTCGGTACAGTTGTGACATTGTAGATGGTCTGCAGGCAGGTCCTGCTCCTGGCTGACCAGAGGAGCTCCCACAAGAACCTGGGATTGCTGTCATTTCTCTCTTTCTTCTCCAAGTTTTTATCTTTATAATTCCCCATGACCGACCACCCCTATGCTATTCTGTGCAAGCCCACTGAAAGGAGCACTTCATTAGCATGAAAAGGAGATCACTGTCTTTAATGCCAAAAGAATAACTAACCTCAAGGCTTCTTCTGTTTGGGATTTTCATTTATATGTTGTCTGGGGCAAAGTCCACAGCTGAGATTGTGGTAATTCCCATTCAGGTGCTGCCAAACAAGGGTGGCACTGGCACAGATATTTGAGATAAGCAATTTTTTTTTTTTTTTTTTTTATCTTAAACATTTCCCAGTCATCTAAAAGTTCTGCTTTGGTTATTGCACGGTTTCAGTTTTGGCAGGGCTCAAACTGATCAGATCCAGAACTATGGGTTATTGTACCTAAGTCTTCCAAGAAGCTCTCAAAGCACCTGACACACGCCAGCAGGATTGAGCTGCCCACATAATACTGCTTTCTTTTAAAGTGCTGTTGAGGGAGTGGGCACTCTCCCACCTCCAGGCTGTATCCCAGGTGGGGCACGGCAGCCCTCCAGTTCTCCTATCACAGCTGTTCCACTGGGGGAAAAACAATGCGGGATTTACTGGGTTAGACTTTGCTCCAAGGCTATGTAGTTTTTCAATGACATTTTGATGTCAAATAAAAAAAGGATAGCCAGAAAAGCTGCCAAATACAAATCTCAGCTTCAGACAGCTGTAAACTTTGGTCACATTAGAGATAGGAGCTGAGCAGTATTGTCAGAGCCTGTGATGCATTTATTAACCAAAAGCGAGAAAATTTATCCTGCTTCAGAGAACTGAAGTGAACTTTGGGTGTCACGTAAGCCCGGTGTTGCTCCGCCATTTGGGAAGTTAATTTCCCCCTAGAAGGAAGTTACGGCCTTTAATCAAAGGCTTGTGAAAAGTGACTCATTTTGCTAGGTCAGCAAAGGTTTCTAATTTGTTTTGCTATTTTTGGTCCTATCCAGAGAATGTCTCTTGTTGGAAAAGACAGATTAAAGAAATAGATTAAAAAAGAGGAGGAAATGCTTGATGTGCACTTGAGGTGCCCGGATTTGTTGAAATATGAGCTTGGAAAGTCTGAGTGATCTTCACATTCAGATCACAACTTCACTGTAAAAGAAAGGTCACTTCTGCTTGTATTCTGGGGCAGCTTTTTCTCTTTCGTCCCCGTGGTAAGATCTCTCCTTTTGTATTATTATGGATGTACCTTGGTTTTGAACTTTTCCTTTTTTCTCTTTTTTTTCTCTTCCTTTTTTTTTTTCTTTTTTCTTCTTTTTGGACAGAGAACTGATATTTCATCTTTTAAAAGATTTACAAGAAAAAGAAATAATATATGCACCACTGTGGAAAAGCATGTCTCTGTTCATACCTTTGCATTTTACAGGAAAATATGTCATTCCTTTCAGATCCATGAATTAAGATGCACTACTTTTTGCTGAAGGCTATTTTAAATTAGGCTAATAAATTGCTGCTCTCTGCCTTGCGTGATAATGCATTACATTATCTACTGATGTACACGTATTGTTTGACTCTAATGGTGTGGAAATTAAATGTTAGACATGGGCCAGATGTTCCTATAGATGAATATGAAGTATGACTCTGTCGTAGCTGTGTCTCAATGGGACAGAAGGTAGACGGTGAGGTTTTTTGAACAACAGCAACAAAAAAACCCTTAAGTGGGTCACTTGCATCCACACCCAAGATCCAGCCCTAACACTGAACTGTTGAAGAGCATTATCAACCTGAACTCTGCTATTATTCCTCAGTCAGAGCCACTGCCTTCTTACTTCAAATGCTTCAATGCTTATAAAGCCACAAAGAATGGCTCACATAGATGGCAAATTCTTGCTGTCCTTGTCAGACTGACAGACACAGCTCGGGGTGCATCCCTGGCTCCTGCCTTAGCTCTCCCTCTGCCCTTCCCCCTCTCCTCGTGTATTTTCATACCGTGGCTGAGGGGGCAAACAGATGTATGTTACAGTGAATATTAATGAAGGTCCCCCACTGGCATCTCCTCTTGGAAAAGGCAGGGGGAGAACAGTTTACAATCTCACTCGCAGGGCTAAATTACCAGTGACTCATAATCTAAGTACCAGCAGAATGCTGCTGAACATGGCTATTTAGGATATTTGATAATGATGGACAGAGGTGTTTTCAAAATTGGTAATAAAGCAGCTTTGCTTTGGGAATACTCTGATTTGCTACAGCTCACAAGCACCTACAAAAATAATAATCCTAACCATGAGATTAACCAAATGTTTGTATTTGTGTGTGAGGTGGAAAAGAAGGACAATTTTTTGCACTATCAGTAAAGGTCTGTAAGCAAACCAGAAGGATTTTTGGGAGCCCTGAATTGGTAATGAATGGATTCCTTATCACTAAAAGGGAAAGATGAACTTTCTCTTTTTTTTTTGCCAGCCCTACCTTGCAGGACTGGCCCCACTTGACCATTGAGCTCAGTGCAACTCTGTACTGAGGAATTTTTAACACTGCCCCAGCATACAGATGGCCCCAGACTGGCACAAGAGGGAGAGTGGTGAACTGCAGGATGAGTGTGGGAATGAACAGTGGCATGCAGGAGCAGGAAACAGCTTTGCAGCCAGGGAAAGGGATTGTATAACTGCTCCAAGGTAGACTGAAGTGAGATGAAGGAGAGCTGGCCATGGCCACAGCACCACATTGCTGCTGAATGGGCAGTGGTACCCAGCTATGTCGCATGAGGGGATGCAATGGTCAGTCATTTCCAAGGCAGAGGGTATCTCTGGTTTGAGAATTCTGATCTGCTAGTGTGTCCTACCCCAGTCTGCTGGCAGGCTAATATTTCTGCAAAGATTTTGGGTATAAGTTTGTTTTTTGGTGCCCGTGCTCACCAGAGGCCAGGGATTGTAAAGAGTTATGTTATTCTCCCTACTGAATGTGGCAGTCACCCCCAAGAACATCAGACCCTGACAGCGAGCTCCTTGCCACCCACATCCATGGCCACCACAGTTCTGTGAGCAGTGTGGTGTGGTGGAGGGAAGATGGGCACAGGGTGTATCCCACTGCAGTCCACAGGCATCAGAGCCTGTGTCCTGGCTGTCAGAACCATGAACAAGCCTGAGTCCTCACTAGGGATGATGCCACAGCACTGACCCTAGGTGAAAGGCAGCATCAGGTCTTCAGCGTGTCATTTGTAGAAAGCTAGGATCATTCCCCATCGGGCTGGAGTGTTTCTTGGGCCACTTCAGTGGCAGGCACCACCAGATATACTGGAGAATGTTTTCATCACAGCTAACAGAGGGCTATCCAGATTGCTCGTAACTGTTTTTAGCACAGTAAACATGCAAAACAAGTGCCTGGGGAAAGAAAAAAAAAAAAAAAAAGAAAAAGCCTGTCCTTGCACTAGCTGATCATTTTTAATTAAATCTCAATCTATCAATCTAGTTACTGTGTGAGAAGGAGAGAACCAGCCTTGAATGGTTTAGGATGTGGGTGATCTGAGATGCCCTGTGACCCTGTGCAGAAGCCCAATGTGGCCAAGGCACTCCTGCTGCCAGCATGAGGACGAGGCAGAGAGCCAGGATGGTCCTGGCAGCCTGGCCTCCACCATGCTGCTCACGGGTCAAGAGAGTCTGTCAGAGCCTGGAGTAGATCTCTTCAGGAGGCGATGTGGTTCCTGCCTCACTGAGCTTCCATGGAAAGCAGGGTTTGTGGCGTTTGGGTGTCCTGGGTGGTACCACGAGAAGCATGAGCACTTCTGCCCAAGCCGCTGCAATGCCAGTTTCATCCCCAGCTGGATGGAGCTGAGCATGGTCCAGGAGCGCAGGCTGCCATGGCAGGTGGGCCCCATTTGGGATGGGACAGAGCTTGGGGTGCTCCTCCTGGGCACCCTGCACCCTTAGCATCTGCAGTGCCACTCCTCCATGGATGGGGATAGAATGAGTGGGGAGCAAGTTATCTTTTGGTCTCTGGGCTCAGGGATTAACCCCTTCTAATGAAACTGGTCCAGAGTACTTTAAAATGCGATGGTAGAGAGGGTTCATCTGATGAAAAGTGGTATTTACTGTCCTTGCACCTTTTCTCTTTCAAAGTCACTGTTAGCTGTGTTGTTTATGAATGAAGAATGAGAAAAAAAAGTAAAGACAGTTGCCAGTTTTGATACCAGTTTTGAGTCTGAGAGGAGGCGGGAGGGGGAGGGAATGGCATGTGTTCATCTGCATTTCAAGAACAATGAGCCTCAAACCTGAAATTATTTCCTATTTGAAAACAGTGAATAGCTAGAGCCAATTTAGCTTACTGTATAGTGTCCGGCATCTGAGCATCTGAGCTGTGGCCCTCGGAGCAAGACGATCTCCAGAGGTCTTTGCCAACCTCCATCTTTCTGTGATTCTGTGATCTCAAAGCTGTTATAAAAGGTAAATAAATGAAGCCTCTGATGCCCTGTTTTATTAAGAAGTGTGCCGTTGCAAGAGGGAACTGAGGCACAGAGTAATGTACCTAGGTATACAGATGTCTAGTTGTGTGCTAAAAAGCACTAACAGGACAACTTAATGTGCAGTCTTGTTCCCTTGAACAAGCAGCCAGAGATGGTCATATGGCCTTTAGTTGGAACTTGTGGCTCAAAACACAGGCAGAGGCAGCTCTATCTGATCTATGAGAGCGCCTGCAGTGGCCATGATCACCTATCAAGGCATCAACAGTCCAAGAGAATGAGTATCTTATCCATCTCGTAACACCTCCTTTGTTTTTTACATGGCATCTGCCTCAAGTATTAATTCATTTTCTTGCAACTTGCATTTCAAAGGTCTGTAGCTCCTTAATACACCTCAAGAAACCATCAGGTTTTCCATGCCCACACAGCAGCAGGTATTTTGGCAACAGCACCTTCAATTTACTGCAGTGGAAAAAACATCACCAGTTCTTAACTCAGTGGAAACTACAAAATTAAAAATCCTTAAATTAGCTGGATCCAGGGAAATTCAGGGCTTGATTCTGCATCTATCTACTGAATATTCATCTGTGGAACCAAGACTAGCCCCTGATTATAGGAGCTTTAGGCTAAATACAAACAGTATTTAGTGATGGTGGGGAGGAGGAGGGAGGAACCAGCCATCTAAATATTATTTTTTTCTTATAAAGGTGAGCTGTTGTCATTCTAGAAACCTCATTTTGCTATAGGTCTCTATGTGCACCTTTCCCTGAGGGAGATGGGTGTTTTTTTCCACACATTAGCCTCATAATTCTACATCCTTGCTGGTTGCATAAATTAAAGTGATATGATCACTGCGCTTTGTTATCATGATTTCTTACAGCTCAAAGGAACTCCTGTGGCAGTCAGGTAGCACTACAAAATTAACATCAGGCATTTTCTACCTTTTCACCAGAAGGTGCCCAGTGATCCTGCACAGGAAGCTCTCTCCTATCTGTGACAGGTGTGTGATGGGCTTGCCTTCTGAATGGCGTGTAGTCCACTTTGTACGATTTTCTCCTTCATGTCTGTGCTTTCATGGTCTCTGCAGAAACTTCCATGGAAATTCTTAAATGAGAGCTTGTCTTCCCTTCTATGATAAGGACCTGTGGCCAGGGAAAACTGAGCCAAGATCTCCCAACTCACAGTCACCAAGGCAAGAGACATCCAGACAGAACTGCTACTATCCAAAGCTGAGCACATTTCAGCTGGTGGCCTCACTGAATGACCACTGCTCACATAAGCCAGCCCACCATCTCATTGCTAAACAGCTTCTGGTGGAGCTATTACCTAATTAAAAATGCCTTGACCACTCCCATCAATGTGGGAAGCCAAGACCACAAAGACTTCATAAGAAAAGTCAGTGCAACTCCAAATGAAAAATCTGCTCTGGCTTTTCCCTTTGCTCCCTAATTTCCACTGCAGATTCACGTCCTGGTGAGTCATGACATATGCACAGCACATTTGTATATGAAATAACTTGCCTCTTCTACTCTTCCTCCTTCTACAGCTGCTTTCTCACCCCCACACCTCATTCTTGTTCTTAGACCTTGTTCAGCAAAAACTTTCTAATAGCAAAAGAAAGAAAAAAGGAAAGATTTTTCCAATGGCCACCAGGCTGTTATAACAGTTCAAGGGTTTAGTGTGGATTTGACCTTCGCTTCAGCCCAGGACTGTGAGCCTGAGCTCTGACTGATGATGCGAGCAATCTCTCTGCCACACTAAGCTAATCACAACAAGCCAGCTTGAAGTGTCAGTGTATGATGGACAAATGCTAAAAGGCAAAACAGATGGGAAATAATAAGTCTGTATTTTACATTGTGAACCTACCAAGTATAGTTCACTAGTGATGAAACCTCCGCAAACACATCCCTTCAGATAGCTTGAATATGACCTCAGTTCAGAGCTGCTAAGTGAAATACTAAACAATGGATTCCTCTTTGCAAACACATTTTTCGTTAAAAAAGAAAGTTGAGATTAAACTGTTTGAGTGTACAAAGTTCTTCATATTGGACACTTGGCTCCAGGTGTTGAAATTTTGTCCCATTGAAAGTGACTTTGACAAAATGCTTCCAATCACCTTCCTCCTGCACCACAGGGAGGGCAGCCATGCCTACACAAATAAATAATGGTTGCATCTGAAGGAGGAAGTTCAGTGAGCTGGCAGAAGAGGTACTACCCAAGAGAGCTTTGCTTGTTCTATAAAGCATGAGGGCCTACTTTTGGCCAAGGAAATAAACAGAATTTGCCTGCAAGTTTATCCTCCTACAGTACTAAAATATTTTCTTCCTGTACTTGCCAGTGTTTGTATTTTTTACTAAACTCCCATGCTTCTGCTGCCTGCTGTTCTCTTCTCCCTTCTCCAACAGTTCTCTTTTCTTCCAACTTCTCTTCTTCTCTATTGCCTCTTATTATTTCCTTTCTTTTTGAGCAATATCCCATCACATACCATTAATGTTGTATCCTCCCTCTACATTACAGACTCCAGCTAATACTTGTAAACTCCCTGGCAGTTGTCTTGCAGCAGTGTTTCCATATCAGCCCTTCCTTCACCCTTTGCCCCAAGCCAAGTATGGAGACTTGTTTGTTTGCGTAAGGTATAAGCACATACTTTTTTAAAGATCTTACCCCACAGCTATGTCCAGTTCTTAACTTCATTTCATCATCTAAAATGTTTCATTCTTCACAGCTGAAGTGAGAGCCTGCTGCCTGCTTACAGTGACTGATAAAATGGAAACCACAAGAAGTCTAAAATATAAAATTAATCTGTGTGGGCTGGTTCATGACCCTGAAAAAAAACATCCATCCATGCAATAATCCTTGTCTTCGGTCTACCACTGATCTAGACATAAAGAAATTGACAGATTTTTGTTACCTAACAGCACCCTTTCCTGGGAGATATATAAGGAAACTTAAATAACAGGCCTCTCTGGGAAGCATATGGTACAGCAGCAGAAAATTGTGACTCTAGCAGTGGGACTCTGCCATGGTAACCTCCCCCAACATGGGGAATACTGCACCTTCTCCTAGCTGGTCTGTGTTTTTAGCCCTTTTAAAGAGACAATAATTTGCTCAGGAATTGCTTCAGTGGACAAATCTTACTCACTGGAAAAAGAGGTCATTTTCCCCGGGCAGGACTGGACTTCATTATGCCTACTGAGGCTCTGTTGAGGCTCCACTCTTCCAAGAATGTTGGATGGTTCTCTACTTCATCTCAGGCTCAGAGAAAACCTATGTTCACTTTTTTTTTTTTGGTCAGATCCTGTTCTTAAACACAAACTCAGACACTTCGCTGGTTTTGCTCCTACAGCAGCAGCCAGCAGCTTCTCCTGCACCCTCTGACATCTTGAGTACTGGCGCTTCCATTCTTCCGATGAGAGGAACTGGCGGCAGGAAGCTCAAGGTAGGCAGAGATGAGAAGAAAGAGGAATTCCTGCCAGACACGGCAAGAATGTTGAATTGTCTCTTTGGGTCTATGTCTGCTCACTGCACACATGTCAATCTGTGGAGAAGAGCTCACAAATCAACCCTTTCTCAAGTTCTTTGAGCCAATTCTTAAATTTAAAAAAGCTACATTTGGATAAGCAATGTAAGATGATGCACCAAGCCACACACGTGGGAGTGCAATTCCAGACTGTTCAGTATGGAATGTTGTGGGTAACAGGAGACAGATGTAAAAGTTAGTGGACACACAGGGCCCAGTTTCCCTCTGTACTCTAGAGAGCACACAGGTCCCAGTTTCTCTCCTGGATATTTTCCCATTGCAACACTCTGCTCTTATGTTCTCAGAACTTTTCCAGGTTAAGTTGCTTAAACATTTAATTGTTAAATCATTAAACTGAATATTTTTCTTTCCCTGTTGTTCATCCAAAGCAAAGGATTTGGGGGAAATTCAATCAAAATATTTCCAGGGCTTTGGGTTTTTTAGGAAGTTGAGATTGAAATCAAGTGAAATTATTTGTATGGGAAAAGAAAAAGCATACAGCCTTCATTAAGATGTCCTAAAACTGTGCTGCTTGAAACTGAGTAGCTAGTTTCAGGATGTTAACGTGCATATGCTTGTTTGCCATTTCAGTGGACATTTTTCTCAAATGTGGCAAATTGTATATATATATATACATATATAAAATGAAAATCACCATATGTCTATGTCTGGAGAAGACTTTTTCAAGCTTAGCAACTGAAGTATCTGGAAAATCCTACTTTCAGACCCTTCCAATGAGGACACTCCATCCTCTCATGTCTAGAGACCAAATTATGTGGTCTTGCTATCAGGTGACTTGGCATGTTCCAGACAGCAATACGACCTAGTCCTTCTTTATGGTGGCTGAAGGACAGTGTGCTACTGTCAATGGAGCACAAAGAGAGGGAATTTTCTTTTTCAGTTCCAATTTCTAGAACTGTTCATGGCCAGAGAAAAAGGCATGAATGGGATGAGGTAGAATTTTGGGCAAATGTTGAGCAAGGGAGATAATATTAACCTAAATTCCAATATTTTCTCATTTTAACCTGTTTTATTCTGGCATCCTTGCATTCTTTCCTTTTGATACAATTATATGCATTTAAAATACCCTTACTATTTACAGCCAAGCATAATAGTAAAACATGCATCATTTTCTTTGCACTGTAGCTGCATAAAAGGTTTATGAAATTATCTGTGACAGTTCCTTGACAGGGAAAACCAGAGATATTACTATAGTAACATTCAAAGGTGATTGCAACAAAAATAAAATTATTCAAACTAAGGCAATATTTGCTCACATAATGTGAGTCATTTGGATTGTGAACTCCTGACAATGGTGAAGGCAGCAAAAATCATCAAGGAAAAGTGTTAATGTGTCCTCACTCCTTACTGCAGAATCCAAAGGCTCTCACTGTCAACCAAGGAAAAAACAATAATACATAAGTGGAACATATATTCCTCTTTAGCAGACTTAAGATATGCACAAAAACTGGGCCGAGTTCGCTTTCGCATATGCTTTGAATTGCCTCTTGACTTCCGTGCAAGCGCCTGTTTATAGCAGGGATGTATCTGTGCAGAGAGGGACTCAGTGCCCTTTGGCTCAGGCTGTGAATATGAAAGATACTGAAAAGATCTTCATCACAGATGAGAAATATGTAGAAAGAATCTGAGAACAGATTTTGCCCTGCACAAGAGCATGACATCAAATGTGGGCATTCCTGTTCTGTCCCCAGCAAAGTATATATAATAATAAAAACAAATGTATAGCTTCTGTGCTCCTGAAGACCTCTGAGCTATTCAATAGATAAAACCAAGGTGCCAAATTCTGCTCTTCCTGTGCAGCTCCACTGATGTGCCAGGGATACGGAGTCTGACATTAGGAGATTAGCACAGTGCATGTGGGATGCAGAACATCACAAAAAGACAAGGTTTTGATTTTTCCATACAGAAAGACTGAGGAGGGGCTCCTGCTCTGAGCGATTTCACTTTAGATGACAGGTAAAGAAACAAATTAAATAGAAGACTGTGCATATCTCTCTAACGTGCTGTAGCAGTTTGGCTTGATATAATGGCAGCTGGGAGTTTTGGGAGATGCTCCTCGGAACTATGAAGGCATAGGGAAAATGCAGCCGTATCAGACATAGAGCTCCCTGTCTCTCTCCCCCTAATATATGCTACATTTACTCAAGACTGGGAAAAACACACTTCAGATGCCATTAACACACTGAAATAAATTGTATCTTGGAATAGGTTACTTGCTTTGTAAAACAAGGAATGGCGCTCAAATAGAGGGATTTGCCCAACTGCCAGTCTCAGCCTACCTGAGAGTCTGAATCCAGGAGAGGCAATTCCACAGTCAGCTAGCTGCCTTGGTGGAGTGGAATGCTGTGCATTCAAGGGCATAGGATGGGGAGGTGGAGGAGAGGGACAGGACAGAGGCAAGGAAAAGAGTTTATCTTTACCCTCTAAAATCCAACCCTCGCCCTTAAGAAAAAAATTAAATCACCTTGACAGCCAGTGTAGCCAGCTCTGAAGTAGAGAAGTTCAAAGATATTGTGCTTCTATTGCCTAAATTTTAATTAGTCTGTGGGTAAAAGGGAGCTTTGAAGTTGTCTACAGAGCAATTTTCATGTGCCCTGTTGACTTGAAGAGACCAAAGACTTCAGCAATATTCAAAGCTGCCCTCTGCAGATGTGTAAACAATTCCACAAAGTGCAAATGTGAGGATTTAGGTCTTAGTCTGAAAGACCTTTTTGAGGATGTGCATGCTAATTCCAAAAAGAGACCTTCTGCATGGACCTACAGGTCTCCAAAGAATAGCTGCAAAGTCAGGCTCCCAGAAGTGCCGAGACCTGCAGACCCAGTCCAGACCATGGTGTCGTAACTTAGGCCAAGAAGCTCGGAGCAATAAATTTGTGTAAGTGCCAAAATCCTCCAGAATGTAGAAAAATCAGATGGTGTTCATTTCCATGAAAATTTCTGCTTTGGTTGAGCTACTTTTGACTTACAGTGAGAGATGAATTTGACCTGCTCTCTCTTTCTCATCTGCTGGGCTGCAGCTGTGCCCTCTAGCACTGCATATGTATTCCAAGCTCATCTAGATGTTGAAACAAAAGCACAAATTAGATGACAATCTTCCATTCTTTCTGTGTGCTGCCAATACCTGTTTGTCACTATAATGGTATTAATCATCTTTTATTTATAGCAGAACATTGGAAGCTTCCATTTTTCCCTTTTGATTTATTTGTAGGACAACAGGTGCACAGCTTAAGCAGGTGTATGGATGTGTGCATATGTTGTGAGTTTGCTGATAGCCACAAAACATCTTTAGTAAATTATTACTTGTATCAAAGCTGCCATTATTTTTATTTCATGCCTAAACTTAATTCCACAGCTGTTAGCTCCCACACTCCATTAGCTGCTTTGTGTCACAACTGCAGTAATGCAGCTCAGGGGTGCAAGACCTCTTCTCTCGCCCTCCAAAAACCCACACAAACAAAACATCTCTAAACCATACAGTGCTTCCAGTTTCTTCTGAAACTTGGGAGAAGCACTGAAAATGTATCAACAGTTTCCATTGGCAACTGCTGCAGAATAGCATGTTACCGGTTCAACAGCTGACATGAAATGCCTTTCCATATGTAAAGCTCTGCCTTAAACACACAAGGGACACGAAGAAAAAAACTTCGTACTTTCTTTTTCTTTTGTCTAACAGTAAATGGGTAGTGTTGAAGTGCTGGATGCTTAAAAAAAATGCAGTTATAATTTTGGATCCAAGCTGTGAGAACACTCATTGGAGACAACTGTTCTCCCATGGGCTAGCTTTGAATAAACAATCACAGCTCTGTGTGATATTAGTTCTTAACCAGATTCTAGCATTGAGCTGTTGCCTCGCCATGGTTACTTGCCTTTTAAACCAATGTTTCTTTTCCTTCTTTTTTGCCAAGATTCTTGCTTGCTTGGCAGTGGCTCGTTCTCATTTGAACTTTTGCCCTATTTTAATCTCCACCAAATTTTTACTCTAAAAGAACCTTTTCACTGATAGCTCTTTGTTGCCCTGAATTTCTTTTCTGTGTGTGAGAACTTACTTGGGGACCAGGCTTACGGGAAAGAGACCAAGTGACTGTCTTCTTCTGAGTATCCAGCAGCTGGCAGACATCTGTGAGATTAGAAAACAAAGCAACAACAGCACAAGACAGTAGCCACTCCCAAAATAAAATTAAATAGGAAAGGAGACACACAAACTCTCAGGTCATTCACTTGGAGATTTATTTTCTTTTGTCAGCTCCTGAGCTTGTCTCACTCCAATTCATCTGAGGATAACACCATTAAAACACATGTAAGAGCATCGCTCTGACACATGGGGGTCCAATGCAGAATTCCTCACTTGTGCTGTGCTCTGGAGTTGGCAGAGCACCAGGGTCCCATGGATCATATTAAAGCCCTAAGGAAGGGGAACATGCCTCTGGTTCCTTTGAAGCAATCCTCCAGGCAACTCCAAAGAAATAAACCAACAGCTTCTATAAAAAAAGCTAAAATTCCTCCTATACAAGAAGAATATGTTATCTCGAAATATCTTGACTACTTTTTTGTTGCCTTTTGTGGAGATTCTGAAATGAGAAAATCAATGGGAACTTGCTGAAGGCTCTCTCCAAAAATTTCTAGCCACATAGTTGATTAATGTTATTTCCAATGCTGAAAAAGAAAAAAAACACAGCTTAGTCTTGGTTGCTCATTCAGGTTCTTATTCCTCGGAAAATATCACTGTGTGGTTGCCTAAAGGAAAGGCAAGTACATGTGTATAATATACATGTGCATATGTGGATACACACATACATAGGTACAAAACCACAATGAAAGTATTTCGTACCAATAGTTGACTTTGGTTAAATCCATTTTCTTACCAGAAGCCTAACTTCCAAATTAATAAAAGCACTGCTATTACAATTTATTCATCTCTCAATCTTGGCTGTATCATTTGGGCTGAATTTTTAGCGTACAGTAAAACGTAGTTTAAGCCTCTAGGACAACACACCCCTTTGGTGTGCTGCATGTAAAATGAACCAGAGCAACATCCTGCTGGTGTGTGCATCAGCTTTTCTGACAGACAAACCAGAGACCAAGGATTTAGTCATCTATATTCCCAAATTAAAAAGAAGTTGCGTTCATATACCTAAGACCAACTTTTCACCATTTAAAATTTCCTGACATTGAAATATAGGAAAATCACCAAGTTACATTGTTCTTTTAAAACATAATCTTACCAATATTGTATATGTTAGAAGATTTAAAATTAAATCAATTAAAAGTCTATCCTTGCTTGCTTTTATTTATTAACTTTTAGAGGGCAATTTTCTTCACAGTAGCAAAACCAATACTCTCAGATAAAATTTCTAACAAGAATTTCCTTTCCCATAAAATTTTATTGGCATTTTAATTTTTCATCTCTATTGAAATGGTAAAATGTAAAGAACAATGCTCTTTTTTTTCTAGTAAAAGGTCTTTATTTACTTTAGAACTGAAGCAGGAGGTACATTTTCAGCTGAGTTCAATCATTTGCTGCATCTTTGATATCTCTTCATTTGCACAGAATCCTGGCTGACAGAAAAATCACTAGCTAATTGACTAGAGCATGCTTTATATGCGAGTGTTGGTTACAGTCTGTCTCACAACCCCCTTGTATCTGAGCTGGAAGTGGACAAAAATGCCCCTTCGAGCACAGCACTCTACTGCACAGAATCCAGCTGTCAGCTTGGGCAATCTACGCCTTAATGCCTAAGGTACAAATTCCTAGCTGAATCCAGCTGAATTACTGTGCTTTCCTGTTGTGAATGTACAGCAGCAAATCATTGCACTGCTCTGGGCACCAAGAGGAAATTAAAGGTCCCAGTGTGTCACTCAGTCTGAGATGGGAACGCCGACATTAGAAAGACAAGGGTCCTTTTCAGTCCTTTGCCGTAACAGAGGAGGAGACAGAGAAGGAAGGCTATTCAAAGCCTTGCATAGGTAAAAATGCTTTGCTTCATTCTAGGCTCTCCCATCTGATAATTCCAAAACTATTTGTATAGTTTGAGTCACTGGAAGGTGCCAAGGTGGACACAAATATTATGCCAACGTCATGGCAGGGAATTGGGGATGCAGCCAAGTTAAGTAACTTCAGTCCAAGACTCACACTGAGACCCACACCTAATACAGCTCCTGCCACATTTCTCATGTTAGATCTCGTCTTTCTGGTGTACTGGAGCCTCCTTTTATACTAGCAAGACCAGAACAAAACAGTGCCTTGCAGAAATGTGGATGGGAGCACACACACAGCCACACTCTGTCACCAAATGTGTGGCTCCCACCAGATGGCAATTAGCGCAGAATGTGTACCACAATATATAGGTGACATAACCCTTCACTGCTGGCAACTCCCCTCATCCAGCATCTCATACTGTTCTGGTTTGAAGTCAGACTCACACTGCTAGCACTGCCCAGCCTTTGGGAAGGGGGCTTCTCCCCACACAATGCCGACTTGTGTCCCAGTGTGGAGTGTCACTTTCCCACACTGAGCAGTCCCTTGATCTGTGAGTAGTGCCCGTGACTTCTTCAGGAACCACTTGCAAAGGACAGTGCAGCTCAGCAGGCCCTTTGTAAATGTGTGGCCATGACACATTCATCAGTAACAATGACCCCTGTAATCATTTACAATGTCTTTGGGCCTCCGTGTGTAAAAAAAAATGCTGCTATGCTAAGCCAATGGGAGAAAAAATTGTGCCATGGTTGTGGCTTTAAAACTGGGACTGTGAAGCATTATTTGTATCGAGGGATGAAATAACAAGTTGGAAGGGTGAGAAAACTTGAAAGGAAATAGGCTTAGGGAAACAGAAGCTGGAAATAATCAATAAATCATAGAATAAAGTAAAGAGAAAGAACCTTTAAAGTGCCCAGCTTAAATGTCAAGAGTATTAGAACAAAAGAGCTCAGAGAGGGAGAATGTGTGACAGGAAAATATGCTGAAACTCTGACAGAAAGTATATTCACTCCTGAGCATGGAAAAAAGTACAGGCAACAAAAGGCAGCAGAGAAAAACAGACAAAGAAATTAGGCAATTGTGTAAGTTCCTCTTCCATATATAGTCTGAACACACAGGATCAGTATTATTGTTTCTAGAAGATTCTGGGAAGTTAAACTGGGTAAAAAAACCCAAACATCCCAGCAGTGGAAAAAATCAGTTTTAAATTTTATAATATGCTGGTAATGTGTTATCACCTATGCATGAAGGTATGCCATAAATAGTGCAGAGTAATGCACAGTAATAGGATCTTGCTTACGTTGTACTGCACCAAAAAAGAAACAGAGCCAAGGTGGAGTTGGTCTTATATTTATCTCTAGACAAATTCATACAGCTAAGACTTAGGTTTTTTCTAATGACACTCTTTCAGTGATGCACTTAATCATACATAGCACCAGCCACACATAGCTCTAGGCATATGTGTTTGCCCTACTGAAATCAATGTATATAACCATATACTTAAAGTTAAGCTGGTACTCAAAATATTTTTCCAAGCTGGAGCCTAAGTGCTGACGGATTACCTAGTTAGCTATAAATTGCATGGTTGCTTCTGGTTCTGGCTACTGGCTCAAAAACAGGTACCTATTCTGTTTGAAGCAAGCTTAGAATAACTGTTATTCATGTAATATAATAGATTCTTCTGGCACCACACATACGGACATTGTGAAACAAAATTTTCTGTTCAAACGGAGTTTGCAGTCAACTGAGCAAAGGCTGCTTATATTTTCCTTAGCTGAAACCTGTGCAGAAAGAAACTACCCCACTCTGGTGTACCTTGAAGAGCAAAATTTGAGAAGCTCTCATAGAGGCTGCTGGGACACATTTGTCCCAGTGAAAAGCAGAGAGACAAACCTCAGGCCCTGTGCTTTGGATGATGGGCTTCTGCACCTATTGGGCCACACAGCTGGGCCTCTTAACAGCCCTGGTGGCACTGACCAATGCACAAAAAGGGCCAAAAAGATACCTTTTACAATATGTGTGCAGTCAGGACACGGCTGCAGTAAAAACTCATTAAAAACCACACATATTTCTTGTTGTGGGACTAAAGCAGCACCTTAAAACTATGTGGGCCACTCAGACAGTGCCAGAGGAGAAAAAGTACATTGAATTGGTTGTGAAATACTGTCAGTTTAAATCAGCTAGTGGTATTTGATAGGGAAACAGAGAAGCTTAGTCCATTTCAAAGAGTCTTCATTAAAATATCTTGCCCTTCTGCTGTGTGCACATAAATGACAGTAGTGATGTGCAACAGTAATGTCAGCAGGTAAATTGAGTGTTAATGCTTGTGTTAATGTTTCTGAGCATGCCCCCTATAAAAAGGAGATGTTTCCAAAAACCTGATGGGTCTGACGTGAGCTGAGTGCTGAGTCAGGGAAAAAAACCAACTTACCGCAAGTGCTTATTTGACAGCAAAGGATTTTGTGGTATGCCTCAATGAGACATTTAAAATTTCACTCATAATTTTATGAAATGTCTCTCATTTAAGTTGTCAAAGCCTGACAGGCTTGTTAACAGCATCAAGGGGTGAATGGTCCTTCATCTTCTTGCTCTTGCTCAACTGAATGATCGATGAACAAACTAAAGCTGACAGCTGCTGCGAAGATATCAAGAATTAAAGGAGATGCAGAAGATGTTTCTACTCCTCCCTGTCTAATTCAGCCTAAAGAATTTGATATTCTGTTCAAGAAGAGGTTGGAAAAGCAAGAACAGCAGTAGCTTAAATCCTGACCTTAAGTCCAGCTTTTCTGCCCACTCCAGCAATGCCCACTAGACTGGAACATGGCAGGGCAGCTCATGGGACT
Organism: Acanthornis magna; assembly: GCA_036785705.1. Classification (NCBI taxonomy): domain Eukaryota; kingdom Metazoa; phylum Chordata; class Aves; order Passeriformes; family Acanthizidae; genus Acanthornis; species Acanthornis magna. The sequence goes on along the minus strand of JAWUZG010000025.1, from coordinate 22,281,034 downwards.
GGGGTCCATCAGTTATTTTCTATTTCCCGGGGTCTACTTCCACCAGGAATCCAGGACATGAGAACCCACTAAAGGAATAAACATGAAAGGTTGCCAGAGCATCCCCAGGATTTACACAATATCTTGACAAATTTGACTCTAAGAACAGCAAAACAATTATTTCTTCTTAAGTAATTATCCTCAATTAAAATGTCAGTATTTTTTGGGTGCTGTTAGCTCTCACTTTAACTTAATGTCTTCAGTTCATGCCTAAGTTTCCCTGAATTTTCCCGTACAAAAAAACCCCGTAGTGATGCACATGAAATACAGTGTTTTTTCACTGCATATCAATACTTGTCAAAAGCCAATTTTGACTTTCAGGATGTACTTGAAACTTCATTCTAAGAATTAATGCGGGAACCAAAGCATGTTACGTGAATAAATGGCCATTCAGATTGGCTAACTTTTGAACATTAGGTCAAGATTATAATAAACCAGGTGAATGACATGCAGACCAAGAGTGACTCCAATCTCAGGATGTGTAATAGACTGGGAGGGACACACAAAGGGACATGGGGAGACTCCACATAGCCGGCTCGTGGACATTTTGTGATCAGGAAGTCAGACATCATTAAATAAATGATTCCTTAGAAATCATTCAGCTCTCTCCTATCAAGCCAGCAAGGTCTACATTGCAGTTATTGCATCCTTGGCCAAAATTACAAACTTCAATGATGAGGTGACAGGCTTGGCATATTAGGGGAGAACAGTGGATGTGATTTTTCTCAACTTTGGCAGGACCTTCAGCATTGTCTCCCACAACACTACTTGCATAACTTTCAACAAACTGATGAATTACATAGTAAATAAAAGGACAGTGGACAGTCAATGTACAGGTGAATTCTAGACTGGCAGAACTATTGGGCTCAGTCTTGTGATGTGGCTGGCGTGTCCAACTGGAGGCCAGTCACTTTTTTATGTGAAGGTAATTAAACAGTTGAATAAATTGCCCAGAGAGGATGTGGAGTTTCCCTCCTTAAAGACACTGAAAGCCTCAATGGACACAGCCCAGAGGACTGAGTTCCAGTTTACGCTGCTTTGAGAAGGGGAGTTGGAGTAGATGATCTCCAGAAGTCCTTTCCCACCTCAGCCATTCTGGGCTTCTGTGACAGCCCCATCTTTGTCTACACCTTGCAGATATTGGTATACTGAATGTTTGTGGCTTTTATTCTAGAAATGGCACCATTAGTCACTGTTTTTCATAGAAAGTGCATCAGTTTATTGTAATTTCCTTGACATACAAGCTGAATTTACAACTCTATTGCCGTTCTTATTTTTCCCATTCCTTACTTCAACTTTGCAGAGTGCTCTCTAATGAATAAAGTCTAAAGAGTATCTCACACAATGAGAAAAGGCAAGAACTGATTACCCTTTATTGAGAAAGAGTCATTTTTAAAGCTGCATTTGTTACCTAGTTCTGTTGAGTCAGCACAAAGCCTTTCTTACTTTATTGTAGCGTAGTTTGTCTGCAGTGTGTGTACCACAGTGCCCTTGGTAAGCATGCGATATTTAAGGTCTGGTATTCCTATCCCAGGGTTAGCAACTCTCCATGGTGCCACTGTCCCAAGAGAAACTCAGACACGGAAAGAAACTTTCAGGATCTGCATTTTCCTCCTATTTTGTAATGCCACCCATCTCTGGCTATCACCAATGGTGGATATTTCTTTTGTGCCTCTGCCTGCTCCTTCTGTATCTATCTATAATGCAAAAGAGTGATCTCCCACTCTCCATTGCGCTGTTTTACTACAGGCAGATGCTATTTCTAAGTGCAGTGGTAGGTCTCAAATCAAAGATGTATGTTTCCCCTACAGTTTCAGGACTTGGGACAATCCACAGGCTGGACTCTTAATGCCTCAGTCTTGATTCAGATGTTCCCCAGAGCCAATATCTTCTTCCACGTCTCCCAGGACAGATGCACTGTTGCCACAATTGTGCCACCTCATGTCAATTCTGAAAAACTTGCATGGTGGCTACAAAGAGATCTCAGCTAACCCCCAGAAAAAAAATCTCACTGAACTTCAGATAGAAGAAGCACAATTGACACTTATTCTTGGGGATAAGGGAGTGGCACAGACAGCAGGGGAGAGAAAAGTGCTCGTGAAAGACTTCAGAATGGAGGGAATTCATTCTTGCTGTTGAGAAGGCCTTGAGGAACTCAGCGTAAAAGTTATTGCATTGTTGTAAGAATGAGAGAAAAAATCGCCCATTACTACAAAAGCATGACAGGCCATTCAAGCACACTGAAAGCTTTTCTGAAAATATGCCTTCTGTGAAGTTTTTGAGCTACAGGAATTATTTTTTTTTTAATTTTATATTTCAAATTTCCCTACTGTGTTACCTGTTATTTCAGGTCGTTCTATATACACATATATAAATGTAAGTATAAATATGCATGTATGCAAGAATATAACCATATGAGCATATGTTTATTTATTTGCATCCTCTGTGTGTGTGTAGAACTATTACAGCAGAATTCTTCAGATGCAGAAATGTTTTGCAATCCATTAATTTTTGCCTTCTCCCTGCACTTGTTATGCCAACACCAAATAACTTACAGGGACTATTTCTAGTGTAGTGGTCCTCAACTGAGGCAGCAGCAAGCTCAAAAATAATTTTAGACCAATATTTAGGCAGAGTTGTCTGCTAAAACAAATTCAGGGTGTGCATATTTGTGTATGAGGCTCTTCCTGCCCTGCACCGCTGCCCAGCTGCTGAGTAAACAGTCCCCAACCCTTATCCCAAAGTGAAGCAGGACGTTGGGGAGCATGGACACAGGGTGCTCTTCAGCCCTCTGTGAGATGCATCTAACAAGCCACCTGTGCTGTTTGCTAGTGCCTGATGCTGACTATAAGCATCTATGTTGGGAACTGGAGACATGGTTACATAGGAAAAGTTGGAGATAAGCCCCTCTGGGCAAGGATGCCCATCTGTTCCCGAGAACCACCCTGCTCCGTGCAAGGTTTCAGGGTGGAACAGGGCTGAAACTCTCCTGGGAGCATCACAGGTGGGGAGGGAATCAGACAGGTCATGGAGTCCTCTTCAACCCACCCAGTGCATGTGCTGAAGTTAGTCACTACCAGTAGCTGCTATATTTATAGTGGGATGTCGTAAGTTTGACGTAAGACACGATTTGTTTTTTCTGTACAGCAGGGCAAAGGTGCCTTTCTCCTCCCCTTCTTCAGTTTTTGGATAAACCCTTACTTGTTTTCACAGGAACATTAGCTCAAATCTGCTGCTACTGTGTGCAGCCGATAAAACTATTGCTTGGAAAGACCATATGTCACATGGAACTACTCAAGAGGCATAAAGCCCCACTTTTTGCCGATCCTTTAAAGATAACGATTTTATGCTCAGTTAAAATGGAAAAGAGCATTATGTTTAAAGATAAACCCATTTACTGTGCAACCGCTTTGCTAAATTCTGTCACCAAATTACTTGTTAGTAAGACATTTGGACTGCCTTTAAAAAAAAAAAAAAGTTGTTCCACATCGTTTTCTCCTTGTTTATCAGTTGCCATGACAATGTTAATGACAATATCACCATAGACAAGGACTAAAATCTTTTACTAGAGGCAAGAAAAGAAAATCAGTTCTCAGGAGAAAGTTGCCTTTATTAATATACTTCTTGTTACCCTCTTTAACCCAGGTAGTTGACCAATATTCAGGGTCCCTACAGGTTGTTTCTGTTCGGAGAACAAACAGATGAGGGAGTGAATTGAGCTTTTTAATGTGCTTCTGTTTGTTTAGAAAGAATGTACACAATGTCCCGTTACTCTGGGCACAGTGGGAGTCAAAACAATAGTCAGTGTTTTCTCTTTTCACACTTTCAAGCTTCTTTTGAGCCACAGCTCAACTTATCTCTCTCAGGTTTCTTTCAAGGTCAGGCTACAAGGGCTTTCCTTGCTGGCTCTGGCGTGTCCTTGCTACTTGCTATGTCTGTTTCTCTGATGTTTCTGCTGTCACTTTCTGAGTTGCTCCATTTCATCATATGCCACCTTGTCCCCAGTCTTTGCAGTTAGATCCTGGAGAAGTGCCTCAGCCCCCACAGTTCAGCACTGTAGGCATGTGTGCACGGTACGTAGGGTGAGGAATGTTATGGTGAGGCTCCTGGAGTCTCAATGAGGATGTCCCAAAAAGAAGGCAGTTCTTTTCCTAGGGAAAGGAAGCTTTCTCACCCACCATCTTCAGTGAGGTTTCATGGCTGACTTTCAGCATAACACCGAATTTATTTCCAACAGTGTATTTTTGCTCCCTGTCAGATCAGTTTCTCTACAGTAGTGCTATAAGGTGGGGGAGCAGAAAATATGTTACTATTTCCTAACAAAACAGCCTCTGATGCAACTATAATAAAGTTGTGAAAAAGTCCTAGAGGAGTTAAACAGATTTGACAGCATTTAATTTCCATAAATTTAGGGCCTGATCCTGTTTCCTTTTGCTAATGAGTACTAGAGGGAGATAATGCATGATTTTTTCAGACAAACTAAAGACAGAAATAATGGCCCAGCTCAGCAATGTGTGGGATTGAGCTGTTGGGACATTTTTATGGCCAACAGAGGTGATTTCAGCATTCCTGCTCTGGGTTAGACCCATCTCTGCTGTGACCAACAGGTCTCCTGTTCAGGCCTGACTGAGCTACACAGATACTGCTTGTGGCAGTAGCTCTGTTGCTGGCCCTTGGGGCTCTTTGATTGGAAAAAAGGCTGCATATACCATAATCCCCACTCAGGCAGGGGAAGGTCTTTGATTTTGAACAGCAAAAACTCATAATAGTTGCATTTTCTTTTGCTTTTGAGGGAACAGACTCAAGCAGTTTTAATTTACCTCACGTTTATGCCACAGCTATTAACATGGCCCATTCAACACAGAAGGAAGCTTCATGCCTGCTGTTCTCAGGCATGACACATCTCTGGTTTTCATATACTTTCTTTTTATCACTTCTTCCATAAACTCATGTCCTGCCAACTTCCCACCTTCATATTTCTTTAGGTGATGGTCTGTGATAGGGCTCAGTGTAGACTCTGAATGGGAAAGATCCTCTAGGATGACCTCACAGACTTTGGAAACAACTCCTTTATTACCACAGATGAGCCAGCTATAATTTTTTGAAGGCCCCAGCATCACAAATGGATGTCTTTGGCCACATTCACAGCAGTAATACTTTGGCACTGATGAGATAGTCAATAGTTGTCTTTCTAGACTGTATTGCCACTCATTAAAATGGGGGGCATGGACCTGTCAGCAGTGGTGAACATGAAAAACCTCCGAATTCAATAGAACCTCATTTAAATGGAATTTCATGTGCCAGAACAGACGGAGCTTGCACCTTTAATTAAAAATCTCAGGCCATCCACTCATGCAGCCAGTCCTTAATCCCCAGGAAATGCCCTTTGCTGAGACCATTATTTCTTAATTAATAGACAGTGAACAGTATACATTTGCTTTAACCTTTGAAAAATATATTTGGTTTAGCCTTTGGGAAAGGGCGTGAGTTTTCTCCAAGCACTGTAGAGGGTAAGCATCTCTTTGCATGAAACCTCCAGTTATGGGTATATTGTATGTAAACTAAAGTGACTGCATATGCTGAGTTCTCAGCAGAAGATGGAATGGTCATGTCTTCTGAACACAGGCGTTCTGAACAGGAGGAAAATGGATTTGGAGGGCAGGGGGGAGGGGGAGTAATTAATTTAAACTTTAAAACTTTGAAGGAAACAATTCAAAAGGCTCTAGTAAGATTGTCACAGTAAGATTGCCAAAAGAGGCACTAGGTAATCTCAGGTTTACATGTTATTAATTTCTTACATTTTCAATAAATTTATAGTCACTAGGTCAGAATCTTAGCAAAAGATCTTCCCTCTCAAGTAAGTATTTTTAACAATCCACTCTGCAATAATTATTCTCCATCATACTCTCAGAACAAGGATTTGAAGACTAGTCACTCAGCCCTGAATCTGTGGATCAATCCTAGATTTGTACAAGTTGGTAAATGTCCCAGTCTGATCCAGGCTAGAGGGGAGCACTCAAGCTTGTTTCTCTTGAACCTGCCATGTGACTGGTCTTTATCCTACCCGTATCCTTACACTGACTTTTTGCTGGCAACAAGACAACACTCAGTCTCAGTCAGCATAAAGCTGGGTGTTGAATATAATCCATCAACATTTTTGGAACCAGTGTTACCCCAGTGTCAGCACTTGAAATACAAGTCTGGCTGAGATATATTTGATGGCATAGGGGCAGCACTGGAACTGGACTTAATGCACTGAGCCACAGCCTCAGAAGCATGCTCTAAATGTAAGGAGATTACCTTATGAGGCCATTTTGCTTCAATCTCTCCTCTTGGATGTGTTCCACTTTGCACACAATGCTCTCACATTCACTGAGTCAGAGAGCATGAGACTAACTCTTCAGTGGAGGGTTTAGGACACTCGCTGGAGAGGGGAAACACATGGGCTCGAGCACAGACTGAAGCACTTCAGTAGAGCAGCTTCCACAGGAGCAAGAAGCCACCTCCAGCCCCACAGTACTCACTGGCCTGCTTAGGCACACATTTTTGGAGGAGGACAGACAGAGCATTTGAGATAATTGATATCTCCATCCCCTCGCTTTAGCTGAGACCACTGGCCATGAGGGAGAATGGTTCAATCTCATCCCATCCTTTCCTACCCAGACACCATGTGTGCATCCAGCTCCTTTCCAGTGCAAGCTGTAAGAGCTCTGTGGCCCTAGGCTAGTGCAGCAACCCCACAGTGAGGCTTCAAAGAGCTCACTGCACCCCTCGCCTGTGCCATGTGTCCTGCCTGCATCCTTCCTCCATAACTGTTTTGTTAAACAGTTAAGGCTGCCAGGTGCCTTGGCAGGCAGTTTCCCCCAATCCTAACCTGACTGGCAGCACTTGACTGACAAAATTCATGTATCAGGTCAGTATCTCCTTTGTGCCACCAGCAAACAAGCTGTCAGGATTAGTTTAAAGCTCCATTGTGTTTAAAGAGGCCAGATAGGTGGTTTATTCCTTCCTTCATCCTTACACCCTCCTCCCTTCTTGTCAGGAACACCATTTGCTGCTAAACTAATGTTTGAAGTAGTTATTATCAGCAAACTGACCTGGGACTTGCCATCATCCCACAAAAGCAATCCTACCCTCAGCTTTGTTAGGAGCAATCTAGTTCCAGGTCGTTTCGTTCTTGCTGATCATAAGCAGCTTTTTGATGAAAATCAGTACTCTCGACACTTGGTTAAAGCCACCTCTTCTTTAACCCCACAAGCCAAAAGCCTTCTCAGTCAAAGGCTGTGACCCCTGAACATCAGGTTAGACTGCACAGACTGCCTGTTGCCACTAGCTATAGCCATGTCTATCTTTGGAAGTGAAATATTAACACACCCCTGTGGGAAAAGAAAATTCTGACTTGATGATAGCATTTCACACCTTCTAAACAAAAAGCGAGGTAGAGAAAAATCAGCTCCTTGTTCTTTTGCTTAGTTGTTATTCCTGACTAAAAAATGTTTGCTCGAAAAGTCACTGCAAAGTCTTTTTCCAGTCCCATATGCTTAAAATTATTACTGTTTTGAAAAACTGACATCAGCTGCTTGTGCCTTGCTTTGTTGTCTACAATCTTCCAAAGACCATTAGCAAAAGTCCTGGAAACCCCAGTCCTGTGGCACGTGTTTTCTCTCCTCTTTCAGAACAGTTCCATTATGCCACTTTTGAAGGCATTTTTGATATTTTGTTCCTAATACTGATTTAGAAGCATCTGCTAATAAATTGACAGGTTGTGACACCTTCCCATAATTTTAGAGCTTTTCCACCTTAGCTTCTGAGGGCTGCTTTTATGGTTTCAGAAGGCTTTTTGTTCACACAGCTTCCATCTTGAGTAGCTTGTTGAATGGGGCTGTCAAGACAGCTATGTTTCATGTACATTTTTCCTGGAACTGAATTCAGTGTTACCTATAAAATTACAAATGCTCTGTCTGCAGAATGTTTCATTCTGCAATGGCCAGCTTTTGATTGCTGTGATTTCTCATCTTGCAAGCATCAAATCTATTTATAATACTTTTATAAGGAGATTGTTTTTATTGGTTGCACTTGAAATTCATCCTCTTCAATGTGTTACCCTTTTTCGTTACACACCTAACAAATCTAGGCTCATAATTTGCTCTGTGTTGTGCCCAGTGTGTTCACTGGGAATAGAATGTTTGAATATCTGTATCCAGCAAATGGGAAACCAGCTGTAGTTAGAGCCTTGTTACTACTCCTTAACATTTGCATCATGGCACTACTTGGAGGCCCTGGCAAATGAAGCTCTGTTTAGTTTGGACCTCTGCATATCTATACAAAAAGTGAGCATGTACTGTATGTACTGTAAATAATTAATGGCAGATGAAATAATTCTTTGTTAAAGGTAGCTTGCCATCAACGTAGTTTTTCTTGGTTTAAGATGTGAACCCCTGTGTATCTTCTGTCTCCAGTAATGTGTCATTATAGTGAGGCTTTTTTTTTTTACCTCTGGTCGGCAGATTCCTGCTCTATGGCTTACTTCTAAGGGAGATCTGAGAAAGGTAACCAGATAAGTAAACCAAATGCCAGCCTGTGGATGTTAACTGGCCACACAAGGGTTAATATTTGCTTCAGTCACAATTTTTAAAACAATACCAACAAAAACAAAAAAAACCCCTAAGGTGGAAAACCACTAATTTAAAGACTGGAAACACTGTCTTTGTGGAAGTCTTTGTTTTAAACTTTGAAATATTTTTTTGTTTTCCCTGTGAAATAACCAAGGACAGCAGGTGGTTGAGAGCACTGAACAAGGGTCCAGAGCAAAAACATCATGTAAAAATGGCAGGCACAGGTAGGGTCTGATTTTTTGGTTCTGCATGACAGTGCTTGAACTTGGGCATATAGAGGAGGTAATCAATTAAGAGCAACCTATTGATTCTTTCCTAGGGCTCAGTGAGACTTGTCTGATGTCCAGAAGTCTGAAATCTATGCTAGGCACATGTCTTTTCCTCAGCCTTCTTCCATAGGTGCACCTGCAAGTATGGAAATGGAAACCTGTTTGCTGGGACAACAGATGAGACACAGCAACTGTTCAGACACATTTCACCTGGGAGTGGCTTAGGGGAGGATCTCGAAAAGTCAGGCAGAACACCCAATCCTTTTAAAAACCAGGCATGACAAGAACTACTGGGATCTCTTTTTATCAAAGAATGCTGACAATATAGTTCAGGACAGGGAGGGGGAAAATAATTAATTTTTCCACAAAATTTACTATTTCTAATTGCAAATACTAGGCACATTTTAAAAATATTAATGTTAATTTAAAGGCTAGTTTAAAATGTTATATAAATGGCTAAGTTTTATACAGATCTTTTCACACCGTGTATTCACATATTCATAACTAGCTGGTGCTGTATGCATTATTATTACTTATGTGGTAATAGGGAAGTTGAAAAGTGGTTTAATTTTACTGTCATATCACTAAGCACTCCTGCTATCTCGTACCTAAACAATCTTAATACTAATAAATCCCCTATTTGTTTTGTAATTAAATAATACTGACTGCCTGAGCATTACAACACAAACAGGAAGCACTCTGTACTAAGAAGGAAGACAGTTGCACTAAATGGACATAATTACATTTACCTGACACTAATTTATCTGTTATTAATTGATTATAATAATTTTTTTAAGAACACTTCAAAATGTAAATAAAAAAGCAAAATTAAAAAAATCCTTCTCATCTCTGAATTCGACTTTCAAAATCATTATAATTTCTGCTTTTTCTGAAATTAAAAAAGAAAAACAGCAAAAACCACCTTAAGTATTTCAGTGAAATATAAAATCTGAAGTTCCCCCAGCTACAAAGATAATAAAGACTTTCAGCAGCATGTTGCTGATCTTGTTACCAAACAATTTTGTGTTTGGAGTTTTTTTGGTGGTGCCACAAATAATAGCTTGCATTCTTAATACCTCTTTTTGAATTATATGCCAGGTCAAAGTCTGCATTTATTATGCATTATGCACTTATGCTAGCTCACAGGAATTTTTGGGATACTATCTATCATAAAATTGAAGCAGATTTTGCAGTCTCCTATCTATTTCATTCTACCTTTCCTTTTTTAAATGACTTACATTAGAAGTATCACTTTAGAAACACCACAATATGGTGAACTTGTACTTTTTTTTTCTTACTTTTTTCACACCTAAATTACTGGACAATGGCTTTAACAATAGACCTCTGGTGAGTTCCTTTCCAAAGCACCAATATGTATCAATTCTGCTACACTCTATGCCAGACAATTTGGGTAAGTTTTAGAAGAAGCTGAGGAGTTGTTTCTTGTTTTGGTTTCTATTACACTTTTATGCTGTGGATAGGTTATTTACATTATTTATTCTGATGCTTTATTAAATTATTGCACTTCCATGCCTTTTCTTCGTTGTTTGACCTTGTATGATACTCACCACTCAAGAGTGGTGTGACAAGGGACAGCTGTATCTTATCCTGCATATAGAAGGGGGAATTCTGTTTTGGCTCTATTGTGCCTGTTTACAAAAACTGACAAGGGCAACCCTGGCAAGTTAACCTTTTGCAAAGTTATGTCAAACCTATTGCAGAAGTCCCATATGAAGCACTCATCTTCAGCCTCCCAGTTACCAAATACACTGGAATTTTTTTCCCCACAGTATTCTCCTAACCAATCTCACCAGTCAAGTGCAAGATAACTCACATGTGTATCTCGGTATTTTGCACACCTTTTCTGCTGATATTTCCTCCTCTCACCAGCTACAACTGTTTCCCCACTGCCAACACATTTTTTATAAGATCTGTGGTTGATGGCTGAAAAACCTCCCAACCTCCAATTGCTATTTACGATGTGATTAGACAGGTCAAGTTTAATTTCAGCACTGTGCATGAATCTGTTATCCAATCATCCTAATGATACGCTACTCAAACCAGCAGTGGGGCTGAGGATGGAAAGAAAACCTTGATTGTAAGTTGTCTGCCAATGATTGGAGTTTGTTATGAAAGAACTCTAATGCAATCATCCTTGGCTCCCTTTCCCAAAGGTAGGGAACATTCGTATCTCTTCATTGTCACTGTACCTGCAGCTGTGGAACAGATGAGTAAAGGTATGCCAGAAAGAACGCAGCATTGCAGGACAGACTGCTTTTGCTCGGGGTTAAGGCAAGGGTACACTTAATCAAATCAGCACCTTTAAGAAAATGCCATCTTTCAGGTAGAAGATATAGCCATATCTCCTCAGCTGAATATTGCTGGTTACATAATCCAACCAGCTGAATCAAGAAACCACGTGCGGCAATCCCAGATAACTTGGTTTTGGTTTGCCATTTCACCAGTAGTTGCACATGTTTGAGGCACTCCCATGTTTAGTGGAAGATGACTTCTTGCAGGGGCACAGCTTCATGGATGGCATACACGCCTTGCTGCACACCCTGCCAGGGCTTGAGTATCTCCCAGCTAACAGCCCTCTAGCCAGCAAGATGTGCTCCATGATAAGGGAGACAGCACTGCCAGACCCAGACTGCAACGGTGAGATGCAGGAACAGGCTGAATCAGCACAGGCAGATCAAAATGTCAACACAGCCATCACATCTGCATGCTAAAGTTTCTTGCAGGGAAGTGAAATAGCTGGAGGAGGGAACTCTTTGCCTCTAGTTTTTATAATGCCACTCTGGAGCTGCTCTGTATGTCTGCTTTCCCCTATGAGACTCTTTGGGACATCTATCATCCATGGGGAAAAAACCGTAAAAGCAGAGGCACCAGAGTCAAGCAGGAGCATTGAAACACTTGTGCTAGGGTGAGCCAGATCCTTTATTTGCAGCTGTCCTACAACTGCACCTCCCATCCCCACTTCCAGAATACCTCCTTGCCCTTGAATGTGCCAAACACAAGATTTGGCACTAAGAGCTGACATCTGTGAAAACATAAATGCACAGATTACTTATTTTTTAAGAAGCCCAGCTTATTCCATTCTTTCCAGAGCCAAGCACTGGTGTGCGGTCATGTAAGAATAAAATACACTCACTCTTTCAAATACTTTTCATTTCTGGGGGACGTTGTCCTGGCTATATAACATCTGAGCTGCTGGCAGCATGCTCCTTTGCCCACCCAGGCTCTACCCACAACAAACCCCACAAACACCTTTATGAGAAAAGCTCAGCCCTCAAACACAGAGAACAGGGATCAGACAACTGCTGGCTCCAGGCAAGGACCTGCCAGGGCTCCCTCCATGACCTTGAGCAAATCACAGAATCACAGAACTGTAAAGGCTGGAAAAGACCACTACGATCATCTGTTACCACCTCAGCTTCCCCAGTGGTAAAACAAGCCCCAATATCCTATATCAGACACCTGAGCAAACTTAATCATAATACTCGTTCCGTAGTTTTACTTCTTATTTCATAGAATCATAGAATGTTTTGGGTTGGAAGGGACCTTAAAGATCATCTAGTTCCAACCCCCCTGCCATGGGCAGTGACACCTTCCACTAGATCAGGTTGCTCAGGGCCCCATGCAACATGGTCTTGAACACTTCCAGGGATGGGGCATCCATAGCTTCTCTGGGCAACCTATTCCAGTGCCTCACCACCCTCGCAGTACACATTTTCTTCCTAATAGCCAATCTAAACCCACCGTCTTTCAGTTTAAACCCATTCCCCCTTGTTCTCTCTCTACATGCCATTGTCAAAAATCCCTATTGAGGTTTCTTGCAGGCCCCATTTAGGTACTAAAGGGCCTATAAAAGCACTATAAAGAAAGATGCTGTTAAGTCTCCTTGGAGCCTTCCGTTTTCCAGACTGAACAACCTCAACTCTCTCAGCCTTTCCTCGCAGGAGAAGTGCTCCAGCCCTCTGATCATCTTGGTGGTCCCCCTCTGAACTCCTTTGAACAGGTCCATGCAGGTCCATGTCCTTCCTCAGCCCATTCTCAGTACTCTCAGCTACTAATACTTAACACTTATTCTCCCTACAATATTTACCCACAACGATGTGGCAAAAACTGACTTGGGGGGGGGGGGGGGGAAGGAAGGAAAAAAAATAAGAAGAAAAAGAAAAATACAAATACATCTGATATCTGAGGCTGTAACCTTTTTCCGTGACGGGGTGTAGGGGAGGACAACCCACAGTACTCAGAGAGCTGGAGAGATGTTCCGCCCATTCCACAGCCTCACCCCTTCCTCCCCCTGGCAAGAAACACCTCCCCACCACGTCAAGATTCCCGCAAAGCCCCCCCGAGTGAGAACTGCTCTGGCGCGTACTTGAAATCGCTGGCAACGAGGGGGTGTTGGGTGCGAGAGGGGCGTTCGTGGAAATGAGGGCTGCTTGGGGCGAGAACGGGTGCTCGGGGCAATGAGGCTGAAGCGGAGTTTTCTCCTCAGACCCTGAGGAAAGGAAGAAGCTCTTTTTAGGAGGGAGAGAGGTATTTTTTTTTTCACAAGGATAGGGGGGGATCCTGCCCGCCCGGCCCCTGAGGCGGCGGAGGCGCGGCCGCCGGGCTCCCCCTGGAGGTGGCGGGGGGGGCAGCGCCAGGAGAGCGCCGGCCGTGGGGCGGCCGGGTCCGGCCCTCCCTGCTTCGGCAGCTGCGGTAGTAATAATAATAAAGAAAATTAAAGCAATAAAGCCATTATTGTTGTTGTTACGGGATTCACTAGTAATCGTTGCTTGGACATCTCCCTTTGAAAGTCGGAAGGCTCTGGAATGGCGGTAGCTGCCAGCCAGACGGGGCCCGTGATCTCCCAACACGGCTTTCTCCCGAAAAGCTGATTAATACAGTTCTCCTCCGGGCGAAATGGGATCTGCGTGAGCTTTGCGCACCTGTGGAGCGCAGGACTGCGGGCTCGGGGCTCTGCAGCCAGCACTGCTGTCCAAGATAAGGGACAGGAAAGGCCGACCTTTTGGTGTGTGTGTCGTGGGGACTCGGGCAGCGCTGGAGGTATTGCCACCGTCCTCCAGCCTCACTTCAGCCAGCACCCTGCAAAGGAGACTTGTGCCGCACTGGGAAAAAGGATCTGTGATCCCTTGTTCGTGTGTTAAACAGCATCATGGAGTGGCTGACCATAGGAATAGGCCGCGGCTAGATGCACTGGTGGGTGGTGAAAAGCTAAAATATATCTAGGCTTCGTCTTAGACTGTATCTACATTATAAATAGACAAGGAGGAAAACTTCCATTGTCTGGCACAGGCTGATGGTGAGGGTTTAGGCTGTCATAAGCCTCTGCAGTTTGCTCCAGTCCCACAGAAGTGGAACCTCAAAGCATATCTCAGAGATTTCTGATGGATGAATTTCTGGTTATTAGTGAAGCCCTGTCTACTCAAGCTTTGAAGAGTGGGCACTAGGTCTGGAATTAACATGTGGAGGGAGTCTAAGAGCCAGTGAAACCTGTACCCCCTGCTTTTTTTCATGCTTTGGGGATGTGCTACCAAATCCTGCTCAGAGCAACGTCTGTGTCGCCTCAGTCTTCAAATCCCATTACAGGTGATTAAAGTAATCTAGAGATAACAAATTCCCAAATCACCCTACCCAAACCCTTGTAGAAAGAAAGGGCATCATTTCCGACAGACTGGATGTGGAAAAATTAATTTCCTGGCATCCAAACATAAGAACAGCCATGCTGGTTGAGACAAGTCCATCCAGCCCAATAGCCTGTCTCAAACATAAACAACAGCTGATGCCTGGGGAACAGCATAAGAGAGGGGTAAGCACACAATGATAGTTCCCTGGCATGCTGTCCCAAACTCCAGCAAGCTGTGGCTCAGGGACTTCCCTGAGACAGATGTGGTATCTTTAAATTTAATAGCCCTTGATGGATTTTTGCTTCCATGAATTTGTGTAATTGCTTTTTGAACCCATATCAATTTTTGACATTGCAGCATCCTGTGACAATTAGTGGCACACTCCAACAAAGCAGGGTTTAAAGAAGAGCCCTTATTTTGTTTGTTTTGAACAGGCCACCTAATAATTTCATCTGATGCTCCTAGTTCTTGTGATATGAGAGTCAATTACAATCATTCCCTATTTGCCTTCTTGGTGCCATTCATGATTTTGCAGATTTCTCTCATGTCCTCCCTCACATTTTGATTTTTCAGATACGTATTCTTAATCAATTCTGAAATCCTAGTACAAAAGCCATGTCCCAGCCTTGACCTTCCTCTGGCCCCAGTGTTACCATTTTTGAGCTAGCAGGCTTGAACAACACCATTTTCAGGGTGTAGGCACATCAGATGTATTTATATAAGGATGCGGCAGTGTTTTTAGCTTTGTTTCTTCCATACTAAAATCTAAAATTTGGTTTACTTTTTTGAACACTGCAGAGAATGGATCTGACATTTTCATAAATATGCCCAGTTTTCACAGCTCTTCAAGGATTTTTTCTCTGAGAGCTAACAGTGAGTCCAGCACCCTCAGCTCTCTGTGTAAAGTCTGCTTTGCCCACTGGCATTACAATACACATATCTACGTTGCCTTTCCTCTGTTTTATCACCCTATTACTCAGTGTCATGAGATGATGTTTTTGTCATGTGCCATGTTTTTACTACCATAAATAACGTTGTGTCACCCACAAGTTTGCCACCTTGCTGTTCAGCCCCTTTCTAGTGTATGAGTCTGGCAGATGGGTTTGATGCCTACTTAAGATCCTGGTGAAATTAGAGGGGTGCTGGAGGAGGAAGTAGTGGGCAACTATTTCTCCTCTTTCCATCAGCACAGCTTGCATCTCACCTAGATTCAGATTGAGCCAGCTGCTCCTCAGGGAGGTGCTGGCAGGCTCTTTTTGACCCTGCAGCACATTTGGAGGGATGCTGGTGCAGGCTGTCCATCGTGCACAAGGCCAGCTGTTCAGCTGACACAACCGATTTACGCTAGCGGAGGATCCGGCTGGAGACAGGGAGCCCGCCATCATGGGCATGGGGACAGCTGACAGTGCGGTGGCCTCAGCTGGACACGGCAGTGGAGGCAGGTGGGGTGGCCTGAGCAGAGTCCACAGGGCAGTGCTGGGTTGAGGGCAGACCTGCAGAGGCAGTGCCCCATTCTTTGCCCACCTTGCGGTGGTGTCATTGTACCTCCCCACGCACAACCTGACAGGTGTGTTTATTATTAATAACAAGCAAGGCTTTCGGAGGCAGGCCCCTGCTTCCTCGCTGCTTGTCAGTGCTGAGCACGGCCGGTCAGAGCGTGCTGTGAGCGGTGCTCGCACAGCCAGAGCTGTCCCCGGTGCGTCCCCATTCCAGCGTGTCAGCCAAGCGTTTAAGACACCTGCTTCTCTTCGCTCCTGCGCTGGCCGTGGACTAATAGGGACAAACGGGAAGAGGACCTAGCAGAATGCAGAAGATAATCGTCCTGTGCCAAAAGAGAATGTATGATCAAAACTACAATGGGCAGGCAAGCAGCGAGGCAGTGACCCGAGGCAGTGCAATGTGTCAGGAAGAGAGAGCAGCAGCCCAGGGACAGCAACGGCCCAGAGCCTCAATTTGTAATGACTGTGTGGACCACATGCCAAGAAGTCTCTCCCCACCTCCTTGCTCCAGAGAGCTCTCCTAATGTTCTAAGTCACTTGGACATCACAAGAAAAAGATCCTTCGCGTTTCCAGCACACGACCTAAGGCATTTGCTCAAGCAAAGCACTGCCGTGCTTCAGCACTGCCGAACCCGCCTCTGACTCGGAGTGCTCCAAACACCTGTGAGTCAGACGATGGGAAATTCTCCCTGTCTTCACAAGCACAGATGAGTTTGAACCTTCTGGGCATTTTAGCAGTTTACCATCTGCACATATAACCTTTTTTTCTGAGCACATTGAAGTCTTGTAGGAGGATGTTAAATCCAGGAACCAAAATAAGGAAACATGTTTACACCTGCTACATCTGTTCAAGAATTTCCAGCCTCTATTACACTTTTGACTTTCACGTTCCCCCTCCTCCTCCTTCCTGTTTGGTCAAATGCCACCATGTTAAAAACAATCCTGTATTTTTCCCCCCAAGTCTCACAGACTTTCTATCGAATCTTGTGAAAACTTACAGCATATGAAAGAAGCTGTGAAATGGTCTAGCGACAGAAGCAAGTGCTGCCTGCAGTCTCTCTTCCTTATCCAGGATTTTCAGATACTGGGATTCATTGTGAAGAAAAATGTCATTAAGTACATGAAATACAGTGATTTTAGTTTTTTTAACTAGAATCAAAAATGAAGAGTCAAATAATTTCTGATACAGATGAAATCTTCCTGAAAACCAGGTGCGATTTTTTTTTTAAATAGATTATGAAAAGTATTATAGCACTCCAGAAAAGCAGCACATACAAGATCTCTGTTAGCAGATGCCCCAGTCAATTATAACTGGTTTGCTATAGAAAAAAAAACACACTAGTATCTTCTGTCAGAGGTGATCTGTTTCACTAAAAGAATTAGATGTATGATTACACCTATTTTTAAGTCAGACCCATCGATATGAAATATTTATGAAAAGGAAAAAGATTCCTCACTTGTTGTGGGGGAATAGCAAAATAGTTCTACTGAGCAGAATTCAAAGGAGATTTCTGCACATAATTTTTGCCAAATTTTATGTTAAGGTCTTTAGTGGAAATATATTTTTCAGTGAAGCAAGTACTTTGAGTAAAATTACTTCAGGAGTGTCCAGTAGCATTTTTATAACCATTCAAATTAATGTATTGATAAAGAATTTGAAAAATAGAGAAAGAGATACAAAAAATATTGGATAAATTCAGACATTTTCCTCTGAGTAATCTATTCTTTGTAATGACTTTTCTCCTGGAAGATTTACACTGGCTTTGTGAATACATGAGCTGGATTATTAATAATATGGCCAAGGTGGTGGTACTGGGAAAAATCCTCTTCTCCCTGTCATTTCCTAATAAAGCCCAGTTAATGGAAGGGAAATGTTTTCACGGGTCAAGAGGTAACTAAGGAAAGTGCCATTTAGTGATTGTGGCATTTGGTGTTATGATAGGGGCCTCTGTTTCTTTGAATTGCTATGGGATGCTTGTGTGAAGCATGCTTCCTAAAACAGCAAGAGAAATTAACAGTATTAAGGTCAATATGGGACATATTTGCGAAGGGCTGAGGCAAATCTTGTGGTCCTAACTCAGGCAAATTCTCCCTGACAGGTCTTGGCCAATACAATCTGCAGGTGTCCACTTTCTTTCAGCATTTAGCCCAGTATTCAACCAGAAGAAAGCAGTTCAGTAATTCATTAGGATATGATCATGCCGGGCTGGTTACTAATTGTTCAAAATACCATTGGAGGCACTCCAGGATGCTGCACAGCACTCCACAGCTGGCAGCCATGGTACACAGGCGGGTATGCCACCCAAATAGAGCTGAATAGCATGAGAGCCACAGGAGGAAAGCAAAAATCCCTTGCTTCCAAGCCCATGGGAACCTTCCTGTGTTGTGAGGAGGGAGCTGCAGGTGCAGGGAGCTGCAGGCAGGATGAGTGCTATGCGCAACCCCACTGCCTCGTGCCAAAGAGAAATGTTAGCGGCAAAATAATTTTACTCCTGGCTGTCAAATGGGAGCTGCGGGGTTCCTCTCCTAACAATGAAAGGCAGACTACTGTGCATTAACAGCCCTGCCGGTGCACAAAGTGGCCTAGCCTGTTATTAAACTGTACAGCTAAAGCTGTTGTTCTCCACTTAGCTGAAAGTGAGTTACCATATTGCAGGTCCCCCAAGACATTCCCTACCCTTGACATATCCTCTCCCTCGCATGAGTGGTAATGACTGGGATCAGATCCCTTAGGCTCCTGCCTGCACTGTTTTACCTTGCTTTAGAGCAGCTTTTTTGAATAACAGAGATTTGGTCTGTCCCCTCTCCTCTTTTCTGCTCTTCCCCCTCAACTCCCCTCTTTCCCCCAGCCTTTATTCCTGAAACTCTTTAGTGGCCATAAGGATCTTTCTCTGCAACAAATACAGTCAAGATAACTCAGTTGTCCTCTAAGCAGGTTGCAGGTGGGGTTTCCCTGCACAGCATAGATTGGATTTTAAATGTATGCAAATAAGCATTTGTGTTCTCAACCCCATGACACAGAAGCATCAGGATTTACTTACTGACAGGTTTTTTTTGCATTTTTAAGTTCATGTTTGCAAATTTGGCTCTGAAATTAAAAGAACTGCAGTAATAAAATTATTCTGACTTCCTGGGAAATTTCACAGCCATACCACGTAAGGACTTGAGCCTGAAAATCTATACAACGGATACATAGATTTATTTTGTTATACGCACATTTTTTTTTAAAGGAAAACATTTGCTTAGTATTAGTCTCACTTCCTTAGGATAGACTGGATGGCCTTCACATACAGCACCATAACAGATAAAATCAGTCCTTTCCCTAGCAGCCTTTTTGTGTCACTGCCTGGCTTTGCTTTTTGTGTGTGTGCAGTCTTGATCTGTCGCTTTCTCCAAGGCCAGCAAAGTAAACTCATGCTCCTGACTCATAGCTCCAGATGGATTCAAGCTCAAGCACACCGTTCCCCCTGGAATTTGGCATATGTAGGTTTATATGCCCTAATCAATCAGGCTGATTTCAGTTAATCCTAATCGTCCTATTAGGGTTCCCAGATAGCAACAACAGCAGCTAGAAATCCCCAAGCAGCCTAATTGACTTCATCTAATTACATTCCTTCTTGAGATTTCCATTAAACTACCCCCTGAATTCATTACAGTGGTTGGCTGTAGGTTTTTAGGGCTTCTTAAAAAACATATGCAACTATTGGGATAGCTCAGTTCTAAGGAGCTGAAGTAGTTACTATATATATAAGAGCTTGCCACCTCCACACAGCTATCTGTCAGTTGTCCTGCTCTAGCATATATCAAATGTGCCATCTAATCACTGTGGGGGATACCAGTTTTGACTCCTGGCACTTAGGCTCGTTTCTGTCGACATGCCGACTGTGTTTCTTCCCTTGTAGCACTGAACGAACCGCACGAGTCAAGAGACTGCCAGCTCCTATTAACCTCTCGCATAAAGGATTTATAGATATGTCTCATTATAAAGTAAGGAGCTGACATTCATCTCAAAAGCAGTTAGCTTGGAAAAGAATGCTCTTTTGTCAGTATTCACCTTCCTCTGCGCTCCTTCTGTGGTAGTAAATTGTAAACTGCTCAGTCGAGATGGCATCTGTCATAGTTAGGTTTCTTCAGCTAATTTGATCACTTCTTCCATTAAAGTAATGCTTTGGCTTCCCAAATGTAGCTAAGCTCTCAGTTCGTGCCTTTTGCAGAATACTACAATGCAGTCCTGAAAAAAACCCACAAAAAAAACAATGGCCATCTTCTACCCTCAGCATTTTAGAGGTGGAAATTTCTGGGGTAAGGATGAAATTGTTTGATCCCAGCCTGGTTTCCTGTGTACATGCAACTGAGATCAGCTTCCTTGAAACTGGGGGAGGCTGGAAGCAAAGGATTCTTTTCATAGGTATTTTTGTATACAGTATGCACACATATCAATGCTTTGACTGGAATTCACTTAAAAATGAAAATAAAACACACGCTAGACACTGGGAGATAGGCACTTTGACAACTGTCATGTTGGAAAATGCTTTATAAGTGAGACAAGCCTTTGTCTTCAGTCTGTTTGGAAACTGATGCCACTGATCACTTTTATGGACAGTTCCTCTAGGTGGGAATGACACTGATATCATTCACACAGAAACTGCCAGATTGATGTCAGTAAGACAGCAGAGTGTTCAGGTTCATTGGAAGGAATACAATACCTTTGATAAAATAAAATCCTTGACTGCGCACAGAGGGAGCAGGTCGAAAAGGAACGTACCCTTGCCAAATGTTTACCCTTGTATCTCTGCCTCATGGAGGGTGTGTTCTCTTTCAAGGTAGAGCCAAGGACAGCCAAGAAGTTCTGTGTGAATAACACTTGATTGTCGCAGGGAAATAACTATGTCATTAAGCCATAAACAATGTTGTGATGACTTTAACTAAGTTTAAGCCTTTGTAAATCACAAAATCATAGAGTTTTTTTGAGGGGAGATAATATTTTACAAAAATATTGATGTTTACACTAGATTAATGGCTGCTTGCCTGTAGAGACCACCAGTGAACAGAGTATCTATCCAAGGTCAGAACTGCAGACACAATAAGTCACTAGAAAGTTTTGTGCAGCAGGATTTGGCCTAAACAGATATTTCTAAGAGCTGGCTAAGGTTGCTAATTACTCCTCTGAATAACTTTGAACTGACATTTTTTGAATCATTTTCATTCCAGGGGGATTAGTAAACCTTTTTAGCAGAAGGAACACACACCAAAACTTATAAAATGCATTTTTAAAAACTTTCTAAAATAATTGAATGCCAGTTTGGAGCCACTTTTCTCCCTTTTCTTGTTCTATTTTGGCACTAACATGCAAAAGGAAGCTTGGGAGGGGAAGTGTGGGAGGAAAACAAAAACCAAAGAGAATACAAACTAGAACCAAAGAGACTTTAAGTGCTTTCTTAGAATTGGAGACGTCGGAGACTTTATAAGACATGCAGACACTCAGTACTTTGTCAGCACTGGGAGAAGCAAAGGCCTAATTCCTTCACACTCAGCAGAGGCACTGGCTGAAAAGCCCTCTATTGTTTTAGGAAACACAGGCAGTATTTCTACGAGTGCAGTATATGCTTCAATGCAACTCAAACTTATGTAAACAACTTGACTCCTTACATTAAATATTATGCTCTCCAGATTATTTATGCAACACACATAGAGGAAGATCCTTTTGGGGTGCAAGTTTTAGACTCTTTAGGAAAGCACCCCTTTCCTGTGCAGCTGCTTTAAAATTGTAAACATTTGTGCTTCAGTCCAAGAAAATATGAGCTGACATGTTTCTCCCACTGATACACAGTGTTCCACAACCCAAACTTCATCATTGTCATCAAATGACATGGTCTGACCAACTCTTTCATCCCTCCTTCTAAAATACAGAACCATACAGGGGCATGGAAAATATGCAAATAAAAAAAAAGCTCTTAAAATTATGAGGAGCAGAAATGCACTGTGTTGAGCTAACCCTCCTTTTGAAGCAGTCGGGCACTGATTTTTTCATGCAGTGATTATTTCCATCTCTGTGGGCATGGACAGGTGTGTGCACAGGCAGAGTGTGCTTCTGCAGTGAGGTTGTCGCAGACATGTTGCGTCTGCAACATGAGGTTGTCTTAAATAGTGGTGCTGGAGAAACAGGAGGAACCATAAACAGAGGGAAGTTTCTACATGCCTTTTCTTGTAAAGACTTTTCTGAAAAAATAGGGCTCAGTAGGGCTAAAAATTGATCACTGTTGTTGGGGATTTTTTTAAAGAGTGTGTTATTTGTGGTCAGCTGGGCATAGCTTTGGGGGCCCAGAGCCGCATTAGGCAGAAGTGCCTAGATGCCTCAGAAAGCCTCCAGATTACGTCAGCCATAGTACCTCCTGCTGGCACGAGGACAAGTTCTTCACCTGTTTCTGGTTCACCACCCACAGCTGTGCCTATGCTCACAAACACAGCAGAGCTGCTGACCTGCATGTGGGGAACAGCTGGCTCCCCAGGAAGCCCAGAGAAATCAAGGGGAGGACAACATTAGTGAATGACAGACTATGGGGAGGTCCCCAAAGTGCACTTTTGTTCATCTAGTCAGTCATCAATTTCACCAGCTCAGCGTGTTGGCTGGCAGCTCCTTGAGGTCTGCAGAAAACAGGAGGGCACACTGATGTTTTCTGTTGCACCAACTGGAACAAGCACCAGAAAGGATGATGTTTCCAGTTTCATGGACACATCTCTGCCTTCCTTCCCTTACCAACACAGGGGCTGCTTTGTTTGCTCAGAGTAATGCTGTGCATGTCACAATCTGAGGGTGCTAGGGATAGGGGCTAGCGATAGGGGAGAAGCCAGTGCTTTTTGGCAGAGGGGTGGTAACACCTCATATATCTGATAGTGGATGTTCAGTGTGATCTTGAGATCAGGTGTGGTTCTGTTGAGGGGGCCAGATCTCAGTGCTGTTAGACAATGATGCTTCGACCAGCTGACCAAAAACCCTCCGGTAAAAATTAATTTAACATTTGTTTCCCTTCATTGGGACTGTGTATAACAAATGCCCTGTGTGGGTGATAAAGGTGGATCCTACACTCTCACTTCCTTTGCCTGTCATATATTTTCTTTAGTGAGACAAGCAGGATGAGAGAAAAATCTGTTCCTGCAACGTGAGCTCAGGCAAAGCTGATCTCATTGTGAGAAAGTATTAGCTTCTTAATTTGTGCTATTGAAACTGTTCTGTGGACTTCCATTTGGTTGGGAAAGGAACTCCAAAGTGAAACAACTGCCGTGCAGGGGAGGCTGCAGATGGCTGAGTAGTAACACACATACTGTACACCTGCACATGTTTGGCACAGAAGGGTTTGAGTGCAGATTTGTGAGCTAGCCAAGGGAAGACAGATTTATTTTTTTGAGGAGGCGGGAAGATCAGATCACCTCCAGGTGCTACCCTGATAAACACTGAGAATAACTCACCAGTCCTCTACAGTTCTTCTCTGATCAACTTCATCCTTGAGATAGGAATTAGAGGGATAGATACATTATCTGGGAAGTTGTCCAGATTAATTTCCAAGGGAGTTAGATACTCAACACAGGCCTGCTATAAGGAAGGTTGTTTGGGTTTTGTGGGGAGTTTTTCCCCTTGGTTTCTTTAGGGGGAGGATGTTGATTTTAACAGTGTTGATTTTAACTGTGTTGTAGGCAGTTGGGACATTAGATACAGCTCAAGCTCCCCAAATTCTTCCATGACTGCAAATTTTTGGGAACCTTTTGAGGAGAGAGGCAAACCACTCTGCATTTTGCTTTTTAGATTTGCTCTTCAAATTAAAATTCAAAGACATTTTGTAAAATAACCAAACACTCAGTCCCCTCTGTACCATCCAGAAGAGAAAGAGACCTCCTCCAGAAATCTCTCTGAATTAGGGAGAGGCTCTGAGGGGGTTTTCCACTTGCTCCAAGAGGCTCTGAGTTCAGCATGTGCTACAGGAAATAGCAGCAATTATCCTGCAGTTCCTACCCCCAAACTCCAACAGTCCGCAGCAGAAAATGGGAGGTGAGCAAGGACATGGTTAAATGCTCATCCACATTTCCTCGTGCCATGTACCTCTAGGATGCCGCAGAGCCCACAGTCCTACCTAGCTGTGCCTTTTGAGTCAGGCATAGCCTGGCTTCCTTAGGTTGGACATACCCCTGCAGGAAGCATCATGTCATACACCGAGTTTGAGTTACTTTGCTTGAAGCAAGTGCTGCTGCATGGGGCTGTGTTGCACCACCTGTGCCCTTCTTAAAACATCCTGGGGTCTCTATCCTATAAAATAGAAAGATCTTGAGAGATATGCATGCAGAAGGAGAAAGCTAAGAAACGCTCAATTGTTGGTCCTGTTGTTTCAGGGGTAAAGCAAAGTCCTTTCTTTACAAGGTGGTCACAGCAGTTCAATGTAAGTTCATTTTCAAGCCAGTGATTAAATTGGTGTAAAGCACAATTTAACAGTTCAATTTAACATCAGCTGGCATTGATGACACCTTGCATTGATTCTTGTCTGTCTAATCTAAATTGATATAAGCCTGATTTCAAATGAACTAAGCCTGTCTGTAGAGTGTTATGCACTTTTTAAGTTCATGAATTTAAAAGAAAAACCTTTGACCAAAAGGGTTCAGGTTTCTCACAAAGGCAAAACTCAAAACTCAATACTGATTTGGACAGTTCTCTCATTAACCTTCACTACAGGCAGCTGAGGAAAGTTATTTGGGGAGCAGAATGGTCAATACTTTGCCTAAGTAAATATATAGTACAGACAACCTAGAAAGACATACTTATTTTGTGTGACAGCAGAAAGAATGAGAAATAATGGACCAGACAATTCATCTAGATTAATTTCTTCATTCTAAGTAAGCTTCTCTGTAGAGAATATTAACACCAGAGTAAACCTAATGCTACACAAAAAGGCAAAGATGTTACTTCTGTCCACGTTTTTGCATGTTCTTAAACTCTTCAGTTCTGGCTCCTGTCAGAAACAAGGTGCTGAGCAGGATGGACTGCTGATCTCACCCAGCACTGCCATACATCTGGGACTGTGAGGACCTTGCAGTGTTGAACTCTACAAGCAGAACTGGAGGAGAAAAGGAGAAAGTGAGCAAAGAGGAAATAGAAACACAGAGGATCAAGAGGGTGAACTGCAGAGAAAGTCTTCTCAAAGCTTTGATTGGTAGCTCATGTGCTTGCTGTGGGAGAAAAGAAGTTGGGGATAACAAGGACCAAAAGCTGTGGTGCACAGAAGTTCACATTCTGTGCAGTGCTTGTCTGCCAGTGTTCAGGCAGTGTCTGACACAGTTCTTTCTGGACATAGGCTGTCAACTCCTTCCAAGTTTTGGGACAGCCTGAAGCAAGTACCTCTGGCCCAGAAGCAATGTCACCAAGTCAGCTTGGGTTCAGCATCATGTAGCTCATCCAGCTGGTGGAGGAGATGGATTTCTCCAAGACTAGCTCTCCACTGCACCTTGCTGGGGTGACTGTGCAGTCCTGCAGGGGCAACACCCTCTATGGGATGCAGCATTTGCAATCGAAAGCACTGGCTTTCGGCAAGAAATGTCAACTATTTCATTTCCTTCTGAAAAGCAAGACTGCTATGTGCATGTGCCTGTGCAGATAGGAGAACAAGGCAATTCAAAGTCACGTGTGCATGCTTTTTAAAGGAAAATAACAAAGTTCCCTTTTCTTTACAATTGTTTTTAATATCCCCCCTTCCAAGTGCTCATTACATGTGTTGGCTCAAGATCACATAATGCAAAAATTGCAAATTCTTTGCAGTGCTCAGCCTTCCATGCACATTTATCAAGCACAGCCTGGTAAAATCCAACAACAAGCAAGAAAGAAATCTCAGGGGAAAAAAAGCATTTTCAGACCTTAAAATTCCAGTGTGGAGAGGAAAAAAAACACTAAAAATTATGAACAGCAAACAATCCCACTCACTACAGCTGTATTCCAGCAGTCTGATAGGTTCTACAGCTTCAATAAGGATATCTTAACCTGATAGAGAAAATGGCTACCATTTTCAGGTGCCAAATTACAACCATCCTTAAGGTTTGAAAGCTAGAAGCACAGTGCTTAGTTAAAGCAGACAACTCTGCTCCAGTCTGGCAGAAGTGATAAAATACATAGTGAAACTTGAGAGAGTGAGATCCTCTCTTTCTCTCCTACTCCCCTTTTTTGCTATATTTTTCCTCTGGTGGGTTGAGGTACCCAGTTGGAGCTCCCAAAATAGAGGAAATCCAGGCAGAAGAGCCTATACAAGTCTATCAGCAGCCTGCTGTGTTTCACTCCATCAGCCAAATTTTGCCACTGGGCTGAGATGTAAAAGTTCTTGGGGTTTTTCACTCCTTCCCCCTAGTCTTGGCCTGGTTTGTACTTTTTGAAATAAATATAGAATAAAAAGCCTGTCCCTTTAATGCAGATGCGGTGAGAAGGGCAAAACTGTTCCCAAGAAGTCAGTAAAAGTGGTAATGCCTATTAATGATTGCAGCAGAGTGCTTTTCAGTTGCCCTATTAAAGGAGCTCTTTGTCCTAATAAATACCAACGAAAAAGCTTTGTCTCAGAGCACCTTCCCTGTGCTTTATTTATAATGAGTCTTCTAATGAGTACATAGTGTTTATGCTTCCTTGAGAGACTCATCACTCCCTCTCGCAGTCTGTTATTTAACATACAGTACTCCATGAAGGTGTCCCACTCATCCCAAATGCCTCCTTGCCCCTCCCACACAAACATCCACATATTGCTTGTTTCAAGGGCGTATACATCTGTGAAGGAAAAGTGAGCCCTGGAAGAGAAGCAGACATTCCAAATGTTGTGTGTGACACGTCAGGAAGAGGAGCTGGTGGCCCTCATTGTCGGCGTGACAACATGGACCCATCAAGGGCAGCTCCAAAGCAGTTCCTAGGTGTGTGTCTCAATCAGGGGTGTGCTTGCACCACTATCTAAACTGGTCATGCACCAGTCTTACACCTGGCAAAATCCCAAGTAAACCACAGTAATTTGACTCTGTTGGCTGTGTGTCCCAGCCCTTAGTAGCTACTACTGACTCACAAGACCAAGAAGCGCTCAGCCAGTGAGATTCATAGGTATCCTCCTAATAGCAATATGAAAAACAACAAGTCTGTTCATCTTTGGTGGGTAGTTTTAGGGAAATTGTTGGGACAAAGAGCTTAGTTGCCAAGTAGCACTTTTGCCAAAGCTCCTCATGGCTGTAATTTGCCACGGCACATTCTATATTTGGCTGATTTTGGGTGTGACATGAGCTGAATTAATAAGTCTGTGAGGCTTCATGTGGTTTTCTGTTGCCATTCGGAGTCATGCCTCGAGATTGTGGTATCCTACAGGACACATCCCTAATGTGATCTTATGACAGAACAGAAGCAATTTATGTTACCAGGGTGCCTGAGAAAAAAAAGAAGGAGCCTATTATAGAGTTGTTCCATT
Source organism: Acanthornis magna (assembly GCA_036785705.1). Taxonomy (NCBI): domain Eukaryota; kingdom Metazoa; phylum Chordata; class Aves; order Passeriformes; family Acanthizidae; genus Acanthornis; species Acanthornis magna. The sequence goes on along the minus strand of JAWUZG010000025.1, from coordinate 22,253,505 downwards.
GCCTTAGGCCAGAAGATAGACTCTGAAGACTCTCTTTTATTCTCTGTGTTTTTGCTTTAAGCTTTGAAGCGGGGAATAAAAGGGTTTCCCATCCTTAAGCATATCAATTCCCTATCCTTTTTCTGAGCCTCTACAATGCCTATTTCCACAGGAGGCCAAAATTAAGCACAAGAAGATTACATAAGGAGCCTTGGTATCAACACTGAGCATTGAGTCTTACATTTGCTGCCCATCATCCACAGACCCCCATCAGTATAAAATCACAAGAGCAGTAGTCTTTGTGGTATCTAGCACTTTGGCATTTAGAAAGCCAAAATAGTGTTTGGGGCTGAGGAATTCATGGGAATAAGAGGACTTTCTGATCTGCAAGCATAAAAGAAATATGTTCCTCAAAGCTGTTTTTTCAGTGCTTCATGCAGCCAGGCATGGTGGTTCCCTTGATCTCTCTGGAGGGTGTCCCACTACACAGCTGGAGCCCAATAGCGAGGAGTGAGAGACCCTAGGCCTCTCACACCTCACCTTGGGCTTTGAAATCTGCTGACCAGGAGAAGAAGAGCTCCTAAAACAAAGTGGCATGCTCTATGTAGCAAAGGCTTGAACCTTTTGTTCTTCTGGAAGCTGTCTGGGAATCAGTAAGGGAGAGATGTGAGCACAAGCTTGAACTCTTAGCAAGTGCACAGCCAACTTCTATGACAGCCAAAACTTGCATGTTATGTTCACAATCAGCTTTAGACGTGACACAACTCAATAATCCATCCTGGAGCTGACAAAAACCATCTGATCCTTGTCTGGACCATGTTTCCAAGCAAGCTGAAGAGAAAATAAAGTACTTTGAGGAACAGATGATACCTTGCTGAGAAAAGAAAAAATATGTCTGTGAAGCCTCTGCACTTCCCTATGTCTGTTCACCCACTCTCTCTCTTCACTTTTCTCTGGATGAGAAACAGGTTTCCAAAGGAAAAAGAGCAGCACAGAGCTCACCTGGAGAAAAGGGAAGATAACCAGATTTATTAATTTCTTGTCACAGAATTGGCCAGCACACAACCAAAAATGGAACCCTCATCTTTTAGGAAGAGATGATGAAGAACATCCACAAGGTTCAAAAAAATGTGAGGGAGCAGACACAACTATAAGGCTCAAAACACAGCCATCCTGAGACCCCCTGTGGATTTTTCAAACTTGAAACTTGTGTCTCCTTCTCATAACTGACAATTGCTGCTGACTGATAGATCATAAGGATAAAATTAGAAGTGAGATTCACCTTCAGACTTGATGTGGGACCTGTCTTTCCCATTTGAGCATAATACATACACAGTAAATGTATATATGTTTTAATCATAAATCATACAAATTATTTATGAGACTAAAAAAAGTGGTAGGTTTTTTTTTCCCCTCAAGAACAAGAAAGGCGCATTCATGGCTAAGGTTTTGTTTGTCCTTTATAAATGACATTTGATGGTAGGCATGTGCATACACACATATATGTTTCTGTGTGTAATGATACATTCTGGATCACTGAAATCACATGGATATATCTCATACCTCCCCAGTTTTTCCCCACAGCATGTTATCACACAGTTCCCTGAAACTTGCCTAGTCCTACAATACTTGTATATTAATTATTCTTTCATTATAAGTACACTGCTTGTGGCTAATTATTAGTTTGTATGAGTGAAGACTGTCTCGCTCCCAGAATAGCAAGAAAAGTTACTTTGGTGGGCTGCTTCAGTCTGACAACATTTACAGTGTGTGCCCAGGAAGATCTAAAGCATTAGTAAAGCTAAATGCCAGAAAGAAGGGAGTTTGGATCTGCATTGAGCAGATCATGTGTTCACAACAGCAGAAGGGGGCTGCTTTCATATAGCAGCTTCACCAAATGTCCAGTGAATTTTCTACACAGTAAATAAAGTTTTTGCTTGTAAGGATGGTGCTGGGAGGAATTTATTCTCTCTGGCAATTGCATGTCAACTGTTCCAACTTATCAAGAGAAAAAAGCTGTCTTAAATTGCTCTATTAGCCTATTGAGGAGGAAAGCATCCATTTTAGCACAAAACCATATATGGTTGGTCTTTAGGCCAAGACAGACCTTTGTTTATCTAACTACTTCCAGAGGTTGTTTTATTCCCATAAATTTGTTTCTATTTCATCACCTAAGCAAACAACACTCAGTACTCTGTTTTTCTAAAGGTATAGGTTTCAGTAGTGCCTTTCATCGTGTCTGGATTTTGTATGAAACAATACTTTCTGAAGTTCTCTGGATGGAGGAGAAGGTAGTGGGGAACAGATGGAAAGGACACACCACCACCAATTTGACTTTCCTCCAGCAACGTGAAGCACTAGAATTAACTATTCCAACTGTCTCTCTCTCTTCATTTCTTGATGCTGGGGAGGTTGAGTGATAAGGGAGAACGCCTGTTTTTTCCCCTCCTACTACCAACTGACTGAAAGGGTTATATTTAAATAGTGGATCCCTTAGTCCTATTTGCTCTGCAAGCTGATGCTCAAGTGGTTGTTTCTTTATTGTAAAGTTGATAACACAATTTTTAAATGCAGAGCCTTCACAGCAGGCAGCTGAATGGCTGGCCAGATGGCTGGATTGTTATTTGGGAGTCCCTGAACTAGCAGCTCCTTAGTCATCAAGGTTCTCCAGTTATTGTCATCTCCCACTTTCATGTGTCTTCCTTGATTCATATCAGTACCACAAAGGGCTATTTGTTGGACTTAGCCCTAAGAAACAACAATGGTAAAAATGTATGGGAATAGCAGCTCACAATGGCCAGAAGTGGCCTCTACCATTGCAACCAAGGTTTGCTCTTGCTTTTGTCATTGCAGGTTCAGCAGTTCACAGTAAATGACATTCAGTATCACTAGGGACCAGAAAAAAAAATCATCAGCAAGGCATTAGTACAGACTTCTAAAAGCAAGACTGTCAGGGAACCACTTCTTAATCTCATTTGAATTCAAATGCAGCTTTACATGTGTTGGATGCATATGGTTTTTCACATTAAGATGTAAAGTTTATACAAATCCGAGGTGTGAATGGTTCCCCTGAGTGCTGATGACAAATATTCTAGTATCAACACTTAGCTGCTAAGCTTACCTTAAAACTTGCTGGGGTGATAAGCTGCTGGTAATTTCTCTGCCAGCATTAAATGGAAACAGCGGAGCTCCTGTGCACTTCTCACAGTGACTAACTGGAGCACAGGGTATGTATGAACTTTCCTTCTCCTGCTGTTCCAGCTGGCTGGTAATTCATGATTAAAGATCTACGACATGAGAAGCCGGAGCCCAAAATCATTGAAGGAAGTTGAAAACTAAAGGCTTGAGAGTCCTGTGAGTAGATACCCATGGTCTTATGCAAAGGAACCATAAAAGTCAATTAATCCTTCTTGACTGGGTGTATAGATACTGATTTTTTTATTTTTTTTTTAATTATTCACATATACTATCAATAAGAAAAGTTCCAACAAGATTTCTATAAAGGAAATGGCAACAGAAGTAAAAGGCAGGAAAAAATATTAACTTATCTCTGCTTTTAAATGTCTCCTAGATATCTTGGTATTTCACTGATGGGCGTAGAAGAGATAAGAGAATGCCCAGTTTCCACAGATAACTTTATCTGGTATAGTCCCCACAGTGATCTCAGAGCAGACAAGGAGAATAAACAATTGAACTAACAGGGCTCTTCCCTCTGCAACTTCTTTAACTCCTGATGATCCATAACCCTTCAGTGGGGATATAAGGTTTTTTTATTAATCAAAATTTAAGGCAGTTTTGTGAACCAAAACCTAGGGGTCTTTCACAAGAACCCAAATTAATTTCCATATCAGATTTCATTACAGGAAAGCTTAGGGAATTTCCACAGTGAAAACTGAAGGAATGAGTCTGAGCAACTGTTTAGTATCAAAATGTCAGTGGAAGAGGTTTTAAAATACATCATCAAAGTTAATAGTAAATTCCTACATTCCTGTGGACTTACCCAAAATTCTGAATAAAGTCAAACATACAAAACTGGTCTCCATATCAGAGGTACAAAAAGAAGTCGTTCCAGTATTTTTAAAAAGGCTCTGCAGGGAAGCTGTTCCAGAAAAGTAGAGGCAATTTGTATGAGTTCCACACCAATTGCGAATAAGAAAGTAACCAGTTTACATACAGATAAATTCGATATAAAGGGTGAACAGATAGAAAAGGATTATGTCATTGATAAAGTTTACTTGCATATCCAAAAAGTTTTTTATGAAGTCTTACATCAAAAGGTAAGATTCTCATGAGGTATGGTAACTTGGTAAAAGATAGGAAGCAGAGAAATATATGACTACTTTTCACAGTGGAGGAAAGTCTACTGCAATCGCACAGTGATGTGTACTGAACCTGTATTCATAAAATAGGACGAAAGCCTCAGTAAATAATGAAGTATGTTGATGTTACTAAATAATTCAAGGCAGCAAAAATGCAATTTGTCTGCAAAGAGTTCAGAAATATCTCATGATATTGAGTGACTGGAAAATAACAGAGCAAAGTAAATTTGATTCTGACAGTTGCGACATACCATGCACAAAGGAAACAGCGTCTGTGTGTGCACGTATATACACAGTGTGTTCTGGGTGAACTCTAGCCTCTCAGGACAGACATGTTGTGTCATGTGGGCAAGGCTCTGAAAACATCCATTCAGCATCTAGCATCTGCTAAAACAGCATATAAACTGTTAGTAATTAGTAGGAAAGTAGTCAAGGGCAAAAAAAGAGGAAAATATCAATAAATGTATTGTATAAATATTTTATGTTGCACCCATCACCATGAGGAGGAATTACTAGACAGAGACGAAGTGCAGAGCAGGCAACTGGGGTGGCTGGGGTTTGGATGAAGCTTCCATACAGGAAGAATAATGTCACATCTACATTAGAAGGTAGTTGGGTGCTGAAGGGTGGACTGACAGATCAAAGGAATTGCTGTTGAGAGCTCTGGTTCTGAAGGAAAATCATTTCAGGCCAGATTTAGTTGAGTCACCCGGACTGAATGTCCTTCCCATACATAGGGGCCAAAGCTAAATGCAGAATCAGTCATGGGCTGGGCCCCTCTGTTTCTGGTAGCACTTGGAGCATGTTTGGAGCAACCCTGGAGCAGAGCTTCTAGTCTGGCGTAGCCAGAAGCAACCAATCAATGTACAGTACATGGAAGTAGTTGCTTCAGATCTCACTTTGAGTAAAAATGCTAATGTAGATGTAGAGTGGTTGGGTTGTTGTTTGTTTGGGGTTTTGGGTTTTTTTTAAATTGCATAGGATTTTCTTGTTCAAACCAGAAGAAAGGTGGTTGGAAAAGACTATAATAGAGGCCTATAAAATTAAAGACTACTTAGGAATGGTAAACAAGGAACAACAATTCTCTCTTTCTTCTATTATAAGAAGTAAAGATACCTAATGAAATTATCAGACAACAGGCTTAAAGTGAAAGGAAGTACTTTTTTACGCACTGCATAATGAAATTGTGGAACACATTACCCAGGATGCTTGCAAGGCCAAAACCATAAATGAGTTCAAAAAGAAATTATATAAATTAATGGAAGAAAGGCCTTTGATGGGTCAAACCTGAAAACGTAGATGCAATTTACAGGTCAGGAAGAGTCTCAGATTTTCTGAAGTCACACTGCTGTGTATATTCCTTATTCTTTCTCTTCTACCAGCCACACTCAGAGATATGATGTGTGCTCTGGCCTTATTTTCATCTCAGGAAACTGTATCTCAAGTTTGCTGTGAGCCTGGACAGCCCAGCCTGCAAAGTTTAGGCACAAAAATGTCATCAGATTTAACCCCTCACACATTTGTAGTATTTTGATGGCAGTTCAACTCTCCATTTTGACGCCTCTGATTTTAAGCTCTGATTATCACTGATGCATTATGCAACAACTCCTGTGTGCACATTTGTAGGGACTAGCTCAGGCTGTGTTCACCTTGGCTGGAACACCTTTCAGATACCTCAGTTCAGTTGAACTTCCTGAGCCTGAGGAGCAGTCTGAGAAGAGTAAAACAAAGAAGAGGTGGTAACAGAGAAAAGATAACAGAACAAGCACCTTAGCTGTTCAGTAGAAAGTTTTGTAGCCTGAAGAGCATCTATAGAGTGGAATTAATGGCGCTGAGCATTCTGTATCTGTACTATATGTCTTTGTGTGCGGTTTAATTTAAATTAGCTTCAGTTTGATCCCAAGGATATGAATACTGAGTTGGACCACAGTGCGCTGCTGGAACACATACTACAACTCAGTTTCACCCAAATGGAATCCAGTTTGCACACTCCAAGACCACTCCACAATAAGAACCAAAGCATGGTGTGGGGGCAGTCAGGAGATTTATTGCAGAAATGCATGCCTGATCCAAACTGAAATGCTAATGTGGTACCCCCACTGACTACTACAAAAAGGCTTTGTAAGGGGTTATTGTCAGTGTGCCATAGGGTAAGAGTTTAACCTACTGTGAACAATTAAAGTTCTCCAAATTATTTCCCTTCTTCTCCTTTCCCCCCACTACAATTTACATTCTGATTGTGTCAACCCATTTATTTAGCAGTTAATTCATTGCTTGTAAGTCAAAAATATGGCTCATTGAGCTAACACACAATGTCATTTATTTTCCCTTTTTTTTTTAAGCAAGAGCTTGAACTATTTCATCTTCTTTTTAAATAAAGCTTTCTAGACACCATCAAGAAGTCACATGTGATGGGGGCACAGTCATGATATTACATGCAGCCGTGACCACAGCATCCAGCTCTCAGCATCCTTTGTGCTAGACCCGTAAGTCCCTGGAAAAAAAATGCTTGTGTATCTTTGCATTCAAAATGTTGGCCCTGTCATGCAAGCTACTATATCCATATATTGCACATGAATGTGGGTGCTTTCCAGAGCTGGGAAGGTGGGGCAAGGTAGGGACTGAGCAGCCAGAGTGGAAATTCACCATATTCACTTTAAGGGCCCCTGTGTTTGCACGTGACAGAATTTGAACTGGGTTTCTGTCAGTGACACTCTGACTGGCAGCGCTCATTACCAACAGCAAACCTCAACGGATGCTGACAAACCATCAGGAATCTGCCTTCATTTCAGAAGAGGCAAGTTAATGACACCAAGCTTTAGTCCCTATACCAGCAGCATTTTCTCTTTCTTTGCATGCACAGGTCAATACAACAAACTCTACCCCAACCCAGTCTTAAAATATAAATTTTTAAAAAATATTTAAACAAATCACGAAATAATAAAACAAAATAAATGCCAGACTTATACAACCTCTACATTTGATTATAAGGGCAGTATAGACCAATTACCTGTGTATTTATTTTTCATTGAAGAAGGCATAAGAAAAGCAGATATCTTTGTAAAGAAAGCATCTGTAATGTCTTGGTTTGCAAAACTTAATATTTCCTAGAAAGAGTAAGATGTGACCAGCATGGCCATATGACATAAGCAGTGGTGTGGTGGGAATTACAGTTCTGTAATTCAGTTCAAATGAGCCTAGATCAGAGGCAGCTGACAGGCTGATGAGCTGCAGTTTACAGGGTAGAAGTCAGAGCAACCAATGGGATTTAATAAAATAATTCAAAAAAAGTCCTTAACCTTGCTATGCCTCCTCTTCATCTGAATGAAAACACATTCATTTACTGAATTAAACCAATGAGCACATCTCATTGGTGATGTACACCATCATTCCTAATAGTTCCTCAGCAGCGCACCAGGATATGGAAGCTGAAGTCCAGGAGAGGGAAGTTACTAATGTTTGTGTGCGAGAAGCATGCTAAGAGTTCATCTTTCCTCCCACTGAAAGCTGCATTTTCTTTTAAGCTGCCAGTAGGTGAATTAAATGACATTGCAACTACATTCCTGTGAAGACAAAAAAAATTATCTCTCTTAGCTTAAAAGTTATCACAGTTCTGCTAAATTTTTTGCAACGAATATAAAATCATTTGCTGTGTCAGTAATAATTCAAAGTTCTGACTGAATCTAATTTGAATTATTCCTCTCAGCTGTGTGTTCACGTTTCTTATGCTTACAGTAGTTCATACTATCACATCAAACCACAATTCAGGTAAAACTAAAGTAGTGGAGCTCAGGTGCAGGTAATCTTTGCTATTTAAAAAGGAATTCCAACTATCAATGATACCCATGGAAAAAACTGTTGTGGTTTAACAAAAGGATTGTTTCTCAAACTGTTTCTCAGGACATGCATTGAATTGCATTTTGACAACTTCTAGGATAATAAGTAAAATTGCATCATCCAACAGGATTTCAGGGCAAGTTAGAGTATACCCATATCATTTAAGCACTGAGGGTAGGAGCTTTCTCCCAAGATAATGTGTCCTGCTGTGATTTCACTTCCAGCTGAACGCTGGATGTTTCTTTATGTGGCAGGCAGCAGTTTAACAGTGCACAGTGTTTACAATACTACACTAATATCCAGGTCATATATATGAGAGTTGTGACGTTGAAGATGTGAATACTGCTGTGATAGATAATACAGTAAGATCCTTAGGATGTTGTGATGTTAAATTTACATCAAGAATGAAAGCTGCTCTGAGACCAGGTTATGGCTTATCTGCTTCCACAATTTGCTTTCTCCTTTTTCAACTTCTCTCTACCCCAAGCCTGCACCTTAACTGAAGGTCAGGTATTGAATCTGCTCTGTTTTCAGTCTCCTTTTGGGAGTAAATTCTGTTCTGCATCATGTCTATGTAGATGGCACCATCCTAAATACCTTCAGCTTCATTAACATTATCTCCCTTCTCTTGTTACAGCCTGGTCATAAATGTTCACAACAGTGCACTACAAAAAGGTTGAGTTTTAATGACATTCTGAGGCTATGATGTATGATCACTGATCCCACACTATCTGTCTTTCTACAAATAGCCTTGCAAATAGCCCCAGTGTTAAACATAAACCTTTATATTTGAGCACTGTGTTCAGCAACTTCTCAAGGAAGAAAGGGCCACAAAAAATATTACAGAAGTAATGGAATATCCAGGGTCTGACCTGGAGAAAACAACCATTTGTGAGGTTCACTTAATTCCATGTTGCGAGTAATAGGAAGGGAAGGCACATACTCTTCCTCCCATTTCTACATGCAAGTACTCTCATGGAGACAAGAAAATAAAATGGAGACTTACTGAAAACCAAATGCTTCAAGGACAGTTATCAATGCTATAATATACTCAACTTCCTATGCAGCTACATATTTATATGTTGTCAAAATGCAACTTTTTTTGCTGTAAATCCTATGGAGGTTTTATAATTTACAAAGAGCTAAGAGATTATTTGTATTTATTCTTTTTGTACATTTGACCAATTAAGCTCTTATTATAAGCTAAACTTTTAAATCCCTGAAGCAAAGTAATACTGAAACAAGGAAACAAACAATTAGACCAAAAGACACCTCATCAAGATTCTCATGCAAGCCGACATGGTAGAAAGCTGACAGCGATTGAATTTCTGAAACCTGAGTTGTATTCACTACTGTATTCAAAGCTGGCTGGAAGGAAATATTTCTCTGCGTTTGATGACAAATCCAAAGAGAAATGAACCTAGCAAGCTTGTTTCCTTTCTCATTTCTTATTTTTCATAATTGACTTCTATTAGATTTGATTATAAAGTGTACTCAAATTACTGACTCACCAATCCCAAGAAGGCAAGTCTTTAAAGTAATGAGATTAACAACTGTTGATCAAAGAAAATCACCATAGATGCAAGGCTCTGCTTTTGTTGGTGAAATGCATTTAGAGATCTGGCTGGACTGATGAGTATTTCATGCTGGCCACCACGGACAGCTGTACATGGGAAGGACTGCTCCTAAAACAACAGAGAGCACTGCCCACAGGAGATAACCCTTAGCAGAAGTTCAAAGGTTTCTTCATCTCACTTTTCAGGGATTCTAGAAAATGCAGCAAACAAAGGAAATTAACTTCCCATCATAAGCAAACTCATCCCAGTGTCCTTTATTATTCCAGAAACTCAGGGAAGGTCTTTGAGCCTACTGGGAAGTTCTATGAATATGGGGGAATTAAAGGAAATTGCCTTTGGAAGCTGTCATCCTTCCCAGAGCTTCTGTCAAACATGCCACAGTGAATGTGTCAGAGCATCTTCAGGAAAGGCTGGTTCATGGAGTTTCCCAACACCAGTTGGGATGACTCTATAGGGAAAGAAACATGAAAATCTTCCCACCATTTTCAGGTCAAATGCCAACATTTCATTTAAGGGTAAGAAAAGGATCAAGGTGGAATGGGTGTTCTTGGGGACAGGGAGTTGGGGGAGATGAGAAATAAACAAAGCAACCAGGCAAGATTAATTTGAACCCCTTTAGCTGGATCATGATTAGATTGGATGCATTCTATCCACTTGGGCAAGAAGGCAATTTGTTGTTCCACATGGCTATTAACAGGATAGATTAGCTTCATGGAAACAGAGGCTCTAAGGTTTGGGATAAGCATTCCTGGAGGAGAAAAATGAATACAGATAAACCTTAATACAGCTTCCTTTTTTCCATTCTCTTCCCATAGAAAGCTAGGCTGGCATATTATACAGACTGTGCTTCTAGAACAGAGAAAAACGGGGATGTTTTCCCTCAATCCAACTTATACCCATACACTTTGTGATCCCTCTGTGAAAAAAAAAGTAATAGAAACACAGTTTGAACAAAAACAAAGGCCATCTGTGTTGTCAAGGTGATTATTTTATACTCAGTCTGCTGTGACTTTTGCTGATGGGACTCCTCACCAACACATACCTGGGAACAGACCCTTTTAAGTAATGTAAGTCATGCTGGTAGGGGGTTCCAGGACCCCATTTGAAAGCACCCCATGAAGAAGAGCGTCAAGTGGCTGAATTGGCCTTGATACGATCACATTTCCCTATAGCTCAAAGGTCAATTCTCGTCTGCTTTCCATGTACATCAAAATTCCCCCATTATGAAGAAACAAAAAATGCTTTGGAGCTTGACTATCTAGAACTCCTCTGCAAGTATTTTTTATTAAGAAAGAAAACAAACTAAGGACATTGTCTTTCCCATCACATCTATACAGGCCATATAAACCACAGAATGAGTGGCAGCCCTCAGTAAACAATACACCACAGAGACACTTATTTTATCATAGCTCCCTTGTACCTTGTGGAGCTGAGAACAAATAACACTTACCTCCAGATCTCAGACTGAAACTTAACTGAGTGCAAATCAAACCATTACTGAAGTTCAAAAGTGGAGGATGGTTCTTATTACCACTAGGTTCTCATTTTTGTCTTCTCGATTTCCATCCAAAAATAAATATTGTTTTTAAATCAGAATACTTCCTGAAGTGACCAACATTGGGAATATTGGGAATGTAGATGAGTGACACAAAAACCTTTTTCTCAGACCCATGTTGTTCCAAATTACTTGAATTTCTTTCAAATATGCATTTAAAAAGCAAAATTCACTCTTTGCTCATACCACCCAAATGGATCCAACTTAGATTATCCTTATAAGAAATACATGAGAATGACATTTGCATGGCTTCCTCCTCCACTGAGATCAGTGGTGTTGGAGGCAGAAACCAGCACCAAGAAGCAAGGGTGGTCTTGACCCTCCCTGAAACATGCTACATCCCAGCTTGGAACTGGCACTTCCTCTCTGGATAGGGTTCTCTGTTTCTATTAGGTTAATTCCCATTTTTTCTAATGCAGCGTACTGATCTTACATAGGGCACAGAGAGCAACCTGAACCCAAAGGCAACGGTACACCTAACTGGGTTGTTATGAGGGAGGCACTGAGTGGTCCCTTTCCTATCCAGTTCTCCACTGCAAATCACAGGCACTGAGAAGCTTTCACAAAGAAAATCTGGTTTTCTGTCACATTGGGAGCTATTTTCACATCACAAATCTTCCCTTGATCAAGCTACTCTTTGCTATTAAAAAGATTTTAAAAGGCTTCAGGCTGTACAATTTTATGTGTTTTAGCACAGCATGTTCATGAAGGAAGCGACTTGAAGCAGGTGTGATTTCAGGATATGTCAGTTGACCTTAAAAGTAACCATGAATTTTAGCACAGTGATTTCCACAGGCAAATAACCACATCTATCCACATTCATGTCAAGAGAAAGATTAGAACTAGAATCTCCAGATGTCAAGCTCATGAGAGTAGTAAAAAAGAAAGAAAAAAAAAGCACATCAAGAGCAATAGTAGAATCTCCCACTCCTGACCCCATCAGAAGAGGTGAACTCCAACAGGCAAAAGGAAATATAATGACAGTGCCAATGAAGCAGTTATGCAGCTTCAGTTGCAAGGTTATCACTAGGATATCACTGGGATACCTCATTAAGAACTCACATCTAACAGGAAAAATCAGATCAGGACTTCTGGGCTCAAAGCTCAAAGGAAATTTTGTGCAGTACTTATATTGAGATTTGCACATCTTCACACTTAGACCTGGGCTTGACTTCAGCTCATACAAGACCTCAGCAGAGAGATGAAGAAGAAAGCTCAGCTATTAGAGTAGTAAAGCTTGGTTTGCCAGAGAGAAGGTATACATTGCATTTTCACCCTTGGTGTGATTCCTGCCCTCTGTCTTTTGACACAATAGAACATCTTGGCCATAACAAAAAAAAAAAAAAATCCAAGTATAAAAATGTCTCATAGCAGATGTGGAAACAAAGGAATAATTTTTTTCCAAATAACTGAAAATGAGGCCTTGTGTACTTTTGAGGAAGAGAAACTAGATCAGGAATTCTGGCAGTGGGAGGAAAGGCATATGCAGAGACATGCAGAAAGTTAGAGAGATGATTTGGAAATATAAGTCACATTGCTGCAGTATCAGCCAGCCATAGCATCAGCCCTATAGATGGGACTAATCATCAGGTCGGTCCAGTTAGGCTTGGTTTCCTGTTCCACAGTGAAGATTTCTAAAAATATTTCCTGAATACTCAGTAAAAGGCAGGAAAATTCACCTGCAAATGAACCATTCCTTGTCAGAGACTCAGTGTGCACTTTTTAAATCCCAAACTTTCACTATAGTCAGTATGTGCTCGTTCCAGGAGTCTAGCCCTAGCTCATAGCCAGGGCAGATGGCAATAGAATAAAGCCAAGAAGAACCTTCCCAAAGAGGGCAAAATTTTAAAAAATCCTACCTCAACAGATTCCAAATGCATCTTTAATTTTACATTATGACCTGTCGCCATGAGAATTTGTCCAAGGAAATTAAAAAAAAAGTCACTGAGTTTCTACTTAGCGGTCAGGATGTAACTGTGATAAGGACATTGCCGTAGCAGTTTCAGCGCCTCTTTCTGGCAGTCTGAGCACCAAGTCCTGAATCAGCCTCAGGACTGAGCCCTACACTGAACCTCGTGTGCCCGCTAGCACCACTGCCTCCGAGTTCTCCTCCCAAAATACTACAGGGTCAAAGTATAAGAGAAGTCAGCTCAAAAACTGTTGTGGAGCCATGTATGGGAAGTGAAAGCCTCCTGAAGGCTGCAATTTCCTTCAGTGATTTTGATGCTATTATATGCTCAATTTCTGCCAGAAGTTTGTGTTCTGACAAGGTTCTAGCTAGCAGCATGAGAAGGGGGGAAGACATTTCTCTTAAGGATTTGTTTCCTGAATTATGCACCACTGAAGATTCTTGTGAGGAATTATTTTGCAGAGTGTGTTAAATAATATAAAAAGGAGGTTCCAACACATGATCACAGATAATTATGTTAAGAGCAGCTTAACAAGCAACCCTTTCTCAATCTTGATACTGTAATTCCCCACATGCATTTAACCTGCCCACAGTGAAGAGGCGAAATGTAGCTTTTAGTCCTTTGCTCTAACTTAGGGTGTCAAGGCCCAATTTTGCGAAGAGAGCTGGCACTGCTATAGAGGAGTCATTGAAAAACATTTGGCAAGGCATATTTTGTGCCAGCATAGTTTTTACTACAAAGCAAGAAAAGACAAAAATGTTTAATATATATATATAAAATAATAGTAATAAAAAAAGAATACCCATCCCTGACCTGGAATTTTTGGTGAACACTGGAGTAAAAATATGGGGGACACATGTTGCTTTAAGCAGTGAACAGATGATATGAGAGAGAAACTGGAACTGCTGGGGTAGCAGAGGGGAAGAGGGAAGGACAAAGGAGTTTCTGCAGGAGAAGGCTGTAAGGGCACAGGGCAGAAATCCATAAAAACACAGGCTTCACTGATTCCTGCACTCATACAGCAACTTGTTTTTTGTGGGGGAAGCCATTTCACTATTGGGCCCCATTGTGCTATTCTGAACAAGAAACCTACTTTTCATTACCAGGAACCAACATTAGCCCTCTTCATGTCTGTCGGACTCAATCTCGAATGTCTGGCAATTACTTGAAATTGAACTCAAAACAATACTGAGGTTTTATTGATGGCTTCTCATCAGTTGCTCGCTGTTTCTTGCCTTCCAACCAATAGCCTAGAGAGTGTCCAATTCTCCTACACCGTGCCCAACAGGGTCAAATTTCAGTGAGGTTATTGATTGGGACTTGACATTTGAGGAACATATGACCACTGTGGCACGAACAGCTTTTTACCAGCTCATAAATATTGCTAGGTTGAAACATCCCCTTTCTCATGCTGAAAATTGAAATGTTATTTCCTTGTTTCTCTTCTGGCTCAGCATTTTAATACTGTAATTTGCAGTTTCCCTAGATTTCCAAACTGTGCAGGGATAAATGCTGCTGTGAGAGTTATTTCAGGTAGCCAATCTTGGAGCCTCTGCCAGCTGGACTAAACAAAATCAGTCAAATCTTGTCTAACAAGAATTTCAAAGAGAAGAAGCAATAGATATGTCAATACTTCATGGATTTTTAAATTAAATCTCTTGGCAACAGAAAAACTATTGTGGTTTTTTTGTTGTTATTTTGATCAGACGCTGGCCTTTAACTTGCTGGGAGGGATGGAGGGATTCTGTCAAGAGAAGGTCATCTTGAAGATGTGCCTTTTTTATAGTGAAATTGGCCTTTGCAAGGCTAAACCAGTGCTATTGTATGCCCCTGCTTCCCACTTTTTAGGACCCCACTTTAAATCAAATGCTAAAGCTAATGGTCTGTTTACTGATGTGTTAAACTCTAAATTTCCCAATGACTTGGAAATTATCTGCCTCCTTAAAAATAGACACTAACTGAAAAGAGACCACACGGGTTTCACGCACTTGTTTTCATCTAAAATTCAACTGTAAGGCTTCACTTGCTAGAAATCTGAGATGAAGTCCAGTACAGCCCCAAAGACAATGCCACAAAAGTGGGCAGGGCTCCTGGAGACATCTTGACCCCAGCTGTAATCAGAAGTTAACAGGGATTCTGAACAAATTTAAGTGGCTTTATAATTGTTTCTAGAGGGTTTATTAATTACTGCAATATAAGGCAAATATAAGGCTTTGCAACCTCTTTCATACACATCTCATCAAATTCATTTCAGAGCAGAGACCCCTGGACTCAAGGGGCCCATTGGGTTAATATTTTTATGACATCTATTTAAAGGATGAGATTCATCCTTTAATAGTGCATTAAATAATCAACACATTTTGTCACCTGGTTTACCATGATACTACTGAGACACAGTTTGCCTGTGCACCTTATGTCCTTACAGCTGAAATTTTGTTTTCCTAATAGAAGTTCTCTCTCTCTCTCCATTAAAGCTCATAAATTGCATTCTTCTAAGATGCACTAAAAAGAGAGCTGGTTAGAAGGACATCAGACATGCTCTTCCATCAGAGAATGTATTTTGTTTTTAAAAAATCCAGACAAAATCCAATTATATTAGCATTTTGACATTTTTGTGTATTTTTTTTCAATTGTGATAGAACACATAATTCCAAGAATATAAAAATATTTCATTTGAAGATTATTTTTCACTGTGTTACTGTATAGCATGTGTTATTTTCCTTATTCATTAAAAATATCCATATATTAAACATCTATTCACTTCTAACATCTTGGTATTAAAAGATATAAATATTTCTACTAATAAAAATAATATATAATTTATATAACAAATACTTATAAAATAAGATTCAACATCTCAATCAAGTAGAAACAAAACATTTTGCTGTTTTCTATTTGCTATTTTCACAGCACCGGTTCCCCGAAAATTTCAAAATCTTGATTTGGAATTCAGATTCAGAGAACTGATCAATTTGAAAAGGTTGCCATTCCCTGAGGAAAAGTGATTGTCTGCTGCATGTGGGTGTAGCTGTAACCTCTGCACAGAAAACTCCAGCACAAGAGAGATGCCACAGCCGGGTAAGAAAGCTGATGACAGGAACAGAAGTTTGGAACTTTAGCTGGACTCCAACACTAACAGCCAATGTGTGATACCCAGAACTATTATAAATTAGACCTGTAACTTTTCATCAGTGATATGACTTGTGAAATGAGGAAAAAAAACTACTCAGCCATGAAAATAAGTAAATAAACACCAACCATGAAAAAAACCTCAACACTCAGCACTGCAGTTGTAAATGTTTGGGGTTTTTAATTTTAGCAGTATAGCTATGTGTTAATTATACATATTGCTAAACATTTCAGTGTGTGGTAGAGCAAGTGCACAATTTTATTTTAGAAAAATATTAGTAAAAGCAGCAGTCTGACTCGGTTGACTTGAAGCTGAGATTTGGAGGGACCTGCAGTGTTATCACTTGAATCAGATAATTTATGTACCAGCCAGGTGAGAACTAGCAAGCTCTGTATGTAGGCAGTCAATTCTGAGATATTTGGTTTCACATAAACATATAAATATTATTTTCAGATGTTTTTTAAGTCTTTGTAGGGTAGCAGAAGGTACTTGTGGGAAAATGGAAGGACAAGGACTGCTCAAAAGCCAGTAAAGCAGTTCCATTTCCAGCTCTTCATTTTGGTCAGAAGGAAAAGAATGGATGTCCTCAGCTGTGCCGCCAAGGGCTGGTGGATAAGGCAGCAGCTGAAGCGGAAAGAAAAAGAAAGCTGACCAATCCTCAAATTACCCTGACCCTCAAAGCCAGGGAGCTGCTTCATTGGCGACTTCATAACTAAGCCATGAATGATCCAAAAAGCCTTTAAAGATTGTCTCCCACTTGTTTTGCTTGTTCATGAGAATATGTTGCTCCTGGGAAGTGATGTGGCCAGCATGTTGTGAGTCATGAATTGCACTGATTGCAAGCACAGCTGGGAATCCTCTTCAGCCATTCCCAATTGCTTCCTTTCTCTAGCCTATTTTATCATTTGATTTTTTACTGGCAGAATAAAAAAGTTACATTAAAAATAGGGCTTTGTTGCTTTTTCTGGCCCCAGCACTTCTTGGCAGCTGATTTCACAATCTCTCTTTCCCTTTCTTTTAATTTTTTTTTTTAATTTTCATTTCTTTAGAGAGCATCAGACCACCCTTCTCTGTCCAGAAAGTCTCTGCTCCTCACTGGTCTAGTGACTTTCTATTGTGACTTTCCATATTTCTATCGTGGCAATTCTTGTTTGCAGCAGGTTGCCCTGGTATCACACCCCCTTCTCCTTTCCCATTCTGCCTCCTGCCCTGCTCTTGCACAACCACCCATTTTGTGTATGGGCTTGATGCTGGAAATATCTTTAGTTAAACCCTCTTATTGGCTTTCCAGAACAACTGGTAGCTGAAACCCTGGCACTGTAACTCAGTAAAACCTTTTTGTGTTCTTCTTTGCTTTTTCACACAAAAGCCCAGAAATTTTCCCTGCAGGCTTATAATTGTGCTGCCATTATAGGATAGGTCTTTTAAGCCAATCATCTTACATGCCCATCTTTCTGTGGTCGGTGATATTTTGTGTCAGAAAAAGCAAATCTCTCCCTCTCTCCTTGCTGTGCAGACATCCTGATGCAGAAATTAGGCTGTGAAAGTCTATCTCCCCACAATCCAAAATAAGAAATGAGCCTCACATCAAAGTCACTGAAAAGTCTCCCACGGGCTTCAAATGGCTTTGAGTCAGATACTGAGGGTGAAGCTGAGGTCTCTGCACTGTTCAAGTGCCTCTTTAAACAAATTGATTGATGAGAATAGGTATTATTCATTATCAGAAGAGCAGTATCGACTTTCGAAAACTTTTCCTTATTCTGGGAACTGCTCGGCAACACGGGTTTGGGATGCTGAGACCTGCTCCCCTTCCCTCTCCCTCACACGTATCCAGCAGCTGCCTCTGGCAGGAGGAGCCCTGTGCTAAGCACTGCCTTTCAGCTCCACAGTTATTGTGCCTGCAGCCCAAGCAATATTTGACACATATTGTATCCTGTTTCTGCTGCGTCAGCAGTGTTGTGTAAACATGTTAGCTCATCCAGGCATGAAACTCACAATTGTTTTCCCACTTGCAAAACAAACCACGTCCAATAAACCCGGGGGACGAGGCAGTTATTCAGATTTCTACTAAAGCTGCTCACCGCAAGAGAAGTGGTTAATAAAGTTACTACTCTCCTTGGCGATCCATTAGCTGCCTCTGATACATGAAGTGTTGCTGACATGGCAGGAATGATGACATTGCCTTTCAGCAGCCCCATCCCCTTCCCTCTGAGGGAACTGAACAGGTTGAGAAGACTGATAGGTTGTCTCTCCTGATGGTAACAGGGGTCTGGTTCCCTTTCTGTTCAGTGCACAGAGGAGGAAGTAAAGTACAACAGCACCGCCTACAAATCCTACTTAGCTGGGACTGACTGCTGGATCTCAGGCTTGAATTCTGTAGGGCTGATCTCACTGGGAGCACACAGAGGGGAGGTTAGGCTGATAGCTGGAAGCAACCTGGGGAAGAAGGAGCAATAGGTCTCTCAGCTGGGGGAATGTGCACAAAACCAACCTGTTAGCTAGACAGACTCCCATCCATTTCTGAATACTGAGAGATAGGAAACAGCAGGAGCAGCCAGGAGATGTATTTACCATTCTCTGTATTTATCTTACATACACCACAACAGACAGAGCATCTCAAGATGCCTCTTAGCCCTGCAGGCAATGAGAGCATGGCAGTCTGAATTCATCCCACCTACATGAGCCCTGAGCCCCTTCACTGGGAGGAACAGAGACAGACAGACAGACAGACAGACAGACAGACCATGTGAGCTGTGCAAACATAGGACAAGAAGAAGTGCCCTCTGCCAGTACCTTCTGCTCCACAAACTGGCTGAAGTCAGGCAGGACATTCCTGAGAGGATAGGCATGCATTTTGTCGTCTGCACCAACTTCTTTGCTCCTGGATTCAGTTGTCATTGTCATTTATCACGAGGTCTCTGTGTGAGGTCTCCCACAGACTTTATTGAGGGCAGTAGCTGAGACTAGCCGAGGTGCTGATGGCAGCGTTCCCCTCTCTGCCCCACCTCTCTCACAATTTGTGGGAGGCTGCTGGTGGTGCAGGTCGCTTAATCTCCTGTCTGCTGTTACCCACGGACCCATCTGCACAGCTTCAAATTGTTTTGTAACACAAACAAAAACCCAAACCTTCCCGAAGTGTCTCTGTTAAAGAGATACGGTCTTTATGCAGGTTCATCCAGGTTAAATGTCCCCTGCTTTCCCAGCAAGTGCTGCCACTTGGTGTAAGTCTGGTGCTTCTGAAAGCCTATGGAAAAGATTCATCCTATGCCCAGTAGAATTTAGGATGCATTAATTTGGGTCTGTGTTTTGGAGAAATAGGGAAATTTTTAACTTCTGAAAATTGCTCCTTTTGTTAAATCTCTTTTTTAATGTCAATGCATAATCTTTCTTATATCTGTCTCTTTTTTATATCTATAAATATCTTCATATTCAAGCCAAGAATATTGAATGAATACCTTTCACCAAATCAATATGGCGTAATAGCTTAATAAGATCCATTGGGCCTTTTCCATTTAAGCTCTGATACTGTGAACCAATGAGTTTTAAACAGGCTGTTTAAATACAATCATACATAATACATAATTCCTCAGGGATGGAGACAGAGCCTGGACCTAGCTGTTCTTTATTACCAGAAAGCACAGCCCTAGGGTCCAGCTGAAAGGGGGAAGGAATAATACTGAACTGTGACAATGTTGTGTACAGGCAAGCCATGTGTTTCAGGAACACTTACTTTGCCTTGTCCTCCCAAAGTAAGTGGGACAGCGTACAGACTTTGTTCTCGAAAAATAGAAGGATAAAAAAAGTATGAAATCAGTTATGTCTTGGGAAACAGTTGTTTTAAATTAATTCCTAATTTTATTAGGTGTTATTACTTATATGTCTGAATCTGCAAAGTATATAATTTCAAAAGTGGGTGGATTTGGTCCATGGCAAGGGACTGAAACTCAGATTAAATATAAAATCAAATTGAAGTCTTCTAAGTTAATCTATGAAGCTTTATACATGTTAGATAGCAACAGAACTAGCCGCTCAGGATAACAGAACTGTATCTAGATTGAATTCGACACATTATGAAATCATTATTCAACTGTTTAAGGCAACAAAGTCCATCTGAACAAATCATCATCTCCAGCTTAGGATCGTGAACTAGTGTGAAAAAAATGTGAGGACTTGCATTGATTTTAATTAGAATCAGGGGTTAATCCACAGGGGGTTTTTGTTGACTGAAAGATACATGTTGTATTTAAATGACTTTACAGTAATGAGTAATAGTTTTCCCAGTGAATCTGCTAAAAATACACCAATGTGATTTTAGGAAAATAAATGCCATGTTGCCCTGGCACATAAAGCAGGTTCCCTCTTCTCCTGGAAAGTGGTCTGGAGTCTGAATGCCTGAAGGGGACTAAAATGGGCCTTAAAAGGGTATTTTAAAGCTCTTTATACCGTTGGAGTAAGAATTCTGCAGTGCTACTAAGAATCAGGTCCCCTCCATTTGACAATCAGATAATTGTTGAATACTCTGGGGTGCATTTTCGTTCTAACTCCTGACTTGTTGATTGAATCCTGCTGGAAAGCCACTGTACAGAATTATCCCGCTCCATGAGATAGCTTTTACTTTGGGGTTTCAAGGTATCCTTCAGAAATGTCAGGGGGTTGAGCTTTGTGGGTTCAGCCTTTTATAGCAAGATGCTAGGGAAGAGAAACACATTGCAGACAACTGCTAAATCCCAGCTAAAGGTGTGCAATCTTCCATGATTCTGGTCTTCTTTTAGCCTCAGGATCAACTTCTGCTTTTAGAAACACTAACAGTTAAATCCTATTGAGTCTCGGATGAACATTTACAAGAAACGAACATTTGTCCTCAAATACCAAAGGCTTTTGAAAAGCTCTGTCACTTCTCTCAGATGATGGAAAACAGCATTTGTGGAAGAAATACTATTCTCTAATGACTGCCTGCTTTAATCCAGAGCGCACCAGAGGCTAAATAAACTGAGTGGGTTAAGCCAAATGTGCATACAGTTCACATAGGCCTTGCTCAGGCTAATGGATCATTGTTATGCCAGGATATAATGGATAGATTGGCAAGTGTCTGTCCCTTGCTTGTTTGATGCAGTCTCTGGATGAGCATGTAAGGCCACATTTGCTTGCTTTCCATAGTATTCTTTCTTACAGTCAAAACTTAATTTGTATTCTCAGAATGGTATAAAAAGTTCCAGAAATAATTCAAAGTAATTAAAAATAAAAGGGCAGGAATCCGGTGCCAGAGAGGGGAGCATTTTCTCTTTTAGCCTCTGTTTGTGGATCCCATTGTGCCAAGACAGAAAACAGTGAGATGTTCAAATATTAATAAAGTGGTAGCACAGCCAAATTAAAATGCCCCAATTCTCATAAGTAATGTTTCCAGCAGAGCACAAAAGAATAATCAAGCCCCCAAACTAGTGAAGGAGAATTTATGACCCACCATCTGAGCTGCCAAGAACTCCCTACATGCCGGCACTGAGGATGGCATGGAATTGCTCTGCCTCTAAACTTTACCCAACTCTGTGGTACAAAACAGTGCAGTGCCATGGAAAGTCTTCTGCTCACTTCTTGAGGCAGTCAGTCCCTGCTTAGCACCATACCAGTGCAAAGATAAGCAGCACAGCTTTCTTTGAAGCGGCAGCTCTCGCAATACGAGCAGTGGCTGAAGTTGTGCTCAATGTGCAATCCCTTATGACGATGCAGGGAAAACCATCGGGTCCTGGGGCCATCAAAAGTGAAGCTGGACACTGAAATTAGTGCATCAGCAGGGGAAAGTAGGATTTGGTATTGACATTTTATTTTATTTTAATTTTTTTTTATTTTATTTTATTTTAACAGCAGATTCAAAAGATTTTAAATTTCTTGAAGGTGCTATTTGAGCAAACCAGCCTGATGGAAGAGCTTAGACACTGACCTATGCATGTCATATGAACTCATCCCATGTGCTGTACACACTGCACTACATCTGGACTGGCCTTTTCCTATATGGTTCAGGCTAAACTTGAAATCTGTTTGCTGTGATGTCATAAAATATTTTGTGGGTTTTAACATGAAGTGAGAAAGAAACTCCAAACACTCTCTTTCTAATACAGCTCTTCTGTGTGCTACATTTCTCTCCCACACATTTGGACACTAAGACAAACTGAGCTAACAGGCAGATATCATGGTCATCTTATTCCACAGCTCTAATGAACTTGAAACAAAACAGTTTTCTTTACATGCCCTTCCTCTGTCATGCATTCTGGCTTACCTCAGCTTCTCAGAGTGGCATATCAAAATTTTATATAAGTGTCTTTTCTTATTGCATTCAACAGTCAGACAAACTGTCTCTCTCTAGACTGTTTTTCCATTCCAAAACATGTATAACATACATTTCAGCTGTGATTTTGGTCCAGCCTTTGATGAGATATGGAAACGTTTCCTGATGTCAAGCATCCTGATGAAAATTTTGAAAGGCAGCACCTATAATTTTATCCCATGACAGACTTGTCCACCAAAGAGCTCATCCTAACTCAGGTAGAGCTTGCCTTTTACCAGAATTTTTTCTAGTGCTAAAGACACATATTGTCCCTCACTTTCCATCTGGCATTATTAACACATTTATAAACTGTAGTTCTCTATGCTTCTCTGTCTCTTCATATAGAAAAGAGAAATTTCAAATAATCAAAGGCAGTGGATGAATATCAGTTTCTAGAAATGTAAATTAAGATTCTTCTACTCACCCTTACTGATCACTGGTAGTGACCACTTTCTGCAAGTGAAGACTGAAGACAGATGTCTTTGAGAGTGTCCCTTTTTCAGGGTTTAAATGTACTGCTCTTACATGCATCCCTGCTATGCAAAGTAGTAGGAGACTGCTGCACACAGTCCCAAGAAACTCACTGCTGACTAAACTGCTTGAACCTGTGCTCTCCATGGTATTTATCTTCTGCTCATCGTGCTGGAGTCTACCACAAGCTTCACCATCTTCTCCTCTGGTCTTGCTGTGCTATATGCCAGTCTTATACAGATATGTGTCACTTGATGAAAGTCATGCACATCTTGTAACTTCTCAGTGTGTGTGGCCTTAATCCATCTTGGTTTAATAGGTTCCATGAGTTAAATGTACACCACATACAAAAGGAAACCATTTCAAACCATCCTTCTGTCCCTAGCACGTTCAAGAGCAAAACTCTACAGAAATAACACGGGAGGCTTGCTTGGTCCTCTTTCAGTTTACTAGAAATTTTGGCTGATTAACGCCAAGAAAATAGACACTTTAAGAATTAGTTCAGGTTTGCATGTTCCAATGCAGGCAGACAGCTGTGGTACCTCCATGACAGCAAAATCAATGCTGACACAGCCATACACGGACAACATTTACAGAAATGTAAAAAGAAAGGTTCCTGGCCTAAGATTCCAGCCTAATTGAGCCAAACGTAATAAACATGATAATTATTCCTTCTCACAGTGAAGTGAACAATTCAATTTGGAAGGAAAGATGTGCCATTGCTATTCCCCAGTCCTGCTGTTATTTTATTTTATATGCACTGTTACTGCTCATCACAGAGATTTTCTGCATTTAGTTAGGGAGTACCTTTGCCAGAGAGCTCAATTTATGGCCTAAACTCGGGTTAACGTGGCTTCTGAGGGCTTGTCTACATGGGGTCGTTAGAGTGCTATAATGGAAGCTGTTAATTTCCATCGCTGAGCCTTTCTGGACACTGCGGGCCGGGCACAGAGGGGTCGCTCACTGGAGCTTCAGCTGGCCGTGCTTGAGCGCGCTCTGCTCCGACAGCTGTGGCTGCCGCGCTCTGCCCAAGCTCGGCGAGGGTCTGGCTGTGGCAGCCCCCACTTGGCACTCCCTGGGGCATCTTCGGGGAGAGCTGGCGGGCCAGCCCCGCCGCTGTCTCTGCCACCCCTCCGACAGCCATTAGAGGCTGCTGACTCCAGCCTGGAGAGCGCACCTGCCTCACTGCATCCCTGCTCCCCAGACACATCAGCCTCGGTGCCGAGTCGCTGGGGAGGCCCCAGACATCTGCCAGCCCACACCCTTTACAGGTCCTGCTTTTGAACCATTGCAGCTCTTGTGAAAGCAAAAGGACCCAGTGTGCGCGTTTCATGGTGGGGTGGGGTCAGCTCTGTCTGCAGAAGAAGTGCCCACCTGGGGACCGTGTTGCTGCACTATATTCCCCAAAACTAGAATGCAGAAGTGCTCCAGTCTGATAAAACCAGGGCGTAGTCTAGCTATTTCCTCCTCTCTGCTTAGCACCAAACTGTGCCACATCTGAATTTCTTGCAACATTACAGATCAGGTTAAAAGAAGGAAAAGGTGATAAAAGACTTTTCTCCCAAGAGAAATGGGGTGTTATTTGTGAAAATTTGTGCAATGCTTACTTACTTTGGTAGCATGGCATTTGTTCCTTGCTTCAGAGCAATGGCTCTGTCTACAGGGGTCTGAAAACTGGCAACTCAGGTGGTGTCTGTTCAGGGACGATGCTGTCACTCACCTGCTGTCCCCTGAGCTCAATGCACAGGCCATGCACAGTCCCCCTGGCACACACTGCTGCAAGGGGAGCACTCTCAGCAGGCAGCAATGCATTCATGGGTGCTCTGAGGGAAAAAACAGAGTAAGCAATGTTGAAAGAAGGCAGATGCACAGATGTTTACCCTATCACCTCAGCACAGAGAGGGCCTTTTGCAAAAGCTTGGTGCTTTCCCAAGCGCAGAGATGGACTCATCTCAGGTGCATCTCCAGAGGAGAGAGAACACGAGCAGGGCTTTTGCACAGACCAAAATCCTTGCTGCATGGACAAGCCAGGCACAGAGCGTACCACAGGCTAGTCCATGAGTAAATATCCTGAACTTCATCCCTCCCAAGTATGGCACAAACCTCAGGTGGATTAAGTGCCTTCACTGCAGGTAGAAACATGTTCTGAGCATATGGCTCGTTTCACTGTGCAGAACTACCTGCACCAACTTTCTGTGCCCCATTGCATTCTTACTGCACTGATAGGGTGGTAATTTTTATATCAAAGGAAAGTTATCTCGCAAGTGAGAATGCTACTCACGTTTGTGTTATACCAAGGCTGAATGACAGAATGTGGGAGTGCAATTAGTGATTAATACTCAACCATTTCCTAGTTTTTGAGGTAGGCTGGTGTCTATTGTGGAAGGAAATTACTAAATGAACTGCAGGTGTAGCAAGGTAGTTAAATAAACTGGGCCCAGAAAATTGCAGTTTCTCTAAAAGAAGGTTAATAGCTGACTTGGAAAACAGGTACTAAAGGAGAGTTATTGTGTACATACATGAGAAAAAGAGAAAAAAATAGACTGTCTTAGAAACCTTCTTCTATCTCTGCACCAAAATGTCTGTGCCCCTGCTCTGATCCAATTGGCAGACAAAATTCCACAAAAAGCACACCAAGCTCCTCCCCAAAAGACTGATGATCAGATATAGATCCATGAAACCCTTGCCTTTGGTATTGTGAAGGCACGGGAGAGGAGAAAATTTCACTTTAAATAGTTGAACCCCAAGTAGAAAGGGAGAACCCAGGTTAAAAACTGCATACAGGTTACGCATATGAGGACTGGTTAAAAGCCTGAAATAAGATGGTATAATCTTACATGGGGACCTAGAGTATGTATAAACACTTTACCCACAGGCTGTCCTATCTGGGACAGGGTGAAGCCTTTTATTCCTCTCCCCAGAGTCCTTCTTGGCTGTGGCCCAACACGGGGCTGCTCTCAGCACACCTGCCCCCATCCCCAAAAGTCATCATCAAAACTTAAGCCATCATTGCCATGGACCTCAGGTGAAAGGAAGAAGGAAATAAGGTTTGGTAATATTCCTCCCCAAACCAGAGGCTGTGGAGTCTGAGTGCTTGCTGCACACACAAGCAATCCAGCTTCTGTGGTGGAGCTGCATCAGACTAACTCCCATTCCTGGATCCCCCCTGCTGGAATCAGGATATACCTCCCTCCTTCAAGGTGGAAACAGCTTTGACTGTGCTAAATTGGTTTGGTCTTACTCATTCCCTTTTATTTCACGCAAACTTTGGCAGAGGAGATTTGGGTGTGAGGCATGTATTTCTAGTGTAGCTTTTATGAATTTCTTTGTACCTTTGAGACTGGGATAAATTGAAAAGAAATGCAGCATTCAGCATCACGGATGTTTTCTGCTTTACCTTTTCTTTCTCATTGCTCAGGTGTCCAAGGGCTTCGAGGGAAATGTATTTCATATGTCAGAAGGA
The DNA here is from genome assembly GCA_036785705.1 of Acanthornis magna. NCBI lineage: Eukaryota > Metazoa > Chordata > Aves > Passeriformes > Acanthizidae > Acanthornis > Acanthornis magna. Next base: position 22,226,945 of record JAWUZG010000025.1, on the reverse strand, counting down.
ACGACAGGATGTGAACTCAATTTCATCACCTCCTTTTTGTTGTGAGCTGATACTGTGCTTACAGCAAGAAGTCTCTCTGTACAGGCTGAGTTTTCATCAAATCTTGTGGAGGATTTTTTGTTGGTATTCTCATCCCAGACAAACCATACTGCAATCTATCACAATTCACTGAATGCTTAGCGTACTTGCCAGGCTGCTTTGCAGTTTTGCCATGCTTAGAGGTGCTGATGAAAATATATTTTCTGTCTGTTTTCTATTACAGCGATTGCACTTATTAAGCTACACCTTTTTTCACAGTTAGTATGTAGGAAGGCAAGGAAAAAATCCTCCCTTCAGTCACTGACACCTCAGCTGTCTTGACTGCAGCAATTGAATCCAATGGATTTTGCATTCGAAAATGTGAGTAAAAGTTGTGTTTGGCAGAAAAGGGCACAGCCATTTTGAGACATGTGAGATCCATTCCCTTTTACCCACAATTTCACAGGCTGTGGATGCTCCAATTTTCAAACATGCTTGTTACAGTTAGCTCAGATCCCAAGTTCTCTGGTGTGTATAATTCCTGAGAAAGCAGTTCTTCTGGCAGATTAAGGGAACAGTTTGCTTTTGCCTGAGGCCATTAACATTTTAATAAAATGGTCGTCAAATGTGATAACAATTTTTCTTTAGGGGACTTTATCTATTATTAACCTTATTAAGTAACAAGTTTATTTTTGCTGACATGTAGGTTTTCCAATCTTTGTCAAGACTGATTCTATTTTTTCTTTTCATTTCATGTTCTATTATGTTGTGTTCCTTTGCTAAAAGTATGTTTTGTGAATCTGTTTGGTTTCCTTTTGTAGTGATTTTTCAATGATTTCCATCTCCTCTGAGTTAGGAGAAATTTATGATCTCATCAGAAGTGGTTAGAAACAGTCTTTTACTTGTCTTTCAGTCATTTTCATACAGCTAAAACTCCAGTTCTTCACATCCCGATTTCTCAGGCACTGGATTATTTAAAAATTATTTCTGTCCCCTAAAATCAAAATTCAGAGAACTGAATTTTTTCTAGCAGAAGCTATAATTATCCAAGGTCTCAGATGTCTGCCAGGATACCAGGGTTACCATTATTCAGTGTAATTAATGCTTTCACCAATTTAGAAGACTGTACAAACATCATGGCCTCATGCTACTAGACAATGAGCACTTTCTATGAGATGATAAATGTCTTTGCCTCCTATAGATTTATCAGTATCTTGCAGGTTCAGGATCCATGCTGACTACATATAGGAAAGCCTGAACCACTTAAGAAAAATCAGCTTTCAGCCCCAAGTCTCCAATGTGCCCACTGAATAGAAACCACAGTCTATTACTATATGTAAACATAATCATTATTTTTAAAACATTTTTTATAAGTTTTCCAACAATTTAAATAAGAGTTCACTTCATCCCTTCTTTCTATATACCCTCACATATTCATGTTATTACTGAGCTTGAAAGGGAATGGTCTGGAAATTTTACAAGTAAGAAAATTCAAGTATATGTTGTGAGCTCAAAATTACTTGCTAAACTTCAGGGTGTTTAACTGCATACACTTCACACTATTTCTATCTTAATTGACAACTCCTGTTTCTGAATGCAGACAGTGGGGAAAAAATGGAGTGAACTGTACAGGGCTTGTGGTAAGTGAGTTTACCCTCTTCTGATTTAAAGGTGAATGTGCTGCAATGTCTTCTGCATGTCAGACTTGGTTCTTCTGGGTGGAAGTCTGCACTCCCCGAGGTAGGTCTCTCTGCTCAGTCATGGACTCTGCGGTGTAAACTGAGCAGACTCTCTGCTACAACTGATAAAAAAGGTAGAAATCACCAGCTGGTGAACAAAATCCGCTCTCCTACACCATTTTCACTTTGTGAAACCTGTCTAATAATAATCCATGAATCAACAACAGTGGAATGAACAAAAACAGTGAACAGGTTCCTCCCTAGATTATAAATAGAGATGAGCTTGAAAAGATTTATGGAGGATTTTGGGCTTAAAAAATCACATTAATAATGATTTGTTATTAAAAAGCCATAAACTATGACAAATACACAGGAAGCCCATTCAAACACATTCCTTTCAAATCACTCTGCATGAATCACTGACTTTGCAGAAGATGGCCTCTTGAGTCAGTAATAAAAGGCTGAAGACTGGGATGACATTCCTAAATCTACCACAAAATATGTTTCTGGCATTAGTTAGAAATTGCTCTGTGGGCTTCCTCATCAATCAGTGTTGGGTGAATCGAGTCTCTGCCAACGCTTTTATAAGAATATTAGTTCATTCGTGTCATTAAAGCCTGGTCTAAAATAAGATCTCTGAATGAAAAGCATTTGTAACAGTCCTAAAAAGCCAAATTAAAAGCTAAAGTCTTTTTCTCTGAAAAGATTCCTGAAATTGTTTAGGTCTGAACATATGCCTGTTCCCTCTGAATCTCAGGAGACAAGTCATGGGTCAGATCCATGTCAGCCGTGAGCTCTGAAGGAAGTCTATGAGCAAGCTCCATGGGCTATCGAAACTGCCTATTTCAATTCTATTATAAAATTACCAAAAATGAAGAGTCTTCAGGGTCCTCTGTAAGAGGACAATTTAGCAGGCAGTCCTTCTCTTGGCAGCACTGTACCCTAGGAAAGTCCTCAAATGGAAGCTGTTGAGACTTGAGTGCTTGGCCTGCCTCAGGAGAGCGATGAGCGGAAGACCTCCGTGCCAACACTCTTTCAGACACAATTGCTAATTGATATTATTTGCTCTTTAAAATTCAGGACCAGTGAAGCTGCCCTCACCACTGTGAGCAGGCAGAGCCACCTACGTCTACTTCATTTCCTACTTTATTGCGCATTGAAAAGAAAGGGAATTTGCCCGGGTGCCGTACAAGTGGCTGTGAGACAGCAGCCATCCATTTCCACGCAGCGTACAAGTTTGAGTGTGTTTGGCTAATTATCTCATTAACCTGTACCTCAAGATCCGATTACTGTAGTGGTGAGTGAATAAAAGGCAGCAGCAGTGGGCCTGGAGTGTGGGATCTTTGCTCACCTTCTTTGGGGTGTTTATATCTGCCTGAGCCAAATCATCCTTAAGAGAGCCAGGGGAATTTAGATTTTTATTATGATCATGAACAAATAGCACCTTTCTCTCTCTCTCTCTCTCTCTCTCTTCCCCCATCCTCCTTTTTTTTTTTTTTAATGAAAATTGTATTAATGTTGAATCATTCAAATAACAAAGGTTTGAGTTCAAAACCAATCACAACTCGTGTGCAAGCATGACCTGAATGGCTTTGTAACAGGGTCCATTTGTCAATAACATTTGTCAGAATAATGGTGATGCCACTTGGATAGTACATGTTACTACCATCACTTGCATAGTTACAGGGGGTAAAATACTATGAAACCACCATGTCCATATTTTCACACCTAGTTCTAGAAAGATTGTGGAAGAGAATACTGGTGCAAAATGCATGCACAGAAAATCCCAGTGATATTAAAAATTCAGTGCTCAAACCTCACCAGTAACAAAAGGTTGACATGAGGAGACAAAGGGACTGTCTGTGAAATTAATGGTAAGGAGCATTTATTTTGAATAACACTAGAAATTATATAGAAGTAAAAGAAAAGAACTTATACTAATTAGAATCTATAAGCTGTTTAGGGAGGGAAAGGTTCATGAACAACCAACATTACCTATAGGAACTTTTAAACCAGAAAAGAAGAGGGTGGGTGGAAAAGTACACTTGAGATGAGCTTGAAGAAAGGATTTATGATCTTTTAGAAAATATCTTCAATGCCTGACTAAAGAATATTTTGAGATAAGGAATCCTGTTTCTCCGGATAGTGTTCTCCATTGCAAAGAATATTTATGTAATCTATTCAGTCAGAGACAGAGATTATCACTACCAAAAACTTCACAAGTGATTCTGGGAGTTATAGCCTGGTTATTCAAAATTTGGTGGAGTTTTTCTTATTTGGCTGTCAGCCTACAAAGATCAAATAATTCACCCTGCCCTATTCTTAACAGCAGAAAATGAAATCCAGAAGAAAAGCATCCTTCTCCATGAGACATAGTTTCCCTCCTTGGGAAATATCTTATTTTTTGCCTAAATAGGGATCAAGAAGGACCCCAAGATCTACATGCCAGCAAGCAGCTCTTTAATTAGACTTCTCTTCTGAATATCCTTCTGCATTAGTTTCCAGAAAACTTAGCAGACAGTGTTTATCATTACTGGTACTCTCCCCATCTGTCCTCGTGAACAGGATATCTGTGCAGGAAAAGAATTTGTAAGGCTGAAGCCAGAGAGGAGCCTACTTGGAGATCATTATATTGGTGATTGTGGACAAAGGAGAGGTGTAAGTCCCTTCTATAGGGTGAGAGTTATTTGCTGGTTGCTCAGCAACAGTTTGATTGATTTTATTTCTGTTTTGGTAATGTTTGGTGTAAGTTCTGGGCAGTGTTTCTAATATCACATGGTCACAGGTTGGTGATTTTCACCCTTGAGTTTCATTTCTTGTGCCTAGAGGCCACAATGCTGGGCATGTGTTAAATTACAAAACAGCTGAGAAATGGGTTTTGCAAATGAAACCTCCCCTGTCCTACTTTGTATCTGGGTGCTTTTGTTGGGATGCACATGGTCGGCTTTTTTATCATTGGCAGCAGTGGCAACAGCAACTGCACAGACCACCATTCCTGCCTGCCAGGGCCTTCCTGCAAACACAGGTGTCATTTCCCACTCTCACCTCACTTTCTGTCCTTGCTGCTCACTGCTCAAGATGTCAGCGATAACCCTGAATTTTTCAGTCTGCTCTAGGAAGGACACCACCTTTGTCTATACATCTGCCACTTTCCCCCTCCAGCCTTTGAGATAAGTGCAGCTGAGTAGTGCTCGCTGTCAGTCCCTGGAGCTATCAGGCTCAGAGACAGTGCTTCCTTAGGCAAGGATTTTTGTCTGTAAACCCTCCCTCTGATATGTCTATTGATGCACATCTTCCATGAGTTTCAGAGGGTGATTTAAGAGGAGTTTATTTGGTTTAGATTTCCATGATTCTGCAGGGACTTCAGTTATTTGGTTTTTATTTTACCAGAATGTAAAGCAAACAAATGGGAGATAATTTTAACTGTAGCCATTGCATGTGATGAGTTTTTGCACTTTATTATATTTCTGTGAAATGTTCATATTCAACTGACTGCTCTGTCAACAGAAACTCCAAGTCTTTAAATAACAATGCAACAATATATCCAAGTTCAAGAGTGCTCATCTCTTTTTATTTAGAAGCTGAAGAGGTTGTTAGATTGCAGTGTAGCTGGGCGTGTCACATTGTACTGTATGACATCATTTGACCTAACCTCATAGAAGCTTAGTGGCATTATCCATGGGCCAGCGCAAAAGAATTATATGGGATATTCTGAGCAGTGCAGGAGTCACTGGTCCCGTAAGTATTAAAATAAGTATATGATAGACAATAGACAATAGGCTAATGATTTTGCCAATTGCTGCTCACCTGTTGCTTTAAAACCAACTCTATAGTTTTCCATGTCATTCCCCCTTTATCACAAGTGAAAGAAAACCTGGTATAATTTGTAACACACAAGTGATTCCTAGGCAAGATAAAGGGAAGGCCTTTTTGTTCATAAAATGATTTCTGACACTACCTTGAAATTTTCTGATGTCGGTAGTCCAGAAGTGGGAATGGCCTTTGGTAACACCTAATTGGTACAGTTTTGCTGAACTGCAGTTTAAGCTTTATCATTATGTATTTTCTCCTGGGATCAACACACATCTTTAATTTTTTTTCCAATTTACTATTTATTTCTGGTGCTAGATATAGAATAGCACTTCCATGAAACAGCTCATACGATGGTTATGGAAACAATGAAAGAGCCCAGAAATACCACCTACAATGGGATGAGCCCTGATTACACCAGAACTGTTGATCTCAGCTAAGTGAAGGTCTCTGTGGTGGAGCAGCAAATTCCTGCAAAACGTCAGCATCCCACACAGCACCCAGGTGCTGACAATCCCCACCATGTGTGCTTCCATATCCAGGTTTCCTCTGTTCTTTGCTAGACTCATGGAAAGTGATGCAGAAACAAGCTTGGGGGAATACAGGAAGCCACACACCTTCCTTTCCCCACGCACTCCCCAAACACCTGCTTAACTCACGCACCTTTTCATCCTTTAATGTCATGGTACAATCACGCAAAGAAAGAGACTCATTCTCATTTGCCTGGAGACTTTTCCTAAGGTCTCCAACTCAAAGCCAAACTGTTGCCAATTTCAAACAATTTGAAACAAAATCCACTTTGATTGAATATGTTTTTGGTTCAAACTGTGAGACGTCTTGGATAAAAATTTGCACTTCCATGTCTACCATGTAACATACCTTTCGACAGCTCACTAATGAAATAACAGTACATAATACTTTAGGAATGGACAACAGACATGTTATTATGGCAGGAGTTGGGACTGAACCATGTAAGCAGACACCAGTACAGCAGCTTCAGACAATTTTCTAGTGAGCAGTGTAGGCAACAGATCTGCTGGACATCTTCATGTTTTCATCTATTTGGACCTGGGCCATTTGGTTCAGGTAGCCTTGTTAAAAAGGGATTTGCAGGTCTTTGCAGTGTTACAGCCCTGCCAAGCTGGAAGCTATAGACAAGGTCAGTGTCTAGGACTCTCTTGTATTAAATGAGCAAGTAAGCTTATATGCATTGCAGATTCCCTGCCCATGAGATCTCTTGTCTGAAGCAATCTGCTGAAAGGTGATAGGGTTGAAGTGTAGGCTAGACAACATGCATATGGCAGAGGGTTTGTAATATTCTAAATAGCATCCACTGTGTTTTCCTGGGTCAACATACAAAGGGTGTTGGTAAATCAATAGTTTAATCCAAGTGTGACAAGACAATTTATCAAACCTCTTAAAAAATTGCTTCTCTGCGAGACAAAGCAGCGTTGCTGGCAGAAGCTGTTTTACACCACATGGCATAATGCAGTTATAGCCAGTGAGAGGTGCCTACAACCTCGCCTTCCTGTGCTGAGAGGAGGACGAGCTGGGCCACCCTACTGTTTGTGCTTGGGAAACACTATTGAGCACACAGTGACATCTTGCATTATAATATTATAACACAGAAGGGGTGGAAACAATGGTTGTGTGTTCAGCCTTAATTACATGGGGGAATTTGTTTTGCTTTTGGTTAAAGAACGGGAGCAATTGCTCCCTGGGCATTATAAAGACACAACTCACAGATCTGAAAGGTTTCATCTCTTTCAAAGGCATGATAGGGATGCTGCTGCAAGAAAAGGGAAGGATATCACTATGTTACTGTGACACCTACATCAGGGAACAAAAGAATGGGTCACTTGCATTTCGCTATTTGATAACTTTGTGTGAACCAAGAGCAGCATTCACAAAGCCTGGGTTCCTCCAGTTCGGTCCTGAGCTCTGCATTCAGACATTAAATTCCCTCAGCTTCTGAAATCAAAGGGAACAATAGGTACACGCACAAATTAGCAAATGTGTGTGATCACAAGCATAAGGCCCGCAGGTTTGGAAGATCCAGGCTGAGACTTTGCAGGCGTACATCTCCACATATCAAATAGAGGTGCCCTTCTAAATTCCCAGATTCAAAAATGTGCTCAGAGCCCCCATCAGGATACATATATTAAATGTAAAAATTCTTTGACCTAAGGTCTGAATAAAGCGAACTAAATTAAAGCCAAAGGAAAAGAACAGTAAGGGAAAAAAGCCCCTATGCCTTTCAAAAATATGTATAGTCAAATAGAAGCCAAAGCTTTTATTCTGAAGAAAGCCTGTGTTATTTAAAAAGAATTCTTGAAAATAGTTGTGTGTGTATCAAAAAGGGGTTATACACTGTGCTCATATAGAATATTCTTATTATAAAATAGCTGTTATAAACATAGAATACCAAGAAAAGTTTTTTGTAAGACCATTAGAGCCTAACAGCTACTTTAAACCCGCATATAATTGCTCACAGGATAAGAGCCTCAATTCATGTTACTCAAATACCTTGCCTCAGCTGGAAACAGTTGAAAAGAGTACAGTGTGCAACAAGACTGAGTGAATGAGCTCTAACCTTTCCTCTCTAAAGCAAAGCAAAAGGTACCAGGCTTGTTTTACTCTGTGGATAATGAACACAGTTCAATCTCTCATTCAGTTACCTTCCTCATAGTCCAGGCTATGTGCCATTGTGCAAAGGCTGTTTTTAAAATTATTTTCAGTGGGTTATTTTCACTTTTTTCATGAGAGACAATTATGGATGAGAAGGAAGGAATTCCATCTAGGAAAATGCCTTGTTCTTGGCTCCTCCTGGTTCAGCTTTTTAACAGCACAAAGCTATAGCTATTTCAGCATTCTTTACTGGGATCAGCTGGTGTCAGTGCACTTACTCTGATCATACTCCCCTTAAATATCTGTGTCTGTGCTGTGGGACAGGCATGACCCACCATGTTCCCCAGAAGTGGTCTCTGACCTTTGGGAGGGTATGGAGTTCTTTCCCTACTTATGCCCCGAATTTCCTTCTGAAGGGAAGCGGTGTGTGTGAATGGAGGCTGAGCAGCACAGTGCCTCAGAACATCCCTGCAAACACTGCAGAGCATGTGCACCTGAAGGAGAGATGCAGTTGCTCTTTACCACAGCTACTATCTAAAATTTTCTATCTGGTTAAATCCTAACAATGCAGTACATAAAAGTTCAGAATGATGAGTCAATACAGAGTGATTAGGAAAAAAATCCAGGATGGAAAAAGAAAATACCTTGTCTTAATTTTTTCACTGAAACTGAAACACCCTGTGTAACCAATTGTGATCACTGTGACTCTATACAGCTCACGGACATAGAAGCAGAGTTTCAGTCTTGGTCAAAACGTTATTAACAGCTTTAAAAATAGATGTCTCTTGATGCATGCTAACTTTTCCTCTTCCTTTTAGCTCACAAACTTGCATGGAAGTAGCCTCTTATTTATTTCATAATGGAATTCTAGTTGGAAATAACTTTCTTTTCTGCATTGTTTCCTAAACTGCACAGTTCAGCTTGGAGCTGATGATCACTTTCATGCTTTTGCATATTTCCTCTAAAAAAACAATTCAGTATTAATGGATATTCATAAAGCACTGTAGAATAGCATGCAGGAATTGTACTTTTCTACAATCAACAGAACAAATATATTCAGTACTTTATTTTGTACATGTAACATATCTACCACATTAAAAACCCATCACTCTCCAACAACCTTCCCTCAGAGGTGTTTCCATTAGGAAAAAGCTTTATAGGCAATTTTTGATTGTTTCTTTGTGAACCTAAATATTTGAGTTTGGCTATACTGCATTTAGCATTCATTGTCCTTAGGGATGGGCAGAAAGAGCCCAAACTGAAAGTGTCAAGAAATGGAAATATTTACTTTTTGTAATTCCTATTGCACTCAAATATCATAGAGCAAGTGCTCAAAAGGGAAGGTATCAGATTCTCATTCCAGAAGTGAAAATGGAAACAAAAGAATAGGCAGGAGAAAAGAAGAAAAAATAAATGGAAAGGTGGCATGAGCAGATAAAACATAAACAGGGAGAGAAGGAAAAATTGTGATGACAGGGGAACATCCTGTGAAATGATATGGGAAATATTTCAAACTGGCCTCAGAACCAAGTCCTAAGGATGTTCCTGGGACACAATTTTTCTCCACCTCTCTGCTACCACGGTTGCCTGATAACATGGCTACTGGAAGAGTCAATACCTGTCATTTATATTTAGCAGTTTTCCAACTCAGTTTGTATGCAGCTGCACCAAAGAACAGAGCTTCTGTGAAGGACATCACTGCAAAAGGGCAGACAGGACATTTTGAGGACCTACTTTTATTTACTTTAATTCTCCATTTTTTGGCAATATCTTTCTCCTCCTGAGTAAGGTTTCCTAAGAAGCCAGAAAGTTTTACACCCAGCTGTTAATGCTACTGCATACCTAACAGAAACAGCCCCAGTCACCTAAAGAGATCTTGCTCTTGACTAGGATGTTCTTGGAGAGGAAACCAAGGTAAACCATTCTGTCACATCACCCTGAGCAACCTGATCTAGTGGGTGGCATCCCATTGCAGGGGGGCTGGATCTTTAAGGTCCTTTCCAGCCCAGACCGTACTAAGATGCTTTTGTGATCACTCCTAAGATAAAGGGCTGCATTTTCAGAGCCATAGAACAAGGGCAATGCTCCATCATTAATGACACTTTCAAGGGTGTGTGAAACAGCAGAGAAGAGAATGGAAGACAGAACAAACACTGATCTGTTTTCCTCTAATAGCTATGGAGCACCAGCTTTTTTTTTTTTTTTTTTTTTTTTTTTAAGGAATAAAATAATTTCTGAAAGTGTTTTTCCCTCATAAGGATGCAGTAACCATAAGTGGAAATTCACTGATTTTTTCCACTGAGTTTGTTAAGCAGCACAGATTTTTTCCTTTTCCTGAGCCCTAAATAGGATGCATAGTTTCAGCCCCTATGCCTTCCAGCTCTAGGAACAGTTACTCTAATCATGGGATGTGCTAGAAGCCAAGGTCATCACCAGTGAAAGCCTGTGTCTTTGCACTCCCTCATGTGTGTCCCTCCGGCTCCTGCAGCTACTTTTCCTGCCAGCAGCTGCTCCTGCTCTTCATGCCGCTTTTAAAAGCAGTAAGGAATGGGAAAGTGAGGGTAATACTGAGCGAACAGCAACAGCATAATCTTGCAAATGAGCCACAACAATATGTCCAGCAATCATGTTCTGTGTAGCTCCATGTTTGATACACAGCTAAAAAATAAACTGGCAGAAACCTAAAATACCTAGAAACTCCTGCTCATGTGTCAAATTCACTTAAAATGAGCAAAAGATGGAGATGGGGCTGCACAGACAGGTAAATGGATGGAACATGGTCCTATGCATTCTGTACATGTACGTACAAACACGCATAAACCCAGTGTTATGACAGAGATGTTTAAAGGCACTGTCTTGGTTTAACAAGTTCAGCTGGACAGCCCCAAGTCCAGCTTCCCACCCACTTCAGTGTGGTAGCTTGATCAATGCCACCATTTCCTTTAGAGGCGTCTCAGCATCCCGTGAATTTCTTGCCTACCTAGCTCACTCTAGGAGAGGGAGCACAAGACATGGCAGGTTTTTCTCCAGTAGGCTACAGCTTCCCCACCCTCCAAATTAACCTCATCCCAGACTCTCCATTTCTGTTGAGGGCAATCTGAAGTAGTGCTGACCTGAAATCTGCAGTTTCTGCCAGTAATGATTTGCCCGCCTCTGCTAGTCACAGGCCATGCTTCACCTCTGAGGGGGAGGAGGTGTTAGAGATAAGGGTGCTGGATACGATAGGATCTAACTCCAGACTTTTTTCAGTGGAAATAGTGCAGTCTCTGTGATTCCCAGTACACAAAATCCTCACATCTTTCAAAAAGTGCTCCTGTAAAGATACAGTTTTGCTTAGGCTGTGCAATACATAATATACGGACAAGAGTGAGTGGGGAGAAAATACTATCTCCATGAGAGTTAAAGCTGCGCCACCAAATTCATTAAAGCTATGGCTTAACATCCTGAAGAGTATTAAGATAGTGGCTTGGTAACACTTAGGGTAAAATAGGACCTACACTGTTCATGGTGCAGTACTTCCAGCTTAAACCAATCTGCCTTTTAGTGGCACATTGCCTCCCAAGAGCCTGTGCCTCCAGGGATGGCCTTCAGCCTTGTGAGAATTCTAGCCCAAACAGACAACTAGTTCTTTGTAGGGAAAGCAGGAGCATAATTCTCCCCATCTTCAGCTTCGCCGTACCATGATCAGAAAACATGTTTTTCTGGTGACCCAGAGTGGTTTGATTCTGTTAAATTTATCTCTCAGCTTGTTCCATGATTATATTAAAAAAATGCCTCAAAAGCACTTTCCCGAGATAATTCTTTTGGACTTTTAATCCCTCAGTTTCTCCCTTTTTTTTTTTTTTTTTTTTTTTTGTCCTCAATTTTCAACAGTTAAAATACTAATATCAGAATTATTTTGTGGGTTAAAAATTCCCTTTTTTTCCTGCCGCTCTAACTACCTGTAACATTTTCTTGCTATCTTCCCATCTAATTGCCTTTCTGTAATTAAATATAACATTTTTCCCATGTGAATTATCTCTAGGACCTAATCCCAGATCCCCAAATCCCATAGTAAAGATCTGTTCTCTACAAGCTGGCACAACAGTAGTCAATTCATTGAGCACAGACAGACGCATCTTTTCCATGAAGGCATTTAGCATCTTTGCTAAAACTGTCTCACTAGCAATTTCAGCTAATAAGAAAATGAGGTTAGTGCAAACCTCCTGAAAATAAATTCTGTGGAAGACATCCCTCTGCTTTAATAGAGATTGAATGCAGTCCATTTCTCTTTCCCTGTGTCCCAAACAGCACATCAAAACAACGTTTAGCAAGTGAGCTACATTTCACAACACCCTTGCATCATAGGTAGACTTGGCAGCATAAATGCCCTAGAGAGAAGAAAGTTGGTTGTTTGGGGTTTGGGATTTTTTTCTTTTCTGTCCAGCCTGATTTCTCCCAGTACTTTAGGATTGCCCAAGATGACTCCATTATCTCATTTGTGTCTCCAGTGGCTGTTAACCCTCTGTGCTGCCTAAGTGCCAACACCAGAAACCTTTTCCCCTGCCCTTTGAATTCAGGTTGCAGAGGTGCTGGAGAGCACTGCTGTTAATTCCTGGCATATCCTGCCTAAGTTAGATTCAAACACCGTGAAATCACAGGTGGCATAAAGGGAGACAGGTGCTTTTAAAAACAGGCATATCAAGTTCTGCTTAACCAAGCAAGGGGGAAAGAGCTGGAGATGTCACCCAAAGTGGGTCATCTATTCTGTGATTTCCCCCATTTTTCAGTTTGCTTAATGGCTTCAAAGCTACTATTTTCTCAAGTGCACTGGTGGTTAAATAGCATGTGGAAAAAGTTATTTAACTTGAGTTTTCCTCTTCAAATGGTGTGGCCTCCATAACGTGGGTCTTGCTTAGTTCCTCCTGTGCTCTTTGGTAGCAGTAACTGCAGGCCAGGTATCGGCAGGTTTGATGTGGGTCATGGGGATACATCTCAGAAAATTTGGCCGATAAAACTCCTCCTCATATTTCTCAACTTCTCTGCCCAAGAATATTAGAAATGTGACACTTGAAATCCGTTTTCCCAAAACATTTGGTCTAGTCAAGCGCCTTCACACAATGTATGTGGCAGGCAGATGCAACGAGGACACAAACAGGGCTGATACAAATGCTTACCCATTTGACAGAGGACGTGTGGATTTTTTTCTTGTTTACTGTTGCTAGACAACTTCATGCACTGCTAGTAATTACTGTATCTGGAATTTTTTGTTTGTGTGCTTACACCTTACCCAGTAGCTTTGCTCATGGAAATAAAAATTATTCCAGGGACATCTTGGAAAATTACCTTTGCTTTGACTTGAAAAGGCTGAATTCAGTTCCCAAGGATCTCAGTGGGAGCTGGGTTAAGCTCTGTGGCAAAATCCTTTACCTCTTACCATGCTGCCACTGCAGCAGGTGCTGAATTTCCTTTTACTAATAGGCTAATTTATCCTTTTGTGATTGCAATGCACCAGGAAGTCCTACATTTCTTCCCATGTGCAGGGTTTTACTGAGCTTTTGAGAGTGAAGAGACCCAGACCTTCTGCTCCTTTTACAGTCTCTAGACATTTCAGAGCCCCAAAGCTTCAGCCTCCACAGGAGTTGTACTTCACCAAAGAGTTCTCTGTGCCAATCAAGGAGATTTGGGGTATTTCTCACTCATTTCTTCTCATACTCCATCTCCAGACTATGTTTATTCTTCCTTGTGACTATCTTGCCTATAGCTCCGGGTAGAATCACAAACAAGGACAGGCATGTTCTCTTATAGCCCAGGGGGGAAGAGGAGGGACAAGGACTTTATAGGTAAGGTTTTTGTTGGAAATCTAAAAAATAAATGGTGTATTTACCCTAGCTAGCATCCATTTACAGTTTGATAAACAGGTACAGTTATCCCCTGAACATCAGGTTAGTAGACACAGCTTAAAAAGAAAGAGAAATATGGTATTTCTTCCTTCATAAGGAACTCTGCCAGTCTTTGTTTTCCTGTCTTTCTTTGCTTCTCTAAAACCCATTAGTTTGATATCTTTGAAGATCTTTTAAAAAACAGTCTTCTATTTTGAAATCCATGTCAAATTGAGAAGGAGGTAAAGCAACAGGGCTCCCCAGAAATAGAGCACTGTTTCTACAAAAATAACTCTGATTGATGAATTCTACATAAATCACCAAATAAAAATCCTGTAAGATAATTAGAATGCCAAGGGATGGCAGCTCATCTCCTCAATTTAATAATTACATTTAAGGTCCCCAATGTTCATTGGAAAGATAATTTTCACATGCTACATGGTGGTGTTCCATAAGACATCCAAGTTAAATGTGCTAGTGTTTGTTATTCTTTTCAGAACATGGTGGTTAATTTAACTCTTGTTTAATATGAGCTGAAGGACCTGAAGTGCCTTCAGGCGCTCCAACAATTTCTACCCTCCAATAATAAGACATGAGAGAAAGCATCACGATATTTGCAAATTGTGAAAAGTATAGGTGTCTAATCACACCCAGACATTGTTACTGAACCAATTTTGATATGGTTAATCTTGATTTATGCCACAGAAAACCATAACTTTCAGACAAACTTACCATCAGAAACAGCAATATTGCTTTGAGCAGAGCAGTTAGAATTTGTGTTTTGGGCTTACTCTGTTTTACTATACCTTTAATGAACAGCATTTAACCACAGGCAGCTGTAGATCTAGTCTTACAGACTATGCCAAAATAATTAAAAGAAAAAAGAAAAATGCACATGTTCCCAAGTTTTGTTGTTTTCCCACCACTGGAGAAAGGATTTTTAAAACAAGCCCTCCATGATCTTTTGAATGTTCAAATACCACAGGGCTGAAACAGAAGCTGTAAGCAGTCACTATTCCTCAAAATAAAGTGAAAATTTTCCATTCAAATTGGAAGGAAAAAAAAGCAAATAGGAAAGGCACTTTCCTTCTATGTTTCTGTAAATTAATTTTAGAGATGGGCACAAACCATAAAACTCAGATTGAGACATAAACCTGGGAACGTATGGCTCGAAATAGAGATGGGTAATGTGTCCAGACCACCACAGTTGCTGGCAAAGAACTAATAACTTGTTACTTAGCAAAGTCCCCTATCTCACAGTATATTTCCTGATACTCTACATCATCTTGCATCCTGCGTTGATGCACTACAACTCTAACACCTTAGGATCCTGTGACAGGTATGTTTTTTTTATTTTAATTCATATCTTGGATAAAAAATTTTCACAAAAAAATTTGAGCCTCATTTATGGACTCTCCTGCAAATCCATCTCATTTACTGAAAGACAAATTCTACTTAAAAATCCAACAGCAAAAGATATTTAAATACAGCAACTCACCTAAAATATTACCCAAATCTCAGTCTTTATGTTCACCAGTTCTTCACAATTCCAGCTTAGTCTAGGACTAAAAACAGAAGCAGACAAATGTATAAAAACATGAGCTTTTACACAATGCATTCATACTGGACAAAAAGGAAGATGTGAAACGGATATAGTAGTATTTTTCATTTTAGGAAAAAGCAGTTTATTAAAGACTACCATTTAGCTAATCTAATGTGCTGCCAATATTTGTTATTTGATACCAAGGAAATAAAAAGACTCAATAAAGCAACTTGGATGATGACAAGTAATAAGGAGCTAGGTCCTAGACACCCATATTGCCTCCTAAATCATAACAGTTCCTACATTGTTTAAAATATAAATTACACAAAGTGGTCAAAATCCAGCTTTAATTCTCAGTCTAATGATTACGTTGGTCACTTTCCAAGACCACAGCTAAAAGCCATGAGAACTTTTTAAATATTTTCCCAGCCATATACATATTGTCCCAAGCATTAAAAAAAAAAAAAAAAAAAAAGGCAAGTAACCAAGAAAGAAAAAGAGCAGAAATCATACAGAAAGCCACAAGCGTGAAATAAAACATTCAATGTGGAGTTACTGCTCTGCAAGTGAGCTTTGAAATCACCAGGAGATATGAAGATTTTGATTCAGCACCCCACTGAATTTTCACGATCATTTTGGAAGGTGGAAGGGACCACATATAGTGGATGTCTTTACTATGGGTTTGAGGAGTTTCAGGTTTCTCTCTTTTTTCTTTTTTCCTCTTTTTCTTGAGTGAAACAGATTGTTCATAGAAAATTATTTCAAGAGCTTTCCCTTCACTTTCCTGTGCAGAGCTACAACAGAGTGCTATTAGCATCTGGTTCTGCATATGCCTAGAAGCTCATTCATTTCAAGCCGCTTTCAGAATCAGGGCCTTGACATGTGATAATTCCCTACAAATTCTGATATGTATGGAGGTTTTTTCTTAAAATGCACTTGCAATCTCAAAATACTCCAAACTCCCTGCAAGTCTCTTCTCAGGAGACTAACTTTCTGGGGAATCATTTTTCATAGTGCTCCAATAAAGAAGCAGCATGACAAATACTTAGTATGATAAAAAAACCTGAAAGACATCAAAATAAAAATATGAATACAAATTTACAAGCTGTATTAGTCATAATTAACCAGTCAGGAGAAATAGCAGTGTATAAAGATCTGCTATGTAAAAAGTATTGAATATTTTAGCAATTCTTTAGGAAGGTACTGAACTTTCTTTGCAATTAATTATTCATCCATAAAACTTTCCTTATTTCCTCCTCAAATTACTGCAGAACTTTCTTCTCCTTGGTGAGATCAGGAGTATAATCACATGCATGTATACAGTACACGGACAAAAACACATACCCATAAAAAAGCCGCATCAGATACCACCCCCAACTTTCCCCAGTTGTACATTTGATGCTTGCTGGTGCCATTAAGCAAACACAAAACAACAGCAAGCGCATTCTGTTGAAATGTTTAGCTAAATGGAACCAAAACAGTCACAGTTCACAATTTCATAAATACATTAATTAGAAGTGTCTCCAAATAGCATGTGATTTTGAATTATTAACATAAAACACTGCATTATAAATGACTGCAAATTGCATTCCTTAGTGCTCTCCATGCTTAATTTATTATGCCGTAGGAAAATTTGCAAATTACTTCACTGTTTTATATTTAATGGATAGTTTTATATGTATATTGTTTCATTAAGATAAAATTAAACCACTGTGTACATATTATATGCCTTTCCAGTGACATAAATGTCACTAGAGACCCTCCAACTTTATCAGAAGGGGAGCACACTTTGTGTCATCTCCTGGATTTAATAAAGTACTGGAGAGCAGTTTGGAGTTTCTGCCCTTTCCATGCCCATCCATAATCCCTTCTTCCAGACAGCCCATTTCCGAAGTTTGCAGATGGCACTGCAGAAAAGTTTCCTGCATTTTGAAAGTATGGAGAGGGCTGGTGGAGAAGCCAGGTCTGCTCCGTGGTTTGAAGGCAAAGGAGTTTTTCCAGCAGGGGCCTCTGCTAGGGCAGTGCAGGTGCCACACCACGTGTTCTACGTGGGTGAAAACAGAGGTGGCAAGGCAGGTGAGCCTCCTGCCCCAAACTCCACAAGCACAGATACCTCTGGAAAACCACTTCAGTCTCCCAGGGAGAGGGAAAAATGGCTGACATGGGCTGGCCTGCTACACTGCCAAGGCTTTTACTGTCATATCTTCCCGTAGTAGGGATCATATTAGGAAATCCTGCTGAAGCTAGGTGGGGATAGATGCCTGGGGAAACACTGGGGAGGGAAGGTGAAGGACACTGTATATGAAAGGAAAAGCCATTAAATATGTAAATACAAAGACATCCATCTTTGACAACTTCTTTGCATGCTGTCTGTTCTTAGCCATTTGTCTTCCCTATTTGTAAATTCCTCAGAAGAGGAACTGCCTCTAACTACGTGCTTGCTGAGTGCCTGTTACAATGGGGACCCAACTTCCCTGAAAACCTGATATGCAAATAGACCGTAAATAATAGACATTATTTATGATAAATAAATAACATTGGACCATGAAGATGCATTCTAAATGTGTTTTAAAAGGCTGTCCAATTCCCTGTTTTCTGAGACCTAATAATATTATTTTGGTGGATGTGATAGATATTCCTTCGAACTCATTTTCAGGCCTTCTTAAAAGATAGCAAAGGTACTGGTTACCTGAGTGCATGCGTTCCATGTAGTTTTCAGAGGTGCTTTTGTTTAATAAAAATACAGCAAATAAAATATTGCGGTATGGGTAGGAGGTGGAGAGATGGCCTATTTGGGAAAAGCTATAAATTCTGCTTTAAGTTGAAATTGTATTAATGAAATTGAAGCTACAAGAAGATGCATGTGAGAGAGACAGCCCTCTGAGCTATTCTTTTCAAGTAATGAAGATGAGACTCTGTCAGAGATTGAGGTGTCAAAACTGGAAGTGCTGGAACAAATTCACAAATTAAAGAGCAACAAGTCACCATGACCAGATGGCATACATCTGAGAGCTCTGAAGGAACTTAAGAATTAAGTGGTTGAGCTGCTAACAGAAAAATATGCAGCCTTTCATTAAACTGCTACCATGCCAGAGGACAGGAGGTAACAAATACCTCGTCTCACAAAATCTGGAAGGTGTGTTCCTGCAAGCTTGATTAAAGCTGCAGATTGCTTTTCTCTTTTAATCCTCCTGGCTTCAGAGGGAAGTTGGGCACATCCAGTAAAAAGAGCTGCCCTCAGCCAATGGGAGCCCCTGGTGAAAGCCAGCACAAGCATTTTGCTGACTCAGCATCACTGCTGACCATTAACCTGGCTATGGCTGGGGGGCCTTGCAAGGACAGACTTCAGTGATAATTAAAAAACAACTGCCCGAATTACCCCCTGCCTTCTTAAACAGCATTTAGATTCCACAAGTCCCTCTCCCTGGCAGTATTTTCAGGATAGCTTAACTCTTTCCTAGGCACATTTAGGAATGCAATGAGAGGACAAAGCTATCGCCTTACCAACCCAGGAATATCCTTCTGGCTTTATCTTCCACTTCCATTTCCTTATGATCCAGATAAAAACTCTTTGGGGCAGCATTCAGAGGAGAAAGCACGGAGAGGAAAAATAATAGTTCAAGGTCTGCCTGTGCAGCACGTACGATGTATCGCTGTGTAGCTTTTAGGGTGAGTGTTTGATCACCCCGTGCTGCAGAGCCCAGCTGATGCACAGGAGGCCGTGCAGACATGGCCCCACAGCCTCAGGTACACCCCACATCCACAGATCATCTGTGCACCTCTGCCTTTTCCTGCCAGGTATGCATGCACAAGGATCTTGCCTCTTCTGGGTGTTAGAGAACAGAAAGTTTTTGCATTATCATGCTCACATCAGATTGACTACAATATATCTTCCTGCTAGCTGCTCAGCCTGTGACAGACAATATCAAGATTTAGGAAAGTCATCTGTACCAGTGAAGGTCTCTACTTGTCACTGGTACTACTAAAAATATGTCTCACTTCCAGAGGGAATACCCTTGACCTTCATGTCCAGCCACTTTTTGTGTTCTTATGGTTAATGAAGGCCCTTGGGAAACAAGTTATCACTTTGAAGATTACAAATAGATTTCAAACTATCAAAACAAGAGCTGTAGGAGAGAACAGCTTAGCCATCCCAAAAAAAACCATGTTGACATTAAAAAATTAAAAAAAAAAAAAAAAAAAAAAAAAAAAAAAAAACAGAAAAAAAAGATGAGGTTCTTCTTCCACAGCAGAACTCATCACTTGTAAAAGCTTTCACGTGTGACAAGTAGAGACTCTCCTACTGTTTCAAAATATTCAGAATTGGAGAACTGATATCTAGGATTCACAGAAAAGGAGGGGGAATATCTGCTTGAGAATAACCAGACCCTTGGTGCTTCAGACACATATTTCCAACCTGTAAGAGTGAGACTTACGTCATTAGTTCTAGTGAACACCCCAAGCTATTATTCAGGGTGAAAGAAGCTCTTTTTCTAGTTTGTATAAGAAGTTGAAAATAAAGCATACATACATGCAGGAGGTTTGAGTTTTTAGAAGTATTGTTTCACACAAATTGAACACTATGTAAGAGAAAACTCCTGGCCATGAGCACTTCTGCTTGCTTAGGGGCTTCACAGCATCCTGAAACCATTTCTCTTGCAGTGGAGGACAGCTGTAAAGCAGATGTTGAGACCCCCTGATTCAGATGTGTGGGCTGGGGGCCAGCTCTTACCTTGCCAGTATTGTTCAGTCTGGCAGTCAGACTGGAGGGACCAATGCTTGAGAACTCCTTGCTGAATGCAGGAGCTTGAAGTGTGGGGGTTTTTTCTCTGAAGTGGGTCATCTAGAGACCAAGCCCTTTTCTTCCACAGATGCAACAGAGAAGTGTTGGTTCCATCATCTGTACACTATAACAACTTTGGGATTATGATGCTTTTTAACCCTGGATCATTTCTAGCTAGAGTTGATGCATTGGCGCAAAGAAGAAGGAGGACTGCTGCTGTCATCTAAAAACTGTTGACAAGCCTTTTTTCTTCTTCCAGTACACAGATACACATATTTTAAAGGAAAACATGATCATTTTTTCCGGAAAAAAAAAAATAACAACGAGCGGTTTAAAATTTTACTTCATTTCTTGGTATTCTGAAAATACACATCTATGAGTAAGCCGCAAAAGAAGTCCAAATCCCTCTAGTAGCAGGTTGGGTGTGCTGGAGAAGATCATCATCTTTCATGTTTTCTTCCTCTGGTGGATATGCTGGAAAAGATGGCCTACTTTCCTGATATCTCAAAAGTCCTTCCTTTCACTACTAGCAAAGGGCCATTTCTCCCCCATCTTTACCTCAGTTTCCACCTTCAGAAAGGCAAGCTTCAGTAGACACATCGAAGTTCTCTGGATGGTCAAAGCCACTCAGTCTTCTCCTGGAATGGACAATCCCAGGTTTTAGGTCATGATGGAAAGTCCCATCATAAGTGACTTTTGTATTTTCAAAATTCACTGGAGGAACCGCAAACAGATGTTCTTGCAGAAATGTGAAAAACAGGATGTGTGTGGGAGTCCTTGGTGGGACGAATGGTGGCAGTCCTTTGGATTAACTAAGGGCCATAGGCCTTACACTCAGCAGAAACCAATGGCTTATAAATATCTGACCCTCCCAACATATTCCCTGTGCATTCCTTTCATGACAGTCACTTCCCTATCCTAAATCGGGCAATAAATATGGACAAATTCACAACTTGCTCTAGTGACTTTTAACCTAAAAATGCAATCTGCTTTTATGTTTTATCACAAATGAATTCCATGCATCATTATCAAAACCCAAGTTTTCCCATGCCTGAGTCGAATCAAGGCCTATGCCAACATTTTTGCTGTCCCTAGGCTGAAGTAGTGCAACTTATTCTTCATGAAGCCATCACTGCAAAACTCCGCTTGGTTCAGAAAATAGATGTCCTTTAAATACTCTGCAGCGGTCGCTGGCTGCTTTCAAACAAACGTGTGGTGCTGACTGACAGATCCCTCCATGGCCGGGGACCCACTTTACAAACACACAGGCGTTTTCTTTATGTCCCATTGCAGCCACTGAGCTCCCTGGGCTTCCTGCAGACCTTGATGCTCTCCCAGCAGAAGATCCCAGCTAGCTGCACATCTCTCTGGCTGCATCTGCTGGGTGTTTCAGAGTCAGTTCAGTCTCTATGCTCTTATGGAACCACCAGAAACTCAATTTGATAAGCTTCAAGTTGGCCTGAAAAACACAACTGTTTTTCAAATCTCTAATTGGCTTTTGGCAAAATTTACCTCAGGCTCTATTTTTTATGGCATCTTTATTGTTAGCATTATTTTCTTCTGGTTGAAATGCGAGGCAGGCAGGCAAGTGTCACAAATGTAGGAAACTCTCAGAATGCAGACAGATACTCAATGAAACTGAAATTATTTCTTTTGTGTAGCTAAAACAGACTCAAATAATGAAGTCAAGTTGACCTTGAGTGAAAACCAAGCGTGGTTTCTTGGCTCACAAGCTCAAGCAGCTTCAGGACTTTCATCTTTCCCTAACAGAGTTTGGACACAGAGACTGGTGAATGCAGAATGTGGCCCCGAGCAGGCAGCACGAAAGCGGGTTTGGGAAAGCCAATGTAATCTGTGTGTTCTTACCACTGGGACAGCTCCTGCCTGCTGGAGTTAATGGAGGCAGCAGCTCTGGTATGGTGCCAGGCTTCTCCCCAACTCCCTATCCTTCTCAATCCAGCCAAAACTGTTCATCTGGAAATTTGGGGGTATGATGAGATCAGCCTAAAGCACTTCTCCAGCCAGTGCAAGAGAATTCCACAGCGGATGGACCAGCTTGCTTCTGTTTGACATAGCGCAGCACTTAGGGTAAGGTCATTAACTTTTCCAGGATGTAATTTCTTTCATTTTGTGAGAGTCTCAAGTCCCAGAGCTTTGCTCAAGACCCAAAATCTAATGTCTTTTTCTGTTTTCTCCCTGACAAGTCTCAGAGATATTAAAAATCAAAAGAAGACTCTAAGGAGCAAATGAAGTCTCTTTAAAGTACTGTTCCACTTTTGTGTTAACTCACAGAAGCTTTTTGCTCTCTCTGCCTGGCCCCAGTCAGATCTTGCATAAAAGGGAAAAAATGCACTTAAAAGTGCTGTTTTCTTTCCACTTCCCCCTGCGCCTCAAATCATTAGTCTTTCTGCATTTCTCTTTTATTCCCAGACTGGCTTGTGCCGAATCAGATTATAATACATTAAACCTCCAAGAAACACAAAGCTCTCTAAAGTGCTCTTTGGGGTCTCCATACGTGTGTTCTCTTGCTCTTTCCTGCAATAATTACTGCCATCCCAGGGTCAGCTCCTGCATGCAGGTCCCACTCCAACACAGCCTCACCTCCCATCGCTGCAAAATGAATTCAGGATGGGGTTTGCCTGCACGTCGCCTCTGCTTTTGTGTGCAGATGCAAGGGAAATGCCTTGTCTGCAAGGATGCCCTGCCCTACTTTTGCACGCTCAGTGCCTTTTTGCAGAAAGGGGTTTCTTCAGCTTCTTCGGAGAAATAGGGATGGTGGCATTCCAACCAACTTCTCTGGACACATCTTAATTCCCTCTACTAAAGGCAGAGCTGTCAAATCACTGTCCTGGCCTGAATGGCACCTATGCCAAGGCTCCCCTGGCTTCAGCGAGACCGTGGCCGTCACACCTGTGGAGTCTTGAGTGATAACAGCTGGTGCTGGGAGAAGTTCAACAGCATTTGTGCTTTCAGAAGGAAGCACTGCCCTTAGCTTGGCCTTTACTCTGAGCAGGAAGAAGGCTGTGTAGGGATATCACTGCTGGAAAGAACAGCCTCATCCTAGGGCAGCGCAGTGCAAAGAGTCGAATATAAGGCTATTGCAAACCACATTGACATCAGTCAAAAAGCAAACAGAAATAAAACACAGTGAGGCACTACCCTGAGTGTGATTAGACTCATTAGTCACAGGTTATTGGAGAGCAGTAGCTCTGGTATTCCCAAGTAGTGCTTCCAGCTCTCCATAGGAGGAACAGAAGGAGCTCCAGGAGGGCTCAAGGGTACAAATAACCCTCATCTGTGGTGGCCAGGGCTGCTTCATCATGTGGCTGCTAAAGCTCCTGAGACATCTGCTGCTGCAGAGGAAGTCAAGTGAAAGGAATGATCCACAGCCGTGGGTGAGCTCTGCAGCTGGAAGCACCTGGGGACCACTTCTGCCCACTCAGCGTCATTATGGCTCAGAACACAAGCGTGGTTATGAACCTACAGCAAATGAGTCATTGCAAGTTCTGCAGAAAATTTATTACTGGAGAAAGAAAAAAGATATCAACCTGAACACTCAACATCCAAAGAAACCTCAATGTGCTCTGAATCTGTGTAGCAGCTTTTTTGGCTTCTACAGGGGCAGAACACACCAAAATCCTTGGTATTATCAAAATTGGCATTGTGTTTTTCCATCAGGCCTTACACACAGAAGGAATTTGTATGGCAGGGAAAATATTTGTCTTCAATCCACCACCACAGTCCCTTTCTTTCTTCTGGAGAAGTTGAGTCTACATTTCTTCTGAGAGTGTAGGGCTAGCAACAGTGAACTAACAGGCACATGCTTCCACTACAGCTTTGTTAGAAAACTTGAATTCCCCCACAAAGTGCTAGTCTCCTCCCAGCCCTGATCTCTTCTTCTGAAATTAAGCCAGCTTTCATATTTTTGTGGTGGTTTAATAATGTGGGAAAATGTGTCCACCATGGAAAGAGGTAAGGTTTAAAATCCATTTCTGTTCTTGCCCTAAGCAGGAAATGAGCAGATACCTCCCAAAGTGAAAGCCTGGTTATCTGGCTTGCTGCAATGCCATGCCAATAAAGAAGCCTTTTTTCTATTTAAAGAAGTAATATAATAAAACGTTGGTTCATTTCATTATAATAGCTAGGAAGGATTTGCTAGTTTCACAGCATAAATTTAGATTAATTTTTTAGATTTGACAACGTTATAAAAATTATATTGATTCTGAAATTATAATTTTAGATTGGTTCTGTCATTTTAGCCTATTAGCAGTCTTTAAATGAAGTGATCCAATGTTACAATCAATCTTATCTTCCATTATGCACTTCCTGGTGCTAAAAAGTGAGATCGATTCTAATTAACTACACTGGTTCAGTCATTTGGGTAGTTTGTTAAAAAAAAAAAAAAAGTTAGTGCCCTAATATCACTAAACAATTTGTTATACATTTATGTACTGAATTTATGTCCAAAATGAATGTCACTCCTATGGTAAAAACAGTATGGTTGCAGCTCTCTAAAATATAGGATGGCAACATTAGTGTTACTGGTTTAGCCAGTGCATCACATGAAATATTTTCAGGCTCCACTTGAGGTTTAAGAAGCAAAGCAGGGTCAGCAAAAAATACTTCCTCTGCAGCACAGGCTGTAAATCTATATGTATATTCAAAGTGACTTGGAAAATGGCATTTCCAACATGCAGCTGTGGCTAAGAGGACAGGCTTAAATGCTGCTTAAGAGGCCATGATGGTGAAAATAATGCTATGAAGCAAGCAGATGTGATTTAAATATGAATCAACTCAAACTCACTTATTTCTTCCAGCATTTCCTGGCTTCAGCTTGCACTGAGGTATTAAGGCTCTGGGGAGACCTTGACACCCACCTTGCCCTGTGCCAGTCTCAGACTCCATAGCCTTCAAACGAACTCTATAGATGTTGGCATAGCTGGCAGGGCTGTGGGGGACCAATATGCTGTGATCCCAGATGAAATGAACTTGAAAGTCTGAAGAACTCTTGGATAGAAAAGCAGAAGCCAGAAAGATAGACTGATTTTAAAACAAAGACAGCAAAGGCTGACCTCTGGTAAAACTTGAGGGAGCATGTACATCTCTTGCAATTTTATTCCTCATGATGCTTAAACCATTCTCTTAAGTAAAAGGCTATAACCTCAGGTACATTCTGAAAAGGAATCTGTTCGTTTTCTCATCTATAATGCTTGTGCCTGGAGTTTCCTTTTACTGATCCCTTGCTTTTCCCTGCTACAGCTTTAAAGAAACGCTGCACCCTCACCACTAAATCAGCTCATCTATCTGTCACATTCAAGGCAACTTAGAAACAATCTGCAGTTCAAGAGGTGGCTACACTGGCTTTTCCAATCACTGCCACTACATCCCTTTGTGTGGACGAACATATTGGGGAGTGGGTCAAGAATAAGAAATGTGAGCCTGGCATCCTGCTGCAGGGTATTCCTCGACTCCCCTCCCTTTTTGTGCCCTCACGCTTTGTTCCTATCCTCCTAAAGGCATCATCTTACTAAGAAGCCAAAGTGCTGAAAAGAACTGTGAGAGGGAACAGTAGCTTTAAAATGTTTCACTTATTCCTGTTTTGGGGTTTTTTGTTGTTTTTCTTTAAGATCTCAACCGTAATCATTCCATGAAAAAAGACCAGAAAATTTCTTTCAGTGCCACTGTCTGCCCCCTTTGAGCTGAAAAAGCACCTTGGCCAGGGGAAGAGATGTCCTGCAGAGGCAAAAACCCAAACTGCATGGCAGGTAGACTAGCACTGTACTTCCCTATAGGCCTTCAAGTGTTGCTGCCAGTTGCCTTGAAGCTTGCCAATAATTCTTAGGAAGGGGAAGTCTCAGAACCCCATTTCTTGATCGGCTCCTTTTATCCTTTCCTTGAATATGTCTCAGTACTGAATATGTGCTGGCTGAATAGATTGACTTTGCATTCTGTGGAAAGCCACTGCAGAAATTACTCTGGGTGCTGCCGGAAGCTTTTGCTTGGGAATATCCTTTCTATACAGGCAGTTTGTTACTCAAGTGACAGACAAATGCCTGGCAAGAAAAAGCCTTGATTTCACTGTTCCTGCTATTGCATTTGTATTGTATACCATCATTAATTATTTGCCATCTTGTAAGAAGCCCTCGGGAGCCTGATTCTCCACTGCCTCACACCTCATGTAATCATTTACATCAGTGCAAAGTGAGTGCAAAACACTCTCACACGTCTGCAGAGAGGTCCAATCCAGTGGCATTCCGGCAGACAGGGCCATGGAGGGTGAGGCTGGAAAGCATCAAAGGGTGCATGTGCACACCACTCTTATTTGCACAAGGCAAAGAGCATTGGTTCACCTTCAGCTTGTTGTCACTGGCGAAGCAAGAGGACAGACAGACCTCCTGACTGCCTCACGGCAGTGCCCTAAAGCTTCTTGGGTTTCACCACCAGCTGCACAAGGTGCTACAGACGCTTTGTGATGTGAGGCAGTCACTGCCAGTGGCACGTGGGACGTGTCCCCTGCTCATGGTGCTTTGTGGGGTGACAGCAGTTCGTTTCTGCTGCAGCCCTGGGGAGCTGTTGGGGTGTGCCAGATCCCCCTCCATGCCCAGGGCTCCTCCCAGCAGAGCAAGGCACACCTCACGAGCTGGATTTCTAAAGGCAAGGTGGGCATGGCTAGCAGGGCTGTGGATGGGAAAAGGCCAGGTCCTGGGGCACCTGATGGAGAAGACGGCCGGGGGTGATGTGGAAGGAGACCATGATGCACGGCCAATGTCACCCGGAAAAAAAAGGGTGTGGGAGCAGGACAAGGTGAGAGATACCACAAAATAGAGGAGGTGGCATTTCTGCAGAAAAACTGCTTTTGTTTCTTTCCCATTTCACAGGCAGCATGTCTGTTAAATGTGGCTTTTGCTGCCAAAGGACTTGTCATATTACATTAGGTTTAGCAACTTCTGCTGTGGCAAAGTGTGCAGCGTCTCCCTTCACATAAAGAAAATATTTTCACAAGCCTGTTCAACCTGCTAACTGTGATTACAGACAGTTGGCCCCTGACATGACATTTATTGCTCCAGCATCCAAGTAAGAGCCTCACAGCACTGCCCAGCCAGCTACCTGAAGAGCACATATGTGTGTGGAGATCTTAAACAAGTTTCTGCTAATGGCTTCATTTTGTACCCTTTTAGTGGGTCTTTAGCAGCTTGATAGAAAACATGGTACAGTAAAGCAGTAAAAATAAGAACTTTAAAAGTATGTGCAAGCCCCCTCCTTTTATGCTCACCTTGACATGTATGATATGATCCAATGTATTTTATTCATTTGCTGCTGCAAGTGCTTTTTGCATGCATATTTTTGCTCTGCTCAGCAATATTCATCATAACTGAGAATGACTGCGATTGTCTAGCTCCACTTGAGAGACAATCTCACACAGAGTGAAAATAAAAGACCGTGAGAAACAGCATCAAAACCAGGGACCCGCAACATGTGCTGACAACAAACACAAACAACAGGTTGACCTAGCTGGGTCTCTATGTCAAAGAGTCTAACAGATGACTGGCTAGGGGAAAGTTTGCCATTAAATGAAGGGGAAAAAAAAAAATGAACCCCAAAAAACCCCAAAGCAGAGCAAATGAGCAAAGCAGGTACTTCTGTGCTCCCCACAGCATATGCTGACAGGATCACAGCACCTACTGGAAACAGCTGCCAAGGGACCAACTTGTCCATCACTGCATCCAGTAACTGTGCAGGCTTCTGCAAGACCTATCTATATATTTTCCTGGCATTTGGGAAGAAAGAAAGCATAATGAAGGCTTTGTCAGTACAAGAGAATGTAATCTGGCAATCATTTGGTTATTAATGATTGGGATTTTGGGGAGAGGGAGCTGTTTTAAATTGGCTTGGTTATTTTAAATATTTTGTACAAGTTTAAATAATTTAAAAATTTGTTAAATGACCTGGCTTTTCGCCTTCACTTTCCTGCACAAGAAATTTGTAGGGCATGGATTCTTTCATGACTTGGCCTATTCTGTCTTACTTTTTGGCAGGTCACTTTTCTCTATTCTTCTCCAAGCAGAAATTAAGCTCTGGCCAAGGGAGAAGCAGAGCAGAATGCAGCCTGCTACAACAGCTTGTAGTGAGTTGGAAAGAACTCTGTGTTATAGACAAGAGCTGATCAAATACCCTTTTTTTTTGTTGTTAATTTCACTGTCTTATTTTTAAACTTTCATATGCATCTGCCAGCACTGCATCTTGTTATAATATTCCTATTAAGCAGGTGGATGAATCGTGAGCAGACAGAATTCAGTTCCATTTTGGTTAAGGGTAGGCTCTTCGGTGATTAAGTTTCATACACATCTTCTGTGGGATTGGGAATTCAACTGATTCTACAGTGTCAGTCTGAACAGTCTCTCCCTCAGTTTTGTTTTCTGTCATGTCAGAAACTTATTTACAAAAAGACCATGCTTACATTCAATGGTGGGCACTCATAACTTCTTTTGCCAGAGTTGTACCCCCCTTGGCAATAAAAAAACTCACGCTCAGAAAGGATAAGTAAGATAAGCTCTGTTCTGCTTTCCTCATTTGTGCTTTTTTCTTTTTCCTTTTTTCTTTTTTCGTTTTGTTTTGTTTTGTTTCATTTTGTTTAAATTTTCCCTTTTATTCTCTGCTTGCGTTGATACCTGAAGTGGGGCTGGATAAGCAACAAGGGTTTGGTGTCAAAACTCAGGATGGAGAGCTCACACAAATCAAAACCATTTTTCCTCCTTCTTTGCCCATGGTTCAATTCAAAGAAATCATCTGAGAGCAGCCTACCCTGATGCAGAGAACCTTTCCTGGAGATTTCTAATATACTACAGTAAAAACCATTTTTTCCCAAGACCCTCCAAAAGTCCCCAGGGATTTTTCATGGTCCGGTCTTCATTAAAATAAAAAGCATATTTGGGGGGAATGACTAATCCTGCGCTTGAATGCGACATGCCATTTGGACACTTTGTGATCTGGTACACTAACTCTCTGATTTGTTTGGCCTTGTGAAAACCTTTTAAGCTAGGCTCTGGAAATTCACCCCTGAAGCCTCTTCTGGGGCTTGTGTTTTTTATTTTTCTCCCATTTCCTCCAATCTTTCCCTTGTTTCTAAAGAGTGCCATCGTCCGTTCCTGAGCCCTGAAATCCAATTACCAAACAATGTACAAATATATGGCTGAGCGTGGTCTATGGGAACAGCTGCAAAATTGCTAATATTAGGTCTAATTTAGCTACAATAAATTAGCAAGTGTGTGGAAGCAAAATGATGACAGCATAATTATAACAAAAGTCGATGTGTTGAAGTATATGGATGACAATACATACTAATTTTAGCAAAAAAACACAGCAAATGAAATGCATGCAATGAACAGACGGGACTAATAGCTCAGACACATATACTTAATGTGACCAGTCAGTGTAAAAACAAAAAGATAGATGAAGCTGTTCAGAATCTAGTGCTAACAAGCAGTGTAGTCTGAAACCATTAACTGTCAGGGGTAATAACACTCAAAGTACTGAAGTGCAGTAAAACAGCAGCACTTTTCTCGGGATGATGTGCTGATGTACAAGCACACACCTGTGAAGAGGGTACTAAATCTATCCTCGCGTTTATTACTATGGAGGGAGGAAAAACAACACTAATAATGTAAAGTATAAACGAAAATAGCAGACAGCAGAGAGTGACATTTGCATGGTCCCAGTCAGCTTGTTAGCTGAAGTGGGTTTTAATTAGCTATTTTCCAGCAAGCAAACGAGCAAATTAGTGGCAGCCATAAACAAGCAGAGACAATCAGGCCCAAAGAAAAAAAAAAAAAAGATCGGACCTTTTTCTGTGTGTTTTCCTTTTGGAAACACAATGGCTTCATGCTTCAGCTAAATATTTCTATTAACCAAAAGAATGTGGTAAAGCAAAGACCTTGGCAACTGTGCAAGTTCCCGAAGTGGCTCAAAACACAATGGTAACAGTACAGCGGGGACACAAAGCCCTGCTCTGAAGAAATCCACACTGAAGGCTAAACCTTGGGCCTCCCGTGCAGAGCCGCAGGGCTCCAGCAGTGGCTCTGGTGAGCTGCCCTCCCATGAACACTGCCCTGCCATCCTCAGCTCTTGGGACAGCACCATCCCTCAGTGCTGCTCTGGGTGCGCAGCAGCAGGTGCTTCCAAAAGTGTGATTCAGGGCGTGGGTGCCACCTTCTCCTCTGCACCGCCAGAGGCACAAGATGGGTATTGCCAAAGGGGTGCCTGAGGCTACCAGCTGCTCCTGCTGATGAGGAAGAGGGATAGAGCTCTGCAAGGGCTGCAGGAGACAGGCCACCAGGGTGAGGGTGAGGAGGGGAAAGAGGTGAGCAGCAGGGACAACCCCTGTTGCTAAGCTATCTTACTAAGAGAAGATGTTTATCAGTGTGGGATGCAGCCCTTGGCAGACAACATGGATTCAGGCAGTAATGAGCAAACCCACTTTTGGTGCTTCTTTTATTACCATAGTATTACCGGCTGCATAATGAAAGCTGCCCTGCTGTTACAGCAACATGAACACAGGATGAAGATCCTTCAGAGCCTGGTCAAGCAAGGCCCAAGGTTAAGTAATTCACTGTAGTACTTTTGCTACTAAACTGATTATATTAATAATCAGCCATAATGAAAAACATGGCAAGCTTATCCCTCGAGTCAGTCATGTTTACCCTCCTGTTCCCTCTGATTTTAAGAAATGCTGATGTGGCAAAGATGAGAAACTCAATATAGAGGACAGATTGCATACTTGTATTTGCGCTGAACATGCCCAAATCCTTCAGGTATAAAACCTGACAGCTGAAAAGTCAGGTAGCAGTAAACAACTACTAGAGGTAGTTGCTAGGCAGGAGAGTTCGGTGGTTTGAGTACTAATCTAGACCTTGGGAAAGTTGAAGTTCATGTTTCACTCTATCAGAAACTTCTGTGACCATGGGTGACCCAGCCGATCTGTCTGGGGATAAAAGTACTTCTGCCTCAGGAATTTGCTGCAAAATGCTCATTAAATATTGTGTAGGGCTCAGATATTGCGGAGAAGGGGCTAATTAGTTGGAAGGAAGGGAAAACACCTAATAGAAATTAATCTTATTTATGCATCACTATCGGTACATGTGGCACTAGAGAAAGACATTGCAGCAGGCTTTCGGTTGGTATAAATTATCAGAGAGCTGCAGGAGAGACTCTCTTGCCTCCCTGTCCTTGTCTTGTGCCAAGGGTATTACAGTCTAATTAATACAGATAACATGAGTGCAGACGCCTACCTGTTGGGCGCCGTTGGAATATTAACACAAGGGGAGGGCTGGGGGAAGGCTCTTAAAGAAGGCTTATTTTATTTAGTTCATTTGTTTAGTAATGTTTTGATGGTCAGAAAACCCCAGCAATGAGTAGAGCCCAAGAGGCAATTAGCAATGGGGCAGAAAATGTAATGAGCCAAAAAATGAATTAACTTGAGCAGACTAGGCACAGACACAAGGGGCCAATGCTTTTTGCTAGTTTATAACCCCTGCCCCTCTGCTGAATTCAAAAAAGTAGGAGGAGGTGTGATTTAACATAGAAACAGCCTGCAGGATATTTCCTACCACGCCCGGCGTAGCTCTTCCCCGCACAAAGCACCAGCTGATGTGGTGGCAGGCAAGCAGGCAGCCTGGATCAGCTCTTGCCTAAAGCCAGCCTCTCTCTGCAAACTTTCCTTCCATCACCACCACTGAGGGGGGCAGGACCCCGAGATAACCAGCACCCAGCAGGTTGCACCATGCCCAGGAGGAGGGGGCAGACAGAGGTACCCCATCAGACAGCAGCTCCCAGCACTGCCCTGCCAAGGCAGCCAGGCTAGCAGCAGCAAGAGTGAGGCTTGTGGAGTACAACGAGCCAAATTTTGTTATCTTTGCCTCTTCTGAGCTCTTTTTGGTACTTTGTTTATTTTTTTTTCCTTTGATGGCTTTCAGTTTTTGCTATTAGCAAACATACATGCTTTGTATTAGAATTAATTCTAAGTCATGGGCTGATACTATTTTCAGCCTGTACAAAACCTAAGCACTTTCACCACACTCAAACTGTTTACACATTTTGCTTTTACAATGAACTTGTTTCCCTGTCTCTGACAGCAGTTCAGGAATGTCACAGGGAAAAAAAGCATAGGCAATTGCTCTTGCAGGTCCACACGGATGGTAACTCTCCAGCTTTCACAGGGGGACACGAGAGGTAACTATCACCCAGATTGTCACGTTAGCCATCCTGCTAGCCATTAGAATCAAAGATAATGATTTGTAGTTTAGAGACCTGCTCGAGTGAATCACAGAAAAACACAACTGCCCCCAAGTGTGTGCTAGGATGATTTTCAACGCACGCTGCAGTTCTGCAATACTCAGTCTTACACGGCCCATAGGCTTTGTCCTGAGGGAGATTATTCCAGCAAAAACCTAAAGTTGTTATGTGGAGCTCAGGAAGGGAAACTTTGAGGAGGAAAAAAAAATGTTCACATCATTTTAATTCCCTTCTTGCATGGATAGTTCAATGCCAAATGAAAGGACAGGAAAGCCACAAAGCACACACACTTCAACACCTCTCCTTTCTCCCTGGGTCATGCCCAGTGCTACTTCATCATGGCTAGGGGACTTTGGGGGAAACGGGAGCAGAAGGGAAAGAAGAAAGATGATCTTTAAAAGAACAGAACTGTTGAAAATTCAGAGCAAACGAGTCAATTCATAGCTTTATCAGCATATAACAAGTGGAAAAGCAAGATATTCCTCTTCAAAGAGGAAAGTCCCCAAATGGATAAAGGTTAAGATAAAGGGGCAGAATTTCTGTGTGGCTCCATGCAGCTCACAGCTGCTCTGACATTGGCTGGATCTTTGGTCTTTTCGGGTGAAGTAACACTGAGCATAGAAAAGTCATGATGAGCACCCCAATGGGAAAAAAAAAAAAAAAAAAGGAAGAGGTCTAATCCAAATCCTTGACACTTTTTATCAACAACTGTAAATCTTTGCCTCAGCTCCTGCCAGCCTCAGAAGTTAAATGGACAGCACTGTTCATTTCTTATGCCTACACGGCTCCATTGCTTTTAGTGAAGCTGCAGGTTGTAATTGAGAGTCTGGTAAGGATCCCTTTCCACTGAGTGATGTTACAATCTTCTTTGCTGGAATTATTTGAGCCTTGTAATAGCTCTTTTTAAAGAACAGTCTGATCTACTTTCCAAAATCTTCTGCAGAAAATAAGTTGCATTCATAACACAGGAATGAGGTTGAAATCCAAGACCTTCCCCAGCAATATCTCACTCGCCTCAGGACATGTCTTGATGATCCCTCTGTGCGGTGGTGCTTCAGCAGCAGAAGGAGAAACAGCTTTCAGCAAGGATCCTGACAGATCAGAGACAATAAGCCTTCAGCAGCCCAGGGAGGTCAGGCAAGCAGGAGACAAAGAGCTCAAAGTTCAGCCCCACACAGATCCAACCTGCCTGGAATAGCTGGGTTACCCTTCACTGGAGCAATACCAGCAAAACCTGTTCTCTCTGGCTCCTCTGCCCAAAACATCCCATACAGAGAATAAAGATTAAATGGGAAGGGTTGTTCTGCTCACAGCCACCCCAACCAAAGAGTTACTGCTCATCTCTGGGGTCTTGCCTAAACGCAGTGGTGAAACTCTTGGGTTTTCTTTACTGCAATAGAGAGACCGCACCAATGCCCACAGCAAAACTGAATTTCTTTTCTATTTTTCTATCCCTGTCTCTCTTACTCCTTCATTTGAAATCCTCTTCTCTCTAAAGTTAGCTCTGCCATCATTACTTGCACTGAGTGCATATTAGACTAGGCTCTCAGGAATTAAATGAGAAGGCTTAGCAGAGGAAGATAACATAGGGATCAGTATGGCAGTATTGGGTGCTAAATAGCAGCTTCTTTATGACTGGAATTTGGAGGCACAAATCTACCTTCCGTTCTCACTGATTTGAGGAAGAGCTTCAGGAAATGAATTCTTGTGACATGACTTGTTTTCCACCAGTTTGCTGTAAGAGAACCCCTGATGGACAGAAAGGAATGAAAGTGTAAGCAGGCACACGCTAAAACCCACAGAGTTAAGGTCACACCAAAGCTAGCAAGGGAGTACCTAGCTTTGCTAGGCCAGCATGGTCCAAAAGGTCAAGCCATAGTGTTGGTTTTGTTAGAAGAAGCAGCCACGTGGTGTCTGCCACAACGACAAAGAAATTGCCATTTTGGAATAGGTAGCCTTTTTAATAAGGGCTGCTTTTAGCTATGTCTGTAATATTTTTAACAATGTTTTGTGATTAATTTCCATTATGACAAGGCAGAAGACGTATTTCTGTAGGAACTGAACTGTGGCCAGTCTGACTGGTTGCAAAGGAAAGCACCTGTATTTCTGCTTTGACTATAATCAGAAAGAGCTAATCCAGTCACACATTTTCATAGGACATAGACCAGACTGAACAAGTGTCTCTCCTTCCCTTCCTGGTAGCTCCCCTTCTGAGAAATAGGGTAATGAGCCAAACTTCTAAATACAGATGTTTCCCACCAGGTGATGGAGAGAAACTGAACATCTCATCCCATATCTCCTCCTCCTCTCTGCCTGTTTTGCTTCTTGAATGGAAAAAAGGGGACACATTTCAGGCATCTTACAGTGAAGCATGGAGGATGCCTCAGGCCGCTATTTTGCAAATGAACGACAAAGCCCAGATACGAACTGAGGATCAGGCTGTAGTCATAATAAAACTACTGTCTGCATATATGATTATTGGTAGCAGTGGGAACATGAGAAATTCATAGGCTGAGACACAATGGGCTCCCTTGAAGTCTGAGCATTCTTCTGTAATTTAAATAGATTAGGGGTGCAAATCCCCCAGGATTTAATCTTACATTTTCCTGGCACTTCATACTTTGCCAGGAAGTGCTTCCCAGAGGTGTCTTTTCCCCTCCCACTATTTCCATCCTTTTGCACTTAGTTCGAGCAGCAAGCATGGGAAGGATGGGGCAAAACCAAAAATTATCTTATTTTGAAACTAAGTGATCCTCTTTGGATCTGAAAGATTGGGTCAGTCTGTATGCTGGAGAAAATTATTGACACTTCTTGTAATTAATTAGTCTAGTCAGCTCACTTTTAGTGCTTATTTATATTTCTTGATGCTTCTATCACAGAAAATATGCCTGAAGTTTTCTTGACATCCAGGTGTAGCAGTGATCTTCTCAGAAAAGATCCCTTACACCAAAGGACAGATAGCTCCTTTTTTTTTCCAAATACTAATACAACGAAAAGAGTTTCTTGAAGAATAAATGGGATAGAGGCACAGAAGCACTTTTTTGCATTGCAAATAAAGATCAGATTCCAAACTGCTGAATATGATATGAATATAGCCTTTTACAGATTAAAATTAATGGAAATACATAACCCTGTTGACTTCATTTGGCTTTGGATCAGCCAAATGGATCACTATACATATCCAAAGCAAAGAAGATTTTGACGTAAGCACAAAGGCTAGACAAAAAAACCAGAAGTCTGGAATATGGAAGACAAATAAGCCACCCATATAAAAATATTCTATGACTTTTCATGCCGCAAATATTTGCAGTGATGACTTCCCTTAAGATTTTCAGATGATCTATGTATTCCCTAGGTCTCATCTGCTTTTCTACCATGACCTTAATTTTATTCAAATGCAGCACACAGAAAAGAAACATTGCCTCTTTCCTTAGCTTGATTATGCCATTATATAACAGGCCAAAACCCATGAAAATGGGAAATGCAGAAGAAAATCCAGACAACAAAAAACATATGTGCAGGAATGATAAAAAATCAATTGTTAAAATTACTTTCTTGGTATTAGTTTTTGGCAGCAGTGGGCAAACAGAAAGTCTCCTAATTCTTATCTGAAGATGAGAATGCCTGAAGTATTTGGATTTGCAAAGCTGTGTTGGCATCTTGTGAATTCAGGTTTGCACTGAGTCAGGCAAATCCATTCTCTTCTAACATCAACACTTCCTCTCTCTCTGGTTAAGTGTAAGGGATGACCAAAAAACAGCCCACTTAGGGAAAACATCCGTGGTGTTTCCTCACCAAGTCCCCTGCTGCAGCCTGATCTTCATCACGGCTCTGCTGTGAATTTCCCCTATAATTGCTGAGCACTCGCTCACCAGGCCACCTGCAACAATGCTGCTGGATCTATGCACAGATCCAAAAAGCACAAGCACCACTGAAGCACATTGCAGGTTGCTTCATCTGTGTCCTTTTATTTATTTATTTTTTTTTATGGATTCCTTGGCTTTCCTGTGACATAGAAATGTGATAGAGAATGTGTATATCAGACAAAAAAATCTCAGAGTAAAGTGAGGCAAAAAATTTTAGAAAGACATTTTCCACTAAATTCATAGTCTTCTGCTGTAGTAAACATTTCTGCTATGCTGTGTTGATGATGATTATTAGAGGACTTGACACAAAACAAACAAGATATAAGAATGGTACTCACTGTCTTTCTCTCAGCATATATTCCTCTAAACTCTTTCCAAATTAGAAAATAAATTGCTTTTCAGGACTTAGGTATTTCCAGTTGTGAAATCAAAAATTATATTAATCAAATTATTGAGAAATATTGATGATATCTCTGAAGATAAAGTAATTTTCAAGCTGTGACTAAAAGGCAAGAGCAAATTTCTTTCCTAACAGGAGAGTGTGAAGACACAGCCGCTTCCTTTGAAGGACAGTGTGAAAATTTAGACAGGCTTCCATGCTGCTCCAAATGAGTGCAAAATAAAGTAGGCACTCCAGATCTTCTTGGGAAGTGTATCAGAAAGAGCTGGGGAAAAAAAATCATACTTCTGGAGTAGGGATAACTGGCTTTCTAAAGGGGTCTAAAGACAGAGATTCACATCCCAAGCCAGTGCACCAGGACAATCGTAATTTCCTAGCTGTTAACAGTAAATAATGCCATTAATAGTGCGGTAGTGGCAGATCACATCTGACCACACCAGAGTAGACATGAGATAGAAGTGAGAGGCTTCCAGAGTAAAACACTTCGTTGATATTGTGTAAACTGCAGCTAAGAGATGCTGTAAAACAGAAGGCCTTAACTGCTGATGAAAGTGGGAGCACCATCCAAACTGGGCCCTCAAAACAGCCGACCTTACTGGGAGAGCTGCTGCATTTTTGTCTCCCAGAAACTCTGGTTCTTTTTGCTCAAATGGCTTTAGTGTTCATGGATCCTGTTCCTCCCTCCTCAAACAAGACAAACTGGCACCAGATCTCTCAGAACACCTCTGCTGACACCCTTTAGGAAAGCAGTCATATCAGAGGCCACTTTGCTTTTCCTCCCTGACAGGAGGAAGTCCTGACTTCTCTCCCAGCACATACACGCACAGAGGAAGGGCAGAAAAAAAACATTTCTGATTTCAAATCACTGACACAAATGTTCTTAACACAAAGACCCCTGTGAGCCATAAATATTCCCAGATTCCTTTGCTTCAAATAATATACTTTCATCCTTAGAAATTTCTAGTGGTGCCTTAATTCTGGAACATGCAAACTGCCATTCACAGAGTATCCAGGTTTAGGACATAGACAATCCTTCCAACATAGATGGCAAGGAAGAAGATGTAATACTTGTGTGATGCTTTTTCCTGCACTTCTTTTTTTTTTTTTTTTCCTTTTTTTTTCTGTAATGAAAATGAGAACCTGGGAGATAGCAGGAACCGAGATTGATCCAACAGACAAACACAACATATTTGTCAGTTTTCATGTTCTATTTCCCAAATGCATATTAGTGCTCCACTCACCACCCTTTCCATTGGTAGAAGAGGAAACTCTTGTCCCACAGTGTTGTTGGTTTCAGCAGCATAAGCTAAGCTTCTTGTTATAAGAAAAAAGGATTCATCAATCCATCTCATTTGTCTTTGCTTTGGATGGGAGCATCTCTCTTTCCCCAGCAGAAGAAAAATGGTCACTACCTTTATTTTTCACCACATCTGTTATTGATTATCTCCTTGCTGGGGAAAGAAAGGGATAGAGCCTCTTCTGAAAAGCAAGAAATGACCCATGCTGGAAGGACTTAACCCAGGCATAAAACTGTAATTGTTAGAATTTTCTTTATCACTAGTTCTTTCCTTTATCACTG
Organism: Acanthornis magna; assembly: GCA_036785705.1. Taxonomy (NCBI): domain Eukaryota; kingdom Metazoa; phylum Chordata; class Aves; order Passeriformes; family Acanthizidae; genus Acanthornis; species Acanthornis magna. The sequence goes on along the minus strand of JAWUZG010000025.1, from coordinate 22,188,490 downwards.
CATTTTCAGACAGAGGCCTCCTGAGAGTACTCTCATAGCTGGCACCTGAACATGAGACCTCTGGGTGCAAACACATGAGCCCTACCTGTTGCATTAATGTAGGATTCCTATCAGCTGTCGCTTAGAGCAGCCCCAACGTGCTCCTCCAGGACTCCCTGCTCTAGGGTAGAGTCTGCTGCAGCCCTGAACAGCAGGAATCTATTCTTGCATATTTTATTGATCTCGGTATGCACTTAGGCAACACTTTTTTTTTTTTTTTTCATTTATTTTACAATTGCTTTCACAACCTGGGACAAAGGTGGAGGTTTGCGCTTGTGTCCCCAGAGGAGAGTGCAATCTGGCATGGTAGAGTGGCTGTAGAGCTGAGGGCAGTGCCAAACAGCCCCTTGGGATGCCCGGGGACAGTGTGTGTCCGTGCAGGAGGGGAGCTGGGGGGTGCTGCAGCACCAGTGCAGGTACTGGGAAGATAGACACCAGGAGCATCCCGTACCCTTGACAGTCACCACAGAGGCAGCTGAAAAAAACTATCAGATTGGGAAGGCTCAATAGCAAAAACATTTTTCTATTTAAAGAATGATCCCATTGGTGCCCTCAGGCTTGCCCTGGTAAAAATCTCCTGGTCTTCTACCTCTAGAGCTGGACTGCAGCCATACAGACATCACATTGCCCAGCATTTTATTTTCAAAAAGAGAGCTGCTATAAATCGTTTTCAAGTTACAGAGTATTTTGTTCCCCAGACAATACTTCAGTCTCCTATAATCACAGATAAATGAAGAAATATTCTGGTAATTATACCAGAAAAGAGCATTCGCTTTCAGAGAAAGATATTATAAAAATATTCTGGGAAACTGCAGGTATAGAAAAGAGAAGCTCTAGTTGGTTTGCTCTCCCCTCCCCAGCTCTGGTGAGGGTTGCAGTAACCCCAAAAGCCAATCATATTCTGGGCTGCATCCAAAGCAGTGTGGCCATCAGGGCAAGGGAGGGGATTCTGCCCCTCTGATCTGCTCTGCTCTTTTCTGGTGAGACCAAACCTGCAGTGCTGCATCAGCTCTGGGGGTCCCTGCACAGGAGGGGCATAGACCTGCTGGAGTCAGTCCAGAGGAGGCCACCAAGATGATCAGAGATATGCAGCACCTCTCCTATGAGGAAAGACTGAGAGAATTGAGTTTATTCAGCCTGGAAAAGAGAAGGCTTCAGGGTGAACTAATTATGACCTTCCAGTACCTGAAGGGAGCCTGCAAGAAAGGAGAAAGACAATTTACAAGGTCATGTAGTGGTAGGAAAAGGGGGAATGGCTTCTAACTGAAAGAGAGTAGGTTTAGATGAGATATTAGGAAGAAATGTTTTTCTGTGAGGATGATGAGGCACTGGCACAGTGGCCCTGAAAAGCTGTGGATGCTCCATCCCTGGAAGTGTTCAAGGCAGGCTGAATGGAGGTTTGAACAACATGGCCTAGTGGAGGGTGGACCTGCCCGTGGCCTTTCTTTGATTCTGTGATCTTCCTCAAGAAATGCAGGCAGGTTGGGTATCAGCACCTCCCACTGCCTGCAGTGGAGCCAGAGCAGGACGGCACGAGAGCTGCCCACGAGCCAGCAAGTGGGGATAACCCCAACACTGAGATGAGGGAGCAGGAAACTCTTTGAAGGAGTCCTTTGGCAGGTGCTGCTTTGCATATCCGGGCTCACACTGACTTTCATTTTCCCTGTCTGAGCCAATGAAAACACAGTCTGGTGCTGCCAACAAGCCAGTGGCCACAAAGATGTCCCCTCAGCTCTTCAGCACAGAACATTTTTCTGTCTGCTCTGCTGGGGAAAATAGACTCCTCCCAGGTCTAGGCCCTGGTTTACCCCATTTGTACCCTCAAGCAAGTGACCAAATGCTATGGCAACATGCAGCACCTCCACACACACCTCGCACAAGTGACAGTGGGAGAGGAAAGGAGATGCAAGCTCAGGCTAGAGCAGCCTTCTAACCAGAGAAGCTACAGAACCCAGGAGACTGCTGATCATCTCTCAGAACACCAAAGCATTAGTTTTCATTAAAAATGCTCAAAAAGGCTGGTTTTGCGGATTTGAAGGGGAAGACAGCAGAAACATTTCTGTTAGTCTTCAGTGTCTTTGTTGAGACCATCTGTAACAGAGTTAAAAAAGAAGGGCACAGGAGATGCGGCCCGGGTGCAGCATGTTATAATGATGCATCTCCTGGAGACAGCGTTGCCTTCAGATGAGACATCTCTCCAAGAACACTGTCACTCACAGCTTACTGCAGGTGTCAGGTGCCTCAGCTATTGTTATTATTATTATTAGATATTTGCTGAGTGCCAGCGGTGCACCTGGTGTTCATCATCAGCTCAAACAAGCTGCTGATTTTTAACAGTGGACTGACTGCATTTCCGCTTGTGAAAATTTGCCTGTTTGCTTCTTCAGGCATTATCTTCTTGAAAGGAAATTATGCAATATACTTCTGTGTCCTTCCTCCAGGACTTTTGGTACCTGTTATTTTTTTAAACAAACAGCAGCCCAGCTCCTCACCACGGTAAGCCAGTCTTTTTTATCCGTCATCTCTTCGGGATCAGATCACTAATTCACGTACAGGATAAGACAACTGCCAAATTATTATACTACAAAGAGAAGATCTTCAGACACCTGTCATCTTGATGAAAGCAGCACCATCAACTGACCTTTGCCAGTTCAAGGTCGATAATGAGACAAGTCAGGCAGGAAGAGCAGCGTGTGCTGACTCCATTAACGCTGGCTGTGTGCACACTCAGTAGCACTGTGTCTCCTGTCAATTAGTGTGGGTAAACTAGGGACTGCTGATTGCCAGAGACATGGCATAGCGAGCTGCTGTTACCTTTACTTCTACACCCTGCTGCATTTTAATTAGCTCCATTCCCCTGACTATTTCTTCAGAGCTTCATTACTGCCGTCTTCAAGAAACTCAAGGCAATCCTTTTACATTGCACATCGCTAATGAGAAGAGATGTGAACATCCTCACCACGGAGTTGAATAATGCCGGACTGGCTGCATGCACACATGAGGGGGCATGTGAAGATTTAAGGGGCTTCTCAGCTTAATGCATTGTAAACACGGCTCAGAGATGGCAAAAGAATAGAATGAGCCCACAAGGGAAGGTATTCCCAAAATGGCCAAAAACATAGGATGGAAAAATGGTGCACGGACCGTGATGCACACGGGTGAACGTGTGTGTCTGCTTGCATAAGGTGTGGTTTCAGTAAGGATTTTAAAAGACCACCCACAAAAACTACAGTTCAATTGCCTGAGGTTGTACGTCTGGAAATAGAGAGTTGCCCCAAGGGACACCATCTTTGGCTCGCACAGTCCACGTGGGACGCGGACAGCAGCCATGAAGAGTTGACAGACAAAGGACCTGGGGCATCACCCAATCATTTCCAAGATTTCCCATGGTGCGCCAGAGCTTTTCAACAGAAAACCAGATGTTTGTGATGGGGGTTTTTCTGTATTTTTTAACCTTTTTTGCAGTCCGTTTGATAGTATCAGTGTGGTTGTTCTAATTTTCCTTGAGTTTCAATTGTATTTGAAGCAAATTGTGACAGATAATTGTTGTCTTTATGGACAAGTGCTGGCCAGACACACTTAGAAAGAGCTTAAGGTTAAAATATTAGTCTCTACAGCTCTTCCTTCACAATACACAGATGTGCTTGGGGAGGGATTCATGTTGCCATTTTGAGTCAAAGTCCTGATCCTGTTCTGTTTTCCCAGCTTCATCAGCATATAGGTGGTTCTGCTGCTACTTGGCTCAGGCATCGATATACCCCAGTTGGAGCTCAATATGAATATTACCTGAGTCCTGCTCCCACCCTGTGTGACCACCAGCATTCATTCCATCCTCACAACAAAAGCTCTTTTAATTAACTTCTCTCATACGTCACTCATGTCCTTACAGACTCGCAGCTAATGAGCCAGCAAATGTACTCTGGGATTGTTTTCCTCAGCGAGCACTGGCACAAATCTTATAGATGTCACAAAAAGTTGTGATGAGAGCGTTCATGCTGAAGACATGTTGAAGAAGTTGTGGGATGGTCTGAAGAAATTCCGTTTTCTACATGGTTTCAGGAGCTTCTGGATAAGACATGGAAAATTAATTAGGTTGGGGCTTCTTCTGACAGTTGTTTAATTCTCAGCAACTGTTCAGAAATCAAGGATGTATCTCCTTCAGTTCAGTAGCTGCTTTTACTGCTTTAGAAGAGAAGGTTTCTCAAAACAGTATGTCCCTGGGAAACCTCCTTTCGAATTAGTAACCCATCTTCAGTTGGTGTTTATTGCTTTCTCTGCATTGAGCAAACTTAGGCCTAGAGAGGGCTGTGGATTGAAAGTGACTTCAATATCCTTTCAGCTGCTTCCAAACATGCACCAGCAATGTCCTCTAAGTGACTGTCCATACAACAAACCAGTCCTCCTGGAGGGGATGCTCCCATGAGTGTGACAGGGAGGGAGGAAAACAAACCCAGAGAAGCTGTCTAGACTCTGGGGAAAGCTCTCATCCTCCTGTTAGGAAGTGGTGCAGGACTGTGTCTCTGGTGAGCCTGTGGCTCATCACAGAGCTGTTCTACAATGGCACATTCTGGCCTCAGTATATGCTTCCATTATTTAAAAAAAAAAAAAAATAGCCCACCTCAAAACCAAAGCAGTGCCTTCCTCTCCACACACTTGGAGCTATTTTTTTTTTTTTCCCCTCTATGTTTCCCTTGGAGGACTAAAAGAAACCCACTTTGCACCCTGGCATGAAATACCATTTTTTTTAAAAAATCACACCACCAAAATAAGGTTTGTTTTTCTAAAGTGCCTCTCCCTGATGGGGTTTTTGTTTTCTCTGAAACAAGAAGCTGCTGCTGTTTTCCTCCACACAGCCGTGTGCACTCTCCCAAAGCTAACTGGAAAAAAACTAGTCCTTTCTTTCTTAAAGCAAATAACCATAATCCAGAAAAGCCTGGACACCCAGCACTGCTTCTCCTTTTATTCCTCACCCACGAGCAGTCAGATTGCTTCAACATTCATGCTGTGCCATCTAACAAACGCTTGCTAGCCACCTGTGTGGATATCTTTAAAACAGCAACTTTAAAAAACACCCACCAGCATCCAAACATATGGATATGTGCCTGAGGGTTGGATACATTCTGTACATACAGTTTTTCTCATGCCTGATGCAATCTGATACTCCATCTATGCTGTTGCAGGGACACCTCCCCACATCCTCCCACAGGCTCTTACACAGCGGTTCAGGATCAGCCAGTGGGTATCAGTGGTAGCCACAATCTAAATTCTTCTTATCATCTCAGTGTTAGCACTTTATCGTGCAACCCTGATTGATAGAGATATAGCTGACATAAAGGAATTGTATTTCAAAGGAAATGCATGAAATCATACAGATGATGGCAAGAACAGGTGCATGTCTGTTGCCACAGGGGAGCATCGCTTCACAAACCCCTCAGCAGAGCAGGTGAAGCCACTTTTACCAACTCTGGCTATTCTATTAGAAATATCTTTTTATTTATTTTTCATAATGCTCCAGCTGTGCATGCCCGCACAGCATGAGGCTGACTTGAGGAGCCTGAAAATATTAGCATTAACGCTCAAAATAGAAGCAAACCACTCCAGATCCCAAATCTCTTCTCTACAGGTGACAGGATCGCTGCCTAGAAAAGTGCTTCTGTTCCCACGCTTGATTATAATTTTTCCATTAAGATGAATTAGCTCCTTGACAGAAAATAGTATCACCAGTAGAGCTAAGCCTACTCATTCCCCTGCAAAATTGCTGTATTTTCACTGGGAAAAAAACAAAAATTTTTAAAAAATATTTTTGCCACATACTTTACTGAAAGCAAAATATTTCTGACATGCATTTCATTGAAAACCAAAATTTTTTGACTGGAAATATGGCTGCAGTCCCTCAGGAGACATGCTAGTTCATTGACTCCCTTTTCCCCAAGGGAGTCTATGCAAAGAGAGTGTAGAAAAAAAATCCGCTCGCATTTGCAGAGACTCTGTATTTTTCCCTTTTCCCCACACTTCCTCAGCCCACATTTACTGGCAATCCAGAAAGATAAAGGACATCCCTTCTCATTCCCCAAACAAAATGAAGCGATGCTCGCTTACGCGTCGCAAGGTGTCACAGTGGCCATGACAGTTACACATGAAAGACCAAGAAGCCAAAGGAAATTTTCCCATAACTCTCTCCTAACTGGGCTGTACCTTTTCCAGCCTGCACAACAGCATCTCCTTCCCTGCAGCACTGACAAGACAGGACCCGCAGCGCCTGGACCACGGCTCTCTGGATAGCAGCTATTTCGCCCAAAGAAAACCGTCTTGCAGCTTTTCAAGCTCCACATATAGGTGAAAAATTGTGGATGCCCGTCACACCTCGTGACTCACTTTGGGGCTCTGGCACATCCATGAAGTGTACTCAGAAATGCCTGTCACTCTGCATCTCCTCTGCTCGGCTGACAGCTTAGTGAGGGGCTGGACTCTAATGAACAGAAGATAGCAGAGCGGCAGCAGCATCCAGCCAAGGCATCTATCGTGCCTTTAAAGACAGACACACATAGAAGGTTTCTGTCTTGATCACAATTAAAGAGAGTTTTCAGTCAAAAATTAAGTGGCGACTGAGGTAAAAATTTGCTGTGGTATGCAGGTGTCTAAACAAGCAAAACAGTACGATTTTTAAAAGCGTGGTGGAACCTACCGCCCCTTAGAAATAAGCTGACAAGAAAAGCAGAAGAAAGACAAAGCAATGCTGATCAAAATAAAGGAAAAGAAGGATTTAGGGATTTATGTTTGCCCAGTAGTCAGCTACACAAATTGCCTGTGAATAAGGGTTTAAAATGTTTTAAAATGTGTTTGAGGCATCTCTAGGCTTGCTTATTTGCCAGGGAATAATATTTATGCATTTCTATCTGTTCTGTTCTAAATCACCCAAAATAGACTGTAATGTTGCTAATAAAGCAATATGAATCTGAAAAGAGCAGGAGCAGAAAAAAAATCCCCAATTAAGGAAATAAGAAATAAAAGACATGGATGTGTTCTGAAGCTGAGAGTAATTCATGCAAACAAACAAATCACCAAAAGCATGCTAAAGAAGCAGGAAGGAGAAAACATGTGGTGTAGAAACTGCCATGTGTCCATAAGAGATTTATCTCAAGAATCTCTCAAGAGCCAGTGTTATCTGTCTGCTAGGAGCATAGGGATATTTAAGCAATGTGAACCATTAGCACAGTCTCTCCAAACAAAGAACCAAAGAGGAGAGAGACCAAATGGAAAACCATGCGATTTTCTGTTTCTCCCAAGGTTTACCAAACTCTCCTGGGAACAGAGCCGGGAAAGAAGCAAACATGGTGTTTTCTCAATTAAAAAAAACCAGAAACTGAGAAACACCTGGGCTAAACCTGAGAGATTCAGGGCCGGGTCGTGACCATCATTTCATGGCTTGGCACCCGTGGCAGCTGCCCTCCATCCTGCCAGCCTGCATGGTTTCACCTCCAGGTGAATCTTTTAAGCTTTGGTCACGTTGGAAAAAGCTTTGCCTTAAAGATAAATGCAATATTTTGCTGGGTCATTAACTACAGCTCATTACTGGACTGTATTAGTATGTGTTAAAAATATAAGGGATAATTTGTGACACTCACTTTCCTACCTCAGCCACCAAAACGGACGTAATTTCTGCTGGGCTTGTGCTACAAACATCAGGTCCTTGCTATAAGGCTAAAAGCAGCTTCAAATGCTTTGGTCAACTCATTTCAGAAAGGCAAAGGTATTAGACAAGCAGTCAAGTATAGATCACATTCTGTTTTCCCCTAAACTCACATAAATTTATATGGAGCATCTCCACTAGCTTCTATCCCTGCCTGTCCCTGTGTGCTACAGGGAAGGATTTGGGTCCATGGTTTTAAAGTTGCTTGTGAGAACCAACGCTCTGAAGCAACCCTAGGAAAAGTGTGTGAAAGTAATCTCCGTGGCTTCTTTCTCCCCTAGCAACAAAGTATTAAACTCCATGGATAGTAGTCTCCCAAAAAATAAGATAAAGGATTAAAAAAACCCAAAAACAAGCAGTAAGAGCTATCAGAGAATGGATAAACAGCATGAAATGAGTGGGAAAAAAAAAAAACAATGACCTCAAGACCCTAGCAGTGTTCACTAGGCAAAGTGAGAATGGAATAAGTCTCTATTCTTTTACTCCCCATTAAAATGTGCTTGTTCCCCCCTACTGACCATCTTATTTGATTTTTTTCTGGATGAGTTTCTGTGATAATCACTGAAGAACAAGAATAAAACTCCACTTGGTCTCTTGGGCCTTGGCAGAATTATTTTAAATTCAGCAGAACAGGGAAGAAGGAGGGAAGGTTTGCATTTTTTTTTTTGCGTCCTGGCTCTTCTAGTATACTGCAACACGGCATTATTTCAAACATGCTCATTAGGTCCTGAGCTAAAGGTAACTATAATTAAATTCAATTTTCTATCTACTGTCAAGATGCATAGGTTTCTGGGCATCCAGCTCCTTGTCACCTCTTCTGTGTACTTGTGGCTAAGCATGAATATTAATGAACTCTGAGTTCTCCTCACCCTCCCCTTTCCCAATTTATTCACAACTATTCTGTCTTTCTGCAATGAAAGAAGAAAAAAAAAAAAGGCAAAATATAATTAGCTGCTCTATGAGAAGCCCTCAGTCTGCTCTGGCATCCGTGACTGAGCCTCCCACCTTGCTAGTGGACAATGTACTGATGAAGAAAAGAACCTTTAATAAGACAGGGGTTTGATTATCTTCAGAAGCCCTAACAACCATCTGAGAACCCTGGAAGGAAAATAAGATTTCTTGCTCGTGCTCCTGGCGCTGGAAGAATTTTTCCCAGCCTAAAAACAAATGATTTACCCAATCTTGGGTCACACAGTCCTTGATTGAAAATCTGCAGGCTCTCACAGAGAGTGAGGACAGAGGGTTTGGTCTAAAACTACCGGTGCTAATAAGAATAATGACATCTCCCCTCTGCCAAGCCATCACTTTTCTAGAGCTTGCAAATTACCTCTAATACTGCAGTGGGAATCCATAATTATCAAGCCACAGCCTTGCTACACCCTGCCAACACCAGTCCCTCAGGCGAAGTCTCCTTTCACCAACCCCAGGCATGGCGAAGGCACAGCGAGTTGGTGTGTCCCCCGCAGGCTGACCCCAGCTCAGGGGACAGAGGCACAGAGCAGATGCCTCCACAGCCTGTTGTATCCTTCCAAAGTCGCAGCAGCTCACAGAACCGACTCCAGTGCAGCACTTCTCCACCAAGGAGGGCAGGAAAACCACCAATGGAAGACTGATCACAGGATAAGGTGCCCTACCACCAAACTGGAGAGAACTTCAGTGGGGAGGGAAGTGCACCAAAGAGGCATCTCAAAGCACGAGTGGTTGCTCTCACTAGCCTAGCCAGGAGCTGCCACCACAGCAGAAGGAAGACCAAGCCTCTCTTTCTTCAGCTTGCCTGTTTTTCCTGGGTTACATCACCACAGAGTCAGGTTGAGTCCCACCAGCCCTATAGTTCCCAACCCCACTGAGCACCTCCTCCACCAGGGCTCAATGCAGCAACAGCACCCATTTCCCACCTCCCCTTCACTCTGCAAAAAATGCTGGTCACCAGGACAGCTGTGAGGACCTTCTCAGAGCCACGATTCATCATTCATGCCTGGGCAAGCTCAATAGGCTGGTTCATAGCACACACAGGTGCCCCATCAGCTCTCCAAATGGGGGCATGTGTCACTGCATCTTGAGCTCTAAGAGCTCACTCCTCTTTTCAGTCCCACTCCCAAAGGTACGGGCTTGCACAGAGTGCATCTGGGTTTGGAGTGATGAGCGCTCCCCAAAATAGAAGACAAAAAGCTGATTACGGCCTTCTCCAAATTATTTTATATTAATAATGATTTCCATTAAAAATTAATTTCCTTCGACTGTGTTCACACCTCGGTGGTGTTTACTGACTGAAAACATGCTGGTAAATGTGTTTGCTGAAGAAACATTTCCTGCGCTGGCAAATTTTAGGCAAATATTTGTGGTAAGCCATTTTCAAAATTGCAAACCCAAATATTTATCCCAGAAAAAGGATTCTAGAAGTCCACTTGCAGGACAGAAACATACCACATAACCTCTGTCTCCAGCCAGCCTGACAGGCGCCCAGCAGCTCTACAGACAAAGAATCCTTCAGAGGGGTACTGGGGGCAGCTGATAAAATCCCAGCTTGCTTACAAGCAAACTAAAATGCAAAGGCAAGGAAGGACAAAATTTATGAAGCAAGCGATTCGTAGGAATTATTTGCTCCGTGTGCCTATCATAATTGGTGAAAGGAGGAAGTACACGCAGGGCCTGACACAGTCCTGCTGAGGCTGAGGTGGAATGGGGTTTATTCCCTCCTGCTTCTGTGGCAAAGGACAGCAGCAGTGCTCCCTCAGATTTTGTTTTTGCAGGTTATATACCCTCAGAAGGAGGGTCAACTGGATGGTGGCCACTAGACCTCAATTAGATATGAAAATACTATGTCGATGGAAAGTCGTACATAGCTGCAGAAATGCCCTTACGCCTGCACAAACCAGAGAAGAAAAAGGTAGCTTAGAAAGCAAATTTTATACTAGATCCAAGCCAAGCATCTATAATATATGTTTTGTTTGGTATTTACACAGAATCTATCTGAAAACGAAGGTGCCTTTAGTTGCCAAGGGTAGCAGATGTGTTTTCTGCAGTATACTGCCAAAAAGTAAGTTAAGAGAGGAGAAGAGGGAAGTTCATCTCCTTCAGCATGAAGAGCATGGTGTCCAAATACTTCAAGTCAACCCACTTGCAATAAAATTTAAAGTGTTTAACTTAGACAGCTGACACTGCAGCTGATTATTTTTAATCTTGACAACAGCACGACGCCCAATTGGCAGTGGCAGAGTTCAGCCTGCCTGGAGTTTACCTTTGCCTGTCATCTATAAGGGATATGTGGGAACAGCCAGAAGACCTACCCTGGGCCAAGCCCGAGAAAATGCAGAGGCAGGATTTGTTCAAGGACTTTGCTGCTGCCTCCTCCAAATAAACTGGGTGTTTCAGGCTACTGAACAACTTGATCCCGCAGCCCAGTCCTGCCTGACCAGGTCTCCCCAGGGCTCCTTCTCATAGGCTCACCACAGAGTACAAGGCTTGACCCACCCTTGGCACGATGTCCTGTGACCAGTGCACATGTCCCTCCAGTCCACTACATGGAAGGGAGAGCAGAAGGAAATGCACATTGCTGCCAGCCTGGTGCAAGAGATGTGCTGCACTCTTAAAAAACAAAGGATTTTATTTTTTTGAGTTCTCAGCCTTTCTGTCTTTCATGACCTAAAATTTCATTCTCAGAGGACTTCCTTGAAGGCATTTTAAACAGAACTACACATAAAAAGACCAAATGGCCGACAGAAGATCAATACTGTTTTTCCCAATGAGACCTGTGAAAAATTGTATTTTTAACATGCACTTTTAACCTCTCTCAGACTCCCCGTCTCAGTGACGACCACATAGCATATGGTTCTAGCCATCAGAAGAATTAAACAAGTGTCTACGAAGATAATGAAGCAGTAAAACCCGCAATAGCGATTAAACTCTCTGGAAACCTGTGAGTAAGTGGAAAAGGTTTAGAACAATGCTTCATTGCAAATTGGAAAACAATCAGAAGATAATTTCGTTTTAAGGCAGATGAGAATACGAAGTGACTGTGAAATTGTACAAGAATTTGTAATGTACATAAGGCAGAAGGGGTGATCATCAAATGTTGGGAGGGCTAACCTATCCTTGCCAAGGGAGCAGAGGGTGATCAGTAGCAGCAGCAAAACATCCACTCAGAGCCTGCTGGGGGAGCGAACTCCGGGTACCTCAACAAGAGCTTGCCAAGCACAGAGTCACCCAGTCTGGACCAGCGTTCGCACTCCTCCAGCAATGTAAGCACTGCAAAAATCCCAGTGCACCTAAAGGGGAGCAGCAATACAGAGTTCAGAGCTGAGATGGGCAGTGAGCATGCTAGGCAGTTCTCACCATTTCATAAACACACCGCCATAAGTAGCCAGATGGGCAGAAAGGTTTGCATCCACAGCGTGGTTTCTAGAGGGAGGCACAAGTCATGGGACATGGTATCTTTGCAGAGGTCACATTTGTGCCAAATTCTTGTGGGAGGGAGGCAAAGTCTGGCCCCTGCCCATCGCCCTGGTGCAAGCTCAGATGGGAGAGACCAATGAGAACTCCAAAATGACTTCAAGTGGCGCACTGTCAGACAGGATGCTGTACCATCTGCAGGGACACCTCTGAACCACAGCGTGGCAGAGAGCCTCTCTGAGTATCCATGGATGGCGCACGGCTGAGAATTCCCCTTCTCCTGTTGGCCCTGGGAGGGGGAGATGTGCACAATCACGACTTTCTGAAGATTTTTCAGGAACCTATGCACCAGCTGTGCTGCATGAAAATTCTCATGTCAGAGCTCTGGAAATGTTGCTAACTGCTAATTTTGCCAAGACTGAGAAGGAAAAGCCATAGCACCTGAGTGATGCTAGAGCCACAAAAACTTCCTTACTGCAATATCATAAAAAAAGTATTTTAGCCTCCGATAAAGGCCCCCAACTTCATAAAGCCTTACATATATTAATAATCTTAATTAGCTATGAGTCTCTGTAGCCCAGTCGTTAACATTTGCAATTAATGCAAATGCCAGTCACTTTGGTTACACCTACATTACCTGCTCAGCTATCTACCACGGAGTCTGGGGTTCCTAAGGGATCATGGTGTACTCTACTCTCACTGGGCCTGGGTTTTCTTGCAGAGGTTTGTGTGCACTAGAGTTTCATCCTAAGAAAACTTGTCCCCAGGCTCAGGAACCCAGAAGTACTGCTACATTTAATCATATGCTATATGTAAGGACAGAAAACCTCACCAACAGCCCTACAAGCCCAAGCCCCAGCCCAAGCCCACCGCACCAAGCCCACAAGCCCACACAGAAAGGTGGACTCTCAAAAGCACCTTCCGTTGGAGGCCAGCAAAGAGACTAAAAACATGTTTTCTTTATTGCTTCACAAGGGATGAATGCTATTGAAAAAGGAGTAGCCAATAACAGCAGTAGCAGCAGAAAACACTTTCTGGGATTAAACTCTAAAGCAATATTTGCAGGAAACTGTACATTGATTCTGACTCTCCAAGCCTCAGAGACCTTTTCTTGGTGTGAGTCCAAGCTTCTACCTCCACCTCACCAAAGCTGATGGAAATGGATTGTGGAGGATTGCCCCTCTTCCCCCCAGGCTAATGCTTCCTATCTTCTCACCCCGTAGAGAAGAGAGCCTCACCTGGGCGGGGAGTTAGGTGAATCCTCGGCCTCCCAGGTTGATGCTTCCCCTCTTCCCATCCCTTAGGGAGGAGAGCCTTGCCTGGGCAGGAGTTGGGTCTGCCCTTTGCCTCCCAGGCTGATGCTTTTGTGGATACGGCCTCGCCTGGGCGGGCTCTGAGGCGTGCCTAGGGCCCTGGACCCGCCCATCCCTCCAGATCTTTCTTTACCATTATGTATATTATTGGTTCCTTTGAATTGTACCCCACCCCTTTATGTTATCATTGGTTGTCTTCGCATGTACCCGCCCTCTCCCTCTTTCCTGATTGGCTGTACTGTCCTCTATTTAACCGATTGGGCTAGTGCAGTCGTCGCCATTTTCTCCTGAGCCCTACGTGGGTGCCATTTCTCTGGCACCTCCCGTGGGGGCAGGAGGGATGGCCAATAAACTCCTACCACCCTTTACCTTGTCGGCCTCATTCCATCATTAAGCGTCTGCAACAATGGATAGCATGCGCTATTCAAGAAGCTCTTTTTTTCAAAGGAAGAAAGATGACAGGAGAAATATTTATATCAGCACAATCATTCCTTTGGCACTTTCACCGTCGTTCTCCCAGTCCTGGCTATTAAACAGATTGCTCTAGCTAGGAAGTTCTTCATACAAACTCTTTACCTATACACTACTGCTGACTGTTTGATGATGCTGTCTCCTTCCCAATGCCACAATGTTTTTTCAAAAGAAATGCAGGTATTTTTTCTGATGACATACTATTTAACAAAAAACATCAAACCTCCAACTTCAGATACAGCAGAAAACCATCATCCTGTGACCAAAAACCGCAGAATGCCTGAGGCAGGAAAATACTATTTATTCTTGTAATGGATTTTATGAACAAATCAAATGAGGTGAGATGTTTCTGAAAATTTGATCATTCATCACCAAAGCGTTTTCCCATCTTGTACTCATCATTTCTACTACCTGCCACTGCTGGAAATATGTCCTGCTCATAGAAATAGATAATAACACGCACACACACTTACTCATGTGCACACACTCCAAGCAAGTGCTTGGCCTTCTTTGGAGAGCAGCAGATTTATAAAGATGCAAGGAACATTTAATCAGTCATTTTTATTTGCTTTTCTTTTAATAAAAAACTACTGCAGCTATGGAATGTGAACTTTTGCCTACTTCTTAAATGTCGGACTTAAATATTGTCCCTTCTTTTTTCCTTCATCTCAAAAATAGCCTTAATAAAGCTGCAAAGGATATGCATCATACTTCTCATGCTTGGTTTTTGTCTGTCAGAATGGCAACAATTTTAGTGTTACAGAGACATAAAAAATCCCAAACACTTGAGTAAACTGATGATTTAGATACCTCCATGCATTTTCTGAGGCTTTAGGGAAGAAGATTCTGTGATCACAAAAAAAAGTGGTTTTAATTTTGGCAAAGTTCTGCACATGTGTATAACATGTTTGTATGTGTGTTTTAATGTCATAAAGTACCAAAAAAAATTCTGGGGGGTTGTGGGAATAAATTTTCAGCATTTTTGCTCGTTTAAGGGAGGGCGGCCAAAAAAAGTCTGTTCACAGAAGCTTGGCAGCAATCCCTCATGGAGACAAATAAGTGCATTACAAGACAGTGCTGTTCCCTTTCCACTGTGTAGCAATGTAGAATTTCACACTTTGTTCACATTGTAGAAGATTGAATAAAATTTATCAATGCTCAAAAGGTTCATTAAAAAAAAAAAGGAGTAAAACCCAATTCTTGCTGCATAAGCACTCAAGGTTATCATCTGCTGGTGTGAGGAGGTGCTGTGGTGGGCTCAGAGAATGGAGGATAGCTCTGCTGGGGCTGGACCATTACAGGCTGCTTTGTCTCTTCATCCAACAATGTGGTCATTCCTGGAGTCACTCCACGAATTGCCCTTGGGAACTTTCCCTCAGTTTTCAAGACTGGAGGATTATACTTTTCTGCTATTTGTGGCTCTTGGGAGGAAAAAAACAAAATTAAAAATGAAAAAAGGCGTAGAATTTCTCTCATTTTCTTTTTACTATCCTGGTGGCCAGTGATTAAACATGGTAGTTGATAGAAATAGTCTTTGGCTATATACCATCCATGATTTTCAAGCTGAATGGAAGCAATGTTGCAATGATAAACAATTTCAAAACAACTTACTTAAAATATCATGAGACTCCAAATCCAAAATTAGTGACCCAAAAATAAAATCACTGAGGTAATTTTTCTCTTCTCTTACCCCAACACCCTCTTTTTCCCCTAGCTCTGGAAAATGCTTTTCTTGCATCTTTTGTTCTTCCTCCCCTCTCATGAGCTGTTTTATCTCCCTGGTGCACATAAATTTCTTTCTCAATATCATCTTATAGATTTTCTCTGTCTGCCTCACAACAGCCTTAAAAGATACTCTCTCAGATATCAGTCTCCCTAGCCAGACCCTCTTCAGCTATCCTGCACCTCCAGAGACTTTCTGGACTTTGTGGCTCTTATAGGGAGTGTAGAAACTGATTGTATCTTTCTGGGTCCCTCAGGGAAGCCCTGCAGCTTGTGGGGTAGTAAAAAAGCTGACCTGCAAAATTTGGGAGGCAGAGAATCCCAAAGGGACACCAAGGTACACATATTCAACATCATTCTTCATATCGTTCTTCATATTTAATAAAATTGGCTTTGCTAGAAGTCACCCTGTCTTCACCATCTTTCCAACTTTAATTTTTATATCGAGACACACAAAGATCAAAACTAAGAAAATATAAGGGTTGGACTCCAAAATGGGTCAAACATTTGTAGTCATGTGATACTACAAGATAACACAAGTGTGACAATTTCTTCAATGAATGAAGTGGATTAAAACAATTTGTTTTTAAAAAGTTAGAACAAACCCCTGGAGTGACCATTATAATTTCCTTTAAAGTCTCAAATATGTCAATTGCAATGGGTAGCTTGTTTCTAATGCACTGGGAAATAACAAAAGAATTAGAGTAGTTTTAAGAAAATGGAACATATTTCCTGGTGAATGATTTGGCCATGAAAATACTTCTCTCACTGCCCTTATATTGTAACATTATCAGACAGGCTGATCTGTTCAGGCACTATTGAAGAAAGAATTTTTTATGCTTTTGTTTAACTGTTATTGTGAAGTAGTTTCACAAACACACTCAAATACTACCAGACTGAATGAGAGGCAATTTCTAAAATGCCTATGGTTTTTTTCCTTCAATTATTGGTACAAGATGGAGAATAAGGCTTGAAAATGCACTTTGAATCCCCCCGTGCCATACTGAGATGAAGTCCTGGTATCACACTTCCACACTGCATTCAGAGATTAGACCAAATGGGCTTTGTCTTCTTTTGCCTGTTAGTTTTTGGCTTCATCTGGGTCAGATAGTCTGGAACAGCCATACAGGTTGGAAAGTTGATGACAACCTGTTGAAGCTGGTGGAGCTTGGGTAGTGCATTAGTACCACCCTGTATTGCTCTGGGAACTAGAGGGAATATCTTCAGGATGACCTTTTTTTAAACTGAAGTCATGTTGTTTGTTGGATTGAGCTTGGAGAATCACTGCTCTCATGACAAAACTCTCTTCAATAGCAGCTACTGCTTTAGAGGAATTTGCTGACAAGAGAGGTTCCATCAGTAATAGTAAAAGAAGGATGGCCAGGACCATCCTGGGGCAGTAAGACCAGCTGGCAGAGGATAGCCTGTGTCCATGAAATTGATTTCTCCTACCTTTTCAAAATGCATCCAAGCTGCCTGTTTCCATAGGAGTGTCATTCACAATGCTTGTTTCCCTGTACATACGCAATTATCTAAAACTCTTCTTCCTACTGGCACCACAACATCTACCAAATGACAGGGATGGGCCAGTAACAGGTAGCCTGAATCACATGCAGAATAAATATTCCTACATTTTAGCTGCTCAGAGGGAGCAAGGGGAAAAGCAGCACTAAGAAGAAAGCTATTCAGAACAATGCAAGACTATTGCATGTTCAAGAAAGCTCTGGGAAACCGCAGCAGACTCAAGGGCATCCTTATGATTGCACAATCATGGGTGGTTTTTTCCAACCATCACAAAGCACAGCACCGAAGTGCACTTCTAAGGTAAGCACTGGGCTGCTGTACTTGCTGGTTGTCAGTGGAAAACTCCCACGAGCACTAACACAGACGTGGTGCATGACCAGTTCATCCCCTGACTGTCCCATGCTTTCTGCAAGCGTGGCATCATTCGTGCAGCTTTCACCAACACAGACATTGTAAAATCATAGGAGACAGAGCTGGGAAAGACCTTGAGGTGTCTTAGGGTAGGACAAGCTGTACCTCAATGCCATTCCTAATGGTTGCTTGTCCCCCCCTGCTCTGAAAAACACCTCACCAAGGAGGATGGCTCCTCATCTCCACAGATGTTCTTGTCCAGTTCCTCACTATCCTCATGTTTCCTCTTGCTTTCTCTCCCAGGTCCTTCTCTCTGCAGCTTCTTACTGCTTCTTGCTTTGCCTGCTACAGATGGAGAGAACAGATCATTCCCCTCTCTCTCCACTTGAAAACTGTTACCGTGTCCCATTTCCCCCATTAATCTGCTCTCCCTTAGAGTAAGTAACCCAAATATTTGCCTTTTCTCTTCTTAGGCTATGTGTTTAGTTCACATTTTCTGAATAACTTAATCTTCACTTCATCCTCTCCAAGAGATCGATGGCTTTCGTGATGCACAGTGCCAGACACTGGACATGAAATAGCTTTAGCAGTGGAAGTTTTATTTCACATCTTTGTTGTTTACACGTCACAGGGTGGACTTTCTCCTTTTCTCAGCAGTCTGACATTGTTCACATCTGCTTGGCTTGTGGTCCAGCATTGCTCTGAGATCCTTCCTGGAAGAAACCAACATTTCCTCTCCCCTTATTTAATTAATGATTTTTTGTTGCCCCTTACCTTGCACCAGGCACTGTGGAATTTCATCCTGTTTTTAGGAAACATCTTCAATTTTTCAGAATCACTTTTAATTCTAACTCTTTCCCTGATGTGCTTACAGTCTTTCTCAGATTTGTTTTAGCTTCAGGCTACTAAGCTTCCCATGATCCAGGTCATTAAAGAGATCATTGGGTGAAAGTGTATGGAGAACAGGCACTTGTGCACTATTCACAAGGCGAGATTTCTAAAAAGATGGCACTTTATCACAGTTCCATAGTACATATTTTGACATTCTTTTCCCCCTTTTGCTATCAACCACCACTCTTCTGGGCTGTGAGTTTCAAATTTCCTCCTACACAAAGGCTTTAATAAGATCCTAGAAAACATTTTCTAATTGATAACTCTGAACTTCAGCCAGGAACATAAATCTGAGATCTTTAAATTATCCTAATTGATGTCTGTGGGGATTCACATTTACTACTGGACATTTTATATTCCTTGCAACTTAAAAAAAGGTTTGAAAATCCTGTGTCCTTCTTTCTGATGCTCTGCATCCTCTTACTGAAGCTAAGTTTTGTGCATATTGTGGCTTAACAGCGTATTATCTTTTACCTTTTTGACTGGCACAAACTTGCTTTTTTCCTGTGCTGCATTTCTTACAACCTGAGTCACCTTATTTGATGTGGCAGATCTGTGTGTTAAAGGTCTGTGACACACAGGTAGCACACTCCTTGTTTTGAGCACTTCTGTGAGTCAGAAATTTTTTCGTTTCAACCCTGATTTTGCCATATAGGCAGCTGCATAGATCTAGGCAGATATTTTAGCTCCCTACCTTGTTTTAGTACCAGCCAGTGTT
Source organism: Acanthornis magna (assembly GCA_036785705.1). Classification (NCBI taxonomy): domain Eukaryota; kingdom Metazoa; phylum Chordata; class Aves; order Passeriformes; family Acanthizidae; genus Acanthornis; species Acanthornis magna. Next base: position 22,169,382 of record JAWUZG010000025.1, on the reverse strand, counting down.
GAAACAACCCAGCAGACAACACTGTCTCCCTTGCTTTCAGTGAAAGTCCAAAATTAATACCCGCAGTGAATTGCACCCAGCTAAATGCACTTAGCTACAATTATTCTTTCAGGTTTTCAGTGCATATTTACAAACAACATCTTGGAAATAGGCTACCAGATCTTCAGCTGGTGTAACCGTGCTGCTCCACAGATGGCCAGGAGAACTGTTCACGAAGGCATTCTGTTATCGAACTGTATTATGTTATCTGGTTCTGTAAATCCTATTTGACAGGATCGGCTATAAAACCAGTTTCTGCACCCCTGAGCTTTATTGCAAAACACCTGCATTTCTACTTCTTTCTTGTGCTGAGGGCAAAATATTTTAGAAGCTGAATCTCTTAATGGAATTGATGTATCAAGAAGAGCAGGTGGATTTCTCAGAAAAAAAAGATTTTAAAAAGCAAACAAAGGGAAGGGAAGCAAAGGAAGGAAAGTATAGCTTCACTAAAAAAGCTTTTCTGTAACAGAATGCTAAAGAAATACTATGAGAAATCAAACACAGGAAGATTAGGAGTTACAGAAACTGAAGGCAAAGTGAATTAGAAGTAAAAGAAGCAGAGCAGGAATACAATCTCAAAGGTCAATTGATAAAATATGTAGCAAGCACTGAACCAACACCAATCAATACTGCTCAGTACGAACTGAATCACAGCCTAATAACCACATCACATCCACTTCATGGCACTATCTATCACAGCACAGCAGGAGGCACCATCCAGTCCACCTTCTGCACCCTCACACGGACTGGTCTTGCCAAATGGTCCAGAGGAGCAAGGTGGGATATATTTCACACTTGGTGCTCAGCCTCCAGAACTGAAAAGTGGCTAAGAAATGCAAGACCACAGATCTACACTCCTCAAAGCAAGATGGCACTAGGCAGAGCACTACTGAATGCAATGCCTGCCACATCTCCCAGCTGGGAGATCCATGTTAAGGCAGCATCCCCGTGCACCCTGCTGATCACCCCAGGAAGAGCAAGGGAGGCTTAGCCTCACCTGTCCCTGCCCTCTGAGTCAGTCCCAGGGCCCCTCTGCAGGTTCCATCTCCTGAACGACATGCAGGTCAGCAAAGAAATCCCTATGCCCAGCAAGATTTGGTCACAGTGAATCCAGGTCATCTCTGGAGCAAAACTCTGCCTTCTTCACAAAGGAGGATGAACTCACACAGAAAATAAGTAGATGTTGGATTGAGAAGAGGCTCAATATCAAATGATGAGATCAAAGTCAAGTCTGGCCCACTTTTACACTACATTATGGAAAAGTCTTGACCCCTTTCAAATCAGTAAAAATATCCTAAATTTTTAGAAAAGCCTGAAAATTCAATATGAGTCTTGATCTAATGCTTATGATGTTTGACCTGCATCTTTCCCAAAATGCAGGTGGATCTCATTCAGAATTTTTATAAGGAAAGATAATCAGCAGTATGCTGATACTCTCCATGAAGATACTGCACTACTGCTTAAATATGACAGCACATTTGGGGTAGATCGCAGTTATCACTGTGTGCCCGAAAGGGAGTGCTGAAAGGAAAAGACAAAAAAATCCACTCTTTCTCCAGTTACCCTTATTCCAGAGAAGTACTGGATGTTTAATGGTTTCTTATCTATACAGAGCCACAGAAAATCACCTCTTCATCCTAAACTGTGCCCTGAGCCTGGAGGCTCCTGGGGCCAGCGCCATCGCAGCGTGCCGGTGCCTGCTGCTGGCGGGAGGGACAGGACTGGCACTGGAGCTGCTGCTGCTCGCTGCCCTGCCCGAGCAGAGCCTGGGGCAGCACAGCAGGGCAAGGCACAGGGCGCCTGGCACGGAGCCGGAGCGAGCCTCGTGCTCCAGCACCTGTGGATCCGCTGGAGATGAGTGCAGCCCCTCGGGCAGCTCGCCTGCCAACGCAGCGCGCACAGATGCTATCGGAGCAGTAGCCCTGGGAAAGAGTGGGAACTGATTCCCTTGGTTTTCTTCACACCTTCTTCCTGTCTTTTGGCTGGTCCCGTGCCTGGGACAACACCTTTTCTTAAAACGTGTGTTCTCCTCTTGCTTGTTTTGATTTTACATTTTAAAGAGGTTAATCATCACTGTCTGATGGATATAGCAAATTCAAGATTCTAAGAAGTCTTCAGGTTAACTCCTTTTCTAAGAAAATTAAATGTATATCACAAATACACAATGTGATGAACAAGCCTCACATTTCAAAACATTTCATCTCACTAAAAACATCTTTCACAATCTTAACTGGTTGAAGCATGACCAACCAGCAAAGCAGGCTTACAGCACTCTTAGACTAGAATAGTCCTTCTTCATAACATAACTAAACTTTCAAGAAAAATTCTCTACCGTAGTTTTTCTTCTTGATTTTCAGTAGCAATGGTGCTATATAACTTAGAGGATACATTTTAAGATTGCCATGCATTGCTTCTCTATTATACATATTAATATTATATATACTCATCCAACACTTATACCCAGATCTCACAAATATAAGGAAATAAATCTTACTGCATATGTTTACAGAGCTGCTTGCAAGATTTTGGAGTCTAATTAATTGAAAGTTCTTCCCAAATGAGAAAATTAAAAATCACAGGGAGATTGAGAAGTGGCACAGGAGTGGAATTGTCTCAGGAAATTAATCAAAATGTGCATAACCAATTATTTGACTGATATTACTTCTTCTAATTATAGCCAGGTATCGCAGCTGACAGAGAAGGTAAGGTAGCTTTTTACATAACAGCACAGCGCAGGACATCTGTCACCAAAATCTATTCCACAGCTAGTTCTCTTAGTATCTCACTTAAGGCAGTCTCTGATTACAATCACAGATAAATAACTTTGTATGTTTCCTATTCTGTGGTTTTGTAAGCAAATGAAGCCCACAAGCTGCTAAGTCTGGAAAATACTGCCCTGTGTGCTCAACTACCTGCCCATATTCATGGAGAAATCCAGCTGAGACTGGTATCTTGACCCATGCCCAGCTTGTGCTTGCAGTATGTTTTTGTGCCCACATTATCCTGTGCCATTTGAAAACATAAAACAACTTTGCTGAGTTGCTAGCATCCATTATTTCATCATTCCATGTGCTGTTAATCTTCAGTGCTGAGGATGACTTTGTTTTGTTTCAGCTATCAAACTAAACTCAGTCCACTGGGGTTAATTCATCACCAGCAATGCTGGCAAGGTTTTTCTGCTGCTCCAAATATTGCCAATGCGCAGGTCAAACACACATGTATCTGTGTTCACACACACCCACACACACTTAAAGGGGTGTGTATATAAACTTATGGGTACACACACACACACACATGGAAACACAGTTTCATCATGTTTTCATTTAAAAATAATTTTAGCCAGTGGCATTGCAAAATCTGCCTGGCCTATAACCAGGAGCCTGCACCTGCACAGATCCCAGTTGCTGAACCCCTCCTGCAATTGTTAGTTAAGCAATTTGCCTGTTAAACACCACTGGCAAGAGTCTGGCAGATCTTATGCTCAAAAAAGCCCACATTTGTTTGGCTGATATGTTACTAGGACACTGCACTATCCTTCAGACTATCTAGAAAGTTGCTGTTGTCATACTGGCAGAAGGTTTTGCTTTCCCCTTCAAATTAATGAAATGTTCATTTACATGCAAGGGCTACAACCCAGAAGAACCAAATCCTGCCTAAAATGATGTTTCTATCCTAGACATTCTTCCTGTATTTGGAGTCATAGGAAGGAGCAGGGCTCATCATTCCCTGTTCCCACTCCTACACTTTTAGAGAAGAGCTGGCTCTGGAAAGGGAGGTTAAGGTTTTTTTCCTTTGGAGAGAACAATTGCTTTCTACTTCTCCTCACTTCTCTTCCTTGACAGACTTTTTAGTTAGTCTTTCATTAATGTTAACATATTCCTCCTGGTCAATGCAGCTGTCATGGGCAAGAGCAGTGAAAATGCACTGCAGTCCAGGCTTCAATACTTTGCAACAACTAGACTAAAGATGACCCACAGACTTTGGGTTCCCATGGCTCTCTGAAAACCACATTGATGTGTCTTCACTGCTACTGCCCTGTTAACACATGCTACTTATTGGTGGGGTGCAGAAAAACATATCAAAAACCCCTGGCAAAGACGTGAATTGCATAAGCACAGTAACAGGACTGCAAATAGAAGGAGGCCAGGGAAATGCTGGCAGAAGAGGTGCAGAGGTGAGAGCTGAAAAACATTTTCCATTCAATTCCCCAGTTTCCAAGAAAGCGGAATTACTTGTTTAGAAAAACACAAAAGGGGTTGCAGCAAAGATGCTCAGCTGGATAACTGGTTATTCCACATAATGTCCAAGGCACTAAATTTTGGGTGTCTGCTCAGCTCAAAACGATCAACAAAAATTAGTCATGTTCTCCATTTCCTTGAGCTTCCCTTTCCTCCCCTTTCCTCTTGGGTAGAACATAGAAAGATCAAAAATAAGCAAGTGCACAGACCTCTGTTTAAAATTTTTCCGAGTTTTCTAGTGACAAGTGCAAAATCACTTCTCATTAAATAGCGACCTAACTCTCTCTGTCTAGAAGCACATCTGCTAACCTGAAACATCTGTCCTCTGCAGTCAGCGCAGGGCAGTAGGCTGACAGATTAACCCTCTAGAGATGCCAGATACAGATACACGTCCTGGACAAGATGAAACAAACTTTGCAGATGCCTCCCTCTCCCAAAGTTAGCTGTAGGAAGATTCTGGAAAACTTCAGTTCATGTACATTTATAAGGGCAGTACTCAATGAACGACTGGCAGTGAAAGGGCTGAGGTTAGGTGAGAGGCTCCTGCCTTTAATATCTTGTGGCCAGCATAAAGCTCACACAGAAAGGCATGTGAAGTCTGGAGTGCTGATTGCTATAGAAACCATAGAACCATTTCTGTGCCTTTTACCTTAATTTTTATTTCTCCTGTAAGTTTGGGATAAGTAAAAATCTGGGCTACCAGTCCTTTCCTTTGCAATTTTTTTTTTCAACAGAACAAATTTTAAGGCCATTCTTTGCCTTCCTTTACAATTTCTCCCCACATACACACTAGATGAAAAGCTTTCTAGCCATTCCATTAATCTGCAGGTGCTTTAGTGAGGAGTTGATGTGCAGGTTTAACAAACTACTAAAGATCAGTGCTTGAAAAATGAGGACCATTATTATTCCATGCCTTGCAGATTATGAACTGATAGCTGTAGCCTCCATCTTTTGCTTGTGCTTCATAACTTGGAAATCTCTGCACATTCAGAGAAGCATTCCGCTAAAAAGGAAATGGATTTCTCTGTCTAATTAGACTAAGTGCTCTCTCCTAGCCTTTGTCCTTGTCTTTCTGGGATCTCATTTAGGGTGCTATTTAAAAGGAGCCACATCTGTTACAATGAGCTGTCTGTCAACTAAACATCCCATATCAGACACAATTTTCTCTCACCTTTTACTTATACTTTTCAATAACAAGATGATAGATGCAGATTTTAGTCAGCAGTTTTTTTAAACTGCTGAAAGGAAAGTTTGCCCTCCTCCCTATCCTCTTCCAGCTTGCAATATGGTCCTGATTTAGAAACACCATGAGCACTGAATAGAAAACCTGGATTAGTCTGGCTTCTTAGTTTGCTTTTATTTAGACCACTAAAATAAAAATTATCTTGGTCTTTGCATGTTTTAATTGAAAACACTGCTAATCGCTCGGTAGCAATAGACATATGCCTCACTGTAAATTTTACATTCACCCCTAGCAGCTGCAGCTGGTGTTGATTTAGTGTTACCCTGATAACCCTGCTGAGTGGTTTTTTACTTGATTTACATTCCCTGTGAAGGGTGGAGGTAACATTTCTGAGAGTGTGAAAACAAAGTGACCTTACAGCTAAACTTTCCTTCCTACAAGCAGCAAAACAGTGGTTTTTACCATCTGACCTTTAAAAGTGAAATTCCAAGGGTCATCCTGAGCAACTCTGCTGCAATGAGCTTTGTTTTAATCTATCAACCACAAACATTCAGGGTCAGCTCTGGATGTTGGTTTGTTACTCCGATTTTCCTCCACTGGTGTTTTCTGCGCAGGCACGTGGGAAGGCAAACACATCCCAGGGGAAGGAGGGGTACCCTGCAGAGCCGGCTGGCTGCAGCTGCGGGTGTGCTGTGGGTGCACAAACACACAGCGCCGTGCCAAAGGCTGCTGTGCCGCCCCCAAGCCACTCAGCCGTGTTTTCCAGCCCAGTGCTGGGCAGAGGAGTTAACCTGGGTCCTGCAGCCTCACCAAGGCTCAGCTCAGGGCAGCAATCATGCTGCCCAGGCTGGGGCTGCCACAAGGACTCGGCTGCAGTTTTCAGGCTGGGTGTTCTCTCCACAGCAGCTCACCATGCAGCTTTGTAAGGCAGCTCTTTCTTGTGGCTCTCTTGTGCATTTAAGCTATGAATTCTTAGTATTTGTTGGGCCTGGTTCATCAGTGAACTGGTTTCACTAGGCCTTCAGAGGCTCAGTCATGACATAAATAATGATTAAATGTAACACTAAAATCCTTCGTCTGAAATACCTGTGTGTCATTTGTAATGGATAGCTGGTCAATACTTTACTATGAAAGTTTAGTATCCTCCAGGGGAAAAAACAATTTACTTTTTTTAAAATCCATTTCCTATAAGTGTGTCATCAGCTTCCTGCTGCTCTCGTGTACAAATTCTTGTGAATCTGAAGTCTAAGTTTTAGTCTAACATTTCAGTCTCAGTTGAAATGCAGACATTGCCTGTCCGGCATAAGCTGTATATTGAAAGCCAACCTTAATATTACATATGGAAACCATGAGAAGAGCGAGCAGAAACACGGCTCAGTCTCTAAAAAGACCAAGGTGTGCCTGTGCCTGAGCAAAACAGCTGTGACAATAGGTGGGACCTACATGCAGGGTTGTTAACTGCTTCTTTATGCCATTTTCCACCATTTCCCTTTCAGGCAACAAAACTCCATTGGCACCAACTTCTGCTAAACATCTAATGTTTTGAAAGGTTTGGCCTTTTTGACTGCAGTAGGATTTAAATTAAATTTTGACACATCATCTTAGCATACCCCTTAATCCTCTAGCTCTGGTTTACACCGCGAGGAGGGTATGATAGATACAGCGCTTATCTGATCTGAGCCAGGCACAAAGCAGGCAGTCTTTGAGGCATTTTATCTTACAATACAGATACTTTCACTTGGATAGTATTTTGTCTTTGCCAAGTTTAGTGTGAAGCACAGCGTACAGCCAGAGGGAACAAAATCTATGTTTTTAAACCATGTTCCTTAATGAGCCTGCCCCAAATTAAAACAGCCTCTGTTATAACTTCAAAAACCTTCCCACTTCTCAGAGATACACTCACTGCATATATCTCAGAAGCAAAGTTCATGCCAAAGGGCTTTTTTATACTTTTTTTTAGCTCAGCTGCCAAATGCTGCATTAACTCAGTAGCTGAAATGCTGACTCATCAGACCCCACTCATCAGAAATGCCTGTGTGCTCTCAAATAGAGATTGCTTTCTTTTCTGAGAGTTTAGATGCCTCTTCTGTGACAAGTTTCAAGCTTTATGGCCTCAAAAGATATTTCATTCTTATTTTATTCTGAATTGCCACCACAAATTTAGACTTATTGGCTACCCTTTCAAGCCCTCTTATGTCTCGAGTGGCATGATATTATTATTACTATTATTATTGTTGTTCTTGATGTTTAATATTTTTATTGTTGAATTAAATGATTTGCTGGTTTTTTGTTGGTTTTTTTTTTTTTTTTTACAAAATATCCTCATTTGAAAGCTGGATCAAAGATGTTGCTATCTGTCCATCTTATGGGGGATGTTTGTTTCAAGGGACCCTAGCTCAGCAAGCACACATTCTTTAATTGAAACCGATTTACAGGGCTACCAGCTCCCTGTGTTTTCAGATTTCACTGAAATCACAAGATTTCAGCAGGAAGTTGGAAGTAAAGGCAAAATTAACACAAGAGCAGAAATAATGAGAGAAGGGCACAGCGATGCAGAAACTGGAGGAAACAGTATTGTTTGGGTAGTTCAGGGTAAAATTAATTGTTGGGCAGAGACAGATGCTGTGGCCCAAAGTGTGTCTAGTGGAGGGAAAAATCATCCTGCTCAATAAATGTAAGAAACATGACAGTATTAATTTTCTCACACACATTTGGTGAATGCAGTTTAGAAAGAAAATTACCACTTTTTAACCGCAAAAATGCTACAAAATTTACACCCTGACTTATGAATCTTAAGGGTCTGAGTCTGGCAGAATCTTTTCAGGTTACTTCTCTGATCAAGGAATCCAGAACAAGAAGTTTAGATTAAATTCACTGCTAGGCAGACAATATATAGGGCACAGAATATGATCAATTTCATAACATGGAAAAAAAAAATCACATCTGATTCACACGAGTCTGGTGATGAAGAGATTCCAGCAAAATTTCATTTTTATATTCAAAGATACTTGAGTTTGGCCTGAATCTGTTCAAATCCAGCTCCTGTTGTGATTTACAATGTTATCAAGTGATAGTGGTTTTTAAAACATTGTAATTCCCCTTACCCTGGTATTTTATGGGCTGAAGTCCCATGATCCCTCATGCAGCTGTCAAAACCTCCAACTTTCCCAGGACAACTGTTTCAGTTTATTTAAGTGCTGTCAGTGCCAAAATCTGGGGCATTCTGGAAATCTGATGGTAGCATAAAATAAACTGAAGCTGAGTGTCAGAAAAAATGGAACAGGGAATATATTACTCACTGACTGAGTTAATAAGAAAATGAATTATATAATTTAAAAAACCCTTCTTTGAAAGGAACGAGCCACCACCAGAATTTCTGGTTTTTCTGCAAAACTCAGTACTGAAAGGCTACAAAAAGTAGGCACTTCACCCCAGAACCGAGGGCTGGCTTCACACCACTGTGCAAACACAGCTTTTGCCACAGAACAGGCATGTTCTTTTATGGCTTAATAAACATGGCAGTCATCCAGTCACGTCCCATGCATGCCAAACCTTCACTTTCCACACTCAGCCCTCACTGTCAAAGACTTTTTTTCTCTGGTGAGACCCCACCTGCTGTACTGCATCCAGCTCTGGGGTCCCCAGCACAGGAAGGACATAGACCTGTTGGAGTGAGTCCTGGTGAGTGGCACCAAGATGATCACAGGGCTGAAGTGCCTCTCCTATGAGGAAAGGCTGAGAGAATTCAGATTTTTCAGCCTAGAAAAGAGATGGCTTCAGGATAAACTAATTGTGCCTTTTCAGTACCTAGGGAGCCTACATGAAAGATGGAGAGGGACTTTTTACAAGAGCAAATCATGATGGGACAAGGGAGAAGGGATTCAAACTGAGAGTAGGTTTAGATGAGATGTTAGGAAGAAATTCTTTACTGTTAGGGCAGTGAGGCACTGGAAAAGGTTGCCCAGAGAAGTTGTGGGTGCCCCATCCCTGGAAGTATCTAAGGCCATCTATTTAAGGCCAGGATGGGGCTCTGAGCCATCTGGTCTAGTGGAAGGTGTCCCTGCCCTTGGAGGGTCCATTGGAGTTGGATGATCTTTAAGGTCTTTTGCAACCCAGGACATTCTACAATTCTATGACTTTTGGTGTATTCTACAGGGCCATTTGCAAGGATGGGGGAGCTACCAAGATCTGACCCCAAAGGACCCAGGCAAGACAAGCAAAAATAAGTAGGTCCAAGAAAGATAAGAAAAGCACGACAAAGGTCAAAACAAAGGCTTACAGAAGCCTCTTGACTTTTCTCCTTGTAGGTTTGCGTCCAACTTGATTGAGAAGAACCTGGTCCACCCCAGTGGCAGAGGGGCACTTTGGAGGTCAGAGCTGGAAGGTAGTGATGGGATCAGCCCAGAGGCCACATATCATAAGGCTTTTCCAATGCATCTTTTAAGTTTGCTGGCCTGCTGGGCTGCACAGCTTTTCTGATACAAAATATAGCATCTGAAGAAAGCACACTAATCAGTCTTAAGGTAAATGCAGGGTTACAGACTTAGCTTTCAAAGTTTCCTTTCAATTTATTGTAAAAAAAAATTAAATTGGTGCCACCAAATTTAATGACAAGGCTACCCTGCTGAGTTTGGAGCCCAGAAAGCTATTGTCTCCCTGGTCTATGTATCCTAGACTGTGCTAATGTTTCCTATAATGCAGCTAATAACCAACCATCAGCAATAAATGCCTTGTCATCTCATTGTTGCACACAGCAATAGCTGGAGCAGTGATACTGACAAATGAACCTGTGTAATCACTTTAGATTTCTTTGTTACATTTCACAGTGTGAAGACTGCTTCTGCTCAGCACGTCACAAAAAAACAAACAAGAGCTATAGCTGTCTCTTCCATCAATCTCAGCTTATTTTTGTCAGTCCTCTGCCTGCACAATCACAACCCCACCACCACTTGACAGTGAATGGGAGAGCTGAGGGTTTGAGGAAGGGAAGATGGATGGTGGTCAGAGGGAGATGGATGGACCTCTGCACTCTCCCTTCTCCTTTGTAAACACTTTTTGCCTTGAGAGAGCAAGCAGGAAGGGGGAAAGTGAACTTTTTTTCCTACTTTCCAAGGCTGCTTCATACGGAAAAACAGAAAAGTGGGAAGGGGGGGACTCTCATTAAAATCCAGTCGAGTTTGCCATTTTCCCTTTTCCCTTTTCAATCTTTTTATAGTTTCAAATCATTAACTATCAGCGTGAAGCTCAAAGGTAGCAGTAGCCGTCTATGAAACAGTGACACATTTGACAATAATGCTTTTGAAGAGCTTGTCACATCCTCTTCCCAAATCAGTCTCATTAATGCTCAGACTGTCTTCTCTTTTCTCCCTGCTTCTTTTCTCCTGATTTCTCTCTAATTAGCTTGTTTTTTTATGCTCCCTCGTTCCACAGTTTGAGCTTAAAAAAAAAAAAAGAAAAGAAAAAAAAAAGAAAGGAGGTAGATGTCATTTCCATGAACCCCAAGGCCAAGTTAATCAGCAGAATTAATGACTCTATTACCCATTAGACTTGGGGCTATGGTGCTTGTATGGCAGCACCCAGTGTTCTCCAATCCCATGCTTCTTCATTTTGCTCTCACAAATGCAAACTTTTGCTGCCTCCTGCAAGCACGCTCCCTGATCCAACCAGCCCACCACACTCCCCTTGAGTCACAGCAGCTGCCACGACCCCAGAGGGCAGCCTGGGCATGCTGCTGCTGCCCTCCATTACCTCTGCAACAGGGAAGGGAGCAAAACTTACCATCTGAAAACAAAAGGAGATGGGAAAAATGAGGTGATATTACTTTTTCTCCTCCCTTTGTCACATTTATCTCCCCAGAACTGTGCCCAAGATGTGTCAGTCCCACTCCACGCAGATGCTTCGGGCCCCTGACTTGGAAAAGGGGCTGGCAGATCTCAGTGCTTCGAGTCCAAGGTGAGGCACAAGGCTGTGCAAAATGGTATGCCTGCAGTACTTATCTCCTCCATAGTGCTTTACATCTTCACAACCCACCCATGGAATGGGCAAAACATCACTTGCCTTTTTGTGGAAGAGAAACAGGAGCAGAAAGACAGACTTTAGGGCCAGGAACAACCAAAGGGATAGAATTATTGAACCCAGATATGAGCTCATGATGTCTGTGCCATTGGAGGATGACCATGAGGATGGACAGCAGGAAAGAGCTTGGACAGGCCGGGGCTCCCTCTGTGCAGGCAGTAGGTTTCCCAAAAGCCATTTGCAGGGTTTATTTTGAGAATCCTGTCAGAGCACCGAGGGCCTGAGCCACCCTTGTCGTTCCATGCTGAAGGGTGTCAGTCCTGGCTCCTCCATCACTGGGAGCAGCAGAGCAGAGGTACCCAAGACCCCTCAGCATGGGCAGAGCGTGGGCAGCAATGTCACATCTGAACCTGCTTTTGTGGAACACCAGTGTGGCACCACTGTGCAGATGAGGCCAGGACTCAGCCTGGGTCATCAGGACAGTTTGCTCTGTCTGCTGCTCCTTGCTTTTAGGAACACTTTCCCCTGGGAGAAAGTAATGATACTGCTTGCATCACTGGAGAACAGACATGCTCAGGCCCCGAGCTGATGGAGAGTTGCTCTTTTTGTGTCACTGAGTTTTGCATGGAAACTTTGGGTAATATTTTCTTCTATTGACCCAATTGCCTGATCCACAGTTTTAACAAAATTGCGTTGCTACATTGTCAAAATACAGACAGCCCTGCTCCCTCGTACTCAGCTACCTCTGTTCAGGAAACAGTGATTAAGAAAGGGATATGATACGGAAGGACTTTGCTCAGCTTGAAGAATCAGAGGGGCTTAAATTGTCTTTCTGAGAGGATAACCTCATTTTCACACTTGTAACCAAAAAAAATCCCTGATCCCTAGGAATTATTTGCACACCTGCTCTAGCCTGTAGCCATGCAGCCTTAAAAATCAGTGGCAGCTCTACCTTGATCTCGCTAGGAGCGGACTGACTTCTGGCAGGCGTCTGGTGCTGAAGCAGTGCAGCAGGGCATCATCCGCTGGACTCAAACCTCCCAGAAGGCACAGCAGCCATCACAGAAATGTCTGTGTGCTTCTGGAAACACCACAATCCTTTTAGCCTGGGTGAGCCCCGTACTTTAAAGGAAACAGAAAATTGAGCTTCCCGTCACACCGCTTGCGCATTGAAGCCATTTTGCCGATCAAAACGCAGCCTCTGCGCTGAGGTCAAGAGCCTCTCCCCACAGGAAAGTGAAGGATAACAAACCCAAGCCATATGAGGTACAAGCTGCTTGCGTGGCAACTAGCGGGATATTTTCAACTACCAGAAATAGAAATAAAAGGCAAAAGTCAAGTCCTACATGTCAACACATCTGAGAGCATCTAGGAAAGACAGATACCTCTTCACATATGCACCCCATTAATTCACTACACAGCATTTAAGTCTCACACACACACACAGACCTTGATGTAGCACAGATGCAAACCCAGGGCAGACAAGACTGAGCCCTCCCTTCTCCTTCTCTGCAGAGGACAGCATTTAAATGAAGGGGACAAAAATAGGACAAAGCCTCAAAGTGGCCATGTGTAGCTCCCTACTCCTCCAGGGAGTGAAAAGGCTGGGAGCATGACTTCTTCCAACTCTGCTGCCTGCTCTGGACAAGCTCAGCCTTTTGCCAGAGTTTTTATGTGATAGTTTTGTTATGGTCACCCTGCTTCCAGCTCTGTCCCTGGCCATTTTGCTCTCTGGGTACTCAGAAGTGCTGATTTGGGTGCCATGGCTCACCCCTGCACCACATCCTCTTCCACTCAGGTATGAAGGTTTGCACTGCAGCATCTTGCATGCTTGCACAAGCTGCTAGCACAAGTGCTGAGCAAAGGCCACGCTGAGCTCCAGCATTTCAGCTCCTTTTTGTGGGTTGTAGCCAGGAGGGGGATGCTCTCATCTCCCAAGTGCCAGCAACAGGACATGAGGAAATGGGCACAAGTTGTTCCAGGAGAGGTTTCGGTTGAATTTTAGGGGGAAAATATTCTTTAAAAGGGCTGTCAAGCCCTGGGACAGGCTGCCCAGATAAACAATTGAGTCACCATCCCTTGAGGTCTTTAAAAGTCATGTATTTGTGGCCTTGAGGAACATGGTTTAGTGATGGACTTGGCAGTGTTAAGGTTAATGGTTGAACTTGATGGTCTTAGAAGTCTCTTTCAACCTAAGCAATTCTATGAAAAATTTTCTTGCGTGAACTTCAGAGTGCAGCAGGAAAAGTTGGCCTCAAATTTCCCTGTGAAACAGGGCGAAAAGTTACCTTGGCAGTCACTGAGGCAGAATAATAATCAGTGAAAAAATTAGGATAAAATCCATGAGTAAAAACCGAGAAATAGCCTAGCCAGTGATTAGCATTAGCATTTATCCCACACGGAGACATTATTTTGCCACCATATCTTTTCACGCACTGTTGTTTCAGATTCACTGGACCAATGTGGCTGAGCAATTGCTCCCCTCACCCAAAACTAAACTGACCTGAGAGAACATCTTTGATTTTATTGCCTGGCCTTAAATGCCTGCTCAAAATTCAATGCTTTTTTTACATATAGTTTTAATATGCACCTTTCCAAAGTGCTTTCGACAGTAAATATGGCAGGCCAGGGATAAATTTGGCCCAATGTGTTTAACCACATGCAATAGAGCTAAGGCACAGGAGACATCCTTGAGTTCCAACTCATCTGCCCCCCAAAATCCATAATAATAATATTTTTATTTTAGCACTCATACCTGAAGGCCTCTAGGTACTTTAAAAAAATGTATAGAGTAGTAAAAGCAATTTAGTCCCCAATACTTGCATATTTTAATTCATGGTATATTATTATTCCTCTGCACACATATTGCTTTAGTCATCTACATTTTTATGCCCTTTCTTTTTACTGTACAACTGAATTCTTAACTATATTTATGGACTGCTATATTTTCCCTGTACACCTATGCACCTTATTATTTATTCATAATCTCCCTTTTCCTTTTAAGCTATTGTTTGCAATATATTTTTTAAATCAATAGAAAAGCTTAAACCCCAGGTTTTGACTTTTTAAACTAAAGACTGCACAGGGCTAAGCAATTCTTTGTTTACACAAAAGAGTGAACACAGGATTTGGCCCAAGAATACATCACACCAGGTAGGAGGGAAACCATTAAGATTCACACTGCATCCTGCATCTCTGGCACACAAACAATGGGCAGACACAGATATCAGCCGACTCCACACTCATTGTGAGGAGGATTCATTTTGCTAGCACAGACACCTCATTAATGATCAAAATTCCTTGTAGCAGCGGGTTAGCCAAGGCCTTACCAGCATGCTGCAGCATTTCTCAAAGCACTTTCGCGGAAGCAAGGATCCTCTTAGCAAGTCCTTCCCGAGACCACTGTCCCCTCCGAAAGCATCAACACAGGTAGGTCTGCATGCAGCCATTCAGTGTAGGGTTGCTGTGGCACTAATTATCAGCTTTGTAACCAACAGTGTAAGATGTTTAAAAACATTGCACTGCTCAGCCTGGTGTTTTTCCATATCTTGTTCCCTTGAAGGGCTTTGCCAGAGAAGAAAACTGAGTGCAGTTAATCTGAATTAACTGCTAAAATGGATTAGTTAAAAATGCATTAAATCTCTGTGTACGTATTCTCCTTCAGAATTAACTTGGCCTTTATGAGACTTATCTTACTTTACCTTAATTCTGAACAAGGACATCTACACAGGGATTTAATGGAATTTAATCAATCCACTTTAAATTCAGATCGTTTAGCTAGCTTGGGTTTCTTTCCTTCCACATGCCTCTGTAGACTACCCCATGACTCAACATATCTGAGGAATGGCTGACAGAGGGCAAGAATTCGTACAGCATTGCACCCGTTTTCCTGAGACATGGCATCTGCTCCCTATTTTCACATATGTGTATGCACTCAGAAAGTCTGACAAAGCATCTGCATGCCCTTTCAATTTCCAAAGAAACTTGCTTCTGAAAACAGCCAGGATCCTCTCCATCACAGCCACACAAAGACACCCAGCAATGGCACTCAGGAAGCCACAGTGGTTCTACCAGGGCTGACACAAGAGCCTTCTCCACAAAAAATTGAGACATCAGGATGGGAGGGAGCACCTCTACCATTTTTTGTTAATTTCCTCTTAAGGACCAAGTCATGAGGAGACACAAACACTATTTCGTAGAGCAACTTCTATTCACCAAGCTGTTACTTCCAAGAGGACATGACACAGAGGTTTTGTTATCTAGCAGCTATTCCAGCAAAACAAAAACAGGTCTCTTCCTGGAGTTACAGAAGACCAGTTCATGCCGCTTGATTGTGTGTTTTTGGTGATGCTGAAATGCAAATCATTTAAGCTGTTTAAGAGGAACTACCATGTTTCTCTGATTTTTCTGTTCCAGAAGGGAAATGAGCTGTGAAAGCAAAACCTTGCTGTCTGCCTTACACCTTTCTCTCTTTCCCCATCTATTCGTACCAATATATCTAAGCCTTCTTCTTCTTTATTCAATATATTTCTCTTCAGAAGTCACATATTCCACTGTTCATCTCCTAAGGGCGGCCAGAATATCACATGAAAGGGAGTTGTCATTTCTCCACTATTCCTTTGCATTTCATATCATAATGCAGAAAGGCCTAGACAAGCCTGTAACTTGAAGGGTTTTGCATGATCTTCCTGCACGCTGTCTTTTCTAAAGACATTTGAAATCAAATTCCAGATACCAGCAGACCTGATATGAGAAAAATATTTTTTGTTGTTGGGTTTGAGATGGAGGAAGAGACACCAGTGAGAATCAGGAAGATGCTGCATTGAGTTAGAAACAGATGAGGTGTAGGCTGTGTCACTGCCCTCTCACAGCTTAGCCACTGAGAGTGCATGGGGAAAGATGGAATTTTTTATATTGTGCATGTCCAGTCACTGCTATCTAAAAAAAATTTGTTTGTCATTAACACCTGGACACAGCTCACCAGAGCTCTCTGTCAAAGGTAGATAAGATTCATACACAGATGGGTTCATTCTGGGTTTCAAGCTTGTTCCTAAGGCAGTAGATCAATGTCTTTCACTCCTCTGTTTCTCCATATAGTGTCAGGCAACAATTCCTCAATGTATTTACAGCACTGCTCTGTCCCTCTGCCTGCATCCATCCTCGTCCCTTTGGCTCTACCATCATCTCGTCATCAGGCTCTGTGCACTAGGGTCCAACTTCCATGGGTTATCTTTTCTCTGATTTATGTACAGAGCAATTAATAAAACCCTCATTGCTCTCTTTTCAGGTCTTCATTTTTTCTGTTCAAATAATCAAAGCATTTGTTACTTCCCCTCTGGAGGTCTACAGACTCACCTCTGCAAGGGATATCAATCCTTTGTAGTTGCATCACCTCCTCTTCCTTCTAAGCACATTGTAATGTTGATCTCCAGCTTCATGCACCCCACATCTTTCATATGCACTCCAGCCTCTTGCATCATCCCCCAGCAAACATCTCCTCCATGCTGCCACTGACACCAGCTTTGCTGCCTGCTCTTCAGCTTCTCATGGTGTTCTAACGTGCTGACTAATACAGGTCTTTACACAAATAGCCTCTCTACACCTGTCCTGTCCGCCAGGCTTATCCAAAGTCCCAGTTGCTCCTACTGGAATGCAGACATTAAAAGATAGTGCGTTCAGACACTGGAAACACCCTGAATGTTCAGATAGGCATTGCCTTGTCTCACACACACACACACACACACACACACACACACACATATGCTAGGTGCTCACGTAGCAAATAAGTGAGAGGCACTATTCGAGATATAGTTAGCAAATTGCCCTTTTTCTTATATCTTGTTGCAGTAGGAATATCTGTCACTCTCTTAGTGGTTTGCTGCTTGGAGGGTGATTTTAATTAAAATGTAAAATGTCAAACATTAGTAAGAAGGAGGATAACCCTGTGGGGAGTGAGGATGAATCAAATTTATTAGTCACTGAGCAGCAGGCTGGTAGCCCTTCACTTGGAGAAATTTTAAAGGCAGTTAATGCGAAATAAAAATCAGCCTAATCTCCCCCTATTCAAACCAACCTTCTGAAAAACACTATCACAAGTTTCCACTAATTCCAGAAATTAAAGAAAAATCTGCCATAGAGATCAAAAAAGCCTCATTTTGTATGTGTAGAAAACACAAAAAGTTAAGTCCCATTTATGAACTGTAAAGGAAAATGTCTCTCTTAGGGGCATTTCGCCCTGTTATAAAGAAATGGCTGTGTTAGCACCGTACACATTTCTGCAATAGGACTGTTAGAGCCAGTGGCGTTTGGCAGCAAGCATGAAAACCAACCCTTGGGACTATTTTTTAGGGAACAGTTTCCGAGAGCAGAATTTGCCAGTCCACAGTGCTCAGGAGCAAGGATGATTACAGAACCCTCAGACAGGAGCAGAGAAGCTCAGGAGTGCAGCACATGCAGGCTCCACCTGTCCTCATACTGGCATGATAGTCTCTGCAGGTCTGCTTTACACTGTTGCTGAATCCACTGGATGGTTCTATATTCCTTCTCATCCACAGAAAAATAGCATCTCTGTTACTTTGCAATGTTCCCTTTAAAAAAAATTATTTCTACTGTACTTTTTACTTTGCTAGTATCAAGCTAACAAACATTCTTTTTATTTTTTCAAGTTTCAAATTTAATAGATTCAAAGGAAGAGTGGAACAACATCCTGTCCATCCCACAAATAGACTGCCTTGTGGCTTATTCCCCATAAAGGTAGCTGAGAAGCTTATGGGGACTTTCAGAGCCCTCTACCTAATGGAGCAATGCACACAGCGACAAAGTTAATGCTGTCTTGCAAAAGAGGGGCTGTGGGTGGGGGTCTCCAGGTAAATTTTCAGCTCCTCTACAAATGGATGCTGGCATTTGCTCTGAGCACCTCTATGCACGGCAGAAGTTGCAGATTTTGGTTGCCAGTCATGTCCTTGTGCTTATTTCCAGCCCCTGCACACTGTTCAGTCACAGGGCAGGCTACAAAGCACTGCTCTCTGGTCATTCACAGTCTGCATTTGGGCTGTGCCCTCCATGCTAGGGCTAAGCTTCCTTTTGCAAAGGGGGAAATTCCCTTTCTTGTGAAGACATCAGCTGCTACAGAAGAAATCAAGGCAGCTGTCTCAACAGAGACATTAAATATGGGATAATTTTCGCACCATCATTTCATAATGCAATGTTTTTAATTTTTGTAATTTTTTTAAACTTATGATGGGGTGTAAACTCTTGTGAACATTTTGAACAGCTTTTAGCTAAAAGTTCTTCAAATTAAACTGTTTGATTCAGCTTGAAATCTAATTCTATATGGCAGAAAAGACAGGCAGCATTTGGGAGGTGGGGGGAGAAAAAAAAGAATAGAGCAACAATATAGAGCTTACAAATTACAACCAAGTGGAGCTGTCAATAAGATCTTGCTCACCATATTGTCACAGAATTTTCCTTCTGTGTCACGTTGGTCATTACTGTAACACTACATGAGAAATCACTCCATCTGTTAAAAAAGAAAAGAAAAGCAGCTGCTATCCTCCTGCAAAGATGGAATTAACAAACATACAGTAACTGTATTCCTTTAAACTTTTGCACTCACAATTTTAGTCCCATTTTATTTGTGCCACACAAGCCGCCAAGCAATTCTACTGCCATAGTAAATAAGGCCCTCAAAAAGTTCATTAACCAACATGAAAGGTGCTACCTATGGAAACTGTATGATTGTGACAGTTTAGTTCTTGCACTGATGGTTTGGAGGGCTTTGGATTTTCTCTGGTGGCAGGGAAGGGGATGTTAACATTTTGGGGAGGAGAGCATTAATCCAGTGATTGCAGGAGACTAGGAGAAATCTTCACAGAGATTCAAGGTTATTTTGCTGACTTAGCTTGGCAGTTGAAACAGGTGAGTCTCATTACATCCAACCACATAAAATAAAAGCATTTGAATGCATGAAGCAGAAAAGCCTGGAGCAAGAGCAGCAGGCTACCAGCAGAGGCACTCAGGCTCAGGAGGAAGCCTGGGTTAGGATTTTGTGACTTGCCATTAAAACTAAACAACACATGGAGCCCCTGGGAACAGGCTCCTTCAAGATCACAGCTAGGCTGTATATACCAATAAAAGGGCTGGGTGCAACTGCACCTATGTGCCATATTTTTCTGTTGCTAAATTATGCTGGAGGGTAGCCTGTAGCCTCTGCAATTCAGGGAACATCGATCCAAGGTCAGGGAGACCCCAAATCAAACACCTAACAGTCACATTTCTCCCATGAAGGGTGAGATCACTAAATATGACTTACCAAAAAGAACCAAACAGCAAAAGCAGACACGATAGCCAGTGCATTTGAATAGCTATTGAAGAACAAAGGCTGGTTTGGGTGTGATCAGGCAGGACCGTACTGGAGACAGGACGTTCCAGGCAGATGGAGCCACCTGTTAAATAATGTCTCAGGCAAGCTCCAGCCAGCCTGGAGGACACCCCTTCATCTTCGTGTTTTTGTGTGCTTCCTTGCCCTCCCCTCCAACCCTTCAGGCTTGGCTCTGGATGTACCCATCCCACCAATGTCCACCTCCACACTGGCAGGTCCCTGTGCCAGCTTGAGCCGTGAGCAGCCATGGTCAAGAGCCACGGGGCAAGCGGAGGGTGTCAGGACGTGTATCACCATGCACATGTCACCCTCCTCACAGTCTTCACCAAGCATCTGCTGTTGGCCAGGAATGGGGATAGGAGCCTTCTTGGAGGCACAATGTTACGGTGAGCACAGCTGCCACCATGCAAGGGTGACTTGTTTTTTGTCCTGGCAGGTTCTTTCAACAAGCCTGTAGCCACATCTATGCTGAAAGAGGAAATACAAGAGGAAAATACAGGTCCAGCTGCTTGAACAGAAATCCCCTGAACTCAAAGAGAGTTTACTCCAGGGGCTTTCCTGATCCATTTGCTATCCTGTCGGACTCTTCGGTTCACTGGGGAGTGATTTGCAGCTGTTCTGTGGCAGAAGGAAAATGCCACTAGGCAGCATCATTCCAACAATCTGCAAGATGGTACTCTAATTTTCTGGAAAGAGTGAATTTTGTTATAAGTGCATAAATTTTATCTGTTCATCTGGTCTGTTAATTCAACCAAAGGTTTCACCATTCTAATAGGCTCAATGGCTACTGTAGCTGGTAAGATACCTCAAAATAATTATTAAAGGTGCTCCATTAAATAGAGTATTACGTACATTGTAGCAATACAAAGATCCAAGTGAGATCAGAGCTCCATTTCCTAGCACAAGTGATAAAATCTAGTTCCAAAGAATTTTTATGGAGAAGGCAAGTAATGGGAGAAGAGAAATTAAGGCAGAGAGATTTGAAGTACTACTTCAGGGTAGTAAAGCAAGAAATAGAATTACATGTTTTAACCTCACTGACACATTTATAAACAGGACCTTCATGTGAGTATCAATGTAAGGCATTCCAATAAACTGTACTGCTAGTAGAAGTCACCTAAAAATTTTTAAAAAACAATGCCCACTAAAGATGATCTGGAATTTTTCAGAGCTTGAATGAAATGCCATCATAGAAGGATGTAACTCTTTTTCATGAAAACCCATTAGTTTCCAGAAGGAAACAAAAAGGCAAAACAAAGCAAAACAAGAGAACCCATCCTGCAAAAGTTTCCTCAAACCCTGGGTGAAACTTCTGGCCGTGCCTAGAGAAAGCCCTAAGTGACTAGAGCCCACTCTGAGATGATCCAAACCATAGCCTAATCCAAGGTTTCCTTCATACTGGAGCATGTTCTCATGACAAGCCAAGTCCTTCTCATTTTCCCTGCACCCTTTTGCAAGTGAATGCAGCTGGGCTGATGCAGAAGATCAGGTTTCCTGTCCCTTTTCTGAACAGGACAAGAAGAAACTTTAAACAGGGACTTCCAACCAAAGGATTCACCTGAATTTCTCTGGAGCCTCAAAATCAGCAGATTAGTCAGATTTCCTCCTGTCTACCTCTGCTACACTCATGCATGTGACAGAGCCACTGTCTTAGCATACATTGTGGGTTTTAAACACAACAAAATATTCTGTAAGGGCTGCCTGACTTTCTAGCCCTATTGTTTTTACCAGGGATAGGCCACAGGGTTTGGATGTATGCAGGGATTTTAAATACCACAAGATTTGTTGGTACCATTTATGTGGCTTTGGTTCAAGCCAACCCCTGTTTTGACTAAAAAGGAAACTCTGGGTTTTTTTTGAGGCAACACAACATGAAGGCATTCAATGCATCTGCCAGCCTGCCACCATACAGTTTTTCAGTGTAAAGGGTCAGCAAAACCACTGCACCACACATGAACTCTTACATAGCCGTATTTATTGTGCAAATGAAAAACTGTTTTACACAGCATGCCTGACCAAGAGCTTGGCACCACAGCAAGAACGAGTCTATATAGCAAACTGGATTTTATCGCAGGCTGAAAGACTCTTAAAGTCCTTGAATACAAAGAGCTCAATTTAGAAAGAAATTGCAGTGTGTAAATATAATCCACAATCAAGGCTCTCAGAGTCACAAAATAGCATGACTATATCTCTGATTACTAATTTAATCAGGCACCACAAGCACTTAAGTGAAGAACCCCAACCAGACAAAGGGAGCTCCTTACAGCTGTTTTTAGAATGCTGTATTTTGCAATAGGCATGTGAGCACAGATCCCCACTTATAAGAGATCCCATGTCTGAGGGGCAGCATTTACCAAAACAAAGTGAGATTGCAGTGATGTTAATCACAAGAATCTGCACAGACCCAATCCTGCACTGTTAAACCACATATTCACCACAGTATGAGCAAATATGAGTCTCAGCACCATCCGCATGGACTCCCATTTAGTCAAGATGCATCAGAAGCTAGAGCTAGCTCAAAAGGCTGGAAAAAGGCACTTATATTGGAAAGACCTATAATTATGTTTGCTGCTGAAATAAATAAATACAGTCAAACCAAATCAGATAGTGTCTGCTACTGATGTGAGTGTCAGACTAAGCTAAAGTCTTAAGTAACCTACACTTAACAAAACATCTGAGGAGTGCAAGACTTGGCAGGACTTGGAGCTGAGACTTCCTTACAAGTTCCAGAGGCACGAGGGTTACCACTGTCCAGCCCAGGGCAGCAGCACTTTCCACACAGCAGCTGCAAAGTCCTCTTGACCTCCTTCCCTCCAAGGCCCTGAGAGTATCAGGGGGGAATGTGGGATCTAATGTCTCTTTATTCTTTTTAAATTGCCATTGAGCACACAGGTCCAGCTACTTATTTGTCTTAAATATATCTGTGGATCTCTGTGCTCAGAGAATGAAATTGTGTGAGTACACAAGGCAGCCTTTGGATTTTAGTCCTTTTACCCGCTTTCACTGAAACCCTTCGGAGTGACTCACCACAAAGGCAGCTTCTTTGTAGTGTTGTGCCAGGCCACCAATCTCATATGGACACCTCTGACATGGCAGGGCAGCCAAAAAGGATACAATCTTTACATATCTATTGGTAAATCCTATGACCAGCCCACTGCTGCCTACAGACATGAATTATGTCCATTAGCTTAATTTTCTGACAATCTCTCAAAGTGATACTAAAATATCTATATGACACATACCTTCTCCTCTTCCACCTTCCTCCCCACTCAGCCCTAAGCAATGAATTGGTAAAAAAAAAAAATTCACAATACACATAACAGAAAAAATTCACATAACAGAAAATCTCTGCTTAGTTGGATGTATTAATAGCCCAACTCATTTTCTGATGTAATTGCGTTAATTGCTCCTGTCCCAACTGGTTTTCCAGCAGAAAAAGGAAGGTTCATTTAAATATTAAACACAGAAACTGTTGGGGTTTTTGTTACAGCTTTGTGCGCAGATGTGAAGCAGAGTGCTAAATATCAGCACTCTGCCTAGTTGAAGACCGTTGTGTTAGCAGGAATCCTCACCTATTCGTACAAACTAGCGTGTACCAGATGGCTCCATGGGAGTCAGGAGGCTTGAAATGGAGCAATCATTCAGTCTGCAGATGGAATATACAGTACGTTCCCAGTTAAGTAAGGGGCTCATTTATTCAGATAGGTTCTGCATATATGGAGCGTGTCTCAGAGGATAAGCCAGTTTCTATCTCCAGATTTGTAGCAAATTTCTAAGCTAGGTCCATCCTCCATACACTTCTGCTACTAGAGTCCAAAAAAACCAAAGCCCCCTTACTTAAAACATAAAATTTTGCTCAAGCTGTGCTGAAGTATAACACTGAACACAAAACTTACCATGTTTTTTTAAATCTTCTCAGTCTGAAAAATAAAAGGTGCTCCAATATTTTTTTCTGTCACTCATTATGCAAACATTTGGACAGTACTTCCCATCAGAGAAGAACTACATGTTTATACGCTAGTTACGATTATTTATCACCAGAAAATAAACCAATGACTTAATGGCAATTAAGACCTGCAGCAGCAACACCCACTGCTGTCATGCAGAGTCCCAGCAGAGAGCCAGCGATGCCTGCCTTTGACTTCTGCAGAAGCACAGAGGCAAGACATGTGACAAGGGGAAAAGGACAAGAAAGATTCTGCCTCTTAAACAGACACCCTTACAAGTCAAGCTAGAAGTTTCTGACATGGGACTGTTGTTATTTGTACAATAATATAAAATAGAAGATGTCCTGAACAGGATTAGGATGGGACTCAGACTATCCAAAGACATTGCAAAGCAACCTTGCTCTCAAAGATAAAGATGAAACAAGAATTCTGGCCTCAGATTTTCAGTGGCCTACTGAAACTTTTCTAGGCAAATAATTGAAGAAAATTAAGAAAAAGCATTTTCAAATGCCAGGGTGAAAAACATTCCTTGTTTCACAGTGTAAATCTTTGTAGAGCCTATTCTACAGGGAAGGAGAATGAAGAATGAAGAGATATCTGGGTTTTGGTTTGTTAGCCAAAATCCATGAAAACACAACAAGTGCTCATGTTCCACACAAAAGGGAAACACCTCTTCCTATGCTCTGGCTTCACAAGCCAAGTGATTAAAAACATGCAAAGCCTTTCCCTCCACACAAAGTCTAAAAGTGGATCCTGAAGGCTTGGTCGAGCTATGGCCTAGATCCACACCCAGCAAAGCTGCTTTCCACAGTGGTCCTTCTGGGACACCAGGTTGCTTCAACACACACAGCCCTGGTGGTTTAACACAAGCAGGAAATTAAACTCCAAATAAGCTGCTCCCCTTCCCCCCACCTCTTCTGGTAGAAGAGGGGAAAAAACAGAGCCTATGGGTTGAGGTAACATTTAACTGAAAGCAAAAAGCAATGGAATAAGACATGCCTGATAACAACAACAATATTAATACCAAAAGGTGTTTTACCCACAAGAAGGTATTCACCACGAGGAACAGAAACATACAGGGGCTGACCCAAACACCCTCCCACTGGAGGGGGGAAGGCAAAAGTAAAAGAGGCACACTTCTGACAGGATGTCCAGCTTTTCCTCCCAAAACCAAGGCCCCTAGTGACAACGTGGATAGTACAAAATAACAAGTTTGCCATACCCACACATTAGCTCTGCCTCCTCTCTGCAACCAGGACAACCATCCACTTTGCTGCTTCCTAGAAGTACCAGCACATCCTGGCATGACCATTTCCAGCAACTTTTGGCAGCCTTGACAGAGGCAAAGGGATATCTTCCAGGCTTTGCTGGTTCTGCCCCCACCATACTCCATGCCACAGCTGCCTGCAGCAGCACCACTCACTTGATCCTTTCTTTGGCTCCTGGTACCTGGCACAGGCAATGTAGCATGTGATAATGGTATAGTTTACAAATGTGAACATCACAGGTGAAGTATTGATTTATAATGACAAGCTGTAGGAGCAGGAAGAGGGAATTTTTAAGGGACTGTCTTCTATCACTTTCCAAGGATGGGAGGAACTCAATTATAGCCAGCAGCCTCACCTAACGTAATTGTATTCGCTGGCTGTGTGCCTTTGAAGTGCCTCTCCTGCAGTATGTCTTGGCAGTGTATTCTGCCACATCAAAAAGGAAAAAGTTTTGCTACCTGTGCTTTTGGAGGGCTCATTAAAAACACACCAAGCAGAGAGATGGAGCAGAAAATTGTTATCAAATCCTCCAGGGTTTTTTGTTTTGTGTTGTTTTTCTTCTCAGATCACACAGAAGCCCATGCACTTTGTGGACTCTGTTACAGAAACGTTGATCGCACGGAATGTTTTTAATTCATCACAGCTTTGCTAGGCTACTTGTCTTCATTTGCCATGAACACAAACAAATTCTACAGACACACCATATCAAATCTGTTCTCCTGAAAAGGCACATTCACTGGTGAAACAAAGAGAAACGTAATGGCAATTAATAAACTAACATTTACTGCACTAATTAGCATCTCCTAGAGGGCTTGATTATGTGTTTACACCAGTTAGATACAGCTCAGTATGAGAAAATACCCACATTTCATACATCAAAAGACATTTCTTTCATATTTCCTCTTCCATTCTTATAGTAGTGAAGTGTGAAGACAAGAGCACGAAGGAAGGTAGAATAATTCATTACCTTGTCTGCTACTGATTTGTACATTCAACATTTTTTTGGAATAAACACAAAGTAATAAATTAGCTTGTAGCAAAACAGAATTAATTGAATGTCTTAGTAGGATCATCAAACCAAGGTTTAAAGTCAATTTATCTGCCTGGGATATTGCTAATGTAGCTTCAGCTCATTAGGGTGAGAGCTGATGCTGTGGATGGGACACACAGGCTCATGAAAACACACACCAACCCATGCTCTCCCCATGCAGGGACAAAAGTCTCTCATATATGTCACACACAAACACAGACATGTGCACGCACATGTACTGACATCCACAAAGAAAAACAATGTGAGCCATAAAATAAGTACTCTGAATAAAGGGATTTTATAACAAGGATTTCAAATGCCTCCTGAAGACATCTAGTCATATTTATAAATCCAGGTTGTCCCAGCTTCCACTGGATCCTTGTAGCACCATGTTATTTCCTTAGGTCATGAACAACATAGACACCACAATGGATACCAGGAGACAGTGTGGTTACAGCAGCCCCTCCAACTAAGAGGTAATATTCCAAGGCTGGAAACAGATGCAGTGCAATTAGGACACAGAAGTCAGTACTGTGGGTTTGGGAGACATTTTGGGAACAAATACCATAATAATCTCTGTGGATGCTTCACTACAGCCAGAATGTTTCCTGTCAGGAGGGCTTTGGACAATAAATGCTCCAGCTAAGCAAGGCAGATGGAGTGCTGCAGGAGCAGCCTGACACGGAGTATGCCATCGGCTCCAGCAGTCTGCTCCTCTAGGCAGCAGGTCGGAAGGATTTCCCTAGATGGTGTCACAGATAAGTGGGATTTAACAAGCACCTCAAGTACAGATCAGGGCTTGAAACTTATCCTAATGCTATGTGCTCCCAGATGTGTTCTCCAGCAAGAGCAAAAGATTTTCATGGGACTGGTGAAGAAAAACCCCAGACCTTCAGGGCTCAAAAACAGCTCCCAGTTGTAGAAGGGAAGTTCAGGGAAGTTCAGGGAAGTTCAGGGAAGGGAAGTTCAGGGAAGTTCAGGGAAGTTCAGGGAAGTTCAGGGAAGGGAAGGGAAGGGAAGTTCAGGGAAGGGAAGGGAAGTTCAGGGAAGTTCAGGGAAGGGAAGTTCAGGGAAGTTCAGGGAAGTTCAGGGAAGGGAAGTTCAGGGAAGGGAAGGGAAGTTCAGGGAAGGGAAGTTCAGGGAAGGGAAGTTCAGGGAAGGGAAGGGAAGTTCAGGGAAGTTCAGGGAAGGGAAGGGAAGTTCAGGGAAGGGAAGGGAAGTACAGGGAAGGGAAGTTCAGGGAAGGGAAGTTCAGGGAAGTTCAGGGAAGTTCAGGGAAGTTCAGGGAAGGGAAGTTCAGGGAAGGGAAGTTCAGGGAAGGGAAGGGAAGTTCAGGGAAGTTCAGGGAAGTTCAGGGAAGTTCAGGGAAGGGAAGGGAAGGGAAGGGAAGGGAAGGGAAGGGAAGGGAAGGGAAGGGAAGGGAAACCCCAAGCCGACAAAAGACAAAGTACAACCATTGTGTGTCATTAAGTGGAAGGAGGATCACACACACAGCAATTCAAACAGCTTAAATCCTGGGGAAGGAAAAGGCAATGCAGTGCAGCACTTCAGCACTGCTTCAGATGAAGTTCATGATGGTTGCACAGGCTGATGCCAAAGGCCAAATGCAACACCTGGCACATGAACAAAGTCAGTGCACTGAGACAAGCAGTCAGGATATAAATGGCATTTCAAATCTACAAACCTGTGACACACAACTTGCCAGCTGTGAACATCTCACTTCTGTCACTGCATACCCACCTCATGCTCTTATTCCTCTTTACTGTTTGTGTCTTGGGAGGACTTACAGTCTCAGCCAGCTGTGCTGAGAGCCACATAAGTGTATGATGGCAGAGATTGTACCTCACAATCCAGTAAAAGGAGGAAAGTAGCTGCAGCAATGATAAGAAATTAAATGATGAGACCTCTCATAAAGGGTCTTAAGTGACAGGCTGCTCAAGTCACATCTTTAACACTCTCTTAAGCACAGCAACACTTTACTGCTTACACACCTAAAGATTTAGGCAGCAGAATGATACAGGGAGCAATCTCCAAAAGCACCCATGTTCAGATCTGCCTGAACTAGGCTCTCAGAAGTTTTTGAAAATGCCAGTAGGTGCCTATGAATGGTTTGCTGAGCAAGCTTACTTTAAGAACTTAAGGGTGTTGGAGGCACTTCAATCAAACCTTTAGTCCTTTAGTTTAAGCAGACCCTTAATGGCAGTTTTAGTCATAGTCTTTAGATAAAACACTTCTTCATTTACCAGCAGCCCCTGAGAGGTGTTACCAATAGCCTTACCTTTCTTCAAGGGCAAAGCAGTCACCTTAGAAGTCTTCCAGCTTGTCACCACTTCGGTTCAGCAAGCTGGCCCTGACACAGACTGTAAGTCTGGTGAGCCTGCCACATCATCAGTTTGGGGATGATCACCTCACCTGCACCCCAAAGCCATGAGACGGAGCTCTGTGTGTGGGTAGAAGCAAGCTGTCCTAGGCTCAGCCTCCATTAGGCTAAAGCAATGCCTGCAGCTGGTTTAAAACACGTAACAAAGGCTGCTGGTGCTCAGATGACTCCACTGGACATGCAGGCCTGACATCTTCCAGGCTGCCAATTTTCAACAGAACTGGATCAGTTGCTGCTTTTAGATTCCGGGGGACAACCACGGTAGGAATATCCTTTTTGCATCTCACGCTGTCTAGAAACTGTGACCTCTGTTGCAGCAGTTGAGACTTTTTCCACTTTGAAATCATTGGAACTTCTGTCCTAAGTTTCAAAGATTTCCAAGTACAGCAAGCTAGTTCTATGAGCGCATGGATACATAAAATGGATGTAAAAACATTTTTGCTCTTCCTTCTTTTGGACCACCTCTATTATCCTACTGCCCTTCCTTCCCCATTTACTGATCTGTTTGCTAGTGGCAGCACAGCATCATCTTAAATGGGATTTATCCGTCTGGGACAGGGAATATATCTGGCAGCACCACTGCCTTCTTCTAATGGCCCCAGCTTTCTGTTGTCTTCTCGCTCGCCAGACGTCTGTCCTTCTGTGAGCATGGCTGGCTGCAGTCCATCTGATATGAAGAAGATGTCTGGCACCTCATGCTCAAAATAGACTCTTTGATGTAGCCCCTCATCCTTGCCAAACACCCCAACACTATGCTAAGGAAAAGGCAGGACTAAATTGTGTATACAACTGTATAATACAGGACTAATGCAAATAGTTGTCCAAATATTCAACCGGCATCGAACCCAGAACCACTAGTTGTAATGGACCAATGCCATTTCACATCAGTCCTCCTAAACAGGAGCAAGCTGTTCACAGTACGTTTAGCTGTAGATACAACAGAACTTCTAAAAAATTCTTTATGAAAGACCTATTTTCCTGGTACCTTAATGGTCCCTCTTTCAGGCAAAATTCCGCTTTCATTTTATGGAGGTGATTTAGGACTAAGAAGTCTCAGAAAGAGTAAGCAATAAAGTAGAATCAGGACTGCTCTGAAATCCAGACCATAAACTGTATCGTTCAGACTCCAAACTCTCCCATATTATATAGATTTCTGACATGCATCTGTGTGCCTTCAGAATAATATTTGCATTTGTAGTTTCCCATTCTGTGCACACAGGTTACTGCCTTCCTCTCCCAGAGAGCAGGCATTTGCCTTTCTGTTACGTCCTCCTCCTTTAAGGAAGAGAAGGTCCCTCTGGCCCCTGGGGTACAGTGCACAGGTTCTGCACACTTCTTCAGCAGCTAATTTTTCAGCTGCTTGGAAAAGCAAGGAGAATTTCAAAATATGTCTTCTTGAAGAAAAGCAACCTGTTAGTTTTCTTGCAGTAGGAATGACCCTGCTTTAGTTAATAAAAACATTGTTTATTTTTGGGGAATTTACATTTGTTGGCCGCTTGAATGTCACTCCAGCTCCACTGATTCCCTGTCCCTCCCTTTCATGTGATCTGAAAGCAACTTTGGTTTGTTTCTCACTCACAGCAAAGCAGAGCTGCAATAACAGCAAATGGTCCTTGGAAATCACAGTCACATTAGGCTTCTGTTCAAATAGCTTTTAGGGCTGCGATAATAGGAGGCATTCCTAATAACTGGTGACTCAGTGAGACCCTGCACAGAAGGCCTCCAAATGACAGTACACAATTTAGAATTTAATCTAGAAACAGTGGCGGTGATGAGATTCCAGCTGGGGACCTTCTGGTCTGGAGGCCAGTGCTGTACCAAATAGTCTACAGCAACTACTTTACCCGACCAGAAAGGGGATGGATCTCTTCTCTTCCCCTGAACTTCACTGCAACTTTCAGGGTGGTGTTTGACCCATGAAGCAGAGAGGGCCTTCACTGCTGTCTTGGCTCTGGAGACTCACAACCCTGAACCACGGCACATTAAACTGCTGATATGTGGACAGCGTCCAGTCATGCAGCATTAATACTAAAGTTAGTTCCTGAACACTGAATTTCAGCACACTTTGGTTCACAGGCCACCTGTATTGTGCTTCTGGACTTCCCTTGGTCTGCTGTAAATCTAGACTGGATACTCGCCCAGAGAGAGCAAAGACAGAGTTCTCCCCACGCTCTCATTTCCACCCAGCACACTACTTATGTCAAAATCACACAATGTTGGCATGACCTGTGCTTAGCAACCCAGCAAACATAAAGAAAAGGCTTCTTTTTTTGAGAGGAGAAAGCCTTGACCCCAGTGGCAGAAGAATCATGTTTTATTTCTTAAAATAAAACCTTTGAACCCTTAGTCTTTGCCTTTGTGACGTGCAGAGAGGAGAACGTGGCACAGACTTGTCTTTCCAAGAAGAGCCTTGAGTGACCACTGGAAAACAAACAAATAATTCTTGGGAGGGGAGAAGATGGATGAGTGCCTTTTGGGTACAGGCATACCCCTCCTGCCTCCTACTTAAAGTTCATCTGATGTGCCCTGCTAGCATCCAGTAAGAACAACAGGAAAACTCTCACACACAACAGAGAAAGGAAAACTCCTCTTCAGGAAAGCAGGTTGAAAGGAGAAGTAATTGCACTCGGAACGTTGTGTCCCATTTAGTGGAAAAAAAACATTATGGACAAAAAATTTCAAATATCCAGGAGAGCATTTACTGACTAGTGGGCTGACAAAACAAGTACCAGTACTTTGGAATTTTTTTTTTTCTATTAGAGGTCTTCCAATGGGGTGCAATATTTGCTAACATTGTGTAATTTGAGTTATCCACAGATAGTACAAAAATACAAAGAGTTCATTGCCCAGATATCTCTATTTAAAATAGCTTTGCTTTTGTTCATCAGTGTAAGGCACATGGCTGAGAAATGGCAAGGTGCCAAAATGAAACTGCTCCTAATTTTCAGAGGAGGCCACCAGCTAATTACACAGACTGCAGGTGTGAAGAGAGAAGCTCAAAGTAATCAATAGTAGTAATTAATCTGCTAGACTGGAGCTAAAGAGCTAACAGCTGGACATCAGAAATGGACACATGCAACAAGATCAGCAATAATTACCTCTTTAAATATTGAATTTCCATAGCAACAATTAAGCATATAAATAAAGGCTTGAAATCAAGGCTCCGAGGCATGATGCTGAATTGCAAACACAACATACTCCAAATCAACCCTTTTAATAAAACAGTAACAATATGCTTGGGCTGGGTCGGCTGGTCTCTGGTGCTAGCAGAAACTCAGCTTCTGCTGCCTCCAGACTTTTTGGCTCTTCCTCCTCAGCTGCTTCCAAACCCTCAGGTTCTGCTGTAACTTCTCTTCATCCAACTAAGCATCTAAAGAGACCTAGTGCAACACACGCCTGCTACTCACCCCCTCTCTTCTAAGGCTGTCCACCTCATAGCTTTGTTTTTTGTGCTCTCTGGAGATGATTTCCCTTCAAAATTCTCTGCTGAGGTCCCATTCACATCAGGCTAGCAGTGCCATCTTGCCTAGATCAAAGCAGCATCAAAGCACTAGCTGGTAGGTGACCTGGTGACCTCCCTGCAGCTTTTCCTGGGCTGTCACAGATGGACCAAGAGCCAGAGGAACAGCTCTGCTGTTCATTGTGTTCCCAGTTGTCCGAGATGGCTTCCATGGATCCTGTCCTCTGCCGAATGCACCTAACCAGGCAGCAACCACAGACCATGTCACTGCAGTTCAGATGAATTTTAGTGTTTAAAGAGGAGGCCAGTGTGCCTCCAGCTCCACCTTGCTCATAGCTTTACTGCAGGGATGAGGTGCCTTCTCCTTCACAAGAGTTAAATAGTTAAATTTCCAACATATTTGACAGGCCACATATTAATTCACACCCCATTAATAAGAAAGAAAAAAAATTTAAATCCACTTGGCAACTACGAGCAGAGGCTATATTGAAACACTGTCAGAAGCATTATCCTCCCTACAACTGCTTTAGCACAAGAAAAATGAAATCACACCTATAGAAATCCGAAAATTTCAGTAAAAAGAAATCCTAAATTAGATATTTCAGATTGATCCCTACATTCCCAGAATCAAACTTGGAGCTACATGAAAATTTGAGGAACGGTTTTCACAATTTTTAAATTTTCTGCATTTTAAATATTCCTTTCTCCTATCATTTAACACATCATTAATCCTGCTTTCCAGGATTTTTTATTTTCCTTAAAAGAGCTAGAAGAAAGGGACACATTTCTATCGGCTGATACTGGCTCCAGTTAGATAACTCAGCTGAGGAACAGAAATGTCTTGAACTTTTCATTGCTTTCAGCAAAACGTTATAAAGGTCCACAATAAGTACTATTAGGGTAGGATAGGGACCCATATTTTTTGCCTCAGAAGGCACTGGCATTTCATAATTACCCTCATGTATTGATTCCCCCAACCATGCCAGCAATATTTCTTAATCTCCATGGTCTGTAAATATTTCTACACACTGTATTTCAAACTCTTCTGTAGTATAGATTTGTGATGTGCCTGTCATGCTATGATATTTTACCAGTACAGTGCTTTTGCAGCTTTGGTACTGACAGTGTTTTCTGCCTTTCTAACAAGTGTGCAGCAGTTCAATTCTCTGTGAACAACCATTCAGGTTTCCAGGTGTTACCAACACATCTAAGTCGAGTTTGCTTTAAAAATAAAATTCTGTGCTTGGCTGGGTGACACATTTGACTTTATAACGGGCATATACAAAGCTCAACCCAGCCACTAGTCCAAAACCAGTTTGGTGAGGATGGCCTGCTTCTCTCCCATGTTTTGGTCCATGGAAGAAGCAGCTCAGTTGTCCACAGGTGACACATCTCTGCCATTGAGAAGTGTTTCAGAGAGGTAGAAACATGAAGAAATCTTCTTCCCAAGCTCTACTCTGAGCAACAATCCCATCTGCTCTGGCATTTCAGTGGCTGATGACTAAAGATCTGCATCCAGGACCCACAGAGGTGCCTGGCCCTGGTGAAGAGCCAGGTCAAGGCCAGAGGAAAACAAAACAAAAAACAGCGGGGAAAAAACCAGCAGACCCACCCCTTCAGTGCCTCATGTCTTCCATCTTATGAAAAATCATGCATTTACGTGGTATGAAACGCTGCCACTCTGGTTCAGGGATTGAAAACAAGGAGCCATGGGAATGTGAGTTCCCTGGGGCTGAAGAACAGGGTTTGTCCTTCACAACAGCTCTCCTGTGACACTTCAACTAAATTGCTCTCACCTACCTTGGTGTTCCCATTCATAAATATGTTGGATAGACACATGAGGAAATGTCATTTTCTCTCCTGAACCGCCTATTTGGTTTTACAATTGAGAATCTTTTTCTTAGGAAAGTTTGTTTAGATAAGGCAGATGAGTCAAAATTAGACTACCTTCTGCTAAAACAGGCAGACTGTACACAGTGGGGGCCAAGGTCTGTGCTAAGGTCCTTCGCTATCACCACGCAACATCAGAGCTCACTAAATCAGGCACTCATGTTTCCCAGCTGTTAGAGGATTCCAGAAGCAGTACTTGACCCTGGTCCATCCTCAGAGTCTTTATCCCAGTGACTCTTCTTGTACCATGTCAGTAGCCTCTTCACATATGAAAACAAAGATGGAAAAACCTGTGGAACTCTTTTTCTCCCTCCATCATTTGGGATATATCAGGAATCCCTGTCTGTGACCTGAGGAAACAGGAAGGCAGAGAAAGAGGGATCCTGTCAACTCGAGACACAAACACAACAACCAGCAGCCATTCACTCTACCCAGCTCTAGGCAGTAAATTTAGGTGCCAACACTGAAGGAGATAAATCATCCTAAGCTGCCCATATATTGAGAGAGGAAGTTACCCCTCTGAATTTGTGCTCAGAGGACAATATTAAACTTTTTTTTGCCCTCTTCTACCTGGTGACTAAGCCTCCTGAAATGCATGTTGCACATGATTCAGAGGTTGATAAGTCCTAAGTCAATGTTGGCACATGCTCAAAGGTGGTGTTCAAGTGTGTTTTGATAGAGCAGCAATTATTAAAATACAGTGTAGAAAAATGATCATTTTTAATATTAGTACAGCTGGAAAACAAACTAGGGATGGGAAAGGGATTCTTCAGTTTCTTTTCTATACAACTGTCTTTGGGGGAAGAAACCACAATAAGCTGTCAGGTCAGTGTCAGTTCATCAGAAAAAATGCCAAGGCTGCCTTCCCAGGATATTTTGAGAGCATTCACACTGGAAATACGCAAGAATAAGAAGTCTCATGACATTTCTGCCAATTCATGTCTGGATTGCATTATCATTTGAGAAGAGACTGAGTCCCTCCCAGAACTGGGAGTCATTTCCATGAAGAGCTGTGAAATGGAGCCAAGGCTTAGAGCACATTGAGAGGGAAGCGAGCGCAGCCTCAGGCCCCCAGATTGCCCTGCAGCAAGCGGGGCAACCCCTCCAGGTCCTGCTGCTGGCAGCTGGGGGCAGAGCTGGGAGCCCTCCTTTCTGACTAAAAGCCAGGAGTCTGTTTTCAACACTGAGGTAGGAGCTCAACTTTAGAGACACTTCTCTTAAAACCAGAAAAAAATTGGCCTCTCTTAGTTCACATCTCCCTGTCATGAGCATTTACTCAGTCTTGCCAAAGAGACCCTCTCTGTCAAGAGAAAAGCTCTCCCATAGGGGAATTGCAAGAAAAAAAATCTATCTCTGCTGCTTTAGCACCTGGGAGGAGTTTCTCTCTTCCCCTTGACCAGAGCAGGAACCTAGAGACATTAACCTCACTGGGCAAATGATAACCTCTGAAAATACCTCTTCAGCACTATGAGAGAGTTTACAAATTCCCCTGCCAGGACAAGCTTGCTCACTACTCTGAAGAATCAAATTGACTTGAGTCAGGTATGTATACATCATGTGCAGGTATATATATATGTGTGTGTGTCTATATGCACAATAAACAAATTCATGTTTCAGTATAAAGTAGACTTTCAGAGAAGCACCTCGTTGTTCAAAAGTTAAGCTTAAATACCCTTTCTCTCCCTGTTTCCTCCAGGTCAGATTATGGTTTCCCACAGCATAGTTGGCCCATTGATCCATCCTCTGCTTTCCATATACCTTTCAGCTTTTTCCTCCCACTCACCAAGAAGTGAGCTTTGTGTGTATGGTTGCTGGTTATTGGTGGTGGATCCTGACAAGTGTATCCTCCAGCAGGGTCCACATGTTCCCTGGGCTGGCAGCCAGCCAGTAAATTCCAAATCAGCTTGACCACCTGCATGTAGCATACCGAGACGTAAAGATGAGGAATCACAGCATTGTGTGCTGACAAGCAAGGACCGTGCTTGGTGGCAGGACAGACAGAAGCTGGCTGCATAAAAAGCTCACAATTATCTGCCTAGAAAATGCCACCCATATAGAATAGTATTGACCAGACAAAGGTCTACCAGGTGCTTTGGAAGTCATCTCCAACCCAAAGAAGCCACCAAAATGACCCTGCAAATTGCTAAGTATTCCTTAGATCTACTGCATTGACAACATTGTCAGTCATCTCCAGAAGAAATGCCTGCAACAGGACAGGAGTGGAATAAGCCCTGAAGTTCCTGCACGCCATCATGAGCCACTCGCTTAATGACTTTGTGTGAGGATATTCATTTTATCAGACCAGCTAGGCAAAGAGACGTAACATTACACAGGCATCCATCTCCTTGGATATCTGTGAATTAGAAAAGCATTGTCACATCAGGGAGCTGCTGTTGAGTGAGTGTTAAGGTAAAAACGTGTATCAGTGTGACACATCACAGCCTGTAGATACTGAAGGACACATTTCACTAAGGTCACATGTCTAGTGCCAGCAGACAGGCAGCTCCTTGCCACCCTTGGAAATGACCCAGAGCTTAATACAGACAGCCATTTCAGGGAGGCTGGCATGATATGATTATTCTCTGTATTGAAGCACAGCTCCACAGCTAAACACACTAATCGGCTCACAGGGACTGAGAACTGAACTAAGGTCTGTTTCCACATATCCTCAGCTGAAGTCATTGCATAGAAGTGGAGGGGTTTTCACTGAATAAAACAGGTAACCAAGTCTTTTCCAGACTTGGTAACTTGTAAAACCCTTGGACTACCTTACTTGGAGACTAAAAACACACAAAAGAAGCATAGGAGCATCTACTGTGACTGTGCAAATATCTGGCCTATATAAACCCAAGCCCTCATTACTGGTTTTGTTGTCTTCCTTCCAAGTATTATCACATCTTCTCAGACTTGAACTGTAGAATACAGTGGAACATTTGAGAGTGGAACATTTCCTACTTTGGTCTTACGCAGGATGTAGTGCCATGGGGCTCAAGCCACCGTGCTACCAAAACACAGCATCTTGAATGCTGCTGTTGGGTACATGATTTATTGCTGCTGTTCTCATTCAGGCTGACACAGAAGACATCCAGTTTAAAGTAAGATGATAGCTATAAAGATCTCGGGGTCTTGATTCTCCGGATCTGTAGGCTGACCCCTCCTGCCCCATGCTGCCTTACACATCCCCACTCCAACTTAGGGGGATGCAGGGTAGGGTTGAACCTCTCCATCCCACCACATGCCTGTTCAAGTACCTGTTCATGACCACTTTCTTTTCCCATGGTTTAACATCTCCAGTGTTTAGTAAAACTACATGTGTACAATGCTTGCAATGCTGCTCACACAGGAAATCAAAACTGTTTATTTTTGCAACAGGCAAATTGTGGGCTAATTTATACAGATGTATTTATTCAGTGACTCATTAACAGTAAGTATCACGAACCTAATTTACTGCAACATCAGCCCACAGATTGTGGCAAATTATGTTACAGAGAGGAACAGGACCCAGGTCTGTCAGAACTGACTTTTAGAATTGAGGTTTATTTTTAGCATCCATTTCACAGCCAGTTTTACATCAGCAGGATGGATTTTGTCAGTACTCTCTGCCTATGCTTACTCACCTATCGTCAAGTATTTTTTATTAATTTCTGTTCTAGTGACTTTTTTTTTTCATGGCAAGACATTAGTGTTCCTGAGGATTAAATACAAAAGCAGGGTAGGGTTTGAGTGCTTTAAAAAGCACTTCAGTAAAATGACATCAGTAATTGATTCCTTGTACCTTTATCAAACCAAAGAAATGTTTCTGGGGCAATATAAGGAAAGAAAATATTTAACTGTTCTAGATGAGCTTTTAAAATTAAGATTTTTTTTTTTTTTACTAGCAAACAAGTGCAAGCCAAATCTTGTCTTCAGATCCCAGTTGAAAAAAGTTTGATTTAAGGCACTTACAATGGAAGATAGGAAGTGAGGATGAACACACGCACATGCTGCAAAAGGAGACCAGAACCTTGCCTGCAATGGTCTAGTGGTCAGAATATTCACCCTAGAGGCTAAAAGCATTTTTCTTTCTTCCACCTGTTTCAAAGAAATTAAGCCATGCTCTCTAACCATCAGGAGAAAGCTATAACCATCAGGTAGGCTGCAGGGTATTCAGTTTTACCTTGATTCTCTCCTATTGGAGCTGTTCTCCTCAATGAATATGTATGAATTCATTAAGAGACAGAGAAAAAGAGACTAATTAGTACACTTAGCTGGGAAGGCTGGTTACCCTGTCCCAATCCCTGCTCTAGTGAATATCTCATTAACCATACAAAGAGGAACCAAAGGGGCAAAAAACAAATCATAAACATCCCCCTTTCCAAGCCAGAGCATCCTATAGCTTATCAGGCAGAGGTCACACGTGCATATGATTGAGTTCCCTGAGAAGCAGACTTGACTCTAAAAGGTGATCCATAGTGACCCATCTAACCTCAGAAACCCTTCCCCTCCCCACCTCTAAGCATTTAAGAGGCAGAAGAGAAGGGGAAATGCCAGTGTCCCAGATTGCTCTGGGATTTCTAGACACACATTCAGAAACTGAGTTCCCTAAAACCTGCAGTGCCTCCCAAAAGCCTTGGACCACAAATCACCTTCCTTACTTCTCCAGATCAAAACCTGTTAGCTTGGTTAGATGCTCCCAGAGTTTTAAATATAAATAATACGTATGTTTTGACTTCTGGGTTTTTCTTCTCACCTTGCTTTTCCCAGATTGACACATGCAAGCTTTAGTATAAGCATTCATTTATTGTTTACATTTAAATTCATGCACAGCCCATTAAAGATTAATACATATCCATGAAGAAGACTTTTATATCAGTCAGATCAAAATTAATGAAACCAGTCAAGTAAGTAGGTGGTTGGTTTACATGTTTTTATTCTAACGTTATCCTATCACATGTTATACTACCCTGAAAGTGTTTTAATGTATTTTGTATGTGTTGTGAAAGGCTTTTGTGGTCTCTTGCCACTGCACCCTGGTGAAAAACACCCCCTGGTTAGAAGTGTTTGAATAAATTACTAAATCAAGCACAAAGGAAGAAAGCCAGTACAGAAATTGGGGAGGAGGATAAATCAGTGTGAGGAGAGAATATATTCTTAGACACAAAATCCCTTGCATAATACTTTACTCAATAGATCATATTTTTCTTCAGCACTGAGGGAAGAGGCTTTTTGCAGATTAGAACATTTTGAGCGTTTGACTGAAGGCAGAGAAAGTTTTATTTATAAACAGAACTGCAAAGGAACAATAGGCACTAACATCTGTAGTCATTTGTGAGTTATGTTTCTGAGTGTCAGCCTGGGAATATGAATTATTTCCTTGCAGACCATCCGTTTCATCACCCAGCCCAGGTCACTGAAAGTAAGAGCCTCTACACTATCCTTTATTTGTCTTCAAGACTAAACATGTGCAAGACAAGGACATTTCTCTTTTTTCTTTTTCTTTTTTTTTTTTCTTTTTTTTTTTGAGAACAGACATTTTATTACTGAGGAGCTTTTAAATCATGGGGGAAGAAATTATTTCCTCTAACCTTTTTTTTTTCTCTCTATTGAAGGTATAAAAACAGTGTTCCACCTGTTAACATTCACAGACCAATAACTTACGTTTTTGGCACTTATTTTTAGACTCAATAGATCCATCCACACCTGCTTTTCCCTTAATTAGTTGACTATCCAAAGGCTGCAGACTGGCTGCTGCCAGCTTCCTGTGCTAATAGGAAGATCATTTGGGGCTGATGTAAAAGCACAAAATAAATGAATAAATAGATCTCATGCAGAAACACTAACAAGGGAAATATTAACACAAGAGGGAAAAAAATAACAGAAAGTGAAAGGGACGTGCACTGCTGGGGAGGGTTGGTTGCTTGGGTTTGCTGGATATTTTAAAGCCAAATCTGAGGAACATTTAAGCCTGTAAAAGGTCTGTAGGGTGATAAATAAGCAGTGCAGGGCCCAAGTTCAGTACTGTGATGCTACTTCCAAGGAGTTTGGGAACACCACAGAGGAGATGAAATCTTTAGCCTGCTCCCTCTACACATTTTATAAAGAGAGCTATTGTGGTGGTAGGAGTCAAACTATTATTAGATTAGCTATTACTCAGAGGGAGGAAAATGCTTGAGAGAGATTTACTTTTCACTGTGCTATCAGCTGAGATGTTAGAATAGTAGGCGTTTGAAGACTAAAATGACAGGAACATTGTAAGCACCTAAGTGGGCAGGGATTTTTGGGTTTTTTTTTAAGAAAACACTTGAGTTTTATTTTTCCAGGCTAGTAACACAGAGGCATCATTTACTACATTTAGCCAGAGAACATCCTTGCAAAGAAGTTTGTCT
This sequence comes from Acanthornis magna, assembly GCA_036785705.1. NCBI lineage: Eukaryota > Metazoa > Chordata > Aves > Passeriformes > Acanthizidae > Acanthornis > Acanthornis magna. The sequence goes on along the minus strand of JAWUZG010000025.1, from coordinate 22,129,187 downwards.
CTCATCCCCAGACAGGGACAGTGTTGAGGCAACATCCTGTTTCAGCTTGCACCCGACCCATTTCAAAGGACGGAATTAACTGCGAACAAGGGCTGCAAGTTGCACAGAGTATATTGGTTTTCTTGAGAGCTCTGCTGCCTTTAAGTTCCTGCTGTAACACAAAAGGTACAGCACCCAGCACAAGGACACCCTCATCCATCTTATACCCTCCAGACAGAGCCTTGATTACAAAATCTGGTCCTACCACCGCTCGGATTGTTCAAAGTTTTATTTTTAGGAGAGCTGCTCCAATAAAGCACTCAAGTCATACTGTTTCCAAGGCTCAAAGAAAAAAAATTGCCTGGTGGTGCATGTTAGGACAGGAGAAAAGGAAAACTCTGTAATTAAATACCTAAGGATGAAATAGAATAAGTAGGATAGTAAGAAATAATTACTCATCAGAAGGTTTGCTTTGACCTGCTATTCTGCAGTCACACCTATTTTACTATAATGTTACAATAACCCATTTTGTTCTCCTTCTAGGCTCAGACCTACGATATTACATTAGATGAATTTCCCATGTTGTCCTTTTCTGTTTGGAAAGTGGTATAATTATAGCGACTGATTTGGGAGAGCAACAGTTTGAAAATGTTGCCTGAGGCATACCAAAGTCCCATGACTTGTTAATAAATCCCTTCTCTCCCAGGGGTGTTTTTTTTAGCTCCTTCTTGAAATAACGTTAGCACTTCATTGCAACGTTTTCCTCATATTGTGGATTTGCCAAAAACCAGGATAAGAGAAGATGTTCAGGTGCATCTGACATAGCAGAGGGCCAGCTTGGCTCACACGTAGGCCAGGAAATCTTTCCTGTTAAAAGGCTGAGTCTTCAAAGAGGTCTGAAATCTCTGCCAACTCAGACTACACCTTGCCTGAAATGCAGGGAGGCAGGATGGAGATGTATCAGCCAGCTGTTGCAGCCCTCACAGGAGAAAATACTGAAGACTTGGAGAGACAGACCACAATTTTGAAATCCTTTTCTCTTCTGCTACCCCCCAGACTTTTCAAAACATTACTATAATTTCCATTACACAGTAACAAAACTGATTTTGTTACATAAAAAAGAACACAACCACTTAATCATAAGACACCCTATTTCCTTTTTAGTGACATATATATAAAGAAAAAACCTATATGTTAACTTCAACTGCTGAAGTCACCACTATTTTCAACAACAAAAAAAGAGATGAAAAGACCCCCATTTCTATTACTGTTGAATAAACCTAGGAAATTCACTGACAAATATCTTTGCTATCAGAAAGTCTGGCCTGCCCAGTAATACATATCATTCTGGATAAGCAGTCCTTTGAAAAATAGAAAATTCCATTGTACAACTGTTTCTTGACCTCAGCTCCCCTACAGCCCCCTTTGAAGATGCAAGGAAAGGAGGATGGCCACTGATGGCCACAGTGAGACAGCATCCAACACCTTCCTTGTGCCAATGCTAACTCCACTGCAGGTGTGCTGTGCCAGAGGGAAGCTACATCCATCTAACCCACTCCCAGATACACAGCCTGCAGCAGCACCTCACTCCAGCACTAAACCTGCAAGTCAATATTACCTTATGCCTTTCTGCCCATTCCTGGTTATGTGTCCTTACTGCATCTCGGTGCTGAAGTGAAATTCTGAAGTTCCCCCACACACATATACACACACAGGTACGTGCATTCAGCTTCTCACCCACCCTGAATTTTTTCCTTTTATCCTCCAAGCTCTGCCAAACTCCAGCTAATCCTCCCACCGTTCAATACTGCTCCAGCTAATACACTGACTGCAGCTGGAGTGGTTGCAGATAATTCCCAGTGAGCAGTACCAGCTCCAGGGGGCCAGAGTTAATGTTTTATTGGCATGTACGTTGATTCTCTACTTCCTGGATTCAGATTTTCCATTTGGAAAGGTCTCTGCTACAACTGGGTCATCTTAACTCTGCATTAATAGGGATTTATTTGGGTTTTTCCTTATAACCCTCAGAGCTTCTTTGTGGTAAGGTAGCTGTAATTATCTTCAAAGACTTTATTTTAGGGTTTTTAGCATCTCACATTGCATATCACCTCTAGAATCAAACTGAGATTTGTAAAGCAAATTATAAATCCCAAATACTGAATGCAGAAAGCTGTAAATGTAATTTGACCAATGAAGACATCTACTTACAAAAAGAGCACATCTCCGCAGCATTACAGAGTGAGAAATCCCAGTGCTAGGTGTGGGAGGAGAGGCTCTGCAGGTGCTGGGACACCAGGATGGAGCCAGAAGCTCGCAGTAGCTTTCAGGCAAACATTCAATTCCTAGGAGGTATACTCCAGTCACTTAAAGCAAGAATGATGACACTGCTGCAGGTTTGAAAGCCCTGGTAGGTTTTCAACCATCATGACTTCTACGGGGTAAGCATCACCCTCCTTTTCTGTCCTCGTGGACAGCCCCACTGACACAGCCCAGTGGGAGGAATTGGTGATTTTCCCAGCCCACCACCATCAGCTAAGCAGCTCCTTTTCCTGGATCATCTGGACCAGGTAGGCATCCCCAATGTCACACTCCTCCCTGGCTCCTAACAAGTGGCCAGCCAGCAGGAGCTGCCACAAAGGAAGCCAAATGAGCCGGCCAGGAGTGGTGGCTCAGCACTGCACAAGCCTTACCAGGCCAGCAGTGCCGGCACTTCACTGTCTCAACCTAGGGATAAATCAGGAAGGGGTGTGTCACCATCTAGGATAAACATCTACAAGGCCTGGCTGACCACCCTACCCTCTTCAATCCTAGTTCCTACTTCCACACAGCGTGCCCTAGAGGAGGCTTCCTCAACACTAGGCCAAGATGGGACATTATGACTTTATTCTGGTGGTTTGGCACAGTTTCAAGATTCTCCAAGCCTTGTATAAATGTAAATCTCCTGGTGAGACCAAGAGGGTGAACAAGGTTCTGCAGCTTCTCCTTTTCATCATTGCTCGGCTGTAAACCATTGCAGTGCAGACAAAGAAGAGATCACACAATGCCACGGTGGCCACAGAGATGAGTGGGCAGTGCCAGACCCCCCAGCTGAGCCTGTATCAGGTGCCTGCCCTCAGAGAGGGGAGGACCCTGTTAACCCCAGGCTTGCAGCATGCCGTCAGCATCAGTGTGTTCAGCAAGGCAGAAGGTGGCACCACCCCCTCCTACTCCAGCCGCTGTGACAATCCTTTTCCTCGCCTTTCTTCAAACTGACCACCTCTCCAGCCACATAACAAAGATTTCCTCCCACCCAATGCCTACAAAATAGTCAGCAGCTTGAACGAGCCCAGAGCATTTCATCTTAACACATGACAGTGCCACCACTGCTGCTGCACATGAAGCACAGTCACCCACACAGCAATAGTCACTTACAGGTGATGCCTCCGGGATGGGTTAAAAGCAATCCTAAGTTCAAGCCAGCTCTGTTATGTATCAAAGCCTGGAGTCGGAGTTTTCCTTTATCATCACATGACAGCCTTCACTAGACCAGTCTAAATGATGTGGACAGAATAGTTTATACTGACCTTGATCAGAGGTTGCTCATTCAGCAGTACAGGAGATGTCAAAATGTGGCCAAGCAGACATTTCTCCAGAATGACCCAGTTGTTTCAACATTGACAACCATTGGGTAATACACTGCTTTCTCCTCTTCTCCCTGCCCCCTGGCTGCAATGTCACTTAAAAAAAAAAAAAAAGTTCCCTTATCTAGTAAATAAAACAACCTTCAGTTTTGACTCACCCTTATGAATAAACAGGATTGAGCAAAGCTTATTTCTTGGGAAAATTCTTCCACGTCCTCTGTGTCCTACCCTATCCTGCTGCAACACAACATGGATTTTAATTCCTCAACTAAAGTGTTTGGCTTCTGCATTCCATGCAGAAGTTTTTAAGTAGAGACCACTTTTTATCTATTCCTACAGCTGCTTTCTTACAATTACATTAGCTATCTATTTATTTTGCTGCTTGGAAAAAAAAAATTGTCAAACCAAACAACTCACCATTATGTCTCTTAAAGTATATATGCACTTTTCTATAAAGCTCTGGAAATTGTACAGCACTTTATCCCCTTCTCCTAATAAGACTCATTTTAAGGGGCACCAGTATTCCCAAAGAAATGGTGCAGCCTTCTCTTACTGCACCAGAAAACACATTTCAAACATAAACAAGCTAGCAGCAACCATATCTTTGTTTGGCAAACGGAGTAGTCTCATCACTTAGTCCTGTTCATAGCAACACACAAAGGAGTACTCCGTAGCCAGGGGTAATAGCTGATCCCATAATCTGGCAGTAACACTTAGAAAGATTAATTACCCTATTAAGATCTTAGACACTACTAAGAAAATCTTTGTATAAACCTTTTAACTCACAACAAATGCAGCATATTTGGTGCCATCAGTTTGTTGCACAATAAAGGTTCTCACCCTCCCACACTTGTTCAGTTTAGTCTCTGTCTCCCATACTGTATAAACACACACACACGTGCTCACACACACAGCACTTCTTTCCTTTCTTTTTTGCTTCTTTTTTATCCTGTTTTCCCAATACAAAGGAATAAAGTACAAGTGTGTTTGGAGCAGATAAAGTAAAAACTCCTTCTGTCCCCAAATTGGCTGCCTCAGAGATTAAGCAGCAAGAGCAGACACTCGCTGATTCAAAGGCTGCTGCTGTGTCAGAAACCAGAGGCACCTAAGCAGATTCAGGTTGTAAACCCTACTCAAATTATATATCCAAAAATATGAGGAGGGTTAAATTATAAAAGCACATTATCAAAAGACACCTTCTGAAGTACATGGCTCCTGATTAGCACCATCAGATGCCAATGCAAAATAGCTCGTCACCTTGGCACGGCCTCCCACTTCCACACTATCTCACTCTCTCACTCTGTCCTTCTCTGCCACATCGTCACCAGCAAGAAAAGCTGTAATAGTGTGAACAGACTTAGATAAAGCAAATGTGAGGCATCCAGCAATGTTTAAGATCACCATTACTGCCCCAGCTATCCATAAGGCGATTGCATGTGATTAAAGTCTGGCGCAAGAGAGAAATATGTGCTTTGGGCACAGCCTGCGGGGAAGCAGTCGGGGGCTCTCCTCTGCTGGGAAGCAAGTGGGAGGATGCAGGGAATAACACTTTACCTGCACCCCACTTCCCTTATTTCCATGTAGGGACTAAGCACCAGATTTTCCACTTGGGAAACACTCGGCCTGAAAGTCAAAAATGCAGTTTAACATTTCACAGTCCTTTTCCAAGGGAGCACTTCCAAAAAGAGCATTGTAAAATCTTTGATGCTTCTGTTTCATAAATGAAGTGGTGGGAGCAACTCCTACCCAAGATCCTAGACGCAACAGCCATGAGCAGTAACTTCCAGTTGCCAGCACACTGCCCATACTACAAAAATCACATCTGCTTTGATGTGTTCCCCCTGAATGCTTGTTGTCTGAGCTTACTATTTTGATTTCAAAATATATCTGAAGAAGCTGACCTTGGAAACATACCAGGAAACAAAAAATAATAACATTCACATCCTAAAGCATAGTTTTCTTATTGCTCATCGCTGCTTTTCTTGATAATTGCCAGGCCCAAGTTTTGTCGAGGGTGATTTCATCTGATGGTGCGGGTGGGTGAAGGCCAGTGTTGCTGGTGCACAGGGAATATCTGACACAGCTACAGTCCTTCACTAGGAGTTGTCTGAGCCGCTTCTGTTATTCCCAGCAGACACCAGCCACACAAGTAGCTGCTGCTTTCCAAATCAGAGCCCAGTGCCCAAGCAGACTCATTGCATTTCCAAGCTTTCCCCACAAACACTCTCAGTAAAGCATAACCCAGCCTCGCTATGCAATCACATTGTTCATACATAAGCAGTCAATGACATTATTTGCAAAAGCCTACACTGAGGATGACCCATTTCTTCCTCCCTGACATCTGGTAGGTTTTGTGCAACTCCACGGCCAGGACAGAGAGCAGTAACTCTAATAATCTTCCTCTGCCATATCCAGGTCCCTTTCAGTGCCTTATGGCCCGCGCTGCTCCTGCCGCAGCGATTATGGAGACAGCAGTTGTGCTGTAATTAGGATCCTCCTGGGCAAGCCAATCTGAGTTAGCAGCAGAGGCCAACTGCTCTGCTGCCAGCCACATCTTTTTGGCACACCCTCCTCTCGGGCACTCATCCCCTCCTGGAACCCATCCTCTCTTCCCGAGCGTCGGCAATGCTCGGACGGGCTTTGGATGAAGAAATTTGCCTCCTTTCCACCGCTGCCAGCCCCATCCAACACTGCAGCCAGACGAGGCTTTCCCCGAGGAAGGCTGAGGCCGGAGCACGACCCAATACCCCCCAGTCCTATCCTACAGGGAGCTGCTGCTGTTTCAGCCCTTCCATGCTGTTTTCAGTGCCAGAAACCACATTTTGCACAATGTGGATGTGCACATTTCTTTTTGCATCAAAAGATAAAGGCAGGAGGAAGGAGGGGTGCATGTTCACTATAGTTCTACCCTGTCCTTTTCCCCTCCTGATAATGACCCAGAGAGTTACAAGTGCAACCACCTCTGAGTCACACATTAAAAATCTTATTATAGTTTCATCTTTTAATTTTCTCCAGAGTTAAGTCCTGCACCATTCCTGCTTCCTTTCATTATGAAAGAAAAAAAGTGTTGACTTTTTCCTTTGATTTCTACCACTACCAACAATGTCTAATAGCTTGTACTTAAAAGCATAAATAAATATAGAATAAATTTTTTTTTAAAAGGAGCAAAACCCCACACACATGCCTTTTCTCTTGTTAGTGTCTCTGTGTTTTCTCTGTTCAGGCTTGAGCAACAAACAGGCTATGGTCATATTCATTCTTGGTCAGTTTTGCTCCCTATTTTTATTATTATTTTACTCACTATTTTTATTACTATTATTTCCATGCTGCAATGAACTGTCTTACCTTTCTTCTTCCATTAAAACATTATTTTAAAAAAACCAAACTACCAGTCTACTGTCATCTCTCAAGAGCACCCCCTCAAAAGCATATCTTCCAAGAGAGGGCAACTCCTTTGCCTGCAGCACTCCACAGCACAGTGCTGTGACCGTGGCCATCATAAAAAAGACTAGAGCGGAGATGCACCCTTAGTTTTCTCCTTACAGAGCCAGAAGCTCATTCTGACTTGTCTACTTGAACCCATCCACATCTTATAGGGAAAATGATGGTCCCCTTCATCGCAGATGAAAATGAAAACAGCGTAGCTATTCAGTGCCATTCTGGTGAAAAATCTGACCTTAGCTAATTTTCATGATCACAAGTCTAGGGCAGACTGGCAAAGAGCCATCAGGTTCCATGGAAGAGGTTCTGAAAGCAAAGGGAAGTTGTTCTCTAGTACTTCCCATGGGATCAGGTTGTCTTTACAACTGTATTCCCATTCCATTTTCATCATCTTTCTCTTAAATTAATTTCAATTTACTATGCTTTCAAATAAAAAAGAAGAGTTGTGTGTGGTGCACTGCTTCAAGATTGAGTTTGGGCTTTTTCATTAAATTCTGTCGCAGGAAAACAGCTCACCTACTACAATTCTACCTGTTCCTCACCTCTTGGGTCCTAAAAAAGCATCTGCTCTCCTGCCTGGAGTGGACGGACGGAGCGGAGAGGGTGATAATTCCGTGTAGTTTTCCTCCCTCTAGCGATGGAAACCGAGATTGCGGGTCACTCCTGCTCCGAAAGAGGACAAGAAGCTGTAAGGAAATCGCCCCCGAAAGTTAGGCACCTCGCAGTATGCTGGAGGAGCCCGGGGACCCTTCAGACCAGCTCCCAGATCCCAGCACACGAGTTCTGTGCCAGGAGACCACCATGTGCCAGCCCAGGGGCTCAGGAGCTCAGCTGTCCAATCTCCACTTGCAAATAAATATCCTCTGCCAAGAATTAGGGACAGAATTTTCAGCCCTGACCCAGGAGGCATCCAAGTGCATTTCCTTACACAGACAAGAACAAAATGGGGAGATAAGTGTGAGCTGCCCTGGCTCTTCCGATCCATTTTGCCTGGGTTTGACGATTGTGGAGCTCATAAAAGAGCATGTGTCTTCACAGGGCTTTTCAAATATTTACAGAATGTATTTGGTATCCCCTGCTAATAATAGCCCAATAGGTCCCCAGATAGAGTGCGAGAGACTGAGGCACTCTTGTTCTGGTTGCTGTTTCGCAGCCTTGCTTCACAATGCTGAAAGACTCCTCAGTTCTTGTAAAAGGGTAAGAGACAGGGAAACAGATTGCAGAGGTTCCCGAAGCTGTTATTTTAGGAAACGCTGCTTCATCAGTGGATTGCACACTTTCTCCGGCCAGAGTTGTGTGAGGTCTCTGGTCCATACTTACTTTTCTTCAACTTACTTGTTGAAACTAAGAATAAAACCCCACAGCAGCGGACAAGTTTGCTGGAAAGCTTTCTTGGGCTTACTCCTCTGAAGAGAAAATTACTTGTTTTGACCACAATACATTTCTGATGCCAGATGCCAAAACCAGAAAACACCATTTCAAAGCTCCCTGTCCTTGGCAATGAGCCACACAACTCACGCCCACCTATGCAATGGGCAAAGCCAGAGTCTTGCCCTTTGCCCATAGAGTCAATTCTAAACTACCTGGAGCTACTCAGATTGGAGGAAAGCAGTTTATCTGTCGTAATCTGGGACGATAAGAGCCAAACAGGCCTTGTGGGAGTGCTTCCCAGGCAGGGACATATAGAAGAAACCATGTTTCCCACACCCTTCCTTTGATCCCTGACACACACAGAGTCCCCAGGGGCCTGAAGTTCCTGCTGCAGTAGGAAAAGGAAGTCAACAGCATAAAACCTCTATGAAATATCTGTGGGAACAAGGACAAGGAAAGGGGGTTACTTTGGATTGCCCATTCCCGCAACAACCCAAACAGAGTTCCTGTGCAGGGCTCCCATCCCATTCTACATCCTCTCTCTGGAGACCACCCAGCATCACATCTGGGGGTCCAGAGACAGCACCTCAGCCAAGATGGGGCTATAATCACTCCTGCCTGCACATCATTGACACACTCAGGGTGTAGGATCAACAAAACCCAAACTCCTGCCCTAACAGGGGCGGCCAGTCCCACTTTCACTCCTTGTATTCAGCTGCTAACATTAGAGAAGGACCAGGCCTGCCTCAGCTGCAGGTCTTGCTTGGTGCAACAGGGTGGTTACACACTGCAAGTGAGATCCAGGTCTCGACTGAGAGATCCCTCTCTTTAAGCTTCACTCAAGTCCCACTCAACCTCAGTTTGACTCTAGTGTGCAATTAAATGCTGTCCTCAGTGAGAACACTCCTGTGAACTGGGCTCAGAAACGCCCTTTGCCCAAAGTGTGTTTTAGAAGCAGCAAACTGAAGAGAATGGCTGCTGGCAGGCACAGTGCCAAAGGTATCACCACTGAATACAGTCCCCCAGGCAGCAGGGTGGGAAGCAAGTTGGTCCCAGACTGAGCAGGTAAGAGAAACTTTCTCCTTCAACACATGTGCTTTTTGGGGTTTTACCCTTTTTTTTTTTACTTCCCCCCCTTCCTTCCCCCTTCATGGTTGAGGGGGAAGGCAGAAGCAGAAGCCACCAGCTGTATTTTGGGGCCTGAAGCATTAACAGCAGTTCTCAGTGGGTAAGGGTGCTCTGTGGGGAACATTTGGGGCTCCGAGAAATCTGGAGCAGGGCCAGCCCTAAAGGAGTCACATCTCTCTCGTGTTTTCAAGAGCACCAAGGTAGGCACGCCAAGGACACAAACATATCTTGTATGAAAGTCTTACATAGACAGCCCAAGCAAGGAGATTTGTTGCATGGGAACACACATACATACCTTTCTCTCATGGCTTTATGCACAGTCTTCATATCAGGCTGTAAACAGTTACCCTAAAGCCAAAATGATGCTTCATTACTTAGAGCACCCCATATAGCACAGGCACTGCAGAAAAGCCATTTGCAATGCATTTGTTGTTCTCTGCATCACGGTGCTGCTCTGGGCTGAGCCCACGTTCTTACTGGGACAGAAATGTAGTGACTGAAAGGCCTATAAAGTGAAATACTCAACAGCTGTGGGCCTGAACCCTTCCCCAGAGCACAGCACGTGGTACACATGGAAAAGGGAGGAGATTCTTCTAAACAAGTCTAAAAACTACCCTTAACAGCCAAAAGACGTGTTAACATTGGCACCAAAAAGAAGCAAGGACGAGTCCGCCAGTTAAGGAAAAAAGACATGGAACTGCAGTGGAATTTCTAGGAATAGCTTCATTTCTCATCTCCCTCAAGAATTCATGTGAAGAGCTGGAAATACAGAGGATGAAGCTAGGCACACACAGATGTCCCAAGGATGTACTGAGGGATGTGCCAGGGCAGTTTCTCCAGGCACAGCTCCCTGCAGATGGTTGTTGAGTACATCCATATTAGTCCAAGGGTGTCTCTGCACACTGTCTGAAGTCAAGGAGATGGAGAAGGGGCTTTACAGAGGCCCTAAGGCTTCCCCCTTCCCACTCACACCCCTTCTTCCCACCCAGACCAGCACTGGCAGTCCCACACATAACACAAAGGGTCAGCTCTGACCATCAGCACGGTAGAGCTGGCGTTGGCTGGGCTTAGCTGCACTTGATCCACAAGCAATGAGCTGCCTGAAGCACTGTTTCCCCACATCCTGCATGGAGAACTACTTGCTTTGGGCTGCTGCTGGCTCGTCCTCTTGGGCAGCTCCCTTTGCTTAACGTTTTGCAGCCGGTTGGTCACAATTAGCTTCCTCCTAAACCCCAAAAGCTCCTACAGTCAGTCTCCACCGTCTGGGAGCACTCATCTACTGGCATCCCATAGGACACACCAAGACCTATAGCATTTGGAAGAACAGATCCAAAAAACTGTGCAAAAGGTGCACATCTGAATCCAAATTGCACCTGCCTCTAAACTAGCTAAGCGGAGTCTCCGAGGACATCACCACAAAGCAGCCCGTGGGTCACCTTTGGGTGACTCAGCCTTCTCCATTCCCAAATCTAAAAGGAAACCTCGGGACAGCCCAGTGCTCCATTTCAGCTCAGCTCTTCTGGAAGCAACAAGAATATACATGAGTGCAAAAGTGAACGCATGAGGAAGATGGGAGTTGTAGAAAATACATGAGTGTGCTTGTGGTTTCTGTGCACTTGATTCACAGTGGTTAAAGCATCACCACACACATCACAGCAGCATTTAACAAACCGAGGGCTGCTCCTGGTTACTAGATACAGTAATTTTCTACACAGATACTGCGATTTGTCCTTCAGAAAACTTCACAGCCTTGTCATGAATCTCTATGATTTACAGTACCTGCTGCTAGCCGGAGCTCACAGATGGAGCGCCAGTACTCCAGACTGACAATACGCAGCCAGTAACGCTGAGCAGGGATGTGTCACCTCTATAAAGGTTGAAAATAGGACAAAAATATCAGAGAACAGAATAAACTTCTGGTAGAGGCTATTTTAGTCCTCTAATCTGAATATTCAGGCTTAATTTGGTATTTTACATCGGGCCAATTAGACACCCACAAAATGACATGAGACTGGTTTGCCACTGGTGAGTTTTCTGCATTTGTATTTCTTCTGTCAGCACAGTTAGTCACTTGTTAGTTCATGGTCAACGTACGGGTATCTTTCCAGGGAGGTAGCAAGGAAGGGAACATACAATCTTAAAAAGGTATTAATTTAAATGCCATCAAGAGACAATTCTGTCCCACTTACGCATGCAAGTTTGCTTAACTAGGGTGCCTGCCATTTTCAAACACCAGAATTTCAAGTTAACTACCAAATTAAACAGTTACCTTTGTACACCAGGGGAAAGCTGCACTGAGGGAGGAAAAGGGGGAAAACATGTATACATGCACACACATGCACACTTTCCTGGCCTTTAAAAATAAGGAATAACTTTTTTCTTATATCAGCAGCAGATCATTTAGAAGAAAAAAAAAGAAAAAGAAAGAAAAAAGATAATTGTGGGATTAATCAGCTAGATTTAGCTGTTCCAGCAAGGGCATAGGGTGCTCAGAAGGGAACATGGAACTGGCTATCAGTGGAAGTCTCTGCCACATCAGTACCGTGAGCCAGCGCTTCTCCATTTGTGGCACAGCCTGAAAGGGACTGCATGCCTGTCTGTCATGAGCACATCACTTAAGAAGTGATAAGAAACATTTCTAAAGGAATGATGAGAAGTGTCAAAACATTTTAAGTGTTAAAAGCAACAAAAGATTTGGTTTAGAATTTTACTCCTCTATCCAGCCAGAACTATTGTCATCAAGGATGCCTGATTCTTCTCAAATTTTTTTGTCTTTTTTTTTTTCTTCTTTCTCCCTCTAATAAATTTAAATAGTATTCCTATAATTTCCAAACCATTGACACGAAAGTGAGGATCAAGGAATCAAGGAAATGGAACCTTCCTAGCAGCCAATGCAATTTCTAGCAGACTTGCTGGCACAAATTAGAAGACAGGGAAACTACTGACATTAAGAAGTGACAGAAAGTTTTTGACAGACTCTCATAGGTGCCACAGATTCAAGGAGGACACAGAAGATAGTCCAGGCATGTCATGCAAGTTCCAGTCCCACCTCACCAGCTTGACCCCAGCAATAGCTTAGTTTTAGCATCAATAACCACAGCTCTGCAGGGTGACGTCCTCACCCAAGGTGGTTTAGGCCATGCAGGGGACACCACACCTGTTCAGCACAGCCCTGTGCTCTGCGGAAGGGGAACTGCAGGGCTTCGTCTCATCACTGCACACACGTGAGAGTGCACTGGCACAGCTGTGGCAACCACTCAGCAATTCCAGGTTAAGAAAGATAATTGAAAAGCACAGCGAATGGTGAGGATAAATAGACCTTTATTCTATCTTCATCAGAACTTATCTAATAAGAAAAATGACAATGGCTACACCAATAACAGCCTTCACAGCAGTTGGCCTCCAGCTGTCTTTCAAATGCTGTCTTCACGAAGGTCAGAGCTGCTCCCAGCTGAGAAAGCAAGCAAGCCAAGATGGCCATGTGACAAACCTGGTGCTGACTTGGGAGCACATTGCTAAGCTCTCACTGAGGGAGAAAGTAGTGTTTGTGCCAGATTTGGCTTCTGGGGCACTCTGGTCCCACAGGAGTTTGGAGAGGCACCAAGCATCAGCCACAACGTTATATGGGCTGATGAGAAGGTTCAGGCCATGAAAGGAGTCTCAGCTAGAGACGGGTCTTAGAAGAGCTCTGCGTCCTCCAAAAAACTTAAAAGGAACAGGTTTTTCTTAGGAAGGAGGCAGATATTTAGTGACCTATTTCCAAAAAAATAAGAACCAAAAGGAAGTTGTATTACAGTTTTCTTTTCTTCTTACATCTTTTACTTCTCATCTCCTTTCACACACTGGGAACTCCCTTCTTATTAACTTCTTTTTTAAAAACCACCACACACAGAAATAAAGAAAAGGTCAGCCTTGGAGCTGGTATCACATGCTTCCAAGACGGGCAGAAGCTTTTTTCAGTGGACTAACAGATCAGTCAAACATGGGACTACTCATTTTTATAACTCCCATCAGGAGCCTTCTTGCCCTGACAAGCCTTCATTGTGCTCTCCTCAGGCAGCAGCCAGTGCAGACCTCCAGCATCTGATGAACCCAAAAGGATCGGTGGCTGGAGGGGAAAGGGGACAAGAAGGGTGACCCTCCTAAATAACTTTTGCAAAGTGACTCATCCTTTCACTGACAGCATTAACTTCTCTGCTCCTGCCAGCTGGGCAGCTGCTCCAGCCCTCAGAACAGTGAGGGAATGTTTTGTTCCAGAGATGGGAAAAGGGGGGCGCAGGGGGAACAACCCTTCTGTGTGCATGTGAGCATGCATGTGTAATTGCCGTATGATTTCAGCTATTTTGACCTAATAAGAGTTATTGCATTAGTCACCAGCCCTGGTACAAACAGATGGGTTTGCAAGAATTTTAAACAGAAGGGGAAGGAAAGAAAAGAGATGAGAGATGCCACGGTCTCCAGGGCAAAAGGGCACCCTGGCCATGGGAGCTGGGGAGGTCCCACACAGTACAGCCCCACTGAGAGCAGCTGGCTCACAGCACCTGGTGGCTTCCCACCTCTCTGCAATAAAGTGCCAGGAGACTCCATCCTTCTTCCAAACAGCAGGACTCAACTGCTCCACTTGTGCTGAAAAAGTTTCTCATGAAAAAGCACAGCTGACGTTATACAATGTGTTTTTTAAAAGCCTCCATATTTTTGTCACGCTGTAGGATCAGCTCTCAGGTCTTCATCATAAGTTGCAGTACAAGTCAGTAAGGCTTGCTTGGGACACAGCAGATTGCCTGGTTTTGCTCAGGGAGCATGCTTGGTGCCTGGCAAAAGAAAAAGGCATGGCATGGCAAACAGCAGCCTTCCTACCCTCTGAAGCATCTAGATTAACCAAACATAAGCCTCAGATCCACAGGGTTGAGCCCACCAACATTAGGAAAGCAGATTCAGCGCATCTGGAGCACTGTTCCCACAGCCAATATTTACTTTTCCAAACTAGAGAAGGAAGGCTTTGCCATCATTCATGGAAACATGGGCAGTTCTCTACTAAAAATACTTTTCAGCCTTCCCCCTTACCTCCTCCCAACAGCATTTCCTACTTTCCTTCCAAAAGTTTTGCATAGCCCTCTGCTGACTCTACTGCCAAGAGGGACTGGACACACACACATCTTTCCTGCCTGGCTCCAACAACATTCCCCCCATCCACACAAAAAGTCTTCTTCACCCAAGAGTTCCATCCAAGTCTACAGGAAACTCCCATTGGCTTCTACCTTGGAGTATCAATTTTAAAAATTCTCCTCTGAATCCTCTAACTTCCCCACCCTATCCCCCCATATTCACTCTGTGCCTCACCTTTCATTAAAGCAGTGCAATCAGTGCAACATTCCAGGTACCTGCGCCACAGCATTCACCAGAATACAGATCCAGCCATTCCTGCACGGGGTTGAAGGTGGGACGTGACAGCATGGAAGGGGGGAAGTTCTAAGCACAAGAAGCACATGAACCAGAACTTTGTGGGACACCTCTTCCCAAAAAGATGGGAGCTGGGAACATGGACACCAGGCCTGAACGTCGACCCTGAGCTCCAGTGTACACGAAAAGGGAGGGGGAAGCCTTTGCACTAAATTATGGGTCTGGATGTCAGTGACAGTAACCCCAGTCAATGAAACTTGTAAGAACCTGCCCAAGTACATACATTTTCATTTTGAAATAAAGAGAACAAATTTGGGAGCATAAAGGTTTTAAATTGTTGATTGGAAGATTTGCATGTACACAGAGTATTGTTTTCTTCTCCTGGCTCTCTGGGTAGCAAAACAGAAAAATTATGTGTAATTAAATGGAAACAGTATCAATTAGCTGTGATTCTCTGAGCTGTGGAAAGAGTAAACCAATGAGGAAAGACTGTTCTTGTCCTCTGGCAGCCTCTTCATGTCAAGATTATTCTGAAGATATCTTAAATCCACTTAAGCATGAACTATGCAAACAAATTTTAAAAGAAATCAGTGCAGGTGGAGGGTTATTTACTAGCCAGCATAATACTCAATCAAACATATCCTGAGGAATTAACTTGCTTGCCAGTACTTGAGCTCATTTCATTAGCATTACATCTTTGTCCTCCTTGAATTATGCCCCTGAAGTTTAAAGACTAATCTAGATAGGGACAGGCTTATCTTTTACCACTTTTGAAAGTGGCCTTTGGGTCAACACTTTTAGATACTCCTAGAAAAAGGGCACACACAAGGACAGCAAAAGTCAACAAGTTACCATATCCAGTCACACACAAAATTGTGAGCTTTAAAAGAGTCAGGCAGACTCCACAAAGATGCTGTCCATAAGTCCCATTGCACAATAACACATCCTGAATGAAGAAGTGTTTTATTATAGACTTATTTTCTCCTCTGAGATATTGATACGTCAGAAATTGCATCACTTAATTCTATTAAGTAACTATAAGAACAGCTTTCTGGTCGTAATTTAAAAGTAGTATACTGAGTGCACAGATCAGCAATGATTAATATTCCTGGTTTATATTAGTGCGCCACATAAGAACAGATTTGGACCTGAATTTGATGTAGACAGATTCTTCCAGCAGTTCTCATTCATGAGAATAATTGCTGACATGTGAAGGAGATAATTTAACCCTTTGTGGTGCAAATCCTACATCTCAACTCATTCTACAGGACAGACATTCACCAAAATACTATCAGCACATTGTTCTTCCATCTTTTTTCATACATATTTTTAGGCTCAGCACCAAAGGGGCAGAAGTACATACAGAACACATCTGCCAAAAAAAAAAAAACAAAAACAAACAAAAAAAAAAAAAAAAATATTTAAGTCACAACTTGTCTGAGTCACCATTTGAAGCCATTTCATAGTACTGTGACCTCCCTGAAATAAGGCCAACTTCTTCCTGTCACAGGGATGATTTGTTTTGGTTTTCTGGTCTTGAGAGTTTGATATTAACACACCCCAACTAAAGTTTTTTCTTCTGAGCAAACAAATGGCAACTTGCATTCTCTAAAACCACAGGACTAATCTGCTGCTGCCTACCTGGGGATTTTTGGGGGTATCAGGAGTGCACCTTGGAGCTGAAAGGAACAGCAACTGCATGTGGCCAAGAGGAGCCTCTTCTCCACCCCAAGGTTAGCCCAATACCACATGCCCTGCCCATTCTCCACCACGGTGTGACCCTGTTGGCCTTCCTCCAGGCAGGGAACATGCCACCTCCATGCCACCTGCCAGCACCCTTTCAAACTATTTGTTGAGTAGTTGTTTGTGAATAATTCTTTTAGTGCTGACACATTTTATAAGTTGGCTGAAGATAATTAACAAATAGGGGAAAAAATACAATTGTGTAGTAGAATAATTTATTGCTAATTATTCTCTCAGGTCTAAGAGTGCTGCTGACCTTCTCAATACATTTCTTTTAGTTAAATGAGTACAAACAGATGCTGACCTTCATCAAAACAGCACTGATAGATTTCCTGAGGAAACACAAATGAGAGTGTAAAGACATGACCAAACATATCCCAGCCAGTCCCACATTAGTCATGAAGAGCATTTTCCAAAGTGCTTACTTGGTTCTGATGCTTTGTGTTTTGGAGGGGGGTAAAGGGCACATCACACCTCTGACAACTCAAGTACAATGGTCGTGGAGTTCAGCAAATGAAAACCCAAGGACGTAAAACAAGTAAGTATTTCAGATCATTTCAGACATTGTTTTGCACTTTTTTTTTTTTTTTTTTTTTTCTGTCAAGACAGCTTCTGGACCATTGTTACTCATCATTTGCATCAAGTTTTAAGGTAGGGACAGCAAGACTGCGAGTTTGAAATGTGACACCACACATCACAATTTAATGAGGCCTCTAGGGCTACGTGCAACACAGCCTCATTCCCCCTGCACGTACAAACACACTCAGATGGTGAATCAGAACCGAGAGCATCTTGCAAAGCACCCCAGGGCTTTATTTAAAGGAAAAAAACCCTGTGATTTGTCAAAGACACTACAGCTCCCTGGAAAGAATGAGATAGTCTTTCTGAGTATTTGTGCTCATGGAGACTTAGAGATCCTTGTCAGGAGTGGAAAATGGAATCGTTCTGGTTTTTAATCCTGAGCAGCAAGTCATTTTAACAGCAAGGTTTCTACAAAATCATTTTTCTTGACCTGAAAGGGTACACACATACAGCCTCCAACAGATGTGAAAAGCAGTTAAGTCAGTATAGATGCTCCATTCAAGGCCCTCCTGAACAGAGGTGCCAGTGCTACATAAAGACAGGTATTCATAGCATCCTCCTAGAGCAATTCCAGCCATCCAACTTGGACATTATTCACAGCAGCCAAACTCAGAAACACAAGTTTCCTCTGCAGTCCCTGGAGCAAGGAGAGTGACCAAACACAAGTGTGACTACCCATGCTGGGATGGGATGGGTGACGGTCACTGCTCCCTGTCAAGAACTTTTTGAGATGTAAGTTAGTGACCTGTGTGCAGCAGACCTCACACAAGAAAACAAGTTTAAAGCAGCTAACGGGTTACAATCAGGCACTTTAGGCAGATTTGAAATAAAATTACCAAAACATTGTATATCCTTTTCCCTGGCTGCTGGGGTGAAGGAAGAATCAGAATTACAGCAATACACTTTTGCTTTTAATCTTTAAGGATGAACTGACGAAAAAAGCTCAGTACAAATCCAGGCCCCATTTTCCTTCTAAGGCTCCTCAAATGTGTATTCACTACTCTTTTCACCTACTTATGCACACCCAAAAAGGTGAAAATACTTAACTTTGACCTAGCATGGGAGTCATTAATTACAGAAGGGAGACTACGCTTCATCTTTCAGTTTTCACAACCCCAATCTCTGTGTAGGCTCTGCAGCCATGATACATCATAACCTAAAGGAGATCCCTGTTTTTCCAAGTACAAGCAAACTACCAGCAGTACTTACTACCCCTCGTTATGAAAGTTAGTACCCAGCTCTACATCTTACATATGGAATCACAGAACATTAAGGGTTGGAAGGGAACCTTAAGGATCATCTAATCCCAACCCCTCTGCCATGGACAGGGACACCTCTCACTAAGCCAGGTTGTGCAAGGCGTTATCCAACCTGGCTTTGAACACTGTCAGGGATGGGGCATCCACAGCATCCCTGGGAAACCTCTTCCAGTCTCACCATCCTCACAGTAAAGAATTTCTTCCTAATATCTAGCCTTAATTTCTCCTCTGTGTTTGTGAACAATCTGACACTTGGAAATTCAGGACTTTTACATAGGATTCATATTTCCCACGTGACACTGACTTAAATGTCAGCAGTGGTCTGGTAGAGCACCTTTTCCTACCTATGCCAGGGTGTTGCACATCGCCCACAAAGCCCAGGTTCTGGACTTGTGGAAAGTTGATCCAGAAGCCTACACCATTGCCTATGTATCACAAAGAGTTGGAAGGGCTGGTGACATTATCAGACCCCACAGCTCTGTGATGGCTGGAAATTCAATCATTGAGACACGACCGGAAAAGGCCATTCAACATTTTGATGTCTGGAAAAGGTAATTTGTGTCCTAGATTGCAAAGGAAAGCAAACAAAGCCTTAAGGTCTTCATCATTTGACCCCACACATCTTTTTTACTTTGGCCATTATGTAACCAGCCCCATCCATGGGGGTTTAGATCCCCTATCCAGAGCTCTGCTGACCATGACATTTCACAGGGAAAAAAGAGCTGAACAAACAGGAGAACAAGTTCCCCAAGCAGGGAAAAACACTTCCTAGCAAGAAAGAGTGAAGTTACACATCCATTCTGCAAGCTGTGCCCCAACAGGAATCACAGCAATATCCCATGCAAAGAACCCCTTCTTTCCTGAATATCTACAGAGACAGAGATGAATGAAGAGACCCTTGCACCAGGAAGTGGTTGCTGTGTCCACACACAATCTCATTGCTAAAAAAATGCAACAAAACAAAAGAATTTTTTTTTAAAATTTTCAAAGCTTCAAATGAAGCTCTCCTCTGCTGAGCTGCTCCTCTATTTGCACTACTCAAATACCTGCAACACCATCTCTCTTACCAAGATTAAACTCAGGGAGCTGGCAGGGAGTAGACAGCAGCTCTTTCACAGAAAAATTGTTCTGGAAAAGGTGTCTATGTCTTCCAAATATAGGTACTTATATGGAATGATCAAGTTTTGCCTCAGTCTGCTTCTGATTCACTGAAATGCACTAACCTCTTTAGATCTCACTTCATAAACAGATTTTCCAACACCCTCACCATTTTACTGACCTTCCCTCAGATTTTCTTTGCACCTCAGCACTGATTCTACTAAGAGTTCAGAGATGGACTACAATCCTTTCAACATGAACTTGACAGTTATAGGTAGAAAAAAAAAGGGGGGAAAGAAAAGGAATATCAAGAAGAAAGGAAGCTAATTTCTCTGAAGGCATAATATTTATATGACTATTTGTCAGTTTTGACAACAAAGTCCCTTTCACAGTGTAGGTACAACTTGTCATCCATCCTTCTCAGAGCATTAGTGAACAAATTTCTGGATTACCACATCTAGCTGGAACAGAAGGAACTGCAGAATGCGTTGCAAAGGTAGAGAAGTGCCCAGAACACCTGAGCATCACAAGGGTGCACAGCACAGTGTACTTTGAACACCAGCCAGTGAGCCTACATTGAGCCGAAGCACAGGAGGAACCACAGTCTTATTTAAAAGTACCAAAACAAAAACCAGAGTGATTTGTAACTCGGCAAGTAAAACACTAACTCCTAAGCTGAAGATCAGACAGAAAAATATGCAGAAAACAGTGTCTCCTACTGAGAGAAAAACTAGAAATAGTTCTTAGAAACATGTATCTTCCTTTACTCACCATTTTTAGCAAAAGTATGAATGAGGAAGGCACTCTTTTACCATTTCACAAACTTAAGAGAAAATCACTAAATCCTTTAAAAACAAGCACTTACCTAGGACTTTCCCAAAGCTGGTCTACTTCCCCAAGTCACGACACAGAAAGCCAACCTACTTTCTGCAGCTAGTAGCAATGAAGCTCCATCACCTGTCTCACTCACTGTAGACTTTTGTGATCCTAAAAGAGTTTTCAAATGGAAACAGCTGTGGGACTGAGTGAGTGTCAGAACTAACATTCCTTCACCCTCTTTTCTTCTTGCTTTCATCTTTGCACTAGGAGATGCAAGTCCTTGCAATGCTTTATCTTTTAAAACTATTCACTTTTCTTTTACTTCAAAATTATACTTTCCTTTGTTACCTTTAATGTTCTGTTTGCATGTTCCTTACTGTTTGCAGAGCCAGCTTAAGAGGCCTTGGAAGACAAGGCTAAATCCCACTTTTGTCTCCACGTAAATGCTGTTATCCCTGGGGAAACCAAATTCAACTTTTGCAGTAACAGCAGAGAGAACATAGGCGGAAGGGATTTGGAGGAAGCTGGGTCTGACCAAACCTTGGTGATTAATAAGGCTTGGGAGTGAAGATAAGAAGTGAGGTCTGTGGTGAGAGATGCAGGTGGGAAGCTGAGAGGAACTGAAGGTGTTAGGGCTGGAAAGAAACCCAGGAGCTACAAGGATCAGGCTGAGGATGGCCTTTCTGGCAAGGTCTTTTGCTGTCCCCCCAGTTTTCCATTTCTCTAGCCTCTGTGACTACTTTCCTTGCTTCCATTCCTTTTCCTCTTATTCCCCTCCTTGAGAAAAAGCCAGAGAAGCTCAAGGGGTATTTTGAAGTACTGGAAATCAGCATTTGTACATCTTTTTGCTGTCAACTCCTTCACATGCTCCCACCTCCTCATGGCAGTGGTCAAGTGCCAGGCAGGGATGGGGCTCCCATCGGGCAGGGGCAAGGCAGGCACTTCTTGTGGACCACAAAGACCACACACACAGCTCGGGTACTGCACCTGTGATGGTGAAAGCCATGCTGAGCCAGAGCGAAAGGAGGGCAGATACAGTCAAATATGTCAGGGCTGCTGGGGAATCAGCCACGCCTCACTGATGCTGGATGCTGCTCTCTATTAATAGGGCACCAGCTTCCTGCTCCTCCAAGAGTCAGAGATGCTTTGAAGTAAAATCAGCTTTTCCGGGGACTGATCAAAATAGAAACCCAAGCTGCCTAAATCTGCAATGGAAATTTCAATCAACACCAAGTTTTTAAATAAAATTTGGACTCTATTCTGGTTCAAAATGAATTGAATAAAGAAATCAGATACACAAATAAGGCTTTTGGTCAGCTTTTGCTTTACATTCGCTCTAATAAAACTTCCTTTATAATGAGCATTAACTCTAGGAGATCCCAAGTCCTCGCTCATGTTGAGACACTGCCAAAGATACCAGCAGTCAGCCCAAAGAAAATAAAGAATTACTAGAAATTTTGTACAGGTGGAGACTCCATCCTCCAGCTCTGACAACTCCCGGTCGGCAGAAGTCAGCCTCCCAAAGAGTTAATGGTCAATGGGCCAATAAAGTGTGATTGATTCATCGATAACACAGAGCTGCCTTGGGGAGAGGGAAGGAGCCATCTCCAGAGACAAGCGAGGCAATTGTTTGCTGTCCCTGGTGCCCGCAGAGTGCCCCGCGGTAACCCCTGTGCTCTGGAATACTCACGTTGGTTATTTCCAAGCGGGGTGCAGAGCTGTGCTTTCCCATGGCTGCCACTAATGACTTGCAGCTGTTGCTAATCCGTGCCTCTGATTTCCTTTGATTGCTGTGTGTATGGATGCCTGTGGTAAACAGGCATCTGCCAGGTGCCAGCACAATCGGGGGGGAAAATATAAAAAGTTCCCTGTTTCAAATTCAATGTGACATTGTGCCTGTCGAGAGGCAGCCGTTTAACTATTTAAGGGGAACAGTTTCCTGGGCTCTTCACTGGCCTCCTGGCTATGGAGGAGATTCTCATGCATTTTGGTGACAGCAATCTCCCAGCCCCAGCTGTAGGAAATAGCCATGGGGAGAAGCTGGTGTCTACAGGAACTGTCCCAGCCATATAACACAGCTCATGAGACGTGAGTTTGGCTCTGCTGTCCCAGAAAGCAGGGGCTCTCTGGCTCAGCTCATTCCTCCCTCCTGAGGCACAGCATCGCAGAGCTTTAGAAGGACCTTTGTTCCCATGTGAACACTCAGGCTGGCCTCAGCCTCCTGCCCCTTTCTCCTCACTGCTCTCTGCTCCTGCTTCATAGCACATGGAAAGGCAGCAAAGCACCTCGGCTGACAGTTCCAGGCTAAAAAGAGTGGAGCAGAGGCTTCCCACAGCCCATTAGGGAAATATATGTCTTGCTGGAAGCCAAGCTTAATATTAAATTTTCCAGAAAGAAGCACAAGGGTCTCCCCATAAGAAATGTCCCTGGAAGTGTTTCCCCAGCAGGGTGCTGTAGCCTGTTTCCAACACTAATATTTTGCCTCAACCCCACAGCCCCTCCAAGCAAATTCTCTGGGCATTTCTGATTCCCCTCCTGTCACAGCAGCCAGCTGAAGATGCCACACAGCTGCTCCTCTCCTCCATCCATCATCCTTCCTCCTGGTAGCAGGTAATTATTCCCAGCTGTTCATTATCCAAGACCATCACACCTGACCCATATTGTTTGCCTTTCATTTGCACCTCAGCTACAGAAAAGAAATACATAAAGGAAAGCCTCAGAGAGGAGCTGGTTATATGCCAGTGTAGCGAAAGTTATATGCCAGTGTATCCTGCTCTCTCAAAAGCTGCTTTTGTGGTTCATTTCCTTGGGTTACTCTTCACTTGTGCACCAGGTCAGATTTAAGGGGCAGCAATGAGTTGAAGACACAAGTCCTGAAGCATTCACAGGTATCCTCAGCATAGGCTCATTTTGGTTTCCCTGCCTGCTCATCTTACTTACCTGCATGCTGTGAGCAGTTCTGAGGCTCAGGAGGGTGGGAGACCTGTGGAGCACAGCAAAGGACACAATCCCCTTCCTCACAACAGTGCTGTAGAAGAGTCACAGGTATTGAAATTTACTGCAGTTTCTTTAAGGCTTGTTGACTCCCTATTAAAAAGAAGGGAGAGCTCAGCTTAGGAGAGGCCAATGATTTAGCACCTGAAAAGCCAGGGGGTACATGACTGCAGGAGTTACGTTCTCTGGAGAACAGTCATAGCTCTGTGCTGACATTTCAGACCTCATTCCCTCTAGAAAAAAGAAGGCTGAAAATGGAACCATGCATCCAAATGTGCGCACACAATTTCTATAGCTAGAGCTGTTCACTTTAGCTACCAAAAAGCTAAGAGTTATGTGACACATATCACTATCATAGCTGACACTATCATTTCAGTTTTGTGTAAAGTGCTAATTCCAGCTCCCTACAGATGACTGAAATGGAAAGCTGAGCATCCTACCCTCCTGAAACAAGGCAAAGAAGGTGCCTTAGAAATCAAAAGTCTCTCAGTTAAAAAAGATAGGGCTGAGCTTGGTTTCAGAGAGCCAGGATGACAGAGGGAGTTGGAGAGAAGCTGATCCGGGTGGAGAAGGAGAAAGGCCCTTCATCAGTGTGCCACAGAGCACAGCCCATGGGAGAGGTGGAGAATGGGGTTTTTGAGGTAGGGAGCAGGAGATGGGAAATGGGGACTTTGAACAAAGAGGCAGCCTTCTAGTGTCTGACTGCTAATGAGTTCAGGGTAAACAGCCTTGTACATGGGAGGTACAATCAGATTTCAGAGACAACTGAGCTCTCTATCAGTCTTTTCTCCTCCATGGAATAACTTTTAACTTTTGGCTTTGGTCATTATTTCATATTTAGCTGATGTAGAAAAAGCAGACCAATTTTGGTCACTGAGCAAGAGAAAGGAAAAAAGTCCTCTAGCAAATGTAATGCACATCCAAAAAGTTTTCTTTAGCTTAAAGACTGGGTGACTTTGGGCTTGTGGCAACACTGACCCTCAAGACTTCTGCCAAGGAAGACTTCATGCTCTGCCCCTTTTAATCAACAATGACATTTCCAGGCTTCCTCTGGGCTGTAAAGCAAGGCTCCCCACACTCCCAGCTCGGAAAGGAAAAAGATGGACATTGGCAAAGAGCAGCAGGGTGAAGGTCATGGCACCTCCCAATTAGCATGTGTCAGCTCCCTTCAGAAAGTCACATATCCCTGTTCAGATGTGGCTGGGGACTCAAGGGGACAGGAAGGTTTTACATTTCACCACTGAGACTCCCAGAGGTTTTGCCAAGTACTTACCAAGTTATTTAGAAGGAAAACAAGAACTCGTCTGGGCTTCTCCTTTGTTTCAGTCCTGCTCCGGGTGCAGGCACCTGAGCTGGCAGCTGCATCTCTTTCTAATGACACGAGAGAGAAGGGACATTCATGCTGTCATCCCTGCTGGCATATCCTGTTTCTCTAAGTTCACATCTTGTAACTAGCCTGAGCTAGTCAGAGCTGTGTTTTTCAAGGAACAGAAAAACATCTGAACTTTGGCATCAAAACCCCTCTGGAAACTGGCCATTGCCTAGGACGTAACCAAGCCCTTCAGCTCAGCTTTCATTACAGCAAGATTTCCCAGGAGAAAATGCCCAGGGGTCCGACAGCAAGGAGTTTTCTTAGGATTTACAGTCTCGCAGACCTGGTTTCTGCATCACTAAAACACACAGACTCACCACCAATCCCACTCAACAGCCCTTCACAGACCCCCATGACCACTGCTGGGGGCACAGGTCTGTTCTCAGCTCCCCCCAGGCAAGGCAGGAGGGTGCCTGAGGACAGGCTGGATGCTGGGGCAGTGAGCAGGCTCTCCCAGGCACCTCTTTCCATGTGGCAGCAGGCAGAGCAGAGGGGGCCCAGGGTCCAGCCCCAGACAGGGTGCCAGCGGTGCCAAGGAGAGGTACCCTGCCCCAGGGAAGGGCTGTAGGGTCACTCCCCTCAAGGGACAGCTGAGGATCAGACCAGACGCAGAGTCTGAGCCTGCTTCCCTACAAGGATTTGCAAGGTTGCGCTCTGTGCCCTGAGCATTGTTTAATCCCCAGGGTACGCTGGCCAGCCCCAGGTCCCAGTGGCGGCAACAGCCCCTTTTCCAGCTCCAAGCTCCACAAAATAATAGAGTAGGGCAAGTGCCTCACAGTGGATGGATACACTGCTCAGTCTGCCATTCTAATCTCTTCCCACCATACCTAGGAATGGTTATAAAGATAAAAGAGAGGCTGGAAACTGTTATTGTATCAAAGCAGATCTGCGGTATCCGCATTTTGTGTGGTTCTATCATATTATCCTGTGCTGGCTCTCTATTTTTAAAATCTGAGCTACAAAAAAATAAATTACTCTCGACCTGAGTGTGAAAAAGAGTTTTCTTTTATACTGGAATCTTAACTTTATCTGATAATGAGACCCAAGTAATTTCCTTGAGTTTCAGCTGCAGTAAGTAATGAAACAGTGAAATCTTTCTTCGCTGATTAACAGTATTAGGCTTCCAGGGAACTGAAGCAATTCTCCAGTCTCAGGGAACATTAGAAATTTGCAGGTAATCCTAACCTCATCCGTGTCCCCTCTGACTCCCCAGCTTCTGTCTCACTCAATATGTTAGATTGGCAGCAATGCAGCAGAACATAACTTCCCAAATCATTAAACTGATTTAAACCTCTTGGGGAGAAAAAGTTTATAGGATTTGTGTTCTTGTTTTCCAGGGTTTCTAATCCTCACGAGACACATTTCAAGATTTCTTCATAACTAGGAAAGGAGGCATATTTACTGTCCCTAGGTATTTCTAGCTGCATCATCTCAGCTAAAGAACATGGAAACTCAGGGAGAGACTTTCTACTAATTTTAGTGGGCTCTCGAGCAGTGGGCTTATGTCAAACACCAAATATTGTTTTCATCCATACAGAAGCATATCTGCCTACAAACCTATGTCCGCATTCAAGCTGTGCTGTGAATCCACATCTTAATCATATATATTACAATTTGGCTATTATATAATTATAAATTACCCCCGTTTTAATTATATAAATTCTGCATTTTCTCTAACAGGTTTTCTGATACACCAGCACATACCCCAAGCCTCAGCACTTGTATTTCACAGTGATCAACAGCCAATCTCCAGTTTTCTTTTTTGCAGCCAGGAGACCATGAGCAGTCACATGCAAAGGCAGTCACATTTTGAGAAGTAAAAGTGTTGTAACTGAGACCAATTATGGCAATAACCCATAGCTGTGTTACAGAAAGAATAATCTAGAGTCTTTTTAGAGAAGCATTGTGGAAAATAGCTAGCCATTTTAGTGCCAAATGGGATATAAGCATCTGGTTTCCAAAGGACACTGAATATCTCTGTTCACTGGCAATAAGACACCTCTGTAAGTTCCACAGGATAGCCATTAAAAAAATAAAAAAAGAAAAAAACCATGAAAAACAAAACCAAAAGGGCACCCCAAAATTTACCAACCACTTGGCTGCAGCTTGTTCTTTATCAGAATTGAGACAATTATGTGAGATGATGAAGCTGAACATAAAACTTCCAGAAGGTTTTTCTTTATTTCCACACGCTGTATCCTCCGTGCTGCTCATGATGTCTGCGCAGCGTATGGTGACTGAGCGTGACATTAATGCTCAAGTCTGTGGCAACCACATGCCTGCCTACCACTGAAGTCAGTAGCACACACTCGTGTATAAACCAACTATTTGGGTATTAATTGAATAAGCTTTCAGAAATAGTTCAAGCAAATTAGTTCCTGACACATTGCACATCTTGAGCTTTCCATTTGTGGCCTTTCATTCATAAGCGATCATCCACAGAGTGAAAAGAAGCACACTTCACTCTAATTAGGGAGGAGCTAATTATCCTCCATCAATTAGATCCTACAACACTTATCTGTAAACAGTTGCTGGAAAGGTACATAACAGATTAGTGACTGAAGACCTAATTAATAAAGAATAATGAGCTCCTTCCTGCAGGAGATGGAGGAAATGTGCTCTCACTCCTTGAAAATGCCTAGTGATAAGAGCCATAAAACAGACCATAAACGTGGCGGGAGTCATTTTATACATAAGAGTTTTCTAATTTTTACATCCAATGTGCATCCTGTGCTTTCCTGGCTTCTCTGTGCAGCCATGCCACATCACTCTGCCCGCCGCCAACGGGGCTGTGCAAATGAAGTGAAGGAAACGTTGGATTTCCCAGCTCTTATGCCTCATCTGCTATTTGTCCTTTTTTTCATCAAATTAAAGTTGTGTATTTTCCTCTGCCTATTTATAGAAAGATCGCATTTTAGACTTTTTTTCCTAATTGGCTTCACATGGGATTTTTTCCGATTACAATCCAGCAGGTTTATGCTGCTTTGTTGCAGTCACTGTCAGTTACGAGTCCCCATTTCTACCTATCACATAAGTCCCTTTGATTTCCAAGTCTTGGCTCCTGGTGCAGTTGGATGCTGCTCTCCTGCTCGGTTTCCTCTTTCTTTCACATCAGGATAGCTTACCATTCTGCTTTTGTTAACTGCAGTTTCAGTAACTGACAGTTCATTTATCTTCAGGATTATCTTCCCAGAGGACATACATTTACCTGTTTCCCAGGCTTGTTGACGTCTGCTTTTTGAAGTTCACTACTCTTTTTCTGCTCCTTTCACTCCTTTCTTTCCCCAGAACAGTGATTCTGTTGTTTCATGGTTACTTTCACTCAAATTTCTCTCTACCTCTGCTTTAGCTCCATCCATTCCTCCCTTGCAGAGCCAAATTTTTAAATAGATACTGCTCTGATATTTTCAATATATTATATTGAACAATATTATATATAGATATATATATAATATTATAAAGTCTGAACTTGAATTAACAGGGAAGCTGAATAGATATGCATGGAAGTGACACTCCGGTTTTTACACACCAAGGTGTCTCACCAAGATATTTCTCTTACACTCCACCCAGTGGAAGAAACATATCAGGTTACAGTAAAACCAAACCATGGATTCCTTTAAAAGTTCTTAACTCTACCAGTATTCAGTTTAAAAATATCAGGAATTATATATTCTACAGATAAATTAATTGTATCAGTCAATGAAAAATTCTATGAGTGTCCTATGAAAATTGTTCTAACTCACATCAAACACAAGTCTGACTTTGAAGCCTTTGAAAAGGTAGGAAAATAAATTATTCCTGAGAAATCACTGACTGAGGTTACACAGAAATAAAATGAAGGGAGGGAAATTTTTTTTAAGGGGAAACCCCAGAAAATGCCCTCTTAGTAGCTGCCCTCTCCTGTTAAAGAATCTCCACTAGTGATTACAACAGTGCAGATGGACAAATATTTCTAAGATGGACCTGGTCCCAGGCTGCTCCAGACTTTATACCAAGAAGATTTTGTAAGGGATGAGGTGCCAGAAAGCCAGGGCATGATCTGGCTGGGAGGGGAGGAGCAGTGGAAGGACCAGGATACTTCAGCCTGCTCCTCCAGCATCTACAGGCAGAACACACTTCAGCATCGTTCCCAGAGTGTGTGTTAGCCTGCACACCCAGAAACAGGCAGAACAGAGGGATGGACAGTGATTTAAGGCACACAAAAGCCAGATATACTGAAGCTTCAGAGTGTTGAGGAATGAACATATGACAGAGCACTGATAGTTTTCTGGAAAACAGTTACTGGTCTGAAAAGACAAATATTAGAAAGCTGCAGAGGAAATGGAAAGAAAATTTGCTGCTTCTGTACATAGCAATTTGTTCCTTCTGCTCAGGACAATGAGTAAGGCCTCAGCTGGAGTATGGTCTCCAGTTTTGGGCATCACACTGTGAGGGAGATAAGGACTAATAGTAAAATATTTAGAGAGCCACAGGAACCATCAGGTCTCAAAGGGATTACTTTATGAGAAAAATTAGTTTGAGCAGTGCCAATTTATTCAGAGGAGAGAAAACTGAGAGGAGAAATGGAAAGAGTTTAAGAATTAAAAGGGTTTCATCCAAGGAAATCTGTTTCACATGCTGAAGACAACAAACAGATGTCCTGCAGTACCACATTAGGGAGGGGAAAAATCAGGTAAAACAACAGGAATGGGATTAGCCTGACTAAACACAGGTGTCTCCACTGTAGGCACCTTGAGCTGAAGAAACCAACATCAGTGAAGGCTGGGGTGGGACTCATTTTGTCCTCAATAGATTATTACAGTCAAATTCAGCTGCACTGAGCACAGACTAAATGCCCATTGAGCATCCTGGCAGCCAAGACTGCTGGGTCAGAATACAGAGAACAAGGGAAGCCTGGTTTCACAGAGGAGGTTTCATTTCAGCCAGACACCAGAACTGTGGCGATGTCCACTGCAACAGGTACAGAGTAGCTGGAGCTTGTCGGGACTCCCATTCAACTGTGCATCAGTTAAAAGTAAAACTTACATTCAAAATACTTTCAAAACCAAGAAAACACTCATGTGTGTCAGGATGTATTTGAAGGCAGCATTTAACAAGCATCTTAGTAATAAATTTATATAAGTAAACGTAATTCACTGTGAATATTTATATACTTCATAATAATACACACAATACTTAGCTATAACATGAAAAAGTAAAATAAGGTTTCAATGGGAATATGTTTTAGAGGGCTGTTACTAACTCAGCAAAACAGGGAGCCTTGGAATACAGACATTTTATTAACCAACTGCCTGCTAGGGTAGATCCTGCAGACATCAAATCAAACTCTAAGCAAGTAATTCTGAGTAGAACACAGATAACCCTAAATAAACTGATACAACAAGCCTCTGGTGAATTTGAGTCGAATCCCTGTTGCAGATCAAATCCACAACACTCAGGGCTGCTTCTGTGTTTTTCACGCTTGGTCCCACAAGGCACAGTTGAACGGCACCAAGGTTGAAAGAATTCTCTCTCTGGACCCCAACCTGGTGCTTCCACTCCCCAGCTGTTGTACCAAGCCACCCCCATTGAGCCCCTCTGCCACCACAGCTGCAGAGCCAGGAGCATGGACATTGTCACTCTGGACACTTTGAGCAGTGGCCCAGCTGCTTCTGCAAGCGTATAGGGCTTGACAGAGGTTCAAGTGATGTATGATCTCTGACTCTATGGGTTACCTAAACAAACGCTAAATTCCAAATCATTTTTGATCCACCCATGGTTAAAATCTGGGCTTGTCAAAAGATTTCCCTGGGCAAGGCCAGCTTCTTTTTCAATTACCCAGCTCAGACATTGTCTGGCAGAGCCCAGAAGTGCAGCTCCCTTGGGACAGAAAGCAGGGACTTGAGCTAATGCTGATGAGTAGGACTGGTTAGGATTACTGTGTCAGGAATTTGCCCCTCATTACCTACTAAAAGAGCTACTGGTCAAACCTGATGGCAAACCACCATTGCTTTCCACCTCAA
Source organism: Acanthornis magna (assembly GCA_036785705.1). Taxonomy (NCBI): domain Eukaryota; kingdom Metazoa; phylum Chordata; class Aves; order Passeriformes; family Acanthizidae; genus Acanthornis; species Acanthornis magna. The sequence continues at coordinate 22,098,379 of JAWUZG010000025.1, read as the reverse complement.
GGGCACTGGAAGAAAAGGGCAAAATCATTCTCATTTGTATGAAAGCAAGCATGCCTTCAGACCCAGAAAACCTCAGTGAAGAGGTTTTCATTAAACGACATTGTCCAGATAGAAACATTGATTTTTTAAAACTTCTGCAAGGCATCATGAGCCAGTGAAGAGAGGAAAGACAACCTCTTGCCACCAAGTCAAACAGAAAAGGGAATCTGAGTGGATGCAGTGTCTGGTACTCCAGCTGCTCTTCTCACCCCAGGAATGCTCCAGCTGGGAATGAATAGATCGCAAGGTTAAAAACCAGGGTGATCAAGTCTGTTTTATTTCTGCACATATCCACCACTAGATGCCATTGCATATCTCCTCCTCGGGGATGGCTGCCCTCAGTTAAACCCCAGTGGCTGAACACAACAAAAAATTACGTACTTTTAAATCAAACTGTCTGCTTGAGGAGTTCCAGCCCAAATGACTGATAAGAGATGACTGGCTGAAACTTAAAGCCTGCGATTTTTCCTGCCTTAGCATCCCACACTCAGCCTGGGGGCTCTAGATTTGATACATAAACTTCAGCAATCTCACTTAGGTTTCTTGTCCAATTTATATCTTCTGGCATCCTTTCAAGACAAAGCCAGGCCATTTTTTTTTAAATCCATCTATTTAATTCAAACAATATCAGAGGATTGTAAGTTACCCATGTGCTTACATGTGTTTATCCAAACTCCAAACAACACACACAGCTTTCTGCCTGCCATACAAGTAAAGAAAAGCACTTTCTCAGATGTTTTTCATTAGTTTTACAAGGAGTTTTGAGGTCCCAGTTTTGATCCTCTGATGCAGCTGGCTGTGAAGTTGATCTGAATGTTTGCCGTGTGCATGGTTCCTAGCATGAGGAAAGGCTGTGAATGGGAGTTTGTACATAATATAATAATTCTCTTTTTCCTCTCCCTCAAATGTTACTTCACTGGACTCAGCTTCTGATTTGGTTTTTGGGGATCATCGAAGCCAGCTGGTCATTTTTACATACTCAGATATATCAGGGGAAAGAGGGGATAGAGGGCAGGAACCTGAGTGTGATCTCTACTAGATTCTGCTCCCCTATCCTTATTCTAGCAAAAGATAAAAAGTAACACAGAACAGCTCTGGAAATGTAAGGCACCTGAATCCTTTGCAAGGAAGCTGTTACAAACATTACAAGCATTAGGGTTTGATATCAACAAAATAAGAGACTTATGAACTATCATCTAGTAAGTTTGGGGCACATGCTACTGCTCTTGCTGTGCCCTGAGCCCGATTACTTATGGCTTTGTTACACCATGATTTTGGGAAAGACATTGCATCTTGATTTGGCAACTTAAAATGATGGAGATTTCACCATATTGCCCAGGAAAACTGTTCCAAGAGTAGCACTCCTGGTTACAAACTGGGTCTAGTTTCTAGTCTGGGTATGCAGCATGTGTGTTGGATAATGCTCCATGAGAGTCTTTTCCACTCATAACTTGCCAGTATTAAACCTGTTAGGTGCTACATGCTCAGGGTTTGCTATTTGTGGGCTAAATTCCTCCAGATGGTCTCACCGGGACAGGACAAAGTGCAAAATCCTTCCTGAGTAGTGACTCTTGGTCATCAAGTGTGACCAATGACATCTCCAGTGCTGCAGAGGACATTTTCATCTATCCTATACACCCAAAGTTCTACTCTGCTCCAGAATTAAAGCCCAGATGTGGTGTGCCCAGATGTTTTACCAAGCTGCCCTCCTGATGGGAGCAGCAAAGGATGGATGCAGTGGCCATCAGATGCTGGCTGTGCCCAGCAGCAACTCTGCTGCCCCCACGCTGCAGCCTCCTCAGCCACAAGCCCAAAAGCTTGCAGGAACACCTCTCATGCTTCTTAGCAGGGGCAAACTGGGGCAAAACAGCGGTTCATCAAACCCAGATGGGCCTCATTAGTTATGCAGTGCCATGGTACCTGCCAGGGAAGGAAAAGTTTGGCCTGTCTGCCTGTGGCAGGCACAGAAACGGCATGTCTCACCTTGTGAAAGTCACTGCTCGGCTTTCTGTGTACCTTTCACCGCCTTACTCTCATCTGCACTCCTCCAGGAGTTTTTTTACTTTACCTCTGTCCAATTTTGTGCCTCCCCAGTGATCAAAAAGTATAGCAAACCTATCATGGCAAAGACAGATTCACCTTCAGAGCAGGGGAGTACTACACCACCATCCCCTCGTGAGGCTGTCTGACTCTCCAGCAGCCCCAATTCACCTCTCACATCCCCACCTGAGTGCACTGTCAGCTCCCCTGCGTCACACACACATCACCTTCCTGTGTCCAAACAAACCTCCAGGCTCCAATGAAGGGGACTGCCATCTCTAATTCCCTTGTAATAGTCTTTCAAACATTATAAATGGATAAACAGTCACCACATTTTTAAGGCCATTACACATTTGTTCTCCTTTTAACAAGAGATCATTAACCTTGTTTTAAAAATACACAGGTTGGAGAGCAGCAGTTTGAGTATTATATTCCTGTTTGGTTACATGCACTGCCCTTGGTGCCAGCAGTTTGCATCTTATCAAGGATTTAAGCTCTTCTGGGATGATGGCAAGGTTTTTTCTGATGGCTGAAAGCAAGGGTCACTCCAAGTAATTACTACAGCTGCCCCCAAAGACTCCAGCAGCAGAAATGATTTATCACTGTTGGCACCACGACTCCCCGAGATGCCAGGGAACAAAAAGGACTGAAGGAATGGTAATGGGATACCTGCAGTATTTCTAGGCATCCTGCTTTCAGCAGCTAAAGACCACATAGTGGGTCTCCCTGCAAAGCTTCAGGCTGGGAGGAAGGCACAGAGAAAGCAGATATAAGGAGAAGTCTCCGTGTAATATGCTGTTTCTATCACAGCTCTTGCAAGATGCTGTTTGGAGGCAGAGGGAAGAAGCCTGCTAGGTGGTAACAGGATGCAAAGGTGGTTCTTGTCAAGGCTATTTAGAGATACAGGAGAAAGGCTTGAGTACCCATAATGTATTATAGTGGGATGAACAGGCCACAGCAGCAGCACACACTCCAGCAAGAAGCTGGAGTGAAGCTCCAGCAAGCTTTCCAAAAATATTTCCAAGGTAAAAATACTATCTTCATCATGTTTCTATTTCAGAAGCAGTAAAAGGACCAAAATGTTTTATAGTGACATCTCTGCCTAATCAAAATTTATAGAAGCTCCTTTAATTTCTGTAGAAAATGCACAAATTTTCACCTGTAAGCTCAAGAAAGTCCAGTTTTAAAAGTTAGGATGAATTGCAATCCTATTACTTTTCTAGAGCTGGGAGGGTCAAGATTTCTGTGATCCCAATCAACTATTTTAAACAATCCATCGATGCTCTATTTGTCTGCTTTTTTAGGTCTGCCCTACACCTCTCCATGGGAAAAAAAATATTATGGGTCATGGTCCATCATTATTAGGTGAGCCTGAAGCATTTGGAAATACAAAAATAAACATATTTTCCCCCTTTTTATTGAGATCACTCCAGATCCATCAGCAAAGTTTATATTGGGGGCTCATTGATCACCAGGGCACTGTTATAAGGAATGAGCACAGCCAGGCAAAGCAAACCTGCTCCAACCCGGAGCAGGAGGGAAAACTATGGAGGGAAAAACAGCTTTAATTTTGTCTCAAATTTGGTAAAAACCTTATTCAATAAGAAATACGTTTCATGGCTAATTACCCACCAAAACCTGTCGTGGCATGCCGGAGTTTCCCACGAAAACAGAAGGATCCAAAGACCACAGTATTTCAGGATAATTTCCCTGCTGTTTGTCTTTGCCAGTCCAGCGACTCCGCTCACAGCCTGGCACGACAACCCGGCATTTTTTGACATTTTTAGGTACCCCTGAACATCACTAGATGGCAGCAATAAACTGCATTTGGCAACCTGATGGGCATCTGCCACCCGGCTGCCCCCAGCTTCCCCTTGCCTGCGGGCAGAGGTAGTTTCTGGGGGCTGGGCAGTCACTCTGCCTGGGGGTATTAACCCCTTTCACCCGGGACACCTGTCCCTTGGGATACAGCTTGTTGCCCAATGTGGTCCAGCAGCTTTACAAGCCCAACAGCATCCTTAACACACATTAAGATCACACACACAGAGCCCAAAACCTCACAAGTTTCACAACACGGGCGAGCGTTACCTTTCCAAGAAGCTGGAGGGATGTTCCCATTTCCAAATTCTCTTTACGCCCTTTTTATCATGCCTGCCTCACATCACTTCTTGCTTTCTCCACCAATGGATGTTGTACACCCAGATGGCAGAGAGGGATCTGCTGGAAAAGCCTTCAGCCAGCTGCATCTCCAGTCCATCCCAAATCAGGACCTCCAGCAGGAAATGCCTCTCCAGAGCATCCTTCCTCCACTGGTTTCTTTAGGAGATGTTTCTCAAGCTGTTCTTACAACAGCACACGCGCTTGGTGTCAGCAGAGTGCTCTGCGCTGTGCTTTCTGAAATTCTTCCTCAGTTACCAGACATTTGTCCTTGGCCTTCTCTCCCCAGCCCAGGCCTTCCAAGAGGCCCTTCAGCCTCCCTCAGCCCCAGCCATGACCCACTATTCCCATCTCTTCCCCTCCGATGGAGCTGCTTTTTCTCCCAGTGATAATTTGGAGCAGCTTTTCCAGGGTGTTCCCACACACACTCACTTCTCCTTCAGCTCTAAGGCCTCTGTTTCTTTCACCAGCCTCTCTTTTGCTTTATTTTCTATTAGAGCCACCTTTTTTATATAACTCTACTGACCCACAGGACAGAATTGCCTCTGGCTGCCCCAGCTGATCCCTCTCTCCTGACATACCCACAGAGATGCCCTCCTCCCCTGCCTGATGGGGTGGAAGGCCAGAGGAGAGAGCATAACTGGAATAACCCATTGGATTTGCTTCATTCTCTTCTCAGTATTCACTTAGAGGCCATGGCCAACTTTGATCACCTGCCTGACCATCCACTGTGCATTTCCCCACACAATATCCCATGGTAGCTCCTCTCAGGGGGCAGGAGGGTCCCTCACACACCCTGCCTTTGCCAACACGTTGGTGCCTCCAATCCAGAGTAGAAAGAGCAACACAGAATAGGATGTTTAAAATGTATGGCAACTGGCTCAAATTCTCCTGTGGCACAAGAACTAGGAGCAAGGAGGCCGCTGCCAGGTCTGCTTTCCCCAGCTTTGTTTCCCACACAGAGGCACCCAGCTGTGCAGCTTCTCAAACTGTGCCCCCTTCATAAGCCTCTGAAAGCAATGACCACCAGTGGCCACCCTGAGAGATTATTTTAAGGGCCTTCAAGTGCTGCTCAAAGGAAGCTGAGGAGGTTGTACTGGGGTACCTCCTCTGTCATGCTCCATTTTTAAGCTTCTTCTCTAAGTGAACATGACAGGAAAGGATCGAGGTGAACCGCTTTTCTGTCTTCTCCTCTCCCCAACACCCAACTCCTGACACTGCAGAGCAGCCCACATCTCAAGGAACCCCAAATCTCATACCTCCTCTCCAGCCTGCTCTGCCACAGGTGCCTGGTGCAGGAGCCAGGACCTGCCCTAGCAAGGCCAGACCTTTTGCAGCCAGGACACACTTGGGCAGGGCTGGGCTGTGAGCTGGGATCTTCAGCAGCCTGAGCTAGAGCTCCAGTCCCACGGCAGGGGTGCATGTGTGAGAGCTGCCAGTGCTGACAGCAACCTGAAAGAGTCCAAGGCTATTTTGGCAGACCTGTGCTTTGTACCTTACAGCTGCACAAACTTGGCCAGCAGCTAAACTGACTTCCTTCTCCCTTCTTTGCTAACACTGTCCTAGGTTCCTTTCTTCACTGCACTGGGTTTCCAAAGACCAGGGGGAGAATATAGTAAAGTGAAGTGAAAATAGGGAGCTCTTTCATACAGTCTGTGTGTGTTTCTCCTTCCTTGTTAAGGCTGCTTTCCTCCTCTCTGCTAAAGCTTCTCCTTCAAAACACACTCTCTGACCTTTGATGTCTCACTTAGACCCAGCTAGTCTGCAGCTGTACCCCTCACTCTGGCATTTTCAGCTTATTCTGTTCAGAGAGCCCCATTTCCCTCAAAGGCTGCAATTTCACCCTCTCTCCCTTTTTCCTAGCATTTAATGCATCCTGCTGCAGCACTACCCCACTGATATTCGCTGGCAACAGCCACCCTTCAGCCTCACCAGCTTTCTATCCAGCCCAACAGCAATCCCAGGGAAACCTCACAGGCAGCAGAAGGGAATCCTTGGCATTTTCAGACCCTTCAGAGCCCATGGCAAGAAGAAAATAAAGCCCTGAGCAGGAAAAGTTTACTTTCTGGTGCCTACCCAGAGACAAATAGATAATAGTTTTCTAAAAGACAAAGTATTGGCTATCATCATCAGCTCCATTTAGCCCCTGCTGGGAAGGTCACTCCCCAGCACTTGCCACTGGGGCTGCTTCTGCAGTTCCAGGGCACTCATGCAGCTTTGGCTCCAAAGTGCCACTCAGCTGAAACCTCTGGATTAGTCCTCTGCTTTGTCCCGTGGGAAGGGCAGCTGCTGGCAGAGGGACAAGAACATCAGCAGCTCCCCTTAACCATACCCCTTGACATTGCCTTTGGTCACACCTGCAGAAAGGCGAACAACAGCAGAGTCCCTAGAAAGCCCTTTAGTACACAGAAGAAAGCCAGGTTTTTTCCAGACTTGTAAAAGCTCTGTTCCTGCAAGTAATAGTGAAATTTTCCATACAGAGAAATGTCTGAAAGTTCAGACAACAGAGACATCCTTTAACTTCCACGAAAAGCAACTCTGTTTTGCTCCCACAGAGCCTCACACATCACAGCTGAAGTGCACAGCAATCCACGGTAAAACCCTTATCACACTTAATGGCAAGTTGCACCGCCCCAGCAACGCAAACCATGTTTGGATGTGTCAGATGTTATGGCATTTGGAGAACGTAACCTACTTCCTCTGGCTGAATTTTCTCTTGTTTTCCAGAGTCTCAACCACTGCAGCACAGCCAGGTAGGGGAGCAGAGCTTGCATTCAGCTGTGCTGCAAATCAGTATTTAACCTTCCCATTGCTGCAAAGGGGAAAGTGCCATGAGTGAATTTGTGTGAAACCTCACTAGTTTATTCCATTTCTATTCCCACCCTTGCTGGAAGTCAGAGAACAGAGGGATGCACACCATTCCAGCAGCTTGCATGGCCCCATCCCCTTCTGCCCCTCTCTTCCCAGATGTGGGGAGTTGGCACTCGCTGAATCAGAAGCCATGGGGTGCCCCATTATCCAGTCAGCAAGCCCCCACAGAGGCACGATTCAATTTCCTCTGCAACCCACCCAAGACCCTTGTTCTCCCCATTGACAGCCCCCAGACCTGGCCCAGCTGTGGCTGAGTGCATGGTGGGACTACACCTCTGAGAAAGGGTGTCCTGCTTTCTGGAGCAGGAATGTGGCTCTGCCCTGTGTCTCCGTTTCACCCTTCCTTGAGGCCACACAAGGAAGATCTTTGGGGGAAGTGGGGGAGGAGAATAGGGAGGGACAAGGACATTAACACAGCCTCCCATGATTGTTCAAGGATGCTCAAGTCAGGTGCCTACAAGTCTTATGCAGCAGAGCCCCATCTGTAGGGTCAAGTCAAGGAATATGTGCCCACCTGAAGCCCTTCAATATAGGCTTGAAAAATTCCCCTGAAGATGTTGGAGAAGGGGAAAAAGATTAGGCACTTGTGTCCAAGATGTCAGCTCAGAGCTCTGTCCCACCCCAGTGCTAGATCCACCAGGCAAAAGGCATGACCTCATATGACATCCTGTGACAGCAGGGCAGAAAGGTCCCCCACATGCCACCCCTCTGTGAGTAGTTGTACCTCTCTGGTGCCCTGTGGGGCTATCCCAACACCCAGCTAAGCAACACATGCAGTCTCCATGGGGTAATATGTGCTGTGGTGTCTCTCCATGTGCCAGTCCCTGAGCTACCACTTTGAGAAACGCCCCCTTCCAGACACTCAACACCCACCTCCAACATCCAGAATCACTTCTGATTCCTCCAGGAGCGTAAAGTCTGACAGTGTGCCCACACCGACTACTTCCCAGCAGAGACTGGGCAACATTCAAGGAAAAACAGCTAAATCACTTCGTGAAATCAGCTGGCCAGAAGCTCACATTGTTTTTTTGCCTTCGAGTCAGACAATTCTTGTAACCTGCTTTTTGTTTCCTGGCCCCCGTTTTGCCTGCTCACCCATGTAATCCCTCATTTACAAGTTGTTTCCATGCCATGACACAGGCAGGAGATTCAGAGCTAGAAGCACAGCTTTTCTGGCAGCTCCATCGCTTCCCAGGAGCAGAGATGATGTGGCACAACCTGCAATAACACCGCCATGGTGGCTGTGATGGACAAGGAGACACCATAAAAGTCCAAGACAAATCTCTCTGACGCTCATCACTGTTTCCCTCGTGCTCTCCTTCCCCATTTCCACACTCACTTTCTCCTCTGCACAGAGTCACTGGTGAGCAGTCGCTGGTCCTGCACTGCCGCTGCTCCTGTCTCACACACACATCACCTGCCCTGTGCTCTGCAGAGGTGCAAGCAGGGTCGTGGGCTGTGTTTCACCTCAGGGCATTTGACTCTCAATATTACCAGCTTGGCCCAGAGATGCACTGAATGGAGCCCATGGATTTACTGTGGGTACCACAACAGTAAATGGCAGAATCCTACATCCAAGGCAGTATTTGTTTTTTCTCTTTCCTCTCCCTTTCCCAACTTGGACTTTTAAATCTTTCCCCCACGGCTTTCCCAAAGATATAAGGGAAATGATACAGCACGAAACAGTGCAAATGGTTTCTAGTTAAACCCTGTTTAAAAATAAATGGCATCTTTGCTTTTAGTACATTAGCATCCATTTTTTAAAACAAATCTTGGGGAGGAAGCTATTATACTTTGCTTGATGCAGTCCACAGAGTATAAAGCAGTCTCTTCTCCCTCTGTCCTGCCAGGCCACGGGAATGCTGCAGCCCAGCAGCAACCCCAGCAGGCCCACATCAGTGCCAGCTTTACAGGAAGCTTTGGATGTGCAAAATCCCATAACAAGAGGCAGAGGGCACATCTTCAGCCAAAATCACTGTCATTTCAAAGAATGAGCCAGGGCTAGGGGGGACAATGATGATAGTGACACATGATTTGCAAAGAGCAAAATAACTTCATCTTCCCCCAGAAAATGCCTCCATGCTCCCCCAGCAACGCAATGTCCTACATAGCCCCAGTGGCTTCTCCAGGGCTCGGATAGCTGCCATGGATATTAGTCTCACATGCACTAGAGCATAATCACGTTTGGGAAGAAACTGGTCACTTCAGGTGCTCCAAGGTCACCATGTGCATATAAATGTATAGTTAGATAATGGCAATTATATAAAATTATACTCTATATGACTGTATAATAATAACATACAAGTAATGGTGCTTATAATAACACCTCCACTGCCGAGGTCATAAGCAATCCAGGTTGTCACTGGTGCTTATCTCTCCAGCATGACCTCAGCTTAATGATAGTTGCAGACATGGACTGACACCAAACCCTGGGTCCGAGAGGGATTTGTCTTCCCAGAGGTGTGGAAGCAGGATCACAAAGTACTTTGCTGCTCCTGTACAGATCAGCCTGGGGGAGAATAGGTGAACTGCAGACATACCTCTCTGCCAGGGCATGTGTGGTAGGGGCACACACTTCCCTGGAGGACACCAATATGCCTGTGCCAGAGAAGCCCTGGTAGGTAGCTACAGCTGAAACACCCCCCACCTGAGCCTGCACAGGCCCCAGGGTCTGCTGGAGTCACTCAGGAATGAAGGTGTTTACTGTTCACTTAGAAGAGCCACCATTAGCCTTTCCTTGATTTTAACTGGAAAGCTTGGTTTCACCATGCCCCAGTAACATCCAAAACACACAGATGCAGGACCAGGAGACACAAGGTGCTCGGGAAGGCAAGGGGCCACCACCCTCCATTCCCGTGGGTGGTGTCAGCAACAGATGGGGTTGCTGGAGGGAGCAGGCACGCAATCCCGCCAGTCTCCATGCCCAGTGCCACACAGGGCTCGTCTCCTGCAGAGCTGTCATCCCACAGAAGTTTAAACACAGCACAAACTTGGCACACACCATACTGGCAGCAGTGGGACACACATGCACACGTAACACTAAGCACAACCACAAGCCCAGGCCTGGCAACATCCAAACCCAAGCCACAGCTGGGAAGAGTGACCAAAATCCTTAGAGGGATTATGAACCACCAGAAGCTTAGAATTAGGGGTTTGCTTTTAATTAACAAAGTACATGCTTGATTTTTCCTGAGTTACCCCCTGTTGTTTACATACATGCTCTCTTCTTTGAATTCTTCTTATTGATTCCATATGCCTCAGCTCTGGCAGCTGAACCAAGTCATCTTACTAAAATTAACAAAAATAATGCAGTCTTACGCATTATTCCTGTGATTTTTTCCCCTACACAGGCATTTGCCCTTCCCTACTTTGAAAGTGTTTTTCTGTCTCTGCAGTCAGGTTTGGTTTTTCTCTGCAATATTCATTTCCAGAGGGATTTGGAGAGGCTCAGAGGAAGGGTCTTGCCACACCAGGAGGTGCCAGGAAGAAGTGTGAGCAGAGCTCTGGAAGGCAGGAGAGACACTGGGGCAGCAGCAGTCAGGCTTCCCCCTGGGCCCCCAAACTTGGCTCCTCTTCCAGGCTCTTGTGAAGCATCTTTCATATGCCCCGTTCAGGTGCCAAGTTGGAGTTCAGGACATTGGGAAAAGCTTCTACTGCCATGCTCATTCCCCTTGTGTCTCCTCTATATCCTGGTCTCACCTTAAGCACACCGACAGTTTTACTGGCTCATCTAAGATGGGATTAGGTCATTGTTGAAAGAAGTTGCCTCTTACATGGAGAAGAGAGGTGAAAGGACCAAATTCATGACAAAACTCTCCCTTCACCTTGCCATGGTAGGACCCTGTCCAAGCTCCATACAAGTGATGAACAGGTCCCAGCCAAGCCCAGCACAGCAGCACAGCCCTGCAGAGGAGACACATTCCGCCTCTCCCAGCACTCAGGCAGAGACATCCTCTGGAGTGGCTGTACCGAGTGCCAATTCAAATAACCACATAATGGCATGAACAGCTGTGACACTTGTCTGGAGGGAACAGGCAGGAAAAAAACCCATAAGCATCACAGTCTGTACGAGGGATGTGACATTATGGTAAATCACTCACCTTCATAAATAGAATTAGTAAGAGGGTCATATTTCCCAGCTGAACTTTAACCAGGGCACCTCCAGCTAACTAGTGAAGTGTCTTTTCCTCCAAAACTACCTGCAATACAGATTGAAGCCTTTGATTAAACACACATATTACCACACAAAATGTTATACACTTGGTGAAAGAGAGAGGAGGTAAGTTTTCTTACAGCCACCCCAAGCCTCCACTGTCTACCAGAGCTCTCCTGCGGCCAAGCACCCCAGACCCCATATCGGGATGGTGTGGGGGGAGGTGAAGACAACATAGCTCAGAGGTAGTAGAAGTGAGTGTAAAGCCAACCCACCACTTCCACAGGCATTCTTCTGGTTTCTGGGCCACCACAGACATACCAGGCCCTGCTGCACTTCCTCACCCAGCCAAGAGGGACTCAGGTCTGGCTACAGCCCAAAGCATCTCTGCTACCGCTTTGAAACCACTGCCCCTGAGGAGTCCCAAACTGCTCCCCACTGAACCTTGTGATGACACACGCTGGAGGCCCCAGGGCATGCCAGATTTCAGTTGTTTGCAGTCGCAGTGTGAGCAAAGCTAGAAGTTTCCTTTCCATCCTGATTATGTTTTTAAAATGACAGTACCTCACTTAGTGCCACTGGCACTCCAACACTGCTCCCATCAGCAGGCTTTGGTAGCAGACATGCTGCAAGGCTTCTCCAGCTGAAGGATGATCAGGAACTGTGTCCCTTCCGGGCAGCAGCTAAACAGGCAAAGTATAGCTCAGCAAAACTGAACACAACAAAGCAGAAAACAGATTAACTCCCCTCTCCTGGCAGTGCTGAGGGCACAACAACAGAGTTTAGTCAAGCCTCAGTATCCCAGGGAGTCAGATATCAATCCCTTGATCTTTCCCATTGCATATCTCACCAACCACTCTGACTGGGACTCCCAGGGAGACCAGGAGGAAAAACCTCCAAATGGGGGCAGGTACAGTTAAAAAAACCTCAAAGCTTTCTCCAGAGACATTCAGCTGAGCGAGGCTCAAGGTCCTGAACTACCTCCTTCAGGATCTGGAGCACTGCTCCTGGGCACTTCAGAGGGCACTCCCTGGAGTTCTCTTTCTAGGGCCTGACCCACAGACCCCCATTCCACAGAATGGTTAGGGCTGGAAGGGACCTTAAGATCCCAGCAGACCAGGTTGCTCAAAGTCTTTTCCAGCCCAGCCTTGAACATTTCCAGGGACAGGACACCCATGACTTCTCTGGGCAACCCAACCAAGCAATGGGATGTTCAGACACACTCACACAGGGCGATCCAACAGCTCCTAGAGCAGCTTCCCCACTAGCTGTGGTGCCCAGGACGAGCAGCAGCTGCTGGAGGCAGCAGAAGTCTCTTGCCTCTCACAATTGGGAGCCACACACTGCCACAGGCTCCTGCACCCACCTGGGCTTAAATACAAGTTTTTTAGCCAAGACCCAGGGAAACACAATTACCTACTAACTGGACAGTCCTCCAGGTTTTCTCAAATTCTGACATCTTGACAATGGCATGGATCTCAAGAAGGGGAGACTGAAATTACCAACTGTGCCTAACAATGGATTATGCTAATAAAGGGTCAGCATCAGGAAGGATTTTTCATTTCTTTGCTACATGATACTACTAAGGAAAAACACATGAGGTGCTCTTGCTCGGAGGCTTCAACCTTCTGCAGATACTTTTTATAACCCCATTCTGTGAAATCAGAGATCCTGCGATTTTCCCTTTTTGGATAAAACATGAGCACATCTTCAGGCAGGTGTGGACACAAGACTTGCTTAAAAGCTCTGACACAGATATTCCAGCATCCCTGCTGAATTTTAAAGTACAGCTATTGCTAGGTGCACTGCTTGCTAGCCCAGCTAGAGCTCAGATTAGGGAAAGGAATGACAAGAAAGGATTTAGATTTTTATACTGAGTATCACAGTACAGATTTGAGTCCTTGAGCTTGCCTTTTGGACACCTGTGAGGGTCAGCATGGCAGTGGCTGTGGACATGGCTCACTACATAGGTATGTACAAGATTTTCTCTGGGCTCAGAAGCTCAGCATGAGAGGTCCCATGCAAGAAGTAACCAAGCAGAAAGTGTTTCCTCTGGGAAGTATGAGGAGTATGATTTTGTGGGTGGTATGGGATGATGGCTTGGTTTTATTTTTGTTGTGGGTTGCTTTGGGTTTTGTGGATTTTTGGGGGGTTTTCAGTAAAAATTATGCAACATCCATGGAAAGCTCTACAGAAAGACAAGCCTTTTTATTCTAATTTTCTATGATTTCTGGTTTCCAAAAACTAAGAAGTTTTCAGATCGGAAAAGTTGTAGGGCTTGAAAGAGAAAGGAGCTGCCATGCAGCTACCAGGATCAAAGGAAATTGGAAAATGTACTTGGAAGGGCAATCCTTCAGAGAGGCCATCGCTGCCTACAGAGGAGAGATGATGATTCCCAGGAGGAGACACAGGCCCCATGGAGTAGTGTAACAAAATGATGATGGGGTGGGCAGCACCACCCACAGGGTCACCCCAGAGCAAAAACGGGAGACCAGGAAAGGTGTTTTAAGAGGGTTATGTGGGTTGTGTTTGTCAAACTGGAAGGATGGATCAGAGTGAGGGTAGTGTAGAAGGAGTTGTGGATATGGGTGGGTAGATGGATGTGCACACACACAGAGGTTAAGAAGGTAAATAACATCTTTTGTAATCTCAAAAACATGGAGAGTTTTAAATTGAGGGATTGGTTACAAATGACTCTGACGTAAAATGCCTTTGAAGAAAACGAGTCTTAATAACAAGTCCAGGAGCTGGGAGGAGAAATTGCACCTTGAAGCTGGGATCAAATCAAATTTGAATCCATTGACTTCATTTTCCAAAATCAGCCAGATGATGTTTGGGTTGCTTAGACTTGTCTGATTGGGAATTTTAAATATTGGAAATTCGGAAATGTGTATCTTTTCCTTGGAAAAGATTTGTTGGTGTTTTTCTTCAGATTTGCTAGGTGAGGAGCTGGCTGCTCCCTTGCCTAGCAGGTGGGAAGCCGGGCAGCTTGCCCACCGCTGGCAGCTGGCAGGCTGGCAGGGTACCAGGCACATCGGCTGCCAGCAGCTGGTGTCCATCACAAGTCTGACAGAATGGACACATTCCCATCAGAAAGCTGCATCCTCAGTAATCAGCAAGATCCTCTGAAGGAGAAGTGCTGTGCTGGAAACATTCAGACTGCTGCAAGTCATCACCTGTGTTACTGTGTGGACTGCTAAGTTGTTCCTGCTTTGTGTTGTGCATTCACAGAACAAGACCAGAGCCTTGAACACACACACACATAAAAAAGTAATAAATAAATAAATAAAACCACTGTGTTTAAGTGGAATAATATCAGTGCTGAATTTAAGCAAACTGGTGGGGGAAAAAATGTACATGCATGACCAAAATGCTGAGCTTGTAAGGGACAGTGGTGGTATTCTCAACCTTCATCCTGAGAACATGTTCTCAGAGGCAAAACTATCAAGACCTTTCAGATAGATAATGTATTGAGGTGAACAGCCCCACAGACGACACACAGGGTTTCCAAGGATGTGTCACCCACTTGGAAAACCCTACCTTCAGATGCTGAGTAATTGTAGCTAAGCTGGAAATATTTAAAAGCAAACATTGCCTTCATGTGTGACGCTCAAAACCACCGCTGTGATTGTCTCTCGTAAGCACTGCAGGATGTGGGTGTGTGAGGAAACTCAGGAACATGGATGTCTGAAACGGCACAGCAGGATGTAGCCTTCCATCAGGTCCTTCAGAACACGGAGCAGGAGGCCCCGAACTGCTCCAAGGACAGGTGGGGCTGAGGGAGCAAGGGAAGAGAAAGGGAGCAGCAGCCTTTGCTTTGTGCAGCCTGCCACACATCCCCCATCCACGGCCTGGGGCAGCTCCAGCTCCTCCAAGCTGCTCCTGGTACCTCCCAATCCACAGTCTCCACCAGACTTTGCAGGGGAGCGGATCTTCAGTAATCCTGCACTGCACCTACAGAGAGCAAACACCACTGCTGTCTGCACACCACTGCAGCAGCTCCCAGGGCTAGTCCCAAGCCCACCCCACACTCTTTAAAAGGATTTTAATGTCAATTATTCTTGAGAAAGTAAATGAGAGTCAAGACTCTTGATCCCACCTCTTTTACCTTCCTTTATCCTCAAAATTTCCATTAAGAACCTCTGATGTATTCAAATGCTTTCCATAGATTTTCTTTGTTATCTTTTTAAAGGCAGTTGAAGATTACAACAAAATGAGACAATGTCTTTACATGGATTTTTTAATGTTGCACATATCGCATTTTATAACATCAGAAGAAAAAAACCCAAAGTAAACCTTAAAGACAGAAAATAAATATAATTTTTATGAATATATGCAGAGAGTGCAAAAAACTGCATCCGTAAAACATTTAAATGCTGAATCATACCACAAAAAAAATTTACAAAAGCACTTATTTCTTTATACATGGCAGCTTTCTTCTTATAAACACAAAAATATTTTAACAAATCTTACAAAGATCAAACCCTTTTGCCCTTCACCGGGAGAAAAGTGGTGAAGAAAGTATATTACCTGGAGGAAAAGAAAAAACCCCAAAAAACCAGATAAACAGAATGTAAAATCTGCGAGGGGCAGGACAGAGGTCTGTGGCTGCTGCTGGCTCACACTGCGCACACAAACACACCCAGCCTCAGACTCGGACACTTCCATCCACACACGTTTAAAACACAGGCTTTTTCCAGAAATAAGCAATGCCAGGGCAGTTAAAAGAGCTCTCACATGGTGACTCGTAGTGCCCATGATGCCAATGCCAGTGTGGTATGAACAGTTCTGCTTCTCTTCATTCCCAAGCCTTGCTCATTAGGGAAAGTGAATGCTGAGCTCCAAATAGCTCATATGAAGTCAAGTTTCTGTGAAATTGGACCAGGCCAGTAGCAAGAGACTTGGAAAATGAAAGGAATAGAGACTTACTGTGGATTCTGGGGAGTTTTGGAGGTGGGCAGGTAGCTATGGAAAGAGCCAGCTTGAGATAGGGCCCCTGGTGAAACTCCAAGATACGCTCACACATGGTGAGGTGTCCCAGCACAACACATGCCATAGAGCTGGTGGCACTTGAAGCCTCACCTGGATGAGTCCCTCGTGCACCACATCCACTGCATGGGCCACAGAAAGCCATAAAGCTCAGGCACCTTCTTGAAATTTAAGTAACTCATTGAACACATGCTGCAGCATCACACATTCAACCTGTCTGGGATCTCCCAGCACGTGGCCACCAGAAGCTGTGCCTTCTGTCTGGACATCCAGAAGGCACAAGCAAATTACTGAAGTCCTTAATTTTCATCCCAGAAAAGAGAAAGTCTCTTGGGAAGAAGGGAGAAGAATGAGGTCGTGTTCTCTAAAGAGCTGGCAGACCTTGTCAACCAGTATTAACTTTTGTAGCTCAGATTGTGATGGTCAATAAAATTCATTGCTAGGAAATTACCTTTCCTAACAATAGAGACTTGCTCAATTCAAAGAATTAACTTTAGGAATCATAAAATACCTCTGATATAACTACAAAATAGTAGGAAACATTTACTGCGGACTGCACCAGATCATAGGAATTTAGCCTGCCAGGAGCACCATGACCTTCTCCATGGGAAGTAGAAGAGAAAAGCCTTCCAGTATGAACGCAATTAAAACAAATCTATCAGTTGATAAAGGCAACGGTACTTCACCCTTAATATTTTATAATTACTAATTATAAATTATATTTGCATTGCATAAATAATAAATTATAAAACCACATTGGTTAGGAGAAGCTTGAGTTTCATGACACAAAACAAGAGCTTTGGACTTCTTGTTCAGCAACACCATTCAGATCTCACTTCATTATTTTACTGATTAGAGGACAAATGAAAATGAGACTAAAGTTTTCCAGCATCTTAGCAGTAAGCTGCCTTCCAGCAGACTGCAGAAGAACCAACTCTTGCTGTTCCAGGAAAGGTAAATTTTCCCATGTATATTTCCAGGCACATAAATTATGATCTCATCCTACACACTCACGTGTGAGAGATGTCTGACAACTGTTTTATATAACAAGCACACTCTGTTCAGCTCCTTCAGCATATTTATCAGATTATCTCCCTGTGTAAGTATACCCTAAAAGCCTCCAGAAGGTTTGAATCCCTAAATTATGAATCTATATAAGAGAAGTCTTTTTGGTTTATATAATAAAAATATATATCAATGATGTAGATTTTTTATTTTTTTCCCCCAGCACATTTCCAAAGAAGTCTACCTAACAACAGAAGCATCTCTTCTGTAAAGTTCAAAAGCTGTAGGGATCCCTTACCTACGAGCTCTAACAAAGCAGTCCCTATTTAGGTCTTCCAAGAGAACTTCTTAAGTCTCAATAAGTTTTTCTAAACAAGCCAAGTCTGGAATTTCTATCTTCAGTCAGGTATCTCAGCATCAAATTTCTTATTAAAACCTGGGAGAAAATGGTTGGAAGATTTTTATCCCCATACAAAGAAATCTACTAACTTTGCTCTAAGAATCTTTGGCCTGAAATACAGGATGAAAAATATGATTATAAATGGAATCAGTTTGAGCAAGAATGACTGGGAGAAGGAGATTACAGTGCAAAACAGATTTCAAATTTTTAAAGCAGCAGGCACTACAGCACAACCATCCATTGTGGTACCAGAGAACTGAGTGGCCAAAGGCTGATTTTATGGTCTCACCGTGGAAATGCAGTTGATTTCTGTCCACATGTATTTATTTCTTCGTGCAAATATGGAGGCAATATCCAGTTCCTCTTAGTTCATTCAAGTAAAATTAGAGTACATTTTAAACTTATCTTTGGACTTCATGCTGTGTTACTGGACAGAGAAGAAGACATAGCATTTAGTATCATTAAAGCACTGAGAAACATTCATTACTCTTACCCCTCTTGCCCTTCTTTGGGGTAAGTAACCCCATGCACCAATAATAAACCATCACTTACTGGAGGGCACCACTGAACACCTCCCGTAGTTCTTGGAACAAATACTGCAGAGATTCACTTATGCTGTAGCATGACAAATATCTTCTTTTTATTAAGAGATGGATTTGGGAGCAGGTATCATCATCCTCATTTTAACACAAGGACATTGAATGCTGAATGGGAACTTCAGCTACATTTGATATCAGTGACTGATGGGAAATGATGTGGCCATGGAGACTTGTGGCCAGATATGGTAAAAATCCAGATTTCTAGCGCTGGTCTCTAAGTTTAGGAACTGACCTTTAAACACCTAGAGCCCAATTTTCCTAAGGCCTGAATGTTCCTGGTTCCGAAGGAATGGAGTACTTGCCACTTCTGCTTTCCAAGAGAGACCTCTGTGAACACTCTCAATGTAACATTGAAGGTCTAAACCCCCACGGTGCCTCTCAATGGTTGAAGGCTTGACAACAAACTGGTGACGAGTCCAAGGTGGGCAATGTCCTCCTGTGTGGCACCTGCCCCAGCCCTGAGCTGTCCCCTGGGTGCCACCCCCACGCCAGCCACCTGCCACAGGGGCACCAAGAGAGATGGGAAGAACACTGGAGCCTGGCAGGAACAGGCACCAACTACAACACACAGATGGAGTTCAGGAGGGTGAATTAACAGATTAAGAAGAGTCACATGTAATCAGAGTCCCGGTTTTTTACTTTCTCCCTAATTACTACTAGTATTGTCATGCTTTCAATAAATCTTTTATAAAGTCACTTTAATGTTTCTTGTAAAGTTTAAAAAAAAAACCTAAAGCAACACAAAAGCAAAAGCCCACACTGTAGAAAGACTCCTGCTAAAATGTTTCTCTGGGAACTCTGTGAGCATAGTCCGTGGGTGCAAAATAGCTGCCTTCTGGAAAACAAAGCAACAGGGTTTTACTGCTCCCAGCACTTCAGCACAGGTACTGCCTGACTTGGCCAGGCCATGCTCAAGTATTCCCATGCAGTGAAAACCCAGGATATGTGGGGCACTGGACACAGTCTTTTAAAGAAAATCATTGTTGTAAAGCTTTAATTCTAAGCTCTGGAGTGTGTCTAGAGCTTCTTTCTTGGTCCATTTGTTGCACCTACACAGCCAAAGGACGATGTGCCTGTAGCTCATGCTCTCCCCATCCAGTTTTTGTGTAAAGACCTCCAGCAAAAGTCTGGGCTACCAATCCACATCCAGATTTCTTAGATGCCTGGACTGGTGCTGAAACTGCCAGGCTGTGTTACCTCCTGCATGATGAATTTATACCAGTTTTGGCACCCCCACCAGGCACCTAAATTGGTGCAAGAGAGGTGCCTTCAGTTGCATTTCTTTAAAAGAGGGAAGAACCTGACAGTTTCATTAACACAACAGTATTAATGGAAAAAAAGATCAGACACCTTCATTCCAACAGGCATTTTAGAAAAGCAGGTAAACAGAAAGAGAGAGAGGACAGGGAAAGAAACCAGACTAGCAAAGGATGCATTGGTCATGGGTAAGATCACAAAACATGAAAAACCCTCAAATTTTAACATGCAAAGGATATTGGTACATTGCAATGCTGGTTATGGTTAAAGAGACTGTACAGCTCCTACATCTTTGTCCTTGAGGCTTCGTTAAAGTAAGACTTGCAACTTCAAGTTCATAAATAAAATGGAAATGACAGTAGTGCCATAAAAACGTAGGTAGAAAAATAGTGCAAAGCCAAGGGCTGGACACTTTAATCTGTCACAAGTACCCCAAAGCACTACCATTAGTGCTCTTCAAGAAAACACATACAGAAAACATTCTTTATCTATTATAAATGGCAAATGCCTGCATTGCACTCTGTATTTAGAATGTACTGACTACCGTTCTGCTTCCTTTCAAAGCTCAGGATGAAGAATAAATACAGCCTTTCACACTGGCGAGCACTGCCTGCCCTCCAGCCACGACTGGCAGGAAAGTCAGACAGTATTTATAAAAGAAATCAATTAAAAAGTAAAACAGACAGTATCATTTAAGGCCTTTGTCCTTGCTAGTCTGCTCAACAGACTACACTTCCTCAAAAGAAGAACACCAACCAGTTCTGTTACAGTAACCAGAGAGCTAAGTCAAACAACAGAAAGGTCACATTTACAGCTGCCAAGAAGGCAAAGTTCCTGAGGCTCGGCCAAACAGCACACACAGATGCTCTCGCAGCACCCTCCGGGTGACCCGCACCGTGTGCTCGGACAGGGCAGCGGGCGGAGCGCAAGCCCGACACCGCACCTGCGCTGAGCATCTCCTGCAAACCTCGCAGCCCTTACGGAAAGGGGTTTGGAATTACAAGCAATTATAAAGTGCAGACTTGTATCTGTTCCCACAGATATAAAATGCACAGACGGGAGTCCAGAACAAAAGCGCCACCAGCCCCGGTTGTGAGGAGCACCACCCATTAAGGAAATAAACTCCAGGGAGTAGAGTCTGATCTCAGCTACTCCTGAGTGAGCCTGGAGTAACTCCAGCTCTTCAGTGAGGTTTCAATGAACTTACACACGTGTAACTGATACCAGGGTCTGGATCGGTTTGGTGATGAGGCACCAAATTAAAATGAAGCACTCATTAAATGACAGCCTTCCAGATTCAGAGTAACTAAAAAATATCAGTAACAGAGTTTGTTAACCTTGGGCAGGATCAAAGAAATACCCACCAATGAATGGAGCTCACATTTACACAGCATTTCTCAAGTATTCACTTCAGCGGGTCCATAAGGTTTTAAAGAAGGGCTTGGCTTAGCCTGGCTTAAAGAACTTTTTTACAGGGTTCTTGCTGCCACCCCAAGTAAACTCCTGAAAAAATATACTGACTGCCTAGAAAATACATTGCCTATATGTACACGGTACATCCATGCCCATGCGGCCACTCTGTGCACACACAACCAGGATCCCAACACTCTGTGCAAATGGGAATTGTAACACAGTCCTTCTTACAATATTACCTTCACGGTGAGTTTGCTACACCCGTGGTACTGACAAAAGGCATGCCCAACGGTAGGGAAATACGTATATTCCTAATATTTCGTGGTAGATATATCAGGTTTGATGTGAAAAATATAGCAGCTTTCTCAAGGTAGTCCAGTCTGTCAGAAGAGAGCCCTATCTTAGAAACACTTCTGTTGTGTTTTTTTTCACTTCTGTAATTGAGATCAATAGTAAAAATCAAATGGATTTCAATGCTAAAAGAAATGCCATGGCAGCCAATTGACAAGAAACTACCAAACATATTTTCTTAATGGTTTGTTACCTTTAACAGGACACAAGCTAGCAGGCAGAAGAACCTAGTAAGGCTTTTCCCTCTCCCTCTTTTACAAAAGACCCAAAACTTTCTGAGAAATCTGAGTGTCACCAAGAACCAACAGCAAGCACGACAGCAATGACTGGATCTGCAACAACAGAGTAAAGTGGCAGGATCAAGTCGTGCAGCTGATGGACAATGGGAAAGTTCTAGCAGTCTTAAAAGGTAGACCATATTTATGGTATGAACTACTGAATGGTGTTCTGTTTGCCTTTTCAGAAAGCAAAAACCTACACCATATGTACTGCACAATAATCTAGACGTTTCCCCCACTAGGACTTAGTGATAGAGTAGCCTGTAAAGAATAGGCACTTATCCCAAGAATTGGCAAAAAAAAAAGGGAGCATTATCTGGGAGGTATGGCACCAAAACACAACCATTGTGCTTTACCACATATGTATGCTGTACAGAAGGAGACTCAAAAGGACACAGAGTTTTAGGTTGTTGGAGGGCTGTGTTTTTTCTTTTTGCTCCGGCAAGATTTGCAAATGCAACAGATGATGCATGGAGATGCCACAAGCAGCAAGGGAGAGGTCACCAATGCTATGATACCTAGTCCAACGAGGATCCCCACAACCTGAAAGACATGGTGGTGAAAAATATATATTTAGGTAATATGAAAATAAAATACACGTGCATGCATAAACATAACATAGGTCACCAAAACAAAACAACAAAAAAAATGAAAACATTAAAATAATCATCGTGGTCCTTCTCTGAAGGATAAAATCTCTTTGCTTCATGCATGCATGAGAGCTCTGCCCAGCTGGCTAGGAACACACCTGTGTTCTGTTCCACATCACTGAAGCCCGTGAGTGGCCCAGCTTGTTTCTGCAAGGGCCTCTGTCGTAATGTCGTAGGAAGATATCATTCTGAAAAACAAAACGAGAAGCTGTAAGAGAAGGTTACAGAACTGTGGGGAGAGGTTCAAGACCAGAGCGGAAACACAGCCTTCCTGGCACTGCTTTGAAATTGCCAGCTGCCAGCAGACAAGTTCACCTGTCTTCTAAATAATTACCAAGAGAAATTTCTCAGTTTCAGAAATTGGCGTATGTTTGGCACCTGACCTATCGTACAGCATCTTTCCTCCCCCACATCTAAAAAGCATAAGCACATGAGTTTCACATATTGCACAAGTACCTGGTCTTTAATTTGGTGATGATAAAGGGGACTGAAAACAACAAGCATTTCTGAAAACTAGTGATGTGAGAGATCATCTTCCTGAGGTACTCTACCTTCTGTTCTGCTATACTTACACTTCACAGTAATTTTCTTCCTAGACCTAACAGAAAAATATAAAAAGTAGAAAAATCCTGTTTCATTTCTCTCTCACCATTAATACTTATTAAATTACCCATTTTTTTCTTCAGAAGGTGACTCATGCCCTGCATTACCCTTCCCTAACCACTGTGCTGGAACCTGATGCTGCTTCCTCTTTCATTTTTCAGCTCTACTCTCTCACTTTGCAGGTATTACCTTCATCTACGCCTGGAGCTCCTGTAACCCCGTACATTTAGAAAACTACATTTGGATCACACAACTACAGTTTCTTTCTCTCTTTCTCCCTTTGAACTGACAAAAACTCGATAAGGGCATGTCTGCAGAGTCTGCAAGAATCTGACATTCTTCTGGTTCAAGTGATTAAGCAATCACTGTGTACTGCATGTACTCTGAGGCAAGCCCTAAGACTCATGTTGAAAAAGCACATTCGCCCACACAGAAAGGGGACATAACACTAAGGGAAACCTGTTTAGCGTGCTGAGTAAATGAAGAATGAGGAAGTCTCATTCTTTGCTGGCTGTGGAGTACAAAAAAGAAGACAAGAAAAGCCATGCAGCACGTAACGTTTTATTTCAAGTGCTGGTGGAGTCCTTTTCACACTCCCACAGTTGCTAGTGATGATTGTGCCCAAAGGGCAAGCTGCCATATACACAAGTGCATTACTTCCATAAATACAAGTGCATCACTTCCAGGACTCTTAATTCTGCTAGGACACTTGAAGTCCACACAAGATGAGACTGGTTTGCAACCCTTGAGAAATAACTAGCAACATGTACTTCACAACCCATGTTCATGATCCAACATTTTTATCCTCAAGCCTAATAACCAACCATTTTCTTCTGCAAACACGGCACTAGGGACAGACTAGTAAAGGAGACCTATTCCTCCCTAGCAAGGAGCCCTTAAGCACCACACATGAAACAACCCCTTTCACCCAGTACCATACCATTTTTTGGTATGGTACTGGGTGAAAGGGTCCTTTGCTATTGAAGCAGGTGGAAGATGCTTATTTCCCTCACTCTCAACCAAACTGTTTTTAGCTACTGGCAAGAAAGAATCAGAGCAAGGTATTGCTGGAACAAACCTCCAGAAAGCAACCAGTCAGTCCCATTTCCCTCAAAGAACTAACATGGGATGCACAGACATGACTATAACCCTTCATGGAAGAAAAAGAAAAAGGATATTGATATAATTAAAAGTAGTGGGTGAAGGAAAATAAAGAAACTGAGTCGGAAGCTGAATTGAGAAAAGAAATTCACTAGGACATCAATGATTTAACAAAGAGATACACAGGGCCTCAGACTAACCCTAACACAATTACTATTTATCTTGGTGTTTTTTCTGCAGCACTTACATCCAAGTTCTGTAGACAGTACCAGCAAAACGTGTGCTTGCAGTTCTTGCACATCATCTGAGCACAGCCCTCATTTCGCTCAATGTAGATCCGACAAACTGGGCACTGCTTAATCGGTGCCTCTGTCTCTGCACCAATAAGGAATCTAGAAAAGTAAGGAAACATGAAAGTGAGATGTGAACATAATTACTGCTACTGCCCAATGTGTATTGTGCTTATTTTCCAGAGCATCTCATGTTGTTGTCCTAATGCAGTCACTGTGTGAAACTTCTTATATTCAGTACAATACATTGAAGCATACGCACTATTAGGTGTGAGACTATTAATATCATATAAAAGTGAAAATCCCTTGCCTTGTTCTTTTACGCTACATAAAACCAACACTCACTACACCCACAATTAATCACCTATAGCATTAAAACTTAGGACTTTGTTACAGAGAGACTGCACAATTCATTTAAGAGGACTGGATTATGCAACTCATAGCACTGTCCTTGTCTGAATAAACTCCACCAAAGCCAGCCATCACACCTAGAGAAGAAAAATCAAGGCAAGAGCTTTTTGACAACTCCTATTCAATGAAGTCTCTAGCAAGCAGAATGCTTAGGTTTCAAGTCATTCATTTCTTGCAAAAAAAAATGATAGAAGACTTAGAACACATGCCTCAACGTAACCTGATTCTGAAAACAAAGATGGATGACCAAAGGCATGACATAATTTAAATGCAAAAGATTTCTTTCTGTAGATTAATGACTTTTACAACCTGATCTGTAGGTTGTTTGCACTTAAGCAAAATGAGCATAAATCAGGCTTCTCACACCGCATGAAATTTATACTCTGCGTAGGAGTTAAGGTTTGTCTATGAACAGATTCTATAAATATTAAGCACGGGTGATTTCTTAATCACAGTATAGGCAAAATTTGGATCCTGTAATATTGGTATATTGCATTTTTTGTATGGGCATAGGTCACAATTCCAGCATGTGAACAAAGCCTTTAGGCAGATTTAAAGTCCTGGAAGGCTTTACCTTTCAGAAGTGTCAGTTGCAATGCAAGCCTAACAAGCATACAGGTATTAAAACCATCAAATTTATTCTTTGAAGTAATATTTAGACTGGAATTGTATTTAGGAAACACCAGAGAGATGCACAGTGAACCTAAGGACCTAGAATGAAGTTTCTCTATGAACCTGATGTGAGGCCCTGTGATGAAAAGAATCGAAAGACTGCATGGTCTCCATGGATTCCCATCTTACCCCTGCTCGGTCAGTACTGGAGCAGTTTGGTTTTCCTGGCACAGGCGCTGGGGGTGCCATGGCTCCTTGCAAGAAGAGCAGAACATCAGGTGGCAGGCGGGACATTCCACCGGCACTGGTGCTCCCGACTCACTTGGTGCGATGTGGCACACAGTTTGGCAGTCAGCCGTGGGGCACCATGTTCTCTGGGGGTCCAAATGGACCTCTGAAACATGAGAGAGATAAATAAAACTGTTTATACAGTCCCCGTCCTGTTCCAGCGACATGGGTCTAAGTATAAACACCCAATTCTGTAAGTGGGTGTGGAAGCCAAAGCGCTCCGCACCCACACCCACGGGCATTTGAGCCTTCTCTTCTTTAGGCAGGTCTGCATTTGTGCCCTGCTAAGCAGTTGAACTGAAAGCATTGCAACAATAGAAATGCACAGAACGTGTTCCTCGCCTTTTTATAGGGAGGTTCAAAACATGAACCTAACTGCTGCTTGCTGAGAAGCACATCTTTTGTAACACTAGGCCACTCCATGTCTTTTGCATGTAGAAGTCATGCAGTAACTTCCATATAAACAGCAGAAGGACTAATTAAATTAATGTCAAGTCACTTTCCATGCCTTATCTATTCTCCTCTATCTACAAATTCCAGTTAATATTCACTGTATTGTATCATTACTATTTGTTTGGTACCAGATTATAGATAAGAGTCAAGATTCAGTGTGGAGGCACTGAGTTACAGTCATCACCACATGGCAGAGAATGATAAATGTTGATCCTCTCTCTCACTTCCCAATCTTTATTCAAGGAATTTGGACTTGCAACAAAAACCCAGCTGAGACACATTCACTGTTGCTCATTTGCTACTCAATTCCATGAGATGCAGCCAAACACTCACACCCCGCAGAGCCTCCCCAGAAAAGGGCAGTGGTGCCTGCAGGAGCTACCTGCCCCTCCTCCTCCCCTGGGAGCTCTCTGGTACCACCACTGAAAACAAATAGATGGAGGGGATGTCTCAGAAGGTGGTGGAAATCCTGACTGTGAGACGGCAAAAGCCATTACAAGGAACTTCCACCAGATAAAATAAGTTGTCCCACTTGAAACAAAAGGCTGCACAAGACCCTCATATCTATGTTCCCTGGCAAATTTTGCTGAAACCACATAAGGATGATCATCTTCTCTGCTGGCTGCAGGACACACAGGTACACAGTGCTCTGACTTCATGTAATTTCTGAGTCTGTGTCAGAGTGCTCCAACAGATGTGGAAAATTTCTATATCCATGCATGTCACCTATAATTTAAGCAGCGACAGCAAAGCACCTGTACCATCTACCTTCAGCCATTTCATAGATCTAGTTGCATTCTTTTCTCTTACTCTCTTGCACATGCTTTCTTTGCCTCCCAGAACAAACAAACGTTTTGCTCTCTACTGAATGAAAGTCAAAACAAATTAGTTCTCAGCTTCATTTGTGGGGAGGAGAGACATGGCCACGCAAGTAACTTTTCATATATACGTAATTTTAAAAAGTAGTGTCCTGACAGAGAAATCTTTGTTTCTCTAGGTTCCTTCGGTGTCTCTTAAAAGAAACTCTGAACTGGGTAAGACCTTGGCTTACTACTTGCTATCACATTTAATCCTTCACACAATAGGTTCTGTACGTTTTCTGTTGAAAACTCAGCTTTGGAAACCTAAAATCCCCTATCCTGTTTTTGAGTGAACGACAGGATGTCTACTCTTGACATCATTGGGAGGAGGGGAGTTGGGTTGCAAACCTGTTTTTTTACCAGTTTGTTGCAGCAAGATGTAACGCATGAGATGAAACTCCCTCCTCTCCCACTTCCTCCATTTTACAAAGAACCTACAGACGGTGTTTTGCAATCTGTGCTGTCTCATACTGTTTGGTTTACCACGGAATACAAGCGAAACCAGAAAAAACTAAAAAGGCAGAGCCAAAAAAGGGAAAGAGGCTATCATCCTGCTCTGACAAGTTGCTCTGTCTCTTGGTCAGGGCCATTTCTCTCCTGAGCCATTCCCCTGCTTCCCTGCAGCCAGTTCAGCCACAACTCCCTCCACTCTCAGGAGGAAAGCCTTCCTAAACAGTGCCCGTTTCAGGCAGGGATCTGACCAGTCTTCATAAAAAATGCAAGCAAGCAGGTGAGATATGAGTTGCAGACAGGGGAAATGCAGAACCCTGAAGAAAATAATTTCTGGCTCAGGAGAGGTACTGAAAGGATGAGTCTATGATTGTATTTCAGAGAATATTAGGAACACCTTCTTTTAAAATGGACCACTTTTGAGTCAGGCATAAACTGGAGATTCTCTTCATCTATCACTCAGCCTACTGAGCAATTGTCACAGAAACAAACATAATGCATGTGTCCTAACCACTTACTATTCCTCTATTTCTTTACTTCTGTTAACTACATCAACCCCACCCTAAATAGACATACAGCAATTCCTGTTTCTTCTAAAATATACTTCACAGAAGCTCTGAGGCTTGGCCGTGACTGGATGCAGAGAAGTTACAGATATATAGGAAAGCTCGTTTTTAAAAACACATTTGTATTCTAAGAACACAAAACCCACAAGAGAATAGCATATTGTCAGTGCATTCCTTCTTAAATTTAACATTTGTCTATAGATACACAATTCTATGCCAATTATTTCTCACTGCTGTTTCACACAATATTATTAATCCATTAAAAAATATAACAATACAATTGAGAAGAAATATATTTTATTAACATAGCTAACATGGATGGGGGATGGGGGAAATAGCAGTTGGATGTATAAGTCCTTCTCGGGGTTTCCCAAATTCTCCTCAAAATTCATCTCACAATGGAAAATGGCTGGAAGGATGAGAAGCATTGGCTTTACCAATCACTGGAAGATCAGTAAGGAGTCCCTGGGCAGATTCTAGGACAGAATTCTTCCCCAGAAGCAAGGTTTACGGGTAGTTTCAGAAAAAGACTGTCAGACCAGTGTTGGCAGGCTTTGCCAGCTAAGGCTCAGGTCTGAGAACAGAGCTTCAGGCCAGCAGAAGCTAAAAAGCCAAGTCCAGCTGATGAGTGCAGACAGGTCAGCCTTGGGGACAGCACTAAATCCAGGATAGGCAAAAGGTCTTGGCTAGGGCTAGGATTAGTGCTGGGTGTCCAGGTCAGGGATTTAGCAAGCAGGAATCATTGTTCCCAAACATCAGTAAGCTGGATTTATTGCGGGGGCCAAAAGGCAAGGCAAAAGGGCTATGTCTAAGTCTGCTGCTTGGACACCAGTTTTACTCATCAGAAAGGAGCAAGGATAGCTCTTAGAATCATAATGAAGATAGGGGAGGTGGGAGAGGAATTAGGCAATTCAGTCTTAGGCAAGAAATAAAAAGACAGGAGGATTTAAAAAGTAGAAAAGTTTCAGGCTTCTCTGTGTGGGAGGCAGTAAAAAAAAAAAGAGCTATAACAGTGAGTTGAACAAAAGATCACAAGTTCAGCTTTGGCTAGTTACAGACAAGGAGATACCAGGAAACCAATATTTTCAGAGTCTTCAGTCAAAAAAGGTTTTACATAAAACAGATTAATGTGTTGCAAGAAAGTCTCTCTTTCTTGACCCTTTAATATGGTGATTTAACAAGCTCTGATTTCCATTGTCTAGGACTGTAGACAAGGCACTGATTAGCTCATGAGCTGGAGAGACTTCCTAAGGAATTAAGAATAAACAAGGAAGTGGTAAAACAGGAGAAAGAAATGGAAAATGAAAGCAGGGTTTGGGATTTTTTTTTTTTCTTTTTTTTTGACCTGAGTGCCTGAAAATGATAGCTACAGTCTGCACTTGCACCTAAACTCTGGGGCATATTTGAGTATTTTGCTGGTTTTGTACTTTGTGGTCATTCACAAGGACTCACGTCAGAAAAGACTCTGTAAAAACCTATATATTCTTCTGTCTGACCAACTTTTCAAGCGCATTACTTTGCCAAACCTTTATAGATCTCTGCATTGTCTTACACATTCCCAATCCTCTGCATCTAAGCAGGCATGCAGAGCAAGAACATAAATACACTCTTTAAGGAGATTTGAAAACAGGCAGAGTTGGGGCAGTGTCTCAGACATACCGCTCTGCATGCTACCATGCACTGAGCTCTTTGAAAAACACTGCACCTTCCAGCTGAGATTTTCAAGCTGATGACAATCTTTAAAACCGGGAATGGGATCTCATCTTTCTGACTTGCAAGCTTCTTCTTCAGCCTTGGCAAGGAACCATGCCCTGATGCAGGAGAGTGACCTCTGAGCATAGGAAAGCCTGGCCCCAGAGAGACCTTCAGTTTCAAACTTCTTTACAAAATAGGCCTTACTCAGTAACAAAAGGACCTATGGTTCCTTGGGGAGAAAAGCTCTACTGATGAACACACATGAGACTTCTACGTCAGCAAAGACATTTTGCAGGGATGCTTGCAAAAATCCACACTGCACTTCAGAAAATGTGTGCAATGGAAGCTCTGAAGATCCCTGTGGATGTGTAAAAGGACTGTGTCCCCTGGCCTGCACCAGCCTCTTGCACCTCACCTAGTTCTGCTTGGGTTCACCTCAAGCACCCAAGATGAACACACTATCAGAAGAACAATGGGGCCCCAAGCACACAATGGGAGAATGTTGCCCACAAGCTTGAGTAAAAGCCTGATAATTCACTAAGATGCTGCTTTTAATTTACTAAGATGCTGCTTTTTTGATTCTGCAAAACTGAAAGCATTTCAAATTTATCTGTGCAGCACAGTCAGACCTAGTAACTACTCTTAAACTATTTCAAAACAAAGACATCTTCTCTGTCTCTTTCTAAGCTCACTCAACAGGCTCTGTCTTTGCGCTATACAATATTGGTGCCTCCAGTGATGAAAGAGAAGGTAATAGGAACAAAAAAGTTCGCACCTCGTTCAAACTTCAACCTCTTGTATAACTGAAACTGGTCAACAGGAACCAAACAGGCAATCTGAAATGAGAAACAAATACAAAAAATAAGCATTAGAAACACAAACTTTAAAAAGTATATAAGCACCACATTCTACACACCTGCTTTACTGAGCTGGCTCTCAAATTCACCTTTTTGTTCCTGCTTGCTTTCAGTGCCATGTTTCTTCATGCCTTGACTTCTTCTCCAAAACTTAAAGTAGTTCTTGACCTCCCCTATTTCAGCCACACAGCCCAGTAGCTCAGCCCACATCATCCTTACCATGCCCAGGAAAGCCTTCTCTGTGGATTCCATACTTACTTCAGGCTTCTCAGTTTTATTTCATGTTGGCTTAGTGTAACAAAGGGTGACACGTTGCCAGCCCTGGAGCCTGCGGCATGCTGCTCGAGCACAGGAACACAGCTCAAATGAATGGTTCTTCATTCATGTCTCCCAGTGCTAATGGCAGGGGTCACTTAGCTCTCAGGAACTTAAAGCCAGTCTGGTTTCTATGTTTTATTCATTTCATGGGGTTTGGGCCAAGACAGCTAATGCCATTGCTGTAGGAATTTGCCTTAGACACGCACCAGCCTATTAGGAACCCGACTGAAGTTAACAAATTTAGTCAGCAATGACAAACAGGCTTTGCTGATACATTTTACACATTACCATAATTAAACTAGCAGCCTGAAAGGCTAAATGCTCTAATCTCCAATTAACAGTCTACGTAAGAAGACCTAGTGCCCTATTTAAAACTAATAACCAAACCTGCAGACAGGGTACGGAGGGGTTCAAAAGAAACTTCACAGGCACTTCAGGAGTCACATGTTTGTCAGATTCAGAATGTGGGATCATTCTCTTTATCTGATCCGTTTGTAATATTGTACCAGCACTGGAAATATTCTTCTCTTTTACTGAAAATAAACCTAGACTAATATAAGACCTGGGACCTGATCATTTGAAGTACTGTGAGACAGTGTAGAACTGACAACTTTAATGTGCCAGGCTTTCAAATCTCACATCCAGTATATCGCACCACAGTCCTTCAGATTACCGTAAAGGGCAAAATTCGCCCTCAGTGGAGTGGACATTGGCCCTTGCTGTCCTCCTGGGTTGTGGGGTTTAGCATTCATGAGAAGAAATATAATGACAAAAATCCAATATATATTCAATATCATGCTGGAATACATTTTCTTTCACAGATGGAAAAAATAAATTTGTATTATAAAATATGAAATTGCTTTATTAATATCTCAAATCAATTGGACTTGATTGCACAAAACTGCATTTTGTAACAGATTCTCAGATCATTTGCTTAACCTAACCCAGTGTAATGCAAAAATGAATCTACATTATGTCAAAATTTAATAATTTGAAGATTCATATGACTGTAACTAATTAATATTTAAGATTAATACAACTGTAAGACAGAGATTTTTCTGGGAAGCTCTTCACCTGTTCATCAGAAGTCAGCTGAAACACTTTTGGAAAATAAAAAATAACTAAATCAAATGGCATAAAAAGAGTGAAGTTTAGCAGTTTCAGCAAAGACACATCATTTCAGCATTGCCCACTCCTCCCTAGGGTAGCTTTGCCTATAAATAGTTTGGAAAATGAAAAGAGTCATCTGCATTTCTCTAGCTGGGTGAGCATTGGCAACTACTCTAAATTTTCCTTCATCACAACTAAATTAAAACAGTGAGTCTTAATGCTGTAAGAGCCACTTGAGTGAATTGTTTAGTTGGCCAGGGTCCTTCTGCACTTGCTTTCACTTTTAACAAACAGTTTTTTCAAGAGCAGCTCTATTGAGCCCAGAATTTCCCATGTATTAAAAACCAGCCTTTTTGATTACAGTCGGAGCAGAGTTCTGCATCTTAACGCAGATTTCAATAGGAAGCAGATACAGTGCTGAAAGCTTCCCACTCTCCTGGGGAAAACTCGAGCTTACCATGCCAGCTTTCCCCATTGGCTTCACTCAGCTCCACTCTTTTTCCTACATATCCTCTTCACAGCTCAGCTTTCCCCTCCCTGCGTGCAGCTCTGGGCGCTGAACGCACGCAATCCATCACCTGTGCTGCTGACTCCCACAGGCTTGGGAAGACCAGGTCCTGATGGCACCCACACACGGTCAACCTGAGAAGTGCTGAGCCAGAACCTCTCAGAGATTTAATATCTTTAGGCGTGAGAAAAACAATGCATAAATTCCTGCTGCCAGAATTCAGTGACAAAGGAAAGCTGTATGTGCAAGTTTAGTTGGAAAAAAAGAAACATGAGTATCAGGTCCCCATAAAAAAACAGCAAATCCTTTCCTCAGTGAACTTTTAATCTCATTTACACCTAATCAAGAAGGTCAGTCATAAGCACAATAAGGGGATTAGGCGTTTATCTCCTCCTGCTTGGCATCAGTCTAAACGTTCATCTCCAGACAAATTCTCGAGCCCCACCTGGGTGTCTGTCCATCCCAAACACCTCCTCTCCTGCACAACCACTCGTGTCCCTGGGCTGGTCAGGGCATGGAAA
This sequence comes from Acanthornis magna, assembly GCA_036785705.1. Classification (NCBI taxonomy): domain Eukaryota; kingdom Metazoa; phylum Chordata; class Aves; order Passeriformes; family Acanthizidae; genus Acanthornis; species Acanthornis magna. The sequence continues at coordinate 22,065,534 of JAWUZG010000025.1, read as the reverse complement.
TCTGGGGAGGCAGCAAACCAGCCGATGGCAAAAGGGCCAAGAGAGAAAGATCATGAGCATGTCAGAAAGTAGACTTTTTTTTTTCTAGGCTATGAAATTATTCAGTCCAGGAAGAAATGCTAGAGGACAGGTTTGGAGAATTTTTTTTTTTTTAATAATACTGAGGGTTTTAATTAAAAAAAAAAAAAACTAAAAATACAGGGAAGAACTCTCCTTTCCTGAAAATATCTTGATTTGAGACTTATAAGACTGTAAGGAATTGAAATAGGTTTTCTGATTTTCCATACCCTGTAAGCAACATCTGCAGTTAAAACACTCTTGCTACAGAGCACAAGAAGACACAAGAGCTATTGCTAAGAACAGCAACGTTCACCTGAAGTAAAAATATCCATGGATAAAAGCAAAATTTTGAAGGCTTACTACCACAAAGGGCTCCAGCTGGACCCCTGTCAAGCATCCAAATAGATCATATCATCAAACGTGTCACAATAACCAGGGTCCCTGCTACTCCGTGAGACAAAAGAGCAAAGAAAGGAAATTGAAAGGGCTCAAAATAATTTTGTTCAGTGTACACAGGGGAAAATCGTTCCAGGCAGTGCAGTAACCAGGACCCAAGGAAGAACAACTCCCCTGTTTTTGAACCCTGGCTACCACAGTGGAAAGGGAAAATCACTACCCCACCTATTCTCAGGCTTTCATGGGAGATGCAAGGAGGCAATCAAGAAAATTGAATAGATCTTACTTCCTTTCACACCCACATGAATCAAACCTTGATAAAGCCAAGGGAGGGAAGTTCAGCAGGACAAAAGCTTCACCCTTTCTCACTTTAGAAGACAGGCAGCAAGGGCAGATCCTGCACTGGCAGCAGCAACATTTTGCAAAGGGTGGCACTGCCCACCTCTGCCAAAGCCCCACTCACAGAGGCACTGATTCATTTTGCAAGGAGTGTAAAATGGTTTCAGCAGGGGCTGTGGTTTGCTTTTGAAAGGGGTATGGGAGTTCAATCTCTTTATTGCTAGAAATTACACCCACAACTTTCTTCATCAAGCTACCATCCTCACTAGAGTCATAATGAAATAATAAATTATTAATTTTCCCCATTAAAGAACTCTTCTCTTATTTAGCGACAAATAAAAACAAAATTAAGGCTTTCTCATTTGCTCCCCTAGGTTTTATTTAAAAACAAGTAAATAAGAAGACCAAAAATGTTTATTTTGACCCTGAAAAAGATAGGTCAGCCTGTAACATCTCCTCACGTTCCTTCTCATTTTACCATTTCAATCTCCTCCAGCAAAACGTAAACCAATTTTCAAATTAAAAATAAAACTGATATTTCAAACCAAGTCCCGGTGGGATTTTGTGTTTGGCTATGCATGGAATATAACGCAATTAAAAATTCTAAGATCTAGGTTACTGTCCTATTTCAGCATCACTTTACAAAGTGCTGACAACTCTCTGTCAGGTTAGCACTGGTGTAGATCATGGGTTTACACAGACGGAGGGACAATGAGCAAAATCTGCACTGCATGCAAAGAGGTCATTCTTGACAAACTTAAGAGCCCAAAGAGTCAGTACCTCCTTTACTGACTGCTGCACAGCTTTAATCCAAATCAGATTATGTATCCATGGATCACTGCATCAATATTATAAACCTTAGAACAATACAGGAATCAGAAACAGTAAAGCACAATGCCCTAGATATTATCCAAGTGAGTATTGCATTAGAAATCCCTGGATGCAGGGGAGACTTACCCTGATTCATAGCTTACACTGGTGACTGGATTCGCACCAAGCAAAACCATTTCAAACCATGATAAATTACCCCTTATTTAGACTAGGGATATTAACTGGTCCAATTAAATCAATGGAGCAAGTTCCCAAGAGAGACAGGAATATTCTAGACAGAAGAAGTCTGCGTGTTTAAAGAGAACTGCATTAACATAAGATGTTCCTTCTACCTTCTGCTTCCAGGAAAGAATCCAAATAATCTTTGTTTATTGTGCCATTAGAACATGAAAGGGCAAACATTTTGTTTAACAAGACTGCTTTTAAACTTCCCTTGTTTTGTGTAACCAGCTATTTGAAAGAGAGTCTGTAGCCAAAACCATTGCCTTACCCCTCATTTACTTCTGCTGAAAGACAGCTACACTACGAGCAGCTGCTATCTAGATGTAACAGGTCAAGATATGAGCTGGGATTGCACTTGATTTCAAGCACTTCAGTGGAACAGTTCCTTCTGTTTGAATGCACTATTTGGCAAAGCAAAAAACTGTTGGGGAATACACCAGCTTCAACTAGATTTTGTTGAAGGAAAAAGAAACCCAAGCCAGAGGGGTTTCAGAACACACATTTTCAAAGTACTGAAAAGTACAATTTTCTAGTTCAAATGACTTTTCACTTCATGCATTTTAAGAACAAAAAACCTAGAACATTTTTTTCTGCAGTCCAGAGGGAACTCAGAAAGTAAAGCCTTAATTCCCAACCTCTATACGAATAAGCAGTTTACTCCCCAAGCACTGTTGAAATATTCAGCTGTTTTAGAGAGACACATTCCTACTATTCACACTTGCTCATTTCTTCATGAGACATACAAGTAGAAAGTCTATTCTCTGTTTAAATTGTTAACCAGAGTTTTTGCCTCCCTCCATCCCCTAAAAGCAACAGAAGAAACACATGAATCAGAATCAAGCCAAGAGCTGTGAAAAGGCTCTAGTAATTTTGTACCAAACTAGATGAACTCTTCGGAATTTTACCAAGAAGATAAACAGGACTTAATTCTGGTTTGTCTTAATGAAGACAAACATATCACTGGGAAGCACTGAAGACATGTTACACTCCTTGAATAAGGACCTTGAGAGGGAGAAGAAGAGGACTTTCATAGCTATACTGTGTTCATTGCTGCACTGTGTTATAAATGCTTATAAGCTTTGTTATTAATTGTTCCGTTTCCTTACTGAAGAAAGCTCAATCCAAAATTCACTGAAGTCAATGAAAAGGCTTTCCTTCACTTCACTTCATGCCTAACTTCACCTTTATCTCCCTTGTGCAGGCTAGGTTAAAAGGCACTGAAAAAAGCAAACAGAACAATTGTTTTAGCTAATATAACAAAATGCATTTAGCCCAAAGTGTAGGAACCAATTTAGCACCATGTTCATGACAAAGACAGTTTGAATTGCTATTTTTTCCCCAAACTGTAACAGTACCTGGTAAACAGCAGTCATGGCATAGTCTGAAATGAACATGACATGAAAAATACACCTTTTCAAAACACTGATGCTATCACAGAGGAGAAAAAAGGACCTTTTGTTTTTCCCCACAGTACAAGCAATATGTCATTCCTCATAGTACTGTCCTGGTGAGGAACCTTGTCCTGACAGAAGCCAGAGACAAAACATCCAGACCCTCCAGAGGTGAGAAGCCTCATACTTTTACACCAGGAGTTTGAGAGTGTGTAAGGAATAAACTGTAATTCTAAACAGTACTTCCATGCCAAACAATTGCCATTGTTAAGCACATTCTCTACCATCTGATAAGGTTCTGGTTTTTTAAGAAATAGCTTTTAAAGGCCACATTTTCACAAAGAACAGCCTTTTTTTTACAGCGGGGGAAAAAAAGGAATAGAGAGTGCTCATACATAATCTGTAGTTTATATGTTAATCTTTCAGATTGTTGATGGAGTCAATCTATTCTTTCTGCCATTCCATTTTATTTCTGGGTGGTTTTCTTCCTTAAAGAAATAAGTATTTGGTAAAATACATAAGCAATCATTTTAACCAGGTTAGGCACTTGTTTGCTATTCAGGCAGAAGGTTTGTGTTTCAAGCACATCGCCAAAAGGGAGTGTCAGAACATTCAGTCATCCACAGGACACTAATGCACATTTGGGATGTTTAGTCATTCTGCTGTCAGCCCAAAAACCACCCAAGGATTAGGCTAGTGGTCCATTAAGACCTGCCCCTGGGGTGTCCTTTACTAAGGGGAAATAGATTTCTCTTAATGTCTATAGCATTATGACCCTGGTTAAACAGCAGAATTCTGCCTGTCACTTGTTAATTTTCATTTTAAAATACATTTTCAATGAGGGCTAGATGCCTCCAATCTGCAGCAAGGGATGGAAGGACATTGCTACACCCTCTCTTGGTAGAAAGAGGAGGAAGGAAAACAGCTGGCTACTTTTCACAATAGCTGGATTCAGCCAAGAAAGAAAGCTCCACCATATGCCTGCACGCCATAACAAACATAGCTGAAAGTCCCATGCCCTGATTCAACTAAGCACAACATTTCAAATGTATGCTGGAGAGTAGATTCTGAATTTTTTCTGGAGAAAAAGGCATTTTTGGTATCCGGAATCACACTGTCACTGATGGCATTTAAATAGGATTATATACTTCTGCTATAGTTATGGCATCTGTATGCCCAGGGCTCAAGGGAATCCAGAAGACAAACTTCTCTCCTTCAGTTCAGGGATGGAGAGCTAATTCTCCTTGATTTTATTCCTGCAAACAAATGCTGAAAGAATGCACAAAGCCAATCAAAATCCCTTAGCCACCTCATTTTTCCCGGGTTTTTTTTTTCCTGCTTGTATTCTCAGGCCCAGCAGGGACATTCCTGCCACACAAAGCAGGCAAGCAAGCATCCCTTGGGTGTATCCCAAGAGACACCTTCCATATCTTTTAAGACCTACTTCTATCTGGTGCTATGCAGATACCTTTCTTTCCGTATAATTATACAGCCTTGCGTGATTATATTGGACTGCAAATTGGTTCCTGCAGCCCAAGGTCAACATTCACAAGGAAATTCTGGCCTTGCATACCATCAGTTTGAGTTCTTGCTCTTAAGAAAGATGCAAGAATTTCAGTGTTTGCAGTCAGATCAAATCTGACTGAAGTGACAGTCTAATGGAGGCTCAGCAATTCTGGGATACAGGGTATTCTGGTTAAGTCACCAGCATGGGTAATTCAGAGGCTGTCCAGGTGCCAAGTAAACCTTTCCCCAAGGCACAGAGGGAGGGGAAAAGGAGTAAAACCCTTGAAAAACATCTGTTTGTTTCTACCTCCTCTTGTCAGTCAGGCCTCTAGCCAAAAGCTCATTAAAGGTAATTAAAGGGAGGGAAAAGTGTATGATTGTATTTACTATGTAGATAAAGAAATTTGGGGGATATACATTTAAAAAAAAAAACCAACAAAAAAGAGAGAAATAAAAAAGTATAGATACCTCTGCTTCTTGTAGGGTCCCATGGTTCAAGCATACCATGTCTGGACATGTGATAGGAGAACCACAACCTTCTTGAATTGCCAGCTCCATGTACTGTTTTAGACACTAGAAACAAGAAAAAAAAAAAAAACAGTTATAGGCCACATGTTGGTAACAACCAGATGTCAGAGATGCTGTGCAGTTCCCACCTTCACCACCTTAATTGGCTGTCCTGAAGCTCCAGCACACAGCAAACATCAATTATTATAAGCGCGAATGCTACAAGTCATTACATTGGAAAGAATGCAACAAAGAACAATTAATTATGCATGACTTCATCTGCTGAGCACTGCATTTACCTAAGTCAGCAAGTCAGACCTTTCAGCCCTAACAACCCCTATGCTCTGCTGAACTGGGACTGAAGGATTTGGCAGGGGGGAGTATCTTTTATCCTAATTAAACAGGCTTCATTCCTTTGTCTTTCCTCCTGTGTTCTTAATTCAGACTCTCAGCCAGCAGTCTCCCTTGTAGGAGAACTCATTTACAATAGACTATTGTTCTCAGCTACACAAAAGGGGAAAGGGGTTTATAACCTGGTTGGGAGGTTATAATCTGCCCTAGAAGATGTGCAGCTACCAGTTCTTCCTCCCCTTCAACCCCCCACATAGATCAAATAATTTCCATGGTTTATCACAATTTATCATCAGCCTTTACTCTACCCAAAGTCTACTTCCAGCATGGAGGCCACCTTATGAATGTTTCCAAATTGTTCCATTACACAAAAAGAGCAGGCTTCCCCTGCAAGCTAAAAAAGCCCTCTACTCCCCCCACACTTTATTTAGCATGCCAGTTTCAAATACATTCAGTTTATCTTTATAACACATATTAAAGAGTCTTCAATAAAATCATGGCACAAAACTCATGCAATGGACCATAGAACAGTTCTCGAATTGTTCCTCCAAATTGCACAGGTAAGGTCACTTCCAAATAAAACGAAACAACGAAGCCTCCTCAAAATAACGGCAAAGCACATAATAAATTGCAAATCAGCATTAACAAAACAACAAAGCATGGACTTCTGACAAATTTTGGTATCAGCTTGCACAGTTTACTGCAAAGGAAAATAAACATATTTTACAAAAAGTAGGACTGATGTAGGTTTTATTCCCTACAGTTTATATTTCATGCCCACATGACAAACCTTTCCTCCTCCTCCTCAGTACTGCTGAGTTCTTCCCTAATTGCCCCATCAGTTTTCAAGAAATATGTCTAAGTGAAATATGTTTTTGAGACCTATGTCTCTCTGCCAACTTTTTGAAGAAGTACTGAGTTCAAAAGCTAAGAGGTGGGTGATGGGGCAATCATAGCCCTTCAGAATACAACATCCTTACTCTTCAAAAAATTTGTTTTATTATTTATAGGCATTAAACATTCAAGTCTGTGTTAGTCTGGGCTATTCTGAGAAGGCCTTGCATATTGTGCTCTGATTAAAGAAATTTCCTTATCTGTATTTTTTATTGGAAAACTGATTCCTTCTTAACCGTCAGCATAATTAGGACTTTTACAAATGGAAATGAGGTTTCCTTATTATTCTGTCTGTCTCTCTACTGAAACGTCCACATCCACATTTTGGTTAATTCTGATGAGCTATACAGAGATATTAGCTCAGGCAAGTAGAATCAGTTTAACTTAGTGGCATTTTAAATTAACTTACTTTTGATTTGTAAATATTTGAAGTGTATTATCTTAGAAGAATGCTGGGATATAACCTAACTGGTAAGCTTTAAATATGTAGCTCATTAAGCACTAATGTATTCAAATGCAGCATGCAGCCCTATAAGAAAGCAGCAGAGCAGGTTGTAAGGAGCCGATGGTGCAAACAGTATGTGGGAGGCGAGGGAGATACTCACAGGTGGAGTGAGTCAGTAACTGAAGGCAGTATTAGCTCCCGAGGAATTATCAGCCCAGATTTAACCAGGAGCTATTCCTTTATTATTCAAACAGCAGTCTCAGTGCCCTGTCCCATCTTCTCGCCCACTTCTCCCAAATGCATCGAGGCACGGTGCTATAAAAAGTCAGTTTAGCCACAGGACCAAATCCCCCCCAGCACAGCAGCTCCCTTACAGAAGCAGGTATGGAACCACAGTGGTGCCTGGGAGCAGAATCCTGGTGACACTGGAGCTGCACATCTGCCACCACGGTCTGGGCAGTGGCAGCAGGTGACACAGGGAAAGCTCAATAAAAGCGTGCCCAGAGCCCAGGGTGGCTCCCAGTGCCATTACTGATGCAGATGGAGGCTGGGGGTGACCTTGTCCTGCAGCTCCACGTTCATTAAGCACCGAGCATTGCCCACATGCTTCAGCACATGTCACAGGAGAAACGGGGCAGCAAGTGCTCACTCCCCACACAGACTTCCTCCCTGGTTTGTACCTGCACCCAGCCTCCTCCACGAATGATGTAAACAGAAAATTCTGCCCTCAGAGTCCCTTCCCCAAGGACTGCACATGCTGTGGTGTGTTGAGTGCACTTCTTAGATACGTGGGCAGAGCCTCCTTACATCTCACTCCATCTCCTCATGGGACACCTGATTACTTTCTGGATCAAGTCTCAGGGCAGCACTTGGTGAAGGGCAAATGTTACCCTCCCACCAAAGCATTTAGGCTGCCTTAATTCCTCAGCAAGCATGAGAGAGCAACCTTTTACTTTTGCTAAGATCTTGGGCTCTGTCTCCTCTGTGGTGCTGCCTGATATTTAGTAATTTGTTTTGACAGCATGGTACAGTGGATTTGTATTCTGGGGGCAGCTCAGGTCAGCTGGTTACAGAGGGAGGACAAAGCCTGAGAAGTTACTGCAGGCCCGGCAGCAGCCCAGAGGCTTGTTCTTAATTTAGACTCTCAGGACAGAAGCTCGGAGCACTGACAAGCGCTTCTGTGCAAGGATGGGCATGAAGCTCTTAAGGAGCTTCGATCCACTGTATAGATTTTGCAATCAGTTTCAATATGCAGTATCTAAGTCATTAGGGGTCCCAAGCCAGGAGAACAGAGGTTTCTGAGGACGGCTAATGGATCTGGATTCTTCTTCTATTCTAACCCACTGCTTGGCTGTAGGTGAAGATGGGTGGGCAACCAAAGTCTTCTGTGATACTTTCAGAGGTTGCTGTGTTTTCAGCTTGGAGAGATTTAATAACTGGGCTGTGCAGTGCCACGGATCTTCAAGTATTTCCCAGAAAACCTCCCTGTTAAATCATTTATATAGGTATGAAATCTTTTGTCTTGACTTTCTGTGCTTGGAGAAGGTGCTTTGCATGCAATACAAGAAGGACTCAAAGGTGCTGGGAAACTTGAAGCATTCAATATTTACCACCACAAGGATTAAGCTTTTTACCAAAGTATGTCCATGAATGAAGACATGAATTTCTTGTTCCCTCTTAGCACCAAAGAAGAAACATTGGGAAAGCACTAAAATTTTAAAATATGCCTTCACTTTAGCAGCAAAATTGTTTTTAAAAGGGTTTTACTATTATTTACAGCTCAGCTACTAATTTAGCTGCTTGAGAAGTGGCAACTAAGAGTATCTGAAAAGATGCAAGCCAAAAGCGTGATGAAAAGATGTTTCAATGTCTATATAATGAATCACAACTGACCTTCTCAGCAGCGTGTCCTCCCACACTTTAGAGAATGCATTATTACAGACGTAAAATGGCAAGATTTTTTGTGCATTTTGTCTACAAAAATCAGCAGTATCTCAGGAAAACTGCACACACTACATATGCTACTTAATTGCTCTTCAAAGTGAAGGAAAAATCAAGATGCTCTGCCTTCTGTGATACAAAGTGTTGCCTGCAAGAGTCTTGATCTTGACATCCAGGAAAACCTGATGTCTCAACACCCTGGGCTACACTCTCCCACTAATATCCTGCAGTGTGGTGACTTTCAAGCACAGAGAGCAGTCAGTGGCTGGCGTGGCCTCACGACAGGATCTGTGGCTTACAGCAACATTAATGCCATCCTCCTACTTTTCCATGGCTAGAGCCAGCAAAGTTTCCATGAATGTGTCACGTAGCCAAGGCAGAATGGTTGGGACAACAAACTAAAAATCTACTGAGGTCTTGCTGAACAGCTTAGAATCCTGCTGGCTACAGACCTCACACTGGAGGTTTGATTCCATTCTGTTCATCCCTCAAATAAAAGGCAGACACCAATACGAGTAGTTTTAGTTCCCATACCTGCAAGTGTGCTCTAATCAGTTACATTCAGTTGACTCAGATTTTCCCCACTGAACAACTATATCATGTACATATCTGTGTTCTGGGAAACATAACAAAATCCTGAGGCATTCAAGCAAGAGGGACCAATTCAAATGTGGTAATGTAATTCCACTAGTAAAACTCAGTACACCTAACAGAATGTTTCGGTGCTGATCTGGCTTTGCAAAGCACGTTTTGTTCCTGCTGGGCAACTGTCAACTTCAGTCAAAAGAGGACTACAAGTATGTTTTTCTCTGCCTGAGATTCATAATGTATAATGACATTTCTTTCCAATAATTTTGGAAATTGGCTGTCTAAGCATTTTGGGGCCAGATTTTTTCCTCTTATGCTGGCTTTGTCTTTCAGGCCATCACCTTCCTCTATTTAATAAAATAAGATCAATACCCAGTTACCTACTTCACAAAATGCTACTCATTAGTATCTAGTAAATTAAGGCCTATAAAGTACCTGGATCAAATTACCATGGTCAGCTTCAAGCCCCAGAAAGAAAATTCTATTCAGGCTATTCATGGATTCTTCATTACAACACTTTTGCATGCAGCTCGAACTTCGAGTTGGTTTTTTTTCCCCAAAGTATATTGTACAGAGGGGATTTTTAATGTACTGACCAAGAGAAAGACATGTTTGGCAATCTATTGCCAAAGGGATCGTAGCAGTTCTGCATTTTAACATAAGAATGAGTTCAAAGTATAACTTCAGTGTCACGTTGCTAGGTAATGATGTGACAAAGGCACTATATCCCTTTCACAGTGAAATCCTAAATTTCTATTCAAATCCACTTTCAGATAATTTATGTATCAAAGACAAAAGATTGATCTCAATCATTCCTACACACTACTTTTCAAGTGCATGTTGCATTACCTTGCTCCTCTCCCACCTGCTTACAGCTCTTCAGCTCCCAAAATGCAGCCTCATGAGTTTGGATGCAAAAGCATAAAAGGAAACCCCATATGTGATATGACAAAACTGAATAAGTACCTTTATTAAGAAATATGGAGGGATGGCTAGGAATAAGAAAGAAATGGAAAACACTGGCTTATTTTCCTGTCAAATGCCACAGATTCTGCTGCCAGTCACTGTGTAGCAGTTGGTACAGGATAAGTAAGGGTATTTGCGTTTAATTCAATTACGGAAAGGTAAAGAACAGATCTACAGGATTACCCAGACAGTACTAAGGCATGATCTACATTAAATGTGAAAATGCACAAAATTATTGAAGGCATCTTGCCAAAACAAGGCCTTTCTTCCTAATGTATAACTTGAAGACAATTTCCATTTCAAAAAAATTCAGAAAAACTCAGGCCTCCCTCTTAAAATCCACAGGAATTATTTAAAATGTTAAATCTCTCTTCCAGATTTGTCCTCAAAAGTGTATTTGTTTAGGGTTTGGGTTTTATTTAGCCTTAGCTTTTTTACACACTCCAGATTTGGGGGCAGGGCACGGAAATACTGTATATGGAGAGAGTACTTAACTTTTCAGTTGACATTCCAGTGTCTTATGATTCAGAACAGATGAACAGATAGGCATTTAATTTTTATTTTAGTTCTGGGACATGGTGATGTACTTTTTATTCAGTAAGACATAAAGTTCATTAACTTCTTATACTTTAGAAATGCTACCTGTTCTTCAGTGCATACACAATGCAGTACTACTAATTTTGGTGAGACAGTTCATGTCAGAACTCTAAATTTAACCCCCTGATCTAGCCAGTATTTAATCAACGGCGTACTAATACAAATATACCCCCCCACGACAGTACTCATAGTGCTCATGGCAGATATATATAATGTTTAATAATGTGTTCATCATTGCCATGGCATCTGCACTTCTGTATGTTCAATCTCTAAAATGGATCAGTCACTTTCAATGTGTGGTACTCAATCTCCTGCAATCTCTTAAGTATCTCTCAGCAGGTCTTAAAACTAGATGAAACAAGTGTATTGGCAATTAGCTTGGAGGCATTTGCACTTCACTTGGAAAAAAAGGGTGAGGCTTTTCCAATTAAAGAAAGTTTTTAGAAACAACACAACAAAAATAGTAATTTCTTAATTTGTTACAGATAAACTTATGATAGGCATGGTTTGAAGTGAGAAAGAGAATTCCAATGAAATACACATATTGCCCAATCTCTGTTTTAACTGCTAAGGATGAGATACAATGATAAATGAAGTTGTTTTCAAATGGATAGAAGATCAGGCCACATTAGACCCTAATCAAGAAAGATGCTTGAAAGAAAGTGAAAAAATGCCACTGTAGCTTCAAAGAACATATAGTCAGCTCATGGTTTGGTATAAGGGAAGGAATAACATCACTAACAAGCATTTTATTTTGTCATGACCAAGAGAAAACACCAAGCAAACGTGAAAAATGGAACAGAATATAATGGCTTCCTCTTGCTCCACAAGCCTATTTTTTATGGGATCTTTCAAATGTACCTGAGAAATATACTGTCATCAGCTTTGTCTCAAAATATCTACCAGTGGTGCTAAATTCTGCTCAGAAACACAGTCTGAAATCAATTTATACATGGCCCAACACATCCTGGCAGCCTTTCACAAAAATCAGGATAAGTTCCTGGTAATTTTTGCCATAAAGTGGCACCACCAAACAGCAAAGGACCAGAAAAACTCACCCTTTACAAAATGGAACCAGCTGCGATAATGATTTCCCTTGCCAAAAATCTGTGTCATGCCAAACCTGGCCTTACCAACAGCTACAAAACAGCAGTGACCATGAGGCTTATGCCACTGCCTGGCTCAGTTACTGTGGCACTTTGAGGCACTGACAACTTACTTCACATTGATTTCTTCATTGGTTAAATGGAGGCAACACCAACTTCATCAATGCAATGCTGTCATTAAAACATTAGTTCCCTCTTCCTTCCCTGTCTTCCCTTGGCCACCATCCAGAGGCTGCCACCTTTACTGATTTCAGAAATATGCAGTCCCTCTTCCTGAACAGTAGTATCCGTCAAAAAGCAATGGGTGCATCTGTGCTCTTTTGGTACCCCAACTCTGTCTTCAGTGTTACTCTGAACAGAAATACATGCAAGAAGTTCCTAAACCATCTAAATTACTATAGAAGTGCTCTGTCTTCAGTGCCAATATTAGCAGGTGTAGGAATTTTCTTCTTTAAAACTTGAAAACAAAATTATTCTGAAACATTTCAAATGCCAAGCTGGGAAAAAAAGAATCCCAAATGTCAACACTTCCACATGGAAAACAACCTGAGGTGAGCTTTATATAAAGTAAGTGGGGCATTGCAGCACAAGGTATATTTAGGAAGAGGAGAAGGTAGTGAGTGTTCTGGTGCAGCCAAGAGAAGGTGTCTCCTAGGATGGGGAGAAAAGGAAGAAAAAGAGGAGAACAAACCCCTTCTTGAAAATTAGCACAAAGAAAAAGAAGCAATACTAAAATCCAGTGTTGGCTAGATGATGGCAAACCCAAGTATTCCATAACTTCTACATTTTACTGAGCATTATTTCAGTGCAGTATTCATATACATTTGCTTCACTTAGCAGGCACCCTATTCTTTTTGCCATCCACCTCCTCCTTGTCTTTGCTCTACCCGGTCTCCTCTGCTCTCAGACTTTTCTGCTCATGCTTTTTCCTGGTGACCCTTCACATTAGTTTTTCCAGTTTTCCAGTGCTCCCATCCACAAATAATGAGAAACTTCACAGCGCTAAGGGCAAAACGTCACTCCTCAGCCACCCAAAGGAGGAGCTGTTCTTAAAAAGATTAAGAAAAGCAGAGGTGCTTTAGAGTGTCCTGGTGATGAAGTACCAACAGAGAAACTCCTATTTCTGTAAGGGCTTCTTCTTCGCCTCTAGCAAAAGTAGCTGGCAGTGGCCTCTTTCCAAGGCTGAAGCCCCGCAGGGCCCTGACTCACCAGGCAGGTGGCTGCCCATGGCACCAGGCTGCCCACAGCAGCAAAAGAGCCTTGGTAGCCCACGTCTAGCCTAGCCTTGCTGTCACTCGTAGCTACAGCAGAAAACTTGCCCTCCAATCACCTTTGGAACACCTCTTGTAGAAGCACAAGACAGCACAGAAGTTACCTGGGCCTGCACGCTGACTTTTCCTTTTAAGGCTGCATGAAGTTTAATCTCATTTGGACTGCACTGTGTGCACCAAAATAACAAACAGGTAGATCATCATGGTATTTGTTTTGCACATTTTGTAACCCAGTTGCCTCACACACTTCTCAGAAGTACAAGACTCAACAAAGAATTTGCTTGGGAAAAAAAAGAACAGTGAATCATACTAGTTCTGCATAAACCTGTGGCAACAACACAGAATAACATACTTGAAAGCATCTTCTGTTTTCAGTTTGTTACGCATTGTCTTTGACATCTTGAACCCTGTGCCAGTAAATAACACACACAATAGATGTACATAAGCTCCTGTTTGGCATAAATAGCAGCAATCCCATTTATTGCTCACCTGGCACATTGGGGCTCTGAAATGCTTAGGAGGAGGGGGAAAAAGGAGGAAAGACAAAACCAAAAGGAATTGGTGTGCAGGGAAGAAGCCAACACCAGCTTTTTTACTGACCCCTAAGACCACATTTCTGCGACACCACTACACTGGTTCCCTTCTGTCATTGCTGCCATCAGGGCACTCTTACCACACCTGGCTAAAACCTCACTTCCAGGCCTGCTCACAGGCTACAGACTCACACTGAGTCTTTCATAGGGCCCTTGGTATTTCCAGTGTTACTGCTAGTCCTGCAACCCTCACCAGTGCCTCCACAGGGTAAATTATGCTGTGCCAGATACCAAGGCATTTCTAGCTGAGAGGACACGAGATGCACGTGATCACACCACCCACTGTCTCTCCCTGCTGCTTTCCCAGTTTCAGCCATGTTTTGAAAAGGCAGGAGTCTCCTAGATGCACACTTTGCAGACAGTCTAAGGAGCACCAAAGCCTGGGCAGCACCCAGTGTGCAGCGCAAAGGCAAAGTGGGGAGGGTGGCCCGTCCATTCCTGGCACTGCCCCACCAGAGCACTCCTGAGTCTGACCTGAGTGAGGCACTGCTAGAGCTCTCTGGGGAAGGAAGGAAGGAAAAATGCAAACATTTGGGAAATTTTATTAGAAATAAGTATAATACTCAAAGTATTATTCTGTAAGTGGATCATTCAGGGTGTAATTACTATTATTTTGCTTTGGACCCAGATGCACTGAAGTACAGTAAAATACTGTGGTTTTTAACATCATGATGGTGTGGAGAGACACAGTAGATAATTATTTCACATACGTATGTGAGCACCATGACCACCACAGGGCAAAAACCTGAGTAGTTGCACATCCAAGTAAGAAAAAATTACAACAAAAGGTAAACCTAAGGGACTGCTGGTAAGAAGGACATCACCCCAAATATACAAGGATGAATGGGAAGACAAGGAACAAGATGAGCAGTATGAGGAACAGATGAGACACCCTCCCCTTCTGGGAAAGGGACAAGTACCATAAAATCATGCAGCTTGAGCAGGACATATATTGCTGAGTATCAGCATGTAAGAGTGTGCATCACAGCATGGCACTCTGCAAAGGTTTTATAGAAACAGGAAATTAACTGAATAATGGAAAGTGCAGTCCGCTAAAACTTTTGCAGATAAAATATATCTTACACTCCTGCCCAACCCTCTGCAGAGATCAGTCTTTCATTCAAAACTAATATAAATCCAAGCAAAATGAAACTAAATCATTAGGTACACTATAGCCATTTCCAAATTCTTGGGATGTGCAAATGCAGCAGAGTCTTATGCCAAGACCAACATATGTTGAGAAATACAAGGCTGATGCCTCTTCAGACCTGACAGGGCTACCAAGTAAGACGGCAAGTCTGTTCTGCAAGCCATCTGCTTTTTCTGCTCAGAACAGAGAGTGAAAATGTTTACAGTTGTTTGAAAAACTCCTGCCCTACTAGCAACATTCCACCAAAATGCACACATACACATTCTAAAGCACAGTTTACTCACTTTGGCTAGAACACAGCTTTTACGAGGTATATTGTTTATTGCAAGAGTTTCTAAGCTGAAAAAATAGCTGTACACAATTCTAAGCAGTTTGAATGCCTTGGTTTTACAGGCTACAAATGGAAAAGAAATATAACCTCACCCCCCGCAGATATCTAAATAGTAACAATTTCCAATTATTTACACAGCCACAAATGCTGTAGGAAAAAACAATCATAGTTGCAGAATCATTGTTACAGCTAGGAAGAAAAAAAAAAAAAAAAAGACCTCACGTGTAATAGAACAAAAAATTAACGAAAGTAATGCTTTCAGCTTATTGGAGCAGAATCTATTATGTCCATGTCAGGTCCTTTTCTATTTCAAATTTAATACTACTCCTGTATCTCTAAAATTACCCTTAGTGATAGAAGAATAAGCTATACAAGCTGAGAGCACTGCTAGCTGAAAAACTGAAAAACTGATAGGCACTCAATCCCATAGCTCACCGTGGACATTCTTAACCCAACATCTTTCTTAAGTGTAGTGTGAAGGTATCTAGATGTCCTGGTATGGGTGAGAGGAAATCCAGGGCACGGCACACCAGTACAGCTGCTGCAGGCTGTGCCCCGAGCAATCCCCCGTGCAAGCCTCGGCATTCCATGTCAAGCTGCTCCCGACACTGCTTTTTGGAGGCTGCCCAAAAGTGTAACTCATATGGCCTCCCAGAAACTGCTCAGGCTTCAAGACAGAAAGCCATGTAGCCAGGTTAAAAGTTTCCAGAGCTCTCTTTTTTATAGGATGCAAGATCTACAGGTCTGGGCATGCATCAGCCCAGACACATCCATCGGGAGGACGCTCGGACACAGAAAAAGGCAGCAGTCAGAAAAAGGCTGGATTCGGAGCACAAGCACAATCGAGACACATTACGCCCACTGAAATAAATAGAGTGTGCCTAAAGGCTTCTCCCAGCTGCATTCAGGCTCATACTCACGGCTGCCTCGTGGTATAGACACAGTCAGCAAAGTTTGCACAGATGCCAAATAACTGTGGCTGCACCCTCCGTGTCGCTGTCACAGAGCACCAAGCTCACAGCAGATGCTCTTCTAGGCTCTAGTCAGGTAAGGGGTGTATGGATGTGGTGGCAGCTGTGGCACCAGCAGGGGACATGTGGGGACAGCAACAACCCCAGCCACCACTGACGTCTCCCTTTGCCCAGCGTCCTGAAGGAGAGTCCAGCTCTACCTGGCGCAGTCCTCAGCAGCCCACCCTTCCCTAAGGGTTACTCTGCCCTGCTAACACCGAGGATAATGTAGCATTAGTGACACGAAATCAGAGACACTGAGTTCTTGGATAGGAGTGGGACAACTGTAAAGGTATCAGCTTCTCCAATTTTCTTTTTTTTTAATTTGAAGCAGTATCTTCACACCAACCTTTTAGGTACATTCTCTTAAAACTTTTGTTACGAACTAAAATACAGAAATGTTTTGTGCAAGTCGGTATGGAAAACAATGAACTTCATGAAGTTCAGGCTGAAATGCATACTAATCAATCTTACCTCAGTTTCTTGAGACACACAGCTAGATTCTCATCTTATTTAAGCTACTGTGAATTCAGCATAAGTGAAGATATTCTCATCCTAGCTGGCATAACAAATACCAAATATCTTCCACAAATTCAAACAGTCAAGGGTAAAACTCAAACATACTTACTTGATGCTTACCCACAATTTCTTTTTAAAAAATAAAACCAATTCCATTTATTTTAGAGTTTAAAAAAAACAAACAAACAAAAAAACCACAACAAAAAACACCACACCAACATCCTCCAGTGACTTCTGAGCTGTTTCCAAAATCCATTTAGTCAGGTACATCAAAGTCACTATCACCAGAGAAACTAGGTCCATTTTTCCCATGCTGACAAAGAGAACAGAAGAGTACTACTATCTGTAGGGCTTTTATCAGTTCATTCAACCTCTGCCTCTGTCATTTCCACCAGCTTTATTTGATCTGAATTTGCAGACCAGAAAGTCTTTACTGACAACTATAGGCAATGCATGACCTGGGCAACATCTCTGCAGCAGAGGCAAAGGTTCAATAGGCCAAGGTTCATTTTTATTTAGGTTTTCTCATTGCCCTTAAAAGTTACAAAAAAGACTTTAAAGGTCTCTGAGAACTCTGAAATGGACAGCAGGGAAACAAAAGCTCACAACTATGCTATGATGTTTCAAGATTTTGCTTCAGAAAAAAGTAAATACTGAGATTGCATGAAGATTTTTTATGTTCTCCAACACTCTTAAACTGCATCTTTTTCCCATTTATTACTGGATTTTACTATTACTTGCTATGGGAACATATGTTAGAGTTAAAAATTATCAGAAGCAAAATGACAAGAGAAATCTTTTAAATGAGGCAAGACAGGCTAACACCAAATACTCTTTAGAAAAGCATCCTGTGTGAGCATGGATAACACATACTTCTTGTACAAGACAAGCAATCCCATCTCTCAGTTCTGTCCATCTCCCATTACCCCATTCCGTAATGTAAAGGCACTGACAGATCTTACCGCTGTACAAAAGATGCAGCTGCATTCCTGAAGAGTGGTCATCCTATCCAGGGAATATTCACAGAGACATAGCTTGCAAGTGAGGAGAGGCTCCAGAGCTAACTCGCCAGCTTCTGACTCGTCAGCTGTCATGGTGTCAGGGCAAGCCTTCCCAGCAGAGCCCATTCAGTCATTAATGGTCCACTCAGCCTGAAAAGAGAGAAATTGGCAGCTGAAATATTGCACAAGCCATGCAGACACTTCCACTGCCCTGAGAATTTACTTCTCAGATCCTTAAAAGTACCTGCACCTGGATGTTTCAGGCCATTCAAAGTTTACAAAGAGAGCACACCTCCTCAAAAGACCTGAACTGCCTGGGTTCTCTGAGAACATCCACCTTGCTGGCACAAAGCACCTCACTCAGGATGCTTAACATCAAAATAAAGAAAAAACCAACCAAACAAAACAAAACTCACACAAATGGGGCATCATTACCTATGTCACACGTAACAGTATAGTGGTCAGAGCCCTCAAAGTCCTAGAAGCAGGGACCTGATTTGGACAATAAATTGTTAATTAAAAAAATAAACTGATTCATATGTACATATACATATATATATATATACACACACATATATATCACTCCACCTTTTAAAACAAATTTCAGACTCATACTCCTCCCACCCAAATGGGATCCTTCAGTCTTCATTGCACCCACACAGTTCCAATGACTGTCTCCACTCCCACTTTCTATTCCAGTTGGCGGCCTGGGAACTCCCGTAGGCAGTGCAAGACGAGATTCCCACTTTCTAGGCAAGCATTTCAAAATTTCAAACATTTAGTCTGTAATGTAGGTGGTGGGCACCATGAACTCCACCTTCTCCATGAGTTGTCACTAAGACAGTGAGCTGGCACTCTGCTCTAAGAGGGGTGGTGAAGGCATCTAAACCCCGGAAAGGGCTTCAGATTGCATGTGCTACTTCTCACAGGGCTGGAGCTTAAAACAAATGAGTAAGAGCATTTCATGTGCAGTCCTCTTTTTCGCATTGCCTTAACGATGCCAGAAAGTAACTTTAGTGCATCCCACTCCCTGGCATCCAGCTCTCCTATTTATTTCATAGGCCTCCTAGGCATCTAACTCATGTTTGTGAACCAAGAACTAAGTGCACCAGCACTTTGACAGGGAGATGCTCAGCAGAGCCATGTTTTCACTATACGCCACAGCAGTGCTTGGGGATGAAATTTCTATTCTTTGACGAGCAGCAAATGGAAATATCATGCTTGCATGTAATGCTTTCTGGCCTAAGCATTTGAAAACACTGCACCATAATCATAAAAAATCTTGAGACCTTCATTCTTATGCATTAACACTGAAAAAGGAATTAAAGAGAACATCCTTGTGCTTAAGCTGAAATAATGGAAAGCCTATGTGCAGATTTTACTCACCTCAGCACAGACAGTGGGCTTCAGTATTTAAGGCACAGGAAAATCTATCCCCACCTCTAAGAATCTTGGCCCAACTTCCACAGAGCTCCCTCTGAATATACATAGCTGATGGCAAGACAACCTTCACGCATATTTTACAAGCAGAGGCCTGGTGGCCAGCTGTGCACAGCTGCTTGCAGCAGCACCAAGTGTGCAGCTCTACTAAATCTGAAGAGCTGCATCACAAATGAAGGCTGCAGGAACATGAAACCAATCAAGACCTACCCATGTGCCTGTCAGATCTGACATCTCATGGGGCAAACCGGAGACTTGAGCCTTTTGGGCCACTTCTGCTGGCCTCCCCTGCAGTCCTGAGCACCCTCTGGGCAGGGCCATCAAGTCACCTTGGGCAGCACGTCCCTGCTGCCATTCCACGGCTCCTGGAGTGGCCAAGGCAGCTGCAGACAGTCAATGCATATGTGACACACTGACTTGCAGGACCTGCTGAATTCCTCCCTAGGAGGAGAATGACGGGGCTCGTGGAGTTTGGGGAACATTTCCCTGCAGCTCCCACCTGACAACCTGACTCGCAGCTGAGTCCATCCCCAGGCTTGTCCCTTAAGCCTCTTTCCCTGTGCTCCCACAATCTTCAGCAAGACACTTTCTCTTCAAAAGCCACAAAACCACAACAAATCTGGGCCAGAGCACGCTTACCCCTTTTTAATTTTTACACTTTGCATTTTCCTAGCCTGTCAGAGAAGCCATCAGATTTGTACCTTGGAATGTCTTTCTTGTAAGCACACAGTTTTAAGAGATATGAGTGTCACGGCCAAGATTCTGACAACCAAATCCCTGACCACAAATCCAAAGCAAACTCTCTTTTTATGTCTTGTTATCATTAGCTCAAAACATATGCTACTTCCACATTATTCTTGTTGCACTCCTGGGGACTGCTACCAGGATGCCCCTCACAATTTGCTTCATACAGCTGCAGAGCTGGAGCTCCAGCATGGCCAGAAGCCTTAGAAGGAAACCTCCCTCTGAGTCAGGAACTGCAATAATCTTCTGTAATTACTGCAACGGGGTGGGGGGGAACACTGAGTCACGGGAAACGCTATGGCAGATCAAGCACTACCTGTTATTTAAACCTACATGCTAGACGTTATCTTGGTATTTAGGAGAATTGTAACACATTTACTCAGGTTCCTTTTCAACAGCAGCTGCATCTGTACAGGTGAGCTACTCACCCTCACCCTGCACTGATCTGAAATTTCTTCATTTAGACAGTAAGAGGCAGCAATGTTAAAAGGAGGGATGCACAAAAGAACAAGTAGGAATATTTCAGGATGTGGGAATGGATATACAATGGATACAGCTGTTTCAAAAGGCAATGTTCTTCTTATAACTAAAAGGGTTATGACCCTGCACGCAGGCAGCATTAAGGCAGCCACAGGAAGATTCAGGTGTATGACTGAGGTTTACGGCTAGGGGCTAATTTTAGATGGCCTAAATCCAGTACTCAGTGTGACAGCAACAGTGACACTGAAGTGGAGGCTCCCGATACACTGCTCTGCACTAGTAGCAATCTGATGCCACAGTGTGATGGCTGTAGGGACTCATTATGATATCCCATTGTCATTGACGATAACCCTTGTCCCCGAAGACTGTAGGCGAAATTCAGTTTTGCTCCCCGTCTCACCACACACTCGCCCTCCCCTCACACCAGGATGCCAGAGCACAGCTGAGGGTCTCCCTAAAACAGGCAGAGCACCCTATGGAAATCTCCAGCAGACAACACCAAGCAAGCTTGGCAGATCAGAGGATCTACCCCGAGACAGCCCAGGCTGGCTCACCTCACCGCAGCATCATCAACTCCCATCAGAGTTCATCAAACCACACGAACAGGATCAGAGAGTGCGGAGACAGTTCCGTGTCCTGCCTGCTCAGCCCTTAAAGGAAACACTGTGCTACCAGAAAGAGCACTCTTTCCATGCTCCCTGAGAGGCCAGCTTGTCCACAAGCTGCTCACCAGGTCAGGCTGGCACAGGCAAAGTCATCCTGTTAGCACTGAACACCCATCTGTCAAAGGGAGAGCAGATGCATGGCTGCTCCTTTTCCCAGAGCAACCCAACCCACTGGTCCCTTCGTCTGCCCATCAGAATTGGGACTTCTGCTACTGCTGCCACAGGGAAGAGCTCAGGATTATGGAGAACAGCAGCCCCATCCAACAGCAGCTGGGCTCTGAAATCAGGTCTGCAGGGGAGGTTCATTCTCATCATCATTTAGATCAGATGGTGGAAACAATGGGGAGAGAAAGACACATCTTCCTCCAGTTCTCAGTCTCTATTCCTCCTGTTCTTCCCCAACACTTCAAAATGCGTTTCCCTCTCACAAGCTCTGCAACTATCTCCTCAATTTTACCAGCCCAGCAGAACTGACTCTTCCAGGTACCGCAGGGAAGCCATGAAGTTCCACCTCAGTTGCTCTGAATTTTTATGGCTTTCACTTTGCTATGCTTAGTCCCACAGACTGTCATTAGTTAATTACACATCCATCAGTCCTTTTTACAGAGGATTAAAATTCCTATTGTAATTACAAGTGAGTTGCCAATAGGTTAGATTGAAAATAAAGCATCTTGGATGTATGTGTTGTGCAGGGAAAGAAGGAGTCACTGAAGAATGAGTTAGGGACAAAGAGGAAAAGACCATTTAATATTTCATTATGTGAACAAAAGTGATTGGAAATTAAAGTAAATAGAAAGTTTCTGAAAAACAATGGACCCTCATATAACTAAAATACATTGTTAAGCATTAAAATCTTCCCTTTCATGCTCACAAACACAAATGACCTGTTTAGGAAAGCATCCCAAGCAAAGCAAAAAATGTGTCACTGAAACTGTAGTGCAGCACCTTAAATCCTAAAAAAAACCCCCACTGAACAGCAGCACAGGCTTCATGAGATGTTGTGGAATATGGATAAACACATCTCAAGGGCATTCTAATCCAGAGAAATGTACTAGTCTGAATCCTGCAGCAGCGTGAATCTGTGGCAAGGAAGGGTCAAACTGGCCCCGGTGTGCATAAACATTCAGGAGCTCTAAAGATCCACTTTTTTTGCCTACTTCTATCAGTCACATACATGCACACACACGCAGATCGTATTCCTTTCACACTGCACAGGATTTCCAGGAAATTGGACATCTTTCCTCAAATTGTATGCTGTCCACCTCATAAGAAGACTCATACTTCCCTGGCTCTGACCCTAATGGTGTTGATGCCACAGGATAAGGCAGGACCAGAAAGTCTGAACAAATGTGAGTGAGCTATGGAGGGTCAGCCCTATGGGTGTGTAAACTGCACAGTCACCAGGACCGCAGCTTGCCAAGCGCTCCCACCTGTCAACGTTTCCATTTCACTCATCTGCCTGCGGACACTTTCGCTTTGTCTCTGGGAGGTGACAAAGCTTTGTGCTTTCACGGAGCACTGAAATGTCTCAACACCATCCGTGAGCAAGAAAACATTAGGGTGTGCTCAGACCAGAAAGGGCTGGGAAGGATAAGTGCAAGTAGAAACACTAGCACGAAAGCACGGAGATTTTGAGCGAAATATGAAAACTAGAACAAAACCAGTGAAGGAATGCAGAACTCCTCTGCCTTTCAGACCTCCTGACACCACAGTACTTGATGTCTAGCCTTGAAAATTACTTCCTAACAGCAAGTATCTGCAATGCCTGCTTCTAGACAGGTATCCATTGCAAATCCTGGCATTAGTGTCCTGAAGTGGAAACTACTAACTCCCTGTTGATGGGAGTGAGAGAGCGGATGGGTGTCTGGCAGACAGCCAGGGTCTCCACAGCTCCATAAAGTAGCAAAAATCAAGGCAACCTAGGGCTGAAACTCTCCCTGTAAGCAGGAATTTTAAGGTAACATCCTTGTTACAGTCACACAAAGGCTCACTTGAGTCTGCCCAGCTGCCTCAAGCCATAACTTACTACCAAAGAACAGAAGTTACTCTGTATATGTAATAGAGCAAACAAGTCAGGCAGTCTCCTGAGCTGCAACATCAGAAGGACATTGTCGGTGTGCCTGCAAACAACCCACTGTATTTAGCTAAAAAAATGTGTCTGAATGTGATTTTCACCACTTAGAAACATCACATAGAATCATTAAAGCCTCCTGCACTGAAGGAGGAGGAAAATGAATGGAATATGTTCAGCACCACAAGTTATCCTTTCATTTTTCACATGCTGCATCCAACTGCAAATACAGAGCTCTTGGAGAAGCTCCTTCGAGTCTTGTGTTTACAAACAATTCTGCTGAAGTTGGTCAAGTTGGTCATGCTTTTACCTGCAATTAGAGTTTAAAGGAAGCCAAGAAATACACAACGATGAGACACATTGCTCTAGGAAGCATTAATGGAACAAAAAGGGTCCTTAATGTGTTTCCCCCTGTGGGCTGTCATGTTCATCATGTGGGGAGACCTGAGAGGCTCCTCTGCCCCACTACACCCTAGGCTTGCCATAAACCAGCACCCAGACATGCGGACTTGCACATGGTGAGATTGGAAAGGGGCATAGGGATACATGTGGGTCTAACACCTAGCACAGCACTTCCTCCTTTTACCAAAAAAAAACCATTTTAGTACTAAAACAAACTCACAGCACGTGTGCTACTGTCCTATTTAGTGTACCAGGTATTTAGTAAACTTTCTTGGAGAAACATTTGCAAGTACTTCAAGTAATTCTTTCTCATGCCCTAGAGATTTCTCAAGTACTCCACCCATTAGGAAATTACTTCAGTGCCATACAAAAACCTGGTTTGACATTGTTCACTCAGAATTCTGTTATTTTCTGTAACTAAGGTTAAAAAACAAAAATAGAAAATAGAAAAAAGAAAACTACCTGAACAATATGAGCGTTCAAAACTAATGTTAAAAATCAGACCCCTGGGGAAAAAGAGCAATTACAGAAAGATTTTAAAAATACAACACAGTGGTATTAAGATAATGGGGTCAGATTACAAGACATAAACTGAGCTATGAAATTAGGACATGTGAAGACAGCTGTCAGAAACGCACATTTCTATCAATTTCAGCAAAACGCCATCACTCCAGTTTTGGTTACAAGTCCTTAGCTGTCCCAACTCTCTCACGATAATGTAATTCAAAATTCTTTTCTTAGACAGCTTTTTTTTAAACTCGGCAGCTCTGCTCAGAGAATTAGTGCAAATCAAGTGCAGTAGAGCTTCTGTGTTCTAACAGACAGACCACTAACCCACGGTGCATTAATTTCTCCTAATGATATGCACTGCCTGCACAGAGCTACCTATCCAGTCCATACAGCATTACTTATCAGGCAGTGATTCAGTTAGGCTGTAAAACATATGATTAAAGCTCCAATTAAGGAAAGGCTTCATCTTCAAGAAGGACATTTATTCATATGTTTAAGTGCTCCCGTGTATCAAAGCCTGAACGTTCTGCTTTACTGCAATGAGGTTATTAAGAAGTTAAACAAGTACTTAGATTTTCTGAAATCATGGTCTCAAAAAAAAAAAGGAACCAGATCCCCAAATAGAAGGTCTCATTTTAAATACATTTTTAATACATTCAGAATTACTGTATTACATCTGAGCCTTAAAACAGCAAGCACTTGATTACACGCATGTACAAGAACCCATTTCTGGATTACCATAATATGCTACCAAGCTGAAGCATTAGAGAGAATAAAAGTACTTCAATATCTGTTCTCTTTGAGCAGGGCTTAAGAAAAGTCAGATGCATAATATTTCATGACAGCTTTCTAGACTGTAAAATTTTTATTGTCAGAAAACCTGTTCAAAGAACAAGCAGCCTAAGTAAATGTGCTGTCTGGTACATGAGAACACACCAAAGGCAATTTCACTTGTTTTCACTGGAATGCCTGGGAAAAAACCCCAAAACCCTGAGCTGCTGTTCAACAAGCAGCAGCTATATGGAGTATTTTTATACCATGCTAGCAACTGAAAAATAAATATATCAAATACTTTAAAAGGAATGTGGTGAGTGGAAAGCCTCTTGCTCAAAAAAAAAGGTCAAGGGACCAACTATAGTAATTCAGAATATCATCCAGATTCCTGCCAGGAATTTTTACACCAGCACTTCAGGATGCTTAAAATGCACACTGAACAGCTTCCCAAATATCACATGCACCCAATTATTCCCAAACATTCTAATAAACCAAAACACCACTAGGGCACATATATATCTATCTCCACAAGTCTTTAAGAGTACACTTGTCAGATAACTTCTCTACTGTACTGTAATACTGTGAGGTATGAATAACTGAGAATTTAGAACACCAGTTCTTCATAGTAACTTCTTGTGACCCCATGTCAATATGTCCTCAGGGAGGTGGGGTTTTTTGCAAGAAGACCATGGATATTAACTGAATACAGCAAACCTTTTTTTTTCTTCTGAAACAGATGTGACTCTGAAATTGTGGGAATCCTTTATGTATTTCCTTGCAATACTGCTTTAGAAAAGCAAGAGGAAAAAAAGTAGGCTTTTCCCCTTTCCACTCCTAAAAAGCAGTCGAGTCCAAGAACAGGGAATCTAAGAGCTAATGGTGAAATAAACGCTTCTACTTCCAGCTGAAGGAAGCTAGGAAAAGCACTTTCTGATCACTTACAAAAAAAAACATGTAAACTAAAAGAGAAATAACACAGCCTGTTACTAAACTGAAATGCATAATCAAAACATGGTATTTGACTCTTTTCAATACTGATGGGAGCCACACAATGGCAATATTCATGGAATCCATGAGGATGGGAGCAAGCCATTCTGCATGGGATGGGGTCAGACCATACTGCAGAAGCCACCACTTTCACTCAGTTCTGCACTTGAACTAGGACATACCAAAGTTCAGGACACAGCTCTATCAACACTGGCAGGCTGGAAAACCACAGCTTCCTGCACCAGACCTACTACTGGATGTGAGTCTTGGGCAGGGCTGTGGGCGTCAATCTTGGGGTGACCCAGATGTACCAAGCTTACTGTGCCTGTGCAGTGCCATGGTGCTGGCCCCAGGCACAGGCTCATGGTGACACGTCTGGTCCTGCAGGAGGCCAACAGCAGGATTCTCCTAAGGTTTTATGTTCAGCCTGGTTACAGTGCTCAGCAAAGTTGATCAGCACAAAATGCAGTGAAACAAAGTGCAGTCAGACAAGAGAACTAGAGTGTTTTGGCATCAAACATTTCTGAGTATTTCCAAAACATATTCAAACAACAAAATTATACCAAGTGGAATTCCAAGTACTGGTTACCAGGTCTAAGATTAAAATCTAAAGCTTTTCTAAATAACATCCTCTGTTCTTAATGACACTATGCAACATATGCTAAGCTAAGTTACAAGGAATTTCCACCCAAACTAGTTTGGTGCACTTTACTTTTAACATCCTGTTGACAAGAGGTAATACACCACTATTAAATAAAAGCACATTCTTCAAAATGACAAATGATAGATCATCCTTTCTGACCACATGAAGGCTTTTGGTAACTGTGGCATTTACTAAGTAAAAGGAACTGAGCTTTTGGGAGGTCAGATGGGTTGGTAACTTGGCTAGCTATCTCTGTTGAAACAGGAATAGGAAGTCAGATGTAACAATTTGCCTTTGACACAGAAAAAACGTTTATTTTTGTTAATCCGATAACAAAACCTTGGGATACACTAAATCCTTGAGCTGGAATGTTTATAGTTTAGATAGGGTGTATTCAGAAGACATTTGCAACATTGGCCTGTTCTAACATCAAGGATTTTTAGGAAATATTTGTAAACACACATTGTTAAAGTGAAAGCAGTGGAAAACAGTGGAAAAGCAGTGGAAACTAGAGGGACCAGCTTCATGTGATTGTTCAGAGTTTGCACTCTTCTTCTAACAAATTGGGCTGTTGGGGTCCCCTGGCTGGAGACTGCCAAAGCTGTGTCTGGAGCAAGCAGTGTCCCGACTGCAAGGCAAGCAGGTCAAGGCAAATAGAGACGTGACACAAAGCCAGACCTCCAAACGGATGGCAAGAAACTCCTTGGCGTCAGAGACGCACACAGAGTTTGCCAGAAACCAAGGAACAACTCAGCTGACAGAAACAATGAAACTGATCCTCCACTGAATTCTGCAAAATGTACAGAAATCCATCTATTAAAAAAAAACAAAACACATGCTTATTTATAGAAGGGGTGATCTGAGAAAATCTTTTCAGTGCTTGCAAATAAGATGATACCTTTAACATCTGTCATTTGGTTTCATTAAGCCACGAAAACTTAAACTTGCAAGAATATGCAAACTTGCTGACTACGAGCATTGAAATGCACTTTTACACTATTTTAGATTCACATCAACAGAAATCGCAGAATAAGTTAATTTTCCTTTTTATAACAATTTTTGTGTGACTGCTCAGTGAAAAGAATTAATGCATATAATATTTTAATCTGCCCTTATCTAATCTTACAGTCAAATACACTGCTCATTATTATAGAATAACTATGTTATTCAGGGTAGCCAATGTAAAACAAAACATTGAAAACTGCCCTTGATCCACATATATCTCAATTACTTAGAAAGTTTACCCAGTGATAACTTTCAAGTCTTAGCTACAAGAAAAGTCAGTGAACCAAAGACTGGGAGTCAAACCTGAGGATTTACACCTTAGGGAAGTCAGTATCTCTAACAAAGGCCTTTGCCATTAAGAAAGCAACATGAATAGCTACCCATTATGCTGAAATTTGGCAAGAAACAACAGTAGAGGTATGGACCCAGACATAAGGCTGTTTTGAAACTGAACACATTTACTGAAGTAACTACTACTGCTGCTTTTCATGACAGGTAATTAAACTAGTCGGAGAGTATCCCTAAACCACTCCTCTGCCAGCTCCCCATTGAGCCCTTCCAAAGACAACTGGAGATGAGGAAAGGACAAGTTCCAGCTTTGGCCAGATCAATAGAGGCAAAAAATAGAAGTAAACTCCAGTAGCAATCCCCTGACTGAGCATCTCTCTGCTTGTACTCTCAGTGTTCACATTTAATCTCCCTCGTTACCAGCCCACACATGAGAAAAGGTAAGAGCCCAGCATGCTGGGAGAGAGATCCTGGGAGGAATTCTGCTGAAGGCAATTCCTTCCACATTGCCCCCTGCTCCAGGTGGAGGAGCCCCACATGCCCAGGCTTTGAATTTGGGGCACCTCTAATCTCTGACAGGGCTCACATACATGCTACAGAACAGAAGTTGCAAACTATGCTGGAATAGCAAAAATACCTTCAACTACTATTAGTCTTACACTCTTGACTAACCTTAACAGCCATGTATTTTTTAAAACAACTGTCTATTCCCACTTCTATAAATAAACATTTCTAACAGAGCATGTTCTATTTTGCTCTGCATTTTATTAACGGTGTAAGACAAATACGACATTTCCTTGAACTTGAGTAAAAAAGCTGTTTGACTGATGACACTGTCTATCATATGACACAATGTTGTCTCATTGCTGCCCTGCCCTCTCCCACCCGATTTTCCATATCCCCCTTCTGTCTCTGTGTTTCCGGCTCCAAGCATTCCCAAGATGATTTTTGCCTGTACTGTGCCAAGCACAGTGAAGAGTTAGTTTCTCAAGGGTTCAATGCAACTACTTAGAAATCCAGAGGTTAGTATAAGACATGTAATAAACCAGAAGCATCCATCAAACGCAGTTAGAGGTTTGCATTCATCATTCCCTCACTTCAATTCCAAATTTCAACCTACATTATAGAAATAATTATAAGGGAGAACAGCAACCTGTAAACATAGGAGATTTCAGCCCCAAGTGCCTCAGCATCCAGTAACAACTGGCTAGTCTCTACATGATCTTAGCCATGAAGTCCAAGCCCTGCCAATGGGAGTGTTTCTAATGGAGTGTTTTTCAATGGACCTGCTTATGTGTGCAAAGATAAGCAATTAGGAGCTTATCTTTGAAAGAAGCTGCCCCACCTCCCAAACCCTCAGAAAAATGGCTATGTAAAACAGAGCACTGAAAGAACTCGCAGACTTATTATATTACAAGACCACAGTCTTACAGAAACCTTTGTAGACACCCTTCTGCTAGCTGGTCTTTTAATTATGACCATGACAACTAATGCCCATAGGCAAAATAGGCATTTTGTCCTCATTGCTGCAGAATATGGGAAAAAGACAAGAATTCTTGACTTTTTCTCTACTCTTCACAAGTGTATGTTTCCTTAATTTGTTGGTCCATCCTCCCAAAATGTGGTAAGCTAAGTTAACAAAGGGGTTGAAATTGGTCTAGCCATGCACACTGCTTGGGTATTTACAACAAAAACATTGACCAATCCAAAAAATACATGTCCTTATAGTAGTATTGTCTAAATTATGTACATGTATGTGGCTTCTACTTCACTCCAGGCAAAGGGCATGATTGCCTTTCCCACAAATCCTCTGCGGAGACTGTGATGAAGAATCCCCACCACTGAAACCATCAGGGCAACTGTGGAGAGGTCAAGAGGGTGCAAGATTGCATCTTCGCCATTGTGCAAAACTTCAGCAAGCAAGTTATTGCTGGCCCCGTGGATGTTGTCTTAGCCCTAAAATGGGTAAACCCCATGGGGAAGAGTTCCAGAATCAGTGGTTGGCAGAGCGCCCGCTGCTGAGAAAAATGTTCCAGTGAGTGCAATGGTAAACAGCCCACAGGATCAGCTCCATTTCCCCAATGACTACGGCTTTGTAACCTTCTGGCTTTCTGAAGGGGGGGAAGACTGGCTTGTTTTCCTTCATCATCTCCCCACCTCCATCAAAATGCTTCAAAAATTAATCACAGGCAGAACACATGAACTCTCCCATCTACTGCTCAGACATAACCAGTGCCAGCCTGCATGTCACTGCTTCTACTTAATTCTGGAATTTTCTTTGCATGCAAATGATTAGCCTGGATACTAATTGTCATGAATGTGTTTTTCCTTCTATGTACATAGGGGTTTGGAGCGTACAATTTTGAATTATTTGCAGCTATATATACATGCGCAAAGAATTCCCCCCCACAGCAACATACAGTACATAAGAGTGTAAGAAGAGGTAGCCTTGAAGGAGTCATTCCAGTCCCTGAAAACAGATATAGCTCTTCTGTTGCAGTGATTTTTCCTTTTTGCAAATATATAGGAGCACATAAATGTTTTCAGATCTGCAAGTTTCATTCCTGTCTATCTGAAAATACAACAGTTTGTATAACCAAACATGAATATCATCAAAGCTCCTATCAGATACAGACAACATCCACTCCTTGAGGAATGACTCATGTCTTATACTTTCCATCCTCTCCTCATTTTTACAACAAAGCAAAAGGCAAAAAAGCTTGCAACAGACACAAATACTGACAGTCTCAATTAAAGGGCAGAAGCATGAGCGTGACAGTAAAGTGGTAATTTTTTCCTTCTAATAAAAAGTGATCCTGTCTCCTAACCAGCATCTGGACAAACTAGAGAAGTCGGTCCAGAAGAAATAAATGGTTCAACAAGTTCAAGTGCAAAGTGCTGCACCTGGGTCAGGGCAATACCAGACATGAGTACAGCATGTGAGAACTCATTGAGAGGAGCCCTGCCAAGAAGGACTTGGGGGTTCTCGTGGGTGAAACCCTGGACATGAGCCAACAGCATCAGTGCTTGTAGTCCAAAATACCAACTACATCCTGGGCTGCATCAAAAGCAAAGTGGGAAGCAGATCAAGGGAGGGGATTCTGCTAATCCACTCTGCTCTTATGAGACCCCAGCTGGAATTCTGCACCCAGCCCTAGGGTCCTCAGCACAGGAAGGACATGGGCCTGTTAGAGCAGGTCTAGCAGAGGGCCACAAAGATGATCAGAGGGCTGGAACAACTCTCCTCCAAAGGCAGGCTCAGAGAGCTGGGATTGTTCTGCCTGGAGAGGGGAAGGCTCCAGGAACACCTCACTGCGGCATTCCTGTACCTAAAGGGGGTCTATAAAAAGAGGGAAAGTAATTTTTACACAGGCAGATAGCGACAGAACAAGGGGAATGATTTTAAACTAGAAGAGGGTGCTAGGAATAAGTCCTTTCCTCAGAGGGGTAGTGAGACATTGGAACAGGCTCCCTAGAGAAGCCGTGGATGTCTCATCCTTTGAAGGCCAGGCTGGAGAGTATTCAGAGCAACCTGGTCTAGTGGAAGACGTACCTGGCCTAGGGCAGACAGGTTGAAACTAGTTGGTCTTTAAGGTCCCTTCCAACCCAAGCCATTCCATGAGTCTGTGATCTCTTGTCTCTCCTGGCAACAAAAAGCAAGTGTAACAAGTACCCAGGGGTGGCCTGTCTACAACAAGCTCTGGAAGTACTCAGGAAGAACTCCATGCAGGGGATCTGTTCTAGTGCACATGAAGCCAGATTCACGTGTCCCAAATCACTGTGCCTGGCTGGCTTTGGGACCCCACTCAGAAACACAAGGAGCAAGGATTCTTGGAGGTCCCATAGCTAAGTTAGCCAAACTCCACCAAAGCTGGAGTTGTGCTTGCAGGAACTAAGGACACTCAAAGAAGAAGGTAAACTGGTGACCTTTCTAACTATGTATTGTGGGTTTTCTCTTGTGGGCTGAGCAGATTCCCCTAAAAATACAGTAAAAAAGCACCCAGATCTTGGGCAACTCATTACATTTTTTCATTATTATAACAGAATAAAAGAAACCAGAAATGGGGAACACATATGTCATTGTGCACAAGTACCAACACACACAAAGAGATCTAGGAAACTCCAACAACAAAGTGGTTTTTTATATTGCTACATTTTTTATTTGAAAGTGTGTTTGCAATGCAGTTAACCTGGTTATGCTCTCAAGCCTAGAAATTTCTACTTGGCACCTCTGTTGCTCCCTGGAAGACTAGGAGTTGGAAAAGTCCTACTTCAGCAAGAAGGGAAGGATGAGGACCTTTGTAATTTGAGATACATTTGTTTTTTTAGCGTTTTAGTATCTCCTAGCAGTGACCTACTTTATGAATGTAATGCCCACTCAGTTCCCACTGAGCCGAAACCATTTACAAGAGACACAGAGAAAGATTACTGAACACTATATTCTTACTGATCAGCACAAAGTTATTTGGCGCAAGCATCTCTGTAAATGTTTGTCCAAGACTAGGTAAATTTGCAGTGTACGATGGCCCTCAGACCTGTGCTTCTGTCAAGTGAGAAGGCTCATAGTCTAGCACTGGAGTTAAGCTGTGCTTCAGCAGAAGCTGAGCTTAATATCATTGCTATCTTTCCCTTTGGCTCTGTGCTTTTTTGTTTTGTTCAATGTTTCCCTTTGCAAAGAAAAATATGATTATTTTTAAAATGGAATGAATGTCAGGGCAAAGAAGAGAATTTGTGAAGTACATTACACTGGGCTCCACTTTGGCACGGAGAAGCCAGAAGAAGAGAAGGGAACTGTACCTACCTCTGGGCAAGCACCCAGAGGAAAAGCACAGCTCCAGAATCACTTTCAGCCTCACGAAGCTGAAGGCAATGTCTGCTTTAGGATATGCAAGGAGGTCTGACGGACTCAGTTCGCAGCAACACTGGCAGCCTGCCACAGTATTTTCTTCACGTATGCCTGAGATATCCATGGGCCCAGAGCTGTAATTATGGTCTCGGATATCACAGTACTACTAGCCCAGGAGATATTTATGGATCTGATACACACAACCTATAGGCACCGTGAAGTTTCAGACACATTCAAGAAAACTCCCCATGCAAGAAGAGAGATACCAAGTCTATAGCAGCTCTTTTGAGCTACATCAAAGCAACACTGGGTCTCACCACTAAAAGTCACTGAAAGGTCTGGACAGGGTGAAGCGCGAGCACAGGGCTCAGGCTCACACCACAGATATTATCAGACGCATACTAATGAACTGTGAACCAGGTTAAGCATTAGCACTGCTTGTTTCGCTATGAAGTGACTTACTGCTTCTCACAGTTGCATTTTAAACTTACAATAATAATACGGACAAGTACATACTTTCCTCCACCAGAAGCAAAAGGCCAGACAACCACTTCCACACTATTTATTTCTACAAAGCTTACAAAGCATTTAGAGAATATAGTGCAATCCAAGAACCTAGCTAGAGAGAAAAAACTCCATCTTGTTTGCTACCTATATTGCTAACTTTTGCCCCAAAGCATACTATCACACAAACAAAATCACCAAAAGGTCACATCTGAGGAAAAGAAGCCCATGGCCACCAGTGGTGTGCATGCAGAATATACTTCAGCATGGGGAACGGAAACTATACCAGGTTGCCAAATCCTAGTTCCGCATGAAGCCTTGGGAAGTTTCCATGGCCTTGCGTGAGCAGACAGGACTTTGTCTAGAATACCCCATTGGACAGTAAGATGCATAGAAGAAAACAAGTCTGATTCTCATCATACCGGCTTGGCTCTGGAGCATCTCTGGTTTATTCTGAAAGAATACCTCCCACTTTACTACAACTTTAGACACTCTGCAAACACTTCTCAAGCCACACTCTAAAGCATTACTTTCAGCAGTGTAACTGCAGCCATGCCTTTATCAATGTGCAGTGCTTTCTCCAAAATAGCTCATGTTCATTGAGGTAAAGGTTTCAGCCACCCTCATATTAAAGCAGCAAGCCAGACACCCACTCACATTCAGGCACAGACAAGTCCTATACAGGACAAGAATCAGGACAATATATTTGTTTTGAAAAATATTCAAGGACAGGATTTTGAAACTTCTGTTTCCGTAAATATCAAAATCCCAAACCCAGTGCCTGCCCTTAACCAAGACCACTTGCCCTTCAGGCTGAGGGCAGCCAAACATATCAGATTGCTCTGCCTGCTCACAGGCAGTTGGAAAGCTGCATGGGGGTATTTCAGTCACGGCCTGTATCTCTGCTAAAATTTACTTCTTAAAAGCATTCAGTGCCTATTTACCAAGAGGACTGGAAGTCACCCTGCAATGCTTTCTTTACTACAGTAATTCAAAATATTTTACAACTTACAGTGCTCTCTGAAGGAAGTCATTCGATATTGCTGTATAGAGTTAGGAAGCAGAGTGCTTTCGTATTACAGAAAACACAGAGCTTTAAAATAAACTACACTGAAACATCTTCATTACTAAAGCAGCTTTGCACTGAGAAAGCCTTATGATGAGAAAGCAGTGCAAACATTCCAGCAAATGCAGTTGTCTATTCTTAGTGTCAAAAAAATTTTAAATGCAGACTAGAAAACAAAAGTATTGTATATTTTGTAGGTGCTTACATAAACCACATAACCCTAAACCCTGAGCAGATTAGAAGTGTACATTAACACGGATTAGAAGTTAACACTTACAATACAGATGAATATATTTTTTCCTTCCTGATACCAGCTGCATGAGACTGTGGCAGAAGGAATGCCTTTAAACCAAGAGGAAATCTCTGCATTTTAAACTCAGGCTTCCTCCAGCTTAATCAGGTATTTTTTCAGTATGAAAGAAGTTCTTCTATTTAAAGTAAAACATACTGACAGTGTGCCATTTTAGCAATTCTATTCCACACAGATATATCCTAATACTGCAGCCTTTCTAAACACTTCACACAGATATTTCTTTAAAAGTTACACTGACAAAAGTCATTTCACCCTTTTGGGAAGTACTTGGTATCTATTTATTTTCAGCCTTTAAGAGTCAGGACACCAAGGTTTCCTTTTGCCTTAGCTCTAAGCACCACACAGCTTGATTTTAGCCAAGCCACAAATAACATTTATTTTAGCTATTTAATCATTCTAGTCCTTACCTTAAAGGAGAGAAGAAAAAAAAAAAAGGAAAAAGAAAAAAAAAAAAAAAAAAAAAAAAAAAAGCCTTCTCTACTTTCTTCCATGAGAAGCAAATACTGGCTTTCTGCTCTTTTAGGGTATCCTTTGCTCTTCAGCCAGACAGAAAGCTGTATTCCAACATACCTTGGAAGGAGAGCGGCTCTCGCTGCCAGCTGTGTGACTTTTCAGTAGCTGCGCTCCGACTCCGGCGTCCCCAAGAAGCACGGCGATGTCACCGAGCCCCGGAGCTCGCAGGGAGCAGATTGCTCTCACACGCCCTTCCTCCTCTCTGGGCATCTGACAGCTGCACACTTTTAAGGACTGCAGCAGGACTCGTCTCCCAGCCCCTCTGCCGCTCCGAGGAATCATCCCCTCCCTGCTATTAAGTGCACGCTGCCATTATATCTTAAAAGCACGCCACAGCTTGCATGCAGGAGCTGTGGGAAAGCTGCATTTATTTGTACAGGAAGCTTGAGTACAGCACTTCCTACTTCCCATGCGAGACTCAATTCAGCTGCAGGTGATTGCTTAAACCCTGTCAGCTCCCAGCCGATGCACAGCCTCACGTTCTGATTTCGGTATCTGTGCAGCTTTTAACCACAGCTCCCATCTGAGCCCTGACAAGGCAAAACTGAAGGCAGCGAGGCATTAGATGTGGCACTCATAAAAGCCCTCCCAAATTAACCTGGTTTGGGAGTGCAGTTTGCATAGCAGCTGATGTCTGAAACATTGCTGGCTTCTGCTTGTGAAAAATGTCATCTAAGAGTGATTTCTTCACGTCGGAGGGGAAGGGAGCAAAAAGTCTAAACTCACAAGTAAAGTATCAGTGTAATTTCAGATCTGGGTGCTTAGTGATGATGGTGCTCATCTTATTCTGTCAATACTAAAATTTCACTCTTTAAGCTGGCCCTGTATGCAAGAGGGGTTGGGAATCCTGCAGTTCCATATTCCACACCTAAGGGTGTGATTCACAGCCGCCAAGTAGCAGGAGAATATCTAATTGCGCCACATGACACCGAACCCTCAAGAACTTTTCCTGCTGTAGGAAATGCACCACACCCACAGATAAGAAACACAGATATCTCAGAGTGCAGGGGGTGCAGAAAAACAAAAGTATAGATGTTAATCTATAATTTTTTCCTTATGATGAAATAAGTTTACTTTGTACTTCATGCAAGCATTGCTGGCGTTTTGCCTTCAGTACTTTCCTGTGAAAAATTATATATAGGCATTTCTTCCGGGGTGTATAGAAGCTCACAGCTGAGCTTTTAGTTATTTTCAGACAATTATACTACATCAGCTTAATTTAAGGAAAAGGCAGAAAACTTGTGCAACTTTAATTCAGCCTCCTTGCACCTTTATATTACAGCTTTGCTTGAATTACCATCACATACTCTTTTCCTCTCAGAATAAGTACAAACTTAGAATTTATCTATTTAACACTGGGTGTTTTATATAATTTTAGATATATATATATAATTTTTATATCCATTATATAATTTTAATATACTAATTTTATCTATTTATATGTTATTATTATATGTTTATATATTATTTTTATATATTCAGGGAGAGAGGGGAAAATTACCAGAAAAAATGTAGCTGTTCCAACATGTGGAATCATGTTGATCCCCTTGGTGTTCATCAGTAGGGTTACAACAGGATTAGGCAAACTAGAGCCATGTCACATATCCTGCCACTTGAGCTAGCAGAGCACTTCCCAACAGAAACAGACTTACATCCTCAGCAGTGACCAATCCTACACAGTACTCAAGTAACGCTTAAGGTTCAGAGCTATATTTTTAGGCTCTAGAGCAGCAGTGAAAATGTGGAATTCTTTGTAAAACTTTATGAGTAGGAAAGGATTCTCCTTCTGTGGTTAGATTTTTATCCTCCATGTCCTGTTCTAGTATGAAATAGCTTAAGCCTCTATCAGTACTCTCCTCACTACCTCTTCTCTATTCCAGCTCCTGTATTTTCTTCCTGCAGCTGCTCCCTTTCCTACTGTGCCTCCATACACAAGTACTTGTTAGGCCACAGATGAAGCTCAGCAAGAAAACTCTTCCTGTTCTCAGCCCCTGTGCTCAGCACCACAGCACTTGAACAGCAAAAGGCAATTATCTCAAGGAGGAGAGTGGTGAGAGAGGGAGGATGGAGGAAATCAAGTCATTCATGCAGGTGTAGGGAAAATGGCTGGGCAGTAAGTTCAGAAGCAGAGCAGAGCAGGGCAGCTGCCAGCAGCAGAGTAGCAGAAGTAGCATCTGGTTTGGTAGTTAATCCTTGCTGGCACAACAAAACAAAAACAACCTTCACCGAAGTAGCCTCCACCAGTCAAGAAAAAGAACTGCAAACAAAGGTTAGTCATCTTCCCTTCAGATAAATGATGAGGCCAGCTTGTATCTAGGGGGCTGTTCTTTTAAACTATGATAACTAGATTTAGCACATTAAAATGCACACAGATTCTGGAAACTTCAGCTACAAACATCCCATCATACTTTTATCCCATTTCCTACTATGTGTCTCCATGCAAGTTATAATGTGATGGCATAAATGTGCAAACCTGCTTACAACAAAATTATTTTCCCATAGACATCACAAAATTAGTAAAAAAAATTATGAATGTTTCTCGAGACATTTAATTAACTGAAAATGTTAAGATATGCTTGATCCAAGCACTCCACTTCTCGAGTATCAAATCCTGAACTGTGGTGCCCAATTCACACACTGGACAATCACTTACTGATGCTCTGTGGACAGCTGGCGATGGCCCTGCTTCCATCTTCTCTTCCATATTTGCCCCTACTCCTGTGCTTATCCAGGATCTCTGCAGCAAAGAGGAGCTGAAGGTGACGTGGCACTGTGCAGGAGCTCAGGCTATAAGGACTTGAGATGATCAATACTGATGATTCTTTCAACTGCCATCACCAAAAGACGTGAGCTGGACTGTTCTGAGCTCTTCTGTCAAAATGATTTCTCTTCCAGCTATACCTCGAGCCCAGGTACTTCACAGTTTCACAGTTTCACATCTTCTTGGCAAGCTAATTTTGTGAAGTGTTATGAGTCATGCTAAAATTGCTACCCAGCTCAAATCCCTGAATCTCTTAACGCAGATTGATTGGTTTCCTTTTTGAGCCAACAAATAAAAAAAATAAATAAATAAAATTTCAGACTGTCACGCAATGCCAGACAAGGCACAAGCTAAGTTCTCCCCATTTGCTTTCTTCTTGGGTAGCAGTGACGTAAAGAACAAGACTGAGATGGTCCAATTAATTTTTTGGACACTCTTAACTGATGCTTTTATACCTCGAGGCTGAGGGAATGGCTGAGCCTTTGAGATGTCAAAATGCAGTATCACTGGAAACTTCTAGCTGAGTTACTAGCCAGAATAAAAATAAAGGCTGGCATAGTTAATTACTAACATTGCTGTGTCATCCTTGCAGCGACTTGAAATACTTCAGAAATGACTAAGCCACTCTGCATTAACCAAAATTACTAATTAATTTTTTACATAGATGGGTAAAAAAGTAATAGGCTGACCACTGAAAAGATCACTCACATCCCACAAACAAAATACCATTAACAACAAGTGAAAACACTGAGTTAGTGTATAACTAACAGTTTCATTGTAATTCTACATAAAGAAATAGGACTAACTTGTGAGGAAAAGAAAGAAATTTTCATGACCCTGTTTTGCAGTTTTCAACTAACAAAAAACAAACATTCTGAAAAATAATTGGTATCCATAGGTGTAATATAAAAACAGATTTTGTAACAAGTTTTAAAACAAGTTTTAAAACCAGAGCCTAACTAAAAAAAAAAAAAAGAGTCTTTACTTGGTGTACATGCAACTAATCCATTTCCCTACGGAAAAAGAAAGTATTTGTAGATGTAAGAGAGACAGTTTCACAACAAGAATAGATACTAATGAGTAGCATAACCAATGCTTAAAACAAAACAGGAAAGGATTTTGTACAGGGAGTATATATAAATTATCTGAAGTTGCAAGTGTGACGCCCCTGATGTCATGGACTATTAATAGCTGTCTTCAATGGGAACTATTTTAAAGGTGGATTACACCATCAAAAGTCATTTGTGATACTTTCATAAACCAAATGTTTTAAAAAGAAATCTCTATTCAATATATGTATTTATATAATCACACAATACTAGAAATCAGATGTCAGTGTAAAAAAACACAGAACTATGAAATATTTTGCATGCAGACAAGCTTTATTCAGTGTAACTACAAGAAAATCAGGATCACATCTTTTCCTGTTTAAATAACCCTATTGTTCTACAATTCAGTGAGTGACTTGGTATGCAAGTCACTCACTGACAAACCACGCTTGAAATCTTCATTATTCCCTTTAGATAAAATATAAAACTTTATTATAAGGAGTTTTCTATTGGAGTGAAATAAATCAAGTTAAATTATTTTGAAAGAATAGTAGGTACAAATCTAAAGAGCTTTTTATTTTACAGTAATAAGGGAGTGGGATGGCACAGTGTCTACTGAACATTTATAATGATTATGATCTCAAAATGTATGGATTTGTCTCAGACACAAAAATGGTGGTTGACTTACACTCATCCTGCACCCATGAACAAAGAAAAATGCAATATTCATTAAATTTCGTTGGCATAGTGGACCATCTCCAAACAAAATCATATGGCTTCCATAAGTTCTGTATTTCTTCTCTATCCATATTTTTTCCTGTGTTTATACTTTGACCTATCTTTTGGTATTTGATCCATACAGAACCATGCTAGAGGGAAAAAAACAAATAGATAGTCTCAGCAGAAAACCATTAGAAGTCAGACTGCTACCCCAGTGGGTAGTTTTCAGGTGCTTAGAAATCTCAGCTTAACGATCAAGGCCAATGGCTTTGACAGTGTATTATTGAAATTCCAGTACAATTTATCTTCTTAGGACCTGGGAACATCGAGAGAAAGTGTATTTGCCCCCATAGCAAAACCTGCTGGTGGCAGAGCTCTACTGGCAGTGCCACCAGGAGCAGGCGTTTTGCCACTGGCAACCAAACAGTTCTGCAACAGCTCTACACAAATTTTTGCTTAGGCTAACTCCTTCCTGCTCACTAAGTGTATGGAGAACCAGCCTGCAAAAAGAAGAGAAGCCAAGTTGCTATGAGCCTGCCATAAATAAGATACTGATGAGCTGCCACTGAACAGCAGACTCCCAGCCCAGGGGCAGCCAGAGCAGCACCCTCAGCCCAGGGCATGTCCTCAGCCACCTCTGTGCACTCGAGACTGGGGGAAGAGGCAGGCCACGGTCACACTCCCCCCGACCTTCTCCCGTGACATGTGACATGCCAGCCATCATTTCGCAAGGTAGCTGTGTCCCTCCCCAGCCACACAGGGATCATCAATGATGGGATAGCAGTGCTTCTGGAGACACTGCAGCCAGGGGACATGGGACACCCCCCAGGCTCAGAGGCCTCCCTGTGCAAGCAGGTCCAGTTCCCCAGCTGGACAGCACATGTAGCTCCCCACAAACCAGCACCACCTCATGAACTGGTGATAAAAAATGAAATTAAACCAAACAGCCTGCTTTGCTCTCATGCCTATGTGTTACACATACAGAAGTGGAGTTGCTCAGTTCTTAAGGGCATCAGGTAACAGGTGAGACTTTCTAGATGCAAAGAGTCATAAAGCAGCATTGAAGCAAC
Source organism: Acanthornis magna (assembly GCA_036785705.1). Lineage (NCBI taxonomy): Eukaryota > Metazoa > Chordata > Aves > Passeriformes > Acanthizidae > Acanthornis > Acanthornis magna. Next base: position 22,024,668 of record JAWUZG010000025.1, on the reverse strand, counting down.
CATACTAAATACACATGAAAGAGGAGACACTGAAGTTGTCCTCTTGCCTTCTCTCAAAGTTAGCATACATTTTTAACAAGAGTATATAAAGATTGCATGGGGATAGCTTAAGGCTCAGATAAATAAATTTATTTTCTATTAACTGTGCTCACAGCTAACTTCAGAGCATGGCACAAGCTTTCATTTATGCAGAGATATTTTTCTTCCTTTTGATTGTGTGCCCAAAAGGACACATTTTGTTGACTTTTAACAAAGTGTTTTGGTAATGTACCTGGAATTACAGTGATTTCAGACAACAGAATCACCATCAGTTTAAAAATTGAGAGGGGAAAACCATCCTGGCAGCCAGCACAGGAAGTTTCCTCTGTAACAGAGGTCACCAACCTGACCCTGTCATGAGATAAAAATGTGCACACTGTTTTCATGTCTCTAATTCTACTGTGTTTTCTGTCTTGTCTCGAGCTCTTAACTGCTTTTTTTGGAAATATTAAGAGATAGTTTTATTTCTTCCAACCCAAGCCAGTCTCCTAGGTGATGGCTTTGCCTTAGCCTGGTGAGACTATCTACAGGTTTAAGCACAGCCAGAATTTGGAGGGGAAGGTGGCAGGGAGCACCTAATAATACATTTCAGCCCAGACCTTGTTGTTTTAACTAACTTCTAAAGTCAAGGATGGGCAGGCGAGAGATGAGATAGAGCTGAGGCACTTAATTTTACAGCTATAAAAGCCAGTAGTAGGACTTTCACAGACATCTGGCAGGAAGGACCAAAGTGTGGAGCTAATGTATACCTTTGATTTGTAACTTTTCTTTAGTATTCAAGTACGACATATTTAGCGTTTGATTAATTTAGGGTGAGAAATAGTTTCCAGGTTGAGAGGGGTTACTCCAATGGAGTGGCTATGCAGGGAAATAATGGAATTAAAACATACCCATAGAGAAAAATCAAGAATTTGTCCCTCTCTCCCAGAATGCCTCTCCTTACTCAACTTCCAGGAGGGGTCTCCGTGCCATTCCACTCCCCTTTTACAGTCTCCTTTCCCTACCCGAATTTACATCTCACCCATTCATGGTGAGGTGAGGTGAGATGTGAAAAGGTTTGTCCAGACCCACTTTTCTCTATATGGAATTTAATCATGTGGTCAGATAACACAACTAATAGTTTCTAAGGATTTCAGCCTCTCAGTGCACCACAGCAGGGCTGTTTGAGTGAGCCTAGCTTCTCCCTGCTGTTTTAGGCTGGCCACCTTTGTGACAGCAGCATCCAACAAGGACACAATGCCACTTCCCAGATGAGAAGCAGCAACGTGTTAGAACACGTGCAACTGTTTGCTGGCAGTGTTCTTATCATATCACAGCTGTAGTAACAAAAATAAAAGATTGCTTCACATTCTGGTGCCTTGTTAGGATAGTGATAAAACGTCTGTCCCTCCTCTGCTCAGAGCAGAGAAGGCAGCAATTGCAACAATCTCCTTGAAAGGACATCTTTAACATGCACCACCTAGCAAGCAGTTGTAAAATTCAACGATCCCAAAATTAGTATAGTGGGGACTCAAAGCCAAGCACATTGCTTGCTTGCTCTAAGTGATGTAAGGATTTATCCAGTTGCACTGAAGTAATTGGGGGCGGGGGGGTGTTTACTTAATGTTATTACTTTTGTATATGTTACAATCAACTGCCAGGTAACTTCTTTAAAAATATGTGCTTTTTACCTAGTAATTTGTTTAAGTCTCTTATAAAATTAGGGATACCCATTGGACAGAGAGCGCCTCTAGAAAAAGAAACCTAAGTTCTACAAGACTGATCAGGGGCAGGAAAGCAAGAGGCATACCAAAACCTTTGCTTTTCCAAACACTGCTAAAATCCAAGCAAACAGTGTTTTCTGCTTCAGTACTATCTGCGGTCATTGAAGAAATGACAAGTGAACTCATCCTTTTGTTAAGCTTGACTTCATCTGTGAAAAGCCCCTGGCTCCACTTAACTGCCCTATACTCATCAGGAAGAAATTTAAACCGATCAAGTATTTCCTCCAAGTTTTGATTTTGTACATGTATACATATTTCCTGGGACATGACAAAACACAGCTGAGGAAAAATGCATCAATAAATCTGTTCCCACTGAGAATTACTTTGCATTATACAATACAAACAAAGCTTTGAAGTGTGAATTCTGAATTTTTAGTTTCCATGAGTTCTGTCTTTCAAGGTGAAGAAACTCTGCTCAGTGAACTCTGACTGTGAGTAAATAACTATATTTTTCCTTACATTATCCTTAGGATAACTCTCTACATGATTGCAATTTATATATCTTGGGAAAAACAATATCCCAAATCACAGGGAATGGAAATGCTGCACTGTGGGAGAAAGAGGCTTTAGACAAAAGAAGAAACAACTGGCCTACTTCAAAGAAGTCCTGACACCTCTCTCACTTACCATATGACCAAAGCTAGGTCAGATCCCACCTGCAGAAGGCAGATGGGAAGATACTTCCAGGATCTTGAAATCTACCAAGGAGAATATGAAGCTTAAGGAGGAATTTAGCACAAAGTTTAAGGAAGGTTTGGTGGCTGAGAGGCTGGACACGACCCAGCAATGTACACTTGCAGCCCAGAACGCCAACTGTATGCTGGGCTGCGTAACAGGAACTATGGCCAGCAGGGTGAGGGAGGGGATTCTCCCCCTCTCTGCCCTCATGAGACCCCACCCAGAGTGCTGTGTCCAGCTCTCGGGTCCCACACACAAGACTGACGTGGACCTGTTGGAGCGAGTCCAGAGGTGGACGAAGATGATCAGAAGGCTGGAGCACCCCGCCTGCAAAGACAGGCTGAGAGAATTGGGGTTGTTCAGCCTGGAGAAGGGTCCAGGGAGACCTTACAGCACGTTACAGCACCTGAAGGGGGCCCACAAGAGAGCTGGAGAGAAACTTTTGACAAAGGCATGTAGTGACAGGTCAAGGGGGAATGGCTTTAAAGTGAAAGAGGATTGGTTAAGATTAGATATTAGGAACTGAGGTTGGTAAAAACCTGGAACACATTGCCTAGCACGGTGGTGGATGCCCCATTCCTGCAAACATTCGAGGTCAGGTTGGATGAGGCTCTGAGCGATCTGATTGAGTTGAAGATGTCCCTGCTCTATGCAGGGAAGCTGTACTAAATGGGCCCCTTCCAACCCAAAATGTTCCGTGATTCTAACAAGGACCAAAGGCAGGGAAATCATTTTACTCTCCTGAATATGGAATTAACAGCATGAAGAGACTGAGCATAACACTCTCTGGTCTTTCTGGTTTTGGTTCATGAATAGAGTACATTTGCTATACTGGAAAAAAAAAAACCAAGTTAAAGGGAAGAGGAATAATACACAATTACAGAATATTTCTAACATTGCATGAGAAACACTAAGAAAGGAGAAAAGCTATTTCAGTTTTTCTATTTGGTTTTTTTTTCCCTAAGACCCACTCTTAAAATAACCTTTTAGTTTTGTATATCTTCATGGCTTTTTGAACAACATAAACAAAAAGATGACAAACAGCACTTCCCAGTAGCCTTGCAGAGAGCAAACTCAGTGTCAGAATCTAGACATGTAGCATCCCCAGCACCCCTGTTGGTGATCACAAACATCTCACCAGGCTCTGGGTGTCCCAGGGAGAAAGCTGCCACAGGCTTCAGCTGTGGAAGCAGCACGACACACCTCTGGGCTGACAAAACTGGAACAAATAAGTCGCTTCCTACTGAGCAAACCTCAGAGTAATTATACAGAACAACTTGGTAAGAACTAAGAAGCTACGCCTGAGATCTTCTTGAAATATGGTGATCACCAGGCTACGCCACAGAAACAGAGTTTACATTAATGGCTTCTTGTCTTTGGGTTAAAAAAATTTTCAGATCTTGATGTGATATGTCACACTCAAACTTTGGACATAGGAACAGAATTTGGACAGCAGGAGAACGTAGCTTATTTCAACTATGGATTTGTTCCTGATAGTACTGATTTAAGGATTTGAAGAGTTTCTGGCAGTTCTGTTTAATTGTTTATTTAAGAATAACTGTTATCTTCCCCCAAGCAAAATGACAGGAAACATGAATCAAGACTGTTGAAAAAAACCCTTAAAATAACAACTTCCTTTGTCCTTATTGATAACATTTTTGGTTTTGTGACCTCAGTGGGTATTTGTGTGTGTGTGTGTGTGTGTTTACTGTGAGAAATCTTCTTCCAATGAATCACTATTTTGATGCAATATTTTACATAAAGCCAACAGTTGATCTTTTGTGTAATTTCTTTTGTTGTCAATAGGACTGGGAAGGAGCGAACTGAAAAACACGTAGGAAGAATAAATAAAATTAATGTTTTACAGGAAATCAGATGTTCTCTGGATGTTCTGCTGCAGTTAATTTCCACTAAACACAGCAGAGTATAACGGGAATGGACATAGTGACGGTGAAGGAAAAATTCCAATAATGTGCTTTCATTCTTTGATTGTCTTTCCAGGAAACAGAGAAGTTGCTTCAGCCTCCTTCAAATGGCAACAAGTGCACAATAAATTTTTTGTCTGTTAGTGATAACGCAAATGTGCAACACTCCACGTACCAAGATGTTTTCAGTTTCAGTACTATTATGGGCCATGAGGCCCATCCATCACTCTGTTTAGACCACACGAAGTCTGTCACTGGCACTGTATGAAGGTTAAGATTCTCTCACATTAAACCATCTCTAAACTGACAATCAAGATCTCTGCTGTCTCTATACCATCCACTGCCAAACAATTTTATTTTTTTCTGTTGAAAGAAGATTACAAAAAGCTTATGAATTTAAAATAATGAACACTTGTACATGTGTTTCCAGCATGTTGCTTTTAAAAAGTCTATGAATAAATTGTTTTCCTCATTCAGAAGGCCCTGTAACCTGTGTTTTTCCTCAGGAATTAAGGTTTATTAATTTGGAAGATTTTATGCTCGCAACTTGTATGTGAAGAAATGGTTGAGCAGCAAAACTGAGGAAGCCTGGTTTCTAAGGATGTGTGCCTCAACATTACTGAAACAATAACCCTAGTTCCCTGATATTGCTTCTAAAGTGCCCCTGGAGCAGGGGCAGTGCAGTTTATGACTTGCACTGACCCTCACACACACTGATTAGGATGCTTTATATGCAGTGCTGCTCTTTTGACTGGATGCTACTAGAAAATGTACAACAGGGGAGTGCTGCCTGCCTTTTTACATCAATGGCTCAGGAAGTTGTCAAGTGTATCAGCAGACAAATAGTGTAATCCACACGAGCTCTATTTCCCTAAGAAATTCAGTTAAGCAGGAGACTTAAATCAGCTCAAACTTTTAAGGATTAGACTGATCTTTTCACAAGATCATAGCAAAAGTCAGGGCACTTTACTGGGTACTCTTCAGACGTGTGACTACACACAAGCTTCGTTTCAATAGACACAGTAGGAAGTAAAGAGGAAAAGCTTTCATTTGACATTCTGGTTTTGGCCATCGGAAGCCAACTTCAGAAGTTTTGCAATAGGATTTCCAGCTCTTTAACAAAAAACACCTGCAGCACAGATAAAATTTAGATTTTTTTTTTTCTTTTTTTCTAGGCTTTGCCACAACACCCTCTGACCTTGTAAAAGCACAGTAATTTTATCATCTGTAACACCACAAAAAAACATCACAACCTTACTCATATACAAAGTATACAACACATGCCCCAGCTGTCCTGTATGCTTTGTTACAGACTGTGAAGTGTCTTGCATTCAAGGGCAAAGCAGCAAAACACAAGTTTTCAACAGAGAAATTTGGAGTGGATTAAAAGATGAGAAGTTAGTCCCTATAAAAAGAAGTTTTCTAGTGAACATCACTGATATTATGAAGTCTATTTGTTTGGAAGATAATACAAATAATCATTCAAACAATACAAAATGTCTACATGTGTTCTTGTCAATCTTGCCTTAACTAAGTTAGAAGAAATAAATGCTATATACACTCTACCTGCTTAAATACTAGATGCTAATACAAAATAAATACAAAATGCCCAGAGGAGCCATGGGATCACAAGGGGCCACTGATACCCTTCATTTCTGAACCTCTTTTAGTGTTCTTCCTTCCTCCTTCCCACCATCTTCTTCCCTTTGACTTATGCCCTTCCTGTCTTATTATCTCAGCCACACAAAACCCTTGGCAGACAGTTTCTAAAACTTCCTGCTCGGTCATTCCTGTACTAGCTGTCTGAAACCTGTCTAAATCTACTCTAAAAGTCTAAAATCTTTTCTCCTTTTCTTCAGAATAGTTTCTTCCATCAGTCAGCAAAATCCCAAATATCCCATTGTGAATAGGGCACTAGCATATTAAATTTTTTTGTATCTGTAGAAATACATAATATGCTTCAGTGTGCTTGATCTTGTCTTTGCCTTCAAGGCCTGCTTGTGAAATGTGTTGAACAAACAACTTTTCTTCTAGTATTTACATCTGAGTTCCTGTTTTACTGCAAATGTAAAGTGCATGACCATGATATTTTAATGTTTGTCATTAATGTGTGCATAGGATTATCAGAAGGCAACTCCTTCAGGTAACACCTATTTGACATTTCCCAACTGCCAGCATTTCTACTTTTAAAAGTAACGATAAGGCGCTGTACTTTGTGAGATGATGAAGCAGCCCGGTATCAATACTTTTTATGTTACACATTTTGTGTACCCTACTTCAGACTGTGGTCCCCCTGCAAGGCATCACCCAAACATCCAAGAAGCTGCACTGTCAGAAAGAGTTCACAGTCAGAGTTGCAGCTAGAGGGAACCAGAGGAAGAGTTGTGAAATAACATAAAAAGTAAGACAGGAAGAGTGTGACAGGAAGAAGATACAAATTACCTAAAAAGGTACACAGTGAAGTCAGTCAGAACGTTTGACATTTCTTCTTCAACTTCCTTTCCTCCTCATCATGAAAACAAACAACTGCAATTCTTGACCAGCATTAACCAGTCATCACTATTGGCTAGCCACTGGTACAAGTCATAGAGGAAGTAAAGAAGCTGAAAGAAGAGATGTTTCCTTTATGAATAATAAGGCAAGGTGCTTTTTTTACATATGGGCCCACATAAAAATTCATAACAACACAAGCAAGGATGACCGCATTGGCAGAAGACAAGGGAGCAGCAATGAGTTGTGGAGGACCAGAAAAGTAGAGAGGAGGAGCAGCAATCCTCCCTGCTGAAGGGCTATGGGAGAGAGGGCTCTCAGCATGAGCTACAGGCCAGCGAAGGGACTGAACAGACAGCTGAACAGCCACAGCCAGCACCACAGGATGCTTGATGGTAACAACTAATGCCTGAAAAACACTAACAACAAAACCACACATTTCCTTCCACTGTTTCCAGAATCAGTCATTTAGTCACTTAAAAAAAAAAAAAAAAAATCCCAAAAAAACCAACAAACTTTTCCAAGCAGATTTTACGCATTGGCCAGAACATTTTTCCAGACTCAAGAGCCACATGAAACACTCCTCCATCAGTTGATCTCAAACATTTTATCACAAAGCTGACAGTCCCTGCATGGCATTAACTGAATAATTACCGGGAGATTTCCCCCCTTTTTAGCTTTTCCTAGTTCATCCACCAACCCCTTCCCCACTTGCCCCCTCCCCCTCAAAAATCTTGACTGTTTCAGACAGGTCTGGGAAGAACCTGTTTTAGTAATCAGGAGGGTGTTCCAAGTGCTTCATCATGACACAGATATTGCCAACACCTCTAATGCGGAGGTGTTCCTGGCAGAGTCTGTGTTTTGCCATGTAGCCTTCCTCCACAATGGGAATCACCTTAATAAAAGAAGACATTTTGCTGACATTCACGACTCAGAGGAACTTTCCCTGGCATTTGTAATTGGAGCTTCAGTAACCGATTGTCCTGAAAAATGATACAAGGAAACTATTCTAGGAGGGATTAGCTCTTAGTTAGGAGACAGAAACACAGCAGAGTGTTTAAATACCATGAAATCAAGGAGCACTCCACAGACCACTCTGGAAGAACAGTTCTGTGTGGATCAGCTTCCTGAAAAACAGACATAGAAGGATGCAAAAACCAGGCTCTAGAAAGCTTCTGTTTGTCTGTCTGTCTGTCAATGGGGTTGGCAGTAGCCAGGCTGACAGGAGAGTGATCCCCTGACTGAGCCCCCTTGCAAAGTCACACTGAGCTTCACCTTTCCTCAGATACAAAGTCCCAAGCCCTGCTAACAAAATCAGCAAGGGATAAACTATCCCAGTCCTTAACTAGACATGTTTCTCCTTTTCAAAGTCCATTTGAGCCATTTAATTATCATGAATGCTCTCTTTATCAAGCCTGCCTCCAGTCAAGTGGCAGATTCGATACTACTCACTACCACCTGGCAGAGTAATTGAAACCCAATGTGTGCAGAACACTGCTCTGCTCCCTGAAGCTCAGATCAGCTCTTGAGCATTGCCTTGCCACGATTTTAGATTCTGGGTAAGATTTTTGCCTTTGTGAAACATGCGCTACAGAGCTCCTCCTCCATTTCCTACTCCACTTCCAAGTGAGAACAATTAATCTTTTTTGCCTGCCAGCCAGCCCCAGCTGAAAAAGCTCTCCTCTTTTTTATACATATATATTTTTCAGTCCCTCCCCCCCAATATTGACACCCACTACAAAAAAAAGAGTATTGGCCCATTTGTGCTCCCTGCAGCTATTCAGCCTTTTCTGGGACGTGCTACATTTGTAGGCTTCCTCTCAGGACAACTGCTTCATTTTGGATAAAAACTACAGTAAAACAAGAAACAGCTGACAGAGGGGTCTGGCCTGAAAGTCAAAAGGTTCACACAGTATGTTATCAACATCTGGAGAGCTGGACAACCCTTAGTCAAGTAGTGTGACCATACAATTGCATTATTTATCTTAATATCATGCACAAAACAAATCTGATGGTATCTAATGAGCTTTTCAATCTCTGCAAAAGGCAAAATCATTAATGCACGCTAGCACTGTACGGGAATTTCCAATAAGGTTTCCAAGAGGGGGGAAAAAAAGGTGATAAAGAGCCTTTTGCTTCTTTACCCCATCTCCTTCAAAGAGCTGCTGAGCAAAGTGCTAAATGAACGTGCTATGGGGTCACCTGAAAACCAGCTCTAACCAGTTATTCAGTGGCTCTTCAAGAACAAAATAAATATTGAACACTTCAAAATGCAGGTCATAATTATTATTTACCCTAGCTTAAAAGGGAAATAGTCAATAAAATAGAAGACTACTTAGTCAAAGCTACCGCAGTAAAAAAAACCACAGAAACATGAAAGACAGAGTGCAAATTAAGAGCTGTTGTGATAACTAGATAGTGTCTGGCATCAGTAGACTGAAGAAAAACACACTACTGTGTAAAAGGTGAATAATGTCTGAAAAGAAGTGCAATTAGGACCAGTTATCACAGGGTTTAACACATTATCTCTTTAGACTACACCGAACAGGTTCATGAGGATCTTTGTTACCTGATATTAGATAGAGGCTGCTGGAGGAGGAAGTTACTGGTGTTCCAAACAGCTCACTTGCAGGATAAATGCCTCTGAGATCCAGAGTACTGTGCACCAAACTACACCTTACCTTTAGTTTGTTTGTTTTGCCAGACTGACCACAGCTTGCTCACTAAGCTTTATTCACTCCTTTTTCTGCCTTCCTTTTATTTTGCTCCATATTACAATGTGCAGGATAATGTTAAACAATCACATTTGTGAACGTTAGAAAAAAGTATCCTTTTGAAATCACTCAGTGGGAACCAGCAGAGGAGTTGCACACCAGGACCAAAGATGATGCCATCCCCTCTGAAACTGTGGCTCTTCAGAAGACCATACAGAAGGCTTAAATTTCCCTTTTGATCCAAAAACATCCTAGTCTCAGTTTTAAAGATCCATTTCAGTAGAACTACTGTCTCTGCATTCTTTTAAACTGTTGCGAAGAAATATGAACACAGAAAGATCTATTTTTATATCAATATTCTAAAGGCACATAAAAGGGAATCTAGCTTTGTCCTCATGATTTATACTGTCAATAGAAAGCTTTAACTAAGTTACAGTAATATTATTCCGTTGGATTTGTTTTGTTGTATAGCAAACATATGTGAGCTATAAATCTCAAGAAACAAAAAAATCTATTTAGCTGTAGGCGCTTTTATATCACCAAAAGGCTTAGGTATGCTTTCAACATTTTGTCTGTTCAATGCTAATGGCAATGGATTAGGCAGATTAGATATGCCTACCAGTGCAGTTCCCCGATAAATTGCAGGCTTTCTATCCACAGCAGGCCCTCAATAATTCCATTTTCTGTAGAAATGAAAATGTGTCTTTGGAACAAAAGAAAGCACTCAATCTTCGAGCCATTCACAGAAAGTTTTTCTGGTATACAGCCATATGTCAAAGCATGCCTACTGTTCTGTAAGTCACCCTGGGAACAGCAGGACTAATGAAGCCTGGTTTCCTACAGAATTATGTCCTACATTTAGCACCCACAGTGTAATGCAGTCCCTGAGCCCTCCAGTGCAACACAGCTGTATTCCCTATGCTCCCTCACAGCAATCTCAGTCACTCAATACCTGAACTACTCCATCACACACACAGCTCTGCTCAAGTGTCTTCCCACCTCATTTCTCCACTGCCTCTCCTCCGTGCTCTTCCCCCTCCTAGAGTCACCACCCTCATCCCTCCTTCTTCCCAGCTCCTGCCAGCCTAGTGCTACATCTGCACCGATGGGTGACCAGCAGCAGCTGCACATAATGAACTAGACCTGAAGTCTGTCTCCTCCAACCTGGCAGCAACCACTGCAAGTTGGGCAGTGAGTCCAACATCATTGGAGGGAAGACAGACTGACAAAGGGATACACAGGGGGGTTGCACACACTGTGTTTTCTTTGAAAGCTAAAAATCTAGTCTCTTCCAAAGGCTGCTGAGATGCTTCTTGGTGCTCCTTTTCATGAAACGTATCAGCATGATAGACTTACCAGAAAATTCACCCTTCAAAAATGTCCTGAGATAATTATTTTCATTGCACAACTTCTGCTTCTGGGGGTTTATTTGCACAGCTAACTCAAAAGAGAGAAAATAGCCAGTGTGTTAAGTTTTATGCATTTTATTGGAGCCTATAAGAAGCCATCTAAAACTATCAGTGCTGCTGCCTCAGACTGAGGTTCTTAGCCCTATCTTCCACCTACAGAAAGGCCTTGGCATGACAGAAGAGGGTGCACTATGCAATTCCTCAAAAAAGATAGACTTATGGCAAGCTTTTCAGTTTCCTCTAGCTGTGAGATCAGAGTTATATCAGCAAGAAGTTTAACAAGGTTTTGGCTGCTGTGTTATAAGAGAGATCTCAACAGCAGTCAAACAGTTTTTGTGTTTGTATTTTTAAACTGTGTCATGGAGCCTAAAGGAAAATTTGCTCTGTGGAGGAAACCTGCAATGGGAAAAATATGAACTCTTAGCATAACCAGCACAGATAGTTGGGGCAAGCCCACAGGATCCAGCCTATCTTTGTGAATCTTTGCGCAGGCTGTCCCATGAAAACTAAATAAAAAGCAGGAGCAGAAAAATAGAGGCACAGTCATGGATACACTGAGCGTGTCTGTACGCTTTGCATTGGAATAAGGGTTATTTTTTACAACCACCCACATAAAATTTCCCACTTCCAGCTAACTTCTCAGCTGAAAACTGGGAGACATCATTTTAGATAATGGGTAGAGAAAAATATATCTAGCATACCTATCACAGAAAAGTATTTAGCTGTGATTATAGTCGCCAACACCCACCTTCTGAGATTATGAATAAGCTGCACTTATATGAAAAGTCATTACCATTAATTATATTGCTTGTATGGTTTACTCGCTATCTGTGGATTTCATAAACTTCATCAAAACCACAGACCTCTTCAGCATTCCCACCCCTACTGGCATACAAAGTAATGGCAATTGGTTTGGTCCCATTACCACCAGTTTCTGTTCACAGAAGTTAGGGCCTAACATGAACATTGCACTTTCTTCCCTTCCTTTTCTTTCATTCCCTCTCTACCGTGCAGGAAGGCATTACCTTTTCCTCTAGAAAGAGCCATGCCTTTGAAGGATGGTATCAACATAACTTGTTATAAATTAAAAAAGGCATTGAAGCAAATAATACTATACATGAAAGAGGATTCACTACATTTGTTAAAATCCCCAACTGAATTTCCTTCATCAGAAAGACAGAGTTCTGGATGTGCTTTTAATTTTTGATTTTTTGTTGATGATTAAGATTGGCATAACTATTTATTTACAAAATGTCAAAATTATACATTTAATTTTCAAAATGTTTTTACCAGCAATATTGTCAAATGTTCTCTGTCTCCAGCAAGTTTTTGGTGCAGAATTTATGTAATACAGAACAAAATCATTCTCCTTCAAAGGCTCCTCAGACAAGTTAACACTTTAGAATTACTTGATTCTTCTAAACATAAGCCTTTATTTTCTAATAATGTGAAATACATTAATCTTTCCTGACTCTGTTGGACATAATTTAGTTTCCTCCTGATAGGCTGCAATTCTTGGCAATTACTTGAATCTTACCCTAAAACCTAGAATTGAAAAAGCTAAAAATGTTAAAATACATTATTTTAAGTAGGAATTATATACATATATATATAAAATTCACATCAGCAAAAACTTAGTAGAGTTAAGAAATGAGCTCAAGCTTCCCAGAATCACAGTATTTTGCATTCTATTTTTAATTCAAACAAAGCCTAGTCAAATAGAACTAACCATGACACAGAAGATGGAAATAATTTTTAAATGCATTATGTTCTTTTCACTGAGCATTCAGTCGGTTCAGCTTAGTGCCAACACAGGCTCTCCTTAAATCCTAGGCTCCACTCATGGGATGAACTGCTGATTATATCAAAGGAACCTTCTCATTGCCAAAGTATTTGATACCTGGCTGGCATTTTCCCTAGGCAAGTGTGTTTTGCAAGCTCTGTGAACTGTGTTGTAGCTTATGCTATTTTGGTTCTATGATAGTTAGAAGCAGCAGCTGAGATAGATCCAAGCCTGTCATTTTCTAATCTAAGTCAGCACACGCATCATGCTTCATCAGTGATGAAAAATAGAAATACAGCAGCCAGACATATCTTTGGCCATAGAGTGTCCAGAAGACATTTTAATGAAGTCTAATATCCATAGCTCAAATTCACTTTGAGCACAGCAAAATGAACTACACAGACAGTGCATTCATCCTCAAAGAAAACTGAAATTACTTTGATTCTGGGAATCATTAGGTCTAATATTAGCAGTGTTTAGGGAAAGAAAGCTATGCTGTCCTCCATGGAATCACTTCAAGGCACCTCAGCAAGATGGGTAAAACTAAATGCTACTGCCCCGAGGATGAGAAGAAACTACGTCTGTCCTCATTCTTGTGCCAGCAATATTTGGAAACAGCAGCAGAGCAGGGATATCGATAGGACAGAGGTGATAGGAGTGGGGTTATGGTGTGTGGGGAAGTTATTAGACTGCAGCAGAAAAACGGTGGGGAACTAAAAGAGGTCTGCAGGGATTCCTAAATGCCCCTAGGGAGTGGTTACCACCAAGAAGTTAGAGGGTTCTGAGTGGGGTAGAAGGTTTATAAGCAGTGAGGGACGATTTGTGCCTGTAGCAGGTTTTAGTCCCTTCCTTTCCCCCTAACATTCTCCCCTTCTCCTCCCAGTCTGACCTGAGTACAGCAGATCCATCAACCTATTGCTTTTCAACACTTTATCTTCTTTCCCTATCTTTTCCCCTGGCAGGCAAAGAACCCCAATTCTACCTCCATCACTCTTAGATACCATTCTCCAAACATTCCCTTTGTCTCACTTCACTCAAGAGCTTCTGGCATGTAAGAACAATAAAGTGAGCTTGATGGGACTTGGAGGAGAGAAAATTATAAAATGGACCACAATGTTCTTTCCTTACTCTGTTTTCAAGCTGTTCTGGTCAGTTAACACTTCACCCACCATCAGTAAGAATCTTTCCTGACTAGTTTTTGAATTCAGTTTGTAAATTCACAGCCCCCTTTTGAACAACTGGTATTTTGAGTTACCAATTCTCAGGAACCTGAAAGAAAAGTCACATCAGAATAGATCGCTCTGATCTTGAAACAGTACAGATAGATCTCTTGCTCTTGTGCCCACTACACCATTACATTTCTTTACTTCCAACAATTCCACTTGGAGGCAGAATGTTTTGTACAGAACACCACCACCAAGGGCTAAAAATAAGTTGCATATACCTGTGACTGGAAACAGTACATCAGGGCCAGGAAAATCCCAGAAAATGTGGAACGTTTGACAGACAAAGTCTCTCAAGTAAAATTACCCTGCTGCTGCCAATATTATTTGAGACAGAAAAGTCTCCACTGGTTTCTAGGACATTGGTCCCACAAATAAACTATCTCTCGGCCTATATTTCAAGTCTTATTTGCTGCTTTGATGATTGACTTGCCATAGGGAAGAAAATGCCTTTTTTCTAAACAAGCAGCCTACTCATTGTTCTCTAGAAACTTATTGAAACAAGTGTACATTTGTGTCTATGTAAAAGCTTTACATTTGAAAGCACAGTTGTATTAATTTTGGTTCATAATCTCAGGCTTCCCTCTGACAATAAAAAATTATGCTACCTAGAGTGATGTAAATTGGGTACCACAATAACTAATTCAATTTTTAATGTCTCTCCCTTTCTCTAATACCAATTACCTTCTGCAACACCACAGTGTCATTGAAAAACACTTGAACAAATTATGCACAAGAACCACTTTACAAGGAAAAATCAAGAGGATGTATGAAAAAAAGTATCTGCCTACAAAGACTGTGTAAATCAAGACAACAGGATCAGCTTATAGAGTGTTCCCCTACAGCTTATAGAGTGGTCCTCTTTTATGGGTTTTTTCCCATCAGCATAGAGCAGGTTTTACAGCTCCTCCTCTCCCCCCGAATGGCATCAATTAACACCAGAATAAACACACTCAGTCCAAATTTCAGCCAGTGTAAGATGACAAGGCCTTTTCAGACTGCCCTAGGAATTCAGACCAGCTAGAAATCATCTTTTGCATTCATGAAATGTATAATGTTTGGCCCTTTTTTTGAAAAACACGTTCAAAGTGATTAAAAAACACTTCCAAAGAAGCATAGCTACATTTTAGATTCACCTCTGCGTACAGCAATCACATTTATTAGAATTCAATGCAGAATTGGGCCTCATAATACAGGGCCTATTATAAGTTAACCACCACATAAGGAAAGAAATTTAAAGGTGGACAGATGAGCAGAAAGAAATAGAAACCATGCACATAAGATAACATAAGTTAACTTAGAATAAACCACTTGGAAAGGGAACATGAAAAAAATCTTGACTGCCAATCAAAAATACGTATAAAAATTTAAACCATTTGGATGACTACATATAAAGGCCACACTTCTCAAAAATTCAAACACTTGCTACATAACAACAGGTTATACTCCTCTTCTTTCAAAGACAATGATTTTTTTCTTGTAAAGCAGAAGCTTACATTATTCCAATGAAACAGTGGTTTTGATTATTTAATTCAAGATACCAAAATGCCTCAGACATATCCTCGATGATAAACATGACACTGTATTCTTTTCCTTTAGTCTAAAGAGCCCTCTAGTGCTCACCAACAGCAGCCATAATATTTATTTCAAATAAGGAAGGAACTTCCTTGCAAATCTCTGCCTATTAACTCTACCAAACACCTCCAGCTAGGGGAAAGAAAATGAATTTTAGGCACTGGGTGATACATCTGCATGAAGAAAATAACTTAAATTCCATAGTTAAGACTGTCATTTGGAACATATGTTTATACTGCTATCTGTGTAATTTTAAAGGGCTCACAGGTTTAAACATTTCAGTCATCCACTCACAATACTCACTGATACATATTTATTTATATATACAAAAGGAGCCTTCAGTTTTCAAAATTATTTAGCTCCCTCAGTCACCACTGATGAAAGTCGGTGACTAACGGATTACACTGCAATTATCTCCAAATAGGTATTTTTCTTCTATAGAGGTTCTAACAATTAATTGCTAAAACCTTCAGACCATGTTGTGGAGAAAAGGTGCTATTAGGTTAAGATTTCTTATTCATTCACATGCCCCACTCCCTCATCTGGGTCAATAAAATTGCCTGTGGAGATAAGATATGAGCCACACCACGATATTGGTCAGTGCTACCAAAGACTGTAGAAAAAACATGTAGAGAATATGCCTTCAGCTTCCCTATCCACCATCTGAGAAAGGATTTGAACCCATTCCTCCACTGAAAAGAGCTGCAAGACAGAGATGTGTGCAATTCATAAAACAGCGCAAAATATTCTTACATTTTGTCTGGAGGTAGTCTACCGATAGACTAATTTCATCCACTCTGTAATGTCCAATGACTTGAGTTCCTGTCCCTAAAAAAGTTTAGCAGTACAATACTTGTTACTGAATTTTCCAAACCCCGGCAGTAACAATCCAACAATGGATTTACCAGTGAAGGGTCATTGCTAGCTATCACAGAATGAATATCATTCCCTTTTTGTAAGGGGGGACTGATTCTTATCCAAGCAGCTGTAGTATTAGAATGAAGTTAGTACAAAATTTTAACTAATTTCCTTTCCTTATCCTAACTTTAGCAAGTTACTGTCAGTTACACCTTAGAAACACTGTTTTGTCAACTGCAGTCACAACCCAGACATGAAAGAAAAATATATTCTCTGCACTTCAAATATAAGAAACTACTTGTATATTTACAAACACATGCCAGAGAGTTATTCTTTCACTGTGCAACCAGTATCATACAAAATTTCATACCCAGAATCTGCAGGAAGCTTTCAAAAAAACACCAAAAAAAACCTGCAAAGGCCCCCAAGATGTCAAACCTCCTCTCTTGTTTAGCTGAAGACCTGTCTATCTTGTATTTACAGAGGCACAGACAGAACCTTTAGCCTTAGCAACAGCAAAAGGTTGGATATAACACTGCCACCCTTAGAGACAATGAAACTTTCACAGGAGATGATAAGGTTATTTCAGCTCTCACAATTCTCCTAGACCCCACTATGCACCAAAAATTGTCCAGGACAAGGTACCTCTATTATCTATGCCAGAAGTAGGGAATATATGTGTCTAGAGGATAATGAGATGGCAAAGACAAAACTACTATGTTCTTTACGCTATAGAAGTGCAGCTTGTATGGACTGAGTGCTCGGGCTGGTACTTCTACATCACTTTAACTAGCCTTGATACAGTTCTTGAATTTTAAAAAGTTTCTCAACCTGAAGGATACTTGTAAGCAAGAGACAATTCTTCATCTACACCAAAGTGTTTTCTTCAGGGAGATATCAAAGTATTATGATATTTTATTTCATGACTTCCTGCTTCTTTCGTGACTTATAGTAGTTTTTTATATCCACTGCACAATTGCAATTGAAAAGGGGCAAGAAATGTAATGCTGCAGTGAGAGAAAAACTAATATATTAAATACTCATACAAAAATATTTAGATTTCTATAACCTCTTGATTTTTAGAAAGACTGCAGAACTTTTGAGAATAAACTTTGATAGCAAAGACATGCCCTCTGACAAAACTGGTATTTCTCTTCAAGATGTCACTTCAAAGCTCACCTTTAGATTTACTGTAGTATAATGATATATTCCATGCAATCAAAACCACTGCTAAATTAATGGGATCAGGAAGCCTAACACGGGCCTTTGAGCTCTGTTAGGCAAGCTGGACATTTGAAAAGTCACATAGTGACTGCTTGTTCACTCTTCCATTAGGAAGAATACAGAATATGTAACACAGTCTTAACTCCCTAAGTAAAAGATATTTTCTTACAGGATTCTTACTTCAGGGACTTGAACACTTTTGTGTTGTAGTCACTGTAAGAACAAGAAGTTTAAATTATTTTAAGTATGGAATGGAGATGTCAATTCACTTAGCTCAGTTACAGAGCATTTGTGTAAAAGCTTTAGAACCATTCATTAATGTCCTAGCATTAGCACAAGCTGGTTATCTAAAAGTAAATTAAATTTATGTTTCCTATGAAATCAATAAAATTATCTAGGGAATATAAGAAGAAGGGAAATACATAAAATCCTGTAGTGAATTTAAGTCTATGGAATTATTCCACTGAGGTCATTAACGACAAGGTCAAAGCGCATACGACTTCACCAAGAACAACAGTACCAAAGAAGAAAACATTGTTTTCCCAAAGGAAATTTACTGCTACTTTACTATTATTATATTTTCCCATGTAAATTAGAGTTCAATTCTCAGTGTTCTGTTATGATTTCCCTCTTCCTGTAACCTCCATTAGAAAATGAAATGCAGCATGAAAGAAAGCAGACTGACACTAAAACAAATTAATTATGATGCTCTGACACGGGGGATTGGATTGTTTTATTATATTAACGATAATACAGATTAATTTTTAAGAACCCTACTGGTCCTAATTCACAGAAACTAGAGATGCCACAAGACTGTTTTGTTAAAGCAAGCAATAATTTCCAAGGTCAGAAAAGAACTTTGCATGCCGTTATTTGACAGAAACATTTTCAAATACTTCCATGACTCAAAAACATGTTTGACAGCTGCTCTCAGATCAACTGTCACAAACACAAGGTTTCATTTTCACCCTGACATAGCCAAAACTATCCACTAATCTATCCCCTGAGAAAGACACAATATACCAAATTTATTCAACATTTTTTCCTCTCCTCCTTGAAAAATGGTCAGGGTAAGGAAAAAACATGCACTTCACATCCTTATTGAGATGTGACTCTGCAGAGGTCAACTCAAGTAAGCAAGCATATTTTCTTCATCTGAAAACTGAAAACCATAGCATGAATATGCATCTTCTGCAAATGCTTTAAAGAGAACTGTAATTCTGTAGTTACAAAAGATACTAGTGATTCTGTCTTCATCTTTTAGAAGTACATTGAACAGAAGTAATTTGCAAGATGTAACTTCATGCTTTCTGTTTCACGTTTGATTAATGACCTATTTTCATTTTCCACTTCTCAGGAGAGATTTCAGAAATGAATGTATTTTCCTTCTGCAATCAAAAAGGTTTATGGATCTCATAAGACTTTACATTGATCTCTTCAAATGCCCATTAACACTACATGTCAAAAGATGAGGAGATTTGAATACGTGCCTGAGATTCTTTCAACCCCTTTCAAATGAAATAAAAGTCATACGCTAAAAGTTTTACAACTGTTTCATGTAAAGTCAAGTACGAACTGAGCTCCCAGTTGAAACTGAAGCTACTTCAAATTCTGTGAAGCCCAGACCAGAGCAGGGAGCCGCTGCACAATGGCAGCACACGCTGCAGCCACCATCCTGCCTGGCAAAACCCCTTTGTAGCCTTATACTCAATGTTCACCTCTAGTTAGGAAAGCTCTAAAGAGAGCAGCCACAGTCCTTCACAGACCTCACACAGGAAACTGGTTGGATTATACAGAATTAAGAAGGGTGCGACATTAAAATTCAGCATTTCACAGCAGATAATAATAGTAAACAGCCAGAAAATCAGCCAAACTCTTGGACCTCAGCTTCCAGAGGCAGCTGGAGTGCTCACCTCTCAGCAGTGGCTGCTCTCCTGGTCCAGCGGTGCTGTTCTGGGCCCCTGTCCACGGGCTGCCTGCAGCTGTTCAGAGACTATAGACAAGTACAGTTTTGACTCCCTACATTTACAGCATTGTTCCTCATGGTAACATAGGGCACGATAAGCAACATTTGGCACAGAAACCTCCAATATTTAAATAACATTATGAAACCTGATTTTAATCTGTTATTAATCATTATAATTAGTCTTGTGTCTGTAATCGTCCTTCCTACAAAAAAACACTCAAACCTTTATGGTCATGCCTTCAAAGCACAAATTTACCAACAGTGACATAATAAAAAAAGAAAATAATGTATTTGAACTCAGCTCCATACATTAGAAACAACAAGTTTTCTTTTTTAAAATAAACATAATTTGGAGGGCAGTAGGATTTGGGAACTTTTAAAAGTGTTCTTTGTAAACGTCATTATATACATTTAACTATTTGTTTGAAGTTTAATTAAGAAGTAGGGGGCAAAAAACCATCTGCTCTGGAAAGTTGTGCAGCTCCACAATGCTTCACTGTGTACTTGAATATCTGTGGCTCACATGGCATAGGTAAGTCCTCTTTAGGTACTGGGAGACTGCTCTGAAGTCTACCTGGAGCCTTTTCCAGACTGAACTACACCAATTTTCTCAGCCTGTCCTCATATGGAAGTTACTCCAGGTCTCTGATAGTTTTCATGGCCTTCCACTGGACTTACTCCAACAGATACACATCTTTTTTATGTTGGAAGCCCCAGAGCTGGACACAGTACTCCAGGTGGGGTCTCACCAGAGCGGAGCAGAGGGGCAGAATCTCCTACCTCAACCTGCATCACACTTCTTTTGATGCAGGCCAGAATGCAATAGGCTTGATTATTCAGTTTTTCATCTACCAATTCCCCCTTGACCTTCTCCACAGGGCTGTTCTCAATCCACTCGTTGCCCGGTCTGTACCCATGTTTGGGATAGCCCCAACCCAGGTGCAGGACCTTGCACACGGCCTTGTTGAACTTCATGAAGTTTGCACAGCCCCACCTGCCAGGCCTGTCCAGGTCCCTCTGGATGGTGTCCCTTCCCTCCAGCCTGTCAACCTCACCACACAGCTCGGTGTCATCAACAAACCTGCTGAGTTGTTGTTGCTGGTACTACTCAAGTACAAGCAGTAGTCCTAAACCCAAAATAATATTAGTGAACAAACAACTCACTGTTTTCTCAGAACACATCCCCCTTTCCCTTGATAGTGTCATCAGGTTGTCTGAGTTGAGCTTGAGCTAACAGCTTTCTATCCCAAAGTCTTCTGTCAGAGTGCCAAGGGGGGAGAACAGATAATGAATAGGCAAATGACAAATGAATGCTCGGTGGCACTCACCCAGGAGATGGACATAGAGAGGCAGGAGCTCAGTAAATCCACACACACCAATATTCTGGATGAGGGAGGTCCGCAGGGGCTGTAAATTCCCTCCTGCCACCCCAAGGTGGGTGCACCATATGCATGCTCTTAATCCCTCTACACATTGTGCCAGTCCAGCTTCTGCCTGTGCTTGAATTCATTCCTGCACCCCTTCATTCACTAGTTGGATCTCCTGAGCCAATGGAGAAGATGACCATCAGAGCTCCCTTAATTCCCAGGCAGCAGCTCAGGACAAAGTAGCACATGCATGTGTCTTCTGAGAATAAAGAACCAGGATACAAATCACACAAGGGAATCAGAGGTAATGAGCATGTAATCAGTGCTGAAGGGCATGCTGCACACGCTATGACTTTTTTTAAAGCCTGCCTTTTACAGCTTTTGTAAATTAACACACTTAACAGGCTGGTGAGAGTCATCTGTAACATAAAATCAATGTATTCAATCATTAAAAACAAGCAAGTGTAAGTTTCAGGTTTTAGGAGATATTAGAATTGTAATTTATGTTATTTTGCTATTAAAAATATGTCCACTTATACTGTGTAAAAATCTAATGTTTTATTCAATTAAATAAAATGTAGACTTATTATTCATATTGCTTTACCTTTGGTTTTAAGACACGAGTCAGCTAATCTCTGCGGATACTGAAATAGCCGATGATTAATACTGACTTTATTAACGCACACAAAAGAGAAACATTTCATAAGAGCTAAAAAAACCCCAGAGCATTCAAAGTAATTAAAACAGTGGTTTGTTTTGTTAATGACAAAGTAGTTCTAATTCTTATTAAATTTTCCCTTTATGACAAGAAAACAACTTTTTTAATTCAAAAGCAAGTCATCAGAACCATGATGACAGAAAGAAACATATCCTCAACTGAAATTTTACTCAAATTTGTTCTTTGTTATTTTAAATATTTAGATGTAACATATATCTCCAACAGCTTCCAATCTGGTGCAACTGGGAGCTTCCCCTGAAAGAGCAGCTCCTACTTGCCTCCATCCCCCTCACCTCTCTCTTCCTTAGCTTCCTCTCCACCAGACCTGGTAACTGTGCAACCACAAAGTAAGACAGTCCAGCTGATTCATCTGACAGAAGATTTAGTCAGTCTTCTGCCAACCTCCAAGAAAGAAAAAACAGTTTGCATGACACCAGTTCACTGGACTTGCCCCAGGAACAGAGGAAGTATATGAACTGGTACAGAAATATAAAAGAAATCCACTTTTTCCTACAGGAATGGCAGTTGTACTAGATGGCACCATAACCAAAAACATGCTCAGGGCATAGTTTTAAGCTAAAACTGACCTAATTTCATCTTACCCCTGCAAAAGAAAGAAGATCCCGACTTCTAACTTGTGCCAGAATAGCACTGGTGTAGGCATGTAATCTGCAAGGTCTGGGCACTGGGCAGAGCCTTAAATGACAAAAAACCTGGTTCCTTTCCAACTGGTCCATGTCTATTATCCAGTTAATCATGCTGCTAATAAATGTTAGAAGTAGCATAAAAGAGAGTGGCAACACCTGGAGGGTGGCCAGGAGGAGGACAGAGAGACGCCCTCCAGCAGAAGCACAGACTGAAGGCATTTCCATGCAAAATTGAGGACAAAGGCAATTCCTCCAAGAGCCCAGAGCGAGGTAAGGAAGGCAAGGAGCTCCACCTCGTGAAGCCAGCAGGCACTGACTATGTTCAGTCTCTGTAATCTTTACACAGTCCCTGTGTAATGGATGAAAGCTCAGGCACATGTGAAACTTCCTGTGTTTGAGTGGCTTCTACAGTTTTCACATCCTTCCACTCTCCAGTATTGTTCATTTTCTTCTGACAGTTTAATGAATGACGCAGAGTGATCCCACTAAGGCAGCACCACTTTAGCAATGAAGAAATAGGAGATCTCTTCCTAGTCCACTACTATTTTAATAAATAAATAAAACCAATCATTTTACTCTATCTGTTTCTTTTTTCTTCCCATCTCCATCTGATTGTACACTGGAAGGATCTGGAAATCTACTGCCAGACAGATGTATAATAACTGTAAATGCGATATTTGTCCCTTCACTCCTTTCCTCATCAGCTAGAAACATCAATTAATTCATTATTTAAATTACCTATAGATTTGCTTTTTAAAATAGCCTGAAACACTTGAGTTCTATTAGACTTTTTCAAATGTATATGGAAAGATCAATTGGCACAAACGAATATAGAGAAATCTACGTATTATACAATGTTTGCCAGAATAAAAGGCAGCACAGAAAGGAAAATGGGCCAGTGCTCAGCTGCACAACGATGACAGAATGCAAGTAAAAAACCTGCACTCCAAAAAACAAGTTTTAAAAGTCCAAATATACTGTAAGGCTGAAACATTTAATTTACATTAGCAAAAGACAGGATAGAAATTGTTCCAAGTCTGTGAGCACTACAGAAGTACCCAAGCACAAAACCAGGTATCCTCAGAAGAAAGTAGAAACCAACACCTAGTAGTATTTCTGAAGAAGCTGCTTCCAACTGCTCTAAACTGTTTCAATTCATTTTCATGACTGTTTCTCTGAGATCAGGAGTAGACCCCATGCCAAAGAACACGATCTGTTTCACTAGTCAAAAGGGAGTATTTGGTTTGGGAAGCATCAGGAATGTTTAAGGGGAGGGGACATATTTTGGGGCTTTTTGCAGGTTACTACCAGGAAAATTCCAGATTATTTGGTCTAGATTACAGGAGAAGACAGAGATTTGTAACTCCTTATAAAGAAGTTCAGTATGCATTACTACACATTAAGTTTGAAAAGCAGTCAGTGTACCTAGCCAGAACCACATAAACGAGAAAGATTCCACATGTTCATCCAAATCAATCTGTACAGAATGTAATCATAACTCCAGAGAAGGAAGCGTGCCTTTTCCCACCACTAACTGCATTCAAAATTTCCTCTTGCACAGTTTCTCCAGGATGGCCTCACTATTTGAGGATCTTTGGAATCAGGGATGTCCACATGAGAAACAGACTTTCATACTGCTTGAAAAGTGTGAAAAGATATTCAAGAATATATTCAAGAATTGCATGAATGAAAAAAAAAGGACTCTTACAGCTTATCTACACAAAGAAGTTACTCTGTATTAATTGAGTGTATGTATACAGTACAAATGAAAACACTCAACAATTACCTCCACGTGCAATGAGTTGAACACTCTAGTGCAGTAAGTATTATAATTCAGTATAATTTACATTGAACAAGAATATTCAGTAATACCCAAAACAGGAGCCAGTGTAGAGCAATGGGTGTTGCGTACATTCCGCCTTTCTCCCCAGCAACTTCCCTTGGAAGAATTATTTTCTTCAGTATCAGTAAAATACAAACATAAAATAAAAAAATTTTTAAAAGTGCAAACAAACAAAAAAACAAAAACAAACAAAAAACAAAGAAAACCACCCAGAAACAAAACGCCCCCCGCCACACTAAACAGTTTAACTGAACAGATTTCCAGGAGAGAGCACACTCCTACTTCCCTGTTTGTAGACAGCCCATTTACAGAGATGTTCTTCTACTGATACAAGTCCTGCCAAATCCTGAAACTGAAGATTTTAGGGAACACTGAAGATGTTCTCTTCATTGCTGCAGCACAATAAGCAATCTGTCTGTGCCTCGTGCCTCTGCAGTTCACAATGCACTGTATTTGCTTTCTCTGAACATAAGTCTGTGCTATGTACCATCTGTGAACCACCCTTGCTACTCAAGTATCCACGTCGTTCTGCTGTTCTTTGTCCAGCAGACTGAGGAGCAGAACAGAGAGCTAGACATAGTAACCTCTGCAATCACCCCACCAAAACTTAGCAGGGTTTATTAGCCAGAACTTTCAGGAAGATTAATCTGAAAAAGCTTTTAAAATGTATTGCTTAAACCATAACTGAAGTTTGAAAGTGACTGTAAAATGCTTTTGTTTAATTTATTTAAGAAGTAAATTTAACTTAATTTACTTTAGAATTCACAAACAAAAGTCGCTGCCAAATAACAGAATCCATAACAGATTCAAATGTGATTTAATTAATAAACTTTTGTAGTTAGCTCAAATTCATAATCCCGAATGTCCATGTAGCAATTTGGAATATTCTTCCTGAACGTTCCTATGTATACAAGCTTAGAGACTGCTATTCATTCTTTCTGAGACACAAAATGCAGTGAAGACAGAGGGCTGTGTTTATAGCACTGGGCAGGAAGGTAGCTATGAAGAAGTGTGAAATGAAAGCATTTCAAGTAAGTATTTTTGTAAGGCACTTGCAAAAATGACAAAAATGGCTCTGTTGCCTAGCTCATTTTTCAACTGAATTACTTAACCAAATGGAAAGCCAAGATATATGACCTTCTGCGCCAAGTAAGGTCACATATCTGGGTTTTGGGGGTTTTTTTAAAATAAAGTTTAGAAGTAGAAACTACTCTGTAAAGACAAGCAAAACTTTTTGGGAAAACTAAAGGTAAATGCATTTTCTAAAGAATAATTGCTTAGGCAATTAGACACACAGAAGAGATGTACTCTAACAACACTCAGACTTTTAAGAAAATACATGTATGATGCCACCCCTGTATTATCGACCATTCTGATGTGTACTGCAGGCCAAATTATTCCTTTGCAAGTCACCTCTTAAACACACCAGGAAAAAAAAACCCAGAATACTGCATATATCCATATTTTAAATAAGAAATAGCCATGACATAACTAAATTCTTAGTCTGATGAGAGCCATGGCATTTAAGTTCTACAGTTAATACTAGATTCTGCTTCACTTTTCAGCATCTGCATTCCCTCACAGCAGAGCCTGCAGCAGATTAGATGGAGGCTTAAACTTATGAATTGAACTGACATTTACAAGTCACAAGTGACACAGAGAAACTCTGCAATTGAATCACTCAATCTGTGTACACTCCCAGCTGGCTTCAGTAGTAGGATACATCAGATTGCAATTTGCCATGGACAAAAAGACTTTTCTCACAGTTGCTACATCCACGACTTCATTAAAACATTGGAAGGATTTTATAAGGCTTTAGGACCTGACAGATCTTATACCAAATTTTAAGGAAAATGAAACAAATTGTTATTGTTTTGGACACACTTACTTTTCCAGGCAAAAATGGGAAGTATTATGGAACAACCAGACCTAATAATATTAGGTAGTACAATCTTCTATAAAGCTTTAAAATCTGTTACAGAGATGTCAGCTATGTTATTAAGGTCTACAATCCTTCACACAACCGTAGAAACCTTGAGTAAGTGAATAATCCATCTTTATTTGGGTGAGCAAATCAGGAAACAACTTACAGATACTTAGAGCATTTGGGCTTCAGGACCTATTTCTGAGAACCAAGAAGGCAGACTTCTTTAACACATCGGAGTATTCAGGTTACAAAGCTCATGTGTGATCAAGGATCTTGTGATCAATGTTGCAATTCACCACCAAAAAGTCTAATTCTCATAAATAATAAAAGCTGCTTTACATAGTGGGTACTAAGTATTTCCCTTAAGGCCTAACTAAGCATCCAAGGAAGCCTCATCCCACCAAAGGTGTAGTAGGTATTAATTTGTACTAATTTACAGCAGTTTAAAAGCACAGTGATACAAGCCTCACCAAACGGTAGCAACCAGGGTACAAGTCTTTCAAAACACAAAACAGCATAAAGCAACTAAGAGTAAACTAGAAACAGACACCAGAACTTTTTCAATCTTTTATTTTCAGAGTAATTAAACCCTCAATGAGAAATCACCAGGCTAAAACTGTCAAATTATACAGTTGTGTTTGTATAACACCAGTCTCCTTCTCCAGCTACATTTCAAATGGGAAAAGCATACAATTTTTTTTAATCAAAACCAGGCAAAGTATTTTCCCGTAAGCTTTCCAGGAAAGTCAACCTCTGGACTAAAACCAAACATAAAACTTTCATCGGGAAAAAAGAATATTTCATTATATTATGAATATGCAAAGACAACATTCAGACATAAAATTAATGGAGAAAATTCTTATGTAACTTTCCACTTAGCAGCTACTACAGACTACCACCTATTATAACAAGAACATAATGTAATAATTTATTTCAAAAAACTCAACTGAATTCAAGGCACAGGCACTATATTTTGTACTACTTTTGATTTTTGTACACTAATCTTCAGCATCAGGAACAAATGCTCAAAAAGTATGAGAATATGTTCTACTCCACAAAACCACTTTTGTCCACATAACTATGCATGTTTTGTTCCAAAAAGCAGTAGATAATTTCATAGATTCACAGGATTTTGACAAGTTTGATGGTTTACAGTTTTCCACTATTAAAGACTTTTAGCTTATTTATAAAATAACTACTTGGAGAAGTTAGGATATTTATTTTGAAATATGCATCATCTTCCTCTAAACTGAAGAAAAAAAAATACCTGCAACTACAAAGGTTCTATAAAAGTCTGAAGTGTCTTTTAAAATTATTTATATAAAAACTGTAGTGTAAAATCTGAAACACTCCAGAAACTTTTGCAGAAAATTAACAAACCCAAGGTCTATTTTACCAGTTCTTAACTCTTTTAAAATTACTGTAACACACCTATCTGTACATATTGGATCATTAAAAAGATAAAAGAGAGACAGTTGTTTACATAATGTTCTAAATAATGCACCATCTTAACCAACACCTCGAAAAAATACTGTTTTAATTTTGCATTTCAAGACCTACCTTAAAATCTGCTCACAATGTACATAAAAATGTGGAGTGATAATACAGGAGACAGCAGACCTGTGGATACTCTGCTCTCACTAACACCTCTTTGCCCTAAAATAGGCACCTACAGGAACAGATGTTTGGTTGCTTTTAGCTGGAATCCTGAAAAGCACAAACAGCCTAAGTTTTAACGCCACCCCCAAAAACTGAAAAAAATAGTTGTGTCTCAGTTTTCATGCCAGAGAAGCACACATAATAAAATGCACCTGTTGAAAAACACAGAATAGAATATTTGCAAGTGAAAAGTCATCAGCTTATACCCAGTATCCGTTCAGGTTTCTGTCCCAAATCCCAGCTGCCCCCCATGGATCACAACCCAGCGTTTCATCCTAACACATCAAGCTGTAGAGCACGGTGAGGCTGCTGCTTCAGTGGCGGCAAAACCACCAAAGGAGACAGAATGGGCATCAGAGCCATTTCCAGAGAAACTGCTCCTGTTAGCAATTAAAGGTCCTCTGGGACTGTACAGTTTGATCAGTTTACTCTGCCCTTTTCTACTGACTTTTAGGAAATATGTTGTAAATTTCCATCTTCTTTTTCCACTGCCCACACAGTATGGATGGAAATCAGCAGACTTGCAGCCTATTTCCACATCTGCTATTCAATAATATTCATACTATGTTAGCCCTCATTTTACTAGGGCATAAAATGGGAAAAAAAAAAAGACCCCAAACCAATCCCCCCCAAAAAAAATTAAAAAAAAAAAAAAAAAAAAAAAAAAAAAAAAAAGGAAAAAACCACTGACTTTATCTGAGCAGCTAGTCCAAGTATGGTGTCTTGGAGGTGGTTTGACTTAGAAACACTAACTGGCAAACTCCAACTAGTTTAAAAATTTTACCTAGCTAGTCTGTGAATTTTCTGGAAAAGCTTAACCAACTACCCACAGATGCACGTGGATAGCGATGTGATGTTATTCCTGGAAAGTCTATTTGTAATGTCCACATTTCAGAAGTGGCATCACTCATCTTTAGGCAATTCAGTACTCAAATTCTCCCTTCTGTAACATCCCTGCAATAATTTTGACTTCTACAGGGATTGCTGTAACCAAAGTATTTTACAGAGCAATCTAATTTTTATAATTACATCAAGTAAAATAGCATCTTGATACCATCTGCAAAATAAATAAGATACTAAAGTGCTGATTTCCATGTAAGTGGATACTCTTGTGTTTGAGTATTTTGACCAGAAAGGCTTAGCCCAACTTTACAGGTATGACTTAAAATACAATTCCATTAACCATTTTGAGAACTTACATAGCCTGCATTCATTGAGCACCACACAACATTTCATTTTTTGAGCGAGCTTCCAATATCCCTGTTATAGCATGGTGCTAACAGCACCAAGGTTGCAGGGTCAATCCCTATATGGGCCATTCACTTTACAGCTGGACTTGATCCTTTGGGTCCCTTCCAACTCAGAATATTCTGTGAATCTGTAATTATTTACTGAACGTTATAACTAAAAAGCCCAGGTACAGAAACCTTCACTAATTTGTCTTTGATGACACAGGTGGTGACTATCAGATTCCTACACACAAGACTTGAAAAAGCCTTTCCACTTTTTCAAAGATGAAGATTTAAGCAGTATTTGGTAAAACATATTTAAATCTTGAGCAAATGTTTTCTAAAATCCATCAACACAGATAAATACACTACTTTATACTGGGAAGACTTCACAATGCATCTGTTATGGTCATGCAAAAAGGATTGAAATATGAAAAAGTCTGTTTAAAGGAACAATAAAATCTACAACTACAAGCTTCTCTTCCGTACAGGAAAAAAGTTGAGCAGCCATTCAAGATCAGTGAATTTAAGGCAGTGTCTTCCTCCACAAAGAATTGCTGAAGTCCTACAAATAAAATTTGGGAGAAGCCAAATTCTGCAGAACTGGCTCCAGCCTTCCCAGTAAGTATCAAGCTACCTTTCCTTTTACATAGTAGCATCTGTAATCACTCCTACAGCATCCTCATTCCTTTATACCATACCCAAGTAATGAATGTCCTTGAATTTCACTCCTGCTTGTTCCAAGCAAAATTATCCACCTGACATTTTAACAGGCTGAATTTTCTCTTACCTATTATAATTCCTGCAAGCCAGATTGCTTTATCTGGTAATTACCAGTCTTTATTTTAAGCTCTGGTAAGAAAGAAATTTTTATCACCATGTCCACAGCTGCTAGTCATGAATGATTAGTTTCACAGCTTTCAGACCTTGCCTCATCATTTGAATGCACTACACAATGGCACATTTCAGAATGATGAGCTTCTTCAGCCAGTACATCCACTGGAAAGAGTGGCGAGTGATTCAGTCCTCTCAGCCTAAATGCACTCTCCCCTTTCATGGCTTTTCATAATTGTTATTGCATATGGATACCTCTTGGAATTACGTAATGTATGCAAGTCAGTGCAAATCTATCATGGTCCAAACTTTTAATGAAAGGCATCAATTAAAGTTTACTTGAAAAAATGATAAATGAAAAAGCAACATGGTTGAGAAATGTAGGGACAGAATCTACAATTACAAACTTTGTCAATCCATTTCCATTCAATCATATTTGAATATCAAATTTCTGTACAATAAATAAGATGAATCATGTTCCCTTTACAGACCTAAATAATTTTAAATTATGTCTTTCTAGGTTCTTATCCTGCAAGCAAACTTTACCTAAATGCCCCCTTAAATATGGATTAACACAGAACAAGAACAAAGCAAGACCTGACTCACAAAACAGTAAATCTTCTGTCCTGTGCTAAACATCTGCAGCTCCCTACAGGCTTCCTGCAATTTTCCTTGATGTCCTAAGCCATGGTGAAGCCCACCTCACACTAAGAGAAAGCCAGATGCAGAAACCAGAAGCCTCTGAACTCCAGCGACCAGAGAGGAAAATATTAGCTTCCTATATTTAAATTGTCTCTCTTTCAGAATGTCATTGCTAGAATTATTTTAAGATGTTTTTTAACTTTAAAAGTCTTTCTCAGTCGATTTTGCAAGTTTATTTATGTGTGTACACATAAAATAGCTTCCCTTAAGCCTTTAGTTCTGTCATACCAGAATTTCCACTAAAAAGCCACCAGGACTGAAAGCTTCTAGCTTTTAGCCACACAAAACAGCATTACAGTTTCTCATCTCTGCTAAAACGATATGTTACAACTATATTTTCCAATTCTGCAAGTCCTAGTAAAGAGGAGAATCAATTAAACTGCGCATTATTCAACCTACATACACATCCTGTATTAAAAACTTCAACTTGAGCTGGAAAAGTAAAAAAATATGACAGAAGGTATTGAACAAATTCAGGGTCCAGTTAAATTCAGGTAAATCTGCAGCTCTGAAACAAACACAGTTACCATGGTGTAAAGTCTGAAGTACCTGGGAACAGAACTTGGTCACCTGGCATTTACTCACTTCACTAAACCTAAAGCCCTGTAAGGGTCAAACAATGAATAACTACATAATTTGTGAGAAGTGCCTATAAACCTAGGATACAGAGGTGAAATGAGGATAAATCCTTTGCTTCCATACTGAACTTTATGACTTTTGTTAGTCTAAGCCAGGCCATGGATATTGCTTTAATATTATATATTTTCAGTGTCAAATTACATTTGTTTAAAAAAAGGCATGATTCATACAGAATTCGCATGGAATTTTAAAGTAGATTAAATATTACAGCCAGGTGTATAAACCTTTAAACAACTTCAGTTGGGATTTCTTTTTCTATAGAATAAATGTAATTGCTTCAACTATGTACTGTGAACACTTGGATACTTAAATTTTTGTTTCTGCACATAATTTATTTATTTCATAGTAAACACTAAGGGCCTGAACCTGGAAAATGTGAAGATTACTCATAGCAGTAGTCTCTTGAAGGCTAAGAAGCTTCTGTAGAGTTGCTCTTGCACCTTACATGTAGCAAAGCACACCTAAAGAAAAGGTACGTGAAAAGCAAAAGACCTGTTAAAGTTACAGAGAGTAATGGTTAAATGAATGTTATCCGAAATAAAAAAGAAACCTCTATTAGGCTTCAGAATATTACTTTTAAGTATGCAGAATGAAAGCCCCACTAAATGCTATTATCCCATTATGTTAGCCCTGGAGCATACTTGCATTCCGAAGCTTCCAATCGAGAGGCACCACGAGCAAATCCCAAAGCAAACTTCAGTTAAGCTTAAAAAGTTCACCTCTTTTGCAGAAGATAACGTAATTAACACACATGCCTCGAGTCAGCAATCACCTCCTGCTCACCTGAAAGGCGGGGGTGAGAAGCTTCGGGAGAAGGAGGGAAATGGCTCACCTCCTTCCCTTTCAGGTGGCGGTCGGTGCTTCTCCGGGCCCCCGGGGAAAGCGAGGCGGCGGCGCGGGGAGCGCAGCGCCTCCCGCTGCCGGGGCGCGGCGGCCGCTGCGGACGGGCAGTGCGGAGCCGAGCCTCGGCGCCCGCCCGCCGCTCCCGACCTTTGCCTGGCCCCCGGCTTCTCCTAAGTGCGGGGTGGGCGGCACTCCGGGGGTGCTGGAAGACGGCCGGAGAGCCGCTGCGAGTCCCCGGTCCGCACTCGCGTCCCGCTGCCCTGGCTGCTCCTCTCCCCCGTCGCGTATCTGCCTCCCGCCCCGGAGGCTGCCGCCAGCGCAGGGACCGGGGGTGCTGCGGCCGCCGAGGCCGCTGCCGGCGGCGGTCCCGGGCGTGTAGCTGCAGGCGGCGCTGCCGCCGCCGCCTCCCACAAAGGGCAAATTCATCTTCCACGTCCCGAGCGCGGCGGCGGAAGGGCTCGGTGCCGGGTGGGTCCCACCGCTACCGGGCGGCTGTGGGGGGAGGATCTCGCTCGGCAAAGAAAAGCCTCTTGTCTTCTAGAAAACGTCGAATTATATCATGTAAAGACGACAAATTACTGCCGAGATCACCTTAAATTATTAGAAAGCCATAGTGTTTTCCTTTTCCTCATCTTTGGTTCTTTGGTGGGTTTTTTAAAGTAGAGGTTGCCAATATCCACACACAATGTGTGTGGAAAACCACAAAATTTCACTTTGTAGCGCAACTTGATGATGGGCTAAGTGCAAACTCCTTGCGCAAAGCAGTAATAGCCCCAGCAATGCTTTCCATTTACAATGAGTTTAAAAATGTGTAATTGTATATGAATTGTACAAAAACCTATAGACCTGTCAAGCAGAAATGTACAGACTCTAACCTTTAAGGCGTAAATGAATGGACAGTGTTTCTTTTTCCAGAGTGTGAGTTACGTAACATTTGCATGGTTCGCTGGCACATCCACGCACTATTCATTGCAACGCTCTCCCGAGGTAGCAGGAGGCCTGTAACTGAGTGAGCATTCACCGCGGGTCAGATTCTGTCCTTGCCATGCTTTGCTCTGGAAACCATCCCGCGAACACAGCTCGACAGTGAGAAGCACACGGGACGCTAAGGCAAGCGCCCTTTTATGCTCCTCTCCTTGGTATCATCAGGTGAGTTTTATAGGGCTGTTGCCTGCGGGAGCTACAAGTCATCTGTGCAGAGTTCCCAGGCTCTTCCTCTAGATCTAAATACTGAATCTCGCAGTAGATCTAAGTACTTCATAGAACACATAAAAGCTGTGCATACTTTGACTGAGCATGGAGTCGTAGGTGTTACCAACACACACAAAGTAGTAATTTTCAAACCCTGCAGAGTAAGATTTGACTTCATGGTAAGTGGAAGGTAAACAGAAATCCCCACACACAGCTCAGTCTGACAGCACAGCAATGTTGTCATTCAGACACAGATGAAAAATGTGACTTTATACAGGACTTTGATTCATTGTCTATCTCTGATGTTTCTCAGTACTTTGCAATTTTGTTGAATCTCGCACATACTTACCCTGAATCATGGCACCAGAAAGGGATTTCTAAAGTATAGTGAAACTATTTCGATTGATTCAGATCAATTACACATTTCATGTTTACAAAGATAACTCTAAGTTTCTTAAGGGTCAGACATTACAAGCGTGGATGATGCAACAGCCTGCTAATCCTGAAACACTTAGATGGGGGGTAAAAAAGAAAATGAATGCAGGATGCAGGACCTCCTTAAGAAATAATTGCAAATTGGGTGTTCTTATCAAAAAATGTAAAATATCTTGCACAAATATCCAGTGAACACTTGGAGATACTCAGGTTATGTTATTGATCACACCATAATTTAACTGCATACTACTTAAATAGTTTTCAAGTTCTCGTGTCTTTTAAATTGTATTAATTAGCTCAAATATTGGTTCATATTTAGATCCCTGCTTTCACCAAAAATTAAATAACCCTTAGATTCAAAAGCTGTATACTGCTCCTAATGTTAATAAAGATGTACTTGGCATTTGCACAGGATTTTTCTCAGAATTTCACAGGCCAGGCATTTTGACATTTCTAGGAAATGTTGTCATATGACTGTTAAAGAAAAACTGAAGTGTGGACACATCCATATTTGTCTCATATATATGATTTGTACAAGAACACAAAGCAACAATACCTACATTACTAAAAAGTAGCATCCCATCATTTGTTGCTGTGGTATTTTACTCCATGGATAAAATTCCAAGTGAGAGGTACTTAGTGTCTGAGGCAGGGCACTTTCTCTGCAATCCACAGGTGACCTTTTCTGTAGTTTTGCCCACAGCAGACCTGCTGGTCTCTGTGTTGATGGCAGGACACTGCAGTAACAGGTCACTTTGGAAACAAAATAAAGGCAACCCTGGGGGACTTTGTATACCGTGGGAAGCCTACATTTCTGTTCCCAAAAGCTTCTCATACATTGTTTTATGCTCTATACCGAGAGCAAATAAACATTGCTTGCTAATACAAGCTCCTCTGAACTAACTGAAAAGAGCTGTTTATATTAATTAACAGCGGCTGGTGACCATGTTTGAAACTGCACTGCCTGGTCAACTTCAGCGTATAATACAAGCTTGTAATGTATGCTCAAACATGCCAGCTGCTCCTTTTTACAGCACCCTCAAACTCGTTTTCAACTTAATGCTTTTGAGCTATGATGTGTAAGAAACATAGGCCTTGATATCTAAATGTGAGCTCCAGGTACCTCCAGGATAACTGTGTTTTATGGAACTAGTGTCTGCAGATGGAGCTAGCTGTCAAAA
Source organism: Acanthornis magna (assembly GCA_036785705.1). Classification (NCBI taxonomy): domain Eukaryota; kingdom Metazoa; phylum Chordata; class Aves; order Passeriformes; family Acanthizidae; genus Acanthornis; species Acanthornis magna. The sequence goes on along the minus strand of JAWUZG010000025.1, from coordinate 21,989,806 downwards.
TTCAGAGTGTCCTTAACATTAGATTCTGACAACAGAGGAGCAGCCTCTCTGTGATGGAATAAGGAGACCAGGCTATAGGAAGCAGCTCTGAACTCTTAAGAACTGCTCAGAATGACTTATCCCTTTCCAATTTGTCCTTCTTCCAGGACCAAGGCTTTTAAGTTGCATTTAGAACCTTTCACTATACTGTCTAAACACCTTAGATAATTCTAACATTTTATACCTATATAATTATCCCATCTAGGTCTTTCAAATCTCAGTTGAAATCATATAATTAAGTGAAGTTCATCAGATTCAGGGAGAAGGCAGCAATATAGGAGTGTTGATACAGCAAAGCATCCCAAAGCAGTATATTGAGAATGAGCATTCTTACTCATAGTCAAAATGAGAAGAAAAAAGAGTTTCAAACCATTTTCATGAATTTATCAATTTCCCTTTAAAACATAACTGTTTTTGTTTTTTTTCCAGTTGGTCCCCTCCTTCTCCCAAATTCTAACTTTGCAGACTTTTTCTGAAGTCTTCTTAATCCATATTGTCTCAGTCTTATCTGGGAGATGCAACAACCAATTATTAAACTGTTAACAGCACACTGAAACTACTCCATTAACTTGTAAATCAAAAACTATGAAGGGCAGAGAAGGTTTCAAAAAACACAATCAAGAGAAATTACCATAGCTGTTGAAGTTCTACAGAGAAACCTGTGACAAAATGAAATTTACCTGCACTGAAAATATCAGTTCCTAAAACATTGGATTCAGTTTATGTTTAAGGGTCTGTCAGCTACTAAAGTAGTATGACTTCACTAAAAGGATCCATGAAACCATTATGTTATATTTCTCCTCAAGATGAAGGTGCATCTGATGTGATATGTGTAGAACATCAACATACATAATTCAGTTAGGCAAATAATGTCCATTGGGTAAATACATCACTCTTTACAAAATGACAATCTAATTTGTCATCACAGCCTGAAGCACAGCCTCTGGATGTCTTCTGTCACAATTCTGAATGAATACAAACCTATTCATCTTACAGGAAGTAGTTTGTTGTCTTCAAACATCTGTCTTGTGCCATTTGTGAAGCCCATGGCTCAATGATATTTTTGTCTCCTTATTGTGTGTTAACAATAAGCTTGTCTAATTATGTATTGTTGGTAAATAATTCACACTTTCCTTTTTAAAACAACTACCATCTGTGATTGCACTGGCTCTAAAAAAAGCTTTAAAATCAGGAATCTGCATCTCTTTTGCCTAAATTGGGTGGTGATTAATATACACTCCCCAGACTTTCCTTTTGTACACAGTGTGTGAGTTGTAGTCTTTCCTAATACCTCGGGAACAGGTTGCCCAGAGACGCTGTGGATGCCCCATCCCTGGAAGCATTCCAGGTCAGGCTGGATGGGGCTCCCAGCAACCTGATCTAGTGGAAGGTGTCTCTGCCCACAGGAGGGGGATTAGAACCAGATGACCTTTAAGGTCCCTTCCAACCCAAACCATTCTATGATTCTAAATATTTTGTAGTATTTGGGTTACATAGATTTCCTGGGCTTACTACCAATTCTACAGAACTATGTTTTACATGCATCTAAGATGAGCAATTCACAGGAGTGTAACACTTCTCATTTCTTCTCTTTTACAGTTCCTTTACCTGGTCCCTCCCAAAGTCAGAGCCACATAACGTACAGCTCCTCACACTAGCCAAGAAGCTGCTCTGGGGACAACGCGGCTTTGAGACAGGTCAGCGGCACTGCCTCGGTCGGGCTGCTTTCCGTCTCCGACATACCGTCTGTGTACTCCTGACTCCTGCTGACGGCACGCGGAGACCAGCCTGGCCTCCTCTCAGGCTCCAAGTCTTAAACTTAAGAATCAAATTTAGGTCACAGCGCGGGGAGTGGGACCGGCCCTCGGCTCTTCCGGGGGCTGCCTGCGAGCCTACATGTCGCAGGGGCAGGGAGAGGACCTCGCCCCTCAGGGTGAGCCATTCCCTGCCGCCCGCCGCAACCCCCGCACCCGCCGCGGCACGAGCGGCACGCGGACCGCTGCGGCCGCGCGGGGCCGCCCAGCGCCGCCTCGCGCCCGCGCCGGGCCCGCAGGGATGCGTGCCGGGATCCCATGCGCGGAACCGCGGCCGAGGAGCGGGCGCTTTGCACCAGCCCCCGCGGGGAGGAGCCGCGCTGGAGTAAAACAGAGCAAGTGGGAAGAATGCCACACGCCTGGCAATTGTTCGTTGTAGGCGCGCGTAAAGCATAGTCATGTAGAACTCGTAGTAAAAGTAGGATATACGTGTAACACAAATACTACAAAATACTTAAAAACGCAGAACAGTTTGGGTTGGGAGGGACCTTAATGATCGTTTAGTCCCCACCTGCCTGCTGCGGGCAGAGACACCTTCCACTAGATCAGGTTGCTGAGAGCCCCATCCAGCCTGACCTGAAACGCTTCCAGGGATGGGGCATCCACAGCGTCTCTGGGCAACCTGTTCCCGAGGTATTAGGAAAGACTACAATTCACATACTGTGTACAAAAGGAAAGTCTGGGGAGTATTAATCACCGCCCAATTTAGGCAGGAGAGGTGCAGATTCCTTATTTTACAGCTTTTTTTTTTTTTTTTTTTTGAAGCCGGTGCAGTTGCAGACGGCGCCGATTTCCAAAGGGAAAACGCGACGTCGCGCCCCTCACACGCCCCGCGCCCCCGCTCCCCTCCCCTCTGCGGGAGCGCGCGCCCGCCGCCGCGCGCGGCCTGACGTCACCGCGGGAGGGCGCGCGTGACGCGCACCCTCCCCTGCCCTCCCCCGTCCTCCCCGCGCCGGCCGGGCTGCGGGCGCTGATTGGCCGCCGCCTTCCCGCTTCCTCCGCGCCGCCCGAGAACCCGCCATTTTGAAAACCTTGTTGATTCCGGGAGGGAGGGAAGAGCGAGAAGGAGAGGGAAAGGGAAAGAGTGGCTGCGGGGCTGCGCCGCGGCGGGGTGTGTGTGTGTGTCGCTGCCCTCGGACCCGTCTCGTCCACCAGTAACTGCTGCCTTCAGCTGCTGCCGCTGCGCCTGAGGAGGGAGTCGGGGCTCGAGCTGAGGTGGGTCCCGCCGCCATGGCCGTAACGGCGCCCGAGAGCGGTCCCGCCTCGCCGCGCCCGGGCCGAGCGGGGACGGGCTGTGACGATGAGGAACGAAACGCGGCCGCCGTGCTGCCGGGCTCCCGTCCCGCCCCGGGGACACGCCGTGTGCGGGGCGCTTGTCAGCAGGGCTGCCTCCCTCCCGGCCCCTGCCCGAGCTGTTTCCCGGGCGGTGCGGTGTCCTGTAGCGGGAGCGGGCGGCGCGGTCCTGCTGGCTGGAGCGGGAAGGCGATGGCACCTTGGCCGCCGGCGCCACCGGGCTCTGCACATCGCTGTCGCTTTGCCCCGGCATCCACCTTACAAGTCGGGAAGGGGAGGACAGATGGCGAGTCCCTGTCTGAAAAGCCCCAGGCGAGGGCGGGAGACCCTCTTTCGGTAAAGGTGGATCCCAGAACCCTTTTTCCCTAAGCAAAACGTCGTCACGGATCCCTTTGGTGAAAAGCTGAAAACTGTCTCTTAACTTTCTTTTTCCCCTTCTGCTCCCATTGAAAGAGGAAGGAAAGACAGCTTGTAGTGCTTCCCTTGCTTTTACTCGTACCTTCAAGTAAAAGTCAGTAATACCATGAAAATGTCAGATTACTTATCCGTGTCAAATGAAATACTGGTAGTAACACCCTGAAAGATCTACTTTTTTTCCTGGTGATTTAGCCAGGAAACTTTACTTTTCACCGTACTGTTGGTAAATAAATATTAACTAATGTTTTCTGGCATTTGGAGCACCACTGATCTCTGGCACCTGCTAATACTGCATATAAGCAGCAGATTTAAATGTTACTTATTGCACCTGATCTCTTGCAGATAATACTGGCTTTAATATTGCAAAAAGAAAATGGTTAATTGTGGGAAATTCTGTTCCAGATCTAAACGGTGAACATTTCTGAAAGCGAGAATTTTTAAAAATTGAACATATGATTATCTTGCTTTATTGGATAGAAATTTTCTGTTAGTAGGGAAATGGTACATGCATAACTAAGATATTTTCGTTTTAAAGTTTACATATAGGCCGCTTCAGATGCTGAGAAAAGACTCTTAAATATGCTGAGTATGAAGCATTTATTCTTTTTTTGTTGTAGATCTGCCAGTTAAAACCAGGAAGCATTTTCATGTCCCAAGATGCAGCAGCTGTCTGAGTTATGAAAGCAGTGTTATTTCTTTCCTGAATTGCTTGCAACTTTTTTTTTTTTTTTTTCATTTTTCTGTTCCCATTTCCCATGTAAATAACTTGTTTAAGTTACTGGGAAACTTGCATGCATAGTTAACCATGATCAGAAATAAGGATTAAGTTCCTAGTAGAATGCAGTAAAATGGTGATATCTCAAAACACTGCAGTTTTTACTAGATAACAGTATCAGCTGCTTTGAGTGGGTGTTTCCCAGTGTTTCACAAAGCAGCATGAAGACTTGTGTGTGAAGTGTTTTAAGAACACTTTGAGTGTTCTTAACCAGACTAGTTGCAGAATGGATAGCAGCTTCTAAAAATTGTGTGTATTGTGTGTGTGCAGAACACTTTAGTGATTAGGGGATGTGAACACTCCCAGTACTAGCACATTGCTTCTACCACACAAGATTATTTTTAAAAGCAAGATTCCTGTTTTTTTCATGTATGTTGTTCTATTGATGATGGTTTTCCCTGACTCTTTTTACAGAAGCACACACCATGTCTTCTGTTGATTCATCAAAAGAAGACACAATGTCGTCGGAAAAAACAGATGAGAAACAACCTGAAACCGAAAACAAAGCTGAGGAAAGTGATGAAGATGAAGAAGAGGAAGAGGAGGAGGAGGAAGAAGAAAAGGGTATTTGTTTTTCCATTGAATAATTTGTTCTTTAATAAATGCCAAGCTACTGGATGCAGCCTCCTGTGATTTTGGCTAATTGTACAGTTATTACTGAGGAGATTCCATGGTGCATGTTTCATGGGTCATAATAGCTTCCCAGTAGACTGTAACTGATAATGCTCAAAACAGTGGTGGTGATGTATCTCAGGAAAGATTAAAGGAATTGCCAGCATCATGGACTTCTATACTAGGGATTTTTTTTGTTGTTGTATAAATTTTTGATGATTATAGGAGGTAGTGTCCCTTATCAAATTGGTTTTTGCCAGTGACACTCAGAAGTAGCCCATGTTTGCAAAAGAGAAACTTTTTAGTGTGAAGTAGTTTTGAAAACAATACAGATGTCTTTGCTTAACTACAATGAATTAATTTTCTGGGTACTCAAATGTAATTATATTGGGTCATCGGAAATTCCATTCAGCTAATTTTGGCCATAAAAAATAATGGTAATAGGATAGGATGAGCAAGCAAGGCAAGTTTTTTGTTGTGGCGTGTAATTGAAGAGGATAGTCAAGGAGTACAAAACATGATGAAGGAGCTGCTATGCAAAAATGTTAATTTCCCTTGTGAAGTCTCTAGGCATCTGTTTTCAAAAGGAAAGCATTTGTGGAAATAGAGCTGTGATGTGGCACAGTGAAAACCAAGTCACTGGATCTTGGATCCCTGAAAAACATGAAGTTTGTCTTTAGGAAAGGTATTAGAAAGTAGGCAGATTATGCTGTTTGTAAAACAGCAGAATAATTAGAATTGGATTTTTAGAAATAACTTTTTTGTGAACACACAAGTATGTTTTACTCTGGTTTTGGCAGTCACACACCAGTTTTAATTATGTTCATACAGATTTTGTAGCTGCTTTCAGATGTTAAAGCCAGGACAGCCCATCTGTTAAACTCTAAGGATAGTTTTTTTTTTAGGTCAGGTATTTTAGTATGAAATGCTTAGGTGAAGCTTTAGCTTTTTCTTCTGGAGTGGTATCATTAAATAAGTGATGTGCAATGTATACATAAAACAATCTAAATGTATTCATTAGTAAGCAGTACCAGAACTACTGGGAATAATATTCTTGTAGTATTAGTGACACTCACATTGTGCCCTGCAGAGTGCTTCTCTGCATAGCCCTGGGATGTGTAGTACAGTCCCACTGCGCTTTTGTACTTCTGGCTCTCCTGCTGAAGTGTCTGGCTCCTCCAGTACAGTAGTGGGAAAAGAATCTGTGTGCAGGCATCCTGGACTCTCCTTTTGCCCATCTGGTGGTTGTATTCTTCTCGAGAGTGCTGTGTGTGGAGCTGTGTATGTAAGTACTGCAGCATCCAAGGATTATGTGCAGACAGTGTCAGTTCTGTACCGGAGAAAGACAATGAAAGGAGAGAACAATGGGTTTCTGAAAATGCATAGTCCTGCAGTCTCCATCATGGGGTGAAGTTGCCTTTAGGAATTGCCCAGTCTTGTCTTCAAGGTTACATTGGATACAGGATTGTGGTTAGAACTAGAGAGACTTCTAGTTGTGTACATGCAGTTCCATAGAATCACATTGGCTTATTAGCCAAAGGTCCAAAAGTGTTATAGTACCTGATTATGTCATCATCCATTTTTGGTTTGCTATTTCAACAATTCACTGTTGCATTGCCTGTCACTACAGTCAAATCTGCAATGAAGAATATTGTGTTTAAGGAAGCTGTCTTTTGCAGAAAAGAGTCTCATTGTTGAAGGAAAAAGGGAGAAGAAGAAGGTAGACAGACTGACCATGCAAGTGTCCTCACTGCAGAAGGAACCTTTTACAATTACACCAGGTAAGGTTGACTTCTCACATAAGAATCGTGAGTGTTGGGAATGCTAATGAAAACTAAAAAAATCGAATTACTAATTTGTTGTAGATGAGACCTAACTTATGATTCATAATCCCTTTTAAAATAATAAGGCTATTATATCAAAACCCTCTTTTATTCTGTAGCATCAATTTAAACTGTAACCATTACGTGATATTTAAACTTACTTGGAATAGGATCTTCAGTACCTCACCACCACTAACAAAGGCAGGAGCAGCTGGAACAGAAAGGAATGCCAAATCCTTGTATCCTGATCTAAGTAGTATCAAGTACGGCAGGTAAAGAGCCTGTCAGGATGCCTAAGTGCTAGGAAAAGGCCTGCTTTATGTTTGACCTATTATAATGTCTAATGCTACTCTGAAGTAACTTTTTTGCTTTTTAAGAAAACAGTAGAAACTTGAAGTTATAAATGCATAGATAAACATGAATATGATGAATAGCATAAATTATTTTAATTGTTTCAGGAAAAGGACAAAAGCTCTGTGAAATCGAGAGGATACAGTTCTTTCTGAGTAAAAAGAAGACAGATGAACTTAGGAACCTGCACAAACTCCTCTACAACAGGCCAGGCACTGTAAGAATTTCAATCTTGTATTATGCATTAGTTCTCATGTATGGTGAAAATGTTTGTAGTGCAGTTTTTTACATTTGCACATATGGTCTATTTCTTAAGTGCCATTTATTATAAACTACTTAGAAAATGAGGATTGTGCGACCAGTTAAGTAAGTCGCCTCCTTTTAACTCCTATAAACTATTCTTCCTATAAAAACCCTGTGGCAAGGGGTATTAAATCAAAGCTCTCTTGAGCGTATATTTTAGTGGGGGAGTGGTGGGGTACCTTACAAGGATGAATTGGAAGTCATTTATGGTTCACATGCTAAAAGCCGCTGGCATGCAGATGACACTCAAAATACTCCACATATTAATAGATTTCTGCTCGTCTATTTTTTTCCCTTTGTTTGCACAAAGCAATAGGAAGATAAATGTGATAAAAATCACTATCAAGATTTTATATAGAAAGTGATTTTCCTAAGAGAATTAAAATATTATATTGTCCTTTTTGTATTTAAGAATGAAACTTTAAATGTAATGGCAAATCTTTACTGGAGTGGTTCATGTATCAGTCATTGCACCTTATATTTCAGAGTAAATATGACCTGTTTTCCTTGCTAATGGAGGCAAAATTAATGTGGTGAAATTAAGGGAGATAAATGCTACTATTTCTATACGTTTACTATAATTATTGGAATTTGTTTTTAATATCTCTGTGTATTTTGGAGACTTGAACAGCTAATACAGAAGCCAGGAACTGAATAGTACTAGTACAGATGCATGGTAGCTTTAATATCTGAGACCACTGCTTCAGATGCAATGCTTGTTTAAATGGCAAAAAGTGATCTGTTGGCACAGGTGTTTAGGAAAGGAATATATCAGTATGCTTTCAGTCAAAACTATATTTAATCATAGGTTTTAGGAACTCAAAATGGTGTTTGATATAGTGAAGGTCAGATCTTGTCTTGTATGCACCTACTTGTATGTGCTTTAAATTGTAATTAACTTTTTAATAAAATATACCAATACCACCTGGAAATTTTCCTTAGGTACTGGACAAAACTCTTTGGAAAAGGAGCTCAGCTTTGGTAAAATTATAAACTAATGGAGAAACAACTGAAACAAAATTTGTTGGAGTATTAAAAGCGAGTTCAAATTATTCTTGATAGTGTTAAAAAGATCTCAGAAGACTGAAAAATTCAGGGTTATTTTCTAGCTTTTTTTTTGTAAAAGGAGATGAAGTGAAAACAAAGAACTTAAATACATTTGTGATCTTGATGGGAGCACTTCTCCCATTATGAGGTTTGTTGCAATGGAAGTTCAACCCAGATCAGGCATTGTGTGTAATGGTAGAAGTCATAAATTGGGTGGTATGTAAGTGCAAAAATCCTGCCAAATAAAAGGTTCAAAAATACGGTCATGGTTCTATGTAAGACTTCAGAAAAGCTAGTAAAGCAAATCTACTTTAGCAGATTATAGAATAAAAAATGAAATTCCCTGTTTTGTAACAAATTACATGATACAAAGCATGCAACAGACTTCATATGATTGTAGATTTACAGAGGTGTAAATCATCATGCAATACATGCTAAATGAGCTTAACATGGCAGGTGACTTCGTCTAGTAAGTTATTAAAAGTACCACAATCACAGGAAATTGAAGTTAATTGTTGTAGTTTGTCTGTCATGAGATAAAGGCATAATCCATGTAGGTTATAACTTAAAAGGTGTAACTTTGTCAACAGAACGCTAAATGCTAGAACAGATTTTTCTTGTATGAAAGGTTAACAAATGTAATTGGATGAAATCTTTTAAACTGCTTGCAATGAAAAGTAATCTGTATGCTCTCTTCTAGGTTGCATCCCTAAAGAAGAATGTGGGTCAGTTCAGTGGGTTTCCATTTGAAAAAGGAAGTGATCAATACAAAAAGAAGGAAGAAATGTTAAAAAAGTAATGATCTTTTCATACCTAACATAGCTTGACTCATGCTATGCACTCTATTTTTTATTCTTTTCTTCCAAAATTTTACTTGAGATTAAATTATAAGCCAGGTGGCTGTTTACTACAGCTCTGCAATTTTTTTCTGAGTTCATTTTAATCACACAAATTGGTCTCTTAAGACAGCTTGAAATATATTGAGTTAAATTGTGAACATTTTATTCAGAATTCCTATATTCCTGGCTTTAACTATTGCATGCTAACTAGCAGATTCTTCTGCCAAGTGAGAGGAAAGCATTACTTCTCCAGGGCAAGCATAGTGTTTTAAATGCATTGTACTTTATTCGAGATGCAAACCTTCATCCTTCTATGCCTCCTCAAAACCTTCCTCCTTCAGAGTCAAAGCCATTTCCGTTTATTATATATTAAACATACTAGAATTGCTGTAGCAACTAGTCTCAGAAACTTTTTTTTCTTTTTTACTGTCTCCCTTCATAAGCTGCTTTTCCATCAACAGGAGAAGCTGCTGCAACTTAGATTTGATTGGACTGAAGGGGTTTAAAAATGCCCTTGCATGTTCGTGTAGCTAGTTGTAACAAGTGAAAGAACTAATAACATCTACACAATATATTCTAAAACTGTGGGGGTTTTTAGTGCCCGTTTATTGATAATGGGAAGGCTTCCAGAATTTGGAAATTCTAAATTTTCCTTCCTCAGATATGCAGTTTTCCAGGAGTATGGTTTGTCAAATACATGGGAATCTAAAAGACAAACTCTGTCTCCTGTTTTGATCGCTTCCCATTGGTTTAATTGGAAAATTCCCCTTATCTAAAAAAGGTCACAAAAAGTAATTTTGCACTTTTTTTTTTCATATTTTCCATATGAAACAACTGCTAGTTTACAGTCTTCAGCAAATATTCTGGAACCTGGTTGCATTGTTACTCTTACATGGAAGTGCAGAGCCCTTTGTACTTGCATTACTGTGGTAGCTTCTGCTGCTGTTCGTAGCTGTGTGTGGAACAGAAACTGTTGATCAGTTTGTTAATTTGTCCTGCCTCTGTGGTTGATTTCTGCCCAGACTGTACACTTGCATGTCATATTTTAACAGTATTGAACAAGATGAACAAAGGTCAACATGTATTTTGCAGAACCTTACTATTCAGGTTATAAATGATAAAGGATGTAGATACTTCTCTTACTATGGTTCTTTAATTTTTTTTTTAATATCCGACTATACAGATGTACAGATTTGGGAATTCTGTTTTATTTTGCTTTATATAATGTCGTGGTGGTTCTTTGCTTAACCGTAGATAAGACGGGAAGGGTAGTTGACTATGTATATATATTGTTAGGTGGCGGACACCAGATAGCAGCTTCTAGGAGTCAAATGTTAACTGTTTAGGATGTGATACTGAATCTCTTTTTTTTTTCCCTTTTCCTCTATAGATTTAGAAATGCGATGTTGAAAAGTATCTGTGAAGTTCTGGACTTGGAAAGATCAGGAGTTAATAGTGAGCTCGTAACCAGAATATTAAACTTCCTAATGCATCCAAAATCTTCAGGCAAGGTGAGACGCTGGTGGTTAGCTTGGTTTTGTAGCTCTGTTCTGACGGAAAATGCATCTGTTCTCTATTGCTCATTGTTTGTTTGTTTCCTGTGATGATACAATTACTGTTTTAAGATACAATTACTGTTTTAACTTAATTAATTGGGAATGACTTCTTGAAAGAGAGTAGTTCTACTACTACAAGGCATCCATAATGGGGTGAGGACTTAAACAGAAATTCTGTTTACATGTGGGTGTACCTATTATACACTGTTAGTGCACAGAAGAGTTCAACATATGAAGGTAATTAGGATATCCATCCCCAAATACCAATTAGCTTCTACTTTGTGGATGGAGGAGAATAGATACATGAAAGGACAGGAAAATCAAGTGTCGGGTGTTACCTGTGTTTGCTGTATTTGGCAAATGTACGTTATCACGTTTGGATATCACAAATGGAATTTGTTGCAGGGTGCAAATACTTGGATTTAGCTAGTACATGCTAGTGCACTCAGTTCAGAGTGCCACTGCCAAGACTACTAAACTTTGTTGATAATCTTTCTGGACTTCAAGTTTTTAATCTAAAAGTAATACTAAAATAGTTGCACTGTTGCTCAGGAAATTAAATCTATTCCAAACAAACACTGGTAAGTGGTATGAACAAGGGATCTGCATGCTGCTTTAGGGACACAGGCACTGAGTTACAGCAAAGTGCGGGTTTGCATAAGATGTGACAGAATTCCTGCCTTTAAGTCTGAGTTGTCAGCTAATTTGTTACCAAAAGAAAAGGTTTGCTTTTATGGGTTGGTAGGTAAAAGAACAACCTGGAAAGAACCTTTCTTGCTTCCCTTTTCTAACGCCAAAAAATTTGTTTGCTTAGGGAAGGGGTGCACTTAGCTTAGAACTGAAATTTCATTTTGCTCAGCTCTATATCAGTAGCGAGTATTTGCTTACTGCAAAATATTACGGCTATAAGTGTCATGCATAAAATAGTCCTGGATTTTGTTAAAACACCTATATTTTTTTACCATTCTTTCATGTGATTTGAAAGAATTTGTCTTTTTGAAATTCACTTTTCTGTTCCTACTTGGATTACACACATCTCTTGTCTCTCAGCCATTGCCAAAGTCCAAAAAACCACAAAGCAAAGGTGGCAAAAAAGAGCGCAGTAGCTCTGGAACAACAAGAAAAGCAAAACGCACCAAGTGCCCAGAGATCTTGTCAGATGAATCCAGTAGTGAAGAGGATGAAAAAAAGGAAAAGGATGAGTCTTCAGAAGAAAAAGAAAGTGAAGATGAGGTATTGAGGGGTTTTGTTTGTTTTTCAACATTATGTCATTGTTATCAATTGGTAACTCTTGGAGCACAGAGTTGGGAAGTGATGTTTAACTGAAAGAAAACGGAACACGTGCAATTTATAAGAGGTTGTCATAAACTCTTGTGTTGAATTTAGAGAATCATTTAGATAAAAAGCAAAAGTTCTGATTCTTGGGTGTATGCATCTTATAAAACCATTTTCTATGTGTCATTTTGGGGCAGCCAGGATTTCTAATATAATTGATTGCACTTATTGTATCATCTTGTGATGACTTTATTGTAATTTCATAATGTAGTGTTTGATACTTAGGACTTAACTTTGAATTCCGTAGGAGTCCCTGACCTACCTGACTGCATTGGTTTGGGGTCTTATTTCCACATTCCTCCTGGATTTTTTATCTTCATCTCTCTCTTCAGGTTTTGTGTCTTAATGTCACCATACTTTATATTTTCTTTGAAGCTCTTTGCATACTAGGCAAGATTCATCAAATCATGGAATACTTCAGGTTGGAAGGGACCTTTTAAAGGTCATCTAGTGCAGTCCTCCTGCAATGAGCAGGGACATCTTCAACTGGATCAGGTTGCTCAGTGCCTCATTCAACCTGGCCTGGAATGTTTCCAGGGATGGGCATTCACCATCTCTCTGGGCAACCTGTTTCAGTGTTTCACCACCTTCATTGTAAAAGAAATTCTTCCTTCTTTCTAATCTAACAACCCTCCTTTGGTTTAAAACCATTACCCCTTATCAGACCCCTGCAATAAACTGCAGTTAGTCAAACTGCTGGCGTCCAAGGAAGTTCTTTATGTAAGCTATGGAGCCCTTGGCTGTAATGTGAGGCCACTATTTATATATTGTTATATATATAAACATATATATATAACATATATATAAATAGTTGCCTTATTTGTTAATTTCTTCAGGAAAATGGGGTTTCTAATGTAAGGAGAGAAATACCTGTTTCAGAGGCAGGAGTTGTCTTTTAGAAGATTTTTCAAGAACTCAGTTATTTTTTAAAAAAACAAACAAATTTCTAAAACCCTCCAAACAAGAAAAATTCTAACAAACAAAAAGGCCTTACAGTAAACTCCATTGATCTAAATGGGTTGTCTTTGCCTTCTTGCAGAAGGTAGGAGTTAGATATGTCTGCCAGCCAATGGCTGAGTGGACTGAAGTCTTCAGAAACTGAAGTTTATGTGCATGGAATAAAAGTTTAATTCTTAAAAAAGCACTGGTTTGTCAAATTAGTTTGAAAATAGGACATGGTAAAATGGAAAATGTCTGTTTGTACAGCTTAAAGATTGCAGCATCTTTTAAAAGAGTTAGGTTTATGACACCTTTTAATATACTACAGGTAGAAGGATGTAGGCAGTATGTCTGTTCTGCTGCACCAGCTCTGTTGGAATCATGGAGTGGCTGGAGTTAATTGTCCTCCAAGAGGTTGATTTTCCTGTATGGAAAGGAGGTATGGATTGTTCAGGTAAAACCTATCATTTCAATTTTCTGATTTTCTTCTTTGTAGCCCCCTAGGAAAGCATCTAAAAGAGAAAGATCTAAAAAGATGACTTCTAAAACCAAAAAAGCTGTGAAGGGTGCAAATGTCAAGAAGGCAGACAGCAGCACTACTAAGAAAAATCAGAACAGTTCTAGAAAAGGTAAATACTTTAAATCTTTCAACATATGTTGTCTTGTAGCTTAACTGGCCTGCTTATTAGAAAGCAAGCTTTTGCACATAGTTGTGAAAGAAAAATGGAACTTGATAAATTGTTGACTTGCTACTTAATGTTTCTTTCCTTGAAATAAAGAGGAAATAAAATAATAACAATAATATTAATAATTAATAATAATAAAATAATAATAAAATATTTGTATACAAACTGAAAGCATCAGCCAAGTTCTCCTTTTTTCTGGAGGAGCATTGGTAAAGTTCTGTTTGGGCCGCTCTAGTGGCTTTATGCAAATCTTGTAATTGATCCAGTGGCATATATCCCACACTGTATGTCTTTGGTTCAGCAGCTTGATACAGGTTTTTTGTTAACATAGATATGGTTTCTCCATGCATCCTTTTGCAGTTAGTTTTCTCATATCTCATGATGTGCATGAAGGATACACGGACACTGAGTTTCTTAATGGCTCTGTAAAGATTGCAGTAGTGAGGGTGGGACAGTGGTGTCTTCGCAAGCAGCTTTGCCAAAAAGGGCCTGGGCAGGGGACGAGTTGAGGCAGTTCAGCAGTGGGCAGTAATGATAAGGAACACTGACAGCACTCAGGGCTCTTCCAGCAAGTGTGGAGCCAGCGGCTCATGGAGGTGACTGTCACCCCTGTGCAGCACCTGTGAGTTGGCCTCGGCAGCAGTGTCCAGCTTTGGGCTCCCTGGGGCAAGGCAAGCATGGACATCATGGAGTGAGTCCAGTGGAGGGGCACCAAGATGATGAGGGGGGCTGGAACACAGAGTGGAGGAGGGAAGGCAGAGTTGTGTTTGTTCAGCCTGAAGAAGAGATGGATGACAGGGGATCATCCTGCAGTCTGCAACTTCCAAATGGGAGAGTATGGGGAAGGCAGGGCCAGGCTCTGCTTGGAGGTGCACAGTGAGAGGATGGCAAGTGACAGGGACAAGCTGCCACCAGGGAAACTGCAGTTATTTGTTAGGGGAAGAAACACTTCGCCATGAGGATGGTCACCAAACTGGGGCCTGGAGGAGCTGAGGAATTCCCATTGGTGGAGATGTTTGGACATCAATCTGGCAGGGCCCCAAGCAACCCCGAGCCAGCTGTGTTGGCCCTGTTCTGATAAAGGTTTAAACCAGATGATCTCCAGAGGTCCTTTCCCACCTTAAATTCTTTGACATTCTGACATAGCAGCCAAGTTTGTCACAATTGTAGTCTTGAGTCAGTAATTCAGTGTATATCCATACTGCAAACATAATTAATTTAATTCCAGCATTGACATATACATGCTACAGCACAAGCATGAGGTCAGATTAGTTACCGTTCTTGTCAGTGCTTTGAGAAAAGGTGTGGGTAAACTTAGGCGTAGAATTATGCTAGACTTCTTTCATAGCCTTATTTCTCAGCAGAGTAAACTGGCCTGTGCTGAACTCAGTGTACTTTCAGTTAGATTCAGCCAACACCTGAATGTGGCTGTGTTATGTGTACACCTTACTTTGTCATCAACATATATATGTATATATTTATATACACGCAAAAATGTTATCTGTGTTTTTCATGTAAGTTTTTCATATAAGTAATATATTTGTAATTTCTTTTTTACTCCTCCTGCATTTGTTTCCAGTGTATGTTTACAGTACAAATATCAAAGTGTTAAGTAGGTCTTTCTGTAAGGTCATGATCCAGTTTCTTTGACATTTGCTCTGAATTTTGTCTTGTTGGCAGTAGAGGAACTGAGTGGATGTTGGAGTCATTCAGTCTAATTCCTTTTCTGCTGGAAGATTGTAGGAGTGTTCTGTGCTCTTTCACTTCATTTACGAAGTTCTCTTCATTTGTTCTCTTCGTGTTTCTGATAGTAAGATTGCAGAATTACAAGATCTTAGTGTTTGGCACTGCTAGGGGAAAAAAGAAATCCAAACTCCTTTTTAAGGCAAATAGTTACTTTTTTCTCTTTTATGGCCATAATACCCAAATTAGAATTGTTGTAATAAGTCTTTATCATTAGCTTGATGGACTGAATTGGTCCCATACTTTTTAGAGTTCTCATTGATTTGTAAACTGACAGTTCATCAATAATTACACAAATTCATTAAAAAATGTAGTACTGATAGCACTAGCTTTGTTTTTAAATGGATGATCTAGCAAGATGTCTATTTTAAAGGAAAATATGTTTTTTAAACATCTGGATTGGATGTTTGTGGAAAGTTCTGATGACTTCTGTTTTTAAGGAAGAAAGCAGACAAACTGAAAACCTTAAATTACAATTCAAATTATTCTTCATATTTAGAAAGTGAGTCTGAGGATAGTTCAGATGATGAACCGTTAATTAAAAAACTGAAGAAACCACCCACAGATGAAGAACTGAAGGAAACTGTCAAGAATTTGTTGGCCAATGCAAACTTGGAGGAGGTTACAATGAAACAAATTTGCAAGGAGGTAAGCAAATACAATTTTGCCCTCTCTTTATAGGTAGTGGATTGTTTGTGAATTGACTTTTATCATTTCAGAAATGGAGGCTTGTGCTCTGCACTGTTGTTCAGAAACTAAGTAGTTTTGCGTTGGTTTATTTACTTGCTAACAGCTATAACGAGAGCTTTAATCTTTAGATATGCAACACTGACACCAGCATTAAAAGGGTAAAATTAAAAGAAAAATTAGCTACATGGGAAGTAGCAGTATTACCTCCAAACCAAGTGCCATGTATGACAGTGAAAATATCTGACATGTTTAGACAGTGCAGCAGCTTTGCTGCTGTCCTTAGGGGGAAGGGTTGTATCCTGTGCTCTGTACATTTCTGCTGCTCACCTTGCACTCTCACTCTTCGTAAGTTTTCCTAATGAGTTCATTCAGCTGTCACCTATTAGCATCTATCAGAATAGTTCTCAGCTGAGTTAGTGAGTTGAATCAGTTCAGCAAGAAATCCATTAATTGTCAGGACAGATGGGAACCATGTGGCCAGAAAAGGTAAATGCAGAGGAAGGTGACCAAAACACAAACAGTACAGTTACCTTGGTATTTTCTGGTTAACTCACATGTTTGGTTTTCCTTTTACTGTCAAGAAGTTGGCTTGAGAAAATTAAACCAGAAGTTATTCTTCTGAGAAAACTGTATGTAACTTTTTGTCATATTTATAGTGATTCTAGAAGTCTGAAATTTAGTATGCTGAAATAAAATACTCTGAATTGGTTGTCAGTGTTGGCATCTGGTTTTTGTTTGATCCTCTCCCACCCTGTTAACCAAAGTGTAGTTGTAGAATAGCACTCAAATATGTTGACTCTCCTGTTAGTCTCTTGAAAGGATCACAGTTTTACTTACTATCTAATACAGAGGCTTATTTATTTTTCATTTATTGTTTAGCTTCCTAATACTAATGCCTGGCTATCTGACTACTTAAGAGAGCAATTAAAACAAAAGTTGGAAAATTCTTACTTGCGTGACATGACAAGCTAGGCGTTTCAGTTTGTTGATGTGAAAAGTTGTAGTACCAGTTTAGTCAGTGACCAAACATAAAATAGTACATATATTTAAATATTTAGGTAGTCAAAATAAGGAGAGGAAAATAAGCTTGTCTCTTTCCCTGATCAACAGAGGGCATTTTGGCAGTTGTAGTACTCAAAGTACCTACATCAGCTTTTGCCCTAATTTAATTTAAGCTTTTTCTAGTCATACAATGCATTGAATGAAAGTAATTTGAGGTTTGTTTTGTTTTTACTTTTTTTTTAGGTATATGAAAAATACCCTAGTTATGATTTATCTGACAGAAAAGACTTCATTAAAAAAACAGTCAAAGAGGTAAAGACTTTATCATTTAGAAAATGTTCTGGGTTGGTGTGGGTTTTTTTTTCCTTCAGCCTGGCATGGCTTTCTCTTATACCAGTTTTAATAGCCTTCTGTATAATACTGAAATTTTAGTGCTCACCTAAATTTTGATGTTTGGTTTGGCTTTTGTTCCCTTTTGTTTCTCTTCAAAGAAATAATTGCTTCAGATTATTTTCTTAGCATGCCACTACTATTACGAATT
Organism: Acanthornis magna; assembly: GCA_036785705.1. Lineage (NCBI taxonomy): Eukaryota > Metazoa > Chordata > Aves > Passeriformes > Acanthizidae > Acanthornis > Acanthornis magna. The sequence continues at coordinate 21,972,001 of JAWUZG010000025.1, read as the reverse complement.
TCTTTGGTAAGCATAACTAGAATTATGGTTATCGTATATTTTAATTACTTGTACTCTGAAAGCTATGAATTTGCTTTAAATCGCAACCTTGGCTGGAAGAGGTACTCTAATTCAGGCACTGGCCACATACATTCATAGATAATAATGCATGAGGTTGTACAAGCTCTGCAGACCTGTCAGCTAAGGCAAAAGGGAATAAAGATGGAGAGCTTTTCTCTGTGTGCTCCTGGTAGTACAGTTATGATGATGTTTAAGTTTGCTGTGCTGAAGATCAGGCCTTATCTACTGTGTTTATGACAGAGGTTTTATTGTCCAATCTGTGGTTTGTAACTTGTAAAAAAAAAAAATCAGGTTTTATTACTTTTGCTTGCCCTGAGACTAAAAATGGAACCGTAGAAGTGAGGTTCATTTAGTAGAGTTAATAAAGTAACTTTTCTTTTTCTTGTGGCTTCACCCAGATGTTGATACATGGATATCTAGGATAGCTGTTTCTATGTGTTGTGCATACATGGGTCACTATCAGCAAAGGCATGAGAGAGCAATTCATCTGCTCTAGAGATATCCTTGGTTTTTTCATGATAGCAAAAGGAGAGTGTATTTTCAGGATAATTTGATACAAAAGGAGAGGTTATATGTGATTGGATTGAGAAAAGGGAAAAAACTAATACCCCTTTTTTTTTTTTTCAGTTGATTTCATGATCTGATTTGACTGTGGAAAATGAAGATTCCTGGTTTTAAGTTTCCATGGATTTGAAGATCTGATAGGCACCAGCAAAAGGAATGTGTCTTACCCTTGTGGTATTTAGTCAGAGCTAATTCTGCTGATCTAATGTTAAGAGTGTTAATGTAAATTGCTTTGTGTGTCCTTTTTTTTTTTTTTAACAGAACTGCATTTGATGCAATTTTTAGTTGAACATACGTACATTTCGTGCATGGCAATAAATGTTCCCTTTTTATAGTTTTGTACATTTTGAATTGCATTGTATAACTAGATTCGTTAGAGCCATTGTAGCTTTTTAGTGTGGATTACCAGCGTGCAGGAGATTTTAAAATTGATTAAGATGAAAGCTGCTTATCTACACATATACATGCAGAGACTGGAATATTGCAGTATTGGTTACAGAGATATTTTGAATACATATTCATTCTGAAAATAACAAGAGTTAGTCACATGTTACTCTCTTTTATATTCTGATACATTCTACAGATGCAGAATTATTCTGAATCTAGATTACAGTCTTGCATGTGTAGGCACTGAAAGAACTATCACAGCATGGTAACTAATTGGCATATAGATGTTATTTTTGTACTTCTAAAAGGCTTTTTGTTGTGTATATAAAGTTATTTCAAATTTCTTTTGTGCAAATCAGTTTTTTAATCTTGGTATCTTTGAATTTATGACATGAAATGTCAGCATGAGGCAGTGATAAAAAGTGGCGTGCAGAAGTTTCATGAAAACAAGCTGAGGTTTCATCATTTTTGTCTCATCTTAACCTTGTACAGAAACTAAACTGTAGGTTTATACCTGTAGTTTAACTTTATACAATGACTACAGACATTGTTTCAATGTCTTGGATGTAGTAAATAAAATCCCTCCAAAGGCAATAGGAAAATTTCCAAAGTTCACTTTGCAAAAGATCTTTTACGTTAGTCTTGACATGATGGTCTAGCATATCCAAGATGTACAGCTGGGAGGCTTGATGGTTTTGGAAGTCCACAGTAGGGCTTCTAAATCAGGCAGCACTGATGTGTATGTGTGTTCAGCCTCTCTTATGTGTGGGAAGGCTTCTCTGAACCTGAGCTTCATTGCCTCAGCATGGACAATGGTACTTGTAAGCCTGCAGTCTTGAACTTTGGCTGGCAGCTTTTAGGATCAAAGTGAACTCTTTGCATAAGTTTCTGTTGTTTAGGTTTTCTCTTCTCCGTACACATTGTTGCTAATATGGGAAGTCCTACACTTAAAATCATGAAACCCATAGCTGCCGAAGTGTGGGCTGCCATGAACACCATGAGCACAGAATCGCTCTGACTAGTATTGCTGAAAGACAAAGTGTATTTTTTTTAATTTTATTATTGTACAGTTGAGAAGTAAGGGTTCATAAATTATCTAAATTCGGAAAATGTTCAGCCAGTTAGACTGTTGATCTTACACACACTTTGGAATTTCTTTGCGTGTAATCATTTATATTAAGGCTGAATGTAATGGGGATTTTTTGTATTCAATAAATGTCTTTCACAAAAATGTAAATCAATTTTAATCTAACATTTGGTTACATGTATAGTTAAAAAAAAACTATAGAGGAACAAGGCTGTTTGTCTTTATCTCATCTGCTTGAAAATATTGGCATCTCTACTTTAAAAGACACTATTGCTGCGATGTGTGTCCTTGCACTGGGATAAGATTTTATATCTTCTGTGAAATTGATTTGGTTTTGTTTTGTTTTTTTGTTTGTTTGTTTCTGAACTGTTTTAGCAGAAAGAACACTTTTTAATTCGCAATTAAAAACATCAAAAATTTCCAAGTCAGGCTTAAGAGCAGGAAGTTACTTGTATTACGTTTTAATGTTTTACAAATAACTTGAACTGCCTTTTGATTTTTATGTAAATGTACTAGCCAGTTTTAATTATTTGGGTCAGGAAGTGTTTTTAAGATTCACAATTACAAAGTATAATTTTTATTTTTTTTTTTTTTTTTAGTTTTAGTTTTTTTAGTTTTTTTTAAAATTCTAATGAAAACTTAGGATAGCATACTTCTATTTACTGTATATATGCATTACTTGCCACTTTGGAATTGCACAGATGGAGTGGAAATGAACTTGATATCCTTCAAATGCTTTGTTTAAATCTCTTAACTCAGTGTTAGTCCTCAATGGAGAAGAAATGTCTGAGCTGTTTCCTTGCTAATCCATACCAGTCTGGCTGCAGCTGATACAGGATTCCAGTTCTTTCTGCAGCTGGGAGAAAGGCTGCAAGACAATACTAAAAGGTAAATAAAATGTCCTGCTTATCCTGATGCTATTGGATTAGAAATACAGCTGATCAAGGATCTCAATCCTGTACAAAGAGGCTCATAAAAATAGAAATGGGTTAAGTGGATAAAAGGTAACTGAACGAATTTTTCAGGCATATACTTTCCAAATGCTTAAGGTAATTGCCCTGACCATTGTATTCTAGAGAAAAATAGTCCTGACATCCTGACTTGATGGCTTGCAGCATAATTCCTACAATCCAGTGTATTGGTTCCTCTTTTCAGTTAGGTTTTCGGTATTCAGTATTTTGGTTGCAAAACCACAAATTAATCTGAATGACTTGCAGATATAAACAGCTCTTCTTAGGCATGAGCTTAGCACTTGTGGCAACAGTGCAAGGGGCCTGTAGCAGAAGGTAGATGGACAGGGCTAGGTGGGGAAGGAGATAAGAAATTCGGAGTGACAAGAGGTTACATGCCTTTAGAGTTATGTGGGTAACCCATGGTATACTGCTCAGGCATGTCTAACCAAGATGAAATTACAAAGACACAGCTTAAGTTCCATACCACTGTTTTCCAGAAGCTCTAGACTAACAGCCTTCTTGGACCTGAGCTTGGACCTGCTTACAGGATCTGTGGTCTTTCTATGTTATCCTGTTACAAGGCATATGACAAAGCAAGATCTAAGAATTTTCTGAGTCGATATTAGCCACTGCTAAACTGTACTTGAAAATAAACCTTTTGGAGGCCAGAGCTTAATCTGGACAAATAATGCCCCTGGCTGTCAGCATGGTGATTCCAGTACTGTTTATTATTAGCTCTCTGGCTGTTTCAGAGAGAGGGGTGGCTCATGACCACGTGGGCAGATCTAATCTTGTTTCCAAATCAGAAAATTGACTATAATTTTCCAAATCAGAAAATTGACTATAATCCAGTAGCTTCAACTAAACTAGATGAAAACATTCCTGAAATTACTTCTGGTGGTTGTTATCTAGGGATAAGAGTGGAAAAACCAGAATACTGTCTGAGAACTTGCAGTAAGAAATTCAGTAAAATCAATATTCCATTTGCTGAAAAAAGCAACATCTTGAATGCTGACAAGTGTGTTGTTTTCCTTCTGCAAAGAAATGTCTCTCCTGCCTTTGAATTAAGAAGTATTTATTAAAGCAAGATGCTGGAAATTACAGGTCTAAAGGTTTATTCTTAACTTGCAGAAGAAATGGGCTGACAGGAATCTCGTAAAGGTTAACAAAAGCAAATGCAGCATCCCGGTTCTGGGATGGAGCAACTCCACAGAACAGGGCAGATGGGGACAATGGTGTCTTTGCAAGCAGCTTTGCCAAAAAGGGCCTGGGCAGGGGCAGATGGTTCTTGCAGACAATGAGTTGAGGCAGTTCAGCAGTGGGCAGTAATGATAAGGAACACTGACAGCACTCAGGGCTCTTCCAGCAAGTGTGGAGCCAGCGGCTCATGGAGGTGACTGTCACCCCTGTGCAGCACCTGTGAGTTGGCCTCGGCAGCAGTGTCCAGCTTTGGGCTCCCTGGGGCAAGGCAAGCATGGACATCATGGAGTGAGTCCAGTGGAGGGGCACCAAGATGATGAGGGGGGCTGGAACACAGAGTGGAGGAGGGAAGGCAGAGTTGTGTTTGTTCAGCCTGAAGAAGAGATGGATGACAGGGGATCATCCTGCAGTCTGCAACTTCCAAATGGGAGAGTATGGGGAAGGCAGGGCCAGGCTCTGCTTGGAGGTGCACAGTGAGAGGATGGCAAGTGACAAGGACAAGCTGCCACCAGGGAAACTGCAGTTATTTGTTAGGGGAAGAAACACTTCGCCATGAGGATGGTCACCAAACTGGGGCCTGGAGGAGCTGAGGAATTCCCATTGGTGGAGATGTTTGGACATCAATCTGGCAGGGCCCCAAGCAACCAGCTCTGTGTTGGCCCTGTTCCAATCAGCAGCTTTGGTATTAGATGATCTCCAGAGTTTCTAGGTGTAAGAGGATGGCAGTATTACATAACTCACCCTGCCTTTTCACCTGACCTTGTTCACTGGACTGTGCTATTTCACTTATTTCTGATCTAAGTGTAGACAGCTGGGCTAAAATGAAGAAACTACTCTCTGTTTTCTTCAAGGATTGTAATTTTTATGGGGAGTGTGATGAAATCTGCTGCTTTGTATGTTATGTTAAAAAGCATCAGTATTTAATTTCTACTTTAAAGCTTGTTTTTCTTAGAATGAAGCTAGCATTTTTCAAAACCAGTATCAGGTGTAATGAGTTAGAATTTGAAGAACAAAGCACATCTTCAGGATATGTACTTTGAACTGCTCACTAAGTATGACAGGGTTAGGGGAAAGCAGTGAATCGTGCCCACAGTAATGCTTTCGCTGTTTCAGACCCACATGTGGGTGAAATAAACTTTCAAAGCAGCAGGAGTATTTTTCTGTTATAGCAGCGGCAGTCAGACTAAATGAACACCCAGCCTCCCTTGCAAGAAGAATAATGTAGATAAGTGTTACTAGAATTTGTCATTGTTTGTAATTTAAATGTTTTGAGTATTTAGTCAGGTTTGCACACGCTTAAAGTGATCTCCTAGTAGGAGCCTTTGAGGACCACCATCCTACAACGTGTTCACACTACACTTACTCCATGAAAAGCATTAAATGGCTATTGGTGATATTTTAACATTATGGGCTGTGCTTCTAAACAATTATGACTAGCTTAAATTTCCTCTAGCCTAAGGAAAGTAATCTAACACAAGCTTACAAATTGCTTTGTAAAACTTGGAGGCGAAAGACACTGACTACAGTGTTGTCCAAAGAACAGCACAGTTAGGACTTAGAACTCTGGGAAGGCTGGAAAGCAGCACTTCTGAGGAATTATCTAGTTGTAGGAATATACTAAAATGAAATCTTAATATAAAATGTAACAAAAAAGTAGGCTTAGCCACTAGTGAAATTTAAAGAAAAAACAACCAACAAGGGCATCCCGTGGATACTTTCCAGTTTTATTCTGCTGCCATAATGTAGTCACACAGAAGAATTGAAGTGTAACAGATCATGCTCTGCATTCAAATCTTTTTAATAACATTTAAACAAACTTACTCAAAGAAAACATTCCCCAGTTCTTTATTTGAGGGAATAAATTAAACACAAAAGAAGAAACACATACATGCTTGAAATAAATTTTAACATAGATATTAAAAAAATTTTGGGCAACATTAAAGAATGAAGTCTCAGAACCAGCCTGATGTTCTTATATATTTCAAATGAATGTAAATTAAAATGGAACATACTTATTTAATTTACTCCTCAAACTTCAGTGCAGCACAACACAGTTTAAGTGCCCTGGCACTAAAACAATATACCAAAACAATTAATAGACTAGGCCATCAGTAAATTTATCATTTGTTATCAGTTTTTCTAATGCTGTAAGTGCACATCATCTAAAGCTAAATGTGGTAGTATTTCTTCATGTCCATCTCTCTTCTCTAGAATACAGCATTTGTCTACCTGCAAAGTTGTAGGTAGATTGAAAACCCCAAGTACAAATTAACAGGATGGCATCAAGCATGTTCATACAAACTTTGGACCGGAGAAATGGATGCTGAGCTAACTTTCCAGACCGTTCCTACCTATGTTTGCATATATATTACTAAGCTGACTGAAGTTTTTAAGCAAGGTCAGCTGACGCAGCCATTGAAGATAATGTTTTGGGCTTATAGTAATAGGTGTTTTTCCCATCACCAGAAGCTCCTCTCCTAATAATTTGTCATATATGATAAAGTGGGAAAGAAACTTGGCACTCACACATACATACCTCTCAATCTTTCCTAGTTATGCCAGAAGTTGGCCTGTAATACAAGAAATTATCAAAGTGCAAATGACTGCCAAAAGCAAAATTTGATGTCCCAATTATCTTTTGTCATCAGAAGGCTTTGCCTTGCTTTTTATAGCCTTTAAATTGCAGTTTATTAATTGGAAATACTTTAAAACTGTATATACCAGCATTTATGTAGAGGAAAATTATGAACAGTTACATTCTTCCTATTAGTCCATATAGCTCAGCTTTAAGAAGCAGAACAGAATATATATCTGAAAAACATCTAGTTATATAAACATCTTCACCTTGTAAATTAGAGATTAAATAAAGGGTTTTTAACAACAACATACCTACTCTAAAAACAAAATATTACATATTTGAAAAGAAGAATTGCATTTATTCAGTAGGACTCTGGCAGTGTTCAGAGCCAGGTTGGATAAGGCCTGGAGCAACCTGGTCTAATGTGAGATGTCCCTGCCCATGGCAGGAGGGTCGGGACTAGATGATTGTTAAGGTCCATTCCAACCCCTTAAATTTAAATTCTATGATTTTTTTTTTAAGATGGCCTGTTGTTTATTTCCAAGGATGCAACGTTAAGGAAATAAGCACTGTTAGTCAAAAATGTTTGCTTGTGTCATTCTTAAATGAAGGGATTAATAAAAGAGAAAAGCATGAGAATGGGGTGGTTTAGAGTAAGTACTTACGCTCATTTCAGAAATCATGACATCTATGCAGCCAAGTTATAGAGATGGTGTGGGGGGAGAGTCTAAAAGTGGATTTTAATTTTTTTTCATTAATACCAATATAGTGGAACAGTATTACAGCAGATATCCCAGTTGCATCTTTCTTATTTCTGTTGAAAAATATTTTCCTCTGTCCCATGGAAAAGCTACTAGATAGATGTCTAGCCCTTACTGAATTACTCTCTCAAGTTGTTTTTAATAATAGTTTCATAATAAAAGACAAAAAAACATACTTCAAGTCAAAGTGCAAGCCACCTTGTTTCAGCCCTTCATAAGAGTGTTAATATTTTTCCTCATTCATCTTCACTTATTTTTTAATATAAAAGTTGAATGAGCTATTAGGAACTTACAGTCCTGCACTTCCCACTGTACAGTCACATCAGTAGATACTGTCTCTACTCAGCCCAAATGAATCTGGAAGTTTGTTTTCAAAATAATCATAGGAATATAGTATTTTTAAGCTGTCCTGTTTCTACAGGACCAGAAGCAATGAGCAAGTCTAAACTCTTAGCCTATTGTAACTAGAATTTTTCTGAGTATGTAACAGAGATAATATTTCAAAGTTTTTAAAAATAATGTAAAAGTTAATTTTTCAAGTTTTGATTAGCTACAATAACCTTTCTATGATTGCACTGTAAACCGTTCCAGCTCTCTTATTTAAAGGAACAAACTTCATATCCCAAAGCCCACTTAGTGGAAGCTAAGAATATGAAAAAATATTATAGAAAAGGTTATTGATTGCAAGTGGGAAAAGTGATAGTTGAGTTCCTTCCTACATTAATCCTAGAATTTTTCTAGGCTATTCGGGCTCTTGGAAGCCAGTTTGAACTCCTATGAGCATAATCAACCTGAGAAGTTACAGTTAGTGGAAAATTCCCATATCATTACTAACTGCCAGCATTTTTAATGCTGTATGTTAACTTAGTCTTGTTTTAATCTGACCTTCTGAAATGAAGGTTCACAATAGCATGACTTGAGCCATACAGAAGAGGGCTTTTGTCAAAAATTCTCTTAGTTAAGCTGTGGCCAGCATTTCCAATGTCACTCCTAGTAATACCTTAGCTGGAAAAAAGCCCCCAACAATATGGATCATCAGGGCTTAAAAATGGGGTGGGGGAGAAAGAGGAAAAGGAAGATGAAGATTTTATCTTCAGGTACCATATACTATTCAAGTACCACGTAGGAGAAAGGCAGCAATAGGAAACTTGAAGATAGTTTTACCCACAGAAATCAATTAAAAATATATCTATAAACACAAAATTTCAGTATTTAAAATGCTGCTATTTTGCTCGCTTCTCGAACCCCACTCAAGTAAGCTCCTGTAACGGTCTGAGGAAAGTGCCTATTTGTGGCCTGTATTAAAAAAATAAGAAAAAGAAAAAAGTCAATTGTTTTTAAAACTAATACTAGTTTTAGTTTATAAGATCAGTTTTGTTTTCCTTAAGCATATACTTACATTTTCAAAAGTCATGGAAAACTCCTTTGAAAGAACATCAAAGGAAACACCCAAGATTTTTAGCAACTTAAATGTTTACAAGCAAGTCAGCTACAAAAGTAACAGTCTGTTCTGCTATCTGCACTTTAGTGAGGCAGGTTAAGTTCTGCTCCAGTACAGAATGCACCTAAACGCCATCATGGTACGTTTGTTATGTCACCCACAAGTGGAGTAACAGAAAGATGATTTGACTAAAAATGCATTTTACTCCTGACCTGAAATCTTTGGCAGACTTCCCATGCCCAGTAATAATATGAATAGAGAGGGTTGTATGTCAAGAATCATTCGTGTATTTATGTAACAGAATATTCATATACTACCTCTAGGTTAATGGTGTTGGTTAGCAAAAGACAATTTCTTTAAGAAACTGCTCCCAGTAACCTTACTCAACAAAGATACTTACCTCACCAGCAAAAAAAATTTTTCCTTGTATGTCTTCAGCTATAATGTCATAAGCTTCACCACTGCCCCCTGTTTTCACAAAACTGTATGCCATCTGCAGCCAAGGGTCATTGCTCCATCGAGTAACAAAAAACTTCACTGGGTCAGGAACCTCCTGCATAATCAAAATAGAATTTAAATACTGCAAAGAAAAGTTCCGAATTGCATAGCTTTTTCTTAAACAGTTTCTTGTAATCCTTAGAGTATATAGTATTACGAAGATACAGATTGCATTCTGGAATTAAATTCCTATTTTTTTTATTATAGTACTAACCACAAAGATAATTTTGTTTGCTAGACTTGCCTGATGCCTGAAACATCACGGCTGCACTATTCTGAATGCAACAAATATGCATATTGTAATACACCTAGAAGTACATGAGAAAAAAAAAAATTCCCTCAAAATACATACATATGTACTCTTGTAAACAAATACAATACTGATATTGTTCAACATGTTTGTATGTATAGTGTAAGCAATTTTTGTCTTGGTTAGGCATAATGCTTGCTACGTCTAGCTTGTTAAATCTCAAAATTCAGTTTTCATTTTGGAGATAATTTTATTCCAAAGGAGAAATAAGATTACTTATCTAAGATCAGAAAATGAGCTGTCTTGAAAACTAGGTTCAGGGAGAAAACAAAAACCAGGAAGTCAATCTGACTGAGCCATGACAGTAATACTCTGTTCTTTGTCACATTGCAGTGTGCAAATTCCTCAGAATTCTACCAAAAAGAGCCTGAGTAACGCTTGTATGAAGGCTTAGTCAACTACAGCTGTGTCTTACTCTGGAGGAGCTCATGGCAAGTAAACAGAAGCAGCTCTGGTTGCCTCTTGCACAGTATCTGGTATCAACAAATAGACTGCTCCATTCAGGGAGGATATGAGGGACTAAAGCTCAAGCGATCAAGACAATGACCAGCCAAGTATGGCAAGTTGTATGAACATCCCACAAGTAGCTCTGGTACACCCCAGAAACTATCTGGTCTGTGAAAATCCTGCTGCATTGCTCTCAGGTGACTGAAATTCACAACTGCTGTAAGCCATAGAGACAGCCATGAAAATCACTCTTCTGGACCAGAGTGGCACTGAAACCAAAGACCCATTTGCTACATTTTCATGAGATCAAAATACAGGTATGTGAACTTCCACTGCATGTGGTTCTAGTAACAATAAGGCCATTACCAAAAGCTGGTTTCTAGGAATAGTTGAGTTTTCAGATACTGAAGTTCTTCCAAGATCATTAATCCTAACATTTGAACCATCAGTAAAACTTGAGATCACCCCTCAACATTATTAACACAATCATTCCTGGGGATCTAACTGCTATAAGTAAATTAATTGAGGCATTAGTGTCTCAAGAGTGGAATGCAAATAACATTGCTAAGTGATAGTGTTCTGCTTGCCCCAGATTTCTCTGATTTCTCTACTAGTTTTTATCCTAATCATGAGGGAAGGAAAAAAGGTAGAAACTTTTATCTAGTATCTTTCGTACAATCAAGATGTAGGGCCCTTGCTAGATCATTTTGCCTGTACCTCCATACCAAGACAGCTGAGAAAGGGTTGTTAGTTAGTAGAAGAGAAATGGACTGGATTGGATATGTTGTAATTTCAGTTGCCTTTGGCAGGGGGGAAGGCAGAAATCAATCAAATTCATCTAACTTAAAGATCTTCTCACGTATTAGAAGTGGTGATGACCAGAAGAAAAGTGACAATTAAATAAGAAGTATGTTTTGTGTTACATGCCTAAAGTACTGCTTTTAATTTTGCTTTTTTAAACCACTTTAAAGGATGATAGTTCATTTCTATTTTTCAGTTAATTACTACTGTCCTTTAGTAGAGATCTAAGATATTTCTATATAGGTTTTTCACACAAGAGACCAGAAACTGTGATTTTAGTGTGTCTCAAAGAAAACCTATTCCCTGAAGCTGGCAAGAAAAGAAAAATTGTTTTAAATGTCAAAGGTTTGCCTTTACATCATGAAGTACTACATTTGAAAGCTTTATTCTGGTGACAAGTGAATTCATCTATTAATAATAGGGGCTTCTCTTACCTGCTCCTTAAACAGCTCTCGGAGTACAGTCATACACTGTTGCAGTACTTGTTGATCATCTAAATTCTTAATGGTTGTCACAGCATCTCCAGTGACCACTGACATTAAAATGCTTTCTTTGCTCTAAAAACAAGACCTTATTAAGTTAATAAGTATTTAATAAAAAGTGTCTTTTAATTGGTGTTGTAGAGATATTTTCAGCTGCAAAGCAACTATTGTTCTAGAGAAAAGTGGGTTTGATTCCTTGGAATGAAGGGTGCATATTCTACAGTATTTATGCCCGAATTGTTATGTCTTCTGATGTCTTGTTCACAGATCTGTTACAGTCAGCCCTCTTTACAACTTGCTGAATTCACTGAAAACTTCCGATCTACCTACTTAAAGGCTATACAAAAAAAAAAAAAATTGCATTGATAGTGTTATTGTTTGTGCACCCTCTTAAGCTTCACTTCTGTGCCAAACTTTCACCTCCACTGTACTCCATTTTCAAAAGGTGGTGACAAAGAGAGTCTATTTAAATACTAGTTAGATATGCTTTTGATTAGACCAATACTAGGTTCTTACCAGCAAAGTTTGGACCAAGAAATGAAAGGTCATGTCTACTCGTATTTCCTTCCACTTCAAGACATCTGCTACCATGCAGAAGTTTTAGAGGTGAAGTGGTGAGTAGGTTCTCAGTGCCTTTAAAGAACTCTGCCTCTCATGTTTATATAAGGCAATAATTCTTCTTTTAGTAAACTTGATAATTAGCAGAGAATAGCTATCAAGCAAATTAAGAATTATATGTAGGAGCTCTGGATAGCACCAGCACACTGAAGCTCTTGTAGCATGAGCTTAGGAGTACTGGAGAGAACTCATTTAAGCGAAGTTGTATACAGGTAAAAATTAGGTAGAAACAGAGCACAAACTTCACAGGATGGTTTCATTTTGAGTAAGACATCAGGTTACAAAATGGCCTTTTAATTGCTGCCAAGTAGTAAGCAGCAGTTGTTGTATGAAGAGGTATAATATGTTAAATGTGTCTGCTTGGAACTGGCAGGAAAGAGAAACATGATGTCAGTCCACTGGTTTGAATTTGCTTTGAAATTCATGAGTTTGAGACTGACCCTACAGATCTCAGTTTCGTGCAGAACTTGATGTTTGTCTTCTTCTGCTATTCCATATTGTTATTCTGACTGCTGCAAGGCAGTAAGTGTTAGTAAGTCAGCATGATCTTTTTAACAAGATTTTTAGCTGATTTAATAAGGGAACAGAAGTCCTAAACTAGAAGCGACTAGTAGTCTTCTTCCCACATTAGTAGGTCTATAGTAAGGTATTACAGCCTTGTTTTCAGTACAGTTAGAGAATGTACTTGCTTGTATATTATTCTGTATCCAAACAATGGAAAATATTCCCATTTATTACAACAAAATATTGATCAGCTTTTTCTTTATAAGTAACACTGCTTACACTGTTTTTAATAGTTGCAGATGTGAGGGGAAGAAAATTTTTGGTTTTCAGTAATTACTGCACCTAGATTCCAAACTGAATTTATGAAGGGGCAAGAGAAAATACAACTGGCATATCATACCTCTGGATCCATGTCATAGAAGACACTAAAGAGCCCACGTTGGCTGGAATTGGGTGGAACGTGACCAAAAAAATCAGCTCCTTGAATTTTACTGTCCCAAAATCTATATGGAAACTGCAAGGCAATCTAGAGAGAGAGAAAAATGGAATGTAAGCATTTCATACCACGAAACTCATAACAGGATATTGTATATGTTCTTCTAATACTTTTTCCTGTTGACACAGAGTTCTTTCTATGAGTGGGTCTCAAAAGAGAATATATGGGCCTAGCCTCCAAGGGGGACAGGCAAAGAAAGAAAAAAAGCTAATTTCATAAATTGCAAATGCACAGAATATCAAATCCACAATGGAAGTAATAGTGTAAAATGCTCAAGAAATACAGCAGATTTTTTGGCAAACCTAATGTAGAACTTAAGTGGTCTCCATCCTGTATTTGGAGTTTCATAATCTTGTCTTTAAATTTCAACATTGTTGTAATTCTGTTTCTGGCATTACTTTGTTACTGTTATGTTCTAAGCATACATCTTACTAGGGAGCTTTTCAGGAGAGGTTCTGTTTTCGTATTGGGAAAGGGCAGGAGATTTTACACTGGTCAAATACACAACTTTCAGTATTCTTTGCAAATAGTTTATGAATTTACTAGGTTAAAATTACCTGAAATAAACACATTATTGGAATTCTGTAAGATCCAAGACCATCATGAAGCCTTAGTCAAAATTAGGCACAAAATGTTTAAGCCATGAAATTATTCTGCAAATAGTTTCTTTAAAGATGCTATTAAGTTGGGAAATCTAAGAAAGAGAAATACATGTGATCCCTGATAACATTATGCTCTCCTGGTAAAATAAAGTAAAAAGTAAAATAAAAGTAAAATAAAGTAAAAGTAAAATAAAATGCATCATAAATCCTGAGAAACATACTGCAAAAGCAACAGGGACAAAACAGCCAATCTTTCTATGAAAAGAAAATCAAAGATAATATGAAATCACTTACTTTCTCAATGACTCCCGCTCCCAAACTGTTAATGGCTTTAATTTTTTTTTCTGACAGTGGAGGATTAAACTGAATGGCATTTTTCTGAAGAAGGGCCAGTGGTACAGTCACTAATACCTGAAAGAAATAGCTACAATCACAACAGTAGCAAAACCTGAATACTGCACTTAAGCCTCAGAGCATCCTCCTGACTATCTTGGATTATTCTTGTAGGATATAGCATAATAACACACTGGAAATTTCTAGATTAATGTCTGGTTTTAGTTCCCTTTAATGGGAAAAGCATGCCTTACATTCAGGTGAGAACAGATCCCACAGTTCTCTCGTTTTAAGTCTGTTGAATTGCTTGTATCACAGTGGCTAACTGTGCTGCTAATACTTCCTTGTAAATGATAATCAGTCGCTCTCAGATTAACAAAACTGTCTTTTTGAAGGGAGAGATAGATGGTCAGGGGGGAGAGATAGATGGTCAGGGATTCAGTTTTAATTCCTTCAGAGATCCCTTCTCTTTAAAATACGCTCAGTAACATTGTCAATATCAATCCAATCTTTATCAAGTTTATGTATCATTTTAAATATCACTAACAGCTAAATTACTCAGCATGAAGAAAGCGGGGATACAGGGACCAAGAGAGACTGAGAAATAGGGGTTGCCAAATCCTGGAAATTTTAACAGGGCAGATACACTTCCTAAATGGGGTAAAGCTGAGCAAGGAATGGAACTAGATAACATAAATGTCACTTCAAAGACCAGATGAAAATCTATTTGCTTCACATTTGTAGTACTACCCTTTATAGTCCTTAGTTCTTCAAACCAACTCATAATCAAATCTCAAGCATGCTCACCAAAAATTAGGTTCTAGGACATCCAAATACAGGCCACTAAAATACATGAGTATTCTTTGAATGAGGAGAAATTGGACTAAATAGTCTTCAGAGAGAAAAAAAAGACAAAAAGGATATGTGCTGTGGGTTCTCTAAAATTCTTAGTCTTGAAGTATACTTGGTACCTTTTGTGTTGTCCACACTGTTCCATCTGCAGTAGTGACCTGCACTTCTTCACCAGAATAGTCAATACTCTGTACCTATTGAAAGACAAATTGAAAGACTGTACTACAAATGTACATATGCAATGCAAATTCCAGCAAGAATAACTAATACAGCACCAGTCTGCAAACTAGAAAGTGAAGAACACAAATTTCCAGACAAAAAATAGGCTCCATGAAGCCGAAAAAGAAAAATCCTCACGATTCCAACATGTAAGATCATATAATAATACTTAAGTACTGATATTCCTCAGAATTTCAGAAATGCTGAAATTGTCCTCTTGGGTTTTTTTAAAGACAAATTGAAACAATCACAGGCCCAGATTTGCCTGGTCCCAAAGAATACAAATATATGACAGGGTGTTTCAAAGCAATCCAAGACAGGCACTTCATCAACATTTTCCAGACTCACTGGGAAATTCAGCCGGATGTCCAACCCTTCTGCCAACTTATCAATCACAGTTGAATATCCCACAGTTAGAAGAGTGTGATCTCCAGCAAACTGGGCAAAAAATTCATTGTGGTCCCATGAGCGTGCAGATACCTGTGGACAGAACATAACTGGCTGTTTCTGCTGGTGAGGGAGGGGACATGGGTACTATGAAAAGTTCCACAGTTTCAAAGAGGCCAACCTAGTCCCCTTTGCAACTGGGAAAAAAAAGTGTATCACCAGAATTTATGGCAGTGCTGAAAAAATCAAAATGCTTATTTACCTAACGCTGCTATGTTAATAAGAATTTCTGGATTAAGAAAAGTCATAACATGGGTTGGTCACTAGCAGGAAATTTATGTTTCTGCTTGGTAGAGAAAAGAAGGAAAGTAGTACAAAAATCCAGGTGAATTGTAGTGTATTTATTTCAGTTGTCCCTATGTAGCAAAGTAATCAGATTTTACAGACCTAGGACTTCATATGAAAATAGAAATACCTTATTTCCCAATGGGAAAATAAGATACAAAAAAAAAAATAAAATCCTCAATGGAATTTTTCTGTCTCTTTGTAGGTGACATGTTAACTTTCATTGACCTTCTCCCCCAGCCCCTGCAACCTTATAGTTAGGAAAACAGTGGCATTTGCACTAAGCAATTACTATTTAGCAGAGAAAATTCACAAACTGCTATTCAGATGTCAACTCCTATCACTACAGTTGCATTTACTTCATATTTTAATTTTAAAATTGAAGATAGATTTTTTTGCATCTTTTTTTGTTCCCCCAGGTGCTCATGGAATATGAAAATTTGACCTATCAAGGAGATTCCAGTGACTGGTATAGCACTGTCTTGCAGTTTTCTGTTATGTTTTTGTATGCTGCTCAGTTCAGATTTATGCATCCATCAGTCAGCTGTCCCACTGCCATAGTAAAATTGACACAAAATGCCTTTAAATGTAGCAACGGGACTGAGTAAATCCTGCCCTGCAAACAATAATGATACTTTGGTATCATTCCTTGAAGCTGCTTGGTTAAAACTGAAGTCCTGAGGGCAGCAGTAGCCAAGAGAGTAACTAGGAGTGGTGAACTGGGGCTCACCATCAGGGGACTGGAATACTTCAGACTTATGCTTAAATGCATTTTGTCTCAAGATACACAACAGGGTAGAGAAATATCTCAGTTTTTAAATACAGAACTGAGAAGCAGAAGTCACACTCAACATCTGAGGAGAAGTAATTCTCATGTGAATCATATCACCCAGCATCTCAGCAAAATGCCCTGCTCTGTACTAACTATCTACTCTCAACTTCTACTTAAAGAGCATCTCACTGGAAGCATGTCAGGAGCTCCCATCAGATTAAATAAGGCAGTGCTGGAGTCAGTGTCTCAGTGCTTTCAAAGAACAGGTTAGGGGTGTAGGAATAGTCCCGATAGCTGATTCTTCCTCTAGGGCCATAGAATGGATCAGATGATTTCTCAGTATTACTTCCAACCCTTACCTTCTGTGGAGCTCAACCACTTCAGAACACACCTGTCAAAACTCACCTGAGAGAGATTGCTGCCGCAGGCATATTCCAAATTACTGAGATGGAACTGTAGTACTTTTTCTTCCAGCTCACTGAACTGGATACCAGACTCCTGAATAAAGGCTTTATAGATCTCTTGTATTTTTTCTGTGAAAGAACACATTTTAAATAAGAATATATGACAATTCATTGGAAATTCTAGAGCATTTCAATGCACTGTTTGCTGGATCACAAGATTTTCAAGCTTATTGCTAATTTGTACCAGGATGTTTTTCTTCTCATAGAAAAAAAACCCCAAAACCACAAGATCTTTCTAGTGATAGAGTACAACTTTGTTGTTTACTTATAGGTTTCTGAGTGAAACAGGAGAGAAATTAATTGTTTAGCTATCATCAATATACAGTTGAAGATATTTGAGGTAAAATACATTTCAAGATAATGGAGAATCCTTGCAAATAAATCCTGATTAATTTTTACAAAATCAAAGGAACTGACAAAATTGATCTAGGATTCATTGAAGAACACAGGAGTTGCTAATTCAGTCTTACAGAATCCATGCTGAAGGGATTTGGGCGGCAGACATTTCTGAGCAAGTTTATTTTTTGCTGTTGAGTTTACAAGCTGTAAGTGTGGTGGGAGGCGTTACCAATGGAGATGAGACTATTCTTGCCAGCAGAAGGCTTTGATCAGGCTCTTTTTTAGGCAGATTAGTCATAAAGTGTAAGAGCTAAGGCAAGCTATGGCCTGCTTCAGCCAGAAGCAAGTCTTTTGAACTGCTAGTGACACTAGTTATACTGAAAAAGCTACCTCATAAAAACAAGATACAGTATCAGAATTATCTATTGGCTTTAAGGTCAGATGGACAGTCATACACTTTTAAAAATGTTTGATGTAAGAGCCAATTTAATATAGAACTTCATTAACACAGCCAATATGTTCACTTTGCAATACATCTCTCACTTACCTCCAAGAGGAACATCTTGATGTTGGGTTTTATCTTTTCTCCACTCAGAGACGACATCTAGGATGGCATTGAAATGAAAGTCCATACGTTTATCAATAGTGGGATCTGTTATCCTTCCACCTTCCTGGATCAAGTCACATTTCTCTCCTAGTTTGTGCATTTTAATGCCAAGCTTAAGAAAAAGACATTTATTGCTTTTTTAAGTATGGAAAAACTACAGCATCCAGCCTGCTCAGTTACTTAACATAAGGTGAATGCCTCAGATTTAAGTGATACCATTTCAAAAACAC
Source organism: Acanthornis magna (assembly GCA_036785705.1). Taxonomy (NCBI): domain Eukaryota; kingdom Metazoa; phylum Chordata; class Aves; order Passeriformes; family Acanthizidae; genus Acanthornis; species Acanthornis magna. The sequence goes on along the minus strand of JAWUZG010000025.1, from coordinate 21,953,664 downwards.
TGACAACTTTAGTTAGATTAACTCTTGTTCTCTTCAAACTGGAATGCAAACAATACTTCTGTCTGTTAATTGTCCATAGATTGGCTTTTTCCCACTTTTCCATCCTTTCATTTAATGGGGATTCACAGAAGCCTCCTCTGCAACTTTCCTGTCAGGCAAGGGCTAGTACAGAAATGTAGAGTCTGGTAATCAAACATGATGAACCAGTCTCCTTTATTTCTACCTCAATTTATTTTCTAAGTCACAATTAAAATCAGTTACTTTCTACACCTTCCTTGTGTCTGAGGCTCAAACAGTTCCCTGAACTCAGGAACTGACAGGATATTGCTTGCCAGTTACCACCAATGTTATTAACAACCACACAAAGAAAGAAATTATTTGGAAGTAAACCTAGTACCTTGCTTTGCTTGTCCAGCCTGCATTGAAAACACAACAGAGCTAAATTCAAATAAAGATGTTTTTGTGTTCTACAGAGTCAATCCAGAGAAAATAGCATAAACCTAGTGCTAATTTCTTCCTAGGGCCTTGTTACTTAGGGCATGCTCCCGTGTTTTTCACATATCCCCACATCTCTACAGGCTGTTGGTCACTACTGCAGATCTTAAGATACAATTGTACTTTCAATGAAAAATTACATTAAATGACCACAAAGGGATGAGTATCTGAAGTGTATCCAGAAGTCAGTTCCCCATCTCATAAATAAAACATGATTTTTTTTAAAACCTAGAATTTATTCATGGCACTATAGGGCACTAAACAATTAAAATGACATGAGCTGGATTTGCATGTCTCTGAGCAAAATCCATACTCAGGTTCCACTTGGAGAAATTCAGATTCCTGCCTCAAAAAAATCTAAACCAAACCAGCAAGTAATAACAATTTTTAAAGAAATTGAACTGCAGCATGTTTGCATGAGTAGCAATTTAATTGTTAGACATGTTAATCTTAACTCGTGCAGAATTTAACTAGAAATATCAAGAGGCAGAAAAAGCAAATCCATCACAGAAGCAATAGCCTCCCACAGTAAAGCCTTTCTCAGCCCTAAGGAAATCTGCTTGGGACCTTTTATGTTACTACCTCTAGAAAAGAGGAAAACAGTGGTTTCTTCTGGTTCTGAAGCTGGAGCCACCTTGTTTTTCTTTACATAATGTGCCTGAAACCATTATACAGCCCTTCTCTGTTCCCAACTGTTATCAAAGATATAATAGCAACATGGAGTTTCCTTACAATGGAGAACAGGATTTTAATCATGTCACAAGAAAAGGACTCCCACCCTTACCCAGCCACCTAAGCCTGGCTTTAACAACAGCTTTTCACGAGTGATAATCATGACCATTGCAGGAACCCACTTGCTCACACATTAGTGCCATTGGATTGTTGACACATCCATTGACGATTTGTGCACCTCTTCCAACAGTGACTCCTGTGAATGTCTTATCATCCCACACTCGGCCACCAATTCTGTCTTTAGCTTCTAAGACAATAACCTGTGGCAAAATGCAGCTCAGTAAATTGTAAGATTTAATTATATTAAACATATCTGTTCAACTCCAGAGCAAAGGACAAAACAAAACAAAAAACTCCCCGAGCAATCCAGCAATGTCAACAATCTTAACACTTTATTTCCATTTCTGGATCATTTGTAGATAATTTGTGCATTTAAATCATCTTAGAAAGGTTACACTTTGGGATATACATATAAAAATATAACTGTTACTTTAGAAACAACCCTAACAAAAATAAGCCGCCTTCTTAAAGAAGCTGAATACTTGTTCAGGAAATCTCAAAATTGGAGATTAAGGCATGGTACAGGCTATTAAACACAATGATCTGGGTGAAGCATCGGTACAAAATATATGCTGTGTGCTTTGTTTAATTTTAGATACACATAAATGCTGTTTTTAAACAGCAGATTTACTCAGTAAAACCCCAGATTTTACAAATTAATTAGGATGCCCTATACAAACGGGTTTGTAACAAGAATGTAGGCTCTTTCTTTTAGATGAACAACACTTTTCAAAGCAGAGAAAGTCTGATTTTTTTCAGTAATTTACTCTAAAGCTTCTTACCTTAATTCCAAAGTTGTGCAGTTGTCGGGCTGCTGCTAATCCTGCTGCACCAGCACCAACAATAATGACAGATTTCTAAAAAATATTAAAGTATTTAAATAAAAATAGTTAGAAATAAAATAGAAATTGTAATTTCCCTCTCATTTTTCTTTTTGCTAAAGGAAAAAATGTCTGTAGGTTTCAGAAGTCTAGGCTCTCTTGTCCTCTAAAGTAATCTGTGATAACTTTTACAGATGACACTGCATTTAATATAGAAAAAAGATCAATGGTAGCTTTGAAGACAACTAAAGTTTCTAAGGACTTCAAAAGAAGATGCCTCCATTTCTTTTAACAAAAAGAGCTGAAGTTATCAGTAACAGAAGTAGGAATCTAACTGAAATTATCAGACAAGAAACATACCAACCTTGTAAAGATTTCGATCATAGATTGGGTTGACCAGTATAACTATTTTATAAATGAAAAACATCTACAAATACACTTTCCAAACATGACTTACCATTTCTAGGAGGTATTCTGTTAGTGTATACATTAATTTAATAAGTTTTGGGTGCTATCTAACAACTTACTAGTCATAAACATGTTCCCTTTTAATCATAGTTCTTGCAAACCAACATGAAATAGCCGTTTCCTCACCTATGGAGGCAGAAGTGTATTATAGGAGTAAGCCACAGAACCTGTATATTTTTCACACAGTTCCCATCCATCTGAACAGCTTATGGGAAGCACAAACCCATGGGAATGAGTTCCATAGATTTTAGTGGGTAAAAATCTTTTTTGGAAGGAGTCTTACGTATGTAGTTCCCATACCAATTGAAGGCATATGAGAACAATGTAAAAAAATTGCCACGTTAGCTTTTAGATGTAATTTTACCTATCATTCCATCCATTTATGTAAATGGGCAAAAAATCCAGAACCAAAAAAATTATTGTACGCATCATGTAGTTTTATAGCACTAATAATGTAGGGATTATTACAGCAACTTACATTGTGGTATTCCTTAGGAAGAAGGTACTGGTCAGGACTGACTGACAAAATCCCTGTATTAATTAGCCCTTTCCTTGTCATAAAATACAGGATCCTCTCCATTTCCTGTACACAGCGAATCCGCACAAGCCCCCGAACAATGATATGATGGATACATTTTTGAGGGGTAAGAGCCTCCTGCAAAGGAGAAAGAAAGAATAGAAATTGTTGATTTTCTAATATTCCATTTTTTCATATGTTTGCATCATATTTAAATGGTAAACCAAACGGTAAAAAATTATTACTCAGGTTTCTGAGAGCATTTTAAATAATTTTTCTGAAGATTTCTTATTACCAACTTTACACAGTAAGGTAACAATTTATTAAGGAATATTAGCATGGCATAAAACCAAATGAGTCTACAAGAGACTTTCACAAACTTCATGGTGTGCTCCATTAGTACAGGAATGGTACTGAAATGGATTCCTGTTTACAAAATGAATCTACATGGTGGCAATGCTCCCAATGGCATACCAGTAAAATCCATTCCAAAATGGCATTTCAAGGAAAAAATAGATTAATAACCAAAACCTTCATATAAATACAGATATCCATATCAGAAAGCTTTGGTATGTGAAACTTCAGCAGTTCTATCAAAGGCTGTGCCATAGGGTTAGCCTAAGTAAAAAGACAATCACTTCCCTGTCCAAAATTCAGGTTAAAAAAAATCATAAAGCGCCTACAAAACACTGTTTAGATGTGTTCAAGCATCCCTGAAAAAAGTTAATAGCTGGGCAGGCACTGTAGAGTTTTATTGATTTTAAAACTTTTGATTTTTACTGCAGAAGAAGCTCCTAGGCATTTAATCTAAAAAAACTCGAAAAACAAAAAACCAAACCAAGCCAAACAAAAAACTCTCAACCCCAACAAACCCCCTGAAACCCAGTCAATCTTAGAATGGATTTTCAGAAACATGGGAGCAATTTTTCTGGTGCATAAGGGGACATCCAAGAAGTGAGTCCACATCCCAGAAAAGCTGCTATTATTTTTAAACAAACAAATTAACTATCAGCATCTCTTACCTTGCAGTTTGTGTACCACAAAGCCAAAATCAAGTTTCTCAATGCCAGGTACATGGTAGGGTCTCGTGAATATTCTGGGAACTCATAGAGCTCATCCAGTTCCATGACATCCGGCCTCACACAAAGTGCTTTCCCACATTCATTGGGCTGGTAAAAAGGCTGGAAATACTTGTTCATGCCTGCAACTGAATAAAGACACACCAGGAATTAGTCATACTCCATCTTATCTTCATCACATCCTTCTCCCTCCAAAACGATCCACTGACCTCATGCAGATAACAAGAAAGGAAGCTTTCCAGACTCTAGGCACCTCCAGAATAATTCCATTTATATTGCTCTACTCTCTCCTGCCCTCTAGGCTGTGCATTAATTATTGTCCTGCTGCCTGATGGGTACGCCTTGGACCTATCAGAGCTGAAGTTTTATCAAAGAAGCAATAATGTTTCATGGCACTGCGATGCCATGAGGAGTCCAACAAGGAGTAGGATCTAAATTCAACTCTGAGGACTAGCATCACTGTACAGACTCAGGCCATTCTCTGAACTTCTTTCTTCTTCAACTGCCAATACTACCCAGAGTGGGTAATAACTAATCATCTTCCATGTTCAGCATTGGTAGCTCTATGTAATGAAGTTTTCTGTTAAGCAGAAAAGCATATGTTGAACACATGAACAGATTTATTTTCAGCACCTAAGGAGAACAAAGCCTGCTAAGACAATACAAAAGCTGAAATTTCCTCAAAGTGCTCTCTGAGATGACGATCCTGAACTACCTTTCTCTATACCTGACCTATTCTGCAGACCTGCTCTCCCAGGCTGTCACTAGCCAAAAAAAAAAAAATAACCTAAACAGAATCTGAGTGCCTTAAGACATCAAATTCTTTTCTTCAAAGCCCCAAAGATCCACAATATTAAAATTAGCAGAATCTTGGGTTTTTTGGATAAATCTTCATTTCCTTAAGAATGCAAACAGTCTTTAAGTACCCGCATGGTAATTTCTAGTTTCTATACACAAATGACAGTGGTACACAGAAAGCCTCTGCAGTCTGTGCTTACTCCCTAAAGAAAAGCCGTAAGAAATGTATTACCTTTATCTTACAAACAAGCAAATGGCATCAAACTACACAGAGAGTGTGTGTTAATGCTGAGAACAGAACCAGTGTTCTGAATCAGGAGAATTATGTGCCTTATAAACTCAGTTATAAGACAAAATTTATTGAGCCTATTTAAGCAACAGAGCCCTGCAGATGGCCCTTACCAGTCACATTAGGCACGCTCTTTAAGTGCTCTAACTTCACAAGGCTGGATTCACCAGGTAACCGATTAGTGCTGGTACAGGATGGACTCATGCCCACGCAGTCTGGATAATATGCAGCTAGAAAGGGAGCTGCCACACTGTCTTTCAGCAAAGGAGGGAGTATGAGCATGGAGTACCACCAATGGTCTGAAACTTCAGCCACTCTCTGGCCAAGCGGAGAAGTGAAGGAAAGTGGGGAGAAGAGAACACGTCAGTATTTTAAAAACGTTGGAAAATGAACCAATTTCCCCCCTCCCTCCAAAACTGAGACCAAAAAGCACTAGAAGTACCAATCTCAGAATTGCAAGTCATAAAGACATTTTCTCTCCCTCTTTCCCCTTCCTCAGCCTGACACAGAAAACCTGTAGTATTGATCCCTTCCTCAGACATGGAGCTGAAACTTCACAAACTCCACACCACGTGGAAAGTAAACAAATGAGACATGCCATAACAACACGTCTGTGTTTTATCAAGCCCTTTAAAAAACATTTACAGTCACTTATGCATCCAGAAATCTGCGCTTAGAAAAGTCTACACTAATTGACCAATTTAATTTAGATTCTGCTATCCCCATCGAAGACCTTCTAGAACCCTAAGAAGCACTAATGAATCAGCCTTAATATACAAGTCAAACATGTATTAGGGAAACAAAACCACAAAGCTTCTATAAGAGTCAACAATAAGGTTGAACATGTTCCCTGTGATAGCAGCACCTCAGGTACACTTGTGAACGTTAGCTTATTGAACATAAGATTATATGAAATCTGAAATGCAGGGTGACATGACCACAAACCCCTTGAAACATACATATTGTGTGTACATTTTGTATTACAAGGGAGAGGAGAGAGAAAACATGCTTAGGTGTTCTCTTGCAGTCTTCAAAAAAAGGAGACTAGCTTGACTACGGACAGAAACCATCTGAAAGGCACGGAAATTTTAGGATGGGGAATTTTACTTGAAAACTGGCAACTGAATACTATTTTGCCTGATCAAAAAAGAGAATTAGGAGTAAATGTTGAGTCACAAGCCACAACTGAAGGACACCATGAACCACTTGAAAGCTACTTGGTATGGTAAGGGAAAAGAGGAAAAAAGATGGAAAAGTAAAAGGCCCTAGGCTCTGTTGCAAATAGTGTTTGACAGTTTCCTGAGCAAAATGCATAATTACTGACATAATTGGCCAAAGAACCAAAATAAAAAAGGAAAGAAATACACCATGCTTTAAGATTGCTTGATATTCTATGAAAAATGAGGAGGAACAGCCACTACTCACCAAATCCTCAGGCATGGAACAATGATCTGAGCCCTCAGTCTGAAAGAAAAGTGAATGGCATGAGAGCTATTCTTAAGCTGTATGGAAAAAATTAAGTATAAAGAAAAATAATTTTCTATGGCATAATTCTCTAAATTAAAAAAAAAACCAACAAAAAAAGTGCTTAATGTTAGCCTTCTGTAGTAGACATGATTGTTTAAAAAAAAGTAGAGAAATGTGTAGGTTAAAAACACAACACACCATAAAGCAAAAACACTCTAGAAAATGTTTCTGGTTTGTTAAGTTAGTTTCTACTGATCAGACATTAAAATATACATTCTATTCCATAAAATGGGGTGCAACACTGAAACAAACAAGTTAAGAAAAAAATACAGAATTTTATAGAAAAATTCTGGAAATATCCCACATTTTTCCAGAGGGACTCTTCCAGTCTAGACTATAAAAGAGAGTTTCTTATTTAAGAGTATCACAGAGTTTCAAAATTAAATGCTGACCCTTCAGGTTTTTTATATGGTCACTATTTTCATGTAATGTTTTTTCATGTTATAAGTGCCATATAGATTCTATGGCACTTTAAGGACTCTTTCAAATTTCAGGAGTTAACTCCATGCCAAAGCTGAAACTTTTCATGTAAAGCTCCATGACAGACTTGATAGCAATTAGGAAAAGTGCACTGAGCTTTTCAAATGCTTTCCTCAATAACAAAGAAAGGTCAAACAAAACTGAAATGAGCAGTTTGGTGCATGTCTATTTTGTACATGCTGATAACCTTCCCATAGCTAAAGGATTTTACAATTGACTGTGCAGACAAATTTTCAGATACTTCTTTCTTGACATTTCCTGTCAGAAAATAAAACATCCAAGCAGCATGTAGGCCTGTCACTGTGCAGCTCTCCAGGCAATCAGACCATCATTTTGACATGAGAGACACTGAGCAGCAAACAAGAAGAAATTAATTTCTGCAAACAAAAAATACCAACTTGTTAAGTTTCAATATGAGCAAAACTGTTGTGTGGTACCTTGGTGGAATTGTTCAGTTTCATACCACATCTGTAGGTTTTTGCTATTTGTGGTGTCAGCTGGATTTCCTTTGTCAGCTGACGCCATTTACCACATTCTGGCTTTGTGCACTGCACCTACAAGTCAAAAAACAAACATGTTTTTACTTGTTGCTGTCTGATTACAGATAAGATTAATGCAACTTAACCAATTAGAAAGAAGCAAGACACAAGAAGGTTGTAAAATATAATTGTTAGATACATTCTTGTGTAATCATCAGGTCATAAGGAGTGTTTGATCTATAGAAATCTTGTATCCATCTCCTGCAAAACTGAATTTCTGCACAGAACCTAAGGCCAAAATTAATTCAATGCCGCTTTACTTTGGTCTTCAGTGGACTTTGCAAGCATTACTTCAAAAACACATTCTTCACCACTTAAAAAACAAAAAAAAAATTCAAACAAAACACCATTACCACCAAAGTTTCTTCCCTTCCCATCTTTCTTCTGCTCTCTTTACCAGGGAAATACAAAATCTGATTTCAAAGTCTTTCACATTCATATTTTCCCTGCCACATCTTATTCTGCCTGAACATCACACAGCTGCTGCTTCACTGAAAAGTAACATAAGGTTGGTCTTTGAGGGGTGTGGATAAAGTCTCCAACAGTGAAGGAGCTGATCAGAATTTTTATCTTGAACTTTTCCACAGTTCCCTAATACTGAGAAAAAAACCACAAAAACTCAGCTGACGTACTGCTTGAACAGCAGAATATCAGAAGCACATCAGAACATCATATTCCTATTGAATAAATCACCTTTCACCTTACCCAGTAAGGAAGCTGTTGATCAGCCATAAAGGCTTTTGGACTGGGCTCGCTTTTACCATTACTTGTCCAAATCCTTTTCCAGGCAGTGTATTTCTCATAACCATCTTTATGGCTAAGAAGAAAGAGGAAACAGCAAGCAGTCAGAACACTGAATATCTAGTTCATTTCAAGCAATAGCAGTTATCCTAAAATTAAACATTTTATATAAGGACAGAGAAATAAGTCTGTAGAGAGTGCTGTACTTTTGCTGTTAAAAGGAGAGAGCCATGGTTCTTACGACAGCAGTAAATTGCATCCTGGCCATTATGTCCTCTTGCCTATGAGCACACGTCCTGGCATCTAAGGCCTGGACTGTGTGGTGGGTACTGCTGAGCATATAAGCATACAAAAGTCCTGGTAGAGCTGGATGTAATTCCCACTCAAATGGGAAGGAGCTTGGAGCTGAAAGCACTCTGTCAGCCTGACAAGAGCCTTCATGGTCACTGAACTGCAGGAGTTAAATCTCCTTACTGATCTCTACTGCTTTTTATTGTACTGCTTTAGAGAGGCAGGGTCTCCCGGATTCACAATGTAACGAGAATTTATTTTATAAAGGAAAACACATTTACTCATAACTGTTCTCACAATTTAAAATTGTCTGACATTGTTTTAAAAAAAGGACAAGAGTTTCAAAACAATTGCATACTCAAACAGCCTGCCTAAACCAACCAGTTTTGTTCACGCTGCCCTGTTTAAGCCAATTAGTCCATACAACATCTGCAGTTTTAGCATCAATGTCTAAGTCTCTCTCTGACCAAAGCAAGCACAGAGGACATGTCTTTGTAATACGTTTATGTACATGATGTTTCAACAGTTGTAAAAGCTGCCAAATTTTAATAAGCTCTGAAAGGACACAAGCTTAATTGGTAAATCTACCTTCGGTAATAGTGGTCAAAACATTCATTGCAGAAGTGTTCCCCACAGGACAGATGATACCATCTAGATGTATACCCATTTTTAGCACATCTGTAATGCAAGAGACACAGAAATAGTTTTACAATACATTTAGGGGAAAAAAAAATCTTTCTACTGACAGTAGCACATTCTAGAATGTGAACAAAATATTCAGAACAAGCCATGGCTTTATGTTACATTCATGAAGGCTGACTTACACAAGGCACTACAGCCATACAAATAACAATAAGGTCATTTCAATTGTCTCAAACATTTCCAGTTTCCAAACTAAGCAACACCAGATGCAAAGGAGGCAAAGTGTACACAATGTGCAGTTTTATAGTTGGTCTGGCTTCCAGCAGCCTCCCTCTAACAATGGTCAACTGAGCCTGTCTTTAGTACCCTTTAAGCAGGCATTTCCTGAACATGAAACAGTGAATATGTGCTGTGACACATTAAGCATTTTGCAAATGTATAAGATGACAAAGCCCCTCTCTACAAGAACTTACAGTTCCTTTACTTTGTTGCATGTTGTTCCAATATTAATGCAGGGTTGGGACGGATCATTTAAATTAGCAGTTTTTTTGTACATGTGATCACTTGATTCGTAAGTCATTACAATGTTCTGTCCCCAGAACAACTGACAAAACTATAAAGGCAAGTCTGAACACAAACCAGATGTTGCCTATTTTTTTCTCATGAACAACTTGTGATTTTAACCCAGTGAGACAAAACTCTAAGGAAGCAGTTACACATTCTGCGCAGTTGTTCTCTATTGCTCTCAAAAAGAAATATTCTTTACAAAGATTCTATTCATCAGAAAAACCAATCATTCTTCACTTAGAAAACTCTCATTAAACTTGATGAAATTGGTCAAGATAAATGCACAAGGCAAAAAGCAGTGACCTAAGCTGCTAATTCAAACAGCCATGAAATAAGCTCATCTCAAATAAATAAAGCCAAAAGTGTGTACTTGGAGGCTGGGAAAGGTGAAAATCAAAATATTAAAGTAAGAATTCAGAAAGATGCGTAAGCAGTATGCATTGTTTCCTAAATAAAAACTGTAATATCACCAATGCTGATCTCACAGGTGCTCGCTTCCCGGACAAGTCTCTCAGGCAAGGCAACTGCCAAAACACTTGGCTTCCCTATGACAACATCCAGAATACACTGACTTCCTGCCACCAAAGAACAATCCATGGATGTAACTAAATGAAGCACCTAATTAGTTTTATTTATTTTTCAATGCTATAAAGAAGGAAAGTTTGTCTCAATTATCAGGGAGGGAGGAGTGCTACATAACTACAGTGTGCCTGCTTCATAATGATACTGGCAAGGTATATCTCTAACAGGCAACATGTCAGACCTCTTTATGCAGCAGGCACACTGTAGTTATGCAAAAGCACTTGTGAAAGTGCTCAGAAAGTGTATGAGAACAAGAAGTTCAGATAAATATGACTGTGTCTCCTAACACCTAAAATTTCAAGGCTGGAACCTCACCTCAGACTGCAAAGCATTCCAATGAAAAAGTGGTAAAGACTTCCTACAATAAATAATAGTTTCATTTTCCATCTTGAAAGCAAGTTTAGCTTTCTCAGATTACACTAACATGCTCTCACTTTCACAGAACCAAGGCATGTTCCAGAGGACACATGTTATTAATAACATAAATAAGCACATCGCAAAGATATTCTGTATCTGAATTAGCAACTTGCACAGGAGAAAGTTACCCACAACAGGAATATCTGGTGACATTTTCCTGGCGTCTTAAGACTCCTATTAGCACTACCTTTCAATTCTCCCTCTACATTTAGAAATGAAGGAATTTTCGAGAATACAGTTGAAGTCCTAAACTTCAGCTGCAGATTTAGAAAGTCCATGAAAAATGCAAGTAAAAAATAACAAACCTTTCAGCTGCACTGGCAAAGCAAACGGGACATGTTGCAGTGCATCCAGCTTTTTCACACTTTCTATATTTCTTCTCTGACGCTTCATCATCATCATCTGCTGCTTCAGCTGCTTTCTTCTTCACCTAATAAAGAATAGCTGGAATCTGACCATACATGACACAAATGCATCTTGTACAAAGTGCCATTCAGACAGTTTTGCAGCTTGTGACTGGCATCCCATAGTTAAAATTATCCTAATGAAAATCTTTGTAGCCATTGTGAAATAGCTGCAGCATGAAACAGCTGTCAAATTAGGTCAGTTTTTTCTATTTTAAAAAACCAACAAAAACCCACCAAAAAAAACCCCAAACTCACAGTAAGACTGGAAGTATCATTTCAATCTAAAAATGTCTTGCCTTAGTCTAATTGATGCCACTGAAGAAATTATAAGCAAAGCTTACAGTTTAAGTAGTATTTTAAGCTCCATCATGTGTTAATGAGTCAGGCCTCATGCATTCATTCCATTTCTCTTTCAGAAAATCTCCTCTTTGCATACTTATTAATTAGTGGCAATCCTATCTGTGCCTCAAATAAAATATTAGGGTAGGCTTAGGGCATTTTTTTTAATACAGAACTGTATACCAAATGTCTCTTCCAGGCCTCAAAGGTACTGTGTATTATGTTGTTTTAGGCCTCTGTCTGGATTGTCAGACAGCTTTGTCTGACTGTACAGAAATCTGTGATTGTATTTTTAACACATTAAGCATTTACAGGTTATATTGAGTATTTGTCTTTTCTAAATATTGTTCACAAAATGAGACACTTGACCTGCTTATTCACAGAATTAACTCATTCTCCCTCTCTGTGGATAAGTAGTCTAAGACCTAACTTACCCACAATTAAGCCCACTGTCTTTATTAATGTCAACAGAAAATAAAATTAGCCAAGTGCAAACCCACGTGTTTTTAAATTTTTATAATTTTTTTTATAAATTTGTATAAATACCTGTCTTCCAGAACTCCTCACAGGAAGGTTGTCTGGAGACTGATCCGAAGAACATGCCTTTTTTTTCGTTCGTACCCTTCCCGTTGACATTGTATTGTTAGATCTGAAAAAAAGTAGGCAATAGTTAATGAAATTGCTTGACTTTATAGAGCTAATCACAGCCACTCACAATACTACTTTTGACAGAGTTACCTAGATAAGAATCTGTTCAGTTTGACTGTTAATTTCAGAGGAAAATGGCAATGAGGCCTTATGGGAAAGGAACAATAGTACTATTTTAAACTAAATTCGTAGTTAAGATTAGTTCCCTGAGTACATCTTGACAGGCTGTTCCAGATCAGCATATCCCGGATTTCAATAATCTGATCTGCATTACGTGAAGACCTGGACTGGAATTTGAGTTGGCAAAGTGAACAGACATCAGCTCAATGCTGATGCAAGCATTCAAATACCACTCAGAGTAACAGTCGTCCTGCTAACTACTGATTTATTGGCAGCAAGAGATTTGCACTGTAAAGCACTTTTCCAAACAGCATACTGAAGAGATGTTTAATACCAGATGAACAGCCAGTTCCAAGACCTGCACACCCTCCTATAAAAGTACATGAGAATTTGAAGTCTAGACTGCCATTGTATTGCAGCTATAAGTGATTGGAATATTATCACAAAGTTTATTGTTAAGTATTCTATAAGACAAAAGATCTATGGCATAAGAGTGCTCTGTAGCTGTCTTTGCATTGGTAAGAGCACAGAATGAACCACAGTTAACCATGTAAACCGGAAATCATTGAGTGTGAGCAAGTATGATGCAGAAATATGAAACCATATTTAAAATGGTACTACCAAAGGCATTCTTTTCACAGGGAGTAAAGCACAAATAAAGAGAGCCTAGAAGAAGAAGTAAATTTAAGAGTGCTCTACCACATACAGAAAAGAAGTGGAAATAAACCCCTTGTACTACAGCATTGCATCATGGCTGTTATCTTCTTGTAATAGGGATCAGTTTGTAATTAAGTTTTTGGGACGTTTATATATATATACATATATGAGACTTCTCAATTCTTCTCAGTTTCAGGCTGCACCTTATTCAAGCTGTCAGTGATGGACAAGGCAAGAGTATCTTTGTTCAGAAATTCTGCTAAAAGTAAAGGTAACCAGAGGAGAGGGGGAATTTTTACAAAATTTCATATTAAGCTGATTCAAATCAAGTAAACTGGTGCTTCATTCTTCTCTCAAGAGAGAAGAAATTGAGAGAGGAAGAGAAATCACATGAGGATATCCCCATAAGTGAAAAGCTCGTTCAAACAACCCAATACGAAATTAAACTTTGCTTCTTGCATGTATCCCCTCCAAATACAACTAGCTAGAGGTATGAAATAAAATATTAAGTCAATCTCTATTACCTAAAAAAAAAAAAATTTTAATAAAAAAAAAAATTAGCATCACGTCACTGTAACTTACCACTGTATGGGGGTGGATGAGGTTGGAGAGCAAAGAAAACCAACCAGTTCCATTTACATGAGATTTCCCTAAACTGCTGAACTGCTGCATAACACCACAAAAAATGGTGGCTTTTTTCCCCTAGAGCTTTCTGTATGGATCAGTGGCACAACAGTACCTCTCTGTATCACCTTCACTTCTGACAGTAAATAACTGTTCCGACATGCCATGGTCCTTACAATCGGAGGCTTCCAACTGAGCAAGGAGTGCTGAGCAAGGCACCAGGTGACTCATTTTGGTGACCATCAGGTGATCACAGTCTGCTGCTGCTGTGGGGCCCTTTTATCCAAGAAAGTAAAAGAGCATGCAGCTTTTTAGTTGCATATACGGGGATAGAAAAAGTGTCAGTTATTAATCACTAGGAAATTTGGTAAAAATATTTCCGATTCGGAGAGGCCTCCCATTTTGGAAGGCAGAGGTCAGTTATAGAGAATCACAGACATATATTTGCTGTAAGCACTATGGGAGGTGTAAGAGGGAGGTGGGGAGAAAGGGAGAAAAAGAGATCAGCTGTATGTCACTTTGTCCCCACTTCCCCTCCCAAAACAAAAAACACCACCCCAAAACCCCACAAATTTTTAGAGAACAAGCAAACATGGCTTATTCTACTAAGCTTTACATGACTTTGCATGCTATCCTGTAGACATCTTACTGGCTGAGAAAATAAGCCCTTTAAAAGGAGAGAGAGATGCATAACGTGCTGTCACATTTGATAACGTTTCATCCGTCTGTAATGCGTGGCCTATATTGGAAAGCTTTGTGGGGTTTACCTGCACAGTTGGCAGTAAGTTTGGCTTTGGGGAAACAAAAAAAAATAAAAAAAGAAAGAAACCACACAGACATACACTGTCAGAGTCGGAAAGGAAGCGAGAGCAGCCTCATTAACACGGGGAGCGCACACAGCTCTAAAACTCAGCCCGAGTAAACGGCGGCGCTCAGCCCTGCCAGCCGCGGCTGTGACAGCTGGCGGCGGGCGGGGGTCCCGAGGGGCACCCCCGGGGCAGGGGAGCCCCCGGGGCTGGAGTGACTCGGAGCCCGGCGGGGTCGGTCCCGGGCGGCGGTGGGGCAGGCGCTGCGGCCGGCGCCTGGCACTCACCTCGGGGCCGGGGCACTCGGGGGCCGGAGACCACATTCACGCGTGTCCGCGCCGCCTCCTGCTAGAGCTGCTGCGGGAGAAAAAGGGTGGAGAAGGGGGAAGGAAGGGAGGGAAGGAGACAGAGGAGGGGGAAGGAAGAGAGAAGCGGGGAGGTGAGGACGGGGGCAGCGCTGGCACCTGCCCCGCCGCCCCGGGGAGAGGACAAGCGACCCCGCGGTGGGCGCTGCAGCTGAGGGAGAGAGTCACTCACCGCCGCCGCCATCCCCACCGCCATCCTCCTCCTCCCCGGTGCCGTGCACCCTCAGCCCGCCTCCTCCTGCCGCCGCTTCCGCTCTCCGCGGTGCGTAGCGAGGGGGAGGGCGGGGAGGAGCCGCCCCGGCGCCGCCGCGCTCCGCTCCGCTGGCGGGACCCGCGGTCGCGCAGGTACCGCGGCTGGCGCTGCCCGGGCCGGGGGTGCCGAGGGGGGCGGCGAGGGGGGCGGTGCTGAGCCGCCGCGGGTCACCCCGGGTCCCCCGGCCCCGAGCGGCCGCTCGCCCCCGCCTTCTGCCCGCGGGTTTCGCGTGAGAGAAGTGTCGGCATCTCCCTCCTTGAACAGGGGTAGAAGGGCTTCTCGATGGGTGCGAGAAGGGAGGTCACCGGCGCGGTCAGCCGCCTTCGTCCCGGGAAACGGCGTCTGGCCGAAGCCATCAGTCACAAGAGTGTGCCGAGTGCTCTGTCGCGTTCGGTACATCTTTGCAGCTGTCACCAAATTGAGATATCTTGAGATCTACTAAATTTTTGTCCGATTCGAGGAAGTAAGAGCCGGTACCAAACAGCACTGGGTGGGGATAATTGTTTTCCCTTTTTTTTTCCACAGCTACAAGCACTCCCTGAAGACATGGACCGCTCAGCGGATGCATCCGGGCTCCTGGAAGGCTCTGATGTTGGGTCGCAGAAAGAGAGAGTGGTGACAGAGGAGGAATGGCTACAAAAATGGGAAATGGGTAACATCGGGTTTCACAAGGAACAAGGGCATCCGTACGTGACTTCACTCTCCTCCCTAAGCTGTTTTAAGAAATGCCATGAGATGAGTGACTTGACTGGTTCGAGAAACTTAATTGAAAATGGAACATTATCTTACATGGGCACAGCTTGAAACGAAAATAAATATAGATATTTTTGTGACCTACATTTGTCAAAGGATAGAGAAAAGAAAGTATTGAAATGAATTTAGAGCTTTTATTCTTGAATCAGGTTTTAAACCGTAAAACTTGGATAGTTTAGCTAGAAAATCTTAGGTTTTCTGATGGAGAAGCTTTGCACTGTAGTTCATGTTATGAAACTGGGGCTTGAAACAATGTGCAGAGGGCATCAGAGCAACTACCATGCACTAAAAGACAAGGACCTAAGAGAACAAACCTGATTGTAGTCTTTCAAGACCTGTAGAAGTGGTTTGATTGATACAGAAGTTTACTAATCATTCTGTTTGAAATCTGTTACGGCCCTCTTAGAGGTGAGTTGGTTGGGTTCTTTACTTGCAAAGGCAAACAGAAAATAGAACAAACAGAAATGTATTAATTTCTGAATGACATGAAATTTACTTTCTTGCTATGTAAATGGAAGGTGAATGTTTTTATTTTATGTTTTTATTTGTAATGGCATGAAGCAGGTTGAGCTAATAACCTATGGGGCATCATGGAGTTTTTGTGTTACCTGGCATACTGTGTAGCACTTGGCTTTTCATGTGCCAGCACAAATACTCACAGAGTTTAGTAAAACATGTCTGTTCTTCTGCAGGCTCCTCCAGAAGTATCTGGATTTTCTTTTAAATGGCAGGAGTGGATTGAGGATATTCTTCCCGCTTTGTGGTAAAGCAGTAGAGATGAAATGGTAAAACACAGATAATAAGAGCAAAAATTTTGTTTGATGTGGGGAGGAGGGAGGGAGAGGGGGAATTCCCGACCTTATATTGGCAATGGAAATGTGCCGCATCTCCACTGGTAGGAAAGCAGCTTCACTGGAAGCTGAAGAGAGGAGGAAACTGGTGTTTTGTGTAGCAGCATAAATGGAATGGATAAGGACTAACCTGAAAGTCCTCCTGATTGTCCCAAGTTGAGCTTGCAGAATTCTGAATTTAGATGGACAGAGTGACTGAAGCTGTGCCCTTACCACTGCTGCTTTTGGTAGCAATGCCAGTTCAAATTGTCCGCAATGAGGTCAGTTGTGCTGGACATTTTCAAGCAACCACGTGGCATGTTACTCTTGAAATTTAAATTATTTGGGCTAAATGTAACTTACTCCTTTTTGATACTTCATATTTTACTTTTACCTTTTTGGGAGGGGTTGTATTTATAATTAGGGCCTATATAAGCCAGTGTTTTTTCTTGGAGGGAGGGAACACAAACAGGAAACTGAACTGCATCCTCAAGTAGCTCCAGCTAGCTCCAGCTATCAGGTTTTATTGCAGTAACTACTTTCTAGGCTGACTGTGGGCTCTGACACACCTTGCTCTTGTGCTGAGCTGCAGCAGCATGGAGCTTACCGCACCTCCCTCGCTGCCCGTTCCTGCCAACCCACAGAGGCAGCTGGGTGGACATTAAGCCTCAAACACCTCAGTTCAGAGCACAGCGCCTTTCTGAAATGGACAGTTTCTCAGTGTCATCACCTCTGTTTTAATCTAGTTCATAGGAATAAAGGAATAATTCATTGAATCTAAATAAAGCATGTAAGTCCTTGTCAGCTGTATGCTGAGTGGTGCTAATTTAAGCTCAGATCATGGAAGGGAGATGTTCAATATAATGTGAACACTTCAGAAAGTCAGGATTAGACATATCAGGGCATCCTAAAACTAGGGTTTCCCTAATGAATAGATGATGCATGGGAGATACACATTTTACCCAACCTGTGGGCCTCACGTAAACTTGGGATCTCTCTCTTTTGTGTGCAGGCTGGCAGACATGGGACACAGCGTTGTTGGTGTGGAAATCAGTGAGCAAGCAGTGAAGGAATTTTTTTCAGAGCACAGTCTGCCTTATTGTGAGGAGCCAGTCCCTGAGATTTTGGGAGCAAAGATGTTTCAGGTATGTCTACTGCGTTGTCAAATGATCTGGTGTGGTTAGTCATGCAATGAAGGCATAACTGAACAAACAAGTAATTCTGCTTTTATGCCTCTGTTTTTCTGGTAATCATTCACTTCTCCTGAAGATGTCTGAAAGGAAGCTCTGAGTTGTATTTTTGGACTGAGAAGTTATTCTTCTAAACTTACTACTTTGGCCCTCTTATGACAGTGAAGCACCTGAATGTACAAGGAATGTATTTTAAAACTGGACAGTTGCATGCCTTGATAGATTAGAATCTCTGGAAGGGATCAGAAGAGTTACCTCAGTAAATTAAAACTAAAAATGTTTCTCACTGTTTTTCCCCATTACATGTAAATGTATTTTTAAAATTTCTTTTTTTTAATAGTGTGTGGGTATATTTTAAGATATTAATTATTTTATTATACTTATGAGTGCATATTTAAAGATAGTTTGTTGATATGGATTGTTTCCTTTTTATTGTAGAGTACCTCTGGCAACATTTCACTCTACTGCTGCAGTATTTATGATTTGTCCAGGTAGGAATACTCATTGAGTTTTACAATTCTCCATAATTGAATATGTATTAATATTGTCCAATACTATTATTTTATTTGAATCAGACAAAGATTTGTCAGGTCCTGTCAAGAAAACTCCTATTAATTTGCATGAGAAATGTGAAAAGCCAATCTCCAAAAAAAGCTTAATTCCATTGTTGATTGTTAAGGAAGACAGCCAATTATCTTTAAATGGGCTTCTTATTCCAAACCATTCTTTGAAAGTTATAGAAAAACATGTTTGTTTTTGCAGTAAAACCAAATTATCTTTAACATTGATGAATTCTATGAAGCAAAACTTTAGCACAATCCCTTACTCAGAGTAGCTTAGTAAATGTAAAGAGGATATATCCAGATGTGTCTTAGCACAATAGTTCCCTCCTCTTGCAGTTCTTACTCAGATGTGATTTTCCCTAGATTATAAGGTTTTGGTGAAGTTTTTTGTGTTTGTTTGCTCTTCTTACAAACAGCTGTCAGGCACAAGGATTTGTTCCATGGCTCTTCAGTAAGAAGGGAATAAAGTATTAACATTTACTTCAATGGGCTTTCCAGAACTAGTACATGTGCAAGTGCAATGGGTAGTTCAGGACACCAGAACACAGTGATGTATGATCTTTTCAATCTGCCAAAACACTGGAAAAAGGACTATTCATTACTAGAGTCCAAAGTCTTTCAGACAATAGACCATGACTAAGACTGCTGCTGCTGCAGCTGACTCCAGTTGGTTTGAACAGTATATATGTAACTGCAAAGTTAGGTAGTATATGTAGTCCTGCGAAGTGTCAAAAAGATGGGCTGTATATGAATGTGACTTTGATACTGCCTGGTTTCTTCCCCACCTTGCCCCTCCAGTGTAGCTACTTCCTACACTGTAGATCCCTCTAAATCCTTCTTGCTGTGAGTTGACAAGTTGCCCAGGGATTGCTTAAGCTTCTCAGAAATTTTTGAAAAATTCAGTCACAAGTTTTGTAGCAAGTAGCATGGTGAAACATGTAACTTCCATCATAACATGGTGGAATAATACTTTGAAATAAACAAAATTAGGTAATTAGTGACAGTCTCAGTACATATCACTGGATCCAATACATAGTTTGTCACCCACAAAATAAATTGGCAGATAGATGTTCTGGATGTAGAATGAACTGTGTTCCCAAGAGCAGTCAGCAGATACCTGTGACTAGAGAAATGCACACACACTTCTAGTTTCTGTGTACAGACAATTTGATTAATTACCCAGTAATTATGGAAATTAAACTTATTTCTCTCTTGCTGAGGCTGGCCTACTAACAGGTCCCTTTGATCTCCATTAGCCTAGCATTCATTAGAAGAAAACTCATATGTGCTCCTGACCTTTGTCAAAATGGGACATTTCAAAGACTCTTGCTGGTTAAAGAGTAACAGGAATTACTGCTCTTTCTGGGAATTCTGGGACATATGTAAAACAGTTATATTACACAATCATTATATGTCCTAATACAATTATGGCTGCAAGACTTCAAAAAAATAAAAAATGGCATTAACTAAAACATATGTGGAGATAGAAATTCACAAGTTTACTCTTAAATCCAGTGGGTTTTCTACAGATATGTGAATAACAAAATGTTAAATTTTGTTAGTTGTAGTAGTGCCTTACCCATGCTGAATGTCATATAAACACGTAGCAGTGTGGTACAGTGAAAGGTACACTCAGGGGAAGCGCTTCCTAATACCTTAGCTCCACCCTGATTCCACATCAGGATGAAAGACAGCTGTGTGCCTTTTTAGACCTTTTCCTCATGGCTTCATTGTGTTCTGAAGGAAATTAGATGTGCAGAGAGGCAAGGAGCACCCAGACAGACACTCAGCAGGTCCTGAGATGTAGGCAGCCAGGAGACTACGACTGGGGCAAGGCCACAGCATGAGCCTGCCTGCAGCTTGGGATGTCTGTAGGTCCTGATGAAATCTGTGGGGAGTAAAGTACATGAAATGCCTGCATGGAGCCACTGCCACCATTCCAGTTAGACCAGATTAAAGTTGGAAAGAAAAACCAAGTGAGGAAAACCTCAGTGGGTTGCCTAAGGTGACACAGCAGACTCAGCTATGCAGAGAAGACAACTGCCTGCGGGCCTCAGAAGATCAAGTTTGTCACCTGCCCCACTAAACTTTCCTTTGTTCCCTGAATGTCCATTGCTTGTTTAACTGTCTCTTTAAAAGTCTGCTTTCAGTTACGAGGCTGGTTATTTAAATTAGATGCTTTGACTTGGCAAACTTTAAAAGAAGTCAGCACTTGGAAGTGTTATCATGTCTCATCACAGTAGAGTGAGAAATACAGGATCAGCTTGTAGGTTAGATGCTGGAGACTTAGCAATGCCATTACAATGAAAATAGCAGTGGGCAGAGAGAAGTTCTCATGGTTTAACTCTGGCTGGGAGCTAAGTACCACACAGCTGCTTGCCCACTCCCCTCATCAAGAAATGGTGGGGGAAAATCAAAAGGATAAAAGTGAGAAAGAAACATATGTGTGGAGATTAAAGCAGTTTAATAATTGAAAAGAAATTCTTTTAAGTTGTCAGGAGAAAGAAAAAACACAAAGAAGAACAACCAAAGAGAGAGGAAAATCAAACCCAAGAAAGACAAGTGGTGCAAATGAAAGCAGTTGCCCACCACCACCCAAGCAACTGATGCCCAGCCAGTCCCCAAGCAGTGCCCCCATCCACCAATCTCCCACCCAGTTTTATTGCTGAGAATGGAGCCAGATGGTCTGGAATATCCAATTGCTCAGTTGGGGTCAGCTGTGCCTGCTGTGTTCCCACCCAGTTTCTTGTGCATTCTTGTGCACTCCAGCCTGCTCACTGGTGTCATGGTGTGAGGAGCAGAAAAGGTGTTGATGCTGTGTACATGCTGCTCTGCAGTAACTAAATTGTCAGTGCATTATCAATGATTTCAAGCCCAAACCCAACACAACCCCATGCAAATTACTATGAAGAAAGGTAACACTACCCCAGCCAAAACCAGTACAGAAATGAAGACAGAGGTGATGCAATTGGACTCTGACACCTGCCCAGTAGGCAGAAGGGCATTGCACAATTCCATGCCATATTTTCCTAAGTAAACTTATTCAAACTTTCATTAAAATTATGCAATATATGTTATTACTGCCTTACTGTCTAACCTCCTATTTTAATAATTACCAAAACAAGGCTCTTCCTTATCCCCCAAATATTCTTATCTTTATTGTCTGACTGCTCACCCATCAGTAAAGGCATTTCTTGATAGTCTTGCCCACTTGCAGGTTTTGGGTGGTCACTGAAGCCATCTGCCAGCATATCCAGAAACAAAACTAGTGTCTGCAGCAGTGTTGAACTGAGGCAAACAGCAGTTTAACTTAGCTTTTCTAGATTAAACAAATTGCAAGCTGAAGCTAACTGTCCTGGGCATGAGGCTGGGAATTCAGGTGTCTAAAGTTACTGAGTGTGCTGAGTTCAATGATAGTAAAGCAGCAAGGCACCTTCCTTAGCCTGCATCTGAAATCATGCATGGGTTTTAGAAGGTAGTCAAGAACTGTTGATGGCGCGGAGTGCATGTTAGACAGCAGGATGTTGTTACCGAATGCCCAGACTTGTAGCCCGAATGTGTTAAAACTACATTCCTTCCTCCCTGCCATGTCTCAGCACCCCCTAATGACAGGGAAACACTGACCGATTCCAGCACCTCTTTGCTATTGCAGCAGGACCAAGAACCAGGAGGCTTTCTTGAGTTCCAGATCACATTGGTTTGGATTATCAAAATGCTGCACCATAACAAAAAGCTGGTGTGGAATCTGCAGCTCTAGCTGCAGAATCCTTGTGACTTCACAAAAGTATCTATTTGAATAAAGATGAAGGTGCCTTTTTACTACTTTTAAGCCTTTTTCTTATCTCCTTATAGCTCAATAGTTGGCAAGTTTGATGGGGTTTGGGACAGAGGAGCTCTTGTAGCCGTGAATCCATGTGACAGACAACGGTTAGTAAATTGTATTGTTATTGTCTTTCTCTGATGTATCAGTGACAAGTTTTTAATCCTGCGACTTGTTGACGAGTCCTTTTTTATTTAAAGGACCAACCTACACAACTTCTTCTCACCACAAGCATCTGTTGCAGTTGCAGAGTGCTGTACTCTAGATTGTGAACTTCCATCAAGGAGCCACTCTGCCTCTTAGTGGGATAATATGTGGTTTGTTCCCAACCTATCAGAAGCAGAGCTGCAAGTCTCATCTGAATTCTATTATTTCTTTTTCACTCCGTCTACTTCTTCTCTCTTTGTTCTTTTTCCCCTCACTCTCCTTGATTCCAAATTTTTGTTCTTGCCTATAGCCAGCCCAAATTTAGTTTGAACCTACTCCCAGGATTTTTTAATTAGATACATAATCTTCACAATAATTTTAAAAGATTGGTACTGTAATGTGTATTGTATTCTAGACTATGACAGATGAATACTTGGTTTGTCTGCTTGAGTTGAATGTGCAAAAAAGGATAAATGCTTGTTTGTGAGGAATAAATATAACCTTTATTTGATGTTTTTCATGTGTAGCATGAATTTCATGCTCCTGAAATTCATACTAAGTTTTGCTTAGTCAGCTATGCAGTTCAGTTCAAATTCTGCCTGCATAGAAATGCATTTTGTTGAATATTTGAATGCTATGCTTATATGCATGACAAAAATAATAAAGTATAATTTTTTTTCCTCTTAGCTATGTCAGTTTGATGATCAGTCTAGTGGAGAAAAATTCTTCTTATCTCCTTGTTACAGTTTCATATGATCCAAACAAACACAAAGGTGAGAACATTGTACTGTTTATGTTGTGATTTTGCTGTAATACAAATTCTATATAGATATAGTAGATGTATTAGTATCTTCCCCAAGTTTTTTAGCTGCATAGCTTTGTTAGCTGATCACACCAGTGTAACTGTGTGTTAAAAAGTGTAGATGTTGGCCAAGCTTGAGACTAAATTTGGGTTTTCTCTAGTATTCAGGTATGCTAAGGGTAGGTTGAGGACAGTCATGGTACATGAACAATGAAATGGAACTCTAAGTGTGGCTTTTACAATGAAGCTGGAAGTATGAGCGCTTAGTAACATCCTGTCTGGCCTCAGGAGCTTGAAACACTCCCAAGAACATCAGCTTCATGCTGTTTATCCAGTATTTGCAACCCAATGTGTTGCCCATCTTGTGCCCCTCTGTCAGCCACTACCATGCTCTGAATGTACTTGGAAGAGGTGAAATTCTGTAAAGTCATAAGGTCTTTTTTCCTTTCATAGTTTTTATATTATGCACTGAAGTGTGAGATTTTTTTTGTTAATATTAGCTCACAAAAGAAAGAAATTTTTTGCTGCTTTTGGGCTCTTCAGCATAATTATGCCCCCCAAAATCGGTCTTGCTATCACAGGCAACAACAGTTTAATTCATTGCTTTCCCTCTCACATTGTTCAGCTTTTAGCTTTAATCATGCCACTGTAGTATAAAGAGACTGTAGACTGGATTCTCACAGCACATTGAGGGTGGTCGTATCCACGTCACATTCAGGATTCCCTGCTGCAGGTGGAGATGAAGCAGCAGTAACACCTGCAGCTGTCTGGCCCACCAAGGTGCCACGAGTTCCTGGGTATATTTTCTTGTTCCTGCTGATGGTGCTACACCCTGGGGCCCAATTTCAGGCCGGGTGCTGTGAGTGAAGGGGCTGGCTCTCCTACTGCAGTACAAATTTTGCCTGCTTCCCCTGTTTCCTCCCTAATTAGCTTCACCCCTTTTCTTTCAGGCCCACCATTTTATGTTCCTGAATCTGAAATTAAAAGTTTGTTTGGTGAGTAAAATTTCAGCTAACCCTTAGGAGTTTTTTTCCAAAACACATAAAGATGATATGCCTCTACCTTGCCCTGTGATGAGTGATACAGTCATTTGCTTCTTATCTAAGGGCTGGAGTAATGGAAAATACTGGGAAAAATAAATACCATTTACCCACAGGGATTTTGCTGTCAAGGAGAATTCTCAGTTCTTCAAGAGATACAAAGAAAACCCAAAAGACAAACAGTTTCTTATATCCCTTTGATATCTTTTTGTTCTCCCAGGATTCATACTGCACTCAGTAATCCTGTAGCTGCAGTCTTAGAATCCCATTTGACCATTTTGTCTTTGTCTGCACCACATCAAGCAGTTGCCCTGGTTTTAATACAAGTCCTACCAGTGCTATAGTTTCTGCTGTATTTTCGTCATAAAGGAGGAAAGTAACATGGCACTCAAAGAAAATGCTAAAAATGTACAAGTCAAATCCATCAAAATAATGAAATTTGGAGCTGTGTCAGGAATTTAATTTTAGGAGTTCCTCCTGATGTACTGTAATATCTCACTTTTAAATTTACTTTTTAAACTTTTATTTTAAACTTTTTAAACTTTTAAAACTTTTTAAAACTTTTTAAACTTTTATTTTAAACACTCTCACAGTGTTTGTGTGCACTGAGTCATTGGCATAGACAGTTGCATCACAGTGAAAAAGAGACAGATAATTTTCCCCCAGTGCATTTGTGTCATTGTGTTAGGGACCGTGAGGAAATCTGTTGATAAGATTTTTATGTTTTTTACCTAGATAGTTTGCATTTTTCATTGACTAATCATTCACTAAGTTGTTATTCTTACCTCCTTTTCAGGCAACTGCTGTGAAATTAAGTGTCTTGAAAAAGTCGATGACTTCTCAGAGAGGCACAGACAGTGGGGACTGGATTATTTTCTGGAGGTGCTATATATACTAAAGTTTGTAGCTTGATTAAAATTAATTAAAATGAATTTCCTCCCATCTTGGTTTTATTTATATCTCACATTTAAAATGGAGCATTCTTAAAGCAGTCTTTTTGCCCATTTTGCTTACCAAGTCAGCTCTCCTGCACAGCAGCCTTTACTGCCTTGAGATGTAAACAGAATTTCTTAAACTCCATGCAGAAAAAAACATTACTAAAGTATGTCTTTTTCTTCCAAATCAATTCAAATCATGAGAGCTGTGAGAAAGAAATGATCTTGTTCCTTTTCAGCCATTACTGGTCGATGCTGTCTGCCTGGCACTCTGCAGGTCAGCCTCGTCAGCTGTCAGCCCTGGGGGCAGTGGCAGCTGCGGTTCAAGCACTGTTTTCGGGGCGCTGGCCTTGCACCAGGCTGGGCAGAGAGAGGTGGGAAGCTGCTGCAAGTTGGTTCCTCCATCCCTGTGAATATATATCAAGTGAAGAGCTGGCAGTGAGTGGGCAAGACAAGGCAGCAGCTGCCAAGAGGAAATTGCCATCATGCGAGAAAGGCTGGAGGGAAGTAGACTGTATGACAGTGAAAGGGAGAGTATGGGTAGAAAAATGTCCTGGCACTTGCCCACAAGTGTGCTGCTCCCTCATTTGAGAGCACAGCTATGGGCAGGCAAACCAACAGGACTCTCAGTTGTAGGGTGAGAGGGTTCAAAGAGTGCTGAGGGAGCTGCAGATGTTATGGCTAAGTGGTCCTCCATCATCTCTGAAAGGTCATGAAGTAGAGGAGGGGTGCCTGAGGACTGGTGGAAAGCCAGTATCTTTCCAGTCTTCAAAATGGGCTAGAAGGAGGACCCAGGAAACCTTAAGCCAGTCAACATCACCTTCATCCTTGGAACAACCCATCCTGGATGTCATCTCTAAACAAGTGAAGGAAAAGATGGTTGTGAGGAGTAGTCAACATGGATTCACCAAGCGAAATGGGCTGGGTTAGTGGACAGTGAGGTCGATTGAGAACTGGCTGAGTGGCAGAGCTCAGTGTTGTGATCATTCTATTTGGAGGGTTCCCAGTGTTCCCAGGGGTCAGTACTGGGTCCAGTCTCATTCACTGTATTAATCAATGACCTGGATGAAAGGACAGAGCGTACCTGCAGTAAGTTTGCTGATGATACAAAACTAGGGGGAGCGACTGACACACCAAAGTGCGGTGCTGCTGGGCAGCAAGACCTGGACAGGCACAGGAGCCAGGCAGAGGGGAACCTAGCAAAGTTCAATGAAGGCAAGTGCAGAGTCCTGCACCTGGGGAAGAAAAACACAGGGCACCAGCGCAGGC
The DNA here is from genome assembly GCA_036785705.1 of Acanthornis magna. Lineage (NCBI taxonomy): Eukaryota > Metazoa > Chordata > Aves > Passeriformes > Acanthizidae > Acanthornis > Acanthornis magna. Next base: position 21,927,051 of record JAWUZG010000025.1, on the reverse strand, counting down.
TGAGGGCTGGCCTGCTGGAAAGCAGCTCTGTGGAGAAGGGCCTGGGAGTGCTGGTGGTCAACAAGTTAGCCAGCAGTGTAGCCTTGTGGCCAAAACGGCCAGTGGTATCCTGGGGTGCATTAGGAAGAGTGTGGTCAATAGGTCAAGGGAGGTGACCCTGCCCCTCAGCCCTGGTGAGGCCACACTGGAGTGCTGTGTCCAGTTCTGGGCTCCTCAGTACAAGAGAGACCTTGACATCCTAGAGTAAGTCCGGCAGAGGACTATAAAGACAGCTGGGGGCCTGGAGCATCTTGCTTATGAGAAAAGGCTGAGAGAGCTGGGATTTTTTATCCTGGAGAGGAGGCAACTGGGAAGAGTCTCATCAGTGCTTACAAATATCTTTAACGGCAGTTGACAAGAAGATGGGACCAGACTTTTTTCAGTATTGCCCAGGGACAGGACAAAGACCAACAGGCACAAACTGAAACACAGGATGTTCCATCTGAATATGAGGAAAAACTTCTCTGCTTTGAGGGTGACAGAGCATGGGAGCTTCTCCCCTTTGCAGCTTATTTTGAAAGGAAAGGTATGAGTGCAATGTATCATAATTCATCAAGAATAGAAGGTGAGTAAAAGCCATGGGGCTTTTTAGAGTGCTGTAGTCCTAGAGCTGCAAATGGGTCTGATGGGTTTAGCACAGCAGTCTCCACACCCACAGCCCATTGGAACACTCAATATTGCTTGTAGATGCTCATGTTTCAAGGCTGGGTTGACAGAGAGAAGAAGGGATGTAGCCAGTGGGCCAGTGCAAGCTGGGAGCTGCTGACTTTGTTTTCACTCCTGGCCAGTACTGCAGCTAGCATCTCCTTCCTTTCAATCTAGAAAGTTTTTTCCCAATGCAACATGAGAGCTGCTGAAGTTTAGCTCAGACTTCCAGATATGTGATAGCCACAAATGGCCAGGCGCTTGGCATGAGGCTGCCACATGCTCTGTGGTGTCCTGCTCAGGACTCCCAGGCATGTGACAGCCCGGCAAGAGCAATGCCGCGTGCCAAACAAGCCATTTTGGGATGTGTGAGATGGCTCTCTGTGTTTACCCTGATATTACTCTGAGAATACACTGTAAATACACCTTGCAGAATGAGCACAGGCTGACCATGCACCTTACAAGACGTGTGTACTTGCCTGAGAAATGTGTCTACTAGTGATGAGTGTAATTATTTTTGTTGTGTTTTCTAAAGTTTCCCAAAACAGCAGGAGAAATCCAATGAAATAAATGTGTTCAGAGGGATGGAGCACACCTCCTATGAAGACAGGCTGAGAGAGTTGGGGTTGTTCAGCCTAGAGAAGGCTGTGGGGAGACCTTAGAGCAGCCTTCCAGTACCTGAAGGGCCTGCAGGAGAATTGGAGAGCGACTTTTTACAAGGGCATGTAGTGACAGGACAAGTGGAAATGGCTTAAAACTGACAGAGAGGGTAGGTTTAGGTGATATATTAAGAAGAAGTTCCTTAGTGCAAGGGTGGTGAGACTGGAGCAGGCTGCCCAGAGAAGCTGTGGATGCCCCATCCCTGGAAATGTTCAAGGCCAGGCTGGATGGGGCTTTGAGCAGCCTGGTCTATCCTGGTCATCCCTGCCCATGGGAGGGGGATCGGAGCTAGATCATCTTCAAGGGCCCTTCCAACTCAAACCATTCAGTGATTCCATGATTCTGTGAAATTGTGGCTTAATTCCTTACTCTGGCAGGGGCATAAATAGAGCTAGTAGTGGTATGGTAACTTGCTAACTGGATGTCTGTAAGAATCTGGTGTATATATGAATATTCTGGCGGCTATTTGAATATTCTTGTGGATATTTGAACATTGTGGTGGCTCTCTGGATGCTCTGGTGGATATATGCGCGCTGGTGGCTGTGCGGTGCTGCGGTGGGCACAGGGGCACTCGGCGGGGCCCGCGGAAGGACAGCCCGGGCCGCAGGCCTCAGCGCCGTCCCGGCGCAGCGCTGCTCCGCCCCCGCTGGCCCGCAGGGGGCGCGGCCGCCTCAGCCGCGCTCAGCGCCCGCCCCGCTGGGCCCGGGGCATCCGGGGCCGGTGCGGGGGATCCCATCGCTCTCCTCAGACGGGGATGGCGGCGGAGGACGAGGCGGAGCTGAGCCTGCTGGAGTGCCGGGTGTGCTTCGAGCCGTACGGCCCCGACGGGCAGCGGCGGCCGCTCAACCTGCCCTGCGGGCACGTCCTCTGCCGGGGCTGCGTGGGGGCCCTGGCCGGCGCCGAGCGCCGGAGGCTGGAGTGTCCGTTCTGCCGGCGGCTCTGCGGCCCCGCCGAGACGAGCGAATGCCGCCCGCTGCTGCAGCTGCTGGAGCTCCTGGGCCCCGCCGGCGGCGGCCTCGCCTCGGCCCTGGGCAGGAGCGGCGGCGGGGCGGCGGCGCCGGGTCCCGCGGGGCTCGGGCTGCGGCTGTGCCTGGGGGGCTGGGGGTCGCTGGTGAACCCCACCGGGGTGGCGGCCTGCCGCGGGTCGGGCCGCCTGGCAGTGGCACACGACGGCAAGAAGAGGATTCACGTCTTCGGGCCGAGCGGGTTCTGCCTGCGGCGGTTCGGGGAGCGGGGGGACGCGGGCAGCGACATCAAGTACCCGCTCGATGTGACGGTCACGTCGGACGGGCACGTGGTGGTCACCGACGGCGGAGACTGCTCCGTGAAGGCCTTCGATTTTGAGGGAAGGGGGGTCCTGGCTGTCCGGGAAGGCTTCTGTTTGCCCTGGGGCTTGGATGCCACCCCCAAGAGCGAAGTAATCCTGACCGACTCGGAGGCAGGCGCGCTCTACCGCTTGACGGCCGACTTCCAAAGGGGGGAATTAAAGAAGTGTCAGATGATCCGGTCCGGGCTTGTCAGCCCCAGAGCGGTTGCAGTCTGCCAGACCTCGGGTGCTGTCGTGGTTACAGAGCACCTGAAAGCTCGAGGACCGAGCAAGGGTAGCACCCGCGTGAAAATATTCAGTGCTGAGATGGATCTCATCGGTCAGATGGACAGCTTCGGTCTGAACCTCGTTTACCCCTCCAGAATACATGCTACTGCTGTGGTCTTTGATAAAGAAGGTCGTGTTATAGTAACGGATGTCTGTAGCCAGGCTGTAATATGCCTAGGGAAACCCGAGGAATTTCCCATCTTTAATCCTCTAATTAGCCACGGGCTTTCTTATCCTGTCGGACTGACTTACATGGCAAATGATTCCCTCGTCGTTTTAGACAGCGGTGATCATTCAATAAAAATATATAGCTCTACCTGAATGGGCATAGATGCTTACTGCTGCAGGCTCAAGCTGCTTTTGGCCATAAAGCATGCGGAGTTCTGGTGTTTGTAGGCGCGGAGGGAAGAGGCAGTTTCTGGGCTTTGAGTGAAATTACCCTCTGACCAACACAGCGTGCTTCCTGCAAAACTTCTGTCGAATCTCTTGCCTGCCTGTGAGAGAGGACCTGGCTGTTGCTGCCTGTAGCCAGAAATAGATCAACCAATCATTTGGCATTTTAAAGCTATTCCATGCCTTGACAACCAAATGTTTTTGGTTCTTTTTGACGAGTAATCAAAGACCAGCACCTGTGAAAGTAATGCATCATTTATTTACATTTCCCGGCACGTAGTTTTCACTACTCTTAATTAAGTATAGATAACACTCCTGAGGATGGCAGAACTATTTCCAGGAATTGTGCACAAGGAAGGAGATTGCCTTGACAGAATGATAGGGGAATTGGAAGGCTCCTTTCAATGTTGCCTAAATCCAGCTAAGATCATTGTGATTGAGGCACTACCACTGATGAGCAAGTTATGAGAAGTGAATTTGTGTTCAAAGACTATTTTTTCCATACCAGGAAAATGCATTTCTGGGGGCACCCTTTTGTCTGCTAGTTTATTCCCACCTTTATTAAGGTTTTACTGGAGCACTGTGCCTTCCTCTAAAATGCTCATATCTGTGCCTTCACCTAGAGATAATCTGGTCTGTGGTTACACAGTGTGGGCAGATTTCCCTGAAAGCCCTCTGAAGTATTCACGTTTAGACCACAAATACTCCTGCATATGTAAGTTTGAGTTGGCTGTGCTGCTAAGACAGCTACACGTAGGAGGTTTTCAGCACTGCCTGCCCCTGTTTTGTCATTAACATGGTGCTTTTGCACCCCAAACTCCAGGATTCAACTGCAAATTAAAATATTAGTGAGAAGTAATAGAGAAAGGGGGATTGTAAGCATCAGTTTTTTCCTAGCTTCCAAATGAGATTTTGTTGAATACAAAATTTTTGTGTGAATTTTTGTGTGAATACGCGGAAGATTTAGATCAGTTTATATTCTCTTGTTTTACTCACAGTAATATTATATTCTTACTTATATTCTCACAGTTTTACTGTGGACACAAGTTCTGTTGCCTTATTGCACAGTGGAAATTATGGTATATATGAATTATTTTGAGCAGGATTTAACACCCCCACTAGAAGTCACTGCTGCATTTTTAGGTATTTATCTGCTGCTAAAATCATTACTTAGATGGTTCAGCATTAAAATGAAGATATAAATGTAAATGCTATCTGAGGCAGAGATGAGTTGGTTAAAATGGCCTAAAACTTTTTAGTAATTGAAATAATTAATATTAACTAATGTAATTTGAAATTCACAGGCAAACTATTGATAACTTTTTAATCTGGCTTTTGGTCAGACTTCAGGGCATTTAATAATGCATGTATTACATCACCAGTGGTTTACCAAATACCTGCATTAAATTGGAGCACTTTAGCCCTCTAATTCAGCCAATGTGTTAATCTGTCTTATGTTAACATTTATATAAACAAAACAAATCTATTAATTGCGGCTATTTGTAAAGGTTAATTGAACAATGACCTGCCAATAAAGTGTGATTTGCTCACTCCTGTATTTTAACAATTTAGTGGCAATTCCTCATATCTTTTCATCACATGTTTCTTTGTTACAACACCGCTTCTGTATTGCAGTTGCCGTGTACATGATTTCCTCTGTTTGGTGATATCTTGCGGAATTTGTTGTAAGGCCATTTGTTGCTGTTGAAAATTATATGGATCTGCACAGTTGGTATTTTTCAGCCTTCTCTACTGCCAGGCCAAACAGTAAGTGCCTTTGGAAGAACCAGAAATCCTCCTTGGCTCTTCTGTAGTAGGAGCTGTATGGCACTGAGCAGGAGCCCAGTTGGGAGGTCAGGAAAGATATTTACTCAGAGAAGCAGACCCCTGGATTATATATTCCTTTCTAGATGCTAAGGAGACGCCTGTCTTTTTATCAATTAGATAACACTTCCTTTGGGGGACTGCTGTGTGTCAAAATGCATGCAATGCCATCAATGCTGTATTCATACATAATTAATACTCTGTCACTGTAGCACTTCCTTTGAACCAGGGGCTGTGAGCTTTCATCTCCTCAAACCTTTGTGTGCACCAGGAATTTGTTTTTGCTACTGAACTCATGGATGGGCAAATTTCATAGGACCTACTGCCATGTAGGCAACTTTCCAGCAGCAGAAATGCTGATTTTTAAATATTTGACTCATACTGTTTTAAAATTTACAAAACCTCCCATTGTTGCCCATTCTGCTCCTTTCTCCTTTGGTAAATAGAAATCAGTTGATTTTTGGGTTTGAAAGAAAAAAGAAATTTGGGACCTTATTCTACCTAATAGATTTTTTTTCTTTAATGCGCCATGTCCTGCAGCCTCTGCTTTACCTACCTACTGAAAGCAAATGTAGGTTTTTTCTGTGAACAATGCAACTGTTTTCCTTTTACTGTACAGCTTGATGTTTAGTGTTGGACAACACTGCATCAAAGGAACCATTACATTCTACCTTAATTCATTTGATGCAGGTGCCTGAATTGAGAAGCCATAATGAACTGTATAAAACCAAGTACTAAAACTTCTGAGTTCTTCTGTGTGTAAGGGAAAATGCAGCAGTAAAGCTGAAATCTTTCTTTTGACAGAAAATCTTGTGTTCTTGGAGAGGGATGGCAAATATTGAAGGGCCCATACTTGAACTGATATCCTTAGGCAGGTGATGTTTGGGGTCTGACTGGTTGTGTTACCTTTGGAAAAGAGTGGTGGTCATTCCATTTAGTAAGGAACATAGGACTGCGTCTAGCTGTTTCAGTGATAATTATTGTTGAGTTTATTTTTAAAAAATCCACCACCTTTGCATAACTCCCTGCATCTCATGCTCTAGCCATTGGATTAAAACCAAATAAATATAATGGACAGTATTCCTTTAGTGTCATGTCTTCAAGCCCTAGTAGAGATCACTATATCTGTTGTGCACACATATGCTGCAATTCCTATCTGGTTTATTTTTAAGCACTGATCTCAGCTTGCATATAAATATATCAGGGTATGTTTACAGTGTTAAGGAATTAAAGGAGTCAGAGGAGTTTCAGAAATGTGTATTGAGATGATGTTCTGTAACATGTATTTTTTTTGTTTTGCTTGTGAAGAAAATGATTTTAGATAAAGAATATAACCCTTTTTTCAGGTTGATGAATAAGGGAGAAAGGGTGAAAAAAAAGTAAAATTTCCTTCATTTTGGCCATTGTCCATTTGAGCACCTGTCCATTCTCTTCAGTCACATTGCTGTGCACATCAGTTTGATGTTTATATTTTCCCAAAGCATGGATGTAACATCATCATAGCATTTTTTTAACATGGCCTGATTTCAGGGGAAGAGGGGATCTCCTGTAATTTCCAGCCCCAAACCACTAAGAATTTTATAGAGCAGATCCATCAAGATGATGGCCTTGAATATAGGAGACTTTTCAATTCTGGAAGGGTTGATGGAGGTCAAAAAGCAGCTTTCTTCCCTGGGACCATGGGTCACAGTGCTGTTGCATCCTGCACAGAAGAAATTTGTTTTCTTTTTTTTCTCTTCAATGTTTGGGATTTTTTTCCCTGATTCTTTCTCAGAGGCTCATCCTTACAGTTTACAAGCCACCTGTGAGTCACAGCTTGCCTCCAGAGGAGTAGAGCAAAAATATACATATTTTTCAAGTGAGTTCTAAACCTTGCTTTTCCTTCAGGCATCTCAGGAGAACTGACAGATCCTTGGGAGACCAGCAAGTGCCTATTTGATACTGTTACATAAACATCCAGACTTTCTCTAAAGTGCCTCCTTCGTGTAACAGGTCTGACTCTCCCGGACAACTTCAAAGCTCTCTAATACTGGAGGGGTTCTCAGGGAGCAGATGATGCATTGCATTTACACCTTTTTCTCACTACTGCTTTCCAAGAGATTTACAGATATTCCTGAACTTGGCGCTCCAACCTCTCTGTGAGGCAAACACAGTACAACTGTCTTGGCCCTGCAGCTGCAGACAAGAGAGCTGAGAATCAAGGGAAGCCTTTGGCAGACTTCAGGCTAGATTTCAGAGTTCCCATTACAAGGTAACCTTAATAAAGCAGGGAGAGCCCGTGTTTAATCACCCTCTTGTCTGGGAGGTGCCGTCTTGATTTTGGAAGAAGTCTTGACACTTTAGTGATGATCTTCTTGTTACTAATTCCTTTGGTGTTTCCTACAAATCATGGAAATTAATACTTTTCCAAACCACAATGTATTCCTAGATAATTGCTTCCAGTGTGCTCTCCAGTGTGCTCTGTGTGTGGTTTCAGTTTTGAAATGCTCAAATTTCACATTGAGGATAGAAAGGAGGAGAGATCAACTCTGAAAAGGAGAAAAAAGTAATGAATGGTGTCTGTGGCTTAAGCAGAGGGTGAACTCCACCAAGTCAGAGCACAGAGCACACCCATCATTCCAGTAAAGGGAATGCATTCTTAAGAGGTGAAGCATTTCAGCCTGGAAAATGGACAAGATGATAAGGGCTCTTGCCTTTTGATTAGCATTTACCTCTAGCAGAGGAATAACCTGCATTTCAACAGATTTTTCTGGCTACAATTAAGCACTTTTCGATGGCAAACCTTAGGAGAGCTATCTGTTACTTTTAGCTTTTATTATCTGTTAGTTTGTATTAAAAATCTGTGGGGAAATAAAGATTTGGTGCAAACTGGGCATTTTAGGGAAGTATGCTCCTTGTAATTGAATAAATACATACATAGCATTTTTCTAAAAATCCTTCTTAATGTAGACAATTTTTTTTCTTTGTTCACAGGTGAGCACTATATGGGCAGAGAATTGAGGTGAGAGAACAAAGCCTGCTTTCATGGAATATATTGTTTTTTAAATCAGGAAACTATTGCTTGTCACAAGATTCCATACAACATTTTAAATGCTTTAAATATCACTATATGCCTTGTAATGAATAAAAAGTGGGCAATTTTAAGCAAGACATAGGATTAGAGATATAATATTATAGATGGGAAAAGAAAGAATTTACTTTGAGAAAACTCTGAAGATACTAAGAAAACCAACCAACCAAAAAATAGATAAAATGTTCTTTATCAAAGCTTGCTCTTAAAACTCCTAGTACAAAGAAAATTATCTTGAAAGAACTATACACCTACATAATCACTGGAGGTAACTCTCACTGGGAATTTTTCCAAATATAAATAGATTAAAGGTAAAACCCATTTGATGCTCACCTAGCATGATTTCATGAATAACATAGACTATGGAATTTAACCAGTATTAATGAGTATTTAGGAACTACTGATCTGTACTAAAAGTAAAAAACAAAGAACAATCATGTCTTTTACAATCACAGATGAAGGTGCTACCATAAGAAGAAATATAATGTCATTAAAATATGCTTTATAAGAAATCTATCAAAAAGAGTCAGACAGATTAAGTATTAAAATATATATAATCACTTTAATATGAAAAGGATGTGCCTGGGCCATTTTTCTGTCATTGTCCTTAATTAGGTAGGAAATAGAGCTCTTTGGTGAGTTCTCTTCCAACTTCCCCTCAACTTACAGCATGATATTATGGAGCCAGAAGTATTTAAAATACATGTATTAGTCCTTTTCTATTCCTAATATTACTTGAAGTGACTTGTTTGAGTTGAGGCTTGCTCTGTCATGAATAGTTTATCTGTACAGTCATGAGTACTGCAAATGGAATTGTCCACATAAATAAATGCTGCAGGACTGGGCTTGAAGTCAGGGAGATTCAGGCTAATGCAGAGGTTTGCCCTGGAGAAGTCTTTGCAAGCAGACTTTATGATGACAATTTCTGGGAATGCTGCTTTGGGGTTTTATGTGCTCAAAGTCCTGCACATGTTTAGAATATATTATAAGCAATTATGACTTTCAACATCAGAAGTCTTTTGTGAAAGAAATTTATTGTAATAGTTTAGCTTTTCTTATTTATTCTTTCATAGCATACTGAACCCTTGCTTTGTTCCTAATAGTCCTGTAGACTGAGTGGATGAGTACCACACTTCCCTTTTGGCACGTGCAGTTGGTCAGTAACCAGCGAGCTGGGCCAAGACCCACTCTGGACTGGCTTCAGTGGAGACCTTATACCTGAACACGTCTTGCAGATCCTACAGAGGAGGTTTTCAGTCTTAGCCAACAGGTTGGAATAGTTATGGTGTTTACACTGTAGTAGAGATGACACTATAGGTTCTAGTCCCAAGAAGACTGTGTGAAAGGTTTTCTAAGGCTGCAGGGTAGTTAGCCACTTTTTGTTTAATTTCACAAGAAGGATTGCTGCCCTTTAAAGACCAAGTAAAAAGTGCACCATTTCTTCCCTAGTATGGCAAAGTGAAATTGAAGTTACCCCAGGCTCAGCATTAGAGCTTTTTGTAATTTATTTTGTGATGTTCATAAAGCTGTTCAGTACTTGGATAGTGTTATCATTAAAATGCAGCTGATACTATATTTCACATATTTCCACTGTGTCAGTGTTACTGAGATAGAAACCAAAATCAGCCACTTAAAAAAGTGTACCTTGAAGGCAGAAATAAATCTTCTTGTCTTTCTTGTATCTCTTTCACTGGAGAAATAAAAGCCATACAACTGAATTATTATCAGACATTGATATCAAGAAATGGACTTTCACCCTTTTGCTTGACTTCACTTAAACCTCAAGTCAGTTTTCCTGGTGAAAAGGCTAAATTTTTGATTTCTGAACTTCAATCACATTGTTCCTATTTGTGACTCTTGCGCAACCCTTACCCATTCTTCCCAGTTGGTTTAATCCATTCCAGAACTGTATTTCTCTTTAGCTGTTCAGTCAAACTGTGGTGTCCTCACCACTTTGATTTCAGAAGAAAGGTTAATTCCCCCAGAGGTTCTGTCCATGTTTTGGTTTTGCTGTGTTTCTTTTCTAAAACAGCCTTTCATCTTTGCTGTCAGATTAAAGGGAGGAAACCTCAGATCACAATATGAATGGTGGGAAAGGATCTAAGTCATTCAGGGAATGCCTTTGGGAGACAGGCAATGCAAGCTTTATTACAGGAGAGAAGAGGGTGAAGGACTGTACAATTTAAACTGTGAGTGGACTAACAGTTTTAGGAATCCTTCTACCACAGCTCCTTCTGTGCGGCTCCATTTGTAATAGTGACTGTGGGAAAAATTAAATCAGAAGTCACTAACTTGCAAGTCACTGGTTTGTTGGGGTTTTTTAGTCCTCTGCAATAGCAGCAGGCTGGTCCCAGTGACCATGACCCTGTATTGGATTTTGTGGATGACTTCTATAACTGGTCTGAGTTTTCATATCAAATGCTGGTGTAGACAAACTACGAGAATCTTGGAAGCTTCCATAGGCCATCTGCTCCGCTATTTTTCTCAGTTTTATCTTCTATATTTTTTTTTTTTTAGCTGCAAAGAACAAGCCTTTTGCCGTGTATTAAAGAAGATAAAACTTGAAGTGACATGACAACAAAGGATGCCCAGTGGTTGCATTCTTTGACAGTCTCCAATAGAAAAATGACAGTATGATCTGTTCCTGATAATTTTGGTGGTGGTGGTAGTTATGAGATTTTTTTTTTGTATGTTTTCTTCCAACTGGAGAGTACTGGGAGGAGAAGTGAACAGGGTGTTTTGTTTTCTAAATAAAAGATCACGAGTCTTATTATGCACCTTAATTAGCACCTTCAGCACTTGTTTCTACCTTCTACAGGAACTGATGAAACCTGCTTATGTGAATCTTCCTGATGACTTCAGTAGACAGCAGACAGATCCAAGATCTGTGCTGAGCTGACTTCCATATGTTTTAACACACACAATTCCACCTCCTCTCTCAAGGCTTTGCCTCACTCAGCTTCCTTACTTGCTGACATGCCGGTGTGGACTGTTCTCCTTTCTAATCTCTTTCAAGCAAAAGCTTCTTTCCTTCTCCACACTTTAGAAAGATAACATGTTTGGCTAGAGTGCTTATTTGCAGGCATCGCTAAAAAGTAATTGCGTAAGGAGAAATTTTGGCTTGGCCAGCGTGGTTAATAGCTCAGCTTACTTAGTAAGCAAGCTTGGTGGATGTACTCCTCCCTCCCCACCCTCCTTCTCCTCCCAGGGGCAGGGCCCCAGTTCCAAGTCTCTCCCATGGTAGCCAGCAAAGTTCAGCTTCTCCCTCAAAGCAGAAAGTAAACCAATGAGGGGACTGTGACTGAGTGCAGAAGGGTTAACAGGAATGCTGCGCTTTTGTTCCAACAGGCTGTTGCCACTAATCAGGCTGTTTATATTTACAGCTTTCCCACTCATCCCTACTGAGCATAAAGCTTGCCTCTGAGCACTGCTGTGTGTTAGACAGGCTGCATGTAGTATCTGCTTGCTAACTGAAGGCACTTGCAGGCTGCAGACTCACTTTTCCTACCTGTGCAAAGGCACACACCTGCACTTAGCAAATGCATAATAATTAGTGATGCTCTGGACAATGTTCATGAGCCAACTCCCTGCTCACAAGTGCCCTTAATCTCAATTTGGGACTTGCACTCACAAGAGAACTGCATGGATGTGCTGGAGAGATGCTTGCATACCAGACATTCCTAATCATAAAGATGAGGAGGGGTGAGAGCTTTCTGGGTAGGGGGAATAATGGAAGGGTTGTCCTTTCCTTCAGTTCACTGGGGCCTGCCTACTCATTTAAATTGTTAATAACTTTACAAACCAGCTATGGCAGTTTGTTTTTTTCTTAGGCAAAGTATCCAATTTCTACTAATACATAGTGGAAAATGGAAAGGAAAAAAAGGGAAAATCTCAATTTAATGTCAATCCCTTTTCATAACTTAATAGTTATATTAACCACAGATAGGTGATGTCAGTTCCTTTGGGACCTTGTGATTTTACTTTCTAACAGTACAGAACTGTTTCCTTTTCCTTCCCTTTCCACTACCACAAACTATTATCATCACCATGATGTTTAAAGACTGTATAGTGGCACATGTCTGGTAGGGTCAGCAGGAAAGGTTCCCTGCTATCATGTCACCTAATTCAATCAAGCTCACTCTTAAAATAAGAATTAAATTTAGTCCTCTGGTCTTCTGTATAAGAAGCAATTCATTCTTCTGGGTGTAGAAGTCAATTCATTTCCAGCCTGAGTGTGTTCCAAGACAGAAACACAGAAGTACTGAGGTTGGAACCTGGGACCTTTGGAGTCCATCCAGTCTGACTCCCCTTCCCAAGCAGGGTCACATGGTTGCAGAGGACCATGTCCAGATGGCTTTTGAGTATCTCTAAAGATGAAGTTTCTACAACCTCCACGGGCAACCTGTGCCAGCAGTCAGTCACCTTCACAGGGAAAAAGTGTTTCCCAATATTCAGAGAGAACCTCCTGTGTTTCAGCATGTGCCCATTGCCTCCTGGCCTGTCAATGGGCACCACTGAAGAGAGCCTGGCTCCCTCGTCTTTGCAATCCCCCTTCATATGTGTCTATACATTGATAGCATTCCTCCCCTTGAGCCTTCTCTCCTCTATGCCGAATAACCCCAGCTGTCTCAGCCCTTCTTCTTAGGAGATGCTCCAGACCCTTTATCATCTTTGTGGCCCTTCACTGGACTGTCTCCATCATGTCCATGTCCCTCTTTTACTGGGGAGCCCTGAATTTGACATAGCATTCCAGGTGTGGCTTCACCAGTGCTGAGCAGAGGGGAAGGATCATCTCCCTTGATCTTCTGGCAGTGCTCCTCCTAATGCAGCCCAGAATAAAAGGGCTGTATGAAAGAGAGTTTACAAGTTTACACCAGTTTTTTTCTTGTCGTAGTGTTTTTCCTGGAACTTCAGTAGCACCATGCTTTTGACTGGCCTGAAAGGACGCATAAACAGCCATATCCCTTCTCAGTCTTCATTTTGCTAGACTAAACAAACCGAACATTTTTAAGTCTGCACTTCTTTGATAATGTTCACCATTCTACAGTTCTCCCAGTAACCCTTTAATGGGTCTGCTCTGTTTTGAACTCCTCTTCCTACATGCTGTACTGAGTTTTCCAGGTGGAATCTCAGCCATGCTTTTTACCATGTCATTTGTACCTCTTCTTTCACTGTAGGAAATAACTGAAGTGATAACTGAACTACATAGGTTTTCATTCAGGTATTACTTGGTTGAGTCCAGGATGAAAGCCTACAGCCCTGCTCTCCCTGGTATAAACAAATTTAGGAAGCTATTTGAGTTGGGGGTGGAGTGTTTCCTGAAGTGAAAAAGGGATGGCATACAGATAATTAACATCAATAGCAACAGAAATATAAATAAATCCACCATTTCTTTCCTGGACAACTAAGGAATGTGAGCTACGCAGAACACGACTAGCTGTCAGAGGAAGACAGAACTGTTGCTCATATCTGAGGTTATAATTGCAGGGATGTTAAATTCCCTGCGTAAACGAAATTCCTCCCAAGATGACAGTAAGGCTCATACTGAATCCAATCCAATAAGTTTGGATTCAGTGGAACTTTTAGTCACACTTTTGGAGTGCAGGGAAATGTATCTGAGCAATATAAAGAAATGTTCTTTACTTCCCATCAGTTTCCTTACTACCTTTCCTCCCTTTTTTAGTTCCCATCAGTTTCTTTGCTATAGCTGCATTACTCTGCTTCTAAGCTCATTTATTTCTATTAATAGGACTTCTCATCTGTAGGTAGTAATGACCATTAGAGTTCCCACAGTAATTTGAAACTATTTCTCTGTTCTAAGTGATAGGAGATAGGGAACAGAGCTCCCTGCTCCCTCTTCTTCAGTGAGTGGAGCAAAGAGATTATCTTCTGCAGAATGGTCAGAGAGTTAAAATTGAGCAGCTCCTCTCACAGGTGGGTTAGTTCCATTTACTGCCCCGATCTTGGGATGAAGTTTCTAAAAGGCTATTGCAGTATTGTATCAGAGGCAGGGAGAAAACATCAGATCTGACCAGTAAAATTGCATTAGATATTTTTCCCCCCACAGCAAGGAATGTCTCAGCTTGCTGGAGATGTGACTGCACCTGTCTTGGGGACATTCATACGTTGTAATTGTTCACCTCTGATCCCAGTGTGAGATCTACTCTCAAGCAGCCAGGGTGGGTGTGGAGGCAGGGGTAGGGTCTACCAGAGGTCATCACCCCGCCAGGTAAAGCCAATCAGGTAATTCAAAACATTTGTAAATTAGCCCATAAGAACAGATTTAGTCTGTTCATCACTGAATGCCAGCTCTGTTCAGAGCTGAGGTGGATTTAAACTGCAGTGCGTGTTTAAAGCTATTTACCTTGTGTAGCTTTGAGCAGCACCTGTCAGGCAGGATAATGTTTAGGTGCATATATTCTGCATTTGTTCCTAATACTGGCAGTACAAATGGCTTCATTTTTTTCTAAGTGTCAGAAGAGCGTTTGTCACTGCAGCCCCTTTCTGGGCCCAGAGTGTTGCCATAAATATGCTGGACATAGAGGACAATTTTCATGCCTCCTGCACAGCTTTAGAGACAGTCAAAACAGATCTTTGATAAGACAGAGGTGGCAACCATCCAGCCTGACTAATGTCCAGCTTGAATTTGGAGCAAGAAGGAAGTGGAAAAGCAGCCTGAAAAGTGCCCTCAGACAGGCCACTGGCTAAAATCCTGTCCTCACACTCTTCTGTAAATTCAGTGCATCTGTCCAGCAGGGTTAGTTGCAAAGCCTATGATGTGTGACAGAAATTTGGTTCCTGGTGTACAATTATGGGCAGACATTTGCTCCCCCAGGTGCTCTAAATGCACCTTATTCAATGAAAAATTCAAGTTTGTCTGCATAACAGGACACTCATTTGTGTCCTGTCACAAATATAGTAATATTTTATCTCACCCCTCCAATATGAAATATTTCTCCCTTTCATAATGACTATGACTCCTTCCTATGTGCTAAATGCTATTTTTAAAAAACGCACTAATTATTATGCATACTTTTTTTACACCAACATGAAAAGTGAACAATTTATCAATTATTTTATCAGAGCTATGGTTTCTTCCTGTTTTTTTCCCTAACTTAAGCATAATATATTAGATTATTAACTTTAAAAATATCTGTTGGTTTTATTATACAGTGTTTGCTCATTTTATGTCTTTCTGACTGGATGATGCTGTCATGTGTTTGGGTTCAAAATAGAGTTTGTTTTCTCTGTTAATTCAAATTTTCGAAAAACAATCAGAAAAATTTTGGAAACACAAAACTTTAATTTGGTCAATCTTACTAAATACACTCCTTGGGTAAAATTTAGTAAGAAAAACCTTCATTGTAAGGTTTTCTCTTGGATTTCAGGTGCTATAAAATTAAACACTTTGTCTTTCTTTTATCACTTTCAACACCAAAAGAATAGCACTGCTTTCCCATGCTCTCACTGCTGCCAGCTCCTCCTCCTCTCTGGCTCCTGTGTCACAAGATGAAGTTAGATGTGACAGTGACAGCATGCATCAGTCAGGCACAGTAAGGTATGTGCTGGGGATGCTGCTGACAAGATGGATATTCTTGGCAGGCTCCATGACATTTCTTCGTGCCCTTTGCTGAAGAAAGGAGGTCACTGGAACACCGTCAGGGCTTCAGGCATCAACCTGGATGCACAGCATCACTCCCCCATTTCCATGTCATGAAGCAGAGCAACTGATCTTCCTGCTCAGAATATATGGGAAGACATGGGCATGCCTTCACATCAAATCCCGTTACCTGTGTTATGCCTTGAGAAGAAGAGGAGCATTTTGGAGCATTTCTCACCAGACCAAAGGAAGGAGCAATGTTTTCTTTATGCTCTTTGCTGAACTGTGGATCAATGGATAAATGTATAGAAACACTCTAAGGCAAGAAAAAAGAACAAAACAGATGAAAAACAAGAAACAGACAAAGATTCAATCCTGGCCCTAGTAAAGCTTCAAAATTCCTGTTGACTGCAGTAGTACAGAGCCAGAATAAAATAGGCGGTGGAGGAAAACAGGGAGAGGAAAGGGAAATCAGGGAAGGATGGCTCCAGATGATTTTATCCCAGTGTTTCCATCTGAGTTCCCCTCACCCCCCATCAGTCTCCACTTTCTCCAGCTCTCATCTTTTCTCATTGCTGAAGCAGTAAGCTGTCATTTCTCATCCGGTATCTCCCATCCATCCATCAGCATGTCTGGGATAGCTGGCAGCTAATTCCGATGGGTTAGCGACCCATCAGTATCCCTTGCCAGTTCCCACGGGGCATGTAAACTGATCAAGCTAACAAATTCTGACAGGTGAGAGACATTCATCCACAGTTGCTACCGGTAGCAAAGACAGAGATGTAAAGGGTTCCATATGGTGTTCAGTGGGGAGATATAATGTCAGAAGAGAAACGTCTCATCGGCCTGAATTCACAGATTGCTCTTTGATCTACCTAATGATCTCATGGGGCCTTTATAACATGACCCTCCACCTATTCTGCTCCAATGCCAAAGGTTTAGGGGAGACCAGAAATACATTCTACTATAAGCATGCTGCCCAATAGGTGTGGTCAGGTCATGGTACAAATGTTGCCAAAAGCCCTTTCTAAAGAGGCCAGAAAAACCTGGTGGAACCAAGACAACATTTTTGGCAGCTGTTTCTCAGGGTACAGCAATGTGAATGAAAGAGTAAAAAACCCTCTCTCAACTACCTAACACTAGAATTTCACAAGAAGTGAACAGTTACAGTCTGCATTAGAACAAATTCGGTCGCATCTCCCTTTTCAAGCAGTTTTGCATGGCTAGCTTTCTGTACCTGCAAATGGTGGAATATAATTCACAAGCCTATACCAGACATTTGTAAAAATTTCTTTCCAAGACTCTTCCCACAGCCAAAATCATAGTGAATCTCATAAAGACTCCCTTTAGTTTCTCTTCAGCTAATGTAATTGTTTTTATTTAATCTTGCAATGATGTCGTTTTTCCACTAAGAGGTGGAAAATTGAGACGGAAGGGAGTATTTTCCCTTCCATCTGTTGGCTGTCTTCTCTTTCCCAGTAATGTCCAAGTTTCACAGAACAACTCCCTTTTTGCACAGCCATTTCAGACCTCATGCCTTGTCCTGAGCCAGCACTTACTTTGATCGAGGTTCTTACAGTCTACAGCAGTAAGTAGGATGTCTCATGTCAACATCGCTCCTTTTCTTTACTTGTTGGGCCACATGCTTATGACACATTTCATAATGAACTTCATTCCTTACGCCTACTTCCACAGGCGTCCATGTGCAACCAGCTACTTCTGCTGATGTTCCCCAGATGCCCGGCTCTATTTGGTAACCTCTCTTTTGCCATGCTAAGTGCGTGTCTCATTTCCTTTCAGCTTTCCTGCCGAGTTCAGGGCAGACAGGCCTCCTCCAGAAACATCCCTCTCAGTCGCTTTGCAGGACTCTTCTGGTTGGTGTGCTGGCAGCTGGGAAGAGGTTGATCTTCTAAGCCACCCTCCATTGTTTCCACCTCTGTTTGAAAGGTCTGCTCTTTCTCAGTGCAGCTATCTATTCATCACTGGTTGTTCAGCCCATTCTCCCTACAGTGGTTTAGCCCCAGAGTAGACAGAATAATCCCATTTGGGTTTGAGCCTGTCTTCCATAAAGAAAATGTTACAGATATCACTGTTTTGCACTGGGATTCCTGCCAGTTAGCTGCATTGATAGTAAGAATTGATTCTTTGGAAAATATTTTACTGAAGCTAAGGAAACACTCCTGGGGAGAAAATGTTTTAACGGGACACTTTGAAAAGAAGCCTATTGCATTTTCAACTAAACATCTTTCTTGGCCTGCCCACTGGAAGCTCAGCCATGCTTGGAGCTCTTGATTGCTGGGTAAAGCACCACTGTTAGTAACGCTTTCCCCAATACTGGACTGGCCAGTGGTAGATGGACACAACTCTATCCCATAGCGTTTGGGCAGGCACTCGTCAGCGTTGGCCCATCGCTGCCTGTAAGAGCAGGACAGCTTGAGTGGCCCTGGCTCTTCGCAGGTAGCCCTTCACAGCCAAGAAGGTGCCATGCAGGCTGGCACCCCGGCAGGGCTCCTCGCTCCATCACCTCGATATGCTGTACTGCTTCCAAGCCTCCCTAGCGCACAACACGCACGTTGTACCCTGGTCACCCATACTGTGCCAGGGCCGCGCCAGGCAGGTCGTTGTCTTCTAATGGAGCGTTGTGCATATTTGCAAAA
The DNA here is from genome assembly GCA_036785705.1 of Acanthornis magna. Classification (NCBI taxonomy): domain Eukaryota; kingdom Metazoa; phylum Chordata; class Aves; order Passeriformes; family Acanthizidae; genus Acanthornis; species Acanthornis magna. The sequence continues at coordinate 21,908,569 of JAWUZG010000025.1, read as the reverse complement.
AAAACATCCCCTGGCGCCACGATAATTTTTCCGGGGCAGATTGTGGCTTCTCCTTTCCTTGCCACAAGGGAACTTGGCGTCCAGTCGGGCAAGTCGGTGTCTTCGTGGTGGCAGCGTACACCTGCGCCAGCCAGGACGGTGGCTGCCGGGCCGGGCCCGCGGGCGCTGCCCCCAGCCCCAGCATCCCGCTCCCGCCAGCGCCGCCTTCCCGCGCGGCGCGCATCCCTCCGCGCCTGCTCACTGGGAAGCAGCGCCCGGCCGAGGATGGGGCGGGGGGAAAGGGAGTCTCCCCACTCCCCCCGTGCCGAAGGCGCTCGGGTGTTTCCGTCGCTTTCCGGCGCCGCCGCCTTTCCCCGCCCTCTCGCCGTCTGCCTGGGCTCCCGCACTCCCGGCGGCGCGGCGGGAGGAGGAGGAGGCGGAAGATGGCGGTGGGGATTGGCAGGGAGGCGGCGGCGGCAGCGGTTCAGCAAAAGAGCCCGTCGGCAGCCAGCGCCAGAGCCGGCGCGGACCGCGGCTGAGCAAGGAGGCGGCTGGGGCTGCGCCACCACCGCCCTCCCCGGCGCCGGACCCTCCTCCTCCTTCCCTCCCTCCCTCCTTCCCTCCCTCCCCCTGTCGCCTTCCCCGCCTGCCCCGGCCCTCCGCCCTCGCGCCCGGCCCGGCATGGACGCTGGCGCTCCGCCGTGTCGCTGCCGCCGCCGGCGCTGAGCGGGGCCGCCCGCCCGCCGCTCCCGGGAGCGGGGAAGATGTCGGACACCAAGGTGAAAGTTGCCGTCAGGGTCCGGCCCATGAACAGAAGAGGTAACCGGGGTCTGGGGGCACCGCGGGGCGGGGGCGGCACCGGGCGCGGCGTCCCCCCGCGTTCTGCCCGGCTGGCGGGAGGACGAGCCCCTCTCCCGCCGCCCCAGCCCCTCGCTCCCGGGGGAGCCGGCGGGGGCCGAGCTGCCCCGGCGTGCCGGGAAAAGGGGGGTGCGCTCGCTCGCCCTGGCTACAGCCCCCCGCCGTGTCGCCTTGCAGAGCTGGACCTGAATACCAAGTGCATCGTGGAGATGGAAGGGAACCAGACTGTGCTTCACCCGCCGCCTTCCAACGCCAAGCAGGGAGAAAGGTAAAACCCCGAGTGCAAGCCCAGCCCCGGCTCCTCCGCCTCGCCCTCGCAGCCGCCTCGCCTGGCTTTGTCAGGGGTCCCCAGGGTGTCGCTCGGTGCCTTTCGGGGCTGCGGTGGGAGGGAGAGGGCGAGAGGCGAGCGCTGCCTGGGGCCGCTGCGTTGGGCTTGCATGCATGGCAAGTAAGGGTAGGTTCTTTACCTGGCTTCCCGGGGGAGTCGGAGGTACCCAGTGTGGAGACAGAAGATCCCCCCTGTTAGTCGCCCAGGTTTAGAAGTTGATTCTTGATTGACTGCTCAAGAAATAAACTGTTGAGTAGGTAAGGACTTAGAGTGTGTGTGGTTTTCAGAAATTTCCCTTGAGTGTAGACTGTTAACAACTTGGTGTAACCTGTGGGGGAACAAGAAGCAGAATCTGATTTTTATGCTAGTGATGGTTTTTTTTATATAACTTTGTTTACTAGGTTTTAACCTATTTGCATTTGAAAAGGCTGTAATTGCTAGATCCTTTATTAATTCAGTGTTGTTCTGTGAAGTAGCCTATGAGAATATGCTAAAATAATTTTGAAATCTGGCATTTAGTTGTGATGCCCCGGTAAAGAATACCCTTGGAAATAATCCAAAATACCAATGCACTAGACTGTAAAAATAGATCAGAACAGGAAAAGATTTCTTTCCTTTGAGGGAGTGTGGGGAAAGACAGGGAGGTGCAAGGGGGATAGTTATGTTGTATTCTTATCTGCTCAGTTACCTGTTGACTGCTCAAGTTCAGTTGTTCTGTTAAATGCATTTAAAGCTAAGGAGTGGGAGATCGTGTGGACGGGTATGGAGATTTTTTCAGTCTAGCACCGTCCTGCTACTTAAGCCTTTTTAAAGAATATTTTTGATTCAGTTCATTGTAGCTATGAAGAAACTGTAGTGAGAAAATATTCTTTTTTTCCCCAAAGATGGAGTGACATGCTTTTATAGCTTTCTAGCAGGAAAGGTTGAGACCTTTTCTATTTTTATATGTCCAGGGTGTGAAGGTGCTTCTCACATTAACCCATGTGCTAGAATATAGCTGCAATCACACCAGTTTACTTTAAATCCAGCTTGCATTGTCTTCAGAACCATTGTTGTGGCTGAAGTGTTGGCCTGGGTCTTGAAAGATCTGTGCTGTTTCCTGCTTCTTTCAAAGATCTTTGTGTGATCTTCTATAAGTTGTGCTGCCTCTCTGTGTCTTAGCATCTCATCTGTGAAATGGAAATCTTGGGTTTTTTTAAAAACGATTCTGTTTTAGAATGCATGTTTTTTTTAATCAATAAACAAGAGTTCATTGAAGTGTGTATATAGCTTCCATCACAACCCTGCTATAATAAGAGTAACAAACACTTCAAAGTGAGTGGAATTGACAGGTATGAAACATAACATACTCATAAGAGATTATAAAGCAAAAACAGAATTAAGATTTAAAATTCACTGTTTCAATACACTTGAGAGACTAAGGGCCAGGTAGTTTAATGAAGAGCCTCTAATGTGTGAATTTTGCCTGTTGTGCACATTGGCCACAGGTATGCAATGAACCTACACAGTGATTCTGTCTTTTGAGAACCTGTGTGTCTTGTCTTTATCAGGCTTTAATATCTTATATTTTATATGAAATATATAAATTCTCTTGGTTGGAACTGGCTTCTGTTTCTATGTCAAGAGCCTTATGGGTGAGCTGTGACGCTTGTGTGCGACCTCACCGTCGGCAGCTGTGTTGGCAAGGGATATCTGTCCTGCTCGCAGCACAGTGTGAGGCTGGAATTTGGCTGGCTGCTAACTTGTGTGTTTGAAACAACTGCCAGATGTGTTATTGGAAAGAACAGTCAGAAATACTGATCAGAAGTAACTCTCATCAGTGAAAACAGATAGTTTGGGTGTCTGCTTAATAGCAGACGTTGTATGTATTCTGTCAAGATGCCTAATGGGCTTTCTAGCGCCTCATGAACATCCTTATGTTCTCTTAAGTGCTAAACTGCTGGTTTATATTTTTTACTCAATATAAATAGTTCAATTTCTCATGATGAGAAATGGGTTCTGTTCTTCTATGTGTACCCACCATAAAATGTCTGTACAAACTGGCTCTGAATTGCTGAGTAGTTGCTGCTTGTACTTGGATTGATGCCTTGGCAGGGTTAGAGATGTCAAACCGATTTTTGGTTTTCTTTGTGTAGCTTGTTTTTATATAGCTTAACTGGATCTTTCTTTCGGAGCAACCATGTCATTGCAAAAATGATTTAATTTGTTAGGGTGATTAATTGGTCTTTCTCTGTTCTATGCATTATTTTAATATTCTGTTTAGTTTTACCTTTCCCTTTTTGCGTTTTATCTTTTTATATGGAAATTTCCCTTTTCTAGCTGAATGGAAGTACAAGTTTGTGCTGCATTTTGGAATAAGTAGCCTTCTAAAGCAAATTTGGTTTCCAGGCCTGCTTTTTTTAATTCAGCTGAAGCCAAGAGACTATAGGGTGTAGGGAGTAGAATTCAGGACCATGCTCTTTATTTGCTTTGTTCTCTCAGTTATTATTTAAAAGGTACTGACAGAATTTTCTAAAGTAAAATTAGGTAACTCTTTAATAATTATAAGATTATAAAATTTGGTCTTGGAAGAATATCCAAGTTTAGGAAAATAAGATTTTACTAGCTTTGCCTGTGCTGTAAGGAGTTTTTGACTAAATTGAAATTCAGTTGCATTATTTTAATTAGTCTCTAGGCATTATTAGGGATAGTCCTGAAGGATTTTAGATGGGCAAGTAATGCTAGTTTTACAAGTGATGTAAAAGGCCTGAAATCCCAGACAGTGCCCTCATTTGTCCAACTTTCATTATTGTATTAGAGGTAAAGTTATAACCATAAATTAGAACAGGATTCTGACTGCATCTTCTAACTGCTAGACCACACAGCACTCGCACCGTAACAAACACAGCTACAAAATAGTAATTGTTATTAAATGCAAGTGTTCTCTGTCTTTTTATAAGCAGCAGGCCTGCTGTTGCCCACAGGCACATGACTTCCAGTGTTCTAAACTAATGAAGGAGGAAAACCAGAACATAGTAAAACTGAGCAGTCTGAGCCTGAAAGGCACAGGAAAATCTTTATCGACTGAAATAATAGGAGACAGAGTTCAAAAAAGGAATGGTTTTCATTAGCTGCTATCAGGTATAATCTCTGGTGCTGGCAAAGTTTTTGGAAGTTCGTTGTCGGACTTCGTACCTTTAACCCTTGTTTTGCTTTTACTGGTAGCAGTAGTTTCCTTTATATCTGCTGAAGTGTGCTTGTGTGTTCTTTTAGTTTCCTCTCCTGTCTCTCAGCCATTTCCCTCCCAAACCAATATAGGTTTCCATTTCTTCCCAAGAAGAAAGTTTCTGAGAACTCTCTGATTTTTTTTTATGTCTTCACCTGGAAACCTGAATTTCCTTTCTCAAAGTACACTCTACGCAGAAAAAAACCTGTTTTAACTTACAGTCTTTTAGAAATGGGTGTTTTGTTTCAAAGACAATTGAATACATTCTGCTGTCCGGTATAAATGTTTGTATTTGGTTGTTGGCAACAAGGTGCAGTATTAAAATGTAACTATGAGATAATTAGCGTATGGAGTCACAGACAATCTTGCGAAATGATTGGGTAATTTTTTACAATGGAAATTTCGCATCTCTGTGTCTACTAAAGATCTGACTTTATATTATGGATTTTTTTTTTCAGTAGGACAAATGAGGTCTTGCTGGGTTCGTTCCTCTCTATTTCTGATTGTTGAAATATGCTTTCCTTCTTTCCTTCCTTTCAGCTACACTTTTTAACACTTAGGGTCTGAAAAGTTTTATTTTAGTTCCCTGATAACAGTTCTTCATGACATGATTTTTCCTTTAGTAAGCAAAATATTTGTCTTGACAGAAATAAACAAGGAACCATGGAGACTGTAGAACTGAAATGCTATTTCATCTGTAGTTTTAACTGAAACACAATTTCATTTATTGGGCAATTCATTCCGTTAGAGGACAGTAGCCTGTTACAAACTTTGCCTTAATAAAAATTTCAGAGCAGAAAATAAGAAAGAAGTCCTCAGATTATAGAGCTGAACTTAAAATCTCACTTTTTTTCTGAAAGTACCTTTTTTGCCTGTCTTAACTCTTTAAAAAAATCCCAGCAAAAAATCCAGTTTGTTCTGTCCTCTTCCATCCTCATTTTGATGAGACAAGTAGCACCAAGACGCAATTCTACTTAAAAAAACTTCTTATAGTGCTAAATGACTAAAGATTCCAGAATATATGGGGGCTTTATTTTTTTTTTGTAGATTTAAGCTCTTTAATAAAATAAATAGCTGGGAACAGATGTATGTGTGTGTGTGTGTGTGTATCTAGATTTTGTAGGTCATAATACTTTCAAAGATTAATATCTGAAGCACAGATTTCATCCCTAGGCAGCTTGTCCTAAAACTCTTTTTTCCAGAAAACAGCTGTTGCTCCTTCTGCTTTGGAAAAAACATGATTTTGGATGGTCTTTAGGACACGGTCCTTCCCGTGGCGGTTGTGGTACTTCATCGTTTTTGATATGTTGCTTTGAGTAGCATCAGAGATGGGAGAAGAACGCTGTTGGAGGCCTTCCTGATAATGGCAACTTTTTCAAACTGAAACTTCTGGAAGCTGAAACAGGACAGCTGCTAATTAGTTCCATATCTGAAGGAATGACCAACAAGTTCACGTCTTTGATGTGCGAACTTCAAATCATCACCTGTCGGAGGTGGATCATAAAACAGTAGATGGCAGCAACTTTTATCTTTGCAGGAAATTGTAAAAGTAATCTAACTATGACCTGTCTAACTTTCCTGTTAGACGTCAGTGTTCAGGATGTGAACTGTTAGCTTTGAACCTTGGCAGAGGAGATGGATTTGAATTATGAAATGTGCGGTTGGAAAATGTAATTTTGGAAGCTACTTTTGCATTGCTTTAATCCATTCATGCCTCAGATGGGTCTGAACTAGATGCAGTTCCTTGAAACTGCTGTTCTAAAATTCCATGTAATTTGGAACACAGTGAGACTCAAACTTGTAGTCCAAAATACTGTGTGACTTAGCTCTTGGTTCTTCATGAGGTGACCTGAACTGTGAGTAAATGCAACATCCGTTATTTTACCATGTTTATAAAATTCACGCTGCTCCTAAGACCTTGTTCTTTCGTCTTTAAATGTGATTGCTAGAGGAAAGTACTGTTGGAGGCTGTTGGGATTGTGGGTAAGCAGCCTGTAGTACTTAGCTGGCAAAACTTCAGAACTAAAATAGATAAAGTGTTTGAGGAGAAGGAAAACTGTTCTTAGAATGACCATGTTTAGGCAATCATTGCTTTGTAGCCATTCTCTCCTTTTGGACTGTTGAGCATTATGTTCAAATATTTCTGAGTAGAACACAGTCGAATGAGGTTCAGCTTCAAACCTGTCCAATTTTTCTGTTTTGCTATGTTAGAAGTACCTAAATTGTGGTACACGAAAATATATGTAAAAAGATCAGTAGGCCTTTAGACATGCTTAGCTTCTGTGTTTGTACAGGTATGCATGCATATGTTTATTTCTACAGCTGGGGTGTTTTTGAGCTCTGGATTACTAGTCAGTACACCTTGAATATGTTGTCTATTGAAATGGATTATGAATTTAAAAAAATTGCAGCTCTCTTAAAATGGAGATTTTTTTGTCCTTTCTTGGGGGATGTCAAGACTAAAGGAAAAATTTTATTTTCACCTCCTTACCCCTTAGTGTAAATAGAGACAGCTGCCATGTTTTGAAAGCAAGATTCTCTGCTCTGTTGTGCATCTCGTAGGTTTATTAAGTGTGCACATGGTAGGACTCCAGACTTCTAATTCACTGTAATTTAATAGTTAAAAAACTTAGAGTTAAATGATGCTTGTAAACATGTTGTGACCCAGGTGTGGGTTAGATTAGTGGGTTAGAAGGAAGTGCTTGAGAAGTCCCAGTGCTGCAGAACCGGAGCTCAGGGAGCAGCAGTGCACACCAGCTGCCCTTCCATGCGGGTCTGTGTGCCGAGCAGAGCTGGGCTGCGAATCTTGGCACAAAATTTCAGGGACAAAGCGAATCCCTTCTCCGTCTGATCAGGCCTGCAGGGCAGCATGTGCAGGCAGGCAGCTGTTGTTCAGGCATTCAACATGGTGGTGCTTCTAGTAACAAGATTAGAGCTAAATCTTTAAATTGACGAACGCACTTGTTGCTATTGTGCTTGAGACTTTATCAGATTTGATCTGCTCTGTTCCTCTGCTGCAGACTGAGTAGTGGTGGCTGCCTCTGGCTGCAGTGCCAGTGTCTCCTGCACGGACAGACTGTCCTTAAATGATGGGAGAGTAGTGCAGTGCCTTTGCTTATTTGGCCCGCCCTGGGCATGGTTTGAATCTATTAATGGAAACAATTACTGCTTGCTGTAGCGAGATGCCAACTGCTGCAGCAGTGCTTTGCAGATGCTGTTGCTAAACTGAGTAATTTCTCTGGTTGTTTGGTATTTTGGGAGAATGTCTGTTACTGATGGCAGAGTGGAGAAAGCTCTTTAAGGAAGTGTGAAAGTATTGGCTGGAGACAGTGAGTGCAGCCGACAAAGAAAAGGCCCCTGCTGTGCAATGATGTGCACCACAGGACTCAACTCTTGAGTTAACTTGTGACCCAAAGCACCAAGTTAACTAAAACAGTTGTGTCCTTACCTGGAAGTAATGTTGCTCTGTGTGTGTGTGTTACAAGAGACGGTACAAGGGGCATTAGTTTGTCAAGTCAGGACCTGACTTTGTAGGTCAATACGAAATTGGTCATCAGAGTTTGAGGTTTGAGAGAGCTTGGGGTGATCATGTGTGTCTTTGTGGTCCTTCTGCATGAAGCTTGAGATACATGTTTGCTGGGGAGTGATGGAGGAGCTTGTCAGTTTTCTTAGAATATGAAGGTCAACCAGAAAATGCATTGCTGACAGGAGTTGAAAATCAATGACTTGAGCACAAGATACCCATGTTGATGAAGAGCAGGAGTTACACAAGCTGTTTTCAATGCCAGAGGAGAGTGTCACTTTATGTAATTTCTCATTTCGGGTGGAAAATGAGTAAGTGGCTTTCTAATGCTGTTGTGCTTGGTTAGTGTTATCATCTGTAATTCTGGCCTTTATTTTTGATAGTTGCCTTCTAATATAAAAATAATAGTTTAAAAACCCAGCCCTCAGCCATCAAAACATCTATAAATTCATAGCCATATCCTGAACTAGTATATTCTTTAGTCATCAGCCACACCCTTTATTTGGCATTTTGTTGCATCCTAAATAGAGACATCCTCAGGCATGTATATGCTTACCAAATACTCCTACATCATCTTTGGATAATTAAAGCTAGTGGCTTGTAAGGTGAAACTTTTTCAATAAAAGGTAATTTGAATGTTCTGTCTCATTTCACTTGGATCACTGTAGGGAAATACGTGTAGTCATAGCCCCACATGAAGTCCTTAGCAGCTTATCATCCTGTAATGGCTTATTTGTTAATAAAGTGTTATAACTCAGGACAGAAATTTATACCACAACTACCATTTTGACAAATTAAGCCATGAATGTATTTTGGTGCTTATTAATGGTACAGTGCTTATTTTGAGGTGCATCAGTCAGCACAGCAGCAGAAAGGTGTGCCTGAAACATTTCTGGGTGCTTGTGTTAGTGCATGGTTAATGATGATGCTGCAGATGGCTGCAGAGAGGCTCACTGTGCACTAGCAACAGGTTCTGTACTTACCTGTTTCGTAAAAACCAGTCTTCACCAAGCCTATGCTGCTGCCTCTTCATGTTCAGTAACAGCACAGACAGCAGGGTAGTAGTGACTGACTTGGAGATTTGTGGTGTCACTGCATCTTCTTTTTGCAGTGTGTATGTATATTCCAAGAATTTTAAGCATTTCATAAACATGAATCAAAGCAGTTGCTGTGGCTGGAATGGCATGCTTATCTCTGCATGTATTTAGGGAAGATACTGTTCCATATGTTTAAAAAAGTGCCAGGGTGCATTGTGAACTGTTAACTTTATAGAAAGTAACTTGATGCTTTGTTTTAAAAACACATTGCTGAAAATGTCAACACTTGAATTTTTTTTTGAAAATTTTTTGCTTTAGAGAATATTTTAAGCTTACAAATACAATGAAAAAAATACACATCATATTTTATTTATTGAGTTTACATTTTTTTAGTTTATTCCACAGTCTCTCTTTAAACATAAATGTCAATTCCAAGTAAATAGTGTACAAAAGCCTCTAGCCAAGATTAAATTCTCTTCTAGTGTAAGGCTTCGAAATTCTGAATCTATCTCTTAAGCTACTGCAATAATTTCTCTAGTGTTAAATGCTAGTATGTGGAGCTGTCTGTTTTGCTTAATAATTCTTAGATGATGACAAGGAACAGCAGATCTTAGATAAGAAACTGGAGGATTTGATACTTCTTCTCATGTGGTTTCCACATTCTGTCTGACTTCATAATTAAAATCGTTTCCAATGTAGCTGAGGTGGCCTTTCATAAATTTGATTTTTTCAGAGTTGTAGCAGAAAGGATCTTGTGAGGTGGAAGGGGTAATTTATCTGCCCAACAAATTGACTTCTATGGTTGCTGGCACTAGCTGCAATGCAATTTTTAAACTTCAGAGTTCTTATTCTTGTCGAATATTTACTTTAAATTCAGTTTTACTTTGTCATTCAAAAGCCCAGATTTGTTTTACAGTTGATAAGCTTTTGCTAAAGATAAATCAACAGAGCATTCCAGTGGAGGCACAGAGCTGGTGGAAGTTTTCTACTGGCAAAGCTTCTTTATGGCCCTGAATGAGTGGTGTCCTGTTCTGCTTTGGAAAGTTTCTTTGTCAGCATCTATCAATGTGAGTTTTTTAGATATGCAGTGTGAGGCAGGTCTGCAGTGCTCCAGACTTGTTTTGGCTCAGTAGTCCCACCTCCCTGAATGATGCAAGTCCCAAACATTTTGATGAGTTTTGGTATTTTTTCCTTCCTGTCATACTGTGTTGTCATCCCCTATTTTGAGATACTTCTCAATTTCTTTTAGACTTCAGATGTTTTCAGAGAATTTTATCTAGCAGAATCAGACTGAAATAGAAATTGGCCATTTGGTAGAGAAACGTTCATTTATTCACTGTATATAGCTGAAGATGTTAATACATCACTTACGTATCCTCTGAATGCCCAGCAACAAGCAGTTGAGTTTGAATATGTTTTCTTTAAAGAGAACTGTGCAGTTATGTCAGGGCATAAGCAGAACGTATTTGCAGACCTCCTGCACCTTGCTGTTTTATTACATTGAGACAAAAATATGGTTCTGAAAGTTTTGATCTAAGTGTATAATGGAACATCATCCCAGCACTCATGTTTTGCTGTTTTGGAGCTTCTTCCTGGGGCCACAGCAGATATGCTGTTCTGAAACAAACTCTCTGGAAGGCAAGCTAGTACTTTCCATAGTTCCCACTACATTTAAAAAGAAGGAACTTTTGAATAGTTCTAATTCTTCTGGTGTAAATCTAATCCTTGTGCCTGCATTTTTGATAGGAGTGCCCTTGAGAAATGCTGCTTCAGTATCTGCAGAGAAACTGACACATAAGGTAACCCAAGAGATGGCTTGTTAATGGATTTGCTGCTGATGTGGGAGAATATAGGGAAAGGATACTTGGGAACCAGGACAACCAAAGGAAAAGAGAGGTGCAGAAATGTTTGCTCAACAGCATGATGAAGCTCCTTGAAGTGCATGTTAGAGAAAATCAAACCAACCAACAGCCTCTCCTGCCCCACCACTGCCCCCTACCCCTCCCCCCCAAAAAAAAAAGCTTCTTTTCATCCTTCTGAAAAACTGGCATTCTCTGGGGTGGTGCTAGTCTTCATGGGTGTTCTGGTTGAGATCCAAGTTGAAAACAAAAAGGAAGATCAGTTATTGTAAACAGACCATTGAGCACTGGGCAGCTTGCTATGTAGCTTCCTTGTCAAGAGCTTCCAACTCCTTAGAATGTTTATTGTTTGAGGTGTTTATAAGATTGTAGTTAAGTTCATGGCATGTTTTAGTGCATGGTTGTAACCCTTATTTTAACACTGAATTTTTACTGTTTATTACATTAAATGTGATGAATTGCAATCTTAGTAAATTGACTGTGCAATAATCTCATCAAAATGATGATGAAAGTCTGTTTGAAGATGGAGTATTTAAGCATTCTCCTAAGGTCCCTTTCAATGGAACAGTAACTTGAATTTTTAATAAATTTAGTAGATGTTCTGTCTCTCATAGCATTGCAGTTCTATGATTAGATTCCCGTTTACTGTTGGAATTGCTGGGTACTGAAGGAGAGAGATGTCTGACGTCCCCATGGTGGAAGTTAGAAGTTAGCTCTTGCCAGTTCTATTTTCGAGTTCTCAGCATGGTGTGGTGGATGAATACTGAACCTGGATTAACATCTGTCTGATCTCTCCTCCTTTGTTTACTCCTTGGGGCAGGCTGCATCCTCTCATGTAGTTTTTGAAATTTCAGCTTAGCAGATGTGAATGTGACAGCAGCAGACTTTTTGTCAGAAATGCTAAGGATGTGCAAGCTTTCTGACCTTGCTGCCATCTACACTCATGGATAGAAGTTCTGTGTGTGCTCTGAGGAATGCCATGTACCTCTGCTTGGAATTTCAGGATGTCCTCTTGCAACTTTGGACTAGTTTAAACCCAGAAATGCAGATTGGCAGTATAGAGCAGGCTGAATGCCCTTTTAGGGTTTTGCAGCACACGTGTATTTTCTGAGTTATGGTTCTTCTGGTGTGTGGTCTGACCTGTACTATTGGTTGCTATTTCAGAATTTCTTACCTGAATGAGGAAGAAATCCAAGGCTCATGTGCAAGATAGATCAAATAGACTTTGAAAACACTCTTGTACTCATGTGACCAAGATGTAAAACTAGTTTTATTAAAATCTCTTCAAGTCAAATTGATCTTAATCTGTCATCCTTTCTCAAGAAGGGTGCTGTAGAATGACTTCTGAAGCATCTCATGGTTCAAATGTTTTTCTCAAGGTATCATCATCTTCATCCTGGTTCAAAAAAGACAGAGGCAAGTGAGTCACTCAGATAGTGACCTCTTGCCTGCTTGCCTTTACTCAGATGGAAAAGGGAAAGTAAATGACGGGTCTTTGAGGACTTTGAAATGGGATATTATAAAATGGAATTGCAGAACTGAATTTCGAGGGAGGATTTTTTCATCAGCAGTGTGTAGCAAGAGAAAAAAATAGAAATACTGACAACCAGCAGTTGTGTAGGAAAAGAAAAACTAAAATTAGCCAATTTCATTAGTTTCAAGAAACATTTGGAAGTGATAAGTCTGACAATCTGTTGACTAGTAGCTGTAATGAGCAATATCAGAGTTCAGTGAGCTCAAAGTAAGTGTTTGATTTGACTAGGACACTTGCATGTTTCTTCCAAATAATGGTGGATTTCATATTTGAAATACTTTTGTAATTATCATTCTACTTTGCATCCAAAATAGAAGAAAAGTTATAGATTCCCTGCAGAACTTTTCCTCTTAACAGAAGGAGCAAAGGCTGCTTTGTATTGGTGTCCTGTGGCATGGTTGGTTGGGGGGTTTTTTGGTAGTTATTTCTCTTAAAGTACTGTTAACCTAAGAGTATTTGAAATGGGATACCTGCCTTAGCTGCAGCTTCTCTTGTAGCATGCTCTTTTACTCCCATGTCTCTTTTAATTTCATGTCTCATCTCAGGTGTAGTAGATGAAAATAAATTACACTGGTGTGGAATTACTGATCAAACAACATGTCTTAGCCATTTTTTGGAGTAGAATGGCTATTTAAGCAAGAAAAGGGAACAATTGACTCCTTATTACATTGAAAATTGATAATTGAGTGTTGTTCTGACTTTAAAATATTAGTGATGATGGTCAAAGTGGGAGGGGTACACTGAAGAATCAGTGTGATAAACTTTTTAAATAATTTTGAACTTAAGGCCGTATTTGTCAAACCTGAGGTTTGTTTGCAGTATTGCTCCTCACCTACTTTGCTCCTCCACATTCTTATCCTAATGTTACTAACCCAGAACTGCTGACCTCATTAATGCTGCTCCCTAATTAATGTAATGCTTATCAGAGTTCAGAACCTGTGTGCCCTTTCGTATGGCTTTTCAGGGTGTTTCAGACTCATCTACTTTCTGAGAGTCTTTCTTGTTCTTTAATATGTGGTTTCTCATTCTCTTCTAAGGATTTTTGTCAACTTTTTCAGAAACTACATGTAATTCTGCTTTATTTTTTCTTGCTTGTTTTGTGTAACTCTATTCACTATGCAGGCAGATCCCTGAGTAGATAATTTAGGCCGTGGGTTATTTATGGCAGAGATAATTAGCTGAGTTGCAGCTCCTGAAACAGAAGAATTGTGGCTCGGTGTCGTGGAAGTTTAGCTGATAAGCTTTGTGGGGCCTCACCTCCTCCCGTGCAGAGTCAGGTCAGGAGACTCAGCGCTGGGTCCCACAGCCTGGGTGTCTAGCAAGGCTTCATTAGCCTGTGCTGCCCGTGCTGTACCTGGCATTTGTGGCAGTGTGGGAGTCAAGCAATGCCAGGGACAGGGAAGGGCAAAAGGCAGGTGGGTGTGGGCCTCCGCTGCTGCTGTCCTAGTTCAGATGCAGTGCAGGATGAGTACATGTTTGGGTAACACGGCAAAGCTGATGGGGAGTCTCCTAAAACTCAAGAGTGTGAGGACTGGCTGCGTAGAGATAACTAATGGACACCGTGGTGTTGATTTGATATTTGGGAAAACCTGCAATGTGCTTCTGAGTGTACACTCTGTTATCTGGGATTTTCTGTTGTCCAGTGTGGTTCAGCCTACTCCCATCATGAGTAGTAGAGCTAACTGCAGTCACAACACTGATGGTACTAAATGGAACTATAAAGCTGTGTCTTAAGTAGTATTTAAAGCATTCTGTTGAATACTAGAGCCTAAGTAGTTGGAATACTTCGCCAAAAAGTGGGGTAACACTCCCAGTTTGATTTAAATACACCTGTTGACCTTACTGATTGAGCTGACTGTTACGTTTAAAGCACAGTTATTTGCAGTACCAGGAAAAAAACAATCATCAGGAAGGAATATATTTTTCACTGTTATCTTTTTCTATGAAAGAGACTTTCCATTGTGTAACTGCAGTACAGCATCACTTCTGAACACTTCATATCCCAGTGCAGTATCCCAGAGCTGTCCTCCTTGCCTTGGCATGGGTGCCAGCACAGGCCCCAGGCTCTCTGCAGCCTCTGTGAGCATGCCGGGGCTGGGCCCTGTAGCCAGGCCTGCTCATCACCCTGCCGACTCTTTAAACATACACAGCTCATCTGAGTACTAAACCTCGTAATTCCTGTGCAAGTAGATCCACTGATAAAGTTTATGCCTTTCTGTTCTTCTCAGGTTTAACTTCCTTCTCCTTCTACTCTTTGCTCTCCTGACCTTCAACTGGCATTCTCTCTTGCCCTTTAAAGATACCATGTGAAGTGTTATCTCCAGAAACGATGGCGGGTTTAGAACAGAGCTTGAATGCTGTTAGTGACTCCCAGCAGAACACTGCTGCTCACTCTAAATTGGCAGCTTTGGTTACATTTAATCGTCTGCAGGTGTTATGGTTCTGTGTGCGTGTGGCTTGTGTCTCAGCTCTTTTGTCTGCTTTCTGTGTCTCACTCCTCTGAGTAACTTCCCTTGTTGTAAGTACTCACTGACAGGGATTGGTTTTTTTTAATCCTATTATTAACTGCTTTGTATTTATGTTTTTGTGTGTTAATGGCTAGATATCTTTCTCCTGTTCTGAAACATGTCAGGGCTGACAGCTTGATTTGATTTTAAGACGTTGTCTAATTTAGAGGTTGGTTGGTTTTTTGGGTTTTGTTGGGTTTTTTTCTGCTGCAATAAGACAAATCTTACAAGGGAATAACTTTTTCATAATGCAGCTGTGCTTAGTATGCTGCTGCTGAATGGAAAGGCCTCAGTGAATTTCTACAGGGTGGTACAGACTCTCATGTTCTCAGACTCTCTTAACCTGGAGAGCTCCTTTGCTCACTATATCCGTGCTGGGGCTGTGCTCTGTTTTGGTGCCTAATCAGGTGCTTTCCACTGCATGAAAGTGTCCATGCACCTTCTCTATTTTTAGGCATTGACTTGTCTGTTTGTCACTTTTTTGCTTTGTTTTGTGCCCTGAGTTAATAAAAACCTGGCTGGACTCAGTGTCTTGGGTTTTTTTCTGGCACAATAAATCTGGATAAAATGAATAAAATTCTTACAGGTAATGGCAGTGAGAAGATATTTGAAAAAGCTTCTACCTTTCAGTATAATAATACGGTAGTGTTACAGACTTTGTAAACTAATGTTCATAAAAAGATAAACCTCTCTCTGTAGTCTGAGATCACAGCTCAAAAAACATTATGATGGGATATTTAGCTGCAAGCCAATGAGGGAAAGAAGATTCCAGTAGAAGTTAAAGAAGGATGAACACATTTTTAAGAAGGATAATTGTATCTTTAAAATATTTGAGCTCTAAATAGGCTTTGGGCTATTTGAGTAAAGTTCTGTTGAGAATACTGCATGTAGTTTGAACACATATTTTAAATGTCAAAATGTGTATAGAGAGAAACAAATCGTTTAAGGAAAAAAACTATTTCCTGACAGCAGCATGCTGTGCAGGCTGCCAGTCGGAGTTCCTGTGATGATGTCTGCTATCAATAAATGTGAGAGTTGCACCGTGTAGGAAGTCAATTTGGGAAGGTGATGATGATGATTGGCAATCTTTGAGTAAACTGTCTCAAGAATTAGGTAGCAAAGTTGTTGAGTTTGTCATTATGGCCTTTAAACTATGATAGGACTAGGATAAACTATGAGAAGATGGAAAATCAAATTTTTGTTAATGGTTATAGCCCTGTGGAATTTCAGGGGCTGGGTTCTTTACCCTCTGTATTTCCTGTTGTCAGTTATTTGTGTCTGTACTGTCCATCGCCGTGTCTCTGGGAGCTTAACACCGGTTGCTGTGTTGGAAAGGAGTGGATGTATCCGTCCTTCTTGTAGCAGCTTTGAATATGGGAAGAGTAATTTTGCCACCAAAGTCAGCATGTCACTGCAAATTCACTGGGCAAGTGCTGTTGAGAGAGATGTTGTTGATCCCAGGTAGACATTTTGCAGAGCAAAACCCGCTAGGACTTGTTTCGAGCACATTGCAGTGTTTATGTGCAGAGCAATGTGTGGAATAAATTGATGATCAGAGGGTTGGTGAAGCATGTGACAGGAGTTACAGAAGTAGTTGGGCTGGGCATGCTTGTGTGAAATGCTGGGGTTTTGGTGAATGGCACAGGCTTGAATTCAAAATTAAAATAGGTTTTTAGTCTTTCTCTTAAAGTTACATTTGAACTGGGTTTTTTTGTTTGTTTGTTTTTTTGTAACAAAGGCTGCAAAAGCTTAAATACCTCTTTTCAGAGTTTTAGAGTTTGCAAGTCAAAAACCAAAAGAAGAATCCACATATTTTAGTAAGCAAATGTAATAGTTAGTTGTAGATCTCTGTAGGTCATATACAAGTTTTGATTTTAAAAGATTGTAAAAGCAATGCGTTACTGGTTCTGGTTTGGGTTTATTTGTTAGGGTATTTTACATGATATTTGATACAATATTTTTAAAGTAGACATCAAATAGCTCCTGTTTTCCATCCCTTTGCCAGAATTGTCTTTTCTGAGCACATAATTCTCTGGGACCTCAAAGACAGGTGAGGATTAATCAGTTCTGAGTATGTTCTGGCTGTCAGAAGGATATTTTTCATCATGTTCCCCATTTTCTTGAACAAAATGTTCCAGCTGTCTTCATTCAGTAAAGATACCATCAATTACAAGTAATTAACAGGTCAAATCAGATTAT
The DNA here is from genome assembly GCA_036785705.1 of Acanthornis magna. Lineage (NCBI taxonomy): Eukaryota > Metazoa > Chordata > Aves > Passeriformes > Acanthizidae > Acanthornis > Acanthornis magna. The sequence continues at coordinate 21,891,540 of JAWUZG010000025.1, read as the reverse complement.
GATCTGTGGGTTTTCTTTTTGAGAGGTAAGATGATTAAAATGTCTGTTGTAGTCTAATAATTCTGCATATGGCAGATCCAACCTGAAGCTTTTTCCAAAGAAGAAAAATGTGTTGTGGATGATTTTTAATATTGAATTTTCAGAGTTTAAAAGGTCAAGATATGAATGAGTGCTGGAACTGTGGCTTAGTAGTTAAATCTGTCCCATACACCCTCTTACTTCTAGCTTTCTGAAATGAAGTGCTGAATAACTTACTGCTGAAAATTCCAGGTCTTTTCCATAGGAGAGTGAGTGAAACTGTAGGCCATTAACTTGGATTGGATGAACAACTGACCTTGAAGTCAAAAGTGTGGTCAAGTAGTGCCTTGCACATCAGCTGAGGTGACATCAGAAGTTACTACCCTTCAGCTGTTTAATACTTTACCCTGAGAGGTAATGTCAGTGTTACAGTGTTCTCTTGACAATGAGGTTCTTTGTATTTCAGCTAATTTAATTTTTTTCAGGTGTGATACTTCAGTTTTAAATAAGAATATTAAAAAATAAGTATTTTACTATTGCTAATGGTAGATGGATAACTTCATAGATATGTTGTACAGGGAACAGAAGGTATCTTAATGCACTAAAGACTAATAGCTAAAAGCTCAAGTCCAGTGAAGGATGTGGGGTGAGGGAGGGGAGGCCAGAAGTGCATCAAGTTACTTAATTATTGGAAGAAACTGCTAAAGGAAAGAAGGAATATATCTGCTGACTTGAGGAAACAAGATAGGTCTTTCCTTCTGCCTTTGATCACCTTGTGCTTCTCCTGTTTCTGGATTGTATGGTGAGTGAGACAAGTCAGTCTCCTCTCTGAAATGTGGATGGCTTTGACCTCCTGCTGCTTGGACAAAGCTGGGATGGTGGTTACCATCTTCTGAGTTTCTGGTATCACAGAAAAAAATTCTTCTGCCTTCAAGGCCTGCACTAAGAACTACACCTGCAAAATTGTCTTTCTTTAGTACTGTGTCTCAGGGTGCTGGTGGTGTGGGATATTGATCAATCACGACAATTGTACTAAGAAAATTTTAAAAATTAACAGTTTCATCTGAGTCAAAGTATGGGATTTCATGGGTTTGAGAGGAAGTATGTGATAACACATTTTGCTAACCATCAAATGTAATACGGTAATTAAACTTTCTTCGTTGCCCAGGCCTACCAGCTAGCACCACCTTCTTTTAAAAATAGCTTTTCCTTTGGTATTTGTGTGCTCTGTGTATTTGGGCTCAGTAGTTTAATGAAAGATAAGAATCAAAGATGACTTCTAAATATGAAAAATTGGAGTCACTTGCAGGCAGAAGAAAGATGACCACTGAGACAAGTACAGCTTTGGACAGAAACTGTAGGAGGACAAAAAATAAAAGAGCATTGTGTGTTATGAGCTGCGTCAAGAGGGTTTCTTATAAAATGTGTAGATGAAAAAGAAAAGTTGTTTTGTTTTGGGGGAGCATGACAGAGTCAAAAGCTGATAACAGTTCACAAGAGAATTTCTACAGCATTTGTACATTCAATAAGATAAATTAAACTGTTCAAGTTGTGTTTCCTTGGTGTTGTTGCTTACTGATGCCTACAGCAACATTGCTGTGACTTCAGAGAGAAGGGAGAATGGAAAGCCCATTGAAATTTTTAAATTTCATTTTTACTCTCTCCCAGACTGTAGTCTCAAAATTCTGTAATTTGCAAGCAGAGGAACATAAAATTCTCCACTGTGTATTTAAGATGACAGATTACTTGAGCAATCCAGTAGTGTGTCTCATCTGTTTAAATTATAAAATGACATGCAAAATCTGAATCAGTATGCAATTAAGTGATGGTTGAGTGATAAAAAACTGTTTCCTGAACACTTGCTTCAGAGATGCTCATTCTTTAACTGCCTCTTATAGCATTAGAGAGGTCTCTGATTTTAGAAATTTATTTTAGTTTCTGTACAGGAAACAGCATATTGCCTTGATGGAGCAGCTTTTCTTTTGGCTCAGTTGATAGACATATTTGAAGAAAACCCCAGCATATAATTGTGAGGCTTTTTGTGATTGTTATTAAAAACAGGTGCCAAGTAAATAGAGTAATCTTTTTTTTTTTTAATGGTGAAAAGGTTCATGGAGATGCTTAGTTGCCTCTCTGAGGTAAGCAGAAACTTTGCTATGCAAGACTGTTGTTAACGAGCTCGACTTTTATTATTGCCAGCTGAATAAGCAGCTCAAAGCAGCTAACAGAATTTTATATTAGTCCTATACCAGCTGGAGTCAGCACAGATGGCAGTAATAGTTTCCATCACTGTGCAAAGATAAATGGCTGCTCTGTTGTAAACATGGAGGAGTGTTGAATAGAGATCCCAAGTAGCGTATTTGCTAGTATTTATTCAGACATATTGAGGATCTATAAGACCAAGTCCTGAAGCAATGTTAAATTTCTCTGAACTTCATTATTATGATGTGAAGAAAAGCACCTTTTTCATAAATAATGAATTTCCTTCAAGAAGGAAGGGTAGTGATATATTTGTAAAGAGACAAGGTTTATGGGTCATATAGGGAGTATGTGCAGTTACAGTAAGTCAAAGCCATCAGTGTCTTGGATCTGGAAGAAAAGGTGGAGACAGAATAGCTGGGAAATGTTTTCTTTTTCCTCAGTTTGTGGCAGAGGTGCAGAACAGAGGTAAGGTTTCACATAGGGGCTGCAGGAGGTTGTAAATAGAATGGCCAGTGTTTAGCATTGGAAGAAAAATCCTGTGATACAAATTGAAGCTTAGATGAGGTGATTTAGTTGGAATTGGGTCAGAAGGCACTGGTTGCTATTGGAAAGGGAAAATTGCTGTAAATCCCTTATCACAATTTTCTGAGATTATGGAAGTAATTTACAGTAATGAAGAATAGATGACTTAAAAGCTCTCCAGGAATTAGTTTGAAAAAAAGTTCACAAAAGTAACTTGTCTGTTTTGACTTTCTGTGAATGCAGAAACATTTGAAACTTGTTCTTTGAAGAAATACATCTGCTTGTGTGGTGTTCTGGGGCTTTTTAAAGTTTTTTCCGGACTTAACTACTCTTGAAGTTGTGGCATGGAGGGGAACAAACCATTAAATAATTGCTTTGACTGTGGAGCTCTTTGCAGGATGTGGGTAAAGCAAACAACTGAGGAAACCTGGAGGGCAGAGGAGGGCTTTTTCATTGTTCCCTGCCAGAGTCACCAAGCTTCCCCTTAGTGTAGGCAGCAGGCAGAATCTCTAGCATCTCGCACAATCCTGCAGGTAAAATGACGTGTTCATGTCTTTGGAACGGCTTTGAATTACAGTTGTTCACATAAGCTGGTTGATGGAGTGATATACTGGAAGAATATTTCTAAGGTTGAGGTATTTAAGAATTCTTAGCACTTCTTCAGCTATTATTCTAGTGTTGCTGTTGGCAATGAAAAAGAGTGAAGGTAAGCTGGGTGTTGGTGTGTCTGCTGCTGTTGGGCACCAGAGACACTCAAATCAAACATTGCCATGATGTGCCTCCCTTCTGGAGAAGAGTTACTGTCAAGGAATAAAATTTTAACTTAGGTTTTATGTTTGTGTGCTAGACTTCCAGGTTTTGATACCAAATTAAGATGTGTAAGAACAATAATCTTTCAGGAAAATCTGGGGTATATTTTACTGTGGTGGACAATTCAGGTCTGACCGTGAAAATACAATCTGTGCTCACAAATTGCTGAAGTATAGTCAGTGCATAGAGTATACTTTCTTCTTCTTTTGTGATTTTTTTTTTCCTTTTTCTTCAATAGAGAGATGCTATTGAGTGATGAGTATTTCTTAAGAAATTTTTTTTGAAACAACTCTTAAAATGGGCCAAGACAAGTTCAGTGAGATTTTAGGTTTGCAAAATCCACTTTTAAGCTGCTGAGTTGTTGTAAACTAACACTTCACCCAGATCTCCCTGTGTTATTTTCCCTGCTACAACATACATTTCCAAAATCTCTCTTGGATTTGTTTGCTTATGTGTCGCTCTGAAAACTTAACTAGAAAACAGTACTCATATTGCAGTAACAATAGGTTTCCTTTCGATATAATAAACTGCTATCTAGGACTAGCATTGGATGGATTTTGTTCCTTTGGACAATTAGTAGCCAAGATGTCAAGTTTACCGGGGTGCTGTCATATTCTGTTGATTTTTTTTTTCCCAAAGCATGAAGTACATAAAATGCAACTTTAATTTAAAGTTCTTACTGTTTTGGGATCGGATGCAGAGACATTTGTGGTCCTGTGGTTTTATAGATAGGTGTCTATGTTGGAAGTACCTTTAGAAGCAGAAATAGTGCTGTGTGCCTGTACTCATTGTACTGTTTAGAACTCAGACCTTTTCCTGAAGTTCTCTGTTGTTTATTTCTCTACCTTTTAAACAGAGAAATTAACAGTCTCTGAGGTTGGTTTTTTCCCAGGCCTCTGATTAGCATAGTAAATATTCCTGAGTTGTATCACTTGTTTATACAGGTCTTAAAACTTTTTCTTACAGGTTTGCTGCATTTCCACAGAGCTTCCCTTTTACTGTAATTTGGTGTTATATTTGACCTGAAGTATGAAACTCATGGGAACAAAAGGTTTGGAAGTTTGGTTCAAGGACTGGGCTGCTTTTGAGGGAAGATTCCTGGTTAGTTTTTATGCCAACAGTTAGAAAATACCAATAAGGAAACAATTGCTTTTGTTGATAATTGCTCCTTCAAATGCTCCTTTGAGGCTGTTTCTTCAGGAAAAAGGCACGCGCTTTGATGGAGAATATTACAACATATTTTTACTGCTGTATTTCCGAGGAGAATCTTTTGGAAAAATATTAATTATCTAGAAAGTCTTAGTACAGTGTAAGAAAGAAGAGCTCATCTCCTGTGCCTCACATATTGAAATGATGCTGAGTGTGCAGTTTTGGTGCTGTTTGTGCTGTGGGTTGAGCATTAATATGCAGTATATACACATAACATGCCCCAGGACACAGACACATGAGTCGGTTAATCCATGGCATTTCAAGCACTCTGTTTTGAAAGATTGCAGACACCTCGTGAAACCCCTAAAGGTGATTTGTCTGTAGAAATATGACTAAGTGTATCTCTGGATGAATTCAGGCTGCATTTCTCATGCTGAAGTTCCTGCCTTTCAAGGCACAATCCTCTGTTTCTCATATTTCTTACAGTGTCTGGTTGGCGTATACACCTGACTTGATCTAGGGCTATTACTTACACCTTGTCCTTTCTGCTCTGGATTCTTAAAGCATTATATCTTTAAGTTCTTGGAAAATCCTGTAGCCATGTACTGAAGGGTGATGAGTTTAGCCAGCCATTGGATTTTCACTGGCATTATTGCAACTGTAAGTGCTGTGTTCCAGTAGCTTTTTTCTGCTTGGTTTTTATACATCATGTATTTTCCCTGTGTGAGAGATCAGCTGATTTACACATTCTTTTCAGGTATTCTGGGAAAAAAAAAATTCTCTCACCTTGTATTTCTTTAATGTTAATCCTGCTATATGAAGATATTCTTGCAGAATATGAATATCAGAATGAATTTTGCAGAACGCTGGGATTCCCACCAAGATCACCGGTGGGTTACAGAGCTCTCCCCACACACTCTTATCTTCTGTTCATCACATCTGACTGGACTGTTGCTCTGGAAACCGTTGTAATGTCGCAAGTGACTTCATTATGATTAAATGAGGGGAAAAAAATAGAACAAAAGAGCACATTCCTGTTTCAACATGCAACTTGGAAACTGAAACTGTCTCACATGCATTCTCTGTATTTCAGAGCGCTTTTTGGTAACGGCACAGATCTGTCCTGCTAGTCAGGAATAAAATTTATGCTTTGAATTTCATATTATTTATTTTCTTTAAATAGAATCAGTAATCAACTGATGTAGTTACAAGGATAACTGGCTTATACTCTATTAAAAGCCGTGCATGGTTCTGTCGAAAAAAGAACCATTTAGTGTTTACGCTTCTTTGTCCATCACAGAGACTTAATTAGTTGTCTTTAACACTGAGAGTGCTGTAATTTCCTATTCTATCAGGGAGTATTTTCTATTTATTTTTAGTATGTGTATAAATATTTGGGTTTCTGAAGCAGGCCTGTAACTACAACTAAACAGAAGATTATAAAAATGTGCCAGGATGCTCTAAAATTTTTTGGCACTGTCTCAGCATTGTTACTGATCTGAAGAGATTTCCATGTCTTTTGTGGTTATGTTGGAGTTTTTTTTTCTCAGTTTACACTTAATAGCTTGTCTAGTAAATTTAAATTTTCAATGCTACATGGTAAATAAACATAGGATGGTCAGGAGGCGGATCAGTGATTGTTGCTTGGAGGTGAGAGGGATGAGAACACGAGGAGGCTCTGCAGGAGTTCCAGCAGTGCTGGGCGCTCTGGGATGTCCTGCTGCTTAGCTCTGGTCCTCAGCTCTGGGTCTGGGTCACTCCCTGGAGTCTGTGGGGGCTCAGTGTGCTGCTGCTCAGGTGCTGGTGCTGTGCTGGGAATCTCTCCAGACGCAGTTTCTGAGCCCCAGCAGCCAGGCCTTGCTCTGGGCGGTACAGGGAAGGGTGCTGGCAGTGAGAGCACTCCTTGCTGTGCCTGCTTCTGTGCCAAGCCAAAATCACCAACAGATCTGGGGAAGTTTTAAGTGCTTGGCATGGACAGCTTGATAAGAGCCCCAACAACTGAAGATAGTTTGGGATGGGTTTAAATCCCTTTTTTTTTTTTTTTTTTTGTGCTTCTTCATTCATTTGACTTCATTGTCACTGGTTTGTTACAATGAATGAAGTGGTTAACATGCGAGGTAGTGTTACAGAAGCTGCTGAAGTAAGTGGCGTGAGACATGCTGCAGAGACACCGGACTAGTATTTTTTCTTCGACTATATCCATATGCAGTGCTAAAATTGACATTTACAGCCATTGATAAACTTTTAAGTCCTTAATGCTTTCAGGTGAACTGTGATTTTCTTCCCTAAAAGTGTCCAACACCTTCCTTTTTTGGCAAAGCAAAATGAATAAGCCTATCCTGAGTAATACATGAATTATCTTTTCCATTATCTCTCAGGAAGTTCTGATTGTTTCTGAAACGCTGCGTACTACTGATCTGCTACCTGAGGAATGTGTCCACTCCCTCTATTGTATAAGTACATGGTGTAACCATTGATATGAATCTGTTGTTTTCTTATTCTTTCTGGAAAAATAATTAACAATATTGAAATAGTATTTTTTTTGTACAAAAAAATTCATTTTTTATGAATGTATGTTTACATAATCTATCTAGGTAGATGTAGATGAGCATCTTATCCCTAAGAATCTCTACATAATATCCTGTCTTTTTGCTTTTCTTTCTGGAATCCTAAGTGAATAACTTAAGTCATAAATTCTAATCTTGATATTGATCAAGTCAGTCTCCTAGTCGTGATATTTCTGAAGAAGCTCTGAAGCAGGACTGTATTATCAAGGAAAATATTGATTTGTCCAGAAATACACGCATATTCCTCAATAAATCAAATCCTGATAACACTCACATGCAAATTGCACACTTGTTGAGTCAGAAGTCCATCACAGGAATCTATCATGAATTATCATCAGTTAAATAAAAGAGATAGAATGTGTAAATAGGTATTTAATTCACAAAATTCAGATGGATTTACATTACTGAACATATTTGGTATTTTTAGCAGATACACGTTGTACTGAGGCACCGTATTTGTGAGAGGTCAGTTATTTCTGAATTCTATTTATAGGCTGGCCTGGAATGCTCACATGATGATATTGTTTGTAATCTTGGGTATTTTTATTGCCAGTGATGCTATGGCAAAGAGCTTCTCAGTATTTCCATTATACAATTCTGTTTCCAAGCTGTATACCTAGTGCCTAACATAAAGCTTGGCTTGCAGGTTGAGGATGTGCCTCCTCTGCAAGTGGAATAAATCCTGTCTTTGTATTTTTGGAAGAGTTATGTGATTGCAGTGACTTGTATACATTTCATTATCATGTTGCTACAACAAATATTAAAACACATGGAAGTTAGGACAGGATCTGAAAAGTATCTGTGGAAAAATGGTCAAAGAATAGACAGAAAACTGAAACTTAAATGTTGCAGTTTGTGAGTTTGCTCTGGTACAGTGGAGTTTAATCCAAAATGTCCAAGGCATAAATGATTGCAAGCTCTGTTAGTGAGACCCTATTAAAAATACAGGCCAAAATTAATGTTGGCAGTATTTCAGATTTTTTTTCAGTGTTCTTCACTTTTATTAGGTTCACTGCAGTTCATTAGCATTGTGGTTTAAAAAAAAAAAAAAACAAAAACCCCAACAATTTCATTTGAGGAGAGTAGAAAAGGAGGAGCAGAAAATAATCAGAGTGGCAGGAAAAAATACCACTTATGTGTAGTTGTAATGAAATATATCAAGGCAAAAAGGAGAAGAAACTTTTTTTTTTTTGTTTGTGTGTTTGTTTAGTTTTGTTTTTATTAGTTAGCTGCCTAAAGGAATTTTTTTGTCTTCTGCCTGATGACCAGTGATCGTCATTTTCTTCTATAAGGAAATCTTCCACTTGCCTGCATTCTCTCCCTCTTTCCTCCCCTCCTGGGTACAATGTGATACTATTGACTTTTCTTGACAAGCTGCGGTTGCGTTTGATTTAATGTATACAATGTTATTTTCCTGAGGCTTTTTCTTTCTTTTTTTTTTTTTTTTGAGTGAGACAAGATTTAGAAAATGCTTGATACTTTCTGTGGCAGTGTACAAAAATTGTATCTATTTGTAACTGCCCCAAGAGTCAAGAGTTATGGTTCTCATAGTAACTGAAGTAATTACAGTAAATATCTTACACAGATTAGTCTAAAACAAGTGCCATTTGAAAAAGTTAGGTTTCTATTAACAGGCTACCAATTTTATATATTATGTTGTACAGTTAACTTGTTTTTGTCTGAGCTTGGCAATAATTTTTATACAATTGGTGCATAGCTAAAGGAAATGTTACATTGAGCCTTTGAGGTTTGGTTCTGTTAGGGGTAGGTTCCATTGCCTACAAAGAGGTTGTTTAGATTAGGAAAAACACACCAAATTAAAAAATTGCTTTTCTCCTTTTCTGTTGATTAATTAGCTGCAGGTTGCACAGAGAAGGTACAGATGTGTTCAGTAGGGCAAGCAAAGAACATCCATTTTTGTCAGAGGTAGCTCAGTGCACATTAAATAAAAACAAAATTGCAATCCCAGAATGTAGCCACTCAGGTTATACTACAATAATAGATATGGAAAGCTGTATTTGAAGGAAGCTTTTGTGTATTTCACTTATCTTGATCCTCAGTATTTTGACAGTGAGGGGTAGAAAAGCTAAGATGTTTCTATAATTTTCCATTGAAACCTGTTGAGAAGAAAACTGGAAATAAATCAAATATTTTTAGTCCCTTAGATTATGGAGCAAAAGTACTGTCTCTAGCCTTTCTTTTTTTTTTTTTTCCTGGAGTGCAATTTCTTGAATGCAGCTTTTGAATTGGATGATGCCACAAAATTTGCGATGTATTTAAAGGAAAAATAAGTACTGAGTGTTGCTTCATATCCCAAGCTTTAGATTTGATTGTGCATACAGGTTTTAAGGTAGAAGGATATTTTTCTTTTGAAGGATATTTCAAACCAGTACTGTCATTTTGATTTTGGACTTTTGTGTCACCTTTATTTCTAATTGCTGCATTCTTTTAATCTGCATATTTTTCTTCTGAAGCAACAGTAAATAGTAGTGGCATCGTAATTTTTGATAATTGGAAGAAGCCAATTGAGAGGTTCTGTATTTAACTTGTTAGCAATTTAGTTTAAGGAACTAGCATCTGGCAAAAGTACTGATAACATTTTTAAGACTCGGCCTTATTTCCTGCGTTGCTTTTCAGAAATTCCTATTGAATGGTGTTGAGTGTATAGTTTTGCTGAGGTTTTGCACATGATTTTGTTCCCTTTGGAAAGGACCTGCTCTTTCTGCAAGTTTCCTTGGCCTGTTTTTATGAAGACTTCTGGAAGATTCAATACTCAATGTTACAGTTCCAGAGAGTTATTTTAAGCCAGCAAGGCACTGATATTCGTGCGTCGAGTGTTTTGGAGGAAAAGAAGCCAGCCACAACCCACAGACTTGTGACTTTTAGCTTCTCCCAATTAATAAAAATAACAGACTCAGTAGGGATAAGCCATATGTCCAGCCAAAATCCTCTCTTTCACCCTTTCACCCTTTCACACATCTTGTGTGGAGTCCTGAAGAGCCTCTGCTAGGTCTGGTATTTCTTCTTTTATAAATGAACAGGAGGAGGGGTGAATATGGGTGTGATGGAATATATTGGTGAGACGGTGTTGCTGCGGCTGCTGTTGGAGTGTGGCAGCCACAGAAGGCTGTGGGAGGACCTTCAGCTGGGTTGTGGCTGGATGATAAAAGAGTACATGAAACTCGCTGTGAAACACAAAGCTCTTCTGACCTTACATGCACAGCTATGATTTCTGGGCTCCCTGTTCTCAGGTGAATCACTTCGGAGTTGTGCTTGTTCAAGGGAAACATCAACTCAGTGCTCAGCAAGTGGATGAAAAATGGCAAGAGTCTATCATGACCTACTGGGAAAAGATGTCAGGAAAGGGCAGGGAATGAGGGTTTCATGTCTCTGTGCGGCTGCAAAGTGCTCTTGACTGTTGTGTTTTATTCTGGTTCTCCTATCTCAAAAAGGTCTGCTGGAACTAGGAAGATAAAGAGAATGGCAGTAAGGGTGGTGAGCTTACAGAGCACTTCTACATGAGGAACCAGTAATAAAGTTAGAAGTCTTTAGTCTAGAAGACAGCTGGGAAGGGAAAAGATGTGGTTAGAGATCTGTACATCCACCAACAGCAGGAGAAAGGATTTATTGCCCGTTGCCTTACAAGAACTGTGGGACTTTAACTTAGATTATCAGGAGGTGGATTCAGAACAAGTACAGAGATATGTCTATAATTAAACTGTGGACTTTGCCACCGGATGTCAACTTTTAAAAGTCTGATTTAAAAATGGTTAGGTAAGTTGATATATAAAACCCCAGTCATTGAAGGCCATTGAGTTTAAACATACCAGCCAATTCCATCTGTAGTGTCTCACTGTCCATGGCTGGTGAGAACACCTGTGTTCTGCAGCTGCACTAGGCTGCTGCTGAGTTTCCTGCTGTGTTCATCAGGTGGCTTGATTAAAGGACCTGGTAGCTGTCAGAGGCAGGATGTGCCCCTTCTGTGATATGGCAGTGGTCTAGCAGTCACTACAGCTTCACCTCTCTCTCTCTGGGTTCATGTTCCCAATTACACACTGATGTTTGCTGTGTACGTTCCCTGCAGTGGTACAGCTGGTTTCTGGTTCTATGAAACTAAAATTTTTCAAATAAAGAATATCAAAGCAAATTAATGTTCCCCCCAAACCTCCCATTGTCTTGCATTTTTCTAGCAGAAGCACAGCTGAATGTGAGAGGCTGTGGCATGGAGCTAGGAACAAGAAGTTGGAGAAGAGCAGAAACTTCTTATACTGGCTTTGCCTCTTGGGCAATTATAGTGAGGTATTCTTAGACCAACTGTTGCCAATGTCTTTTAGTGTGAAGCTTACTCATTCTGTCTCAGACCTGAAACAGCATACACACTTGAAACCTTACCTGTTTTTCCTCCTCCCCCATCTCCTGCAGAGATAAAACTATTTCACCTGCCAGCTAATTAAAGATACAATCTCTGCTTTCAAAGTTTTCCTTTCTCTGAGATATTCTCAGAAAGAATTTGCTAGCTAAAGTAGTTCTTCAGCTTTCAAAAATAAATCAATTTTTGTGGTTGTTACCTCCTTTCTGGTCTCTAGTGCAAATTGAAATGTGTCATGATTCTTCCCTTTGCAATTCATGGAAGAGTGAGGCAATAGTTCTTCAAGAGTACTGAGGGAATATAGCAAAGGCCGGAAAGAGTTACGCTTTCTGTGCAAGAAGATTTTTTCTTTCCATATTTTCCAAATTTTTAAATGCAAATGTTTCTTCATAAACAGCTCATTATGAATTGCAGCATAGGAACTATGCCATCCTGAGAGACTCTTGGTAGTATTGGACTTTAGAGTAATATTGGGCTTGGTAACATCTTGAACTTTTGTTGTATTCTCTATATTTCAGATTCACTATGCTTAAGAAATATGAATTCAAACTGGTTTGACAAGGAGGGGAACTGCACAATCTCCCTATGTAGAGGTGTGTTTAGAGCTGGGAGGGAAGTTCAGCACATGAGAGCACACACAGAAAGCCAAGTTTGATTGAAGGGTTAAATTATAGGACAGTGTTGGTACAAGAACAAAATAAATGAGATTAAATTTCTTCACTATCAAAATTTGAGAAAGCTTTCTGGACAGCAGGAAAATGAATCAGAATAATTCAAAGTCAGTGCTATTCTGCCTTGTGGAAGTCTACTTAATCTCAAAAGACTTTATGGCATCATTGCCTGTGACATTTATAGACTATATGACCTGGAGATTCTGTGTTTTACTGCTTTGTTCAGTCATCTAATGTGTATTGGCAGATGTAGATTTGCTTTTTAGCTCTGAGAATAGATAAAAATAATTTTTTGTCTCTGTCTTTTCAGGAAATACTGAAAATCTGTTTTGGTTCTTAATTGTCTGTTCACATTAATGACTTGTGTACCATTATATTGTGACCTCTTTCTAGACTTTCTAAAAGCCATCAGTGTCTATAAGGTCTGAGAAGACTTCTGTTTTTTTTCCACTATCTCGTAAATTGCATTCTTGCTGTGCTTGTGATCCTGTGAGTTCACATTTACTCTTTGAAATCACCATTTCTTATATTGAAAACTGCTTGTAATACTTTATCAGGGATTTTACTCTTGACCTGCACTGTAGTATTGCTGTTTGTTTTCAGATGAATTGACATTTTTATGGGACAGAGGCCAGCTCTTCTGGGTGTTGTAAAAATGAAGTCTATTTTAACAAAACAAATAAATTATGCTGCTCTTCTGTATTTTAATTAATCACTACAAATGCTTGCATTTAGCTGGGGACTCGTTCTCCACTGAGGCGCTTCAAAGCTCTAACTGTCTTCCCTTTATAGTAGAGTCTCTATGTAAATTCAGCAGTAAATCAGCTTTGTCTGTTTTACCCATTTACATTGCTGACTTGCACATGCAAATCTTTTAAGATTTATTCTAATTTGTACCTTATCCCTTCTTGGTCTTACTGAGTATTTTTTCAGCGTTTGTCTTTAGGCATTTCATTTCCACTGCAGCTGTACCATCACTTTCTTAGTAATGACTGAGACCATCTGCTTAGAACTAGAGAATTTGCTTCTGTGATGTTAAAAGTGGTATTGTCCCAGCTTGATCACTGAAAAATCAAGAGCTGAAAGCTGGATGCCCAGCCTTGACTGGTAACTTCATTTGATGAGCACAGTTAATAATATTCTTCGCAGAAGACTGCCTGTATTTTTTGGAGCTATGAAAAAATTTGGTCATAAACTGGGTATGAAACCCCACTGAAGGTTGCTGAGCTGCCACAAATTTTATATTACACTGAATGTTTTTTTCTGTGAAACTGCTATATATGCTGAGGACTTTTAGAGGTGTTTTTTTATTGACTTTTTTCAAACTGGCACAAGTCTGGGATAATAGTAATGGTTAAAAGTTCCTGAGTCTCAAATCTAGCATGTCATATTTTATCCATTTATATATTTCATATGTATAATGTCCATGCTACTGCTGTGTACCACAACAACTTTAAAAAGTCATTTTATCTTTTTTTCACAAGAGTGTTGAGGTTGGAGGCCGTCTGGTTCAACCCCCCTCCTCAGGCAGGGCCACCTAGAGCAAGGTGAGCAGGACTGTGTCCAGACAGGTTTTGAGTATTTTGAAGGAGGGAAGATGACAACCTCTGTGGGCAACCTGTGCCAGCACTTGGTCATGCTCACAGTGAAAAAATGGAACCTTGTGTGTTTCGGTGTGTGCCCATTGCCTCTGGTCCTGTCACTGGGTACCACTGAAAAGAGCCCAGCTCCCTCATCTTTGCGTCCTTCCTTCAGGTATTTGTATACCTTGATGAGCTTCACCTTGAGCCTTCTCTTCTCCAGGCTAAACAGTGCCAGCTTTCTCAGCCTCTCCCCACAGGAAAAATACTCCAGTTCCTAGTATTTAATTTTGTGTGTTTGTGTGTGTGTGATTTTATGATTCTCTGTCATATAAAGCCAGACTTCTTTAAGAACATGAATTCAACCATTTAGAATTCAATTAGATCTAGCAAAAAAAATTGCTTAATATTGGATTCAAATATAATTTTGGTCTTTTAATTTGTTATCTGTTAAGTTAATATATTTCCATGGTAAGATGATCCTTGTTTTTTTAGCCCTGCAAAGGTGTTAGAGTTGTATTGTTGCTACAGGTATAAATATTTACTATTTTGTTGTACAAAAGCAGTGTGTACTTCATTTTTCAGTCCAGTAAGACTTGGGGATCTTGTTTTTTTTTTTCCACAGTGCTTGTATTAGTGGTTGGGTAGAAGTGTGGTGTGTTTGTCACTCCTGTAATTTGTGATTTACCATATGGCACCTGGCAAGGAGGTGGTTGTCATTTCCACCAAGTACACGTTACGTACATCACATAATGCCTGTTAGAGGGGTCTGGCCTGGAAGCTTTGCTGGAAAAAAGGAAATGCTTGTGGCTCAAAGTAATGTTTATACAAATTGTCACAAATTCACAGCTCATTGGAGAAAGGGAGCCTGTTAAATACTTTTTTTCTCACATTCCTTGTCATGTAGGATGTTCTCTTACCTTTCTGGTGTCTACTACAAAGGCATCTAACCTCTGTCAGAGGTCTTCAGATGAAAAAAAACTGAGTGCCGTAGCAGTTGCCACTCATCTCTGCTGGGAGTGATCTATTCTCAGATTGTAGAAATGTGTTCAGGTTGTGCCTTTCCATGATAGATTCAGTAATTCAGCACTTGATGTCATCTCTCTGTGAAGGTGTTTACCTGCCTGTTTTGTTAACTGATAAACTTGGAGCCCATACTGTGAAGAATTTTTCTAGCCTTTGGATAACTTGTGTGGTTCATTTGATGGCACACACTGGGTTGCTGCCTAAACTTTGCAGAGCTCTGTGGAGAGATTTCTAGAGGTATTGCTTGCATGAGTGCTATTTAAGAATAAAGTCTCCTCAGTACTTTTAAATGTTGGTTCTGCCACAGCTCAGGAGGTCTTATTCACTATTTATGTAGAGTTGATTTGAGTTTACATTCTTGGTATATTGTTCCACAAAATAGACTTTATTTATCCCATGAATCACCGTCACCATCTTTCTCTGCATAGTGTCCACTTTCTGGTAAATGGTAGCAGTCGTTAATGCTGTCTGTTAAAGCAAATAATGTATCTCAAAGTTACCAAAACAGCTGGTGTTGCAGCCAGCTGAGACAGACTTTCTTTTTCAAAATGGTAAAGGGATGGAATTTACTGTCCTAAAGTCTATTGTCATCAAACCTAAGTTTTAATTTTAAATACGAATTAAGAAACAGTATTTTTCTTCTGATAAGTTCATTTAATATTCGTGTCACTGAAAATACATGCTAGGATGAAACAAAACCAGTAATTCATGAGTTTTGCTGAATCTCAGGCAACTTTTTCATACTGCAGTTGTTTAAACAATGCTAACATACATTTGCAGAGCTGTGTGAAAGGATGAAGTGTCAAACCCAATTAGCATCTCTCTTGAAATCTCATTAGTAAAATAAAGTAGATGGCAATTGAATGATAGTTTTCCCTGTTATGATAAAAGAATGTGACAGTGAAACCTGGGGGTTCTTCTCTGTTGTCCAGTCAGAATACGTGGTTAGGACTGGCACACATGCAGTAACTTCTCAACAGTATCCTTGTCCTGATTAAGTATGAAAAATATGCTTATCTTGCAGCAAAAAGAGTGTGGATTTTTTTCTTTGTTTGCATTTGTTGAGGAAACAAAGGTGTTACAACCAAAGTTCAGATCCAGTTAGTTGGTTTATATCTATGCTTTAGTTCTTTCTGGTACACAGTCTTTCCACTGACAAGAGATCTTCTGTCTTCAGGCTTCTCAATGAACCTCTGTTTATGTCCTTTCAGCAAAATGTAATGCCTGAGTTTTGAACCAGCAAACTAACAAAGTTAAAGTCGATTTATGAAATGCTGTTTTGCTTATCAAATTTCCATCACATGCCCTTGGGAGTGATCTGTCTTGGATTAAATACTGTATATAGCGATAAAATAGCAGTATATTTTTAAAAAAGTTTGAGCACTACTTCCTCAAGAAGTATATCTTCACTGGTATTTTGATGGTTCTTACAAGCAGCGTTTCTGTAGGAATGTTAAAGGATTAGTAGCAGTGTTGAAAGGGAACATTTTCCATTGATGTGGGAAATTCAGGATGTAGTTAATAGCTGTGAGTAGCTAACTCCAGTGACAGGTTGGGTGTGACAGCCTCCATAGAGTTTGTGCACAGAGTTGAAATGCCAGTTAATGCTTGGGATGTTTTCTCCTCAAGAGCACTAGTAATAAATGCAATGGGATAAGAATAATAGGGGCCTAATAAATGCCACTGCAATTTTATTAACTCTCCTAGAATATATTGCCACATACTTTCCAGAACTGTTGCATGTTTACTCTGACAGCAATTTCGTTGCATTCAGGCTAAGAATCATTCATTGGAGACTACCCTTAAGGGTTAATAGATCTTGAGTTCTGGGATCAGATTCTTTTTCCCCTCCCTCATTTCCTCATCTTGATTAGTTAAACCTGATTAGGTGGTAAAAATCTACTTGTTTAGATTCTTGCACATTCAGTTTTATTGAAAAGGAGGGGAAAATAATTGGTTTTAAAAGGAACAGGACTACTTGGTAATGTACCTGAGAACACTAGGTAGACTTTCATTCCTTTGCTTTTTTGGCGTGAGGCTATGGCTGGATGTTAGTAAGACAAGCTTGATATCCTTGTGATTGTGGTTATGCTATACTTGTAATTGGTGTAGCAGGTTTCCATTACAGTGACTAGAGTCTTGGATACGTTTTGAATTAGTATGATTAAAGACTTGGGGAAAGTAGATCATTTAACTTGGTGGGTTCTAGATGGGGTCTCAGCAGGATTGCATTAAAGCTCTTCAATCTCAGAGCAGAATGACAAATTTAGTCAGTTTTTGCCTTTTCAGTAAAACTAAACAAATTAACTGAAATGGTCTTAAAAACCCCCAACTTATTTTGTGTGGGAGAGTATTCAGATTTTAGTCTTTACTGAGTTTTCTAGCAGAGTAATAGATTAATCTTTCTGCTGATGGATGGTGACTCCTCTCTCAAGCCAGTTGCTGTTTGCAAAGTGGTGTGCTGTTGCATGTAGGGCAGGTATCAGTCCTTTCTTGGGCTGTCAGTAGAAGTTGTTTTAACATGACATCAAGGCTTCTGTGTAAAGATTAGAAACCCTTGAACTTCACATCAACAAATTGTTGGCATTGGAATAATAATGCCTTGGGCAGTAAAAATACTCAGTATTTTGGAGTGAAGATAAGTTAGCAACTAATGATGTTCCTGGACAGTTGTCATTTTGTCTTCCATCTTGTAAATGTCAGAATATAATGCCTTTCATTTACTTTAATGAGCTTGCGTTGGTTTCATAACCTGTGGTTTTGTTTCTGTAGTGACTGAACTAAAGTGGAACCGTATTATGGTGAAATATCCAGGCATCTTTGTTTCTTTTGTGTCATGGAAGTCACTCTGCTACTGTAATGTCTATTTTGTTTAAGTTGCACTGCAGTATTTGTCATTCTGATTTCAGTGTCTGACTTTTTTCTCTTTGCATGTGGTAGGTTTCCATAAAGCATGTGAGAACAACTTATTAGAGTATGCATCTGTTTCTCATGGTGTTTCTGATTGTGATCAGCTACCACCTTATTATGCAGGCACTTGCTCAAATTGCTTTACTTGTTAAAATGTTTGGGGTTTTTTTTCTGTTCTTCAAAGGATTATTTTGTCCATAGAACAGGCTTTTTGCTGGGTAGGAGGATTAAACAGGGCATGTGCTGCTCACCTTACGCAAGAATATAAAATAACTAATCATTTATATTTGTGTATGCATGTCTGCTCACACAGTATGTAAAGTAACTCTTCCAAGAATCCCAGTATCGAATTGTGATATCAGCTTCCTTAGTCAGCTCTACAGGAGGTACCCCAGACAAGCACAAAGGTGGGATGCTGTTCCCTTTAAGGGCATTGCCCCTTCCATTTACTTTACTCTGTGTTTAGAAAATTCATGGCAGAAATGGGCAAATAAATGTCCATTTTCTGTGTTCTTTGTAGAGAAAGTGGTGTACTACCAGTAGTTTGCAGTATGTAATCGCCTGAAACTGCTACTGTGGCAGACTGTGATCTTTATCTGGGTAGTTTAGTACAGTGTTCATCAATAATATAAAGCCACGCTTTTAAAGGTGCTTGGTATCAAGCCTGCAGGTAACAGCCTGCAGTGATAAACCAGGAGACAAGGAAGGGCCCTAGAGCTGCATGACCTGACTGAAAGATAGGAGAAACACGATCTCTCTGCTTCTACATAATTTACACTGTTTGCAGTTAGGAGTGTTGAGTGCTTGCTGTCTCTGCTGCCGCCACTCTGGAAGCTTCACACACATGGATAAACAAAAAGTGCAGTTACTTCTGTCCTGGATAGCCAGGCACACTCCTTATGATGGTCCTTCCACAAGTTTGCTTCCTTGCACTCTGCCTTTGAGTGAGGCAGATGCACACTGCTGGTGACGAGCTGAGCCTGCGTTGTAAGGCAGCCTGATTTTAAAATCTAAACCAAATTTAAAACCACTGAAAAATACTATAATATTTGTTTTGAACAGCTGGTCTTTAGACTCCAGAGATGCTGAAGCAGTGAAATGTAAGAAATATTATTTTTATCAGGGTGATCTTTGCAATTTGATCATCTTAAAGCTTACAGAGGAAAGGCTGTTTTATATGATGAGTTGAAAAAAACCTGAAGACTTTTCTCTATTTTCTTGTATATTACAAGACTTTTCTTGTATATTACAAGCAATAATTATTTTGGCCAGTGACCCTGAAGAGTACATCAATGACTGTATAACCACTAAATGTACGCAATTATATATTTGGGAAATCAGTGAGTAGCGTGAATTTGCTGTGGTTGCACATGTGATGAGAGCAAGAAGATTTTTCAAACTCAGTGTCTTAGATGTTGACTTTCGGTGTAGTCAGCTTACAAGAGCTGCAAAGTCATCTGGTTCATTCATTCATAGATACTGTGTGTGGTTATTTAAAATAGCTGGTTATGGTTGCTTCATCTTGATTAACTAACGTGAGAAAGTAAAGAAAAAAACCCCAAATACTTTTGAAAATGTGAAATAATTATAGTACAATTGTGACCTACTTGGCTGCTTAGAACAGTTGAATTGGAGATGAATTGGGCTGTGTCCATATTCCAACGAATCTAAGACCTGTTTTTCAGAGACGCCTTGTTCCTCTGTCTCCTTTAATGTGGAGTACCTGGTTTTACACCTACCTTCTTGTTTTAAAATGTACCTTGTCCCTACTGAAGGTGATTTTCTTGGCTGGGGATTGGAGGTGGGTGGGGTGATGAAGCTTCATTATATGAAATGGAGAGAAAAAATAGTTCTGTCAAGGTTTTTTTCATGTATAAAATGTCCTTCCTTCTGGAAGCAACATTTGGTTGGAAATGCTGACAACACTCACTAAAGGACAAAAAAGGTCTCATTTTGAAAGTTACTAAGATGTTAAGATGACAGTATCACGTACTTCTGGATGCTCATAGTGCATAGTTTTCTGTTGCTTCCTATTGAATGGAACTAGTTTTCTAGTCAGACTCTGCAATGTCATATCAACCTTTTGTATGACCAAAGGAGATTCCTGTGAGGGAATGTAGATAGTTAAAAAATGAAGAAAGAACATTTGCTGCTGTTAAACTAGAAAAGTGCACACCTCTTGTGGTGTGCTGTCACAGGCAATGGGCTGATGTGCTAGAGAGAAAATGTGAGTGCAGTCAGGAAGACTTCTCATTCATGTGCTGACATAGAACATGAGAGCTGACATTTTGTGAGTCACTTCTCTTGGCAAATATGGGAAGTATTGGGTTTAGTTTCAGCAAGAGATAACAGAAAAAAGAGTTGACATTAGCACAAACCTTTCTGTAATCTATCTTTATCTAGCTTAAAGTTTGAGTAGCTAAGCACTCTGAGATCTTGATGTGTGTTAGCCAAGCAGGGCAGGAGAGGCTTAGTACTGTTGTGAAACAAAAAGCCTGAGTAGATACCCACAGTAGACACACTGCTCAGTAAAGTTAGAAAGTCATTCTTGTGATGTTTTACTAAAGTCATGATGGATTAAGGACAAAGGCAGGAGGAAGTCCAGAAGTTCAGTGGACTTTGTGGTCATGAAATTCATACTTTTCCTCTGACCTGTGAGAATATTTTTCAGACTCTTGGTGGTGTTTGCCTGGGTTTTGAATTCCAGGCATGTGAAAAAAGTCAGTCTCTGTCTGAGTGTACAGACTGAAGATGCCCATCAGGTTAAAGCAAAATCTGCTGTTGTGCAGATGCATTACAAGGTTATGTTACAATTCTGATAATTTCCTGAAGTGCCTCTTGGCTGTCCACTTTAGAGGAGATTTTTTTGTCACTCAAAAGGCATACCTGCATCTTGTCATTGACACCGTGGAGGACTAGACATGGAATTAAAAATTCCTGGAAATAAACCTTTTAATTGTTGTATTTCTGATCTGATGGCCATATGTGTGTTTTATGTGTGTCCCTGTCTCTCCAGCCCCAGCTGTGACACTGAATCACCATATTTGTACAGTCACTGTTTGGTAAAAATTGAGACAACTTCAATTATCTATGAAGCTAAAAACTGCTGTTTTCTGGAGATGGAAAGAAGTAAGGAAGCACATATTAAAAAAAAAAAAAAAGCAGCAAAGCAGATAAAAAACAACAGGCCAAAAATTGGTTAGGCTAGTGCAGGATTTTATAGCACGTCTTTAAGCTGCCACAGATGTGATTTCTGGTAAACTGTAAACAGTTCTTTAGTTATTAGGAGTCCTTTGATTGAAGTATTTTGGAGTGTTTCCACCTGAATCACTGCCAGAATGATGGTTACACTGAGTTGATTTGCTGGAATACCCAAATAGCTTAAAAACCTATCCTGTGAGTTAATATAGCTGACTTATTCCAGAGGCCTTTGATCATATTGCTGTTGGTGATGTGGGGAGTTGCTGGGAGTTGCTGAAGTTGGTATTAAGAGTTTGGAGCAGTTGGATGTGACATATGGTAGGAAGCTGCAGCTCCTTCTGCTTTGAAATCCCAGAGATTAGTGGTGCTACTGGGAAGCTCTGCCATCCATCAGGGGTTTAAAAAAGTGACTATTCTGCTTTTCTTGAAATCGACATCAAAGTAAAGTTAGAGGAGACTTCCAGAAAGGTAGTGGCTTACCCTACCATTGACACAAGACATTGAAGTAAATGTCTTAAGAAATGTGTAAAACCATTTGTTTACTTCGGTGATGTTCTGTACCTTTTCCAATTAGGGCTTATAAGAATGACCTCCGGAATAAAAGGCATTTGATAAACTTTCTGTTGGATTTTGCTTCCAACTAGACTGTTCAGGACTTCTGCTGAACCTGTACAGCAGTCTATCAGGAATTCTCTAGTAAAGCTGATGTATTCCTGAATTATTTTTCAAGGTATGAGTGTGTTTAAAAGCTTTCCAAAACACCTTGGATGACTTCTTTTAGTAGGAACTTCTCTTGGAAGTTTAGAGGTGGTGCTGGGACTCTGTCTAGACAAGCTGATAACATTTTGCTTGCATCGTGTCTGAAAATGGATTAAAATGGAAACATTCAGGGTAAAGCTAAATATATTTTTCAATTAGATAAAGGTGCATTCTGCACAAGTTGTGAGCCACCTGTACATGAGCTAGCCATGGACTGAGCTTTGTAGCCACCACTAATGAAAGGGTAAAGCTGCAGCGAGTGGTTTGGTTGGGAGGCAAACGATGTTTGCATTACACCAGTCCCATATCCCAGCTCTGTCCGTAACTTCTGTTTCAGGCAGATGTGTCATCTGAGGTACGAGCTGAGAGTAGGCAGAAAAGATTGCGTAAGATGCGTTTGTGGATTTGCATCCCTTCAGAGTTTTTCGCTGAGTCCTTGTATTGTGGGTTGCTAAGAAAACTGCTCAAAGTGTTTTGTGTCTTCTCTGCCTACCACCCAACTTGGTGGGGTGGGTATGTACAGACTGGTGGATGAAAGCATGGCTTGGTCCCAGGTGTTTCTGCACTGAGAGTGTAGCCCCTTGATATCTTTGAATTTTGTGTAGTGTGTCTGTTGCTATGCCTTTCATCTGTATCCTTATTTTATAAACCTTACTGCATTCTCTGCTCATGTTGTTTGTCTGTAGACCTTTCTGGTTGTATTTTTTTCTCTTCGTCCACAATTTTTTCCTGCCTTTGTCCATGCCTTTTTTTTTTTCCTTGATGTGAGAAGCAAGTAGAAATTTCTTATTTCAGTATATAACTTAAGCATATCCCTAAGCTTGTAGTTTTGATGAATGGCCTAAGTCAGCCTCGTTCTGCACTGTATGTTGACCTCCTCTCTTGCATTGGCATCAGAGAGCACAGGGCTGCACAGACAGGGCAGCAGTCTCACTTGGAACCAACCCTACCAGAAAAACCCAAGCTGATTTAATTTATAATGTGGCCATATGCCTGCCAGCAAAAACATAAAAGTATTTAAGGACAATCTGAAGTACTCTGAGCTAGTGTCTTTAGACTGGGGGTTTGTCATCCTTATGTTATTTCTGATAGCACTCATTGGAGTTGGGTGTGAAGGGTGATGGTGGTTTTGCATTGGCTTCTTATGCTTTCTGTGGCTGGGGGAGAACACAGCCTATGCAGGTTTCTTTTTTTTCCACACTTCTTATCTTTACAAGAAATACTTGCTTGACTCTTACTTTGGTCATACATGTGTAGCACAGCTGAAGTCAGTGGGGCTTCACCCTGGCACCTTGGTCTGCCAGTTTGCAGACTCAGTTTATTTACCACCAGAGATTGACTGTGTTTTGTCTTTCATGACAAAACAGATGCTTGTCTTCCTTCTGGAATGCAGGTCTGTTAGATTTTTATATCTGTAAGGAATCTGGCACTTTCCTTTCTTTTTAATGTGGGACTGTATTAATTATTAAGTAATTACTGGTTAAAAATATGTGGTGTGTTATTTAAATATCTTCTGATCTGATTACTCTTAAATACATAATGGATTAAAAAAAAGTTCAGATTATAGTAATGACATACATTGACTTTGTTTCTTTTTTTTATTTGCTCCCTTCTCTTTATGTGAATGATGTATTCATGCTTCTCATCACCGTTGCTGGGGTTTTTTGCCAATCATCTAGAAAACCACCTAAGGTAAGTATTTTGTCTCTTTTTACATTTGTTTCTGCTTGGAAATACTGAGCATTGCAGGAGTATTGGGCATATTGCTGTAGTATGTGATGAATAGAATTGTTAAAGGAAGAACATATTAAAAAAAACATCTATTCTCCAAGTTAAAAGCTTTGTGATTTCAGAAGGATATGTTCTAGTCTAACTGACATGCAGGCAAGGCACATGGCTTGTTAAAGCTGTGACCAGGACAAGCCAAAACTTTGATGCAGTCACAGAAACATTCAAAAGACTGAATAAATATTATGTGTAAAATATACACATAGTTCTGCTTAAAAGTTAAAATACTGTTTTTAAAAAGCAACAAAAAATCTAGTAAAAAATAAACAATTTTTGTTTGCACTTGAGGATAGTCAAGAATTAATAATTAGTATAAAAGTTGTCAAAGTGCACCAGAATTCACGTAGAAATGATTGTGTTGTTTGTAGTGCAGGGGAAGGAAAGGAGAACAAGTGATATGTACCTATTGGGGCATTTAATAAAGTACTTCTATCAGTTCTAAATTTGATAGACTTAATAAAAGACAGTTTGATCATTGTTAAACATTTTTTTAAAAGGAAGAAAATGCTCCTTTCTGTTGTTGTAATTCCACCAGAAAAATTGTTTTTACAAGAGCTTTCATTTTCTGTAGTACATCATTTGTGTTCCATTATAGGCAGATAAAATTATTCTGGGCATTATGTAAAAGCTGACGTATGGCCTTGTATGACAAAACCAGAACAGCTGCACGCTTGTGCATAAATGTCACATTATTGTTAGGTATAGTTGGATAGTCATTAATATCCTTAAGCTATAGTGCTGAAACTTACGATGTTATGTGAAATGTTTATCAGATTGAAACAGAAAAAGGTTAGTACCATCTGTGGAAAATACCCATTGCTGGGTTTATAAAGATGTGATATTGGTATAAGATTTCTTAATTTATACAGTTTTTAGGGTACCACATATAGTTGATTTTCAAATTAAAAATTTTTCAAATCAAATTTTGTAAATGTTGGAAGTCTCTGTCTTTAATGTGCTAGTTTATTGTCAGCCGTGGTTAAATTGTTTTCTCAATTCAACTTGGTAGCTCAGAAGCTGTGATAGGAAAATTTATATAAAATATAAATATAAATTTATAAAATATAAACACATATTTATAAAAGCTATTTTGCTTTATATTTTGCTATTTCTACAAACATCACATTTAAGTGTGATTTTGTGACAAAGGTAGGGCAGTTGTTCTGAGCTGAGATCTGTGAGCTGTTCCCCAGGGTGCCTTTGGATTTTCTCTCCATCCTTCTTCAGCCGTGTCATAGGTCTTGTGTTTGTCATACGGTGACCAACTTTTTTTTTCAGTTCTTAATTGCTTCCATTTACATTTCACTTACTGATGTAGACTCTGTTTGCCATTTCCTTATGTATCTCCTTTATTACCTATCTCCATCAGCAGTTGTAAGAGGGATGTAGGAACAGCTGCCCGGTGAATGAAAACTTCTCTTCCTAAGTTCTCCCTTCCTTTTCTTTTTAGGAACTGGGTAGCCCAATAAGCCACCCAACCTGTCAGACTAACTGCTTTTCAATGAAAACAAAATATGGTTAATTGGCCATCTCTTGGTCAGATGGAAATGGCTATTAAACATTGGCCTTATATTTGCAACATTTTATAGCTGCATAGACAATGTGTTAGGGATTGTGTTCAATCTGGGTAATGCATTGCTAAATGCTGGAAGCCCCAGACTCTGCCTGGCCTATACTGAGGATTAGACTTCAAAAGAATAATGAATGTGAAATTAAACTCCTTTTTAAGCTAATTACGTAATTTGGCTTAAACTGGCAAGCAGTTAATATTGGATATGGTACTCATTACTTGTAAGTAGTTTGCATAAGTATACTTGCATGCATAAACCCTTAAAATTATTGATTCTGCAAGCCATTGGTAAGGAACCTTAATGAAAACAAGTGCTGAAGAACGTTGCTTTGGCTTTTTAAAATGTGAACGCCCCTTTGGCTGTGTTTTCAGATTCTGTGAGACATGGCTGCAGCAGCAGGCACAATGGCTCTACTCATTAAAAATCTAATTAAAATCTGAAATTTCATTCTTAAGCCACACGTACAGATGAATTTGAGAGAAAACTCCAGATTTTTCACTGTCGTATGTGATGGATGTGTGGACCTGCTTCCCAGTTTGCCTTATTGAAGAAGCTGTAACCTCTAGTTGCCTCCTTAGCAAAATAACCAGCAGCTCTCTTACACTGCTGCAGGTGTTTGCTGAAGCAATCAAAGCCCCATATCTCTTGTTTTTCTTAAATGTTGTGGTTACCAGAACAAATACTTTGTGCAATTTCTAACAGTTGGTAACACTCCGAGTGTAGTTCTCTATAGCCTAGAAATGGCCTGTATAACTTATTTTATTTAGGGTAATGTGCACACTTACAATGACTCTGGATACAGCAGTACCAGGATCCAGCACTTCCCAGCTAGTTCTTTCTCATAAATTTCCATTTTTATATGATTGTGCTGAATGTACCCACTTCATCCCTTCATTCAGAATCTTTGGTTTAGAACCTACTACCCTAGTGTGGCAGGTGGCTGGCAGCTTCCTTTTATCTAGCTTTCTCTTTTAGATGCTCGGATGAAGTATGAGATACAGAATCTTACAGAAAATAAGAACATTTTAAGGCTTGTTTGTTAATTACCTCTATTGTTTAAAAGCCCAGGACACTATTAATGAGAATAAAGAGTACTATTAAGCGCTTTTCAAAATATAGTTAAAAAATAATTCATAAATGGTGCTTGAAGTTTAAAAAGTTTTGTATATGTCACAGATTTCTCTCTTCACATACATTTCAATAGCTTTGATATAGTAGGTAGATACACTTTTGGTACAAGTTGATAAAGATTTTTGCAAAAACAGCATTTTCAATGCCTGGTAATGCCCAGTTTGAATATTGGCCATTGAGTCTGAGTCTTGAACATTAACAGAACTTCTCATGGCTTTGATAACCATGTTTACAGGGGGGTTAATACCCTTTCCAGGAAATGGATTCTGGGGAGAAAATTTAATAAGAAAAAATAATTACTCTTCACACTTCTATCAGAAAAAGAGCAATACCCACCACTTCCCTTTTAAGGAATAATAATCAATGAAAAGAGGAGAAGGAGGGGAGCACATTAGATGACACTTAGAGTACTTAGTTTTTTCTTCATGGCATAGGTTCTGTGTCTTGACCCTAAGTATGCTTCCATGCTCACCTTGGGATTGCTTGTCCTGCTGTTCCTGCACTGGGCTTCAGAAAAATATAAAACAGTTATCGTTGTGATCATCTTTTCTGTACAAGGGTCATTCTTTTGGTAAGATATGGTCCTACAGATATTTCTCATAAAATGCCTTCCTGATGTACCTGTTAAAGAGCCTAGCTGATTAGGACCGTGTATCTTTCTCCTGTGTGCCTTATTTTTCCCCTGTTAATTCCTGCGTTTGCAATCTGTTTTCCCAGAGGTCTCAGTTGTCCATAAAATTGTTTTGGTTGGGTGAATCCTTAAAGTATGGTTGTTGGGAATGTTCAAGGTTGCTGTTTTGTCATCACTAATCAAAGTAATGTTTAAGTGTTCGCCTGCCTGTTTTAATGGAGAGGGTGGTTTTGCTGCAGCTGCTCTGCATGTTTTGCAGATACTGCATGCCCCAGCAGTTTCTGCCTTTTTGCCTGACACTTTTTTTAAAAAAAAGTAATCTTGTTACTTCTGTTAGAAGGATTTGGCAATTTTCCAGAACAGATTTTATAAATAGACCAAATCCATGCCCTGGCTTTTTATGTTGATTATGAAAACAAGTGAAAATGCTATATTTACATTTGTTTTATTTTGAGATAGAATTTTTCTCTTCCTATTGCATAATCATTTTTGACCTTTTGAAAACCAGTCTGACCAATTCTTACCATTTTAAAAACATCCCAATAAAATCTGCTTTTCTAAGAGACACACTTGGCTGCAAGCACATACTTTAGTTTTAAGAGTCTCTTTGCAAGATCAGTGTTTAAATTAGAAGTCATTGAATGATCCTGTCATCATTTTCCCTGTTAACCAAGGGGGAAATGTATAGGACAATAGATTAAATCGGCCTACAGTACTGCTGTATTGACATTTAAGTCATTACACCTGAGCTTGTGTAGTTAAGTAACCTTTTTAATTGGTCTGTGTGATCCACTGCAGATAGCACTTAGTTTTAAGGGGGGAAGAATGGGTAGTTTTGGATCCTTACAGTAGGGTGTGGGTTTTTTGTTTTTTTTGTAATTGAATTGCTTGTCACTTGGTCGTTGGAGAGACTAGGTATTGTTACCAAGTCCTGTGAGGAAAATTTCCATACAATTGGAATATGGAATGAGAAACAGTAGTTCTTGGACTACAGAAGTTACAAAGAGGGTTAGTGTTCTTACTGATGACATGGTTTTATGCCTAGGTTTGATGATCAAATGCACAACAGGTAATTTAAAATGCCCCCTACTTATGTGGATGTCTGAAGACAAGGTGCAGTAACTGCTGCATTTTACTTGCAGTTCAGTGGCCAAACAACATCTTTGACTCAGTCACATCAGGGGAACATCCTGATTCATGATGATGTCTGATTCTGTTTGTGCCGCAATGGGTGACTCAGGCCTCCCTCTTAGATTACTATTATGGGTTTGTTTGTTTTTTTCTTCAGAAGGGAATTCCAGAACTCATTTCACTCTTACGGACTAAGTGTTGTCTCAGTATTGAGTCTTCTCTCAGGCCATTTCATGTGTTTTCCATTAAGCTGGTGGAAAGGGAAGGAGGTGAGGTTACTGTGCTAACCCGGTGTTACCTTCTGGAATATTTGCAGCAATAGACTCTTGGCAAGAGTTAGAATACAACGTATCTGTAGACTACATTGAGTAGTAACTCTGAATAGCAGGGACTTCAAGATGTTCTTCATTCCCAAAAGCCAAAAGAAAATGATCTATCTTCTTCCACACCTCCAGATTTGTCTCTAGGGCATTTGCATGTTTTGGCTAACAGAGCCTGTGGCTCTTGCTCTACATTGACATGCATGGTTTGTCACACAAAGGAGGTCAGCTGTTGGATGAACAGGCAGAGAAACTCTTGACCCAGGCGAAGTTTTATTAAAAAGGTGGTTTGGGATTTTCCCCGCCTCTTGTGCTCCTCCCCTCCCCCCAAAAAAACCCTCAAAATACAACCCAAATAAAACCGGAATATATATTGTTAACTCATCCGCAGTCAGTTTATCATGGCAAAATGTGGAAAATACACTGCAGCTTAAGGTGTGTTTGTAGCAATCTAAAGCTGTAAAATAGCAATGTTAAATCTCTGTGTCATGATGTTCTCAAACGTGCAGGAAAAGAAACTTGGATCAAATCCCAATGTGTTAAGTGGTTTTACAACCACTGGACACTGTTCCGGGTTTTCAAGCTCTCTGAGTGCAATACTGAATCTCATTCAGTTTCTACCTTGCTGGAACTCTTGACTGAAGTGATATTAAGTCTTTTCATTAGAGCAGGCTTTGATAGCTTGTTTCTCTAATAGAGCTACATTTTCTATTTGTAGTTTCTGAACTTCCTCTACTGAGATGGAGTACTGTACTCTTAGTTTAGGCAGGTAATCTAATACTATTTATTTGCTCCTTAAGGCTTATAAGTTGTAGTGCTCTTCATTGAGTATCAGAAGTCCATCCCATGGTAAAACTTTTCTGTATGTTGTGCTGATGTCTGCTAAATAGTCGTCTGGCCAAATTCTGTATATTGAGTCCTTGTGGTGCTGTTTTGTTAATGTTGGCAGAAACACTTGTCAGTGTTAGTGCCTGGAGAGGAGTCAAGTTAATTATTAGATTTTGTCTGTCTTTTGAAATCTGTATTAGGGTAAGAGTAAGGAGTAATCTGTATAGTGTATCATACAGATAGAAAATAAGTAGCTTTGTAACTCTTAAGATTACACAAAAATATTCCTGCTGATGAAGCCTTTTTACAGTTCTGATTTAGAATCTACAGAAATAGTAGAGCCTAACTGCAATTACACAGTCATAGATACGTACTGCTTTGAAATAAATGTCTTGTGGCCAGGGTTCCTAATTTGTCTTTTTATGTTCTTCTACAGGTGTTTGCCTTCGATCACTGCTTCTGGTCCATGGATGAATCAAACACCACAAAATATGCAGGTAAACTATATTCTATACATTGGACAGAGTAAATAATTTGAGAACATCTGGGAGTTTGAGCTTTTGTTTTGTGGAGTTGGTTTGGAGTTGTTTTTTCTTTGCATTTTGCACTGTGATGTCCAAGTGACTTCTTCACAGAGGCAGATTTATCACTTTTACAGGGATTGAGTCATCTGAGTGCTGGTCTCTCTGTTGAGAAGGAAAGCAAATTTTAAGGTGCCTGGGACACTGTTCAGGAGGGATGCTTTTGCATCTAAGCCATAGCGTTCTTTTTTAAATTGCCTGCAAGAGCCTTTTGTGATTGTTTCTGTCACTTAAAATTTCATTTCTGCATCAGAAATTATTCTGACTGATGCTAGTGATGAACATGTGTGTTTTCAGTGCTCTGCATCTCTGTGCCTGAGAGTGGAATAAAGCATGTTCTCCTCAGATGGTGTGGTTATCTCAGGTCTTTCAAGTGATTCATAGCCTGACTGTTCAGATCTCTAATGTGTTTTGAGTGATCAGCTTTGTGACTCCTTCCTCCCAAAAGATGGATAATCCACACAAGATTGTAATCCTAGCAGTTTTCTCATAACTGGATTTGTCTATTAGTATATTCATATTTTATAATAGGACATGGTTTGGTAGAGAGAGCTTTGAACACAGGAATTTCAAGGCTGTCATCTATGGAAAGGAAAAAACTCCAAACATTCAGTTTTGTGGCCCATAAGAAATCTTGAAGGATGATACAGTTCATTACCTCAAAGTTTGAGATCAGTGGTCTCATAAATGAACTGCCATATACGTGTGTTAAAATATATCTCTGACTACTGTAGCCTCTGGTATGAAGTCCCAAATCTTAAGGATTGCACTTGATCATAGATTCTGCCATATTTCCTAATTGCCTGAGCAAAGAGAGGCTTCTTCAGGAAAAGAAGCTTTTTCACTGGTTCAGCTTTCAAAAGCTGTGTTTGCACTGAACAGATGCACTGCACAGTACTTGTAGTTCAGGCTGGGAGAGCCATTGGAGCCCGCAGCATATTCTTATGTGCCTGCACACCCCTGTTTCCTTTAAAAGGAAGATGGTGATGATGTGCACCCATGTCTTGGTCCCATGTGCCTCCAGCATGCACATGGGAGCTGCAGCTGTTGGGTACACTGTGGCACTAACCCACTGGCAGAAAAGGGATAGACAAAAGAAACACTCCTGACCAGTTAAACTTGTTTCTGGCTCGGTTTAACCCATCTCGAGGTGAATTCAGTTGGGTTCTAGATCTATTTATTTTTCATTTGAGTCAAAGCTGGATCTCTCTAACATGTTTCAGAATTTGTAATTGGATTTGTCTTATCTGAGAACTGAAGGTTTATTATTTGTATGTAAATTAACCTCTTGTTGGACTGGTTTCTACAAAACTCTGGCTTGCATCTCTTTCATTTTCTTACTGGTCAGAAAGCTGTGAGGTTGTTATTTGGCCTATTCCAGTTCATTTTCCTGCCTGGGAAAAAAGAAAGCCAAAACTGGGATTTTTGTTGGCGTTAGGGTTTTTTGTTGTTTTGTTGGGGGGGGGGGTTGTGTTGTTTGTTGGGGTTTTTCTCTTGGTGGAAGGATGTGTGGGAGGATTTGTAGTGGTTTTTTTTTCTTTCCAGAAATATGCTAAGAATGTGAGCTTTATGACTTGCATACAAAAAACAATGGTTTCACTGATTTTGTTCTTCTTCTTGTTGTTGTACGGTCATGAAGCTAACTTGTGACTGCTAGTCTTTATGTTCTAGCACATAATGAATTTGATACAGTATCAAAATGAAAGTAATTAAAAAACAAACCCAAAGTGTTTCAGGCCTAAGTTACCGGGTTGTTGGCTTGTTCACCTGCTTGTGCATGAGCTGATGCTTTCCTATACTACAGTAGCATTTCTTGGTTTAGATCCAACAAACGAAGTGTTGATATGGCAGTATTTAAGTTTTTATATAGTTCTGATATTAAGGCTCCCTCAGTCTGTTTCACAGCTTGGCCTAAATGACTGTGTGTATTCGTTAACAAAAAATTTACAATAACTGGATTTGGTTGGGATTTCTGGTAACTTCTTTGCCTCATGGAACAAACCTCCATTGTCCTAGACACCTTGCAAATATACACCTTGTCTTACATGCTGAGATTGTTAGTTCTCTAACAGTCTTTGGTAGAGTCCACACAATCCATTTGACCACCTGACTTTTTGAGCTGAACTGGAATTGCTAGGATGCTGGACTACAGAAGGAATGCTATCTGAACGATACGTGCATTAAACACTCCCTGCCCAAAGTAGCTCTCTGTGGATGTGTAAGTTTAATGTCATTGGCAAGAGCAGGGATTAGTTGCACAATTAAAAGGAAACGTGTATAAAGCTTGAAAGCTAAGTCCAGAGTTCTTGAAAATGTAAGTTGTGTATGAGCTTTAGGCTGAAGTAAAATTCTCAGAAAAGGCATGTGCGACAAATTTTATTTCCTTTGAAAAGCCCTTTTCCCTGTTTCACAGAAATACAGTGGAATATGATACAGTGAAAGGTTTAACAAGTACAAGTCTACTCTGTTAGTCATTGCTCTCTGTGCAGAACCCAAATGTGCTTATCTTGCATTATGTTGAATAGATATACAGTTGTGTATATCACACTGTATTAAAGATTTTGCTGCTTGACAGGTGGGACATGAGAGCACAGAATGGTGTGCATCATAGGCAATGTATGTGAATAACTCTTCCTTGTTGTTATTTTTTTTAAGGCCAACAAACCCAAAGTTTGTCCACTCCTGGAAATGCACATTTGTTACAGGATCTTTAAAACTATCACACATGATCAGACTGGCTTTATTTCTCACTTTATTGATTAACATATAGTACTACCAGCACTTACTAATACTGTTCACTCAAGAGCGAGACTCCTGTTTGGATAAATGTAATTTCATGGGTAATTGATACAATTCTCAGACTCTGGGGTTGCAGGGCTGACCATGACATAGGGTACGATGGTACTAGCCATCTCTTTCTTTTATGAGAGATCTTCAACTTCTTTGGCTGAACATAAGGCTTATTTTCTTCATATTAATTTTCTTTCTGTACTCATGTTCAGGAAGTACCTACCTTATCTTTCCAGCACTTGAAAACATGGGGAGTGTTGCTGTTGGCAGCAGAATTGCTTTTTTAGCAATTTTTTTTCTGTTGAAGTGGAAACTGTGTTCTAAAATTCTAAATGATCCAGCGATATCACCAACAGAAATAGTGAAGGTAACCTTAGCATGATGAAAAACTTCTAGAGGGCATCTTTGCAGCTGTCCTTGCAGGACTACCTCTCATAAAGACAGCAGGGAGTCTGGAGCACAGAAGAGAAGTAAAATCCTTACAAGACTTCGTGGAAGTGTTGCTCTGATCTCTGCCCCCCAAGATAGGGGGGCTCTTTAACTGCTTGATATCCTGTTTTAGAGGGGGCCCCCCATCCAACCTGTCCTGAAACACTTCCAGGGACAGGGCCTCCACAGCTTCTCTGGGCCACCTGTGCCAGTGCCTCATCACCCTCACAGTAAAGAATTTTTTCCATATATCCCATCTAAGTCTATGCTGTTTCAGTGTGGGGGGCTTTTTGTTTGTTTTTTGGTTTGTTTTTTACACTGTGTATTGATGCTGTGCATTTCTGAACAGTTTGTGTCATTCCAAGCAAGGAATGGTTTGTACTGATCATAACATGCTAGCTCCTGCACCATTTTTCTGATGATTTTTTTCTGAAATACCTATGGGTATTTGGTGAAAATATGGATCTCTTATTGGAAAGGGGTGAAAAAGAAGCCAATGAAGTTTTTGAGGAGGGAGGGGAATTTGGTTGTAGGACAGAATGAGTTTGCCTTGGTCTGGAAGAGGGATGAGCTTTGTCTACAGGCTGCAGTAGAGGTGTTTTGAGAGTAAGCAAAATAGCTTATTACCGTTTGTTCTTGACTTGAATGGGTCAAGTTCATGGATAAAGGACACACCTGCTTTCCTTGAAAAGCTCACAGAGACAAATAACTGCTCGGCATTTTGGTAAAGAGAAGGATATTGAGAAATTCTCAGAGATGAGAACAAAGAATTCTTTTTACAAGCCTGGACAACAGTAAGAGTCTATTGAAGTCTGCAATGAAGTGGATTTTTAAAAGGAAGAAAAGAAACCCTTCAGTTTGAGAAGGATTCAAGGGATGGCATAAATAACTACTGCAGCACTTAGGCAGGTCCATTCCTAGGACCCTATGCTGCATCCACTTGCCCGTGGATTTTTCATGAACTCCCTGCATCATGTTTGGCGTGAAATCTCAGCTCTGTGTTTCTACAGGCTACATTGTCGTAAAAGGCCATGCACCCGACTTTGAGTTAAGCTGTAAGTTTATAGGAAATACGTATGCTGACTGCAGCACTTTCTTTTAAAAGGAAGCAAACCAGGCAATTGGCTTAAAGAACTCTACCTTTCTACCCTCACGAGAGGTAGTGAGTTGTGGATTTTGAGCAGACAGAAGTGTCTTGTCTGTTTGTAGTTTGGCTTAACATTGAAGCTGTTTGGGTCTGCAAGAAAAATTCACCAAACTTTGCTTCCCTTTCCTCAAAGGATGGCCAGAGGGGAGATCCTGGCCTGTTTTCCTTATTTGCTTGCCCTGGGCTCCCTGGCAGCCTTGGGCGTGCTGTCCCCAGCTTGTCCTTGTTCTGAGAAAGGGGGAGAGGGAATGGATGTTTCTGGCCTTATAAAAAGCTCTATTGTCTCAGCCAGGTGGAAGATTGGGAATTCCCATCTTAAAGACAGTAAGAGCTAGTGTAGGGGAAATCCTTCTGTTAAGTAAATTTTTTTTACAATTTCTCCCTTTTGCTGAAAATTAAGTCATAATCAAATTAAAACCCCTGCTTACCTCTTTAAATGCTAGGCTCTGTGGAAGAAAAGTCCTGTAAATAAGAAAAGGTATGAATTGCAGGCAGTATAGGTTTATTTAGCAAAACAGAAATGCAGCAGTGAAGACACTGAATCTCCATTGTATCTTTTGACTGTAAGTGCATATGGACATAATTCTGTATAATACAGAGTTTGTAATCAATTTGCAGACCCACTAATAAAATTCATGGGGAAAGCAGTGAGGTTTCTTAATGAAAAATCGCAAAATATCATGGATGATATACTGTTACCCTCAGTGCCCTGCATTTGCAAATCAATAAAATATCCGTAATTGAAGTTCAGCATTTTGTGCTCTTTTCTGTGAGTGCACTTAAAACCAAATCTTATTTTATCCCATGATCATTTGAATGGTTACTATAAACAGCGCTCTTTAATGACCCCTTTGTCTATGTTGGTATTGCCGAGCTCTTAAAATATGTAATAAAAACATCATTTTAGAGTTATATATCAGTGTCTGATTGATTTTCTGTTTGTGATGATAGTTTGAAAATTAAGTATCTCCTAAAAAATAAATCC
The DNA here is from genome assembly GCA_036785705.1 of Acanthornis magna. Classification (NCBI taxonomy): domain Eukaryota; kingdom Metazoa; phylum Chordata; class Aves; order Passeriformes; family Acanthizidae; genus Acanthornis; species Acanthornis magna. The sequence goes on along the minus strand of JAWUZG010000025.1, from coordinate 21,856,424 downwards.
AACTTTGCCAATGGGATTTAAAGTGGATTCTTTCCCTGATATTTAGCAGTAAAGAATCTGCAGGTCATCTTACGGTTATTATGACCAAACATAGTTTTGAAACACTTTGGTATTTGCTTTTTTTTTTTACATCTGAAGCATGGAGGAGGTAACTGGTTTATTGCTTGTCAGAAGTGGGTAATAAAAATTTTTTCCTCTTCTGACAAATGGTTTTATCCTCCACTCAGAATCACTGTGTAATGTAGATATACTTTTTTTTTTCTTATAATATTTATATTCAGCTTCAATCTTTTCTTGATTTAGTGTTCTTGCTCAGCAAGATACTGAATGGCTCCCTCAGGAACTGGTTAGAAAGCAAATTTTTGTCTGTTCTACATTCTTAGTAAAATCTTTTGCTTATATATTTCATTCATCAGTAGTTGAACATTCTCTATTTCTAGGTTGTTGAATAGTGCTCTCTCAGCCTACGTACTATAAAATGACCAAATGACCTCTAGTTGAAAGAGAAGTGACTGAATATGCATGGTGAAGGAAATGGAGTTACTCCATAGGTTTTAATTCCTATATTCAGCATTTCTGAATTGTGTTAATCCAAGTCCAGTGACACTTTGGAATTTTAGAAATTCAGCTAGAGAGATACACAAAGACCATTTGATAGTGCATTGCTGCATTAGTTTTTTCTTTACAGGAGAAATTAGGTTATAATTTAAGGAAAATAAATGGAAAAAAAGATACTTTCTTACATGCTTCTAAAACATTCTGTAGTCATTCCAGAGGTGGTTCTGCAGGACTTTTCTGGGCTACGGAATGTAGCTGTTCTCATAAATAATTGTGTATCTAGATTATTTTTTATGCCAGTATATTCCATTTTGGGACTACTGAAGTCACTGTTGCATCCACTGTAAGAAAGAACTTCATGTAACTGACAATTGCTGAAACTCCCATAGGAAGATGAGAGAGGCAGCTGATCACAGCTGCTCAGAAAGTCACCAGGCAGTGAATGTAAGTTTAAAACCATACACCAGAAGGTGAACAAATACTGTCCTTAGCTCAGCTCTTCTTTAGGTGTACACACAGCTGGTGTAATTGCCTGAGCAGAACTCAGAGCAGACAACACATTTGACCCTCTTTGTGGTGTAAAAATTCTGGACTTTCTTATTAAAAACAAACAAACAAAACCAACCACTATGACTGTTTTCATCTTCTACATCTGAAAGACTGAAGTGCTTCTAAAATCTGCCTGGCTCAGGGAGACAGTTTTCAGGCTATGAAACTCTGCAACTGATGTTTCAAATTATGGACTTGGCAGAATACATCCTCAAACAGCCCTTTTGAAGTCTCACAACCTCCTAATATGCATTTTCTCCCTGAATGTATTGGAATGCTTTTCTCTTGGTTCCAGCATCACCTTGCCACAGGGTAAATCATAATAGCTTATGGTGAAATTTGAGGCCAGTTCCCAAGAGAACAACTACTTGTATTCCTATGTGCCCCTAATGTCCCAGTTCACCAACGGGTTTCATTGAAATTTTGTCACCGTACTCTTTTGGGTATAGTTTGTGATTAAATAATGCATATTAATTGCAAAAATGACACTTAAATAAAAAATTCAGACATCTGTGTTTTCTAAGCATTCAACTTATATGACACTTTTTGAAGAACTGCTCACTTTACAAGATAATCAGCAATATTACAGTAATACATGAGTAGCAGCAGTTTTGATCTTATCACTCAGTTGTACGTGAACCATATGTTCATTCATCAGTGCTCTCAAAGTAACAAATAATGTGCAAACCTTTTTTATTCTTGTTTTCAGTAATTTTTAGTATGTTATACAATTTAAAATAAACAAAACCCATTATTTTCTAGGTCAAGAAGTGGTGTTCAAGTGCCTTGGAGAAGGAATTCTTGAAAAGGCCTTTCAGGGATATAATGCTTGTATTTTTGCCTATGGGCAGACAGGTGAGTGCCCTAAAGGGGAAGAACACTGTGCATATGGGAAGTGAGAACAACAAAACATAAATATTAAGGTAGATAATATTTAAAAATTGTATTTTGAAATGTCGTTATATTACATATACATTTATCGCAACCAGTGACAAGTAAATTTCTTAAAAGCAGCTCTGTCAGTATGATCCTGGTTGATACCTGTTGGGGTCTGTTTCAAAACCTGAAAGGAGTAGTTCTTACTGAAGGCTCATTCAGTTTCTAGTGTTTAAGTGTGTTCCAAGGGGTCCCACGTAATGTCCCTGCTGAAAGAAACCTTCAGTATAATTTCTTTTTTTGTTTACCTCTACCTTGTCCAAAGAATAAGCTGCTATCTGTCTGGAATAGCAGGTCAAGTTGTTCTGATACATGCTCCTGGAGCAATCAAAAGAGAATTAACATGTGCTTCTTGAACAAATGAGTAATTCAGAAATTGTATTCTAAAGCATATTCTTCTCCTTTTTTTCTTTTAGGTTCAGGAAAATCCTTTTCAATGATGGGCAATGCAGAGCAGCTGGGTCTGATCCCACGGCTCTGTTGTGCTTTATTTCAGAGAATCTCTGTGGAAGAAAATGAATCTCATACTTTTAAAGTTGAAGTGTCCTATATGGAAATCTACAATGAGAAAGTCAGAGATCTGCTTGACCCAAAAGGGTGAGTAGCTTCACTTTTCCCCACAGCCTTCTGTATTTTTGTCTAAAACTCTAAAAATAGGAATTGGTTTTGGAAGTCCCTGAGAAGGTTTTTTCAGAATGTATGTTTATATAACTTCTTTAGAGAAGATTAGATACAAAACACCAGAAAGAAGAGAATATTACTGTGAAGCTTGTATATGAAATAGTGGAACTGGTATATGAAACTGGTGTGATGATTTAAAACATTAGGATACCATCGTACTGATGCAAACACTATATGAAGTACTTTACTACCAGAAAGCAAGACCACGTACAAGTAAATTCTGGGGTATTTTTGCCATGTGATCCAGGCAGTATTTGTGTAGGAATTTTCATCAGCTGGAAGAAATTTGAAGCTTATTTACAGCTTGGTCCTTATGGTTTAGATGTTGAACTTTTTGAATGTGGAAGGATGATGCCTCAGAATGCACTTAGGCATTCTTTTTTCTGTTTTGTCTACACAGAAATACTGGTTAGGTGCTCTGGCTTGGATATGTGTATACAGGAGGTAGTTTGATAGGACTTTTTCAGCTGAACATTGATATATGTGGTTTATATTGCAATTCTTGAACATAATTGCAGAAGGTGTTATATGCAAGTGTTGCACTTGTATATAACATAACTTGTATGCAACCTGGTTAAAAAGATAGATTTGAGACTTGCTTGGTATGTGTCAATAAAGTGTAGAAAATGCATGACGAATTGAAGCTTTAGCAAATTGCTGTGGGGAGGATTTTTAGTTTCCTTTTTTTTTTCTGCTCACCATTCTTTCTGCCAATTAAGGCATTTCAGGTTTTGTTCCAGCCACAAATACTGGGGTGAGAGTATGCATTAGAAATAATTTATGTATATTGATCAAAACTGGTTCAATTGGTTTGAGTCTTTATTGTTTGAATTACAAATTCTGGAATACTTTCTTCTTCCTGTTACAATTAAAAAGGACATGAATTGACTTCTGCTACATAAAAGGCACTTATTTCATATAACGATAATTTTTAGATATCCATGAAAACTAGTAGATTGTGCATAAAGCCTATTTTATTCCATAGGAGTCGGCAGTCCCTTAAGGTTCGAGAGCACAAGGTGTTGGGTCCCTATGTCGATGGCCTGTCTCAGCTGGCTGTAACAAACTTTGAGGTAAATCTGAACCAGGGACAAGTTTATAAATAACACCTAAGTACAGAAGCAGCAGGAATCTCAGAAGATGTAAACTAATGTCTATCCAGATAACTTGGTTCTTGAGTGACTGTGGTCTCTGACAATTGCAAAAATCTTCCCTAATTCTTCAGGAATATTTATTTCAGGTGGAAGCACTGGGTTTGCCCTTATGTTAGTTACAAATATAGTAGTGGTATCTCATTAATTTGCAGTTTTCACTGCATATAATATACACTATGAACACAGTGTTTGTTTGACATGGGAAATAAAAGGATTCTAAAATAAGGATATTAGTCTTCCAGCATGAATTTCTTTGATTTTGTTGTTGAATACTACCTTCCATTTTACCTAAGTGTGTATGGTAATTTATAACTTAAATCGCAACAGTGTCTAAGCCCACTTGATTTACCAAAACACATTCAAATAAATTTGTATTGTGGAAGCCAGTGAACTACTATAGGCACAATGGAAATAATTAAAGCAGTACAGTGTTATGAATTCTGTAGGAATTTTTTTTTATGATGAAACTGATTTGGAAATCTGATTTGAAAGCATTTTTTGAGAAATGGTAATTCTATGTGTAGTGTTATGCTTTGCTTTTTTATGGGATTTTAAAAATTTTTCTGAAGCATCTGTGCATATTATACAGTTCTAAAAACTTTTGCAGCTTTTATGGTGAATTGCTTACTTTGAAAGCACACCTCCTTTGTGCAAATTCTAGTAAGTGTTGTTCATGCTTGGTTTTTGGCTGATGACTTCTGAAACTGTTTTGGAAGACTCAGCAAGCATAATCAGATATATCAGGCTCTGCATAGTCATCTTTGTTTTACACATGTGGGAAGGTGCAGGCTCAAGTGAGGTAACTTTTAGAGCCAATTAAGTGAGGATAGCATTAGTGCATTCAGTAGAGATGCCCTGTGTTCTCTTGTGTATGTGCATCTGTGCTGGCCTGATTCCTGGCATTAAACAATATAAATTGTTATGTGAATGTCGCCAGCATATTTCCAGCAGATAAGGAGACAGTGCATTGACTGTAGTTGCTGGGTTTTCAAGTGAAGCACTTAAAACAGAGATAGGGTTTGACATTGTTCTCTGGACTTACATGCCCTCTGTACCAATATATCTCAAAATGTGCAAAGAATTTTCTCATTACTTCTACCTTCCCTTCTTCCTCTCTCCCGCATGTGCACACTGTTCCATCTAGATGGAGATTTTGGTCAGCAAGCACAGTACTTTGCTTTTATCCGAGCATCACTTTTTACTCTTTTTGCTCTAGGATATTGAGTCCCTGATGTCAGAGGGAAACAAATCGCGAACAGTTGCTGCAACCAACATGAATGAAGAAAGCAGCCGCTCTCATGCTGTGTTCAATATTATAGTGACTCAGACACTCTATGACCTGCAGTCTGGTGTACGTATTTCTGTTGATTAATTTATGGAGTTGTGGTGGATTCTTCCTCTTCCTTGCTCTTCCCCATACATCATCTGTTTAACTGTGCTTTGACTTTTGATGCCATGGGGTCCAGTAACCAAGACTGAGAGAACCCTGGAAGAGTGAGGAAGCAGATAAAGCAAACAGTTGGATCACTTTTTAAGATTATGTTGGCATCATGAAACCTTCATAGGTCTTAACTGTTGCTGGAGTTGATATGTTTTAATGGCCTACTCTGCCACAAGGTGATTGATGTTACCACATGGCTGATTCTGCTTCCTTAGTACTTCAGGCCTTTACTATAAAATATATGGGTGACTCTTAAAGAGCTATAGGACCTCTGACCACTCCTCCTTCTCTTATGTCTTGAATTTGATACTTTAACCCACGTTATTATGAAGAACGGTGTTTCATGGTGCCAGTGTCAGGCATGTTGGTGCTTCATGCCAGTGTTTCTTAGCTGTTGTTCTCCCTTGTCCCATCTGTGCAGAATTCTGGAGAGAAAGTCAGCAAGGTCAGCCTGGTGGATTTGGCTGGGAGCGAGAGAGTATCCAAAACAGGAGCTGCAGGAGAGCGCCTGAAGGAAGGCAGCAACATAAACAAGTAAGACATTGGCGTGCGCAGGCTGCAAAGCCTAATCTTGAAAGAATCACAGTTGATTCCCTGGCCTCGTCTTGGTGTGCTTGTCACAAGTCAGCTCAAATGAGCTTCATCAGAAGCGGTTCAATATGGCTCTTTCAGCTGCTCTGTGCTGAGCAGCATGTGTTTCCTTGACATTGGCATAGGGATCCTGATTCATACTTGACTCAGATGAGGGCTGTATGAATTTTATCTGGAAAAAGTGACAGCAGTGCTCTTTAATGAAGCATATACCTTTTGTGATTCATTTATACGCCCTGTCCCCAGGCTCATGTGTTTGTCTCATCATCTGCTCAAGCAAGAATGCAAAGTTGCAGAGTTGAATGGCTTTGTTCCAACATGAATTAAAATATGTAAGGGTATAATGCACAGTTTAAGAAAATCGGATCAGAATGAAGCTGTGTTGGTTTAGCATTGCTTTGGGCATTTGTACTCAAGCAATGACAAGTTTCAAAGCATGTTTTTAGCCATAATTACTGTGTTACTGTCCAAAAGCAAGAATTTAGCACACTATTACTGCTGTCTTAAATATACTAATTTTCTGGGAAAGAAAGTCTCTAACTGTTACATTAAAAGCTACTGCTTTTTCAATTTATTTTAAAATGTTACAGAATGTTTTGGTATTTTAAGTTAACAATGATAGCACAATGTGTGTATGAACAGCATGCATACTTACAATGATTTAAATCTAACTCTTGTTGAGCTTGAACATGTTTGCTCTTTCTAGCTTAGTTTCTAATCTACTTTGTGTTTAATGCATCATATTGGTATCCACATTGGCATAGTTCTTACGGAACAAAATGATGTGGCTGTCTTTGCCTAGTGGCAGATACTGTAACCTTACCCCACAGGTTCCTAGTTAAATTCAGATTGGTTTACTAGAAACTATTTGTATTTTGCATAAACAAAGATAAAATTAAATGTTTCTTTCTAATTTTTGGGAATGAATTCAAATACCAACTCTCCCAAGAGCTATAAAAATTGCAACTATAACTAGAGATACGGAAAGACTTCAATTTTTTTTTTCCTATTAGGATGTTTATTATGTTTATTCAGTGCTAAACTTGTATAGTATCAATGCAGTAAGAGATGGTTGTTTTGCTCATGCTGAACTTCTTTGACAATAGAGGACCACAAATAAAAGCACCAAACATTTCTGTAAAAGGTGTTTTAAAAAGAAAAATGAACAGCTCTACATTTTCCATTCAATTAAATTCTTATATGATATAAATCTGTATTACTTAGTCCATTTATTTAACGTTCTCTGTTTGAAATCTCTTTTGGAACTGAGAGGCTAAAGAGAATTCTTAGTGCTGTGCTCGGTGTCTTCTGTTAGAATTTTGCTGTTGTAGCTTTAACAAAGTCTGACTTTTTTAAGCCTCAAAATTGATGTACATGTTTAATCAGACTAGCTCTTTGGAGAACATTGTGTGCAATCTTCTTTAGGGTGCAATGCAACTTACTCATTAGGGAATGGTAATAATTTTTTTCTGGAGTAATACAGTATATTTATACCATATACCTTACTATGCCAACTCCTTATTATATTTCTTTTATAAAAAATCCCGGTAATATGTATTGGTAGCATGTATTACATTTAATGAGATAAAAAATGGAGCTGCTGGCAAGTAAACTTGCTGCTTGTTTTATGTTTTATTGCCTTGAAGAAGAATGTGGAAACAATGTACCTGTTTATTTAGTGTCTGTACCGTTTGTTTCTGACGAAAACTGACTAGAGATGTGGTAGATGCCACCTTGGTCCCACAACTTTTCCTGTTGAAAATATTCTTTTCTGTCTCAGGGACAGCATGTTGCAGGGAGGGCTGCTCTCCCACTTACCGAAGCAACTTAAGTGTTCTGTCATTTAGTGTCAACATCTTAATCAAGTTTTAATAGAGATGACTTCTGTTTTTTTCTCAGAGCTGATGTAGAGTTGCCTTGGTAAAGGAGGTTTTTGGGAGACTTGCCATACCTCATAGGGAAGCTGGATGTGCTTGTTCCTCCCCAGGATGTGCTAGTTCCCATACTCAGGGCAGAAAAGGAGGTGTTGAACAACTCTTTGTGGTGTAGTCAAAGAACTTCTAGAACACAGTAGTAGGAGGAAGCAGAAAAACAATCTGTCAGTTAGTGGTTACCAAAAAAAATACTTTCTGTGAGCAGTCTGCAATTTTACCTCTGATTAGTAAAATCATAGCTGTTGTCATTTTAACTTTAGAATGCAAAAAGAAGATGTAGGCAGGGGCAAGGAATGGGTTGGGACAGGTCTGGCTCCAAGCTGATTTGAGGGAGGCTTTTAGTATTCAAAGTTAACTAATAGGAAAGTGGGTTCTGCTTATTTAAGAATGAGGTTGTAAATTGTACAGAAGTAGCTTGAATGGGTGTCACTTAGGGACAGAGTTTTTTCCCTGTGATGGGGAAGTGCCACTTCCTTTCAAATGCTGCTGGCTCAGGCCCATGGTGGGGGTGTGCAAGCTTCCCACTGCCCACTAGCAAGGACAGCCTGGTCGTGCCTGAGGAACAGGGACAAGGAGAACAGACAGTGTGCAGAAATGGCACTTTCCTGTAAGCAAGTCCACTCTGCTTTTTCAGGACTGACTCAGTCTTCTGTGTGCTGTGGGCTTGGGCCTTCTGGTTGATTCATTATATAAGTACCGTGAGATGGGATCAGAGTAATGACAGATCTCTGATGCATCATTCAGCATGAAGCAAAGCAGCCAATGAGTCCTGTAATTATTTTGTTGGGCAGCCATTTCTTTTGCTGCTTCCCTTAAAGTCTTTAAACAGCTTTATATTATGAAATCTCAAGCAAACTACATAAATTACTCCAATTTGGCTTTTATTGCAGATCTTAACAGTTACTCTTAAAATAAGATCAGTGTTTATAAAGAGCAGTAATATTATCACATTTTTTAATCCCATGTTAATAAACTGTAGCTTATAATTTCCTGTTCATTAAAATGCAGTACCCATAACTCAAATTGGTGTTGCAGCCCAGCTGGGAAATAGTTTTCAATCACAGATCTTTTTGAATCCATGTTCTTCCTACTTCCCTTCTGACTGTCCATTTCTTCTCCCTCCCTCAGGGTTTGGCTTTGGTTTTCACATTTCCCCTCATTTAAAGAGGGAAGGAGGAATCAGAGGAAAGTAGTCCAGTGTAGTTTTTTAGCTTTATACTCCTTGAAGTTGGACTCCATTGGGAGTGTGCTGGTGGTGCTTTTCATTTGTGCTGGAGAAGGTTGCTACGGAGCAGCGTAGGGCATCCTACTGTTTGCTACTGCATGTTTAGCATGCTGTCGTCTCTGTGGAGATCAGAGACTGGAGGCAAGAACTAGTTCTCCTTTTTCTATCCTCCCCTCACAAACATTCAGAGGTTATTAGGCTTTTCTTTAGGCCACAAAACTAAACTTTCTAATTTTGCTGTGAGTTTTTCAGAGGTGAATTAGAAAGTTATCCTACAGGCAAATTTACAGAATGGAGTGCTCTCTTGGGAGTTCAGATTGCCTAGCCTCTCCTTAAAATTCTTTTACTTTTGCTCCCAGGTCTATGCTGTCTTTGTATGCAATAGGGAACACCTTTTGTGGCACATGTAATGGTTCTTGTTAACATACCCTTGGATATCTTCCTTGAAATACTCTTTTGCAACATTTTTTTTATTTTCTAAGTGTTATTTCTGAACCAGTGGCAGTTTCAAGCAGCACTGAGGCTCTGTTATAAATACTGTGCAAATGCTGCCTATAAACCAAAATAGTATCACTTCTTTGAAAAGGAAACACAAGAGGGTGGAGTGGAACAGTACAATTAAAGATTTATTTGACTATCTAATTGTGATGCTGCTGAAGCTTTTTCCTTGGTACTTAGAGAGAATAGCTGGATATTTGAGCATGAGTGTGACAGACCCAGAATTCTCTTGGGCTTCAGCAATGTCTGTTTTAAAACCCTTTAGGCATATGTTTAATGTTCTCAGCCTCCTCAACAAGCTCATTATCTTAAACATACTCACCCCAAGAGCCCTGATGTCACTTAAATTCACACAGGGTTGTATAAGAATTGCATAATATAGTGCACATACGCTTTGCATGGATTACTGACAGTTACCCCTGTTGGTAGAAGTTGTACATGTACCAAAATGAACAAGTTGGCTATTTTCTTCACAGTTCTAGAGTGTTATTTGGGATGCAGCTGCTAAGCCATTTGGGGGCTTTTTTCTTTCACACTTGTGCAGCACTTTTCTAACTGGGAGATGGTTTGGTCTATGCTGCCCAGAAGAAGCTGCTGAGGCTCTACCTCAATTATAACACAACCCATTTGTCAAGGGACCTCCTAATCTGTCTCTTCTGATCTGCAGCCTTCTATGGCTTTGTGATGACTGGCTGGTCACTGGTTCACCAGGCAGATGAGTTCTCCTGGGCCCTAGCTGGATTTGTTCTGAGGATGCCTCCTATGGCTGGAGAATTGTTCTGTTTAGTTGGCATTTGAGTCAGCATTCTTAAAACATTGTTCCCACAGACAGAGGTTCTTGCTGTGCTGCCAGCACTGACTTGTAACACTGTCATGGGACAGTGGCCAAATCAGAAGGATTTTTATCCTCTGACAAAAGGTAGATGTCCAATCAAGGGCAGTGATTCTTCATATACTGAAGCAGTCTATTTTACACTTTCCAAATTATTCTAAATATTTCAACATAGTTTTTCTGAAATATGGTCTTAGTACCGAGATGAAATACTGTTGATACCAATTTTTTCTTCCAAACATATACCTTTAAAGAAAGACACTGCCTTGTTTGGAGCAGGGCAGTGGGCTAGCTGCTCTCTGGTGGTCATTTCCAACTTAAATTTTTCAATGGTATTTTAAAAATTGGCTGTGGAGTTCTGCAGAGCAATCCCTTTTTTTTGTCTTTTATTAAATCTACACTTGGAATATGTGTTAAAGCTGTTCTGCTGTTTTGCATTTATAGATCACTTTCAACACTGGGCTTGGTTATATCATCACTTGCTGACCAAGCAGCAGGGAAGGGGAAAAACAAGTTTGTGCCTTACAGAGACTCTGTACTCACTTGGCTTCTCAAGGTAATTTGTATTTTCTGATCACCATGTTCACAAGATGTTGGTTTACTTGCTTGTAGGATCGTTGTAATATGCTTCTGGGTACATGGACTTCTTATCTTTTTTAAAAGAAACGAGTGAAGGAACTCTCATAGCGATGTTATTCCAAGTAATGTGGACAGCTAAGTGTATCTTGTGTTAATTCTATGTAAAATCCTACTTGACTGTTTTCAGTTGTAATGGAATCAAAGGTGGTAGAGGTGGCTACAATTGTTTATGGAACATACAGATTAGTTTATATCCACAGTACATTTCAGTGCCTAAATAGTACTTTCAGTGCCTTCATTAAGCATTTTAAGTCTCTTTGTAAAGACACTGTATAGTCTCAGAACAATTTTTAACTCTTGAACTTTCTGTGGCTGCACTGCAGGACAACTTGGGAGGAAACAGCCAAACTGCCATGATAGCCACAATTAGTCCAGCAGCAGACAACTACGAAGAAACACTCTCAACCCTGAGATACGCAGACAGAGCCAAAAGGATAGTTAATCATGCAGTGGTGAATGAAGATCCAAATGCTAGGGTCATCAGAGAATTACGTGAAGAAGTTGAGAAACTGAAAGAACAACTCTCACAAGCTGAGGTAACGTTATTCACAGTACACTGTAAAATGAGTTTCCCAAGGAAATGTCACGTTCTATGTGAAAGACTAGATTTCTTACAAAATGTGGAGAGGAAGAGTCTTGCACCTGTTCTTTTTTCTGTCCTTTTTAAAAAAAATAATTAACCTTTTTTCCTGAATCCAACATAATGTATGCTTATTTTTAGTAACTCTTAAATGAGGACAACATTGTACTGATGGTGACCCTTTTCAGTTCTTGACGAACTTCAGGCCAAGCAATAAATTGATGCAGCACAAATAAGGGCTAGATTACATCTTCATTGGGTAGACTCACTTATTAGCAGAATTTTTTTTTTTTTTTGCATTGGTGGACTATATATAATGTTAAATGGAAAAGTGTGAGCATTCATAAATCTGTTATTGGATGACAAAATTCAGAGGGCATTTCTCTCTGACATTTGTGAAAATCTATTAAAAATTGTCAAAAATGCAACACCGAAAACCATCAACAATTTGCTTCACTGCCTTAATAGTCGCCATTGCGTGATTGATGTTTAGATGTATACTTCTAACTGAAGAATAAAGTATCCAGGTAGGATAGTTTATTTGGTATCCAGGATATCTGGACAAATTAGGCACTTAACAGGGAGGAAAATATTTTTGATCTTTTCAGGCAAGACACAAAATACTGGTGGAAAAGAAACAGAGTTGTGTTAGAGGGTAAATTTGTGTGGTGTTTAAATTTCATCTTCATTTAAGGAATAGTGTTACTCATATGAACACTTCCTTATAGATTGAAATGGGAAAATCTGCTTTAAGGAAAAGGAGCAATTCACTTTTTTCACAAATAAAAACCTGTTCTAAGCCCTTGTTTTAATTCGGAAAATATTACTGTAACATGTTGTTAATTATGTTGGCAGGCTGCAGCTGAACATAATCAGTAGGAAGGTGTCCAAAGTCTTACTAATTATTTTCTTAAGTGTTTTCTCTCTACCTTCTGTTAAAAACAGTTATATAGGGTTATAGGGCAGCCTGTTCAATTGTTACTTGGCACTGGATGCATTCAAGCCCTTTGCTTTTGTTTCCTGTTATGGAATGAGAAGCCTGTGTTAGCTCCAGAATGTGCCTTCCTTTCAAAAGTAATCAACAGGGTCAGTCTGAAAGTCTTAAGGAACACTTACAAAACCAAGATAGAATGGAAGACTAAATGTCTAGAGGAATTTGTGTTTGAAGCTGCTGTTGGAAGAAAGACTTTGCACTTCAGACAGCTAGGACCTAAAGTGTTTAAATACATGTTTTTATATAGGCAGTGAAGTTTGAGTGGCCAGGGCCAGATATTTTTATTCTTTCCATTAGCCTCTGGAGCCATGTCAATCTTCAGCTGTTTCAGATCTGGATCCATTAGAGGTTGTTTCTGTCCTCTTCCTTTGCAAATGACCTATTTATTCAACTTGGACCATGAAGAACCTGGGGACATAGTAGAAATCTATACTTGTTGCATTTCATATTATGCTGCTGTGTTCAGTTTCCTTGTGCAAGCAGATGTTGCAGTGGTAAGAGTAGCTGAAGGTTTTTGCTAATTTCTATCTTTTAGGCCATGAAGGCACCAGAACTGAAAGAAAAATTGGAAGAATCAGAAAAACTAATAAAAGAGCTAACAGTCACCTGGGAAGAAAAGCTAAGGAAAACAGAAGAAATTGCACAGGTACTTCAGAAATTTTTAGGAGGAAAGCCGGATATTCATATAGTACTAGTCAGCTGATCTTGAGCTTTAGTGGACTGTGCTATTTTACACACCAGCTATTTACAATGTCTCTGAATTTTTGTCTTTTCTCCTTGTTTCTGGTTTTGGGATGGGTTGGTTTGTTTGTTTCTTCGGTTTTTTTAAATGTCTAAATTTTATTAGCATAAATCTAGCTGTGTCATGGTATCATTGATAAAAGCTAATATTTGATTTTAAAACAAAGCATCCAACTATGTTTGGGCAGCTCATTTATTTATAAGACCACAGTGGGATCTTGGACGTGTTTCCCTTGAAGTGACTAAGAAAGTGAAGAATTACGAAAGGATCCGAATTGTGGGTGGTATTTGTTGCTTTTGCTTTTAGTGGTTTCTAACAAGAAATGGAAAATGTGTACATATAGTCCTTAATGTTTGGGGGTTTTAAATTATTGTTATTATCATAATCACTATTGTTGCTATTATTATTGATATTATTATTTTATTATTTTTATTATTACTTTTAAAAATTATTATTAATAATAATAACAAAAACAACAATAATGTAATGGTAACAACGACCCTTCTGGATTCCAGTGTATTTTCCATCATTTCCTCCATCCATAACTTGAAGAATAAATGTTGTTGGTTTCCCTTTCTAGTCCTAATGTTACAAAAGCATGCTCTGGTGCAACCCCGTTTAAATAAATTAAAAAAAAAAAAAAAAAAAAAAAGGCAATGACAAAACCCAAACCTAACCAGGCAAACAAAAAACCCCAACACCCAAACTAGCAAAAAAAAGACACACGGGATCAAGTAAGTGCTTTAGAGGAACTAATAATAAAACTGCAAAAGAATGAAGCTGAACTTTGGCATGCTATTTTCGAAGTCATCTATGATTATGATTATCTTTGAAGTAATTGGAACTGAGATTCATTTTTTCTAACATCAAGACTCAAAGCTACATTGTGTTACTTACAAGTAGGTTTAATAAACTCAGTAGAGCTGTAGAGCCATGTAGGTAAGCCTAATAAATTTGATAGGACTGCTTAAATAAGCTCCACTTTGGGTTGGGAGGTGTTAGAGGATTACATCTAACCTTTTATGGTTGGTGTGCAGAAATAAATTCTACTGACCCTACAGCACTTGACCAGTGTCTGGTGGTGATACACAGAATGCATACTCAGCATGTGCATATTCACCTTTAGTTGCTCTGTGCTTGTCCCTGTGTATTGCAGCAGGCAAGATTAACCTATTTTTGCTCTTGCAGGAGAGGCAAAGGCAGCTGGAGAGCATGGGAATCTCCCTTGAGTCTTCAGGTATCAAGGTTGGGGATGACAAGTGTTATCTGGTGAACCTGAATGCAGACCCTGCACTCAACGAGCTTTTGGTTTACTATTTAAAGGTAAGGATGTGAAAAGGATGTTTACACAGAATGGAAGGACACTTGTTTTGAATTTCTGTCTCTATTTTATCACTCAGAGGGGATGTAGATTTTTAAGATTAGCTTAATAGCAATGTTGCCAAATAGGATAGGCCTCCTCCTACTGTTTAGGCTTTTGTTCTCTCTTTGCAGTTCAGCTTCACTGTTTTCCTAATTGACTCCGATTGCCAACAGTGCGAGAAAAGCTGAGTGTGCCAGTCTTGAGATCAACTCCAGCTTTTCCAGGCAGGATGTGCATGGAGTTGCCTTCTGGCCTGAACTTGAAGCAAGAGCTTCATGTTAGATGCTTTTTGTTAGGGAGCTGCGGATTGCTTTGAATATGCAAAGAGTAAATAACAAAGAGTTGATGTTTAGTAGTAAACAGTAAGAGTAACATAGTCTTCAATGACAGTGAAGCTTATGAGAGAGGGAGTTAAGAAAAGCACTGTTAAAAATTTATGGAAATGTGTTTTCCCTGTGTTGCTAGCTTTCATACCATTCTGTTTAGCATTTCCCATGTCAGAGCGAAGCAGTGTCAAATACAAACCAAGTAAGTTTGTAGGGAAATGTGAGCTGCTTGTCAATAATATATGAAAGACTATTTTGTCTATTTTTATATCTACTCTTCTGCTTTGGTAGTTGAAGGAGGGCTTCTGTATTTGACCAGTAGCAAATAATACACAACTTCTCAAACAGTAACAAAATAAACTATTTCAGCAGAACTTAAAATATTACTTGGAATTATGTAGAGAATAATTTGTTTAGTTGAGTTGCTGTTTAGCTGTTTTCTGAAAAGCAGGGAAGTCTGCACCTTGTTTTGCTATCCATGCTGTTCTCTTAATTATGTCTATATGACATGGCTATTTTTCTTCTGGTTTTTGTGTTTAATGTGTGTATGCAGGCATAGTTATGAGAATATTTTTAGTTCAGAATTTGTGTGTCAAGTGCTTTATTTTGCTCTAGCTAAAAGTGTATGAAGATGAAATTCAGGGCAGAACAACAGTTTGTGTGTGACTTACAGTCTTCAGATCTGCTGTGGCACCATTTCTACTCGACAGACACACAAACTGTGCAGTCTCAGCACTTCAGCTAATATTTTCTTAGTTATGTCAACAGTGGTAGTTTGCTTGTCTCTTAGTAACAGCTTGTTTTCTAGGAGCACACAAGAGTTGGTGCAGATACCTCTCAGGATATACAGCTCTTTGGTATAGGAATCCAACCAGAACACTGTGAGATTGATATTGCTTTAGATGGAGAAGTTACACTCACACCAAAAGAAAATGCAAGGTAAGGAAGATCAGCAGCACTTTCCATTGAAATGCAGATTTGCTTATCTTTGACAGAAGCTGACGTTCATGCATTTTTCTTGTACACAGACAGAAGTATCTTATGTTCTGATCAATGAGTAGACTCAATACAGTTGACTTGGAGTGAAATTCAGTTTAATTAAAACTAAGATTTCCCCACACAAGTAAACACTCACCCAGCCACCCACTCTGCAGGGCAACAGGCTATCAGTGGTTTGCCTTGGAATAAGCCATCTAAAGAAAGTATTTGGTAGGAGTGAGGGGCCCTTGCCTTTCTGTATCCTGAGAGATCCCCAAGATGCCGCTGGCTCTCCTGACCTGTGTGATGGGATAGTAGCCTGTGTCTTGGTCAAAGAGAGTAAATGGTGCCTCGTGAGTAGCTCCTGTTGTAAAATTCAATGTTTTGTGGGAAAGAGGTGCTTTAAAGATCTGAATTATTTTCTAAATCCTTAGTTACTGTTGAGTCTAGTTAATATGCAGTGTAAATTCATGCTTCACCTTTTGTTTCTACTGCTGTATTTTAATGATTTTTCATTCCAGGGACACTGTGGCACCTTGGGTGGAATTGTAAATGTCTTTGTCACTTTATCTCCAATGGCATGTGATAAGCAGTGCCTTTGTCCTAGTTAATAGTCATACTGATTGTCTGAAATCTGAGTATATAAAAAATGTACAGATTAGTATCAGAATGAGAAACTAAAGTTTGAGAGACACATAAAAAATCTGATTTCTTTCATTCTTCCTTGAGTAAAAATGCATTTTTATTTTTCTTCTGTAGCCTATAGTACAAAATTTCAAACAGATGGGATTCAGGCTTGTGATGATAGAGTTACAGTACTGGAAATCAGTCATTTTGACTGGCAGGAGCAAGGGCACATGTCTGTGGAAAAAACATATTTTGTTTTACTCGTGCCTGATCTGCCATGCTTAAGTAACTGTTCTTAAGATAATAGTATCAACAGAAATCTAGCTATCAGAATTTCACTGAAAAAAGTTAAATAAAGATCTGATTTAAAATGAAATGTTTACATATTTGTGTTGACTTACATGAGAGAGCTGAAATGAGAACACTGCATCTGAAAAGGCTTTTTTCATTTTACTGAATTTTTTTCCCCTTTCAAGTAAAATGCTCTTCTTTGTGACTTACACATGCAAAAGTTCAACAGCTCAATTTTTCCCATTTTGTGATTGAAACTTAAATACAAAGAAACCTACAAAGAAATACAGCAGTATACCAGATGTTCACAAAAATAGACCCTTGTTAATAATAGAGACTCCATTTGTTGAAAGAATAAAACTTGGATCTAAGAACCTTTTCTTATGCTTGAATGCCGAATATGTTAACAGCATGTTTTACAACTCAGTGTTGACTATCTTGGAGAACTCTATCAGTAGGGCTTGCATGCATTCAAGTTTAGACTGTTTATAAGAAACAGGCAGTGACCCAGTTTGAGAAACAGGCATTTAAAGAAAGCTTTGCAACCACAATCAGCCTTGTCTGTATGTTTACTGAAGAGTTGTACAGAAAGGCAGAGGGGAAAGGTGCTAATTCTGACAATAAAAATCACCCACCAGACCCAGTAACTTTCCCACTGATCCTTTTGTGAGAACCTAGCAGGTTTGTTACCATATGATACAAATGACTGTCAGTAGATGGAGAAACAGCAGCTCTTCCATCTTTTATTTTCAGGATTTCACTGGAGTTGTATTTTCTTCTTTCAGATCCTGTGTAAATGGTGCACTGGTGTGTTCTGTCACTCAGTTATGGCATGGAGATAGAATATTATGGGGAAACAACCACTTTTTTAGGTAATAGTTGATGTTTACATTCCACCCACTTTACATTCAGCCTATTTTTTTTCCTTCCATTGTTCCACATAGACTATTTTTCATAAACTGAATTTCCACTTTTATTCAGAATCAATTTACCAAAGAGAAAACGTCGAGATTGGCTGAAAGACCTTGAGAAAGAAACTTCCTTAGGAGAGCATGATCTGGATGCAGCCAGTGAGGCTTCTTCAGAACCAGACTACAACTATGAGTTTGCACAAATGGAAGTGATTATGAAGACACTGAATAGTAATGGTAAGGCAACTGCCAGATAAAAATGTTATTTTGGATTGTCTAACAAATTCAGCCTGGAATTCAATTTCTGGGTAAAACAAGCAGTATACTTGTTCCAGGGGCCCTTGGAGGATTTTCAGGATAAGATACTTTACAGAAACAATGTTAAGGGTGTGCATATATATAAATGAAACATATATAACTATATATATATAATGTAAAAAAATATGTGCACCTGGGTATAAATACATACACAAATTAGTAGTTGGTTTGTGCCCTGATGCACAATTTTATCTGTACCTCTGCTCTCCTTTATAGCTGAGTTGTAACCATATGCCTGTCAAATCATCATCCAAGTTTACTAAGTTCTTGGTTTTGCAAGTTACTGCAGAAAAATTGGGTGCACCATATATGGCTCAGTAATTTCATCCTTCTTTTTGTTTCAAATATTACTGACACTATTTTAACCTTATTAGAAAAACATTGAAATGATAGCAAACCAATGCAAGGCAAATGTCAGCTGGTTTTTCAACACTTGATCACTCTTAATCTTTGTTAAATTGTGATGCTTTTTTGGAACAACACAATAAGATATAATATAGGTAAAATAATGGTATGGTATATGTAAAACAATATGACTTCTTCATGATTTCCAGAAGGCAGGTCGTAGTTCATATGATACAACAGAGTATGAAGAAATGCTGAAAAGCATGGTAAACTACTGAATGCTTTGTACAGGTGTTTTAATACACAAAATCTGAGAGAAAAATACTTTGGGGTTTGGTCCCTGACCAAGACACAGTAAATGGTGTTTCATTGCTTTCTGTTCTCCTTTCTTCATATCTTCACTGTATTTCCATTGTTTGCTGTGGTTTGCATGTTGAAATACAGCATTTACTTTTTATTCATCTCCTCTTATTATTTTACTTTGTTTTGCCATTGAGTGTGTCATGATGGTTTCATGTGTTCAATGCAGCAATACTTTGCAGGTTTTTTACAGTTTTATTTTTAATGAGATCGTTTGTGTGAGTTACAGGGTCAGTTTAATTGATATGAAATTGCTGTTTAATAACAGAAATATTCTCATTATGGTTCACTCATACCAGGAGATGAATTTCAGATGAATCTGCCATCCTGGTGGTCTTCAGTGTTGTCATCTCTCGTGAAGATTCTGTTGCCTGTTTTAAGGCCTCAAACCATCCCGTATCTGTGCCAAAACTGGGACAAAGGTTTTGAACTCAATTGGCTCGTGCATGAGGCTGCTGGAAAAGTCTGAAAGCATTAATTGATGCTTGATCTGCTTGTTACTAACTGGAGATATGACTGAAGTGTATCAGCCTACAATGAGTCAGTGTTCTTTGAACAGGGGGTCACATTTTTTGGTTTTCATGTGTTGTTTGTTGTCCAGCTGATTGAAACAATTCTTCACAACATTCCGACTGTCTTTACATTTTAGTTCAGTAAGCTTTTCTGATTGTGGCCCAGGCCAGTTTTTGTTTTGGTTGGTTGCTTTCTGTGTCTTGGTTCAGAACAGTACAGACCTTGCTGTTCCTTAAAGCTCTTTCTTCCCTACTGCAGAGCAAATGTTTGCAGCCATACACATCACGCTGTTTTAGAAGTGTCATATCCCAAATTCTGCTGCTTCTGCTCAGTCCCACATAGGTGTTGCTTAACTAAATTGGAGTAGTAAATTACAATAAAATGCTGACAAAACAAGTAGTTTTCAGAATCATAGCCTGGTTTTTTGATTTGAAGTTAGATAAACAGAACCTAGCAGCACTTTCTCAATGGTGTAGCTAAAGTATCTTTTTTCTGACAGGCTTCCAGTTTGTTGTGTAAGAAGTAAAGCAGCTTTGTTACAGTACCTTTTAATTTATTCTTCCTTAAAATGTAAAAAAAAAAAATGGGTAAGGAAGAAGAAATAACTAAATGACTGAAGGCTGTTAATTCTATTATACATATTTTCTGGAGAAGTCCTAAGGGGGGAATGAAGAGGTATTTTAAAAATTTGATTAGATAATTATTTTATAAGCTTGTATAGATACAGCCCAAAGCAAGAGAGTTTGGTTTTCCTTTGTTTTGGTTTTTTGGGTTCCCCCCTCCCCCTGGATTTGTCTGAGAGCTATAATCCTCTTTAAATAAATAGCCTGGCTTCTCCGGGGTGCAAACACATTTGTTTTTATGGCATGTAACCAGTACAACAGTGTCACAGACTCCATCCGGCTCCAAAGAACCTCTGAGGAAAATGTGTAACTTTGAAAACTGCTGTAAAGAAAACATCCAGATTCTTTCCTTCCTTCAGCATGTTAACTTTCTTTGTGGGATTCTGTCAGATCAGCTTTGTACTGCTAATTTGTGATGCTGGTCAAACACAGAATGCATCAAAGAAGTTTACTTTATTGCTGTATACTGTGCAGTGGTTAAGTAAACAATGTGATTAGGTTAGTCAGCTTCTCATTTTAGCAAACAAAACTGTTACAGCTCAGGCAGAGGATTTTGATAAAACTTAGCAAAGCAGCCTGAGTCATAACCCTCTTCTAGCTTGCTTAGAAAAATATACTTGCAAGAAATCTTAGGGAATTCATTCAGCATCAGTGTGATTGGATTAACAGATTCCAGATGTGAATTAAGTGACACTGTTACAAAATAATAAATGCTGTTCATCCTATGAAGAAAATACATCTTTATATTCAGTATTAGTAGTTTATGATTTTGTAGGGGATTAACTGCATATGAATATTTTTTTCAGGGTCAATGAACTCATGTCACATAAATATGTAAAGGATTGGGACTTGGAACTTTTAACGCTGGATGGAATTTGCTGTGTATTTGGCAGACACTGGGTAGAATCTTCCTTAATTTATTTGACTTTGCATGAGGAATCCAAAATTGTAGAGCATGGTGTTTAAATTTAATTTAAACACTATTGTAGTTACTTTGAATTGTGAAAAAACTTGACTGTTTATTTCTTCAAATTCTACCTAGATAGTTTATAACTCACACCATATTTTGCTTTTTTCCTATGACAGGCTTAGGGTTTTCTTTGTAAACTCTTTCAAAAGTTAAATTTAAAAGTTTTCTCTAACTGTGAATTTACCTTTTGCAGTACTATACAAGCATAACCCACTTTTTTTTCCCCCCAAGCAGTACAGGATTATGTTGCAATTGGAAAGTTTTATACTAGGTTCTTGCATCTTGTTCCAAATATTTATGATGGTGTAATTTGATCCTGTGGTGGTTGTGATCCTGTAAATCTAGGTGGCTGAAAAGATCACTTTTATTAAAGAAATCTGCTCCTTGAACTCATAGCTGTTCTTTGAGCAGTTTAGGAAAGACTCATCTTAATGAGTCAGCCTTAGATTCATTTCCTGTGTTTGCAAACACAATGGAGGGATTTTAATTTCTTCCATGTCCCTTCTGTATCATCTGCGTAATACCTGATTTTCTCAAGCATTCTTATATATAACTAAACCTGGTTTGGGGATTATGCAGCAAAGCCTATGTATTTTAAGGTAGTTCTGTTATTCTCTGCAGGAGTTAGGAGGATAATGATGGTACAGATAAACATTAATAACTTGGTTTGTAGTCCAGAATTTTAGTGCTTGGTTCAGTCAGGGGTTTTTGTTGCACTGTCTGTTTAAAAGCTAATAATAGCTAACTTCTTTCTGAGAATGTCATGTACTAAAAAGTAGTATTTCTGGTTATTTTAAGACACTTTTATGCATCACTAGTTTGCTATTTGGTTGCTGTTTATACTGACCGGTTTTTAACTTTGTGCTTTATAATTATCCTTGTGGTGGTATTTATGATGCCTTTGTGTGAAGCCAGTGATTTCTTCCATGAATAAGGCAAGGGCCACAGAAGCAACTTGCAGTAGTGTTTGCAAAAAGCAAAAGGAAGATGGTTTATAACTAAATCATACAGGTGTGTTTTTTGCTTTTGTGGGTTTTTTTGAGTGGCACACCTCTAGTTCCAAAGTGGGACAGTGTAATTAAATCTAGGTTTATTTTTGTCCCTCCTTTGTGACAGACTGGCATCCTTAAAAGTTGCAGCAGCTCTTTTTTTTTTTTTTTCCTTTAGTATATTGATGAAGTGGAAGGGGTATCACAAACAATTATTTTAGATCTGAAGCTTTTTGCATTTGAAAGTCCTGGTATGTCCTAGAGCTGCAGTATTATTTCCCCTAATAATAGGGGAATTGACCCCTCCAACTCATAGTTGGAGTTCACCACTCCAACTGTGGAACTCCTCTCCCTTCCTCTTGTGGTGTACAGAATCAGCAATCTGTTGGGTGGTGTGCTGTCACTCAATCATCTAGATTGGTCCTCTTGCAAACCACTTTTTTTGCTGTATTGGAGCTTCCAGAGATGCGTGCATGAACCAGTTTATATATATACTGGTAGTACATAGAGCTTACTCTATTAAATGGTTTTTCCAGAGGCACAGGCCAGCATTGGACCTAACCCCAGGAACAGAGAGAGTAATGTTTCTGTAATTTGAATGCACTTCAGATTTATCCATAGCTGATTGACACAAGCAGTTTTTTCAGGATAGAATATCCAAACGGATATTTGTTCTGTGTTGATACTGAGATGAAATGTGGTTTGTAAAGCTAAATGCAGAAGTCCCCCCCAGGACATATTTTGTCTGCCTCAGTGCTGTGCAGCACATTAGTGCAGTGTGATGTGTGACCAGTCAGACCATTTTTTTGTCTCGGTTTTCATCTGCAGCTCTCCAGCATGTTTCATTCTCTGCCAAAACAGAGAAAGTAAATAGTTTTTTACTTCCTTAAATCGTTTCCTTCTCTGGTTAACATCATCTTCCCTTGTGTTTTGATTTGTTTTCTTATTAATTTGTTTCCTTTTCCGTCTATTCTTTTTTTCCTACTGGGATTCTGGAGTATATTAGAACTACACAGCACTTATTTATGAAAAAAACAAGGTTCTTAACCATTGTTCTAGCCTTTTGCATGCCATTTGGTTTTTTATTTTTTGTTTGGATTTATCTATTTAACGCAAT
This sequence comes from Acanthornis magna, assembly GCA_036785705.1. Taxonomy (NCBI): domain Eukaryota; kingdom Metazoa; phylum Chordata; class Aves; order Passeriformes; family Acanthizidae; genus Acanthornis; species Acanthornis magna. The sequence continues at coordinate 21,833,339 of JAWUZG010000025.1, read as the reverse complement.
ATTTATTAATTTGGCTTTTGTTTTGGGGTGCAATTTGTGTTTGCAAAGACTCTGGCATATGTTGATTGCTGTTACCAACTAAATAATGGGTGTCCTGTAATGCTGAAGTGGCATTTCCTCATGTTTTCTGGAATTTTTTTCTTTTTTTTTCCCTTCCCTTTTTTTTAGACCCAGTACAAAATGTGGTCCAGATCTTGGAAAAGCAGTACTTGGAGGAGAAGCGGAGTGCTCTGGAGGAGCAGCGGGTGATGTACGAGCGCGAGTTGGAGCTGCTGCGGCAGCAGCTCTCCCCAGAAAGGCAGCACCAGCACGGCAGCGACAGGCTCTCCTACACTGCTCAGACTGCACAGCAGAAAGTGTATCTCTGGACAGAAGAGAGGTGAGAATACTGGAGTTAAAACAAAGGAATTAGTAAGAACTTCAAAGGGTAAAAGATGGGGCTTTAACCTTCTGTCCAAAACCAATAATACTTTTTTGTGGAGCTGGTCAAGATCTGCTTCCAGCGAAGTTGTTAGCATTTTGTTTAGGGCTGAGCTCTGATGTGTAATATGCGTATAAGACGTAACTCACAAAAGACATAAAAATGTATCTTTCTTTTTGAGCAGTATTATAGGTCGGTTTTCTGTGGGGTTTTTTGTGTTTTGAACAACATTAAACTTGAAAACTGCTTATGAGATGTTTGGTTTAGCAATTATTGTTTTAGTTCTTGAAAGAAAGGAAAGAATAGTGCAGAAAGGTAAATTTGTTAACTAAGACTGAGTCCAGTAAGGATTATTGTGTTTTGCAAATATACAGTGAAAGCATAATATTTTGCAATCTAAAAAGTGTAAAAAATACAGAGAGTGGGGATCCATTTATGTTGTATTTATGTGTTTCTAAATATAAATCCAGTTTTAGAAGAGAATTGCTCTGGTTGAGCTGCTTAGGAAGTTAAAGGCTTGCCATGAGGTGAATGAACCAGCCTCTATGCAAAGGAATAGCATGGCACCTGAATGCAGCTGTGGTGAAAGCCCATCATGAGGTTTGCAGGGAGAGTTAAAATGCAGTCTTAGGAGGATATGAGCAGAGTGTTTGCATTCTGACCATGAGAGAAGTTTGCTCTTGGTATTGAGGAGAGAATGATGCCAGCTCCATGGAGAGAAGTTCAAGGGGCAGCAACTGAGATGATTTAAGTTTTCTGAATACCAGTGAGTATTCTGTCATGGGGCTAATTCAGCAGGAAGAATGCTTAGATGTTCTAACAGGTTTCTTGAAAATTTCTTTCATCTGTTTCTTTTAAAACAGAAGCTTCAGTATTCACTCAGCACTTTTTTTCTATATGTAGTGAAGCTATAGCTCTTTTCTATGTAATTATTTTTGCTTTATTCTCCACCATTATACAACCAAATCCATTTGCAAGAGAGATCTAAACTAAGATAGTCAAGATTGTTTTGCAGCTTTCAAGTTGAGAGCGTTAGAAATAGAACAGGACAGATGTTGGTTTAGTTTTTGTGCAAGATTTTGTTTAGTAATTTCTGCCCAGTTTAGCCTGGGAAAGAAAAACTAAACAAATAGCTAACTGTTGACCAGCAATGACTAGAATGTTTTCCATGGCAAGTGTAGGGAGAAGTAGTTCTATGATTCAACATTAATTAAAATAATAGTTTGCCCCTGTAAAAGCTAAAAACAGAATCATTGGGAATGTAAAATGTTGCAGAGTCGTCGTTGGGACTGGCAGACTATTTCAGAGCTGCACAAGGAGTGCAGAGTGAGAAACATGTTAGCTGGAGCCCTTTCTATTCAGAACTGCTTTGAGCACAGCAAGGTCATCAAGAAATCATTGATAACACACTGCAGTAGCAGAGAACTGGGCTTACAGGCAAGGGAGGCAGTACCTTTAAAAAGATGCAGCAGAAGGGAAAAGGAAGTAGAAAAAAACTTGCCTGTCCTTGAGAGCTGAGAAGAAAAAATGGTAATTGATTTGCTTAAAATTAACCAGCATAACCATGTAATCACATAGAAAAGGGAATCTGGAGTGATTTCAAGACTAAGTGTCAGCTTTCACTTTTCAGTAGTTAGATGTTCCTGAGGAGGAGCTGTGCTATGAACAAGAAGTTTTGCCTCTGAATTTCATGGGTGAATGCTTTACTCTGTATAACTGTTGAACTGCTTGAAGCCTGTACTTTGCTGCATTGTAAAAAAGAGGAGAATGGATTCTCTTTGGAGCGATCTGGGAGGAGTCTGATAATGTTTTGGTGGCACTGCCATTGAATAAGCAGTTTTCTGGAAGAACTCATTTCGAGTTTCCTATCCTCCAGAAGATCCTCTTAGGTATACTTTTTATTTATTTATGGTTCTAGAAGAGGTTTGGGCTGCTGAAAAAGGGAGGAAAAAAGAATCTTCTTAAATAAGAAACTGGGAAAAAACCTCCCTTTGAGTGATTTCTGCTGTAAAAGCATGGCAGCATGTTGCTGAGAGGATGTTTACCAGCCAGCTGGCCAGATGGCAAGAAATCCAGGGAAGAATGGGAAGACTGGATGTGAAAAATGTGCAAAAGTGCCAAGAATCGGGATTGCAGGGGATTTGATTGGTGCTGTTTTAGCTGTCGCTCTGTTGCCATTGCAAATGAAGCTGAGCTCTACTGGATCAGCCAACAAAATGAATTTGATAGGTATCAGATGTGGGCATGTGGCTTTATCTGTCAGACCAGCTGGAACACATTGCACAGAGGTTATTCCAGCTTTTTGCTGACTGTGGAAGGACAGGTGATACCTGGCCTGGTGTTAAATCCTGTTGGCATAAAGTTAACCCATTGTAACTTTGAACAAATTTTATTTGTTGGGGTGGTGGTGCACTGGACCAGGGCTTTAGTCCAGCATATCCTGTGTCTGGCATTGGGAATCCCAGAGACTTGCAATGATACCTCATGAGTGTCAGTTGTTTCTCCTTGTCTGGCTTAAATGATTGTTTTGGGATTTCATGTTCAATGAGTATTTGCTCCAGTTAATACCCTAATGGAGCTTGTCATATGTTTCATGTAGTAAGAATTAAGAAATCCTATCTCAAATTTTTTTTTTGCTAAACTTTCTGGAACGGTACTGGCACAGCTGTGTCTGGAAAGACACAACTGTTACGAGAATTGCCCATAATAATTGGTTGAGTTACTCGTAGGTTCTCCTTACAGTCTTAAACCATTGTTTTCTCAAGAAATCTAGCTACGACTGTTGTGGGAGCCTCCCAAAAAGCTTTCCAGATGCTGGTGTCCCAGATTAAGGAAGCGACTGGCTGTAGCCGGATCCAATGGCTCTTACAGCACTTCCATACAGATCAAAACTGCCTTCTGTTTCTCAAGTCAGGCAGTTGTCTCACAGTGGCTGCAGGTGTAGCGCACTCTCAGTATTAAGCACTTTCTTGTGATTAGTTCTTGACTCTACCTTAATTTTCTCTATGAATCCAAAATTATGGCTGTCTGGAATGTGTCACTCACATTCTGGAGTGGAATTCTGGTCTGGAATTGCTTATTTAATCTCGATAGCCTGGATAACAGAAGCAAGAGGCAGGGGGCAAGAGGCAGGGAATTTTCCATCTAATGCTGGGAGGAGATATGGAAGAAGTTGACTAAAAATCCACTGATAGTAGCAGCTATTTAAGATCCAGCAAAACCCACCACTGTTGCAGACCTAGGCTGTATAGGGGAGAGAGACAAAGCTGCATGTTTTGGCATATTGAAGGTGCTAAAATTCAGGGCTTTGTGCTAACACTGCTGATTGTTTACCACTTTGGTTGTGGTATCAGGGGACTGTCAGGAGTGCAATTTGAATTAGCCAGGCTATTCTTTGGGATTTTTTGGAAAAAGATAGCCACTCAAGTAGAATTCTGTTGGTGACTGAGAGGCATGTTAGCAGTAGGCAAACTTTGCCTATATTCATAGGAAGGCCCTTGTTCTGCCTACAATTGTCTATAATGTAAGGTGTTCTGTAGAAATGAGAATTGTATGTGCTAAACATGTACCATATTTCAGTAGCACTCTGCATAGAAAGGCTAAAAAATTCATACAGGGGAGAGCTGGTGACTGAAATATCCAAAGTTTGGTCATGAGTTTTATAAAGATGATGAGACATAGTAAGTATTGTTGAGATTTTCAAAGAAAGGCAGAATGAACTTTGTTCAGAGGATAATCGTGATAATTCTAAAAGGTAATTTAAAGATGAGAATCCCAGGTGAGGGCATATCTTAGTACACAGGTGTATGTATAGTATGTGTCATAGCAGGTCTGCCAGGTGTTACGTTAGAATACATTTGCTCAGACAGGCCTGAGAAACCTCTTTGGAATTTGTCCAGAAACTGAGTGCACAGGCTTTAACCTGTGCTTGTTCATCTGTTACTTAAAAGATACCTTGGATAAATAGGATTTAAGATTTTTTATTTATATTTTTTTAATGGGCACGCTTGAGTAAGTGGGGGCAGGTCTGGGGTCTGTAGCACTGCAAAGTCCTTGTGATACAAAGCTGTGGCCTGCAGTGGTTGCAGGTTCTAACATCACAATCTGAGGAAGAGCAGGTTTTATCAAGATGAAGTCTCACATGTTGGGACTGGTAGATTCTGTGGAACAGGACTCCAGATTAAAGACAAAGACAGCTGCAATTATTTCATTTCTTGAAAATTTGAAATGTCCTCAGGGCTTTAAACAAATCATCTCTGTAACAGCTCCCATAATACTGTGTCCTTTTATTTGGGCATCACTGTACTAGACGTGCCTCAACAGTAATTTGTTTGTTTAATATGTGATCACTGGTTTTCCTCAATAAAATTGTCTGAGTGTTTTGTGTTTGCTGACACAGTGCAACGCAGCATTTCCTTAAACGTGTTTCAGAAAAGTCTTTGTTAGCACCTCTGTTTGCAGCTTTCCAATAATAGAAATAGGTTTCTGTGTATTTTTCATGTTACCTACTGCACCACAGGGATGAATTGTTTCGACAGAGCCTGGCTAAGCTTCGAGAGCAAATAGTAAAGGCAAATACTCTGGTGAGAGAAGCAAACTTCTTAGCAGAAGAAATGAGTAAGCTAACAGATTATCAAGTAACACTTCAGATCCCTGCTGAAAACCTCAGTGCCAACAAAAAGGTAATGATGACAAAGAATGCTGGAAAATGTAGCTTTGTGGCTAAACTATGTAGACATACATGACATTCATCTAACTTGACCCCATAAAATATTACTTTTGTTCGATTATGCATAGACAAAAAGGAAGTACTACCTGACTAATATACTGAAAGTGAATAATTAGGTAAAAATGGAAGCAGATCATTAAGGATGGCTTTTGCTGTTTTCAAGTGTATGCTCACCATAAGTTCATGCAGGTTATGAACAGACATTTGTGTTCTGTTGCTGTAGAACCTGCTTTTTAGTTATGTCTGCAGAAATTATTGGGTTTTGTTAGTTTCCTACAATTTCATGTCTTAAAGGGTTTTACAGTGCTGCTGTAAATATAATCGCAATTAGGATAATATACTTGTCCTGAGGGCTTTGATTGAGTGTGTTAATGTTCCTGTGGGAATGGACATTGTTTGAGAAGCATAGAAAGATCTGGATCCTCAGAGATTTATAGGCCATGCTGCGTCTGAGGACAGAGGTAGCATGACTGGCACACAGAGAGAAGCTGCATGCTCTGTATTTTATTCCTTTCTAGGAATACAATTTGAGTGAAGAGTTAAACTATTTACATGCACTTTTCCTGCAGTGATTGTTTTCTCTTCTGATTTAGAGGGGTGCAATAGTAAGCGAGCCTGCAATTCAAGTGAGAAGAAAAGGAAAAGGTACTCAAGTGTGGACTATTGAGAAACTAGAGAACAAATTGATTGACATGAGAGACCTGTATCAAGAATGGAAGGAGAAAATTCCTGAGGTATTTTATATATTTTCAAAATGGATCAAAGATTGAGTTTGTTTTTTTTAAACCTCTTTTAATATGTTGTAGAGAGCAAGTGCAATGACTTTGTATATGAAAGGTTAGCATACTGTGTTTTATTTTTAAAAACCAAAACAAACAAACAAACAAAAACCCAAAACAAAACCGGTAGGACTAATGGTAAATATTCAAAATGCCCATGCATCATAAAACACAGATACGTCTTATCTCACTTGTGTTCTCAGATGTTAAGTGTGCTGAGGTAGTGACTCATGATGCCACTAAGAGCATATGTTTACCTGGCATGCAGATGACCACCAGCTCTGAATGGAAGCAGCAAGCTGCATTAGAAAATTATTAAACTGCAGTCAGTATCAAAGCTAACAAGAATGCTGCTTAGATACACTCAAGGTCCAGAACATATTAGTGGGATAAAACTTGATTTTAAACTATGAAATATTCTTTAATTTCGTTTGTATATTCCCCAGCCTTAAAGCAGTGAAGACATCAATTGAAGATACTTAGTCTACATGAGTATTTCCATCAAAACCAGGTGGTATTTTGTGAGAGTTTAAGTAGCACATTAGCCTTGGCATATAAGCATGAGATTTGTCAAGCCTTCCTTGTTTACTGGCAAGAGACGTGACATTTGGTATTCCAGAAGACATCGTCTAGGTATCCAGGTAGAAGTGCATAGGAAGTATATCTTACTGTCTTGTGGCTGGTAGGAAGCACCTAAATTACTTGTATCAAGAATCGTTCTCAAATATGTTTGAACAACTCTTGTGCCTTTGTTACATGCTTTGGACGGGACAATGGGAATCTCTAAAATCATAACACAGGGGAGGTCAAGCACTTCATCTGTGCCCATTGAAGACAACGATGATTTTGCTGCTGACTTTAGTAAGAACTGATAGCACATATTTGAATACATTATGTCTGCCTGAGCCAGGATCATCCTTTCCATGACCTATGTCGTCCATAATGCATGTGTTCTATGTGCTACATAGAAACACGTAGGTCAAATGCATGTATTGAAGACGAAAGAGGAGGAGAAGAAGGGAAGGAACTAACAAATTCACTGAGGAGTGCATATCGTGCTAGGAATCTGCATGAATTCTTTGTGGCTGTATGGGGTACTTGCATAGGAGATACTGCAGTTGTGATCTCTGCTCTATGGGAGTCATAAGAACACTTGTAGGCTTAAGTGGGAGTCATCCTGCACCTTCCCTTTGCCTTTGTAGTGGTAGCCAGCAGCCAGACCAGCACAACCTGAGGATGGTTTGACCTCTCATTTAAGAAGTATAAACAGTGCAGAAAAGGGGAAACATCTTGAAATCAATGGCTACTGTGATTGCTCATGGTAAAGTCTGCTTTGCCTTGACATTGCTAAAATATGCAGGTCATCATATTATTATATCCCTTAGTAAAGAAAGGATTGTATAATGTCTCATCTCAAAAGATTTCATTTCAAAGTTGTAGTAAGATTCTAGTCTCTTTCTGCTTGTGTAACAGGAAGGAACAGAAAAGATGGGTAGTGAAGTCATTTTTGTGCCATGATCTTATAATGCAATGAGGTTATTTGATCTCCTGTTCCCACGCTGGCAGGTTTGTGACAGCTCTTCCATTATCTTCAAAACAGATAAGGAAGCTGATTGGCAAGAGAGGTGATCCTTTCTACGAAGCGCAGGAGAACCACAACTTGATCGGCGTCGCCAACGTGTTTCTGGAGTGCCTTTTCTACGACGTGAAGCTGCAGTACGCCGTGCCCATCATCAGCCAGCAGGGCGAGGTAGGGCCAGGCGGGGCACACCAAGCGCTCCTACAGGGCTCTTTGTGCTTGGGGGATCCCTGTGCACTGGGGCTTTAACAAGCAAATGGTGCCTGCTGTTTCCCAGTAAGTGTTTTTCAGATGACCATGTGTGTTCTCTGTGTGATTGCCTGCAGGTTGCAGGGCGGCTGCACGTTGAAGTAATGCGCGTCACTGGGTCTGTCCCAGAACGGGTGGTAGAAGGAGATGACTCGTCTGAGAACTCCAGTGAGAGTGGGAGTCTGGAAGTCATGGATAACAACGGAGAAATCATTCACAGAGCAAAAAAGCTCTCCTGCAGGGTGAGTGAGAACACCTGATGAAGTTTATGGTTTCAGGACTCTGTAACGGCCTGGTCAGTCTAATATAAAGTACTAAGCTGTGTAGAATATTGCTTGCTGAAAAGTCTCTGAAAGGACTTCTCTTGTTTCAGTTCAGGGTAGGCCAGTCAGTGGCTGCCAGTGGCTCACTTAATTTGTATTAATTTCTAGTAGATGCACATCTGCATCATAAATACTGGTGTTATAAGGACTATCCTTTGCAGACACAGAAGGGGAAACAATTTTTCCCTGTACCTATCTCCCTATAGTTTGATCATCTAATGTAGTATCAGTGGGTGGTGTATGGATTTCAATTCTCCTGTGATGAAGCATTTCATTCTCCACTCGAGCTTAGCAGCCTCCTCGAAGGAAGCACGTACATGGGTGAGGTACTCACATCTGCATTTCTATATATGCAAAATAAGATCTCCTAAATTGGAACATCCTTATGTCCTTTAAAAATTCTTCTTGGCTGTTCAGTTTGCTTGTCTTCAATTTGCAATTGAAGAAGAAACAATCATATTTGTGACAACATCTGTTTTGTCTCCTCAGGTAAAAATAAAAGAAGCAACAGGACTACCACCTAATCTCTCCAACTTTGTCTTTTGTCAATACACATTTTGGGACCAATGTGAATCGACAGTAGCGGCACCAGTGGTAGATCCAGATGTGCCTTCACCTCAGAGCAAAGATGCTCATTTTACAGTGACCTTCTCTCACTGTAAGGTAAGTATTTTTATTATGAAATAGTGTTACCAGGAGGATCATACATTTGAGAGAAACTGTTTAGAGTCTCAGCCTTGTTTTGCTGGGGGAAGAAGAAGGAGGGAGTCAAGTCATATAACTAAAAACTTTTACCTATGCTTAAGAATGCCATAATGTTTCACTTCATCACTTCTTCAGAATGTAACAAAAGAAAAAGATCTTTTAATTAGTGGTCTTTTAAATTCAGATGTCATCTTCAATGCATGGAGAAAGCTATAGTTTATATAGTGACAATTGATTATATATTTGTTGGGTAAGCTCAGGAGCTTAAAAGAGGTCATTGGAACTGTGACATCATTTCTAAGTATGAAATATGGTATGCAGAAGCATGAATTGCTGAGATGATGAGGTTTTACAACTTTCTTGTCCAGAGTTGAGCTTTGTGATGCAAACGGTATGGTTTTATCAGGCAGGCAGTTAGTTGTTTGGTGTGTCCTTACAAGCTAGTTGAGGAGATACAATTATTTAGTATGATTAAATGTGATTTCTTTTTCTCATTGCCAGGACTATGTGGTGAATGTCACAGAGGAGTTTCTGGAGTTCATTTCAGAAGGAGCTCTTGCTATTGAGGTGTGGGGTCACAGATGTACTGGCAATGGCAGCTCTGTTTGGGAAGTTGATTCTCTTCATGCAAAAACTAGGACACTGAGAGACAGGTAGAAATAAATTAGAAATGAATGCTTCTATCAACTTTCTAAAAGTTTTCTAATACCTGTGGTGCACAAAATACTTCGAAGCAACTGTGAATTTTTATGGGGTTGTCTTTTTAGGTGGAATGAAGTAACTCGAAGAATAGAAATGTGGATTTCCATACAAGAATTGAATGAGATGGGAGAATACACTGCAGTTGAACTCCATCAGGCAAAAGATGTAAACACAGGGGGAATTTTCCAGCTTAGGCAGGTACGTATCTTTTCCTTGCTATCCTATTCATGCTTAAATTGATCTTTTAATTTTATTCTTAGTTTCTCTCTACCTCTCAATTTCCTGCTTAGGGTCATTCTCGCAGAGTTCAGGTGACAGTGAAACCCGTGCAGCATTCAGGAACGTTGCCTCTCATGGTAGAAGCAATTCTTTCAGTCTCTGTAGGTGGGGTGACTGCCAGATCAACCAAACTGCAAAGGGGCTTGGACAGCTACCAGGTAAGGCAGTTCATTTCTCAATTTGGTGTGGTTCTGCTGTTCTAGACCCAGCCTGACATAATTTCAAAAGGGACCTTAGCACACTGGTACAAGATTTGCAGTTTTGCACATGTTTGAGGTTAATACATGTAACGTGAGCATGTGGTGCTAAACCTGCTTCTTTTTTTGCTTATAACTCAATGTATGACTGATAAAGTGCTGAGTGTGCTAGGACAGAAGGAATATGGAAATTGTTTTTACCTTTGTGTGTAGAGGTGATTAATACTAGATTCCTAGTGCTATTAGCTTCCCTCCCTTCTAGGGATGGTGAAAGTTGAGGAGGGGAGAAGCAGAAAAAAAAAAGACATTCCATAGAGAAAATGTAGAGATAATATTTAATTTTTCGAAAAGCACTGAGTTGTTATTTGATCAGAGTCAAACCAGTCATCACTGAAAGGGCTATTCCACATAGCCAAGAAAGTCCTTAAGAAGCATAAATTATTTCAGCTGATTCTGGACAAATTCATATTGGAAATAAAGCATGATTTTAACAATGATGGCAAAGAACTAATGAAATGGACTACCCAGGGAAGCAAGGTGCCTTTTGTCAGAAGGGTTGCATTCAGTACCAGAACCTTAACCTTAGATACAGATGAAAGTGTAAAACTTGCCATTAGTGATCTGCTTGCTCAGTCTTCTTTTTGGCACTGGATTCTGCAGGGTTTTTTAATTTTTTTTTTTTAATAAACATATTCACTAATACTCAAATTGTGGCTGAGTTGCTACAGTCTGTAATGAAAAAAATCTTTCTACCTATTAATAAGATAACAAGACTGGTTATTTGAGTGTTGTGATTTTAACATTTTACAAGTTTGTGGCAGAAATGTTTCTATTCATGTTTTGGGTTATTTCTGTGAATTTCTGTTAAGTGAAATGCATGGGTTTTTGTGTTTTACAAAATGTATTTTCTCCTACCAGAAGGAGGAGGATGATGGTGGTGATATGGATAGTTACCAGGTATTGCTGCTGTTGCTGTCAATCCTGCGGCATGGGGCACAGCTAATGCTAATGGCCAGCAACTCTCAAATGAACAAGCAAAAGCGGCTTTGAAATACACACATGCTGTGCATTTTAGAGGCTACCTGGGCTATAAAACACTGCTATATCAGTTTACCTTGTGACTTTATACTCTTACAGTGTCCTTTCTTCTCTAGTACTCTGCAGTCAGCTCTCCTAACTGGCTACATGAATTGCTCTGGGAATAAAAGCTTTGAAACTTTAATTTAGAATGAAAGCAGTTTCCGGTGAATATCACAGGGAAAAGAACCAGCAGCTGCAGGCATCTTTTCCAGGCAAATTATGCAGCATAGGATATTTTGTTTGTTTTCTAAAGAAAATACCATAACCTTTTAAGTTGTCCAATTTTCTGAATAGCTTGAGTGAGAGAGAGTGGAGGATGCGAATGGGGGGTAGATACAGAAGCTTCAGTGAAGCACTTTTTTTTAATCTGCACAAACCCCAACCTTGAGCCTGTTTTTCTGTGTGATAAGTTGCAATTTAGAGTATAACAGAAGACTCATTTTAAAAGGTGACAAAGAGCAGAAGAGGAAATCCCCCCCAAAGTAAAATAATTTTCAGATTTCTACACAGAAGACTTTCTTCTAATAGGCAGTCTTACAGAAGTAAAACCAGTTAGGTGAGAATGCTGACAACCCTTAAGATGATGTGTTAGGTTTCATAGCAATCTCAAAAATATAATTTAAGGTACTAACTTCTTGCGGGCTGTTTATGCGCTTCCTGACATATCACAGAGAGGAACTAACCAGATTTTCTGTGATACCACAAAGCGTGATTGCATGATGGGTTTTGTTTGCATGAGAAATCTTTTAATTGCACTGGTAGCAGCTGCTAGCGATGGAATTTTGTGCAGGTTTGAGGGCATACTGACATACCTAATCTTCAGGAGGGCTTATGATCAACTGATGATACTGGGTTTTCCTCTTCCATATGCTATTCAAAAGTTTGATTGCCACTTCTGTGAGTAATTAGCCCATGGTGTGTAATCTGTTCAGGAGCAGAGGCAGTCATATTTTCTTTCCTCCTGTTGAAATTTGAGACTTGAAAGCAAATAAACTTCCATTCATGGGTGATGAGGTACTTAATCAGCGTGCATGTCATTTGGGGGAAAAAATGTTTTCTGCATCGTGCAAGTCATTTAATATAAATTCTGATTAAATTACCACAAAATTCACTGCCCTTTATTCTTACCCCCATAGCCTAGTGACTTTATTCTTTATTTCCATGTTAGGAAGAAGATTTAAACTGTGTACGAGAAAGGTGGTCTGATGCATTAATAAAACGCAGAGAATACTTAGATGAGCAGATCCAAAAGATCAGCAACAAACAAGGTTTGCAGCTTGAAATCTCTATCATAAGTACTTTATGCCCTATACCACAAAAAGTGTGTCTCATATGTAATCCTAATCTCTTCCACTGTAGAAAAATCTGAGGATGATATAGAACGGGAAGCCCGGCTGGTGGAGCAGTGGGTAGGGCTGACAGAAGAGAGGAATGCAGTGTTTGTTCCAGCACCAGGCAGTGGAATTCCTGGTGCCCCTGCAAATTGGTATGTTCAGAAAAGCCACTGGAGTTGTCAGCCTTTTGTACATAAACTTTGCGTGCTGCAAGGTACAAATCTAAGGATGTTGTAGAGCTTCCTATGTTCTCCTGTAATACTACAAACTGCATTCAGCTGGCAGAAGGCTTAGAAGGTCAGGTGCTGGTCTGAATGTAAGAAAGATTTGCGTAGCTAAGATATTACATAAAGTAGCTTTAGCAACCACTTTTGAATATAATCTAGTATTTTGCAACTTTATACAATTCTGAGAAAATTATCCGGTGGTTTGATTCCTTTCAGAAAAGGAGTGGTTCAAAGATGAATGTTAGAAGACATGATCATTTCATTGATAAAGGGAGGAGAGGGAAGAAACTCAGGTTTTCAAAGGATGTGTTCTCTGTTTCATCTGAATTTGTAATAAATTTCTCTTTAGTATCATTTAAATCTGTGTTTTAACTAAGATCTTTGGAGCTGGCATTCAAAAATGAGGAATGCAACATGTTAGGTTTGGGAAAGACAAAAACCTATGGGTATGGTCAAGAAATACTCCTCTAATCAAGTGTATACTGATGTCTCCAGTAGTGTTTGGGGAATACTGTACTTTTTTTTTGCTGTTTTTCCCCTTATCCACCTGAAGTGTGCTATGGTCATATAGCTAAAGGTGTGTTTATGGATTTAAAGACTATGCCTTACCAGTAGTTACAATCCAGTTGTTTGAAGGGCTGCTGATCTCATATACGAGGTTACTCCAACCAGTTAACTCCATAAAGAACAGAACAGGATGTGTAAAACTCTGGTCCTCACAGCAGCTGCCATGTGCTGGGTGGTGTGAATTGAGTTTTGGCAAAGCTCTCCATTCAGCTCTGTGTGTAGATAAACAAAATGCTGTCTGTGACACACAGGCATTCAGAGTAGCCATCAAAATGCTGACAGCTTTAGCCATTGGTTACAGTTAAAGCGTATTGCACAGAGATCTCTTTGCCCAAATTAACTTAGGTATGAATTAGCCTTCTTTGTTGCCAGCAGTTTGTTTTGTTTCAGGATTCCACCTGCAGGAATGGAAACACATATACCTGTCCTCTTCCTTGATTTGAATGGTATGTTGTAACAGCAGATTAAGAAACTTGTGGAGGGGGAAATGGGGGATTAGTTTGGGTCAATAAACTGTTAAATGGAAGAATGAATCTGAGAGGTTCAAAAAATCAAACAAGTCCTGGCAACAACACTGTCTGATAGGGCTTGTAAAGTGCTTTTTCTTCTGGTTTGGTACATTGGCATAATTAAACACAACTATTTTAGAATAAAGATAAAAGCCAGGGAACATAGGAGTAGAATGATAGGCTGTACAACAGAAAATAGTATAAGAAAGCAAGCTTTGTTTGAATCAAACAGCAGATGAGGAAATCCTGTAAGCGTTTTGATGTACAAATTCATGTCATTAACACACTGATGGAGATTCTCCCAATGCTCCTTCCACTGAGGTATCTGTAGATTCTTAAACAGCTCATTTTATGAAGACTGTGTTAGGACTATAATGGGCACATTTTAGAGAATATAAGTGTTCTCCCTTTGAAGGCATTTCATTTTAAATGTGAGAAGAATATTGATATGTATTCTTAAGACACAGATAGTGTAACAAGAGACTAGAGGTAGCTACACATTTAAGGACTGTTTAGGAAGGAATTCTAATTATAAACCTGAACATAGAGCAGAGGAGCATCCACAGGGCATATCACATCCAGCACTGAAGCGGGCTACTACACATATTTATATAGGCAATGCAATAATACCTGCTTTAGCAGATGCTTTTGGAAAGTGAAATAATCCTCTTCTTTCATCTATGCTTACAAGAAATGTTTTTATTTGTTTTTTTTCTCACTATCAATAGAGATTAGGATCAAATAGATCAAATAGGATATTTAAACAGGTTGATTGTATCATTGCACACTTTTTGGTTTTTTAGCTAAAAGCCTAATGTAGTCAGAACTATTTTCAATTTCTTTTGTATGCTGAAATCATCTTCAAAATGCTGCACAGTAATAAGATTAAGTAGGATTAAATGTATTATGAAATATGGGTAGGCCTTTATTACAACTTTGTATTACAACTTTGCCTCTATATATTCATATCTTTTGGTATAAAACTATTTCATTCCTTGCACATTTGTTTCATTAGCTGATGACCTCAGTGCCAATGAACAACTTATAGGTCCCCATGCGTCAGGAGTTAACTCAATACTACCAAAGGAGCACGGGAGCCCATTCTTTTATCTGCCGATCATAAAACACAGTGATGATGAGGTAAATTGTTAGCAAGCTTGTGTTAATGCGTTCTTCTTATGTTTTATTTCCTACTTCTGTGTATTTAATCATCATTATTATTACCTTTTTGTCTTGGAAGTACCATCTGTATCTAGTTCTGTCTTTATCTTCTGGCCTATTTATTTAGAATTTAAGAGGATATGACTTGTTAGCTCTTCTGCCTTAATTCAGAGATGACAAGTCTTAGCTCTTGGCAAAAGAATAATTCAACTGCCTGAGTCAAAATCCCTTTTCCTGCTTTCCTCACCCCCATCACCATTCCTCCAGCAGGCTCTTAATTCTTCAGAGAAAACAACTTGGTTTATTGCGCACACTAGGCAAAGCTTAATACTTAAATAAAATTTCTTTCATTTTTTAGTACGGAATTACTTTTCTAAATGTACAGTTTGGGAGTTGTTGGAAATTAATGGTTCTGAATACATTTTGGAATTTCTTAACCGATTCCTTCCATGTCCTGTGCCTACTCAGGCCATTGTTTAAGAGATCATTTCCAGAACAAAGGGGGACACCAAAGTTGGGAGAAGGCAGAGGGAAGGAAAAAAAGTTCTGCAGAATGGGTGCAGGTTTATTCTCTTTGGGTTGTTATAACCTAATCCAAGAGAGATGGAATATTTTACGTTGAAATTAATTGACTTTTAATAAAGTAGCAGTAGGCTTTGTATGTCTTCATCCAGTCTTGCTTCTGCTTTCCTATCTGTCACCAGCCGTGTGAAGACTTCCTTTTTGGGCAAGGTTTGCACAGCGCAGGGATTGTGATTTTCCCCAGTATCTTAACACCTCTTTTTTGCTTCTTCTGATAAATTCCTTACTGTAAAAAATAGGTTTGACTCCACTTGGTTCAATAATACTGACTTTTCTCTCCTTAAGGAATTGTTTTACTTCATGTTAAATCATTGCAAATGATACCTGTTGTTAGAGTAATAGAATCTTTGATTTTCCTTTCCTTCCTCCACTTAATTTGTCTGCATAGGTTTCGGCCACTGCTGCTTGGGATTCTTCTGTCCATGATTCAGTTCACCTGAATAGGGTCACTCCTCAAAATGAGAGAATTTACTTAATCGTGAAGGCTACTGTGCAGCTCAGTCATCCTGCTGCAATGGAATTGGTATTACGCAAAAGGATTGCAGCCAACATTTATAACAAGCAGGTAATAAGGTTATATATTCTTTACTCCTTGTTTTGTTTCATATTATTAATTTAATGAGTATTGTTTCCTAGCTGCTTGCTTCATTTTCTAAGTCTGGTCTCCCCAGTTCTTACTAAAGACAAATGAAAACTCGGTTTTTTTAGGTTGCAGTGAAGCTGTGTGCCAGTATATTTATTTGAACTGTCCATTTTTCAACTGATTGAACTTGGTAGTCTTGTGTACTAAGCACAGTGCTTTAAAGAGTGCTTAAAATATTATAAATGCTAAAGTAATTTAATAAATTATGGTTCTGATTGCCTTCGTAATCAGATTTTGCATTGCACCTTTTTCTTTTTTAGGATGTCATACATAATAATTATCAAAACAGTAACTAAAAATTATTTTCTTTCTAGAGTTTTACCCAGAGCCTGAAAAGGAGAATATCCTTGAAAAATATATATTATGCCTGTGGAGTGACCTATGAAATAGTATCCAATATACCAAAGGTAAATTATACCATATTTCTCTGGCAAATTCACAGAAACCAACAGAATTGACCTAGAGCAGTGGGTGATACTGATTAGAAAGTAAATGTCCTGCTTTGCTGATAGGAGGCAGCTTGCCAAAGTGCATTTACTGAAGTTCAGTGGTTAGATTGTGTTTATCTTTAAACAGTTGGAAACTGTGGGGATTTTATTTTCTCTTCTACTGTGTTTAACTGAGTTTTTGTAGAAGAGTTATTTTTGAAAGCCCATTAGTGTCTGCAGGGAAAATATAGAGAATACTCAGAGGAATGTTCAAGTCTTTGAAAACAGAATAGCTGGGAAGCTGAGTTCACGGGAATATAAATTACTCTTTATACAAAAAGCTTGTACAAGTTGTAAATGTACTATAAGATTTATTTTAAAGGTAAACAAACTGAACAAATGAAAACATAGTCTTGTCACCATGTAATTGTCACTTTGTTGCAGTACTACTTACATTTTAAACTCTAGGGAAATCACAGCATATTTTAAGATTTGGGAAGGAAATTGCATTTCCTTGCCTAGGAAGCTGTCATTAGTTGAGCCTTAACATACACAATTTCAGGTTATTATATGCATTATTTCTAGAAGTGTATTTTCTACAGCAAATGCTCAAAACTTCTCCTAAGCTTGATCTCTTCAGCATCATTTGCACCTGTATTGAATATCCCTGGATCATTGTCTGTAATTAGGTTTATCAATTAAGTTTTAGATTACAGATTCAAATGAATTTCTGGATTGAACTGGTCTAAAAAAGCGAATCAAAACATTGAAAAGAATTGGCTTTACTTTTTGAAACCTTCAGTGGTGTAACTTCTACCTTAGGCTACAGAAGAAATTGAGGATCGTGAGACCTTAGCACTGATGGCTGCAAGGAGTGAGAACGAGGGCACATCCGATGGCGAAACCTACATTGAGAAATACACGCGTGGTGTGCTGCAAGTGGAGAACATTCTGAGCCTTGAGCGACTAAGACAGGCAAGGAAAAGGCATTTCTTGCATTCTTTGTGCTGGATTATGAGAATTCAAGAAGAGATGATTGATCTCTTAAAAATACTGTGTTGCTTTTTTTTCAGTTGAGTTTTTTTAAGAGATCATTGGATAGATAAATGTAAGACTAAGTTACTTCCATGAAATACAAATTTCCAGTGGTGGTGGATGTAGTAACTAAAGCTGCCGATGGTGTACTCAGAACCTGAACAGGCAAAGGCCAAAGAATGAATTTCAGATAGAACCTTTGGTGGTTGTGCGTGCAAATTAAGATTTGTAAATGCAAATGCAAACTGGAAAAGAATTCCCTATCCTTCTTGCTCACTTCTCCTGAGGAGACCATGGCACTGCTGTTAGTGTGTTGTTCTCTCTACACAGGCAGTCACCATCAAAGAGGCTCTCTCCACCAAAGCCAGGAACATCCGCAGGAGCATCAGCACTCCAAACGTGCACAACGTAAGGACCCTTCATCACGTGGCGCGTTGGCACCAATGGGGCAGGGGGCTGCAGTCTGTGTGCTGATGTAATGCTTGTACTGTGAGATCTGGTAATGATTGCTCTGTGCTGGGACTGACCAGCCTGTGGGAAAGTGGTCATGAAGTGAAACCCCTCCCCAAAACTCTCCATCCTAGGAGATAACAAAGCTAACAGGGAAGTGAGAGCATTGGTTGAAACTCTCCTCCTCTTATAAAGATATCCATTTTGGAAGTAGTTTAGGATGACAACTGCCCTGATTCAGAGTTCTTTTAGCTCCAAGTTCCTTTAACTTTTTTCATAGTGTGAGGGGTAATTTCCGTTTTGTGTGCATTTTATGCATTCTCTCATGCACTTATACAGGAGAAATGCAGATATCTTTGTACATAATCTGGTTTGAAAAGACAGAGCAGAAAAGTTATTAGAACTAAATGATCACAGTGTTTCCTCAAGACACTATATTTTATACATAAAAGGTAGGCATTTTGTCATTCTGTCTGCTGGTGTTCCGTAGGTGTCCTGCAGCCGACTGGATCTTTCTGCCTGCGATGACGATGACAAGGTATGGAAACGCAGCAATAAACAGCTCACATTCCCAGATTTCCCGCCCCGACCAGAAGCAAGATGTGTTTGAGAATTGAGAAAAAAAAGGAAAATAGAAATAACATTTTCCTTCAATAGTATTTAAAGCAGTTGATTTACATAATGTATCTTCAAAATGCTGCACCAATTACATATTATTTTGAATTAAACCTTATTGTTCATCTCTGCTTTTCATATTAAAATTGTATAAACTGATATTAAGGAAAGGGAAAGTTAGAGCATAATTTTAAATACTTCACTGAAAAGCTAATGAGCTTTTAAATAATCACTTTGTGTGCGACAGGAAAATTGCCTGAAGTCAGTAAGTTGACATACCTTTGGTCTGTGGGGTTTGGTTGACTTCTAAAAAGAACAAACACCTGAAATTACCTGTTATTCTTTCCGCGTTTGCCTGCATCAGCATTGCAGTTTTACGTATTTTTGGTTTTTTAGGGTTGGTCTGAAAGTCACCTAGATATATCTGACTGTTGTTCCAGTTACCAAGACGTATCATGCTATGGTACTTTACCCAGGGAGTCACCTCGCAAGAGCAAAGATGGCAGTGGTGAGACTTCATATACCTAATGACAGTGCTGGTGCATTTTTATTTGCTGCATTAAGCTGAAAATTAAATTCCCAGTGCTCTTTTCCTACTAAATGTGTTATCCAGCTTCTACTTTAAAAGCTAAACATAATCTGGAAATAAGGGAGAAAGGGAGAAATGCGTAAGATATCCAGGAAAGGGTGTAAAGTTGAGGGTATCCAAAAAACCAAGAGGACGCAGAAGAATGTGCTAAATATAAATCAAAACTGTAGAAGAAAAAAAAAAACAAAGCGAAAACCACCCAAAACAAAACAAAAACACACACACAAAAGAACAAAAAGCAGCTGCTGTTATTTTATGAATTTGAAAATGAAGATGTTTTTTTTAAAGTGGGAAGTGTCCTTAGACAGGTTCTTTACACGATACGTGGATATCTGCTGTGCCTCCATATCGCTGTGTCACAGGTGCCTTGTTTCCTTCAGGTCACGTTGGAAAGTGCTCTTCTTGACCAGGCAGTGTGGTAGAAATACTGCTGCAATAAAGTGGGACTGAGGGTTCGTTTCATTGTTTCTTTGCGTATAATTTCCTTTTTGATCATCCTGGCTGTGCAGGATGGCTGGCTTGGTTACAGGGCACATTTGCAGTGTTGTGGGCAGAGGTCAGGTGAGGCACAGGGAGCAAAGAGCTTGCGAGTTTCAGTTTCAAGGACACTTCCCACTGTTTTTATGACCAAGATGAAAAAGAGAAATGTTGGCGCCTCAGAATGGAGGGGGCAGATACTGCTGTTCTCTGCTTTCCTTGTTTCCAGACTTCTCAGAGGATCTCACTGAGCTCTGCATTATTTCAATGCCAAGGCCAATGGCTAAATACTAAAATACTGACATTTTTCTGTAGCCAGCCACTTGCCAAAAGCATTGGCTTAACCTTCAGTTATTTTGAAATAAGCTCTTGCAGTCAGGATATGAAGAACTGAAATACACTATTTTTGCTTTTTTACCTAGGTGTTGTAGCAGAGAATTCCCATGCTTTAATGGCCAGCCCTTTTAAAGCATTTTCTCCCCAGCCACCAAAGTTTTTCAAGCCCTTAATGCCAGTGAAAGAGGAACATAAAAGGAAGACCCCACTTGAAAGCCGACCTCTGCTTAGTCAAGAGGTAATCTTTGAAAACCACCTGCTTTTTTAAAGGAGATGGAGTGATTTTGTGTACTTGGCAAATCATTTGCATCTGTTGCAACAGATTTTTGTAGTTCTCTGGTGAAATTATTCGGGCCACTCTTCATGTGTGGTGGAGTTTGGCTGTTTGTTTTTACATGAATACTGGGTTTGTGGGTTTTGGGGTTTCGGGTTTTTTTGGGTTTTTTACTTCTTGGTAAGTATTCTCCTTTACAGAATACTTTTGTTTTAAAGTAGCAGTAACCTACCTTTTTTTTAATTCTCCAGTAAGATGTTGGTGTGGTTTTTTTAATAGATCAAACATAATTCTGTGAAACAATATTCTGGGGTGGTTGTAATTGTGGCCTTTATTCCTCACCCTCAGACTCTGGGAGGAGTGCATGAGTTTCCCTACCTATTAACTTGAATTTTGATGTGTTATATGGCCAGCATGGGTATTTTACCTTCATCACATCTTCACACCTTTCTAACCTGGCACCCATTTAGTACCGTGGCCAGAGCTGTGGTTTGTGTGATGTGTTGTGTGTCTCACCCTTTGCAGAGCATGCCTCCATCTCAGGTGCACTGTGCTGGCTGTGCTGTGCCTGCAGGGAGCAGTGCCAGCAGCATGCCTGAGGAGAAGATTGTAAGTTTTGTACCAGTTTCTGTCTCAAGGCCTGGTGGTGGGCTCATGGCCATTTGGTGGTGGGCTTGAGGCACTCACGCTACTGCAGCAGGAAAATGAAGTTGTGAGGTGGATATAACAACTTGTGACTGAATGTAGGTTATGGTTATAACAGTTGCTTGCCTGGCTTGCAAATGCACTCTATCATTGGAACTAACTCCACTGGGGTTTTGTGTTTTGCTTTTGTTTTGTTTTGGGTTTTAATGTTTATATGTCGTTTGTCTTGTGGGGAGGGGGGAGAGGGGAGGCTGTAGTATTTGCAGGGCACAATGATCAAGTAAAGGATGGGTTAGTGAGCCATGCTGTTGTCACTCTAATATACCTTGTATGTTACCTAGATTTTGTGACTATACCCCAGAGTAAATGGAATGATCCCATTTGGTGTAAGTAACCGTGCATTTAGGTGTGGGTACACTATAAAAAGCTTGTAATTGCCTGATGTGGAAGTAATATGACTAAAATAAGATTACCACTCTTAATTAACCAGCGGCCTGTCTTCATCATAATTCAGGTGGAAATTGAGGTGGAGGGCTTTTATTTTAATCTTCACCTGCTAAATCCTTTTCTCACTGCTGCTTCAACAAAAGGTGTATCATCAATTCTGCTGTATGGTGGTTTTGGTTTTGGGGCTGTGGAACATGGCTGCAAATATTCGCTTTAATCAGAGCTTTATATTTAAAAGTCAGAACCTTCAAACTATTTCCTGTAAGTGTTATAGGCCACTTTTCCACAAAATGCTAGTGATGGATTCTTCTATTCAACAGTTACTTTCATTCCTATCATATAGCCAAGCCATAAAAAAAAGCTGTTCTGGATTTCTAATGCTATTTTGTAGGTTGTTAGACCAAAGTATCCTGGCTATTCTGGTGTATATATTTGAAGCTTGGCTGCTGGGTTTGGATGGCATCTGTTTTATTCTTGATCCTGTTAATTTTCCATAAGGTAGCTGACGTGCTGACTTGCACTTAGTCACTGATACAAATAGCATGAAGGTATTTGGAAGAAAAAAATCTTCTAGTGGATTGAAAAAACATCCTTTGGAAAATAAATTGTTACAAAACTTTCCATAGCAACTTGAGAGCAGTTTTAATCCCTTGAGTGAAAACAAAGTCCCACCCCATGCATGCCCTGAATTAACCCAGGCACTTGCCTGTGCTGCTTTCCACAGATATGCCAAAGCTTTCAGAGCTAGAAAAGGGTAACATCCTGCCACCAGGCTTTTCCAACTAGAAGGGAATTAATTCACTGAACACTGTAAACCTGCTGCAGCCAACAGGACCATGGAAAGAGCTGTTCTTTCAGTTCTCAGCTGCTTGCTCCTACTGACTTCTCTCTTTGTATCAACACAACTTTTTGTTTGGTTGCCTAGGAAGTCAGATCAAGGGAACTGATCCACCCAGCTGATGGCATTACTACCATGGAGTTATATTTTATTTGCATCTAGTCCTCTGTCTGATGACCTTTTAGACCTTTGAGTGGGTCCTGGGGAGACAGGCAAGGAATAGCAGCCACTAGTGGAAAGGAGGTTGATATGGCTACTTTGCGTAGCCCTGCTAGCCTGTGGTGTTGTGTTTACCAAACAATGCGTCTGGGGGGTTTTATCACTTTAGGAAAGAAGCCTTTGTAGGGTGTAGGCTTACCAGGCTAACCCATTTTGTCAGAGCTGCAGTGAGTCTTATGTTTTAACTAGGCTGGAGTATTCCGATATTCAAAACACATCTTGTCAAAGGAAGGGGGGAAAAAAAGCAGTTAACAAAAAGTATTTTTATTCAGTTGGCCTGAAATAGAGCATTCAACATGAAATTTCAGAGAGTTCTTAGACATGTTTGACATTGCAACTATATCAAAACAGCATGATATAGGGGCATGTTCTATATAATAGAGGAGTACAGTGGCTTATGTTAAGGTCAGATTTAATGTTTTCATATTAAGTGTATTTAAATACTGCCTGCAATTAACATGTCTAAGGGGGGTTTGGCTAAGAGGAAACCCTTGTAGCAGGCAATAGAAATTGAAGCACCAGTGGTGCAACCACTAAATAAATATTACTGATTTTTAAATTAGTAAAATGGGAACTTGTTGAGGTTACTTGAGAAGTGTAATTTAGGGATTTGAAAGCTCGGATGCTTTAAGTTTTAATGACACAGTATCTTCATTACAAAGCAGGTGTAGGGAAGCTGCTCTGTGCTCTTGCATATTTTGCTTCTTTACTGTTAGAACTTGATGTACAGTCATCTCCTTAGTTCTTGCTGTCATGTTCTTTCTGTTTCCAGTTCTTAAATCTGCGTTTCGTTATAGTCATTCTGTTACATCCCAGGGAAGTAGTCAAAGTTTCTTTACCAGTTTTTCAAAGATTTTATCTTTATTTATGCCAATAGCCTGAGCTGTACAAGGCACCTCCTCTTTTTTTTCCCCCCTGACATCCTTCATCCACAGAAATTTGAAGAATCCTGAAATTGCTTTGTTTCTGGAATTTCCCAACCAGGATGCTTAAGAGGAGCTCTGAAAAGACGTATGTCTTGTCCCTACCAGGGGCATCTTTTGTCAGTCACAAGGTGGTGTCTCATCACCTATTTGCAGCATTCTTCATAGTCCATGTTCTAGTAAGACAACTGGTTCTCTGTACCTTAGCTTCTATACTTATGATGACAGATAACCCTGAAATGGCACATGACTGACAATGTGGGTACTTGTTTGACATTTCCTAATCAAGTCACCAATGTCTGTGTGTCTGTAGAGCCATTTCTCAGTTACAGCCTCTTACCCAGTCTGATTGTGAACAGGGACTACATGTGTGTGCTAGGTTGGTTTTTTTTTGTTGGTGGTTTTTTTTGGTTGGGGGTTTTTTTTTTTTTGGTTGGGTTTTTGTTTGGGGTTTTTTGTTTGGTTTTTTGTTTGTTTGTTGGGTTTGGTTTTTGGGGTTTTTTTGTCAAATGAGGAATCGTGCAAGTTTCAAAGGAGAGACAAAGAACTCTTATAAAAATGCTCTTTGATCTCAAGGCGACGTTTAGCTAGTATTGACTAGAAATACTTCACTAAATGTTTATTAGTTTGGAGTTCATATATAATCTTCAAATTTAGAAAGTACATTTGATGAACTCTTAGTTTTTCATTTTCAACCCCCCCCCAAACTACAAGGTTCTGCATAGAACAAAACTTAGTTTTGCACAAGTGAAAAGGGCAGAAGGGAAGAAGTAAGCAGAATGATTGAGAAAACATCCCTCAGAGATGAGCAACTGGTATCCTGCAATATGCAAAAAGATGCTTAGCATAAGGCTTTAGAGCATGGAAGGATATTCTTAGTCTGAATAAAGCAGGTATTAATTTTTTTCCTTTACTTCTAAAGGAACTGTGGATTCCAGATGTAAGTAGTAAGATCTTCAATAATATCAGTAACACTCAGTAGTCTTACATGACGTTTCATAAGACTATTGCTCCTCCTCAGAGAAATAAATAATTGCAAACTAAAGCCTTCATCCAAATTCTGTATGAGAAATAACTCTGAAGTAGAGCTGTAAAAATTAGTAAGCAAAGGATGCTAAGCCTTTAAGTTGAGCAAATATTAATAATCTGAAATGCGGTTGGATTTGTCAGATACACTTAGACAAGTAGTAGCATCTTGTTCAGATACTGATAGCTGTGCCAACAAAAATTTAATATTATTGAAAATCTTGAGTCAGTTTAAGAGGCCATTCTGCATGGGTAATACTGAATTATATTTGCTATGAACTTGAACATGGTAGGAATGGAAATGAGACCTTGTTACAGATGAGGGCTGTCTGACATGCAGGGAGAGTCTGGAATAGCTGGAGCTGTTCAGTCTTAAGGACACCACTCACAGGGGCATCTTATCAATGTATAAAAACATCTGATGGGATTGGGTGAGGCAGACTCTTCTCAGCAGTGCCCAGTGACAGGACATGAGGTAAATCGAAACACATGAGATTCTGACTGAAATGTATTCTGAATCAAAACACATCTGAACGAGATGGAACAAGAAAACACTTTCTCTACTGTCATGGGAGTCAGACACTGGAATGAGTTGTGCAGAAAGGTTAGAGAGATCTCAAAACCCACCCAACTGGACACTGCTTTGGACAGCCTGCTCTGGCTGACCCAGCTTGAGCAGAGGGACATTGGGCTAATTGACCTCAAGAGGTGCCTTCCAATACAAGAATTCTGTGATCATTCTGACATGGGCAAACTGAGCAAATCTGTTTCCTGTTTGGGTATTTGAAGTTTTGTTATACAAAGTTATTTGAGCTGTCTTGGCTATTATCAAGTATAGGAAACATTTTCAAGAGGATGTTTATCCTGATGTGTTGGTACTCTGTGGTCATCTGGTTAATTATTCTGCTTTTCCTTTTACATTGGTGATTCACAGCAGGTGCTAAAAGCATCCAACTACTTCAGATATCACACAGGATCTGCCTTGATTAGTATTTGAAATCTGTGATTAAGATAAATGAACGGAGAAATAATGGGTGCTTGAATTTCTTTAAAAGGACTTCAGCAGTTTTCATTTTTCCTAAAATACAATTATTTCTAGTAGAAATTTGCTGTAAACTAACCATTTTTAATATATATGTGTGTTTATACATATATTTATACCTGCATATATATGTATAAATGAAGATGTCTTCATGTAAAAAAGGAAGTACTTAAAAAAGCATCCATGTGGAGTCCTGCCTGCAGGATTTTATCTTGGGGGAGCAGCCCTACCATGTTGCTGGAGTCTTTCTCAGATGCATCTTTACAGACTGAAGTCCTCAGCTTCAGATGGACTCTGAAAGTCACATCTGTGGTCTGGTCATACTGCATTCCCACTCATCACCAAGGGGAAATTCAGGGAGGCACCTCCAGATTCTGCCAGGTTGAGTGGTGTCACTTACTTCCCTCCAAACACATACATGTATGCATACAAATGCTTCCTTGAAGATTTGCAGTAATATTTGATCTTTTTGCTCGTATTTTCAAACATCTTGAACATGTTCACGTGTGATAGCCAGGGGTATGCAAAATTATTTAGCCTTGCTGATATCAGGTTAATAGAAAATCCCATTGTCCAAAGTTTTTAATAATCTGTATTGCAAAAGAGACTCCGGAAGGCCTTTTCCATTCATATTTATGTTTATCTTGTTAGGTGGTGAATCAACTCTATACAATACATTCAGTAGGTTTAATCTGTCTAAATCATGGCAGAAAGAAAAGTTTGTGGATGAAAACATGTAACTTTCCTTTTATGGCTTTATATTTTCTGAACTATTTAGAATTTATTTTCTAAAAATTGAATACCTCAGTGTAGATAGGGTATGTTCCCAGCAGCTCTTTTCAATGGTGTCTTCCATTCTTCAGTTAAAAAATATTAAAGGTATATATTTCTCCATGCTCAGAAAGGAAAAAAATCAAGGATGGTTAGTTTATTTTGAAAACCTCATTGTCACAGGTTCCTAATCCTAATTCCTCTCTTCATTTGCAGGACTCTGAGGAGGAAGACAGTGAGTTGGAGGCCATTAATAAGAAACTGATAAGTCCACAAAGTTTTCAAAACTTCCGGCCTTATGTACCGGAGGAGTTTGCTGACTTCAGTATTTACAATGCTAGCTTGGAGAACAGGGAGTGGTTTTCCTCTAAATCAGACTTCATGAGCTCACGTGTTCTTGAGAAAGAGGTGTCCCGCAGCCCCACCACTAGCAGCATCACTAGTGGCTACTTTTCCCACAGTGCCTCTAACGCCACCCTGTCTGACATGCTTGTTCCCTGTAGTGATAGCACAGACCAGCTAGCCAGTCACACCAAGGAGCTGGACTCTAATGATCCTTCAGGATTATCCCTTGCACATGATTTAAGATCTTCTTTGAACAAGGAATGTCGAGAGTCAGAGAAGGAGTTAGCGAGAGAAAAGTTACCTGTGTTACCACTGAAAGAAAACAGTGCCTTAATGGAGCAAGTACCACTGTCGTTCAGTGCCACTGACAGAGACTCTCAGCAGTTACCCAGAGCTGGATCCCTCTCAGCTCTAAGTTCCTTGGATGGCAAAAACACCATTGAATTTTCAGGACGCGAGGTGACAGTTGAGCACACGACGGACATTCTGGAAGATCACTCCTTTACTGAGTTCATGGGCGTTGAAGATGGGAAAGACTTTGACCATTCAACAGCTCCACAGTCGTGTTCCCTTCTGTCCTCTAACGGAGTGAGCACCTCAGAGTCACCCCGAGGCCCTGGCAAGGGGCAGAGCACGTGCCCAGGCCAGCAGAGCTCTGCAGCAGCAGCAGGCGACCGGATTGGGGATGATGTGGAAAGCCCTTTCTCTTCTGGACTGGTGAGAGACACTTCAGACCCTGAGACCTATCCTGATGCTTCTGTGGATGATTTTATTACGAAGGACCACTTGGATGGTTCTGATTGTGAAGAAGGTGCTTCTGCAGATCAAGCCCACGTCTTGCCGAGCTGGGTGGCCGTGGGCGAGCAAGTCTGTGTTGGAAGTAATAAGATGGGCACAGTGAGATACGTTGGAACGGTGGATTTTTCAGCTGGAATCTGGGTTGGAATTGAACTCAATGTTCAGCTGGGTAAGACTAAATGTGTTCTGGGTTATCTACGCAGCTAGTGTGACCAATTTTTAAAGTCACAGTACAACCACTCCTTCCTGTTCAGTCCTGGGAAGTACCTCCAGTTTCATGAAGCTTGGTATCTGATACACCCAGTTCTCATCTTCCTGGTTATGGGGATGCACTGATCCATTTTTAACTGTCTGAAAATCCTGCTTTTGCATGTTGTGGTAGTTCCCTGTTGGTACCCATCTGTTTTTACAGATCAGAGAAACCAGCAAAGCCTAAAATTGGCAGATCTTCTTAAAATCAATGTGTGCACATTCATGAACAGTATAACAGTGTGCATCACTTGTCAGATAGGTTTGCTGTCAATGGCTTTTAGAGATTTATTGCTGTTTTCCACTACAGAAAGATGAATTCCAGAGTGCAGGTTTTCTTTAGCTTCATTTCAGGGGGGGTCAGAAAAAGTCAGTGCTCTGCAAGTGATAAGAAATCTTTGTAGAAATACTTAAGGTCATTTAAAAAGACGTTTTTAGTAGTTTAATAGGTAATATCACTTATGCCAGAAGTTTGTCTGCAGCCACATTTTAAGCTTTTTAAGCAATTGATTTTGAGGATAGTTTATTCTGCAAAATGAACATGTGCTTGACTTTTTAATCTGTTAACAAAGCAATATTTTAAAAAAATCATCTTTTCGGTCACAATTCAAGCCCTCCTTTCCAAGTTTTGTTTTCCCTAGTGTACGTTGAGCCATCTGGTTTTCGTCACTCAGCAGGAGCAATCTTGACTATTTGACAGATAACCAAAGCTATTTACACTTCAGCCCCTCAATTGTATGTGCTAATGGCAGTACCAGCATTTAATCCTGTGCATTTCTTTCCATTGAAGGGAAGCACGATGGAATTGTTAAAGGCAGAGAGTACTTCCACTGCAAACCACGACACGGTGTTTTCGTTCGTCCTGGGCGCCTCAGCAAAGCACCAGCTCCCGCAAGGAAATCGAGTAGCACTTCCCGGTCTCAGGCATCGTCCACTTCAGAGAAACGGAAGAGTTCTGTGCTTCATGGCTCATCAGCCACTCCCAAGACAGGAGGAGATGTCCTCTGCCATTCAGGAGATGCAGCAGCTTCTGCTTTTTCTAGGAAACAGGAAAACAGGAAATCTTGGATTAACTAAACTGCAGTATTTTTGCACTTACTACACGCATCACTGTGTAGAAAACTTTATGGATTTTTGAAGCTATTGTACATTTTAACCTGTCCATATGGAATGTGTATTCTCTAGAGTCCTTGACTTAATTCTCTAATTTTTTATAAATAATATATATATTATATATATATATGAATGTGTATCTATAGTTTGTCTGCCAGTGGGCAGATACGGCTGCACACTAAAACACAGTTAAAGCTGATCTGTAGATAACTGAGGTACTGGACTATTTGTTACGCAACAACTTGGGAGATATATTTTAAACAACAAAAGATATTTTATTGAGGCAAAACCAGGATGTAAATCCATATTTGGAAAAAATCCCCAACCGCTACGGTTTGCTGTTCTTAATTACCAAAGAACTTGTTTTAGACTGACATATTTGCTGTTTATATCTTTCTATTGTAAATGTTTTAACTGGTAACTTGGTGCCATGTTTCTTTCAGTCACTGGGCACCGTGCAGCCTTATGTTCTGTGTTTAAGCACACTGAAATATCCAACTGCTTCGTATGTTTTGTCTTCCTAGAGGCCTGCCACTGTGCTGACTTGGCATTGGATTGGAATGACTGACGATGCCTGAAGCTATGAGTCTGGCATTTTGCATGTTAGCATAAGCCAGCTGGGCAGTTTGACTGCAGAAACAGTATTACTGCAAGGGCATGAGAGGACAACATTTTGGGGTTTTTTAGGGGGTTTTGGGTATTTTGGGTGCAGGGGGTGGGAGGGGGAATGGGAAATAAAGAAGCAGTGAATGGATCATGACTGCAAACTTTGCACTTGTTACTTGCTGGTTATTATCAAGATGAAATAGAACCTGCTAAAATAATTTTAATCTGTAAAGTTTATTTTAATAATGGGAATGATGGAGGGATTTATGTCTGGTGCTCATGAATTCCTAAGAAGGTTGTTCCACATGTAGATACTGTACAAGCATTCTGGATATTTGTAAAGCAACATGGTAAAAAATGAGTGAAGTGAGTGGCCTGCTGTATCTTTTCTTTGTTCCTTAGCAAGTGAATGATTGAGATACCTGGGACCTTACTGAAAAGCTGCTGTTCTTTCTTTGATTGTTGTGTACAGTAAGCGGACTCTCGTATTTTACTATTTACTGTAAAGAACTGTAATTTATATACTGCCATACTGTATTTAATTGGTGCAGACCTATCGTGTGTTAGAATACAGACTGTTTACTTGGGATTTAAAAAAAAGTTTTGCTTGTGTTTGGTACACTTAGGCTTCATGCTCAAAGAGGGAGCTGTTTCTAGCTGGTGCTGCTCAGATGCAAAGGACTTGGTAAAAATGCTGAAGGCCAGTGTGGTTGGAGTGGAAGACTGAATGGTATTAACCCATCTTACCATTCAGCCTCAGAGGAGAATAGCAGTCCCTGTGGATACACATTCCTCACCTTCTGCTTTCCGCATCTCTCTCAGGAGGGGGAGCAGAGCTGGGGAACTCCTGCCAGAGAACAGCGTCACGTGGGTCAAGGGGAAATGGGACAAGTTCCTGGAAGACAAACAAGAGAGGATCATTGCTAAATATGTAAAGGCCTCAGGTGCCTGCAGCACGGTTGAGCAGCTGGGAGGGCAGTGTGCTGGGGGAGGCAGTGAAAGGAGGGGCTGTGAAGTACAGTGCGCTTGCCCTTGACATGGCTTTTGTCTCTTCTAAGACAGGATTCTTATGCATGAATTGATTTTGGTGAAATGCATATTTCTGCAGACCAGTTCCTACTTCCGGTGTCCACCTAGAGTTGATCTCACTGCATTAATGACACTGCTGCTGGAGGAAATTACTGTAATAGAAAAAAGATTTTATGCAGAATTATTTTATCAGGCGCAGATGGTTGTAGAATACTGCCAAGTATCAACACCAAACACCCCACTGTCTTGAAGTTTAGATGTCACTTCAATCTTTTTATAAACCTTTTAGCAAATCCACTTACACAGTTGCATTTACATATTTGTCCAAGGTCACTATAAGTCAGTGTGGCCATTTCCTTATGGCAAAGATTCAGTATCTAAACCAGGGTAGGATCAGCCAGCATCGGCTGGGCTCTCCATTACTTCAGACCTCTGAGAATACAGAATGCATGAGTGATTGCTTCAGAAACACTGGGATAATTGTGTTCCTGGAGTAGGCAATCTGTACATGCCAAAAAGACCAAAGCAAGGCAGCCTCCTGTCCTTCTTTACCAATTTCACATAACCTGTGCTATTGTGAGTTCTGTTGTTATTACAACCTGTACTTTTGCAAACCTTGCATGTTAACATGCCCTGCCCTGGGTTGATGTGAAGTTAGAAGGAGCACATCTAACAACTGCAACGATGTGATGTGAAAATGAAAGCTCGCTCTTCGGTTGATGTGCTCCCCAAAACTCTAGTACATAAACAGAAACATTTCTTTTTCCTGTTAGCAATGCTAGACTAGGAATTTGCTGTCTTGAACTTTGGAATCAAAGTGGAAGAAAACCATGGTGATAGTGCAACTGCAAATTGCTTTTTTTTTTTCTTCTTTTTAACATTAACTAGCAGCTAAAATACACTGCCTAATAAGCATGGTGTACAGTCTGTAACAAGATCTCAATTTTAAAAAACCAAACACCAATCATGATACTGAATAACATTATGCAGAGCGAATCCCTCATTCAACAAACCTGCCATCCTTTTTGTTCCCCCAATCCACACAGAACTGCTAGATTTTGGCCATCAGGGTAGTTGGAATGCTAAGTAAGATCACGCTGGCCTTCACCTTGTTTTCTGAGTTTATGATGTGCTGTTTTTCCGAGCATGCATGCCTTTATGGAGCCAGGGAGTGTTCAGGGAACAGCTGCCACAGCCCAGCAAGCATCATCACACGCGTTTGGTCGGCACCGCTCTCTCTCTCAAGGCTCTCCCACCAAAGGCTTCCATCGACTTTGCAGCTGGAGGCAGAATATGAAGTGCTGGTACTCTGTAAACAATAACAAGTGCCGTGGAGCAGTGTAATCAGAGAAATGTCGGCTGGCAGCCCCTGGGAGCAGCCTCTGCACGTTCCCTACCCTGCCCTGAGGTGAACTCGCTCAGGTAACGCGCCCTGTGCCCGCAGGAGAGGGAGACTGGAGCTGCCCCCGGGGCTGGACAGGCTGCTGGGCTTGGAAGAGCAGCGTGGGATTTGCTTTTCAGCCTCTCCCAGCTCTGCGGACATGTTTTGGGGATCTCTTCGTCTGCTTAGCTGGTAATTTACAAAATCCAAAGGGAAGGAGGAAAGTGTGTCGAAATCTCTGACTGAAAAGGACTGTAAGGATTTAAGGTTGTTGGGGAAGGGTGGAGAGGAGGAGGCTTGATGAAAGCAGGCGCTGCCTTCTTTCTGCAGCAAAACATGCTAAAAAATGCTTTCATTTAAAAAAACCAAAAAACCCCAAGCAAACAGAAAAAAACCCAACCAAAAAACCCCACAAAATGAAATCAAAAAACCTCTATCCCTGTGGAAAGTGTATGCCGTCCAAGCGCAGAGGCGTTTTCATCCGTGAACGCATAAACTGCGAATGCCTGAGGGTGGCCGCAGACAGGGCTGACGCTGGAAAGCCACCCAGCTTTCCTGACCTATTTGCTACCATTCCAGCTCATACGTGCGCGCTCCGGCACGGCGCAGGGACACCGCAGCGCCGGGAAGCGACCCGCGGGTGCCTGCAATCCATCGGTGCATCCATGCCGCCTTAAAACACCGCCGCCTCCTCCCCGCGGGAGGGCGGAGCGGCGCCGGGCCCGGCCCATGCCGGCTGCGCGGGGCGGGACGTGCGGGGCCGCACGGCTCGGCCTCAGCCTCAGGCGCCGCCGCCCGGGGTGAGTGGGGGCGGGCGGGCCGCGAAGCCGGGAGCCCGGGGCTTCCCTGAGGGCCGGGCAGCCGCGGGGAGGCGGGCGGAGCTCCGGCGAGGAGGAGCCGACCGCCGCCTCCGCCACCTCCCCTCATGGGGCTCCGCCCGGCCGCGCCGCCCGCTTCGCCCTTCTGCGGGCCGGCGGGCGCACGTAGGCTCGCTGCCCGGCGCGGCTCCGTCCTTGCTTTGCCCCGCTGCTTAGAATGCCGGCGGGCAGCCGGAGCCTGGGAGCTGCCTCGGGGTAGCAGCGCAGTTCGGAGGCGTCGCGTAAGTGGAGTGTCGGGCCGAAGCCGCCCCCGGTTCTGAGCAAAAGAGGTGATCCCGGTGCGGGCTGGGGATGATTCCGTGTTCAGGAGGAAGCCGTGACGAGCGCTGGCACCTGCTTCTTTAAGGAGCACCCCTCACGGAAGCTGGCAGAAATTCGCACCCTCGCTGGGCCGCTTATGTTTTATTTCTCCCCAGGTGAAACACTTCCCAGGGATCCTGATGTGTCTCTTTCAATTTACCGCTAGAAGGTTGGTTTCCCAAGCGCATTGTGGACTTAAGGCCTCGTCTTCAAAGAAACAGAAGTTTTGCTTGGAAATGGCTCGTCCTAGTTCAAGTAAGACATGTATTTGTTTGCTTTAGCACCCCGGACAGGTTTTTAAGGTGGATTTGAAGTGTTAGAAGGTTTCGGGGGCTAGATGAAATCCATGGCTTAATTAAAAATGTTTAAAACTGTGTGAACTGTGTTTTTGGTCCCCCAGCTACTAAAATTACATTTCTGTGTCTGTGTTCTGTATAGTTCCAAAAACCCTTGCATAGTTGCAGTCATCATGGTTACAACATAAATGTGTTTCTAAAGTTTATAATTTATGTACATAAGTCTACAGCGGTTAATTGCATTTCCTTTTCATAATCTTAATGAGTAATAAAACTAATTCCTTATTTCTTTGTACAAGAATGGGCCCCAAGCATTTGTAACAGCTCAGGAGCTGGATAACCCCAGGAGCCCTGTTCAGGCTAGCAGTAGTAGCTATCCTCTTTTTGCTTGTTTGGGAGTGTTTTCGCTTCATTTTTTAATTTGAGAATGTGCCTTAACTTGAAAACTGCACAGAGGTACAGTAGCAACTCCCTTAATAGTCGGGTAGCTGAGACAAATGTACTTTTTCTGCTGCCTTGAACATAAGCGTTTGGCTGCTGTCAGAGACCAGGCTGGTAGGGCTTTTGGCCTGAGCTTTACACATTCAGGGCTTGTGAGGTTTGGTTTGCAACATCAGGTGGGGCGTCAGAATAGGACTCTGCCCAGTCCTGTGGCTTTGGGCTGTGGGTCTTGGGACTTCTCCAGTGACTATTTCTCCTTATAGGAACTTACCAGCCATTGGGTGGATTTTTTGTGTGCGAGGGGCATTTTTTGCTTTGTGTTTTTACAAAGACCATGCAGTAAATTGTGAGAATGATCTGATGGTGGAGCAGAGTGCACCTTTAGTGAGTTCCCAAATGATACAACACTGGGAGGGGTGGCTGATACTCCAGAGGGTCCTGCCCCTGGGGTGAAATAGCCCCAGGCACTAGGACAGGCTGGGGTGACCAGCTGGGGAGCAGCTGGGCAGGAAAGTCCCTACGGATCTGTTGGGCACCACCTTAACCTTAAGCCAGTGATGAGCCCTAGTGGCTATGAGGGCTCCAGGGCATCTTCTCAGTGCATAAAAACACCTGATGGTGTTTGTCTGCTGTGAGCACGGTCAAACAATGGATTGAGTTGTGCAGGAAGGTTATGGAGTCTCCATCCATGGAGATCTCCAAACCCACCCAACAGGACACTGTCCGGGGCAGTCTATTCTGGCTGACCCTGCGTAAGCAGAGAGCATTGAACAAGACCATCTCCAGAGGCTCCTTCCCACCTCAGCCATTTTGAGATTCTAACCTGTGTTGCTTTAAAATTCATATCTGAGGTAAATTGGAAGAGAATTTTGTCTCTCTGTAGCTGAACTGCTCCTTTTAAATCTTGTTTTGACTCACACAAAAAGGCAAAGGAACTTTTCCATCTTTTTCCCAAACTGCTTTACCATACAGGGAAAAACAAGAGGAAACAACACATTAAAAAATATGAAATACAGTTGCAAACCTTGAAAACAGGCAAAAACGCCTCAAAAGAAAATATGTTTTCCCAAATTACCTTAATTTTTAAGGTGATACTTTGTGAAAAAACAAACATAATTTTTTTCATCTCAGGATCTTAGACCTAACAATTAGAAAGCAACCTGTTCCTGGGTGGTGGTGCCAACAGTTGTTCTTAGGGTAGCATCTAGTGTGGGGTTTTAGTTAAAGGCTCTGCCTTTCAAATATTGACTGTAATCAAGTTTAGCTCATGTTGCCCTACTGAGCTTTTTGAGGATCTCCAGGAATTGCCCTTCAAATTCCAATATACAGAAGCTCAGGAACCAGTTGGTATCCTGAAATTAAAGTCATGGCACGTGTGCATGGAAGCAGTTTCTGGATGCCTAAGCATGGCCTCCTAGGTCCAAGTGTAAGTGCCTGAACAGCTCCTTATGTTCCCTCCCCTGGCACAGACATGGCTGATTTCCGAGAGGTGTTTGCCAAAGCCAAGCACATTGCCATCATCACCGGGGCCGGGGTCAGTGCCGAGAGTGGCGTCCCTACCTTCAGAGGGGCTGGAGGCTTCTGGAGAAAGTGGCAAGCCCAGGTAGGTACCGGGGGGGTGAAGCATGGACAGAGCTCTCCATACAGCTGCCTCTGCTGCTCTTCCCCGTGCCCTTGGGGGTCTGCTTGGTGCAGCTGCACCTCCTTTTCTGTCCTTCACTTTATCAGTTGCTTGGGAAAACAACATTCTTGCAGGCAGCTCTGGGTCTTTCTACCAGCCTTGTTTTCTTGCAGTTCAGCTGTTTGCTCACCTTTTAAAACCCTCACTGCTTTCCTACCTTGTGGGGCCTTTCCTATTTCCTACCTGTGGGGCCTTCTCCCAGAATAGCAAGGGAAGAACTGACGATAGAGCCTGGTTATTTTCTTTTAATCTTGGTGTCTCATAATACCCTTTAAAAATGCTTTCGGACTTGCTTCATCTGGGGGCAGGTTCTATAACTCTCCCAGAAGCTCTGTCTCTCTTGCCGGAATAATCGTGCTAGCACTGGCAGCCACAGGGGTGGGAGAGGAGGTGGGAGCAGTCACTGGGAGTGCAGCTGAAAGCACCAAACAGCGTGAGCTGTACAGGGGCTTTGTGAGGCTCATCCTGCCTGGTGCTGCAGATGTTTCAAGCAGCTGTTATGCTGTCAGTAACTGCTAGACCAAATGCTGCAATCACACTTGCTTTCTTTGTGATTTCTAATTACCACATTCCTGAAAGATTTTATGAAGTTAAAAAGGGTCAGAGAGATGAGTTAAGATGGCTTGAATTTAAAGATGAGTTTTTTCTGTCTGTGACCATCAATTCAAATAAAGCATATGTGTTTAAATGCCTGGTCCTGCTGCATCAGAAACTTGGATTCAGTGTTTCTGTGTGAGCAGAATTGTGCATTGAGGTGTTGGCCTGAGCTGCTTCTTGTTTTTGAACAAGACAAGGGAAAAATTAAAGTTACTGTGAAAAGCAGCTTCAATTTTACCTGCACACAAAAGACAAGACATTAGACTTTGGTTTTGACAATGGGTGTAATTTGGCTTGGGTTACAGTTAAATTGAGGCAGAAAAGAAATTGCTAGCAGAGGAAATATATCCACATGGTGCTGAGTTTTATGACTGCTGTGGAAAAGAGAGTTGTAGGTGACAAAAAGTTGTGTGCATTGGAATATCTCATCTTGCTTTGTGCTAAGCTCCTGATAGTTTGATAGGGCCGCACAGAATATGGTTGTAATGCAAACCCATGTACCACACTGTTGCTGTAAGTTATTTCCTCATTTGGTCTGACACTTTGACATATCACCCTTGTAAGGGCTATGGAACAATATTCTTATCAACTGCATCTGGTTATAAATAATCTGCTTTTGATTACCTTGTGATGCTGGCAGCAGTGTAAATGGCAGAGATCCAGCAGGCTTCATCTGGGGAGGGGATTGTCCTTTTGTTGCAGGACGACCTGTTGTGTCTTTTGCAGGAGCTGGCTACTCCGGGCGCTTTTGCACGAAACCCTTCTCGTGTGTGGGAGTTCTACCACTACCGGCGGGAAGTGATGCTGAGTAAACATCCCAATCCAGCACACATTGCCATCGCCGAGTGCGAGAAGCGTCTGAGCAAGCAAGGAAGGAGCGTTGTGGTCATCACTCAGAACATTGATGAGCTGCACAGGAAGGCAGGCACAAAGCACCTCTTAGAAATTCATGGTAAGAGTTGCCTCTCCTGTCGGCCATAGGCCAGGAAACCCAGGGTGGGGAGTGGGAAGAAGGGAAAGCAGGATAAGTACAGAGAGAAAAGAATTTTGTCCACTCCTCAGGCCCTGCCACAGAGAGGATGTCTCCCATGACGGAGACCCACCCTGGCCCTCCAGCATTGTGATGCTTTTTAACTTGAGTATTCCTAACGGCTTAAATGGGATTTCCCACCACTGCTTTTGTGATTTGGACACAGGAAACCTGCACAAGTTTTTTTTGCAGTTGTGGGCCCAATGATGAAGACTTGGCTATAGTTTAATTTTGGTCATCTGTATTCCTTACAAAATGGACACAGTTTTAAACTCTTGGTAATATTGCACATCTCAACAGCATGTTAGTAGTGGTAGAACTTCTGGAATCGGGGAGCTTTGCATGAAATGGTGTTAACCAGCGTATTTTATTTATGAAAATGTTTCTGATGTAAGAGGAAAAGCAATAAACAGAAATCATCTTCCTTAGTGCAGTGATATTTTAAATTATGATTTGCCTCTGAAATATGTTAAGGGACTGTGTATTACTCATGTCCTGAGGCAGAACAAGGTGACACAGTGGGACTGTCTTTGCTGTTACGTTCCTGTAGTGAGTTACCCACAAGGTGTAGCCTTCAAAGTCTATAAATAAAAGCTATCCAGGATAAACACAACCACTTGCCTGCATAGCCACGTCTCAGAGCCATTGCTTCATCCCTGATGTTTTCTCTTTGTGTGTTCCAGGTAGTTTATTTAAAACTCGGTGCACCAGCTGTGGAAACGTAGCTGCAAATTACAAGAGCCCGATCTGCCCCGCATTGGCCGGGAAGGGGTAACACATCCTCTTTCTTCCATCATTAAAAAAGAAAGTGGGCAGGGGGATGGGCTGGGCATATGCTCATAGATTTTTAGGATTTTTTTTCCCTTTGTATTTCACGAGAGCTTTAGATAGTTACATAAATAATTGTTGTTCCTTTGACAGTCTTGGCCGGCTTATAACAGTTGCTCAGCTGCAGGATAATTCTGGACAAATTCCTGCCTGCCTTGTATGTGGTATTTTAGGATTGTAGTAGGTGTTGAAGTCAGCTGAAGTTGCAAAGATTCCTCGATTGGAGAGTGTGCTTTAGAGAATCCTAAGGCTTTTAGAGAATGCTAAGTTTTTTCTTAATATATAAAGTGCACTTTGTACAACTGAATATGTATTTCAAATCTGTAACTTCAGGGCTCCAGATCCTGACACAGAAGACGCCGCAATTCCAGTTGAAGACCTTCCTCAGTATGTATGGACCACTTTGTTTGGGCTGTTACCTCTTCATGCTTTCTGCATCTCAAAGCTTCATGTCACTGTTCATGTAGTTTTGGTAGGACATGGAGACATTCCACAGGAGACAAAGGCGTGGGACTTTGTCCCAGAAAACGTAGTCTAAAGTTACAGGGACATCAGACAGGGAATGTGTAGGAGAAGTTACCACAGTGTTAGAGGCATCACACGTTTGTGTACTTGAGCACCAAGATGAAACGTGCCCAAATTCATGGGGTTTGTAGTAAGTGAAGTAGTAGGAGAATTGCAGCAAGTGAGTGCTACAGCAGTAGATGTTTTGTTACTTTGCAGGTGCCACCCCCTGTTAGTCTGAGATGCTCTACTAGGGTCCCTCATAGGCACTGAATGTGCCATGGTGCTTTTTTACACTGCCTGAAGCTTTGCCTTAGCTAGTTGCAGATGGAAAAAGCCACCACATTTTTCATCTGGTTCCTAAGGAAAAAGAGGCTAACAAAATACTTCTGTCTTTTGGTTCATCTTCTCCTTAAAACCCTGTTAGCCAGTTGGTTAAAGCTGATGCAGGGCGAGGTTTTAATTTTCATGTGTTTGAGAGCTGAGTAAGGGCAAGACACAATTCAGTATCTTTGCTAAACAACTGTTCAGCAACGCCTTCCATGTGACCAGGCAGCACGTGTGTACTTCCAGCATGTGTGTAGCATGAAATGAGCTGCCTTCTGTGCAGCAGGTGGTGGATGGTGTGGGGAGGGCTGTGAAGGAGGAGAGGGTAATGGCAGGTAAGACATGCCCAAGCAAGAATGAAAACTTTGCCGTTCTGCAGCCTGAAATGCCCCCATGAGCAGCATGACACTGTCCCTTTGTGGCGTTTAACAGGTGTGAGGAGGACGGCTGCAATGGGCTCCTGCGTCCCCATGTCGTGTGGTTTGGTGAAGCCCTGGATCCTGGTGTGCTCACGGCGGTGGAGAAGGAGCTGGATATTTGTGACCTCTGCTTGGTAGTGAGTGGAGGTTTCCTTCCCTGTTCTCTGAACCAGCAGGGAGACCACTCTAAGGAGGTGGCACCTCCTGGGTCAAGCAGATGTATCTGTGCTTCCCTGATGGAACTAAAAGCCCAGGAGGGACTCTCTGGTGTCCAGTATAAAACATTAAAAGATGTTGCAGTTTGAAAATGTCCACAGACTGCTCAAAAGTTAACAGGTGCACAGGTGATAGAGGTTAGACAATGCTGTTTAGCTGTTCAATTTCACTCTCCCTCTACTCTGCTGT
The DNA here is from genome assembly GCA_036785705.1 of Acanthornis magna. Lineage (NCBI taxonomy): Eukaryota > Metazoa > Chordata > Aves > Passeriformes > Acanthizidae > Acanthornis > Acanthornis magna. Next base: position 21,793,931 of record JAWUZG010000025.1, on the reverse strand, counting down.
CAAGACCCCACCTGGAATAGTGTGTACAGTTCTAGTGCCCTCAGCATAAAAAGGACATGGAACTTGGAGCAAGGCCAGAGGAAGGTCTCAAAGTTGATAAGGGGACTGGAGCACTGCCCCGTGAAGAGAGGCTGAGAGAGTTGGGGCTGGTCAGCCTGGAGAAGGGAGGGCTCTTGAGAGACCTTAGAGCAACCTTCCAGTACCTGAAGGGGCCTGCAGGGAAGCCAGAGAGAGACTCTTTGTCAGGAACAAGGGGTGATGGCTTTAAACTGAAAGAGGGTGGATTTAGCTTATATATGCAGAAGAAATTCTTTACTGTGAGGGTGGTAAGGCACTGGAACAGGTTGCCCAGAGAAACTGTGGATGCCCCATCCCTGGAGGTGTTCAAGGCCAGACTGGATGGGACTTTGAGCAACCTGGACCCCAATGGCAGAGGGATTGGAACGACATGATCTTTAAGGTCTCTTCCAACCCAAACCATTATATGATTCTAATTTCTCAAACAGTGAAAAATACAATTATTTTGATGCTTAGTTAAAAAAAGTTACCATGTGCTGCTTTTTTGCAAGGTGTTTTACGTCGCATGTAGGTTCCAGATCTGTAACCAAAACACTTGCTTAGACTATTGTCTTCCCTTTACAGAATGACCTCAAGTAACAGAAAGAATATTTTGTTGGGTTTTTATTTTCCTGAAGCAAAGTGTGCTGTTCTGTTTCTGGGATTTTTTTTCATCTACAGTTACAAACTCGTTTCTTTGGGCTGCATCAGAGAAACAATTCCTGAATGTTACACTATGTTAAATAGCTACATACACAGTGATACTAATTAGAGATACTGATTTGATTTCATCTCTGTAGGGATCTCCCAGGCTTTAGTGCACATCTGGTGTTGGGAGAAGGGCCCTCACCTTGGGGCTGGGTTAGTTTGGTCTGTTTAAGCGCTGTCCTGACATGCTTGTGACTTGTGTTTGTGATTGTCCCGTTGCCCGCAGGTTGGGACCTCCTCCGTGGTGTATCCCGCAGCCATGTTCGCCCCGCAGGTCTCCGCTAGAGGAGTCCCTGTCGCGGAGTTCAACATGGAAACCACTCCTGCCACAGACAGGTTCAGGTAAAGCGGCTCAGGCAACCAGCCTTCAGTCTCCTCCCCCCGGTCTTCTGCATCCAACTACTGAAACACTGGGTTCAGACAAATACGGTCTAGTTTTCTTCTCGGCGCTTATGAAATACTAAGTTTCTGGTAGTAAGTAAGAAAAGGTGATTCTTCTTCCACGGTGGAATTAAGTTTCACTGAAGACACAAACCGTGTTGTTTTAAGTGTGAGGCTGAAGTCTGTCCCTACACCCCACAAAGTCTAAAGCCCTCTCTCCTCCTCCCCTTCCCTCCCTCCCGTCCCCCTGCCAGACTCGCCAGGTAACAAAGCAGCGAGCAGCGGGATGCGCTGGTGGCTGCCCGCGCCCTAAACCTGCCGCTTCCTTCCAGGTTCCACTTCCCGGGCCCTTGCGGGACCACGCTGCCGCCGGCGCTGGCGCGACACGAGACGGAGATCATCTCCTGAGCCCCGGGATCACCTCCGGAGCGCCGGGAGCGGCCCGGCGGGGCCCAGCGCGGGGGCGGGCGGGCCGGAGGCGGCGGCGGGACTCGTCCCCACGGCAATAAAGGGTCGGCAGCAGGGCCATTCCCCATGTCCCGTGTCTGTGCGCGCATCCCGGCGGGGCGGGTTGGGGCGGGGCACGCAGCCGGCGCGTCCCGGCGCTCGGCGTTCCCCGGCGGAAGGCGGGAGCGCTTCCGGGGCGAGCGGCGCAGGGGCCGCGGCCATGGCGCGGCGGCAGAAGGCAAAGGCGGCGGCCGCGGGCAAGCGCAGGGCTCCCGCCGCGCTCCCCAGCCCGGCCACCTCCTCGGAGGACGAGGCGGACGAGGCCCCGGAGGAGGTGCCCTTCGGCGTGGCGAGGGAGGCGGCCGCGGCCGAGCGGAAGCTCGTCGGGGAGGCGGCCCGGAGGTGCGGACACGCCGGGGCCTCCTGCTCCCGAGCCGCGGCTTCACACCAGCGCTTCCCTCCTCTTGCCCCCTCCTCTTAGCCCCACTCTTCTCCCCCTTCACCACTTATCCCCTCGCTTGCCTCTCTAAACCCCCTCTCCACCTCTCTTATCCTTCTTCTTATCCCCCCTGTTCACACCTCTTGCCCCTCTTACTCTCCTCTTGCTCCCTCCCTTATCCCTGCTTATTTCCCCTTCTTGCCTCCTTCCCCCTCGCCCCCCAATCTACCTTCTTACCCCACCATCCCCCTTATGTCTTCCAGGCCCCTTCTTCTCTTTTATCCCGCCCTTAACCCTTTTAAACCCCTTTTGCCCTTCCTATCCCCTCTCCCTTATCCCCCCACTTGCCCCTCCCCCCACCTCCTTTGCCCTTCCAAGCCCTCGTTCACCCCCTTTACCTGCGCCCTTAATTCCCCCCTCTCACCCCACGGAATGCTGACGGTGGCTCCCGCCTCTCCGCAGGCACCGGGAGCTGCTGAAGGAGAAGCGGCGGCGGCACCAGGAGCTGTTCGCGGAGCAGAAGGTACCGCGCCACCCGCGCCGGGCTCCGGGCGGGCACGGGGTGTCTGTGCTGGGGGTGTCTGTACCCGCCTGACTCCCCTCTCCCCCCCAGAAGCGCAGGCTGCTGCCCGAGGCCGTGCTGCAGGAGCTGCAGGAGCTGCAGGAGCTGCAGGATGTGTCCGCACGGTGAGGGGACCAGGGGGGAGGCAGTGGTGGGTGTTGCGATGTCTCCGCATCTCCCACGCGTGGGGCAGACCTTTCGGGTCCTGGTGCTGGGAGGCCGAGCTGGAAACGGTGGCTCTCGTGGCTTTGGGTAAACGAAGGGTGTGAATTGAAGAGTAACCTGTTGCCTTCTCTTTACTCCCCAGGCCCGCAGAGCAAGCTGTGGCAGATGACCCAGGTACGCTACAGCTCGCTTTGCTAACACAGTGCACATCTGGCATCTCAGGAGTTCATTCCTGTGCCAGACCTTCAATGGGGAGCTGTGGTAAAGAGACCCTTTCCAAGTCTTAAACATGAACAGACCTGGAAGACTGTTTTTCCCAAGGAAAAGAAATATATGAGGAAAGATCTAAAGTCACATTTAATCCTATTCTTACGCCTTTTACAGAAGTCACTTGCTGTATGGTGATTTCAGTTAAACAGCCTGAAGTGTTGAAGGAAATCATGGGCAGGTATTATAGCAGAAAAGTAAAGATTACCAAAGGTGGATTAATATTTAGCATTTGTTTAAGTTATAAAGGCTACTCCTGGATAGAGTTATTAAATTGCCTCAATACTTTTCATATCAAGCTACAGTTTAATAGCATCTGTAAAATATTGAGTAAGTTTTTTCAAATTCAGAACTACAAAATCAAGAGTCTAGGGTGTTTATGACTGGTGTTTTCTCTTCACCTGTACTTCAAAGTACTTCACAGAAAATCTTTCATTTAAACAGTCTCTCATCCAAACCTCACATATTGACAGATGGTGTAACTGCTACTTTTTCTTCCTCTTATTTAAAAAATATGTGTTGTACTGGCATAACAAAGAGATGAACTGAGAATGAAGCAAGACTGAAGCCAGAGCTGGATTCCTTTTGCAGGTTACCCATAGCTGTTGAGTTGCATTGAATTTTTGTCCCATGATGAATCCTACTTTGTTGCTGCCAAGGAAAACTGGCTAGCAGTACTTTGGTTGCTCCCCTGAGCACATTTCTCCCCCTCCCTCTTACAGATATTCTCACTAGTCAGTGCTTCTGAAAAATGCTGCTTGTTTAAGTCCTGTTTGTGTTTCACTGACCAGTTCTAATTTGTTAAGTTTGGGAAATTTTGTTTTCAAGTTACTCTAGATGAAGAACTTGATGGTGGGGCTGTGCAGCTGGAACAAGGCCAAGCCGAAGTGCAGGAGAAGAAAGGCAAGAGGAACAAGGGTGCCAGGTAGGAGGAGATGACTTTGCCTGGGGTGGGAGGGGCTATCACAGCAGCTGTTCAGTCACTGCATGGCTGTACCCTCTTCTGCGCTTCATTTTCCCTGTCCTTCCTGTGATTGAAAGCGTATTTATGTGCTAAAAGCACCTTTAATATCTTCTGGTTTAGCATACTTATATATGTGTGTATATATATATAAAATATAAACATATAACATAAATATTTTTTATATATTATATATATAACTGCTGTGAGATAACTGGGCAGCCATAAGCACAGCAGTACACCTTGTGTCGTGTGCTGGTACAGGTGGGATGATTGAACACTGAATTCCTGCATTTCAGTCTATTTTTCTCTCCCCTCTTTGTTTCTTTGTCACTGATGGCCCTAGAGAGGAATTGCCCTAGCTTCTGGTAGGATGAGCTTGAGACTCCCAAGACTCTGCTCGGGGTACACAAAGGCATATGACAACAGCTTGAGAGTATTGGTCCAGTTCTTTATTTTTTTAATACTGCCACAAAGCTCATCTGAGTATCAGAAACCAGCACTGGGTGCTGCTGTGCTCAAGTAGCAAAGCTTGACACCAGTGTGTTTGTTGTTCTGCATTCTGTAACCACGCTACAGGGATTTACATCTCTCTTCAACTAGGACAAAAGGAAACTATGCTGCTGTGTGCTTGAAAGACCAGAGTTCAACAGGCCTCCACCAACAGCTCGCCAGAGACTTTCTAAATGCTCAGCTCTATGGGCCACACACCAACCGGGTACAGGGTAAGCAGTTCTGCTTGGGTGGGTCTGTATCGAGTCTTGTCTGGCTGAAACGTGATTAACACTTGTCTCCATTTCAGCAAATGAATTTTTTTCCCTTTCAAACAAGAAAGACCCAGTCAAAAAAGCCGCAGTTCAGTTTGTGGACAAGTCTTGGGGTGAGTATAGAAAGTCAGAGTAGGTACTATTTTATGCATATGTGGTTAAAAGTACACTTGAATAAAATCAGGGTTTCCGTGCTACAGTGTCATGGCTCATGATCCTCTAACTCCAAGCACCTGGACAGTAAGGGAAGGGTAGCAGGGCACTACAGCCACAGTGGGTGTCATGAGCACACCCCTAGGGACCGTGTATGAGACGCAAGTTGAAAATAATTACTTCATTTTTGGTATGTTAAGAAACAGCTAATTGGCCTGGAGCCAGGGTTGCTTGGTGAAATAAACACTTCACTAGATGTTGTTTCAGCCTCCAGCTTCTGAGCTGTTGGAAGGCATTTCAGATACATCTAAAAGGCAGGGATACCAAGATCCCAGAACTTCTTTTTGAGCGCTTATTTCTCCTCATTTCCATAATGGGTGTGGATAGAGCTACACCCACCGTCTTATGTGAGAGGCTCATGAACACCAGAGGCAAGTTACGAATCCTTAGCAAGCAGGGCCTGCTGTCCAGCTGTGCTCCATCACTGAAAACACTGTTGAACCGGCCCCCCCCCGAAGGAGCCTGGTGCAAGCTGGTACCCCTGGCCTGTAGAAGGCACCCTGGGACATACAAAATACATGGGAAGTTTATCAGTGGTCAGAGTGGTTGTTCTGTTCTGAAATGCTGCAGCAGTCAAGAGATTGCTGCTTCTCCAGCAGATGGGCTAAGAAAAATGGTAACTAACAGCTTTTTTTTTTTTTAAGGGCAAGATAAAAAGGAAAAAGCAGCAAGGTTTAAGAAACGTTGGCTGGCAACACAGATTAAAAATGGAGTTTGAAGCCAGCTTTTTGAGAAGCTGTTAAGGACTTTTACTGCCAGTTGATCGCAACACAACAAAGGTGTTTTTTCCCCCCTTCATCATCACTTTGCTTTCAGCTCCAGGCACCAGAAGGCACCAAGCTGTGCCTGATCGGACTTCCCTGTTCTCTCCCCTCCCCCTTTCAGAAGTTCTTGGGGAAGCTACAAAGCAGCCAGGCCAGTGCTAGGACCAGGCTTGCTGAGCTGCCTCCATGAGGCAATGCCTTTGAAGAGAATAAAGATGAGCAAAGTTGTACCTACTGTTGTGGATGCTGCATTCCCTACAGCAGGCAGTTGTTCCTGCTGCTTCAGTGACTTACATCTCTGAGGAAAGGCCCTACCCTAACAGCAACATCATTAAATCAGTTCACACAGCAGGACACTTCTCTCCAGTCTGATGATTACTTTGAAACAGTAAGGGATTTTCCCCATCTTCAGGGAGTACTGAGTAAGTTTCCTGTACTGTTAGCTAGACTTACTGTGTGGCAAGAACACGGCAAGCCTTTCACTTCCACCAGCCCAGCTCCTGAAGGGAAGTGGCAGTTCTGGTTTGAGGCATGAGCCACTCCACTTGTGGGTCTTGGCAAGAACTGCTGTTCTAGGCTAGAACTCCAGAACAAGAAAATGTAGCATACAAGTCCATGCTACCATGTATGTAGACGTAAGTTTTTAATGGCTGGTTAATTATGATATCACTACATTTTATTGCAATATAGTACTATTTAAGCACTTTTAAAAATGCAAGGTGTACAAAGATTAAATTAAGACTGTAAATTGACTAAATATTTGGTTTTTATATAAATAGGTCATAACCACACTGTGTTGACATGTAATACTGTTATAATACAACAGTTAAACTGGTGAGCCTACACAACAGAAGCTGTCTGTAGTTAAACAAGGAAACAAAGTTGAAAAGACCATGTTAAAACAAAAAACTACTAAGATCAACAGGTTGGGATTGTAAGTAGCAACAAACATATTCACTCAGCTCCTGAGTAATTCAAGTTTTACAGTACACATTTAAAAAATATCATTTCTTCCCATCAACACTATATATCCAAACCATTTGCATTTTGCAAATTACACTGATTGAACTATGTAACAATGGGGGTGGAGGTTGGCAAGTCATCCTGCTTGACGTTTACATCACCCACACGCTAATACATCCATGTTTTTTATTCTTCCGTCCCACCACAAGGTAGCAGGATTTTTGGTTTGTTTTGGACAATCGTTCAAAGGATTGGTACTTGTCAATTTGGATGTCTGACGTTACCAGTGATATTTTCAACTCTTAGTTGTCTAAGAGGTTTAAAGATGGAAATTTTCTCCTAACACTAAGTTAGAAATCATTTGCATCATGCTGTAAACTAGGAAGCAACATAAAGCGACAGACTTGTCCTTAGTACATAATTAAAATTCCAAATTCCAGTCAGCAGAACTGGTCTACTTTCCATGTTGAATATGCCACAACACCTTTCAGACCTTCAAAATGCATAGCTAGTGTAGGTAGTCTTCCACTGTGGCGAATGCACAGGATCCGATTCCTGACCGGGCCATCAATCCTAGACACTGTGACGCCTGTCCCATGGCTAGGGCAAGCGGGGGTTGCTTTGGCAGATTGTGAGTCTCTGAAAAAGAATCACAGTAGCAGTTAAAATACCTGAATAATTTCCTAGTAATACACTGAAAACTTGACATTTAAGCCTACTTAAATCATTCATTTGCAGAGCTTGCTCTCAGAGCAAGACACAAAGCAGAATAAACAAAGTGACCGTGCACAGCAGGTTTTTGAACGGGCCCGTTTTTGCTCTGACCTACAACAGACAAGTACCTGTTACATTACATATCCCTGAAAACTACCCCTTCTTCCCAGAAGAGTGTACCCTCCACGGCTATCCTTCCTTACCCTGGTGGAGCAGCAGGGCCACCTGTGTGGGATGAGGAAGAGGCACCCCAAGTAGCCAGCATGCCGTACTCACCTAGTATTGCACTATTCAGTACAGAGCACACTGGTTCTCTTTGTATCGGGTCAAGCTGATTTCCAACAGGGCTGCTCCAGGGATCGGAATATGCAAGTAAACTGAATGCATCCTGCAGGAAGATGACTTTGATTACATCTCACAGCTATAAGCCTACTAGTGAAGAGGAGGACTATTTTGTTCAACTATTTTGATTCAGAATCACAAAAGTGACTGACAATGTCCATCAATACAAAAAGATAAAAGGAAATTGTAACAGGACTTGTTCCATTTCCAAGAGCAAGGCAAAAGGTGACATAATTTTACTAAATGATGGGGTAAGAGAAAACAGACTGAAAACTGCATGCACTCTTTGGCAGGGGAATTCTTTCCCACAGCAGTCTCAAATCAAAGCAAACTAATTAACATGCAGAGTACTAATGACAGCACATTTTGGGCATCTCTACCAATCCCCTTGCAGTTCATTTATCATTAGAGGCAAAAACAGCACTTCGATTCAAGAGGTCAAGTTATGTGGTCAGAAATGAGACAAAGGAAAGTGCTCAATAAATTTCTGTGTTTAATTGCATAACAGCACAAAATTATCTTCCCTATGCATGTCCTACACAGACAAGAAAGAAGACAGTGCTACATCAGAGCTGACCAGAATACTGCTCTCAGACACACAAAAAATGGCAGAAGTTAAAGCAGAACAGTATTCCAGCACAAAGTGCTGTGAAAGTTCCTGCTGGGCAGAACAGTTATTCACCTTAAGAAGATGAAACATACCTTGAGCATTTTCTTATTCACTGTGTTTTTGCCACATTCTCTTCTTAGCTGCTCACTCATTGCTTGCAATTCTCTTCCAAAATGGATCATCCTTTCAATGGCTGCTTGGCTACCACCACATAGCTGGCGTCTTAACTGACTTGAATCTACTTCTGAAAAAACGATATCGTCATCATCACCACTGACAGAGCTGAGGGTAACAACCTATGGATCTAGAGAATCTGTACTGATTTCACTCAAACAACAGCTGCCTGCCCAGAGAGAGAGCACGTCGGGCCAGAGACCTGGCACCACGCACTCCTGTACCGACCACTGCTGAACTGCTCCTTTATAAACATTTAAGAGACCTGGTTAACTAACAGCAAAGGCTGTCAGCACGTGCTGTTTATCTTGCAATGAGTAATTTTAAACTAACTAGAAGATAAACCAGATTTTATCCTAAAATTTTAAGGGAGTTTAAAAAACAAAGAAGCCCACACAGTTCTAACTTTTTTAATTCTTTGGCATTGCATTTCTCAATATCTGCCAAATCCAGAACTGCTGATAAAAGGGTAAAAAATGCTCAACTTCCTAAACAGCCATGATGGCTTCTGCTACAAGACAATCATTTAGACTCTTCATACACCTCATAGAACACATTATGTTAATAATTTGGATACTTCAGGCTTCTTTTGTAATAAGCAAGACACTACAACTGATTTCTTTACTCTTTCCTACAATATTCCCCAATACTAGTAATTTTAAAAGATATTGATGCAGCTTATGAACAGTAAACCAACACTTGGCTTCTTTGAAAATTCTGCCTTTTAAAAATTTACGCCTAAAGCAACACGTTAAAAAAAAGGCATTTATTCCATTCTTTTTCTTTTTTCATCAATGGAATCAAGTTTTAAAATGAGCATTTCGATAGACTCTTCAATTAGAAATCCATTCTTCTTTCTCACTTTAACACTGCTATTTAGTGATGTATTTTCACCACTGTTTACTATAAGGATTTTTAACTGGCCCCTTTTCTTATATCTAAGTGTGTCACCTCTGGAAAATACCAACATACTTTACATACACAGCACTAGGGAGAATATATAAGTATTTCAAGAAGTGAAAAACCACCAGCCTCAAACTGGAGGGAGTAAACAGTGTAGGTGAAGCACCCACATGTCTTCAGGTGGTGGTGCTTGTCCCTAGCTCCGCCTAATCTAGGACATCACTTTCCAAAGGCAGGAGACAACTACATTACAAAAACCACAAACAACTCTGTGCCCTGTGCAGCTGCTCCATGTCTGTCACAGCAAGTCTCTGCAGAAAGGGCTGCAGGAAAGGAGGATGTTTTGAGTTCTCTGTCACAGAAATGAGGCCTTGTTATTATCCAGTTTCAGAGCATAATGCAGGGAAAATAGTCTAGCAACTTGCATTCCTCCTTCCAGGGCTGTAACAGAAAGACATTTGCTGTTCAACAGTTACCTGGTATTTCCCAGCAAAGCTGCAGGATCAGCAGCAGCAGCGGCAGCACGTGCCCCAGAACTGGGAAGTGCTCACAGACCTCTGCACACGCTGCTGCATTCTGAAGGTCTCCAGTTTCACATTTCATTTAAACTACATATTAACTGACATCTGCTTAAATCAATTGTTTGAGTACCAATCCTGCAGCTGCACAAAGGGCAAGCAGAGGGGATTTAAACACTCATTTGTCAACAACATCAACAGGCATGACAGAGTATAAAGCAAATTAAGTAAAATGAAGTTAATTTTTAGCTCACAACGATATAAATTAGGGTTTTTTTGGTGGAAAACATGGGAAAAAAAGTAATTTTTCCTTTTTTACATTTCCAAATACAGCTCTTGAGCATTAAATATTAGCACTTTGCATTCTTCCGGATGAGAGATTTAGAATTTCTACGCTTACTTTGGAGCACAAAGATGCCATGAGAACCATGAATGGGAAGAGGGTGAAGCAACCTGCCAGCTCAAACACAGGGTGCTACACAACAGGGTGCTTCTTCTCAAAGGTACTTCCTTAGAAACTGACACTAGTTTCAGTAGCCATGAGTTACCCATTTCACCTGTTCTCACTGGACCACCTAAATCATTTGTTATAAAGTTTACATCTAGTAACAGCAAAACAAACAAACAAAAAAATTAAGATTTGAGCTAACAACCCTAATTTTCAAGTTGGGAAGCATTGCAAGTAAAAACATAACCTTGTTGCCATCACTTAATAAAAATGTAAGAAATATCACTGCAGACCCATTTCTGTGTCACATTCTTCCATTTCGTGATCATGTTTAGAACTACCATTTAGGAAGCCATTGGATGAAGTCTCAGCAACCCCATTGGAGTAGTGATCTGTTTCCATGTCTACATCATTGCTGAAAAGAGTAATAAAGAAAAGTTTTACTAATATTGAAGTACTTAGGTTATCTTTACAACTTCATTTCCTCATCTCAGCTACTGAAAAGCTGCTGTTAAGTACTACCAAACTAGACCACAGTTTCTTCCAACTGGTGATACAAGAACACTGTGGAAATTTTTAAGGCCCTCTCAATGTTAATATTCAGTAAAATAATACTTTCAGATGCTGAAAAATTAAACATGCCCCCCATTATTCAGGAGTAAGGAACATAACACTTTCTAAATACACATCAAAAAGTTGTTACCTTGTTTAAGTATCTGGATGTACACAGAGCTGGAGAAAATGCACTGAGAAAATATACTATTCCCACTTTTTAAAAAGAATATAGTTAAGTCAATATACATCCTACTTTGAAAATACCATCTTTCAGTAACTAATTATTTCAAAAATACCTTGTTCTCTTATTTACTCTGTGGAATGACAGAGGAAAAACAAAAAAGAAAACCCCAAAGCAAATGCTGAGTAACCAGAACACTGAAGAAGCACTCAATGGCAAATGCAGAGCATTCAACTCCTCACCACCCTTTGCTTGCAGCCAGTCATAGAAGCGCTTTTAGAAAATGCCAGCATGGCTTTGGGGACTGAGCTTTGCTGACACTTGCATCCTAGCCTGTTCTATTCCGTCATGGAGAATAGCAACCTAAACTCTCTGTCAAGACCAAATGGATTCAATTTAGAAGTTTAATATCTTGCTTCTAAGCAACCAAAAATACTCAGCTTCCTTTGAGGAAGGAAACCAAAAGGCCTCTCTGACTGGGCAACAGCACAGCCAAGGAACTGTCTTCCTCCGTGAAAAATCTCCAAGTTGCCTGGACACTGCCAGGTCTTTTGGCAGAGGCAATTGCTGATGCAAACAGAAACTGTGAAAAGTTAAAAAGTAAATTGTTACTCTTACCTTTTTACCCCACTTATCACTATCCAACTAAAACAATTTGGTCATCACCACCACATCATCACATCCTACGTGGTAGTTTTGGGAATCGGTTTTGGACAATGCAGCTGAAGTGCTGCTGCATTTCACATCAAATTAGGCTCTCCTGCATCCATGCAACCCAGAACTTAGTATTAACAGGTTATGAATAAATGTATTAAGCCTGGTTAATAGATTTATTTTCATTCTCTGAATTGAATGTGTTTGCACTTGTGACAGTGACTGGAGTAGGCAAAAAATCCTGGTGTATAAGTGAAAGGGAATCCACACTTCATATGCATCTCAATTGTTTTTACTGTGCCACAAATGAAGAGTATCTGGAAAACTTTTCATTACCTATTTGCAGCACTCTGAAGTCAATGTCAGTGGCTTAAATTAAAATCCCAGGTGCCAGAGAGCTAATTAACCTTCACTATGCAACTTCAAAACTGACCATAGCTATAAGCTATGGTAGTTTATTTTTGTCCATTGCATTTCTTTAACCCAACATGAGAAAAAGGTCTATTAAGCTTGGACCGTCAAAACAACCAGAGTTATCACAAACTGTTGGTCCCTTACACTGTGTTTCAACTGTCCTTGGGGGGAAAAAAAAATCAATCACATAAAATCCCACTGAAAACTCTTCCCTGCATTGCAAACACATGGACAACAAAAGCCTTAATGTAATTTAGAAGCATCTAAAGTTTATTTACCTGGAATAGCTGTTAACCTGCTGTGATCTTGATACATTTATGTTGTTGAGCTCTGGTACATTCAAGCTGGTGGTCGTGTGTTTACTGTGACAGTAAGACTGATGCGCTTTATTTGATATTACTCCATTACTGCAACTACTTTCAAACCCTGAAAGAAAGTTTTAACAATTGCAATCATAAAGTGGTACTTACAGGTAAGTTTGGAGATAAATGTGAAGTAAGTATAGTGTTTACCAACCAGGAACAATTATGCTAAATTTGTCACACAAACTCAAGTACTTCACCTCCATGTTTCAGGTATTTGAACCTTTATGGCTTCTAGAGTGCAGAACTTAAGCATTATTTAACAAGTACAGACATAAGAAGGTTTTTCTAGTTGTACTAATACACCAGTAAAACAGAAAACTGCACCAGTGTAGAACAGTTTTTTAGAATGGATGCATTCAAAATCTTTTCTAGGCCACTTTAATCACTATGAATGGAAGCAAACATTGCTAATTCCTGATCACGTAATTCTTTTGATAAATGTGCAGTAGAATTCAGTGCCGAATACTTTGCATGTTGCTATGCTTATATACAACCTCTCTCCTTCACCATGTAATTATTTTAATTGTTAATATTGTGCTTTACTAAATAAAATTACACCATGCTGTGAAATTACGATGCCTAGCTAAACTCTCTTCTGACCTTTCTAAAATATAATAGGAAAACTACTATTTGAAGTAAACATGTAATTGCCAGTTCCATCAAACCAAGAGCTCCCTAGTATCTTCTAAAATAGAAACAGGTCACTGGAAGGGCTTATTATAAAGAAAACAGCTGCTACCATTTACAAAATCCCAAACATCAATTCTAATACTACATTCATCAACCTGCCTATATTTTCAAAATTAGAAAAATTACAGGTTATTTTCTACAATACACCCCAATAACCACCTGAAGAACAACCAGAAAATTTGAGTGGATCTCCACTGACAGACGTGATGGGACATTCGTGACACACAGGAAAGAAAAGCAAAGCTGCTGTCCTTCCAAGGGCAGTAGTTCTTCTGGCGAGGCTACACTGGTTTTTCCACTCCATCCAGAGAGGAAAAAAAAAAAAATAAAGCGCCCCAAACAAAGCGCCAAACTGTAAAGCTACAGTTTGGATTTGGAAGTTTAACAGAAGTGAAAGCTGATGGTCCCTGCTACCTTAAGAGTCTTAGTCTTCAAGGATGCCATGCTCAGGTACCATTTTAACATGCTCAGCTTCCTCTCAGCAGCGGTGCTTTGAAAGGCTCAGGGATCTCTCCATAAGCTTGGGGCAGCTCTGAACATTCATGGCTTCCCACTGAAAGTTTCCCATTGCCTAAATGCTCTAAGAAATGTTTCAACAGTGCAGACTGAAACGTGGCTGCCAGCAGGATGTCTTTTATCCAACCATACCACCCAGCTTCTGGTGTTTCCTGCTCAACCGCAGCTATTCTGACTTCTCCATCAACACCACAGAAAATGGATCATATATACTACTTACTGGATTTAAACCACCTTGCTCAAGCCATAAATTATCATCAAAAGGACAACAGAAATTTATGTCAGATCCTTCCACCTCCCAGAGGGAAACACTTCTTAGAAATTGGTGGCAATCTACTTTGCAAGAAGTAAAGCCAAGAGTACATGCAAAAATTACGGGATGAAACTTTTGGTTTGCCCACTGACTGGAAATCACATATTTTCATCATTAAAATTATACCATTATACAAAGCATTGAGCATAAAATCTTAAGTATAACAAATGATCAGTCTGCAAGTAACTTCTCTGAATACTTATATAAAAAAAAAAATCCACATGGTGTGGTATGTCCAAATCTACGTGGTCTATCCTCCACGTGAACTTACCAGTAAAATGTGTGCTGCTCCCTTTGCCTGTCGCCAAATTGTGAATATTCATTCCATGGCTGGGACTCATGCTAGGACTACTGAACGACCGTGGGCTAACAGGATAACTATCTTGAGATTTTGGACTGTGGCCTCCCAAACACCGCACCTCACTGTCTGTACCATTCACCATCTCTATGAACTGGCGCACCCTAAACAAAAGGCAAAAAGTTAAGCTAATAAAACCATTTACACATTTAAAATTACCAACGATAGCAATGATTTCACTTTAGTGTTAAATATTGAACAAGTCTGACTCAACAAAATGCTGGATTGTCAGTAACCCAATCGTTAATAAGCTCTGGAGCATTCCACCAAAAATACACAATTACAAATTTGTGAGGGAGGAGAACAGGAGTATTATCCTTGGAGGACAGCCTTTGTCACTAAGTCCTCAAAGTTTAGAGATTTCAACTACATTTTCTTGTTTAACTGTTTTCTTTTATTAGCAGGGGCAAGCTTATTTCTTGAGAAAGATATGCCATTATGTTGTCATGTCTGTCATTTCTCACAAAGTAAATCAGAATAGAGTTTTACTGTCTGGAACATTAAGCATTAAAGGGTAACTCTTAACATTAAACATCTGCACTAGAAAACAGTTTGAAAAGCAAACTCCCATACAAACCTTCCCTTTAGAGGCTGTTGCTCTTTGTCAATTTCATTTTAGATAAGGAGGTTTTACTATGGACTTTTAGGAAGCTCAGAACTAGTGCTTTGTGCTTTAGGCTTCAGTAGCCTCAACAGAACAGGCAAAATTTAGAAAGACAGATTGAGAAAAAGATAACATACAATTGACGCTATTGAGTGAAGTCTTTCATCAAAATGTTCACATTTTGTGAATTCTGTGATAAGTCTGGAGTACTATCACGTGAATTCTGTTCAGCACTTGAGCATGACAGACTTCAAACACATTCCAAGTTACTTAACTGAACATAAAATTAAAGTGCTTTGTTCTTAGAGGAGATAACACATTTTTTCCACATTCAAACACTGAAATGTGATACACAATTCTGGAGATCAGCGCAGCTGGCAAGTAAAAATGCCAGAATGAAGGTGACTATTGTGTGCCTGGGAAGCCAAGAGAACTCTGGGATTAAGGAATTTTCACAGTTTTAGCCAGAGGTTTCTAGTAAAGTGGCATCGAATGAAACAGCTCATTTAAACTGATCATTAAAGTCAGTCACCCCTTTGGAGGAACAGACTAACTTATGCCAACAGGATTCTTAATCTTCTTGAATGTGGTACTGTATCAGTTTCCATTTTAAGTTTTACTTGACACCCAAATAGATTAAAATTCATTAAAAAAAACTACAAAACTTAGTTCTAGAGAACAAGTCTACAGGGAGATGTGAATTATGCTGCAAACCAGGACCTTGATGACAAAACCTAGTTAAACATGTAGCAAGTAAGAAGAGCATAAAAAAGTGAAATATACACATTTTCTAAAAAGCGCTGCTTAACTTTGTATAAATTTCTGTGAAAGCTTTAAATGAGTAACTGTCTTGTCTCAGAAGGTACTGTGCCATCTATAAACACACATCTGTATAATTTGAAGACTCACTTTAATGCAAATAAGAGATTAGGATTTCTTTCTAGTAAACTTGGATACAACTGTTGTGTTGTTTCAATGGCTTCTCCCATTCTTCCTGCTAAAACCAATTTCTGAATTCCTGTTCACCAAAAAACAAATAAGAGATTAGGATTTTTTTCTAGTAAACTTGGATACAGCTGTTATGTTGTTTCAATGGGTTCTCCATTCATCCTGCCAAAACCAATTTCTGAATTTCTGTTCAGCAAAACCAACATCAGTTAAATGGACAGCTTATGGATTAATACATGTACATTAATGATTAAAAGACACTGCAACCATCAATCAACAGGATTTTTTTCCTCTCAGAAAAAATTAGTTTAAAGAAAGATCACGCTTCCTTAAAACGTTCAACAGGAAAATTTAAGAACTGCACTCCACCTACATGTAACTAAATGAGAACTCAGTATTTTTCTTTATTGCCAGCATCCAACTGCTTTGTAGTCAGATCGTGCATTTGGAGCTAGAATAAGATTGCAGACACTCTTCTGTGATTTATTTCTCATTTTCACAACTTTATAAATAAGCACATACCAAACTACTGTCACTCAGGAACATCCAAATTGCATCCCACTCCTACAGGTTCAATTTTGACTAAGAAAAACAAAAATCTAGTCTCTCTCACCTACAACACATACTTCCAATCACATTACAGTTGAGTGAAACCTTTCACAACAGTCCATGCTTTAGTTGATGCTTCTGTGGCTGTAACTTTGCTCAAGTTGCGAACAGCCTCCCAGCTCTATCCACCAACAGAAAAACTGATCCAAATGAAAAACAGCCCAACAAATGTGTTGTTTTACAGCCAGAGCAGTTTCCCCATGTGGTATGTCATACAACAACACAAATGCTTATGGTCATAGAGCAGGAATTTAAATGGAAGGGGGAGGCACTGTTCAATCAGGCTGCCAAACAGCACTGGCATGGCAAGTTAGAACTGAACTGCTGTTTGTTCTCCTTGTCCTCTTCCCCCTCACATCTGCAAGCAGGAGAACTCAAGTTTCATTTAACTTATCAAACATTCTCTAAACTCAATCCCTTTTCACAGTTCAGATAAAAATCTAGATGTTTGTCAAGACTAAGTTTCATATTCCCGTTTCTGACTGACCATTAGCTCTCACAAGCACTCAGAGACATTACACACATTTGTTTAAGACATACCACAACTTTCCATTCAAGAGAAAAGACAACAGGCAATTTACCACACATTCTGCTACATCAAACAAGTTACAAAGTATTACTGCGAAGGTTTTTCATACCCAGCTGTTCATATATGTGTAACATTGTATGACAGCAAAAAACTGTGCTATGGAGTAGTGCTGCAGGGAAATTCTACAAGGCTGCTTAAGAGAAAGCTTTATGTAATATTTGTGTAAGGGAGGAAAAAAGAGATGCAACGTGCTTTCCAGCCTTACTTTGTCTGTTCTTAATGGAAGCTAATTCTTCTAGCACAGTCTGGTCTGTGGATCTGGCGAATGCCTCTGCTGTTGCACAGTATCCATGGTGAACTAAGTAAGATGATACCATTCTAAAAATAAACAAAAACAAACCTCAGAAATACTCATTAAATACAGGTAAGAAACCAAGAACTCCTGAATGTAAAAACCCTTTGCTAAAAAAAGGTGACTGAATTGAAAAATTCTACTTGAAATGCAGAGATTTCTGTACAAGTCAGACAAAATTAAGGCAAAATTAAATTCAGTTAAGAGCCAGTATATTCAAAAGACCGTACAGAAAAATATTTTTTTAAAAATAATAAATGCGTAACTTTATTACAATGAATTTTAGTAACAATTATTCATCACCCAAAGGCAGAGTCAGCTAATATTTTAACTGCTAATTAAGTTGGGAATTTTTTATCATTACACATGCTGAAGTGAAACTGCCGCACAGTAAGTTTTTGTTTTCACTGAAGAAATAAAAAATGCAAAGTCACAATCACCATTTTTCCAAGAAACACTAATGAGACACAACTTAACCTAGCATGCCAAAGGCAGAGAAGACAAAGCAAAATTTCCAGAGCCCAGAGTATTAAAATTGCCCATTAAAACCATGGCAACTTTCTAAAAACTCCTCAGTCCACATTAGATAGGTCAAAACAGAACAGAAGTCTTACTTACACTCATCGTTATAAAGTCCAAATTATTAATTTATATATTTTATATAACATTTATAGAAATATATTTCATATAAAATGTATTTTAATCTTATATAAAAATTAGCAAGACAACTCTGCCAAAAATCTGTTCATACTCCCTTTTACACTGTTATCAAACCTGGTAACAAAACTACTTGTACTATTTTTTAATAGTATATCACTTTTTGCACAAGACAATAGATAGAACATTTAAACATCTCTGAAAGAATGCAATTAACAACTTTAAAAAAAATTAATAGTATTAGAAGTCTTACTTCTGAATCATTGTTTGCCACTCTCCTTCCCGATCTCCTATTGGAAATCTGTCAATCTGTGCTTGAATTTTGGTTCTCCACTCTCGCATATAGTCTTCAATATCAAACACAAATGGGTGTTGTCCAAAATTAGCATCCACAACCTCTCCTGGGGTCTGAAGCCCTACTGTAGGGTACAAGTTTGGCTGCAAGAAATATTTTAATTAGTTTTTGACTCTTATTCTAAAATCCCCACTGTTGTTTTTCTCATCTCTAATAATATCCCTACTGCTTCCAGTAGTGTGCTCCAGCAGTAAAAGCAGCTTCTGACAATACAGCAATACGACTAATTTTATTCCCAGAGGTCATAATTTTTTTTTAGTTTGAAGGAAGAAAACCTTACTTCCACACTTTACTCTTACAGAAGAGAATCTGACATTCTAGTTCAGAAAATACACTTTTTAAACTGTGCTAAACGTTAATTTTTTGGGTTTAATTTCACAAAATATTAAATAACAATTTTTGATGATTTTTAAAGATCACGTTTTTTCTTTTAAAAAGAGATCAAAAATTAAACTTACAAAGTGGGCCATTTTCCTTTAGGAGTGAAATACTTAAAACATTGCTGAATTTTAGTGGCAAGAACTGACAGGATAGTGCCTAACAAGAACTGTAACAGTGCATTCAAGTTTTTGTGAATTCCTGGACTTGTATCTAGGAAAATACTTTATAGCCTTTATTGTTGTCTCGGTTTTGTCTTCTGCTTAGAGATTAGGTCTCCGTGCAAATTTGAAACATGACAAATATGAGAAATGTAAAATCTGCCTCTTGGGATAAAAGTAATTTTCTTAAATTCAAAGAGTATCTCAGCAATAGCAAGGCAATCAATTGGGTGAATGGGGTTTTGTTGCTGGGGTCTTCTGTGGGGGGGAATAGCTTAAAAAAAAATTAAGTTTATTTAATAAATATACCTACATAATTACACTGCAGACAACGGTGGTATGGTATAACGGTATGCTGATCTACAGAACTATATGCTAAATAAATTAAAGCTATCAGTAAGAAGCTATAAACATGAAGGTCAGTAGGAACTCTGAAGCCCAGCGAACCCAGTGAAACGAAAAATACTCTGGTTGCTCAAACCATGCCCAAGCCAATCTTGCGTCTATTTTCACATATACACCGTTTGCTTTTTTAAATAAATATGCTTATACTGTTACCTGGTCTAAAATAATCAACAAACCACAAGTCTCAAATCTTGTAATGAGATGGAAACAAACGATTCCAAGAAGGGGTTCAGCTTCATACTTCAGATTACAGTGTCAGTTTTCCTGAGCTGGCACCATATGCTAGCAAGGAGCCCTGCTAGCCTCCCAAAGATCCAGGACAGTGGCAGTGGTTTCCTACACAAAACACTCAACCCTGTGGTAGGACTAAGAGGCTACTTGGGTTACTGACTTCATTTTTCCTTAATATCTGTCCTTGCTTCTCAAGGCCACAGAAAGGGAGCAGCTGGCCAGAGGGACATGCATCACACAGTGCACCTTACACAGATTAAATCACAAATGAAGTCGATGAGGAAAAAAAAAACAAAGTAAGTGCAGTATCATGCCCATGCAGATAGTATAGGGAACAGATGCCAGCCTTAAGGAAAGCTCAATTTAATTGACTCAAAAGCTACAAGACTTCACATATGTGCCGCTTTCTTTTTAAAAAAAATAATTTGATACAATTGATTTTATGAAGCAAAGATTTTGAAAATCAGGCATCAAGAATGAGTTACAGTGACCATGTCTCAAGCAGTCATCCACCATGCCAAGTGTTTAATACATCTTTGATTTTGTATGTAAGGCTTGCACATATCAAAGTATGCAATAACTATTTGCATGTAGAACTTTCACTAGAACTGCCTGTTAAAAACCTGAAAAGGAAAACCTCTTGTAAGAATCGGTGCAAAACCAAAACATCTTCTGCTTCAATTAACAAATCACCACTGAAATGATGATGAGAAATATCTGATATTAAATTGGCTACTAAGATTATTGTTGTAATTCCAACAAGCATAAGGTAAATGCTAGCGTGATCTGAAACATCTGTTCATGACACAAACAAAAAATGTTTGAAAATGCACTTATCTTACCGGTAAATCTGTGAAAGCGATGCCTGTAATAAAGAGAAAATTAAGATTAATTTCCATGTGTCTGGATTTTCTTAAATGTATCATTATATGTTCAGAAAACTCACCCAAACAGTCTCAGAAATAAGTATGGTGAAATCCATGACACTTAGGCACAATTCATGTTTTTAAATAATAAAGGGCAGTATTTGGCAAAAGTAACTGTCATTCAAAAATACTTAAATTGCCCTTAATTTTTTCAAAATAGGTCATAAGATTTAGCAAACCATACAGATATGCAGATTAGAAAGCATGAAAAGTTCTAGCTACATATTAAACTTAAGAAGGTAAGGATATCTGAAAATACTTTTTCACTTGCATGCCTTGATGCTGCGACATCAAGATTTAATTGTGTTTTTTCTTGTTTGCTATTATTTTTCTTCATACGTAGTCACTCAAGCAGCACATGTCTATAATACTCCAAGCCAGCCTTGCAAATGTTTCACTTTAATCCACACCAGCATGCTTTGGTTTTCAAACAGAAAGCTTAATATCTTGTTACATAATTACAAGCATCTATCTACCCTTAAAACCAAGGGAGTGATTTTGCAGTCTCAGGATTAGAGAAAAATATGACCTCTATACACTTCAGGAACTTCGGGCAATTTCGGGGGGCTGGAAGCTTTCAGTTAAAAAATAAACATCAGTAATCTCCTTCTGACAACCAAATAATAACAGTATTTCAGAATTTCCTTTATTGTTGCAAGTATTTTTTTAATGAAAAATTATTCATATCCACTTATCCCTTCAAACTTCTATTTATTTTGTATCACCATCTTTTCAAATTTAAGATGAAAACAAAGCTCTTAACATTTTGTCCTAAATTCCATCCCTGTTTTCAATCTCCATTCTTCACCAGTATTTCAAGCCTCAAGAGCATCTGGACTCCTCACCCACATATTTTGAGACAAAAGGATGACATACAGAGTGAATCTGTTTCCTTTACTTCCTCCCATCGTATCTCAAAGCTATAATTTTGTTTATTCCCTGCTCTTACTCTAACTTTTTCTAAGCTATACCACTTTTTCTATTTGGCAATGTTGACATCCAACTTGCTCTTTTCCAAAATGGAGGCTGCACTCATGACAAATAAATGATGACTAAGTGATATGTATGTATTGGGAGTTTTGGGGTGGTTGGTTTTGTTTTTTTTTCAACCCAGAATTTCACACTTGCATGAGAATTGCTTAGCCCTTTTTGCAGCATCAAATTCAAGGCTGAGCCAGAGACTTCCTATATTCTAGAACATATATGCGGCCCAAAGAACAAACATAAACGTCCTCCAAGTCATGAACGTAAAGGAATTCTGGACATCTAGCAGCAGCAACAACTAAGTGAGAAAGACGAAATTTCTGATTTCTTTTTCCACTCAACACAGAATCAATCTCCCGTCGGAAACTGAAGCTAGCAAAGCCCATGACAGCAGAACAGCTGTCAGGTTTCCGTCTGAAATCCGTAAAGTGCTTGTCAGACCCAGCCCATGACAGATGACATTTTATTAGCCTCTCCTCACCTATGCCATTCTGCTCTCCTCTAAAAACAGATTTTAATCGCTTGCATTGTTGTTACAGTTGGCCTAATCCAGTCTGCTTTAAGTTTTCCACTGAAAAGGAGGGTTCTACTCTTGCCTTCATAGCTCTTTCATGTGACTATAATGGTAGTGAGAACACTCGTGTCTCCTTAGTTGATCATATAATTCAACTTACCTGCAGGCATATTTTGAACGTTTCAAAAAGGGAGTAAGGTAAGATTACTTTTCTCGGCTGTAACCCGGTTGAAGATTAGGGCAAACACAAGCCCTTTATCTTCCACTTGGACCTATCGTGCAACAGGATGCCAAAAGAAACAACTACCCAGCGCATGGGTGAAGTGTCCCACTGCCCTAGGTCTCAAGGTATTGAGTCCAGGTATACAGACTCATTCAATTTAGAAGGAACATTAAATCATGATAGAATAGAATCACAGAAGTGATTACTTGGAATTGACCTCAGGAGACTCCTAAGCCCTGCTGTGAGTAGAGGCAGGAAAACTCCCAAGTCAGATGTGTTTGCTCAGGGCCTGAGCAAACAGTCAGTCTTGTTCAGGGAGACTAGGAAAAGAATTTAAACCACATCCTTCCCCCTTTTTCCAAACCTCCTGCGTTTGCCAATGTAAGAATATGGAACAGCAACTTCAAGAACACCTATCTCAAAAATCTCTTACTTCATTTCATGCTACCATCTACTTTCCTGATAGATTTCTACCCATCACAAAAACTTTATTCTTCTTTGAACTTTATCCCTTCAAAGTTCCTGCTCTCCTCAGCACAATTCCAAGATCTCTTCCCAAGCCCCCACTCCTTTCTTAATGCAGGAAGTAATTTTTTCCTCTTTCTTTACACTCTGTATCTTTGCTCATTAAATTGCATTAAGTAACTGAAATAGATATTCCATAAAAATTTTTAACTCGGCCCACTCCTGACATCTTCAAACTCAAAAATTGTCTTGCAGTGTTGCATAATACTATAATTTACTGTACAAGTTTAATGGACTTAATTTTAGCTCAACTTGTATCATTTATGGCTTTAGCCCAACAATGAATGACTCCAGACTGGGAATCTGAAAGACACTGTTCTCCAACATATGTTCAAAATACCATGCATCCAATGTAAGGTTTTAATGAAGGCTGGGTTTTCCCCCTACAACAGCCATGAATTTTAGCTATACCCATTCTCCTTATCTTCACTTCTCTTATTATCTATTATTTTACGAACATCAAGCATTATTTGTGGATTTAGTAGTGGAGCTCATTAATGCAGATCCAGTGGAATGAGATGCTATATGATGAATCCTCCCAAATTCACAAGGAATGTTAGTGCAAATGGCACAGAAGAAATTATTTTTCCCAGTTCTTTGATTACTTCATAACTAACAAAAACTATCAAAAGAACTACTCCAACACTTTGCTCCTGATGTGAAGAGGGTTTCCTATTTCCAACAGACTTAAAGACACAATGCTGTCATGAAGGGCAGCATTTCTCCATACCCAGGCTGTGTCCATTCTTTGTGTAGAAGCAGGTGTTATTGATAAGGTTGACACAACAACCAATGACATCGCCCGTAGTAAACGTTGGGCCGTAAGGTTGTCCCGTTCCAGAGGAACAGAATGAATGTCCATCATCTCCATGGTAACCATATGAATGTTTATCCCAACCTAGAGAACAAAAGCATTTGCAAATTATTCATTCCCTTTATTATTAAATAAAGACTGTGCTAAGTTGGTATATTCTAACCAGGTTAATACAGTTAATTACTATGCTCAGCTTTCTGCTTTCTAATATTTCTTATCTAGGAAATCTGTATTATTTTTTAAATTACAACTTCTTTTATCAAAATGGCTGAATAAGTAATTCCATTTGTAGTATATAACAAGTAATGCAAATTCAGATAACACATTTTTCTCTTTAAGCAAACATACAAAATTACCAACACCAAAAATACAATCAGCTACACTGTGGAAATTCGAAAAGCTATATACAGATCTGACACGTCCCAGTAAAGCAGTGAAGATTCTCCTGTCCTCCCTTTCATTTTGCAGAACTATTGCTACCATATGCCATAATCAGATTCTGCCTGGCTAAAACCCAAACATGCATCTCTGGGGAAACATATTTCTACTCCTGATTATTCTCAATGACTATTCAGCAGCAAGCAGCCTCTGCATAGTAACAGAATCTCTAGACTGAAGTGTCACTAGCTATGCTGCCCCTAAAAATTAAAATAAATTTTAAATAAAAGGAAAAAGTTAGCAATACAGGTGAAAATCACAGCCAAGAGCAAATCATTATGCATGCAAATATGGTGCTGATTTTGCAGGTGAAGAAGCTGTAGAATCTTTAAGAAGCTTCATACTGTTCTACTGCTCAATAAAATTCATGGCAAGCAATTTTGGTCTGTGCTTGTTTATAAATACCTATCTACACTCTCTGCAATTCAATACTGAACTTCTTCTGTCAAGCTGCTGCCTAGCAGGTCAATTTGAAAGTATTTTCCACACTTAGACTCTTAATATTTATCATCAGTAGTTTCAGGTGGTACCACATTAAGCACCTTTCAGTAAATTAAAGATGACCCCAAATTATTGCAGTTACATTGATTAGTAGTACCTTTTATAATTATAGCATCCTAAATCATACTCAGAATAAACTTAATGCCACCCACTAATAATTCATCAGCCTTAGCTGGGCTCACGGTGTAACTGGGACTTGCAGTCATCATAAGAATTTCTACCAGAGCATTTGGGTAAGAAAGTGAGAATTGCACAAGTAACAGAATGTAGATACTTGAAGGCAATTCAACACAGTTTTATATTTTGATAATTTCAAAGAAGTCAGTTGATTTGTTTTGGGTGGGTATTTTTTAAGCATTAAAAGATCTGTTCAAACCCCAACATTTTATGTATACACACACAAAACTTTCTTAAGTACTATTTAGAGATACTACAGACAATTACTAACTAGACAATGTCTGTGACTATGCAGGGTAATGAACAGTCAAAACTTAAAATTAGGCTACACACTCTTACTATTAAGGCTGGAAAGGTAAAGGTGCAGAAAGTGACAGAAGGAGAGCTCCCCCCATGTTTGACAGAAAGTTTTTATCATAGTAGCTCATCTTTATTGCTAGAAATCCAGTTTACAGAGCATGGAATTCTATAGCTTCATTTTTATCAGGAAACATGATGAACATTTTAAAACGTGTTTGTTTGCTAAAAGGTATCTGCCTAATGTTATAAATAACAGTAAGAGTTGACAGAAGTAGTACAGGAGCAAATGTACAGTAAAAGTTAAACTTTTCAGCTGGAAGTGTTACCTAACTCCAGTAACAGATACAGCACAGAGGTGTCATGCTACACTCTCTTGCTTACTAAAGGTGAAGCATATTTTACAAAACATTGTAAGTTACTGAAACATACCTGGTAGTCTGTTCATGTTCACACCCTGTGCCGAAAGCCCAATTCCCATGTAACTAAAAATGAAAGAACAAAAGAAATGCATCTGTCTCTTACCAAAATACATATGTATATGGAATAATGCCAGGAAACACTGTGCTGACTAATCATATACCAATTAAGCTGCTGAGAGGTCATTTAATAGTGGCATAAGAACAAGGGAGCTGAAAAGGAATTCCCAGCATATATGGTTTAATATGGACAGATCCTGTCTCTGCAGGCGGTAAGGACAACTTTCTTCTTTTTGGCATCCTGGGTTATCAATGGAGAGTAATGGTATTAGGAATAATGTTTAAAGCATGAACAAAGAAAGCCAGAGGTCAGGTCTTATTTTGAAAGTAGGGGTACAGCCATACACATACCAATTTCATCATCTTTACCATACCTAATGATGTTTTGCAGACAAACTGGAATGAGTAATTTTATAAAATACATGCAACACTGCATTATTTTAGCAGCAAAATGCATCCTTGTGCAACACTTACAAAAAGATTACACAGAAACATTAAAGGCCTGGATTGTAGAGCAGAATGTTACCTTGAGAAATTTACCAGCAATGGCACTTAACTGTTGGCAATCTGATGGCAAACTAAACAGGGGAAAATATTTGTACTATACTAACCAGTAAATCTGAAATAAAGTCCAAAAGGCAGCTTTACGAAAGGTGGTTTTAATAAAGTCAGTCCGTTACAATTGTTAACAATTTAATAGCAAATACTGCAAAGCTGAAATGAAGAATTTCCTCACCCCCAAATAACACTATTAGAAGTCAGCAAAATCGATTTTGCTTGCTTCTTAAGCAAAATTAATGCCATTACCAAGATAACAGGAATACAAAAAGTGAAACAGTAAAATGAAAAGCTAGGCTTTCACCACTGTCCCTTGCCCAAAATAAAGCAACACCCCTATCAACTAAAGCAAGCATCCAAAAATAACCTAAACATACTAAACCTCTGGTTATCAAATCAAAGTATTTTGACCCTAGTTCACATTAGTTAACTTGAATTTGCTATGAATAATAAACTGCATGAAAAAAAAAAATCACCTGTAGCAATCTGAAAATAGTTTAAGTCAACAAACACAACCTTTGTATTCCCAGTTCATAAAATGCAGTTTTTAAGCAACTATTCCACCTGGAAGTGCAGGTTAATCTGCTATTTAAAACGGTTTTGACACAGAATGAATCTGAGCAGGACACCTCTGAAGTGATATGCTTAATTGTGTACTGGGCATTCTGCTTTTTCTATGCATCACTTCCAACAGTTACCTTACCTGCTTCTATGTTTGATACTAACAAAGCCATCCTCTGATAATTTTTCATGTATAGTAACAGCATCTTCCTCTCCCTCAAACATACCAGCATGAAATGGAACCTCAGAACCATATATAGCAGCTATTACATTTAAAAATACTGAAGAGCTGAGGCAAAGGGCAACAAACAAAAGGATTAGTCTTTGCTGCATTGCTAAATACATTACTGAGGCACCACTGCAGCAGCAGGTTCAACAAAACAATTCCAAATGAAAGCAACAAGTGTGGAAACCCCATGATTTTGTCTTAAATAATAAAAGCAGAACTGTGATTAGCATAGTCTGGGCGCTGACACATGAAGGATACTCATGTAAAGACTGAAAATCTCTTGTTCATTAAAGAAAGGATGTTTACTTAAAAATAATTTTAGGTAACTTGAAGAACTCCACCAACTTTTGAGTGCAAGTCATGTTAAAAACACTTCATCTCAATCAAGGTTTTGCTTCAGTATTTTTATAGTAAGAAGACTAAGGTTACACAAAAATGTAAAATGCTAGATAGAAAATCATTGTCTAGGCAACATTTTGATATCACCACTGTTTTCCTCCTCACATCTCCTAACTTCCAAGCCTCCTCTAACCCAGTAACAGCTGTAAACACAGACACACTGTATTTAATACAGCTGGGAACAGGGAACCTTTACCCACTGGCAATGACTAGAAAGCACTAGGCACTGACACCATCTCAGTAAGAATATGGATGTTCAACAATATGTATTTTCCCCCGGGATTCACTTACAACTACTTGAAGCGTTAATGGTAAAAGCTACCATTTCAGGAAGCAGACTTGCTATTAACAGAAACTGAAGTTAGATTAAAACATTCCAAATAATTAATACATTTACTATAGACATATTTCACAAGGCAAAATTAATATCTACAACTTACGGTTTGAAGTGACCAGAATTAAAGTCTCATCAATTAAGCTAATTTATTACTTTTTATAGTTGACAGCTAATCTCATGGTCAACTAGGTTAGCACACTGTAAATTGAGGGGGAAAACAGTACCATGACAGACAGGCTTTAAATGCTCCAGTATCTCTTAACAGGAGTTGTATTTATGCCAAACATGTAACTTTCTAACCCCTTCCACACACCTGTAACCTTCAGAGATTCGAACAGACTTTTTTGTTTGTTTTTTTAAGACACTTAACCCATATTTAGGTCAGGAGTCAGGGTCTGCAAGAAGACTTGCTTCAGTGAGAAGAATTATATAAATTGTCCTCCTGTTTGCTGCTTCAACTCCACATTTCATGCACCTCAGGATCAGGAGAAGAAGAGTGGCAGAGCTATGCATTTAAGTTTTCCTCCCTTAGTCTATGATAAAAATGAAGGGTAGCACAACAAGCAGCCCAGGTGCAGTGCAGGCCCAGAATGCTCTAAGTCAGTTCATGATACACTCCTTGCTATCCTGTCACATTAATAGGTTTGGTAAAGGAGAGAGTCTAAGCGGACCTGTTCCTCCTGTCTGTGGCTATGCCAGGCCATAAGATCTGTCCTTGGGAAGCAGAGGTGTCAGCACCAGGAAGCAGCATGCTCAATCCATGCTGTAGCACGTTCCAAAAATGGACCTGGCACAGCGTGGTTTGAGAGACCAGAGAGGGTGAACAATGGCGTGGTTCTGATGCCACCTCCCTGAATACCTGAGGACTGTCCCTCCACCTCGGCTTTCTACCCATACACATCGCTGGCTGCTGTGGTGGAAGGATCATTTATCCAGGCAAATGAAACAAAGTGGCTTGGGGCCCATTTGAGTAAGTAGCCCCTCTTTGTGAGCAATTTCAGTCCCACTTGCTGCTACTCATCACCCCATTAAAGCGCTCAAGTCTTATAGGAGCTCATAAAATAAGAAACAACCACTCCTGGAAGACATGAAAGCAACCCATGAAAGACCGAGTAAGAGACTAGAGCTGGAAAACAATTTAAAGTGCAGCCAAACTGGTATTAAGGACCACGAAAGCAAGTACATTTTACAAAGCCTTGTTTTTTCATTTCAAATTATATTTATTCTTCTTCCAGTCTTCAATTAAGATACAGGTTACCATTTTAGCGTCAGCACATTTTCTAGTTTACATTTCACAAATCACATAGAAGCTTTAGGAATACCCCAAAACTACAGAATTTAAAATTTGCTGAAGATTCAGGTTTTTACTACAAATCAAAAGAGAAAATGTCAAAAAAATAAAGGCACTATGATACCTACTTTCCCCTGTAACACATACTGAAAAGTCAAGGCTTCTCTGCAGAGAAATGTCTAAGAAGCAGCAAGCTCACAATAACTATTTTCTTCTCAAGCATCTTTCTAGTCAAAGAGCTAAATTAACATTTTTGCTGGAACCTAAAGTTTTGTCCTGGGGTGGCGTAATGATATCTTGTATTCCCTATCGTTTTGTATGCTTGACCAGAAGCATGGTCCTGTAGCTTTAACTGTGTCCTGCAGCTGGGAGGAGCTCTGCCACCAGCGCGGGATGTTTTGAAACTCTTCCCCTAGCTGTTCTACAGGGGAGTGAGAAGGAAGGGACACAGTTTCTTTTTTTAGTCGGTTGCTGCTGCTGGTTGCTGTTGCTACTGGTATGGCTGCTGCTTGGTTTTTGGGGTTTTTTTGGTTTTTTTTTCCTGGGTTTGTTTTTTCGTCGTTTTTGGACCTTTTTCTTCGACTTTGCTTTCTCATCTAAGAACCTGAGGAGCCCCAGAGGACAGCGGACGAGAATCGTCCAGGGAGCCACCGGAGCAACTCCACCTGGCCCCTCTGGGGACCCCGGAAAGGGGAAGCTACGCCTGAGGAAAAGGACACTAAAGTTCATCAACTGTTTGTTCAGGTTTAATGACCCCTTTTCCCTTTCCCCTTCCACTGCGTGGTCTGCTAATTAAACAGTTCTTTTCCCACTTTCAGCCGAGATATTCTGTTGTTGTGGGAGGAAGGGGTGCCGGAAGTCTTTGCTGTGGGGGAGGTGTTTTATTCAGAACACTTTCCACCTAGGAAATTTTTCTCTAATCTGAGACAAGTTTCTATTGCTGCCTGAATAGACTAATTGTGAGAAATAAAAAAAGCCAACAGAGACCAACAGAAGGAAAAAACAGCAGTAAGAGATGGTACAGAACTGCAGATGCTAAAAGATCAAGAAATTAAAAAACCCAGAAAGAGACACAACTCTGATTTTAACTTATAACTGTTCCATTAGATCTTTTAGCCACTGTATTGATGATAGACGAAAGATCTTTCAATATAAAAGCTGATAAAAATCAGCACTCAGGTTAATTATATCCTATCCTGTTCATTCCATAGAGAGGAATACAGAATCTCAAGAGCTATACCAAACCACAGATACCTCAGAAAGGCTAAAGATAAATTTAACTACTAAACAACCACTTCTCTAGTAAAAAAAACAAAAACACCAAAACTTCCATACTGTATTTATAAAGACAACAAAAATAATTTAGCAGATATTTACATAATAATATGTAATAATATGTACAATATAAATATGTAATCCCTATTACAAAGATTTCACCTGCTATCTGCAAAGAGTCAAATTCCTTCGGACTTCCATTGTCCCTACATATGCTGCTGAAGACATAATAACCTGGGGAACTGCTACATGATGCTTCAAAAAACAACTCTTTTGGTGTTGCAGAAAGTAAGTAATCAAGGTGGTATCTTATTCCCTACATGCTATACATTTAAAGAAAGTGATTTCAACCATACAGTG
The DNA here is from genome assembly GCA_036785705.1 of Acanthornis magna. Lineage (NCBI taxonomy): Eukaryota > Metazoa > Chordata > Aves > Passeriformes > Acanthizidae > Acanthornis > Acanthornis magna. The sequence continues at coordinate 21,763,365 of JAWUZG010000025.1, read as the reverse complement.
TTAAAACCTAAATTACGATAATATCGGTAGGAAACCTAAGCCAAAGCACTAACAGGTGTTTACGCCCATAAATAAGGCAACTGAAAACATCCTAATGTTTTGAATGCACTGACTATTAAGAAAAGTACAATTAACACTGAATAAAAAAATGTACGCTATAGAACAGGCATAGTTTGCTTTATCATTATGTTTGTGTCTTGGAAAGAGGACAAACAAAAACCTGCATCATATGTAGGAATTTAAAGACTCTATGCACTTCTATAGGGCCCTGACAATGACTTGCAATGACATAAAAAAGTTTGAATAATGTTCCCCTGTAGTTTTCTACACTGTCTTCGATGACACTGTAAGGCCAGAAATACGGCACATTAAAAAGGTGCCTACATTTCATCTTTAATATAGTTACTCTGCATTAAAATTTTGTAGAAATGTGCCAATTCAAGATTCTCATTGTCTGCACAATCACAATAAGAAATGAGATGTTAATCTGTTCAAATGTTTCAAAATATGCCATAGACAGTTTGAGTCTTTCATTTCAAATTGAAAACAAGTTTAATTTTATGGAGTATTTCCAAGGAAACGGTATTGTGAACATGATAAACCCAGGTTTCAGATTAATCCAGTTCTGCATAGAGAGGAAAACCCAAAAATAAATCAGGCAGTCATTTTGCATAGTGCTCGAAACTGTTACTCCCGTAACATTTTGCTTGTGATTCCTCTCAAGTTCCTAGAATGATTCTCATTTACTGACATCCCTCTCACTTTGAGGTTGCACCATTTCATCTGGTGACACTTCTCCCCAAGCACTAGAGCCTTTTTGGGGGCGATACTGTCAGAAAAGAATAGTTGCATAGAGAATAATATCATGTAAATGTGGGTGAATGAACTTCAGAACAAAGAAGTAACATAGAAGATTTTGCAAGAAGCCCAGACCAAGAAATTAAATATATTGCCTTGACTTTCTTTTAAATCACGAATTTTAATTTCTACCATACACTAACAAAGAAATAAAACTCCTGTTACAGTTCCAATATTTTTCACCAGCTAAACATGAACCTCTAATAATCCACTCACACATTTAGTTACTGTTCATTTCTGTCAAATGTCTGATCTCATACACTCAGGTAAAAAATGAATTACTGCTACAGTTTGAGAAAAGACATACTTGCTGATTCATGACCTGATCTCTTCTTGCAGCTGCTACAATTCAAATGAAGACACTAATGAAAGAAGGATACTTCAGACGTTATCAGATTCTACTCTATACACAAGTATTCTGCTAATAATGCTGCAAGGCCTACTTATATGTAAATAGAGACTGAGTGAAGTTTGCATGTTGTTTGAACAAATGTCTGTTCTTGTAACAACTGCTGAAGACATATTAAAACTATAAAAATAGGTCTTAGGACTGCATAAAGTTTTTACAGTACATTAGTAGTGTGCAAAACAGATACAAACCAACCAGCAACTGACTATGTTTTATATTGTTTATTGGTTTATGTTTTTATTGTGAACAAGAAAACGGGTATACTTGATGCTAAAGGAAAAGCTAATTTACTGCAACACAAACAACTTGCAATAAAAAAGTATGGTTTGTGTTTGAAGAGCTACACATACATGCTCTAGAAGACAACAAAGCATTTGTATTTCACAAACCTCACTCAAACACTCTAAAACAGTTCACACTACACCATAGGTATAGGTGTCATGAAAACTCAAACTTAACATGGTATTTTTGTTTTGGATAGTTTTTTCTTTTTTATTTCACCACCTACTTCATCACATACACAACACACGCTACAAGATCCTGCCAAAACAACAGATGACGGATTGTACATCCAGTGTTTAAAACCAGCCATAGTATAACAAGCGTCTAAAGCCTTATTAACACTGCTTTACCAAAAACATACTGATTACTTGCATGAGTTGCTGTACTAACATTTTATTTTAGTGCAGAATATTTAGCAGAACTTACACAGGCACTATAAAGCCTGGCCAGGAAGATCTGCATCAGTACTGCCACACCACAGACTAAACAACCAAGCTTGCAGAAGCATAAGCTCAGTGCTATCCGCTAAAAGAATACAGCCTTTCTAAACTTAGTTTTCATTGTTTCTCCTAGACGGGTTACCACTCTCAATTCTTATTTCCATTTTTCTTTAAAAAAAAAAAAAAAAAAAAAAATGGAAGTGTTCCAGGCCAGGCTGGATGAGGTGTTGAGTGACCTGGTCTAGTGAAAGGTGTCCCTGCCCTTGCTGGTGGGGCTGAAACTGGATGATCTTTAAGGTCCCTTCCAACCCAAATAATTCTGTGATTCTATGATTTTGCACTTTAAGCACACATCTTCCTCAGCTGTTCTAAAAGCACTGAAGACAGTCTAGAAGTACATGGCATTACTATCATTTGCCCATTCTTATTAATTTTATTTACAAATCAATGAGTAAGAATGGACAGAAATTCAAGACTCTGAGGATAAAAGTATTCTTTCCAGAAGTTCATTTTCCCTGGGAAAGAAACAGACAAGTCTCTCCTGGTGAAAGATTTAAAAAGCCAAAAGACTGCATTTAAACTAAAATTAATGTGTATAAGCTAGTACCACAACCAAAAGTAGCATTCCCACTCCCCTTAGTCCAGACTTTCTCCTCCTCTTTTGCTGTCATAGCTACTCATGAAGCAATACAAACAGCCATACTGGAGAACAAACCTGGATGAAAACTCTGGAAGTCAACTTTTAGAAAATGAGTTATCCAATCAGGTTTACCATGAAGCTGACACAAATAGTCACAAACTGGGAAAGAGGATATGAACTCAATGAACGCTCAGAGATTGCTTCATCTCATGGCCAAATCTTTTATTTAACGTTAACTGGACATTTCAACAGAGATGCAGATATAATTTGCTGATAGTTATTAGTCCCCTTCCTACCATCCTTTCTAATCATCACCTTGGTACTGCTCCCCCATACTTACAACCTTCTACTGTTACTATCTCCAACCACTCACGTCACCATCCACAATGTTCCATGTAAGCCAAACACAACAAAGCAAAAGAGAGTATAAAAGGAGAACATAAATAAATAGAAGCCCTAAGACTACAAAAGACAACATGAAACAAACAAAGAAAACTGAAGAAATAAAGAACAACAGGAAATATTTACGAAGCGATATGACAATTGGTTAGAATTTTAGCAAGAATTCAAAAATATTTAGGATAATTATTTCACGTATCTGTACTGTAGCAGCACATTAGGACTCCTTGTGCCAAACACTCTACAAATACCAAGATAGTTTTTGTTTGAATGATATTTTTACCTTACTACTTTTACTGAACTTAATTCTCACTTCCCTTTTTCTCATCCAGTACCATCAGTTACTGACCCTATCACACCACATGGAGGTATCAAAAAGCAAATTCGCTCTTCATCTGCTCTGCAACACCAATTTCCCTATCCAGTTCTTCCTTTCTAGTAAACCTGTCTTTTTCATATTTTCTTCAGTGTGTTCATAATGTCCTCAAAGCTGGTCACAAACTTCTGCAAAATTAACATATTACACACCTTCAAATTTCTACTCAAGCCAGTTACCCACCTAGATATGTTAAAGAATTTAATTACCTAGGTCATTAGAGTGACAAAACCAATGCTGTGCTCATACACAGCGAGCCACAAGAAGCCATGCTATATCCACACCCTAAACAAAAAAGAGCTGTGCTTCTTCAGAGAAGAATAATTTTTGCCCTGCAACTTTCAGATATGCAAGATCACATTCCAGAAGCAGCATCTTCAAGTGCTACAGTAGCATGAAAAATGAATCTCCTAGAGCAGGCTTTTAGTAAAGGTTTTTTGATGATTTCAGTCAAGTCGTACTAAGTAGAGCACACAAGAAAGAATGCTGTTAGACATACTCATACAATATAGTACAAGGACTAAATACTTTAAGCTGAGTTTATTTAAAAAAAAAAAATAGAAGTAGTAAAGGCTGCTACCAAAGGGAACTCCAAACAAACACCACTGAATTATCCACTGACATTTATGAACGTTGGAAGCTGTACTTCAGCTTACAGATAGATATCTGAGTTGCCTCAGGTAGTCTAAGATTTATTTTAAACAGTACTATAAAATACAGCTATACTGCTTTCACAGCTAGGCTTAGACGTTGAGAACACAAGATTTTGCAAGTAAGGCATTTTAGCTAATTGACCCTATTACTTACATGCTGGTCTTCTACAGATATGGTCTTCCTGAACTCTGTTCCCATTACCAGATGACAAGAAAGAAAAAAAAAGGTAAAAATGTACCTGGAGCAAGCCAGGTGAAACACAACAGGCAATGAAAAAGAACTAATAAATCTAAACAGGCGCAAACTGGTTTCTATAGTCCTATTTCTCTGCATTAAATTCCCCAGTTTACTTATTACAGAAAAATTTATTAGTTTGAACGCAAGGTAACACTGAACTGTAAGAGATTCATCCTGCATCTCATCAAAGACCTCTTGGACCTGAAAACATGGTCTAGTGATACACATGTAAAATCCAGTGAGGTTCCACATTTTGACTCCTGGTCTTTATCAACCAAACTACATTTGGCTTTGGCTGTGTGTACAGTATTTCCCCGCTACATACTATCTTATATGATGGAAAAAAAATTAACATCTCAGCTGATTATGCAGCTAATGTTTCATGAAGTGACACTAAATAAAGGTCACAAGGCTGAAGCAAGGATGAGGCAGTATGTATTATCATTAACTGAGAAAAGTACCCCTCCATTTCTTAAGCAACCTCAGCAGGCAACTTCTCAAGTCCTAGCTATGTACATCTCACAAGTAACCATTTAAAGGACAAAACCTTGAAAAACTTTACTCAGTGATGTCTTCCCACTTTTGCAGGATTGCCTTGAGTGGTCTATTGAAATACAAATTACTAAAATCCAACACAAAGTATGAAAGGTGAAGCATTAGAGAATCTATGTAAAATGGCACACGCACACGCAGGGACACTTTGAAATCCATCACTTCAAAAAAGCTAACTTCCAAACTAAGTAGGCAGAAACCTATTTCAAAAAGAGACACATCACTAGCAAGTCACAGTAAGAACCTCTCCTTAACCCACAGCAGCAGGGTAATTTTTTAAAAATGTTCCTAAAATTAAAAAAAAACCAAAAACCAAAAAAACAAAGAAAACCCACACACACCCCCAAAAATAAAGGTGTTCCTAAAATTGGTAGCAGAATGTTACTTGAAAAACTAATTTCTACCATCTCAATTTTAAAATAATTAGGTCTTCACAGTGTGACAAAAGTAGCTATGGATGTAAGTTTCTCATAGCAAAGAACTCTCCCAGGGATAACTTCTGAGAACAGAAATAACAAACTCATAAATGCCCTTACAAAGCTGCAGCAGTATCGAGAAGCTATTTTTAAAAAATATCTCTATGCAATAATATAAGGAAAACAAAGAAGTTTGAATACTGTTTCTGACTTACAGAAGGCTTACAGGACACTGGGAAAACAAAAGAAACAAACTGCAGCAAGACAACGAAAAGACAAAGGTACTGAATTTCATCTATAGTTCTTTTCTCTCAAGATATATTTTCACAACAGGGCATCAGCACCTGCAACATGCTTGTCCAGTACCTAGAACAGGGACAGTCAGTCCTGACTAGAACCCTGAAGCAGAACCACAGAATATACTACAGTACATTAGAAAGCAGTCCTACCGTGTATCAGAATTAGCAGCCTCCACCAAAACCAGCAAAAGATGAAAAGGAATTAAAGTGCTCTAGCAAAGATTTCATTAGCGCTTCAAGACTTTCCCAGGTGAGATTCTATCTGCCTCAGTAGACTTCAACAGATTCATAATTCAGATGGATTATGGGAAGCAGCAGCTTCTTACTCATCAATTCTTTTTCTTTCCATAGGGTCACAAATTCCCAGGCACCTATTCAGAACATTCCTCTGTATTCTTATTACTGTTCATCGACAAGTAGCCTTAAGAATAACTGTCTGTTTCAAAATTGATATGACATCCATGAAAAGATCACACTGAGGAAGTTGGTCTGCTACATACCCTAAAAATTACATAGAAGTCTGTAAATCCACACAGCCAAAACCCAACACCTTTAAAGGTGCTTGACCTGAAGCAGGGTCAAACTGGTCATTCAAACCCTCAATTCTTTGTCAAGAAAATATGAGACGATGTTGTATTTATTGTGTACACTGATTTTTGGACAATAAATACCACAATCAACTCTCTTAAAACAAATATAAGAGTGCAACTTCTCAAGAACAAGGAATCAAGCTACATAAAGTGGTAAAATAAGAAAATAAGTTTCAATACCAAAGACATCTGTTGACTGAAAGATGATGTGAGGCAGTATTTCAAGAAACAATTAATTAATAATGCACTCTGCTTACCCATCTCTTCCCTTACTGACAATTTTTACTTCAAAATAGTATATGCCACAGGCTGCAGGTATAGGATGTGTAGCTCGAACAGAAGCAGCATCTTTTGGAGTTTTTCCATGACCTGAAAAACAAGAGCATTCAAGACACAAAAAAAAGTATTTTAGTTAATTGCAGAAGATGACTCAAAGGTATGCACGCCAACTACTCAAAACAAAAGGCTTATGCAATGAGCAGACAATATACAATATTCTAATCAGCCTGATTTTATGCTGGAATATTTTCTTTCAATGTTACGTTTGCATTGTAAGCACCTGTATTGCAACTAAGCATGCTATGAGAAGTTCTGGATATAGTATTCCAAAAAGGTCTTACAGTTATTTGAAGGGAAACCAGGAAAATGTTTCACCACTCTAAGCAACACGATTGACAAAAGGCCACCAGTGTTTGAAAGAACTGTATGATTTCTCAAATGAACAGGGTTCACTCATTTTTATAGACTGAAACATGACATAAGAGAGTTTAATGCTTAGTACTTCTGAATCTACAAGCTATTGAAGATACTTTAATTCTAATGTCCTCCAGAACAAGCATCAGTTATTATACAGAACATACTATTCCTAATTAATTTCCATGTTCTGAATGTTGTTTCAGGACAGCATTATGCCTTACAGCCTGCAACTGAGCTCATGCAGCTCCTACTCCTTTTCTTATTAGCCTCACTGTGCATTAGCTCTGCCACAAGAATGTCCAATGTTAGCTCTTGTCTACTCTCAGGATTTTCAACCTAAACCCAAGAGCCACTTGCGCCCCACTAAGACTAACCTTCTGAATGTGTCATCCTCTTCACAGCCCTTTCCAAAGGCAACTTAGAAGAAGGCTTTTGACTGGATGACTTGTTTTAGCAACAATCCGCTCAAGCAAGCACAGTGTCTCCAGGTACATACAAATTCCTCAACTTTTGTGTGACAGTCATGCATGGGGCAATTGGACATGGTTTAAAAAAAAAAATTTAAAAAACAAGACGGAAAGTATATTGGATCCCAGCAAGAGGTAAGGTAATTCAGTAAGGTGGTAACCAGTTACACTGTCCCTGCCATAAGAATAACACATGCAGATCCCATGCCTACTCTTCATGTGGATCTGTAGCATGATGAAAAGAGCTGCCTGTTTTGAGTACGTTGTACAAATCACTTGTGCTGCAGCACTCCAGCTGTCATTTCCAGCCCAGACAGGGAGGCCTACTGCACCTGCATAGCAATTGATCTGCATATGCAAAAATCTCACAACCAAACACACTCCTTCCAGGAGCATTAACACTGGCATTACTGCTCAGGCTCAGATTAATCATGTCTCAGGTGCAGCAAGTCAGGTCACACAGAAAAAAGAAACTGCAGGAGAATGACAGCGTAGGCAGGCAGAAAGATCAGGCCCAGCTGGCCTGCAGTGCAAAACCTCTAAGGGCAGAGGGTCAGGGACTGACCTGTATAGAACGTCTGAGCACAGCACTGTGTTGTGCAAGTGTTCATAGAGGTGTCAGTGCTTATCAGTCTGTAGAGCCAGCACCCACCAGCTCCTAACAAATAGCACATGCTCTGCCAGGGAGAACTCTCACCATGGCCACACCTGCAATCAAAACTTTACTAGCACACCACAAATTCTTCACCCATGACATTAGGTTTAACCTACCAAGTTTCTTCTCATGTCAATGGTTCACTCCAATCTACTACTACATAAAGGCAACTGGCCGACCACCTTACCTTTCAGGGTGCAAATCCACTGCTCGCTTCAGTGTGTCACTAGTATTACTAAACATTTTGTATAGAGATCCTTCCATCACCTCACAGGTTTTACAATGTTAAACTTACTGCCTACCTTCTGCATGTTAATTTCTGACATCTCGCATGAGGAAAAAACAGTAATTTACTCCTCCATACACAATGTGTTTCATTGTTCACTACTTTTAAGTTATTCCCTCAGGCTGTGACAACCAGGGTAATAACTAAGTACATAACCCTAGAGCTTCCCTAGGTTTGCTTGGTTTTCAAATGCTGGTAGATCACTATTTAGCTATTATAAATTAGATTACTATGCCTAAGTATGTAGAAATCCTTCTGCTAAAAGGGCAGAACATTAAACTCCTAGGATATCCCTCAAATTCAAAAAGGTCTGATTAAACAATGCACTAGGGGAAGGTGGGGGAAGGAAAAATACTTTCTTTTTAAATGTCTTCAGGTTTTTACTTTAAAATAGACTGCAAAGAAGTTCCCTTGGTTACTCTATGCACTTGACAATCTGTGTAGTTTCAGTCTGAGTCATTCTCCTTATTTGGGAAAGTCTTCCACATAGAAAAGACTAAAGCAGTAGGAACCAGCCAAATATTATTGAAAATGTAAATCTATTACCCAGCAGACTTAGCTTTGTGAAATCACAATCTAAGTGTTTGGAAACAATACCTATTGAAGGTACTCTAAGCACCTCTTCCTGAAACTCCCCTTCTCCCACTCCTCCCCAATCCAGGCATTTATTTGCAAGGACATACCAGGAACCAGATTGATTAGCTGATCGGGCTTTAAGAAACCTACCAGATTTTTTTAAGCAGCAGATCAGTTCCCTGATCCAGCTCCCAACACAGCCACACACAGCTGTCACACTGCAAATAAGAGGTCAACATAGGGGCAGAAGTAACAGGATACCTTACCAGTATTGCCAAACTTGCTTGGGGAAGTCAGAGCCCAAAACTGCATTCAACCCATTAAAACAGAAGACACCCTAAATTTAGAACTGCTGTCCTTTTAACATAATCTCCTATGAATCCCGTTTTACTACTTGAGCATACTTTTATTTGCACTTACATACAATTAATATGTTTAAGAGAAGACTCAACATCATCAAGTAGTTAACTACTTTCCAATATTTCAAATACCTCTATACTGTCTAAACATGGTAGTTGAGTCTTTCAGTACCACCAAGCTACACTGAATTATGTGTGGAGTCAAGAGATCCTAGATTATCAGCCTGCTTTAAAACAAGAAAGAGGCTCTTAACTGAACAGTTAGCTGAACTGCAAAATTTCTTACCAAAGGATACTATAGATGTCAGTGTTTAAGAGGACACTGGGCAAGCTTCTAGAACACAAATTAACTGAGACACTGTCTTGAGTTCAGAATGTCCTTCAGTTTAAAATGGCTGGAAACCGAGAAGAGAAACACACACCATTTATGCCCAACATGTTTTTAGATTTTTTTCACAGGCACTCACGACCACTATCACCAATGAGACTCTTGAGCTGAGTGGCCCCATTAGCTTGATGTCTTATACTGCTGCCACATTCTTTGGTAACCTGAATCCTCACTTCCTTGCTTGTGAATAAAAAAGAACTTCGACACCTAACTCTGAACTCCTGAATCTGAGGTTCCAAACACTTGAAGCAGATCACACAAATACTGCCCAATGTTTCCTCGAGACAGACCTCTTTCATAGTTGCAAGCTATAGGCTGAGTATTTAAAAGAACAGTTTTGAAGTATGTCTTATTAAACACTAAAGATTTTCAGCATTAAAAAGAGAACTCTGCAAACAGATGCACTGGGGCAGAGAAGGGAAAACAGGTCTAGGAAACCTGAACTTTACACCGTAAACCAGATCATATGTAAGTTCCATTACCAGAACTGTTTTCACTTGGGCTTTCATTAGAAGTGTTTACCAACCATGAGTTGACCATGTTTTATTTCATTTTTTAAGCATTCACACTGATGATTTTTAGTAAAAGCAGTCTCACCACTCCTATAGCAAAATTACAGCGAAATTAATCTAAATTTAAATTCCATCTTCTTGGAAAAAAGTTAATTCAGATAAAAACATGTTCAGAGAAGCCATCTCTGCTTTCAAAAAAGGTAATCTTTGAACCTAAATCTAAGTGTATCATGCATATAAACCAAACAGTTCAAAAGAAGTCTATGGGAGCACCTACCCAGACAAAAGTAAGCGTGTTTATCCAGTTTAAATCCTTAAATGAAGTTTACATAAGCTGAACTGCAGTTATTTCCAACAGGTGGTTCAATGACTTGCTCACACAGCCAAAAATAAGATAATCAAAGCCTAATCTTCTGTTGAATTCATTAGGAAAGTTTCACTGAGACAAGAAAGGAACAGGCTGCCCAGGGAAGTGGCTGAGTCACCATCCCTGGAGGTATTTACAAAACCTGTAGATGTGGCACTTGGGGACATGGTTTAGTGGTGGACTCAGCAATGCTGAGTTTGTGGTTGGACTCAGTGTTCCTAGAGCTCTTTTCCAAACTAAATGATTCTATGATTCTAAGAAAAAAACAAACCAAAAGACACAAATTACTAATTTGACTTTAACTTTTTCCCCAGTTTAAAAAAAGCAAGACATCTCAGAGCTACAAGGGTGTCCAAAACAGACAAACTGTACTGAATGTACCCTGAGTATTTTCTGCCAGAAAAATTGACACCATCCTCGTATCACTGAGTGACAACACAGAACTAATAGTATAGAATCCTCTTCGGTTTCCAACAGAAAATGGAATGTGTAGTTTGCACTGAAAAACAGTTTGTTTTGTTTATTTGTTTGGCACTACAGACAGTTCAAAGGCAACTGCACTGTAAATAAATGTCTGGCTAAGATTTCCTGGCCTGTGATATATTAGAAAAAGTTCATGCAATGGCAGCTTACTCAAAATTGCATAACTTTCTTCAGCTTTTTTGGACAATTGCCACAAGACTAATTTAAGTGAAGTTTCTATAGGAGTTTCCATGATTTTAGCACAAATGATTTAGTCTGTTTACCTAATTCTGTATATAGTTTCTTTCCATGGTTACAAATCTGCACTGAGTCTGTGTTTTTATCTCCTTATACTACATAGTATAGATCACTATCTGCTGGAAACCTAACTTTTCTGTCTAGTGAATCTTTCATATTACATATAGCATTTATGAAATCATTGTTTTTCAACAGGATCCATGTGTTAATTCTGATTATTTTCGAAATATGTAGGAATATTTTAAAAGACGTCTTGCCTTACTAGCTATGTAATTTTGTGGAGTAACTATTTTATATGCAGCATGCATTTACGCTTTCTTTACCACTTACCTACAGCTAAGACATGTAAATATTATAATGAAGTGAAATGACATCAATTTTTGTTTTCTGATACTGTTTTTCATTGTCTCCCTTACAAAGATACACTGCAAACAACAGGCAGCAAGGCACTGTTAGCTTTCTATCAGTTTGCACAGCTAACTAGCAGCAACACAAAAATGTATGTCTGTCCATGTGAAAAACAAAAATACTCTAGGTATAGTCTTTCATATATTTACAGTATCACTGATGCCATTGTATATGTATTTCATATCCAGATTTTGACAAAGCTACCTAATCAAGAACCAGAATTTGTAAGAGTAGAACATAAGGGTTTGCTGTGGAAACAAATTAGCCTGATCTGCTAAACAAAAACACCTCCCCCCATAAATTTTCCTTTCCTTTTTTAAGTAACATTATGATTCTGAGAGATAACACACAAAAAAGCACTGACTCTTGCATTTTGTTAACCTTAACAAAATTTAAAGAGCTTTTATTCTGATGCTAGACTATATTCCTTTTTTTTTTAAACCTCCACCACTTGATCAGTGCCTGGTTTTGTGGCAGTTTTCATTTTTAAGCACTGTAGGATGCTTGCAAAAATCTTCAGGTTCAGAAATGCAGTACATAAAACATCGCAGCTGCTATGGGCAGAAAGAAACATCTACTGCAGTTCGTGTTTCCAAATAAGTTGTCCACTAGTAAGCAAGAAAATGAAAGAAACGTTTAAAAATTACATAGAGAGGACCATCATTCCTCTCACAAATCAATGAAACAAAAATATCACACCTCGCAATAATACATCAGCACATTAAAATTATGAAGCTAACCATATGAAAAATAACTTTGAAAGCTTTTGCTCTGATTGTTCCTCTCTACCCATTTTTTCAGTATCCCAAACACATCCAAGGTGAAGGCAAAGCACTGATGTCAACACTATCTGCCTCCTGTAAGTCACAGAACAGGAAGAAATTACTCCAGAAAAACAGTTTTATATCCAGAAATCTACAGAGACAGAAGAGAAAATTTAACTGTATGGTGCACCTACAATAATAGAAAATAGTAACAATTGCTTTAGGTTACTGGCTTTTTTTGACAAATCTATCTTCTTCCTTGAGTATTTTGGTCAAGAATACAAGAGTTCTTTATCCCTGCTTAACATATGATTCATATTTCCTTTCAACAAAAACATTCACCATTCTTCCACTACTACTTAGGTAAGTTCAGAAGCACTGAAAGTGCCAATATTACAAAAGAAGATACTGTGAATGCTTTCTTTTGAGAACTGATTTGTAGAAACACTATTTCACAGTGCTAAGCACATTCTTACTTGCTGTCTTCCCTTATTCTCCTCATTGAACCTCATTTTCTTCACTTTTTTTGTATTCTTAGGGCTGAAGGATCCAGGAGGGAGAAAAGGCAGGGGATGTTGTAGCATGTTTCCCCCCTGGTTCTCAGGTAGAATTGCTCTGATACCATTCACTGCTTAGTCCAGTTAGCAACTCCAGGTGCCAGGCTGGTAACATAAACGTGGAGCTGCCCTAAGAGCCACCTTCATTAAATTACCCGGAAGAAAAGATGGGCTACTTAAGAAGCCATTTACTCCCATCTGCACTTAGGAAAAAGAAAAGCATAGACATGTTATATTGGCACCTCTCCTTTTCAGAGTCCTCTGGGCTAACATAGGAAGCTTCAGCTTACCATTATTTAAGAGCTAGAGTAAAGCTATTTCATTGTTATAACCTACTAACTGTGCTTTATGACTTCTGTAATTTCTTTGAGGTAATGATTTTCTTTTTTTTTAACACCATGGCAAAGGACATAAATGAGGAAAAACAGGGACAGCAGTAGGAAAGCCTGAAAATACACTTCTGCAATTACACTGACAGATCAGAGAGATTCAACCTCTAAATTCTGGCTCATGAGCTAAAGAAGTTGGCCAAAACAAAACAAACCAGGAGAAGGACTTGATAGGCACAAAGCTATGATCATCTTAGGGAAAAAAACAACAAACCAACCAAATAACCCACTGCCACTAAGCACCAGCAAATACAAAATGTTTCTAAAAATACAAGGTCATAAAACACTGAACAAAAGCCAGGAAATTCAGAGTTGAGTATTAAATTACACATCCTTAAATCACTCAGTGCCTCCCAGAAACCTGCTCTATAGTCATCGGGCTCCTTTATTATCTTTGTGCGGTATGTTAAACTTAGTATTTTTAACAGAGTATTTTGTATGTAATAATAAAGCTTCTCTACTAAAAAAAAAGTCTCCCGGAGTACATTTAATCCTTTCATGGCAGCCAAATCCTGCCATGTGTTTGTGTTGCCGTTTTCCTCCTCTGATTAAACAGTAACATGTTTATCGAGATTTCCCCTGAATTTCTCCACTGCAAACTCTGAGAAAGGGTAATTGCACGGTTGTTTTTTTCCCCTGCCACTACATTCATTTGACTACAGACCAACAAAAGATCCAGTTCTTCACAGCCAACTCTGAAGTGGTTTTGAATCCACAACACTTCTACTTTAGGACTTTGGGCCTAGAACACCAGATGTGTCTGTGCTTTTTCAGGCCAGAGTGTACGCTTATGTTTCCAGGTTTTATGACATGTCATAACAATCAACACAAGTTTTTCTTCCAACACCTCTTCTCTTATTCTTTTTACACAAAAGCATACTCTGTTTTTTACCTTTTATTTGAAAATCTCTAACTTTAACTGTGAAACGTCTAGGCAGAAAGTTATAATCACCTTTATTAATGTAAGTCCCATTGTCGTTCCTTCCCTCAAATCACTCTGTGCAATAGCTAGGCAAGACTATTACAAGTGACTTTAAAGTAATTTTTTTCACAGTTTAAAAATAAACCGTGTTTTTCTCAGTGCTTTCCCCTCCCGTCATTTCCGTGTTCAATAGCTTAAACGTTTGCTGCTCTTAACTCCATTTAACCCTTGCTCTTCTCGAGAGGGCGAAAAAAAAAAAAAAGCAGCCACTTCTTTTTCTCGCTCATTACCATAAACAGGACACGTCATGCCGAGCGTCCTTTATTCTCCTGCCTCCGACCCAAACGTTCTGGCGATACCTGAATCCACGGAGGAAGTCTCAGAGTTTACATAATGCCCACTCCAGAAGCATAAGGAGGCGGGGGCGGCCCCTTGTGTCCCCCCCCTTTCCCCGCACGGCGACAGAAACGAGGGGGGGGGAGGGGAAAGGAGAGAAAAATAAACCTGAAATAAGGAAAAACAAGACCCTTCTCTCCACGCTGCCGGGGGAAATTTAGGGGATCGGAAAACAGGGAAGAAGGAGGGAGAGGAGCCTGTGTTATTTCCTGTTATTGTTACTCCTGTGCCCACTGCCCGACGGAGGGCTCGGGCAGCCCCCGGCCCCGGGGGGGACACAGGGGGTGTCGCGGCGGCCCGGGCCGCCCCTCCTCACCTTTGTAGTGCACCCGCAGGTTGTTCTGCGAGAGGCCGATGTAACTGAATTTGTCCTTCGGGCTCCAGGACCGGGGCAGCGGCGTCTCCTGCTCGTCCACGGCCGGGTAGAGCCTCTTCAGCCGCCGCTTCAGCTCCTTCTCCTGCTCGTTCAGGGCCGGGTCTCCGTGCGGGAAGGGCGCCGGGGCGCTGGTACCGCTCCCCGCCGGCAGGCCCAGCGCGGCGCCGGCACCGCCGCCCCCCGCGGCCGCGGGCCCGCTGCTCCCGGCCGTGGCGGTGGCGGGTGGCGGCGGCGCCGCGGTGGCCGGAGGCGGCGGCGGCGGGTGGAGCAGGAGCGCGGCGGCCGGAGCGGGGCCGGGGCTGGCGGCGGCGGAGGGGATCCCCGGCGCCGGCGGGGGAACGGCGGCCGCCAAGGGGAGCTGCGGCGGCGGCGGCTGTTGTTGCTGCTGCTGTTGCCCGGACATCCCGGCTCCGGCCTCCTCCTGCTCCTCCGCCGCCACCTCCCGCGGCGGTCGCGACTGTCACCGGACGGGCCCGGGGGCGGAGCGACGGGCAGGCCCGGGGCCGTGGGGAGCGCGGGTCACCCCCACAACCGGAGCGTCTCGGAAGAAGACGGGGGGCGGGGTGGGGGAGGGTTGGCGATGACGGCGGCCGGTGGAGGTGCCCGACGGGAGCGAGGGGCGTCGCGGGGTGCGGCGAGGCCGGGGGCGAGGCGGGGAGAGCGGCGGCGGCGGCGCCGGGCGGAAGCGGGAGGCGGGCGGGGAGCGGGCGCCGCGGACGGCGGGGCTGGCTCGGTCCCCCGGCCCCTCCTCCGGTCGGGGGCGCGCCCGGCGCGCGCACACTCCGTCCGGCCCGCGGCGCGCCCCCGCCGCCGCGCGCCCCCGAGTCAGCTGAGCCCGCGGCCCGGCCCCGCCTCCTCCCCGCGCTCGCGACGGGGCGGGGCCTCCGCCCCTCGGCGGGCGCGAGGCGCGGAGGGAAGGGAGTGCGGTGGGGGAGGGGCGGGTGGTCACGGGGCCGCGGGGTTGGCGCCGCCGGCAGGTTCCCTTGGATCTGCCGCTGGAGCGGTCGGTGCGGCCCAAAGCTGTTGTAGGGCTCTCCGGCGTGACCCGGATCGGTCGCCAGCTTTTCTCCAGGAGGAAGTGTGACAGACCTCCCCAAGGGTAGTGGGGAAAGGGACACTGACCCTCAGTGCATTACTGAAGGGTGTTACTGCTGAAGGCCAGTCAAATGGTGACTGTCCCCGCGTTATGAAATTATCATGGAATCAGAATATGCTGCTGAAGAGCTTTGTTTAGATGCTTCTTGAACTCTTGTCAGGCCTGGTGCTGTGACCACTTCCATGGGGAGCCTGTTCCAGTGCTCATCCACCCCGTGGGTGAAGAACCTTTTCCTGATGTCTGCCCTAAACCCCCACTGACTCAGCTTCATGCCGTTTCCTCGAGTCCTGTCACTGGTCATGGCACTGTAATGATAATTCTCCTCTCGCTATTGACCTGGGCACATCAGACCTGTTGAAAAGTTCTCTGGTGAAACCTGGACCTGTTGAAAGGTTTTCTCTGGGACAAAGTCAAGCTGACCCTCGGAGGGGTAATGGGGAAGAAAGACACTAACCTTCAGTGGGTTAATGACCACTTCAAAAGGAATGACCATCTGGGGTGAGTCCAATGCGGATTGTCCCTGCCTGATGAAATTAAACAGCCATAATGCTGACCTGTTTCCTCCTAGTTTTGCCTGGGCTCATAACAGCATGACCCACAAGCAGTCGTGGATCAAATTACAATTCTTACAAAAGAATTGTAATAAATGACGCACCTTATGTACGTATATATGTGGGTACACATATATATGTATGTATATAAACACCAGTCATTCAATGTCATTTCACTGTAATCCACCCCAAGTCATCTTTTATCAAGAGCCTCAGTTACCCTGCCTTCAGGTGTGGGTCGTAACATGAAGTTGGAGAAGGAGAAGGAGGCATCACAGTGGGCTCTGCTGCCATTGGGGATGGCGGGTGGGGAAAAATAGATGGAGACAGGCTGGTGTGTCCAGCACTACAGCTAGTAAGGGGAAATGCCACTGAGAGCATTTCCCAGAGGTGGAAAAGCTTGGAAATGCCTCAGCTCAGGAGGACAGTGCAGTGTTTCTGAGGGGATTTTGTTCAGGGCCTGTTTTCCTTCTTTGGTTTGTGTGTTGCAGGGTGGTTTTGTTTGTGCTCAATGGTGTTGGTTATTCAGTGGTTGCCCACACTAATATATTCACATGGCAGCAGTGAAAGAGAAATGGTTTACAGGTTGGCAAGCTAGCCTTGGAAAACATCAGAAAAGGAAAGGAATGTCACTGGCAGGTCTAGAACCTGTGTCCAGTTGTGGGTTCCTCAGTACAAGAAAAACAAGGAGCTTCTGGAGAGGGTTCAGCAGAGGCCACAAAGATGATGAGGGGTCTGGAGCACCTCTCTTATGAGGAGAAGCTGCAGGGGCTAGGCCTGTTTGATCTGGAGAGTAGAAGACAGAGGGCATCTCATTAATGCATATAAATATCTCAAAGTCAGGTGCCATGAGGATGGTGACCCTTTCCAGTGGTGCCCAGCGACAGGATGAGGAGTAAGAGCCATAAATTAAAACAGAAGTTTCATCTGAACATGAGGAAGAACTTCTTTACGTTAAGGATGGCAGAACACTGGAACAGGCTGCCTGGGGAAGTTGTGGAGTCTCCCTCTCTGGAGACATTCCATACACACCTGGACATGTTCCTGTGTCACCTGCTTTAGGTGACCCTGCCTTGCAAGAAAGTTGGACTGGATGATCTCTTCCAACCCTAACAATTCTGTGATCCTGTGGGTCTATGAACCTAAAATGTTGATCACTTCACAAACCCCTTTCCAGCTGCCAGCATGTTGGAGAATAGGCACAGAAGCAGGAAATGGAGGAGGTTAATTATCTGTGTGAAGTGGCATGTGAGGTAATGCAGGTGTGACACTTGCAAAGGCTTGTATGAAGCTAAACATTTCTCACCCATAGTTACCAAAATACACTGTCACATGAGACTGAATCGTGATGTCTAACAGCATTTATGACTGGACAAAATGCAATTATCTAAAAATACCCTATCAAGAGGAGCTGCAAACTGTACAAGAGTAGAAGTGCCTAGGATGGATGTCAAAACACATGCTGAACCATGCCTGAGGGTCAATTACCCTGGCACTGGTAGGCTATCTCCCACTACATGTAAGTTTGCTTTCTAATATCTAGAGATTATTGTAAACCATGATGCTTAGTCATTTTCATTTTTTTAAAGAATACAGTATTTAGCTAACTATAGACATTGGGAAATATATTTGTTGGGTTCATAAGTGTAGATCTGTCAATTCTTTTGTGATTGTCAATAAATTTCCTGCTATACCTACTTCCTCAGTCGTGTCTCACTTTTAGCATTTGTGCCAAAATGCTTCATGTCACCCATTTTGAGATTGCCATCATCAGGTTCCTGTTCCTTGAACAGTAAGACAAGAGAGCAGGTGTTTCTGCACTTACTTCTTGACATTATTCTTTACTTTGCTACTCTGGTTGCTTTTATTGCATCTTTTGCCACCTTCTGAGGATAAATAATCCAAGTGTAACAAAATATTGCTTTTTGTGAAAGTCTCTTCTCCAAAATATGCCCCTAGACAAACACATCCACATCACTTTTTCTGAATAAGGATAGACTGCACACTATGCCAGTGGTTTTGTTGAGGTATTCTAATACTTAGCGTTAACCAGTATGTTACTTATTCCTCCTGTGTTCTACTGACCTGTTTTCTGACTACAGCTTCATGAGGATTAGAGATATTTACAGAGATATTTACATAAGTGCCCAGTTTCTACTTTCTGGTTGATATAAATGAATGGGAGCTTGTCAGATTTAAAAACATGTACTCGTGTTCCTCCTTAATGTGCGTTGTTTTGCATTTTTAGTGTTGAACTTAATTCACCATTACACGGTGCATTCTGTTTCGTTAGCACTTCCTCATCATCACAGTCCCCTCTTGTCTTGCTTAGCTGAAATAATTATGACAGCTGCAAATGTTGCCATCTCACAATACAGCCCTCTTTCTAGAGGAATGGTAAATACAGCAGCAATATGAGACTTGCTGCAGAGCCCTGAAGCTGACTGGTGTTAACCTTCTGCCATCGCAGAAACTCACAGTTCAGTTCTGCTCTTTGTTTTCCATCTCCAGATTTTGAACCATGATTGTACTTTTCTTTTTGCCCAGCGATTACTTAGCTGCTTGAGTCCTCTCTGGCTTAGCGATTTAATCAAAGGCCTTTTGAAACACTGTAAAACATTGACTAGCTCACCAAAATCTCTTTGGTTTTTTTGGGGTGGGTTTAGTTTGGGGTTTTTTTCGACACTTTCAAAGAATTTCTGTAGATGCATCAGCTAGAAATTATTTCACTTTGCAGAAAGCAAAGCCCCCCCCTTTTGTTAGACCTAATTTCAACATTCAAATGCAAACATTCTCTTCTGTATGCTTGGTTTTCATTTGTGTTTACTTTTAGTGACCATTTCAACCAAAGAAAATGCAATCCAAGCATTCCAGGCACTGAGGGTATTTGTTTGGTCTCTTGTTGAGCCTATCAATAGGGAGTCAACATGTTGAACGTGGGTTTTAAAGTGAATGCAGGTGATCGCTCTGTCAGTCCAGGAGCCATATCCTCCCGACAGGCGTGCTGCATGGACATCAGCTCACTGTCAGTACACCCATCACTCTCCTTGAGGAATCCAGAGCCAGAGGAGAGGGGAGAGCAACCCCGACTGGCAACCTTCAGGCAGCACCAGTAAGAATAAAGCTGTCCTCAGGGCACATCAAGGAAGCGCATTTTCTTCCCACAGCCGAGCTTTGTGCATGGCCTCGATGTTGCAGAGGTTAAATTTGCTCCTGGATCTTGTGTTGGCTGCTCTCTGTGTTTTCATTAAGAGTGAGTAAGTGGGCTATGGCCATCTGTGCCAGTGATGCCGATAGCATTCTGGCTGTCATCAAGAAACAGAGGCAGGATTCTCCTTGGGAGTCTATTTCTGTATGTGTCCTTTGTCCCCGCTGTAGGACCAAGCCTCCTAGCTGCACATGAATTTAGTGCGTGTGCTAGGGCTGCCAGCCTGATACATTTCCAGCCACTTCTCCGAAATGTAATATCTCCCGTTTGTAGTGATGGTAACTGTTTGCTGTTCTTTGTTTAGTATTCCTCCCAGTTAAGTTTTTCCAGTGCGTAGTTTCTTTGTAACTGTTTTGGAATTAATTTTCCCTGCTTCTAGAAGCTGCTTGGAAATCAGCAGTGTGTTATTTATTATTGTGCCTACTGAGCTGAATTACTGGTCCTAGCAAGAAAAGAAAACCACTGAGAAGTAGGCGATGATATTTCAACAGTATGAAGGATAGATCTCTTCAAACTACCTGGAGGATTTTTTTGCTGAGCCCTTTTCTCTTTGGACTGTTTTTTTTTCACCTGCTGATGTAATTGCTTATGTATAGGTTAGGCTTGGTGAACTGACAAATGGAAAACTTGCCAAAATGAATCACATATGAATTATAGGTCATCATCACCTATTAACTTTGTTGAATCAAATGGCAATCCAGTTGCAATTTACAGTATTACTATATTGGTGCTCACCCATGGCACGGTGCTTCTGCTTTGATAAAGCTGAGCAATCCGCTAATAGAAATAATTTTGTTGTATGACTCAACTATGCCTGTGCTATCTTAGAGCAAGAGCGATTAGAAATCTCACTTGTTTGCCAAAGCTTCAGTTGTGGTCTTTCAATATATATATACGATATATAGGGAGAGGTAGATATATATCTATATTTTTTTAGTTTTGGTACTTGAACATCAGCATGTATACACAGCGGGATCAGGCTTGTTCTCTTTGTTCTTACCTTTCTGGTCTGTACATAAGCACTGTGATCTACTGGCACACCAAGTTTTATAGAAGTATGATTCAGTCCTTATACAAAATCTCACCAAATTTAATTTCTGCAGTCCAAATTTTAAAATTATTTCTTTGCATATTGTTAATGAATTTAGAGAATTTATTTGTAGCTAACTTCATGCTTCTCTTCCAAAGTTACTATTCACATATCCTCTTTCCATGCTGAAGAACAATTATTTTGGATAATTTTCAGGTGCATAGAATGGAGGGGTTTTTACTTAGTTAATATTAAAAGTCAGTTTAAGGAAAACTGAAAATCTGTTCATTGGACTAGATCATAAATCGAAGATTTTATAGTCTTCACTGCCTGGGCTACTGTACAAGCATCGTATTCTAACTAAAATGTCAAAATGTGCACAAAAGTAAAATACCCTCCAAGCTGAATAGAATATGTCTTATGAACAACACAAATTTATGTGGGGCAGGATAGAAAATATGATGAGACACATTGGTTTGTGAAAACAGATATCAAACCATAGCACTATTAGAGAAGTGATTTTCAGCTAGCAGGACAAGATCCATTTCTGAGTCATCATGAATTTCTGCCGAGGGTGGAAGCAGGTTGGCATGATTTAAATGCTGAAATATAAGAACAACTACTGAAGGGTGACTAAAAAAAACCTACAGTGGCCAGAATTTCTATGGGGAAAGAGTTTGTTTTGCCAGATCAGCCAGGACTAAAAAATCCTGTTGTGCTATGTAACCAAGTGAGGCTGAAGGACAAGAGGAGATGAAATGAAAGAAGAGCTCACCACTCAGCCTTCTTGGACTAATGGATGGAAACACTCTGCGCTCCCTTTTGTCTTACCCTGGCTGGGCACATCAGCAGCCTGACTCCTGCGCACAGCTGGAGGAATTCCAGCACCCTTTTAGCTACCGGGGGGCAGGTGGGTCACAAAACCGCTGAGTTTGGAAACTGCTGTGTGACCAGGCACCATAAGACATCCTCTATTTGATGTTTAGGATGGAAATTTAAGAGTTACATGCTTTCGGTAAACAATTTAAAGCTCCCCTGGCAGACCAGGCAGTGTTTTGTTTCCAGCCCGTGCATTGGTAGGGTGCCCATTACCATAGATGAGCAAGCTCAAAGACTGCAGGCTTTCAGAAACACATGGGATGTGTCAAGCTGACCCACTTCTTGAAAGCCAGGCTAGGCCTTTGTGAAATGTCCTGTACTTGTTAGATGTTAGGATGTCAAGAATGTTTAAGTCTCCACTGACGCGATAATTATTGTTATGGTGTTTGTAGAGGTGGGAGGGCCCTAAGGGAAAGGAGGCCAAAAAGAAGAATCAGGAAGTGAGATGAGTAAGGCTCCAGGAATTGCACACAGATAGAGTTTCATCTTGCTTTTTTCTTTAGCTCACTTGGCTCTTCAGTAAAAGAGATGCTTACATATGAGAAACTATTTTTTTCCTCTCTGCATCTGTCACACATACAAATTCAAATGCTCTACATGTTAATCTTAGTGGCAAAAGTAGATTTTAAATGGACTTCAATGATGTGAAATTGTCAGGTGAAAACACAATGTTCTAATAATCCTCAGCTATTGTAGCTGCTCCCACTCCTTCCAATCTGTAGTTTGCCTCTTTCACATCTGTTCCAGGGAAACAAGTTAGCATCAAATCCTGAATCTGCTGAAGTCTAAAATCCTGAAAACCCGCTGCCATTTTATATTGTAGCGTTTTATTCTACAAGACCAATCATTATGTTATGATTTATGGAATATGTTGAATATACAAGAAGCCTGTAGGATGTACAGACAGTTGCCTCCTTTTATTTCAAGAGTATAAAAACGTGTCTATGAAGCACATTGTCTGACAAAATGCAAAGTATTTTTCTGACTTTGTTCAGTCATGGTAACCTTGGAGAATACTTGCATGACAGAGCAATTAAAATATTTCAAACAAGGTCATGATTTTGCAGGTGATTGTTTTTAAGATTAGCTTGCCATTATGTATGCTGTCATGATTGCAGTGTATATGCTCAGAAGCTTGGAGGAAGAGTAGCTTCCTGTTATAGTACATATTATTATTATTATGATCAGCAATTATTGTTGTTTGCCAAGCCAGACCTATGCTAACCTCTGTCATCAACAATATTGTTTAATCAGCTTGAAAATGGCTGAATCTTATCTGCTTGACAGCTTCTTTTATCTTACCTTATGAACTTACCTGTGTGAGGATAATCTAGAATACGATATAAAAATATTCTGTATATAAAGACCATAGTATCATCACTGATTTGTTACAGCCTCATGGCACTGGCCCCCTGTGAAATGTCTCAATAATAATTCCTTTCTAGGAATCAAAAAGCTGAGAAAAACTGAGGGATTATCTGACCTCCTCTCCCCTCCATGGCTGGACCTATGCCATGAGCATTCCTGACAGGCGCTTGCTTAAACTCTTCATTAAACTTCCTGTGACTGAGACACTAACAGGTTTCTCTCGTATTTTGACTAGCAGCAATTCCAGGGAATGCTTTAGTGGTTTGAAAATACATATTTAATTTGTATAGTCTGAAAATTAAATGGAATACAAGCACTTCTGTTGCTTTAAAATTTTTTCAAGCTTTTTTTTTGAAACATAGAATTTAAGTTTTGATCCAGATTTACATTGCCACAGTAAGTGTTCAAAACTCATGAGTCAATGCCCACCCACAAATGAAATTGGTTTAGAAGCCCATTTTCTTAAAAGTAAGACATTTCGAGAAGATAGGTAGGTGGTTGGTTATTTGCCATCTGTTTTATGAGTTTTTAGGATACTTTCTTTTCATATTTACAAGCTTTGTAAATATGAAAAGATATTTTAAGAAAAGATATTTTAAGAAAAATTAAAAGCTTGCTTAAAAAAAATATAAAAGGTGGGATTCTTACTGCAGTCTCTTGACTTTGACCCCTGAGGAAAAAATAGTGTTGAAGGATTTGCAATGAAATAATAAAAATCAGCAACACCTAATTTGACCTGACAGCCTTCTTCATGTTAGAGCTTTGGAGAGAAACAAACAGTAATCTGTATATATAGGTTCCCTCACATCTAATATATTTGGTATATTTTGAGAAAGGTTGAGGAAAAGTGTGGAGTGCAAATCTTTTCCATCTCAAAAAAGCTCTCTGTTGTATATTGTTAACTTGAGTTCACTTTTCTGTTTCTTAAGGTAATTAATGCATAATAATGCTTGTTAATAGGCAAATACTGCCTGTCCTCCCAGGTCTTAATAAGTTAAGTCTCATGGTAGAAAGGAATTTATTTTAAAACATAAAGTTTGCAGTAAAAGTAGCAATTCAGTGTTGTAATGGATTTGTCACATTTGGCTTCTTCTTGGTAATCAAAGGAACTTTTTGATAAACAAGTGGTTTACTTAATATTAGTGGTCTGTGGTTAGGAGTTCTAGGATAAACTTGCTTGTTAGAGACTCCTTATTTCTTCTAGTGAATATATTGTGCCCTTGTGTTAGAGAGTCCTTATTTCTTCTAGTGAGAATGTTACCTTGTTGATGTGCCAAGCAACTTTGAGAAAACTCTGTGAATGCAAACACCTCCTTTTGTGTAGTGCCTTGCACTCAGCTTCCAGGCTTGGTGAGAGCACGGTTGTAGCAACTCAGGCATTTACTGGAGTGCCATATTAAATTAATATGACCTGTAGCGTTCATCGCCTGCTCTGAACTCACCCTTCCAAAGGTGCAATCTGTAGGAGGCCCAATGCTGTAGGGAAGGTCGGTCCCTCCGACACTGACCAGTAGCATGAACTTGTATTGGAGAACCAGTTCATTAATGAGAGCGATGCTAATCCCCTATGAAAATCATATCCTTGGGTTAATTAAATTAGATTTTTCTTGTTTGCAACAAGTTTAGGGTCCATGCTAAAATGAAGAACCTGAAAATGCATTTTCAAAAGTTGTTGCCATGCTGCAGAGAGGTACAAACTGGTGCTAAAGAGATGTGTTTCAGTTTTTGATTGACGTAAGGTTTCTGAGCCACCCAGGCTTCTTAGCCAGTGAGTGACATGCTGTAGGAGCACACCAGGAACCATCAAGCATTACAGTTTCTCTCTGTGCAAGGCTTGCACTGGTTGTGGATCAGCTGGTGGTGAAATTTGCTGGGAACAAACGTAGTACTCCCAGTAAAAGTGCTCTGTGTCAGCACCAGAAGCATGAATCACTTCACTGACCAGTGTGTTGAGCTTTTCACCTAACTTCTCACCTCAGCTGTGTCAGCAGTTAATGGAGAAAGAAAGACGCCTGGAGACATCCCTCCCAGCACATTTGACAAAAACATATGAACCAGTTTCAGCTTAATCAAGCATTCTGTGTTCTTTAAAAAGTTACATGTGATCATACAAATGAAGACTACCAGGATGCAAGTGCATTCAGAAAGAATTAAAGCTGCAAAGCTTCATCCAAATTATCATGTTTTTAATTATTATGGATGCTTGACTTTGAAACCTTTATAATGTCTTACAGTTTTTTTACAGTCATGATATATTTACATTAAACTCCCTGTATGGTAAATTTTAATCTATGCCCTTTTAAATAATATAATTTGGGGGGAGAGGGGGAGGTGTTTGCTCTCAGCAATTTCTTGTAGTACATATTTGGCTTCTAGAGACAGCATATTATTCGAATCATGCTTTTACTCTCCAAATCTTCTGCCTGCAGAGGAAATCCTTTATTTGATGCAATTCAGCACAAGGGTCTTTACCTGGCCCCTGTGGGTCCCATATGAGCTGTTAGGTGCCCCCCAGCACCCTGGTCACCACAAAGCCAAGCTGTGTGTGGCCCAGCCCGGCACGCAGGTGGCCCAGGAGAAAGAGTGGCAGTGGGTATGGGCAAGCTCCCTGTCCCTCTGCCCTGCCCGAGCTTTGTGCCAGAGCAGGGAGAACAGGAGATAGCACTGGCAAAAATGCTGAAGAGGTGGGGACAAAAGCTGCTGAAGATGCAATGCAGCTGAAGTGAGATGTGACTCAGTGACATGTCATCCTTGGCTCATAGGAAGAGGTGAGACAAAGCTCGGGCAAGAGGAAATACACTTGGAAAATTAAACACTTTATGAGAAAAATAGCCACTTCTCTGTTCCTGACATTTCAATTTTCACTGCTCATCCAGGAATTTCTGTAGGTATGATGAGATATTAATGCTGGCCCTAATTCTGTTGACTGTGCCTCATCTCTAGAATGAGATTTGACCTTTTGCAGACTTGCTACTTATTTGCAGCATTTTCTCTCGGCCCTCCAAACCTCAGTCTGCTTTCTGCATTGAACTTTCCTGCTGTGTATCTTTTAAGCTCTTTTTATGCAGAAGTAAAAGTTCCTGGTGGGCAGAGATGCTTATTTGTCTGTTATAATTTATCCACTGTATGGGAATCATGAAGTTATATAAAACAGCAATACTATTAATAGCAGAGAAGGCAGCAACTTCTCTTTCAAACTTTTAATGCAAGTTTTCCGTCAACTTAAATGGAAGTGCAATCCATAAAGTGGCACAGTCTTATGTACAGGAATGTTGAATCACAGTGAAAAATGCAGGAAAAGGAAGTACTATAACCATGTCTCCTCACAAAGAATGTAAATGCAGCCACACAAATCTTCTAGATGTTCCTTGGTCAGGTATTTTCTTACAGCTCAGTATTGGCTCAGGCGGGATTAATGTGATCTGAAAACAAACCCAGCAAACACTGTTGGAGCAACAGGGCAGGGAATGTTTAGGGCACCCCCCTGCTGTAACAAGAAACTGACCATTCCTCATTAATGAACCGCCAGTGGCAAACGTGTGTGAAAGCAGCGGTGAAAAATTGGCCAGCAAGAAGTGCCAAGTGATGGTTATCTGAGCTTATGCTTTCTGGCTCTGGAAACCAAGGGTTCTCTGCATTTCTGAAGAAATGAGTGCTAATGATTACATATCCAGCAACATCTTTTCAAGGGGTGTCCTGAAGATGGGCATCAACACTACCTACAAGATAACTCTGCTTCCTTTTAATATGGGTCCTAAAATCGGGGGAGGGTGGGAAGAGGAGTAAGGGCTTTGTACCACTAGAATTAGTCATGTATTTTATCAAAACCCTGTATAGTTTCTGAGTCTGTATAAGAATGAACTTTAATTTTTAACTGACAAGAAAGGACTGTACAAGTTCAATGCTTAGCACAGAACTTTAAAACCATGGTAGAGAAGGAGCCAGGTATCTACTACTGTATTAAAGTTAATGGCATTGTTGAATTAACAAGGCCAGAATTGCTATTCTATTTATTTACTTATCATTAAGTGATAGAACATTCTCTTCCACATCCTGAAGGTCATTACCACAGTATATTTATTTTGGCTCCTCAGTGATGTCGAACATCCAGTACTGTGCCTTTTACAAACACATACATGAAAGAAATTCACTAAATCATTCTGCTTCAGTGCTGCCAAGAACACAACAAAGTGTAATCAAGCTGCAAATGGTTTGACTGTGGTAAAATGTCTGCACCCTGCATACACTACAGGTGTAGCTCTACTGGAAGAAATATCCCAACTAGGTTTCAATGGTTGGATAACATCCTCCTAGAGGAACTTATGTGCCTGGTAGAAGAGATGTCCTCAGCTGACTACAGTTTGATTCCTCTCTCTCATATCCTGTGTCTCAGATGAGAGTTACATTCATTGTTGTGGTGCACAATTCTGATCCACTAACATGTTTTTCTCCCACAATTGTGAAGTAGTAAGGAGAACAATTTAACCCACAGTGCTTCAGTTACAAAATCAACAGATGCATCACTTGACTTTGGCACTGCAAGAGTATACATTTAAAATAAACCTTAAAATAATGCTGCACAGTTTTGCCTTTGTTTACTAGGGCTCAGATGATGGACAAATCATCAACTCTTAATACTGCAAAAATCCCTGACCAGCAGCTCCAAAACAACAGTCCTTGTCCCTGATTGTCCAGTCTCACTTGTACTAGTAGGATTTTGAACTCCCTTGGATTTTCACTGGTAAATCAAACTTCACATTGGTGCATAGCGTATCAGGTATCAAAGCCAGGACCCCGTGTCTGAGCAGGAATGGAGAGCTTTGCTATGAAGGGGCACTTCAGTGTTTGAACTATGCCGTGTACAAATGAGGAAATAAAGATGAGGTAACAAAGAAAAGGCAAGCCAGTAATAATCTGAGTAATATTCCACTTTAGGGGGATTTTTTTGATGCATAGTTGAACTCCAAAAGTGAACTTCAAATATAAGATATGCTGATTACTGTAGAAGACTATTACAGGATCATGACTGTGTATGTTATAAAGAACCTTTCCAGTAGTTGATGGTCTGTAAGAAAATGGTTTTAGTACTAATTTACTTTTTTTTAAAGAGAAGATCATGCAAAAGAGTGAAAGAGGAAACACATTTTAAAATCAACTGATGCATTTCTAGCCAAATTACTTGCCTGTTGCATCTCTTTAGAGACTTCTCTATCTGAGGACATGAAAGTCACTGGAATACAAATTTAATCTGGCTGTTGGGCACTTTTTTGAAGAGGCAGAGACACTACAGGAACCTTTCCCAATTTGACACACCTTCTGTGTGGAGTTAAGTGAACTCTCAGGCTGGACTGAAACGTGTCACAGTGAGGCTTTCAAATTTAGGCAGCTCTTCCTTCCCATGTCCTGGGGCTGCTGCAATTTAAGCAGCATCCCTTCCTAGCTGGGCTAAGGGATGCACATAGTTACAGGTATACGAAATGTTCTATTTGTTCCTCCAGAGGCCACCTTAAGAAAAAAATTCAAAACAAGGAACAAAGTCTGCACTGATTGTACATGTTCCAAATAGGTCACAAATATCTAATTTAAAAGCTTGTCTCTATTACTGTTGTGCCTTTTTTAAACGGGCTGAGGAAAAGAAACATTCAACAATCATCAGTTTCTGCCAGTTCTGTCGTAGGTTTATAAGCACTTTGACAGATGTTGGTCTTCGAGTTTTCATCTGTTAAAACCAAAACAAAACAAAGGAAAATTCTGTGCGTAAGTCTGCTACATCAGTGAAATCATTGCTGTAAACAGGGACTGTAAACTATACAGCACTTCATCTGTAGAACTCCATGCGATTTCATAAAGGGTTATTACCCTACACTTCCTGCTGGGAAAACAGTGGTGAAGAGGTGCAGTGACTTAGCCAGAAGTCACCCAGCTGGCCAATGTCAAAACTGTGAATAAATCCCAGGACTAATTCTTTATCCTAGAAGCTGCCTCAAAATAAATAATATAGAGAATTGTGCAATGAAGAGTGCTCTTGGGAACAGTGGCAGAACACAAGATGAAAATACATATAACAAACTGAAATACTGTGAAGTAATTAGATTCAAGACAAGAAAATAACCATGGAAGCATGTGTGAGATTAAGCATCATTTAGTAAAGGACCTTTGCTTTGGCCAAGCAAAGTTTTTATTATTAGAACATGCCACATTTTCTAGATTATGTCACTGTTCGTGTCTTAGTAATGGGTTTTTTTTTGTTTTGTTTTCTTTTGTTTTGTTTTTAAGATGATCAAGGGTAGCAAAAATGGCTACAGCCCTGGAAAGATAATTGCCTGAAATTATCCACAGTTTCCGGAAGTAAAATAGACATACAGTTGCAGACACTGAATGTAACTGATGTGTTTGACTCGTGTGTTCTAGCTAGTGAGTTCTAGCTAGCATGTTTCATGAAGTTTTTCCATGCTCTTGCCAATAGAGCATTCAGCTGGAAGTTAACCACCGTGGCAAGAATTATGGCATACAGCCCTCTTTATCTGCTGTGCCTTGGGGCCTCTGCAATCCAGCTGACATCCCGAGGCCCTTGTACTGGGAACTGGTGTGTACACATGCACTTCAGCTCTTTGCTCTGCCCGGGCTGTGTGGATGACCACACAGCCCCAGGACTAAGGTTTGATAGGTTTCTCACAAGCTTATTTTGTAGATCTGGTATTTTGAGTACTCTCAACTTCATTCATCCCTTCAGAAAATCAGTGGAAGCAGTTAGTCCTGGAGGAGTTACCTCCTTCAGCACTTGGCAGTAGAACGAATGCATGGATGGAGCTAAAGTAATTAACATCTACTTTAATTTGTCTCTCATGCCTTTAATTTTTTCTTCATACTTATGATCATTCTTTTCCATAAGATTATCTTGAAAACTCAGAGGAGTTTAGAGTACTGCACACAACTGCAAGTCACAGTCTCTGATATTCCTGCTGTTTCTTCTGTTTTTCTTTCAAACAGACCTCAAGACTTTCTACTTGTCTCTTCAGGCCAGTCATACTTTCAAAATAACCTCATCATGTGACTGAAATCCCTCAATATGGAATATGTTGCTTAGCTACCTCCAAGCTGAAGGTCAGATTCAAAAACTACTTTGCCCTGGGTTGCAGCTGCCTACCTTTTGGGTTCTGTGTGAACAGATCATTAAGGTTTAATAACACCTGGCCAGCCCTTTGCCAGCAGCACGTGGAAACCCAGCCCAGCAGGAGGTTGTATGCCAAGAGCAGAGTTACTCAAAGCAGAGTTTACATCACACACGCATAGCTGTGAAGGTCCAAATACTGAATGGGCTGGGATGGATTCGCCAAGTCATTGCACATGTTCTCCCAGGGTGTGGGGCCAGCTCCCTCACTGACCCTTCCCCACAGCAGCATCCTCACGAAGCACCAGTCTCCCAGAGTACACTGCAGGAGGGAGAGCAGCCCCTCTCATGGGGACTGTGGGGTTACCTGGGTCAGAGGGTTGGTTGCTGCCCACGTCGTGCCGAGGTAGGAGGCCTCTCCCTCGCAGGAGCGCCAGGGATCCGCTCCAGTGCGCACGTTCCTTGGGACGCCAGATGAATTATGGATGAGTCAGCCACAATATTTCCACGCACTTCCACTGCTGCACGGCACTGATCGCCAGCTGAACTGTGGTTTTCAAGTGCTGTCTGGTCCTCTTGCTTCTAACACTAACAAAAAAAGACGTCTCTGTCTCCTGACCGGGTGCTCCATGTCAGGGCATTGGGAATCCCAATGCTTGTCCAATGTCAGGCCCCCGCATCCATAACATTTTGCTGAATAGCCTAGCATGTGTTAGAAAAACATTTGGTCCTTTCTGCCCTTTTTGCTCATCTGTCCCTCCCACCAGCTGAGGGTATGGACAGAATCAATTAGAAGAGTCAGCAACAATGCTGAAACTGCTTTGAATTTCAACCAGGACCTGCTAGCAACCAGAGCTATGTACAGAGAGCTGAGGGCAGGCACCCAAGGACCTGGTGAGTCCCCATATAAGCTAAAAGTTGTTTGTGTTTTAAATTTTCATTTCAGTCCTTACCTAGATTCAGATTAGTTGTTGATAAGCAAATGCTGATTTCTTCTGCTCTTCTTTGAGCACACGATCACAGAAGAAAAACGGTCCACTTCTGGAAATGCTTTTTATGAGACAAAGCACAAAATTCTTCTACCACAGCATTTGATGAGTCCTCTTGGAAAGACTGTAACTTCTGTAAATGCTCACAGTGAAAAAGCAGCACTGATGTCAAACTATACAGCATGGGAGACTAAACATTAATTCAAGTCTTATTACAAATTTCTATTATCTGCATTCAGGTTGCATCTAGAACTTCCGATCAAGACAGGCTTCAGCTGTGCTAAACATTACATCCATAGAAATGACAATTTGCACTTTAAAGCACTTAGCATCTAAATAGACAACATGAAATAAACTGGTGTGAAGTCAAAGAAATGAAAGAATGATCCCCACCGGCTCTTTGTCTAGACACAATCAGTAGGCTACTTGCTGCATTCAAAACCCCTAAATGTTTCCCTTTCAACAGCCTGAAAACTCATTGATTTTAATGGGAGAGAAGCACAGGAGTATTTTTCCCTGAATACATGAATGACCCCTGAACGCAGCATTGAGGAGGAATTTGAGGATGTACGACTTACTGCTTTCTGGGCTAATATGGCAGAGATGGAACAGGAAGGAACACAAGACAGTCGTGCTTTTGGGAAGGCCATCTGCTTATGGCCTTATTGCCTCCTGGAATTGACCATAGCAGCAAAAGAGACCTTGATTTGTACAATCTTCCCTTAAGAGCTATTCAAGTGCAGATATCACAGTCAGCACTTTCAAGTTCTGTGAAGGAAGTTTCATTAGGCCTTATTTACACAAATTTCATTTCAATTACTCATGCATACATTTCATGACACCTTTGTCATCATGACTAAAAGGCTGTTAAGCCAGAATATGATCCAAGCATAATACTGTGAGGAAGTTAATTGATCTTTACCATTAACTACTCTATTCCCTTTATTTCTAGCTTTCACCTGCCATGGATTGTGGTTAGGGTTTTGTCTGTAGGGTGTCAGAGCTCCTCTCAGTTAAGAACCTCCACAACCTGCTGTTCATCACCAGGTTTCCTCTTAGTCTCCTTTTCAATAAACTGAAGAGACTGATTGTAAGTCTTTTGCCATAAATCAGCTTTGCTTAGATATCATGTAACTCTTATTGCTCCTTTGCGAAGCCTAAATTGTCAACATAATTTTTCTCAAGCGTGGGCACCAGAACAAGACACACTCTTCCCTTAATGTTACTGTAATATCACCTCTCTACTCCTACAGAAGGTATTCTACATCCAGGGATCACATCAGCTTCCTTAGTCACCGCATTGTTCTGACAGCTTCTGTGCTGCAGGTTGCCCACGTGATGAGGTTTGTTTCCAATTCTTGGAATCCTGTGATTCATTCAAAGCTGTCTGAGCTACTGCAAGCGAGAGAGTAGAAGTCACTCTAAGTCACCTAGCACCCGCTGAGGTGGCCACAGGCAGCGAGGTGTGCAGCAGTGCCTCTGCAGACCGCTATTTAAACATTCCTGTCATCCTATGAAAAAAACCCACACATTTAGTCATGTAAAATTAGTCACTGAGCAAATTTCTGTGTTGGTCTGCAATATGTCCGCTTTGCCATGATGCCAAGGCCCCATAGCCCAAGGTTTCCTGTGGGACACAGTGATAGCATAACTTCCTTGGAGAGGAGGAGGCTCTTTTCTGTAGAGATATGAGTATCTCTCCAAGCAAATAAACAGAGTTAAAAGATGTTGATTAGAGAACAGTTGTCTATTTTCCTTTCCAAAAGAACATATAGTGCTATGTTTAGAAGCCTATGTAACGATGTAAAGTTTCTGTATGCACACTTATTTACCCGGAAGATTTGTTATACTGTTTAAAGTTTAGACAAAAACAAATCAAAGGATTACAAAAGTAGTTGTGTTGTATCATACAGGTATTATAGCATTATGGTACAAGCCAACACAACAGAACACCTTTACTTTCACAGATGTGCTTTTAATTACCATATTTGAAGACAGAATTCTCATTTCACAAATATTCTATCATGTTTTCTGTCTTAGGTCTATGTTGGATCCAAGTAAAATTATTATGTTCATGCACGGTATAAATACACTGCAGAAGACTACATTGTGCAATTCTTTTAATTTTTCTCGTCTGAGATTACAGAGACAAGATCCACAAAATTAAAAATTAACAGTTAAAAGACAGTAAGTTGGCTGTTTAGCCCTGGATACACATTTATGAAATTTGGGTTTAGTTCTGTGCCAACAGACAAAGCATGAAGGAAAGAAAATATGGAAGACACCCAGAACAAAATACATCAATGCAGGATCACTGCAAGCCAGAGTAGAGAGTGAGAAAAATTTTCTAAGGGAAATTTCTTCAAAGGGTTAAAATGCCTGATTTTTTTTACACCAATAAATCAGAATACAAGACATGGCATATTTTATATAGTTTCATTTTTAACATAGTGCTGGAAATTGAAACATATGTCAGTTCAATGTAAAATAGGCATAAATTCATCTCAATTCAGTACCTGCTCATCCCTGTTCTGGTATTACAGCCAATATAATCAGGAACAAATTAACACATACTCTGGGTCAATGTGTAGATTCTTCATCATGCCTGTCTGTGACAATCTGGGGACTGTGCCTGTGTGTAAATTTTTGTATTTTGATTTAAGTTAAGAAATTGATGAGTTACTGAATGTAGTGGTGGATGTGGATCCAGACTGTCAGGCCTATGCTGCACACCTGCCAGAGATGAGAAAGCAGAGATTTACTGAAAATCAATTACTCATGTTCAAAATCTTTGGAAAGTTGGATGGCTGGAGGATGAATCAGTCTTGCCAAGTTTGCCTGATGTCCAGGAGAGAGGAATGGAAGAATTTTCTCAGATGCAGAGCATGAAGTAGTGTTAAGCATGGGTTCTTCAGTGCTGTGGGGTATGGTGTGATGATACAGCCAAGCCTCTCCGGCAGCTCTGACACCACATGGGGCAGTCCTGCCTCCCCCAGGCTGTGCTCATGTGATGCTGTGGTGGGATGGTTCCTCTAGCCAATCTAGCAAAAATACTGCTCACCCTCTGTGTCAGAGTTAGTTTTCTACCAGATTAGGCCCCTTGAAATCCTTGCTGTGAGATTCGGTGAGCTCCAGTGCTACAGGAAGGGAAGGTGCTGGGGTACGCGGCTAGGGAGGAGGCGGAGTGGGATCACCCCTTTTGGCAGCAGGTAATTACTGGAGGAGGTGAGACGAGCTGTCTAATCCCACTGTGGGCCTGACAGGCTGGGGGTGCACTTGGAGGCACAGAAAGCTTGAGCACAACACAAAGGACAGCCTTCCTTTCATAACTTGTTGGTTTAGCTGTGAGATCCAACTCAAACTGAAGAGTAAGTTTCCTATGATTTGGAGGAGAGCAGAAGGCCTCCAAGTTTCTGACCCCAGCTCTAAGAATGCTCAGAAGCCTCAGGCAAGGAAAAACACACAGCTACTGATTATTTTGCACAGATCTCTCTATTCCTTGAGCTGCCTCAGTAAGGCATGTTCAGTGCTAGCACCCCTCAACTCATGTGCCCAATTGCTTCCACAACCACAGGGCCATGAAGAGATGCTCTGTACGCAGTAACTCAGTGCTACTTCATAGGAAGGGAGGGACAAAAACCTGTGCTTGAGCTAATGGGAATTGTGGGATAAAGGGAGGAGCGATTGTGTTTTGGGAGATTACAGGAT
Organism: Acanthornis magna; assembly: GCA_036785705.1. Classification (NCBI taxonomy): domain Eukaryota; kingdom Metazoa; phylum Chordata; class Aves; order Passeriformes; family Acanthizidae; genus Acanthornis; species Acanthornis magna. The sequence goes on along the minus strand of JAWUZG010000025.1, from coordinate 21,728,435 downwards.
CCAAGCTGTAAAAGGTCTCACTTTCTACAGAGGGATAACAGAGTGTCTATCCGTGGTTTCTGTGCCAGAAACCAGGGATAGAGCCAGCTCTGTGAGCTGATCAGGTTGAAAACAGTGGGAGAACATATAGACCCCATACAGTAGACACCAGCTAGGAACAGGACTATGTGATAGCCATGGGGCTCAGCTGCACCTCTTTTTTCAAAAAATTTTTCCTTAAAGGGATATCAGGAGCCTCTTCGGTCCAGTTTACATCTGTATTTCCTGACAGAAATGAAATGTGACACACCCCCTGAAGTCCCCCTGCCAACAGTGCCTCATTTACTTTAGGGGGGAAAATTATTTGCAGTCACTGACCCTATTTTTTTAGTTACAGAATCTTTTATCGCTATTCTAGACTTTGCCTGCAGAGCTAGCCCACATTAATAAAGCAAAATGCAAATGATGCGCTCATCTCTGCTGATCCCAACTATGAAAACTGTTTTTTTTTTTCCTGTTTCTATCTTTGACAAAAGAGAGACAGGGATAAGCTTAGAAGTCAGCAGGTACAGCTGCCAGTCTGTCAAGTCACCTGAATCCCACTTGTCATTACACAGACTTTTGGTACAGTGGATACTGAGAAGTGGTGATGCTGTAGGAAACGGTAGATGATGGATGCCAATTAGGCTGATTAGATGGTTCCATATTTCTCAACCAAAATCTTTCCCTCCTTTCCCGTAACTCTCTCTCCTTATGGTTATTAATTCCCTTCCATCTTGCTGGTTTGTCTGAAAACCAGCCTTGATGCTAAAGGACCCATGCACATCCATCAGGTTTCAGACAGAGGAAGGAAAAGTCTCTGAAAACATCTTCCCTACCTGTGCTAGCAAGCTTTCTCCTATGAGTTCTCTTCACAGTGCAAGACTGCATAAACCAATTCCTGCAGATACTAATACTCACACCACCTCTTTCACATGCTCGTAACACTTCCCTGGCTTGTTCCCTCTGTCCTTCAGAGCCTTCACTAATTTTCCTGTAGTGTGCACACTGTTATTCTCAATAATCACGGCATTCCCTCATTTCCTTGGCTCAAAGATCACCAAGACTAATACCATAACTCACGCATTGAGAGTACTTCCAAGCATCTTTTCTACTGTCTTGCATTCTGATGTTCTGCTATCTTCTCTCATTACACTGCTGAAATTGCTCTCGTGACTTCTGCCTCCCTAGATGATGTTGTCTTTTTTTATATTTTCAGCAATCCCTGTCTCTTTCTTCTGTCTCCTCTCTGTCAACTTTCTTTTTCCTCTCAACACTTTCTCTCCTTGGCTTTCACAACTCCATCTTCACTTCTCCCTTTTGACAGCTGAGGCTTCCTTTTCCATTCCTATTTGCCACGGTAATTGCAGCAGGCTTTCACTCTTCTGCCTTTCTGTGTATCAGTACCCAGTCACATTGGCACCAGTGACGTGTGCATTTATCTTGGTCTCTTGATCCATCCAGTCCTGCATTTTAGCCATTATGTCTTCTTGGGGAAGTGTCTTTGCCAATTCAACTTTCATGCGGCTGCTGCTGAACTTCCAAGGAGCCCCCTGAAGTGCTAATCCAGTTCCTCTACTCTCTTTATAAGCATTGTTCTTCCTTTTGTCCTACCCTGTTGCTTGAACTAATCAAAGTCAGTCCTACCTCAAGGCAGACAGACTGTGCCCAGGCTTTGCAACCTTTTCTCTCAAAGTCACAGCACTCTTGTATGTTCCCTGCCTTTTCTTCTCCCCTCTACCCATATGGGAGACATCCTTAATAGCCCCTTCATCCATATCACAAACAAAAGTTAGTACACTTATTCTTGCCCATTTTCTTATTGGTTTAAGTCCCTTCCCTGACTTTCTCTTTTACCATCATTCAACTTTTAATTTTATTCCTCCTTCACAGTTGCACCCACTTCTGACCACTTTTTATCATGCCTTGTCTGTCTTCTTCTGTTTTATCTGTGATATAAACACTAATCCTTGTAAAATCAGTTGCCACTCCTTTTTAAATACTTATTTTCATTCCACCTGAATTGCTATATACAAATATAAAGCTTGGGGAATCTGTTTTCCCTCCCCACCCTGTCTTTTTCAGGTAAACTTGAAGAAACTAGCTAGGAAACTGGATTTTTTTAGCAGTCTAAAAGAAAGAATAAATACCCAATATTGATTAAAGAACGATTTGATAAAACTGAAAGAAATGGTTTTAGTGGTTGTTGATTTTTTGCTTCCCCCTACTGAGGGATTAAAAAGTACTATCAACAAATAAATGTAAATTGATGAAAGTCAAGCAATCACAAATATGGAAGAATCTATTAACTGCCTAGAGTGCACTGAAACAAACATTAAAATATTTTAAAGAATGACAAGGGGGATAGAAATTGTAGTTGCACCACACTGAGGAAGGAAGAAAATGAATGAGATGAGCTTACAAGGGTAACAGCTTTTTGCCCAGTCCAGCAATTCCATAGTCTGTTTGAATTTCTGCCTAGGGCTTTCTAATTTAGGGCTTCTCCTCTGCACAGTGCTTGGTTCTGTTAGTGTCCATAGACTCACAGAATAGTTTGGGTTGAAAGGAAACTAAACAAAGTAATTCTGCAAGCTGGGAGCCCCAGATCCTGATACTCTCTAGATGCAGCTCTGCTACCACTACAATAAGCCATAAGAATGCTTACATTTTTGGAGTATAACCAGTCCCATAAAAACTCTACTGACAGTTCTGCCTTACACTAAAAGCAGTGAGTAAGGCTAAACACAAGTCTGGATACACTTGAAGATGAGTTCTCTCTCCTTCAAGTTTTTAAATCAATATCACATCTGAATTCCGACAGAACAAGTGAGCTGTAAAATGTATCCATACAGAGCATATCTGTGAACAAACATCACCTTGGGTACTGTGCTTTGTGCTAGTGGAGCACAAAGTCTGAACAATGGACAAGGCAGACTGGAGATACCCAAGGAAAGGGGAGCAGTGGAGAAATACAGTAGAAATATATATACATATTTCTGTATGTATATATATCTACAGAAATATAATTATGCAGTTACTCACTTTAGTCATGCATGGAGCTGGATCATGGAATGGTTTGGATTGGAAGAAACCTTAAATATTGAATTCCAAACCCATTCCATGGGCAGGGACAGCTTCTGTTAGGCCAAGTTATTCATCAGTGTAGGCTTCCTGGCATTTTTTACTGAATTCCTCTTTCTTGGACTTCCTCTTTTTTTAGATGGATCACTCCTGAGGCGAGAGAAGGTGATCCTTGAATATTAACCAGCTTTCTTGGGCCCCTCTTCCCTCCAGGGATTTATCCCATGATACTCTACCAAGCAGATCCCTGAAAAGGCCCAAGTTTGCTCTCCTGAATTCCAGGGTAGTGAGCTTGCTGTGCTCCCTCCTTGCTGCCCTAGGGATCTTGAACTTCAACATTCAACAGTTACTGCAGCCCAGGCTGCCCTTGAGCTTTGCATTCCGTATTGGATCCTCCTTGTTGGTGAGAACAAGGTCCAGCACAGCACCTCTCCTTGGTGTCTCCTCTATCACTTGGAGAAGGAAGTTATCATCAATGCATACAGAGAATCACAGGATTCCTAAAACACTAGTGAGGCATGTGAAGGTTTTTCTGAAACTGACCAGCGAAATTTCCCTTATCTAGGGGATTTTTCTTATCCTATTTCTACATGGAGAACTATGTATTGCTGCAACTACATCAATATAATTAAAACACAATAACTTAATTCCCTATGAGGGAGTCTGATAAACTGTATAAAAGGGACTTACACCAGTCTATGTTATATCACTGTAACAGGATATATACTGTACACATTTTTGTAGATATGAAATGCTCTACGTGGTGCTCAGAGATAAAACAGGGAAATCAAACACCGGCTCAGCAGGGGCTGATAGCATTGCAATGCCTGCAGGGAGGGGAAAGCTGTGCTCCCTGGGGAAGTGGGCTCCCAGCAGTGCAGAGAGGTTCCCCTATAGCAGGGGGCCTGGGGATGCCCCAGATGTGGGAAGTCCCAGCCCAGGGAAAGTAGGGTGGGAGGCAGGCGGGTTCCTGCTGTCAGACACTTCCCAGGCTGGATCCCAGGAAAAAGCAATCTCACCAAGCATCAGTGGAGAAGCCAAGAAGCCTGGAGGGTGTGCAGGACACTGCCTGAAAGTAAGGGAGGCCTTGGAGTGGCTTGGTGAGAGAAGAGTGGCTGGTGGCGTAGAGAAGACTAAAAGGAAAAGTTCCCTGTAAGTGTCCTGGACAGCTGTGAGGGGGTGCCCAGGGAACCAAGACATGCCCTAGCTGCAATACAGCTATTTTGGCCATTGAGTCTTAGCCTCCCCCTCCCCGTGCCACAGGCCAACACAAAATGACTCAGGCTCTCTCTCCAGTAGATCTCAAAGCAAAACATAATCTCATTAGTGCAATAACCTAGGTTACTCATCCACACTTTCTGCAGCCTCCTTTCAGACCTCCTACTCTCCCTGGTGTGCCATTTATTTGGTTCAAAAATGCTTTACTCTAAATTAGCACTGCTGTCACAGCTATTCAAGAGAGTTCATCGCCACAGAGTTTGTATTCCTGGATTAAAAATTGCTGCAAGTCAGCTTTTCTCCCCTTGTGAGCAAGGGGAAAGGTTTCAGCTCGTGCCATGCAAAAACCACTTTCTGATTTCTCACTAGGCACGTGCCAGGATAGAAAAATGCAGTTGATTGAACCGCACAGGGAAGGGCTCGGAAGTCTCTAAAGCTCTGCTCTGCACTCAGTCATATGCATTAATTAATGAAATGAGCATATATCATAAGCAAGTGATCTCAGGCAGTTAAATCTTAGCTCAGGGCAGGCCTCTCAAGCCCACTCTAGTTTTTCCACCTTGATACTGGGTGATAACAGTTCTAGTGCAACTGTTAAAAAAAAGTTTATAAAAACTCAAAACAAACCAAACAAAAACACAGGAAAAGAGAAAAAAAAGGAGAAGGAAGGAAGGAAGGAAGGAAGGAAGGAAGGAAGGAAGGAAGGAAGGAAGGAAGGAAGGGAGGGAGGGAGGGAGGGAGAGAAAGAGAGAAAGAAAGAAAGAGAGAGAAAGAGAGAGAGAGAGAGAAAGAAAGAAAAGAAAGAAAAGAAAGAAAAGAAAGAAAGAAAGAAAGAAAGAAAGAAAGAAAGAAAGAAAGAAAGAAAGAAAGAAAGAAAAAAGGAGACAGATGATGAGGCAGGAGACAATGTAAACCTGTTTGACCAGGTGTGACTGAGCTAACATCAACAGACTATAGCAAGTTGCTGCAAAAATTGTATGAGGCAAACCCCATCCCCTTCACTATTGCTCTGGGCGAAGTGTTGCTTTTAGCAGGATCCCCTTGACTCAGCCTAAGACTCACACAACCACATTATTGGGATGCAGGCCTTGCCCAGTGGGTGTATTTTAGCCTTTTAATGACACAATTGAGGTGTTTGTTTTGAAAGCAGATCTGAGCTGCTAGATTGTGAAAGTTTGACCCAATGTAAAACTCCTAGGCAGTTCAGCTGATGAGTGGAGCTAATTCTTTAGCCACACTACATATGCAACACGAGCTTTATTTTAGCCTCAGAACACATAAAGACAAGTTGGGAGCAAAACCAACAAGCCTTAAAATGCAACACCTCTGTTCCTCCACCAGACACACCTGACTAAATTAAACCAACAATGCACCGGGAACAAAAGGCTATTTTTCATCCTCTTTTTTGGGCCAAGATACCTTGGAGTACTAAACCATATCATGTACAAAGAGCCTGTAAAAACTTGCTTCTAAAATTATAACAACAAAAGAAATTAGGACAGCTACTAAAGAGTAGGTTGGGTATAATCAAGCTATAGCACCCCTGGGATGAAAAAGGTAGTGCTTTTTGAATTTGCATTTTGTCAACTTACACAGCTTATTGCTGTGGGAGGAATTCAAGGCAAAAAACACTAAGACAGGATTTGCCAAAACGTTGGAAAACTGTTTGATCATTAATCGCGTTTGCTAAGACTGTGATTAGGGTAATTGCTCTGTACTTCTTTTCACAAACCCATTGTCCATGGGGGGATCAGGAAGGACTATCCCCTACCCCCATGAAGTGCAGCCCAGTTGCCTCTTTGTGCCTTTTTTTTCCCCCTGAACCATCAAATACTTGCCCCTGAAAAAGCACAATACTGATGGCTGCATACAGAGTAGCTTAATGCTAGGATCTACGAAAGTAGTGTCTGTTTCATTGTAGTTGTATCTCATTTGCTTTCTAGGTGATTAGTTGTTCTTTGGAGTGAATTTTCAAAGTGGTTACATAGCAGTGGGAACATGGAGCTGGGGTTTGAATAGACTTCCATAAAAACTGAGTTTCTGCAATGCTACCTAGTATTTGAAAACACTTCTTCAGTGTGGCTGGTGGCAACAGTAGGGCACAAGGTCTCATGCTCTGTCAGTGGCTCTGCAGTGTATTAATGCTGCCCTCGGTTTGGCTGTAGCTTCCCTTTTTTTTGTTACACAACTGCATAAAAAGGTTCTTGTCTGAATATGAAGCAATATTTGAAAACTCTGTTTTAATTACTAGCACATGCGTTTCTGTGACACACATCCCTGTGGAATCTAGGCATTGGCACTTTAATTTAGAAACACTGATATCATTATAATGAGCATAATACAGACCTTAGACTATGTAAGACAGAAAGAAGAGCACAGCTCATGTTCTCTCTCCCTGTAGATTAAAAACTCCCTTGGATACTACAGCATTCTTTTGTACCGTGGCTGTTAAAGTTTCCTTGTGGGTTGGTTTTTTCCATGCTTATTATTTAAACAAGTATGTATAAAATGTGTTCAGTTCTAAAGAAAACAAAAAAATCCTGTTGTTCCTGTCAGTACTACAGGCTCATCCCCATGCTTCAGAAATCCATTGGATTCTTTCCCTTTCTGATCACCAGCTACTAGAGTTCAGTAGGATAAGTTTATGCCTTGTTTACATTGCACAACAATGCTGTCTTCAGGTTCTGCTCTCAGTGTGTGTGCACAAAATGTAATTGCATCCAGCTCATTTGCTCTCTCATGTTATTTCGGAAGAGCCAAGAGGGTTAAAAAAAAAGCAGCAAACATTTGATGTGGTTATTAAACCCAGTTCATCTGACTTTAAGTAAACAAAGTAATAAATCTATTCAGAAATAAGATGCAGCTTTTGCAGTTACTTTCCAGGAGACCCATGCCTTAAGGAAGAAAGAGAAATTGAGGAGTTTTATGCCGGAGGCGTTCCTGAGAAAGGTAAGGAGGTATGCAAATAGAAATCTAATCTGGCTCTGACGTATGTGCTTGGGCAGAAAGCTATTGTTAGACAAACATGTTGTTCCTGAGCAGCACAACAAACGAAGCCTGATTTCCTACGGATTTGTGTCCTTTGTCCCACATCTCTTTCTCTTCACCACAATAATCCCAGCTCTCCTCGTGCTTCACTACCAAGAGACAACAAACTGGGACTGGTCTGGAGCTACAAAAATACTCACTGTCGGCACGTGTGTGCTGCCCAGCCAGCTGGCTGGGAGCAACACATAATGGTTGAGAGCCTTTTCCTCAGTCAGGGCAGTGACTTGGCTCTGTCCCTTATCCTGCTGCCAGACTTCATGACATGTTTAAAAAAACATAATTGTGTCCAACACTATCAGTCTTTCAACTTTAGTCAAACCTGATTTGCCAGAGGGTTACAAAAATTATTAGGTAGAGGACAAACACTGATTGTGTAAGCTTTGTTTCCACAGGAAACCAGATTCAGAAGTTCAGCTACTTTCCTCTTCTTAAAAAACAAAAAACTCCAACAGGGCCTAATTAGGAAATTTTCCCACAGTCATTTTCAGCTGCAATAGTTTGTGTAAGAAATGGTGACTGACCTGCTGTCTCACACTAATGGTTAATGTCTGATTCAATTTTTTTAATAAAGAAATGTGTGAAAGCTTCTATTCTGCTGCTAACACTGACACCTTTTATATGACTAAGTATTTCCAGCCTGCTGCACAATCATTAGTGACCGTTTTCAAAGGAAACATGCTGCCTCCTCTGTGGCCTGCTCTCTGTGCACCTCTCCATTCCCAGCTTCAGGAGAGCTCCAGAACTGCATTCTCACACTGCCTGGACTTTAGACCACATTGAGCAATAAACATTGTCTGCTCGTGTTCCCTCTGGCATATTTGCTTGAATTGTGACCTTATGTTTTGGTTTTGTTGTTTATTCCAATTTCTTCAATACACACTCCCTCTGCTTCTTCACCAAGCTGCCAACTAAGAACCTGCTTTAAAGGACCTTATCTGTTTCTCCTTGGGAAACCTAAACAAAGAAGTAAATAACAGAGGACAGGCAAGCTGAAAGCTTGCACCGCCCGAATCACTTATTTTTCTCTCCCCATCACACCTGAAAACCTCATTTATGACAACTGTTGTATTGGTGGAGGAGGGCAGGATGACAGACAGGCCTTGAGGAGCAGCAGATGTGTGTCATTTCGCCAGAGGCAAAACACGGTGTTGCCAGCAGGAGTGGGGCTTCGGAACAAAGGATGAGAACATAGAGGCTTGCAACGCAGTGTTGCAACATCCGAGAGCTGGATGGTGACCAGCAGCTGGAGTTGGTGAACGGAAAAGGAGCAGAGGTTATTTGTGTCATCAAGACACAAGAAAAGGCTTCCATTTCTTCTGTTCTCCTCCAAACGCCTGCAACTTCCCATCAGTCGTAGCTGGGCTGAGGCCAGCTATTGGAATTGCACCCCAGGCCCCCAGCAAGAGGCTGTGCAGGACCAGGACAGTGGGGAGCAGCAGAGGTACCCCTGGGACGTGCCCAGACTGCAGTGGGGCGAGGCACCTAGGCTGTGGTGAAATGAGGCTTCTGCAGTTTTGAGTTGAATAAGGAACACAACGTGCAAATCATAGAGGGAGATCAAGAAGACTGTAAAACAACCAAATTGCTCGTGAGCCTTGCATTCTGACATTCCAAGAAATGACTTTTCGTAGAAGTGTGGGAAACTCCTTTTTTCATACCAGGGCTCTGTGTTCAGACATAACTCTGCTTAAATACTAAGGCTGGAGACAGTGAATGTAAAACAGGGCAGATGTGTCCTTCCCTGCCCTCCCTGCACATGTGCATATATATATATGTGTGTGTGTGTGTGTGTATACATTTACCCTTTTTCACTTTTGGACTTCTGGGAGCAGGAGAGAGGATCCATTGAGGTGTGATGAGGCAGAGAGTACCCAACCTAAAGACTCTCGCTGTGATTGTTCGTCTGCTGAGGACCTAGCAAGAAGGGAGGAAAATTGAAGTACAAATTTTCTTTAGTTCTAATTAGATGTGTATATATATTAAAAATATCTCTAAAGAAATTTAAAAGGTTGTTTCAAGATCAAAATAAGGCGTAGAACACTTCAGAATCTCAATGTTTCCCCTTTCAGACTCATGTTACACTTAGGGGAATAGCCCATTAGTGATATCTTCAGTTTTATAGTAAATTATCTCAGATGCATTGGCAGAAGATTAGAAGACTAAAACAACCCCAAGCCTTTCAAAATTGCATTTTTCATACTCCTCGAACACTAGGGCAAGACATGTGTTTTTTAATCTACTGAAGTTACTGTAAAAAAATGCTGACATAGTCCTGACATTTGAACCAGTGGATATAATCTTGTAATTACAGCTCTGGTAAAAGTTTCCAGATAGCCAAAAAATAAAAAGCATTTCCCTTCAGTGTTTATATAAACCTATAACAGAGGTAAGTTCCCTAGGGAGTCCTGTCTTTGCTAACATAAGCACAACACAGTATAATGTGACTCTGTTGGTCCACATTAGGTTTCCAGCTACATTTCTTCATGCTGCTTCTACTGGACTCCTATTCCAAATCCTAAATGCTCTGATGGTCAGGAGCATCTTTATAATTTCTACCCTAAGTATACTTATGGCAAGTATGTGTCCTTCACCCTAAATAATTCTTTCCATTTTTGTGTGTTTGTTAATAACATAGCACCCGTGAGAGCATTCCCAGAGTCATCTTGACTTCAGTTTTCATTTGTTAGGGTAAATGAATCATATTTCTGAACAGTCTAGTAGCCCATCTTCAGAACACTTAAAGTTTCAATTGGTCTTTCTTGAACAGCAGTGAACAGAACTCTTTTTGTCTTGCCATCACGAGGTAACTTCTTAACAGCATTATCCTTGTGTCTCCTTCAAGTTAGATTGTGTGGAACCTGAAGTCAAGATCTATCAGATCTATTGTGTTTCTTTTGCCTAGAAAGTTTGTTATACAGTTATTACCAAAGAAAGCTGCCACATTAGTCTGGCACAATCTACCCTTGATAAAATGATACTTTTTGTGCAATTCTCCTTTTACATTTCCAAGTATTCTTTCCTTTGTATTATTTGAAAAGGTCCCTGAATGAGTGGAGGTAGCAATCCACAGTAAATTAAACTGGATGTACTAGGAAAACTAGGGAAAGAGCTCGAAGAATCATAATTGTCATACAGATCAAATGTGTCTTCATAAGTCTGTCTAGCTGACTAACATTTATCACATACCAAAAAGAATGAAATCAATATTCTGGCAACAGCCTATGTTAGTCCACAGATCAGTGCAAGGAGCAAAGTCCGTGTAATACATAGCTCTACTTAGCTATATTTATCAATCTCCATCACAAGTGCCAGTTACATATTTGATGAGCACTTGCATCGATCTTAGCTCTGTGGTAGCAGAGACCACAAATAAAAAAAAAGCAACCCACATACAGGTCTCTCAGGACAAGGTTTAAATAGAGTGAATCTATTATGCTGGCTAGCTAGGGACTTATTAGTGAATTCACCATCCATTGTCTTCGGAAATGCTAGAATCCATTCTGGGAGAAAAGCCCTTCAGCCCTTGGGATCCCAGCAAAAGAGTAGAGTCTCTTTTTATCTTTTAATGGCCCTATTTCATCCCCATTGCAGAAAAGATTATGCCAAGGGTCATTGTTTCCTGTCCTCAGGCAGGCTGGAATCTCTTGAGAGGGCAGAAGTTTGAAGTGCTTGCAGCCCTAGTAGGAAGTGCTATGAAAAGCAGTCAGGAACTACCACCCTGCTCCCAAAAGCTGGATTTTCCTGTATAATTATCCCAGTAGGAGCTGGAATTTGAGGGACTCATCTGAGTGTGGGACTGAGTGAGGCATAAAGGCTGTCACTGCCCAGCTCCCCCAGCCCTATGTGGAGTGGAAAGCAAGGCAGTCTTTTCCCTGGCAGTGCAGGTATCTTTCCCAGCAACAGGATTGCTGTACTCTGTGTGTGATGATTTGATGCTGACATAATGCTTCCATATAACCTCTGAACATGGCAACTTCAGCACAGACCAGTTAAACCATCTTTGCCTACATAGCTGTTGTCCAAAATTGCCTCGTAACTTAGCAACTAACTTGCTCCTGCTATTGGTCTTAGGCCTCCTTTAACATTACCATTTCTTTTCCCTGCTTTTCCCCTCTCATTATGTGTATATCTTTCGAGTATCCCCCCCGCCCCGAGGCAGTGCTTCAAGAAGCAACTCACTTTTCTTGGTTTGGCCTTTTGTAGGCTATCTCTCTAATCTCTCTACAGAAATCTCACCAGTGTGGCTACAGCTCATTCTGACTTAGATGTATCACCACATCACTTAGCCCAGCTGTTACTTCAGTTTTCCCAGCTAATTAGCAAGGAACAATCATCATTTGGTCATTAGCAATCAGGACTCAAACCCACTATGCTAGAGCAACATATGTAAAGGATCTAAAAACCAGCCAACCCCCATCACGTATTTAAGTTATGATTTTCACACCAAGTCTAATGCAGTTTATATGAAACTTCACTTTTTTGTAATAAAGTGTCATCCCAGATCAGCAGAAAAGGACATAAAATAATCCTCCATTTTAATAGAATCAGAGAATGGTTGGGTTGTAAGGGACCTTAAAGAACATCTGTTTCCAATCCCCCTGCCACAGGCAGGGACACTTTCCACTAGACCAGGTTGCTCAGAGCCCCATCCAACTTGGCCTTCAACACTCCCAGGGATGGGGCATCCCCAGCTTCTCTGGGCAACCTGTTCCAGTGCCTCACCACCCTCACAGTGAAGAGATTTCTGGGTTAACACGCTGCTACCGCCAGCTGCAGGAACAGGCAGCTACACTTGCTGCAAAGGCAGTGGTTAAACAGCTGCCTGTCTCCACTGCTGGGTTTTGTCCAAGAGCAAAGAGGAGCTGCATGCCTTAACCTTCATTTATGGACTGAAGACACTGGCTTTGCTTATGTTTTCTTTCACTGTTGCTACTGTCTTATCTATTTGGTATCTTAGATATTTATACAGTACACAGACTTCTAGCACCTTGCAATTTTTTCTGCCCTGTATTTGTATCTGTTTGCATGTGATCCTGTGGCTTGTTTTATTCAGAGATATATGAGTACCTCAGGGTCTTGTGGTTTTGCTGCATGTGGTGATGTACTAACAGTGTACAAAAATATTTAAATTGCTACTTGAAATACAATTTGTACAAAAACTTAAACAAGCATCAATCAGAAGACTGATATGAAACCTCCATATAAATAAGCCTTTAACTTCTGTCAACAAGTAAGGGCTTGCAAGGGAGCCTTTGGTCATATTTCAATGCTTTGAACACTGTTTTATTAAGAAATACATTAAATCCCTCATTAGGAACACTGAAAAACAACCCCTGCCTCCTCCAAATCTCTGTACAACCTGGCAGGGACAAGAAAGCTTGAAAACAATGTTGAAACTACAAATGGCATTTTAAAAAATGCAAAAGAATTTATTAAATGACATGTTGAAAATTCGAAGATAGGAACTACAAAGGAAAACGAGGTAGGAGAACTCAAGTACAGAACAATGCTTTACCCCCCTTTCTTCCTTTTAGGTAACAGCAGAAAAAGAAAATACTTTTCAAAAAACTGGCATTTAAGTAAATGGAGATGAGGTTTCTATTAAACATTTACCTTTCACAGTGAGTGTATTTTTGCTTTGTTAGCTGATGACTGCCAATGTTTATCAAACAGGATTAGCTTCCTTAGACATTCCCAACCCTCCAGTTAACTGCACCTTATGAATCACCAAATTTATAACTTGTCAGGCGTGGTCTGATACCTCAGGGCAAACTAGGACCCTGTTGCAAATGAAACATGTTTACTGCTTAAACAGCTCAGCAGACAATATATTGTTAAATGTGCTGAAGTCTCGAATGCATTTTTACTGTAATAGCATCGCTTTTTTTGAGAGCTGTGTCATGGGTATCCCCAAACCAGATTATTAAAAATGAAACAATTCACCTAGAGGAGCATGCTGCAATGCAGAGACTGGAAGACAGCTAGAAGGATTAAATAAATAAATCAACTCGGTTTATCTTTAAGCAAGGCTCCTTTTTAGAGGGAATAAAAATACTAACATCTCTGTGATAACTCTCCTATGGACTTTTGGAAGTCTGAGCCATATTTTGCACTCTTTCCCCCTCAACTTCCATACAATTTCAGCTCCTCCTTAAAAAGCTTCTCAGAACTCAGTCCTTATGAGTGGTCATGCAATGTAACACATGAGAAAAGGTAACTAGCTACATGAAAGAAAAAAACTGAACAAAAAGGTAAAATCCACATGCCAGATCCACACTAGGCATGCTCAGTCTCTTCTGAGCACCAGCACAAGTTATTTTTTTTAGAATAGGCTCATGCCTATCACTTTGGTCTCAAATGCTCAGGCAAGAGCTTGGTAGCTCAGACAAGAAGTGTTTAGGTCCTTGGCTTAGCTGGAGTCAAGTAACACAAGGGAACTCTGCATGTAAATCACAAGGCATTGGAATTGACTTCATTGAAAGCCATGATATAAAAGATTTTAAAAATCTCCTGCCACTGTCTGGATCTGGTTGTGGTAAGTAGCCTTTAAAAGGAGCTTCTGAAGTGGTCTTTGTATTTATTCATTTCTTGCATCACTGGGAGAACTTTGTAAGTGCGTAGAGCATAGTATACCTTTGCCAGAAGAAAATAGATCCTGGGTAAAGAGAGGAGAATGACTTGGAGTGACACAAATTATTCTGGACAAAATCACAATCAAAAGTGACACATTTAATAGCTGCCTATTCATGAAGTAACATGCATTGCCAACAGTCCTGCATAAGAGGACTGCAGCATTTTTAACAAAGGAGAAAGACCAAAGCATGCTGGAGATTAAAGTGTAAGCAGTATAAATGCTGAGCTTTCCCTTCATGCTGGGAAACCTGCCCTGCTTTTCTTCCCGACCCCCGCCAAGACAACTATCACTGTCTCTGTCGGTTCTGATGCAAACCCTGGAGCCCTGTATACAAGCTTGATTTGACCAAATTCACTTGCTTGCTATAAATATGCCACTGTTATATTCATGTACCACACAGCTCTGTTTAAAGTTCTCACAGAACATGTGCCACTTCCCTGCAGGGAAAGAAAACAAACCACAATCAAAACAACACACCACCCTTCTTTTTTTCCCTCACTACATTTTTACTCATGCAACAAGAAGAGACTATTCACGAGTACTATTACTCATGACTCGAATCAAGCTGATATAACTTCATATTACAATGGGGAACCTAATGAACTTCTAAAGGTTTGACAGAGTGCATACTGGACATGGGGTGTTTGAAATATTACACCGCATTGACATGCCTCACTACGGGGATAACCATTGGCCCAAGGTTGATATTTGCTGCAATATTTTGTTACTCATTTCCAGTATTTTGTTTTCGATACCAGCTGGGCACCCTCCCAAGAAAACCAAAATCTTCTTCCTTGGAACAGGCAGATTTCAAAGGAACACTATGCAAACACTGGCTATCTTCCTCTGTGATCATTATGTAGTTGCAAAACTGCATGGTGAGCATAAGGGGTGACTGCTCTGACATAGAACTTAGGTGTAAAATAAACAATCAACACTACTGCTTTAAAATGTTTGGCAATAGGGTAAAAAATATGTTTTAAGCCAAAGGAAGCTTTCCTAACAAAGACACAGCAGGCCATCTATCTCCAAGGGTGTATGCATTTGTTTCTGATTAAAGCGACCCCCAAAACTCCAGGCACATATTTGATTGTAAATGAGCTTTCTATTTAGAGACTAAAAGAAATTTATTGCTTACATAGAAAACTTTATTCTAAAATTAAAAAAAAAGAAAGAAAATAACACTCAACAACAAAAACCTCAACAACAAAAAACCCTGTAAATTCAAGGTCCATATAAATCAAGGAAAAAAAATTAAAAACAAAACATAATCAAACTAATAAATAATTTTCAAATTAAATTAAAACATCAAAATTTAATTTTAATGTGTACTTATTCCTTGAAAAGAGACTTTAAATAGCAGTTTTGTTAAACAGTAAATTGTCTTGCAAAGTTTTGATAATTTTTAGAAATCATAATAAAGGTAGTTTACCTGATTCCTGTAAACTCAATGGGAGTTGCAAAACTAAGTCTTGCTCACATCTCGTAGTACTTTAAGAGAACTAGTTACAGGAATTTACCTAACTTTGCTGATTAAAAAAAACCCAAAATACCCAAACCACATGAGAAACCTCACCAGTTTTCCTGTGCAGGGTCTGCGGATGGTAGCAAGAGTAAGAAGAGAAAGTCCACTGAAGCAGTACGACTCAAAACATCTTGAAGGTACTGTTAATAGCTGCTTTGAGCTAGGATTTCACCATTTTTGGAAAGGTCAGTTAAGTGAACATTCACAACTAGGAGAAGTGTTATTCTAGTAAACCAAAACATTTGTGGTTAGTAAAATTGAAGCAGATTTTGTATCTACATTAAAAATATGTTTCCATTTGTCAACTTGTGGTTTCAAGTACAACTCTACAACATTCTGAGAAATGAACGATGCAATCAACACTTCCAATAAAGAAGGGGCTGGACTGCATGAGATTTAATAGTAATAAAACACTTGAAGCAAACAATTTGTCTAATACATACCAGTGAAAGGGAGACTGCTCCCTTACGGATTTTTACTGAAAACAAGAAGGAAAGCTGAAATAGACAAAACTCAGGATACACCCACTAACAAATCACAAGTAAATACAGTTTTGTAAGAACTCTGGATCTCAATTTGTTCTGCAAAACACAAAGAAGTTTTGGGGCAACTTAGGTCTTCCAGCAAATTGAATGATTCTCAATTTCCTTCTCCAAAAGGAAACATATCCTTAAAGAACCTTGTGTCCTTGCTATGTGAATGGGGAAATTCACAGGAAAAACTCAGAACTAGTGACAGCAAAGACAGACTCTTACATGCTCACAATAGAAATGGACTTTTCTTGAAAGGAAATTAGGGCTGGAGCTTAGTTTCTGCTTGCAAATTGACTTAAAGAGAGAGCCTGAGAGATCCACCATTTCTGGGTTGTTTTTTTATTTTCTTATTTTGTATTTCTTTTTTTGCCACGCAGGAAAGGAACAGATACATGAGATTAGGTCAGTTGGTCAGAGCATGGTGCTAATAATGCCAAGGTTGTGGGTTTGATCCCCATACAGGCCCTTCACCTAAGAGTTGGACTTGATGATCCTTGTGGCTTCCTTCCAACCACAAATATTCTGTGATTTCTGAATCACTGGGGAGTTACTGCAGATTTTCACAGCTGAAGTGGTTTTATGATAGAACACTCTTGTTTATTTTTCACTTTCATCTTTTGACAGAGCTCTGCAAATTAAAAATCAAAGTCAGAAAAGTATCTCTGTACATTCAGAATTGCTATTGATTCCAATTAGACAATATACAGCATGACACAGTCTTACAGAAACAAATTTGGAGAATTGCCAACTTAGGTCTCCTATTTATGGCTTTAGTGGTCATTTGACACTCAACATTCAAAAGATCTGCATTTGCAGCCCAGAAAGCCAATCATATCCTGGGCTGTATCAAAAGGAATGTGGCAAGCAGGGCGAGGGAGGTGATTCTGCCCCTCTGCTCTGGTGAGACCAAACCTGGAGTGCTGCATCCAATTCTGGGGTCCCAAAATAATATGGACATAGGCCTGGTCAAACAAGCCCAGAAGAGACCATGAAGATGCTCAGAGGGCTGGAGCACCTCTCCTATGAAGAGAGGCTTAGAATTGGGGTTGTTCAGCCTGGCGAAGGCTCTGGGGAGACCTTAGAGCACATCCCAGCATCTGAAGGGGGCCTACATGAAACCTGGAGAGGGACTTTTTACAAAGGCATGTAGTGACAGCACAAGGGGTGATGGCTTTAAACTGGAAAGGGGTCAGTTTGGATTAGGTATTAGTAAAAAAATTGTTTACTGTGAGGCTGGTGATGCACTGGAACAGGTTGCCCACAGAAGTTGTTGATGCCCCATCCCTGGAAGTGTTCAAGGCCAGGCTGGATGGGGCTTTGAATAACCTGGCCTATGAAAGGTGTTCCTGTCCATAGCAGGGGGGTTGGAACAAGATGATCCTTAAGTTCCCTTCCAACCCAATCTATTCTGTGATTCTGTATTTAGTGTGCATCCTGGTATAACATGTCTCACTGGTACCAAAAGGCTCATTCCTTGAGTTTAAATCTCATTGCCAGATTTGTGTTTGGAAATACATGGAGGGATTTTCTATATTTTTGGAATGCCAATGAATACATGTGGTATATATGATGAGGCAGTGTTAGACAGGGGAAATGGGAGATTTGTGTCTATGCCCGCAGATTAGGAGTAACAAGCTTTTACACAACACTTGGAAGACTTTATCGGCTAGGAAATAATAATTATGTTCTTTTTATAGTGTATTTTTACTGAATGACATTAACTTTATTCCTTGCTTAAAAACTCACCAAGAAGTGCTGGTTTGCTGACACTTTGGTAATTCCAAGATGCTGCTGCTCTATAAACTTTCACTTCCTCCTTCCACCTGCCCTAAATAGAAATTTATTTGCACAGTAACTGTTTTTAGCAGGATAGA
The DNA here is from genome assembly GCA_036785705.1 of Acanthornis magna. Lineage (NCBI taxonomy): Eukaryota > Metazoa > Chordata > Aves > Passeriformes > Acanthizidae > Acanthornis > Acanthornis magna. Next base: position 21,710,504 of record JAWUZG010000025.1, on the reverse strand, counting down.
CGCTATATTTAAAATTAGTCTTAAATAGTTATTTTAGCAACTATTTGTCAGATGTGCAAGCCTGCAGGCCAACATGTACTGACTGCATGGACATATATAGAACTATCTACCTTCGGAAGACAAGACCAATAGTAAAGTCATTCTAAAAATTGAATTATTGCTTGTCTAATTTGAGAAGGTGTCAAATCCTGTAACTTAGCATAAAAATAATTTTCTAAACACAGAAGCGAAGTTCTTGAATATAAATTCATTAATTTAGAGGGGCTGTTAAGTTAGTCTGCAGTAATAATTTTCCTTATGTTATTCTTCTCCAGTGTCTTGGAGGGGCTGTTGAGTTTGCGACTTCTTAGCTTAAAAGACTTGCTATGAGCAGTGACTTACCTTCAAGCAAAGAGACTATTTTCAAATGAAAAAGTTGCATTTATAATGAAAACTCATCATATTCTATGAAATATTAAAAATTCTTTATTTCAGGCCAGTATAGTATTGTTACAGGCATCCATCTCTTCCTCTGCACTTGCACATGATCAAAGTTGGCACTTCCAACCACAAAAATGTTAAATGGTTATTACAGTGCAGGCACAAAGTAGCCGAAAAGCTTTACTTTCATTAAGCAAAGCCATTATTGTGCTCTAACAGCATTTATCACCAGTGCATAAACTGAGCTCCCCTCCCAAGAGCAAGCAGGAAAGAGAAATTTCCCTTAAATGAAGAAACACAGATGGCAGCTCTGCTGCTAAAGCAGTCATTTCATCAGTGGAAGAATGGTAGATACCTGGATACACTGGACACCTTTCTTCACTGCTTTCAGTGGCACTTACTGCTTCACATGGGTTTGTTCAGAAGTGGATTAAACATCTTCACAGATGCCCATTACTGCTTTCATTATATAATCACTATCAGAGTTCCACATTTGAAGAATCAACATGATTTTTTAAAAAATGAAACAATAAACCCCCAGAAGACTGTTGGTACTGCAGTTCTCTTGCCTAAGAACCTGGTTCATAACCACCATTTAAAATCTCTTTCCTTTCTAGAAGCATCAATTCCCATTCATCAAGAAGGCAGCACCTGAGACACTTTGTATTACCTTACTACAAATTAATACAACTAGTGTATTTTACTGCATTTCAAACTTCCAGTTACAGTGGTAAGGTTAGCAGTTAGCATATGGAATGAGTATCAGATACTTATGTGTACCAAAGGCAAGTTAGTCACAAAAATCACTACAAATACCTTACAAACAAAACTAGCAGCAAACACTGCTATCTTTACACAGTACTTGTTCATGAACACAACTGATTGGGCAGCCATCTGGAAAACAAGCTGATAGCTATGTTACAAAAATAGCCAAACAAATATTTGATCATAGTAACTGTATGAGCAAGTGTTAGAGGGAGGGAAGTAAGCATGATTCAGTTAGCATAAACTCCACTTATACAAGAGTGCCTCCAAGCCACAGAACATGTAGCTTCAGTTTTACACTAATAATCAATACTTCAGTCCAATACATGCAACTGATTTTGGCCAGCATGTCTGAACAGGCAATGGAACATAACTCCAATGGTTTTCCCTACAGCATGCAGGCCCACTTGACTGGCATGAATGTGCCTTTGCCTGCACAGGACACTTGGCAGCAGCAGGTGCCCGGCAGCTCAGAACGGAGGGAAATAGCAGAAGTGCTTCTGTCAGAGGTAAGGTTCAACATATGCAAGGTATGTGCACAGTTTGTTTCTAGGCACGTCTTTGGTTACATTCTCAACAGAGTCTGCTTTACAAAATAATAAATAAAACAGTCAAGATTTGGTTAAAATCCAGGCAAAGATTAAAAACTTCTTTTTTTCAGAAATTCAGATGAAGAAGTCCCTTTAAATTTGTGTTTTGTTATATCCATAAACGATAAAATCCCAGTGCTACAGTAAGGCATGTAAATACTGAACCTGAAAGAAAATAAAGATGGGGAGGAAAATGAAATTAACACTGGCATAACATAACATTAAAGCAATAGCTCTCAAAACATCTCTTCAGAAAGCTATGTACACATCTTACTACAATACTAAAAGTTCAATGACCGCCCCACCCCCATGTGAGAAATTAAGTTTTTTCATTTACAACAAACCATTTCAGGGTAGGAAGAGTATAAAAATGACAAATAAGAAGGAGTGGGAAAAAAAGAGAATGCTGGAGAACTGTCAAACGGCTGAAAGAAACCCTTATTTGCTTACCATTCCAAAAAGATCAATATAGCAAGTTACAGATGTAAAATGAGGAAATAAATAACAGGATTAACAAATCACAGTCAAGTATTTAGCAAACAAATAAATGAAAGCCACAAGGCTTATCAGTTTTCCATTTTAAAAATTCTACTTAAATGAAATCAAATTTTTATTTCAAGATATACACACAAAGGATTTTTGCCTTTGCAACAAGAGCACTTCAAACACAATGCAAATGATTTTTAATTACTTTTTCTTCCATGTAGAGTTCCACTTGTTTTTCAACAGGAATGGTAAAGAAAAGAATTTCCTCTCATTTTAATAAAGCACCTTTTATTTTCCATTTTACTGATTCTCTCTAAAGGATATGTCTGAAATACTGTACTATGAATAGGCTTAAGTGACTGTACTTTTGACAAAACCCACTGTGAAAAAAACCAGAAAATCTAAATCAAAAGAATAGTTTTCTACTGCAAACCTCATTTAATAGTACTGAACACTCAGTAGTAAAATGTCAAAATAATAAAGTTACCTAGGGCAATAATGTAGGCACACGTATATAGTATTTTCTCCAAGCACTTGTGTAAATATGGAAGTTTAAAGAATATGTGGCCTTGAACAGTCAGAAAAGCTGAAATGTTCCTTTTTTGCACATAGATCTCCATCAGATGGATGAAGAAATCCTAGTAATGCATGCAGCAGGTTGCTTACATAAATTAACTAAGGTACAAAAGAACTTTTTGGTCCTTGTTAACAGGTAATCTTTTAGATTTATCACACATATAAACAGTAAAAAGAAGGGCAAAAAACCTGAAAAAAGCCCATGAAAAATGAAGTTGTGAATCATAGGAAACTTTGTCTGGGTTAAGCACAGAAATAAGGCTGCTAATCTTGCCTAAAACTATTTCAAGTTTGTTTGCTCTTTTTTAAAAATCAGGGCCTTTATGAATACAGTCAATTGAGAGTTTGCCAAACATTTAGAAATATTTGGCAGTTTCACCATCAGAGACAACAACCAGATTCCTTACCTGCTAAGTACTTAATATTATCAAGTTTGTGCGATTCGAGCATTGTTTTCAGATCCGCAACTTCTGTGTCTATTTTTCTGTCTGTTTGGGTCAGAGCTCGGTCTTGTTGTGCATGCTAAAACGCAAAGCAACAAAATGATACCGTTTGAACACTTCCTAGTCTTCCATCCCTTCAAGCTGTATTTTTGCTTCCTCCTTAAATGCATGTTAATTTGCATTCTTACAGAAGTTACAGAATATTCTGAGTTGGAAAGGATCCACAAGGATCACAAGTCCAGCTCTGAAGTGAATGACCTGTACAGGGAAGGACTCCACAACCTTGGTGTTGGTATAATTATCACCTTATTCAAAGAGAACAAGTTCCTTCTTAGCTGATTATACCCAAAGAATTGAACTATTTGGTGAACTCAGGAAATTTAGGGTGATTACATGTTCCTTAACAAGTAATCTAGAAACTGGCAGAACTGGATGCCTTCTTATCTCAATCTAACAGCATAAACATTAACTTCAATCTGTCATTCAGCCCACTGACTAAAGTCACTGGTCAATTTTAAGAGCTATTCAGAAGTCTAAGAGCCTCTTGTGACAAAATCATATTGGAGCAGAGAGATTTATGGATCATTAGAAAAACTGAGAATTGGTCTTCTGTCGTAGAAAAACACGTCTTTGTCTTGCAATGAGTTCTACCACAAAACCAGCTAAAAATTCAGAATCTGATTATGACAGAAGACAGAAGTTCTGCTAAAAATATGGGATAGAATTATTGCTCAGAAGAGACTGAAAAATCCAACTTGTAAACTGAGAACAACAGCTGCTGAGCTGCTGATAGCTTCAAATCAGCACTACTGAAACATTGTGAATCAGTTAATGATTTACTGCTAGATGACTTCCTAGGAATAATTCCCTGAACTCTAGAAAGGAAACAAAGAGAAGTAGTAGCATTTGGTAAAAACCTCCTCTAGAATGAAAACAAATCAGTCCAACAATAAGTTTCTCTCTGAACTTGGAGGGAAGAATTAATTTCACATTATGAGTGGAATTTCACCTACAGAAAATACTACATGCCTGAAGTTTCAAAACGAAGTGACTACTGAACAGCTTACATATACATGCAGAGGATCTAATAATATACATGAAAGCCTTTTTATTCTGTAGGCACTTACGTTAAAGTGCATTAAGGACACCAGCAAATCCAAAAAGGATACTAGGTCTATAACACAAGTACAAAAAAAAAATCACTGTGTAATAATTAGCTACTAAGTTCTTACCAATTCCACTATTTCTGTCCTCATTTCAAGTAGTTTTCTTTCATTAAGTGAATACTAGAGGGGGGAAGAAAAACAAATTAAACATGAAATTGTCCTTAAACTTTTTTCCCACTTAAAAGCATGTTTCTTTGTTTCCAAATTACGTAGAACACATAATCTGGACAAGATTATTGTCTGACAACACTTGGGAGCCAGCATTGTAGGATTACTGCAGTCCTTTCAACAAGCACACTTCAGAAATGTGAAGTGCACTAAGTTCATCAGACACTCATCTTCTACAAAAACTGTATATATTTTTAAGTAGCTGGAAGAAAGGCTGGCAGATTTGCATTTCTTAAAAACAAGGACCTATGACTCTAAACAGTAACTCTGGAACAGTAGACTAATCCATTGAGCATGCAAGCACAACCAAGACTGAACCGTCTGCTGCCTTCAAGAAGGGGAGAACAGTTTTAAGAAATGTTTAGCCAGCACTCTATGCACTCACAATTTGAATTGTTCTGCCCTCTATCATTTCACGGCATATTTGTTAAAAATAGAACATCTGTTTGGCATGTGAAGTTTTTTGTTTGTGGATCTTCAGAAGTTGTGTCTTATTTTTAAGTTATGGCTATTTAGGTTCAAGGAAAAGTTAAATCCAAATCAAGGAAGCATACCTTTAAAGCAGGTTACCTTTCTGACTCATGAACAGACTTGATTTACCTTGACACCTATAATGGTTCCTGCCCCGCTACTGGAGCAATTAAATTATTCATAGACAACTGATAAAGCACCAGTCTATAGTGAAGAGTACTAAGGTCATCAGGCACCCATCTCAGAATCCTGAGTTACACAGCAATAACCTTATCTATTCACATTCCCATGTGGAAAGTCACCTTATTTTTCCTTCACTCTGGAAGCTTAATTCATTTTAACATTAAAATCAAATTAATCTATATAAATGCTTCAGCACTGAAAAACACTCCTTAAAGATCTAGAGCTCTGTTTGAACTTTTGACTGATGTGAAGTTGAAAAGACAGCAGGCAGCTACAAATGTAGAAAATTACACAAAGACAAATAACAGCATGTCTACAATTAACGAAAGAGTCAGTAGATTCTGCAAAATGAAGAGAGGGATAAAAAAGAAACTTGGACATTTTATATAAATCTCCATTTTTGACAGTGTCAAGATGGCAGAATATTTATAAAATAATCTCATCATAATTATGTTTGGCTAGAAATACAAGAATTGGACCTCACATTGATGAATTGATCAGTATCAAAAAAATCATGAGAATCAAAATAATTTCATGGACTGAAATAATTCATCTGTTTTACTTTAAGTAGATGCAGTCAGCCAAATGCATATCTTGTGAATGATTTCTATTCTACAAGCTTCCTTCTGGATGTTTCTTAAAGTTTTGTTTTGTGTCTAGAACTCTGTAGGTCAGACCCAAGGTTAATCTTAGATTTAAGATAGTGAAGTTGGCCTTTTACTGCAAGGCATCGCCACATCTGTAGCAACATAAACATAGCAGTGCATAAAAAAAAAAAAAAAAAAAAAAAGACAAGGCTAAAACTCCCCCCTCTGAAATTCAACAGGGAGATTTCCCCTTAAGTCCACATTTTTCACAGTGCAGAAAAAATTTAGTTTTGTCAAATCTTGAGTTTTTTCACAGCAAGCTTAGAGGCACTGTGATACATAAACACATGAATATATATGGATTTTTGTATTGTACTTCAAGTTTTTAAATCACATCTGTACACTGAAGATATAAATCACAGCATAAACAGATGTGCATTAAGCAATGTAGGATTCTCTGAGAAATAAAGTAGAAGAAATCATAGGACAATAAACTACAAAAAATAAAAGATAGAGCATTTAGAGTTTGAAACATTAAAGACTGCCAATATCAGTGTAGACAAATTAAGAAATTCTCTCTTTCAGCGCTTATTCCATGTAAAACTGAAGGATAAGAACATTTTACTTATTGCTTCAAGTTAAAACAATTAAAACTTCAGGCATTTCTCTTCTGAAAAGCAACTTAGTAAGAACGCACAGTAGCCTTCAATTATCCTGAGTTTTATTCTCAGGAAGATGGATATTCAGTCCTTAGTCACATTACAATTGAAGTAAATATAATAATGATGCTGTGTCTACTACAGAAAATACTGGATTACATCTTTCCCCAAAGTCAGCACATGTGCTACAACCTGCTCCCCATTCAGTTGCCTTTTTCCTTTTCTGTTCATGCACTGCAGAGCTGGCAATTAAATGGTGGGGTGGGGAGGAGGAAAAAAAAGAGCAGTTTCCATAGAAACTATGAAATTATAGTTGCACAACAGACTACAAAGTTGGTCAACTTTTTTAAGAAAGTTGATGTGCAGAGTTTGCCTTTCCTGGGAGGCAAAATAAAGTGTGTTCTGCACAACAGACAAAAATCCAGATTCCACGATCCAACATGAATATACAAGAAAACGTTGGTGCCTAATGTATCACTGCTGCAGTCGTTTCATATAGGTTTTGTAAGCCCAAAGTATTGCAAAGTTTATGGTCTACACAATGACTACATTTCATATGTTTTTTTAAAACATTAGCATGAAGTATTAACCTTTAAAAAAGAACTCTACCTGCTCAAACTGTACTTTATTCAAGCTTCTACCACAGGCTAACACGCTATTAGTCATTATACTGAATCAGCAACACAGCTGTTACCTAAACTAATCACTGTGAAAAACTTCAAGGGACACAGAGAGAAGATAAATGATATCTACTTGAACAGTTCTTACTGCCTGGATTGAAGATAAATGTTATGTCTTTATGACACACCTGGGAAAAAGGACTGAGTAAGAAATAATAAAAATACAGAAAAAGTCGTTAAAATAGCTTTCAATTTAGAACTTGCCATTTCACTGAGATCCTAAAAGCTACTGAAAAAAAAATCTATGAGAACAGAACTCTAAATAGAATGCTATGTATAAAACTTGTTAATCTTCTAATTCTACATCTACATTACCCTAATTTAAGATTACATCAATTCAGATCTACCAGCAATTTCAAAGCTCAAAAACTGTATGAATGAGCATAACCCACCAAAAGAAAAAAGGTACCTAAAATACTACAACTAGCTCCACAATAGGTACTTCCTGACAAACTAGATACAGGGAAATGAAATATCTCCAATGACGATTCAACAAAATATGTGAACTTTATTAAGTGTGAAAATAGAGAAAGAGACATACCAATAAAATAGAAAAACCTCTAGTCAGCATATTAGATTAAGTATCTAATATATTTAAGCGCAATGTGTTAATCCTGCTATTAAAACAAGATCAAAATAGGTAAGATATACAGACCCAAACATGGCACCTTGCATATACCAGTATAAGGACGACTAACTTGGATTAATACCATCCTGAAGCTGAGTGATACTATAGGTTAGTATGAAAATGCTATTAGGGTAAGATGCTCTTACCCAAATTTGGAGATTACTCAATGTTGAGATGTTTCTCGAAGAAAGTAACCAAAACTTACCAGCTCTTTTACTCTGCTCTTCTCTAGGTTTAGGTTTAACTTGTTATCTGCACGAACTTTGGTAATTTCATCCTAATGGGAAAAATTCATAAAGCAGCAAGCAAGATTTTCTGTTTAATCACAAGCAGAAAGAATTAGACAAATACATTGTATCTTTCTTTATATAACTCACAAATCTAGCTTTCCTCCAATTAATGTATATAATTTTCAGAAGTATTAAGTATTTCTATTCTTCACCTGGGAAATACGATGTTCTGTAGTTTAAATTGGATCTCAGAATCAAAAACTAAAAATAACTTTTAACCCTGAGAACAGCACTTAATTGAGAGCACATCATTCTATAACTGCAGAGAATGTTTCATATATCCTGTAACTCTCTCTGATATCTAGAAACCCATGCCTGGCTACACCTGTAAGTTGGATTTCTTCCATGAAGCAATCTTGATGCTCAAAATAACTTTCAAAGCAGTTTCTCACGTTCCAATTGTAAAAGAAAATCTGTTTCTAAACACTACATCTAGGCCTTTCAGAAAAAGCTACAGTCATTTTAGAAGTCAGGAAACATTTATTACACTTTTAAACACCTAACTTTTTAAAATGACCATAAGTTCTACACTTGCATTTTACTTTATCAATAGCTGTCAGTCCTGCTTTTCCCAGTGACAGCTGCCATTTTAATGCAACCTCCTGGCAGGAATTCCAGCCAGCTGACAGTTTGTCATGTGGCAAACTGCTGATCAGATGAATGTGTGGGAGAAGCAAAAGAGTGCTGATGTTCTGGGAAATTCTGCTGCTAGGACCAAGCAAGCATTTCTCAAGTAGGCCAATGCCAGCTCATTAGGTTAGCATTAACAATAATTAGACTCAATTTCTATGTTTGCATTTTGAACTTTGGTTTATCATTAGTTGTTATTGCAACAGAATACATTACAGTTCAGTAAATCAAAAAACAGAAATATTTTTTCTTGAAGTTTTACATTGTGTCTTTTTGTATGAGCCGGCATAGAATAACTTGCCCTTGTGAGAATTATATTTACAATTAAAAGTAAAATATAAAGACATCTAGCTTTTAAGATGACTCAGATCCTTGATGCTCTACCAGTGGATCACACTAATTCATTTATATGCAACTAAAACCATAAAATAAGTTATAACGAATTCAAAAATTAGATGCCAAATGTATTTTAAAACAGAGTAAGTTTTCCACACAGAGCCTGTTTTCTTGCAATGGTCATTTGCTCCCAAACAAATGAGATAACACATACTGGTCCCAAACATGGTGGCCTTAAAAACCCATTTAAAGACTATTTTAAATTCTGGACAGCTAACAGATAAGTCTTCATAGAAAAAAGAAACAAAAAACTCACCAAGCCAAACATTCAAACCCCCACAATTAGTAAGTACTGTAATTTTAAACATATGCTGCATCCTTAATGTACAGGCAGCCCAGAATGCAGAACGTCACTCAGCCTTAACCATAACATGGCAGCTACTTTTTGACTCTGAATTAAGGACATATAAGTAAAAATATCTTCAGTTATATTTTGATTTACCTCTTGTACTATTCACAGTTTCCTGTCCCCATAAAGTATGTATGAAATTGTCTTTGCTGTAGCCCACAGTGTACTGTCAGCAGCAATTTCAGTATCACATGTACCACAACAATCAAGCACAACTTAGAAAATAAAGTTTTGAAAGTAACACTTCTTATTTTTTCAAGAAAATAGACAAGTGTTAATTCTTAATTATATTGGTATGGTATCTTACCATGACTTGCTTCTTTATCTGCTGGAGTTCAAGTTTTATTTTCTGTAAGAGTGGGAAAGAAATTATAGACTTTATTAGTGTCTACAAAACCTCACAATCTAGAAATCTACTGAATTTGCATGATCAGTAACAGTGACTATAATCCATAATACGAAAAGGCAGACAAACCAAGCACTATTCTATGTCCTCAGTATGTGTATAGATGAATACACATGCACGTTTACTCACTACTGGCCCCTTCCAAACAACAGCACAAGGCAGAAATTAGCAGTGTCCCACTGGCAGCCCTCCTAACACAGACCAGGAGGCCGCTGGCTGCTTTGGTCACAAGGGCTCATCACTGGTTCATGGTCAACTTGGTGTCCACCAAGCCTTTCCTGCCAAGCTGCTTTCCATTTGGTCATCCCCAGCCAGTCCTGGTGCCTGAGGGTATTCCCCAGGATCAGGATTGGGCATTTCCATTTGCTCAACTTGATCTGCAGACTTGCTGAAGGTAACCCCTGCTCTGCTCCATCAACAAAGTCATTAATGAAGGCGCCAAATCATTCCAGCCCCACTCATCTCCTTGAGTACAAGATGCTTTTCTACACCATTAGAAAAAAGAAGAAGCAAGTTATAGAATAGCACTTTCCAAGACAGTGATTTTTACCTCATTTTCTGAACGAAGTGCTGAAAATTCACTTTTTTCCAAGATAATCATGTCCTTTTTCACACCACCAATATGGGACATTACTTGCTGAAGTGCAATTTCCTTTAAAAGAAGGAAGAACCTCAGAACATATCACAACTATAATGCTTTTTCTCATCTGTGCCTACAAATATGATAGACTATTTTGGTACCCTGAAATTTTTAATTCAGCAATTTCAGATTGATTATACAAGTTTCGTAAAGCAAGATAAAGTGACCGTGACAAAATAACCAAGTTACGCTCAAACATTGGTAATGTCTGACAAAACTGGCAGTGCTAACACAGATCAGAATAATTCAATTATTAGCCTTGGAAACATTTGCTTCCAAGTCTTCAAATTCTTAAGCTAGCAAAGGCATTAGGGAGACTTGTCCCTGAGCCAAATGAGGAAAGCTGGCCTTCAGACCAAAATTCCTCAGTGCAACCATACTCTTCTGTAATTACCTCGTTTTTTGCCTCTCCCTGCAAGGAAGTCACTTTGCCTCACTACTCAGAATCATGCACTAATACTTTGAATTGCTTTTCTCAAAGCAATTCACTCATTACATTCATTACACTCCATTACACTCAACTGACAGAAGACAAACAAGAATTCTCTGCAACTTTCAAGGATGGAAAGGTCTGTAGACATTGTTCTAGATCCTACACTACCCACACATTCAAACAGGAACTGCCTTCTCTATTAAAGATCTTCCTCTAATAAGTAATCCCTTGCTTTTGGTTCTGGACTAATACCCCTACAAATCTGACACAACACCCTAACTTCAGATTTGCTAGAAAATACTATTCTAACTTGCAGCATCGTATTTCTAAGTAGCATCTAAAGATGCCTCTCCAGACTACCTGACCACAAGACTGAAAAAAATGGATCAGTGTTCTGGACACATTACAAAAAGTCTACAGAAAAATACTGCATGGACAACTCTTCTTATTCCTCAGTGAGTCCAGATTGCTCTTGTCCTCTCTTCTCCTCAGTGGACTCAGCAAAGAGCAGAATCTTCCATATTCTTTTTCTTCTTCATGTCTATACATACACACACATGTATATCTGTTTTTCCTTAAGGTTTTATCTAACTAAGGTAATCCTTCGATAATAGCTCATCCATACCAAACCTTTCTTCCAATTCTTCATTTTCTTTCTGCAGAAGCCGTTGTGCATTCAAATCATGTGGCCCAGTGTTCATGGCACACACATTTCCTGAGCTGTCATACAAACCTACACATTACATCTTAATGGCAGAAAGTCACTTGAGGGTCAAATCTAACAGTCTCAGAAAACATCTACCATCAGAAGCAACATTTAATTCAACACAAAATAACTTTCATTCAAAAAAGCTAGGCATAGAAGGAGGCTGAGACTGCTTACTATCAAATACAACTAACCATGGGAGAAAAGGACCCTTTGATGGCATTCCCTGAGTGACTGTGGAACAAATTCAGCACAAGAGGAGCAAACACTCCCACATCTGGTTTGGCTACAATCTAAAAGCTAATAAGGATGGCCTGAAACCTCCCTAAATGGAAAGTGGCATAAAACCCACTCTTGCAGTATCCCACTTTTTAATGAGATACCCTTCTGCCAAGACTATTACCCAACAGAGACAGCAGCTGCTGTTTTCTCAAGTCTCAAGACAGCAGCCTGGTTACTATGAAACAAGTTACAGCTTGCGTTCAGAAGGTGACCCGGGCTGTGAACCCCAGGCTCACAGAGCAGCCCCAGAAGTAGTATTTCAGCTCATTTCTAAAATAACATAAATTTCACTGTGAGACATAGAGATAAATAAAAATGCACCACATAACAGGGTGGTAAATAACTGAGGGAATCTGTACTTCCTTGTTACAAGTCTACAAAAGAATACATGTAGAAAGCCAAATCCATGCATTTAATACCTCTTATGCCTGTCTAAGCCTTCTCAGTAACTCTACGTCATGCTACTACAAAGTTGTGACTAAAAACTTACTTGTGGTTTGCATACCAACCCACAGTACTAAAATCTCAAGGTCCATCACAACACTTTGGTAACTATTTGATAAACTCAAGACAAAATGAACCAGTTCCTAGATACAGACAAATGTTTGCTCTTCACCTTCAAACTTCTAAAATATAATTTCTAACAGTAACAAATAGCAACACATATTTCATTATCAGGCATACCAGGCTTTAATTTACTTTAACCCCACCATTGCCTCTGATCTAACCTGCTGTACTTTGGTGACCATGTCCTTGTAAATCATATCCAGGTTGGTATTCATGATTTTCACCAATGCAGACACAATGACCTCCGACTGCTGAATAGTGAACCCTAAGCAAAACAAAATGCAACATTCAGAGAGAAATCCAAATATGGACAGTTTACAGACATGCCACTTGCTGATACTCAGCACCAAGTTGCAATGAATGTGAGTTATGAAAAATAAAACAGCCCTTGATCCAGCACTAACAAAAAAATACAACCAGTCAGTACCTCCAAAAAAAATTATGTCTGTGACACAGTATGACTGCTTCTGTAGTACAGCATTGTTATACCATCAGCATGATAAACAGGGAGTTCTCTAGAGCTATTGTGGAATGTCACCTCTCACATGTGGTTACTTCCATGAGCAAGCAAGAATTCTGACTCTGAAAAGCAGATACTTACTTCATTATACTATAAAACTTCAGTGCCACTGAACATGTATGAAGCTCAACAACTAAAATCAAAGCCAACTGCCCTGATTTCACGACTACCAGCTTCTGAGTGCCTACTAGAAACCTTTTAAACTAAATATAGTGGTAACTATAGCAAAACACTGTCCCTAAAAATACTTTGATCCTTTCCACCCTCAAAATGTAGGAGTAAAAATGTCACGAACAAGAGTTAATAATTATGAAAAGAAACACTTGCAAAAGCATGATTATTTCAAACTAACCAGCAGTTCAGCATCAGCAAGACAGCTGAGAGCAAGGCACTTTCAATAGCTGAACTGATATAACAGTTTACTACCACCAAAAGGCACACTCTCCCCTTATCACTCCTCCTGATACTCTGACCTGTGCTCACTCTACTGATCCAGCAGCTCATTAACTAGTGTAATCAAGAAGAAGAGTTGGGAGAGTTTCCTGGGAAGCCCCCGGCACATGGAAAAAGAAGAAACCACCTGGCAGAGGAAAGGGACTAGGACCTCTCCTTTTCAGGAATAGAGAGCTGTTAGAAGTCACTTCAGATGTACTGAGCTTCACTTTAAGGAACCTCTCCCACCTCAGCATTGAACCCAAAATAGTCTATTCCCTTATCTGTATTTTTATAGAGTATTCTACATTCTATCCTAAAAGCTGCACTGTACAAACTAGTCCATATTCCATCCAATTGTAATACATTGGTGCTTATTCAAGGTGCAATGTAATAAATATGAAGGAATCCAATTAATACGTTTTAAACCACTACCTTGAAAACTCTGAGGTTTTTTTTGCTCTCAGTTCTTAAAATATCATTTTTTCTTAGCATTTTTAACTACCAGTAGGGTAATAAATTATTCCAAACAGAGTTATATAAGCTCACAGTTTCCTTTTTGAAGCCGAAGAAAACCTTGTATGTCCTTACCTAATATACAGATAAGCCCCACCCCCCAAAAAAAATCCATAAAACTCAAGGTGTACCACTGGGTGTCAAGGAAAAGTAACAAACTTTTTAAACTAAAAAACCACTCATGAAGGACATTAAAAATAGCTCCTTGTTTTAAACAAATTACCGTTTTCTTCCAAGAGGCATACCAGCGCATGAGTGTCAAAATAAAGCCTCCTATTTCCCAATAAGGAAATATTCTCTTTGCTTCGTAAAGATGATGACACAGAGATGCTTACATCTAAGAAAAAAAAACCAAAACAACAAAACCAAAGTTATTTTTCAAGAAAGAATATTTTATCAATGCATTTGCGTTCCAGAAGTTTCCTTACTACCTGGAATGTTTTTCACTTATGACAAAATACTTTGTGTTGAGATTACCACAGATTGCTTGGAAGTGAAAAGACATCTGACCAGTAAGTTTTAGGTGCAAGAGCTGGAAAACGGGACACTATGCTACTGCTGCCCTTCTGAGACGCTCTCCAAGAATAATATAATCTGGGAAAAATCCCACCAAGTGACAGGGTGCTGTATCTGTTCCTTTACTGGAATCACTGCAGCACGTGAGACCTGTGAGGGCTAAATCCACACACTCTGTCCCTCCTTTGTTAAAGCAGCGAACATTCATCACTTGCCTGTTAGACAAGAAATACTCACTCACAATGTGCCATTTAATGTTTTTGCGGAAAATACTTTCAACCTTGAATGCCAATCTAAGACAGTGTGTTGCTTCCACCGGGATACAAAGTATATAAACTACCTTGACAGAATGAAGGTGAGGTGGGGTGTGAGGTGAATCGCCAGGATACAGAATCACAAGATCAATTAGGCTAGAAAAGACCTTTGAGATCATCGACTGCAACCTATGACCGAACACCACCACGTCAAGCAGGCCATGGCACTCAGTACCACGTCCTTTAACACCTCCAGGGATGATGACTCCAGCACCTCCCTGGGCAGCCCATTCCAAAGTTCAGCCACCTCTTCTGTGGAGAAATTCTTCCTGATGTCCAGCCTAAACCTGCCCTGGCGCACCTCGAGGCTATGTCTTCTTATCCCGTCGCGGGTTGCCCGGGAGAAGAGGTCCACCTGCACTTTGCTGCACTCTCCTTCCGAGTAGTTGTAGAGAGCAGCAAGGTGCCCCCTGAGCCTCCTTTTCCCCAGGCTAAAGACCCCCCAGCTCCCTCAGCTGCTCTGCACGGGACCTGCGCTCCAGACCCTTTCCCACGTGCTCCCAGGACACCCACTCTCGCAGGCTCACCCCGCTCCCCGCGGTGCCGCCGGCTCCCGCCGCCGCTGCCGCCGCCCCTGTCCCACACGGCGCCGCCGCCGGGCCCGGGCTGCGCTGCGGGCGGGCACCGCCAGTCGCCGAGGCAGCGGCGCGCGGGGGACGCGGGCGCGCGGCCGTCGCGCGAGGCGTGCGTCCGCAACAGCAGCAGCAGCAGCGCCCGCCCCCCGCCGCTCGCGGCCGCGGCCGCCTGGGCCCCGGCCATGGCCGCGCCGCGCGGTCTCGACGGCGGAAAAGGGGAGGGGAAGGAGGGAAACCGCTGCCGCTGCTGCCGTCGCCACTACTGAGGTGCCATGGCTGAGCGCACGCCGCCCCGGCGTCTCACTTCCGCCACGGGCGCCGTCCCGCTTCCGCCTCCGGGACGCGGCCAAACACGGCAGCTGACGCCGCGAGCCACCGCGATTGATTCTACGGCTCACGCGGCGGCCGCGGCGAGGAGAGCGGCGCGGGCGGGCCGGGTTTCTGCGGGGCGGTGCTCGCCAGGGTGGTGCGGGCTCCATCCGGCGGAGACGGACACTCCCCCGGTCATAGAATCGTAAAATCATGGGATCGTGGGATCGTCAAGGCTGGAAGAGACCTTGGAGATCATCTAGTCCCACCGTCAGTGCAGCACCGCTACTGTAACCCCTAAACCGCTAAATCAGACAAAGTTTCAGACAAAACTTGTTGCTCTGCAACGGGAATGAGATTTCGGGGCTTGAAGTTATTAACCAAGTAATGTGCAGGATTGGGCGACTTTGGTGGGTCTGGGGCCTTAACCATTGAACAGCTGTCTTAAGCACTAGAGTGGGTCAAGTGTGCTGTGTGCTTGGTTCTGCGAAAAATACAGCTTTCTGGGAAAATACAGGAAAACAAGGTTTTTTCTTTATGTGCTATTGTTAAGACACATGTACTTAATATTTGTAGGAAATCAATAGTAGAAGAGTTAGTTCATCCCACTGCCATTTTCTCCAGACAGCAATTATTTCAGAGCAAGTTGATATTTTTTCTATTAAATGCAAATTCACAGAAAAAAGCACGTGGCACATTTTCTTCTTCCTACTAGAATCAGTAATTACAGCAAATCATTTTGAAGGTGTATCATCATTCAAGTGTATCTATATAAACACAAAGGTAGGTGACCCACCATGGCACATGGCAGTGTCACAGCAGCACAGCAGTGTCACTGTGCTTGAGACACTGCATGTACACAAGGCCAGCAGGTCTTTAGCAGCACCTCCCGCCAGCTACTGTAGTGGTAAAGCAGAAGAGTAGAAGCCATTGGTGATTTTACAAAATAAACTATACATATTACTTGAGTATATCAGAGAGACATTATTATACTTGCAGACTGCATGAACAGCCATTTCTCAAACCACTTGCACTGTTGATGGTCAGGGACATTGGTGGGCTGGCTTGCACTGTTGTGTTTGTTTTCATTGTAAGTAAAAGCAGAAATATGCCTAATGTTCACTGTATCTGCTTTGCTGTTGTATGCACAGTGCCTGGCGTTAGCACAGCACTAATTTCTGACATTTGTGAGTCTGCAGGCAGTTATCTTCTCATCCTGCGGATGATTCAGAAACTGGTGCAGTGTATTTTCTTTGATACTTCAATGATCCCTTTCAAAGCCCTGTGCTTGCTGTGGGAATTGAAAGGAATGACTATGACTACTGAAGTATCTTGTTTTATATCATCTGCCAGTTTGCATTTTGCAGTTGTTTTTTGTGCCTGGACATGATGGCAGATAATGTGTGCAAGAAGTACTGTACAGATGGAGGCTCCGACTGCAACTGGAGCCAGCTCATTCAGGGTCAAATGCACCCACACATGCTGGCTATCACACAGTGCCCCTTTTCATCTTCTCTAGTGAAAGCAAAGTCACTACCACGAGCTACAGAGCACTCCTAGTGCAAATTACTTTCTATCTCTGTGTCAGAGATCAACATTTTCATTTTTTTTCCTTTTCCACTGTCATGTCACCAGGTCAAGGGAGGTGATTCTCCCCCTATACTCAGCTGTCGCGGGACCCCACTTGGAGTAGTACATCCAGCTTAGGGCTCCCCAACAGCTGAAGGATATGGACCTGCTGGAGCAAGTCCAGAGGAGGGTCATGAACATGATCAGAGGGCTGGAGAACCTCTTCTACAGGAGAACACGCTGTGAGAATTGGGATTGTTCAGCCTGGAGAAGAGAAGGCTCCAGGGAGAGTTTGTAGCACCTTCCAGTACCAAAAGGGAAAAGATGGAGAGACTCTAAGTACAAGGGCGAGTAGTGGCAGGACAGGAGGGAATGGCTTTAAACTTGAAAGAGAGGGTTTATTAGTAAGAAATTCTTTACTGTAAGGGCGGTGTAGCACTGGAACAGACTGCCCAGAGAGCCTGTGAATGCCCTGTCCCTGGAAGTGTTCAAGGCCATGTTGGATGGAGCTTTGAGCAGCCTGGTCTATTGGAAGATGTTCCTGCCCGTGTCAGGGGGGGTTGGAAACAGATGTTCTTTAAGGTCCCTTTCAACCCGAGCCATTCCATGACTCTGTGATCTTCCAGATCCCATTTTTGACCACTTTCTACATGTTGAAGATTGTTGTGTACTAACCAGCAGGTAGATTCACTGAGTTCTGGAGGCACCTTCAGTAGGCTACAATAGCTTCAGAGTTATCCATTTCAGTAACTGGGCACTGGGGACTAATTTCTGCACGAAAAGGCATGAATGATGTAGTTGCAAGCCAGGAGAGGACAGGACAAAAAAATTCTGCTATTTCATGATTCTAAATTGCTTAATGCTTGGCTTTAATCTGTCCATTACCCCTTGAAAGCCAATAAACTCTGCTTAAAGACTATAAATGAAGCAAATGCTTAGTGTCCTGAAACTTCATCCCTGCAGGCACACAGCATTCACTTATCTATGGAGTTACAACCCCCTTGGTTGTAAAAGTGAGATCTGCAGAGAAAGAAGTGGTGAATGACCTTAAAAACTAGGGTAACAGAAATGGCAAGGTAATGCAAAGTGCAAAATAAGGACTAATTACAACATCTTCTGTACTTTTAGGTGAAAACTGAAGGAGGGTAAAGTGAGCTCTGGGACGTATTAGTTGACCCACCAATGTGCTATGGCTGCAGGGAAACCAAATGTAACCCAAATGTAACCAAAGGTGTATCAAGTAGGATATTTTAAGTGATACAAATGGAAAGTTTCATTGACCCTTGAGTATAATGTAATTTCAAGTATGTAATACAGTTCCAGTCACTTCAGTACAGTGAAGATGAATCCATATTCAAACTGAGACCCTTGTGTAAACAGGTAATTAAGGATAATAACAGGATAATAAATAACCAACTTTCAAGCAGGTGATTAAAAAGAAACTGACTTGTTTAGCTAAGCAAAACAAAGCTTGAGACGAGTTCTTGGTTCCATCTGTAAGCAAAATGGAAGAGTAAAAATAGAAAAAGAAAAGAAAAAAGAACTACTGTTTATGTGAAAGAACATTACTCGTAAAAGAACATTTGGTGTAAAGTGGTTGTAAATAAATGTAGATTGGAAATTAAAAGGTTTTTGCTCAACAGTACAGCTTGTGAAAAGCTTCTCCACAGGAATCAGGAGGGATCAAAAACTGAAACCAGTTCTTAGATGAGTGTGAAAGGGATTTTACAATGCAGTTCCCTATAATAGCAAGGGACTGGTTCCTGTGCCCTTGCATTAATTCTCTGCTATTGAGGTTCTTCACTTTGCACCTCAAGCATCTGGGACTAGCCACGGTCAGAGAGAGACTAATGAGCTAAGAGTACCACAAGTGCAATCCAAAATAGCATTGACTAGTACTGTTACTTACTTCAAATATTTTAACACAGTAATTGTATAGAGTTCAGGGGGATTAACAGCTGTCAGGAGTGATGAATGCCCCAAACTGTTCTTAATTCTAAATGGGAAAAGCTAAAAACCTCCCAGGATAGAAAATAATGAGAGTCACCAGTGCATGCATGCTTTCCCACGTTGAATGGAAGAAAAGGGCTGTAACAGCTTTCAAACGAATATGCAAATGATAAGGTGCATTTCGAGTAATTTCAATGATGTTATGTCAGGGATGAGCGTGCCTCAGTGGTTTTAAAGTGAAGGCGGCTCCCTAAACACCGGAGGCAGAAAATAAAATTATATAATTGTTTTCCTTGTCTACAGCAGATACTAATTTTGAGGGTTCAGAACTTTCTTTTCAAGGGTTGCATAGGTGAAGTCCTTTCTCTGTTATTTTTTTTTCTTTTTAGGGGCAAATCAGTGATGAGTATGTAATTTCTTCCATTATATTTGTTTATGCACGTGTACAGGTTTCTATGGCTCGTAAGGAAGAAAGGATCGCTGAGGAGTAAAGCCGAAATGATCCTAACCCGTAGGTGGCAGCAGTAACTGCTACTAGTGCTGCCTGTCAGTGCCGCTCCAATTCAGCCTTGGGACCCAGACAAGGTTTAAACCAATTGACCTGATCCTCTGAGTCGCTAAACAGCCATTCCCGAGATCTTAAAATGGGGTCATGCACCGAACTCCTTGCAGAAACCACCAGCAGAGTGCATCTCCCTGGAAGCTGGTTCAATTGCCAGAAATAACCCTGCTGTGATTTCTTGAAGGAAGGAGGTATAATATTTATTCAAGTGCTATGGTTGACAGCAGTAAGAAATGGCATTTATATTAGAATATTAAATCCTGCTATGTTCTCATCGGATGTGTTTTTCCTGTAGAATGAACAGATAAATACCATCTGTGTTTAAAGCTATCAAAACTGAGTGCCATTACAATGGAGGACAATTTGGATCACTATCCCTTCCTGCTAACCTAAGAATTACCTTGTATACAAAATACTTATGTATTTACCACCTTTGGCTGAATAAAGGCAGGAGAATTGTTGTCATGACATGGAACGGCAGCAGCAGCTGCTTCTGACTGCTGTATGCAGGAAGACAGAAGTAAGGGAGAAGGTCATCCACAGGAGTTACTTATTTTTTATCTTTACATTCAGGGAATCATATAAGTTGCAAATAAGAATTTCATGCCCCCACAACCCTGGTCTTACTTTTTTCCTAAAGGAGTCCTGCAGTGGGATTGCCAGGTAGGACTTTCTGTGCTGCCTTTTAATTGCTCCTCAGAGATCTGGTTCATACTGGCAGAAGATTTGGAAAAACAAGGCAAGTGAAAAGGAAAGAAGTATATTGGAATTTGGGGCTCATCTCTACTGGAAGAATCTTTCCTTCCTAAGGATTTTTATGCTTTGGCTTTTTAACTTTCCGGCAATACATCTATTATTTACAGCTTTTCCCAGGTATCTCAGGCAGGGCAGTGCAAATATACAAGACAAAGTCAGCAGCCTATGTGTGCTTTTTAAGAAGGACATGATATGCTGTGAAGAGAATTAGGATCAGGAGCAGTGTGATGGTGTGTGCAAGGATGCATAAGCAATCTGGGTGTGTTGCCAGCAGTTTTAAAGTTTTACCACTGTCGTATGAGGATAGTAATACTGTAATAGCCTCTGGTGTAGCAGTCATTGTGTGCAGTGCAGAAAGTGTGGTCTTGAGGGAAGATTTCAAGGAGGAGGCCGAGTAGAGGCTTTGTGGAGTAGTCCAGAAGTGTCTTCCAGGTGAAAATGTGCAAGTGAAAGATTACAAGAGTCAGTAGAAGGCAAAAAAGTCCATGGAGGGTACAGAAGTTAAAGCGGTGAAAGGAGGACAGAAGAGATGAGCATAAAGGTTTGAAAACCAGGCTGAGAATATGTTGTGAATATACAGCAGACCCTGAGCTGAAGCTGTGCCAGGTCTGTGTGATGCAGCTGGGAGAGCGATGGGGAAGGACACTAAAGGGGACTGGAGGAATCTGAATATGAACCAGGGGACTGGGGGTAGCAGTGACATTTTGTACTGGGCAGAGGGGGTAAAATGGATGTCAGGAAAGCTTCGAGTTGTCACATAAAGAAGGGAAGAAGCAGATATAGGGAAGGGAAATGGAGGTGAAAAGTGGACGGCCATTACTTGCTGTTCATTATCCTGTGAGACAGTTAAGCAGTAAATCAATTATGATACCAAGCAATTGTGTAGATAATGACTTAAGCAGTGAAGCAGTTATACAGCAAATCATTTCTGATATTAAATAAAAATGGGGAAAATCAACAGCAATATGAATCAATTATGCAGAGAACTATTACCAAAGTCAGTCAGTTAAGTAGAGAAACAGTTATACAGCAAGAGAATGAATAAATTAATTATCAAGTGGGACCATAATGTTGAGAATTAATTATGCAGAATCTTCCTTTGTGATAAGGGGCATATCTGAGGCAGCTTCCTGTGCAGAAAAAAAATCCAAAACAAAACCATAGAAACAGGTGCAAAACTAATGAAGACACAAGTCCTGCACCAGTTCTCAGACCCTTTGTGACATCCTCTCCTCTCCTTTGGGACAAACTAACTTGTGTTGCAATAGATGCTGAAAGCATTGCAGGAGCAGAGCAGAGGAAGCCTGTTTCTCCACCATGCCTTCCCTCACTGGGAACATGGATGTGAGATAAAGGAAGTTCAGAGTTTGTGGCTCTGACAGGTGGGATGTAGAAGGAACCCATGGTCTCTGGAACCATTTGGCAGCACAGAGAGGCTCAGGGTTCTTCATGACCCCTGGATTATGCAGGATCAAACTTCTTTGTGTAATTTCTACCAAAGAGCCTGAAAAGTGGATTCTCCTGTGCCTTGCATTGGTTTCCACATCTACAAAGTTGGTGTCAACCATCAGGAGAGAAATATTTCCATTTTGTGAGGTGTCTCTGCTGTTACAGCTGGATGAAAAATAACGTTTTGGATACTACTCTCTCTGATGGTGTCAAATATAAGGATTCTGCTTCAAGAGATAGCTGTCTTACTTCAAACAGATAAAAATGCAAGACAGACCCCAGGGTGGTGGAAGACAAAATTTCAAGTCTTCATTCCTATGGTATCAATGAAGTATACTGATTTATTACAAGGGACAAAATATGCTGTATAATTTTTTCTTTCAGAAAAAAAACCCCAAAACAACCCTAAAACCCAAAAACCCTGAAAGAGAGAAAGGAATCTGTAACATCTATGAGAGAACAACATGTTTTACCAGTAAAATGCTCAAACCCCTTACCTAGACAACACTTCCATCTAATCCTGTGATAGATTGGCTTGGCTGCTGGATCTGAGAAGAAATGCTGAACTAGATTCTTCCAACAATTATCTGTTCTAAGTCTAGTTGGATTCTTTAGACGGCTGGCAAAAGGTCACTCTTGCTGTTCCCATTCACCTGCCCCACCAAGGTTAAAGTTGCTATTTCTCTCTACAGCTCAGAAAAGCAATAGTGAAGAGATCTATCTTACTGCAACAAAACCTATAGCCTCCCCTTTGGCCAATGCTGCAATGCAAGTACAGACTATTCAGGTCTAAAACATGTTTTTCACACAAACAAGTGAAGATATAGGTTCAAGTGAAGCAATTATTGTTTTTTCCATGAAGATTTAATGTTGTCTTTGTTGGTTAGAGAGATAAAGTTATATGGTATGTTCTGATGATAATAATATAAACATTGTAATAGCTATTCATATGTTTTTACTGATGACAGAAACATAATACATTAGGCAATATTGTTAAAAGATGTAGTACAGAAATATGTGAAATAGAAAAATATGACATAAAAGTAAATATAAAGGAAAATGGGATCTGCTGGAGCAGAGGCAGACTGATATGGCTGGATACCATGCCACCCTACCTCTGTTCAGCCATGTTAAAAATGCTGTAAACTCCTATCCTCATCTGAAATAGGGAATACTAGCTTCAGCTCTTGGTATTTGCTCCAGTCTGTGGCTTTCTGTCACCATTTTGGTGCAGCACATCAGAATCAAATCTGGCACATGCAATTGGTATTAATTGCACAGGATAATCTCTAAGGCAATGTGACAAGACCTTTACACTGACGGTCAGTGCTGCTGAAGTTAAGACTGCTTGTATAAGCACCCAGCCACGCAGATGGGCATTATGCAGGTACAGTATAGACATGAATAGAAAATACACATTTCTGTTTGGAAAATATGCAGAAATTATAAAGGCAAGAGATGCAATTTCAACTTCATTGCTTTGCAGCTTGTACTCTTTCTTTAATTTGGAGGTCTGTGTTGGGACAAAGCTGACAGTTACGATTAAACATTTCCTCTTTTTTTTTTCCTTTAAGATATGAGAACTGGAATCAGTATTAATCAGTTATTCACATAGGTGCTTTTTGTTGGCCTTTGCATCTACATATATAATTTTTGTCAGGCCTCTAGGTTTTTTTAAAGGTTCCTTCAGACTTTTCCACATTTTCATTTCAGCTAGAGACTCAGTTTTAGGGAGTAGGGCAAACATGCCACAGGTTTGCCCTACTCCCTAAAATGGAGTAGGGGCTCTGTGCAAAATGGATCAAACTGAGTGTCTGCTTTCAAAACAGGCTTTCAACACCATTAGTTTGTTTCTTTCACTGCTGTTTTCTTTCCAGACATCTCCCTCCCAGAATTATCTTCTATTAGAACTTCTATTAAAATGTAGGTGTTTGTTTGGCTGAATGTAATCCCATGCTATTGGTTTAATGCTATTTTAGTGTTAAAACGTCTTTGTTTCTTATCCCCACTGACATTTTTAGATGCTTAATTATGTATACGCCTCAAGACAAGGATGCAAAAGTGCTAAATGTCTGCCATCAAAGTCAGAGTTATAGAGACAACTGACACAGGTAACGCTGCTGTTCATTGGCAACACTGATCAGTGTTCAAAGAGTTTTAAGGCTGTAGATAGGGGGAAGAAAATTTGCCAACATGAATCAGAAGAAAAACTCACAATCTTGTTTACAAAAACATTGACAAAGGGGAATAAACAACCTTGTTTTCTTTCCTGTAACTCCTAAGTATTTTTTTTTTTACTCCTTGGCAGCAAACAATACCTTTGGCTGTCATTGCCGCTTAGGAAATTGCTTCCCTTTTCTTAACTTTGACCTGCCTCTTAGCAGCCTCCAGTATTTGCAGATGTGTTTAGTACATCTGGACTAGAGGCTGGCTCTGGACCCAAGGCCATGAGGTTGACAATTATTAATATATTGCAGGATACCGTTAAATGTACCCTCTTGTTGCATCCAAATTATTCTTTTTGGCTCAATGGAAAAACGAAGCTCTGTAGGGGATGAAGAGTTTCTCTTTTGTGTAATATTCCATAGGAACTGTTGATTGACTGAGCTGGTTATGGAAATATTTTCTGTACAACTGCAATGTTTCAATTCAGAAAACTTTAGCTTCTAGGTAGATGCCTGTTAATGGACACTGAAGACCCATAAAGACATGGCCAACCCAATGGCCTTGAGAACATGCAATCAAACTCCTTCTGAGCCTGAAAGCATTATTTGTTAAGGAATGACCAATGACTCTACAATCTCTGAGAAATGCCGAAGAGGTCCGTGATGTACTTTCTGAAATGTCAGTCGCCAGTGTAGAAGTCACGCAGACTTAGTGAGGGCTCAGAGAAGACAGTCCATCCATAGAATGGTGCATAGGCAAGACAGATGCAAGCATAAGTTACTTAAAATACCCTAGATGTTATCTAGTGCTTTGTTTCTTCTAATCATCACTTAAGTACGAGACCTGGTCACAGACTCCCTGGGGAGGTGACATAAATGCCAGAAACTGACTGTGTGTCTGGGCTGAGACTGGTTGCTCTGCAGAGCACTGTGGACTCATCTAAAAATAGGGAATGTTCTCCTCTACAGCTGACATAAACAGTGATCTCTGCTGGGGTACACTTGGAGTGAATCACAGGAGGACTGAGGTACAATTGACTTTATAACCATAAAAATTACATAAAATAAATGCCTGTATATTTGGAAAAACACTAACATGTCAATGTCACCTAGAGTTTTCAAAAAATAAATATTTTGAGGCCAAAAGACCTGGAAGAAAACATCTTTAATTTGTGATAGGTAACTGCTTAACTATTCAGAAAGAGAAAGGAAATCACCAGCTAAGAGTTAACCTCCATTTCTTTGGGATTCCACTGGACCACAATTCCTTTTTAAATAAAAAGTGAGTCATGCAGAAAACACAACTTCCCCCCCTAACTGCAAGGTATTATGAATTAACACTGTGGCTGGAAGAAGTAACATTTCCTTTTGTTACTGACCCATAGTCTAGGTTATAACAGTTTGTAGCATTTCCAGATGGAAGAAAGCAGTCCAGTAAAAGATTTTGCATCAGTAAGGTCATTTGGGGACATAACTGTGTGAGGAACGTGTTGCACTTTTGGCAATATGTGAAAAGAGATTACAGTTCTGGGTGCCTAGCTTTTTGTGGTGCTTTTGAGATAAGTCCTGCTTGTGTAGAAACTTCTCTCCCCGGCACTTAAGTGTCAAATTTCATTGCATTAAAAAAGAGTACACACCGTAACAGATGGCAAAAATGCCATTGAATAATTTTTAATAATAGCAGAAAGCTAATTACTCGTCAGCAGAAAATACCTTTTCCAGAATTGGCAGAAACCCTACAGAATATCTGTGTTGTTGCTGTAAGGTTCAAGCTGGTTGATTTTGTAAAACTCTGACAACAGTAGTCTTTGCATTCATATAAACACATTTAGGTAAGGTACAGGTGCTGAAATGAGTATCTAATTGATGTGAAATGCTGCTGGAGTGCCAAAATGAAAAAAAACAGATTTTAAAAAGATGAAATTACTTTAGTTATGACTTGGCCATCAGATGAGTCAAGGTACTCTGGCTTTTGGAAGAGCTTTGTATGAGTTTATACACACTGAAGACTTTAATTTTACATCTTTTCATTGAGAGTATTGTGTAGATATGTCTCTGCCTGCTAAACATTAATCTTTTTGGCACTGCTGTGAGAAATGGCAATATTATTATCATTCCTGTATTGCAGATGTAAAGCCCCTAAATTATAGTTGGTGACTTTTTTGCATATATTTTCATCAACAAGGAAAAGCCCCTACAATTCAGTAGGACAAGTAGAAACTCATTATATGTTTAAGTTATCTCACTTTTTTTAATGTTACTGTGAATGTCTGAAGAAGTTTGGCATTTTTTGCTTTATATGCTTTTCTCCTGAAGGAATGGAAAATTATGTATGTGCTTTTTTAAAACAAAACAAGGTAAAAAGTTACTTTATGTTTAAAACAAAGAAACCTTAAATACTGCTCCTAAGGAAGATCATTCAATTGGCAGTGCCTGACAAAACTACTCAGCCCAAATGACTAAATCATTGCATCTTTCCAGACAAGAGTGCTATGTTCACAAAGAATATCACCCAGAAGGTGATTTAAAACTTTCAGCAGAACTAGTTCCATGAAGTATTTAGATTTTTTGTATAACTGTAATCCAAATAAGCACTTTGAAATGCAACAGAAACAGATAGCCATCATTTCTATTTTAGGTGAGACCCTAACTTAGTAAGGACCCAGCATTTTTTGTTGTACCTTTACTTTCCTACACAGCTGTTATTGGGAAAATTATCTCAGTATTTTATATCCACTGTGAGTCTTGTTCTTCTAATTTTGATATAGTATTGAAGACATGAATAGCTGGAAGAATAGATATAATGTATTGATTGATAGGAACACAGAAGAGCAGGGGAATCTCATGCAGTGATACCACCCATCTTTGCTGTGTCAAGAGAATCACTTGAAATCGGAAGGCCTTCCATAGAGTTTACATCTGGCCCTCAGGCTTTGGAACTCGAGTTCTCAAACTGAAAGATCTCCTGTATGTTGACTCTATGGGTTCACTATAAAGACCCTCATTTTTCCCTGAACAGGACTGTGATGGGGGAAGAATCTCACTGATATAGAAATGTGATTCCAGCTTTTCATTTGCCAAGTGTATTTTTAACTATTTATTTTTGAGTGGCTGCTCTGCACTTTGCTTTAGTGTTATTTTTATAAAGATAATTTGTAGCTGTGTAAAAGGTGCTGAGGGTGCACTTCCAGAACCCTTTTGTACATATGCAAAAATAATGAATAAATAAATAAATGCTTCTTTCACATGACCTCATCAAGATCAAAGCCAAATTCTAGCAAGAGAAAGCCAGCTGAGCAGAATTTTCCAAGTGCCTGTGTTACAACATTATTTCTATTCCCATTGCATCTCAGGGCCCTAGTCACAGACTGGGACATTACGATGCTAAGTGCCACACAAAAATAAAAAGGATGCCTTTGTTCCAAGGGACTTTTATAACAGCGCTGGTCGAAACAGAGCAATGTCTGTCAGTAAGACCCAGGAACATTTTTCGGAGTGTGGAAGTGTGTATCAGCAGTTTCTTTTAAAGCTGGCTCAAGGGCAGATGGGATAGGTGTGATGACATCTGAAGTTCCATTTCAGATGCTGAGTACAAACTCATAAATGCTTCAGGAGAACCAAGCTGTACGCTTGCTGTACTTTGAAGAGGTAAGTTAAAAACCAAATGCTAATCAGCCAGCTATGCAGAGATGAAGTGGGGACAGTCAGCTCAGGTTTTCAAGTCAGCATTGCTGAGGGATTTTGCTTATGTACACACTTGTGATCTTGTTTTCTATGTCTACAACCATCTGAAATTTTGCATAGCTGCAGACTGAACATCTGCATAAATCTGAATGAAAGATTTAAAAAACAAATAAGAAGATTATGTAGCAAAACCACATCTTTGTTGCAGCATTTTGGAGCTCAGACACAAAAAATCAGACATATTATATGAAACTAACAATACAAAATTGTGTTTTCAATACTTATAATCCATCTGGACATTAACTTTTATCACCTGTATTTTCAGGTTTGAACTGAAGATGACACACTACTAGGAGCAAGGAAATCATTATGAATTGTTAGGCTAGTATTGAAGACATTGCATATTTCCAATAAATGACAGTGATGATGCGTATTTGTGGAGGTAAAGGTAAATGGACTCACTTCTCAAATCTCATTGTTTTGGTGATATATTGCTGGAGCCCCAAAGTTTCACTAGCCTGACAGCTGTGCTTTCATTGAGAGAAAATTATTTTAGCTCTTGGATCCCTGTGGTGAGTGACAGATCTCAAATTTGCAGGAATGCGGGAGACTTCAGGGTTCTACATGCTGAACTTTTCTTCATGCAGTCATGCCCTGGCCATGTCTTTATCTCAGGTCTTCTGTGATACCTTTCCAGGCTGTGATTGTGCCCTGCCATGTGCCCTTCCTTGTGTTTGCACTTGAAGTTAGAGAAATGCTCATGGCCTGAGGCTGCACGGGAGGAAAGCGAGCACATCTCTTCTTTAACAAATGGAAAAATCATCTCTGTAAGGTGATTTTACATATTGATTTTCCCTTGGCAAGAAGCATGCATTGTTGAAATTACACAGACGCATGCCCTGCTTTCTTCATGCCCTATGACTTTGGTGGAGTAACATTAACAGAGAGGCAGAGAAATGAATCTGGGATCTGGGAAATTTGAGAGTAGGAAAGAACTTGAAAGGCAATTGCAGCTTTAAATGGCTGCCTCTTTTCATTACTAGCACCTAGAGTCATAAGTGGCCTTGGGCCCCATTTCCAGAAAGTACAACTAAATGCAAGACAGTTCATACAGTATCTCAATTTTTACTTGATTGGGTAAAATGGGAAGATTTTTGGATTGAGCAGAATGAGGACATTTTTGTTCAACTGAATCAAAGCATTTCAGGCTAGATCAGAGGAGAACATATCTGGGCTGCTAATACTGATGTTCTGCATCAGCCAGTTTATCTCTAGATCAGGATCTTTGCCTAGATTCAACCCTGGTACTACACCAAAATGTGCCTACAGACTGCACCAGCCCTGCCAAGTTCATTAGCTGGAGCATGTTAGAAGGGAAGGGGATGAGGGGAAGGGGACCTTTGGGCAGCTCAGCTGGGCACTGTTCTGTTTGGGGAGTGTGGAAACTTTTCCGTGAAATTAAAATGCAGCTGGAATTGGCATTTTGAATGGTAGAAGTGCAGCTGGGAACTAACTGGTGGGTTAAAACTGCAGATGAAAAGCTGTGGGCACTTGCAGCAATTAAGCAGTCTGGAGTCTTTCAGAGAATGAGCAAAAACCCACACATTTTAAATACAGTGAAAATATCAGGCTAATATATCTCTGCAGCTTTTTTCTGGCACTTTATTTCATCAACCAGCTAGTAATACTAGTGTTCATGCACTATTTATAAATTTTTCCCAATGATTTTTCTTTCAAAAGAGGTCATGTTTAAAAATTATGGTAGAAATGAGTAACTCACGAGCCAGTATCAGCAGGCCCCTATTTCAGAGTGTCAATTAGATGGTCCTTTTGCACTGCTGGGTGGTTGACAATATGCAGTTAAAATCACTCCTGGCCTCCTTTGCTTCTTCCTCCATTAGCTTCTATTGTCTTTAACATAAGCCCTGGTAATTCTTCCACTGATTTGAATAAATAATAATTACAGTTCAGTAATCCTTGTTATAGCATTGCCTAATTAGTCTCTGTAGCAGACTTAAGGTTTTAAATCATGAAGATAGAAATGAAATAAATATAGGATAAACAAAACCCTCTCACGAAACAGCTTTCTCTCCAACATCATAGAAATGTTTCTCAAGGAACTACGGAAAAAAATTGAAAATAATTTTAACTTATTTTCCTGGACAACTGCCAATTCTTAATTTTTTGACATTTTCGTTTTGCTCTCTTGGATCTCAAGTGGAAGTTGAAATGTAGGTAACATTTTTATCCTTAAGTAATCTTTTCCTAGGAATGATGCTGCATACATAAAATATCCAACATCCAACAGACCAAAGTAAACTCTTCTCTGAGTGTATTAAAGTTGGTGGAGTTACATACAAATGAATTTGGCCCAATGAAGTATCCTGGAGAACAGAGTGAAGCCTATCAGATTACATACAAGAAAATAGAATACCAAAGCTGCACAGTTGGACAATTTAACTCTATTTTCATTTCCGCTTGATAGTTGCTCGCTTGCTAGATTCTATTCTGCACAGCTTTTATATGACAGCCATCTCCACAATATCTGAGTACCTTCCAATAATGCATTGAATAGTGTGACTAATAGTCAAATAGTGTGACTTCTCATCTTCTCTAATGCTCTGGAAAGTTCTCTTTATAACAAATAATTATCATGAGGAAAGGCATTTATCCATTAAGACACTAAAGCATTTTCTACACAAATAATCAAATATTTAGGGGAAACAAACTTCGACAATTCAGAAATACAGCCTTATATGTTTAAAAAGTGCTTTCCACAGATGTCTCAGGAAGAACGCTTGGCAACACTAATGCACTCCTAATGTCCCTCTGTACACAGAATTGTGTCAAGGTAAAATCTTGGGAGAAGAAGCTGTGTTGTCAGGTTGGTAGGATTTAAAGTGGCTCACATCCTTGTGGAAGATGCTTGGCCATTTCTGGGACTGGCAAGTTGAAAGCAGAGCAGGAGGGGAGAGTTTTAGCCTTGGATCATGGCTGATCCAAGGCTAGCTGGAGTAGACAGCAGGAGTCTCCTCATGGCACCTCTTTGTCCAGAATGAGAAGGAGTTGAGTAAAACATTCACACAATGAAATCAGAAATAAAGAACTTGGGATTTGAGCAATCCCCTTATGAATGAGCAGTGTACTTTGCTCATGACACAAAAAGAAATGTTAAAAAAAATGAAAAAGAAAGATGAAGAAATTATCAGAGAGAGCAGAAATACCATGTTGCACAAAGTGACTCAAAGCCATTCGTACATTCAAACCCCAGGCTCAGATCTTTTGATACATCTAGCAGATAAATCACGCTGTTGTTTGATCATCTACATTTGAATCTTATACTTCAAATTCAGATGAATCTTAGCAAGCTTAGGAGTTGTTACTCCCTAATTTGAATTCAATTGAGTAACATCTGTGCTGAGAAGCTAATTACATAGATTTTTCAGTGGTCTTTATATGAAGACCTCTTTTCCATTTAAGAAATGAGACTTTTGTTAGCTCTGCAGATAACCATGGTTCAAAACTCATGCCTAGCATTAGCATCTTCTTTCTGTTTGTTGTTGTTTTTCCATCAGGTGCATATGTGCATTTGTTTCCATCTTCTTACACAGGAATGCAAGATAACAACCCCAGCTTCTATTCCAGCTCTTTCAACACACACTGCCTCTCCCTGCAGCGTAGGTGCTCCTGCCAGTCTCATCTCTGTTTCTGTAGAAGTTTCTGTTGGCTTTGGGTTCTCTGTGATACAATTTTTTTCAATAAGATTTTTTAAAGACGGTAATTTAAACAGAAAATGAAGGTAGCGCTGGGAATCTGAAATGCAAGATGAAGCTGCTTCTAAACTAATCTATCTTGGAAGAGTGTCTGGGTATGGTTCAAACCACTTTGATGAGCTGGCTTCTTAGGGGGTGAAGCAAAACAATTTTTTTTTTCATCAGGCTGAAATAATAATTGACAACTGAATAACTGATGGCTCTGAAGGCCCATGTGTGTGTTCTGCTAGCAGCAGGATCGGTCCAGCTTCTGAGAAGGTGGTCAGCGGGTCAGGAACATTGGTGACACAAAGAAATAGAAGCTGATGGAATAGCATGAAGTTTGTGACAGGAATTGATGTGTTTTTCCTGTTTATAATTCTCTCATCTTTGTTAGAAAAATACATTCTTCTCCTTTCTCTAAGAATTGCCTTGATGATATGTTCTAGATACAAAGAGCCACTGTTGCATCATGCATTGTTTTTATCTGGGAGTTTACTGGTAAATGAACCAGACAAAATTCTTAAAATAAACTGAATTCAGAAGTATAGAGCTAAAGGCAGGAACATTTCAAGAAACGATTAGAACTTATTTTTAAAATACAAAGAAATAAAAATAAACAAAGCAGCCAGCCTAAACTGGCTTTGATCTTCCATGCTGCAGCACTGCTTTTTGATCTGTGACTTTTCAGTGAGGTAGAAGAAAGTTTTTATAAAAAATATTCATATCATTTAGGCACTGTAATGACCTGCAATCGGCAGGCTTTCAGGACTCCACGAAGTTAGCTGAACCTTTTGTTCAGCTTCTCATTCTCTATCATTTTCATTCTAAGCTCCTAAGACAGAATGTCACAGAAATCTATGGGTTGATTTCTATTTGAGCTGATTTAGACAATTCTAAGTGCTGCAAATGTGTCTATCATTATCTTTAAAGGTCTCCATAATGAGCAGGAGTATATCAGTGGTTTACACTTCTTCTGTTACCATCATCCACACTAATAAAGAACTCCAAGATTATCTCCATCTCTTGTCAAAAGCATGTTGTTTGTTTTCACATGTTCCATATAAAATTTGTTGATGATTTGTGAAATGCAAATGAATTGTGGCCAGGTAGATAGATTTATCTAATCACAATATTATGACAGTTTACTTAATCATTTTATTGCATGAACTGTGAAGATTGCTGCTGCTGTAGGCTGCAAGAATGCATGAAGGCAGTCAGCATCTGTGGAAGGTAAAGATGCTTTGTATTGCTGATGTAGTCTTAAGGGGGGACAAAAGGGATGATCTAAAAAATCCCCCAAAGACTCATTAAGATAGATTCTATTTGCACTTTAGTGTATCATGCTAAATTTACTTACTAATTTTGATGTCAACAGCGACCGGTACTAATGAAAAGCTTATGCAACACCAGCAAATTTAGTAAAATAAAAATACAAATAAAAAAGAATTTTAAAGGGTTAGATTACACTAAACTGTAATTACTAATTCAAGATTACACAAGACTGTAATTAACAGTTCAGTGTTACAAACACTACCAAAAGGCAACTGATGACACATTTACAGTATACACAAACACCATTGCTGGCAAAGTTTTGATACCATATGTTTTTTTCCCTTTTGCTAGTGGTTCAAATGGCTTAGGTAAACTGAGTGCCACTAGAGAAATCTAGCCAGGGTAATGCTATCTACTGTGTCCCTGTTCAAGACAGGTTTTAACATAATGTTTAAATTCACCTCTGTCTAAAAATAAATTTCCTAAACATATACTTGACAGTAGCATGTGCTAAGACCACATTTCTTACAGCAGCACACACATGAATATTTTCCTGACTTAGCGCCACAAGGATACAATCCTCATTTTAAACCCCTTCCAAGCAAGGCAAATAAGAATTCAGTCACCTCACTAACAGGAATCTTGCAATGTAAGCCACACTTCTCTCCAAAACAGATCCAATAAAGGGAGGACAGTTTTATTCACGTGTAGTCAGGCCCTATGGAGAGACTACTCTGAAGATTCAGGGCTGATCTGGTTCTACATATTTGTGAATTCCCTTCCTTTTATGGACCTTTTAATTGTATTTTAGAAAGATGGCCAGGGATACCAGTCTTAACAGGGAGTTACTGGTTATATAACATGAACAACAAATTAGAAGCAAAAGAGGAGCTCATCAAAGACAGCTGGAGGCCAATGGTAGGATTACCTAATGTAGTAGACTGTGCAAACCCCAAATCCAAACAAATATTCTACCGGGAAATGCTGACCCTGACATCTTTCTAGATTGTGCTGTGGGCCTTCAATAGTGCTGACCAATGCATGGTACCATTTGCCTGAGAGAAGTGGCAGGGCATGTGGACCTATTTAGCAAAGTACCTTAGAAAGATAAAAACCCCCAGTGCTCCACAGGGACCATCCTTGCTGCAGGGGGACTCACCTGTGAAGACTCACAGCACTCAGATCTGTCTCTGTGAACACCCAGATCTGTTCCTATCCCTTTTGCATTTCTCTTTGCAGTTTCAGGTGAGCTGGTTGGACAGCATAGGCTCAAGGATCACCATTATCAGTAAGGTCTAGATCTTATGTGGAACTGGATCAGGAAAGAGGAATACCTGTGTCAGATGGATCCCATGAGACTGCAGTGGGAAGCTTTCAGAGAGGACCATGCTGTTACAGTGCTGCCCTCACTGATTTACTGCCTCAGCTTATACAGTGCAAGTCTCTGATCCTAAATTGCATCATTTTGCACTGCAGCATTCGAATGTGTGTGTTGCTGCATCATGCTGCAGCTTTTGTGCTTGCTGTTTTCCACCACTTCTGGCTCACAGATTGCCCCATTCTGGTGGGCAATAACGTGGCTTTAGCCGATCATACCTGAGTTGTAGCTGCCTGATACAGGTGGGGAGGCATACATCAGAGATTTCCAGGCTTGGGAAACTTCCTTAAGTCATTATGCTAGAACAGCAGGTCCCCCCAGCAAATCTGAATTACCTCTCTGCTGCCTTCTCTAAAATAACTGTGCTGAGTGTTGAATTTCTAGGTTTACCATTAGTGCACCCCATGGTTTATGGTAACTGGAAGTTTACCCAAGACCAATTTGTTGAGGTTCCTTTACCAACACAGGCAGAGCCTCCCTTGCACCTCCTTCTGGGACCTAACAAGCGGCTCTGGGAATGCACTTTCCCATCCACCATCTTCATCCTTCACCCCTCGCTGCTGCAGCTGCAAGGTGCATTTCTTTGATGCGTCACCTTTAACATGATGATAATCTTGTGTTTTTATGTTTTTATATAATTTATGCTTTTACAGCATGCCGGTGGGTTTTCATTTACACCCCTTAGATGTAGCAGGCATCTGATACATTCATTCCCCCGCCCACAGAAAAGAAAGGAGAAAACCCCATCAGTGACTTCAGTAACACCAGGTACTTCACAGGCACATCTTGGTGTGGTGCTGTCCCTGAGTTCAGATGGAGCCTACAGCTCTTCACACCCGAGGAAGCTGCGCGCCCCTCCCTTGGTTTGGGGAGCACTCTTGATACACCATTTTTAATTTTTGTTCTCTCTGTGTTAGCCTGCAGCATTCCCAGAAAGACTTCACACTATAACAGAGATATAGTCAGATAGATCACTGGTCCTACCTCTGTGCTCTTTGAGCATGAGCTATCATCTCTAGTTTGCAATTAAGATGCTGTAGTGGGACTAACAGCAGGAGCTTCTGGTACACTGAGCTACCAAAGCTTTTGTCAGCTTGAAGAATTCAAAGGTGAAGTCATACAGCAAAGCAACTGGAAGAAAATATTAATAAAAATCTCTTTCAACAATCGTATGTTAAGCAAACTATGTAAAGCTGAAAGAAGAAATTACATACCTGATGTATTTTTAACTTACTGTTTACTACATGCAGTAGATATATTGTTAACTCGAAAGGATTTTAAATATTTTAATGGCACTTCTTTGATCTGCTGGTTTTCCTTTTCTCTAACCCTCTGGTATTTGATGGTGGAAATACAGGAGTTACTTGTGACTTGCCTGCAGCTAAAGTACCTATCAACATTTTTTGCACAAACACATTGGTGATTGGGATATTCAGGTGCAGGGAGAAAAACTCATGGCCATTGTAAAGTCTGAGCAGTATTCTCTGGGTGAAAAATAATAGATCCATGGATCAAGAAGAGTTTCACTCACATCAGGAACTTAAAAGAGGCAAGTACATTGCTATTCTTATGAATATACCAGCACACCTACCCTCACTGTGTCCTTTAATGTTTGAGACTCTGCATGGTGGCTTTAGATTACTTTTGAAATGCAATTTTCACATTCTTGTTTGTTTTGACTGATATCTTAATACAATATAAAGTGCTTGCCAGAAACAATCCCTCTCTGTCAGACAAAAGCACCAAAGTAAACATTCCTTGATTTGTGCTTGGCAGCTGTTGAAGAAAACCCATGTCAGTAGGAATTTTCTTTTACTACAGTTTTACTGAAACAATTGGTTATTAAATGAATCCTAGGTGATTCAGAGGCATGCAACTCCTACAGGGTATTTTTTTAGTAGATTTTTCCATTTATGCTTTTACCTTCACCTTGAATTTTTCCTTCACCATAACAAATGTGGAATTTTTCAGTCATTCAGAGACACGATCATGGTAGGAGCACAGGGTAGCCCTGCATCTACCTTCAAGCATACGAGTGGCTTGATCAGGGGAACCACAGAGAGCTGCAGAGAGCTGACCAGCCACTAATTCCCTGCTCCTACCCACTTCTCTTTGAGAAACATAAGCATAAATACCTGTTTTTTCCCTTCTTCCTGGTATTTCTTCCATCCTTCCTGGATTTTTGAAGAGGATTACTGATAGGTCTGAGACAGCTTTAGCAGGATCTTTAGCATAGGAAAAGCTCATCTGACATGCCTGATTGGAAAGCCACCAAGCTAATGAGTGACAGTCTCACTTTTTCCTGCCCTATTTTACCTGTCACTGGTATTAATTTTACGAGCCATTTGCTCACAGACAAATTTTCCTTAAGGAAGACTGATGCATAGAGAGTCTTTCCAGAAGACCTTTCAGTTCGGGATGGGGCTTGACTTTTCGTTTGCCTCCACCTCCCGGTTTCACCTCCCTGCCACACAGCCTTCCCTACTCATTACACAACACTCTCCCCTCTGGGGGCCCCCACTCCTGCTCCCACACTTCCCTTTGCTTCCCCACAGATGTTGCCCTACGCTTTCCAAGTAGCAAAGCACTGGAACAAGAGCATCCATGTTACCCTGTTTATTCCGTCTGGGTTTGGAAACCATCACTGACCAGCATGCAAGGAGGTTTGAAAGCGTTTTCTTGTAGTTTGGAGTGCACTCACAAGGAAGAGCAGGACGTGTGGCACAGGCTGCTGGGACAGCCACCTGCAGAGATGACATGGGACACATACCTTACTCTTCTCACTTTACGATGTTCAGAAACCCGAGGCCTCCATATGTGTCGAAACTGCAAAGATTTTTTTTCCTCTAAGAATAATCATTGTTATTTCAGATAAATTTGCTCCAATCCTATACAGCCCAGCACGAGGCAGGTAGGGGTGGCAGAGGGAGCTGGGAGAGGACAGGTAAGGAGAGGAGTGGTGCTGGCATGTGGAACAGGAGGAGCTGTGTGTGCTCGGTGCCAGGTGAGTGCGGGCATGGGGAGAGGATGGGAGGAGGTGCTGGCTTTGCCAGTGCCCAAGTGCAGCTGCCCTACAGCTTTAATGGTTGTGCAGTGTGGAAAAGGATGAAGCTGCACAGGCAGTGTGAATCAGTGCAGAGCACTGCAGCGGGGCAGAATGCTTCATGCAACACGAGCCACTTGCAGCAGGTAATCACACACAATGGGAATGAAATGCACCATTTCTCTGCTTTTCATGGGAACACAAGGCTGCTTCCCTTGCTGCTGTGCGAAAAGAACACCCTGTCATACCCACAAAGCTCTTCCTCCCAATTCTCCATTTGAAGCCTTCTCAGTGTGCTCGGTAGGATTTCCCAGAGGTACCACAGGGTTCAGCTGCATCTCCTTGGTCAAGGAGACAGCCGGGATTCCTGGTTCAGATGAGCAGGCGCAGCTGGCAGGTAACATCCTTCAAGAAACATCTCTAAATGTCGTCATCATTCAAGGTCTGGGAGTCACTGTCTTCCCAGTCCTCCCCACCCCTCGTTGCTGTAGGGACGTCCAGCCAGGTGATGTTGAGGTGCACTCCCTGCTCCTGCCAGAGGCTTAGTCCAAGGTCAAAACACCAATGCCTCCAGCAAAACTAACCATCAAATAATGGTTATTTTGAGTCAATGGCAAGAGGAGCAGGTTTGCATCCCTTTGCTATGCATAAGCAGCTCCTGATATTTTCTGTGTTTGAGGAGGGGGAGAGCTGGCTTTTAGCTTTTACATATAAGAATATTTATCTAAGCTTCATTTATTTTCTTCTTTGGAGGTTCTACCAACGCTGGCTAAGTGCTAAAAGTTCAGCAGTCTGGATGTCTAACAATGTGTGCTAAAAGTTCAGCAGTCTGGATGTCTAACAATGCTGCCTAATTTCCTAATTTATTTTTTATGGTGCTTTTATGAGTACTGTTCAATAAAGAAACAAAGAACTTCCACATGAAGATTGCATTCTTTCTCATTTGTTTATGTACTGCACTCGATTTCCTAAACCTATGCATCAGATTTTGTCAGAAAAAAACAGGGGAAATATATGAAATTCTGAGGTGGTAAAAATGAAGCTGCAAAGAAACTTCATGTTTTAATTTACCATGAAACAAAACAAATGCCTACGTTTTAATTTGAGCTTTTATTTCTACAGTAGAATGAGGGATAGTTAGTATACCTCCCACATTTTTGAAGGATGGTTTACTCTCAGATAAGAGCGGTCTTAGCCCACAATCCAGGGTTCAAATATCTGCCAGCTTAGAGGCTCATGAGATGTGGATATCAGAAAGCTTATCAGTTCTGGGCCATCCCTCAGCTTAACAGAGAAAAAGGAAGCAAAGCGTGGCAGGCAAGGTTTTATAATTTAAAAATAAAAAAGCACTACATGAGTTTTATATCCAGCTTTCACTAAACCAAAGTCTCATCCATTCAAAATGCAAATTACACCCGTGGCCACATACCGGCTAATGTGAATAAATCTTCCTATTCTCCCCACTCCTCCAAGATCACAGACTGCACCTCTGTGAGTTGCTCTCCTTTATGGTCCAGCTGCACCTGGAGCTGGCAGAGTTACACAACACACCTACTCCTTGTAGCCCTGCTGGAAGAAGGAATAATTCATGCCGGGGGAGCGTGTGTGTGCTGAGCAGCTCCATTTTCCTGCGCCACGTGTGTGCAAATCACATCCATGTCCCCTGGCTCCAGGCTCCACCGACACCTCTCTGACAGCACCAGGGACAGCCTGCAGCTTGCAGCCTTTGAAAGCAGCAAACGCTCCTGGACTCAGGCTTTAGAGATGCCTGCACTAAAGGGTTCCAGGCAAGGACAACCTTCTCTAAACCAGGAATCAGCCATGTGTTTTTAATAACAGGCAGTTGGCAAGGCCGGAAAATGTAGGGCTCCAATGCAAAATACATGCTGCAAAGTACTTTCTGGCTGCTACCTGGAGTGCTCCCTCATACGTGCTGTCATTTTATTTTAAAAATACATGGTTGAGTGATCATCTAGAAATTTGTCTAGCTTTCATTTAGTTTTTTTGCAATCTTTCTTTGCACAAAATGCTGTAAATACTTGTGCAGTAAACAGAAATATTTTTCTTATTTGCTTAAAACACTGTGAAAATACTATCACATACCTTCAGACTACTTTTTAAACTGTTCCAATGAGGAAATCATTGGAATGAAATCTGAAAAGAGGAATGAAATCTGAAAGACCTTCAAACCCAGGCATTAAGAAATATGCTTATCATGACAAATCTTTACTGAAAAATTAAATTTTTATTGAGTGAAACAATTGCTTTTACATTAGTATTCATTATTTCAGATAGGAAGGGTTATATTTTCGCCATTTGCTACCATGTCATCATTTCCTTGTCTGCAAGATTACATTATATTTCATCATTCTGCTCATGAAATAAACACAAACGGAAAGAAGTTCCCACACTATGACTTTTCCTCATAAGTCTAAAAATTATAGTTATAGAAGGCAAAATAACAGCAGCCAAACTCCTCTCATAAAACTCATGTTACATTTGGTAAGCGTCAAGCTGATCTGGAATTTAAAACCCATGGATTTTTGGTGACAAAGTAAAACAATATATGATTAAAACTTCTGTGGTTTTTTCAGTTTGTTGGATTGAGAATTTCACACAACGTGTCCATAATTCACTGGAGTGTACACACATACCCTTCACATTCTACCTGTCTTTGTGCATTATTTCTACAATCTCTTGTAGAAGATCTACAGCTGTTTGCCCTCTCCACCCAAGCCCTATTGTGTGATTAACCCCTATTGTGTGGATTTTTGTTCCATTTTCTCATTTTTTTAAAACCCCCTTCCCTTCGCCCCCATTTTCAACACCTACGTGTGAAATTTCATTAACTACCTGCATGATTCATGCAGCCTCACTGACCTTGTTTTATTATTGTGTTTTATTAACAAAACAAACAAAAACATCCTTAGAGATTTGTAGCTGACCCTGAAAGTGCCACAAAAAGTTACAGCCCCAGAATTTCATTCTTTGCTGAGAGAAGATGAGCCCTATCTAATTTTAATGCAATAATAATGCTTCCTTAGAGTCAGTCAGTTTTTCTAACTAAAAGATGGGACACCGATGTAAAGAACATCAGCATGAAGACCTCCAGGGGCTGCAAGGAGCCTTCTGTGAGGCCCCAAACAGCAAAATACTGAACTCCCTGCTTATATCTTTGGTAGGACAACTGAAGGCAGAGACCCCCAACTTTTGTCCTACTTGGCAATATGAAGGACCCAATGCAATGGGCTTACTGTCTAAGCAGCATCATTATTATTACTATTATTAATTTTATCTGAGAGTGCATCCTCTTCTTGGAATGAAGAAAGGAGGACATGAAAAAGGCCACAGGTCTTGAGAAAATAAAAGATTCAGTAAGAGGCGTTTTTAAAAAAATGTATTCTTGCACTAAAAAGCTCTAGGCTGTAGTTTGGGATGGCTGCAGCAAGTAGGTGAGGTAGGTGCACCACTATGGCAGAGAGAGATGATGAGCAGCTGCTCAGTCCAGCTGTGTCAGGCCATGTGCTTAATAGCGCTAAAATCCATACAGTCTATGCCAAAATTAAATTAAGTATTCTCCAGAATCTGTCTCCTGCACCCACATGAACTGGACAATTTAAACAGGGATATAAGAGTGCACAAGATAAATACATGTTTATCCAGCAAGTTTATCAATGCACATCTGTATAATGCATGATATACAAACTAACAATAATCAAGTATGACACCTCAGATATGCTGTCAGGAGCACTATCAATGACAAAAGTGATTTCCATTGGCTGTAGGAGTACAGGTGTCTTATGTGGTTGCATGGCTTATTAACAAATGGCACTAATTGGAATCTATTTCCGAATGCTTCATCCCGCCTCAAAGTAAAAAAGAAGGAGCAGTAGAAAAGGTTCATGAAGGCGCAGTGGCTGGTGTTGAGCAGGGACAGCTGCCTAAGGAGAGACCAAATAGACTAGGATGTTCAGCTTGGCCAAAAGGCAGCCAAGGAGAATTATGAGGGATAAAATCATGACGTTAACATTTCCAAGGATAGATGAAGTTCTGAGGGGTGTAGAGGAAATGATGTGCCATCGTACCTCAGAATTGCTTTCCTTACTGGAACAAGTAGGACAGATGTAAGAAGTATATCAGAAGTTTTTAAGACAAAGTAGACCTTTTCCACAAAGAATAGAATTAAATTGTGGGACTCTGTGCTGTGGGAATTTATAGATGCCAAGACTATAAATGGATTAAACACAACATTTAAAGAAATCCACAAAAATCCATAGGCAAGGATCAAACCCACAGATACAGATACAGCCTCCATCTCGAGATCTCCAAACTGCATGTTGCCATAAATTAGGAGGTATATGAGGAGCTCACCATTCACGTGGGCAGTTCAGATACCATTTTTATGTGCACCCATGACCACTCTTAGGTTAGAGAGACCCAGCAGACTTCCAGCCTGGCCCAGGGTCACCATAAACCACAGCACTGCTTTTTTAAAGTGTCTTTTGAATGCAAAACCACATAAAATCTATCTGTCCACCTAGGATTTCCTTAGTCACAATGCTCCTTCTTGTCCTTTGAGTGAGGCAGAGGATTATCTAATATGTTGTAATTAAATCAGAAATGCAGTTACTGTTGTCAAGACATGAGTCATTTTTTCATGCACAGATCTGATTCCAGTGACACAGTTGCAAAGGCATCTTTTCAAACTCTATAACGCTGGATTAATTTTTTCTTCTGAGCTAAGCTGTCAGCAAAAACTGCTTAGCAGTGAGTGGCAATCAATCCAGCCTTGTCTCTCAACAAGTTAAAGAGTTTTGACATAGTGTGGTTCTCATGTAGAGGTTTGCTTATGAAAAGAAAATTTAAATGCTTTTCAAAGTGTACTTTTAATAAAATCATCCACTTTTAGAAAGAAAAGCTCTATCCAAAGAAGTAGGCTGTTTGCCTCAGCACCTCTTGAAATTTCAGTAATATTGCCATGCATGCACTTGGGAAGATGCATTTTTTCAGTTTCACTTGACATTTTTCACTCCCTAATGTAGAAAGCAGTGTCAGCCAGGACTTGCCAAGAAATATATCTACTGGTACGTGGTACAGCATCTCAGTGAAGTATTAGCTGTTCAGCTACTGGTTGCTTATTTCTTTTGTTACTTGAACAACAAGGATTATGAATAATTCAGCTACAACATGAAATGGATAAATATGATACATTTCCCAGATTTCATGAAAGTTAAAATAGTGGGCACAGAAGAAAGGGATTACATTATGCAGAAGAAAAAAAATGGGATCAGTATAAGGCTTCCTAACAAAGAAGCCTATTAAATGGCTGAAAAGTCCCTTGTGGGAAGAGGTGGAGGCCTCATCACTTTAGATATTTAAAACCAGACTAGACAAAGCATTCATCTCTACAGGGGCAGAGGAAATGGATAAAATTACTTATTAGGCTTCTTTCTACCCATCTCTCTGATTTCTATGATTTAATACATTTTTTTTTAAATGCAAACCACATTTGTATAAGGCAAGCAAAAGGCAGAAAAACAATAAAAATGTTTTCTAGCTGTAGTGCTGCCCAGCACAATGAAACTTGATTTAAAATTAAATTTATGTTTTAGACCTTTGTTTAAAGTCTATCACTGAAAGCTTTGCTACTGTCACACATGTCTCTAAAAAGGTGATTTACTGTCCCCAGACTGGGGATTAATTCTTTGTGCCAGAACTCTTTGTGAACTGTGATGGTTCGACTTTTGACAGAGATGTCTGATGCAAAAGGAAGAATGGTGCCTTACAGAAAAGTAGTGGAGTATCGGGTTTGTGCCTAAGGTCTGGCAGACTTATCAGCTCCCTTGGGAATCTCCAGCACTAAATATTTACAGATGTCACTCAAATGATAACATATAGCCTCCTAGTATGAAAGTAAAAATAGACTCAGAACAATTCTATTTCAAAATTATCAGTTCTTCTTCCCCATTTTTTTAAAGAAATCCTTGAAGGCGCTTCTCCATTTAAAATAAAGTGCACTGTCTTGCTTTGTAGAAATATGAAGAAATTGAAAAAAACTCCAACCCTGAGAAACCTTAGGATAGTCAAAATGAGCCTGTTTAAGACCTGTTTAATAGTATGGACCTTTCACTCTGCCCATCATCCATTGAGGAAGATAAAACTATGATGTAGAGCTCCTGTACCAGAAATCAAGATGCACAGCTGAAGTGAACAATCCCAGAGGTAATGCAGGGGTGGGTGTTGAGCCGTGGTGACCCTCAGGCTTGGGACAGCCTCTCGGTAGTTTTGAACCAGCCAAGACAAGGCAGGATGTAGCCCCATGTTTTCCTTGCTTTGACATCAAAGCTCTTATAACAACACGCTGCCATTTCCCCTCTGCACCCTGTTCACTCTCACATCCTGGCTGCAATTTGCCGTATTTTCAGTATTAGTCTTTCTGTGCTGGACTGGGCTGCAAACTGAGTGCAGTAGGAAAGATCGCTTCATCTCAAAGTACTCTTATCCATATCAAAGTACTTCATCAAAGTTCTCTAGTTCCATGTAGACTTGTCTCAGGAGAGGGGGCAGAAAATTAGGGGAACAGTGAGTTGAATCTACCCCTAGAACTGGTTAAAACTAAGAAAAACAACGGTCCTATACCTCAATGACAAGGAACTCCCTAAAAACAGCATCCACCTCAGTTCCTCTTCCTCGGATTGAAGTGTAGTCTCTTAGGTGGAAAGCTGTGCTTTCCTGTTCTGTGCTTGTCC
This sequence comes from Acanthornis magna, assembly GCA_036785705.1. NCBI lineage: Eukaryota > Metazoa > Chordata > Aves > Passeriformes > Acanthizidae > Acanthornis > Acanthornis magna. Next base: position 21,666,469 of record JAWUZG010000025.1, on the reverse strand, counting down.
ATTTGGCTGTGTGCTGCTGGACTCCACAGCATCAGAGAATTGTCTGAGTTGGGAGGGACCCACAAGGATCATTCAGTCCAACTTTTAAGTGAACAGTCCATACAGGGATGGAACCGCGACCTTGGCGTTATCAGCACCATGCCCTGACCAGCTTATCTGTATCTTCAGGTAATCAGGACTGTTTGGAAGAGCCTATTCTTGGATACATTGTAAAATGCTGGCAACCCTGAAATTGCCAGTAATGTTGTCAGGACAAGAATTTGCCGATTTGAAGTGTTTTATATTAGCATATAGAGTTTAGTGGGCCTGTAATTAATACAGTAGGATCTACGAAAGCTCACAATGAAGCTAAATCAAAGACATCGGCCCTTACTTTGGCCTGTCCTGTGGCTTTAAATAGTTAACAGTGGGAATATGCCCGAATCTAAGGATGTCTTTAAATTAGAATGAAGTTCAATACTTTGCAATTTGGAAAGTAAATGTACTCAACTGTAATAACAGTAGCGAATTAATTTAATTACCAGATGAATTTTAAACCCCAGAAGGGTCAGTGTGAAAAACATTAAACTGTTTGCAGCAGCTCTACCCCCAAATATTTATTCAAAACACAGCCCCTTTGTCCCGAGGCAAAGATCCCTCTCTGCTCTGCACAGCCTCTCAGCCAGCCCAACCCCAGCCCTGCATCCTATGTAAGAACCCAGAGACTGTGAACCCACTCTCTGTTAATTGCCCTTTGGGCCCTGGGCTCAGGCCACACCTGCAGAGCTCCATCCCTCACCGAGTCCTGCTCAGAGGACGGTCCAGCTCAGCACATCCTTCCTATGCTGTGCCCAGCAGCCCCTTCTGCATCATCCTGCCCCAGCCCTCAGGGAACACCGTGATATCATTCCGTAAATGAGCAGCTGGTGAGGATACAGCCTGCTTCCATAGGATAAGCAGGAATTTAAAACAAAACAACAACAAAACAAAAAAACCTCATTTGGACTAAATTAATCCGGCAGTAATGAATTTCTGACGCTTTGTACTTGGTTGAGTCATGTCTGGGCATAGCAGGAATAAATCCCACTAAAAGGGAATTGCCTTGGCGTATAGGCAGTATTTTACAACCCCAGGAGCACATTACTTTCCAAGGAGAGAAAAACAGTCAGGGAAAAGGAAGGAAAAACAGGCAGACAAGTATGCAAGGCTTGATTGTAGCCCTTGATGTAGATTTTACATTGATTTCAGCACAGTTATTCCACTGCAGAGGACACAAGAATTTTCAGTTCGAAGTCTAAAGGATGGTAGAGAATAAAAATAAGCAAAAAGTAATATCTGAAGTTCTTCTTGTCTCAGTCACACAGCAAAAATTCTTCTCCACAAGTAATTGAGATTTACCTCCTAGCAATTCTCAATGGCCATATTGTAAGCCATATAGGTATTTTATGACACCAAAGCTGCAATAGTGTGCTCTGGCTGAGCGGAAGGATAGCCATACAATCGATATGTTTTTGCCCTCTTGCATCTCTGAGTGGGTTTGTATTGCAGCACAGCCTAAAAAAACAGCACAAATTTAATGGGCTGGCAGTCTGAAAAGTGGAGAAGTGTAGCAACAGGTGTATTAATTTGTGCTGTGATGTCTAACTGATACCACTGTAATTTTGCTACAATTAGGCTCTGTTTTAAAACAGAGTACAAAATACCTGGTGCTGGAGCTAAGATAATCAGCTGAAAATCAAAAGGAAAAGACAACAGGTAGCACTGCAGAACATGTTGTGCAGAGGTAATAGATACATATCACACATTTGCAAAACCTATTTCCTCTGTTAGTCAGCCCTTTATTAGAGACACTATATTCAGACAAATTGAACAAATCCTAAAACATATAAACCCCTAACACTACAAATACATCTTTTCCCAAAGTTATGAACTTCTATAAAACCACATAGGTTTCTATTTTTCTTTCTTTTTGAGATTGTTGTTGGATACTTAAAATTTATGAGTTCATAGATAAGTCAAACCTTCACTGGAGATGAGTCTTCTTCTAACTACATGTGCTTTACCACAAACATTAAAAACAATTACTTAGGAACAGTAATTTCTAGGAATTCTGAAAATATTTTAGATATAATTATTGTCATTACAGAAAAGTCTGAGACATTTCCTTTAATCATTCAATACATAGCTCCATAACTCCATATACTTGAAAACTATAATTTTGCTGCAAGTTTTCTTCTTGCGTATGTGTCTATATGTACATACACACACATATATACGCACTATTATAAAATGAGTGTCAAGAAAAGCAGGACCTTTACATTTCCACATTTTCTCTGTTTGCAATAGGAATAAAACTGCAGATACCATCTACAACAATTGAACCAGCTTAAGTTCAAATCCTCTTGACAGGCTCTGCTTTTCCCGCTGTCATTTTTCATTCTTAACAAAGTCTGTTTGCTCTAAGAATATATTGTTAGGCCATACATTCAATCTTCATGCAACAAACCCCTCTCATTTTTACACTGCCCTGAAATGACTAAATCTTGTGCCAGACCCAAAAACCAGGCTTGCACTGCTCAACTCCACCCTGCTGTGCACAGGAACACCGGTTTGCAGCTGCGGTGTTGCTAAACCTAGTTATACACATAAACATTAAATATTACTCATTTTTGTGCTCTTCCAGTAGTTCAAAAAGGAGCCTAAACCATGCAACATACAAGCAAGCCTTACAGGGCCTGGTTCTATTTGTGGAATGGTAAAGTATCAGTAATTCCTCTGAGCTCCACTAATCGAGACATGCTAATTGCCACATCTAGATTGCCATCAACTCACAGTGGTGACAGGGGGAGTCCAGAGTATTAAACAATTTGAAGGACTATGCCTTAAACAGAAACCTTCCCAAAGTTATAGTATCTCCTTACAATGCTCATTCTGTGAACCCAGAACACAAACAAACAAACAAACAAACAAACAAACAAACAAACAAACAAACAAAACTAAAAAAGCAAAACCCCAATTAACAATTTCAGATTTTTTTTCTCGAATTTGTATTAGTGACTGAAGATCTATTTCCTAATGGTTGGGAAGAAAAGTCTGTCTTGAGAGCTAAAGTCATGTAAGCCAAATTCTCCAGCACAGCTACCACAGAGCACACATGCATGAGGTTGGTCATCTGTTAGGAGGATTGGTGGCTTGGAAATGTCACTGCTGGTGGTGGAAATGCTGGGAGGGAGGGTAACCATAACAGAACAGAGCTAGAGCAGTCTGCAGAGCTCTGAACCCTCAAAGGGAAGCCTAAGGTATGTACACTGAAAGAAGTGCACCTGGAGAACAGCAAACATGTGGCTGGGTCCCCAGAAGTACTCATTAGCAGGAATATTTCATGAGCTGCAATTGTATGACAAGGAAAAAGGGCTTCTCTTTGGGGAATGTGCTCTGGAGACAAGTGTTTAACATTAAAAAAAAAGATTCCTCATTTTGCAGAATGCAAAACAACTACAACCATTGCCCTGCCCTCCCACAAGTATTTCTGCTATAACAAGAACTAAAAAAAAAATCATAGTTTGTTTTATTCTTCTTATAATATTAACTAATAGAGTGATTTAATTTGCTATAAGTGATAATGGATGATAAATAACAGATATTTCAGAGCATGAGATGCTTTGGGTGAAGAGATGCAGAACTTGGACCTTGAAGGTGTCTGCTACATTAATTTCTTCTTAGGTAGATCCTACAGCTTGAATTGACTTGATCAAGCCAATACAAAGCAAAGTGCTACTCATTTGAACAGTGGCAGCAGCAGCAGGCACCAAATTTGGTAATTTTGCTTTATCCCTTTCTAAAACTCAGCCTTTCAAAATAAACATGGAATTTTTGTTTCCAATATTTAGCTAAAAAAAGTTTGGGGTGAGGGGGGTAAAATTCAGTTGGAAAAAATGGACCGTGTAACTAGGGCCACTGCTTCCATTTAGTGGGATGGACAATAAGAATAAATAAGAATACAAAGAATACAAAGACAGGATAAATCAACTATGCTACACATCTGGTAATGCATCTTATTTTACTGTATTTGTTATCAAGATGACATGCAGTCTAGAACTTCATGGCAAACACACTGGCAAAAGCCATAAATCATGAGAATAACAAGGCTTGAAGGAACAAGGCTTACAAAGACAACCCCAAGGGTGACTTTCTTGGATACCAGTAAATAAATCCCTAAAGGCAAGGAGCTAAAGTACAGCAGCCCTAGCAACCACACTAGCACCCGAATCGAGGTCTGGAAGAGCAAAGATGTGCAGTTCCACACTGTCCAGTTGTGGGACACAGTTGCAACAGAGTCAAAACTTGTAGGCCTGTAAAATTCCACCACAGGGGTTGAGTTCAGAGTCTGGGGACTTTCTCTTTGTACTTCCATGATTGTTATAACCAGGCAATTAGAAGAGGTATGAGAAGGGCTAACCAGAGACGCCAGCCTTTTGGGAGTCAGCAGCAGTTCTGTTGGGTTGTCTGGTAGGCACTTCTTTCCCTTTCCCCCACAAGCTAAATTCAGAAGGATGTTGTTGTCATCAGGAAGACTACTAACCTCATCGTCTGGCAGGCACGTTTCAAACCTGCAAAACGGGCACACTATGACTCCTTGCGGGGAATCACCGAAGTCTATGATCTTGCAAAGGCATTTGGCACATACTCTGTGACAGCACTCCAGCACTTTCGGTTTCCTCTGTCGCAGGTTATAGCGGTTGTAACAGATCTTGCACTCGAGCTCATCTGAGCTCTGGGTCTCCAGGGACTCCTCTGGTAGCTGAGTGGTCATTTCTTCAGATGGTCTTTAGACTTGTGGAAAGAGAAGTCAAGGGATTAAGAGGTCACTCAGGCTTATTTTAGAACATTTTTCTATCACCCATTTCACACAGGAAAAGAGGAGATGACATCATCGAAAAGCATCAGTAGACATCATCCATTTTCAGCTTCTGCTAGGGACTTTGCACTGCATGCCCTTTACTCTGAGCCAGGCATCCATCTGAAAAAGCCAAAGAGGAATTTTTGTTGAAGGCAAAGGCAAAAACAGGAAAGGAAAGGGGAAGGGGAAAAGGGAAAGGGAGAGAGAGAGGAAAATGGAGAGGGAGAGGGAAAGCTTTACGAAGTGAAATACGCATTTTATAAGCTTTACATTTTATAAGCTCAGCTTTCTTTGCTAAAGCTGCCTCCAAGGCAGCTTCTTCCTGTGGCATATGAGGCTGATGACAGTCATGCTGATAAAACTTAGCACCATGCTGCACGGATTTATTTTAGAGTTGTAGCTCTGACTAGCTCAGCCCATGAAGTTCCCAGCAGAAGATGCAATCTAATCACTGGTCTGTGACCATTTGTTTAAACTCTGGTTTCCCAAGAAAATGAGACCCGGCACCTGCAGCTTTTCATCTTTCCTGGCAACTTGTGAACTCGCTGTCCAATTTCAAACAAATCAGCAGAGGGGCCGCAGTACTGAAGATAATTAAGTTTGTAAAAAGAAATGAACACTGGTAATTGGGTAGAGGAGAGATATTTATAATAAGTACCATTGATCCTGGAGGGCAATGGCTGGTCAGCACACCCCACTCTCTGCTCTGAATGGGCAGCAAGCTGCCTGTAGCTCAGTCAGAGAGAGGGCAGCCCAGAGGGAAGCTGGTGATACTCTAGGGAAATAAAGAGTTGGGAGAGTGGAGTGGGTAGGAAAGAAGTCCAGGGTTATTGCAAAGAGTTATGTGGGGACCTAGGTCAAATACAGATCAGGCTTTGTTAATTTTTCTGTTTATGGAGCAGCTAATTTCTTTTTCTCCACCCAGCTGCTGAACACATGATTACAAAAATGAGAGTTCGTTGCCTTGCAACAAATGTCTCATTGGATACATGGCTGTTAGGGTGAAGGCTAATGTACCTCTCAAGGACATTCAGCAGACGCTGTGGCTTTCAGGGGTGTCACAGCTGTGACAGCAGTTTCACACCTCAGCTAAGGAGAGGTCTGTGGCACGCTTGCCCTGCTGCGCTCCCGCTCTGCGCAGCGGCTCTGCCACCAGACCCATCTGCCTCACTGAAACAAATGTCTCGCCATATTCTGTAACATGACTTCAGGAAACAGTCCATGTACTATAAACAAAACATTACGCAGGAGTATGTGCTCTGGGGATCAATAATCACCACCATTTATGAAACCAGATCTATCTGCCAGGAGATAAAAACTTCTTCCAGATTCAGGCACATGCTTGCTCACAGAAATGAGGGCAGCACGGCATTTTGCAGGCTTTCAAACTCATCCCTTCACTGCTAGAGCAGAAAGGAATTTGCCACAGTCAAAGGATGGGGGTCAGCGCTTGTGTCCAGCTGCCTCTTGCATTATCAGTATCAGGCACAGTGAATATAAAAAGGTGGCCTATTTCAAGAAACTTATTTCTTGACTATTTGTTTTAGTAAATTTTTAATTTCTTTACCTTTCCTTTGGAAAGTTTTTATTCACTCCTAACTTTCAGATTTTTGTCCTTTTTTTGAGACCAAGGCAGGAAGCAGCTCTTTTAAGCAATGTGCTCCTTCTGTCAATACATTTTACCTGCCAACCATGAGGTACAGTAAAGTTTCTTCCATGGGCCTCTTGTTCTTACTGTACTCTAAGTATTTTCCATTCTCTCTCAATTTTCTGCATGTTCATCAGAAGATGGAAAGATATGAGAGAGGTCGATATATAATTTCTATAAGCAACATAATTTGTAAAACCTCCTGGTTTTTAAAACAGAGATGTAAACATCAGACAATGCAGTAATGAAAAAAACATGACAATATAGTGAAAAAATCCCACATATTTATCTAAGAATTGTTACAGACATGGCCCCTCCTCATTCAATTACTTCAATAACTCCTTTCCTGCCTCTTCCAATTTATTTCTTTAGTGCTCTAAACGTCTTCATCTCTGCCTTACTGTTGTTTTTATTATTTGTACTGTGGATGTATTTGTGGTGTGTTGCATCAGGCAAGGCAAACATAAGACCATCGAAAATTTTCAAAGTGTACAAGCTAGACATCTTCTAAGACACAAAAAGAACATCTTCTACAGAATTTATAATTTATCCTTTATCCTTTGTTACACTGTGTGCTTCCTTATTAATTTCTACTACTCTTTTTATTTCATTCCAAATATCATCTTCTAGATGACTTTTAAGTAGATACAAATGTCACAAGATGCTAACTTTCCAAAGGGTGAACAAACCACAAAATGGATGAAAAAAGTGAAATGCCAGCCTACAGGAAGGCAAAGAACTGCTGAAAAATTAAGAAGCCAAACAAAAAAGTGATGGTTTTAGACTTTTGCATCTTGATTGTCATTTATCTTCTGTACCTAAGTTGAATTAAGATTAATAACAAGGTACTGCTGGCAAACATTGTCATGTGACATAAAACTAGGTTCCTGATTAAACAAAAATCTTCCAAAATATGTGTCTGCTTCTCATGGAAAATGATGACCTTTCTCTGAAAACTTCCAGCCAGAAAAATCTTTGTATTTTAGTGTTTATCTTTCTAATTTATTTATTTTCTAATTAATATGACCAGGTTTTCACAAAATCCAACCCACTTTCCAACCAATTCTATTCAGATATGGATCACCTCTGCCTGAATCAGTTTTCAAACTGAATGTGTTTTCCTGATTTTACGGCCTTTAAGTGCCAAAATTTAACATTAATACAAGGAAAAACAAGTCTCTGGGAGTAGCAGTGTCCCAGTTGCTAAACTGGGATCATTAGCTCCAGTTCCAGAGCACAGTGATCTTCCTATTGTAGTTTCTGTCATGAGCTATTCTACAAATTTTTTTTTTCAAACTTTTTAAAAATATAATGTACTGTACAAGATAGAGTGACTTTCATCATCTTTCTCACTTCACAGAGTCTCTAAAAAAATCCATCTGTAATAAAACATCATTGATTGTTTCTTCTTTGGTTAACTTTGGATGTTGGATTTCTCCTTACGTGTTTTAGTGTGAATACTGCTTATTACTATTCGTTATTTACACATATTTTCCTTTGAAAATTAAAACTGAATCACTAGTTCCTATTAATGCTTTTCATGCATTTTTACCCTCTCAGCTCTGTGATGGCTTTAGATGCTGCTTCTATCTTTTTTGCTTTCCTGATTTCTTATGGAAATTTTTCTTTCTCAATATCCACTTTCCTGCTCTGTTTTTTCTCTCCCGGGAACTGCCACCTTTTTTGGTTTAATTAATGCTGCCCTGCTATTATATACATCACATACACTAAAAAGTTCTCTGATCAGAGACTTATTAAAAATATATGGAAACGGAGGCTTTTAAAGAAATTTGGCTTCAAATTATTCCTATTTTTTGAGAAAATGAAGTGTTTCTTGAGAAATATGGCCAGCTACTCCTTCAAGCCAGTTCTGCTCTGCATCAAAGATTTTACAGCTGGTCTTTTGCATGCTTCCCAGGTGGGTATTTACTGGAAGCAGGCAGGATAAGGAATTAAAGAAAGGAAGAGGTTAACTACTGCCCCCCTGAATAGTGCTCCCTAACAAAAATGTGACAATTCACATGCTTTTTCTTGTTGAGTCTTAAAAGCAATATTTTGCAGGAGAAAAAAAGGGGATTGTGTCTATATGTTCATGTTTTATCCTTCTCTTTGAGACACTTTTTTTATGATGCCACAAGAAGGTATATCTGTATTATATGCTCCAATATTCCATTAATATTTGGGCTATTTTAAATATTGAGCTGCAACCTGCATGTTCTTTCTGACCTTGAAATCCAGTGGCAATCATGATGAGTCTAACCTCTTTCACTTCAAGTACAAAATTTGTAGTGACTGGAGATCAAAGTGAAGTCCCATGCCTATTTTTAAAGTACTGTGTGCATTTCTATTAACTCCGATATTTGTCAGGACTTTAAACTATTTCTTATGTCCAGTTTTCTACCTGAATTTAGACTTGTCTCACCTGCTTGTTTGATACCAAGAGACACAAGTTGTAACTAGGGCAATTTCAATTACAGATTAGAAAAAAAAGTTAGTGCACAAACACTGAACATGTGTCAGGACCGAGGTAAATGAAATCTGCAACCTAACAGATATTCTTGACTGGATACAACCCTGGTAAGGCCACTCTACCTTGGAATTGAGCCCTACTTTGAGCAAAGGAACTGGATTTTCCTGGAGATTCTTTCTAAAACAAATTATTCTATGATTCAATGTTTTGGCATCCTAAAGTCACTCTGTGTGATCTGTTTGAAAAGCTTTATCTCTTACTGAATAAAGAATCAGGCTGACAATTGTTTAAGTAGCTAATTCTCCCAGGTAATAATTCTTTCATTTAACATATGAATTAATTTTTACAAAATCTAGCGTCCCTCTGCTAGCTTGTCTTTCACAGAGCCTAACTGATGGGATCAACACAATCCAGTTGCAGAACGTTTCATTCCTGTGACCATTATGTGGCACACAGCAGCTTTCTGAATAGAATATAAACCACTAGACACATACAGTGATGGCAGTATCCATTGCAATTTATTCAAGAACAAGCACATCTGCTGTCCTGCAACAATCACTTGTCTTTTGAAAGAGTCCTGACTTAGCACTGCGGGAGTGAATCCATCATTCCTGTTGTTGCTTGAGCTCTGCCTCCCTCTCTTTCCATCCCAGTTCCACCTGCCCAGTACCTTACGAACTCCTCTGCTTGAAACTTTTACTAAAAAGGGAGAAAAGTTGAAGACAGAGAGGCATCTTCTAGACAGCAGAAGATCACAAGCAATCCCTTACAGTGCTCCAGCTGACTGCTGGAGGGCAGTCCCAGAATCAGGGGGAATATCCTCCCTTGGGGGTGAGAGGAGGTGACCCACAGGACCAGACTGAATAAACAATTGTGCTTATGTATCACCCCACAATATGGCCAGACAGAGTGCAATGGACCATCAGCCCAAACAGGCCACTGGCCATTGATCAGTTTTGTACTAATCACTGCTCTGCAACTGTGGACTTTCTTCCCAGGCATGGAAAGAAAGGTGGATGGGCTGTGCAACATGTTGTGGCTCTTCTTTGCACTCATTTATCAAACATGGGGTAGACAAAGTGTTCTTAAGAGAGGCCAGAAGCAATTACTTGGAGATGAAACTCTCAATATTGGAGCTCAGTCATGCTGACAGGGCAAAGTAGATAGGAAATTTGTGCCTCTCTTTCCTAATGGAAGATCATCTTTGCCCAGTTCATCAAATCAGGCTTTTATCATTCATCTCACACTTTTTTTTTCCTATGGAGGGAATTTGCCAATATTTCACATATAACCTAAAATGAATACATGAGCTCAGCAACTTCTATAAGATATCATCCATGGAGCTGCCCAACGTGATACTTTCAAAGGTTTTAAAAGTTTCCTCTAAATACAAGCTGAGCATATTTAGGAAATAAGAGAAGGAAAAAAAATATAGACAGACAGACAGATAGATTAATACAGAGAAACTTACTTTCCATGAAGAACTCCTTGTAAATGTTCACTTGCAGGGAGCACAAGAAATGCCTATTCTTCTCCACATGGGCAAAACCTGGTGGAAAAAAAGGAAACAAAATTAGTAGAGTAGGGATACAGCTGGGAGACTCTTCAGTCTGTTTTCTCTGAAAGAGAGGAAGGAGTCCAACTTCTCTAGTTTGGATAGAAATACCCATATGTTGAGATTTCTGTTTAGAGAAATATATTGGGTAAATCTCATTTACTAAAATTATTTCTGTAACATAATCCAGTTATCTTTACAGATTTGTTGTTGATTTTAAGCCTCTTTCAATATTATGTGCTAAACACTCTGAAGTGCTATCTCTTCTAGCAACCACATATTCACAAATGCTAGCAATTGACTAAAAAAAACCCAACCTAAAGGCAGAGCATCTGAGGAGAAACACTGTGCTCTGAGAGTTGTAAAAACATATTGCAATACTTTCCTTCACAAATGTCATAGAAGCTCTTTGATCAGTTCTACTTTTCCAAACACGCTGCAGTCCCTTCTCCAGCACAGACCAGACAGTAACCATCTCCTGTGGGCCACTGCATTCATGTTGGAGCAGCTCTGCTGCATTCTGACTCAGCAGGAAATGACCATCGCACTAGATTTTTCCAGCTTGTGCTAAACACAATGCAAAAAAACCCCACCCCAAACTGCTTTACTAATCTGACATTTGAATAGACTGTGTTCAAAGTGCCAGCAGCTATCACATGTTCAACCTGCTTCATGCCACATTTCTGCTAACTGTGGATGGGTTTTAACAATGGGCATTTCCCTGTCAACTCCAATCAAAGGGAGACTTTGCACAGGAGTTACAGAATGTGATGTACTGATCCATGCTTGGTTTATGGTCAGCTGTGTAAACTGCTATGAAAAATGCCTCCATTCTTTTCACAAAAACTTAGTTTTCAATGGCATAGGTAATGAGGTTATTCCTCCAATAACTATGCATGAAAGAGAAACCCCGCAACGTACACAGCAAACAATTGTGTATTATTGACTGCTGAGTGTAATATAAAAGAGAAGCATTTTTATCAGAAGTTATTGTTACAATATTTCAAGTCTTTGCTTGATCTCTCTCCACCCTCTACAATAATGTCACAAAAATGCAAAATACAGATAATTATAGTTTTTCATATTTGAAGTAGAATTCATGGGTCTCTAATTATTTGGTATCCGAAGTCATGTACTATTAATATGCCATCTCATACAAAAAAAATCAACAGTCTTTTTTCTTTTTTTTTTTTTTTAGTTATTTGTCCTCCCTATCCTGTTAAGTAAGCAGGGAGATTTTCATCTAAGACAGGGTTCACTCAATTCAGTGATGTGACACTGGCTCTTAGGGTACTTTCTACATCCTTTGCATGTGCATAGTCAGTATCACCAGACTCCATTCCTATTAGCAATATCATTTGCAATACTCTTTTGCTTTTTCAGTAACTCATATTATGTGTCAGGTGGTGGTGGAAAATGGTATGAATAAACAGGGAATCCCTTATTGAAATCTTACTATTCTCAATTACTTTCTAGCTACAGGCTACTACAGTATTGATATGAATCCTGCAACTATGGTGTAGAAAGAAGTGTTTCATTATTTAGGCTTGTAGGCAAAAACAAACCCTCTTCCAGTATTTCTTAAGAAGAAATTTTCCCTCATATATAGAATTCATGAGCTATTTATATAGTAATATGCCAAGGGACTACTTAATGTGACATATGGTTGTGGGTTGCTTTGTAGCTGCTTTAAGAATAAAACTAATAAAGGACAAAGGATCTGAGCTTTTATTAGCTGTCTTGATTTAAACTGGCTTAATTAGATTAAATTGGTAAGTAAAAAGAGATGGCTTGAAATTTGTATTTAAAATGGTAACAATTCTGGAATTATGCTAGTTAAACAGAATTAATTCCTTTAAAATGATTTTTAATTCTTTCACAACCTGCTTACTCGGGCTGTTTTAGCATTTTCTCTTGCACAGTTTTATTGTTGCCAATGGCTTTTTCTTTATGGCTCTGAAACCAGTGAGTGATCTACTCCAGTTACTATATATTTCACAATAGAACTCATGACCTTACTATTATTTCAGTGAAAGGTTAGACATTCTCCTCCTTGGTAGAAGGGGTGGTTTTTGCAGTTTTGTCAAATAAGACAGAGTTCTGCTTCTCTCCTTTGGTGCTTCTGCCCTTTAGGAGCTCTTCTGAGAGTTGAACAGACTGTAGGACATTGATTCTAGAATATGACTTGAAAAGATACAAAATTATAAATAAATAAAAAGCTTCCCAGTATTTCTTAATATAGGCATAAATATTTAATCATATGGCCTACAGATATGTCTAGCATTTATCTTTATATTAGACACTATTAAAAGCCAGTATGATTTTGTATTAGGTTTCAGAACACATGATGAAAGCACCATAGAATTTTATGTCTTTGCTCTCCTTGTTACTGTATGCTTGAATGTAAGTAATTAAGATTAGTCCAGAAATACAAGAAAATAACTTCTGCTTTTTCAATAAAAATTACTTGTAAGAGAAGACATTAAGTGACATACTCAAAATGTAACATCCCCAAAATATAACAGAATTCTCTCTCTTTGGATATATTTTCTATGTTATATAATTTGGGAGGGACCAGGTGAGACAAAATTACAGAAAATTTATCTTGATTACATCATTCAGAGAGAAATTCCTCTTCACACAGGGGAATAATTTTAATGCATTATAATAAGTTCCAATTAACCTTCAAAATAAGATTTAAATAGAAAGTAAGTGTGGTATTAGCTTTGTCCTAATGGAGCTGAAAATAATCTCAGAATAGGCTAGAAATGAAGCTGTACTTCTTGTTTTTTCTATTGTCATCAAGAAAAATCCACCTAATACAAGTATGTTTAACTTAGTACATTCTGTTTCCAACATTTTTGAGGATCTGACTATATATAAAGATGTTACTATATTGCCTATTTTATGTCAATAGTGCAAACAGGAAATAAAAAGGGTGGGCATTATACAGGGCAGTACTGATACTGGATTTTATGTATGCTTTACATGTATTTGATAACAAGGTTTTCTGCTTTAACTGCTGCTCCGAATTTACATCTTATCCTGCACAGAAAGGAAATGGTAAAAAACAACTGCAGTTACTTCAGTCACAGAATATTTGAAAACTCTATGTCAAAATGATACAAAACCAATACAGATTTCCACTTACAAACAACATTTTCATACCTGGTCTTCTATCATCACGTCCTTTTTGAAACACTGGCAACTAAAGTCTAATCTATCTGATGGTGCAAATAGTCTCAATAGCTTGAAAAGTGAGGGGTCTGAGGAAACAACACTCTGACCTGGATACAGTAAAGTGTAATGTTAATTTTAATTTAGTTCCTCTAAAGCACACATCTAAAAATAGTTATTTCTGGGATAAAGATTATTTTTATTTTAGCAATACATCAAGATTGGCATATAATCCCTCCTCACTCTACATTATTATATCTATTATTATCATTATTATTACATCATTATCATCACTAGAATTTCAATGTAACTAAGAAATTTAAAGAAAACAACAACTTATTGATGTGTTTAAAAAAGAGCAAACACAAAACCCTCAGATGCTACAAAAAATAGTGTATTAGTAGATCTTGTTGACATGTAGTAAAGTTGTGTCTTCAGCTGCATTCATGAGAAATGAACAATCCTAACACACAAGAGTCAAGGAGGAGACATTGACAGCAACATGTATTGCCCTCATACAAAAGGTTTGTAGGAATAGTCCATTTGGCCTGATCTATACACAACATGCAAATAACAGTTCCTGCATGGACACCCATCATTCTAGACACAGGTACATGAAATAAAATTGCAGGCATTGAAAAAGTGGATGGAATGAGTGAAATTAATTTGTGTCAACTGCTGCACAGAGCTTTTATTCTACTCCTGTAAGCAATATGGGAATAATGTTAAACAAGAGCAGCTTTAAGTATTAGTCTGGAAGTATCTCTGTAGCTAATGGGGATGATCTGGGAGTGTCGGAGCTCCATAAATTGCTGCACCACCAATGTCAGAATTGCTGGAGTGTTCTGCTGGTGAGACTTGCTTAACTCAGATTAATGTTTATAAAACACTTAAACTTCTGGGGGACTGATATGAATTGCTCCGCTTTAACATGTTATCTGGCAGTGTAATGTGGTATTTTTTCCCCATTCTGAACTGTCAGTGAAAGAGCTGAAGTGCTACTAGATGGAGTACTTCAAGGAAAGGGCAGAATCCTTACGGACTGAGGCTCTATATACAGTGCCCTTTGGACTGCATAAGAGGAGCAGAAGGAAGCTGCAATTTATTCATAGGATGTATCAGAATCCAGTTAAGAATGCAGTGTATCTCCCTCCCGTGTATTTCTGATAGAAATATACTGCCACAGTGGCAGATAATCCAATCAGGTCTAAATCGGATCAATATGAACCTGCAAATAATGGGAAAATGTGCACTTAGAAAATGTGTTTCAGCAAGAGCTGCCTAATTCTATTTTGGGACAAGGGCAACCTGGACTTTACAAATTTTCTATCATTCAAAAGAGTTACACTGATTAAGTCTTACAAACTCAATGAAGGGTATGAAAGTGTCTTTTCTTCAAGCGGAGCTACAGCATTTTGATGTCATTTGCAACTACAACAGTTGAAAGGTTAAACTAAATGAAAATGTTTGAAGTCTGCCAGTTGAACATATTTTAAATACAAAATGCATGAGAGGAAAGCATTGCTTCAGAAAGTTTGGAAGTAATCAAGGCATATTCAGAAACACAGCTTGTATATTAAACTAATTAGAAAGAAAAAAAACCCCAACCAACACATGAAACACAGAGAAAGTACATAAAATGGAATTCTAAAGGTTTGACAAGCAACACAGTCCACAGAGAACCATTACACTTCCCTATTAACCTGGTTTAGGGTAAATCAATAGCTGAGACCAGTAAAAGGTAAATTAATAACTGGTAATATTCAATGGGGATTTTAGTTTAAGAGTTTTTCAACATGTAGTACAAGACTAGAAAAACTAGAAAATAGAACACTAACAAGTTCTGAATTTCACTTAGTGTAATTAAAATCCCAATATCAGCAGAGCAGCTCTTCAGTGAGTATTCCCAAGGATATCAGGATTTCTATACAGTATCACAAATGAGCAGCTTGGCTAAGGCTTATGGACTAGAGTAGGAAATTAAAAATGTTTCTTGCCTTCTACTAAGAAAAGACCTTTTTCATAGAACGGAAACGTAACCAGGAACATTTTAAAATACCAGATGTTTTAAATGACAGTTTTCCTTAAATTATTTTAAGTAACGAATCTCCTCTGCTCTGCTTTCACTCTAAGCAAGTGAATATTAAGCTTCTGAATGTTTCGCTGTGTATGTTTCTTTTCCAAAAAGTGATACTAGAAAGATGCATTAGGAAATGAACTAATTAACTGGACATTAGGGGATACCACATATTTCACTATTCTTCATTTTCAGTGTGCTGAATGCATATAATTTGCAAAGACTGAAGATCTAGGGCAAAACCCCTATATATATATGTACTCTCCATTTGAAAGTTAAGAAGCATTAGCCTTTATTTATGCTATTACTTTTTCATGGAAAGGTCCATGTTGGAAGTTCCAGGATAGCATACTGCTGTTTTGTTAGCGTGCTAAACCAAAGCTTATAAAAGTTACACCTATTGCACTAATAATCAATGCAAAAGGCAACTTCCACTGTGAATCTTACTTTTTCACATCTGTGCAAACACCAACCACATAATTTGCAGTAAATTAAAATATACCTTTTTCCTTGGGCTTGGTTTCTTGACAGAAAGAACTCTCCGTGAAATTGATTAAAATCCAATTCTGCTCCAGCATCAAATGATTGCAATATTACTTGAGAGCTTCTGAGCTCATATTTGTCCTTCTCTGCTTCTGGAGGGCTCTTTCAGAAAGAACACCCAAAGAAAGTGCACCCTGAGGGGCATTTCTCATTAATTGTGGTGGATATATTTTGCAACTGTGAGTACATCTACGCTTCAAACTGCAGTGCAGTGTTGATATAACTGAGTCAGATTCGTACTGGAACCAGCCTAGCTATAATAACATGTAGTTCTGGATGAGCTAAGTTAATCTGGCTTGCAGGGGAATCAGCCAACCTCACGTACCATTTCCCACTCTGTCATCCTGTGCTAATATGCTGAGCTTTGTCTACAACCTGTGCCAATATATCTTGCCTATCTGTAAGCCATCACTGCAGAGTGTTAAGCTACAGAAGACTGCATTTTGAAATGTGATAGGAGATATCCTAAAAGACAGCAAAAGTTGTACCTTTCATTCTCAGATATGTCTGTTTGAATTGGATATCTCAGAGGATCAGTAACCATGGAAAATGGAGACTTTCATTTCTACTTACTAAAAACTTTATGCAAATGTTGCTATTCACACGTCTGTCAGTGCTCCTCTATACAGATGCCTTCCAAAGTTTTTTCATGCCCATAAATACTTTGTGTGTTTGAAGTGACAAGACTTGCAGTAGAAGGCTTGAGAAACTTGAACTTTCATGATTTTTCTCCCAAGACACTCCTGTTTCTGAGTGGGCTTCACAGAACTCTGCAATATGGAGAGATCACAAGACAGAGGTGGATTGAGGGAGAACCAGCTGCTTCAATAGTGAATTTTATGTTAAGTAGACTCACTAGACAGCCCTAGTGCCCATTTTACCTTATTAATGAAGCATTCCTTTTAGTATATCATGCTGTCTATGCCCAAATTTCTAGCTTTCAATGATCACACTGAACTGCATAAAATCAAAAGCTCTGCACAGCATTTTCAGTACAGTACAGCAATAAAAGCATTCTCTCCTTTTTGGTCAGAGTGGTCACAAATCTTCTAATAGGAAAAATGACAACACAGCATATTGATAATTCATTAGACACAGATCCTCATGTGTAAATCAAGAGTGATTCAACCAAACAAGATGCAACACTTACAAACACATCGGCAAATCACATTGGCTTATCTTAAAAAACCCTGTGTTTGAGAAAAAAAGTCGTCTTCCTGTTGCTTTCCTTATGGTAGCCTGTAGCTCTAAAGATGTGTTAAGAAAAACGACTTGAGGGATTTGTTCGTCAAAACTTGTCACTGAGTTTAGCTTGTAAAATGACAGCAGGAATTAAATCTTGGATGCAGACATTTTCTTAGGATGCACATGCAGGCCTCTCTCAGGCAAAATTCCTATTTATTTGGGTAACAGGGAGAAAGCTGGTAGAATTAAGCTACTACTGTATGCTTTTCTTGATTACTGTTTCATAGAATAGATACCTTTCTGACGTTTCTAACATTTGTTACTGCCTCATTTATTCAGTTCCTAAATCTGTAATCCCTGCTAAGGCAAAAGTCATACTGAATTGACTAGAAAACTGACACAAACAACTATTAATTTCTCCTTGGCTCAGCTACTGAAAAAAAAAATTTAATTGTCACATTATTAAATCTTGGAAACAACTGTGCTTTATAATATATAACTCCAACCAGGGAACATCATCAGTAAACAGCTATGATGGCATCTAGTCATTCATAAAAACCACAGGATACTGCTCCCTTCCCAAAAAGATAAAGTTCTTTTAATACACTGGGTTGTGCAGAAAGGAGCAGACAAGATCTCAAGGACACTGTTTATGAATACATGAATTGTGGCAGCCCCATTGGCAGGATATCAAGTCTGAAGGACTTAATCGAACATTATGTGAATGAAGTATTTGATACACTCACACAGACTCAGTATCACATCCAAATGAGACATTGCAGTCTCAGATGTGTCTCATATTCTGTGGACATACCAGGTGGAACCACTGGCTTGTTACACCTGTGGTTATGCAAGAACTTGAGATCCCACTCACCATCCATAGCAATCCTTAACTATTTCACATGGCAAGATTTTAACTCAGCTACTCGAGAGAAACAAACTAAAGCACTACACATTATAATTATCTTTAAAGACTACAAGACATTTTACAGCAACACCTTAATAACCACATCATTAAGCACAAGATCTAAATGGACCAATAAAAGACCTTCAGAGAAAATGCTCACTATCTTTTCTAAGCGCTGTGAAGTAAGTCTCACTCTTGCTTTTATTTGTGCAAAGCCACTGGGCTCTATTACTGATGTTGCCTGAGTGCAACTGATCACAGAACACAATTTATAAGATTGCTACCTGAGAGGCTTGGGATCCTTACAGTAGAGAGTTGTGAATCAGAGAAAAGAGAGCAGTGGTTTGATGAATTGGAAAGATTTTTATGTGGGGAGTGGACAGAGAGGGCTAAGTGCAAGTGAAAAAAATTTAGGAAAAAGCTTTCTAAATTGGCATGCTAAGGAAACACAGCAGGAAGCATGTACAGGGGCAGAAGGACTGAGTGGAATAAAACCAAGTTTGGGTTGATACACAGGTGAATTTGTGGAGGATTTCAAAGATGTAGAATGATACACTCTAGGAAGATGGCCCAAAAAGGTACAAGGGGGTTAGGTAAGTGGAACAGAAACAATGGAAGCGTCAAGCCAGCTAGGAAAGCATAGGATATAAGGCATATGTTACAAGTTACAGGAATCAAACTCAGAAATTATTAAGGCACAGACCAAGGTGGGAGGTGAGGAAAATGTTGTGTGTTATACAACAATAGCTGACAGAAAAATTTGGCAGTAATCTGAAATTGAGTAATGAAATATACCTTCTGTTGCCCACCACACGGATGAGAATCAATGGGATAAATAGTAATAGAATGATAGAACATGGAAGTATTTGGGATCAAAATGCAGCACTTATTTTGATACTGAAAATACCAGTAAAATAGCTACAGTGAAATAGCGAAGTTCAGGAGAAAGCAGCTTTATTTAGTTGTACGTTTACTCCTTGAGTTGTCAGACCACCAACATGACAAATGGCTTGGTTCATTTAACAGAGAATTCTACCAAGGGTAAAAGCTGGTGGGGTTCACAGCCGATCCTTCAGTGATTTTAAAGAAACAGTATTTTGTCAGACAAGAAGCAAACCAAAAGCTCAGCTCCTGGTGTGAGTTAGAGCTGACAGATGTGCATGATTTTGAGTAACATGCCTTCATTCTGTATGTCCAGCAACATTGCAGTAGAGCTGAATGAGAGATTACTTGTGGCTCCAGCCTCATACAATCAGCTTAGCACCATAAAGAATACAACGAGATGAGGTCTGCAAATTGGACAGTTCAGTCTGGGCCCTGTATTTTTTTTTAAGTGGATACATAATCCTCATTGTTTGTGATTGATCCTGTCTCAGCCAACAACTGAGATGCCATTTCAATCCCAGGTCCCTGGAGTTCAGAGGCTTACAGCCTTCTGATCAGAAAGATACACTGAATTTTTTCAAGTGCAAGATTATTTAAAACTAACCTTTATGCTCAAAAATGCCGTTTTTTGTACCTAAGTGACTTATCTCCATATTTAAAAAAGAAAATCTGTGTAGTTGGAACAAATGAAGATAAAAGTGTAAGATTTAAGAAAGGACCATAAACCTATACCATATTAATCTTATTACCTGTGCAGTGAAGTTCATGGAACATATACCTTCATTCAAGTGACAGAATTACAGAACAATTTACATTGGAAGGAACCTCTGAAAATCATCTGGTTCAAACCTCACGTCCTGAAAAGTCTAGAAGATAATATTGCAACACTGTGTACCAAGAATTTAGTAGAGCTCAATGTGAGATCTCTACGGAATAGGAGAGGGCTGATCTCACTCCAATCCATGCACTCACAAGAACTAAGACATATGTAACAAAAAATCTGTTCAGCGTTCATAATGGAGATACAATCCTTGCAATGACATGGTGAACAAGAAATGCCTCATCCTAAATTCTCCTTACTTTTTAGGTTGACAAACGTGTGCCACTGCTGGTTGTTTGTTTCTGTTGTCTTTAGGCAACAGCAAACAATTTATTCTTCCCACCCCCTTCTGTGAGTCATCGGGATTTACTCACTGACCTGTCTCCTGAAGTGTGGGTGTCCTTAGAAGGTCACGTAGATTTGTGCTCTTATCTTGTGACATCCCCACCTGCGTGCCATATTCCCAGTCCTTCCCGGATTGCTACTTTGGTGCTTCTACACCCATGCAATGCCATTCTCACCAACCAAGGTGCCCACTACAATTCTCAACAGAAGCAGAGACAGGTCTGGAGGGTCTCATCTCTTTGAGCACCCAATGTCTCCAGCGATGCTGGAGGGTTCCCAAAGCCCCTGGGC
Organism: Acanthornis magna; assembly: GCA_036785705.1. Lineage (NCBI taxonomy): Eukaryota > Metazoa > Chordata > Aves > Passeriformes > Acanthizidae > Acanthornis > Acanthornis magna. The sequence goes on along the minus strand of JAWUZG010000025.1, from coordinate 21,645,687 downwards.
AGAGACTCACAGTGAGGAATGCCCTCATGTGCCCCTGGGCTCTTCCACCGAATCTGGGTGCACACCCAGGACAATCTCTCATACCAAGCACATCGCTACCCATGTAACAAAGCAAACACAAGATTATGAGAAAGGTTTTCAAAGCCACACAAGACACAGTAAACTGAGTATTTGAGAGGTTTGACTCGCATTGACATCTACCTCCTGTGGTCAGTACAGATCACAGGGCTGCTCTGGTGAAACAAAGCTGAATGCCCCTAACTAAAAAAATACCTACTTGGAAATGTTGGCTACTGCTATAAGATTTATTGCAGTCTGTTTGGCAGATGACATTTTATTCCCTACCTATATGGAACTGCCATAGCAGCTTCCTCTCCACCTCTGACACGAGGTTGGCCTTTCAGGGAAAGCCTTCAGTTTTAGCAGAGGCACTTAATACAATTTCCATATGCCTGTCTTCATCTGTGGACTTCTAGTCATTACACATTCTCGGCATTGTGAATTAACAATTAAAAAAATACAAACAAAATTGATAGCTGATTACTTTTATTTGAACCACCCATGAACTGCACTATCAAATAAAGATAAAATTCATATGTATATATTTTAACAGGAACATTCACATTTTCAGATATTTTTCTTTTTAATATATTCTTTGATTATTCTGGTTTCCAAAAGCAGGTCTAACACACCGTGCATTTTCCAGCAAGTGTTACAAAGGAGGGAGTGTGTTGTCTCACACACTATGCTTCCATACTTAAAAATCCATTACTATATATTCGGGAAAATGCATAGACAAAAGCTGAAATTGCAATTTTCACATTGAAAATGAGCACTATTGAAAATGAAAACTAAAAGAAATCGCATCAGACAGAATATTGTTGCTAGTGACTGTTGTTCAACTGGAATAAAACACTGTATTTCTGAAAATGCAGAAAAAAAGAAGTGGAAGTCCAAGGCCAGATAGGATGCAGCTTTGAACAACCTGGTCTAGTGGAAGGTGTCCCTGCCCTTGGCAGGAGGGTTGGAAGTAAATGATCTTGGAAGTCCCCTCCAACCCAACCCATTCTATGATTCCATGAAATGTAGCTCAATCTATTTCTTTAAACGTTACATTAATAGATTAATATTTTAATCTACAGGTAGCATATACACAATATGTATGTGTACAATAATGTTTAGCTGGATAATTTTATCTGACATTTGAAGAAAATTATTCAGTCATAGCTGTGCTCCACAATGAGCACTTGAAAGGGAGTGACACACACATACAAACACAGACATTCCCCGCCTGTAAGCCCACTTCACCAGAGGATACAAGATGTCTCTATTGAAAAGCTGATTCAAGACTGAAGAAAAGAAAGATTTAACAGAATTATCGAGGAGTTACTTAAATAAAAGAAAAGCTTCGTTTAAACAATTTAAAGCTGGGATACAATGGCATTATCACAATGTGGAGTATTAATTATTATGTTTGGTCTTTCCGGCCTGTCACAATGATGAACAATAATGATTGCACAATGTGAGATATTCACCATTTAGCTAATTCACTCAGTCTAGGCAGGGGATCAAAGCTGTTTCTATACTGTCTATTCCTTAACAACAGCACTCTTTGGTTCCCTGTGTAACTGAAAGAAGCCTTAAAATTGGTGCGACTTGTGCATATCTTGCGTGCCATGTCCCAGAGCCTACAAGCCAACTGCAGGAACACAACAGCCACAACTCTTAACTTCAGTCTTTCCAGGGCAGCTGACACTCTGGAGAGGCAGAGCAGAGATTTAGGACTTCAGGTCCCTTCCTCTCAGACCTCCAGCAGACCAAGGCCCATTTGCGTGTGTGAAAGAAAAATCAGGGAGAAAACCTCCCCAAGTTTCACGGACATCTGGAGCTGTATGCAAGATGTGAGCTTTGTCAAGTGTCCTCCCTGGAACCAGTGGGTTGAGCTGAACAGACCCCCAATATTTGCCCATTTCCTGTCAACACAATTCCCTGTGGTTTCCCCATTATCACTTTGCTCATCAGTGAATGTATGATGCTTGCTGTTTGCTGCCTGGCACACTGCATTTCTTTTTGCAGATGGGTGAATAACCATTCATATCTCTGACTAGAGTCTTTCTTTTGCTAGAGATATGCAACTGGATTTGTGTGAGGCAGCTGCTCAGTGTTTGTGTGCCAGTCTCAGTGGTCTAGTATGTCATGGTGGACAGATGACGTCAGTTCTGGAGCAGGCAGCACAGGAACTGGGACACTGCTTAGTGCCATGAATGCTGATGAAATTGCTTTCCCAAGATTTGTTTCTTCTCTCAGAACAATATGATCTTGCAATATATGGGTTCAGTTTGATTTCTTTTTTCTACAAATCTTTCAGGCTTTGCCCATTGTCTGAGCACTCCACACTCCTTCGGTGTATTTTCTAGAAAATTTAATATAAGCATTGCAGTGTGTCTGGTAGTGCAAAATCAGGTAGTTTAACAGGCATACTGCCAGGACAGAAATTTGTTGTCATCCACATGCCGGTGCAAAAATTCCAATTAGTCCCAATTAAATCGCAATTAATGTTTTTTCCTGAAAGACCATCATCCATCCTCCCCACCATAAAAAAGCACAAGCCAAAACAAACAAAAACCCACGAAAAGCACAACAAACCACTCCAATCCAATTGCAACTCAAAACTGATGCCAAATAATATTATCTCCTTGTTCGGAATTTTCTGACATACCTTGCTTGTTGCACTTCTCTCTGTTTAGACACTCTATTTTGCACAGCAAAATCTGTGTTATTGTGTCTTGTCCATGAAAGTTATTGCTAGTGTTATAACAGAAAATAATGAATCTAATCCATCAGCTATGTGCATTACTATAACACACACATACACATTTGAATATTAAATTTTATGAATATACAAACATAAAAGCAAAAGTTGATTGAAGTCAACCCTTATCAAGCCTCCAAACACTCCCAGACAAATGCAACTCTTCAAACATGATCAAAGGAGCTCTGGGCCAGCACTAATGGAGTGACATGAACCTTATTTTTCAATACAAACAGCCATGTGCCTATCACTGTATACTTTTTATTTCCCAAGGTTCACTATTTCTCATAGCATTATCTCATGCCTTTTTTTGCTCTTTACCTGTGCTTCAATTGACATTGCTAATGTGTGAGCAGCAAAATAAAACATATGGAGTAACTCTTTGAAACAACTTAAAAAAAAAAATCTCTGCTCCAATGAGGTTCGCTTTCTTGCATGCAGACAGACCAGGCTGTAAGTGAAATAAAAGAGGGAAAAAATGAAGCATTAAGACATAGCATTGCTATTGAAAGAAGTGCAGAGTGATATAGTAAAAATGAGTCATTGAATATGCCTGTTAATTATTCATCGAATATGATTGTTTATTACAAATTACTATTTTACAGTCAGTGGATAGATACTTCTGTTTTGGACACCTGCATAGAATTATGTCCACAGATTCACTTTACTGATCATACTGTGTGAAATTGTTTCTCTTCCTTAAGCAATAGGTAAACAAAAGGTTACAGGGATGAACTTGTTTGTACAGTAATCTGCATCACTGAATGCAGAAAATTTCCACACATGTATCTATGATGTCAATTTATACCCTTGACCTGTCTGGCAAATATAAATATTACATATATTTGCATAATTTAAAATATTCTAGCTCTCTTGAGAAGGTAGCATGTACAAAAGTACGTGTGCACGTGTGTGTTCTAGAACTACAGAAAAGCTGTCACCGTCTCAAGATACCTAAAGAATTTCAAGTACACACACATGCACTATATGACCTATGTGTATAAATTACTAACAATGAGTGAAGCTCCTGATAATGTTATTAAAACTGAAAATTAATTATAAGACTGGCACAACTGACATTTCTTTTCATGAATAATTTTACTTTACTGAAACAGAAAATAGGCAAGCCACTTAATTTTTAACAGGGCATAAAGTTCAGAAGGCTGTTCAATCTATTCATAGCCATATCTGAATATCAAAACTGCATTTAAAAGAGCCACCCCAGAAAGTTTCTTTCTATGTGTTATTGCAACATTCCTCCCTCCTCCCTGTCCCAAAGTCAATGAGAATTCTTATTTTAATAAATCTATGCCAATATGCATTACTGAAGCCTTACATTTACACCAATGAATACACCAAGAACGATCCTTAGACCCTAAAAATCACACTTCAGCATGAAGCACATGTTCTGGCCGTGCGACAATAAATTCATAAGAAGAATCTTCTTAATGCAAATGCTGCCATTAGCACAGCACACTACTTTGGAACAAGCTGTCTTGGGATGTATACCAGGGGAAGGATGAGAGATACCACTGCAGTCAGTGCTTCTCCATTCCAGGGTTATAAAATGCTTTTAACTTGCCTGTCAGATGGCATAGCTGGGCAAAGCAGCCATGTAAGAAAGTTTCATTAGTCCTTAAGAAACAAATGACACAAAATTTACTGGAAACTTAGTTCACTTGGGATTTTTGTGGCATTTATCAATATGCAATATAATTACTTCATTTTTACAACACCTGCGCACCATTCATTTTCAGTTCTGACTTGCTCTTTCCTAGTGTTGTAAGAGGTGTTCCTCTATTTTCCCATCCAAGAAAGCATCCTTCTTCAGATCCCTACCTGAGCACATGTCTCTATATTCTTAAGTTCTACTGAAAGTAGATGTACACTCAAGTGTGATCCTATTGTCTTAAGAGGATGCTTTATATTCCAGGATATGATTTGGCTAAATACAAATGAAACAGAAGTGTGATGCTTGAGAAAGCATTTTGGTGAGCTTTCAGGGACTTACCTGCCAGCTGCCAAGCTAGCTCACAGCTCTAGGCTCAATCTATTCACCCATCCATCATCAAAGGGTCTGAATGACTGATAACAAAAACAGATGATTCATTGTTGGTATGCTTTCTGTTCTCTCTTTATCCTATGTGAGACATGGCATTTTACTATTAAGGGTGATATTTCAGGCTAAGAAAAGCTTAAAATATAAAGAGGGCAGTTTTTATGTTACTGGATAGATACTTGTTCCTAATTTTTAGAAGACAGAGAGGGCCAAAAATGAAATTTTTCACTGCTAGCTGATCTTTAAATGAGCAGGTACCCAGGTATCATCTATACTGTCAGAAGATGCTCCCCCTTTGGGTTTTCTTAGATAGATCTGACTAGTAAGATCATATTTCATTTCCGTTTACTTAACAAGTGTTATTCAAGATGTTGACCTTGAATTTAATAGCACAAACATCAAGGACTTATCTCAGAGGCCTATTGGAAGGAAAAGACAACTTTAGGTTGGTGATAGCAGAGAAGAAAGGAGAAATACACTAGAATCGAAAAGCGCAGAGAGTATTTCCATCTGACAACTTTGCTCAAGTGATACAAATAAAATGAAGAATTAACACACAAAAAAAAGCTCTTCCCTTTAAGTACTTGCTAGCGGCATTGTTACTGTATCAGATTACTATAGAAAAAGCTGTGACTATTCAGGTAAGCTGGATACCTAATTCACACCGTGAATACAGAATCATAGATTGGAACAGTTTCAGCTGGAATGTAGCTTTAAAGGTCATCTAGTCCAACCCCCTGTAATGAGAAGAGATGTAGAGAAGTCACAGAGACAAATTTTCTGAGTGTGAGATCTTTGCAACATGAATTTAGAACATGGGATAGGTGAGGAGGGAAACACAGCTGAGATACCATTACCTTTTAGGGCGTGGTGAGAGTCAAACTAAGATATTTTGCACAGTCAGAGTGTTCACAATCTACAAAGGATTTTGAACAACTGGGCAGTTTCTCACAGGAACAGTGTGATAGTCACAAAAAAAATATTCAGGAGCTGAATAAATCTTCTTCAAGGGAAGGCCTTAAAGGGCTCAATCTGTTTAGTTTGTCAGAGAATGAGAGGCAACTTGATTACAGGAATAAGCATCAGGTACAAAAATGCTCTTTGATTTAGTGGACACAGTAAAATGTCTGTAACATACTGAAAGAAAATCCAAGTACTAGAGCATTACAAAAAATCAGCATTCCATTGAATATATGTATCACAATACAGTTTTAGTAGTACAATAACTCATAATTTTCTTCCACAGGAAGCTTCACTGAGTTTGCAGTATAGTTGGCAGTTATTTGGTGAATTCTTTGTTTTATTCTCATTGTTTAATTTGTGGCTCTGCAATCCACTCATTGTACCATTTGAACCTAGCACCAAACATAGCACTGTTTATTTTTTTGACTTCCATTTAGCTGTCACTTTAACAGCATAGAAGTGTAATTCAGTGAACTGAAAAAGATACAGGAAGATAAAAGCCCTCATTACACACATGTTATACAACACTCCACCTGGTGATTCAAACACTACTCAAAATTTCTGCTTAAGGTGTTTATAAAATTCTAGTTAAATAAACTAAGTACTTTCAATAGTGGTAGAAGAACTGGTAAGCCTTTTCAAGCTTTTTTGAGAGTTACTTGGAGGAATTGTTTAAAGAGTGGAAAGCCAGTATCAGCTTGAGTTTTGAGCATGTTTGTTTTCCACAGAGAATGCTTCTGTGGAAATACTCCAGGTCCCCCATCATGTACGGAGAGGCAAATGGCATCTGCAGGTTCTTGGTAAACACCTGCAGTGTGGCTCCTCAGTGGCCAAGCCATACTTTCACATAAAGCTATTCCACAGCAGAAGCTTCAAGGTCAGATGCTTTTTCGAGCAGACTCTGATCAGGTCGCTGCTTGTGAGTCACCAAGGGGGGAATATTTTCTTTCTGTTCACAGGAGAACATCTCCTGCCTGAGTACAGACTGGCTATCCATCTGAAATGGGAGTTTTCTTTCTTTGCCATGCACTGCCTGCCAAGATGAGTTCCCCTGCCTGGAACAACACCTGCCCTGAAACTATTTTGGAAAGGTTTGGGTTTCCTGACCAACACCTTTTGCCATGGATATTGCCAATGAAGCCTTGAAGGCTTGAAGACAAAAGGGGGTCTAAAAGAAGCCTTCAGCCCTGAACTGGGCCATCCGCTGGGAGGAGCTGATGTACACAGTCTAATATCTGCAGATTTTCCTGTCTGGGTCTCCACCAGCCTGTCCCAGTCCGCGTCCTGTCTCAACCTGACTCCTCATACCAGTCCCAGGCAACTCTCCCACCACGTCCCTTGACTCCAGGACTATGTCTGCACCATGGGCTGCACATCAGCCCCCACCTTTTTCCTCACTGCAGCCCCATACACCTTCAGGTTTCCTCACAGCTATTCTCAAACTCAGATTGTCACACCGCTTTCTTTCTGTGAGGCCGCCTTTCCACGAGTAACTTGGGCAATTCCTAACTGAAGTAGGAAAACAGACTGATAAGACAGTCTGTCCCTATTCATTTCTCCAATTTCTTTACTACCACCAGTGGTAGTAATCTCTATAGATGCTACTTTCAAAATGCAATATATATCTACAAAACACTTGAGAACCTGAGTCTTTCAGAGAACCACAGCTTTGTATTGCTTTGGCCAAATTTCTTGGAAATGGCAAGAGATATCAGACAGAACCTAAATGGATTTGAAGCTTCTGCTCAGCACTTTAGAGATGCTGAGACATCTCAGGTTTTCATGCTATCTGGACTAAACTTAAATTGCTGCAGAGTTATTTCAACTTTTACTGAATGTTTGTGTTCACTCATTGATGGTGGAAAAGATAAAATGGGAAAAGGAAAGGCATGTTGAATTATGCCATTTATTATGCCTAAAATGCTGTGCCACATCATCTCTGCAAGAAAAACAATTTGAATGAAACACACAGGATTTGATATTTAAAACTGTAGAGCTGTAGCAGGTTAAAAGCTTCATGTCTTGATCTTCTTTATTTGTCTTTGTAAATGAATTTTAAATCTAAGGTACATTTTGAAGAGGCCTGCAGCTAATCACAGCACTTTCACACTTACAGATGAAATCTCTTTGCTACAAAGTCACAATTATCATATGTTATACTGTGATACATAAGGTACTCATCTGGCCATACTACATTACTGTCAGAACAGTGGTTTATATTGGACAGGCAGTGCTTCAGCACATAATGTGGGCAAAGGCCACAGGAGAATTTCCTGAGCTTTGCTCTCCAAGGATCCGCAGTACTCCTTAGCAACCTTGCTGGAAGGACTGAAATCACAACCTCTAGGCAGCAGGTGATAAGTGTCCCTGTCTACTTGAAATAGTTGCTGGCTATAGCAAGCACATGTACATCTCCAGAAAGTACATTTAACAGGAAGTCATCAAAGTAGGATATGGATAACCATGCTAAACTCAGACTGAACACAGCAAGAGGAATAGTGGCAAGCAGACTCCTGCAGTGGCCATATATCAATGCACAGAGTGCCCAGCTTCAGATGATGCTTTCAAGAAAATTTGACAACAGGCTTCCTATAAACCTAGTCTGGACTGAGAAGCACCAGCAAGGTGTGAAATGACAGTCTGAGAAATCGTGATCTAATTGCTAGAACTGTTGACCATTAGAAGCCCTTCTGCATGTCAGGCTATATTATGGGGTGTATTATCTATACTGAACTATTGTGTTCTTTCCTGGTACTGCCTCAACTACTACATTTTTTCCTCTGATAAACTTTGTTTAGTGGAATTTGCAATTGTTCCACAAAGAACAATTTCGGGACTGAAATGACACGAGGCAGTGTAACCATTAATATTTTGCTTATCCCTTTCACTTTTAAGGCAAGATCACACTGAGTTCTGATGCTTCTCATTCTCTGCCATGCAGTTAAGGGAGTAGAAGTGTCCAGGCCTTTATCACGCACAGCTGACCTTTTATTTCCTGCTAGTGTATTCAATTTCAGATAGCCCACAGTATGGTCTTGAAATGCTGTTATCCATCATGCTAAATTAATCTGAGGTCTACATTTTTACACATTTTATAAACTCAAGAGTTTGCTTTTCAGTGTTGCATGAAAAACAGAGGTCATTCTGAAGGTTATAACTTTTTCAACAAAACAACTGTTGTGACACTTTTCAAAGAGGAGAAGGACATGCACTTACAAACACTGGGCAAACCACTGCAATCAACATATCGAAGAAATTCCACTTTTTCTTTTTTTTTTTTTTTGTGACTGCTGTTTTTTTAAAAAAAATAGATCTGAATTCCACTCCACATATTGTTTTGATATTACTAATTTAAATGCTATATTGAGAAAAGTTTAAGCTTGATCAACACTCATTTAAAACTTCATTTTATTTACACATCTCTTGCAAGAGAAGTCTCCATTTTCTTTTCTACTTGTTTTTGTGATTGCTGAAGAGCTGTATCTTCTCTTTCCATGGTTCTCACACCATTTGCTTCCTTTTCACTTAACATTTCATTTATTTACTTCTCAAACTTCCTCCAATCAATGCTTAGCCTTTGAGTTCTGATACCCCGATATTGCCTTATGCATAGTGTTTGAAATCTCAAATAATCTGATATTTAGATTATGTATTACTTAAAATGTCAATTCTTGTCCACCTACTCAATAACTATGTCCTCAATCACAGTGTCCTCATCTCACGTACTATTTCCCTTTTCCCCCTTGTTCACAGCCAGGAAGATTCCCATCTTGAACGTGCTGCTGGCTGCATACATGCCACAGCACAATTTTGCTTTGGCCCAGGATCTCGTTTATTTCCTAAATCACTCAGCAATGAACCACAAGACTGCTCCCTAGGACCTCATCATGCGGGGTCAGCCTTCTGTTATCATCAGGAAGTTCCTTTGAATTTTAAACTTCTGCAGAAATCCATGTCTATTCACACAGCCACTACCACTCGGATGTTATCGATTACAGCCACCACAAGCATTGCTCAGGCTAATGACCTGCTAATGACCTTCCCATCCACTCTCTGACATTAGTATCTCAGGAGGTGAGGACGGCTTATTCTTGCCTAACCTTGGCTGCCCGAGATAAGCAAACGTTCATCACCTCTACCATCTTAGCCTTCTGACTCTGAAAGCTACAGACTCATTTTACCTAAAACCTTTCGGTACACTTACTCCCGAAAACAAGCGGTAATTGTCTTGTTTACTCTACGACACCAATCATTTAGATTTTTTTTTAAACTAAGTAGAGCATTTTAGAGCTATTACCCTATTCATCAGTACTTTATAAAGCCGAAGAAACGAAACTTTGTAACCCCAAAATTTCCAGGGGGTCCAATCTTTTTAACAACAACAATAACGAAATTATTATTTTTACCAAGGGGTAACCTTAAGGGACGAGGAAGAGCGCTGTCCCCGGCAGAGAGGTGCGAGCCAAGCCCACCGGTTGCCACCCGGGGCGCGGAGCCGTCCCCACCCGGGCAGGCGGGGGCTACGGGGGGCAGCCGCCCCGTCCCGGTGCCCGCAGCCGTGCCGGGGACAAGTCGGGCAGAGGCCGCCCGGGGCGCACCTGCGGCACCCCTCCCGCAGCCCTCCCCGCTGCCCATCGGCTGCCACAGGCGCATGGAAGGACGGACGGACGGACGGACGGACGGACGGACGGACGGACGCCTCCCCCTTTCCCCGCGGCCGCCGCCCGGCCCGCGGGGAGCCCCTGTCCCTCCCGCAGCCGTGCCCCGGCGGCAGCATCCCCTGGCCGGGGCGGGCGGCGGCCGCCGGGCATCCTCCCGCTCCGTACCTGTCGGGGTGTCCTCGGCAGCGGCAGCCGCGTCCCCCCGCAGCCCCGGCGCGGCAGCGGGCGGCCGGCTTTGTTACTACTCGCAAGAGCCGCGGCTCAGCGCCGTCGCTATAGAAACTGGCTGCGCCTCGAAGAGACACCGGCGAGTGGCGGGAGGGAGGCGGGAGCCGGGCGGAGGTGTGGGGTGAGGAGCGAGCCGTTCATTCAGGAATATCCTGGCCTTTTCCTCCTCCTCCGCCTGCAGCCAGCCCCCGGCACCGCCCAGCCCGGCCGGGGGTTGGGAGGGCGCCTCGCCGCCCTCTCCTCCGCTGCATCCCCGGGTTAGGATGTGGTCCCTCGGCTCAGAGCATCCCCGCCCCAGCCTTGCCGCCTCCTCAGGGAGACCTGTCCCCAAAACACACAGAGGTATGCTCACACTCCGAGAACGGATCCCAGGGCAATAGGGACCCAGGGAGAACCCATGCCATGAAGTGACCGTGGGAGTTGACTTTCACTCTCGCTCCTGCCCTCCTGCCTTTTGCAGCCCGTTTGGTTCCAGAGCATCACCACAAAAACCCCACAAAGCCGGGAACAAACTTTTTTAGCAACAGTTTTTCATTTTGAGAGAGTGGTTTAGCTCCACATGCTCAGGTCACAAACTGCTTTTGTGTGGGAACTTGCTGCTGGGACCCCTCTGGATGGCGACTCATGGTCCCAGGGTGCTGCAAGGTTTTTGACTTCTGCAGAGCATTTAGTATGATGCAGCAGGCCCTAAGGGTTGAGGAGGTGTAGGGCTTGTCCTGCATGTGGTAAATGGGAAGGGAAGCACGGGTGATTGGAAGGAAGAGGAGGGAAAGGCTGAGAATGGATTTGGGTAAAGCAGCCAGGTGCGTGGGAGATATCATTGTGTCCTAACACCCTTGAGATTTAGGGTTATCCCGAGTCTAGGGAGTGGCATGTTTTCCTACAGCAATAGCTTATGGTGTGTCAGGGACACCCATGTTCACATCCTTCTCCTTGCTTGACATGATTGACAAAATCTGAGGCAGCTTCTCCTTTCTTCTTCCTTTCCTCCTGCACTTAAGGCTCAGTGGTATCGGTTTGTTGGATCTATCCTCCTCTAGTTTCTATACCTGAAACATTCTTATTCTCTCAATAGTAGTAAAGTTGATAAAACATCCTTCGAAGTGCAAGATAGATCTCCCCTTTTCTTTTTCCCTGGTTTATATCAATTAAATTGGACTTTCCAAGTCTGTGACACACAGGAAACCTAACATGCAAGGAGCAACTTGGAGGCTGCATTATCCATCTCAGCTACTGCCAAGCTACAGGGGATGACTATTAAGTATCAGCACTGCAAGTCACTGTGAGCTGATGAATCTGTGCCAAGAGCTGCTGGCACACTGCAGAAAATACTCTTTAGGAAGAGTTTGCCAAAGACAAGAAAGACCCCCACAGGAGCTCTTCACAAAGCAGCCCAGCTTACAGCAGAGCTGCTGGCAGCTCACAGCTCACCATCACACAGCCAAATGACAATGGCGGCACAAATGAAGGAGATGGAAGGTTGTGTATGAAAGACAGGGGGTCACCACATATTTATCTACCTAATTTGCATGCTAAATACCAATTCAAGAGTTAAAAAAAGAAAAAAAGGTAATATAAATCCAGTCAGTGTATAGAAAGCTTATTTTTTTTGTTTGTTTGTTTTACCTTAGAGTGAATTTGCTTGCTCTGAGATGGAAAGAGTAACTTTAGAGAAGTGAAAGATCTGCAACACCCTGGATCTTATAGCATAGGAAAAAAATCTGCATATATTTCCTGATCTAAAAGAATGGTCACATCCTTTTAATCAAACAGAGCATCGATATTCATAACAGATATATTTTTTTTAGAAACAAAACCCCCCAAAAGCTGGAAAACAATTCATATTCTGAAATATTTTGGAAGACTAAGAATGCTTTTTAACCTAAGATGCATTTAGAAAAGAAAGAGCTGAGCAATAAAAACGTTGCTCAAAGAAATGGTCATTGTTTCGACAGCAAGAAAGTGATGCTGTTGCTATAATGCCTATTCATTTTTCTTACAAAATAAATTCATAGCACTTTCTCCCAGGTGGAAACACAGGAAGGGACAGAAAAATGATAGGAAAGGCACACTTACTATCTGGTCTTCAGTAATACAAGGCACCTGAGTACTGACAGCATTTCATGTGGTCCTGGGGCTTTTAATCTTCAATGCAGTTTTACACACAGGCTTCAAAACACTTCCCTCTCCAGGCTGAGGGTAAAGAATAGCCATTTCCAGAAGGGGCAATTGAGACAATTGTGTGATATCTTAAAAGACTTGCAGGAAAACTGGATGTGTCTTAGCATTGTGCAGATATCCGTGTCTTCTAGACTACTTTTCCTATCAAGGTTACAATGGTATTTTACTAACAGGAGTGAGCCGTTTTTGTAGGTGGGTATCACCTGTATCTTTAGGACAGCACTTGAGCTAGTTCACTGCTCTAGTGCTTGTAAAGTGTTTTATTGTGTGGGGATTTTTTATTTTCTTTTTTTTTTTACTCTGCTTGAAATGTATTTAATTGTAGCTAGCTTAATGTCATTTGGAGCCTAACTTTTGCAATAGCATTTGCAGAGTAGGGCACTAACTGCAAACATGCCAAGTTGTTGCTTGGACTGTTGGCAGTGTGGAGGTGCATCACCCCCTCCACTCCTTTCCAGGCTGCAGTGAGACCTGAGACATGCTTGTTAGGCCTTGTCCTTGAAAACACCACCTGGGCTCAGCTCCTTCTGGGCTTATCAAGAACGCTGTCTGCTCCCAGGAACTCCTAACGAGCTTCTGCTTTTCTCATGATCAGCCCTGGAAAATATTTCTCTGGCCTGAATGGCATAACATCCTTGTTCTCACACTTTCAAAGGAAGTGTCGACCCAAACTGTGCCCAGGATGAAACACTGTTATGCCTAAAGCCCACTCTCTTGCACTCCTATAAACAGCAGTCCAAGACGGGGCCCTTTGAGCCCTCCTGAACTGCAGAGGGCCTGTGACCAGCAATGTCCCTCTGACTGGGACACCTCTCAGAGCCACGAAACCCTTAGGCTTGCCATACCTGGGGGATCACCGAGACACGATGTGTTGTGGGCCAATACCTCACTCCTCGAGGCCTGATCCTTCTCCCTTTGGGAGAGGCAAAAGCATCCAAAGTAGAGTATTTTCACTGACCTCTGAGGGAGATTATTTCTGCAGGTACCTTGTCTTGCACTGATTATTTCTGTCTGCGTGCATACCCCTTGTGCATATGCTATAGCAAATCTGAAAATTATAGTTATAATTCAGGCTAATGCTGTTAAGTGTTATTTCTCTGTTAGATTGTTAAGGTTAAGCTATAAATTAAGGTGTAAGTTAAGCTAAAGTACTGTTAAATTTAAGTGTTGTTAAGTTTTAGGCCACATTCCTTTTCGTCCTTGTCTACACTATCTTTACACACACGCGAGCGCACACACACACCCCCCTAGGTAGTTTTCAATTAATTTCTGTTCTGATTGCCTGAATTTTGTTTGTTTTTGTTGTTGCCTTCTTTCCCCTATTGTGCCTTAGCTGTCCTTTGTAAGTAGAGTGAGTCTTGCCAACGAATCTGTTGTATTTTATAGTTTAATATTAAATCTGACTTTTGCTCATACCCTTGTTGGTGATTTTTGGGCAATCTCAAGCACACTAGTTTATGACGGGCAGTCACAATAATTCTATACTTATAGAGAGGGGAATGAAACATACAAATATTAAACCCTTGCATTGCGGTAATAAATCAGTATTAAATCAGCAATTGCATTTCGTAACATTTTAACACTAAGCTCTCCTGCCTTTGCGTTTTGACATCTTGTCCCTATCCTGTCCTTGACCCAGTTTGGCTTAAGGACAATATGTTTAAAATCTACATCTGGAATGCCTTCTGGCAACAATTTTTAAGGAACATCTATTTCTTAGGGGTAGGGTGACAAATCCCCCAAAAAAGAACATTAAAAAATATATTTGCTGATATGACCATGGCCATCTTCTGACTCAGCAGTGACATGCGCGTCTTTCTCAGTGCAGTGGATTTTTTCCAGTAACTTGGTGTACTGAAGGAATTCATTGCAGGATATTGAACAAGTGTTCACATTCATGTGGAGCGGAACAGCTTTTGATGGTGTCCCCTCTCTTTCGCCATTTGTCCTCACTCTGAACACCATTCATCCTACCAAACATTTATTCTATTGGCCTATTTGTTCCCTGGGAGCAGAGCAAAGTATCCTTAACCAGCACCAAAACCTTGAATAGAGAATGCTTCAGCTGAAGGAATGAAACACATTCTTATCACATCATATTAAAACAAAAGAGCGGGGTAAGCTGTGGTAAAACTGAAGTAACAATATTTAATACTAATATTAATTATCATTACTACTATTATTATTATTAGGATTGTGGCGCAGCCTCTAGGCTGTACCAACACCAGGCACTGTTTTCCCACAGAACAAAAATGTAGGTAATTTCTGCCCTGAGGAGTTTACCTTAGAATTAAATGTTTTTCCTGAGGGCCTGAAATGCCATTAGTTACACATTTGGGTAGTGGCAAGTGCAGTGGGACCTAATTTAATTGCAGCCTTTTAGATATGTGTAATATAAATTTTAAATAATGTAATAATTGTAATAATAATTCTGGCGGGAGACAGTGGAAAACCATTTTTCTGTGTCTATAGGCTAGCAGTGCTTTTGGAAATTAGAGACTTTGGAATATGGAAAATGAGCTGAAGAGATAATTGAAGGAAGCAATAAAACATGAATATGTTAAAATAGGGGATGGATGAACTCGTAGGCTCCGCCTTTTGTAAAAGGAAAGCATGCTTTCTCCAGAACATTTATTTTCTCTACCTTGGGAAGAAACGCATATATTAAACCACTGCCTGAGATATCTGGATGTTCTGAGGAGACAAAGCTACAGCAGTACAGAAGGACTGGAATGCAAAAGGACACAGGCCTTTCCCAGTTCTGCTGTCTGCTTTTCACAGGTGGCTCCAGATGGGCAGAGCCACTGCAGCAGTGGGAGTGGTCTGAAGTGGCTTTCAGGGATGAGGGACACAAAAAGTTTTTTGAGGAGAGGAGGGCTTGAATGGGAGTACTGCAGTTACCAGGTCCATGGTACCTGCGGGTATGCTCAGATTCATGACATTCCTATTTCTTTTTTTTTTTACCACATTGGGACGATGCTGGCATAAGGAAAATCAGGTATGTATATGTATGTAAAGACTTGCAGCTGACCATTTAACAAAATAATTATCAGAGGTTTATAAAGGCATTTACCCAAATTTGTGGCCGGAGTGAAAGTACTTTTGAGCATTCAAAACTGTGAGAAAGCATGCTGGGTTAGCGTAACTCTGTATGGCATATTTTGGGTTACTCACACAACCTACTGGGACCTTAATTGAGTACAACTGCTCAGAAAAAAAATCCTAGCATTACTGTGAAAGTTCAGTGGACATCACTGTTAAACAAAATGCTAGCGGGAAATTAAAAATCAGTCTGGAAATATTGTAATTCCCATAGATTGGTTATTTGTTACACCACGAGTACTTTGTTCAGTTCTGGGAACTCAGCTGCAAAACAGCTAGAGCAGGCACAGAGATCATCTGGAGACAGTCAATGCAAATGATTAGAGGCTGAGAGAAAAAAATTGTATCTGGGTGGCATTAAGAATAGACATGATAGATCTTTATAAAAAATAATGAATGGCACAAAGAAGATAAATCCTGCATTTCCAGTCACCTTTTTTTTTCGCAATTTCAGAACAAGGGTTCATCCAGTGGAATTAAAAAGATATAAATTTGAAAGTGATGAAAGGAAATACCAGCTATTAAAGTGAAACATTCACTGTCACATGAGATTAAATTTAGAGAAAGGACTAGATTGTATAAAACATGTGTAAAGGAATAGAAACTTTAATATTTCAACGTGTAAGTCTGTCATTAAGCCAGAGGGACAGGGAAAGAATCATTAACAGAAACTCCTCTTTAGGCAAATTATTGTATTTCTTGAAGCTTCTTCTGAAGCATTTACTATTGATGGTCATGGGGAGAAAATATGACAACAGATGATACTAGTTCTCATTTGAGATACAAATTAATTTTTTAATCCAGGAAGGATTAATGTCCCACCATCACAGTCACCCATTTGTGCCCGAGTGAGCATCTTCTCCAGCTGCACATTTGGGTGTTCCTTTTTCCACACTCTGGCAAGGACAACATGATTGGGAAACTACAAAATGTTCTTTTAAAACTCATTTGCAAATCTGAGTTCTTTAGGGACTTAGGTATCTAAAGACATACCCATGTGACAATCTGTACTTGTATGATCCATGATCTAAGTAATTCTGCAAAGCACCATCTCATTGCAGGCTGATAAACCTCTAGATCACTGGTGCTGGTAACTCACTGTGTGGTTTATACTCTCAGTTTGAGGGTAGATTGACTATATGACCCAATAATGTTTCTTCAAATAGATGCAAACTCACTAGGTGAAACCCAACAGAAGCTAGGTACTTCAGAGGCAGAACGTTTCCATTTTTTAATATATTACAATCCTCAGTCAATTAAATTTTCACTTCAAGCCTTGCAGTCATTAGTTACACAAAGCTCCCAATTGCAGACATGAAGAGATTTTTTCCCCCTCATAATAATATAGACTCACCCATTTTAGATACACATTTTTCATTTCAGTACAACAACATGCTAAATGTGCCTGGCAAAAAGAGTAGGGACTTCATACATCTTGTGAAAGATGACAATGTGATAAGAACACTCATATCCCAAGATGTTCAGCCAACTGAAAACATACCTCACAGAGATTTGCTTATATATAAACCTGAATTATGCTTTCATTTGATAGTGAATTATGATGTCAGTACAGAGCTCTACTACACCTGTGACATTCTGTCCTAGGGTTAATTTTTTACAGTAGCCTGGAGGGGGGAGGCATGGCCAGACCCTAATATTATTTGATACCATCTCACACTATTGCCAGGGGTGAGGGAAGGGGACTCTCTCTCACTTCCAAGGAAAACAGCATCCTTTTCTGGTTGGATAAGAAACATGGTCAGGAAGAGCCGGTCAGTATTTGTTGTGGTTTTCCATGTAAATAGTTTCTTTGTCTTACAACTTTTGTTATTAATATTGTTGCTATTAGTGTTTGTTTTCCTATCTCATTGCTGTTTTTACTGTAAATTGTTCTTACCTCAGCCTTTGTGATCTTTGCCTTTTGTGCTTTCAATCAGAGGCAGGAGGAGGGGGAGTGAGCTGCAGACTGGTTTTAGTGGGACTACTAAACTGGAGAATATAATTCCTAAACCATGACACCTTCTCACTCATTTATAAGCTTCGTCATCCAAACAAATCCTCAGACTCGAGCTCTCTGCTTAGTACATGGGAATCACAGTTTTTTCAATGCTTTTTTGTGTGATAGAACAGTCTGAATTGTTCAAGTAGATTCACCAAACTATACTACACTTCAACAGATTCAGAATGTGCCCATCTTTTCTTGCCTCACATAAAAAAACCCAATTACTGGCTCACAGCTGGAGTCTGTGCAGCAATTTGGTACCAGCAATGGCTGTTCCCCTTCACATTTCCCATCCACATCACAAAACATGATGGTACAGCTAAAGCAACAGCAGAAAACTGTAACAATTACATTTCAATAGTCATTTGCCATCAACACTATCTAATAATGTTTTGTTCTTTTTTTTTTGTTGTTGTTTTTTAGGGTTGGGATGAATTTTCATAAAAATGCTGATGAACCACTACATATCCCACCCCAGCCCCAAACAACAATAAGGAAGAAAACAGCAGTTTAACAGTAGCACAGCTTTCCATGGGATGTGATTCTATGTCTATCAGTGGCATGAAATTGCATTTAGCATTCACATTGTTAGGTCATAGGTTGGACTTGATGATCTCAAAGCTCATTTCCAACCTTGTTGATCCTGTGATTCTGTATAGTTTGAAAAAATCAAACCAACGAAACCAAACCAGGGAAACAAAATGCTGCAGCTTCTAGGTTTAAAACCTGCAAAACTGAGAAGGCAAAGAAAGAGACTACCACTTTCCCTTTCAACTTCCTCTTTACTTTGAACATATTATTTTTTTGTTCATTGGTTAACTGCACATGAAGGAATTAATGATGCATATAGTAAGAAGGCCACTGCAGGCAGAATAGGTTGAATAAATGCTCCTGCATCACTAAGCTCTGTAAGCCTCAATAGTAACTTCAGTGATATACCATTAATTAATGATTACTGTTCTAAAACCAATTTTGCGTATAACAAATAAAGTTCCTACGTGAAATGTAGAAAAAAATCCAAACCCCAAACCTTAAATTATGGGAAAAGTCAATTGGAGAATCAAAGTGAAAAATGAAAACAGAATAAAATTTTTTGAAGAGACAGTAACTCCAGGATTTGAAGGGAACTTGAGTAGAAGGAAAACAATTCAGTAAGACAGGCTTTCTTTGGGGAGAAAAAAAAAAGAGTTCTGAAATATTATTTATCATTGAAAGAAGTCAACTGGTACAATCTACATTTAATTTTCAGTTTTGCTTCACCCCAATTTACCTGATATGCACAAAACATAAAGTCTGTTTTTATTTGTGTAATCAATAAGAGTCTAAGGCTGGTTTAGGTGCTCACTCTTCTACAGCTTGTGGCGAGAGCTCAGTATGGAGGGACCATAGAGAGGTTTTACTTTACAATTCATCCGCAATAACTAGGGTTGTATTCAGGATTGTAAATCCCAGTGGGGACTTGTAATGTGGAAGAAGAGAGTAGCTGTTTGAAATAGAATCACATTCAAACAGCCAAATACCCCCTTCTAGAACTTGTGCCATTGCTACCGACAATTATTCTATTCTGTGATGATGGTGCTCTATCAAATAAAATTTGGGTAAACCTGGTAGAAGACAAGTTCCTGAAAATGTGATAACTCTTTTGCCAAACAAAACTTATTTTGAAATGGATACAGCTGTTGAGAATAAACAAGGAATGCAGTGACTTCCTTTAGGCGGGTCAAAAATATGGAATCAACACTTCCGGAACATGTGGACATTTGGTTTTGTTTTGAATCGCATTTTTGTCCCTTGTGGATTCTCTGGAACTGCTGGTAGAGAATGACATTCCATATTGCATCCAAACTATTGCATTGCAAACATGAAATGGTTTCATTTAGAAAATTGGATGCTTTAATCTATACAAAGTAATGTCTGACCTTATTTGAGAAAGAAACCCCAACAAACCAGAAAAAACCCGAGAAAGTCCTGAAAACTATTTATTGTATGATACCTCATCTTAAAACATAATTTTGCATCTGACTTGTCACTTATGGTTCTGATGTTTCACTGGCTGGTTGCAGAGACAAAGCTATTTTTTACAACTTCATGCATGGCACTTTTAGCTTAGGTGGATGATAAGCTTTTGATTACTGCACTGATTCACAAGCTTCAGGGAGCATTCCAATCATCAGTGCGAAAGCTTCATTGACGTGGATGACAACCAAGGTGGAGGGATGTCCACAGGGTAAAGGAATGGTGAAACAGAGCCCTGCACAATTTTATATGGAAGAGTTAGAGAACACGTGATTCAACAGCTATCAGTTCCTAGAGGAATTCTCACTGCCTGTGGTCACATTGATCTTGCCCATGTCAGTGCTGGGTGAGGCTGTGGCAGATGTCCCACGCAGCTGCCACTGGAAACCCACTGGGCTCTCAGCAACCAAGGCATTCCCCCACTTCTGCTGTAGGGACAGTTGGCATTGACAATACACTTCCTAAGCTTCCAAAGAGCCTAGCTGATCGCAGAAAAATGTGTTAGTCTCAATACATTACTCATTTTATTTTGGCCCTATATGCCAGGCGTGTTCAAAATGCTGACGTCTTGAAAGAGAAAGAAAAGAGAAAGGAGTAAGAAATAGGAGGAAGGACAGTATGTCATAGGCATAACCAATTTTTCTAATTGCATTTCCACTACTTTTGCCATCATGTCTCCACTTTTTGAAAAATGTGTAATAAAAATACTGCTTAATTGAAAGGAAGAAAAACAAATAAAAACAGGGGTTACACAGAGTACCTTGACACAAAATACCTAAAAGACTTAGTGAATTCTATCTTTTTAGGGCACTCTTATCCTGGACAGTTTATATATTCCTAATAAGAACAAATCCTGATTAATTCATAAATATATATTTAAAAGCTCAGCCTACAGGGTTATAGAGTATTATAAGATATTGAATTAGGATACTGTGAATCTGGAAATCTGATTCAGTACAATTTAAAGGGAAATTCCACACTTTGGTAAGGAAGGAAGAAATTGCTTTCAGGAGAGATATTTTAACATTTCAAAGGACAGCTCCTGTCTTTGAAAGCAGCTTAGAGGTTTGAAATACTGGAGGTAGCCCCAGAGGAGATAAATTGACAAATGCAGGTGAATGGGTCAATTACACAAGCAATCTGATTTAATCACAGGAGTTTACAGCTTTGTCACTTTGACAGAGTAATAAAGAAGTTTATCATATCCTGTAGGTGCCGTCAGGCACTTTGGCCTCCTACAAACATGATGTCATCACACTCAAATGATTTTCTACGGTCATTATTAGTGTATAGTGTGGTTACAATGACTGTTTTTTCCTGCAAGGGGTAATCAAAGCTAATATCTTTTTCTCTGCTTTCTCCCTATGCCTATGAACACATCAATAACAGATTTAAATATATCAAGGTCAGTGGAGTTAAGCTTTCTTTGGAGAAAAATGTGATAATGGTACAGGCCATCATACTTGTAATAATTTTTATATTGTGCAAGTGTTTGCTTAGCTACTCCTAAGCCCAGGAGGCTGGATATGTAATGAAGATGGAGTGACATAGGGCATTACAGATCTCTTGGCAGATAATACAGCGTTTTACGCAGAATATGTCAAGCATTTCATAGGTATCTGTGTGGTTCTTTTCTTGATGAGGTGGTGAAGTGGCATTTCGAGAACATCCTCAGCGAACGCTACAGAACTGCAGTTGTACATCCCCATCTGTGCACTTTTACAGGCATCATTACAAATCAGGATGATACACACGCTTCCTGAGATTGCCCATCCAAGCAAGATAACCAAAGAGAATAATTTGCTAATTTTCCTCTGCACACCTGCAGTGTTATAGCTACAAAATGAAACATGCAGCATCTTATTCAAACTATGTGTTGAAAACCAAGTCCTCTATTACAATGAAAAGGGGCAGAATCTGGAAATGTTTCTAGCAATGAGCAGCTGGTGTGATCAGCTGTAAAATTTTCTAGAAGCAGTACTGAAAATGCTAATTCTTTTTCCCCTGTAAGCAGCATAGTTTGCCTGGCTAGCCTCTAGAAGGCTACACAGGGTGTTGTTGCCACCTAGAGTCAGTTCATCAAAACAGAAGTCCTGCATGCCTTTTTTTCCTCTCCACTTAAAGCAAAAGGCATCCTCCAACACACCCAGATACCACCTGGCCACTTAGCCCTGGTTTTTTCCACTACAAAAAAAAACCCACTCAAAAAAAACCCCAAACCCAAAATCTAAAAACCATAGAGGTGTGTTTCCAAAAAGTTGCCTACCTCTATGGGGATTTGTGGAGAATGCAAGGCATCCTGCAGCCTTTCTTTCATTAGGGTCTGCAGAGAGACCACTCGCACCTATCAGTGATCTTGACCTTTGAAGATGGAAACCAACTAAATCGGGAGTGACAAGTGCATGGGGTGCAGTGCCATGGCTAAATGTGGGGCTGCTGGGCTGCTTTGCTGGTGGATAATCTGGATCCAGGACCCCCATTCCATACCCTTTTCTTTCTTCAAATCAAACAGCTCACTCACATATCATTGCTTTTGGTCACACAGAGATACTCAGGGCCAGGAAGGAAATTAAATGCGGAGATGAAAACTGGTGGAAAATAAAGTCCCAGTGAAGCTCAACAACAGGTGCACATTCACAACTCTTATGTAGGTAGAGTACCCACTCCTACACTGGACAATAAAACTCTCACTCCTGAAACAAAATCAGTTTATTCACTACTATATTTTATTTCATTTTATTCCTAGACTAATTGGAAAACAGAAACTGAACAGGATTTTGACTAAGATCCCAATATTATTCTCATTGTATTCTCTTGCATCCATTTTTAATAATCTTTAATGCAAAAAGAGCTCCAAACATGAGCTTTTGTAATCCATAAGAGCTTGACCAGACATTTCACAAAGATAACTCCTTGATTCAAAACTATAGAAAGGTAAAATATCAGGACAGATAAGTAGTGAGGGTGAAGTGGTGGTGGAAAAAGTTAGGAAGCCATCTTAGGAGAAATTCACATTCTCCAAATGCGTGGGAAAAATATTACAGATCTGTATTGGGAAACCATAGATGAAAGAAGAAAACCAAGGGTTTATGAAAAATATTAGTTCCATCAATGTCTTCAGGCTGAATATGCTTTTCAGAGCAGATTTAGAATTCTGCTTGCCGGGATCACTTGTTATTGACATTTATCACTCAGAACCATCAAGAATAATTTATAATATAAACATTCAGCCTCCACCATCAGTAAGAAATGTCTCAGCCATGGCATATGTAGCTATGTACTGAAATATTTGTGGTATTTTTAAATTCATGCAATTCTGCTTTTTTGCTGAGGGAAGTTGACATTTTCATCGACCACTGTAGACAGCTATAAGACAAACACTCAGTTCTCTCCTGGAAATATGGCCAGGCTTCCTATGACTTGTTATTCCCCATATTCATTTAAGAAAAGCACTCACACTGACCAGTTAACTGTTGCTCAGTCTTTGGATGAATAGCAATAAAAGCTCTTCCTGAAAAAAAAATAAGTATTTCTTTCTCCCTTCATCCCCCCTCAAACTTGCCCATTCCCTTTCTGAAAATAAACAAACTAGAATTTTTAGTTTAAGATACAGTTTACAGAATAATCTGCAAGGGGAGGTCATCACAAACAAATGACACATCCGCTGCTTTTTAGGGTGATTTTGTCATTTTGAACCTTCATGAGACATTGATTTCACTTCTGCTTTTGGTTTTCTCTCATGCTTTTACACAGAGTAAGTTGTAACACCAAGACCAATTCAGAGGGTGAGGAGGGAACACAAGGGGCTTTTCAGTAATTCCCCCTATCCATACACAGTGACAGATCACAGCTTTTGTTTCACCAATCTGTTTTTACTGCTCTGCTTAGGCCAGCATGGAGCATTATGAAGGGAGGATTTTTTCCTGACATAATTGGCACAACTCCCTGAGGTAACCAAGCCTCCCAAGGAAGAAAGACTGTTCTTACCCTGGACATGAACACCATAATTTTAAAGCCAATGGCAATGAGATTAGTTAAATGAGGTGCTTTACAATAATAGTACAGTGACCCACAGATATGACAAAGCCATTTCAGACTTTAATTGGAAAGAATCTTAAGTCCTGTGAGAAATGTACTTCTTAGAAAGGCAGAACTGGAGGCATGGCTAGTAGTGAAAACCACTCAACTTGTAATTCTGCAGTGAAAACTGCCAGACCAATGTACTGGAAGACTTGGAATTTTCCATATTACACAGTATTGTAGGTAGAAAACTAGCTCCTATCCTCTGGAGGTCACCAAAGCAAAATTTTTCAAAACTTGTATTTCAGTAGTTTGTAAAATTTAAATAAAAATAATTACTTTACAGTTAATTTTATAAGCCTTCATTACCAAAATTGAGAACTCATGGAGCAGTTTGTTGCTTGCTGATTTGCTGAGGAAGATTGACCTTTGGCTCAGGTGTGCTCTCTAGAGTGTGTTTAATCTGCCTCATAGGAAACATTCAAGCAGCATCTGTTCTTGCTCAAAAATGCATGAACAAGCAAACCAAAACTCAAATCAATATAAATGTAGACCTCATTACATTTTAAATAGTCCTAAGGAGAAATTACTCACAAATGTTTATATCTAAAGCTTGAACTTCACTGAGACACAAATGCTTTCATAAAACAGTAAGGCTTTTTTTGCTATTGAGAAGCTCAACATGAATAAGAGTAGCAACCTCTGCACCTTCAAGTCTCAAGGCAAAAGAAGGTAAAGACTAACATGGGAAGTGGACTGAGTGAGAGGGGAGTTTATTTATAAAATGCTGGAGAAGAGAAAGATGGTAACTGCAGCTTTGACAGAACTAGAATTGGATGTGCAAAGCAAAACCCTTAGTCTCTAAAGAATATTTATGTAAGCCTTCCTGCCGAGTCCTGACCCTTCCATCACTCCTTCCCAGAGAAGAGCATCAAGGCATGAAGTCTAAGCAATGGCCACTTCTTTCTGAGCTCCTTTAATATCTCAGGCTGTTAGTGAGGCAGACTTGTGCAGAAATTAAACATAATCCTCATAATGGTAGCTATTTGCTGGATTTTAACATGATTTAAAAATCTGTGTTGTTATAAACTCAAGCACTTTCTTAATGCGATAATGCTTTGTGTCTGTCTTTGTCAACATTCATACAACCATCTAGCTATTCCTAATAACTTCTGAATCCACTGGGCAATTTCAGCTAAGATTAATAGAGGAAGAGTGGTTTCAAAAACATTGAATTCCTACCAGTTTTGTGGAAATAAGTGGCTAAGGAGGGGAAAATAATGCATTAATGCTCCCCATGGAAGTGCAGAGGTAGAAGCTCACCCTTCATTAAATGGGTGATTATCTCACTGAGCAGCAGCCATTAGTTGTGATTCTCATGGGACTATTTGCCATTTATTAGCTGCTCCTTTTAACACATGCAGGGATTGCTGCAGTCAGAGCTAAAGCAAACCTCCAGAAGCAGTCCAAAGCTGGCACTGGGTGCAAGGCTGGTGTCTTTTATGCTCTGCAGTGGTCATTTGCTCTGTGGTAATCAGAGCACATGACCAAGGTAACAAAGAGGAATTTGAATTACAGTGAATTAAGCTAAGTTTTGTAACTCATTTGCTGGAGTAGGTTTTTCTCTAGTTCCTTGATATGAGCAGAGATGATCAAAAATGCCAGACTTGGCCAATGGCATTGTCAGGATCCCAAGGGCACCACCAGCCCTGCTTGTCCCTGCTACAACTGCCCTGGGGCTCCCCCAGCCCTGACCACAGTCCAGGACCCTGAACTGTGAATCTCTGCCCCAGAAACGCCACAGCAGGACCAGTCTCCAGCCCTGCCCTGCCTGGCCACAGGCACATTTCCATCCCTACGGAGGTGCTGGATGGTGCAGCCCTGGGGCTGGGGCTGCCTGCGGCTGGGGCTACCTCTCCCCAGGCTACCCTGGACCTGCCACCCTGGAATTTCTCCCCACCCCTCACAGCAGCCTGACAGCCACTCTCTAAAACTACCAATGCACTTCTCTGAACCACATCATGGGATCAGTTCCCACCTGTACTATTCAGTCGGGCATTCATTTCCCTAGAGGAAAGGAGACACCAGAAGAACAAGTTTACAGGGCTTGTGAAAACCTTCTCCAATGCCTTCTCCAGCAAAGAGTTAGTGAAAAGCAGAGAAATGGAGGTCTAAAGACAAGGAAATTGGTATCAAGGCTCTTCTGGTGATCTCTTGGCCACTCTTGGTGCTTGTCTGGTTAGTCTGTGGTGTCTCAGGAGGTTTCTGACCTCAGCTGGTCAGCTATTCAACTAAACCTGATAGAGATCAAGAAGAAGATGCCTTGGCCACCACAGTCCACCTCCTAGTGAACTGAACTAGCCACAGACACCTCAGTTATGTCAATATATCAGTCTGGTGCCTATGGTGTGGGCACACCACTACTTCAGACAAGTCAGTGACAGGGAAATAAACCATGACAATGGGTGAGCAACTTGGACCAGGAGCTTCTCAAAATCACCTCAGCATGAACCCACATAGCCTGAGAATCAGGGCCCTCAGGACATAGGCTACTTTAGTACCTTCACATATTTGTCACTCGTTCCTCTTCTAGAAGGCCGTCAAGTTGTCTCTGCCCACTCTGCCGTCTAGTTCTATTAGAGGAGTCATATTCGTCATAGCTCTAGTGAAAACTTTCCATTTCTCATTTCTCCATTTCTCACTGCTTGTCTTCCCACCACACGTCACCTGTTTCCTCAGCCTCCCCCTCAAGAAACAGTGGTTCCCCTTTCCATCTCTTTTGTGCATCAGCAGTTTTGCTGATGACAGCTTGTGAGCAGAGCCCTAGCCTGAAAGAATGAGGGAGTCTGTAGGAGCTGAGGTCTGGGAGAGCCCGGTGTCCTGCTGTTTTGAAGAAAGTGGTTCCCAGAGACTTTCTGGGAACTCAGATGAGTGTGCTCCCTTGTCTAGTTGTCCTCATCCCTCACCTGCAGGCAAGCTTGGCTCCATTCTAGGCTACCTCCCATGGGGCTGCTGTTCCAGTGGCAGCTACACGTGTGGTGTTTCACAGTCCTTGTTGGGTGTTGCTGCCCTCCATTTTGCTGGGTCCTGCTGTCTTCCATGAGTGTGGAGCTCTCAGGCAGTAGATCTTTTCTTTGAAAGCTAAAGGAGAACAAAGTAGCAACCGTCAGTATATAGAAGAAATGTAACCAAAAAGAATGAACATACTTCAACCCCAACAGTGCTTATAGTATAAGGTCCCTTGTCTTCAAGTCATCATTTCTGGCTCCTGTGGAATGCCTCTGCTTAGGGCAGTCGAACTGAAATGTTTGTAAAAATGTCCTTCCAATCTAAAAAAATGAAGATCCAAAGCGTACCAGAGGGCAAAGCAACATAGCAGTGTATAGTTACCAATGGCTGTTTAGCTCAGCACTGTGCTTTTAGCTCCCACTTTTCCCTCTCTGGATGTCAGTGACAAGGAATAAGAGAGAAACCAAAGACTCAGCATGGGATCGCAGCAGGACCAGACCGGTGGTGCCAGGTGACATAACAGGAGATCTGCCAGAGGAGGCGTTTTGCCTGTCTCCTTGGTTTAGGCATTTGAATGGCTCCTCCTTCAGGGATCTGTGCCTGCAGCTGGGTACAGGGCCCATCAGACCCCTTCTAATCTAAAGCAGCAGTGACTATTTACATAATGAGTGGGCAAGGAGTCCTCAGTTTGCCCCACTGACCACTGTAAATCATTTCAGGGCATAGATAATGACTATGGGCATCCAGTGCAACTAGCCCAACATCCTGCTCCTTTAGGTCATGACACCTGAACTAAAAGATTTCAGGGTAACAGACACATGCACTGACAATTTCTTTAGGTTTCTCACTCAACAGACCTATCTCCAGGCTGATCCCAAGCTGCTGAGCTGGGGGAAGGCTCTGTGAGTGCAGTCTTATCTGGGGGAGTGCTGCGGAGCAGAAGGGCCTTACAAAATGACAGCCTCATTACCCTTGTAAAATCTTGCTCACTTCTGTTACTTTGGCTAACTGGAAAAGCATTCTGGGAGTGACTCAGCTAAACTAGAGGTGAAAAACAAGTTGCATAATTGTAAAATGATTATTAGAATCAATAAGTGCTTATACCATGGGGCTTGTGGTTGGTTACAACTGCTGCCTGCTCCCATCGCGGTCTCTTGTTGCTGGTTAAGCACATCTGTTGTGCCTCACAAGAATGTAAACTCATAACAAGCTAACAGTTTGAGAATCCTGGATTTTTGCAATAAAGGGTCTTTGCCACACCATCATGGAGATCATGTGTTTAATGCCACAGGGGAGGGACATAAATGATCTCATATCCTGAGGCCACATTCACTTTTGCAGTGAGTTTTCAGGAAGACACAGTGGTAGAGGACCACTGATGCTCCATGAGGCATACATCCATGTGGTTTTGTGATACTCAAAAAGGACTGTGTGGTGATTAGACTGCTGGATGCAATATCTTCTTGCTGGATGATGTGGAATATCTGGTCAGGCTCTTGGAGAAGGCTTGAG
Source organism: Acanthornis magna (assembly GCA_036785705.1). Lineage (NCBI taxonomy): Eukaryota > Metazoa > Chordata > Aves > Passeriformes > Acanthizidae > Acanthornis > Acanthornis magna. Next base: position 21,617,122 of record JAWUZG010000025.1, on the reverse strand, counting down.
AGAGTCTCTGGAGACAATGTACGGAGCAAAGACGTCGGGAAGGGAGGAGATGGTTTCAGGAGGCAAAAGGTGTGCAGCCAGATGGTAAACTGGAGGCCAGGAGTTCCACAGCAGCTTCATCTGAAATGCTGCCAATATCATGAACAGAGCTGAACTGGGAGAAGCAGAGACAAGCTGTCAATGACTGGGTAGGAAATAGCTGAAGACAAAGGATTTGAACTTGTTAAAAAAAGGGAAAACTTTCATAATGCGTGAGACAGATTCAGGTAAACTAAAATAAAACCAGCAATGGAACCTAGAAAAGATGCTACGAGATTTTTTTGAGGTTGAAGGAAGGGAGAAGCTGACAGGTGCTAAAACATCATTCAGGATGGCTCATATTCAGAGCAGGAAGTCAGGAAAACTTTATCTGAGGCTGAATAACAATAATTTGGTGAGACATTAAAAGGGAGAATGAAGAATTATCAAACAAGAAGAATCTCGTAGTATGGAGAGAAAAAGAAAAGATGACTTTTTAATGAAAGCCAGAGGTCTAACTTTCAACAGAAACTTGCTGGGAAGAAGGCAATTGGTCAGATGCTTTAGAATTGGGGTACAAAGTATAAAAAAAGAGAGGGAGGAGAAGCAGTAGAGAAGTGGTAACAGATATTAGAAAAACCTTTGAGGCAAATCAAAGTAACATGCTAACTTTGTTTACAAGCAGCTCAAAACCTATATAACCTGACACTCCTGGTCTAATTCAGAAATATGTCATATCAGGATAAAATCAAATGTCTGTATCTATTACATACTGAGGGAGATCGGAGTTGCTGACAGAGCAAGAAATGCAACAGTAGCAGCAGATATCAATTTCCCACCTGTATATTGGATAAATGTCACATAGGGGGTTGATGCTGCATAAAATGAAAATATTGTTTCTGCATGGAAGAGCCTACAAAATAAGAAGGAACATTTGTATTAGACCAGAGCAACAAGCAGAAAGTGGTTCAAAATGCCCCTGCTCAATATACTTAGGGAACAAAACAAAACAAAACAAAACAAAACAAAACAAAACAAACCCCAAACCCCCAAAAACAAAAAAAAAAAACCCAACCAAAAAACAACAAAAAAAACCCCCAAAAAACCAACCAACCAGAAAAAACAAACAAAATAACCCCCAACACCAAAAAAAAAAAAAAAAAAAAAAAGCCCAAACTTCAATAGAATTACTAGAATTGTAAGAACAAGGAGCTTCATTAAAAAGAAGCTAAAATGGATGCCTGAAGGCTAAAAGTTTGCATGGCGTCTATTTAAACATAGTATGTAGGAGTACGTTTTCTCTCTCCTCTGTGTATGGACAAAGACTTTGGAAAAGAAAAGCTGACACAGTTAACAGCAGGATAAAGGAATTTATTAGAAGTAGAAGACTTTCTTCACAAAATAGAAGTTGTGTCCAAGAATGGAAAATAGAAGGGATCATAAACTCCAGCAAGTTAAATGAAAACCACAACAAGGTCAGCCTTATAGAATCCCAGCAACAATTTCTGAAGACATAAAGGTCCATCAGTAAGGAGTCTGAAAGAAATTAAGGCACCATGGGACAACAGAAAAAGCCTTCACGTGAATAACCTATTAAAATAGGAAGGTAAATGGCTGTCGTCCACATTTGAGGAAGGTCTCTAGTGATGCTTGAGGGGGTTTTGTTCTTGGGCTCCTGCTGTTTAACCTATTTATAAATGAACTGGAAAAGAGGGCATAGGGTGAGAAGACAATTTGGTGAAGGCACAAAGTTATTACACATAGTAAGGGTGAGTTGCCTTAACTCTTTTCAGGCCAGACAAGTATTCTCTTGAGGTGTCAGTGCATGCCTGCCCTGACCTTATGCTCTTCGAAAGGCCTGGGGAAAGCCAAATGATCACGAGAGACAGCAAAGGAGAGAAGAGAGGAAGATCACTGTCCAAAGGTCAGGAATGTACAGATAGGGAACCAGAGGAGGATGCACCCCACCCTGAGGGCATCTGAGGCATCAGTGGACAGTTGCCACTGATGCTGTGCTGGGAGACTTCAGAGGAAAAGGGAATGGATATAGGCACCGTGGTCACCGGGACTCTTCACCAGGCTTCCTCTTTCTTCTGCTGGGGATGGTGGGGGAAGTTGATCAGGAAATCCCATGACTCAGTGGGACCACAGAAGGGGAAGGTGTAAAACAAAAAAAGAGAGGCCTGGAAGGTACCAGGAGAGGGGCCACAACTTGGCACAATGGGTCTGTGTGCATGGCCAGGTCCCCAGATGGCACACAATGGTCAGGGCATCCTGTAAGTCTTGCTGTCAGCACAGGCTGCTCCCAGGAAGAGCTCCTGACTTACATTCCTGGTGGGCCATGGAATAGCCTAGGAATACAAGGTGACCTCCTGGGATCTTTAATTTCTTTCACAGCATGTGTGTCTAGGGGAGTCGTACAGGCAAGAGAAAGGAGAGAGGAGCACCAGGAGGAGTAAACATTACCGCAGCATGATTTGGGGGCAGACATGCAGAACTTTAGACTTGTAGTAAAACAATGCCTGGCTGGGTGTAGCAAGGAGAAGCAAGATCCAAGAAGGACCTCTGTAAAGCTGGAACTATATGGGGACTACTAGTGAAGAACTGAGCAGAGATATCAGGAGCAATAATCTGCTCTTTACCTTCTGGAGAAGGCAGCATGGATCCTACATGCAGGGCAAGCAATGTAGAGTACGCTGAAATCTGCAAAGATTTCTGTCCAAGATGCCCCTAGACCTGGTGACACCAGCACCATCTACCAAACTGATGGTACAACAGAATCCAGAATCCTGTTAAAAATGAGATTTTAGTACATATCCCCAGTGGATACTGTGGTTTGAATGCAGCACCATGACCTGCTTGGCTACCTGATAGCTCACGGACTGCTGCTGCAGACAAGATGCAGTACAGCCTTATCCTAATTCTTACAGTGGTGTGTGTAGACTTGAGATAATCTCTTGCTCCCTTCTTGCTTAAAGGCAACTCCTAAACTCAACAGTATCTAAAGAGCCTTCTGATTTTGGATGCCTCCATTCTGGGTCTGTGCTTTGGGTCACATTTCAATTTCTACATGAGTATGCTTAATTCCTACCTTGACTAAAAGGGCTGGCACATCTCAGATGGCTCACTCCAAAGTCCAGGCATTTCAGAGGACTGGCTGTTTGTGTATAATTAATTGGGTGTTATTTATTGAGCCAGCAGCAGCAGACAGTCTGTAGTACAAAGCTCTGTGCCGCCCACCAGGTCACAGTTCCAGTGTTTTGGTTTCTCAGTATTGGATCGTCACTGTTTAAACAACAAAGGCAGTCCCTGATCAAACATCTGCCATAAAGGGGCAGAGAAGAGAACTTGTCCTTAAACTTTCCTCACTCCAGTTTGTGAGTAATCTACATACCTCTCATTAGCTGCAACCTGGAAAGTCTCCATTGCTTTTACTTGCTGATGTGGTCAGCGTCAAGATCTCAGCATGACAGGAAAATAAATGCTGTGGCTGCAGCTCTGCTGGGCCCCTAAAAGTACATGACTGCTCTGCTTCTGTGGCTGTGGATTCTTCTGTCACTATTCCTTCAGCTGACATTGCCGTGTTACACGCAGTATATTATTTAAACAACAGTTGTCTGCTAAAACATAGAACAAAAGGCTTCCTGGTTTGTCAGCTGAACCAAAGCAGACAATTTTTATTGCTGCACAGGAGATTAATAATAATAAATAAATAACCTCCCTCACCAGAGGCTTCACAACAGACATGAAGTAGATGGATGGACTTTATTCTCAGCAGGAACTTAAATGCAGTGGAACAAATGATATTTGATAATCATATCCCAAATACAGAAAAATCTGTGCCCTGACAAAAACGCTAAATGCTGTTTTGACATCTTTGTCTTAACCTCTGATCCTTCATTGTGGAGAGCTCTGAATTCCTTGTAAAGACCTAAGGTTTTGTTTTTTCTTACATGCTGTGTTTCCTGATGAACACTCACACCCAGGGGAAAATGCATGAAATAAGAAGCAAGCTTACATATATTTTGCAGGCACACACAGGAGTGAGAAAGCAGAAGAATCCACTACACAAGTATATGAGGGAGCTAGTACCTACCTGGTTCAAGGAAACAGGATATGATTCCATGAACAATGTTCTCAGGGCTCTATCAACACTGAAAAAAATATACAGTCTTGACTTTTTAACCTTATCCTATGAATCCGTCCCACATCCTTGTGCTTCTAGCCTCATTTCCCACAGAGAATGAAATTTCTGTGATCATGCCATCTGGCTGTCTATCAGTCAGTATGTTCTGAACCTGCTTTCTATCAAACTGACAGAGGGATCAAGGCTCAAAGAGAATTAAGTGCCTATGAAATTCATGAAAATCAGCAGCTGGGTCAAAGATGAAGATCCAAATGAGCGCCCTTGCTAAGGGAAAGGTAGGCAGAACGCAGCAGCTTTGCACACTGCTTGCTAATGTCAGTCATCACGTGCGCGGCTCTGGACTCGCCAGAGCAGATGGCGCTTCTTCCTCGGTGAGATCAAGGGCTCACGGTTGGTGCAGTGAGTGCTACGGGCGAGAGGAGGAGAGCAAAAGGCAATAGGACACACCTGTATGAAAGCAGGCCTCATTAGGTCCTCAGAACAACGCATTTAATGATAAACTTCCACTTATTCGCAGAACTGTGCAGCTCCTGCAGCTCCTGAGGGCCCTCAAAGATGTGGATCTGTTTCTCATGGAGAAGGCTGACAGGCAATCACTGCCTCTTCACTCCCACACCCGGACCTGTGCCGCAGAGCTCCCATTGCTTCCACTGCTCCGTGAAACCCAAAGCAGGTTCCTGGGCTCTGGAGACAATACACTTGATCTTTGAAACCACAGAAAGGATATTAAAAGTTAGGATGGAAAGTACAGCCCAGTTCAAAGTTTCCCTAAAGAAAAAAAATCCCTACCAGGGAAAGTTTATAAACAAAATTATTTCTCCTTCCCTAGCAAAGGGAGTGTCAGCTTTTGTTTTTTATATCTTGCTCTCCTGCTTCACGTAGTCTGCCGTGGAAGAGCAGCTGAGCTTGCAAATACTTCTGGAGGGAAAGGGCTGTTTTGCTTGAAGTTATGCCTGTCCTGAAGGGAAAAGCTGTGTGTTTTAAAGAGTCCTGTATTATAACTAACTGAGGAAGAATGTTGTTTTACATCACGTTGGCAAGTGTGTGCAGCATGTACATTTCCCAGCGCTGAAGCCTGACCCTTTATGCTTACCTTCAGTGCACTTCTGTGTGGGCAAAATTGCAGGGGCAGGAGCTTTCTGTGGTTTGCTCATGGGGGCTTTCCCTATGATGAAAAGGGAGATAGAAAAGTGTGTTGCCTCTTGACGAGTTTATAAAGGGTAAACACATAGCTCTGCAGGACTCACAGAAAGAGGCCCTTGGGTGAAAGCTGAGTTCTTGGAGATGGGCTTGATGTGTGACTGACTCATGGGGGCAGAAAAGTCATCATTTTAGTGGAGAACAGATGTGAAATATATTAACTGGAGCCCTCTTCTCGTTAAGATTTGCTTCAGCAGCCCCCCCTCTCACTTCTGTCTTCTCAAGGACTCTATTATTTCACACAGGAGAAAGAAGTGATTTTCTCTCACTCTCAAGAGATCCACTGAGTTTCATATTTTACTTGCACCTTCTAAGTAATAGATTGTGGTCCTGGTCCTTGAAACCGGAAAACACAAAGAGAAAAATAGAGCTTAGAGCCTGTTATATTTACCATTATGGTCAATGAAGATAGAAGCAAAAAGCTCTAAAAATAAGTGGGTTATTTCAACAGTGAGGCCCCCGGTGAAATTGCTGTCTGACATCCTTCACAGAACAGATTGGAGATTCCAAAAGTGTTACCCACCCACAGTGTTTACCCATCTGAGTTGGACTTTTGTATGGTGAGGACTTGTCAAACTGACTTCTCCTCACAACGTTTTCTAGAGGTGATTCAGATTCAGGGTACCCAGACTGGACTGGCTTCCAGAACCCTGGTTTTCAAAAGGGGCTGACCATAAATACTCCACCCATCAAATCTCAAAACCCCCCTGCTAAATAGCTTCTCTCCATCATGATCCCAGTAGTCTAAAGACAGCAGCCACAAGTGTTTTCCAAAAATAACATCAACAACTTTCAGTTTCAGGATTTGTAAATGCTTCTGTGGTCGACCTTGGACTTCCTCAAAAATTCTCCAGGGGGAAACAGCTCTCAAAGATCACAGGGAAAGGATTTCCCCTCCCCCCTCCAGATATCTAGAGGGGATGTCCAAATGGTTCCTCTTCTGGGAACTGCCTTGACTTTTTTCCATGATGAAATTTTCTAGCATATAATTTGTAAAATTGTGTCACTCCACGTGCCGTTGTTTGTCTTGAAAATGACAAAATATGCTAAGAAGAGACAATGCTCTACATCGTGTGTTGAGTTAAATGTGTAACTCTACTGAAACACAGTTTGTTTTGCTCAGCCATGCTGATAATTCCTGTTTAGCCATTAGCCCTGAGTCAAAGCGTTCCTGTGGCGCTGTGACCTGAGTTCTTAAATGTGGTTTCAGAAACGTCACATCATAAGGCCAACCTTTGCACAGGCACTGTGCTGCTAGAGCTGCAGAGAAAAGGTTGAGAGGTGATTTTGAGAAGCTGACAAGCCCTTTCCCCTGACATTTTGTCACACGAGAGATTCGTTCAGTGCTGATTTTGATGGCCTTCACACCAACCCACAGCGCCCCTTGGTCAACCTTAACTCTGTTCAGACCAACACAGCGGGGGAAAAAAATGAAAAAAGGGAGGTGAGTTGCTACCAGTGCAAGCGCTTGCAGAAATGGGAGTGACCTCACAGATTTAAGGGGAGGAGCTTTGGTTCATACATGCAGGGATTTTCCCTATGATGGAGAACCTCAAGATAAGCCTGGGGGATTCCCCAGTCTGCCTTCAGAAATAACGCCCTAGAAGCAGTCACAGCTTCACTCTGCTCTCACAGTCCGGCCTGCAAAGAGGCACGCTGCTGCTGCTGCTCTGTGATCTGAAGCAGTGAAAGCCATGTCTTTGGGAGTCCACACTCTGCTCATCATCCTGTGCAATGGTAAGTGGGCAGCCCTGCATTTTTCATTCTGGTCCTTCATGTTTGTTTTGTGGGGTTATGTTCTGGGAAGACAGGAAGGATTGTGTAAGCAATCTCTTTTAAAGGTGATGTGTACCTGTGCTTTGCAGTTTGGTGCTTGATCCGTGGGACTTCTGTGATGATCCCAGGCGTTGCTGTGAGGTGTGCTGAGGAAGTGGTGCTGCCTTGTAAAGTTCTTCAGGACTCCTCGATCTCCTATGAGACAGCATCTTGGTACAAAGTAAGGAAAAAGCCTAAGTAATTTGAGCAGTCTGCTTTGCTTTCCTACCTGATACTGGCTTGCCTTGTACAAAATGGGTTGTTTTCTGCACAGGCATCCTCCCATCAGTGCAGCAGAGGGAAAGCAGTGAAAGCATTTGAGCTGACCACAGAGAACAAGCATTTTCTGTGTCATTGGAGATAGGCTATTTGAGCACAATTCTCTGAATTGCTCTTGGCCTGCTTTTTTATCTAACTATTGCTGGCTTCTGTGGATCACAATTCAGGTGATGCCCCATGTACCACCTGCCAAATACTCCTCCAAAGAGAAGTATTGCAGGATTTTCTTCAGACCAAAAAATGGTATTTAAGCCTTTCAACATCAATGCTGTTGCTCTTGTTTTTTATTCTCCTCCAAACAGGAGCTGACTTTTTTCTTTGAAATAGAACTAAAAACGTACTTGCTATTCTTTGGGAAGATTTGAATAGTGGGGTTGGCATAAGGGCAGGGGGTGCATGGAAGGCAGATGAAGAGCTAGAAATTCTGAGTTATCTTGTCGCAGTCACGAAGTAAAAATCACATCTTGACTGCTCTGATTCAGAGTTTCTATCTCCAGGGCAGGAGAGCCCTGCTGACCACCCGTGTGCAGGAGGGGTTACAGGAATCAATCAGCTAATGAGCAGAAAAGTCCTGCTCAACATTATCAAGATGAAATTTCTTAGAGAGGTAGAATTGCCCAGTGGTGGAAGACATGGCTGTTGGCAAGCTGTGTTTGCATCCCAGTGCAGAGCTTCAGCTTATGGTGTGAACCAAATTAACAGGAAAACAAGGAAGGTTTTGTTCTCCTCCATTCCCCACTCCCAGCCATACACTCCTGCTGCTTATCATGGGACAGTCCTGGTGGTCCTCTTGTTACCTGTTAAGTCTACACTCTGTTGCTTGTTATAATAGTGGAAAATCAATCTGTGAATAAAGATTTTGTGGGTTACAGAGTTGAATTACTTTCCTATGTGATGGTAGAGCAATGGAAGGGAAGAGGAAAAAGCCCTGTTTATGGTTGGTGAAAACTGTTAATTTATCTCTGCCAGAACCTAAAGCCACAGCCTTGGCTTCCTCAGCAGTTTGGTCAGATACAGTTTTAAATTCATTCCCTACAGTAAACCCACAAACAATGTTTGTAATTAGATAGGGCTTCTGAGGTTGAAACTTGCAGTGCATCTGAATTTCATTGCTGGTACAACAGTGAGCATCTGCCCACGCACTAGATGACAACTGCACCTCAAAAGAGCTGTTTTGAACATCTGACTGCCAACCTGCCAAGTGTGGCATCTGTAGTCTCCTCCCTTTTCCAAATTGTTGAACTAAGTACAGGTGGTAGACAGAGAGGAGAGAATAATGCATTTGGCTGAACTTTACTATGGGATCTGGGATATAAGTCAACTTACCATTTTTTGCTTTCTGTCTCAAAAGCTGGATAAAGATCCATATTTTCCATCCATATAAATGCTAATTATTTAAGGTTCCCTTTCTCCCACAGAGTCCAAGAAGGGCAGGGAGCTCATTGAAGGCAAACCATTCAGTCAGGTGGACCTGGAGGAGTTGAGCAGAAGTGTTATGGGGTCGGGAAGGAATAAACAGAGAGGTTGACTGGATCCCAGAAAAATCTCCCGCATAACAGTGTAGGAAGTCAGCAAAAACAAAAACAGGCTGAAGTGTGGGGATCCTCCAGAAGCATATACTTCCCCGAGTTCAGTGGCAGCTGGGAAGGCCAAGCAGCAAACAGCAGCCAAAAGCCATTCCCTGATGAAGGAGTGTAAGGAAAGCCTGGAGACCCACATCTGTGCTGTCTCATAGCTCTTTGCAGTTCCCCCTGGCAGGGGAGGGTGATATTTGATTATGCTTTTTGTGGGGGCCCTCTCTGGTGCTGCTTCCCTTTGCAGCAGTCATGCTCCCAGTCTAGACTGCCACTGCATGCCCCTGCCCTGTCCCTACAATCCCCATTGCCTCCAAGGTCTCCTTGCTCTTCCTGCTTCAGCTGCTTAGCTCAGGAAAAGACTGATATTCCAGTGCCCAGCATGACAGAGCCTTGCATGTATTTTCTCCACTGACCCAAGAGGTAACAAAAGCCTAGCTATTGCCAGCTCTCAACACAGTCCTCGGGGGCTGATGGCACCAACCATGGCACTGCAGTCCTCTGTTTGCTTGTCCCATGAGAGAGGTGGGAAGTGGGACAGGCAGGTGGTGACGCCAGCCCCAGCCGTAGTTCCAGCCATATTAGGAAAAGCAGAGCAACAAATCTAAAAAGCCTCTCCACAGGAAAAAGTAATTTAGGCTCAGTGTTTCATACTGAACAATTCTACTTGTGGGGCCAGCTAAATAGGCAGTAGCTTAAAGCTCTTTCTCCTCCCCTCTCTACACTTTGGCTCTGTGCTGCTGTCCCCACCCAACACTGCAAGAGGAGGCTGAGGGAATGGTGGAGTGTGACTGGGCTACCCAGCACAGGTAATTACTCTGTTATTTAAAAACAACTACTGAAAGATTAATCAATAAACACCACATATAACCCCAAAGGGCTAATTAAAAGGTAATTCCAACAAATGGTATGAAATTTCAGGCTGTAAAGTTCAAGCAGCTGTTAGGTGAAGTCTTTTGTATGAGGTCACTTTGAACTGTGAAGTAAATGCAAGCAATTAACCTTTGCTTCTGTTGCTTTAAAAAAAAAAATGATGGTGGCAATGTTACGGTGCTGCTTGTGCAGCTGTTTGCACAGGGCGTATGTTCTGAGAGCAAACTCCTCCTTCCCACTGGCACCTCTGTGTGCTCAGACCAATTAAGGGCCAGTTTGTTACAACCTGCTAAAAATAAAGGATGTAATTTAAAAATATTTGCTGTATAGAGAAGTAATTGTCTAAAGGAGTTAATATTCTGGTGTCAAAATCCAACTGAGTGTAAAAAAGGCTTGCATTCAATAGTTCATTTGCTTTTGCTAATGTCCCATACTGCAAAAAAAAAAGCATGGATGTGTTTGACCTGCTGTGCATCCAGGATCATTTGAGATAATTATTCTCATGCAGGAAGTCACTGTCTAAGTAGTTCTGTGCAGGATCAGGACCACAGTCAGTCAGCTCAGACAAAATGATTTTTACTTAGAAATGTATGAAGTAGACTGGCCAAACACCCTGGGGAGAAGGTAGAGCACCAAGTCTTCTTCCAGCTTGGTGCAGCTCTCATCCCATTCACTATGTGGCCATGGAAAAGAATTCATAATGATGATAGCCTTAAAGTGTGGTACGTTTCTAGGAGTGTTGGGCAGCCTGCGTGCCATAAACCCATATATGAGTCGTGTGGAAGTTTGCCAGCTGAGAACTGAAAACTAGGTCTTTTTTCCTAAGCACTCAGGCACTAGGAATTCTCTATGGAAATGCTGGTTTGAATCTCTACAGCCCACCTACAAGACAAGAATCTGGGTAATGAAACTTTACTTACCTTTCTGTCTCATAGGCCTCTGCTTTTCTCCTCATATTGAAAACTGAACAGTTTCTCTTTGTGCAGCACATTGAAAATGAGAACCACTTCATAAACCCTCATAATTATCACTTTATATTCAGTTTGAAAATCAAGTTTAAATACACACAAATGAAGTCCCAGTGGATATTTCACTGTTTTGCTCATGTGATAGCCAGAAAAGTCTTAATGTAAAACAAATCTTGAGGAAGAGGAAAGAAGGCAGTGCTTCAGGGGAGAGAAATCTGTTAACTTTATAGCACTTCCCTGAAATATATAAAATTGTGGCAGAATAAGAGGGGGAAGTCATATTACAAAATAAGAATAAACATTGTAGACATTTAATATTGACTGCACCTTCCTTCAGAGCAAAATACTTTTGCTAAAAGGGCATAGCTGTGATATATTAGCATAGGTAAATATTTGCTAAATTACTTCGGCCTAATTTCTAACCTGTGCAAAGAAATGCAGTCAAATGCTCCTCAGACATGTATTCATCTCCAAGTAGCTTTATCACATTGATGATTTAGACAGGAAGGGAGCAGTGGAAATGATTTCATGACCAAAACAATTCTTTTGCCTGACATGAGCTAGGGCTGGATGCCCTTAGCTAAAAAAAATACCAAACCAAACCAACCAAACAATAAAGAGTCTGTGTGAGTGAGTCAAAGGGCTTTTCCAGCTGGCTCATGTGTCACACATAACTCCTTCGCTGTTGTTTTGGGGTTGGGTTTTGGATTTTCTTTCTTTGTTCCCTTCCCCCCACCTTTTACAGCACACTCAGAGTTCACTCACATGTGCCCACAATTTATGTCTGTTATTTTCAAATTTAACTTTGGTATCTCTACATGACACTGTATAGAAACCATATGGATGCACCTTTAGCACTAATCGAATGTGAAAGTGCTTTTGTGCTGAAAAATACACCTATTAAGCGGTTTCAGCTCAGTTGCTTTTCGTTATATGTTGGCTATTGGGCATTGCCAGAATTCTATATATTTTGCTACAGAAAATAAATTCCTTCTGGCTGTATGTAGTTTTTAGCTCTCTATAAGAGTCAGAAATTGCAACTTGGCCATTATGCCTGGTATAATTTTAAACAAGACCATTTTTACAATCATCTCACTAGAAAATAATTTGATGTTAATATGTTCCACCTTTAAACTGACATCAGTTTTGGGCCTTGACCATTTTTATTGAAACAGAAGTGTTCTTTTATAGGAAAAGCACATTGGCACTTTGATTTACCTGGAAGACAATGTACCTCCTTAGTGTGGGAAAAGTTTGACAAGAAAAGGTATTTAATGAGAGCAGAGAACATGAGTTAATGTGAGAACTGCTCACTCTCACATGTTCATAAAAAAATTAAATATTAACTGATTATTTGGGTGTAAGTACTACAGCATGGGTGAATTGCCTTTTTTAGGGTACTAGCATGTAATGCTATAGCAGTTTTCAAAACAACAGCTAAAACCTAGCCAGCTAGAACTGAGGAAAGTGTTCCTCCTCCATCTTCCACCTTGTTTTTAGTTCTCTGAAAAAGATATATTTGCTGAGGAGCACTTAAATTTTGGGACCTTAATTATTCGATATATTTCTCATAATTCATCCAGTCAGAGAACAGAAATATATCAGCTCAGTGGTATTTTCAATCAAACATATCCTATTTTAATATCCACTGTATCACCACCACTGTTCTTATCAAAAAGCTCTGGGCTAGGAGAAACTTAATAGGAATCAGTCAATTGACTACAGAATATGTGTGGGAAAATCACAGCCTCTTTAGAGCAACTGTTTCCAAGCTTTTGGGAACTAGAATAACTTTCAATTAAACTCACTAAAAACAGACAGCTAGAACTGGCTGCTCAAGGCTATGTCCAGTTTAGTTTTGAATATCTCAAAGGATAGAGACTTCCCACCCTCTCTGGGCAGCCCATTTCAGTGTTCGACCACCCCCACTGCAAAAAACACTTTTTCTTTTGCTTAAGTGGAATTTCCTGAATTTCAGTCTATGTCCATTGCCTCTTTTCTTGTCTCTGAAGGCCACTGAGAAGAGTCTGACTTCAGCTTCTGTATCCCCCTAGCAATCAGGCTGAATGAATATTGATAAGATGACCCCGAGCCTGGTCTCCTCCAGGCTGAGCTATCTCTTCCACCTTCTGGTCATATGTCAGGTGCTCCAAGATATTAGTCCTCTTTGAGGCCCTTGACTGGGCTCCCTCAGATAAGACCAAATCTGTCTTGCACTGGGAGCCCAGCCCTGAGCCCAGCACTCCAGGATGTGTCTCAGCAGGGACTGAGCAGAGGTGAAGGATCACCTCACTTCAGCATCTGCTGAAGATATTCTGTCAGGTGATTTCTGAAAGTCTGCCACAGTTGTTGCTGAAGGACAATGTATATGTGACACTAAGCATAAACTCACATTTCTTTTGGTTTTTAATTTTCCTAATGGTTAGTTTTATGCAGATAGGCAGAATGATGTTGCCAGCCTGCAAGTCCCTGTTTCCCAGCAAAATTTTCACTTCAGTAATGCCCAGCAGACAGTGTGGTAACGAGGCCCTTTTTATGCAAATAGATTTAGTAGAATTTCTACCTGTCCCCACGTAAATCATCATTTACCTTTTGAATTTTGGTAAAGCTATTAACAGCAAATACGGGAGCAGGAGCATCCTCACTTTCCTCCTCCATTTGGAGGGGGGGAGCAAGGGAAGCTCAGCACTGTTTGCTCAGCAGTGAGGTGTAAAGGAAATGAAACACAAAGGAAAAGTGGGAAGAAAAGATTTTTCCACTGATTAAAGAAGAGGACGGTCCCTACACAAGTGGATTGCTGTCACTGGCAGCACTTGCTTTGATCCCTCTAAGCTTGTGTGGAATTAATTAGGTAAAACCCCCAGCATTTACCTTGGGCAGTGGTATCACCTGGAGGACACTTGGCATGAATTAGAGCTGGTTTATCATAGAAGCTTAAGCCACAAAATGATCTGTCTAGTGAGAGAGCCTGCCAAGTAATTCACAGGAGGCGGCAAGCAAAGTGGCATTTTTGTAATTTTAATTAGGTTTGGGGAGGGAGAGGTTATCTTGAATAGAGCAAGAGGCAGAACGATGACCTTACTGAACATCTCCTGGACCTCCTTTTATACAGCAGGGATATGAGGAGCACTCTGCAAATTTGCTCAGATATTCTCTCGCTACTCGGAGAATTTAAAAAGGGAGGGGGTGATATTTGTTGCTTGTTTTTTTGTTTTTTAAAGTAAGATAACAGGAGATAAGATTGCTGTGGAAAAAGGCTTGATTCAGGCATCAGAGAAAGGGTTGCTGTGACCTCTGAGTAGGGGTGGATGCACTGCCTGTAGAGGCTGGAAAAATGCCACCAGATGTCTCTGCAGCCTAAAAAATGTTGGGATGCTGCTGGGCACACAGCACCCCCACGGACTGCTTCGCTTGCCTTTGCTCTTCAGTAAAGAGGAGATTTAATGGAGGAAGAAAGGCCTGCAAACCCCGAATTAAACCCACACGTATGACTCCTTCCTCCTCCCCAAATGCAAGTTTTGCAACTCCCATCCACGTCACCACTCATTCCTCCACAAGTGAATGAGGCAGATTATGCCACAAAGTAACTTTTTCTTCTTGTTTTGGGAAAAAGCATGTTGTTAGTGCAGTTTCATGACACTGCTTTGCCTCACACGGAGCATGTCTAAGGCAAAATTCTGACAGTCTTGTCTGCAGGGTCGCCATCATTGTGCTTGCAACAGCAACTGAGCACCTCATAAAGCTTTGGAGGCAATAATCAATCTTATCTGTCACTGTTCCCACGAAGTAGGGAAGTTAAATAATTTACCCAGAATCTCACTTGGAATAAGTGCATGGTCAGGCATGGGGTGCACAGACTTAATTGAGTTCTCCCTTTTAGGGGCAGTGCTGATTGCAATTGCACACAGAAAGATCAAAGTGTTTTCTTATGCCCTGATCTCAGCCACAAGAATCACACCACCATTTACCACCCAAGACAGCAATTATTTATGCTGCCAGTGAATTACAGGAAAAAAACAAAACCAAATATCCCTAAACAAATACAATTTTTTTTTTTTTTTGGTGTGTGTAGCTCAGATCTCCTATCAGCAATTTAGGGCAACGCAAAGGGCAGCCAGGCTGGTTCCTTTTGTTGCCCTATGGGCAGTTTTAAATTTCATGGAGGAAGGGGGTGGTAAGGGAAGGGAGAATGGCAAAAATTAGATCTGAGGGAGGTCAACTATATCCACTTAACTGCTATTGACCTAGTTGTAACCAGAGCTGAGCCCAGCTTGGGTATTGGAATTCCTCTGGCCACATCTCTGACAATGTGCAGGGCCTGAAAATACCTAAATCCCTGTAGCACAGTGAAGTCCCTACAGCATGAAAACCAAAATACATATTTCTTGTCTTGTAGCTGCTTGGGGCTGAGTTTAGTAAGAGAAGCTGGGGAAAATTTACTGGGGCATTAAGGGGAAGAAGTTACTTTCTTCCCTCTTTCTGGGTAAAGTGTGGAAAGCCCCAGGAAATTACTGCTCTGTGTTTCAGTTGATGCACTAAAAACCCCAAAACCTTTCTGAGAAAGAATCTTTACAATTAAGGAAATCTTGTGCTTTAGTCTCATTCCTCAGTTCCTGAAAAGTTCCCCAACCTTCAGCTTGTTTTATACCCTTTTAGGCTGCAAAAATAGCAAAGTATAATGGAGCATCAGACCCATATTTCTCTCCAGACTCCTGAGTGTGCTTTCCTCCTGCAAACACATGAAAGGGAGAAACCAGATACTCCTAGCCTCAGTATGAGAAAATTGTGTTAATTTTAATAACTTACAGTGTAAGTGTTATACCCCGATGCAGTAGCTATGCTGATAGAAAGTAAGCACCAATATATGACCCAAAAATGTGTCTATTAAAATAAAATAATAATAATAAAACAGCCTTGGCTTACATTAGTTATATGTTTGGCTGAAATGCTGAGCCTTGGACTTATGAGCTGGCCCTGGCTCTGCTGGTCCACAGAAAGATTGAGTTTATTACTTGGGAAACCTTCATGGAGGGCAAGCTGCCTTGAATCCCAGGGAGCAACTTCGATGAATAAGAATGGACATGGGCTAATTCAAACCCTTCTCCCATCTTTCAAATCAACTTAGTGATTTCTCTCTTCTCTGTGGTTCCCAGCCAATTGTCATTTTCAGTGCATCCTATCGCCCCGCAGTATGAGCTGTTCTGGGAATATACTTCATTCCTCCAGCAGCCTCTCAGCAATGCCAAGGAATGTAGCTCTTCTGGTTACAATTAAGAAATTCAACATACAAATGCTCCCCAAGTGCACCAGAACCTGCTTGTGACCTTCACGCAACTGAATCTGAAGGAGTCGAAGCAATTTTTTGTTCTTTGGTTCCAATAATGAGTGGAAGGGAGGGAAGGGAGGAGGGGGGAAAACTTCCATTCCTCCAGAGAGGCAGCATGGTTTCAGGGGTCAGCTACATAGAAACTGGCACAGGGAAGCGCAGTTTCCAGGGCTGTGTTCCCAGAGGGAACTCTGGGCAGCGGGGCCGCTGGGAGGATGCCAAGCTGTGCTGGCAGAGCCCTCGTGCTGTGGCACACTTGCTGGGTTAGCAGGTTTAATTCTCCCCACTGCAGGGCAGAAGGTGCACTGACAGGGCCAGCACAGGCAGTGGTCTAGCCTCCCTGCCTGCTGCCATGCTCTCCTGGGCACCTCTGGTCCCCAGAGCCACTGCTGAGCACCTGGAGAGGGCTGTCTCTTGCTGCCTCTGCTCTATCCCCGTGGACTGTCTCTTTTGGTCTGAACTCTTCTGGGGCCCCTGCACAGGCCCACTGAGAGCAGACTCTACCCTCCCCTCTGTCATGGTGCTGTCCAGGTGAGGCTGCTTAAGAAGTTATTACACAATAGTTCTGTAATTCCTATTTATATATAGAGTCAATTTAAGCAAAAACCCATGTACTTTTAGAGTGTGAGCATGAACGTATCAAATGAGTTTGAGGTTGTGCTCCCCTCTGCTTCTCTTCAGCCTCTGTGTTTTCAGCCATAAGCCAGCTTTAAAATTTTCTTTACCCTAAAACTGAGGATGACACTGTTGCCCAAGAAGGGAAATATATTTGTGTTTTCCAGATGGCTGGAGACAGCGAAGGAATCGCATGGGAAGTCCTTGATGTGGAATCTCATTATCCACGGGAAGTTGGGGGGTCCTTGGAGCTCTCCAATGACACCTCATTTTCCCTGAGGATCAAAAATGCGACCAGCTGGAACAGTGGGACATACAAATGCACTTTGTGGGGGCAGAGTGGAGAACACAACCTGAGCAGCACAGTCACATTAAAAGTAACAGGTACAGTAGAGAGCTTTGACTGTCCAGTGCTTCGCATGGCATGTCAGGAAGGTAACAGTTTTTAAATATTTTATGAACACCAGAGCAATGTAACACCTTGCTTTACATTTTAGGTTGCCCTGGAATAGAAGAGGACAAACTAAAAAAATACAAAGGCGAGCTCTTCATGCTGACTTGCCTTGGGATTTTTTACTTGCTGCTCATCTTCTTTACCTGTGTAAGTAATTCCTTTTCTCATAAGCAAAGCAAGAAACCCAACCAAAATACCCCCACTCATTTTTTCTTCTAGCACTGCTTTAACACAGCTGGAAGTCGGTGTCCATACTTAATTTATGATTAAACTCAGGTAAATGAGGGTGGAGTTCCAAAGAGAGAGAACATTTCACTCCACCCTGATCTAACTCAAACTATCAATTATTTTCCTGCACTCTCACTGCTCTTTTCTGCTTCCATTCTGTGTAAACTACCCATCAGTTTAAGGACACAGCAACAGGTCTTCTGGTTTAGTACCTAGGATCAGCATTTGCCCAAGATGGAGGTACAGGCCCCTGGGATCCCTTCCCCACCTATGGAATTGCTTTGTGTGGTGGCATGATGGACATGTCCAAGTCTACCTGCTCTTTGCCTCAGCTTCCACACCTGTAAATCAGTGGCAACCCCATTTCAGATGAGCATATTTGTGAAATCACATCTTTTTTGTTAAACAGACATGTTAAGATACACGGAAAAAAACCTCTTTGGGTGGTTTATCCATACCTTTACTGCTGGCTGGTAGTTCTGGAAAGGGAAGGGAGAGGAGGTATTTGGGAAGCTCACTCTGCAGAAGCAAAACTGTGCTTTGTGTGCAGTGGCAGTGAGGTCACCCCTTCATGCCGAGGTCTGTGCCACCTGGCTCAGAGGCAGCATGAATCTTGGGTGTCAGTACAGGGGCTGCATTTGTCATAAAAACCAAAACAAAATCAGCCCCAGCATTTTGGGAGGTTAGATTTAACTTTTGCTGCCAATTTCATATTTGCCTTCTTGTTTTGCTCCTCAGCAGATGAATCATAACTGTTGATCAGAGTATATCTAATTAGCTGCGCTAAATGTAGCTTTCCATGTATCTTCAGGGAGCAATTAAATTTATGCCTGTCTCTTTTTTAGATTGACAATTCTGCCAGTAATTTGTGCTGTTCAGACTAAAGTTTGACAAGATAAATCTTGTAGGAATTTGTTAAAATGGAAGTATGAAAGCAAGGATATCACTCAGAAGAGACAGATGCCCCATGTTATTCTCAGTGCCCTGAAAGAATTTCAGATCTCTACAGAAATCTCTCCCCGCCTTACATTAAAAAAAAAAGTCCCAGTTTTAGTAGAGCAGTTATAAAAAACAGAACTATGTAGTGAAGATAATCACTCCAGTGGAATTATGTGTTTCTTACTTTTGGGTGAGGCCCTGTCTCAGGTATCAACCTAGCTTTCATCAAAATTTAATATTGACCCAATCTCACAAGTGAGGTTCATTATTTAAAATGCCTGTTAAGTTCTTACAGGCTGCCTTGTCCCCTTCTTTAGTGGAGATTGTGCCTTATCTCCACTAAACTCAACAGCGACATTCAGTTTGGAACTGGTTGGCAGGACTGGGACTTTACTTTGACAACTTGATGAAAATATTTCAGGCACTGGCTTGCATTGAAGGCAGGTGGAAGCACACTTGCAAGAGCTTGCTGCAAGGCCCAGTCAGATGAAAATGGTAATCAAATATAAATTTCCTTTTTTGACTGAGGCTTTTGTCCTATAAAGTTCATTGCTTTAGCAAGAAACAGCAGTTTTTATTTGTACTGGGTGCTTCTAGTGACAAACAAGTGGGAAAGGTGTAATGAGCTATGGTTAGCAAAGAGAAAAAGGAAAACCTTCAAAAGGTTTTTGGTTTTTTTAAATTGCTTTTCATAGGAATTCTCAGTTTTAAGCTTTCATTTGTGTTTTCTCTTTTAGACATGTCTAAGAAAGGAGAGTATGACTCCCAATTACCAAAAAAACAAACCAGATATGAAGCACATGCTCACCCTCATCAACGTACGTGAAATGTCAACTTTCCAGCATTTAAACAGCGACAGCACTTACAAAAATGAGCTTACTTCAAGTTCTGTCTAAGTTGATGTTGATGGCACTGTGGACTCATCAGTAAACACAAGCTGGATGGCTGAGTGGTATGGAGAGGAAATAAATGACAAGATGTGGTCTCTTCAGAACAGCCTGAAAGTGCAGGGACCTTGTCAGTGATCTGCTTGTGCTGGACAAGCCTTCAACAAACCCTGTTACGCACTACAGTAACTTTTGAGAGTTAGTCAGCTAAGAAATACCTTTACAGCTACACAATGTGTTACAATGCTGTTATGAGGTTGGTGTCAACTTTATTTCACTCTGCTGTGAAGCTCTCTTTTTCTGAGCAAGAACATGCTTCTAGTGTGAATGCTGAGTTATAGGGAGGCCATGGCTGCAGAGCCAGCAGATTAAGCTCTCCACAGGACTGATACCTCCCACCTTTCCAAAGCAAATACAACAGATGCTGTGGTATGAAAAGGTAAGTGCGTGGGGCTGTCTCTGCTCTGAGCCTGATCCTGGATGGAGTTCTTTTACTGCAAATGAGATGTAACTCATCATTGTAACTCATCACTGTGTTCAAGTAAACTGAAGAGGTAATTTCATGCTCTTGTACTGGATGGATTGAAGCAACATCCACTCTTAAATCTTAGAGGGACAGACAGGCTGAGAAGGCAGAAGATTTTCTCAAAATCTTTCTGGACTGAATGAACTTCTTATCTCAGCAGGAGAAATAGGGACGTATTTTCCAGATTAATCTATAGGAAGCTTCAATGAGACTGTTAATCTTAAATAAGAATGAAGAAGCTGTGATATTAAAGGCATGTAAAGATGACTTATTTTGTTGTTTACAAAACATGGAGCCAAAAGTATGCAACACTTCTGTCAGTCAAGTTACATGAGCGAGGACCAAAGCCATGGCTTGGAAGAAATCAAGCAACCACGTCTTTGGGATTTATTAAGGTCACTATGAGATACGGGAATGGAAGATGGGGCATATGAGCACCTGCTTTTGGTGTTCGCAGTGTATGTACGGGAAAAAAGGGCATGAGAAAAGCTGAACTCAGGCACACAATAAAGGGGAGAGATTTGTCCTTTTGGACCAGAGCACAAGGGAGATCTTGGAGTCTGAATTCAAGAATTCCCTCTGTTGGATTGTTAGTGCAGAAGGTGAAGGAAAAGGAGTCTACAGTGACTGTGGGTGCTTATGCCATAATGTCAGAATCTGAGCCCAGACATCAGAATTTGCATACTCTGAAGAACACAATCTTAAAAAAATACTTCAAGAACTGACCGGCAACATTAGGATTTTTAATGCAGCTTGGAATTCCAGGCTGTTGACAAAGAGATCTTTCTGTAATCCTTTGACTAATTTTGAAGTGTTGATGGGAAGAAAGCTGTACATCACTCAGTACTGGCTCTGTGAGCAGGGTAGATATCTGCATTGCTGGAGTCCAAGAGGCTCCTGGCCAGAATGACTTCTAGTTACAAGGGATATGCAAATTACTTAGAACATAGTGAAGTATTGCCACATTGCTTTTTTAAATTTTTGTCATTTTCACGTTTAAATGTGTGAAGCCTAAAAATTCAGAGGTAACCTACAATTTGGTTTTGTGTGCCGCATACGGCAAATAAACCCAGAAAAACTCCGTATCAATTGTGTTTTATTTTACAACTAGCATAATTACATCAAATAAGGCAGAGATCTGATTCAGCCTCTTCTGCAGAAGAAAGCATGCATGTGTGTATAATTGATTAAGCAATGGATAATTTTATGCGTTTCTAAGGACCTAACACCATTTCAATTTTCCTCAAAATTTCACTTTCTGTCCAAAGTACATTGTAAAACACCTGTTCCCTACCAAAAGGCAAGTCATTAGGGAAAACACAAGGGTGTTTCAGTCTTCTCACAGTCACTTTTAAACATGGCCCACCATCCTGGGTGACGTGTATGTTTAAGAGGCAAAAATATGGACTTAATACCTGACAGCCATAGTTTGTTGGGGTTTATTACAATGAAATCATAGAATGCTAAGAGGTTGGAATAGATCTTAAAAATCTTCTAGTCCCAGCCCTCCTGCCATGGGCAGGGACATCTCCCACTACACCAGGTTGCCCAAGGCCTTATCCAACCTGGCTTTGAACACTGTCGGGGATGGGGCATCTGCAACCTCCCTGGGCAACCTTTTCCAGGGTCTCACCACCCTCACAGTAAAATATTTCTTCCTAATCTCTACCCTATATTTCCCGTCTTTCTATTTGTACCCATTAGTTCTTGTCCTATCGCTACAGTTCCTGACAAAGAGTTCCTCTTTGGCTTCCCTGTAGGTCCACTTCAGATACCAGAGGGTTGCTATGAGGTGTGCACAAAACTTTCCCTTCTCCAGGCTGAAAAGCCCTAATTATTTTAGCCTGTCTTTGTCGGGGAGGAGCTCCAGTGCTCTTTATCAATTCTGTGGCCTTCCTCTGGACTTGCTCCAGTGGTTCCATGTCCTTTTTATGTTGGGACCCCATAGCTGGATGCAGCACTCCAGGTGAGGTCTCTCCAGAGCAGAGCAGAGAGGGAGAATCCCCTCCCTGACCCTGGGGCACTACATTCCCCACCAGCTCGTCCCTGCTGGTGAGCACAAGGTCCAGCATGGCACCTCTCCTTGTTGGCTCCTCAAACACCAGTGTAAGGAAATTGTCTTGGACACATTTGAGGAACCTCTGGGATTGCTTTTGCCCTGCCGTGTTGCCCCTCCGGCAGACACTGAGGAGGTTGAAATCCCCTGTGAGGACCAGGGCTTAAGAGTGTGTGGCCACACCCATCTGCTACAGAGGGCTTCATCCACACCATTCCCTGATCCCATGGCCTGTAGCAGAGTCCGGCTATAACATCCCCTGTCCCTGCCCTCCCCTCAATCTTCACCCACAAGCTCTCAGCTGGCTCCTCATCCTTTCCCAGGCAGAGTTCCAGACTCTCCAGCGGTCACTGACATGAGGGCTACACAGCCTTCTCGTCTCCCTAGCCTGTCTTTCCTAAAAAGCCTGAAACCTTCCATTCCAAAGCTCCAGTCACAGGACCCGTCCCACCACATCTCCATGAAGCCAATGATGTCAGCCCCAAGCAGGTGTGTGCACATCTCTAATTCTGCTTGCTTGTTCCCCATACTCCATGTGTCTGTGTAGAGGCTTTTGAGCCAGGCCCTGGATAAAGCCAACTCACTGGCTGGAGTATCTGGGATGCCTCTGCATTATCTTTATGTATTTTTAAAACATCTTTAAATATTATTCTTAGGAGCACAGAGAAGAGGAAGGAAGGGAAAATTCACTTGAAAGGAGTTGATAATTAGTCAGCAGCAAAGGCTGAAACACTTTGAAAATTATTTCTTCAGAAGGATAAATAGGATCAGATCAGATAGAACAGAAAGAAAAAAAATGGGACTTCGTGCAAACAGCTATGCCCATTTTTTTTTTTCCTGAGCCAAACTGTCTGCAATACAGAAGACTGGGCCTCAGGCATCAACACTGTGAGTCAAATTTCAGGCTTAG
The DNA here is from genome assembly GCA_036785705.1 of Acanthornis magna. Classification (NCBI taxonomy): domain Eukaryota; kingdom Metazoa; phylum Chordata; class Aves; order Passeriformes; family Acanthizidae; genus Acanthornis; species Acanthornis magna. The sequence goes on along the minus strand of JAWUZG010000025.1, from coordinate 21,594,307 downwards.
AAGTTTCAGGCTGGTTGAGGCTGGGGATTTGCTGTAGGCCCAGCTGTGCAGTAGAAGTGATCATGTTCAAGGCCACTTAAATGTGTTAAATTGTTTAGAAGAAGTAAAGAAGAGAGAAAGTCTTATGCCAAGATGCTTCACTGAATCACAAAGCTGGAGAGAAACAGGCAACTTCCTAAAGCAATGAAGGTGCCTGCACATCTGGGGTGTAAAGAATATTAAAAAAACCTTACAGCATTGTAGGACAAAAACTAACATTAACTGGAATTATTACAAATCAGAAAGAAGAATAGAAGTTTATATACTATAATGAGTCCAGCACTAACTGGAAAAAAAATTTAAAAATCATGTATTGGCTGACAATCTTTCAAAATGAGATAACCGTGTTTTTCAGCATAGTATCTCCACAGAGACAGTCCTTGCAGTATGGATCTGTGGGTCTAAGTAACCTGATTCAAAAATACTGCCCCAGCTAGCCCAGCATACAGGGGATGAGAACACGCACGTGTTCTTTAGACTTTAACAGTCCATTATTGAAGGGAACATGTTGCTGTATTGCACAATCTACAATCTGTTTTGATTACACACGATAATTGCTCTGTTGGACAAAGAAAAACTGTTTTTTCTATCACTCTTCTTATTATCTATGTCCTCAGTTTTGTAAGATAGCGTAATAGCATACGTGTGTGTTAAAACCAGTCTACATAATACTTTCTTACACTACTCTTTAGAGTGAGGAATTCAGTTAATGTTGATAAACCTGTGAGGTGGGAAAACCCATAATCTTTTTTTTTTTATAAAAGCTGGACATCTGGAAAACAGAAAACTCCTGCAGAAGTCTGGATCAGAATGAGGGAGATGAGTTTTCCGGACTCTCCTGTGGGTGCCTTAGGTATGGGAGCTTTCTTGTTATTATTCCTTATGGGTTTTGTAACTTTTCATTGTTTTTTTTCCTGTGATCTGCATTTTTCTACTGTTTTACGTAACAGTGAACTATCTGTGTTCAAAGATAACAATAAGTATTATATATAAAATTACCCATACAGAGCAAGTTTTTACACCTGTGATTAAGAAATATACAGGGAAACTCTGCATCACATGGGGAAATTACCCCAAAGAGAAATCACAGGAGTCACACACGGGAGCTGAACGAATATCCAAAATGGCAATGAGGGAAAGCTAAAGGGCATAATCCACAAAATGCTGAGTGTATGAATTATAGCCCTTAGCTAAGCCTGATTTGTGAGGCTAGTACTTACACAGCAGATAACCCAGGCTGACAATGACCTTGACAGCACTGCAACAGTAATATTTTCTGTAAAGGCTGGACAGCTTTCAGCCCCTTTCTCCTGAGCAGGAGCTGCAAGCACACTTGTATGCAACAGCGTGCACTGAAGTAATCCTCAGGATGTGCCTGTCAATGATAGGGGCAGAATATGGCTCTTTGGGCACGGCAAATGCCTCCCTCCCTTCTTTCTTCTGTCCTTGATAAGACCCATTTGAGGAACATAAAGAGCTTTTCCCTAGAGCATGAGTCCCTTTTCTTCCCTCTCTCACTGGAGCAGAGCAGCGATGCAGTGCAGAGGGGACCTGGTTCCAGGTCCACCAAGCAACTGCGAGAGTGACCTTCTCAACCAATATATCTGCCTTTTGGGAGTTGCAATTGATTTTCTTCGTCTCTCCATGTGAAAACAATGCTTCTACACTATGTTACAGCTACATAGGTGAATTGTAAGTGCTTTTCCCGCAGCTCCTCTCTGAGTAAACATTAGTGAAGATCTGGTTCTTAGTCTGTGGAGCAAATTGCTGGAGAGATTAAAAACTTACAAATAAAAGCAATATGAAAGTTTTTGGTTGATAGCCTGTTCTCTCTTCACTTTGCTGCCAAGACTTGTGTTTGCAGTACTCTGCTTTCCGCTGGCTACAGCTGATATTATTTCTGCATCAAGCTGCGAGAAGAGTGCTGTTAACTCTCTGGAGCAGTGATGTAAATCCTGAAAAATCCACCAAGGGAATGGGTGGTGGCAAGACCGACAGATCGCTGCAAGGAGTGGTGGGTCCTTTGAAGGCTTCATCTTATGTCCCACCCTTTGATGAGTCTTCAAACCCTTGATGGAAAAGCATGCTATGTCCTTGTAGCTGAGTTTCAAGTGCATCTGTTGCACTGCAAATGGACAGCCTGGGCTGACTCAAAGTGTTTGCTTTGTTACAAGCAACAAACCAAGCCCATGGGCAGATTGAAGGCAAGGGGTAACAACTGAGAGAAGAGACAGATCCTAGGGGAACGTGGCTTGCACAAGCCCAGCACAAGCTTGGGCTTTGCTCCCTGCAGAGTCTTTCAGCTGCTTTTGTGAAGGGAATAAGAACAGCCTGTAGTGGTTTGGGTTTACTGTGTGTTTGCTTTTAAAAATATTTGCACTGTGTGCCTCAGTTTCCCTATCTATAAATGGGAGCAATTTGGTTCAAGTGTTGCACTGTGTGACAGGCAGGGAAAGTGGCAGTATTTGCAACTTTTCTGCTTGCACCTAAAAGGAACTTTTTGCCCAAGTTGTCCTTCAGGGCAGAGAACAGCAGGCTTGAGCTGCTGGACATTACTGTTAAGGGAAAAAGTCCCGGCTGGCAAAAGAAATTGGATTAATAAGAATTACTAAGAAGAAAAATTCAGGAGTCTCTGTAAATGTTGGGGTCTAGACCAAGCACCTGTAACACAAATGTGCGACAGTTCCCACCCACTCCTTTTTGCTATTTTTGTCCCATCTGAATTCCAGCTCTGCCAATTCATTCTCACATCTGTTCTCAGACTTGGTATCAACACCGACTTAATCACATTCCTTCCATCTACTGAGCTGGAAGTGTAGGGCTATGCAGAAGCCAGGACAAATTAACCCCTTCCCTTCATTTGCACCAGCTAACACACCTCTCTTGCCATGGAGCTGCTGGTGTTTGGGAAGAACAGCCAGGAGAGCAGACGGGTTTGGGGAGGCCTTAAAAGTAGTGACCCAGTAAATATGAGGAAGGTATCAAGAAGACAGAGCCAGGCTTTTCACAGGGATGCATGGTGGGAAGATGAAAGGGAATGAGCATAGACTGAACAAGAGTAGTTCAGGCAGGAATATTGTTTTCCCTCTGAGGACAGCCAAGGAATGGAACAGATTTTTACAGAGGCGGTGGAGTCTCCTATCCTCAAAGGTTTTCAAGACCTAACTGGACAAAGCACTAAGCAACTTAGTCTGATCCCAAAGCTTACCCTGCTTTGAGCAGGAGGTTGGACTAGAGACTTCCTGAGGTCGCTTCCCACCTCAATTATCCTATAAATCTACACTTTCCATGGTCAGAGAACAGCTATTTATTACTACTCTTCAAGTTCATCACACTAGGAACGGACCACTCCAAGACATCTGCCCTCTGCCAGTAATTACTAAAAGTAACTCAGACAAGATTTTTAGAAAACAGTATGAAAAACAATTGTGGATTAAAAGAAAAAACAAACTATGGATAATTTATGCCTCAAAAATTAGAATGCAAGTAAAAGGGCAGTAAACTTGATTTTTTAAACTTTACTTCTTCACCCGAGGGCAAATACACAAGGATACATGGGATCCTGTCAGAGATACTTCTCTGTGTTATGGCTTTTCTCAGTATGAAATACTTGTGATGGTGGCCATTGCAGGAATTCACAGTCTCCAGCACATCTTGTATTTGAATTTTCAAAGTGTTCATAAAATGTGACATTTAATAAAGATGATTTTTGTCTTCTTCACATCCCCAAGCCTCAGAACTTTGTGACAGCAATGGGCAAGTAACTGCACATGCACACACAGCCTCAAGGAGCCAAGCACAGGGTCTCCTCATTTTTTGGGTCTGTGCAGCACTTAACCACACTGGGGTTTACACGTGGATAAAAAACCCCGAAATAAATTCCTAACCTGTGTCACACTGTGGAAAAAGAGCCAGCCTCATGTTTACACAGTCTTTGTCCTTGCAGACATCAGGTCTTGGGAACTGCTGCCTTGCGGGGCAGTTCAGCAGAAAGGACACTTCTGAGGAGCTATGAATCCACTTTCTTGGCTGGGGGAAGCAGCTTCCCCTTCTCCCTACTGTCTCACACAGCTCCCATCCTCAGGCTTGCAACGGTGCCCTTAACTTGCCAAAAGCTGAGATTCCTGATCGGATGCTGGGACCTTTCTGCTTGGATACAAAACACTAGTCCTGAGGCTATGTCTTTCAGCTAAGCTCTTTAAAACATGCATTTTGCAGGACCTAAGTTACCCAGAAACTCCTTATCGCTGCCTTATTTCCTAGGGGTAGTAGCAAGCCTACATTAAGGACTATGAAGTGCCCTTATATTACAGTAAGTGCTCAATATAAACAGATGATCTGTGTGGGACTTTTTGGAGGACACCTGGTACACAAGAAGAAATGAGAGATTTGTATAAAGTAAGAGCTCTTTTGTTAAGTGCACAGTGCAGTATCTACAAGCAAATACGGTTGCCAGGCCCTCTGTCCTACTTAATACATAAATACAGTCAAGTGGATTAAGATCCAGGCCATTGTCACTGGTTCACTGCTTTCTACTTAAAAGGACTAGTTAAAATGTTCCTTCCTTGGCAAAAAAGCCAATCTACCCTTCCATGCCACTCCCCCCAAAGCCCATCTGACAAGAGTAAAACAAGACAAGTGACACTCTTACTGCTCCTAAACAACCGAATTTGGCAAAGTTTGCAATGACCCTAAAAAAAAAATTCTCCCCTCAGTTCATGCTTCTTGTCACCTAAGCAGGTGTCAAATCTTCACACTGCTTCTTTCCATTTCACTCCATCTTAACAGCTGTAAGTGTCTGTGGTAAATTGTGCTAGTACATTTCCATTAACATTAGCAAAAGGAAAAAAAAGCCAATTCGGTTGACAACAACTGTCGGTGTATGAAGATTAATCTTTATATAGCATGCAGAACACAGATCTGTTCTACATCTTCAGAACAGCCTGTACTTTGTTTCTACTCCTTCTCAACAATAGCTTTCATGCAAAAAAGAAAAGGAATTAAAATAAAAATCACTGTATTTTAGCATTGCTATGTTCACACTGCTGTTCTCTCAGGCTTCACAATTCATGCTATAGTTGGCAAACTATTTCTCTTTCTGCTAGCAGCACAAGCGACAAGTGGAGTTACTCACTACAAATTCCTAGGAAAGACAAAGCACAGCTTTGTTCGACTTCGAAGAAATAGTCACAGGTTACCTTATTAATATCTTGTAGTATAGAAATAGTTAAAGCTTTTGCCACATTAAATAGCAACACATAACCAAGCGTATGGGAGGCCTACCCTGACATAAACACAGTGGCATGGCAAGCGTTAAAACTTTGTGTATGGTAAATTAGGGCTTTGAAAAACATCTCAGTTGGGAGCAATTTTGGAAATTTTTGAAACATGAATTACTGACTTTTTTCTCCTCCCCCCTTCAAATGGTCTGTGAGGATTGGTTGCCTTGGAGAGGAAAAAAAATAAAATAAAACGTCGACACTTGACATACTCAATCCATCTATAAACGTAAACATGCTTGAACTCCAGTTGAGTTTTTCTTTTACTAAAGAGCATGTGGAAGCAATTACCTGAATGTAGATGTGATAAAGAATGGATGAAATGCAAACCAAATGATGCCTTATTACTTAATATAAAGAGACTGTTCTGCGAGATCAAAGTTGTGCAGCACAAAATGTAATGGGCTTCACTGGAGAGAGAGGCTTCAGAGATTTGTTTAAAACACGGATGCATTTTGATTAAATGCTAAGTAGACAAAATTAGGGTAAGTTTAAAGAGTTTGCCAGTACCTGATCTATGATCTTCAATAACATCTTTTCTCTCCTCCCACCTTTTGCTTCTCTGTGCCATTCCCCAATGCCGTGAGGCTGGCAGTGAGAAACTTCCCTGGCTTCATCGTGGCTGGGGGTGAGAGCTACTCTAACCCAAGATGTGAAAGAAATGTCACCATCAGCACCCCCCTGCAGACACGGAAAAAACCTTCTCTGCACATTTGCATCGACCCCTTGCGCTGCAGCCTCCCCTGCCTCAGCCATCACTCCGTGCCCAGTTGCTACCTCAGCACATATTTCTCCTCTGAATCAATATGATCAGGAAGGCCAACGAGACAACCTCTCCCAGGGACAAAAGTACTGAAGCAGAGCAGAAATCTCAAGACTAATTTCTAAACATTTTCCTTCTACAGGCCATTTAATAAAATACAACTCCCATCAAGATCCTGCTTTGTACTCCACTACCTTCTCCAGTGTTAGATTTATTTCTCTATTTCTTTGTAGTGATTTGTATTTTTAAGAAGCTGCATGAAACAGACAAGGAGAAGGCATGTTGGGAAAGTGGGGTAGTGGTTTCTGTATATCTCCACAACAACATCTGAACTTGTTCTCTTGCCTTGCCTTCCTTCCCATATGCCCCCACCCTCCCTCTGCCCGGGAGCTGCTGCTTATTGCTTTTGCCCAAATGTTGTTTCTGATCGTGTAGATTTGATCATCGTCTTTGTCTGAAGTCTGTAGAGCAGCTCAATGATTGACAGTGCTGGGTCCCCCATAACATAAATCAATGAGCAATAAAGTTAAGTATCCAAGTCAAGCGAAGAGAAAGCAAACTGACATTGAACTGTAAGTATTAATTAAAAAGAAGAAAAAAACCCAAACCACATTTAACTAGGAACATTGGGTCTTGAGTTACTGAAAGGATTAAAAAATAATGCAAGTTAAAAAGAGCATGTACAGAATTAATGCTGCCTATCACCGACAGCATTAGCTCTTTAAAAGAAATAATATATGTTAAACTCCCAAAGAGACTATTTTCTTTTGTTTTTCAGTTACATGTGATAATGGCGAACATTTTGTGAATGACTCTGATGCTTATGCCTCCACTGAAACCCAGGATACTGTACCTCATTCATGCTTATTTAACAACCTCGTAAAGAAAAAAACCCAACAGCACAGTAACAAAATTACGATTGAATCAGACATTTTCTCATCTCACCAGCTGAAGGATTTTTAAGTATTGCTATTGAAAACTCATTGTTATGCACCATTTTTGCAGTGGCCACAGTGTTCAAAGCAGCTTAGGGAGCAAATATAAAACACACTTGCCACCACAGAGAACACAGAGTTTACAGTGGCTTTGATCATACAAGCACTAATCCTTTCATTTTAGAGGGGTTATTCACAGGCATAAATATTAAAATAATACCAAGTACTGGCACTGTCAGATCGTAATTAGATGTGAACATGACACTTTGCAAGACAAAAGAAAGGTGGAAAAATGTAATGATTGAGTACAGCTCACCTGTGTGCTGTAGCAGCTTTTCTGGTTTCCCTTTTTTGTCCTTTCCAGCTTGCTTGGAGTAAGAAACCAGAGGCCCAGAGAGAGCTAAGAACAATGGGGTGGGGACTGGTATTAGTGTTAAACTGGCAACAACACGGAGTAATGGCAGTGTGGCTGAAACAGCCATCAGCTGGGAGATGCACTTTCTTACAGCAGAAATTCAGCTTGCAGAGATGACCTTAATCATCTTACTTAAGCCTTTTAATCACTCCTTTTCACCACTATCTTTACCCCTCACAAAACTGCCCCCCCGGACAAATGAAGGATTTGAGGCTGCTCTTTTGCTAACAGATGAGCAACTTGTCATTGCTGCAGTGGGAACGGGTTCAGGCCAATATCTCCCACTGGAGACCAAGGCTGGGTTGGCAGCACCTCGTTAGCTCATTAGCTTCATTACCTGTGGCTAATGGTCAAGTCAGAATAACTTGTGGTTCTGTGGATCGTATGTTTTGGAGCTCATTTTGTGCCCTGCAGAGCACTGTCCATCCATCCTTTCATTCACTGCTCGGTTTTAAAAACAAAATCTGGTGGCTATGAGTTTGCACCACCAATAGAGCATGCACCACCACCTCTATTACTGGCGCACAGGCTCATTCTGGGAGATCTGCCTCGTTCAAAAAACACTGCATGGTCTTGTACTAGTGCGGCCTCATCTCCTCCTTCCTACAGGGCCATATGAAAGTGAATCGTTGTCCTTAAGGATTTTTTTTTTAAATTTTTTAAAAAAGTTTATTTTAATATTTCCTTTAAACTTTCGGATCTTTTCTGAGTTAAAATTTGGGCTGTGAGGTTTTTGTTAATCTTCCAGGGTTGAGATATCAGCAATTTTAGGGAAAGGGAAAGGTTTCTGTTGTGGAGATGGACTTCAGTTTAGTATGCTGGTTACAAACTTAGTGGTTTTGTAACAACAGACACTTCAGGGCAGGACACATCTGTCACTTAAAAAGCCCAAATACACAGAGTCAGTTTTGTTATGCCATTCCCCTTAAATTCTCAATGAAGTAAATGTGTGTTCCTGTGGGATTACTTCACAGCTCCAAATCCACAGAGCCTGTTGTGTGCTTGCAGCACCTGGTAACTGCCTTGACTTGGCACAGATGTAACCACCAGCAGAATCTGTCCCCAGCCTATGAATTTCTTGTGAAAATAAGGGGTTGAATTACCTAGATGAGAAACTGATAAGTTTCTAATGACAGCAGCTGAAAGACCTCACATTTGCAAAATGTACCAGGTGACCCTGAGTCCATGTCCATTTTAGGTGGCTGAATTCCTTGACCTGAGAGACAGATTTCAGGTGTTTTCACCTGACAACACCTGGTGCTTCCTGCAGGGGAGACCTGTGTGGTCTGACAGAGAGTTTCCATGTTAGCAGGTAATGGTTGTGCTGACAGGCTGGCAGGCAGAAGGAACTCTGCCTGTCCTGGAGAGGAGCACTCTGGCTGGCAGCACACCCACTCCTCCAGTCCACAGCCTGCGTTAATTGGAAATTAACTGCGTCCAGCTCTGGGGCCCCAAAGATAAGAAGGATGTGGACTTGCAGGAGTGAGTCCAGAGGAGCCCATGAGGATGATCAGGGTTTGGAAGCACCTCACCTATGAAGACAGGCTGGGACAGTTGGGGTTGTTCAGCCTGGAGAAGAGAAAGCTCCAGGGAGACCTCTGAGCAGCCTTACAGTGCCTAAAGGGGGGCTGTAAGAGAGCTGGAGAGGGACTTTTTATAAGGGCATAGAACAAGGGGAATTCGCTTTAAACTGAACATGGGTGGGTTTTGATTACATACTAGGACAAAACTACATATTGTGAGGGTGGTGAGGCACTGAACTGGTTGTCCAGAGAAGCTGTGGCTGTCCCATCCCTGGAAGTGTTCAAGGAAAGGTTAGATGGGGCTTGGAGCAAAGTGGTCTAGTGGAAGGTGTCCCTGCTCATGGCAGGGGAGCTGGAACAGATGTTCTTTAAGGTCCCTTCCAACCCAAATCATTCTACGATTCCATGTTTCTATGAAATCTGCGTGCTTGTCATGTCCCCTGGGGACTGACGGTGCTTCATGCACCCAAAGAGTGGTCCAGGTGGCCTTGCTGATGCCTGTGCTTAATTACTGAGTCTGGATCTGAGAGGAGGGATGTGTGAGGATGGGAGGGGACTAGGGCTGGGCATTGTTCTGGAGACAGCATTTGGAGCCTCTGCTCCCAGCTAAATAAAAAGCATCAGGTTGTGAAGGCAGCTGGAGGAGGTGCTCCATTATTCTCTGACATGGGCTGCTCTTCTCTGCTCTCAAGACAAGTCCCATGCCTGGCAACTGCAGAGTCAAGGCAAATATTAGACCCACTTCTGCAAGCAACTGCTTGTCAATCCCACGTGCCCCAAGAGGAACTGCAGTATCTCTTCTCCACAGGTGTGGAAATGCAGTTGTATTGTGGAGAGGCAATCTTTAGTCACTCGGAAATTCACCATCTCGTTTCCTTTTAAAGCATTTTCAGGATTATTTTTTTCTCCCCTGGATATTGAGAGCTTTCTTTAAAATAAAAAAAAAAATAAAACAGGTTCATCTCCAAGGAGATATGAGAAGCAGTTTTGGGGAAAACTAACGCTCAACAGAAGTCTCAGCTAACAACACGAACATGTGAAAGAAGGCTGTGACGGCACACGTGCCATCTCAACTGTGTGTAGGGTGCCCAAGACTCCAGAACTACTCTGTGTGTCCTTTCAGGCCACTTCACTGTTCTCATCTGCTTTTTATGGTCACATCACAGCTTCAGAGAGCAGACCTCACCCTCTTTTAAACTTGATCTGCACAGCCTAATTGTGTGAGGACGCAGCCCAGTCTGCAACATCGCAGCTGCTTCCATGGGGAATTGGATTTGTCAGTCTCTGGGCTGTGGTCTTATAATGTGCTATACTATTAAGTTTCTTTGCCTTAAGTTGCCAGCTAATGGAATAACCTCTTTGTCTTTATTAGAAAGAGTCCACAGGTTTATTAAGTTACATAATTCACAACCAATAGTGCAATCAATAAAACATTAACAAACATGTAACCTTAGACAAACCTCACATATCGATTTCTTTAAACATTCTCACAAAGCCTGCCTTTGGCTGAAAAAAAATACAGTCCCTGTGGCAAACCCCAAAAACACATAATGCATTAAGGTGTGGGCACTGGAGGACAAATTGAATTGGCTTCCTTGGAAATAAAGCTGGCTCTCCCCTGATCTCTGTGCATCCACCTCAGAATTGTTATTTTTGCAACTCGGAAGGAAGCTCCAATGTTTTGTTTTATGTTTCATCTTTGCAGGGAAAACACTGCATGTTGTGAAATACAGTGGGTACCACACTTTTAAAAATGAACATAAATAATCTCTTAGCATGGACAAAAATGGACACTGCAAAACCTGTGGTACCTGATGGTGATTAACCCTGGGGATTCTCAGCTGGTCTGTAACTAGCTGTGGTAGTATCAAACTTGGCCTAGCCCTGTGTCTGCGTTAGGTAGGAAGCTGTGTTTAACATCAGGTAAAAGCCTCATTTTTCTAACACAAAACCTCATGTAAATATATTTTCCAACTGTAAAAAAAAGTATCTAATGCCTCTTGAGTACAGTTTAGTGGATGATACTGATATTCCTGCAGTTATGCTTTTGATGCAATCAGGAGAGCTAGTATTGTGTTACCCCTACCTCTCTATTCTCAAGACTATGTGAAAAAAAAACCTAAATCATCAGACACTCTCTTCCAGGGAATCTATGTGCATTATCACACAACAGAATTGCACCAATGATAATTTCACAGGTAATTTAGAACTAGGCTGGAGGAAGTAGCAGAAAAAGCATCTCAGGGATGCACCAGCAAGGAAATAGAGCAGATGTGCATCTAATCCTTCTTCAGTTTCAGTGATTTGGTGAAGACATACATATGATTTCTGGAACAATTAAGTGCTTAATTTTTTTGTAACTTATATCCTTGAGCGGTACATTCATGTAAGGAATTCTTTTTTACTCTGGTTTCCTTTGAAAACAGAATCATCTACTCATTTTGCAAGACTTTGAAAGGTTTCTTGTCAAAAGGGATGTAGGTGAGATGGAGGAATAACGCTTCCCAGCAAATGTTGGGGACTAGTGTGCAGAGTTCCCACGTCCCCTTTGGAGACTTTATCATTTAACAGCCACAACTCTCCTTTATTAGATCACTATAAAACAAGTGCCTGGAGGGAGTCAGAAATGAATTGAATTTTGTAGATTTAAATGATTGTGTGGGACCTTTTTGGCTTAATATATACCCCGGAGAGGTTTGCTACTAGAACTTGGGAACTTTATAATAAGAATAATTCCTTAGCTAGAGATCTTTATCTTGTTACATTAATGATTCACTGGGGGGTTATGCTGGAAAATGAAGGGAAATTTTTAAAAAGGCTATTAGATCAAATGTTCTTATAGAGACATGCACAGAGATGGTCAACAAAGACTTATAGGCTGGTGAGACAAGGAGTTTACTGCCTTTGTGCTGCATGCACAGGGCAGCTGGCCATTTTAGGAGGTCCTGTCTGTCCTCCTGCTCAGGATTGTCTCCAGCTCACGATCAGCACTCAACAAGGTAATGTTTTGCAGGCCACCTCCTGCTTGTGAACTGCAAAATACACACACAGTAAGGGAATTCACGTAAGTAATGCCTATAACTACCTTAGCTTCAAAGGTATGGCCCAGACTCTGCATCCAGACCTATTTTTTTACATCTCTGCCTTTATCCCAGAGGTTTCACAACACTGTTCCTCAGCTCCAGCTCTGCTACGTCAGTCCCAGCATGGACTATTTATAGTGCCCACAGTTCCTGCTGGATTTAGTGGATGCTCAAGGTCTCTAAATAGCAACTGTGTGGTCTCCAAGGATGTGCCATTTGGAGAAAGCAGACTCTGCTCATACTTTGCCCATGCAAAGCATTTACTGCATCTCTGCCATTTATAGCTGCCACTGTAAAGGGTTTTGAAAGCCCTTTGAAAGCCTGTTTCTTATATAATGTAGTTTTACCTGTGATCACAACCCACCAGTTTTAATGATAATATCAGGGAATTGAAGGAACAACTACAATCCCCATGGCTGAAGCTAAGCATCCAAAAATAATAAGCTATTAGGAACATGCAGAGTGGCATTTTAGGCCTGAGGAGGGTGATTTTTTTCATCCAACTAGGGTGAATTCCCATTGACAGTCCATAGAAATGAAAATTGAACAACGCTGTAGCCTTTGCAAATCCAGGCAAAAATGGAAAGAAATGCCGATCACAGGGACACGCGCTTACATTTTGCTGTCAAGTCACCATCATGATCTGAGAAGAAATTGCTGGTAATGGTGAAATATATGATCATAGCCAGGGCCTGAATAGCCAGGAGCTGAATGAGACAATGGGGAAAGAGGAAGCATGCTGGCTTTTGCCTGACAGGGGATGCAGAGATAGTGGTAGCCGCCAGAGATGTCTGAGAAGCCCTGCTTGGCCCATTCACTAACAGCATCTGCTTCTCCACCTGTGAAAGTGTGGGTGTTGTCCCAAGTGCCGTACACCAAACTCCCTTTGGTCCTCTCTTTGCTGTTATTGCCTCATCTCCATGTCCATGATGGGTGATAGGTAATTCCCTTGGCCGCTTTCTCTCTCCCGTGCACAAATCTTCCAAGACAGCTGTAAAGTTGGATGTAAGAACCCCAGGGAGACCTGCGGAGGAGAAGAGCCCAAGACTAAACTCCACTGAAACAGATAGGAGGAAAAGAAAATCTATACTTCTGCTCTGTAACTCACTAGGAGTTGAGGAAATCCCATACCTCCCGGGATCAAGTCTCCTGAGAATGATGTTGGGATAATCCTGGACAAAGAGCCCTCCATGCTTAACATTTTTATGAAGGCAGAATAAGAGCATTGTGAAGAGTGTAACATGCACTTAGTATAGATCTGAAAAAAAAAAATGTCAAAGGAAATTAATTTAAATTCCTCTAAATGCAATTAGAGGTGACAAGATTTCTCATGGTGAGAGACTGCGTTAAAGCAAAAGCTAAAAGTTCCCATCCAGTTCATAAAGCCTTAGGTAGCTATTGGTAATATGAATTAAATTAATCAAAATGGGTAAAAGCTAATGATCCTCTTGGGAACAAAATTAGCTCCTTAATGAAAGAAATGGAGTTCAGAAATTATAATAGAATATTAGCAGATGTGCCCTTTGGAAATTATAAATTTGCAAAATCCCCTTATGTAGATATTAGTTTGAGTCAAATTATCACTAAATCTGACCCTGGAGATGTGATGAGAATACACACACTAGGATCTGTTCAGGAGGGCCTGGAATCCTCTATATCAGCAATTCTGCTGGGCTGGGTTGGGTGCCACAAAGCTCTTTCTCATATCAGCAACAGGGGACCATCAAACCTCCAAACTTCTACTTGTAATCTGCTAAGCTCTTGCTAAGGAGTCCTACTGCCTCGTGTGGTCTCTGGGCTGCTGAGAGTAATTAGGTGACTGGAGAGATTTTTAGGAGACTCACATTTCAGCAGGACAAAGGTAGTCCTTGTCCTTGTGGCCATTCCAGGCAGTGGATGTTCTGTTCTGGATGTAGGTCACCACCTTGTAACCAAAACATGAAGGACAGTTTATCAGTGTAGTGAGGAACAAGGGACTCATCAGAGATCCAAGACATGTCAAAGTCACAGAAAGCAAACAAAATCCCAGAAAACAAACAAACAAAAATATGATGAATTGCTCATGTTGAGACTACAAAGAATTTATTACATGTTTTTATGACTCTTTCCAGCCAAGAACTTTTCTCATCCATTTATGGAAAACATAAAAGTCACTGGGAGTTAAATAGGATAAAAACTAGATTTAAATCATCCTTACACATGCTGCTCACATCAGCATACAGCTGTTTTTCAGCATTTGGAGTCCTTGAAACTTTTAAGCCATTTAGAACAGCATGTGATTGGTATGAAAAATAGCACAGGCTTTCTTTTTATAAAAAGAAATCACGCGCTGGGGTGCTGGATGTGGGGACTCCAGAAGCCAAGAAAGATGTTTGAAGTGCCTATTGGCATTCCAGGATCCAGAAAACTCTTCCTGCCTCACGCTATCTCATAGCAATCCTGATGCATCCGTCCTGGGAACAGAACGAGGAAGACATTCCCTCTGGTGCAGATGGCTAATGTGCAGCACAAAGCATGCCTGAGTCCCCAGTCTGAGGATATCATGTGCATAGTTTAGAGGATGAGCTCTTCCTTTTATTTCTGTATTTATAGCACAAGCGACAGCGCTGTGAACTTCCTCATACTGTCCTGCCAAAGTTGATTCAGCTCTGCTTGGACTGTCAGGAGTTTGCATGCTCCACTCAATATGCCACTAATCATAAAAGGATCTTGGACAAGGGAAAATCCAACAGCCTTCTGGAAAGTAACTTGTCCCCCCCATCCCAGAAGGGAATAGTTCCCAGTTTGCACAAATAAGAAGGCAAACCAAAATCATTAGACAGGGACAGGAAGAAAAGGAGAGGAGAAAAAGAAGTACCATTGAAATTTGTGACCTTATGACTAAGGGAGAGAGGGGCACAGATGAAAGTGGTGGATTTGGGATGGTGTTTGGGAATCATACAATTTTAGCATCAGACAGAAATGTGGAATTCTTGGAGCTCGGTCTGAAAGGGCTTTGTGAAAACGGATCTGCAACATTCTTATCACCTTTCAGATAAGCAAACTGAAAGAGAAAGAAGACAGAGTAACTTTGGCCAAGTTTTAAAGAACAGGAGTCCTGATTTTCACAGATCTTTCAGGTTTCAAGAGCTGACTTGATTCTGAATTGCAATGAAACCCCCAGAGTCTGAAATTCTCTGCAAGGGGAATTTAAAAAAAGCCTTCAATGCATTTCCATTTGATTGACAGGTTTTGTTGTAATAGAAACTGAAACATTCTGTTTTGACTTTTTAAAGTTAATGTTATGTTATAGCAAAAAAGCTAATACAAAGTAAGAAAAAAAATCATGGCAGAGAATTGTTTCAAAATAAAAAATAGGTTTGGATGTTTTAACCTACATTGTCAGCACTTTTTTCAGTGATTTTCTTCCAGGAATCTACTGAAAGCAATCCTCTTCTGCAAACTGTTTTGATTTTTGATGGCAATACAGTCTTCCTGCGATTTTTCTGACCAACTGTGCCAAGAACAAAACTCTGACAACCTCCTTCACCATCTAAAGACACATTTTAAAAGTAAGAATGCTTTGATGCAAGAAGTACACCATTTTGCACCATCAGCAACATGACCTTTTTCCATGGGGTACTGAAATTGCCATACTGGGTCTGACCTGGAGTATATTCACTGATAGCTCTGAGTTGCCTGGTCTGGTTTTGAACCTGCTTTTAGTTGACACCTGCATTGTACAGTGGTAATGAGTACCACAGTTTAAGGGTTTATATATATTGTGACAAAACAAATTTTTGTTTATTTCGGTCTCGCTACTTCATATTTTTCATTGGGTACCTCATGGATCTGGAACTGACAGAAATAATGAATTCCCCATTTGCTTGCTACACATCACTCTGCAATCTGTAGACTTCTTTAATAGTCTCCTTCAGAAGTTGTCTCCTATCTTATTAATCTGAGTAATTTTATCTTTTCTGCAGAATTTGCCACTTCATGATTCTCCAGCTTTTGCTGAAAATCACACAAATACATACAGCAAGAACTTTGCTGCCCGATAAATCCCCTCCCTGCTGTGCCCCTTGTCCTATGGGCTCCATGAGAACCTCCTTTCCTTAAAGACTGGTAGTGAGAGATCTTGTCAAAAGCATTGTCAAACATAAGTTCAATACTTATCAGCTGGATCACATTTTTTCAGGTAGTTGCCAGCTCCTCCAAGTCTCCAAGTAAGACTTTACAAAATCTGAACAGTTCTTTCTGAACAACACGTACGTATTTTTGTGTCTAAGAATTCTGTTTATGATTGTTTCTACAAGCTTGACTGAGGGTTTATTGATCTGTAGTTCCCAGTGACGCCTGCAGTCATTACTAAAGTCTGGTGACATATTTGCCACTGTACATTATTCTGCAGAAAAATGGTAGGTTACACACAACAATTAGTTGTTGAACAATTTCATGTCTGAATTCCTTTACAACTCTTCAGTGACCTCTGCCTTGTTCTTGTGATTTGTCCAGCAATCTCAATTGTCGCTCCTGTTTTAGATAGCTCCTTAGGTTACTCAACACCAAACAAACTTCTGGTGTGAGACCCTGTCTCACAGGTAGTGAGTAGTGAGACCAATAATTTATTTCCTCTTGCCATAATGACCTTGTCTGTCTTCAATACTTCTTTTGCTTCTTGCTCCTCTGCTGGTTTCATTGGCTCTTTTTCTGCATCAAATGTGGTTGCATTTGTTATTGCCAGTTCTGCTGCCATTTTCATCACTGGTACCTTTTATGTTTATGGTAAAGATCTCCTGAAAATCTATTTTACCTGCTTAATTTAGTTTTAATTTCACATGCAAAAATTTATCTTTTCTACTTTTCTCATTTTAATGCTTATTTTGTCTCTAATAATTCTCTTTTACTAGTAACCGGAGTGGCTGTCTGAAGGGTTGTTTTTGTATTTATAACAGCATCTCTAGTCTTCTTGCTGTCTGCAAACTTTGCTTTCTCCTTCTACTTTTCTATGCATGGGGAGCTTCAGCATTAAAGCCCATTTGATTACAAATACTGAAACTTACTGTTGATATTTAGCACATGCGTTAATCAAGGGTTATTCAGTGACTAGTGCCACCTGAGGAGTATAAAACATTAATACCTATTGGATCAGTTTAATTTCTTTGTCAATTTTTTACATTTTTATTTCACCACTGTAAGCCGAAAAAGAGTAAAGGCAATAAATTCCTGATGAAACACATTCCACTCTCCTATTCAGGTGACTTATTCTCTAATCCACAGCACTTTTTAGCTCCCTAACTTGCTTTTCCTAGTCCAGAACTCGTGAAATCGAGATTATTTTTTTCTAGCTTTTTTACAGATCTCCCATCTGTCCATCATCAAACAAACCCATGTATTCAGTAACAATAACAGTGCTTTCGCACTTCAGAGACATAATTAGTGTGAGGAGATGTACAGTAAAGCAAGCTGTGGAGACACCAGCTCAGTGCATGCTATATGTGAGAAAGTTTTTCATCACCCCATCATGTGATTCTTTCTTTGGAGATTTCCAAACCTCAGCCCCCTTTTCTACATATTCTGTGAAAATGGAGTCTACTTGCTGAGATGTAAGACCTGATACCTGTGAAAATGGGTTCATGTCTACTGTTGAGGACTGCCTAGAATTTGCTGCATTTGGGAAGAGAAATAACTTCTGTTGAAATGAACAAACTTGCCCTGGAACCCAGTGAAACACTGCAGACAAGTTCCTACATAGTAGGAGGAGTTGAGACTCCTGAAGTTCAAGGTTTGGAGCCCCTTGGAAGTTTTTAACTCTGGTACAGGGCTAAAAGGAACACCTAGATAGTCATTTGCACTGGGAAATTCTTGATGTCTGTTCTCATTAGAAAGAACACTGTATTATTTTATTTATATATATATTAGCAAAAAGTGTTTTTAAAAGAGTCAGTAACTAACAGATACAGAGAGAATAATTTACTAAAATATGTGCTCCTTTGTTCATCTGGAGACCCTCTAGGAATAAAAAAAAAAACATCAAGGATAACAAGCACGCTAAATACTAATAGTCACAATCATAAAAAAATACATGCATAATTAAAATATCCATTTCAAGGCACTCTTACATTTGCTAATAAAAGTCTCCTTATGAATACCAAAATACAATTTTCCAGATAAAAGGACAAGCAAAAACCAAATGACATCTTAGCTTTATTTTCAGTGACCTTGCAAGATTTTGAAACATCTGACCTCCTTATCCTTTAAATGGATGTACGTAAATGATTTAGATAAAGATGTCAGATGTGAGACACCAATCTTGATAGTGACAGAACTGGGGAGAGAAAAGGTGAATAATGACCAATGTAACTGGATTCAGGATGAAGCAGATCTTTCAGGCAACTGGACCAGTAAATAGAAAATTATTTATATTAGAAGAATGTTACATAATAAATCTAGAGGCACTGAGCCAGGACAGGAAGAGTACATTTTAGGCAGAGGAGTAATTCAGAGTGATCTGACCAGGAAAGGAATTTTCTCCAGGGGTTACTTTAGCAAAGCCCTCTGAGCCATCCATCTGGAGTTCAACTCCAGCACAATAGGCAGGGGGAATTTGGAAGAATCAGAGAAGAGACTATAAACCAGGAGAAGGGATAATATTTCTGCATGAGGTAGGGCACTTCCTCATTTGAAGCATTGTGCTTGATCACCTTTTCAACACACACAAAAAAAGGACATTATTGCCCTGGAGTGGGCACAGCCTCAGCCAGCCAGACTGATGGCAGATTTTTGGAAGATGACTTAGGGGGATCTGCTCAGGGAGAAGCAAGCCCTTTCGAGCAACTAAATGAAATCACCCAAATGATCAAAGAGAGGGGCTGTCCTAGCTGCACAGTGGTGAGCACAACCTGTGACCAGAGCTGAGGACCTTCTGCTCCAGGCACTGTGCTTCTTGCTGCAAAGCAGCTTTAGTGTCTCACCGGGCCCTGGAAACCTGAGGCTGCAAATCCCTCAGTGAGTGAGAAGTGTTTGTATTCCTTTGAAATCCGTGACCAACTATTCCCTTTGGGGTTCACCAGGCGATCCCAGAAGCTGAGAAAAAGAGGAGACCAGACACCCAGACTGCTCCCAGTAGTTTGCTTTTCTCTGGAGTCTTTGACACAACAGACCCAGTCTGACCATCAGACACCACCATCTTCCTCCAGATGCCTGATGCGACGTTTTGGTGTGTGTGTGACTGTAGCACAGCCTGATGTTGGTATGTATGGGAGACACAAGCTCCAAGCTGCTTCCAGCTAATTGCTCATCTCCTTTAGCTCAGGCAGCGGAGGCCTCCACTAGGCAGCCAGGGTGCAGCCGAGCGTTATACTTCCAGCATATGGACCATTTAAATTCCTAGCAAAAAGAGCAGTTTAAACCACTTGATGCTCGGGTAGGATTTCTGCCATCTGGTACCCTGTATCTTCTGCTGGCAGAAGCTGAGGTTGGATGCAGCTCTAGGATAGCAATTTTAGTGTCATTTCCATACAAATGGCTTGTAACACGTGAGTTCAGGGTCAGGCCCATCAGAAAGCATTTGCCTTGCAAACATGTCTCCTCCCTATTGCTGCATATTGAGAATCCAAAGGAAATATGTAACCCTCTCAGGAACATTGCTGGTGCATCCACAATGTGGACCTGGCAGGGATGAGCCAAAGATCTTGATGACTATTTTGTTCATTCTTGCAGAAGACTGGACTAGGGATGATGAAAATATCCCTCCTCTCTCCTCACAACCAGCGAGAGCTGACAGAGGTTACTGATCTGGTCACTGGTGGTGTTTAGGGATCAGAAGAAGTCTCAAACTTCAGCTCATTTTGTAATGACTGCCAAGAAAGAGGCCTGTAATATGACCATGACACCACACATGAAACCTCATGGCTGACATACTTCTTTAACACACAGCAGAAACCCTGATTCATAATAGAAGCTCCTGCCTTCTCTACAGCCCCTGAACGTGGTCCAAATCTGCCCTCAGACAGAGAGCTCTGCTTGACATGAGCCCCAGCACATGTGCTGAGCAGGCACACATTCATGTTTTGGAGTCCTTCTTGAGCAAGGCACTTTAATTCTTTGGGGCTACAGGAAAAAGATAATCTTGCCCTTCCAATGCCAGCAAGTCTGCCTGTGTAACCTGATTCTCAAATAGTTTGCACAGGTAAAATTGAACTCATAATTCTTCCTTTATTTAGGCTGAAAAGTACATACATCATTCCCTCTTCCCCGCTGCAGAAAGGATCTCTCTATATTACTGATATTACTAGCTGCATAAAAGCAGCATTTCCCAGGAATTATTTTGAAGATGCCAGGTGACCATGTGTTGTTTCACACAAAAGAAGGCAGTGTATGCTCTGCTCTGCTTTACAAGGACCCTGTATCCTTCTTCAGACACACTTAGTGTCTCAATGAAACATTCTCAAGTGATGTTTGTCTGAAAGCTGCTCTGTGAATGGCTATGTATACTTCTGAGGGCAATTCTGATTTTATATCCCTCATCAGCTGAATGAGGTGCACCACCTCTTATGGGATATTCACACTTATGCCACACTTAAATTCACCCCGCTCAAAATGCAAATTGTTCCAACACCTAACATTAGCTCAGTAAGTGCTGAATCCAATTATCATTATTTAACCAAAGCTCATTTTGCATCAGTACCTCTTTCTGGATGTCCAATGTTATCTGTTTTTCTGTCAGGGAGACTGAGTAAAGCTAATTGCTGGAGTCTGTTTTGACCACAGGATTTGCTAGAAAGCCAGTGTGAAAAAACACTCATTATTTAACAATTGATTGTTGCTTTAGCTGTTCAGAAACCAGAGATGACAGTTATCCTACTGTCTAAAACTTTATCCACCTTAAAGTGAAGCTTTAAGTCAGAGTCAGCTGCTTAGGCTGGCAAAATGCCCATGGGGCAACCTGTGGGGAGGGAGACACAGCACTCTAAGGCAGGTATTTAACACAAAAAGGACTTGTGTCCACATCAGGATGAGCAGCTTCTCTCCAGGGACCTGATGGTTACTGTTTTGGTTTTGATGCCTGACTCATGGATTGAGTTTGAGTGGGTGCAATAAATGCCACTCCCAGCTGCTACCACCTTCCCACAGAACTCTCCCCTCCACCTTTGGTTTCAGAGATGGGCCACTGTCAGAGCACATCTGTGCCCTGTGACCCAAGGAACCCCGGCCGGTGCCACTGCTGAAGGCTTTTTCAGTGTGGGTGGACACAGAGGACTACGGGGTGAGATGCCTGTAACATCCTCACAGCGAAAGATGCACCAACGAGCATCCCCCCCCCCTTCTGCTGACATCTTTCACTTATCCTAATATCTATACAGTTATTAAAAGCTCCAGGGGCTTGTATTTTTTATTAACAGATATGAGAGAAAGGAGCCTTTGTTCAAGAGCTAAAACATCCACATAAGTCCTAAAGGGCCTTCAATGTTGATGCCTGCAAGAAGTTTTGCACCAGAGGTAGCTGAACAACAAATTTGACACAGATAATGGCAAAAGTGTAGAGGTGGGAAGAAAACAGGGCCCTGAAAACAACATCTTTCATGATTCTTTATGCATAAACCCTAAGCAAGTGTTAAAAGCACAGAAATAACTTTTTTTCTCTCCAGCTTTTATACCCCATATAAGGTATGGCCTTAACCTGGCACCGAAACAACCACAGATATATCTGCATCAGAAATGATTACCTGCAGCAAGATATCAGTGGATCTATAGTAAGAAAGCAGTAAGGTCTGAAGCTTCTTTAAATCCATCCACTAGGCTTTTCTGTATACTTTTCCAACTTCTGCTGCCTTTCGATGAGGTACAACAGTGTCACTTCTATAATTCTCTGAGGAGATGTGAGACAAATACACAGCTTATTTAAGCAGCCTTACTATCCATTTGGGGCAGATGAAAGCTTCCAGCTTCCTACCAGCTGGAAGGTGTTTGCTGTAACCCCCTGTCCACTCTCTCTCTCTTTCTGCCTTCAGAGACTGCCAAGACAGGAGAGGGAGGTGCTGAGGGGGTTTTTGCGAGGCATCTGGCACGGTGCTTGTGTGACAGGCTGGATCACGGAAAGACCTTACTTTGCGTGGCAGTTGGAATAAGAGCAGCTGTGGGTCCATATGCACCTAATGTGTACTTTAAACCAACTGTTTGTCTACTAGTTTCCAGCAAATTTCTTGATTTGTGGCTTACGCAGATTTTAGAAATCCCATTAATGGTCCCTAGATGCTTTTCTTTTTTTCTGTGGTGAGCCCAAGTAAAATAAATTAAATTACACTCAAGCCTCCTCACTTCACATCCTTTCATTAGAATGACCTTAGGTATCTTTCTTCATCTTCAAATACCCTGGAATAATGTGTCATTCTGACATGAATCTTCTTGTATTTGGTGTTTTCCCTTAGAACTCAAGCTGCTGGAGAATCTCAGGCTCCATCAAAAATATTTTTGAAGTAGATAAGTGGTTTTGGAGAACAGCTTGAAAGCGCAACTTGAGTGCAAGCTATGAGACCAGCAGCCAGCTCTCAAAATGAAGTCACACACAGCTTTTAGCTATTAAGATACACTTTCCAGCAGTCTCCTCACTTCTGAACACTCGTTTTGGATGAGCTTTAACTCTCCCCCCAGGTTCAAAAAGCTGCTGTACCCCCTCGCTCCCACCCCAGCATTCAGTGGGCACAGGCAGTCCCTTCTCCAGGCTTTGCCAAGGGAGCCGCCAGCTCCAAACTCAAGCCACAAGGCTGAGAAGACATCTGAGGACAAAGAACATTTTTGCCCTTCACTGACAATGTCCAGCTGATTCCCTGGTGCTGGAGCAGCCTGTGAGAGCTGTGGGGTGTAACCTGGGAACAGCAGTTGTGCTGCTAATAATAGAAGATGTTTTGTGGACTGGGTAATGACATGGGTCTGTCAGCTCCCACTCGCAGAGAGCTGGGGTGGAGAGCAACCACTTGGCTTTCTGGAATAATTTGGAAAGGCAGCTTCTTACTTGTGGGACAGAACAGCCTTCTCCAGAAGATTTTAAGAAGTTTGTAATGGAGGAGGTGACAGAAGTCCTGGCTGAAGGAAATCAGGGAATTTGACCCAAGACCGGGGCAGTTTTGGTCAATGGGCTATCATAATATCTCCTGTATAAGGAAGTCTGTGGGTAGAAACAAAGGTGTTATCAGAGCATTTCTGACAATGAATTTTTCTCTTCTAGAAATCAGTATGTTTCTTCCACCCGGATTTAACAGGAAAAAACAATCCCAGCTTGAGTTGTGGTTCACTCACAGCTAGATGGTATGAGTTCAAGTTCCCTAGTAAATGCTGTATGTTCATAGCCATTTCTGTGGAGCTTTGCTGACTTTACTCTCCAAAGCCTCCTGTCCAACCTTGATTTATTCTGCAGAAGTGCACAGCTGGCTTGCTACTTTTCCACTGCTGCTCATTTCTGGAAAATACAGCTTCTCTACCTGGGCTTGACAGCAAGTCTACTACTGGGTTGTGGTGTTAGATTTGGTGGGTTTGTGGGTTTGTCTTGCTTTTTTCCCCCCTCACCTTTTCTATCTTTTTTCCTTCTCTCTCCCTCTGTCAGAGTGGCAGTCACCATCTCGGGGATCTGGCACAAAAGGCTGGAGCAGCACGATGTGGCTGATACAGGCAAGAAGCCAGAACATTTTGTGTAGGTCAACTGTCCTCCTAGGCAGAGAGCATCCCTGAGCTCAGACATATGCCAGCAGCCAGCCATTCTGCTCCTCCTCCCCTCCCCAGCCATTCCTCCCCCTTCCCACCCAGACTTTCATGCTCAGCCCAAGTTGATTAAAATGTTGCTGCCATTAAAAAAGAAGGAAAAAAAAAAAGAAAAAAGGGGTGATGGTGGCGGTGGCGAAATTTCCTCTCAGCTGCTGCTTGTTGAGTTGGCAGGTTGCTTTTAACCTCTCCATGACAGAAAGCAGCAGTGAGCTCCGGCTTTCCTTTCCTCACTGCTGAAGGGCTTCTGCATGCACTTGCTTCCAAAGGATGCAGACAAGGCAAGGGGGGTGCTGGGAGAGTACCATTGCTTTCAGAGCAAAATACTATCCTTTACAGATAACAATGAAAAAATCTTGGGGGCAAAAGAAAAAAAAAAGAAAAAAAAAAAGAAAAGAAAGAAAATCACAAGCATGGTACACTGCCTTCCCAAATCTCCAAACACTTTCACCCTCCTTATTCCTTTTCTCTTTCTCACTTCTTGCTTTTGAGCTATCTGCATGGCCCTGGTTCTCCTCACACTGAAGGCTTGGTAAGATTTGGTTTCATAAGGCAGGGAAGCACTGGTATATTTAAAAATTAATTTATTGAATGTTCTTTCAGCCCTTCACAATTTAAAAGGCTCAAAAAAGATCACAAAAAAGCACAAATTAAGTTGAAAAGTCATTTTACAACCCTTAAATCCTCAGTTTTGTTTGTACTTCTACAGCTCAAGGCACCGAATAACCTCATTTAAGTAATTACAAGATTTAAGCTTGGTACGATATATACGGTGACCCACATTTTCAAAAATCAATGGAAGAATGATGGTTCTTCAGGTGTCTCAAACTGAGACTCACTTTCTTAGACCAGGCAGCTAAAAAAAGTCATTTATTGAAAGGTAACTGGCCATTTATAAGCCAAGCTGATTAGTTTTTTCATGATTAGTTACTGCAGTGTTTAAGACCAGAAATATTATAGGATACAGGAGATAAGAAATGAGCCACTTGGTGGAAGAAGACTAACAAAACTTTTGCTATTTCTTCATTAATCTGATAATAAAATAGGGGTTCCAATATATCTGTTGAACGACTTGTCATCTTAAAAGATCAACTTCTGAAGTTTTCAATCCATGATAATTCCTCTTATTTCAGTATTGATTTCTGTCCTCCATCAAAATGCCAATTTATTCAAAATTTCAAGGGCAAAAATCAGATGAGAAATTTCTCCTGGTAAAACAAAGTTTCATTTTACTTTCAACTTTAAAAACAAAATCAAAAACCTACTAAAAACCAAGAAGATTAAAATGAAGACTACTTTATTCTAAAATACTTTGAAATACAATGTTGTTACATCTTCCAGACAATTTTACTTCAATTATTTTTCCAAAAAGTATTTTCAGCCCGTGCTGGCAAAGTTGTTTGGGTTTTTTTTTTTTGATACAGCAGGTCTTTCCAGTCAAGAAAGGTTACTTTGGGCAAGACTGGGCTGGCTAAAACCACATGTTTGCAGGCAGACATGGGCAGGTACCTCTTGACTAACAGGCTACAGGCCAAACTCTGCCCTTGTAGGATCTAAAGGCACAGATATGTACGACCACAGGAAAAACAGTTAATGCATTTACCAGCAGACCCATTCCAGCAGCGAGCATGTTGATGCTGGAATTATCCAAATGACTGCGTGATGAAAGGATGTATTTGTTCAAAGCACATTTGCCTAGCTCACTAATCTCTGCAGATATCCTGTTGGGAAATCCTTTGAATCCAATACCTGATAAATGAATTTGGCAAGTGAATAAACATCCCACAAGCCTATTACTGAAATATTATGCACCTGTTACAAGAATGCTCCCATGCATTAATTTTCATGCAGTACCGTCCCTCATTAAAAATGCTTTTTGATGGAGTGTGAAAAGCTTTACTGAAACTGATGTTACCTTGAGCTCAGAGTTACAACCCCCATGCTCGGGTGTATCTCAAGAAAAACCTGCCTGCCATGGGTTGGGCTCTCTGCGTGGCTTTCTTCCCAGAGCAGCAGAAGTCTCCTACTGGACAGCCACCCTGCCCTAAACCCAGACAGACAGATATGCAAATTCAGTTGCCCACACCCAAGGTCTGTGTCAATTTAGTTTATCCTACTTGTGGAATCCCTACTCAGGCAAAGGCAAATGCTGCAAGTTTATGGAGCAGGGCTGTTTGCTTCGTGGTGGAGGGTCATTGCAGGCACTATTTAGGATTTTCTCCTGCTTGTGAAGCATTCTGTAATCTTTATTGTGGAAAATGGTAAGCATCATGAATGCTTTTCGGTGAATAAATACCCACCTTGCTGACAAGGACTTCAGCAAGTAGGCATCAGATTATTGGCAATGAAATTTATGACTTTAACAACTGTGCTTCATGGCTGCTTTGATCAGACAATTGATATTCTGGAGAGGTTGCCTCCACATGGAGATAAGCTTAAGCAAAGGACTCTGAACAGGACCGGTGAAGGAGAAAGAGTGAAAATTCCCTGAGCATGCCAGAGGGGAAGGCTCACAAAGACACACCATGTCGGACACTGGAGGGTAAGTGCCGGACAGACTTTCCAGATCATTGTTCTAGTAAATGGCTTCACTGGCAGAGATATTTCTATGCCATGGTTAATAATATTCGTGGAAGGTCACCTCTACATTTGTAAAAATGAACATCAGTTTTTCAAGGCACATACTAAAAGTCAGTTGTTTAATCAAGGAAGAACACTAACTCCAGTACCCCTGTCCACTGAAAAACTAAAAGCCCGACCTTAACTTTCAAGCCACTGGGGTCAACTACATGCAGAGAAATCACTTGCTGTCTAGCAGCTGAATGCAGTAAAATTGCAAACTTTTCATAGATAATTTGCAAAAGAAAGAGAGGCTAAATTAATTGAATAAATTATTTCCTGTGACTCACTCACTCTGCTCTAATTAACAGAAGCTTGTGTACTCAGCTCCTTCTGCAGTATCTCCATGGCTGCCCCTAAGGGTCAGAGTCCCTGAGAAATCCGTAATTTTACTTTCAAATGTGTTTTCATTAAGTTATAGTTGGAAACAACAACAAAAAAGATACTCTGAGGAAGAAAGGAGGAGAAATCATCAAGGGGACTTAGTAACGGTTGAACTTCAATTAGGGATGCCATCCCAGTTCTTTACAGAAATGTTTGGGTGCTTATCTGGACTGCTCACACCACCTGGATGAAGGGCTTCTCAAAAGCTCCACCTATCCAGATGCCACAATTCCCCTAATTAATCCTCCTTTGGACCCTACAACCCCACAGCTAGCCTGAGCACTGACGTCTCCCAGGATCGCTGCAAACATTATTAGCCTGTACATTAGAACAGTTGCCAGGAAATTAAACGGGCAGGCGCAGATTAGCTGGCAGTGGAGGGATGAGGAAATAAGGGAACATTAGTTCCCTCATGGGTACCAGCAGATGAGTGCTTGCTTATGTGGCATGTAACACACTCATTGCAATGCAGCACCTTCCCTGTCCCCACTCCCAGTGACGTGACTGAAGCCTCTACCCTGATGCCATCATTGTAAAGCTTTTAGCTACAGGGGTTTTTGTTTGCTGCTTTTTTGGGTTTTGGCCAGTTTTGGGTTTTTTTTATGTTCGCATTCAATACGGGAATCACTGACATTGTCAATACATTTGCTTTACTGTAAAATAAAGTGTCTGCTCCACTGTAATCCTCTGGGCTGGTGGACTCCAGAGAATGGCAGTGGAGAAGTGGACAGCCGAATTCCTTTGCTGGAGAGGACACTCTCCCCTGCAAACCAAACCCCTGTACCATGCAGAGGATTTATCAGTGAATAAGGAGAGAAGGGAAGAGAAGAGGGAAGCAGAGTGATTTGCCAAACCCCCCATCCTCAGTGAGGAAAAAGGAGCACATCAAAATATTAAGCCAAGATCTTTCAAAGATTTCAAAGAACACTTTGCTCTGAGCTCAGGTCAGTAAACATGTGGGAATTTTCAGGGTTTTGTGCATTCTCCATCCTCACCGCATACTTCAAAATTTCTCTCTTGACCTATTAATGGCTCTGCTGCATTCAGTGCCCCAGGGCCCTAACCCACATCAGAGCCCCCCATGTCCTGGGCACATGGCAGCAGAGACAGCCCTGAAGAGCTCACACAGTAATTAGGCAAGGCAGAATGAAGGCAGAAAAAGGAATAGCAGTGCCAGGAAGGCCTGGGGTCGCAGCAAGGTGGCTGCCTCTCTCACCTGCCACCCAAGAAGCAGAGAATGCATCTCCTGGCACAGCGTGAACTGTCCTCCTCTGCCAAATCTGCAGTCACACTCAACGTGGGTGCTGCTGCACATTCAACTCTGGTAGCAGTTAAATCCTCCTTCCGCAGAAAGAAGCACCACACAACCTCCTTCCCCTGCCTGCCCCGAGGAGAAGGGGAATGCAACTGTGCCGCTCTGCACCTGACCACAGACTGGCAGGCTACTTGCAGAAACCTGAGTTTTTTGCTGTTTTTCAGCATGTCAGGGTTTCTGCTCAGTCTGTTGGTAGAGAGTAAGTCTGAGGGGAGATTTTAAGGGAAAACAGATCACACAGAAAGATCATTTCCTCTTACAAAAGAACCCTGGGAACAAGAAAAATGTTACAATAACTGGAGAGAAATAAAATTAAACCAAAATTATTTTCTCCTGAAAAATGGAAAGGATTATATTCCTGGAAAAAGCTCCCTGTCCCTTTACACAGTAGTCAAGTAGAGGTCAAAGTAATTAATATCAAAGTATCCATGTAATAGGATGTGTAGAATCCGGTTACAAATACAGATTGCATTATAAAAGCATCTTCTGAAAAGAGACAAAATTATTCAGAACCACTCTCCCAGAGAGTATACATGCACAATTATGTCTAATCTGGGCAAGCTGTTGAAGGAGTGTATTGGTAACAGAGCAGTTATAAATAGACCAGTATGTTTCCTTGCTTCCTCTGGTATTGTTCTGTTGACTATTGAGACTTCTCCTGCCTGCACAGGCACAAGAGAAGAATTGGGCCATATGATTGCAGCAAATACATCAGCATGCAGGCAAAGCAGGTGTAACTTTGATCACTAACTCTCTTCTGGCTGTACTTTGTGTTGCTCTTGTCTCATCCTGAATTGTGAGCCCTCTATGCTCAGTGCCGCGCAAACATATAGGGTAACCTGCTTCTTTATTTAGCTTAGAAGTATGGTGAAAGTTAGGTTTGGTTTGGTTTGGTTTGGTTTGGTTTGGTTTGGTTTGGTTTGGTTTGGTTTGGTTTGGTTTTTTTAACCAAAAAGGCACATAGTGACTCATCATTGAACCCAAAATTTCCCCTTTTCAAGGAGATTTAAAAGGTTGGTATGTGTATGCACACACATTTCCAAATTTGAAGAAAAATTTAGGGGGAACCAAGAAAGCTTAGGCCAGCCACTCCAAATGGTGGCTTTATAGTAAGGACTGTTTGAGCTCTTTGCTTTGTAAATAACATTTAATCCATATACTTCCTTTTGCTTAGACAACTTGCGATATTCCCAGGTCTCTGCTTTCCTCCAGGCTGGTCAGTGCTGATATTGACATTCATATTCTTGAGAATAACACCATAACAGGTATTATTCTGCTTGATTCAAGAGATGTAGGAGAGTAATGCCCTGAATATGTCAAAGGGCATCTTTTTACATTAATGTTTTCCCTTGAAAACTGAAGTAGAAGCTGCAAAGATTGAAATCCAGGGGTATGTAGGAACGCCTTGACTCAGATTACAAATAACACTTAGAGGGTTGTTACTCAAGATGGAGAACTACTTAAGAGGGAGGGAGGGAGGGAGGGAGATCTGAGTTTCTGAAGTGCCAGGCTTAGTGGTTCTTTATTATTGTAAATGATACTGCTGCACTCCAAGTATTCCTTCAAGCTGCACAAAGGTCCATTGAAGGTTGGACAGAAACCTGATTTCAGACATTTTTCAGATAGCAAACCGGATAATCAGCTAAAGCTTCCCAAGACAAAGGTTTACACCCCACACATTTTACCCTTTCATACTGGTTTTCTGCTTCTTGTTGTAGTAAGTACTGTCCTGTTCTATTTATTACCCATGAGCTCTTTATCTGGTCTCAAAAGCTAATAATATGCTGCAGGGAACTGTTTTTATTCTCTTTCCAACTGTTCTTTTTTTTTTTTTTCTTCTCTATCATGCAATTAAATGCAAGAATCATGGAAATATTTCTATTTCGCATTTGTTTTGAGAACTCAAGCTGTGTGTATATGAAAGTAGCTTTTCGTACAATTTACTGATAAATACTGAATTTGATTCAGTAAATGCTCCAGAAACCAGAGATGTTTTTAATACCTGCCTAAACTTATATCATGTGCATAAGTGCTTTCCTTATTGCAAGTGACCTAAACTTTTTTTTTTAAACAAGTACTTTTTTCAGTACTAATCTGATTGCACAACATAAAAACAACAGCCTCCATTATTCTAAAGTTCTTCCTAACATAATAAAAATGTTTTTGTGTGTGCTTCTTCTCAGCTATGAAACAACCTCTTTCAACTGAAGTGCTGCTTATTACCTTCTTTCCAGACCTAAACAATCTTTCTGGGCTTCGTAATTAAACCTGTGTTAAAAGGCTTTTGTGATTGTCCACAAAATCTAATGTTTAGTCTTCACAGCCAGAGTTATGAAACTCAGACTTGCTAGATGCAGATGATTGAGGGGATATCTAAGTAAAACTCCTGTGACTGTATTAACAAGCTCCTCCTTGGACTGTTTTATCTCATCAGCTTGGTGAAAGTGTGGCTTTCATTATCCTGCCTTTGATTTGTGTGATTTTGTACTCAGGCATATAACATTTCCAATGCTGGCCACATTTAAAAAAAAAAATAGGGGGCAACCCCCCCCCCAATAAACAAAAAGCATACCACATTACTAAGAAAGTCTGAAAAAGATTTTTCAGATTTATATCATTAAATTTTTCATTTAGACTTCACAGACTGAGGCCAGGGGTAAACCTGGCCCTCCCACTTAGAAATGATGCAGAAGACCAACCAGGATTCAGGACTGTTCAATATTTCCTTGCCTTCTTTACTATCCTGATTCTTGATATACATAAAGTTGTATTCATCCTGTGATATCTTTGGCATCAAGAGCCAGGTCAGACAACACTAAAAAATATCTGCTTAGTTAGGAAAAACATCTTTTCTAGGCAGAATAATCTACCCACACAACAAAAATTAATGCCAAACTGTGCAATATTTGAGCTCTGGCAGCTGTGGCCCAGTTTCCATGTTGTGCATGGGATGGACACCATTGTGTGTCTGGGTCCTTGCTGGTCTCAGGGTAGCACCAGCTCTGCAACTTGCACTTCAGTCATTTGGCAGTCCCAACTGCAGCCCTTCCCCTCCTTTTCAGCACCAATTTCCTTTAGCATTTTATATTTTTCCTGTCTTTCTAGGGATTTTTCTCTGCCTTCCCATTTTTGGTGCCCCAGGGCACAAAGTTCAGCTCCTACCAGGTCTCTGCTAAGAGCACTCTCCCCATCTTGATTGTGCCTGCCCCTCTCAAACTCATCCCCTAACAGTCCCACCAATCCCCCTGCTCAGTTAGGACTCTTCCAAAATCAGAAACTACTGCAAATAGGGAAGAGAGACGTCAGAAGAGCAGTTTGGAAGTTGCCTTAAGATGACATCATTAGGTGCAACCCACAAGCAGCAGAATGCCAGGGGTGTACGAAGTGCTGCTTCAAACCCCACAGAAATGGCGAAGGACTGGCATTCAGAGCCATGCTGGGGCAGAGTCAGGCCAAAAGTCAAGGCCCTTTGCACCCCCGGGTTCCATACCACTGGGGACACCTGGATAAAAAGTGCTGCAAGTAAATTCTCCCCTTAGATGTTTATGCAAGAGTTAGTGGAGCAGAAATGTTGCCAAAAAGACCTCAGACAATACTTAGGAATTGTATCAAGTGTCACATGGAAATTACAGACACCCCCCACATGTTAATATTTAACCAAGAATTCAACAAATTTTGCACGGTCAGCAACTTCCAGCAACACAAATTGCACAGCGCAAGCAAAAAATCCTATTAAATCATCCACTTTTTTTTTCCTCAGGTTGTCTTTTTTTCACCTCTCTTCATCAACAAGTAGAACAGCAGCAATGTTGTTTATACTGGCATTAATCTACCCAGATGAAGTATTTGGAATAAAGCATCAAAGTGTAGAACTGCCTCTCAGAGCATCAAGAGACAACAGTAAGATCCTGCAAAGCTAATTCCTAGCATAAGGAATATAAGTAGGTAGGTAGCTGGAAAAGTAGTGGTTCCAGATGCAAGTCTCACTTCATGAGAAGAAAACATCTGGAGCCTTACCAAAGATAGAAGGTATTTGTAAGTGTCAAAAACCAGAGCTGCCCTTAACATGTCATGAGTTCCAATGCAGAACAAAAACTGAACCAAAAAAAAAAAATTCAGATATATTATATGATATGAAATCAGGGTATACTGCTGTTTATTTAAAATCCAAAGTTTACATATAAGTTAATGAGTTGTAGACAGATTGACACAAGAGGAATCAGAGCTGACATTCCCCACCTTGAATAAAGCTGATCCCTTCAGGCACAAAAAACAAACAGAAGGGTCTTTCAGCTCAACCTTGCAACCAGTCCCATGAGTTTCTGCCACTGACAACCTCAGGAGCACCTTGCCTTCTGCAGGGGCTCGTTGTGCAAAGCCAGATGTGGAAAGAAGCCTCACTTAGGGACCACAGTAGTCCAGAAAACCTTAACAAAGATCTGCCCTACAAAAATGAAGGTCATTCTTTCCTATTGAGTAAAGCTTTTTATACTGACAAGGTTTATTCTCCCCAGCTGCTCTGAATTCTTGTGGTATAACCCTGAGGGCTTTTCCCCCCACGTTTACCTGCAAAATAAAATTTCTGAGCCATTTCACGGAATATTTGCATCCCAGGTTTAACAGGGCTAAAGGCACTCATCCTTAGCTTGGTTTATTTCTCAGCCTTGGTATGGAAAAAAAAATCCAGGAATCATCTCCTGCCCCCGGTCACCTCTTCCCTGCAATGAAAGAGCAGAACCATTTCCTAGAACTACTCTCTCTTCCCCCAGTCCCTCTGAGAACCTTTTCCCCACTTCTATTTAATGTCTGCCCTGTTAATGTGATTATACGAAACCCTGAAAGATAATCTTTATGGAAACATTAGACAAGTGGCCAAAAAGCACTGCTGATACCCAAACGTGCAGAGGAAGGAACCCCATTAATGTACTCGCTAGACTGCACAGAAAGTGTTTCTTTGATGGGCACACAAGACATGCTAAGGAGATTAAAACGAGAGATGAAAATAAATGGCAGGGAGCAGAGAAAACAAAGTAGATGGGGCCTGGGTGTCTCAGGGGGTGTCTAATGGGATAGAGAGATTTTCACCTCGAGGTCAGCTGCCTGAATCCGATGCAGGCTCGCAGCAGCAGAGCTCTCACAGCCCCTCCAATGCCAGATTGGCACTAACTGATACGAAAGAATTTGTTAGCCTGGGTTTGTCCCTGAAGGAACAATGGTCAGACCTCTTCATCAAGAAACACAGCCTGCCTGCTGCATTTCCTGCCTTGCATTCAGACAAGCCTGTCTGTGCCAGCTACCCAAAGGGGTCTAGCCCCTGTCCCTGTCACTGCGTGCGGTGAGTGTGTCACTGCAAAGGGTGAGCTCTAGCCAGGCAGTTTCTGAGAGATGAATCCAGAGCCAGGAACCAGGTACAACAGGAGGGCATCCTTCCCACGTCAAAGCAAGGATGAAGCTTTCAAACACCACACAGGGCCACACACTGCCAGAGCTGGCTGAAAACAGAAATTCTGTTTTCTTGGGAGAAGAAGGTGAAAAAAGTATGATTGTGAACTTTGTCACCTCCAAATTAGGAGCACAGACATGGTGATAATTTCTTGTGGTGCAAAAAGTTTGAATTATTTCCCTTTGGATACTCAACCAAAGTTGAGTATTACATGTTGGAAAGCTGAGGTAATGCATTTTTGTTCTGACCTTTTCAACTCAATTGTCCTCACGTTCACTCAGGAAAGCAAGAGTATGTTCAGGTGTTTCTCACAATAACAATGTGTCATAGATCTCAGAAAAATATATTCAAATGAAAAAAAACAGTCTCATAGCAAAATGTAACAAACCAACCACTTTATTATTCATTGGTCTTGAAGAAATATGTTGACAAATCACCTCCTAAATTAAGATGAGACCAAACAGCTTGCTATTTCTGCATAGTGTGTATTTTTTTTTTTTTTTTAAAGACTAATGTTTTAAACAGGTTCTTTTCCCCCAACCAGTATTTAATCCCATAACATGCCACAGCCTTTTTGCATGATACATAACACAAGTCATTTTAGGTGAAATCCCAGGCCTGCCAAGGTCAGGCCTGGGAATTCATCTGCAGATTTCAGCGTGGCCTGGATTCCTCTCTAAATCCATGCATTGTAAATCCCTCGCTGTGAAGAAAGGATAATGGTACCTTCTGGAATGGACAGGGAGCTGCTACACTGCAGTTAAGAAAAACAAACAGATGAACACAAAACTATGCTTTTATCTTACGTTGCCTGTATGGGCTGGTATTACCCATAATGTTATAGGGAAAAAAGGCACATCCGTGCCAGCACAGCTCTTTCCAGTCTAGGTGCACTTCAGTGGTAGAATAATATCTATCTCCACACTGGTGAAGTTTCTCCACCTATTGCCAAGAGGGACAGAGAAGGCATTTCTTTCACTGCAAATTTAGGGGGTGGACATCCAGGAGGAGCACTCCCACCAGGCTACCAGCACCTGACAGGCAGCAGATGTTGCCAGATTTTGGCCTGGAAGCAGCTGGGTGTGGCTGCATGCTGCCTGGCTGCCCCGGTGGCTGTAACAAGGTGAATTAGCCAATGGTTTAAGCAGCCAGATGCCAGACAGGAAGCACAAATAATGAAGCAGGGACCTGACAGGATTATAGAATGAACATGTCCTTCTGGAGAGCCTGGCTGGGGGCTGCTTGCTGGGATGGTGGCAATTGAAGCTGAAGTAACCAGGGTACCCATGGAGCTCTTGTCAGTGCCCTGCTAAGCCAATGTAGGAGCAAATCACCCTTTGGCCTGGGAAACCTTCGAAAGTGGAGAATTAGTCGTTGTGGTGAAGGGTAAAGCAGGTGGCACGATCCCCTATGAGTTTCACTCATACAGTTGTGGAGGCTGACTCAGAGCAGCGTTTTAACAACCACCACTGTAAGTTACAGTGTGGCCAGCTTTGTAGGCATTTGGGTTTTGCTTTACTGGCACATGTAAGAACCCAAAAGTGAAAGAAAAGCAGAGTTGGTTTTGTTGGTTTTTTTTTGTCATTTGCAAGTTCTCTTATCCTACAATGGTTTTAGAAATTATCGACGTATATTTGATACAAATCAGAGAAAAAGTCATACTGATGTCAAGGAACTGTGGTGGGATGTGCTCACATGTGTATATGTAGATGTGTGTTTATGTACTTGACTCTATATGTCCACATGAGACAGAGCTGTGATGCTGCTTCCTTCAGACTCACAGAAGCATTTAGGTTGGAAAAAACCTTTCAGATCATTGAGTCCAACCATTCACCCAGCACTGCCAGGTCCCTAAATGCCACATGTACATGTCTCTTAAATAACTCCAGGGATGCTGACTCAACTACTTCCCTGGGCAGTCCACTCCAGTCCTTGACCACACCTTTTCAGCAAAGAAATTTTTCATAATATTCAATTTCAGCCATCCCTGGCGCAACGTGAGGCCATTTCGTTATCCTTCCTCCTGCTGCCTAGGAGGAGAGACCAACTCTTGCCTCACTATACCCTCCTTTTGGGTAGTTGTAGAGAGTGATAAGGTCCCCTCTGAGCCTTTTCTCCAGGCTAAACATCCCCAGTGTCCTCAGCTGCTCCTCATAGGACTTGTGCTTCAGACCCTTCCCCAGCTCCACTGACCTTCTCTGGACACCCTCCAGCCCCTCAATGTCCTTCTTGTAATGAGGGTCCCAAAACTGAGCACAGCACTCAAGGTGTGGCCTCGCCAGTGCTGAGTACAGCGGGACCATGACTGCCTTGGTCCTGCTGGCCACACTATTGCTGATCCAGGCCAGGATGCCATTGGCCTTTTGGCCACCTGGGGACACGCTGGCTCATGTTAAGCCACCACTGACCAACATCCCCAGGTCCTTTTCCACTGGGCAGCTTTCCAGCCCCTCTTCCCCAATCTTGTGGCGTTGCATGGGGTTGGTGTGATGCAAGGGCAGGGCCTGGCACTGAGCCTCAGCTGAGCATCACACAACTTGCCTTGGCCCACTGATCCAGTCTTAATTCAAGTTTGTTCAGGTATTGTAAATTACCTATTGTAAAACTAAGCTAAGTTTGTGTGTTGAAATTTTCCAGTATTTCAGGAAGCGAGCATACTCACAGTGACCTCGTGATGCCTGAGCCACCAGGAGCTGTGCATGTGCCCTGGGCTCCCTGTCACCGTGTCCAGGCAACTGCTACTTCTTGGAGAGACAGCAGGACCCCTGTGACAGATAGCTTACATTAAACACTGTGATGTGCAAATCTTAGCTAAACCAGGTGATCTAGCTGACATCGTCAATTCCCACTGTTGTTACAGCGCTGGTGTAACCCATGATGGAAAATTATGCAAAATAGAGCTCACTAAGACTTTCACTGGGTTTGAAAAAGCTGTTTTATATGTTGCAGATGGGGCATTTGTAAAGTGCTGTGGGGTTTCCATGGAAAATTCCTTTGCTCTTTTCAGTTCTTTATTCAAGGAGGCATTAAAAAGGACTCAAATCACTGGTATAAAATAAATCACATTTTCAACAGGTTACATAATTTGATGCTACAGATGAAAATTTAGCTGAAACCAGGCCCAATTTGTATCCATGTAAGCCTCAATGTGTCAGGTACAGTTTTAGAAAGACGGTAAAAGCAACTACTTGTTTTACTTAGGGATTTTTGAGGACCTTGCTCTAAGAGGTTTTAATCAAGATTCAGTGTTTCTGGTAGACCGTAACCCCACATAAGCAAGGACAAGGATGGTATCGTTAGCTCTGTGCCCCCATGTAAGTTCACAGATCATAATCTAAAACTGGCTGGAGATTGGTAACTCCATTTTCCCTTAGCTTTCAAGGCCTTCAAGTTGGTTTCCCCCCTTCCTGGGAACAAAACCTAAATGGTTTCAATTTTTTTAAATGGAAATGTAGCAGCATCAGAACAGCTATTTGAGAGTCAAAATTTTCATCTTCTATTTCAGAAAAGGAGAAGGTCTGGGAGAAGAGAAACATTGTGAGAAACTGGATTCTTGTGCTCCTATGTCCAGAGCAACACTTTCCCCATGTAATGCAGTGGGGAGCCTGGTATTCCACAGCCATTACTCAAAGCTCCAGGTTAGCAGGAAAGTTGCTTGCTGTCTTTGGTCTGTTTCTTTTCCTCCAGCCACTAAATGAGAAATTTAATCACATCCAATTAATTGCAGGAGCATTTCACTCAGCTGCGTGTGTTTAGACCTGCTTTGCTGTCAGCCCACCCTGGATGATGAGATTATCCATGCTTATTAATATGATTCCATTTAACTCTGCTGCTGCTTGATATTCTGAGGCACAAAAAACTGTGCACAAAGGCTGTTTCTGGGTTTAAAAAAGGCCTTTCTTCCATAATATTGTTTGCATACTCCAAGCTGTATTACTCTTCTATATGCATCTGAAGTGCAGGCCTAAAGCCTTGCAGGAGTGGAGCCAAAATGTGCTGAATTCCTCTGCCGTCCGTCGATGTTGCTGACACACAACATGTGCCAGGCTAATGCGAGCCTGTGTAGGCTCAGCTGCTCTTCTCCATTTCTCCACTTGCCTCCTTCTCAAGACCCTGTGGACTCAGAGTCTCAATTCCTCTGGGCCTTTGCCAGTTAGGAACTGAATCTCCAGGTCACCATCACATGGGTAGTTTTTTTTCCTTATTTGTGTGATAACTTCAGTCTGGTTGATTTCTTACCATTCATTGTTCAGAGACAGAGAAAAAATACAATAATGTTTGTGTAGGAAATGAAATACTCTTAAAAACACAGTCACAGGAAACAAGGACAAGCTTCAAAACAGTAAGTCTGGAGGCCAAACTTTCAACTGTCGAGATAGGTTTGTGCTCCACTCCCACGACGTCATCGTTACATGTGTCACCACGAGACACCACATTTGCTGTGTGCCTCGAGTCTGCGTTGTGGTGACAATGCTGACTTTTCCTTCAGAGGCATCCATCCTCAAATGGCACTAATGGGGCCCAGCTCCTGTTCAAGATGTGGTATGAAAAATAGGCATCTGGCACAGGATTATTCTGCGTTATTACATGCCAATAAATGATGATCAAGCCATTTCCTGAGGATCTGGGACCAGCTGATGTCTCTTGCAGACTCCTAATTCCCTAGGGAAGAACTGTGTGAGTGCTCTATCCGTTCTTTTTCTGTCATATGCTGCTCTTTACTGAGCTGGGAACACGGCATGGTTTGGCTTCCTCTAGCCCCTCAGAATTAACGCCCATTAATGCCAGTAACTGCATTCCTACAAACTCCATTTCATGTCTAATTTTAATAGAATCTGTTTCAGATACAGTAAAACCTTCAATTAGCCCAGTTACTTTCGGGAAGGTAATGGACAGTCAGGATGGTTGTAAAAGCTGAAGAACAGCCCTAGTGGGAATAGAAGTGGTAGGATTCTGGATTTAGTAAAGGATTGCCCTGATCACTTCTAGTCTATAGCTAAATAAGGAAGTATGGAAACATATAAATGCAACAGAAAGGGCAGGGGAGTTAAGGAGCTTGAGATTTGAAAAATTCCCATGCCCCCAGCTTTCTGACCAGGAGAAAGTCACCTTTAATATTTCAGTCTTCCTATCTATAAAAGAGAGGGTGTAACACAGGCATGTTTGTAAAACCCTGAGATTAGAAAGGAATGGTAGTAAATATGGGCAATCTACTTTGTCTTAAACTGAGCTTTAAAAAAACCCCTTTAAATAACAATCTAATGCAGATTAGATATCTCTATATATATTTCATAATAGCTTTTAGGAATACATGTCATGGCCTTTATTTATGATTTAATTGTGCTGGTGTCACCGTGACGTGATTTCATTGAATTATTACTCCAGTGGGAAATCGGCATGTCACCTCAAAGTCAGGGGAAGTCTTTAGGGGACAGTATAAGAGAGAGACAATCTGGGAAGGAGATCTCAGAGCTGTTTTAAAATTAATGTGATTTGATATAGTGACTGGACCTAAGTGACACATTTTACTGTCTGCACTGGTCAATAATGATCTATAGGAGCCCAATTTTGAAACTTTCTTGTTTTTTTCTTGTCTTCTCATATGAAGAAGCCTGACCTCCAGCTTTCTCATCCTTTATCCCATGAGAATCTCTAACCTAATTTTCAGTACCAGTACTTTTATTGTACAATTCACTAACCTCTTAGCTGATAAACTAACGCTGCACAACATAAGTTAAATAAGTACTTTCATGCATCTCTGACAAAGAGTAAAAAAGGCAGAAAACGGCAAAGTCATCTACTGTTACTCAGTCAACTGACAGCCAGCCAGAGATAGACAATAGAAATAAAACATCTTTTATACTACATCAAGATACTCAATAAATACTGAAATTTGTCTTCTTTCCATACATTGACAGGCACCCAAGAAAGACTTGAGAAAAAAATAAACTAGAGGGACCTTAAAGACACTAAATGGGCAAAAAATTTGCTAACGTTTTATTGCCAGCTATAGCTACCGTTATTCTCCTTCTTACTGCTGTATTTCACCAATAAATTCTGTAAGAATCAAAACTTTCAGAGAGAGGGTTGGCCTAATATGTAGTTAAAATGCTGAAGGACTGGAGGAGAGCCCAGGAAAAGGAGTCTTTTCATCATTTCTCCTTGAATTTCTCAAGACAAAGGTTGGCAAAGCATGCAGCTCCAACACACAACTCGGCGGTTTTTTTGTTCACAATTCCATTATTTGTTCTAGTATTTGTAAAATGTATTCTTTACAGCATCTCTAGGGACATATAAAAATGTAAATCTACAAGTATTATAAACCTCGATAGACTACTTCCTTGGAAGAAAAATCTTTACATTCCTCACAATAGCTGTTCTGTAGGCCAGAAATGGAGGAAGCAGAAAGGCTCTGTATCATGGGCTTGTACTTTTTTCAGACCAAAGGGAAAAGGAAATGCCAGCAATTGGGTCCACCACACTACAGCAATGCCTGTTTTACAAGCCCAGATTTTAAGTCTAATCTGTAACGCATTTGATAATAATGATTTGCTCTAAACACTTCCAGTTCTTGCTATCATGTGCTGCCAAAGCAACATGGGTCACAGAGACATCACCCACAGCCTGGACTGCTCCACAGAAATAAGGAGCCCACTGCAGACACCGATGTGTTCATTTTAAAGACATTCTTTAATTAACAAAGTAAACAC
Source organism: Acanthornis magna (assembly GCA_036785705.1). NCBI lineage: Eukaryota > Metazoa > Chordata > Aves > Passeriformes > Acanthizidae > Acanthornis > Acanthornis magna. The sequence continues at coordinate 21,554,060 of JAWUZG010000025.1, read as the reverse complement.
AAGAATGTGCTTCAAGGCTTGTGCTGCCCAAACTGAGCTGCAGACATCACAAATCATTACTCACAAAGGAAAGATGAAGCAGGAGAAAACAACACTCAGACTGGACTTTAATTCTACCTGGGGGACCAGAGGCAGGCATGAGACTTGTAAACACACTCTCCCCACAGCTGTAGTGCTTGACTACCATGGCTAGGAGCTAGCTCTGCACAAACTCTAGGTGAGTCCCGTGGTTTAGCAGCGCCCTTGAGAAAAACTAGACAGAGCCAAACAAAGCTGTTGCGATCATCTTTCTGGATGTACATGTGTTAGCAGAGATGACTGTTCCAATTATCATTGGTTCTAACAACTTGATAAATTATTGCAAATACATTTCATATTTCGCATTAGTTTTATATTTGCAAATATCTTAGGAGGATGTTGTAATAAAAAATATCAGCTGCTATAAAATGATACAGTATCTCAAAAATTGACAGAAGACTATGTTGACATCCTTGAATGACAATGTGACTTAATAATATATAACATGCTGCTTATGCCTATAATGTCCTGACATCTGTTAGTCATCTATGAAACATTTTAAACACCCATGTTTAAAAATCTGAGCTACATAAAACCATGGGAATGATAAGGAACAGAGAAAAAGGGATGAGGAAACTCACTGATTTAATTAAGTATTCTTAATGTCTCCAGCAATTTCTCACAGCAGTAAAGACATTAAAAAAAATGCCATGACTTGGATTTGCTCCCTGTGCCAAACATAAAAAACAGAAAAGCTGGGGAAAAAAGTTTTTGTGGTTTTTTTTTACACAAAACCACAATAACCCAGTGGCATAATACTGGACTGTTTAAAGAAAATAACACTGCTTAATCAGTCAGACAAGGTGCTGGTATATGAAGCACAATGTGCTGTTCCTGCGAAAAATGGGAGACAAGTTACCACATCAAACTCAAATCTCTCCCACTGTAGCATGAGAATATGATTAATAGGTTGGGTCAAAATATTTACATTTAGAAGTATTAATTTGCTCCTTCCCAAGAGGTTCTCTAAGCCTTAATGCATTGCTATTTTTATTTCTTTGATTCATATCCTGGTAACTCTAAACAAACACGCACTTGCACATTTACAGCCAATCTAAACATCCATTAAAACTGCATATTGTGAAACCCTCTGTTTCCTTTTCCTATCCACCTTATCATTTGGATCCATGAGCTGGGGACACCTCTGACCTGCTTGATGGTGAAGCATCTATTTCCAACTCTGGAGCATTCAAGCACAAGGAATAAACCAGTACTTACATAGTACTTGTGCAAACAACTCCCTGAGAAGGATGGCTTGGGGTTAGACTTGGAGACACACACTGCTGTTTTCAAGGAGCTAATGGAGAGGGAAGCCATATGGAGAAAGGCAGGAAATGCTCCCTTGGTGTGATTATCCTCCAGCCATGCTGGGTTTCTGGTGATCCCAAAAGAAGATACCTGAGCTGGCTTCCCCATGAAGAGACTACTGGGTTTGAAGACTTCTCAAGAAGGTTGTCTGGATAGAGCTGCAAGCAAACTCCTGAGGGTGGCTGCTGCAGAGAGATGCCAGCTGCAGATTGAATTGGGGTGATTTCCATGCATTCATTTGTTCTCCATCAGTGTCTGCCCTCTTTCTAGTCAGCTAAAACCTGGCACCTCTGTGTGCCAACTCAGTGTCATCCAGTGGACAAGAGCTGTCCTACCAGTGACCCATTTATCTTCTGATATCACTTTAAATTACATCCTTGGGAAAGGGACCAAAGGGCAGTAGTGTAAAATTTACTTAGAGATTTTTAATCCTCTCATTCAAATTAAAAGTGGATTAAGTACTATCCTGGGCAGTTACTAATCTGATGGATATTAATTCTAACAGTGTTCATAGAATTATCACAAAATAAGTGCAATTGTGTAATATAAAAGATAGCAGTTCCAAATCAAGTGGCATGTTATATATCAAATCACATCAAAACTGAGCTCTAAACATTTCTACAGCAGGCAATCCTGCTAGAGGCAACCACCAGCTCACCTTTGTATCAGTTTATGAGCTCTTCAGTGAGATTCTTCACTGAAAATTGTCACCAAGAAACCCCAGAAGACCAGGTGTCTGAACCCATGTCTGTGGGATCAAACCCATCCCACCAATGCTGGAAAGACAAAGATGCACAACAAGCCCAAGAATACAACAAAATTATTTCCGTGTCGGGTTTGAGAGCTGGTTTCTATCTACTGCACACTTAAACCTTGAAAATGGTGATTTCATTTTTTATTCAAACCATAATCTATCTGTTACTAAAAGAAAAAATTACTTTAATGCATCAAGTCAGCTCTTCTGCTGTATCCCCAAATAGTCATCTGAAATCTACATGAACCTTATCACATGCTTATTTTATCTTCCATTTTTGGTAATTGCTCTTAATAGGGTTACTTTGGAAAACAGCAGCCTCTTCCTCTGGGCTTCGCTTTCCAGGGCAATGAGAGCAAAGAGTCTGTCTGCAGTTTCCAAGTTTTCCACAACAGTGGCGTGGCCAGGCATGCTGACAGGTTTTGGGAGCAGTGGTGTGCACCACAGCTTGACAAAAGGTGCACAAGCAGCTCTTCTGGCTGAAGCCTTGCAGAGCCTTCTTTTTTTCTCCATCCTCAAGGAGACTGGCAGAATGATGGAAAGGTGCCCTGCATCACACATCACTCACCAAGCTGGGGGACAACCCACAGTGAAGTCTATACAAACTGCCTTTCCCCTCCAATTGCTTCCTTCTCCCCTGCTCCTGAGCCTACCCCAAGCATTCTTTGAGGTCTACAACACTAAACACAAGGGAATGCCATGCCTGCACCCACATCCCTTGCTCCCAGAGGTGACCTAAAAAGGAATAATAAATTGCATGTGCGTGATCCTTGTGCATCTTTATAAGGCATAAAGATGCATGAAAGGATTTGTCCCTGATCCACTAGGTAGTAAAGATTTAATAAATACATTTAGAACCAGTGTCTTTTGAGCTGTGTGATGGCCTTTGGTTTGGGTTTTTTTGTTAGAGGATTAGTGGGGTTAATGATACTGCAAATGCAGTTAACTCTCTATTGTCAGAGGACACGTGGGTTTGCAAGGGGCCCTGTGAAAGCATCTGCTCAATTTCTCCCTTAAGAGCTGTACCATCGATGAGGTTGTTGGAGGTTTTCCATAACCTGGAGCATCCCTCCACCTTGGCAGACCAGGAAACCTACTGAAATGAGGAGATAAAATGCAAAAGGAGTTCTACATAAACTGTTCCAAGTTTTGGGGACTGCGTTTGAGCTAGAGCACATGTTGGAAGGTCGTGCCCGTGAGACACAGCAGCAGGGAGGAAGAGGAGCAGCTTCACCCACCCTGCAGCACATGCCACCAGTGCAAGACGGAGGGATACCTCCGTGGATTGAGGAGATACTAAAAAGGAATAGAGGGGAAACAAAACACGTGGCCTAGTCTGACAGGAACCTGTGCACCTGGCTTAGCTGCCCAGGGTAAAAATGGTGCAGGAAATGGTTGATCTTGCTGATGTGAGGTGGTGTGTAAGGTCTTCAAGCAGGAAAGCCTCTGAACTGTTGGGTGTTAACAGCCTGCTTAGAAATAGCTGTAGGGATTGGGTTAACTATGAAAATACTTAAAGCTGTCTCCACCTTGCAAAAATGTAGTCCTTATTTTTATGACAAAAGACTTTCTCAGCTGCAAGTGTCAGCAATATGTTCCTCACTCCAGGTATTTATCTAGTATAATTAAGTGTGAAGTAGAGTATAACACTGCTGAAATGCAATATAAATTAATTCTGCATTCATAATGTATAGACACGAGAGAGTATATTCATTACTCCTCAATTTTTTAAGCATATTTTGGCATTTTTCTGCAACATTTTCTTACTTCTCTGGTTCTTTACCTGAAAAGTAGCTTCCAACTAGTCATTTATAAATGTTTTCTGTCTATAGTGTTGCTATAACCCTTCTCTATCTCCATGATGCATATAGTATATATTTTTCACTTGGTAAGAAAACAGATGAGCAACACTGTTGCTTCTGCAGCTGTTGATTATGCAGAGGGGAGGGTGCTACACTTTTCCCTAAGGGAGCTCAGCAAGGTTTCTTTTCATTTCTTTTTGTTTGAGGCCTGCCTTTTCAGCCAGCAATTCACTCAGCACCTTGACCATGAATCCCTTGTAAACTGGTGTTTGCTCAGCCTGTTTTTAGGCACAGTACTTAATATTGTTCTTAGGACATTTCTAATTACTGAATGAGGGGCACCGTGTGACGGGATTGTAGTTTATTATACTGGGGTGGGCCAAGTTATAACAACATTTTGGGTCAGGCCAGGGTCTCAAGAGACCATTAAAATCTGAAGTAGGCCACTTGACAGTAAATGCCAGCACAGAACTGGATTTGATTCCTTTAGTTCTGAAAGAAAAGAAAGCCAACTCATTAGCTAGCTGCCAGGGCTGATTTCATACAGAATTATTACTTTCTTCTTTTATCTGGCACAACGATGTGTTTGGATATTTACTGGTTGTTAGAAAAGACCAAGGCAAAGAAACCTTCACGTGCTGGTGGGAATCATGCTTTGGCTAGTGATAAAGCATTTTTTTTTCATTTCATGTTTTTAACAAAAATGACCAAACAAGAAAAAGAAGTTTAAAAAAAAAAGGGAAAAAACAACAAAAAATATCTGCTGCATGTAAGATAAGGATTGATGAACTGACTTCCATAAAAATGGAATCTTTGATCCTTTGCCCAAATTTATATCAAATTTGCTGAGATCACAATTTTTTGCTTTCCCTTTCCATACAGCTCCTCTGAGTCACAGTAGACAATAGTAGGCATGGATTTACAGCAGCTCCAAAGACATATAACACACCTTGGGGCCCATCACTATTGCTTCCGTGCTTCTCTAACATCACTGGGTTAAAACCCAAGGCAACTAAAAATGTGCTCAGTACAAAATAGACTGGTCTAGAGGTCTGTGGAGAAATACAGCTTATTTTCATTAATGTATTCATGTTTGCTAACTTATTTCTGTAAGTTTCTACACCAAAGCAGTACTGCTGTATAAGTATGCACAAATATGTATTTGAAGACTATTCTACCAGAAGGCAGCTGAAGTGGGCCTAAGTTAACAAAACAATTTTGCTTTATCCCTTACCCACATCTGAAAGCTCTAAACTGGAAACTAAATAAATGGAGAGAGAAGCAGAAAGAACTGGACTGAGCCATGAGGTTTGAATCTAGATATGAATTCTCTCCAAGTTGCTGAAAGCAAATCAAGAATGGATTTTTTAAAAAATTCAATTTAGAGAAATAAGGCTAGGAAGTCATGCCAGAGTCATATACTGAAAAGCTACTTAAAATAAAAGTGCTCCTTCGAATACAACTTGGTTGGTATTAATGTAATTAATTCATCCTTCCCTCCTGAGTCTTCCCTTCCCTCACAGGCATTTCTCCATTTTCTTTTGATCTGTGCCTTCACCTCCTGGCTGCCACAGTCATGATACAGTGCATTCCTTGGCAGCTGCTTCTCCCACAGATGATTTCTACCCCTTGGTGAGCCTGTGGCCGCCTCTCATCTTCTGACGTCAGCTCCATGGGAAAAGGACCTTCTTCATCACTGTGACAACACAGAGCTTCACAATAGTGACTTCATTGATGGGTAGGCCCAGTGAACACAAACCATTGTCCAGTGATGAATCACTAATGTTTTATTAATTGTCCAATTTATTAATTGGCTCCCAATGGAGCCATCTCCACATTACAGGAGACTCCACTGGTCATCCATTGGCTCCATTGGGATGACCCAACACAGCACCTCACCAGTACCACACAGGGAAGCCTGTCCCCCTCTCCCACTCCTCCTCTCCATCGCTTCTCCCACTGCTTGGCTGGTGCCTCCAGCACCTGTTTTGCCTGTTTTAACTGAGAAGTGGAATGGGAGCAAGTGTCTGGAGGCTGGTGGGAGAGGTGAGGAGGAGAAGAGGGAGCAAACTGACAGTGGCAGTACTGACCCATGAGGTGCTTGAAACAGCAATCCTGCTCAGGAAAATAGACACGGGGATATCAGATGGACTTTTTTTGTCTTGACTCTTTTTTTTTCTCTCTTCTCTTCTCTTCTCTTCTCTTCTCTTCTCTTCTCTTCTCTTCTCTTCTCTTCTCTTCTCTTCTCTTCTCTTCTCTTCTCTTCTCTTCTCTTCTCTTCTCTTTTTTTTTTTTTTTTTCCCTCCAGAGGCCTAAAATTAAAGGATCTGGAAACACACAAAGCCACGCATAAGTGAGAAACCAAGTCAATGGAACACAGCCAATTTAGAATAACTAAGTAGGTTTGGTCCCTAAGGCTCACGAGTTATTGGCATGAAGTCTCTCTCCCCATCCTTTTGATTTTCCTAAGGATCACTTTCTCTGCCTTGTTCTGCACTTTTGCACTGGTACACTCCAAAGGTCCCCTTGCAGAGTAAGACCTGACAGACACTGAAGTCAAGGAACATTCTTTTTGCTCTCATGGTTTATATTCTGAGTGGGGCAGCAGACTCTTTCAGTGCCAAGAAGGGAATATCAAATTAATCCAGGAATACACTGTTGGCACATCTACTGCAAGCCTGGCTGAGCTCAGTCACACATCAGAGATCTGCCCGTTTTGCCTGTCTGCAAGTACAGTACAAGTGATTTAGACACTGGCTGTGTATTACTCTTACGGCTGACAAAGTAGCCAACCTTGCCCAAGCCTGCAAAGGGTTAACCTTGCCTAGCAGCAGGAGGAGGGGGAGAAAGCAAAAGACGGCTCATAGGGTGGAATTAAACCCCTGTGCTATTAAAACTGGTAAGGTCAGTATTGCTGCTCGTTGAGCTCATAACAAGCCCTAGATTTTCCAAGCGTTTTCCATGACCTTGTCTAATCCAAGCAAGGTGCTCCTGTAGTTGGTCACACTTGTATAGAAAGAGACCGGGAATGAAAAGGAGGAGATGGAGGGAGGAGAGGGAGTGAGAGCTTGAGCCTCACCCTGAAAAGGATTACAGCACGTGCAGTTTTATTTCATGGTCTGCCAAATGCCCCTTGCTGTGTCTCTGAATGGAAAATTGGATAGAAGAGTGAGCTGGAATTTACAGAGCCTTTGAAAAGCAACTGGTGTCAGCATGTGCTCCAAATATGCCAAGTACTTCTTTCAGTAGAGAGAAGGCCTCTTTTGGGTTTTATGGGGCACATGACAGTAGGCAGAAGACAACAAACATTGCCCTGCTGTGACCCCAGCAGAGAGAGAAATCTTCCCACATCTCCCCACCTACAAGGCCAACAGAAGGAAATACGATCACAGCTATTTTTGTGCTGTGTGCATCTTGCGGCAGTGCTGTAGCCAACATCTGCTAAATACAGCTTCAAAAATGCACCGTTCTTGGATGAGATGGGAAGGTGGTGTGGCTTGCTGGGTTCTTACTGGGGGCTTGGCTCCTCTGAGGCAATGGGTCTGGGGTGTGTCCCCATTTCTTTCCTTCAATTGCGAGGGATAGAATTTCTTTTTTTTTTTTGTTTCTCAAAGTGAAAGGTCTCACTCCACCTGGAGTTTCCAGTACCAGCTCTGAGAGGTGAGGGCTGGCAGTAGGAACATCACATCCATTGTATGGGCATCCTATGCAGCGTGGCTGTGACCTTAGCTGGGTTGCACGGGTGTAAAGTGTGTGGGTGAGTTTAGGTGAGCTTTCAGCCAAAGAAAGCCTTGTACAAGGCAGTGTGGAACAGCATAAATACCCAGCGGTTCCTACTGGAATACAAACCCCACTCTAATGGAGCACTGTGACCTGCAAGAGGAGGTGAGATCTGCGGTGGCTGCTAGGCAGTAGAGGAATTCTGTTGGAACGATACCCATGTGTTTATAGGGAGGTTATATGTTATTATTCCTTTTTCTTGTGAGCCTTGTTTATTGTTTTTGGAATCAGATAAAGAGAAGAAAATTTGGATTTAAAAATAACTTGTGCAGTTTGATGTACAAAGATAATATACATAACAGCCTAAGACACAGATTACGGGAACACATCAATATATATTTAATTTTGTATTATTTTTAGACACATAAGAAGTATGGGGAACTTGCTTGTCCAAGCAGGGGAGTAACTGGGCTCAGGAGTGTTCTACCCAACTTCAGTAAAAATAAAGTGATGTTCATGAGGACCCTTTGCATAAGGCTTGGAACACTCACTTTTTGCTTGAAGGAGAAACAAGAATAGGCTTACAGTACTTGGCTTAGCAAAAACCAAAATGTTTTGGGTCAAAACAGAGAAGTTTCTGTAAAAATGGAAAATATTTACTGAAAGATTCAAATGACTGAAACTAATGCCCAGTAATACAAACTGCAAGGCCATTTTCATTCTAGCATGGGGATGATCTGTGTCAGCAGCCTGTCCTTGCGAGAGATCCTGCTCTGTAACCATCTGACAGGTAATCCACCACATGCACAGATAGAAAAATGCCACATTGTTAGTGTTTAAGTTTCTAAAACCATCATCAGAAAGGGGGTGGGGGGGGGGAATAACATTTCAAGCTACAAGGGAGTTGCTGTATTTTTCCCACTGAAAACTGTTTATAAATAAGTCATCATTTTCTACTCACTCTCGGACTTAAAAATGTTAGTTTTGCTGAGAAACAATGATAGGGAGTATGTTCAATAGAGTAGCTATGCTGTTATAATTGGAAACAAATACTGGTGAAAATGGATCTGAAGAGGCTTGTGTTTCATTTGGCAAAACTTTGACTTTGAGGAAACGTGATATTGCAGTACTTCACAACAGGCCAGACTGGAGTTAGAGTGTGAAAGGGTGCAGTGGGAGGGTAGAGAAGCCTGGTGGTGGTCTTCACACATTCCATACTAACATTTTCCTTGTTTCACCCTTTCCGTATATAAAATACAGTTTCAGCTATTAACCTGATAATGACAAAACTCTCATGCCATTTGTTCAAAATACAGAACATGAAGGGAAAAAATTTCAAGCAACAGTTGATGATAATAATGATGGTGATGGTGATGATGATGATGACAGAAAAACTTTACAGATAAATGTGCAACAGCATCCTACAAGGACTTTACTGTCTAGTCTCCCAGGCACTGTCAGCATGCTTTCAATGTTAAGTTTCTCCACACAGTGAGTGGTTGCTATGATCAGGGTTTAGGAAACTGCACACTGTGCCCTCTGCATCAGTAACTCGTCTTACAGCACGTCCTACATTTAACTCAGTTTCATGTGGGCATGGATGTTACACAGGCAGCATATTGTATACATGTAATGCGAATGTACGTGTGTATCCATTTCTTATCTGTTTCTCCCACTTTCTTATGTGGAGCTGGACACAGGCAAAACATCCATCTGGGCTCAAAAAGAGAAAACATGTTTTTCTTACTGCTATGTCCTTGCTCTTCACCTTAATGCAGCCTTGAGACTTCTGGGTCTAAAGAAAAAACCCCAAAATGGAGTGCGTTTTAGTATCTGGCCACCAGCAGCCTACCTGCATTCAGGTTATGAGCTTCTCAGAGATCACTGAAAGACAGCTCCCCAGTTATTTCCAGCAACCTTAACGAGGGCCAGATGCCAGGTTTGCACTTTAGATGTGTCCAGAATGCCCCCATGATGGCACCAGCGTGTAGAGCACTTTCACAGTCTCCCCTTTGTGACTTTCTCTCCATGACAAGCCCTGGTCTAGACAGGACTGGGCTAGAAATTCCCGTCTCACCACTCCAGCCAGACGGCATTTATGATCACCTAGGATGTAATGCTAGCTTGAGACCTCCAAATAAATGAATTGGCCTGGCTAAAGCTCTGCTGAGAGCCTGCTACGCTCCGGTCAGGCTCTGTCAGCTTCTGGGGAAAAAAAAAAGCTTGCTTTCCAGAAAAGTCTTTGTTTGTCAGCAGATAATAAAGTCTAAGTCATAAACTACACCGTGCAGGGGTTAGTGTGGAGGATGCTCAATGGGGTGTCAGAGAATTGCTTGCCTGCTAGTGTCCCTCCTGCCAGGCTTTTTGCTGATCCTGCTTGAATTTGGTAGGGAAGAGGAGGGGGAGGGAGGAAGGGGGAAAACATTTCTCCTTCGTGGCAGACAGGACACTGAAGTCATGCTGCCTGTATAGGAAACCCAGCTTGAGTAACCAAAACACAGCCACAACCAGGTAGCTTTTCTTCATTTAAAGGGGCTCAACTTCTTTTGTAACAAAAACTAGATCTTTCTGTAAAACCCAGGCATGGGTAACTTTTCTTTCTGCTGGTGGATCCAGTTCTTGTGCTGGTCAGGGAACTGCTGCTCTGCCTTGTTGCGCCATTTCTACAAGGAATAAATGTGTAGCCCAGGCTGGGCCTGTTGTTTCAGCATCCCAAGGGGACTATTCCATATGCACAGCCTCAGCCAAGAGATGAAAGCTTGACCGATAGGATTTAACAAGTGGGAGCCAAAATTCTCCCTCCTTCTCCTCTTCCCTACCTAATTTCTTTCTTTCTGGAGACTTCCTGCAAGAAGGGATTATTGGAGTAGGATTTTGGGAGGCACCTGACATGCAGTAACTTTTATAACATGAGCCCGGTGCCCGGGCTCCACAAACACTGCCAAATAAAAGTAAACCATTCACCCCAATAAATGGTTTGATCTTTATGAGTTTTCAGAGCTGTTCCCCATAAATCCAAGGACTCTCTGGGACTGAGGGAGAGCTTGCTTGCATGGGGTTGAGAAGTCAGCTGGAGTCAGGGGACACTCGGCACCTTGCAGGGTCAGACCCTTCCCATGCCAGGCGCAGCAGAGCCAGGTGCTTTGCCAGTGACCCTGGTGGTGCCGCCCTCTCACCCGTGACGTCCATCACAGGCAGGGGTGGGGGCCCAGATGGCCACAGCAGGGCTAGGTTGTATCTGGAAATAAGCCAGATCCCAGGGTTCATTACCCTTTGCAAATTGTAGGGTGAGGGTGAGGGAAAAAGAAAAAAGGACGGGAAGCTTGATCACTTTTAACAGTGGCAAGGCAGTATTTAATTTTCAATCAAGTACCTAAAACAGACTTCAAAGGGCATTTAAGCTGATGGTTTTATTTTCTCATGGAGTAGGAGGAAAGATGAATAAGCAAAGAGTCAGATCTTTCTCAAAATAATTGCAGCCTTGACATATCTAAATTAGTTTGTAAAAAAAAATTCAGGGGCAGTTGCTCTTATTAATTAGAGATGCACCAGGACTGTAATACCCAGTTACTCAAAGGCAGCCTGGAGCTACTAAAATAAAATAAAACAAATCTTCCTTCTTCTCCAGTGAATTCAGAACATACTCCCCTCCCTCTTCTCTTTCCCCATTTTAAGTAAAAGTCATAACAAATACCTTCAGTTTGGAGGGGGAAGGGAAAAAATGTCTATTAAAAACATGTCATGAGTTCTTCCTCCCACCCTACATGTTTCATTGTGTTTATGATGGATTGCACTGTCACACATGTAATAGGTTTTGTTACAAATGACTGAGAAAACAAGTATCTTCGCATTTAAAAAAGCATTACTTAAACACTATTAAAATCCTTTGATGTTGTGGGGTTGTTTTTTTTTCCAAAGGAAAATAAGTAGTTTTCTTTCTGGCTGGTCTTGCAGTTGCTCCTTCTCCACTACAATAATTTTTTCCTTGCTATACTGAGCCATCTCTATGGAGAGCACTCCATGGGCTCGGGAGAGGTGCCTCTGCCTTGGGAAACTCAGAGCCCAAATAGGTGGGAGAAGAAATCCAAAAAGAAAAACCCAGGGCTGAGCCTCAGGTCACACAGAACATCATTGCCTGGCGTTGCCCACACACCTGCCTGTGGCAGAGTTTTACATTTATGTGGTAGAGATGCACAAGTGCAGCTCTGCTCAAAAGAACTGCTCCAGGTTTGAGGTAACCTGGGACTGCAGGACACCAGGTCTGTGGCACCCACATGGGATTGAAAAGGATGTATCAACACTTCAAAGCATGTCTGGCATATGTCGCCAGAGTTTCGAAGGGCACTCTCTTCTCCTTCTTTTGTTAGAAACTTGTATTCAAAGAAAAACGTGCTCATGTCCCCCCCAGAATGAAAATCTTCAGGGAAGTAACAGGGCCAGAATAGAAAACAAATATGCTCGTCCTTTCCTGCCTTAATTCATGACAGATGGGTGGTAATCGGTAGACAAATAAAACTGTCTGTAGTCTTGTTTGGGCTTAGATAGCCATGCAATCCTTCTTGCTTTTGGAGCTCAAGGAGAAGACACCAGGAATGGAGAAGCCACATCTCTTTCTTTTCATAAAAGTGAGACAGCTGGTAGTAAACTTGCCTCTTCCCAGGCTGCCTATGTCAGGGTGATTAAGTCGAAAAAGAGAGGACAAAGAACAGCTCCTTTTAAAACAGAGATAGATACCTATTTTAGAGGGGGATGCTTTTCATGGCTCTGCAGGCAATAAACTGACTGTAATGGGGAAGAGTCAGCAGCATGGTGAGCTCATGCAGCTCATTTGCTAAAATATTTAGGATTAGAAGTATAGTTAAAATTATCATTCCTAGTGTATGGGGCAGGAAACATCTTTGCTCTTTTCATCTCTTTCTTCTATAATTGGATTACAGCTGATTTTTTTCCTTCATCAGCTGAAAGTCTTCCAAACTATTCTTATTTGCAGCAGCCAGGAACCACAGGTCTGACCCTGAATAAAGTAAGAACAGGTGTTTGGAACTAGAGGGGAATAAAGCATATCCTATGTCCTGCCCCTGAGACCCCCCTGTTCCTCTGGAAGCATTATCCCAGGGGGCAGGTGGAATTTTTGGGATCCCCTTTGGAAAACAGTGCACTACATTTCCCAGCTAACACAGCATCTTCAGTGAATTTTGAACAAAATATTTGCTTAAATACTGATTATTAAAGCTACAGAACCTGAGAAGACATCCCTGTGATAAACCACCAGAAGACAGCAACAAGAGAGAGCCCGCTGGAGGTGAAGACACCTGAGACTACTGAAGGAAAAACTAAGTGGCCAACCCACCACCCCATGAAGAAAAAAGATTTTTAATCTTATGAACCTTAAACAGTGCTTTCACAGCAACCAAGAAAGTTCTATGAAACCCAGCACAGATTTCTCCCTTGGTGCAGGAGTCAAAAGGCAGAGCAGAGCTGGCCAGGCTGCAAGGGACAATGCCCCTCCTTAGGTGCTACCAGTGTATATTGATGTGGCCACAGTAAAAGACAGCTCATCTGTTAAGAAGCTGACATAATCCTCAACAAAAGTTAACTATTACTGAGCATTGTTGAGTTTAGGGTAGTAAACATGGCATAAACAAGACTAACAGAAATGCACTGGGACAGAGAACATGAAGAAAATCCCCAAGCTGCTGAGAGGCTGGAGGGGTTGCATTGTCCTGTTTAGCCGGACCCTGGCTCACTGGCACTCCAATGTTGTGTCAGGAGCTGCCCGCAATGAACAAGAAAAAAAGGGCTTCTAGGACTTGTGGCTGGAATCATTCCTTTTCACAAGAATATCAGTAATCTTTAAATTTCTAATCTTCATTCTTGCAGAATTAAACTTGACTCATTCAAATCTGAAAAGCTCAGAGTACAGTTGCTTTTTTTTTAATACCAGAAATCAAACTCAAACTTCAAACACAGCCTGCTTTTTATTTTCTAAACATGTATTTATGAATTTTAAGCAAATACATGAGTTTGCAAGGAGGCTTTTTTACATGGTTTTTGAAAATGTTGGTGTTAGTAAATTGATCTTGAGAGGTTATTAAACATAAGCAGAGAGTGACTGCTGCTGGAGTGTACTTTCATGATGACTGATACAATATCTGTCCAGCTGTGAAAATGAAGGGATGTATACATATATATGTACACAGATATACAAATAAATATTTATAGATATAAAAATAAACCTAATGGTTACAGGAATTGCAGTTGCCAGAGACGGTGGGAATACCAAAGCTATTAAAAGCACAAAGTTCTTAAACATTTTGTTTGATGTTGAACACTGTAATTATTAAAGATGTTCACTCCTAATGGAAAGCCCAGGCAAGTTTCACAGAAGCAGCAAGACAAAAGGCAAACCTTTCTGCACAGCCACATTGTTTTTCTTGAATTTAGTTCAAATGTAAAATGATAACAAGTTCTCATACCCAGGAAACTGTTGCAAACTGTGGATGTCAGCTCTGAGTCCATCCCTGTGTATTTTTCATGGAAACCTCAGTGCAGGAAACTCTCAGCACATGCTGGAGCCTTTCTTCAAAAGTCTTCTTGCAATAGTTTTGTGGACCCTTTGCAGGTAGAAACCTTGAGACTAAAGAAGGACAAAAGGATGTGAAAAAGGAGCTGTAAACTTCATCTTAGTCACGTAATACTTTACCACAAAAGGAAAAAAATGCAAACTCCACACACTCACCTTGACTGTACTTTGTGGGGCAAAGAACAAAACCAGCTTGTGGAAGTTGCTTGAGGAGAGGTTGCCTCAGAGAACAAACTGAAGGATAAAAAGGTGATTGCTAATTTTTTATAAAGAGGCATTGACTAACTCTGCCTCTCCCACATGCAATGTACTCAGGTTTTTCAGAGGATCACCCCTTCACACAGGAGGTGGGCCACCATAGCGAAGTATGCACTCTGTGACCCTTGGCAGCTGCCCCAGCAGCAGCAGTGGGGACAGGCACAGAACCACCTGGGCAGCAATCAGAGACTCTCACCACTGCCCAGTGTTGTTGTCCAGCACCCACTGACACACCCTCTCAGGTACTCGAGGTGCCACCTGTTTGTCTCTGAAAGTCAGACATATCTCATTGTCCCAAGGGAGTCCTGCTTGTGTCCTGCCTCAGCCAGGGCGGTGGGCAATGACACCACCCTTGGGCTGCATCTGAGCCTCCTGAGCAGCAAGGCTTGGTGTTTGAGTGACCTTCACCACCTGGAAGCCCTTCCCACTCCCCATCAGGATGCAGCCATAGCCCAGCAAGCTGCTCAGGAGCTGGGAATAAATGTGCTGCCTAAAGTTTGGGGCTGAGGGATGCCCTCCACAAGCTGAAGGGGATCAAGCATGTCTCTCTGGCAATGGATGTGGTTGCCATGGTAACTTCGGGACTGCACACATCAACAGATTTTAACATCTTGGCAGTTTGGGAAGTGACTGTTTAGGCATTCCAATTAGGCCAGATATTTACACGTTTAAAGGTATCACAGGCTTAAAATAAAAATTTTAAAAAACCCCAAGAAGATCTATGTGAGAGAGCCTAAGCAGTGCCAAATTAGAAAACAAGCCCTAAATATAGCTTCAACAGAGGCACATTTCAAAAACAATGTCTGAACACAAGGAGGAAAGAGGAGCAAAGAAGGAAAATGAAACTCCCATGGAAAACAAACAAGTCACTGCCCGTGGCTTGGCAGCAGGTGACACCGGTCTGCCCCGTCCCCTTCCCCAGGTCTAGATCTGAGCCTGGTTCTGGAGACAGCCACAGCCAGGGCCATTTTCAGTGCACCAAAAGCATCAAGACAGACTGCTTATGCAGGAGTGTTGGGAAGAACATGCGGTTGTGACATTGGAGCTGGAGGCATTAAATATGGGGCATCATCTCCTGGGATGGCAGCGTGAAGCTCCCAACCTGAGCCTTCAGCTAAAATCAGCTGTGAACCATACAATGCTGACTTTTAAATCATTATTTTAAGTGTCAGGCTTAACTGCTCCTGGAGGCATATAAAGCAGTTCACACCTCTCAAACCTTTTGTTTCACAGAATCATGTTTACACCCAATTCAGGTTTCCAAGGTGTTTATTTACAACAGGCTAAAGCTAGAGATGTGGAGACAGACCCACAAAATAGAAAGTGATACTAATTAAAAAGGGCCCTTGCAAGCTTTGATCCCAGAGCACCATCTTGTTTTGAAAGCTTGCAAGCTCCGTGTCTGCCGAGTATGACAGCGCTCCTGCTGCAATTAGAGGGATGACTGTGCACACTGTCGCTGAGGAAGAGGAAACTGCCTCCCAATCAAGGAGATCTGAAGTAATTGGATCACACAGGGTTAGCATTTCCATGCAGGCAGGGGAGAGGCAAGATCCATGGCCACAGACATCAACTTCAAATTTGTGACTGCTTTTCTCCCAGCCTTGTCCATGTGCCAGTCCCCATTTTGGTAGAGCCCCCTCATCCTGATGGATAGGCAGTTCCCACAAACCCACCACATGCTTTTCCCTAGACATTCTTTCCCTTCCCAGCACCGCAAATTCACAGGATCTATCCGTGCCTTCTTTCCCCCATCCCATGGCTGCCCATTACTCCTGGCTATTGCTCATACTCCTGCATTGCCCCCTCCTTCCAAACTCTCTTCTAGGCGGCTGTGGCACATCCCTCTCCCAAATCCTCCCATATCCCCTCCCATGTCAGTGATCTTACCATCTAGGTCAGTCTCCTACTGAGCTTGATTGGATGGTGCACAATGCCAGCTGCTCCTTCACCTCACTTCTTGACCCACCTCTCAAATATTCCCTTCCTCCTGCCATTCACCACTTCAGACCAGCGCCCTTGGAGGTGAAAACAGAACAGCTTTTCAACCATCTGACCCTCCATTCTGCCTCCTCCTCTGTAACCTCTTGTCTTCTAAAACACAGGAGTGTTTCATCTCCATTCTGCCCTGCCCCCATCCATCTCATGTATCCTCTTCTCAGAGTTTCACGGCTCTTTCCTTTCCCTGCAGAAAGATGTACAGTAACCTCACCTTAGAATGGACCTTCACTCTTCCGTGCTCCACAAAATACATTCACCCGTATCCAGCTAACTACTGCCTGGAACTGTTTTCTTCTTAATTCTGTCTTGGATGCTCTCCTGCCTTGCACTCAACAGAAACCTTTTTCATGGAG
Source organism: Acanthornis magna (assembly GCA_036785705.1). Classification (NCBI taxonomy): domain Eukaryota; kingdom Metazoa; phylum Chordata; class Aves; order Passeriformes; family Acanthizidae; genus Acanthornis; species Acanthornis magna. The sequence goes on along the minus strand of JAWUZG010000025.1, from coordinate 21,537,203 downwards.
TTTCTATCTACCTCATTTTGGCCAAGGGTTTGGTCGCTGCTTCATCTTGAGCTTCCTTGGCCTATATGCCATCCATAAATCACGTGACTGAGGACAATTCACAGGTCAGAATTTCTTGTCTCCATCTGGCAACCCCACAGCCGCAGACACCTTGCCTCTACACCCCTTTGTCTACCATTTCAACATCAACTGAGTTTAAAAATGTAGAGTTCTTTAGCTCTTTTGATAGTCTCTTTTGGTTTGGTCTAATTATTGCCATGTTAGCTTCTGCCCAGACCTCTCTGCTGCTGTCTGTGCATTCTGTTCTGCATATGCCATTCTTCATATTCTTGTTTCTTGCTTGTGGCCAAGTCATGCACTTTGTCTTTCCATGGTATCTCTGTGTCATGCCACGCTGCTGAAGTTCTCATTCCCCTGCACTTGCATTACTGCAGCATCTTTTTATGTGTCCTCCTCATTCTTATTGACCCAGGATGTTCTTAGAGAACCAGGGATCCTTGCCCATTACTTTGACCCTGGATGTGACCTATCTGTATTAAATGTTCAAGCTGACCACTCCCATTCTAATATTTCATGCTCAGTATTAAACCACAGCAAATTGTCAAGTCAGCACTCGTTCCAGGATTTCCTTCTCCAGCAAAGAAAAGCATCTACACTGACACCTCATTAGCCCTCTTCTAGTCTTTAAAACTCTTCCTTATCACAGTATTTATGCAAAACATGGTAATTGTTAGACTGTGGCTGAGATCAGCAGCAAATCCTGCTGACTGATACCATGCAGTGGTTTGTGTGGGCTCCACCATCTGACTGTATCTGCCTTGCACTCACACAATGAGCTTCTCAGGGCATTGGCAATCTTTTGATTTGAGTCAGACTGACCTTAGCTACCTGTAGTTTTCACCTGTAGGAATTTACGCTGCAACAGCTCTCTCAAATTTACCACCTTGACATAAAAGCACAAGGCCTGCCTTTAATATTAGTATACTGTGTCTAATTGGCATGAAAATAATTTAACTAGATTTGTAAAGAAAAGTGGACATAAAATCAAAATAGTCAGTATTTTTATCAAATATCTTTAAACAGAATAAACATATTAAATTATTCATTAACTCTAAAACAAGATCCTTCTTTCTTACATGCCTTTCCTGCTTAATTAACTACCGTGTCAATAAACCAATGAAATTACAGAAAGTTGCATTTACATAATCAAGTCTATATCAAATCAATGTAACTAAATCGGTGTACACCTATAATGTAGACATTTAAATCAGTGTAATCCTTACACACTATCCTTTTAGCTAGCATTGATGAATCACTGCAAACTGATTTAAACAAAGAATTAAATTCCTTTTTGTACATCTAATTAAGATCTTTGTTCTGTTTTAACTAGATCCAAGTTAAACTGAATTATTGAAAGTGGTGCAAGTTTTTTGCATAATCAAAGTTTTGGCTTCCTTTCAGTTCCCTTGCAAGTCCCAAGCCATGGTCTGCAGGCCATTCACCGACAGGGTCTGAAGAACCAACACATCACATGGTGCTAACACCCCCCAGCTCATTTCCAGGCTTTCAGCCTCTTTATTACTCAGAGGAACTTCAGGTCAGTGAAAACAGCAGGAGAGGAGGAGGAGAAGCCAACCTCAGCTGACCTCTATCTCACGTACTCACCCATCTGGTGAGGCTGCATGAATGAGTGCCTCTCCCAACATCTTTTAGTGCTCATCATCCCACAGCTCTCAGATCCTCTCCCGTGAGAATTCCTTATGAATCAGTTAAGTTGTGGGATGGCTCATTGAATATCAGAACTGCACTGCGCTCATTGCCCTGAAAGCCTTAGGAGAACCCACTCTGTTCCTCCAGATTCAGTGTGCCTAAGGACCACTGTTGGATTAGAAGAGAAAGACTTTGAAATTTGTAGACTCTACTGTCAGTGTTTCCTTATGAATATTAAAATACTTCTCTCTCACACTGGGCTGCAGGTCCATTGAACACTTTCAAATTTATCTTTTTAATTCCAAGATCAATTCAATTGCAGTTCAATTCAATTTTTGTAGGTTAAAAAAAAAAAGGAGCCAGTTTTGGGATGGTATCTTCTTATCACAGTATCTTAGCTATTATATTTCATTTGTATTATCCTGCATCTAAGGGCTTTGTTAGACCCAGCTGTAACCTTTCAGAGCTTCTGAATGAAGACAAGGAAAGTCAGGAATTAATCTTTATGCTAAAGCTTTTTTAAGCCATTTCAATTGCAACATTTCTTAACCTGTAATTTGGCGTAATATTGTAGGGTGCATCATGCTGTGGAACTAACTGTTCTTAAATTATTCTATTTTAACAAGCGAATTTCTCCATTTTAAGGTTATGTCATGGTGAAAAACAGTCTTAATTTTAATGAAACAAATATTTTTCTCTCTCTGTGTTTCTATGGTAAATGTATCAGCCTAAAGCCTTGAGGGTGCTGCTCTTTCTTGCGACAGAATGTCTCACTCATAATTTAATCATTCAGTTGCATAGAATAAATCTGTAGCCCAAATTACTCTGAAGTGGCTGCCTAGCAGGAGGGACATTTATGTCCATTACACTTTCTTACCCAAGCAATGGCACAACGAGGGGATGAGACACAATTTTGTAGCTTTAGCTTTTAGGCAGGACACTAGACTGAGCAAAGAACACAAAGATGATGAAAATGTGAGTGGTGGATCCCTTTCAAGCTTATCAAAATATGGCTACCACTATTATTTCCAGGCGAATACCTGCAAGTTGCACAAAACTGTGGGTTCACAGGCCAAAAATATTTTCTTCTAAGCTGTCTTAGTCTTTGCGTGCATGACACTTCTAATGCACTTGCCAGCATGTGCTTAATGCAAAATGATCTGAAGAGCTTTTTTGCCTTGTTGCTTTGCATGCAAGCAGAGATTTATGTCTGCAGAACAGGAAATCCTCCATGATGGCAAATGTCTTGTGCCATTAAATGGACTGTTGAACATTGCTGAACTTACTTGGAAGGAGTTAAAACCCCTTTGTTGCTTACTATGATTAATTACAATGATTCATTCCATCTTCTTTGAACTTTCTTTCTTTTTTTGCCAGGGGAGTGTTTTTAGACCTAAAAACCAACAGGTGATAGAATCTGGAAATCAGATAATCAAAGCATAAATTTCATCCTGCTATGAAGAAAATTATTGTAGTTGTGATAGTTTTGAGTCTGTTCTATTCACAGCAGCAATCTTCAGCTCTATACCCAAGCACAGAATACTTGCTGATCCACACGTAATGTGCACTTTTTTAAATTCCCCCAGCTGCACGCTAACAAATGTCATCAGATTCAACAGACAGCAAATCAGGTAGGCAAAACACAGAAACCGTTTTGAAAATCTGCCAAAACAGAATCATCTTGAGATCCAGCTGCCATTTAGCGTGCAGACTATTCTGTGTGACAGGGATGCAGACAAAACCAGGTGAAGTGAACAGCTTCATCTGGATACATTTCTAATCAATTCATCGGAATCCTCAATTGTAGTTGAAGCTGTGGTTAGCAGAGTCCTCAGCGAAGATAAATACAGATCAATAAACATCCTATAAACTGGTGACATGCATCTTAGCAGGGAATCTAGATTTATGTTAATCTCAAAGGGCTCAGCAAGGATGCTTTCATATTCATTGCTTCTTTTCTGAGGGTATATTTTATAGTACCCCTTTATGAAAAGGAAGTCCAAGATCCCTGGTAGGGGCAGAGTCCTTCCCCTGTACTCATCTCACAGGAAGATGTTATCTACCTCGGCTGCAGCACTTCAGAGTTACACGATACTTAGAAATGTCACCTGAAGTTGCCAAAACCTGCTGAGCTGAAGCCCACTAGTTTATTCGGAGAATTTTCCTTTGAAAAATATCTCTATATTGACACCTACGGATATGTCTTGGTTAGTATAGAGTGCTTTCAAAGTATGTATTTAAGTACCATTTTAAACCTCTAGTCTAGGCAGAATAAGCTACTTTTTGATGTGATGAATATGTATCATAGAAGCTATGGCATATAAACAATACCTATACACATAATTAATATAGAAATTTATGTATGTATGATTATAAACATATGAATTTTCTAAATTAGCATATACACAGAGACACATATATAGAGAGAGACATAAAAATACTATTATAAAGAAACAGAAAGCTCTATCAGTTTGGTGCATGACTGTGCAGGTACTTTGTGTTCCAAGTGCTGCTCAAAGGTGTGAAACTTTGTCACTGTGATTTATTTGGGAAATAAAACATGCTGTACATCTCATCCCGTGTGATTTTTCCCTGCTCTACCCACTCCTTAGTGCTGCCTCTAACCCACAGTAGCCTAGACACTATTTTACTGTCCCCTAGCCTTCAGATCCTGAGTTTATTACAATAATTTGCCTCCTGGCTCACTGCCATAGTCTCTGTGCAACTCAATAACCCTATTTCACTGATACCTCTGGGAGTTTTTTTTTTGCAGACAGGGGCACTGAAAATCCCCCATACAGTAAGTTTTCTGTTAATGCTGGAGAATCTGAAATTTCAGTACCTTACCTCAAACGTAGAATCTTCCAGGACTAAAAGCCATTTAGTTTGTTTGTTTGTTTGTTTTGTGGGGGGGTGGGGGGGGGGGCAGGGGGGAGTTGTGTGGGGTTTTGGGGTGGTTTTTTTTGGTTTGGTGATATGCTTTTTATTTTTAATTCTCCTTATGGCTGTTGCTGGATGCTTCAGTGGAAAGGGATAAGAAAACCCCTATTGTCTAATCCAGCCTCTCTGAAGATGTCAGCCTGACTCCAGGCTTGTTAGAGGGCAGTTTAAGCCACAGGATCCTAAAGCTTTGCATTTCTGCCTGGGAGCATGAGCTTTAAGTATAACCTCTCCTGATAGTCTTTTACATATAAATGTGCAATCCCTATCTGAAAGTTGCTGACCTTAGTGATTTCTCAAGTAACCAAATTCTTACTTTCTGTTTATGGGGAGAAACCCTTTTACCACTTTTGAATTTACTACTTTTTCATTTCAATGACTGTTTCAGTACTTTTATTTTAGCAGATGGGGAGGAAATGTTCCCATTTAACTTTTTCTATGCTGTTCATTCCTTCACAGACTTTTCTCTTGAGCCCTCTTTTTTATCTTCTTTCCAAGTGAAACAAACTCAGTCTTTTCAATTTCAAGCTCGTAATGTTACATTATTTACTTTAAGACCATCATCTATCTAAGAAGCAGCAGATATAAAACATGAAAAAGAATCCTGAACTTAAACACACAGTCTGCATCATCTGCCATAAATCCTAAGAAGTCAATTAAAAAGTTCTTTAGCCAGTATCAGTGATGTGTAATGGGAGCATTTACTTGATTGCTAATGGCTGGGTTTACATGATGTCTCAAAGCATCAGTGGTGAGGGTTGGCAGCAGCACAGCATTAGGACTGTGATCATCACTATAAATTAAGTTTATGTTGATATAATTAGCAGTTGCAAGCCAACGTAATATTTATATTGATCCTAGTAAAATCAATGCTGCACCAGCGAAAACATACTCCAAAAGTTCACGTGGCCTGTGACATGGGATTCCAGCTGCTTTGCTTGTTTCAAAAGACAGGAAGACGGAGAGACCCAGAATTTTGGCTGGTGCTCAGGACCTCTGTGGGGCCAAAGCCTGCTCTTGAGTCCTTTCTCTGGGTGGGGTGAATGTGGAAATCCCCAGGGGAATCCAGCCCTGAGTATGATGAAGAACTGTACAATCAACAGGGTTTGATGTTTATGAACGTCTGCTTTAGTCCTTCTCTGACATGCATTTACAGAGTGGTGACTGTGTTGATTTTGGTGTACTAAAACACAGCAAGTTGTTTTCTCAAAGCCTGCTATGCAAGGGTTAGGAATAAGGCAGCCTGCAGCTGGCTGGGAGCACTCAGACAAGACAAGATGGCTGTGCTCCTGTCTCTGGCTTTCACTTAGGTTTAGCTTGCTCACAAAATAGCTACTTCTCCAGGCAGGGTCATTTGCTATTAGTGTTGCTTAACCTCTCCGAGAAAGCTGCCTCTTTGTTTAACAGGAGTTTAAAACTTTGTGCTTTTGCTTCTCAAGAACGTCTCACAAGATGTCGTTTCACTTTGGTACCTAACCCAGGGCTGGCAGCAGTTTACATTAAAGCTCTGCTTAATTGCACCGTATAAATAACATTTGCACTGCAGGAATCGCTACAGGCCCCAACTGAGCTGGGACCCTCAGGTGTCAACCCCTGCACAAGGAGTGAGTTAACCATAGCCCCAGGAGCAAACAGCTCCGTGTCCTGATGCCAGGTACCTGAGGGATGGGGCTTGCCCCGGCAGGTCATGAGTTACATTTCTGCCACTCTCTGAGGGGCTGAGAGGAGGTTTCTGCGGGGCTGTTGTGCCACTAGAAAACCCAGCTGAGCAGCCAGAGTCTCCTGCAAGAACCAGCTGCAGACTCAGCCCTGGGCTGGTAACATGGCCACCTACCTGGGCAGCAGGTCATGCCAAGCTGTGCTCAGCCTGGGCCAAGCCTTCCCTTTGAATGAGACCTCGAGTTTCAAAACTCCTGAACAAAGGAGGGGATATGTAGCAATACCATCTTTTTGTTGTTGTTGTTTCTGACTGCTACAAACAAAGTGATGTGTGAAGAAGAAACTACAAAAAAACACCCAAAACCCAACAAACAATACCAAAACCAAAAAACCCCAACCAACACACAACACAACACATAATTATTTTAAATTAAAACAGCTAACAAGCAAAACAACGACAACAATTGGGCTGAGCATGGTCTTCGATTTGGAACAAAAACAGGAAGCTAAACTCTCTGCTGGCTGAACTCCACTGAAGCCAATGTTTTGCTAGCAAAGAATTTGGCTCTGAGTTTCCCAACAGCAATAATAAAGCAGTAGATTTATTGCCTAAGTAAAAGAGCAGACACTGCTCTCTGTATTTCAGTGCCCTTCTCCCAAAGCTTTCCTCCAGGTGAGCCAGCATGATGATATGCTGCTAGTCCCTGTGGAATGTGCTGATGAAGGGTAAGAGAACCAAGCCAGTAAAATTAACTTCAGCAAAACAGAAAAAAAATCTGCAATTAAAATTCCAGGTAAATCCATGGTGATGACGATGAAAGCACTTACAGTGTTCCTACCAGGTTTTCCTATGTATGGCAGAGAGAAGAGCATGATTTGGATGAAGCGATGCCATCCACCTCTAACCAACAAAACCAGAAATAATCACCTTTCCCATGATGTGTCTGCAGGGGTGCAACTCTGGTTGCACTCACAGAATCAGCTGTAACAAGAGCCTAGAGTCCATGTCACCAGCTCCCTTGCACAGCCCACATAATGAGGGTTTTTGCCTGTATCTGCCCTTACACTTGGCCAGTAAATCTGTTGCTTCACTCTTACGCTGGTGTTCAGAGACCTTGAGCATCACTCAGGCGTCCTGAGGATCTCACATCACTGTTTGGTGTGTGCTCTGTCAGAATTTAGGGCAGGGGGAGGTCTTTGCTGAAAATACAGCACATCCAATGTTTTCCCCCAGAGAGCTATCAAGAACTGAACAGCTGTCCATGGGTGAGGAATGCAAACACCAATTCCCACCTCATGGAGGTTACTGAACTTCCTAGAGATAGCAGAGGTGGTGTGAGTTGAGGGTGCACGGACTCGGCTCAGGCACAGCCCTGGCACTGCCATGGTCCCTGAGACTCAGAGGGAAGCAGGAGCAGCCAAAGTGTCATTTGGCCACCATAGCACCCTGTCAGCTGTACCCCACTCTGGAGCAGGGTTTCTGCTGATCACAGCCTCTGCTTTCTCAGAACAAGGCTGCAGATAATATTGGAAAATTATGAGTTCAGTTGTTTCAAGACCCATAGCATTTTATTCTCTCTCTTAAAACAACCAGGGGAATCAGGGGAGCCATTCTGAGCCTTGTTAATCAGAAAGGGCCTTTTAAAGTGTTGCACTGTCAATATATAACTTCTATGAAATTGCATTATAAATGCCAGTTTTAGATAACTAGCATATTTGAATAATGTTTTTAAATGCAATCTTACTTTCACATGACCCTCTCCTACGGGGCTGGAGATACCCTTTCAGCATCAGTCGCCCTTTGTAGCCAGAAGGTCTGGCCCTACACTGGCTGCCAGCTTCTGTCTCCAACAAGAGCCAGGAGAGGGGTAACAGGCTGCTTAACAGGTATATAACCTTTCCATGAGCAAAGGGATTTGCCAGAATTTAAAAGGGACTTTTAGGTGTTGTGGCCAATGAAAAGTGGTTTTAGCTTGCCCAGGATCCCTTGCTGTGATTGCTGAGGCGCTTCAGAACCCCAGCTAAGAGCTACACTGCTCAGCAGCCTCACACAGACCCCGCCTGGCTGCAGCCTGTATTCCAGGGCTGTCTCCTAACACAGTAAATTAAACCTCTCCCTCTGCCAATAAACCAGCAGCAGCAGAGGGTGGCAAACATGCTCTGCTGCACAAAGCAGCCTGGTGTTCCTGCTTCCCTGTGAACCAGCCTTTCTCAGGGCTCTGAGCTGGGAACCACTTGGGTTTTGCGCAGCGATGCCTGCAGTGTTCCCTGCAATCCCTGTGTCTATCCAATGTGTAATTCAGAAGTTGCTGTGCTTTACACGGGGAAATACTGCTGACTGGAAGCAGTAGGTCTCCACGATTTAACATATTATTCCCGCACAACAAATGCACGACAAAAGCTTTATACTGACATGAAAAAAATGAGGCTAATCAGAAAGCACTTCCTGCTTGGGAAGAAGTTGGAAGGAAGTCTGTAAGCAGATACCAGTGTGACCCCAGTGTCCTTTATTCTTCCCACAAATTTCAGAGGTGAGACATGATACACACCAGGGACGGAAAATGAGGAGAATACATGGGCATGAACATGCACATACACACACACACACACACACACAACACACATCCAATTCATCACAGAGGAAACTTTGCTGGTCTATAGTGTTTCCTATGGTTAAAAAATGTGGAGGTCAATGCAGGTAAACTTAGGACTGAAATAAGTTTTGGTTTCAAAATAACATGCACTGATTTCTACATAAAATGCCCAACTGCACGCAGAGAACGGGTTCATGTCTAAATAGGGACGAGCAGAAAGAACCAAGGCAAACTGCTGGGGGCTTCACGTGGCAGCTGGTTCCCGCAGTCAGGAGGAGGCTCTGTTGCCGTGCAGATTATCTACCCAGAGGATGTTCCTGAGCCTCTCTGAGGATCTGTTTGCTCTTGGAAGGTGTCATTGCACATCTCTGGATTAAATTTGATTCTGTGTGGGGATAAAAAGCCATATCCTTCCAAATCATAAATATCGTACTTCCCTCATTTTTTCTTCCCTCAGATGATCTGGCAGTTCCAGCCTGCTCAAGCTAACTGTTGGAGGCAGATGTATTTCAGCTTGGAACAAGGCTGGAGATGGGACACTGCTCCATCTGTGGTGCAAGATGGAGCAGTGCAAATGACTTCACTCCTGGCAGTCATCCCTCTGCTGCTGCACGCTGCCCTGTGCTCCCCTGGCATGTACACCTGTTTGTCTCCAGTGCTCTGAAGCCAGGGTGATGAGGAAGGGCTGCACAAGGAGGAAGAAATGGAGGGCTGGAGGGCTTGTAGCAGGTGCAGGGGGCTTTGTCATTGGGAGCAGTGGAATGTGTTATTTCCACCCCTTGCCCCCCCCATCTGCCTTTACACAAGACCCCTCTTCCCAGGAGGGTGAAAGGGCATTTTATAAATACAATTACAAAACTGTTGGGATCAATACCACGAGGCAGATGGATAGCTCAGCAGAAACAGATAGATTAGATGGTGAGATAAAATAGATTAGTCAAATTGATCCAGGACTGGTGAGATAAGGTCCTTCCCAAGCAGGCAAAAAAGGTTCATGTGAAGGGTGCCTCTGTGATCCCCACACCTCTCCACTGCTTCCCCATCTCTTGTCCCTTCATCCCACTTCATGTTACACTGAACCAGAAGAACAAAAACAAGAAAGAAAAGAAAAGGAAAGGAAAGGAAAGGAAAGGAAAGGAAAGGAAAGGAAAGGAAAGGAAAGGAAAGGAAAGGAAAGGAAAGGAAAGGAAAGGAAGGAAGGAAGGAAGAAAGGAAGGAAGGAAGGAAGGAAGGAAGGAAGGAAGGAAGGAAAGAAAGAAAGAAAGAAAGAAAGAAAGAAAGAAAGAAAGAAAGAAAGAAAGAAAGAAAGAAAGAAGGAAAGAAAGAAAGAAAGAAAAAGAGCAGAGATAAACACCACAAGGTGACTCAAAGCCCTCTCCTCCCCATCCTCCTCCTTCCCAGCTGTGAGCAGGATCTTTCATCTGGGTGCTTTTCTTCTCCTTTCTATGTCAGGATCCCAAAGTTTTCCACTGACAAGAGGAACAATAGAAGGAGCTGTGAGCTGTGGCATTGGATTCAACAAAAATGGGGCCTACTGCCTAACACTCTTTTCCCAAGAATAAGTGTGATATAAGAATACTGGTTTGAATTATCTGGGTAAATCCAGGAGAACTGCATGAAACTTTGTCTTACTAGGCAGCTTTGTGGAGAGGTGTGCATTGTATACTATTGTATCTAAGCATACTGGCCTTTGGTTTTCATTGCAACATAACTGCCCACACATATTCCTCTAGCAAGACAGTTGGGAATGACAAATCTACCCCAAACTACACCTGTTCATCAAAAACCAAGGAAATAATAGCAAATGCCACCTGTGTATCACATAGCCAATTCACCATTGTAGGAGAAATCTTAACTTTGGGAACACTTTTGAATGCTAAATTTCACAATAGCTATGGCTTTATATTTAAATTTCTTTTTACTCCTTTTATTTTTCTTTTCCCTGAGGAAAAAAAGAAGAGAAAATGAAAAATCCAGAGACACACTGCTTTTATATGTGCAGTTCCATCAGCAGTGCTGGTAATTTCTTTTACCTTTGGCTATTTGGCTCACATGACTGACATGCCACGTTACAAAAAAGCCACTCTTCAGAGGAGAACAAACATGCCACGTTTTTCAGTCCCAAACTGCCTCTGCCCTATGGCTTGAGCCAGAGCCAGGAATAAATGGATGGGCACTCAGTGAGGCTGGGGGGAGATAGTTCCCCAGCTTTGTTTTGTGCCCTGAGGGAATGAAACCTTCCCTTGCAGATTTCGCCAAAAGGTCAGGGCCCAATTTAACTAACAGATTTAATGAAGTGCCCTATTTTATGTTACAGCAGTCCATGGAGTGGCATCCGCTCTGCATCCTCCACGCCTCTCATGTCTGCAGGCTGTTGGCTCTTCTTTCTTTTGACCTCATGGCAAGCTGGTTTGAGGGGCTCAGATGGGAGAAAACTAACTGTACAGCAAGTAGAGAGGCACTTGGTGCTGGTTCAGCCCTCTGAGGTGGCTCACTGCTGGCTCAGACAGAAACAGATGGGAGGGAAAGGATAGCCAGGGACAAGAGAGGTAAGGGAAGAGTAACATTGCCCCTTCGAGCAGTCATGGGTGATTAGTTCAGCTTAGCTATAGCCTTAAATGACACTCTAAGCCTTAAAGGGCCCAAACCACGTGTCTGACAAGAGGAATTGATAAACTCAATCCCTAGTCTTGCAGCGGGATTTGTTATTCTCTCATAAAATAGCACCAGTTAGAAAAATTGAAGTCTAGTTATGACTAATTTCCTTACAAAGAAAAATTGAATTTGTCGAAGTATTCCTTTCAAAGGAAAGACCAGACCAAAAAAAAAAATTAAAAAAAAAAAAATTCTATCCAGAAATGTTAATACCACAGTTTCACAGTGCTCAAGAGACCCTTGTCCAGAACCTTGCCCCAAGGCAGGATCAGCTGTGCTCAGACTTTCCTGATAAACATTTATCTGGCCTCCAGTGGTGAAAATGGTGCCCTAGGAAAAGGTTAGCCAAAAGTCTCGTGCTTCCATTCTCCCCTATGGCTTAGGATGTTCAGACCACATCTCCCAAAATATACGCAGTTGCTGTGAGTAGAAGACAGGAACTGGTTTGATCAGGAAAACACTGTGAAGAACACCACACAAAAACTGGTACCTCTTGATATTCAAAGCCCTTTAGCAGCACACGCACAGAGAAAAAATCACGATGTATCAGAGCAGGCACAGTGAAGTACATCTGGAGGACTGGTCTAAATATTTCTGGATTTTGGCACCGAACTCTGCTTTTCCAGTGTTAACTGTCTCAGCTGTGTTAAACAGGTAGGCACATGTAGGAAGCCCATAATGATCACCTTATCTCACCCATATGGATTGCCACAGTCTCCTGCTGGTGGAGAAGTTAATGCATCAATAATTTCAGTTACTGGCTGACATGAAGAGCAGAAGGTATGGAAAGTGGCTTTTGCCCCTGGGTAGAGCACAAATATGCAATGAGTCTGTGCATGATCAGTGGAGTTGCTTTTTGGCTGCTGTCAACATTGAGAGCAAAAGGAGGGCTAAGGAGAATCTCCATCCTTTCTTGGATGCAGCAGGAAACACAGGATGAGGATAAAGGCTGAGGTACTTAATGCCTTCTTTAATAGCAACACCAGCTGTTTTCCAAGTACTCAATCCCCTGAGTGGGAAGACAGGGACTGGGAGCAGCATGAAGCCTTAGCAATCCCATGGGAAATAGTCAGTGACCTGTTAGACCCCTTAGACACACACAAGTCGATAGAGCCAGATCACATCCACCCAAGGGGAGGGAGGGAGGTGCTGGTGGAAGTGCTCACTGAGCCATCATTTACCATCAGTCCTAGCTAGCGAGGGAGATCCCATTGATTGGATGTTACCAAATGTGATGCCCATCTGCAAAAAGGGCTGTAAAGAGCACCTGGGGAGCTACGGGCCTGTCCGCCTGACCTGGGTGCTGGGCAAGGTCACGGATCATCACGAATGCCATCATGGGCACATGCAGGACAACCAGGTGATCGGGCCCAGAAAGTGGTGATGAAGAGAGTTATGTCCAGTGGTGTTCCACAGAGCTCAGCACTGGGGACAGTCCTGCTTAATATCCTTATCAACAACCTGGATGAGGGGATCGAGTGCATCCTCAGTCAGTTTGCAGACAACACCAAGCTGGGCAGGAGTGTTGGCTGGCAGGCAGGAGAGCTCTACAGAGGGATCTGGACAGGCTGGGATGAGGTCTGGGGCCAATTGTATGAGGTTCCATAAGGCAAAGTGCTGGATCCTACACTTGGGTCACAACCACGTGCAACACTACAGGTTGGGGAAGAGGTGCTTGGTGGAAAAGCTGCTTGGTGGAAAGGACCTTATGGGGCTGCTCAACAGTGGCTGAGCAAAGGCCAGAGTGTGTCTAAGCAACCAAGAAGGCCAATGGCATCCTGGCCTGGATCAGCAATAGTGTGACCAGCAGGATCTGGACAGTGATAGTCCCCCTGTACTCAGCACTGGTGAGGCTACATCTTGAATCCTGCACCCAGTTTTGGGCCACTGACCCCAAGAAAGACATTGAGGTGCTGGCGGGTGTCCAGAGAAGGGCAGTGGAGCTGGGGAAGGGTCTGGAGCACAAGCCCTATGAGGAGCAGCTGAGGGAGCTGGGGGTGCTTAGCCTGGAGAAAAGGAGGCTCAGGGGTGTCCTTATTGCTCTCTGTAACTCCCTGCAAGGAGGGTGTAGCCAGGTGGGAGTTGGTCTCTTCTCCCAGGTAACAAGTGACAGGGCCAGAGGAAATGGCCTCAAGTTGCACTGGGGCATGGGGGTTAGACTGGATATTAGAAAACGTTTCTTCACAGAAGGGGTTGTCAAGCATTGAAAGAGGCTGACCAAGAAAGTGGTTGAGTCACAGTCCTTGAAGGTACTTAAAAACATGTGGATGTAGCACTCAGGGACATGATTTAGTGGTGGACTTGGCAGTGCTGGGTTAATGGTTGGATTTGATGATCTTAAATGTTATGATTTTGTTCTATGATTCCATGAATGGCAGAGGAGTCTTTTGTTCTCAAGAATATAAATTGCAGAGAACTTGAGCCATTATATTAACAATATTATTCATATCTGGTTATATAATAAATTGAAACCAAATGCGGGTTCCATCTGATTTCCAGCAGTTAATATACAGAAAAAGTCACATTAAGGAAAAAGAAAGGCTAGTCAGCTGTGCAAAGGTGTGACATCTATGAAAGAAGCCAAGTCAGAGAAGTGTAAGTGATTAAAGTGGCCAAGTTAAACAAGATACAATTAAAGCCACTGCTTCCCCACCATCTCCCCAAAATTTCCAAATAAGGGTTTATGAATCCTAGGGGACCAGGTTAGCCCTAATTGTATCTTGTTTAAGTTGGCCAATTAAACAGCAAACTCTTCTCAGAGCTGGCCCTGCCTGCAGATATCACACCTTCTTTGCTTCTGACTGCTTTCTTCAGTTTTTGAAGCATGTATACCATATATTTTTATTAGCTCTTGGGAATGTGTTTCTAAAAATGCCCTTTGGTTCATACCCATTGCAACCATATGAACAATCTTTTTTACCATATGCCATTTCCATGGAATCGTGGGAATTGTCTCCTTGAGCCATGATACCCTCGCCTATAGATTCCTTAAAGAGTGGACATTGACTTTCCAGAAGGATTTGGGAGAAGACCAAAAGCAGCTCTTGCCTTAAGACCCCATTCACAGCAGGCTGGAACTGTGCTGAATGTGTGGACAGTGAGCTGGCACTGCAGATATTTAGGATGGAGAGAACTGCTGCTTTTCAGAGGAGACAAAAGCTAAGACCTGAATGGAAGAGGGGTTTGTTATGTCACAAACGTGCACAACCTGAGGGACAGCATGTCCAGTTCTCAGGCAGGACAAGAGAAACAGACACCCACAGCTCTAACTCCAGCTCTGTTCAAGACTCGGCTCAAGCATGCATCTCCAACTCATTTTCCTATAAGTAAAATAGGGACCAGGCTTCTCTAATTCACTGAGAAGTGATAGCCAATAATGTTTGCTTATCACCTTGAAAGAGTCAAGTGCCGTGCAAATGCATACGGGATGCTAACAATGTACCTACAGCACTTTCTGGGTACCAGGAAGAGCACATACCTTTGTCCAGGGGTGCAGAACCAGCACAGTCAGGCTTCTGATGAATTATAAATGATTAGGAAAGACTTTTTTCTTTGCTTTACCTTCAATTTCTTAAAATCAAACTGCTACTGATAAACTTGATTAAGAGTACATTTGGAAAATGTTTTGATTGCCATTCGTTGAAATTTCCTATGCATTAAAATGCTAGAGAGTTAAAAAAATCAGCATGACAAGCTGCCTGAGGAAGTATGCTAAGTAATGCAGAGCAGTAATAACACTGATGAGAGAGCTTCACCCACTTGTATACAGGAATCACCAGATGGCACTGTAACAACACATAGTTCTCCAAATTCTTTAACTGGGCAAGAACTGCTGGGTTAATGAAGAAACAATACCTTGTTGTTATTGTGAATAAGTCATTTTGGGGTAGTGGGGAGAGGGGAAGCCATGAGAGAAAGTTGCTGCTTCACCTAAAAACTCATATTGATCCATGAATTGTAACTCCGTACTGCCTGGATGTTACCTGAATAGCTCTGGCTTACGTACGCAGTTAAATAAAAAAGGCATGCTAACGAGTAAAGTCTCTAGGTCATCTTCATTTTGTCTTTTACATCATTTTGAAATGTTCTTTTAGCAGGAAATTACTACATATTTATATAGTTATATGTGTATATACAGATATATACATATGCACATCATTTGAATTAGTCAAAACACAGAAACTTCCCTAAGGTTATGAAGCAAGGCAGTGGCAGAGCAAGAAATGGAAGCCAAGAAAACTCTAATAAACAGCTGTAACAGAAGTACCTTATTCATGTGTGAGTCACTAACACATAATTACTCTGATAACAAATAACACATTCTTGGAGAGTCTCAGTTTTGATCTATGTCACAGTTTCAGTAAATACAGAGGAGCTGCCAAATTTGCCTATATAAATTCCAGTGATCTCATTTATTTTAATCAGAAGTTTTGGAAAAATTAGACAAAAGGAGCTTCCGCCCTTCTCCCCTTTTTTATTTTATGTTATTAATGTGGTGCTCCGTCATGAGGCTCTGTTTTGAATTCTGCTGAAGGAGTGAGCATTTCCAAGGCCTGTTTATGACAAGATATAATTAATACTAGGGAGGAATTAAAGGAAATTTAGACAAAAAATACTGTACACATTTGGAGTTAAATAACAATTTGGCCTCATTAAAACAGGTTTCCACTTGCGACTAATTTTATTCCTGGTTACAAAGGCCATCGTTTGTCTGAGCAAAGATGAAAAAGTAGCTGTTAACATAGTGCAAATGAGAGTGAAATTGGAAGGGACATGTATGTTAATGAGCATCCCAGTGCCCTACAGTGCGCAAAAGCAAGCAGAGAAGAAAAACCAGATTCCCCTGATATTGTTGAAAAGCTAATGATTATTTGACATGGCAAGGAATGCCCTGAACCTGCAACCTGCTTTACATGAAGATATGGTTTTTTGCAGGATCAGGTGCTACCTCAAAATGCTTTGATGACAATATTAATCTCTTGATAGGATATTAATTATTCATTTGCAGTTTTGGAAATACTTCCATTTCCTTGCAAAGGAAGATCTGGCAAGAAGTGGCATTAACTGTGCACTTAGAACCTGCCCTGGGTACACGAGCTCTGGTGTCTGTATGTGGTGATGCACTTAGCTAAATCCCTGGATATATACACAAGTTGTTGATGCTCTCTCTCAGTGCAAAATGTATCACTGGGCTTGTGAATAAGCAGAGAGAGTGAGCCACGTTTCATGCAGATTTATGCAGTATGCACACTCATCAAAGCCAGAATGACCACATTTTCCTAAAGCCTGAACAGAATTCGGCCTATAAGACTTGCATTAAAATGGTACTAAATGCTTTCGTTTATGGGATTCCAGAAATCAGTATCGAAAGTTCTTCTTAGTTAAAGGTAAGTAATTGAAAGCAGAGAGACTTGAGTCCTCTCCCATCAACATCCCACGCACTCGGACATCAAAGAGACAAGAGGAGCTCTGTCCCTTCACAGTGATTTAGACAATAATAGATCTGTCCCTTTTGAATGGAAACCCCATAAGCAGGAGGTCAAAATATGTGCAGGAGAGACACCATGTGCAGGTCCCAGCAACAAACTCCATTTGTTCTATGATTACCCAGAACAGCGCTGTGAACTCCTGCGTGCTCCCCACTGGCACCTCAGCTATTTTGTGTGCGGCCTTATGGGTGCCTTGTACACATCCACAAACAAACTGAGCATTTTTGACACCTCTCTGCCCATAGTTAAAACCAAGCAATCTCCATGGACTTGGAAAATATGATGGAAAGTTTGTCTCAAATTGCTAGTCAAATGTGTTTGCAACAGCCTGAATTTGCAATAGATCTCTTGTCCGGGGCACCACCTCTCTACTGCAAGAGCAAGAGAAGAGGCACTCTGAGCTCAAAAAAACAAAAAAAATGCCTTTGCAGGATTTAAACCTGCAAAGGCATTTTTACTTCCTCCCAAGTGGTGCTGCAAGCAGAGAAAGATCTCTTGGACACATATCCAACCTATGAAAAGCAGTATTATCTCTAAAGCAACTGTTTTGCCTTGTTGCTGAAAATTTAAATGGGGGTCAGTAATGTCTCAATACAAAACATTCTATTGTTTTAAACATTGCTGTGTTTATTTCACCCTTTCCCATTCATTATGCAAAGAAACATTGCGAGATAAACAAGAAGCATGAATAGTTGCATGGAGCCTGCCAGAATTCCCAAATATTTCATACTTTGGCCCCCAGGATGAATTCAGTCTCCAGACCACCTAACTAGAGAACGAGCTGGATGTTGTAAATGTGTTTGGCCAAGATTACAAAAACTTCTGAGTTAAATCATTTTGCACTGCTCTGCTAACAAAATTTCCTCAGTATCCTCCTATTTTTTTAGATCACACCTTGCCAAGGTGGTCTTGTGTTTTCAGACCAGCTATCAGTCCATGGAAATACTTATTCAGTGATGATGTTTACAGTGTTTTCCAGGCATGGAGCCTGTAGAAACCCCTCTGGGTACCCCTCGAACTTTGCCATAACTTTGAAAAGCGTTTGGAGATAGAGAGCCAGGGTCAAAAGGGGGTTAACTAACACTGCTCCCAAACAATTGTGCAATGAAATGGCCTTTCTTTGAGCTTCATAATCTATAACATGCAATTATTGAGCACCTGAGTGTGGCACAGACAGCCAATCCAGGCAAGTCAGCCATTTACTGGAGCACGTATTTTACCCACGTAGAGTATGGGATATTTTTCTGGAGGATCACATCCACAAGACATCAGTCTTACCAGTATGGTGTTAGAAGTATTGCCCTGCTGAGAAATATGTGGGTTTTTTTCCTCTTCCTTTTTTTACATCCGTTTCTCCTCCACTTTTATCATCACTTTCTCCTCCATGTGGGTGTAGTTTGCCAGGATGCTTCATCCCTTCCCTGGTGTAAAATTAATTCTGGCCTTTGGCAGAGTCCACAGACCTGATCTTCCTTCCCTTTTTTTTTTTTTTCTGGTTTCTTATTCAGTCTTCTTACCACAGCTACTCTCTAATAGACTTATTTTAGGTGTTTATTCTTTTTTGTATTGATTGGATTTTTAGCTCTGGCTAGGAAGAAATACCCCACCTATTCTGATTCATAGTGTTGTCTTACATTCTCTCCAGATAACGTATTTTTATATGCCAAAGCAATAGACCATTAAAGTTGCTGTATCTGAAAATATGGGTTCTTTTTTCATTCAACTGTCTGCCTGGACATAGAGTTCCCTAACTCTGCTAAAGGATTCAAAGAGTGTCGATCAAATGTGGATGGCACATCTTCATGGCAATTGTTTTACTGTGATCAAAACTGTTTTACATAGTGCCCATGTTTCAGTCAACATTCACAAAATGCTCTGTTTCTGTGATGTGTGTTTGCTCATCCTTCCTGGCTGAAAAATGAGAGGAAAAGCTCTGGTTGTGTTCCCATGCTAAGTTGCACAAACACAGTTGTTCCCGTGAACTGAGAGGGAGTTTGCGCCTTCATCCTGGAGAAAGAGAAAGGGAAGATACATCCCTCTCTCGCACTCACTGCTCTCAGTTCTGATTTTCCAGCAGCTGGCAAAGCAAGGCAAGTTATGGCGGAAAAACCCAGTAGAGAAATAAAGTGTTTTAAGTTAAGACATTCTTTTTTCACGGTGAAAATACTGATAGTTACTGATAGCTGCTACTGCAGCAGACAGCACTGGCTCATAGGTTGCAGCAGCGCAGCACCACACCAGTAGATCTACAAAGGACTTTAAAGGAGCTGGCACAGTGAGCTTAGCACCTACATACCCAACAAAGAACCAAACAAAAAAAGCAAAATAAAGCCTTAAGGGAAAGAGCCTGTGTGGTCATGGACCACACTTTCTACCATTCCATCTCTCCGAGAAACTGAAGCTGTCTTCACTTCCTTCTCAGCCAAGATAGCAGAATTTGTATTAGGCATTCCCCTAAATATTAATTGTTGCCTTTCACCTTAGTTTTTACAGATTAACAAGAAAAGATACATTAGAGGTATTTATGCCATTACCATCCCCACATACACCAGAACTAGAGAGAACAGGAGGCTTTCCCAGGGAGACAAACAGTTTTCACAGGTCTGCACCAAATACTTCTGTGCTAAACCCACCTCCCCACCTTCAGTCTCCCTCCCCTCCTGTAGTCATATGGCAATACATGTGCACAGCTGAGGGTCCTGCTCTGACGAGAAAAAAAGCCCCAAAACCAAAACAGTTTTCACTTCAGCTTTGCATTGCAATTTGTCTTTCAATTGTTAGACAGCAGCATGCAAAACATTGCTCTGATTCAGCAGAACCCTTTCACAGCCAGAGCATGAAGCCCTTGCTTGAGCCTCAAAGGGAAGAAGGAGGGCTTTCAGCTGTGTTGTTTTACGATAGGGCAACTTTCTCTCCTTTCAAACTTTATATGAAGTTGCCAGGAGAGTAAAAAGAAAGAAAGAGAATCGCTAATAACATATCCTCTCTCAAAGCTTGTTTCTCAGCATGTTCATGTCCTGGATGCCCATTTATTTATTTATCTGACTTAAAAAATTAATACTTTTTCTCAAAGAATTTAGCAGCAGGCAAGAACCCTGCTTAGCATTTGCAGAAGTCAGGCAGGTTTACCTTTATTTCCAGATGACAGGACCAGTCTGGCCAGGGGCCCATGCAAAAGTAATCCAATGTTGTTGTTGTTACTAAGTTGTCCTAAAGAAAGTTGGAGGTGGTTTATCTTTTACAGCACTCTTTTCTAATGAATTGGCAACACATCTGACTTGGGTCCTTGTATAGGGCCTCCCCTGAGCCCTCTCACCCCTACTTGTTACTGGCTTCCTGCTGATTTACAACAAAACTTTGACATTTGGTCTGCTCCTTAATAAGGGCCTGTGACATTGCCCAGGTATGAAAAAGGAGAATAAAATTATGTGGGTTAAAAATGATATAGCTCTTTGAAGGTGGAGACAGCAGAACAGGGCTTCAAAGCCCAGAGAGAAAAACGATACCCACAGAAGGCTCTTTGTTCGGACGGCTCGGCTGGCATAAATCTCCCAGCTGTGGTCCTTTATACCACCTCTAATTATTTGAAACTCATTTATCATTTGAGTGTCAAATAATTAGAACTGGTGTAGAGAAACAGAGAAGAAGGCAGGCAGGCAGCAAAAAAGGGAACGGAAGGAACAGATACCGTAGGCCATTCAATTGGGTGATTTTAAACAGGATGAGCTTATTGAATTATCTTGATAAGGGGACTTGAATAATTCCTGAATTTCAGGCAAAAGCAAACCAGCCCCCTTGATTGTTTGTATTAGAGGAGTATCAGAAGCACTTTGACTGCAAAGGAGAATACAAAACTAAAAAAAAATTCAAATTAAACATCAGAGCAGTGATAACTCCCTGAAATGCCCAATCAAAAAAGAAGTGCTGTTTAAGAGTGCTGCCTACAATTCAATACAGCGTTAGAGCTCTCCGGTGTCAGAGCCCTGAAAAGGAGCGTAGGTGTTCCCGCACACAGTAAATGCCAACCTAATTGAGTTCCTGCACTGCAGCATGAGCAGTGTAATGATCAAGCACTTGGTTCAAAATTTCCTGAAGGGCTCAAATCCTGCCCTGACTTACCTTTTTTTGCAAACCCACCAATTCCAAAAGGATTGCATGGGTTAGCAGAAAAAACAGAGTACTTCTTGCTGGGTGGTACTTTACTGTTCTGGCCAGGAGCCAGTACAAAAGTAACCTGGTGTCATTCTTGTTATTCAAATGTTCTGAAGTTCTTCTTATATAGCAATATTCACTTTCCATACTCTTCGCTTCTTTTATTATTTCTCTGCTTTCTGCAAAAGTTTAATGCAAAGTAAATTCAGGCAAGATATGAGAAAGACAGCACAATTTTGATAGATAAAATCTATGCCTCTCTAACTTACGACCTCTAACCTCTCTAATCTGTAACCTCTGTATCTAGATAAGTGATAAAAAACAATGGATAAAGGCAATGGTATGTCTCTGTTTTCATTTATGAAATTTCCCTTACAAACATAGAATAGGATGAGAGGGAAAAGAGATTAAGGTGAAGGAGAAAATGAAGCCAAAACAACAACATAAAGCTGGCTGAGAAACAGAAAACACACACGAGAAATGAATTTCCGGAGTTACGCAATAGGATCTGTGTTATCAGGTAGAGGGGTCAACACGCCGTACCTGCAGGTGCCAAAGATATCACACAAAGATTTCCAATGGCCCCCAGGAGGACAGGGAAGGAGGAGCAGACGTGCATCTGTGAGAGGCAGCTGCTCGCTGCTCCCACCAGGCTCAGTCCCGAGGGGAGCTGGGAGCTGAGCGCGCATCTCGCCTGGCCCCACGGGCAGCATTTTCCCTTGTCGAGCAACACTGTTCAATGCTCACAGGGCTCCTACTGCTGCTTTTAAACTGTAATTTGGGAAAGCAACTGCCTCCTGGAACGCCACCACAATCCCGCTGTGCTGGTGACTAGCCCAGAACGGTGAGCGGTGAGCGAGTCGAGGAAAGACACAAAAAAGGCTTCAGGGCTGCCTATGAGGAGCTGGAGGGTGACTCAGGACAAGAGGCAGGCCAATAGAGGAATACAGGCCTTTTTGAAGGACTCCTGCTGGGGCACGAGCAGCAGCCCGGGGCAAGGAAGAGATGCTCAGGTGCTCAAGACCGCAAGGAGCAGAGCTGCGGCAGAGGTCTGGGCTCAGCATCGTCGCCAGTGCTGATCTGAGATCCCGAGTCCCATGCTGGGATCGGGGGCCAGTCCCTGCTGTCCTTCTCCTCCCATTAGCTGTGCCTCCAGCCTGCCTTGCAACCACTCCTTACCCTCTTCGTCCATGGAACGACCCCCTGTGCTAAAAATACCCCCCTGCAGCACTTGGTACAATAGATAAGCCTGGCAAAGCTCTTGTGGGAGACGCTGTGGCTTCACATCTGCTTGTTAAAAATATCACATATTATTAAAAAAAAAAAAAAAGTTTCTTGTGACTAATTTCAACAGCAAACCATATGGTCTTTTTACTTCTCCTGCACTCATAATAATTAAATGGCTAATTTCCCCTCTTAAACTACCTTCGGCCCACAGAAAGAAACAAAGGAAATCACAGCTATTCAGCTACAAAACATCTTGTTAAAGCACAGCAAAGAGTTATGCAATTAACCCCACAAAAGCCGGAATTTCACAGTTATATCTAACACTCCGCGTTAACAAGAACAGGCTTTAAATTGAGCCTTTTTTTTGTTGTTGCTGTTTGCTGGCACAGCAGTCACAGTTAAGGTCAGGTGTCAGACCAGATTTAAACCATAAATGTCTGTTTCCTTGTTGGTTTTTTTTTTTTTTTTTTTGTGTGTGAGCCGGAGTCAGCGCCTTATTGTGATTTAAATCAGCCGCTGGGTGCTTTGGAGGAGGCTTCCATTAAACTGGGGAACAAAGAATATGATTGCTTCCACGGCACGGCCGCCTGCGTATCTCCCGCTGCATTGTGCTGAGGCGGGAGCCCTCCGCGCTGCTGTGCGCGGCCGATGCGCTTCCGAGCTTCATTTTGGGGCTGTTTCGGGGCAGCTCGGGCCCCGCCGGCTGCCGGCCCTGACTGCCGGGGCCTCGGTGCACAGCCGTGCTCTCCTGCCGGCCACCTGCACCACGCATGGCCGTGCCTGCCAGACTGCTCGGAGTCCAGCGGGCCGTCGCCCCGGAGCAGTGGGATGCTAGGGGTTTTCGAATTTCATTTGCAAAGCAGCTGGGGCGGTGCTGGGGAGGTTGTCACATCGGCTGGGAAGGTGATTGAGGCAGGGAAGCATTCCTTCAGGCTACAGACCCGAAATCCAGCCGCAAAGTGCTTCTCCTGGGGGATGCCGCGAGCATCTTCTCCCATGGGCTGTGGGGCTCTCGGCGGCTGCCCCCAAAAGTGGTAACTTTGCCACAAAGCCAAAAGCAGTCGCGTTGTCTTTCAGACACCGCCCTGTTTGTCCGGTTCCCTTTAAAGAAGCCCAAAGTGCGCAGTGTGGGACGTGCTGGTGGAGCCTGCCCGTGTGAGGGACAGCGGATGCTGCACAGGGACGCATCTCCAGGAGGAGCAGCAATTTCACAGGGGACGGTGCTGGTGGCACAGGACGATGAACAGCTCTGCAATTGCATTAAATGAGACAGAGGAATGCTTCTGAGCTTTTCAGGTTAGGTGAGGGTGCCCATTCACCTGCTGTCTTGGAGTGCTCAGATTGGCACTTAGGAGAATAAAATGGGTATTTGGGTGCCTAAGTGCCTGCCTGAAAATTAAAACTTAGAACTGGGTGCCTCCATTTAGACAATCAGATTTCAAAATTAGAGTGAGAGATTGCATGCCTGAGTATAATTTAGAGAGCAGACTCATTATGGATAGTTTTATTGTTTAAGAAAATCCTTCCTGTCTGAAAACGAGGCAATGACCAGACTGTAAAGACTGAAGAAAACTGTGATGATGCTGGGCAATTTTCTCCATAAGATGAGCCACTAGATGACACTTTGCATAATAGCATGATGGACTGAATATTTCCATTCTACATTTTAATTTTCTATCTTGGTGAAGCCTGTTATGGGCTGGTGCCAGTGAGCCCACGCACCGTAAAGCTAAGTAGGGCCTTCCTAAAGCACCTGCCTTCCTGATAAGACAGGTGGTCTCTAGCTACATCTCACTCATGAGAGCAGAAGAAAGGAAACTTAAGAAAAGAAAGAAGAAATAAGCGGAGAAAGGAAGACCACAGGGCAATAGAGAGAGAGAAGGAGGGAGCTGGAAATAGGCCGGGGCAAGATGTGGTGAGAGGAGGCATCACACGTGTAGGAAGGGCTATAAGGTGAGACACTAGGAAATCGGGAAGGTTGAACAAAGTAGCAGTAGGATCTGAAGAGATAACAACTGGTGACAAAATGAGGGTGGGAACTGGGTGGAAGAGTGTAGTGAAGCTGAGGAAGATGGAGCAGAGCAAAAGAGAGAAGAACAGGAGAGGGCCACTTGGGAGGAATTAGAACATAATTATCCACTCGTAAATTCATACAATATAAAATAGCGGTATTTCATTCAGAAAGAATGTTCCATGTGTTTTCCCAAGCAGCAGCCTTCAAAGCCAAGAGAGAAGAAAGAACAAGGGAAAGCAAACAACCCAACTGTATGTTTCAAGTTGGCTTCTTGTATTTCAGAGATTTTATGTATCTGGTGTTAAATATAAAAACATAGAAAAACATCTTTTGTTTGTGCTATGAGGCACAGCTTCGACTGATTAAAGAATTGAATTTAGAAGGAGATGTAGCTCTCTGTCCAAACAGAAAATAGCGGATATAGATTTCTTACATTACACTATTTATCTATCCCTGCTTAAGAAAACAAATACACACATCTACTGGAATTTTCTTGACCATTTATCAGTATTTCTCCCTGTGATGTGGATCTAAATGCTGCATTTTTTAATGTACTTTCTTCCTTTATGCTCCAGCTGGAAAATTACCAAGAATGTAAGCTTTATCACGAAATACTGCAATGTGCAAGTTACTTGCTCCAGCATACTTTGAGTTGGGTTGGGTTTTTTGGGATTTATTTTTGGTGTTTTGCAGTTTGTTGGGTTTGGTTTCATTTTAATTTTTTTCTTTAATTACTTCATTAGTTTTTAGTGAAAGCAACTAATTCCATTTAAGCTGAATGTTTTGCATGAAAGTGCACAACAGCCATGCCCAGTGGAACTGCAAGTGTCAGGGGAAGCTTCAATTTGTCCTGCCAGCAGCAGCCTGTCTGCTGCTATTTAACCAGTGCTGACTGGCTGGCATTGCATCTCCAGCGCTGCATCCACACAGCTCAAATCACTAAAATACCTCGATCCACACGATCTTTGATGGTTTCACTCCCAGTCTGCTTGAGCTGTCCCAAGTGTAACCTCGAGAAATGCACCTCTGCACAGATGGTATTTGCCTTTCTTTTGTAAAAGCAGATAAATAGGAGAGATAAATACACTAAAAAAAGGGGATGTTCCCTTGTCCTGCTCTTCAACCCCTTCAGACTCAACAATTTCCAAACCTTAGGAAGAGAGTCCAACAGAATTTCAGGAGCAGGTGAACATTTGGAAATACAGAAGAAGCAGATCAAATACTGAGGATCCTTTTTCTTCTTTTGCTTGCTACCTTTTGTTGCTACCTTTGCCTAATGTCAGCAAAGCCTGGTTTAATATTACAACCCAAGACAGTGGTCATAGAGGTGCTGTGTAGGTAATGCTTACTGATGACTTCTGGCCAGCAAACAAAGTCAGCTAGTCTGAGCACAAAGTGAATTTCTAGCCTTTCTCTACTGCTGAGGTATCCTATGTTTCTGCTGTGGCTCTTGGGGATATTCTGCTTAGAAACCAGTCACATAATGATGCCAGAAACAACTGACTTTAGGAGTGTGAAGATTCAAAGAATTAGTAAATGTGTAAATCCACAGGATGGTGGAAATGCAGCACACTTTACTGTCACTTAAAACGATAACAGAAAATTACTGGGTGCAAATGGATCTCTAATTATAGCCCACACCCCCACAGCTAGCATATTGTCAGCATCATCTTCACAAAACATTTACGCTTTTCCTTAGGGATACCTACTTCTGTTTTGGAAAAAGAAATCACAGTTACTTGGAACCTAGAACACAGCAAAGTCATAACAGAACAAATTAATCTAATTTAACAATGAGATTGGTCATTTTTTAAAGGTGAAAATCAGTTTACAATTTCCATCTGTCCCCATGGAAGTCAAAATATATTTTGACTTTCATATGTGGGTCTGACAATCACAATCCATAATACAAACAGTAATAAAATTTCCTATGACAAAAAGATACCTAGAAATACAAGCAAGCATTTATCAGTTCCCTCTCTCACCTCAACAAACATGGATGTTTAAAGTTAGATACTTCTGTCCAAACCTGCCATATATGAACCCTGCAGCATCAAAATGCATTTCCTCTTTAAAATGTGACTTTAGTTTCCCAGCTGCAGGTTCTTGACTTGGAAAACTGTCGAACAGTTTTCTGACTGTGGGAACATGTCACTGTCATAACAAATAGCACATTTGGCTTCTTCTCCAAGGGTTGGTGTCTGATTTCTGTGCGTGAAGTGAGGCAAGTGGCTTCACAGCCTTTCCGTGCAGCCATTTAGTGGCCTCTCTAAACTGCTACCTGTTTTAGAGTAGCTGGAAGCTGTACATACAGCCATTTCCAGGAAACGGTGAGAAAAAAGAGCACCACTTTGCTGCAAAAACAGGTACAGAGCTTTATCCTAGCAAGTGCTACTAATCCTTTGCTTCTATCAGCACTTAGATTTGCACACAAACCACAAGACCAAGTGGCGAGGTGAAAGACATAACTCAGGCATGTCCCACTCAGCTCCAGCTGTAGAAAGTGCCAGTAGAAAAATCTTGGAATTCCTAAGCTGAATTTTTCTTACCAAATCAAGCTTAACAATTTTATTTTTATATTGATTGCCTCTTGCATTCTGAGGTCCTTGAATGAAGGGCATTTTATAAATGTAAATTTGATGGACTGATGCATGTATATTCATGAGAATGTAGCAGGAACTGAGTAGGTTAGTGTTAGTTTACACTCCAATTCTGTCAATAAGAATCAGGAAAAGGAGGGATTAATAGTTCACTCTTATAATCTGATCATACCAATGCCATCCACTAACCTGGACAGCGCAAGAATGTGTCTGTTATGTCAGCCCTGCATTAACAGTGATTTTCCAAATCTGCAGTTAACATTTAGAACATGTTGCGTGGGTTCTGGCACTTGTTTCCATCTACCATTTTCTGCAGAAACATTTATGTATAGCAACGTGCAAACAATTCAGTGCTCATATCACAGAGGGAATAAACTAAGAACATGAAGAAAAGATGGATAAATTTACATAACTGAGCTATGGGTGGACAGCAGGTATTCATGGCCATAAAGAAATATAAAATGAGAAACGGAATTGCAATGCAGCAGGGTTCAAGCGTGTTTGTCGTGGCAAGGCTCACAGAAAAGTGCATTTATGCCTCTTGCTGAGTGCTATGGTAAGCATGGTAACACCCCCAGCAGCAAAATCTATGCGGAGGGCCTTCCACAGTGCACAGCTACTCTGGTGGTCCATTATCAGTGCTCACCATAGGAGCACTGACATACACCATACGTCGATGTCTTATCACCCAGGCTGTCTAACCTTATCTGGAGCAGAGACACAGTGATAACATGGATGGCTGCTGGTGCCCCGACGGTGTTACTGCCCAATGCTTGTGTGGTGGCCCTGCCTCTGGTTGCCCCAGCGCTGTTATCACTGGCAGTAGGACAACAGCCGGAGGTGTCTCAAGCAATGTTATCCCTCTGCTCAGCCTCCACACTGTCTGTTTTCCTCAGTGCAAGTCTGGTTTTTGGTTGGTTGTTGTTTTGGTTTTTTTTTCAATTGAACTGGCATTTAACCCAACTTCCCCTGAAGTTCTCGGGTAGGAGAGAGATCTTTTGGCTCCAGCCAGAGATAATGCTTTGGCCACTGTGGAGAGGAAGCGTGCATTGAGCCTGACATCTGTCAGAGCCTGTAGCCCTCCACTTGTCTCTGCCAGGAAATGCAGTCCCATTTCTACGCTCCTGTGGTCTAACTGACAAGCTGATTTCTCAAGCTCCTTCATAACTTGATGGTAACATCCTTCTTTCTCAGGGACGTTTCTTACAAATCAAAGTGATATTGCAACTCCCAAGGCTAGTGTTGTAAATGTGACAGTGGTTCTTGTTCTGATGGTTTTGGTCCCAGTTTTCACAAAGGCATCGGGACATGAGTCACAGCAGGAGCTGCTGCTGCTGCTGCTACTACTGTCACCAACACATAGACCAGAAAATGGCTGGAGTTAGATGACACCACAACCTCAGGCCTCTGAGAGCCACTGCCAACTGCACAGCTAGATGAGAATTAATGGAATAGTGGGAAATGAATGTCCATGTGCCTCTAGTATTGTATTACACTATATTACATTAGCGTAAAATGGCCTGAGTGACCTCATGGAGCACTTGTATGATGAGAACACCCTTGTGAAGCTACAGCTGTTTCGAACTATTAAACGTTCATAAGCCAGACACAATTTTCCTTGCAATGCTTCTGCTAAATGAGTGGCTACGTATTGCATTAGCATTCCCAGATGCCCTCCCTCGGCTCAAGCAGCCTGGGGGTAAAAAGGGAGGAAGGCTCTGGGATGCACTTCTGTGCCTGGGAACTGCAGCGCAAATCACCCTAATTGTTTGTTAGATGAACAATGATCACTAATTAACATTGTTAAAATGTCATCAATGATCACTAATTAACATTGTTAAAAAATTGTTAACAAAGGAAATTTAACAATATCTTAATTAGGAAGGATTTCTAATTTGTGATATAGAGCATGTTAGACAAACAAGGCACAACTCTCCCTTTGTTTTTCAACTCTGCAGCAGGAGAGATTACATGATATGACACAACATACTCTGCGTTTGCCGTTTATCATTCTGTGTCCTCGGCACAATTCTGCTGTATAATTACAGCTGGAGCTAATTTTACCTGTGTTATTGTTTGCCCTGTAATTTAGAGAGAATGGGCCGTGTTGATGCTATGTGATTTAGTCTGGGGCAGTCAATTGGCTTTTTGCCACAGGACTGCTGCTCACATGTTACTGCAACAAAGTGCATGCATTGCAAAATGAAAAGAACCTTTTCAGTGTTTTAATTTACTTAATAATACAGTGTAAGTGTAGTGGCTTTCTTCAGGTTTTCTTTTTTGAAATGTAATTTATCCACAGCCACTAACCTTTCGGTGCTGTGTTCTACTTCAAAGCCACTGCACATTGTTGGAAAAAGTCCCCTCCTATTATCTATTACTTAATTATTAAAAAGTGCCTACTCTGTTTTCATAAATTATCTATGTATCAGGGATGTTGTCTTACGAGGAGGAAAGACACATACACACACACACAGGCATGCAGGCTTGGGGAGGTTATGAAGTTAATTATCCCTGATGGAAAATCAGTAACGAATAAAAACCCCCTGATTTTATTTCACACAGTCCTGGAGTCAGAGAGTGAAAAGGTTTTGGGAACTTCCAGAACAAATTATCTTTAAAAGTAACACAGATAAATTGGCAAGCTCACCTTGGTTATGCTCTGCCTGGCAGAATATTCCGAATATATGACATCGTTCCTGAAGGGAGTGTATTTATTGCATAATGCCAAAGTCTCAATTGGACTCCTGTTATCAGAGCAGGGGGAACTTTATTTGCCTATTCGTGCCTATTTTCCTGATGCCTGACCTAAACCTCACAGTTGGCCCTCCTGGCTGCCCAGCGTCGTAGCTGGAGGACTTTTCTGAAAAATTACAAACATGGTTTCAGATTCCTCCCAGGTGCAAGGGAAGTCAAGCTTCTGACATTCCCTTTCGCTTTCCAAACAAGTGTCAAGTGCCGGGCTGGGGTATTACCAAAGGTTTATTGTCCCATGGTTTGTTTTCAGAGTTTGGTTTAGCAAGTAGAAAAAAAAAATAAAGTGAAAATTCTGTTCAATGTTATTTTTTCTTTTTTTAACTTCTTGCTTGCTTGGGGAATAAAACTATCAAAAGTAATTATTCTCAAGGTCTTGTCTTACCTTCCTAAAGTGTTATTGAAAATTCAATAACACTTGTTTTCTTAGAAGTGGCATTGTTTGGCTCTAGTTACATAGGGACACTTACTTTGTCCCTTCTCTCCGTGCTCATTGCTCCCTCAAGAAACACATTACCTTAATGCATAAAGCCATTCTGATATTTGTCCACAGTTAAGTCTTCTAAAAAAGACCTTTCCTTTTTTAGACCATTGTTAAAGTGGCAGTCTGATGTGCTTTGTCTGGAAGGTTCAATTTTTCAGGCTTAGTTGGCCATGTAAGGACAAAACCAATATGTATCATTGCTTTAATTTGGCCTCTAAGAATTGTTTCAATTTTTTTTGGTGCAAAAATTATGGAATTTTAAACTCTGTTCTTCACTTATCATGTTTGCCAGTTGTTGATTTCTTGTTCAGGTATGACAATTATATTCTGAGATTCTTCTGAAAGGATATTCCAAAATTTTAATTTTACTGTAACTACAAAAAGGGTCCTTCACACACAAGACTACATGCACATCATTTTTATTCCTATCAGGTTCACTACCCTCTTTCATATATCTCAAAATGCTCTACCTGGCTTCCAAAGCTCTCCTGACTCCCTGTGTTAGTCTTTTTCACCTGCCCCTTGTGTTCTGCAGCTGGGACTGTCACCTCTTTGGCCATATGTGCGATGAGGATAGCAATCTTTCCAGCTGGATGAGCTGCCTTTATTGAAACATCACCTAAGATCCTCTTATTTATTGATTTTTTTATTTTTATTTTTCATTAAATATTCACATTTTTGCAGAACAGTAGGTATGTTGGGTCCTAAGCATTCAGGAGAACGTCGTTCCTTGTCCTCCTGCCATAAGCCGGTTTCATTGGCCTGTTCGTGTGTATCCTACCCTGGCTATAGTATCAAAGCCAGCAGCAAAAAGTGGTTTTGAGAAAATATTCACTCTACCCCCCCGCTCCCATACCTGTGCCTTGGGCTTGATACAGAAATAGAGGGAAATTTTAGGGAAAAAAATGAAAAAACTACTATGTGAAATACACTATCACAGTATAGTCATTGAAGAGATATTTAGAACATGGTTTGAAATTAGACTTTCCTGCTGCATGTTCAGTTATTATTTTTTATGGTTACCATAAAATTGAGTTACTTTTTTTCAAAATCCTATCATATTGCCATTCCAATTCATGTTTGACACAGATGAAATTTAATGTTAATTCTTAATAATGATGTTATGCTAACTGAAGTATCTACAACACACAAAAGTATACAGAGGCACCTGTGAACATCATGCTGATTTTCCAGAATCTTTCCATAGAAATCTGAGGGTTACAGGGGCTACATTATTAACTTTCTATAAAATACCCTTGCTTTTTTGTTTATATATGAACCCTATAATATTTTCTATTTTCAGGATTTTATTTTCCCTTCCCTTATTTTAGTGACCAAAAATACCTCTGAACTACATTAGTGTGCTATTTTATACAGCACTGCTAAATCTACAGAATACAGTACTCACTGTTTAGGGAATAAATAAAGGACTATTTTTTAAAAACAAGCAACTATTGTAGCTTTCCGTTTTCTCCCCTTGCATCCAAATAGGGAAGGAGACAGGAAAAAGCACATGAGATCTTTCTTTCTGCCACAGTGTCAACATTTCCAGAAATTTCAAATAATTATAGTTTACCAGGAAGAGGTGAGTGAGTGCTGGGTAAGGGTGGGTTGTGCTGGGATTAGGATTCAGCACTCCCCCCCACAGTATTGATACATGCCTTCTTAAGGGAACTCCATAGTAGCAAAGCCACCATTTGCAAACTGTTATTTCCACAGGAAGTAAGGGAAATATATTTCAACTGCTTTCACCAAACTCCCTAATGCATCCCACACGCATTTATCACCATAGAAATATATTGAAATAAAAGGTAGTATGAACACAATGGTTAATTATAAGCCGCTGAAATGACATCAGAATAAATATAGGGCAGTAATAATGTCCCCGAAAGAAATATAATGTATACACATATTGCAGACAGATGGGAAAGATACCATTAAAACTACTGGGTGCTGAAGTAGGATGGCAATAAATGTTCATCTGGGTCATCATCAGGCACAGATGGTGCAGGAACAGGGAAGCAAAACAGTTTCAGGTGTAACAGGTTGAATTCCACTTAAACCAGGAAAAGTAACTCCAGGGGTCAGTGGGTTCTTAAGAAAAACTCTCATGAAGTTAATTACTTTGTTTGCTTTTTGCGTTAATACATTTCTTGACAAACTGCAATAACATTGGTGATCTTTATGGAAAAGCTTCAGTTTGTGTTCAGATCTATTTCTAACACAAAGGGAATTAGCTATAGGTCTTCCGTAACAATTCAGAAAGATTTTTAACTTTTCACTGTCATTCCACATTTGTAACACCTTCTCTCTTCTGCACTTCTTCAGTGGGTTCAGCCTC
Source organism: Acanthornis magna (assembly GCA_036785705.1). Classification (NCBI taxonomy): domain Eukaryota; kingdom Metazoa; phylum Chordata; class Aves; order Passeriformes; family Acanthizidae; genus Acanthornis; species Acanthornis magna. The sequence continues at coordinate 21,504,584 of JAWUZG010000025.1, read as the reverse complement.
AGGTAACAGTCTTCAATAGTCATCTCTTTCCTTTCACCAAATGCAGTTTTCATCCAAGACTAACTCTTTGAGCTACACCATAACCTTCTTCCTCAGACCCTCCAGATCTGTGAGTGTGCTCCTTCTGTGTGGCTTTCCAAACACTATTAATTGTCCTGCTGGTTATCAAGTCCCACGCAGCAAGAATGTTTTCCAAGACACATCAGACATTGAAACTCTTCCAAAAACTCGCTTGACTGGTGTCCTGTTTGCCTTGTCCATCACTCCAAGTAATTGCATCATTGTTTGCCATAAATAAAACATTTTAGAATTCGTAATCACTCCTCAGGCTGGTGCTTGCACAACTGTGATGGTGGCAAAAATGCAACTTGAGCATGTGGATGCAAATCACCTGGGTGAGATAGATGGATAAGTGTTCCTGAGGATCACCAAGGCTGGTAACACTGAAAATGCTGGAAACCACCCTTGCCCTTTTATTTGAGAGCTAGTGAACATGTGGCCTATGTAGGCCACGTAGGCCTGCAATACCCTCAGGGTTTGTGGGTGGGAGCCAGCAGCATCACCCTAATATACGTAAGCTGGGCTGTGCTTTGCACCCTTGAGTCCTGGCACTCCTCCCCTGAAGGGAAAAAGGTTCTTTGTGGTGTGGGTTTCAAAGAGCCCTCCTTCAGCTCAGTTGACCACCCGCTGTTGTTTGTAGCACTGCCGGGCAAATTTCAAATTGCTTCTGCCAAATACTACCAGAGTATCGTGGGAGGGAGCTCCAATTTTCATCCTCCATATGCACTGAGCACATTTTTTTAATCAATGTCTTTAATCAGTTATCTTCCTGGATAAACCACTTGACTTTTATGCTGGCTTTTAATGAATCAGTGTTTCAGTTTATTGATCTACATTAGATTCATCCTTTGCTACACACAACCAAGAGCTGATGCAGATTCACCATTTTTCTGTGTTTTTAACATTTCTACCTTTGTTTCTGAGGGTAATAGCTTTTCTGGAGTTTTTATTGATACTTGTTATCAAGGTTTAAACACACTTTTTCAATGCCAATGGGCTTTTGGAGATCACAGAAATGTAGAATGATTTGGGTTGGAAGAGGCCTTAAAGATCATCTAGTTCCAACCTTCCTTCCATGGGCAGGGACACACTTCACTAAGCCAGGTTGTTCAGAGCAAAATAAATCTCCCAGACTGTATGAACAAATGACTTGAACTTCTGCAGCTCTCTCAAATTCCATCTGGAATTTGGTAGCCCACAGTCCATCTTGCGCTGCAGCTGAAGTACATGGTGCGCATTGCTATTGCAATTATTTACAATTTCTATATTTTTCATTGTTTGGTGGTTTTCTTGCCCGAAACCATTCCTAAACCCTATTCAATGTTTCTCAGTTTGGTATCAGGGAAGAGAAAGGAAAAGGGCTTAAAAAATAAATTGTGCACGTATGAAATTAGCAATGAGAAGACTTTTTTTTAATGATGTCTGTGAGAGCTGTTCAGACATGAGTGAGGTGCTGGATTTGCTGAGCACACAGCTCCTGCACGCCACCCAGGTGGGTTGCTGAATGTGCAGGATAATAGAGTGAACAAAGAGCAAAAGATGCGAGAGGGAGAGATATGCCTCATTTCCCAGGACCTCTGGGAAAGGTCAGGGTGAGAGCTGGTAGCAAACTGTCCAGTTGTGCTTCCAGAACAACATTGCTGAGCTGGTGCTGTGTGGCAGAATGAGCTCCCACTGAAATCCTGGAGCTGGGTCACAGCCCTGTGAAATTAACCCCAAAGGGGGTCTGCCCTCAAGTCTTCTCCCAAAACCAAGAAACAAACCTAAAGGCAAGCCTGTGTGATGGTGTCACCTTCCATATTTAATTTACATCCTTTTAAATCAACTAAAACTTGATTTCCAACTAGAAGGCTGAAGTGAAGCTTGGAGGAGTGTTGCTGCTACTGAAGATATACCTGAACTTTTAGAAATTTTCCCAAACTCTTCGAAAACAACCATTTTCTGATGATGCAGCAACCTGTCCAGTAGGGATAATTTATGGGTGTTTTTTCAGGAAAAAAACTCCAACCAATGTAGCAGGAGAGAAGAACTATTACTCATGAAAATAATAAATGTCTTCTGCATTTTAGATGTTGAAAAGGTAAATTTCACTTCTGACATTCATCCCAGAGCCACTTTAAAGGCAACCCACAGATTCAACAGGGAGAGAGTAAACAATAAATCATAATTACCTCATAAAAGGGGAGTCTGTTTCTCTGAGTGCCTGAGATTTGGTTTTGCTTCACAAAAAATCATAAATCTATTGTGCTCTACTCACATTTATTTAAGGCCAATTAGTGCTTGTATTAAAAAGAATAAGAAAGAAAAACAGAAACAACACCTTCCAAACTTTGTTGTCATTTGTCTAGATGTGAAACCCTGATTCTCTGCTCTCATTAAGGAGCTGTTCATTAGAGGACAGCATGTTCCACAAGAGCTGAGGTCTTACATTAACAGTGAACTATGGAAAATCTTTCCCATTTGGCAGCCCACATTAACATTTCTTCTGCAAAGGGATTTCTTTTAATGCAATCTAGTGCTGTATGTGTTACTGTATGGAAAGAAAAAAAATATTTTTCAGCACAATCTTGACTTGGCTTTAATATCCCACAGGGTGACATCTGACACTGTACTGAGGGGATAACACCTCTCTGGGTAATCTTTCCAACAGAGCTTGAAAATGAGCAGTCTGTGCCATTAATATGGCAAATGTAATTAGCAGAGCAGTATGACTGATCTTTTTTGGTGTTTTTAAAAATCAACATTTCCTAAAGCTATTTCTCCAACTAAAGTTACTCTAGCCAGCGGTGCCAGGGAAAGCTAAACTTCAGTATGCCTAAATAGGTTGTTGTTTTGAAGCACAGGTAGGGAGATCAAAGGTAACATAGCTGCCTGTTTTGGATCAGATTTCTTAATAAAGTTAATCATCCAGTTACCAAGGATTAAAGAAAAAAATTTCTAAGTAAAATTAGTCATGCCACAATAATATTTTAAGGCAAGCAGATTTTTTTTTTTTTTTTAGCTTTAAGAAATAAAATGAAAGGAGTTTGAGTTGTGCTTCTTCGACAGTAGAGAGCCAAAACTCCAGAGGAAGGGTGCCATGTTGTATGTTCGGATACACTGGGACTCTGGTTCTGACTACTTTGGATACAATCACACAATTTTCACTCCTCTGTTTATTCTGGTCATGTCAGAAGGGCCCTTCTCTGTGCAGGTGAGCCTGAAGTCAGAGAGACCAGTGCCACAGACATCTCCCATCACAGTGCAGAAGTCACGAGAGATACCTTCAGGAAGAGCTGGGACCCGCCAATGGCATTTGCCTGAGCACAGCTGGCCTGCCTAGGCCGGGCTGCAATGGGAAAGGGAAGGTGATGATTGCTGTTAAGACATGAAAGACTGGATGTGGGCAGTCATAGAATCACAGAACCATTAAGGCTGGAAATGACCTCTGAGATCATGGAGTCCAACCTTTGACTGAACACCACAATGCCAACAAAACCATAGCAGTAAGTGCCACATCCAAACACTTCTTGGACACTTCCAGAGATGGTGGCTCCACCACCTCCCTGGGCAGGCCATGCCAATACTTAACCCCCCTTCTGGGAGGATAAAGGATCAGCAGCAGCACATCCTGGTATGTTGAAACCATACTGGTTCTGTGCTAATGAGACATTCCTGTTTCCTTACAAAACACAGGTACTGGCAGGGAGGTGAGAGGTCTTCCATTTTAAAAAAATATCTGAGACCCTGGGGATTACACTGATATTCCACAAGCAGTGTAGTTGATGCAAGACTCAGACAAGTATTTCGAAGCATGAAGGCATGGATTTAATGTTGAAGCATAGCTAGTGAGAGATAACGTACTCACCTAGATGAATGCCAAAACCTTGGCTGAGGAGTAGATTATCACGGCAAAAGACACAGCTATTAAGAAAAACCTTGCAAAATAGTTCATACATTACTAATAATTGCTCTCTCTTTCCACTGGGAGAAGTGATCATAAATACATTCTACATTGCAAACACCTAGTGCACAGAGGCTAAAGGAGCAACATCATTACACTGTACTGATCATTACACCTTGGCATTGTTCTGCACGAGTACTAATTCAAGACATCTGTACTGAACAGCCTTTTAAAAAAGCTGAGCAAAAGAAAACATCAATGGTTGAAAACTGTGGCATACAAGATCTATTTTAAAATGTAGGCTGGATTTGGCACTGGCATAATAATTAGGAAGGTTCAGTGTGCCACTGAGAGCAAACAGGTAGCCGTGAGCCAACGCCTGGCCCTTTGGAGTCCTTGGCAGAGTTGCAGCAAAGTCTGGTGAGTCCAGGGTGGGTTCAGCAGGAGTGAGGTCCGCAGGTCTGACAGACTCTTCCCAGATGCAGAGTCAAGGGACATGTTTCCACTGAATTCCCACAGGTGGGTGGATTTGGCTCTAATTTTCCTTATACTTTTGATTTGGTGGGAAAATCTGTTTAACCACTCCGCCTGTAAAATTAGTGTATTTCCTGTCACATACAACTTTCAGACAAGCTTTGATGGACTTCCTCATATGTGAGGAAATTTTTAGTCTCATGAAGACAGACTGCACAGCCTTTAATCTCTGATCTTTTGTTATGCAAGCTGTGGTGTCTGCCGATTTCCAGATGAAGGAAAACTGTCTGTCTGCTTTGATCCTTGATTATGACAATTCTAGGTCCCAAAATAAAATACAACAACTTGACAGAAATTAACTTCTGTCTCTTTAAAAAATACTTTTTAGAAGTTTGTGCAAAGTTTAATTACCTCAATTCAGTAATAGCACAATAAAGCAAATTACATTTATGCTGCACTAAATGCCATATTCTTATTTTTCTTCCTTTATCACTCCTTTAAAGGGTGCGGCAGAGAGGAAAAACTCTTATCATTTTTCTCAGGAACAATATAAATCTTTATCTGTTAATGTTTTAATGTTTATCAGTTAATTATAGATCTTTATCCACATAATCTTTATCAATTAAGCGTTCCAAATGCAAAAAGTATTAGCACATATTCAAATTACCACACATTAATATGTAAAAAGTCCCCTAAAAGATTAATTTTTAACATTTTCATTTTTAAAAAATTAGCAAACACCATCAATATCATATTTGCTCACATGATGGCATCACGCTGTGATTAAAGTCCTTGACTTGCAACAGCCAAGGGACTACCAGCAGCCTTAGAGCTGCCATCCTGGCAATGAAGCCATGTGGGGATAGAGAGGGTGAGGAGGAAGAAAGGTGAAGAGCAAAGGAAGTATCCATTTGTGAGAAAAGAAAATAGCATCATCAGATAAATGAAAAAAGGCTGTGCAAATACTTCACACCAGAGGAAAAAAATAAATGCATTGCTGCATTCAGCCTCTGTCATAGTGACCGAACAGTGAGTAATGACTTAATGAGCTTAAGGAAATTGTACCACACAACTAACAAATAATACTTCTAAGAAATATTCCCAATTAATGTCGACCTGCCCTGACCATTAAGATGCAGGTGAGAAGAAGGTGAGAAGAAACAAAGACTGCCTACATCCATATGTATAATATTTCCTTCAGAGGGCCCTGCACAGGAAAAAATGCCATCAAGTTAGTCTGTAGGCAGGTACCTGGCTGCAGATAGAGCACAGTGTTTGTGCGATCTACAAAAACATCAACAGCCCCAGACAAAGATCACAGGATCATAACTCAGGGTGATGGAATCTAGGAGGCCCCTGGCCTAACCACTTGCTCAGTCATGGCCACCAGTGGGATCAGAGCAGTTTGCTCAGGGCTTTGTCCAGTCTGGCCTTGAGAGCCTCTGAAGATGGAGACTGCATAGCCTCTGGGAGCAAGCTGTCCTTGGGGAAAAGGATGTTCCCTTAGGATGCAAGCTCTTCAGGCCATTGGTGCTCTTTAAGTGCCTGGCATAACAGCGTGCTTGTGCACATTCAGGATCTACCCCATCCACAGTAACCCAAGGCAAAATGCCAGTGGTAAGGGCAGAAATGTCCATTGATAAGATTATTCCACTGAGGAGCTGAGCCCTCATCCTCTTTGCAGGGACAGGGAAAAGCGATTGAGTCTTGTTTGCCTGGAAGTTTTGAGTGAGAACAAGGACTTAAGAGTCCCCATTGCAGCTCCAGCACCTCTCTCACTATTTGTCTTTTGGCACATGCATCACACTCGCTGTGCTCACTCGCTCCCTTCCAGTCATGGCATCACGCTGCATCCGCGTCGCTCACACTGAACCCTTGTTCCTCTGCTTGCTTTTGGTGGACAGTCTGGAGGGAAATATGCTTTTGCCATGCCAGTGGGTGCAAGAGTTGCCTTAAGAACCAAGAAGTAAGAGCTCAGTAATTCTCATTTGGTGGCTCATGTTGTGTGGGTACCAATGCTTAATGATAGCAATGACTAATTATTTCACTGCTGTTCACAGCATAAGCCTTCTGAAAGCCTTATCCATTGAAACAGAATTTCTTAAGAACTAGAGGGGGATGCTACCCCCACTGGTATATGGCTGTTATCTCTGATAGATTTTCCACGATTGTGCTTACCTCAAATTATTTCAAGCAATTAAGTTCCACAAGTTGTCTTTTAATGCTAAGTTCTTCCAGAATTAAATTGATTTTTCTATCACATCAGTTCCTAGGGGTCATAATCAGGAGAGATAACTGTTCCCCTTGGCACCACGCAACTTCCAAGAGTTATCCTCTCAGGAGAGATGTGTGATCCACACCTTTGCGTATTTTAGCTAATGTAAATAGCCATGCTATTTACCATAGCAAAAGGGACACTGCAAAAAGGGCCAGCTACTGAGCAGGTTCATCGAGCTCAGTTGCAAACACAGTACCACACTTCCCTCGACCCAGCAGCATGACTAACACATGGAGTGTCTTCATTTACCGAGGGAGGACCCATCTGTACTAACACAGGGTAGAAGAATCACAAGCTGCTGGAGTACAATGCACCGATGTAATTAGTTCACTCGTCGCTGGCCCCTTGATTTTACTAATTGCCATCGGTTTTACCCACTGGCTCCAAGGAGATCCCCCAGAAGGAGGCAGCCACTGGGGCAGATCCTGACCTGCCACGTGCGTCCCCAGCGAGTGGCAGCACCATGCCCTCCCACTCCTCTGCGGGGCCGTGGGAGCAAGTGTCCCAGTCCCTGGCCTCCACGTCCCCTCCCAGCCGAGCTGATCCAGCAGGCATCCTTCCTCATTCCCATGTGAGGCTGACAGATCGGGCATGCTGCCAGCATCTGAGACACAATTATGGTCACACATGCTGGAAGTTGAGAGAAAATGTGTGGGATTTATTTTATTTTTGGGGGGGAAGAGAGGCAGGAGAGGGACTGGAAGGCTTTTAAGCAGTCAAGGCCTCTGACAAAACAGGATTGAAAGCTATGCACCATATTTCATATAATTCAAGGCTGGACTGCATGCATGTGTTATTAGTTCTGAAAACCATTGTGTATGGCTATTTCTCCATCCTCAGCAAGCTTTTCTGGCTGAGAGGCCAAAAGAATAGTTGGTACTGAGCCAAAGCAGTTTAGGAATTTTTCCTGAAGGAGGGAGGAAGAAATGTGAAGCAGAAAGCAAGGGCTCTTTAACGGCACTACAGCCTCTGCTAATGTTTCCTAAACTTTCCCGTATCTTCCCCTCAAAACTCTCTCTTTTCATAGCAAAACCTCCCTTTCCCCTCCCTCCAGTTGAGGGACAAATTAACATTGGGACAAAGTGGTCTGTGTGCCAGTGGTGCCTGACCCTCACTTTCGGGGGCAGCCATCACCCAGCGACAGGACTGCAGCAGCCAGGGATGCTCTGACAGATTCCTGGGGTCCTCACGGAGCAGCAGAAATATGCTACCACAGCTTTGACAGATGTCTTACACTCATCTCTTCAGCTTAGGAGGGAGGTGAGGAAGGAGGAAAAACAAGGAGGAGGAGAGCTGAAAGCTTTACAAAGACTATTCAAACAGGGGCTGATTTTTTAATTTTTCTTTTAAACAAGGCGAGAAATTAAGTGGGGAAAATGTTTTAACTCAAAACGTTTATAAATGTATAGCTTCACTTTAACTACAGCTTTATTTCTCTGTCTGTCTCACACCATGTTTCCATTATTGTCAGGAGAATGAACCGCATGCATGCCAAATCAGGTCATTCACAAATATAGAACGAACGTCTGTCATTACAGATTTACCACTCCAACAATGGCATATCCCTTCTGTCTATAAAAATCCTGGTCCATTAGCAGGGCAAGCTCTCTGCGTGTCAGCCCTTTAACACTCCTTGCACCTCAACAAACTGGACATACAGCATTCCTTCAGCACACCAGCCTATGCATTTGCTCCAAAACAATGACTGGACGTGTGGGTGATGTCCATCAACTCAGCAACAAAGCCAAATTTATTCATGCAAAAATTTGCAGCATGCTGAATCCTGAGTGAGCTCCGCACAGATTCAGGGTAAGCCCCAAACCCACAGTGACCATCACCCTCTCGCCTTCTTTGGAAATGATGTAAAGTTGCTGATGCACAGAAAGAACAATATCTACAAGTGCGACATCTACATATCTTTTAAATCCCTCCAGGGATGGTGACTCAACTACTTCCCTGGATAGCTTGTTTCAATGCTTGACAACCCTTTCAGTGAAGAAATTTTTCCTGATATCCAATTTAAACTTCCCTTGATGCAACCTGAGGCCACTGTCACCTCAGTTCCACTGCAGAGTGAAGGAGAGCCCAGTTCTCCAGACTGCCAGGTGTCTGCTTTAGCATTGGCTGCCTCAAGTGGTGAGAGTCAGACTAATTGTTAGGTGCTTCCTCATACCTAATCAGCTTCAAGATGAGCTCGTGCTGTCTAAATATTCTCTCACAATATGCTTTGGAGAATTTCAAAATGACCCTAAACCAACAACATCTGAAAATTCTTTAAAACAAAGCATTGCCTCAATGCAAAGCCTGAGTTTTCACTGTGGAGCCCTGTTCATTGCATGCTGAACAGAGTAAGGTGTTCATATGGGGAACTTAGGCAAGGAGAGATGAGGCCAATCTCCAGACCTCTCAGGAACTAACTCTAAGTCCTGCTGAAGTTCCCAAAGACATACTTAAATTCCAAGATCAAGATTAATGTCCAGATGAGTAAACTGGCCTCTCCCCTCTAATCACATCAGCTTCTCACAGTGATGCCCCAACTCACTTCTTTTGACAAGTATCCCAGTTAGATAAAACAAATAAATACTAACAAAAAGAGAAAATATATTGCTTTTCCAGGAAATTGGTAGTGCATTTGAATCTGTCATGTGGAGATAGCGCTGTGCATTGTACAATGCAGCTAGTCTGAAATCCAAATTTTAACTTGAAAATCTCCACGGATTTATTTGCCATCATGGGGAGCAATTAGGCTTTCTTCAGTGGACAAAGCACCGCTGTTAGATTGGCACAAAAGCTAGAATCCACATTTCAAAGAGAACAGTGGATAAAGTACCCGTTTAAGGCACTGCAGTTAAACCTTTGTGGATTTGTAGTTTTATTTTAGAGCTTCAAGGGATTTTTCATTTTTAAAAGGAAAAGAAGAAAGCAAGAAGCCCAGGTAAAGTATGCATTTACTGACAACAATGAAGTTGACAATGTACAACGCTCCAGCTAAAGCTAAGCCTCTCTACAAATCACTTATAATCTAATAGGCAGATGTGCAGAATACAGAAGGGGAAGGGGGTGGGCAGGGGACTCAAAAACTTACTCAAGTTTGTTCCATTTCCTGAGGAAATCACAGGAGAATGTGACACTTCAGTGAGGATTAGAAGGGAAAGAACAGTAGCATGGCAACTAAGGAGGGAGGCAAATATTGCACATGGAGACAGCATTACAGAAAAAGGCAAGAGGAAGCCAAATAGCCGTGGTGTTGTCTCAGTAGCAATACCATGTATGGCCACATGTGACAGAGCCCGAAGGAAGCCTTTGGGCTTCCTCCACCCCTTTCCTTCTTGTGTGCCAGGAATTAATACTGTGGTTGCTCGCATGGCTGTCCAGCGGTTCCTCAAGCTCTCCCACCAGCTGATTCATCCTGAGAGACAGGTTTCAGGACAGACCATATTTGATAGGTCCCCACACACAGACACAGTGACCTCCATGAAAACAGACCACAGAGCCAGCTTGGCTCTACGTTCAGTGCTCAGTACTGGAGAGAAGAGTGGAGGGCAGAAAAGCTGTAGGAATGGGCCCCAGCAGGATGACCTGGTTTAAACACCCTGATGCTTCCCAGAGGAGAAGGGAACCTGAAATGTGAATTCTTTGTATTATTTGTAATTATATGAGCAAGCCTGCTTAGATACAGAAAAGGTCATGTAATAAACCCACCACAGCTGAAGAACTCAAAGGCTGTTCTGCATTCCTGAAGGAAAAACTACAAAAATAAGGGGAAGAGCGAAGGACAGAGCCTTCAGCTGCATCTTCATAAGACTTAATTTTGTACTTCCATGCCAATGCCACTCTTATGTGAAAGCCTTTGAAAAGCCACTAGATTTTAGATTGCTTATCAGTATTTCTGATTAAACAACAAAGTACAGTAAACAATACCAATAAGCTGTTTAGGCCAGCTGCAGCACTGTTAGGCTTATGAATATAAACAGACAGACCACTAAACCAACCAGAGGAGATCTTCCATGGAGATAAATGGGCGCAGCCTAGAGCTGATGACAGATGGTTTTAGAGCAGGTCAGGCATGTGGTATCTATGTAGCATCTTGTATCATATGGAAAGCAAATTTTCTTTCACGCGGTTTACTCCAGATGAAGAAAAAAATCCTTTTTGATTTTATTGCCACACCATCTTCTGATCCCCAAAGGTGACAACAAATTAGCATAATTTCCTTCTGATTCACAGTGATAACCTTCCTCAGAAACACAGGAATGGGCGGTGAAAGTCTGAAGTCTTTATTGAGAGCAGACATTTTCGTTTACTTGCAAGTGGCTCTGCTTATGAACAACCCTCTCAGTCTAGCATAGTCTCCCACTCTTCATCGTGTCCCTCATAGCCCAAGGCTGTGCAAGTTTGATACTGGTGACAGATAGAAAGGGGCAATATTATGCATATTGTGCTCACAGTGCTTGGTTACTCTGCCTTGACACCATCTCTGAAAGGACAGTTTCTAGCTGTGGGTATCTGGAGCACTCTGAGAGAGTGTTTGGTAAAACAAAACTTCGTGTTGGGGAGCCATGAGGTATCTGTTTGGCAGGGACTGGAAAGGAGATCCCTAACTCATTTCAGATGCTAATGATGCTCAGCCAGTATTAGCCCAGGTCAGCGATGAACTCCTGACCTGCAGGGGAAAGACTCTGCCGCTGGTTTGCAATCCCTCGAGCTGCTCAATCCCATGATAATGTCATTTCTGAAACAGCGCCAATGGAGCATAAAAGCAGCAGGCAGGACAGAAGGCATCAAATGCTAATAGCCACTCCTTAACAGAAGAAAGAGTCTAATCCCTGGCTTTGAAAAGCACTCAGCCCCCACATGCTAAAAAGAGGCATGTGGGAGAGCCTGAGTGTGCCAGAGGACGTGGGACAGCAGATGCACATGTACCTGAGAATATACTTTTTCTGAATGCATGAGGAAACCTTATGTTCCCAGACTTCCCAAAGCACAATTAAACCAGACCTTTATTTCGAGGGCACTGCCAAATAAGTGGCTTGTTTGAACTTGACTCAATCAGGAATTGAAAACACGGAAAAGAAAATAGGAGCAAGAAACCGGATGAGGCTCTGCAAGAGAATTCAAGTCTGACAGATTTATGGAAACCTTGTTCCCATATGGATCAGTACTGCTGCCTCCCGAGCTCCAGCGGCAGCAATCAATGAAAACAATGCTCACTCCGGCGGATGTCTGCATGGTAAAAAAAGCCCCCTCATATACGTGTTTTTACATAGGAGCTAAGAAAATAGAAGTGCAGAACTCGGGTGGCTTCCTTGTTCATTTGCCACAGCTGGCGTCCCACGCAGGGGGACACGGGGCTCTGCTCTGATGTACAGCTGCACTGGTGGGAGGAATCAAAAGAGCTGATTTACCGAGTTATGAAAAACGGTGACACACTCTGCATGGAAATGAAAGGAAATATATCCGTGCAGGCTGTGAGAGAAAGGCTATGGGCGTTGGGCGGGAAAGCCAACGTCATTAGATGTATGGACATACAGTTACAAAGTTGAATGGATTTCCATGGAGGGTGAGAACTCATGTCCTGCTGCTGTACAAGCATCGAGCTGTCTGTAACCCTATTACACTTAAACACCTGGTAGTGATTGGAGTAATGAAACACACTACTGTCTCCATAAATCTCACTCTCTCTGTGTGCTTACACAGATGTACCTCTGCTAATTATAGATCTTCAGCAAATACTGGTGATGGGGCTAAACTGGAGTGTGGAACAAATTCTGATGACATCAGTAGTCTAATATTGAAAATAAATCTGGAAACGACGGTGGTGTACCCCTCCGTCATCCACACCTGGGGGGAATAAATTGCAGCCAAAAATGGGCATGGCCTGTGCTCTTCCTGCATTTGCCCTTTCCTGAATTCAGCATCTGCAAGCTTCAAAGAGGAAGGAAATTTCATTTCTACTGGCTGGTCTGCTGAGTAAGAGGGAAAATTTGCAACTGAAGCAGAAGATAAAGCAAAAAGAAGGCTGGAACAACTTGATTTCCAAGCAATGCAGGAAATCAAATTTTAGGAAAATGCATCATCTTTTCAGGGAAAAGCACTTCCTTCTTTATCTAGATCTTTAATCATGTTCCTATTCCCCACCCTTGGCAGCTGGCCGTGTCTTATCCTGCATGAAAGGAAGTTCTGCTTCTTCCAAGAACACTTCCTCCTCCTGATTAATTCAACAACGCATCCACAACTTTCCCTGGAGTTTTTCCACAGGAAAACTAGGCTCAGAGATAACTAGTGCATTGCTGGCTCTATATAAATCAGAAGCTGGACATCCACAGCTGATTTAGAAAAGCAGGCAAATCTGACCGTAAACAAAGCACAAGGAATGATACACATAACTCCAAACAGGCATTAAGAAGGCACCCAAGCATTCATTTGTTTTGCATAATGTTTTCAATCTGTTACAAAACGCAAACCAAACCAAACCAAATGAACCAAAGGAATTGATATTCATAGCTCTGTCCAGTGAGGGAAATGTCAAAACCTGTGACCCATCCCTTCCCTGCAGAGTACTGGCAAAAGCTGACTGGAACATACTAAACACAGTGTCTTCCTCTAAGAAAAGAGCTGGTGTCTAATGACAAGGTCGATGCTTAGAGCTGGCATTGCAGCAGCCAAGCTGGGATCTGCCAATTTCTGCTGGTTAAGTGTTTGACAGGAGATTTCACACACCCTGGCAGAGAGGGTAACAGAGGTCCAACAGACAACAGAATTAGTTTGGGTTTTCAGAGAGCCAGGATGAGCTTCTTGAGACGTGGGGCAACCGGCTCAAGTCCCCCAGGGCCCTTTTTGCCCTGAGAAACCTGGGAACAGTTGCAATTCTCTTTCTCAAAAGCACGTAGTGATGATGACACAGTATAAATTGGGACGCGATTATGGTTATGAGGGCCATCTGATAGGCAGGCATAAGAGACAGTCAGGCACCCAATACACCTCTCTAGCTTATATAAATGGATCCCCAGGGGCAATGAGCATGAATAACTTATGAACTGCCAATGTATCTTCCCCATAAAGAGAAAATGCCATGAGTTTGCCTCACTGTAATCTCCAGAGACCATATTCACCACTAGTCCAGTTAGTAATGGGGAAAATGGCTTGTAGGTGCACATATGACAGCGGAAAAAGTTGAATAAAGGGGATAGGAAAATAGGAATCCCCACCTATATTTCAAATGGGAGAAGAATCTTATATTCTCTGTTTTGAATTCCTTAAATGGTGCTGTAAGATGCAGCTTCGGGACTGTTTGTCCTGAAAGTAAATCCAGGTAAACTGGTGACAGCAACATATGCATATAAATGCAGATGCAGACACAGAATTGTCAGGAACAGAGGAAAATAATCCACATTTCAGAAGTGTCCCCCTTCCTCTCCTCCACAATTATATTTTTATATGGTGGTTTTGCATCCATCTAATTCAAACATGTGCAAATGGGGTAGGCCCTAAGGCTCTAAGATAACCCGAGTGGAACAAAAACATATGAATGCACATGCAAATGCTATGGTAAGTAGCATATGTTTTAGATACTGCTGAGATCATATGTTGATATGAAGTAACAGAAACCTCTGCTTTTCATCGCAGACTGTACTCACTACTCATAGGTAATCTATATAAAAATACAGTATGGTTTAGATCTGTGTGAAACGCATGTCATGTGCACATGGCAAATATTCAGAGAGGGGAAAGGTTAAAGACAGAACATACATGGAATCACAGAGACAAAATGGTTTTCCCTTTGCAGCAGCCTCGCTTGCTTTCCCCTTGTCTGGTAGAGCACATCAAGTTCTGCTACCTGTGTAGGGTTACAGTTGCTTTTTTTAAAAGCACATTTATTTATTAATGACTGGCTACACTCCCTGAAGTCTGAGAATAGAAAAGTTCGGGGTAAGTCACAAAGCAGGGGGTTGTAAGCCAGTGCCAGCTAAGGGACAGAGGAAATACAGATTCAGGGAAGCATCATCATTTCCACACAGAAGACTGAACCCTGCTTGAGTGGATGTAGCACAGTACAGGCACTGGAACTCGCTCAAGTCTAGCAAGCTTTAATCAAGCTTTAGCTTGATTGCTAAACTTCTACTGAAAGATTTTTTTTTCCTTCTCTGGTTGCTGGAGAATATCAGAAGAATAATCTGAGCCTGATCACAAAGAGAATTTAGATTTCAGATGCAAACAGCTCCAATCTTTGTTAGGTATCTGGCTCTAGCTCCAAATCTCCCCCAGCAGTCAGTGCTACAATCGTAGTGCTATGATGAAATAGAACTGTTTGAAGAAGTTTGTATCGAGCTCTATTCCACTGGAACTTGCAGATCTTTAAAATCAAAATGCTTTACAGAATCAAGTAATATTTAAAAGTTACAGTTAAGAAGAAACACAAGAAGATTTGCAACAGTCTTCAAGGAAGCTGCTTAGACATCTTGGAGGAAGCTGTTGCCTTCAGAAATCCTGAATTTTCTTTCTGAATGTTCTCTTGCTCTGCAGGACAACACTAAGTCTCAAAATTCTTTGTGAAACACCATCTGTATCTTCTATCCACTTCTAAGAGAAAAATAAATAAAATACTGCGAAGAACATATTAGTGCCTGCTTATACATATAATATACAAAACTCTCGGAATTCAGGAAAAGATAAATTAATGTGACACTACTGGAAATGAATGAAAGATCTTTCACTGCTTTGAAGTTAGTAAGAGGCTACATGTGTAGTTTTTTTCTAGCTGAGATTATGTTACATAAAAGTATATTAAAACATTACATCAAATGCTCATTTTTTAATTTAGGAGAGATGGGTGTAGGCCTTCTGAAGCAATATTTGGAACAACAGTTTTGCCAAATGTCACACTCACATGATTCCAGTTGCATTTTGCTATCTTCTACTATTCAACCAGGCCAGCTTATAAACAGATACACGTTATACGTGACAATATTTTAGTCTGCTTTCTAAAACCACACAGTACTTTGAGCCTAAGCTGTAGCCTTTGCTTACTCTACCCCGATCACCTCCTCAAAACTAAGTTTTTACTCAATGAACAATCAGAAACAAACCCTCAGCTAGTGCCAAACAGTACTCTTTTCACGATCTTCACTTTTCACTTTTTGGCACCCCAAAATGGCCTAGTGAAGAAAAAATCCCCGTGTATTGGCAAATCAAAGCCTATTGACATTAGAGTTTGCTTTTCTTAGTTACCTTTCACTGATATTTTCGGAGCAGTCCACAGAGACCTAGGGATTGACAGACCACAGGCTGAAAACCACATTTCAGTAGAGCTGCACCAGTTTACAGCAAATTAAAACCCCAGGTTTTAAAGCTGGCCAATGGCAATCAAATTAAATTGCTGAACAGGAAGCTCTGCAGGAGCATTGCACAGCCGGCGCACAGTGGGCTTTGCCCAGCACAGGTTTATGTTGGAAGGGTGGAACACTGTTCCATCCCTCTTCTTGCCTGGGGCAATAAAAAAGTTCCTGCAAAACCAGAAGCTCTAATTTAAAATAAATTTGAGGTACAGTCATTCCTGGCCTGGGCTAATGCCTATGAGCTCCAACAGAGTTGGAATGAGTGGCCCAATACAGGTAATGGTCTTTAAGTTTATTGCCCTTCGTGCTGTGAAGACATCCTTTGAAGGCATCAGCCAAGCATGCCACAGTGCTGAGGCTGCATGAAAGCAATTGAAAAGCCACTGATGTCCAGAAGCTGTGGAAAAAGCAGCTGCTGCAGTGTTAGCTGACGAGTTAACAGTCAGGACCATAGCTATGAGATCCACACTTTCCACTCTATTTTTCCATGCTCAGCCCTCACTGGCTGAGGTCTAGTGTACCACATCACTCTCAGCTTTTTATTGTTAGCAGTTTCAGTGGTTCTCCTCAGGTCCTGACTAAATCTCATGGCCAGGTCTAGTTTCCCAGCATCAGTCTCTGTTTCCACCCTGCTTTTTGTGGTGGCAGTGGGGACAGTGAGGCTGACAGCAGGACTGGCTTCCTAACTCTTTGTCCTAACCCTCGTCCTTCCTCCCTTTTGCCTGGCCCTGCCTGCAGCCTGGCATTTGGCCTGCCCTGGTTTGTGGCAGGAAAACTCACCTGTGCTCACACTCAACTGCTCTTGCAGAATACATGACCACTCTTCAAGGAGGACCCGAATTGTCTGAGGGGAATCATGAATCAGGAAGAAGCTAGAGTGGAACACAATAACCAGAGAAAAGGAAGGCAAATGGGAAAGGTGAAGCACCTTTTGCAGAAGGAGATCTGGCTTCCAGAAAGATATGGATAAAGCCATTGCTAGAGGGAACAGAGCAGTCGCTGCCTCAGTAGCACCAATGATCCCCCTCATCCAGAGGTGAGAGGTTTGGCGTGATGGAAAAAGAGATACCCAGTTAAGAACGAAGCAGACAGGGTGACCTGACAAGGGAGAGAGGGGTCTGTGCATTTGAAGCAGAAGTACAAATTAGTGGGAAATGATGGCCAGGGAGGAATGGCACGGTGTTTGTGCCAGAGCAAATGGTACATGAGGGGGGTAAAGCAGGAGGCAGCATCGCTGAAGCAATGGAGACCAAGCCACCCTGATGCAGCCACTCCTGTGGGCAAGACCTGCCTCAACAGGCTCCCAAAAAAGCATCTGGCCTTTCCAGAGCTGTGCAGCATGGAAGGATTTCCTAGTAATAGCACAAATTCACGAGACAAATACCTCACCATTATTCTAGCATTTTTCACACCCAAGAGGATCTTTAGCTGTGGACCAGCAGTGGCACGGAGTCTCGCTTTTTGATTAATCTTTCATACCATCTGCTCTCCCTCCACCTATCCATCATCTTGCTGCCTGACTGATGATTACTTCAGAGTGCAAATCACCTAACATCATTCTGGCTGATAAATTATATATGAAGGACAGGGCATGGTGAGTAAGACTGAACCCAGTGACATCAGTTTATGTCTGGGGATAAGCACGGGTGCTCAGATACCCTAATGCCCAGCACACTCGAAAACAGGCAGATTAGATTAGATGAAGAGGCTCCACTGGAATTAGTCCAGGTTTACTCAGGTGTAAGTGAGATCAGAATTGGCCTTCATTCTGTGGGAAAATATCACCTGTTTGTGAAAGGAAATTTCATGCACACGGAAAAGACCCCATCCTTAATTAATCACATGGAAAAATACTAAAAATATGGACTAACCAGCAACAATGGCAGCTTCTCTCTACACTAGTATCATCTTTGATGTATACACCTGCTTGGCAACTACTGGTGTTCATTAATCACCTTTCAATCTGGGGAAAACAAGTCAACTTCATTTGTTTTGCTTTTTCCCATTAACTGCATAAACGGAAAAAAAACATGTGAAAGAACAGCTTGAGCTGAACTGCAGGCCAAGTGAAGAGAATTGCTGACAAGAAGCTCTGAGGATGGGCCCCTTGCAGGGCAGTGATGCATGCCACCCCTTCCCAGCTGTCTGCAGAAGGAGCTGAGGGGACCTGTGGGCAACAGATGCTGGTTGGAGGTGAGAGCCCACAGCAGAGACTCCATAGGTATTGTGGGCTTTCCTCTGCAAGGCAAAGATAATCACAGAAAATATTCTGCTGTGGATTTATCTGCTTGCCATCACCCAAATGCACTGGTAAAGGACGGAGCTGGAGAAAACAAGGCATTCTTCCATTGGAAGGGGAATAAGAAACAGGGACTGAACAAGGCTGTTACCATTTCTGATGCCTCTGGTTCTGCACCAGGCAACCCTGATGAAGCCTCCCAAGATGTTTATCTCCTTACTTTGTGTCCTCTCCACATTTCAAGGCTAACCTTTCTCTTGCTTTGAATGCTTTCCAACATTGTTTTTCTCTCCTTCAGAAATAATGTACGTGGTGTAAAACTAAGTGCAGAGGCTGAAACTGAACATTATAACATCCCCCAAAGATGTGAAGTACAGCACGCTCTCCCCAGCCACCACTTGCAGCTCACCCCTGGGGTGGGCGGAAGGGCTCACAAGGAGCAGACAACCCACTGCACACTATAGAGAACAGCAACAGCATTTTTGCCAACAGTGCAAGCCCCCGGCAAGCTTCCACCCCGCTGGGTGCAGGTGGCTGGGCTGGTTCCTCCACCACTATTTGTGCATGGCTGGCTGAGCCAGTTGGTAACTCAGGAAACCACATTTTGTGCACCATGTTATGGCACATTTTCTTGCCAATGTTGGCTAGGGCAGCAACCAAACCTGCTGGCTGGTCTGTAAAGTCATGTGCCATAAAATTTCTAATCAAATCTGTCATCTCTTTCAGGGCACTGTCCCAGTGTAAGAGTGTGACTTGCCTGGAGTAGATGCAAGGGACTGCAACCTCTGCCTACCTCCTGGGGAAGCTGCAGACTGTTCAGGCAACAGACCTTTAGGAGAGGCCATCTAACACTGGGGAAATAAACTTCAGTGGGGACTAAGGACCAGCATGACACTTATTCCTTTGCCTTCTCAAAAGTGACTCATTACAAATTAGTATTAACTAAAGGAAACAAAAGACACAGAGATAAAACTTTCCTAATCCCCCTTTCCTCTCTAACCCAAGAACAAAGCCCACTGCCATGCATTCAGGTCTCTCACTGGGCAAAGGATGAAAGGAAGAGCACATTGTGGCGGTGGCCACAATATTTAATGCATTAGTGAAAAAAGTTTAGATGAACTGAGAAATACCCAGAAATTCATTCTGGAAGAGAGCAATATTCACACAATCTCTGTGTTAAATACAAGCCACTTTTGTGGGGGAGTGGTGGGAAAGGAAGCTTGAAATTAAGCAAATTATTCAAAATGCAATATACTTCAGAACTTGAGGGAGATACAGAACTAGGGGAGGAACGACCCACTGGGGCAATAGGGCTTATTTCTGCTTCTCCTGAAAACAAAGGAACATCCCTGGCTGCCTGCACTCTGGCTTTACACTTCCCTGAGAAGGAAAAGTGTGTGTTCAAGATGCTCTGACAACAGTGGGAGTCCATTTTACACTACTCTGAGAGAACAAGGGAGGCTTTCTATGTCTAATCACATGGGAGGGATCTGTTCCTACATCCTGAAATGCTTCAAATAGTCGTTGTTTCTAATGGTACATACACTGGGTACAAATAACGTCTCTTATTGCAACATTTCAGTGAATCCCACCTCAAAGCTTAGCTTGTGCCATTTACAGGAGAATTGTGAATAAGAAATAAAAGCAAGTAGATGTTTTCTTCCAGTTCTCTTCTCCTGCCCTAAATAAAGTTGTGAAACTAAAAAATATGTGAAAAATATTGCTATCTGAACATCAGGCTCAAATTTTCTTGAATAATTGAAACCAGCCAATATCTGAAAATATTCAAAGCGAGTGAAACATATTTCAAATTTTGCAGTAGATTAAATTCTAAATCTATTTTTGTTTTAAATACTGTTCAGATGGTTTTATTTTTCCTACTGAAGAAAAAAATACGGACTTCATTATTTAAGTTTCTGGTATCCAAAACTACCATAAAGAGTCATCTGCTTAGGACTTGCATTGCCAGTGGTTTGGGACCTTAGCCAAAATCACAGATTACCAAAACGAATCTAGCCCTGCATGGGACAGAATGGAATGGTTCACTTTGAGAAAACATGTTGGTCTCTCATTGCACTAAATGTGAAAAAAAACATCCCTGAATCTCAAACACCCCACAATTACAGAGTGTCCCAAACAGACCTTTGGTTTGGTTTCAGAAACTTCAAGGCAGGATGGCTGGAACATTCTGTTTGGAGGCAGGGGGTGTTAGCAGTTTTTGTCACATCAAATATTTGCATCAGACATGGATCGCTAGCCCCATTAGCTTCAGCATTCCTTCCCTTACTTGTTTGTTGCTATGCATAGGGTAGAGTTTCTCAAAGCCTACAGTTTAATAGGAAAAAGGCCTGTATCATATCAAGTTATGGGGCCACCAGAAAGAGAGAACGACTATGGAATTTTCCAGATTGCTCTTATTTACTGAGAATAACCCATGGCATCCTACTTTCTTCCTCAAGAAATGAATGCAAAGACATCCATCTTTTTCCAGCCCTCTGGAAGGCCAAAGCCTGCCTGTGAGACACTTTCCTTTCGAGAATAGTGCTGCTGTTAGGGTGACTTCTGAAGGAGAGAGTTGGAAATGTGTTTTACATTAAGCACTTGATCTGGCATGAGTAGAGACCATTTCGTTTTGCCTGACTTTGCATCTTGTGACCATGGCCCGGCTCATGTAGATGCTGGTCTTCTCCTCCTTTCTGACAGCTTTATTCTTCCAGCAAAGTGAAGCTGTCACAGGAGGCCATAACTAGGGAAGGAGCAGGAGCTCTCAGATGGTTGGGATCAGGCAGAACAAGACAGACAAGTGCTTTCTGCTTCCCCCTCACATGGGAGCTGGTCTCAGGAGTATCAGGCACTGAATTAGCAGAGACCTCATCTTTCAGTTCATGTTGGCTAATGCAAGACCAGTGGGGCATAAAGTTTCTATTATCTATGTTTTAATAATGGATGAACCTCCCCTCCTCCTGCTCCGAAAAGCCCTACATATAACCCCACACCAGGCAGACAACGCAGCTGGTCCTTTGTCTGCTCGGTTCCTTCCATATGGGTATCCAGTGCCACCTGAGATGGGTGGGCTCAGGGCACATTTTGTTACTTGCATTTGATTTCAGGCACTGGAGGCTTCCCATTCTGAGCTCAGCTCTATTTAAGGCTGTTCATTTTGCATTTGTGTTAGCCCTGAGGATGACCAGGGGATAAAAGGTGCACTACCGAAGGGCTGCATTTTCAACTTCATTACCTAAAATATCACTTACTTGTTGACCAACTGTCAGGGATGCCAAGCAGTATTATCATTCTGACATGGACAAAAGTCCATTCAGACAACGAGTCCTCAGGTTTGGACCTCCAAATATGGCCTCAATTCAAATGACTTCCAGGTCACAGAAGGATGAACACTGAAGCTGCTATTCCAAGGGGCTGATCATTTTCTCGGCTTTCTGACTGCTTTTATCAGGACCAGGACACTCTCCCCTATGATACAGTTAATTTGGAAGTCCAGGTTATCAGCATAGTGTTAAGGAAATGCTAGAAATAGTTGAGCAATTCATCATTATTTCATAAAAGTGTTACAGTACCAAAGAAAGTTACGTGCAAATTTTTAACTGAACAAACTCAAAACAGGCACTGAAGCACAGATAGTTGGAATAGAAGGGTTAAGGTTGGCCTGTGGAGAATGAGTGGGAATGGTGAGGTGGGAAAACACCAGAAGGAGCGACAGAAGGTTTTGTTGGTACCCAGCTCTGCAGGTCATCAAAATCACAGCACAGCCATGTGCAACTTCTGAAGAGACCCAGGTAGGGAAAACAATGGACTGCTGAAAAAGAGGGACAGCAGTTAAGAGATTGTGATGGAGAAGATGCAGAGCAAGGTTGAAGCTTTAAGCACCCAGACACAGAGGTGAAAAATTATGAGAAAACCATAATGACTCTCAGAGATAGGAAAGGATACAGAGACAAAAGTTCCTATTCACTGTAAGCTCCTGAAGAGTTCAAAAGCCTTGTGAATATGCAAGTAGGGGATTGTGAGGAAGTAAAACCTGTTTGTTTTATAATAAAGTCACCTTTCTCTTCTGTAAAATCTAACTTTGAGCTTTGCTACAATTGCAACACTACTTGGTACAGAAAAATAGCTGATGCAATTGCTGCTAAGACAAAACTCAAGATAATGTGGTACATTGGGTACATTTATAAAACTATTTCTGAATGTTTGGGGCTTGTTCAAGTATCTGTGCAATAAAACTCCAACCTCTGTCACCTAAAATTTCTAGGAAAATACCCCACCATAAATGAATACAGCAATCCTCAAATGACAAAAAAACCCAACAGAACTTCATTTGTTCTTCATTATACTTGATGGGACCAAGCCATAAACTTCATTTTGAGGCTCCAAATTCACTTCCTTATCTTGGGCCATACATCACTTAAACAAAAACACTTTCATTGCTGCCCAAACAGCTGTGGATTTCCAGTCCTGGAGAAAACACCAGAACATTTTCTACTTAACAACTCATCCAAAAACACAAATAAAACTCATTTATTTGGTTCTGAAATGTCAATCAAGAAAAGAATTATAGACCTGTCTTGTTTTCAAATACAATCTGTATGACAGAGGATTAATCAATAGCCTACTATTCCCAAAGCACATTGCTGAAATCATGTCCAATTTTCTGACTCTCAGGGAAAAAAATGTACACAGTCAATTTTAATAGTGAAATGACTACACTTACCTCTTCCAAACAAGATTATATTATCAGAGGAATATAGAGAAGACAGAAATTGAACTCCTCTCAAGAAAAGCAGGGCAGAAGGGAAATGGCACATGGCCAGCAGGAGATGTTACAACCTTAGTCCATTCTGCACTCAAGAAAGTGACCTCCTTAGCGAGGATGTTGGATGTGTTCCACAAAGACTGTCAACAATAAGGTCTAGACAGAAATCCTCCCTTTTTAATTCCCAGAGCTTCAATTTGCAATGAAGCAAATGTGACAACTATTGGATAAATGGTAAGATGGCTCTAGTACAAAGTGCAAGCTCAGGTTGTTTCCCCCTGCCTTCTGCTGGAAAACCCCACACATCTGTTCAGAGGGAATTAAAAACTTCAGTTGTCTGTCACAGCTGAAGGCACAGCATCCTGTGTTCCTGGCATAGGCTGATACCTACAATCCATCGTGTGGGAAGAAGTCAGACACAGTATGCATCTCTAGCAGCAGCGCTACCACAAAAAATGTGGAAGTACAGAAACTTTTTAAATGGAACATAAGGACCAGAAACATGCAAAGAGTGTTGCACTTAAAGAAAACCAATGGTACATAGGTAAAAAAATGACCGTGCTGGCTCTCAAGGCAAATCAACAGCAAATGCATTTAAAAAATCATTAAGCATATTATATTCTCTCATTTGGTAGTGCAATTTACAGGGAATTGTACACACATTTCAATTGGTTTTCATTTTTGTGTTTTCGTGAGATGGGGCCTTGCTCTGCAGCTGGATATCAATGGCTGAACAAGCTCTTCACCCATTTCCCCAGCCACCCACACCGAACATCTGAACACGTTCAGATTTCATTTTGACCAGTTAAATGAGGATAGCCAAAAAATGTAACAATGAAAAGCCAGTGCAGGGTCCCTACTTGGTTCTATTAATTATTTTTCTTTCAGTGGAAAATTAGAGGCTTATCTTGTATTTTGTTGATTTTACGTAAGTTCAAGGGGAAGATGCAGTTATTATTTAAGAGGCTTATGAGGGAAACACAGGTTGTCCCCCTGTGAAGAGGTGTCAATTCAGAAATTTAATGGAGGCATTCTCCCAAGTGAGACAAAAGGTAGGAGTACAGTCAATCATAAACTCAAATTTACCTATTTTCCTCTACGTGAATGAACAGGTACATTTGATCATCTTTTTACTTACTGCTATGTGATCAAATTGGTTGAATTTGTCTGTGTCTCACAGTAGAAACATCTTGCTCTAATGCTGCAGAACTAAGTACTTACAAACACGACTTAGAAAAATCACATGCTTGGAATACGTAAATTCTGAACAT